>OZ010795.1:516775450-521575450 GCA_963932465.1 Maratus speciosus | reverse complement strand
GACTTGCTTTGAGATTCGCGCACGGAAAAAAGAAGTAAAATATGCTAATTTTCTCAGAAGATATATTAAAAACAAAAATACATTCCACATCTTTGGTGTATCATTAGCAAAGGGATTTTAATATCTGACTGCCAATCTTATTTATTTTAATTCGAAAACGTATTTCTAAAACATTTTTAGTGTTAAAAGTTTCTCATTTACCTTTATGATTAAAAATTTAAACTACTAAATACCTGATTTGATTATTATTTCTACTTCAACATTAAATATTAAATTTTTAAGGGGCCCGGGCCTAAAAATTCTCCAAAAAATGGATTTTTTTTTATTACTCAAGGTTACATTATCTGCATTATGGTATGCATTTATCACGAATATATATCCTTCTATATATAAAAAAAAGTTTTGATTTGGAAATGGACCAATGGAAATCTTTGTAGATATTCCCGGCTGATCGGCAACCAATTTGAATGCTTAATTATGACCTTTCTTCGTTAATATTAAAAAAACTGTTGCATACAAAAATAGGAAAATCGGTATTATTATAGAGAAATGTTTGATAAACACGCTGATGCAGACAGCTTTCAAATCGAAGAATTATTTTAAGAAATATTTAATGCCAAAGTTGGACAAAATCGTTCCATTAAAAAAGTTTTATAGGAGCAAAAACTATACATAGGAATTTAATCAATTTTAGATCATTTTTTGCGTCAGAATTTCCCGGTGTGCAGACTGCATTTAGTATTTTAATTTGACTCATTTTTTTTGAGGTTTTATTTCTATTTTAAATTCAAATTTTCAGCATCTCGAGAGATATTTATTACAAAATTTAGAAAATTGTATTAATTTAAACTGTTGCCAACTGTATAAACTGTGCAAACAATAATGTTTGCTTCAAATTAAAGATTTATGATACACGAGACTATTACAAACAGAAAATATAAAAAGCATGAACTCATTGAAAATTACGTCATAAAAACTATACTTACACGCGAATTTTAAAAGAGAAAGAATATTGTAAAATAATAAATTCATTAACATGCGTTACAAGTCTTAAATAGGAGAATTTGCGTCACATTTACGTCACATTACACTTATTACGTAAAATGAACAAATAATATTGCAAAACAGTTTAAATTTAAAAATTGCGCGAGACATTTATTTGATATTTTAAGATGATCATAATATTTCATTTCTAACAAAAGTATTTTTACGTAAGTATTAAGAAGAGAAATAAAAGTTTGGTGAAAATTACGTTAGATTATAATTGTCAGATTCAAATTATAGTTCAATCTTCCGAAATCTTTTTAAAGCCGATCAAATTAGCGTGCTGTTAGAGTCTGCGGTGTCTGAACGGGCGTTGACGAGCGTAGCTCGTAGGGGCAGATCCACCAAGTATATATATATATATACTAGCTGTTACCCGTGACTGCGTTCACGTAACATTTAAAGAAGAAGAAATTCACCAATTAAGCAAAAAATTTCGATAATTAAAAGCATATATAATTAACCTTTTATCACATTTTATAGTAGAAACGCTTCTGATGATCCCAATTTGCTTATTTTTATTTATATATATAGGATCATTTAAATTTCTTTCGTGAGCATGAAATTTCATACACCTTTTCTATGATTAAATGAAGAATAAATTTACATCTCTGTTATTCTATTTTATTATTTATATTTATTGTATTTTATATTTATTCCGCTCAAGGATATTGATTTAATTTATGTTTTCGAGACAACGAATATTATTTAAAGAAATATATTCGTAAATATTTTTAAAGGAAAGTGGTTATTAACAGGTCAGGGGCTGTTCAAATATTACGTAAGCATGTTTTTGACTATTTTTGACCCCCCCTCCCCCCTTGCCAGCAAAAATAAGCAAATCGCGAAACCCCCCTTATTAATTACGTAAGAAAATTGGAACCCCCCCCCCCCCCTACTTAAAAAAAAATTAGGACACAATACAAATTAAAAAACTCTACTCGACTAATATAACTACTAAATAATAATAAACGCTTGTTTTATTTCTTTACAATTCTATTTAAGAAAATTTCTTAGATCAGAAGAACTTAGCCATTTGAAAAATTTAAATTTGAACATGACAATATCTATCCCGATGCTGACCACGGCTGCTCAAGCCATTTTTCCATATCTGTTATGATATTGGTTTCCAGTTTTACTTGATTATCTTCATCGCTTACTGTTCGGATGCAATCTTTATCAACTTCATCTTCATTCATCCACTCAACATCTTCCATATCCTCCACGAATCTTACGAAGCGCATAAGTTCATTTGCTCGACGAGCAGCAATTCTCAATTGTCGTATAAGGCAGTCCTTCTCGCTTTTTTCACTCTGTTGAATTTTTTTTGTGTCTGTTTGCTGACTTCTGAGATGCATGATATTGACCACAACTTCCACAAGTTCTTGCGGATAATTGCGTGAACTTTATGGAAGAGCAAAAATAATCATACAGCATCTTTAAAAATCACTTTTCTGTACTATTCAGATTTAAGGCCAGACGGAGACTTAAATCTATAAATTCCCCCTCTTCACTTGTAATGGTGCCATTTGACGATTGTATCATTTTAATTGGAGGAGGAATGAATCGTCCTTTTAATATACGAAATAATCCACTACGTGCAGGAGAGCAACAATTCTTTTTTTCGCATTTTACAATTTGCAGCAAGTATTGACTTTCTTGTACAAGCTTCGAATACCAATCCAAGTCATAACCAAGAGACTCTAGTTCGCCTGAATCAACATATGTGGCAGTAACGGGATAACTGTCAATGTTTAATGAGTTCCAGATATCTGCCATCTGTGAGAGTTTTACCAGCATATGCTAAGTTATTTTGCTCCATTTCTTCATCAGTAGTGCGACCGTTCTCATCGAGATGGGAACCATAATGGTTATGAGGGTGTATAAGACAAGACGGTTCTCGACTGAGTGGTGTCATTCGCCTTTCTACTCAATTATATGCACTTCTTCCAGGAGCATTGCACGCTATGAAAATTCCATCCAAATCATGCTTTTTGAAATGGTTAATAGCAAACGGTATAACTTTCTGGTAGCGGGGATTCTTGTCTGGATCTCCATCAACCGTAACTATGATTACAGGTTTGATGAAACCCTCTTCTGTTTTCACTAATTTTTCAAAATCTTTGAGTATTAATAGAATTTCAAAATCCTGAGCATGAGTATTTGGTGTGGAAGAACTGTGTTTCCATCTTCTTATAGCTATTAACGTTGGACCAGAATAACCTATGTATGGCTTTACTTTGACCTGCCATGCCAGGAGCAATCACAATACCAGTGTAAACACATGGGATAAGTTTGCGGCGTTCAGCGATGACCCAGTCGTGATCGCTTAAGGATACACGATACTCCATATGCATCAGTATCAGAGCCTGTTTATTGGCTGCTGTAATTCCCAAAGGTACGCGCGCTTTGTCATCATGTGAAAGAAGAAACACTTGCATGGGTCCAAAAATTGAAGCTAAAGTTTCTAAATAATGGATGGATATTGCTGCAAATTGGGTATCAATGTGAGATCGGTGATAATCAGCCAGAATCCAAGAAAGTTTTATCGGCACTGTGGTGACATGTCTTCGACACTCGATGGTTGAGGAATTTTTTGGAAGCAAACGAAGATATGTTCTACTCCTGCTTATTGCAAAACCAACCTTTTTCAGTTTTGCAGTCAAGTCATCGAGAGTTTTGACACTTCGGATTTGTTTCTTCTTTTTGCATCTGCAGCGCTTCCAGTAATAGCTATGTCTGCTATTGCTTTAAGTAATAATGGTTGTTTAAACTTGGTTCTTCCTACTGATTCCCTCAAAGCTATTTTTTTTAATGTCTGGATTATCATAGCAGATTTCTCCAAGCTTTGTTCGTTTGGTGGTTCGATGTTTTCTTTGGCATTCAGCATTTTGTCGTTTCCTTTTTAAGGATTGTTTTTCCTTTTTTGAGATCACTGGAAACCTTATTTATCTGTTTTTAATTTGAGATACATTGGTTTCAATTCAATTGGGTTACATTTCATTTTTAGTAAGGTTCAAAATTTGAAAACAGTTAGAAGATTATCTGCTACAAAACTGACATATTTTTTAATTTTTTCCCCCATGGATGCATTAATTTTTAAGTTATTTGAAAAGAAAAAATAAGGCTTAGCTTGGCTACGCCATATTTAAAAAGTAATAACTCGTTTTTTGACGTTCTTTTGGTCTTTATTTATTCCCATACTGACCATGTTTTACCAAGACTACACGATCATTTTATCTTATCTATCTTTTTTCCAATTTTTACAAGTAATTATGTAAACTTAAAGTTATGATAAAATATATTTAAAATTTTAAGAATAAATTGATTATAATTACCTTTATAAAATAATCAAGAAAGACTGATTTCTTTTTGGTTGCCTTACGCAGTTCGTCCTCAATTCTTTTTAGCACCAATACCTCTAACTCTTTGTCAGTTTTAGAAGACTTTTTGTACTGCCGCCACACATCATTAGTTTTACATTGGATATCCTTCAAAGGTTTATCTGATGCAGACTTTTTGAAACTTTCAAAAAGTTTTTATACAAGATTTCTCGAAATGAAGACATATTTCTGATTTTATTTATTTTAAACACTACTACACTCCAGTACTGAGAGGTCTGCACAGGCCGAAATTTCTAGGCCCGGGTCCGGCCCGACTCATAGAGAAAAAAATTCGGCCCGGCCCGTACAAAAAAATTATTGGCCATGCCCGATAAAAAAGTTAAAAGTTCGGCCCGAGTCCGGCCCGACCCGGAAAAAAAGTTAAAATCTCGGCCCTGCCCGATTGAATTTCTACAAAACATTGATTTTTATGTCGATTTGGTTAAAGATTTGTCTCGTATGAGGAGTTCTGACCAAAAATATGTCTTAACTATTTTTTTATGTTTATAATCTTTATTTTTATAGAAGTGGCGCAGGCTGCGACATTTATTTTTTTAATCAATCTCTATTCCTTGTTTGTAAATGAATCCGCTATCATTAATATCGTTAATCCATATTCCATGTATTGAAGTGCTAAAAATCTGAAAAATGCTATGCAGTAAAATCTTCTAAAACGGAATTGCATAAAAAAGAAAAAAAATCCGTTATAGACAAGTGCCCTTCTTAGCAAGTTGTAAATGTATTATATATCCTATTCTTACGTATTAGTATATTAATTTTCTATGGATCAACACGTTTTTCAGTTTATAACAGGATTTCGTCATAGACAGGTTCCTTCTCACATGTTTTCTTATATTTTCATTTAGCTATATTTTAATAAGCGTAGAAATCTACTATTCTTTAAAAAAGAATAAATTTGAATGTTTAATTGTAGAATAATAGCGATTTAAAAATGTGTATATTTTTTTCAAAATTTTTTGAGCCTGACCTAATTTTACTGACCTTTGAACGGATCAGGCCACGCCGAGACAATGATTTTCATACGGGCTGCGTCAGAACAAGGACTTAAAATTTTGGGCCTTGAAGACTTGGAATGAAACCAGTCCCGGCTCTGTACAGAAAAAAATGGGCCTGGCCCGATCCCCCAGGGAAAAAGTAAGGCCCGAACCCGGCAAGGCCCGTAAAGAGTAGTAACTAAGCCCGGCTCGCCCCGAGTGCCGTGAATGAAAATAGGCCCGAGCCCGGCTCGTGCAGATCTCTACTGAGAGGTTTTCAAAACTCACGAGACACCAGACAGTAGAGCAGTCGGTCACTATGGTTATGGGGTTCAACCACTTGACAGAGGAGGGGTGGAAACAAAAAAGATGGAATTTTACTTACGTTTTGGAAGCTTTCCCGGAAAACTCATATTGTCACTATACATCATATCGCATCGGTCCATTCAATTCTATTCTATTCTATTCTCACAATTAGAAATAGTAGTAAGTTCTCAGAGATAATAAGCCCTCATGCATCAAACATGAACAGTCACCTCTAGATAAAAGAGATCGTTTATGTTTTCCTTGTGCGGTCAAAATAGCTGACATCAGAACTTCAAGTTTATATTCTTTTGCTGTTTCTTTCTTTCAATTTGAAATTTTATATATTTTTTTTTTTTTTTACAAGTTAGAGATTCTGAAAATGTCTTACGTAAGCATCATTCAACCCCCCCCCCTCCCCCCTTGTCAGCAAAAATAAGCAAATCGCTAACCCCCTCCCCCCCCTTAGGTGCTTACGTAATATTTGAACGGCCCCTCACTTCAGACGTGACTTTGATAAGATTAGAATAATTGAAAAATCAACATGCAACATTATGTTTATATTCCAAAAAATCACATCTTGGAAGAAAAAAAAAGATAAATGGTATTAAAAAGTAATAATCAAACGTGGTGAAGCATCAAAGTTCAAAAATAAATAATAAGAGTACGAGAAATATTTTTAACTTTCAAATATTTATTACACTTTAATTTCACGGTACCACACTTTTATTAACTGTAGATCTACCAATAATATCAAAATATTTATCATGCTCTGAAGACTCTTGAGCCTAAATACTTATTATTTAAGTAATAGAGTTGCTTATTGCTTTCGCGGAATAAATCTATTTTTGGAAAAGCACCCCAATTATGAATTAACATTTTCATATCTAATGCTGTGCTGTAATTTTGGCTTTTGAAAGCTTTGAAATTTGCAGGAATATGCTCCAATGGGGGACAGAGATTGTGTTTCAGAGAGATTTTTAACTATAGATTTTGATATTTTAAAATCGAAAGAAAATTTCCCTTCTTCCTTTGCCCTTTTCGATAATCACGATGCCTTTAAAAATTAGAGGGATCTGAGGCAAAAGACAAATGTATTGCTTTATTAATGGTTTTGGTTCTTTTTTTACACGTAAATGATGTCACATGTAAAGCCTAATCTCAAATTAAAATTATTTGCTAAACTTTTTAAAGTCGACTTTGATGTGCCATTTATTAAATTTTATTGAAACCAATGTTCCTGGAGATTGTACGGTAAAAGGGTGTTAAACTTATGCATTTGCTATTGTTAAGTTCTTAGCAAATTACGCCATTTTGTATAACTGCTGTATAAAAGGAAAAATGCTAACATTTTCTGAAAGAAAAGCAGCTAATGATTTAAATATAACGACGCTGTCACTAGGTTAGCTTATCTTACGGATTGATACTTGTCGAAATAAAAAAAAATATATATATTCTTTCACTTTATGAATCATTTAAAACTATGCATTTCAATTTGTTAAAAACATAGAATCGATTAATGAAATCCAATATTATTGTACATTTAGAAAAACATTGAAACATTATTTTTATTAAATATACTAAATTTCAAGTAATAAAATATATTTAAAATGTAAGCTAAAATTTCATTTTGAAATAATGCGACTTTTGGTGCATTATTTTATTTCTAAAAGGTATATTATTATTTTAAGATTTCGTTTTAACTTTCGAAGCTGGTGTAACGAAAACGACATCGCTTTGACGAAATTGAAATAAATGTTAATGTTGTCGTATTAAAATTAATGCTTTCCATGAAAAAATATTACATCATTTTTACCCGATAAAGCTTTTACTAAAATCGCCTTTGTGACATGTTTTAACTGCCATCTTTAAAAATAATTAATTAAAATAGTATATGATTTTTTAAGACTTATTTCTTATGAATAGCGGGCAATAACTATCCACTTAAATATACAGAAGATATATTTACATCCGCAGACGATTTTATCTTCTGTGGAATAAATTCATTCATGAAGCTTCGATGTGTGTAAATATGTTTTCAGTTTTGGGAAATTTACTTTAATCATGTTTTTGTACCATTTATACTAATTGAAATTCAATTCTTTTTAATTTTAATTTTAATGAGGAAATAGCGTAAAAAAAATATATTAATCCGTTTTAATTCCCCTTTCTTCCACCAAAAATATCCTCTTATAATCATAGCGTGAATTTTGAAAGAAAGCTCTCATTTGTTTGTAACTTATATTCAAACTCTTTAATCTGTATGGATAGTATTCTTTTGACGTCACAATTTAGTAAAATGGTTGTTTTATAGCCTCGAACTGAAAGCGAGAATCCAATGAATGAAAGAGTCCATTAGTAAAAAATATTTCTGTTACTCATTTTAATATGACGTCATTAGTTATCTATTTTCATTATTTACTGATATTCATGTCCCTTGCATTTTTAACGAATACATGGAAATATCTGTTTTATTTCAAATATGACGTCATATTTTTCCAACCGAATAACTTTATTAATAATATGATTCTTTTTCATTCTTTTCTCTTCTAATTATGACTCCATTTTTTGCAGAAACCCCTTATTAACCTAACTGATATTCATCCTTCATGTACAATAAAAAATACATATTTTTCGTTTCAAATGTGACGTCATAAATATTTATTTTTAAATTCTTTTTATTTTAAATTTTAATTAATTGCAGAGGTAAAATTATTATTCCAGATTTAGAATTTCTTGGCAACGGGAAAGGAAAATGGTCAAATTTTATCCGGAAAATGTCAATTGATTCTGTATGAAAAAGTATGAAATTTTGAATTATTAAGTGAAATATTTGGATAAAATAAATAAAGCATAGCCTATGTTCTTTTCCGTTTCATAATCTATCTATATGCAATGATACAAAAGTATTAATTCATCCGTTTTGATGTTCACTTCATTCAAACATTCGGACACACATTGACATTTATAATATTCTAAGGATATATATATGTGTGTGTATATGTAGACGAGAATTTCAAAATTCGCCTTATCCAAAATTTATTAAAACGAATTTTATTCATCAATCTATTCTATTGGTGAACCTGCATCAAAAATCACTACAATCTATATAAAAAGGTAGTTTTATCGTGTATTTCTGGCATTGTAAAACCTTGGATTACAATGAAAACCAATGGACGCAGACAGAGGTTTTTCGAAAAATTTTCCAAAATTTTGTTTTCTGGATAAGGGGAATTCTAAAACTTACGCCCTCATATATATTTATATATGTATGTATGTATATATATATATATATATATATATATATATATATATATATATATATATATATTTAATGAAAAAAAGGAATTTTACGCGTTATCTTAGACATTTTTAAAATGCCCCCTGCGCTTTCCATATCAATGAAAATTTTTATAAAAGTTTGGTTTATATATATATATATAATTCGATGCACATATTTACATCTACATCTATATATAAATCAAATTTTTAGAAAAAATATAGGGGTATTTATTGATATGTAAAGCGCAGGGGGCATTTTGAAATTTCTAAGATAACTCGCAAAATTCCTTTTTTTTTTCCTCAAAAATATTTTTTTTTTTTTTTTTTTTTTTTTTTTATGATAAATGCATGTCATAATGCATATAATGTACCCTTGAATAATATTTAAAGTGAAATTTACAAAAAATAAAAAATTGATTTTTAAGGTCCCCCGTCGATTTTAACTTCATTTATCTCAGAATGATTTTTTTTCAAGATTTGCCAACTTTAAAAGGATATAGCTAAAATTCCTTGAAAGATATATGTATGAAATTTTCAAAAAAGCTTTTATGATCTTCTTTTATGTTTCTCTTTTATGCTCTTATTTCCAACATACTGTCTGCAGGATTTTTAATTTTGATTGATAATTGTGAAAATATGCTAATTATTGCAAACTCACTCATAAAAAACTTCATTTTCTTATTTAAATTTTAAAAAAATCATAATCAATATTTTAAGAAAACGTGAATACAAATTAAAATGACACATTTTCTGTACACAAAAGTGTAAAAATTTTTCGAGAGTTATATCAAAAATTAAATATGTTTAAAATTTTAAAATTTAAATTTTTAAAAAATATATTTAAAAAAATTTCCGATTTTTTTTTTACATTCAATATTCTTATTATATTAAAATATATTTCAGAAAAAAATTTCATAACAAAATCTCTAAAAAAATGAATTTTGAGCCCCGGATCCCCTTAATTAACAATGTTATTGATTATTTAAATTAAATCTACGATTCATATGGTAATAATAAGACCTGTAACAAATATTTAAATATTGATACACTAGTTGGCAGCACACGACAGTTCCTATTTTTAGCGGGCTGCCAGATAGGATTTTCCCATGATTCTATTGCGGATTAGCTTTCCCGCAGAGAGTTTTTTGAGACGCAGAATGTAGAGTTGTTCGAAATACAAGCTGCTTGCTTGATTTTTTTCCCCGGAGCTTTTTATGAGAGGCGGGAAATGATGAACTGTTATTCGAATCAGTGGATTTCTTCTGTAATTCCAAAAGTCTGTACATATGTAGTATAGTGTACATAATCGTGTTAAATGACGTATCCTTGTATCTTTAATATGCTCTATTAAAAGTTTTGTACTAAATCTTAGAGTGACGGATTTAATTTTGGAATGATGAGTCCATTTTTAAAGATTATAGCGTCTACTTAGGGAAAATAAGCTGGCTATAGATATATAATTTAATTTTCTGAATTTTTTCAGGATGAAAAATGAACTTCAATACCTGTATTTTATTTTGAAGTCGCAATGACCTAATCTGGATAAAAAACGCATTTTAATATTGACTACAATATTTCAAAGGCTACAAATAAAAACTGCTACACGAATTAAGACAAATTACGCCACAGAAAAATTCATAACAGTTATCATAGAAGTAATTAATTGCGTATATCGCAATTGATACTTCTAAAGCATTATTATTTATTTATTTATTTATTTTGTAATTGAAGAAATCCATAACAATAGCACTTGTGCAAATAAAAACAAGATAACAAATAAAATACGACTTAATACCAGCATCGTAATCGAAACTAGGTTATTTATAGTAAAATAATATAAATTTAAACTGTCATCTCGTTATAAAGTTTATTTTTTGATTCCAAGAAAATTCTAAAATTGATAGAAAATTTGAAATTCAGGTCTTTTCTTTTTTGAAACACTATATATATATATATATATATATATATATATATATATATATGTATATATTTCTGGAATCTGCTTCTATCAAACACATTATAACACACTTTATCCATATGGACTAAATCAACTCTCAAACAATAAACCTTATGTCGTATGTTCTACGTCATCACATACAATTAACTATCAATCTCTCTATATTTTTCTTAATCATAAATTATATAAGCAAACCACACGCACACAAAGAGGGAAATGTACTACTAAACATTCATCATCTAAATTAACTAATACCCATATTTAAAAATCATTAATAGGCCCACAATCTTCCTTCAGTAGTAATTACAACTGGATGTCTCTTTGTAAATTTATATTTGCAATTCTTAATATCATATTAATCAATATCACAAAGTTTTTACATCAAATACATTTCATTCTCATTTTAGTGATACATTTTTTGATTTACTCCATTATAGGCTAACTGCTCTTAATGTCAATATTAACAAAAAAACACAAAAATTAAATAAAAGTAATTCACATTTAATCGTTACCTTTACCAATCCTGTTTTTTATAAAATTAAACTTAATCAATTATTTCACAACAAGCGATGTAAATTCCCACTTCAAAGTGTTAATCTAAAAAGCTCTTTTAAAAATCCTATTAGTTTAGGTCGTAAAATTTTCAATTAAAATAAGTTTTCTAAACATTTCACACACACTGACACTTTTACATGTAAATACAATGATCCCCATCTAAATACATATATTAATGTCCATCATGGACATGTTGTAACTGGTAATTTAGATATTGTCAATAATATTCATTTAAGATCTTTGATGCGTCATGGCACTAAATATCGTATTCCTTCACAGCGTAATATACAGTCTATCATTAAACAATTCACATATGATTTAGATTTTTTCATTTACAAAATTGCTATCAACTATAATGAACCTACTGAATATTTTGTAGATTGGAAGCATCATGTCATCTTTCTTTTGAAACAAGAATTATTAAAACTGCATATTGCCAAAAATTCAGTTTCTTTCTCCACCCTTAAGCCACATATTGCAGAACTTCAAAAAATTTCATCATTACATATGTAGATAAGGCTGCTAACAACTATGCTATCATATACAAATTTTACTATCATCCCCTACTAACTAAAGCTGTCACTTCTAATAATATTTTCAAACTTCATCATGTTACTTTAAAGGAAAATAATAATCATATGTTAAGCTATCACTAATTACTAGGCATTAAAAATAACAACCTCAATTATCCTTATGTAGTCATGATTCCAAAATTTTACAAAATTCCTCTTAAATTCCGCACTGTCACTATAGGATATAATACATATAATACTCGTGCTAATACACTCTTTTTAAATATTCTTACACAAATTTATGAGTTATCAGTTAAAAAAGACAACACTCACTGCATTAAAAACAGTTTTGAATTGGTGGATAAAATAAAGACATTAACAAATGTCAATAATATTATTACTTTAGATTTCAAAGACCTATTTAATAATATCATTCTAAAAGACTTGCATTCTATTATCAATTCATTATTTACAGAATATTTTCCTTTATTAAATTTACCTGATAACATTGATACTGACTACTTCACATCTTTGACTAACTTTCTACTATTTCATAATTTTATTTTCCAAGACAATGCTTTTTTTATTCAAATACAGGGCATAACTGAAGGAGCTGCTTCATCAAGCATGTTATCTGATTTATATCTTTACTTTTATGAACGTAAATTTATTAATAATAATTTATTGCTCTACAGATACATAGATGATATAATTATTCTTTCTGTTACAGATAATAATTCTATATCTCTTCATGTAAAGTACCCTTCTAATCTTGAACTTAGTACATCCTTATCAAATAATTCTAGTATCAATTTTATGGATGTTAAAATTAATATTCTCCCTAATAACACCCTAACATTCAACATTTATAATAAACGCAATGAATTTTCACTTAATGTAATTAATTTTACGAACTTTAATTCCTGCTTGCATATTTCAGTATACAGTCGTGGCCATAAGTTTAGGACCACCACTGAAAATTAAGGTCCAGACAATAAACTAATACTTACTCGTTAGTAAAATTATAAACTCTGTTTAATACATGAATATTACATTTCTACGCATATAAATCGCATACATTAAACACAAATTTTACAGAAAAATAAATATTTTGTTGGTCCGCCGTTAGCTTTTATTACGGCCTGCAAACGTTTTGGCATGCTCTCTACCAGACTTCGGCAGTATGCAGCTGATAATTCATTCACCCAATCTTCCTAAATTGCTTTTTCCAGTTCTTTAGCACTTGTTGGCTATTTGACAGTCCACTTGTGCTTTAAGAGAGTCCGTAAGTTTTCAGTTGGATTCAAATCGGGACTGTTTCCAGGCCAGTCAAGGATTTGAATTTTCTTCGTCTTCAAGAACTGAGTAACAATTTTAGAGCGATGACATAGTGCACCATCATGCATAAAAATTGTGCATTTATGAACGGACATGTGTAATTCTAACTCCTCCTTCAACAAATCCACCAATTTGTTGCCATTCATAGTCGTTCCTGGAGGTAGGAAGAACAATGCAGCCGTTCCCTTCACTGACATTCCACCCCAAATCATGACACTTGGGGAGTGTTTAACAGTTTGTAATGTGTAACGTTCATCGAATCGCTTTCCATTAGTTCTACGGACATAGTACTTCCGTGTAGAGAACTGCTCTATGATAGATTCGTCCGAAAAACACCCGTTGCCACTGACGAATTGTCCATTTGGCATGTTTCTTGGAAAAGTCCAAGCGCTTAGCTCTCATGGCCGCTGTTAACCTGGGGTTTTTTTCGCATGTTCATGGGATTTAAAATGAAAGTCGTCGAACAAACGCCGACTTACTGTTCTACGACTGACAATCGCACCTTTTGCAAGTAGTACTGGTCGTATCTTGCTTGAAGAACTCATTGGAGAACGAGCTGCTATTCTCCTAATGAAGTGTTCATCCCTAGGTGTGGTTTTACGAGCTCGACCACACCTTTTGGCATCAACATAAGTCCCTGTTTCTTTAAATTCATTCTTACTACGTCTTACTAGTTCAATAATTAATCGTTCAGAATATTCTTCATTGTGAAGAATAACAATTTGTGCACGCTGAGCTTCAGAAACTGACGATTTTTGACCTATTTTCATAGGTTTTCAAAACTTGTAAAACAAGCAACAACTGCATCTGCGAAGTTTATTACTCAAAGATCAAACGAAAAGTGAATACAGTACTCTACTGCCAGACGGAATGACACCATCTAACGCAATTGATTTGGTCTATGACGTTATCGGTGGTTTCAATTGTAAAAACACTAGTTTCTGCACGGTGGTCCTAAACTTTTGGCCACGACTGTATAGAAAGATTTTGCTTAATCATAGTCTTAGTATCAAACGTTTATGTTCCTCCCAATTCTTACAGCCTAACATTTTTAAATTACAGCAATTAGCATTGTCTTATAATTATCCCATTTCTTTTATATCGGCATGGCTCAAATCTTAATATTCATTTTTTTTCTACTTCTTACCAGTATAAACATTTAATACGTTTAAAAAAAACTAAAAAATCTAAAACACTATTATGGAGGGTGGGATGTGGATTGCTGAAAAAATTATAAAAATCATACACACAAAAAATTATATGTATGTATATATATATAATATATATATATATATATATATATATATATATATATATATATATTCTTTTATAAAAAAAAGTTTTAGTGTATGTGTATGTTTTTCCATATTATACACTAAAAACATAAAAAAACATAAAAAATAAAAATACCATTATGGAGGGTTGAGGTCGGGAATGCTAAAAAGGAGTTTAAAACCTTATATGTTTTTATGTGTGTGAGCGTGTATAAGTGTATGTATATATGCTTATATATTGTATGGACATATAATTAAAAAAAGAAAAAATATATATGGGGTATCATGCATTTAACATAATAAATTTATATTGCATAAACACATATTGCATCATCATTTAAGGATATATTTTACTATCTCAATATTCCTCATTGCTTTTTAAATTTTCACATTTATTTACATAATACAAGGCTAAATTTTACTGTCTCAAATATTCCTCATCTTTTTAAATGTTATTTAGATTCTCATTTTTTTATATTACAATTTTTTGTCTTTAAAACGTTAATTTAATCAATTGCCCTTTTATTTATTTTTATATAATTCCTTATTTCTTTATTTATTTATTTGTATTAATTTATTCCTTTTCTTTATTTTATTTTGTATTCACTCAGTACTTATTAAGTTTATTCCTATTTTTTCTTTCTAGTTTAACTAAAAGTTAATATCAGTCTTTTCTTGATTTCTTCAGTCATTTTCATTCATTTTATTTATTTATTTATTTATTTTTTTTTTTTTTGGGGGGGGGGCTTAAGATGGCAACTCTAAACATGATTGTTATAAATCCAGTTCCAATTTACATTTTTCCTTTCTCACACCAGAGGGCAGCACAGTTATGCGTTTCACTCAGATGCTCAACTGTAGATCACATGTTAAAATAGTCTTGACTTTGTTTTCCATGTTGATATGCAGTAGTTTTGACTTTTAGTATGTTATTCAGGTATTGTGCTCTAATAATTTTTAATATCCTGCATGAGGTGTATCTTTCTTTGGATCTCTTAGCTTTTTATTATCTATTTTCTGTAATGTTTGCGTTATAAGGAGCTAAATTTTGTCATTTTAGGATTAATGCCGACAAAATTGGATAAATAACGCATATTCTATGAATGGACTCGAAAGCTCCTCTGGTAATTCTGTGAGTCATTCATAGTTTCTTATTTTACATACTGGTTTCATATGTTCATTTCTAAATCATCTTTAGAACTTTATCAATTTCTCCATATATTTGTGATTTCAAATGTATTATATATATATACAGGGTGATTATAATTAATCTTCTTCTATAAACAGCATCCTACAGCACAAACGGGTGAACGGAATGCAACGAAATTAGGTATATAGACTATAAACGAGATGCGCTCACGGAATTTAAAAAAAAAGAAAGTTCCAAAATGTCCACCAAAGGACGCTTTTTCCGGAAGAAACATTAAATTTAACACAATGAACAGCTAAAACAGAATCCAGAATTGTCAATAAATGTTAATATTGTTTCTAAATTCTGTTTTGACATTTTATTGTGTTAAATTAAAAGTTTTTTCGGAAAAGACGTCCTCTGGTGGACATTTTGGAACTATTTTTTTTTTCGAAATACCGTGAGCGCATCTTGTGTATAGTCTGTATACCAAATTTCGTTGCATTCTGTTCACCCGTTTGCGCTGTTGAATGCGGTTTGTAGGGGAAGTTTAATTATAACCACCCTGTATACTATATCCCTTTTTACATTTCTTTTTTTTCTTCCAGAATCATATCTGACATCTAATAATGAATACAGATGCACTTTTTCAGTCATTCTCTAGCGAGATTTAGAAATACTACAGTTTTCCATGCTTTTTATAATGTTACACTTTTCGAAAATATTAAAATTTATATGCTTCCCTGAGGTGTACTACAAGATTCTTACTATAAAATATTGCGTGCATAGCAATTATCTGTCTTTTTCAGGGATGCAGAAAAGACTTCGGTCACAATATTGTCTAAGAGCAATAAATGGTGGAAGGACATTACTAATTGTGGGATGCATTTTTCAATCTATTTTTTGATTAATTGTAAGTGAGTATAAAAGCTATAGGCCATATACAAGGTTGCAAAGAAGGATTCGATTACATTGCCTGCCCCTTATTAACGGAAAATAGTTATAGTATATTTAAATTGTGTCATGCGTTTTCTAACTAACCTAAATTTTTTAACATTATGTAGTATATATAAATATCTATAGAACCCATACATGCATGCACATTTTTTTTTTTTTTTTTTTTTTTTTTTTTTTTTTTTCTGAGACTATTAATGAAATTTTTTCATAGTAGTCTGAATGCGTTGAAAGTTTTTCATAATCTATACTTTATACAAGATTTTCCTTTCTTGTTTTTTTAAATTAAAAGTTAAAGTTATTTTAATTGTACAAATGTATTTTTAATAATTCGTTTCTGAATTTATTCAAACATTAATATACCTATTTATTTGTAAATCAATACAAATAATTAATTTTCTTAAAATTAAAAGAAAATAATTGTTGAAAAAAAAAATGAATAATCTCAAAGGAAACTAGTTAATTAAAATGAAAATTTTATGAAGAAACCACAAAGAAATCTTTTTTTTATTATTATTGAATATTCTCATTTGGTGAAAATTTTAATTAGAAGAAAGCATTAATTGACGTGGAACAAAACCAATAAAAATACTGGAATTATCTGAAATGACAAGAACAAGAAGAACTTTTTATAACAGCAAAAGTTCAATATATATTGTCATATCAGCTATGAAATGGCTTTACCAGAAACAAAATAATTACATTCACTTCAGTACACAACATTTAAATTTTTGTTATATTTAAATTGTTTTATACAACAATTTAAATTCCCTAAAGTCATATTCCTTATGATTTTGATTTGCTTTAATTATTCCAACGAAAGAAAAAAAAAAAAAAAAAAAAAAAAAAGATGCTGGAAGCACTTCTTTTAAGAAAAAAGAATTTAAAAAGAAAAAATACATACCTTATAATATAATTATTAACGTTTTAAAAATACTAGTCGGATGAAATTAACCTTTTTTCTCTAAATGCATTAACTTTATAAACTTCACGAGATGTATATATATATCTACATTATAAAGGACAAACGTATTGTGCGTGTGGTGAACTTTCCTCTTAATATCTACCAAATGTCGGCAAATAATTAAAAACTGATATTTATGTTTCTGGCAACGGTGCGATTACAGAACTTTTACGTGAATGCCTGTGGCAACAGCTATACGTTGTTGGTATCCAGACTTTTTCCCGGCTTTGCTTGCAGCTGTCATTTCATAATCACTTCAACCTGACGCAGAATGTAAGTTACTGTCATTCAACTATTTTTATTTATTTGTGTAATTGTGCTGTATTCTTCTTAGCTAAAGATTAAAAATTCACAATGAAAATTATATGTTAGTTTTGGGCATCACATAAAAACCTAACATGCGTAACTCTGACGTCCTTTCGCGAATGGCAACAGCAGACGATCAGATTTCGCTTTTACTGCATTTTTTATTTATTTATTTTTTTTATTCTACTAGGGGGCTCGGCCCCCTACGAGCTACGCTCGCCAACCCCCGTCCAGACACCGAAGACTCTAAATGCAAGCTAATTTGATCGTCTTTAAAAAGATTTCGAAAGATTGAATTATAATTTAAAAAACAGTGGCGATCTCTCTATAAACGGATTTCTATTCATTTCTCTTTGATTGGGGAATTTTAACGCCAAATCCGTTGCGGTACTACTTGATTATCCCGTCGACCAATTTCGCCAAATTATATAAATCGCCAAACCACTCGCCAAATTATACAAATTGACATAACTTTTATTTTAAATAACGAAAAAACAAATAAATTAGTGCAACATTAATAAAAATACAAATAAAACGTCGAAATAAAAATAACTTGATGACGTAGACACGTGTAACAACATTTCAAAATAAGCTAATATAAAAGGAATTAAGTAAACAGAGTCTTTGTCTCCTGGTATTTTTTAACAAAGTGAAAAGAAAGTTCTTTTAAATGAGACATTTTAAATTAATCGTTTTTAATCTGACGTAATTTTGACCAAACTATTCTTTCTATTTTTAATATTCACGTGAAAATACTTGTGTTAGAAATTAAATATTATTTGCGCTTTTCTAACAAAAATAGTTGAAAAGTATCCTCTTAAAATATCAAATAAATGTCCAGCGCAATTTCTAAATTTAAACCGTTCTGCAATATTATTTTGTGTTCATTTTATGTAATAACTGTAATGTGACGTAAATATGACGTAATTTCTCCTATTTAAGACTTCTAACGCATATTAATAAATTTATTGCTTTACAAATTCCTTTCTCTCTTAAAATTCACGTGTAATTATAGTTTTTATGACGTAATTTTTAATAAGTTCTTGCTTTTTGTACATAATTATTTAATTCTAATTCCAAATGTTTTTTTCTGTTTATAATAGTCACGTGTAAATAAATTTTTAATTTATTTACACGTATAAATATATATATTTTTTTTTTGAAGCAAACATTATTGTTTCCGCTGTTTATACAGTTGGCAACAGTTTAAATTAATATCACTTTCTAAAACCTGTTAAAAATATCTCTAGAAATGCTGAAAATCTGAATTTAAAATAGAAATAAAACCTCAAAAAATGAGTCAAAATAAAAAAAGTAATGCAATCTGCACTCCGGCAAATTCTAACGCATAAAATGATCTAAAAATTATTAAATTCCTATGAACAGTTTTTGCTCCTATAAAACTTTTTTAGTGGAACGATTTTGTCCAACTTTAGCATTAAATATCTCTTAAAATAATTCTTCGATCTGAAAACTGTCTGCATCAACGTGTTTATCAAGCATTTCTGTATAATACTACCGATTTTCATATTTTTGTATGCATTATTTTTCTTAATATTAACGAAGAAAAACCTCCGGTCACAAAAAATTCAAAACCGGCGGCGGCGGCGGCGGCGGCGGCGGCGGCGGTGACAGCGGTAGTTACTTTTTTTTAGAATAGAGAGAAACAATGCACATTTTCAATACATTTCAAATCTTTATTTGAACGCGTTATTGCTATTTTTTATATAAATATGATTTTTAGTATTGTCAATAGGTATTCTAAAAAATATATATTAAATGTAAAATAATGTATTAGGGTTATCAATTAAACAGTATATACCTTCTTGCCTTTCTCGCCGAAATATTTGAAATTAATATTATTATTTTTTAATCGAACAACCCGTTTTAACGATGTATAAGTATTCTACATAAACGCCGCATGCAGACTCTTTCGAAAAATACCTCATTCATCGCTGTGCTTTAAGTATGTGCAGAGAAGAAAGGATCTTGAAATCCAAAAAAATATCGATGATATTTATCGATCACCAGCATTCTATAACCCCTGAAGCCCTGGTTTATCCCCTTGTATTAAAAATAATTCTAATAAAACAAAGATCTGTGTCTGTGTGATTGTCTGAGGGTAATGGCTAAAAAATCTACCGCGCATAGTTTTCAGAAAATTTGGATGATGATAGTCCATGGGAAGTTCTAATGCATCTGAGGATCAGATTTTAATTTTTTATAATTAGACGAGATATAAATTAAAACCCGTATTAAAATGAGGTTATCCTAAAAACATTGCACGGTCCGTGCTAGAAATTCTTTTCCGGAGCGCCGAAGCGGAAAAGATCCGAATGTGTCAAAGCAGCTTTTTATGTTCACGCCGTCTTTTATAACGCACATAAGCTTACCCGAAAAACAGATAAAATCAAATGTAAGACGAAACAAATGAGTTCAAAAAAGCCTCAATCTGTTCGAAAAAATATTTCCGTTAAACATTTAAAAAAGTTTTTAAATAGATCTTTCGATTTTACAAATACTTTTTCGCTACGACTGTGTAATTCGTTTTATAAAAATACGAAAAGTAACCCTTTTGGAAAAAAAAAAAAATCTCGACTGATGTAATTTCGCGCCGCATGGAAACGCCGTTTTTTTGCGCTAAAAGTAATTAAACGTCGGTATTTTAACAAAATTATTTTGCACCGTCTTTGTAAACTCGATATACATCATCTATAAAAATCTCGAAATATTCGGAAGGTTAGAAGTTTTTTTTTTTAAATAAAACCTGCAAAATGTTCCATCTGAACTTAAACACTCGGGCGGCCTTTGATAGTATTTTTAAAACTAAATGTCTGTATTTTTGCACGAAAATTCTACTCACGTTTCCGAAACGATATAAATTATAAACCTTTCAATGCGTTCCGACGACTAGAACTATTTTGTTTTTAATGTTAAATGATGCGACTCCCAAAAAAGCGAGAAGAAAATACAACTTTTTGCAACTAAATATAATATTTTTTTTTTTTTTTCACGAATTTTTACGTGGACTTCAAAGCAGTATATTTATAAACCATAAAAAATCCAAAGAGTTTGCACAAAAAACTACTTTTTTTAATATTAAATAACCTGATAGGTTAAAAAAATGTCTTTTAAATGCCTTTACCACTAAATATCAATATTTTTTGCATGTTTCTAATGTAGGCTACGGAAGCATAATATTTTTTATTCATTAAATTTTCAAAGCGTTTGGACGGTAACTATTTTTTTATTATTTTTATTTATTTATTTATTTATTTTTGTATTTTATGTACCCGGAGACCTCCTTCCTTTCCTTTTCACACAATTGAAAGGAATCCCGTGTTAATCTTATAGCCTAATATTCTAAATTTTGCCCTATTGTAAATGAAAATTATTAGGAATTCGTCAAGCGTTTTTTGAATTTTCGCGGATTTTCTTATGCGAATATTACTCTTTTTTTGAGCTTCATGGCGATTTTTCGACATTCTTAAAAAAAAAATCCGGTATTATTCATTTTTCCCGATATAAAAAATTATTTTAAACAATATATTCGGATTTTTATCAATACTTAGAATTCTTAGAATTTGTTCTCTGGATTTTAATATGGATGGACATAATCTGATTTTAATTTGGATAGACGAAAAAAAACAGTAATCATTCCTTGTTCAATTGATTTTTGAATAGGCCGAGAACGAGTTTTACAGCCGATGGCATTCGATCACCAACACTGGGTTCGTTTAATTCGAGGTCTGTTCTGAAAGCACCGGCCAGCAAAGCTTCTCTAAGTTTACGTTGTTTAAGGCAATGGGGCCCACAACTCTAAATTCCTTTCGGAGAAAAATGTCTGTTTTCAACACTGATTTTAGAAAGATTTAAGGTTATAATTCCTGTCAAGGATAATGCCTGGTGGGTCTGTACTAAAATAATATACTCGAAAAACGAAACTTTTAATAAAAATACATTAAATCTAAATTCGAATTGAGAACTTAACATTTTAAAAACTAAAGTTAGATACGCATTATTATAGAATGAATTTAAGGATTATATTTATTTAATCGTTTCAAATCTACATGCATTTGCACTTGAAAGATACTCATATATGATGAATAAATGCACAATTGGACATACAAGTAAATTCACTTATCCGTTTTAAATTCCATTCAGATAATAAGTTCCGTTGCATGCAGAGAAAGATTCAAATAAAGGTATTTCGTGAATGTTTAAAATTAATTCTTGTCGTCGCGAAAGGGCACAGCATATATATTAAGGGAATTAGAGAATCTTCAGAATCAATTCGTAGGTGTCACAATAGCAAAAAGCATGGAGGATAAATTTTCATAACACTGAGATTTGTCCATATTTTACAATGTAAATAGAAGAAGAGTAATAAACAAGTAATATATTGCTTTGAACATGTTTTAAAATCTGAATAATATATATAAAAAAAAATTCTAATTCACAAGTTAATAATCTCCATATTGCACTTCAAAAGACCTTTCTTAAGCAGCGACTGGAAGTTTTGAAATATCTCTTTCATATAATTAAAATGTATCATTAAAAATCATGCTGAATAAAATTTCCACATTAGGAAGAATATAATTTTGTTTTAATATTATTGATCACAAAATAACTCTTTTAAGGGGGTCCAAGACACAAAAATCAACAAATTTTCGAAAAACATTTTATTGCATTGTAATAGTTTTTTTCTTCTTAAAATGACGGTTAAATCGTGTTTTTGTTTTAGTTAAAACATGATATATTATTTTGTTTTGTTTTGTTTTCGAAATTTAGCTTTCAAGCAATGGTTGTCATGGAAACGACTTTTTGTGAATATGTGTTTTTCTGCATAATAGTTTTTTAACCCTTTCTCGTATTTAAAATGTTATAAGTCAAGAACCGTTAAAGATAAATTGTTCAAGCTTGAACCATTTATTTTTCAATTTTTTACTTTAATTCTAATTCAGCAAATTGGAAAAGAATATTTACTTTTGGAAATGTGATTTTCTAAAAATAGTGGCATCATATTTTGTTTCATTTTTATTTTAAATATTTTAATTTTTTTTTAAATAATATTTTTAAAAATGCTGAATAGAAATTAAAATTTATATATTTCTGTTTAATTAAATAAAAAATTTTGAAATTCGACAAATAATATTTCGGGTTATAAAGATTTCAAATTACCCCACTTAGAAAGAAAAAAAAAATCAAATTAATTTTTTTTAAGTTTTTGAGAAGTTTTGTGATATGCTTTTGTTCGCAAATTATATGGTTAATCATTTAAAAAGAATTAACAATTCTAACTCAATGAATATATATTTTTTAATGTGTTCCGGATCCCTTAAACCAACATATGATTTTGTATATCCTTTCTAGCAATTTATCTGAACATATATGCGTACTAAATGTTCAGGGGCATTTGCTTACTTGCCCCCTTTCACAACTTTTTCTAACTTGTATATAAGAAAAATTCACTTATACAAATATAGTACGTGTTACACAATTATTGCACGTACTACTATATTTAGACACAGCCCCTCATCTTTTTATATCCTTTTGCGAACAACGGATTTCGAGCTTACTCTGTTAACTATCACGTTCAGAATTTTCAAGCTATGTTTTTGAGACTTTCAAAAAATTGCTCTATACATTTAGCTAACACATTATTCACATTATATTTTGGTTGCATTCGCGCATGAGCAGTGACACATCATTTAGTGAACCTGCTCATTTTTCAGCCAATATTTACTTTTTTTTATTTTGTGCGCAGTGTATGGTGCACAATGTCTTTTGTCATTGTTCCTGAAAAGGCCATTCTTTTATATTAAGGTTTCTGAAAATTAGAAGCAAAATTCTTTGTGAAATTTTAGATTATTTTTATAAAAACCTTAATTTCTCCTCAAGTATACGTGCTAAACTCACAAAAATAAACACATTTTATTACAAGAACCCTCCTAAACATTTCAACACTTTTGCGACATTGGTTTTTACTGTGTTATCTAAAATATATTCGCTTTTATTGAATTTGTTGACGGTCCTCTATGGATTATCGGAAAAAATCTTCACGGAAATACAGGACGTCTACTATACTGTTTACACGCCTCACGTTTTAGGATAATTCCTCATGTATTTTCTAGATGTTTAACAAAACGCCTAAAATAGCAATTTAATGGTCATCATTGGCCATATATTGTACTCGTCATGCTAATTCATTTACATCATCAATACTGCTAAAATATACATGAAGAATTATATATAGCGGTCTTACAGAAACATTTCGGGAAGCGGTTGTGAAGTTAGACTTCACTCCGTTATCGTGTTTTAAGTTAATCGTTACAGCAACTGCTCTTAAACTATTTAAAATGATAACGGTGGGCATTTAAACTAGTTGTGTGACTTGAGTTTGACTAAAATAATAGCAAACACGATGGTAAACACAATCTACTTGATCATTGTAACTGTATTGAGATTTCGTTAAGCTATCAACAGTCTTTATTGTAGCACAAACTTATTTCTTAAAATTACCTCAAATTACCAACAAAAGGCGCAGATAACACAGGTCTGCAAGCAAAAAACTGCATAAGATTTATTGGCTTTTTCCTATAGGTTTTTACTCACTGAAAGCGGGAGAATATTTTAAAAATTCCATCGAGTCCAGTTTTCTTTCGAAAATCATGTTTTTGGTTTAATTAAACATAAAATTTCTCTTTTGAACCTGATATTTGGTATCCTAAATCTTGAGTAAAAATCCATAACCAATAATAATTCCACATATAAATTTCAAATTTCTAAGAGTCACACTCAAAAGAAATACAAATAGAAAATGGCAGGAATTTGAGGAACGAACACAAAAAGTTACACACAGATATAAGCTTCTACCACAATTCCACACAACATATGCTGAAATGTAAAGTGTAAGCAAGGGAGAAGTATAATTTGGAACTTGTCGTATAATTTTTAACATAGTTACTTGTAATAAAATAATCATTTTTTTCGACGCAGTGATGCTTTCCTACTTAAAATTCCCCATGTTTTGCAACACTACTGTACGTGATGTAGGAAAATGGAGGTCATTCTTTGATTCAGCACCCAAAGTAACCAAAAATATTCCATTCAGCTTTTTTTTTTTTTTTTTTTTTTTTTTTTACCATTTGGAAAAATGGTTATTGTCCACGTCAGGGTAGGAAATCAAAAGCATATCTGAAGCTTTTTATTGGTTTAATCCGCATTTTATTCGTTTTCTGATTGGTCTATACACTAACCTTTACTTTCAACAGAGATTGATACTTCTGTTGCCACTAAGACAAAAAAGTAATAAAAACTACAAAAAAAATAATAATAACACAGACACAAATTGAGATACAGTTTTCATACAAATTGCATTTAAAAGTACATTTTTTTTTTCTCTATACGACGGTGTAAAAAGTAATATTGTGGGATGTTTAGAAGTTTAAGAATGCAATTTCATTTAAAATGGGTCGTCAGATTTCTTGAACGATGGAAAAGCCTTTTCCCAAACAGCCAATGAAATGATTGGATAATGCGTAAGTTTCAGGTGGATAATACGTTAAGGTGTTATTACACGAGGAGTCAAAGTCGCTTGAAATTCCAGGCGTCTAGCGATAAAAGCCTCCTCACAGCTCGTGAGATTTCCTGAAACATACGTATTTTCCAAGCATTTCATTGGCTGTTCCGGAAAAGGCTTTTCTATTATCAGATTTCCAAGCATTTGATTGGCTGTTACTGGCGACTCGCTCCGTTTCAGGCGTCAAAGACGCTCCGACAGAAAAAAGTTGCTTGCTTTTCGACGACTCCCCTGGAGCCATAGGAATAACATGGAGACGCTTGGAATTTAAAGCGTCTTTGACTCCTCGTGTACTAACACCATAATGGTGTTATTCCATAGGACGTCACTATCGCGAAATAATACACAAATGCAGCAAAAAAATAAATAAATAAATAAATAAATAAATAAATAAAAATCGGTCATTAAAGAAAGTAGATACTTAAAATTAAATATAGTTTATAATAGCTCCATGTTTTAACAGAAATCATTCTTTTATATTTTTTCAAAATAGCACGTATTTTAATTACATTTTCTTTCTGTTGTTATGAAAAAATTGCAACAGAAAGATATAATTAATATTTTACAACTATTTTTTCTCTACTTTCTACAGAAATGGAGTACGTCCGTTGCCAATATTAAGCAAATGGCTCCAAAAACTACAAAAAATTAATATTTCAAAAATAAATGGAGATTCAGTTTTCAAACAAATTGCATTTAAAAGCACTTATTTTTTCCAGTACGACTGTATAAAAATTGGAAATGTGCGATGCTTAGAAGTTTAAAAAAATGCTATAGAATATTTACTCGTAGTGCTTTGTTTTACGGCTGGCTTCTGTAAGGTAACGTTATTTTTTGAAGGTGACTCAAAATAAGCTTGGAGAAAGAAATAGCATACTGTACCGGGGGCTAATAATAACATTATTGATAGAATTTTAAAAATAATGTCGACCTTAGTCAGGCTAATTAAACTAAAATATGCTTTATCCAATAACAAATAAATAAATAAGTTTAAAGTTTTCTAATTATTTTATATGTCACAAACTCACTTTATATATAAAACTAGAAACATACTTCAGATTTTTTTCATAAGATTTCTAATAAACTTTATTATTACCTTTTATTTTCAAAATATGAAGTTAGAACTTTCCACACTAATACAAAAAGATACATTAAAACTTAGTTTCCTCATGTGTATTATTTTGTAACGCTTTTATTTCAAAAAAAAAATTATATATCGGATATGATGAAAGTTTTGTAGCAAACTTTGAAAAATATGAAAGAAAGTAACTCAAGTTACATTATTAATAGCATTTGTGAGTGTTTTCGAAATTATGAAGGTTTTGTTTTTTCTATAACATTGCTTTTTAAAATACTAAAACTAATTTGCATTAAACAACACATTTTGTTTTGCTATAAAAAAAAAGTGGAATTTGTGTTTAAAAGAAACTTTATATGGAATTAAAAATTTGGAAATAAATATTGCGTAAATCTTTTTTGCAGTTCATCCATAAAATGATTTGTTTTGTTTTTTTTTTACTCTAAATGTATATATATTTTTTATTTTTACCTAATTTTATATTAGCCTGAATTTTACTTTTAAGTAAATTCACTGAACCTATTAATTGTTATTTCTTTCTAAATTTTATGCTTTTTTTTCTTTAAAGGTTACATTGTATTTTCATTTTAGGGTAATCTATAAATTTATTTAATTATTATTATTATTATTTTTAACCATTTGGGAAAATGGTTATTGTCCTCTTCAGGATATGACATCAAAAGCATGTCTGAAGGTTTGTATTGGTTTAATCATCATTTTATTCGTTTTCTGATTGGTCTATACAGTAATCTGAATTACCCTTTTCTTTCAAGTGTTGGGTAATCCTTGGTGTTTACCTTCAAGTGTTGCCACTATGACAAAAAAGTAATAAAAACTACAAAAAAAAGTAATAACTCAGAAACAAATTGAGATACAGCTTTCAAACAAATTGCATTTAAAAGTACATTTTTTCCTCTATACGACGGTGTAAAAAGTAATCTAACAAAAACATAGCTGTGAAAAAAGGAGCCATGTTCTGTAAAGACAATGGCAAGAAAAGGAGTGATATTTAAGTGGGTGCCAAGTTCAAATAAAATTCACTCAAACTTACCTACTGAAGTATTATAGCATTTTTTTAATTGTTTAGAAATAAAAATTATTGATAGCATATTAATAAGAAATCTAGAACTTGGCAAGTTTTTACCTACGAGTCATTTATTTTTAATAATGACATTATTATATCAAATCTTGTTATTTCATGATTGGAAGCCTTAATTTGAGTGAGCTCCTTCCCCTTGAAGGGCGGTGGGATAAAATAATCCCACCTAATTTAACTGCAAAATGCCACACTGACACCAGAA
This sequence comes from Maratus speciosus, assembly GCA_963932465.1. Lineage (NCBI taxonomy): Eukaryota > Metazoa > Arthropoda > Arachnida > Araneae > Salticidae > Maratus > Maratus speciosus. The sequence goes on along the minus strand of OZ010795.1, from coordinate 521,547,493 downwards.
TTCAGGACTAAAAAGTTTAATTTTATTAAATACGTGAAAAGAAGCTTTTACCCATTTTGAAATAAATTTGTTTTCAAATTCTGGTGTGATTCAATCATTTCAGCATTTCACTAATAAAAGTTATTTGCTCCTGAAAGGGTTAAAGGGGTGCAGTCTCTAGAGTGATGACAAAGAACAAGCGTAGGTGTATCTGTCTCTTTGTCAGGCATCTTAATCTGTTTGCATTAAGGTTTCTGGAGCGTGGGTGCTAGAGTGATAACCAAAGACGAGCGGAAGTGTATCTGTGTATTTATTGGTTTATCAAATCTTTAACATGAGTCATTTGTTTATAATAATAACTATATTTTTTTTTTGTAATGCCATTGAAATTAATATTGACATCACCATTTTATTAAGACATGAAATTGATAGGCATAACATTTATCAAAAACTTGCCAAGTTCTAGATTTATTATTAATATGCTATCAATAATTTTTATTTCTAAACAATTTAAAAAATGCTATAATACTTCAGTAGGTAAGTTTGAGTGAATTTTATTTGAACTTGGCACTCACTTAGATATCACTTCTTTTCTTGCCATTGTCTTTACAGAACTTGGCTCCCTTTTTTCACAGCTATGTTTTTGTTAGATATCATTACTAGTTGTAAAGTTACAATATATTTAGACACTTTACTTAATGCTTTTTAATGTGTCTACGTGTGACTATTTTATTCACAAGGCAACATTCAATTTAAATTTAAATTTCCTACAACAAACTATTTGGCTGCCAATTTGCGGCAGAAATCTATATTTTAATACTGCTACATTGAAGGCATGTTTTGAAATGAAATGTATTGATTCGAAATTTTTATTGTTTTGAAACAACAATTCCTATTAAATTTTCCTATTAAATTTTCCAATTAAATATCCTATAGGTGGGCCTGCTTTTTTGTACTTAAAGTGAAAAATAAAGTTATGTGCTTATGCCACACTATGTATCATTCATCCATGGGTGCCGGCAAAGAGGCAGTGCAGAGGAAGGACATTGCCCATCCCTGGATATTCAAATTTAATTAACTAAATATCCTTTTCTCTGATGATTTTGAAAATAACAAGTGGGTAAGTGTGATCACAGATCGCACAGGGGGTTTCGTTTAATATTCCTTTCAAAACACTTTATCCTTTTGAAAAATCTATTAGTTCGACATTTCCCAACCAGGGGCGCATTCTATTCTAAACAAACCTCTATCCGAACGAAACTCCGTTTTACATACTATCCGTAGATGTATTAGTCCAGGGGATTGAGCCCATAGCACCCGAGTTAAGTAGGCGTCCCTAGCGGTAAAAGTGGAACTAAAATATGTAAAGCTATGGTGCATAATATGAACGAATTGTTAAAGGGATGTCGGCAAAAGTTGGAAAAGTGCTCCCCGGTTGAAAAGGGCGGAGGTTAGAAAAATTGCTTAAAATACACAAGTTAGAGCTCGGATGAGTATATAATATAGGACTTTTTGAAATTTTATGATTTGTCGTGTGGTCCGAGGTATTCAGCTATACGTATGCAAAAAAATCATGTCTCCAACTTAATTAGGGGCTCCCTTGGAAAGAATTGCTTAAAATGCATCTGGGATAGCTCAAAGGGTTAAGCGTAAGACTTTTTCTAGATTTTATGATTTGTCGCCTGGCCTTCGGTTTTCTGCTATAAGTACGCAAAATTTCAAATCTGCAATTTAATAAGGGGCTCAGTTAGAAAGAATTGCTTAAAATAAGCATGTGGAAGCCCAAAGGGTAAAATGTACAACTTTTTCAAAATTTTATAATTTCTCGCATGATGGTATTCAGCTATAAGTATGCAAAATTTCACGCCTCCAACCTAAATAGGGTCTCACTTAAAAAGAATTGTTTAAAATATACATGTGGGAGCCCAAAAGGTTAAATGTACGAATTTTTCAAAATTTTATAATTTGCCGTTAGATGTGAGGTGCTCAGCTATAAGTATGAAAATTTTCAAGCCTCCAACCTAATTATGGGCTCACTTAGAAAATATTGTTTAAAATACACAGGTGAGAGCCCAAAGGGTTAAATGTACGACTTTTTCAAAATTTTATGGTCTGTCGTTTGATGTGAGGTGTTCAGCTATAAGTATGCAAAATTTCACGCCTCCAACCTAAATAGGGACTCACTTAGAAAGAATTGTTTAAAATACACATGTGGGAGCCCAAAGGGTTAAATGTACGACTTTTTGAAAATTTTATGATTTTTCGTTTGATCTGACGTGCTCAGCTATAAGTATGCAAAATTTCACGCCTCCAACCTAATTAGAGGCTCACTTTGAAAGAATTGTTTAAAATACGCATGGGGGAGCCCAAAGGGTTAAATGTAGAATTTTTCAAAATTTTATGATTTCTCGCTTCATCTGAGGTGTTCAGCTACAAGTATGCAAAATTTCACGCCTCCAACGTAATTAGGGCTCAGTTAGATAGAATTGTTTAACATACACATGTGGGAGCGCAAAGGGTTAAATGTACGACTTTTTCAAAATTTTATGCTTTGTCGTTTGATGTGAGGTGTTGAGCTATAAGTATGCAAAATTTCACATTTCCAACCTAATTAGGGGCTCACTTTGAAAGAATTGTTTAAAATACACATGTGGGAGCCCAAAGGGTTAAATGTACCACTTTTTGAAAATTTTATGATTTCTCGTTTGATCTGAGGTGTTCAGCTATAAGTATGCAAAATTTCACATTTCGAACCTAATTAGGGGCTCACTTCGAAAGAATTGTTTAAAATACACATGGGGGTTCCCAAAGGGTTAAATGTACGACTTTTTCAAAATTTTATGATTTGTCATTTGATGTGAGGTGTTCAGCTATAAGTATGTAAAATTTCACGCCTCCAACCTAAATAGGGGCTCACTTAGAAAGAATTGTTTAAAATACACATGCGGGGGCCCAAAGAGTTAAATGTTCGACTTTTTCAAAATTTTATGATTTCTCGTTTGATGTGAGGTGTTCAGCTATAAATATGCAAATTTTTACGCCTCCAACCTAGTTAGAGGCTCACATAGAAAGAATTGTTTAAAATACACATGTGGGGGCCCAAAGGGTTAAATGTTCAACTTTTTCAAAATATTATGATTTGTCGTATGATGTGTGGTGTTCAGCTATAAGTATGCAAAATTACAAGTCTCCAATATGTATAGTTTCTGAGAACGGGCTCTGTGACGGACATAATATCTCAATTTGTTGATTTTCTGTAAGCAAGTAAACCCAGATAAACCCCCGGTAAGTAGATAGGTTTAAAATGGGAATTTGGCGAAATATTAGATATATCGCCAAGTTGGCGTCACTTTTGGCGACTAATTTTGGTCACCCATTTTGGCGATATATCGCCATGTTTGCGAGAAACTTGGCGGTATTTGGCAACAGAATACCGTCCCCTCCTACGGCAAAAAAAAAATTTCGCCGAATAGACGTAATGTTAAAGTAAAAATGGACACCCCCAAGTGGGTAATTCATCGATTTTCATAATTTTTAGGGTTTCGTTCATCTGACGAAACCCTATTCGTTTCGCTCCTCTGTCTGTCTGTCTGTCCGTCACAGAGTCCGTTCTCAGAAACTATACATGTTGGAGACGTGAAATTTTGCATACTTATAGCTGAACACCACACATCCTACGACAAATCATAAAATTTTGAAAAAGTCGTACATTTAACCCTTTGGTCTGCCACATGTGTATTTTAAATAATTCCTTCTAAGTGAACCACTAATTAAGTTGGAGGCATGAAATTTTGCATACTTATAGCTGAACACCTCACATCAAATGGCAAATAATAAAATTTAAAAAAAGTTGTAAATTTAACCCTTTGGGGTCTCACATGTATATTTTAAACAATCCTTTCAAAGTGAGCCCCTAATTAGGTTGGAGGCATGAAAATTTACATACTTATAGCTGAACACCTCACATAAAACGACAAACTATAAAATTTTGAAAAAGTCGAACATTTAACTCTTTGGGCTCCCATGTGTGTATTTTAAACAAGTCTTTCTAAGTGAACCCCTAATTAGGTTGGAGAAATGAAATTTTGCATACATATAGCTGATCACCTCACATCAAACGTTGAATAATTAAATTTTGAAAAAGTCGTACATTTAAACCTTTGGGTTCCCACATGTGTATTTTAAATAATTCTTTCTAAGTGAACCACTAATTAGGTTGGAGGCATGAAATTTTGCATACTTATAGCTGAACACCTCACATCGAACGACAAATCATAAAATTTTGAAAAAGTTGTAAATTTAACCCTTCGGGGTCTCACATGTATATTTTAAACAATCCTTTCTAAGTGAGCCCCTAATTAGGTTGGAGGCGTGAAAATTTACATACTTATAGCTGAACACATCACATCAAACGACAAATCATAAAATTTTGAAAAAGTTATAAATTTAACCCTTCGGGGTCTCACATGTATATTTTAAACAATCCTTTCTAAGTGAGCCCCTAATTAGGTTGGAGGCGTGAAAATTTACATACTTTCAGCTGAACACCTCACATAAAACGACAAACTATAAAATTTTGAAAAAGTCGTACATTTAACCCTTTGGGCTCCCCCATGTGTATTTTAAACAATTATTTCTACGTGAGCCCCTAATTAGGTTAAAGGCGTGAAATTTTGCGAACTTATAGCTGGACACCTCAGACCAAACAACAAATCATAAAATTTTGAAAAAGTCGTACATTTAACTCTTTGGGCTCCCACATGTGTATTTTAAATAATTCCTTCTAAGTGAACCACTAATTAAGTTGGAGGCATGAAATTTTGCATACTTATAGCCGAACACCTCACATAAAACGGCAAATCATAAAATTTAGAAAAAGTTGTAAATTTAACCCTTTGGGGTCTCACATGTATATTTTAAACAATCCTTTCAAAGTGAGCCACTAATTAGGTTGGAGGCGTGAAAATTTACATACTTATAGCTGAACACCTCACATAAAACGACAAACTATATATTTTTGAAAAAGTCGTACGTTTAATCCTTTGGGCTCCCGTATGTGTATTTTAAACAAGTCTTTCTAAGTGAGCCCCTAATTAGGTTGGAGGCCTGAAATCTTACATACTTATAGCTGAACACTTCACACTTCTCATCAAACGACAAATCATAAAATTTTCAAAAAGTCGTACATTTAACCCTTTGGGCTCTCACATGTGTATTTTAAACAATTTTTTCTAAGTGATCCCCTATTTATGTTGGAGGCGTGAAATTTTGCATACATATAGCTGAACTCCTCACATCAAATAACAAACCATAAATTTTTGGAAAAGTCGTACATTTAACCCTTTGGGCTCCCACATATGTATTTTAAACAATCCTTTCAAAGTGAGCCACTAATTAGGTTGGAGGCGTGAAAATTTACATACTTATAGCTGAACACCTCACATAAAACGACAAACTATATATTTTTGAAAAAGTCGTACGTTTAATCCTTTGGGCTCCCGTATGTGTATTTTAAACAAGTCTTTCTAAGTGAGCCCCTAATTAGGTTGGAGGCCTGAAATCTTACATACTTATAGCTGAACACTTCACACTTCTCATCAAACGACAAATCATAAAATTTTCAAAAAGTCGTACATTTAACCCTTTGGGCTCCCACATATGTATTTTAAACAATTCTTTCTAAGTGAGCCCCTAATTAGGATGGAGGCCTGAAATTTTGCATACATATAGCTGAACACCTTACATCAAATAACAAACTATAAAATTTTCCAAAAGTCGTACATTTAACCCTTTGGGCTCTCACATGTGTATTTTAAACATTTTTTCTAAGTGAGACCATATTTATGTTGGAGGCATGAAATTTTGCATACTTATAGCTGAACACCTCACATCAAACGACAAAGCATAACATTTAGAAAAAGTTGTAAATTTAACCCTTCGGTGTCTCACATGTATATTTTAAACAATCCTTTCTAAGTGTGCCCCTAATTAGGTTGGAGGCGTGAAAATTTACATACTTGTAGCTGAACACCTCACATAAAACGACAAACTATAAAATTTTGAAAAAGTCGTGCGTTTAAACCTTTGGGATCCCGTATGTGTATTTTAAACAAGCCTTTCTAAGTGAGCCCTTAATTAGGTTGGAGGCGTCAAATTTTGCATACTTATAGCTGACCACTTCACATCAAACGTCAAATCATAAAATTTTCAAAAAGTCGTACATTTAACCCTTTGGGCTCTCACATGTGTATTTTAAACAATTTTTTCTAAGTGATCCCCTATTTAGGTTAGAGGCGTGAAATTTTGCATACATATAGCTGAACACCTCACATCAAATAACAAACCATAATTTTTTTTTTTAAAGTCGTACATTTAACCCTTTGGGCTCCCACATATGTATTTTAAACAATTCTTTCTAAGTGAGCCCCTAATTAGGTTGGAGGTCTGGAATTTTGCATACATATAGCTGAACACCTTACATCAAATAACAAACTATAAAATTTTCAAAAAGTCGTACATTTAACCCTTTGGGCTCTCACATGTGTATTTTAAACATTTCTTTCTAAGTGAGATCATATTTATGTTGGAGGCGTGAAATTTTGCATACTTATATCTGAACACCATCATGCGACAAATCATAATATGCACCATAGCCTTACATATTGTAGTTCCACTTTTTACCACCAGGGTTGCCTACTTATCTCGGGTGCTATGGTCCCAATCCCCTCGACTAATATATCTACGGGTAGTATGTAAAACGGAGTTTCGTTTGGATAGAGGTTTGTTTAGAATAGAGTGCACCCCTGGTTGCGAAATGTTAAACTAACAGATTTTTCAAAAGGATAAAGTGCTTTGAAAGGAATATTAAACGAAATCCTCTGTGCGATCTGTGATCACACTTAACCAGTTGTTTTATTTTATTCCTTAGTTTCATAGTGTAAACGAACTTCGCACCAAATTTGAAGTCTGTAGCTGCAGTAGATATACGAGATCTTTTTGATGAGTGAGTGAGTGAGTCAGTCAGTCAGTGATAAAATTATCGATTATCAGACATTCTCAAATGTCATTATCTCGTAAACTAATTATGTGTTATTTATAAAATTTGGGATTTTAGGTAATTAGGGTGGCCTTACTACACATTTCGTATAACAAGTACGTACGTCTCATAGATTTTCAGTAGTAGAACATTGAAATTTGACGAAAACACCTCAAAATGGTTCGTGTAAATAACACACGGCTATGCCAGACGAACTTGACTGACACATTGCCATGTGTCTAGATATTGTGGGATGTTTAGAAGTTTAAGAATGAAATTTCATTTAAAATGGGTCGTCAGATTTCTTGGAAATCTGACGATGGAAAAGCCTTTTTTACCGAACAGCCAATGAAATGCTTGGATAATACGTAAGTTTCAGGTGGATAAAGGTTACACGAGGAGTCAAAGTCGCTTGAAATTCCAGGCATCTAGCGAGAAAAGCCGCCTCACGGCTCGTCCGATTTCCTGAAACATACGTATTTTCCAAGCATTTCATTGGCTGTTCCGGAAAAGGCTTTTCTATTATCAGATTTCCAAGCATTTGATTGGCTGTTACTGGCGACTCGCTTCGTTTCAGGCCTTAAACACGCTCCGACAGAAAAAAGTTGCTTGCGACTCCCCTAGAGCCATAGCAATTACGTGGATACGCCTGGAATTTCAAGCGACTTAATGGTGTTATTACACGAGGGATCAGAGTCGCTTCAAATTCCAGGGGTCTCCATGTTATTCCCAGGGCCGAAACAAAGGGGGGGGGGCGAGGGGGCATGTGCCCCGGGCACCAGAACGAAGGGGCGCCAAATGAAAGATTATACCTTTGGAATGGATAATTTTCTTCTGATGGGCTGATGGCTTCCATTATTATGAAACAGCCATTATAAATGAAGTGTTAGGTGAAGATGAAAGATTTTTTTCGACTGCTCTTTCATCTTCATCTAACACTTCATTTATAATGGCTGTTTCATAATAATGGAAGCCATCAGCCCATCAGAAGAAAATAACTCGGTGAAAGCGGAAACTCGGATAATCGGGACTCTACTGTATATTTCCTTTTAGAAAGTATCTTTAGAATAATTTTGTTGGTGTTCAGAAGGGTGTCATGACTCCCGTGACCTCCCCCTTGGATCGGCCGTTGTAGATTATGTATTACATATTTTATGATTACATATTTTAAATTTTAAAATAAGTCGGTTATTAGAAAATTAGTAAAATTCTCTTTGTAAACATACTTTGCGGAAGAGGGGAGGGGGCGCCAAAATCCATGTTTGCCCCGGGTGCAAAAAAGGCTAGTTTCGGCCTTGGTTATTTCTATGGCTCCAGGGGAGTCGCTCCGAAAGCAAGCAACTTTTTTCTGTCGGAGCGTCTTTGACGCGTGAAACGAAGCGAGTCGCCAGTAACAACCACTCAAATGCTTGGAAATCTGATAATAGAAAAGCCTTTTCCGGAACAGCCAATGAAATGCTTGGAGCTGGCGAGCCGTGATGCGGCTTTTGTCGCTAGACGCCTGGAATTTCAAGCGACTTTGTCTCCTATACGTACGAGTCGCAGGCGATTTCTGTCTCTTACAATTTTTACATGTAATAACACTATTAATGTTTAATTCATGGCGTGCGTAATGTATGATCAACTCCGTGCGATTTTTTTGGTCTTAAATTTTAGTCTTAAAAAAAATCATTTTCCAAATGGTCGTTGTAATTTGTTAAATTGCATTTTTTTTTTTTTTTTGCCCTATTTTTTACAGAAAGAGCATTAATTTAGAAAGATAAACAAAATATGTACTAAAGAATATATTCAGACAGATAAGGTAGTGATAACATTTCACATACATTTTCATCAAAATACATGAGGCAATTTTTGAGAAACATTCACTATTTTTATAAAAACTGAAAAATAATGTCGACCTTAGTCAGGCTAATTTTATAAAAATATGCTTTATCCACTAAAAAAATTAAATAAGTTAAAAGTTTTCAAAAATTTTTTTTATGTATAATAATCCCGCTTTATATATAAAAATAAAAACATGATTTTACCGTTAAGTTTCTAATAAATTTTATTATTAATTTGTATTTATAAGATAAGAAGTTAGAACTTTCCACACCAATACAAAATGATATATTTTAATGCTTAATTTCCTTATGTGTATTATATGGTAACTCTTTTATTTCTAACATATTACATCTCGGATATGATGAAAATTTCGTAGGAAACTTTGAAAAAATATGAAAGAAAATAATACAAGTTACATTATTAACAGCATTTTTGCAAGTTTGCAAAAGTTTTGAAGAGTTTTTTTTTTTTTTCATTTTTTTAAATAACATTTCTGTTTAAAATACTTAAACTAATTTACATTAAACAACGCATTTTGTTTTGCTACAGAAAATATGAAATTTGTGTTAAAAAAGAACTTTATGTGGAAATTAAAATACGGAAGTAAACATTATGTAAATCTGTTATGTAGTTCATCCAATAAAATAATTTTACTTACTCTAAATGTAGTTGCTTTATGTTTACATAACTTCCGAAGCTTACTTTCAAGTAAATTCAATGAACCTACTAATTGCCTTTTGTTTCTCAATTTTATGCTTTTTTTTATGCATTTTATCTTTATTTTATTTTATTTTATTTTATTTTATTTTTTTTTAAACAGAAAGCACGTTAATTAGGAAAGATAAACAACATATGTACTAAATATTCAGACAGAAAGGTTATGATAAAATTTCACATTCAATTTTCATTTTCATTAAAATACATTTGGCAATTTTTGCGATAAATTCACGGTGATACAAAGGATTAAATATCTCTCAATATAATTCTACGATTTAAAAACTGTCTATTTTCGCGTGTTTACAAACATTACTCTATAATACTACAAATTTAAATATTTTTGTATGCAATAGTTTTCTTAGTATTAGCAAAGAAATTCACCCGGTCACAAAAAATTAATTTATGGCTGTGGCGGTGGCGGTGGCAGCGTTAGTTACTTTTTTTTTTTTTTTTAAGATATATTATCTTGTAGCACTCATATATTATCTAACCTATATATTATCAAAATTTAATTTATAAAACCATACTTGACTAATTACTAGATAAAGTTAATAGAGATGCGTAAAAATGTGAGATGTCTTATTAAAAGTCTCAAAAAACATCCTTAAATTGAAGGTTTTTTCCGTTGCTTTTTAGCTCACAGGCTATCAAAGCCTGAGAGCTAATGTGCCCCCCCGTTCTGCATGTATGTATGTACGTACGTATGCATGTATGTATGTATGTACGTAACGCGATAGCTCTTGATAGAAACATCCGATTTGCTTCACATTTTTTTTCTAGGTTCATTGTAATAAGGCGCTTCCCTGATTAGTTTTGGGAGTTCATTGGTTAAGGATAAAGGGGGAAAAACGGGGTTAGTCCAACCCCTTAATTCAGATAAATAGGTTATTCATGCAGAATCATTCGATTTGCTCCGAATTTGATATACCGTTTTATTATGTTAAGGAACTTGCCTGATTAGTTTTGGGGGTTCATTGGTTAAGGATAAAGGGGGAAAAGGGGGGTTAGTCCAACCCTTTTAATTCAGATAAATGGATTTTTCATGCAGAATGATTCGATTTGCTCCGTATTTGGTATACCGGTTTATTATGTTAAGTAACTTCCCTGATCAGTTTTGGGGGTTCATTGGTTAAGGATAAAGGGGGAAAAGGGGGTTAGTCCACCCCTTTTAATTCAGATAAATGGGTTTTTCATGCAGAATGATTCGATTTGCTCCTCATTTGGTAAACCGGTTCATTATGTTAAGGAACTTCCCTGATTAGTTTTGGGGGTTCATTGGTTAAGAATAAAGGGGGAAAAGGAGGGCTAGTCCACCCCCTTAATTCGGATAAATGGATTTTTCATGCAGAATGATTCGATTTGCTCCGAATTTGGTATACCGGTTTATTATGTTAAGGAACTTCCCTGATTAGTTTTGGGGGTTCATTGGTTAAGAATAAAGGGGGAAAAGGGGGGCTAGTCCACCCCCTTAATTCAGATAAATGGGTTTTTCATGCAGAATTATTCGCTTTGCTCCAAATTTGGTATACCGGTTTATTATGTTAAGGAGCTTCCCTGATTCGTTTTGGGGATTCGTTGGTTAAGGATAAAGGGGGGTTAGTCCACCCCCTTAATTCAGATAAATGGTTTTTTTTGCAGGATTATTCGATTTGCTCCGAATTTGGTATACCGGTTTATTATGATAAGGAGCTTCCCTGATTAGATATGGAGGTTCACTGGTTAAGTATAAAGGGGGAAACGGGGGCTAATTCCCCTTCACTTATTTTTTTGAGGGGCATTATTCTTAAAAATAAGAGTATGATATACAATTAGTGTGAATAGCCTGTGAGCTCAATGCCATCAGTTTAGCTGGGCACATTTATTTTTTATTTTTTTTTTTTTAAAGCACAGACTTTTCCGCTTTCATTTGCCCACCTTCCTTGAAAGACTGAAACTTCACCAACCAAACTTAAAAATTACATGAAATCCTCCAATTTAAGATGCATTTTCACCAAAAAACAAGGCTGTCTTGGATTGGTGTTTCCAGTACTTTTTGATTTTTGAAACGGAAAAACAGTTGCCCTCCTCGGGACGGAAAATTTTACGACCGAGCTCGGAATAAAATACGAAAAATAACATATTAGGTATTATTTAGGTTTTTTTTTTTTTTTTCGGATTTTATTCCCAGCTGGGTCGGAAAATTTTCTGTCCCGAGAAGGGCAATTGTTTTTCCGTCTCCTACTGAAAACTTGTTCGTTTTTTTTTTTTTTTTTTTCAGTGCTTTTCTCACGGAATAATCAGCAAAATATTAAATAAGAAAAAATATATTGAAATCCCGCCAAAGAAGGGAATTTCTACGTATAATAGAAAAATATATTGAATTCATTGGGGGTGTTACACTGTAAAAAAAAAAAAAAAAAAATACTGCAGTTTTCCGGTAGGAATCGGAAAAATAGTTGCCCTTATCTTACCGGAATAATTTCCGACCCAGCTCAGAATAAAATCCGTAAAAATAAGGAAATAGACAGTAAAACGGTATTTTACGGATTTTATTCCGATTTTACGGATTTTATTCCAAGCTGGGTTGGAAATTATTGCGGTACGATAAGGGCAACTATTTTTCCGATTCCTACCGGAAAACAGGCATTACTTTTTTTACAGTGTACGGCATTTGTTCTGCCTGTAATTTTACATTTTATAAGGATATACGTTTTAGGTAAAATCATATTGCTATGCATAAATAAACAAGTTATGACGTAGAAATATATATATATTTCAAATAAATAAAGTTGAAAAGTTGAAATTTGCAGCTGATTGAAATGAAATGACATTTGAATATTTTGCTATTTGTTTCAATATTTTAATCTAAACTGATATAAAGCATTTGAAAAGAATAAGAGGAAAGAAAAAAAAATAAAAAATGATAATCCCATTTTTTTTTTTTTTTTTTTTTTTTTTTTTTTTTTTTTTTTAATAGCACTTAATTACGTAACATTCTATATGTCTTGGAGATTTCTTCGTGCGTGTTATTATTATTAAATTTAGTTTAATAAAAATATAAAAAAGCTATAATTCATCGTTTATTAGTACTAGTAAAATATACAAAATTTGAATAAAATATGACAACTAATGGCCATTCTCAAAACTGTGAGATAAACTTCCGTTTTACCACTAGAACTGAAGATCAGACGAGTTCCAAAATATAAATTTATTTTACTACTTTTTTTTGGGGGGGGGGGGCTGTCAAAAGAGAAGCATTTCAACTCGGTGAGGGGATTCAAAACATATTTATGTAGCTCAAATGGAGTATCGTTTATAATATATTTTTAAATTCTGAATTGAATGACACCACCCGAAAATCGAAAGGATGATTTTTTTTTTTTTTTTTTTTTTTTTTAATTTACGACATATGTTATTCTAAGTCGAAAAAGTACTTTAGTGGAGGTAAAATAGGTTTTTACAGTAACAATATATGGTCATTCACGAAAATTTAGTATTAACTTCGTCTTGGCATTAGAAATGAAGATCCGGCGAGTTCCCCAAAAGTACAATTGTTTTACTATTTTTTTTTTTTTTTTCTGTGTGGAATGTGGGGTGGAGTGGGGGTCAAAAGTGAGGCATTTTAACTCAGGGAGGAGGGACACAAAACATTTTTATGTAGATCATGTGGAGTATCGTTTATTATGTATTTTTAAATTCTGAATTGAGTGACACAATCCGAAAATTGGAAGGATAATTTGTTACTAAGTTACGGCAGGTTTTATGAATACTACGTTGAAAATAATTTTTTGGTACTAATAACATAGCTTTTTAAAGCAACTACTAATGGCCATTCAGAAAAATTTTAAAATGTCTTCGTTTTGGCATGAAAAATGAAGTTCCAATGATAACCCAAAATATAAAGATGTTGTTATTTATTTATTTATTTATTTATTTATTTATTTTACTTTTTTTTTTTTTTGGAAGGGATATTTTAACTCAGTGGTGGGAGAACCCAGTGTTTTATAAATAGGTCAAGTGGAGTATCGCTTATTAACTATTTTTTAAATTCTGAGTCGAATGACACCATTTGCATGTCAATAACATCATTTAAGGCAAAGTTGCGAAAGGTTTTATGAATACGAAGTTTAAAATTATAATACTGCAGATAAAACTGATGGTCATTCACGAAAATTCAAGAAGAACTTTGTTTTGACATTAGAAATGAAAATACGATGAATCCCCCCCGAAATAAAATTGTTTTATTATATTTAGGTGTTAACAACTTAAGGTCTCATATAAACTATAATTTTCGACATTGTACACATAAACACTGCCACAACTTTGTAAAAAATGATAGACTCCCGGACGGCGTTATTCAATTCCGAATTTAAAAAATACATAATAAACGATACCTCACTTGACTTACTTAAAAAATTTTGAGTTATCCCCCGGAGTTAAAATGCCCCACTTTTGAACACCCCCAAAACACGGTAAAAGAACTTTTTCATTTGAGAACTCATCAGATTTTCATTTCTAGTGTCAAAACGAAGTTCTTCACAAATTTTCGTGAATGGCGATGAGTTATTGCTGTAAAAACTATTTTACCTGCACTAAAGTATTATTTTCGAATTTCTATTAATAAAACCTGCATTAGCTTTGCAACAAATGCTCGTATGGAGAAGTGAATGGTGTCATTCGATTCAGAATTAAAAAATAAATAATAACCGATACCTCGCTTGATCTACTTTATAAAAAATTACACCCCCCCCCCACACACACACACACACTGCCTATGTTTAAACGCTTCCTTTTGCCCACGCCCAAAAATAGATAAATAATTAAATAATTAAAAAATAAAACCTTATAACACAATTTTATTTTTGGGATACTCATCAGATCTTCTTTTATTGTTCCAAAACGAAGTTCCTCCCAAAGTTTGGTGAACGGTCATCAGTTATCTTTGAATAACAATATACCTGTAGAATAGTGTTGTTAATAAATAGCTTTAATAAGCTTTAATAATTTAGCATAAATAGCTTTAATTATTTTGCAATTTAGATGAATATTGTATATAAATATTTAAAAAATAAATTTTATAAAAAGGCATAAATAAATTTAAAATAAACATTACACGTATATTTTCTGAACAAATACATTTCTTTAATGTGTATTTTTCATATATTATTTTACGGGTGTGTGCGTATGCAATCCGTTGCTGTTAGTTTTTTTTTTCTTTATATCAAATTTATAGGAAAATTACAACTTTTAATATTAATATTTATTCGTCAAATTTTAACACGTTTATACTTTCATAGTAACGTGCATGTCTTCAAGTAATACACTGTGCAACACGATTTAATCAGGAATGAACTTTACAGGCATTTTTTCTCCTACATAATTATTAAGGCATTAATTAGTAAGATATAAGGAATTATTAAGGAATATTAAGGAGAATATTACGGAGGATATTAAGGAATTTTCAATCATTAATAAATATTCTATTAGGGGAATATTAATATTAATATTCCACATGCTTTACATTTAGGGAAAAGTGCCCCCAAAATATTTATATAATCAGCATAAAAATCTGAATAATATTAGTTTCATGCAATTTTTTGAAGTTCAAAACGAAATCTTTTAATGAAATACTTACATAAACTACATTACTAAATGCACAAAAGGAAATTTGTCAGAAATTAAATTGCGCCAAGCAAATAAATATATTACCACTTTTATGGCCATAAAAATTTATACCATCTAATATACGTATGTTTGTGTGATGATAAATGGGTGATATAATGATGTTTTAAAAAGAAGAAAACATAACAAAATTTTTTCCGTAATTATATGTTATGTAATCAGCATAAAAGTTTGAATTTTGTAACTATTTTGATGTGACATTTACTTTGCGAGAAGAAAAATGGAAAGAAAGCCTGTTATACGTGGAAAATAAATAAATGAACAAAACATTATTTCTGTTTAGTTAAATTGCAACAAATAAATAAAAATACTACAAATTTTAATAGGATAAGAAAACAAAACCCCTAACATCTAAACTAAATATATATATATATCAAACATATTTCCTGAAATGAAATGTTTCAATCAAATTAAATTGCCGTAATGTTGCGGGAATGAGCACGGAAATTCTGCGTCATATTTATTTTTGAAATCTTTAGAAATAAATTGCTTTTATATTTTCTCGTTATTATTTTATTTCAATTACTTTCTAACTAGATTGGAGCAGCACAAAACTTTCTAAATGCATGAAAAAAAGCGAATATATGAAAAAACTATCTTTTGTGTAAATGATATATTGAAAAAATACATTTTAATAAAAAAAAAATCGTAATGAAAATTATTTGCGTCATTATGTAAGTTAAAATATTTTTGATTATACTCTTTTATTTTAGCAATATTTTATTAAATTAATTGTTCAACAACAGTTTAAAAAACAAAACAACTATCAAACAATGGATTTGAAAATACACGTAGTTAATTTCAAAATATTTATTCAAATAAATCTTGAAATTTATTCTTAAAAATGATTAAACTTAAAGCATATTAATATGAAACAGACATTGAAAATAGTACTTTGATTATATGTAAATAATTACAATAAACAATTAAACATTGTAAAAAATAATTCGCGTACCTTATTTAAAGTAAAAGGTATATATAAATGTTTTACAGGCATACATACAATAAATACAATAAACCCAACTGGAATGAAAAATTAGCCAGAGCCAAGAATCGAACCCGGGACCACAGTATACAAGACTGCTGCTCTAACCACTGAGCTACTCCGGCCGATGCCTGAGTCTGCAATTTCTCACTAATAAACCATGTTGGGGAAGTCACCAGCCATCTATACGATAGCCTTGGATGACCGGACAACGATGAATAGATTTTACTATTACATCGATCTACGATAATTATAATAAAACACACACACTACAATACATATAGTGGTTAGAGCAGCAGTCTTGTATACTGTGGTCCCGGGTTCGATTCCTGGCTCTGGATAATTTTTCACTCCAGTTGGGTTTATTGTATTTATTGTATGTATGCCTGTAATATATTTATATATACCTTTAACTGTTTAATGCAGGCGTTATTTATGTGTGTATGTGTGTTTTAATATATATTGTAGTGTGTGTGTTTTATTATATTTATTTAAAGTACTTATTTTTATTTCCAAACAACTAACTATTCATTTAAAAGCACTTAAATCTTATTTACATACAAACAAGTTTACCGCAAATTATTCACTGTTTAAAAATCTTTCATGATTCCTACGATTTACAAAACAAATACAATATTTGTTTAAACATAAGTTGCAAACTTAATGATAGTTACACAGATATACATATAGTTTATTTTTAAATTTATCATTGTGTAATGTAGTACATATAAGAGTTATTATTAAAGAGTTATTTAAACAGGACGTATATACTTTGTTGAGATTTTTCGAGAATATATATAGCTATGAAACACAGGTACTTTTGTTATTATTCTGAAAATATGAGTATAATGCATACTTTTACTCAGTGCGAAATTTGAAGATGGCACATTTTAAATGCAAAAGATATAATTTTAGCTCTTTGCATATATCTCTTTCTCCGCCCAATGTGTTTTAATTCATTTTATCTAAAAAAGAAAAAACTATGTTATGTAAGTTATCCCTATTAATTCAGTTTTATAATATTTAAATTGATGAAACATTGTAAAAAAATTTATTACTTTGAACACATTATTTTTTTTTAATATTGACTTTTATAAATCATATCGATTCAAATAAGTCCTAGAGTATGTGCTTTTAAATTCATTGGAAAACTGTAAAAAAAATTATTGCAGTGCCGACGCATTTTTTTTTTCTTTTTCTTTTCTTTTTTTTTTTTTTTTTTTTTTTTTTTTTTTTTTTTTTTTTTTTTTGTACACTGATACCTAAATTAATGTGCCCTAAATGCATTTTTAGCTGAATATTTCAGAGATTGCTGATTATTGCTTAGCAGCATTGAAAACTGTTGAAGTTAACTCCTTAGATTAAAATTAACTAAGTCAGTATTTGTATGTAAGTTCATACTGAGATCAACATTGGTGGGAAAAAACGTCTTATTTCTTTAGCAAATTTACAAGAATATACAGCACAAAAACAAACCATCACTACTTATTTAAAATAAAAAATTATTCAATCAAAAAAATTCAATTATTAAAAACAAATAATTGGTCTGTGTAGCTTTCAAAAAAGCATTACGTATATTTTCTGGCAAAGTTGATGAACGTGCAGGTTATTTATTCAAATGTTGGCATTTCATAGGGTTAATAAATGTCCTTTATCTTTAGAAACACAGCCCGTGCGTAGTAATATAGAGTCATGAATAGCAACTCCATGCTCCATCGGTTTTTAAATCATAAATAATAACTTTTAACAATATCTCTCTTTAATAAAATGTTTAGCAACAGTATAAAAGTAATAAATATGAAATTGTTACAAAAAAAGTAATAATTATTAAAATCGATAATAATAATAATATTTATCATGAGTGGTTTTCGATAACATCAAGCCACGGCTGTCGTACTCCATTGTGCCGACGCCTTTTAAAGCCTAAATATAAAAATTTTATCCTAAAGAAGAATGATGTCTATTGTCTAGTAATAACATAAAAGGCATATTTTGTTTACGGTAACATAAAGGCAAGGCTGTCGTACTCCATTGTGCCAACGCCTTTTAAAGCCTAAATATCAAAATTTTATCCTAAAGAAGAATGGTGTCTAATGTCTAGTAATAGCATAAAAAGCATATTTTTGTTTGTGGTATCATAAAGACACGGCTGCCGTACTCCGTTGTGCCAACGCTTTTTAAAGCCAAAATATCTTATTTACATTCGAATGAAAAATGGTGTCTAATGCCTACCCTCATAGCATGCATGGTCACAGTGACGTCATTGTGACGTCACTGTAAGTCACTGTGGTCACGTCACATCTGTGACCAAAATGCCACCACTCAGTGATGTCACATTGTGACTGAGATGTGAACTTCTTAGAAAACTTTAAAAAATTACAAAAATTATTAAAAACATGTTATTTACTGTAAAATATATTTTTCTGCCGGATTAACAAATTTTTTAAACCGTGGTCCAAGTTGCATCTGTGCCTCTAACAAAAACTTTTTATTTTCATATAACATAAAATGTAATTAATTCATCAGCAACACAAAACGATTTCCTAATTATGAGAATTTCATATTAAATAAATGTTTTAGGTAAGCAGACCTCGACTTATCTTTTATAAAGATTTTTGTAAATGATCATCTGTTATACTAGAAGTTTCTCAAAGAGTAGTCGAAACATTTCTGTCGTTTCAAACTAAAAACTTTCTATTACAGTTAAGGCTGCAGCTTTTAATGAGCACGCAGAAAGCGTCTTCAAAGTTCAGTCATATATGCATTTCTTGCTTTATAATTTGCATTCAAGTCATTTTTTTTCCTCTTAGTGTTTCACTATTTTAAGTATTTTTTTTTTTATTATTCTACTTCTTTCAAACGTTTAAAATAGAATTGACATTTTCCGAATATAAAATTAATGTACAAAATTTAGGCAAAGCCCACGACATAATTAATTATTCATGTTTTATTTTTTGTTTTCAAAATATATCTTTAAAAATTATTTTACAAGTTTTATTCTACAGAAAATTAATATTAAGAGAATGACAGATTGACAAAGAAAAACTCATCTCTTCTCGATAATCTTGTTGTATTTTTTAAGAAGATATTTTGTATATATTACCTGTGATACAAATTTTACTTTTAAAAAAAAGGAGGGAGTCATCATTATTACCATTAAATTAATTTGTATACATTTTGAAAATTTAAGCAATGTTTTATCTAGTAAACTCTAATTATGGATAATATTATTATTATAATTTACGTAAATGAAACTTTACAATTCAATAAAACTGATAAAAATAAAAGATGAAATACAATAAAACATTTTCAAACAGGAAATTGAATTAGAGACAATTTGACAAAATTATTACGCATTTAATTTCCTTCCGAAACTGTGGTATAGAAAAACAAATAAAACCAAAAAACATCTGCTTCGAACTTCGAAACTTAAAAATCGTCTGCATCTGCACTATTTCAGTTGTTACCACTCGACCGCAGAATAACAGATAAAAGTAACAGTGAAACTTTTTAGAATAAACGCGGGACTCTGGACAGTTCTGTGGACACTGTGGACACTGAAGTTCTGTGGACACTGGACAGCATAGATGTGTTGACACGGATTTAAAAACTGAAACAAGAACGTTCTCAGGATCCAAGTTAGTTCAGCTAACAAAATATAAACCCGAGAAAATTACGGTAGCTTTGACTTGTTGAAGATGATTCAAGTCATTGCTATCGTACTTATAATCGGATTTAATTGATTCCCCAAAATCAAAGTATCACGTACAACGTCAATGAAATTAGGTATGTAAAAATATTATTTTCCCTGTTTGCTTTTTTTTTTATTTTATTACAACAATTTTAGTTAGTTTCTCATTAACATGCTGTAGAACATAAATATTCCATTACATTTATTTTTTATTTTGCTGAAATATCTAAAATATTATTTTCCTTGTTTGCTTTTTTTTTTTTTTTTTTTTTTTTTTTTTAATTACAATGATTTCAGTTATCTTCTAATAAACATGTTATTGAACACAAATATTTCATTACATTTATTTTTTATTTTGTTAAAATATCTAACTTCCTTTTCAACAGCTTTGATCAGATTATTAAAATTAGTGATTTAAATTGCATTTTAATCTGGTTTATTTTCTTATTTAAATATTGGGTTAAAACCACATGGTGGCATAACTATAAAAGTATATGGACAAGTATTATCATCAATCATTAACATAATTAATAGACATTTAAAGATAATTAAATTATTTAAAATTTTTGGATGTTATTAACGTTTATCATAGCAAGACCCCTATTTGTAATGAAGTTTGTAGCATGTTATTTCATTTACAGGGACAGTCAATTGTATTCCATTACATTACGGCTTGTGGGAAAAAAATCGTTTCAAATGATTTTTAATGATTTTACACGCTTTCAAACAGAATAAAATTGATATGCATTTATGAAGCGCACTAAAATGTGCATTCCATAGAATATGCGATGCAAAGAATAGTTATTGTTCATTTACAGGGCTAAAAAAGGAATTCCAATACATAATGATATAGGGGTGGAGGGAATTGTTTGCGGCGTACTTTATTTATGTTAATCTATTTGATATGTAATGAAATTGATATACGTCATTGAGGTTTACATACTATGAATTATTTCATGTATAATACGAAGTGTATATAGCATTTACAGGGACACACAAAATATTTCAGATACTATATTGTATCCGAAGTACTGTTCATTAGCGATGATTGCTGGAAATACATTTTTAATTATGATATACACTTTTATGATTCACTACATTTATGCACAGTATATGGTGTATATATATATGCTATAATTCATATACAGGAATATACAAAAGTATTCGAAAGTGTTACTGGGTATTGCTTAAAGGAGGTTTTTAAATAAGTTATGCATTTTAACGCTGCACTGTATTTAATTTACTAAGAAATGTTTGTAGTATATAGATAAAATGATATAAAGGGTCACGCAAAGAATTGGATACGTTGCCATCTATGAATTATAATTTCTGGAAATGTAATTTCAGCAGTTTTAAGAGTGTTTTAGCTTGAATAAAATTTTAACTAAATAGTGGCGTGTAATAAAGGTTCTAGGTAAACTACAGGG
Source organism: Maratus speciosus (assembly GCA_963932465.1). NCBI lineage: Eukaryota > Metazoa > Arthropoda > Arachnida > Araneae > Salticidae > Maratus > Maratus speciosus. Next base: position 521,526,173 of record OZ010795.1, on the reverse strand, counting down.
TTGTACAAAATTATTTAAGTATGTTTCCATATATTAGTATAAATTGCTGAAAGAGAATTTCAACCTGTTATGCGTTTCCTTGATAAACTAAATTTTTCCATTATATAGTATATATATATCAATCTACAGATCAAATACAGGACTGTTTAAAAGAATTAGAAAACATATTTGGCTGTGGATGGTAGGGTGTCAACGATTTTAATCGGTTGATTTAAATCAGCGATTAAATCATGATTTTAATCAACCGATTTTTAAAAAAAATCATTGATTAAAATCAAAAATTTTCTAAATGTTTAAAATGTCAAAAAAAGTATTAAAATCTAACATGAACATAATTTGAAAGTTTCTACAGGTATTTTGACTTATTAATAAACAAAAAAAGAGCTTTAAATAATTGTTTCTAAGCTTAATTCATTAGTATTGTAAAAAAATTAAAAGCATTGTTTTTAAGTTTTTATCCAAATTAAAACAGTTTCATTTAAAAATGATATTTAAATCTAACATAATTTGCAATGTCATAATTTCCTTTAGGTAATCAATTTATGCATTATTTTATATAAAATACACATAGCAAGTATAATTACATTTCTACAAGTAAAATAATAAATAGTAATTAATAGCAATCTCAAGTTAAAGAAGAATGAAAGAATGACATCTGCTCAGCAGCTAAATTGTAAATGAATGCATAAGAGAAAAAGAAATAATTGGTATAAAAATGCTAAGCACAGCAAGAGCTTCTTTGGTATAGGTTGAATAAATGTTTATTATTATTATTATTATTATTTTATTTTATTTTATTTTTTGTAACTCATATATATTAAAAAATTGAACCATTGAAAGCTAATAGAGGTAATAATGCTGTTACTTAAATATTTTGAGGATTTCAGATATTAGTGGCTAACTTATATTTATTCTATATGAATGGGTTTAACTCATTTTCATTTTTTTCTTTTTGGTTAGCATACACGTACATGTGTGTAAGTATAGATTTTGGTGGTTTACAGAAATTTTCCTAAATACAAATGCAAAATGAGCTGCAAATAATATTTGTTAGTTTTGTTATTTGTGCTACTAACTAATGAATTTTACTTATTTGCAGTTTTTATTAATTCTGTAATGACTTATACTGCTTCTTCTAGGCCATTTTGTTTAATGGTGCCACACCATGCCCCTTTTGAAATTGGCAAAATGCACCCTGCCTTAAAAAAAGAAAAAAAAAGTTGAAATTTACCTGTAGTTGTAGCCAGAGATTTCTTGTAAAAAACTTCCCCATTCAACAGTATTCTAAATTCATGTGGAAAAAATCTTGCAAAAATATAGAACTTTATTTCTTTAGAAAAAACAGGATATTATTAAAATATGTTATTTAATTGTATTTTTCAATTTGTTATTCATAAAATTATTAAAAATTAAGGACACTTTACTTATAATGCTAAAAAATATTCTTTTTTTTTTCTTACATCATTACTAAACACATTACTAATATATTTCCTCATGAAATAGTGCCCGTTTTTTGAACTAGCATCCTGTCCCTTTTTCTTTCTAAAATGAATTATTATCATTTTAATAATTAAGGCTTAAAAATGTATAATATGTTCCTAATTAGAGAGTTGATTGTTTAATAATTAATTTGAAGTAATGTTAGCTATTTAGTATAAAATGCAGTTAATAATTTTCATAAATGTTAAGTATCTCTAGTATTTATAAAGTTTTACATAATTATTACAATATTAATGTATATAACATTATTGTATAATACTACCTAATGAAACTACTAATTTGCAGTTTTTATTTCTGTAATTACAAACTAACAATTATAATTTTATCAATTAAAGTGTAAAAACATAGATTATGTTAGCAATTAGTGGTGTAATTGTTTTGGAAACCTAAAACTCATGATAGCTATTCAGTATTTGAACGCTGGGGAAAAAATCATACAAATCTGATTTAAATAAAAAAAATCTGATTTAAATAAAAAAAAAAAGATTTTTTTTTTTTTTTTTTTTTTTAATTATGATTTTTTTACACCTTAGTGGAGGGTAACTGCGTAAATCAGTTTTTAAATGTTTTACGCGTTTTCATGTTTACTTAGTTATCTTATTTACGTTATTTCCCCCGATGTCTTGATAAAACATTTAGGAAGAGTTGGAAAGTGTTTTATAATCTATGCCTAACGCATGATATATCTTACTTGTTGTTTCTATTTCCCAGATCGGTCTTTTCATATAAAGCATACCAAATCTAATTAGCTCATATTCACAAAATACAATATATACGGGAATAAAATATTTAAATAAATAGGGCTTATCATGTAGTTCTATAAGTAACAGTTGTATTAATGTCCGTTAGACTCCATGTTCGTATTTAAAAAAGCAATGACAAATCATAACACATTAAAAAGCTTACACATTCTTAATATTAAGCTTGAATTCAAGATCAAGCTAACTTAATAAAAGAAGATGTCAGTTAATAAGCATTGTTTTTTAAATGGAAAATTAAAAATATTTTAGAAGAATAGGACTCCAAAATAGCGATATCTTGCTAAAAAGTACGGTAAAAAGATAAAATTTTATATTTCAAACAAAACTTTACTTTAAAATTATCGTAGTTTTTATGACAAGAATCATCACAGTGTTAATACTTGGACATTTTTCCAGAGAGAAACATTCGCCTTGCATACAATATTTCAAATGAAAATCAAATTTCAAATAAATTGCTTAAAAGGCGCAAAGGCCAACATAGTGAAAAATATCCACGCCGGGTCTCGATCCCGGGTCATCAGTATAGCGCACTGACATTCTACCGACTAAACCACATGGAACGATACCCAGCCTGGAAATTTTCTCCTTATTACATGTTGGCAAGGCTACAAACGCCGCACAAGATGGAATATTTATCGTGAGCCACCGTCATGGGGCAAACACGAAACTTAATTAAACCAACATCGATTAAATCTATATTAATACTTGGAAATTTTTCCAGAGAGAAACATTCGCCTTGCATACAGTATTTCAAATGAAAATCAAATTTCAAATTAAAATTGCCTTTTAAGCTATTAATTTGAAATTTGATTTTCATTTGAAATATTGTATGCCAGGCGAATGGTTCTCTCTGAAAACATTTCCAAGTATTAATATAGTTTCAATCGATGCTGGATTTAAGTTTCGTGCTTGCGCCATGTCGGTGGCTGACGATAAATATTGCATCTTGTGCTGCGTTTGTAGCCTTGCCAACATGTAACAGTGAGAAATTTTCCAGGCTGGGTATCGTTCCATGTGGTTTAGTCGATAGAACGTAAGTGCGCTATACTGATGGCCCGGGTTCGAGTTCCAGCATGGAATCTTTTTCACTAGTTCGCCTTTGCGCCTTTTAAGCAATTAATTTGAAATTTGATTTTCATTTGAAATCATCACAGAGTTTATGACAAGTTCGTCACAAATGACACATATTTCACAAATTGGCCACAGTGTGACTTCAAAACATTGTCACTTTCGTCACAGGTTCGTCACAAAGTTAATGCCAAAATAGTCACAAATGACACACTTTTCACAAATTAGTCACACCGTGACTTCACAGAGTGGTCACAATGTGACGTCACAAACGACCTCTAAAACGGCCATAACGACCTCACATTCTAGTCACTGTGACGTCACATCCACGTCACGTGACGTCACATCGACGGTCACAAAATCACAGTGTGACTTCACAACGACGTCGCCGTGACGTCACCATGCCTTACGGGTAGTAACTGCACAAAATAACATCATATTTATATAAAAAGTTTACTAAAGATAGAAAATAGAATATATTAGACAAATGCACAGGCGGCATAATCTGTAGGGTAAAGTACCCTAATTTCGCCCCTTTCCCTAATTTCTTCTCCAGTTCTGCGAAAGTGGTGTCACTTATCACGCAGGGCACAGGGAACGGAAGGTAAAATAGGTCAGCAGTGAAAGTTTCGTTCACCGAGACGGATATATATATTAAAGACGCCGGATTTTCTATTTTTAAAAGACCTGAGTTCTCATTACGTCGTTTGTAGAATGTATTTTACTACACTGTAAATATTTATTTCTTATTCATTGCATGTATCTTACGTAGGTAAGATGCTGACAGTAGCATACAGTGAGTTTTAGGACGCTTAGTTCATCTTACAGGAACTGAAGCTCCACTATAATGGGAAGTACCATGGTCCCAAATTCGTCCCCTTTGCAGTTCTTCTTTTCGTCCCGGGGACGAAATTAAGAATATTTTTTCATGACAGTTTTTTTCAATTTATTCCTCATGTTTGGACTGCTAATATTTCGTTATGTTATTCTTCCACTGGTAATTAGTATGTTTCTTTGTGCCTTAATTTAATGTAAATTAAATAACTTACTCGTTTAGAAATAAATTTTAATTTAGTTATAAGTTAAGCCTCGGGGTATTGGATTTTTTGAGGGGGACGATATTGGGACCATTTTGTTTTCTTTTGCCATATATAGATACTTTTGAAAAAACAATTTTTAGCATTTAAAAAAAATTTTTGTACGATATTTGCCTATGTTATTATGTACGTGGGTAGTTAGTCTATGTATCGAAATTTGGTAGATTTTCACTGAAGATTATTACATTTAGGGTTTAAAAGTGACGGGGGGGGGGCGAAAATAGGACACCTTACCTTACACCTGTAGTGATTTGCAAATATAAATAATGAAACAGAATAGAAAAAAATTTCAACTTTAAACTTATTTGTTGAACAATAAAATAAATTTTGGGAAGAGGATGAATAAACCGTAATGTTAATCACGTAATTATTTTAGATTTTACGATTTTTGTTACATTGAATTTCACGCTCAGCACGCGCGCCGTCCATTTTTTAAGGTCTAATAGTAATTTCATATAAGGAAATTTTGTAGTGTTTTTTTTTGGATTTCAAGATCTTTTTTAAAACTAGTATACTCCATAAAAAATATGAAAAAATTAAAAAAATATTCACTAAAATACATTACTAAAATAGATGTGACAAAATATACAAATGGTTTTCAAAATTAAAAACACTAGATTCTAAAGAAATATATATAAAGGAACTCCAGCACTTTAGGCTAATCCTAAGCCATTGCCAAGGAGAAAAACTGACTAATTTAAAACTCAGCGTTGACTGATATAAAATGACTGGCAACTTCTTCCCGTACCCACAGGCGTTCAAAACCATCAATAAGAAAGGTCAATAAATTAAGAAAGCTCAGTCACGGAGTAGTCAAACTCTCCTGTAATATGAAGCAAATTAAACAAATTACCCGGAATTTGGCATGATAACACGTCATTACAACAATTGCTTGCTTGCGTTTGAAAATGTTAACCTAAATTTTAACATATATGAATTTCATCCGAAAATTCAAAATACGCCATGTAACTGCTATTTCAAACTGGCCGTTTAATAAACATGTGCTGTTAAAGAATAATTGACAGTGCTCTCAAATATAGTTTGACATAAAAAAATCATCAGTTTTCTGAATAGTATATTGTTAAATTAAAAAATAAATGGTATACACCTTACCACCCCAAAATATACGATTGTGGTGTAGCAGTGGTTATAAACGTGACACCAAATTACCCCGTGAGGGGTAATTTAGTTTTTTCTATATAACCTTCTTTCTTTCATGAATTTGTCCCAAAAAAAGAGTATTTGTCTTGGACATTTAGCTCTTTTTAAAGACCTATTTATTATTATTATTATTATTATTATTATTATTATTATTATTATAAGCACCAAATTACTCTGCCTTAGCGCATATAAAAATAAAGAAATAAATGCCATAAAAATGATTTTTATTTTAAAAAACTAAATAAATGATCATGGACTAACTAAAAAATCCTTTTTTCCGAAATGATTATTAAAATAAAATTATTTACAACGTTTTGTGAAAAAGGCTGCACTTAATTAATGCTTTTTCCACTGTTATGGATTATTTGCATTATGAATTCTATAAATGTCGTTTTCACGAAATTTATCGTAGTCAGTTTTTACATCTTTCGATTAATAGAGAATACTTTTTACATCATAGAGTTTTAAGTAGTAAATGTTCCATTTATATATAAGACTGGTGTTTAACAAACAAATCTATATATTTATGATCAAAGTTTGCAAAAGGTTTCTCTAAAGAGAAGTATTCAATGTTACATAAACCCGCAAAGTTTTACAATCGTTTCATAAGGTAAATTAAATATGACATGTTTGAATAAACGATGTGTTTACTTTGGTTGTATTTATATTTATTATTTAAAATGGAAACTGTAATTTGTCAATATTAAGTTGACATTAATATTAGAAAACAAAATGACTGAAGAGTGAAAATATATTATTTGCGCTTTCTATCTATTTATTTATTTCATCTATTAATCACTGCATTATTATTTTCCTGTCGCTGTTGTATACAATATGCACAATGTCTTATTTATTCATCAAAACTGGAAAACTTTTATGAAAATGTATAAAAACCGTTTACCATTTTAATAGAAAATTTTTCTCTTGATGTTTAGAAATAACGCGGAAAATTTTTAAGTTAAAAAAAAGAAGCAATACTAAGTTTTATAACTAAACTTTTATTATCTATACATGAAAAATAAAACTAGAAAATTACTTCTACGGGATGTTCAAGCTTTATAATCGTGTTTTCTCAGTAAAATACAGCACTTGCATTGCACGCTGAAGGCACGGATTAGTGCGTGTTTCTGAAATTAGAATTTGAAAGTTCGTTATAATAGAACAGACAGAGTCAAAAGAAGAATATTTAGCATTTACAGAAATAAAAAAAATGGAATATAGGATTTGACACTTGTTTCGAAAATTAAAGTCACAAGGTTGCTCGACTTCATGCGAGAGATTTCTATTTTATATTTATATTTATATATTCGACATCGAGTGACATCGAGAGAGATTCAACTATTTGGGAAAACGTTCATTTAATTCCTGCCTTACAAAAAAAAAAAAAAAACAGTACCAGAAACATAAAATGTGCAACAAAAATTATGTCTTGAAAAGGAAACGCACCAATTCTGCATCTGCTCATGATCAAAGACAAAAATGTTTTTTAAATCATTACAGTCGAAATAAGTTACAATGGATAGAATAAACAAAATTCCATCAAAGGAAACTATTAATTAACCAAAAAGAGAACATTCTTTTGAGATAGATTCAGTCGTTTGTAGTTTTGGATGATGTTTTTCAATTATATTTTTGTTTATAAAACATCCAAATAGACCATGAAATGTACCATTACAACATTTTAAAGCATATATGTGCTCTTTTTGTCTCAATAGTGCTTGTGAAATGAAAAATAGGATTCCTTTAAGATTTTGCTAAAGCACACAGTACATTATTATGTACAATAATCATCTTAAAGATATTTTTTTTAAGTTCATAGATATTAAATCTTGAAAAAAATCTTTACTGTTCGGAATCTTAATTGTTTCGGAAAGTTTTTTCTAATTCTCATCAAGATTTTGCCAATACGTAGTATCATCTTCTTTTCCATCGTTATTAACAAAATTAGTTAAATTTGTCAATCTATAAAAAACAAAAACAAATGTTGCTTATTAATACAGTGGTGGAAAATTGGCGCTGAGGAGGAGCCTATTGACACCACTAAATTTGAGTAGTATTTTTCGGCATATTTAATGACAGAATTTCTGAGTTTTCATTAAGGTGAAGCATACTATAAAATATTAGTGGTGTTAATAGGCTCCTCCTCTGCGCCAATTTTCCACCACTGTTAATAATATTATAAGCATAAAAAGTCATTCTACAAAAATAATTATACATATTAAAACCATTTTAAATATTTGTAATATAAAAATGATATTTATTATAAGAACGTATTTTAAAATTTATACATTAATATTGCAAAAAAAAACCCTATAACAATACAGAAACTTTCATCTTTTACGCATTTTTGAAATTTTTATAAAACTTTGTTACGGGAATAGTTAGACTTATTTTAATAATAAATATGAAATAAATTATAACAAGGGATAAGATGACCAATAATACTTTAATAAATTATTTTAAATATATAAAAATATTAAATAAGTTTATAAAATATGATTTGTTTAATTAATGTTTCTAGTTAATTTCTATGCACTATAAATTTCATTACAAATATAGTTTTTATATAAATTAGATTTTGTTTTAGGTTTATAATACATTTTTTTAACTAGTCACGTAAACACAAAAGCTTCATTTTTTCCCCTTTAACAGACATATGAAAAGTGTTCAATATGTTGCATTTTGCATTATATTCTTTCTTTATTGTAGGATATTTCAGTTTTCAAACATACAAAACATGTATGTTAAAAGTAAATACATAGTAATAATATATTCATATTATTATTAATTATAAAATTATTGTGTTTAATACTTAAATTATGCTAATCTACAATACGTTGTGAGTTGTCGTTTTATTTCAATTATATAATGTTACACATTCTTCTTTACACGTTTTTAGGACACCTAATTGATATTTGGAAGCGTAAATTTATCAATGTATAAATACTTAAATTATTTTATTTATATTTAAGAACTAGTCAATTTTACTGCAACTTTAAATTCATATCTGAGTAACAAAACTCATAAACATCCAGTTTTTAAAAGAGTACGGACAATATCAAAATTTGCTTATCAAAAAGAAGTTTTAAATACATAATTAGCAAAATAAAAATATATATGCAAATTATATTTATAATAAATTAGTTATATATATTTTTACAACTGAGTCGTGCGAAATGGACTTATACAATTTAATATTATGAGTATCCTCTTTCATTAATCCCCTTTATGTTGGAAAAGTATTAAAAATCTATCTCCTATAACTAATCATCTTTTAAAACGAATATAAGTATTTAAAAAAATTATAACGTCTATAGATATGGATTTAAAATGTGAACAGTGATAGGAAGCAGCATATTTTGACCAATAAGAAAAAAAATGCTTTAGGAATGAAGAAAGGAAAAATTATTTTTCAAGCACAGATTATGAAACACTTTCCAATACATTCAGAATAATGATTTCACAGTATAATATGATGAAATATTATGTTCTTACGTGAATAATTTGGAAATCGTATAACACATCTAGGAACCCTATGCTAGCAGTACCAATAATCCATCAATAGTATCCAAACATATTCAAATACTTTTGTACAGCACTTTTTAGGATACAGATTCGCATATACGAGTATACTACATAGATTATTTTAGTTAGAAAAACGCATCGCAGTGATGAAAATTCCTTTACAGCAAATTCCGTTAATAAACGAAAATGGATTCTGGAACTTTTGTAACTCTCTGTATAGAATCTATATAACTGATACACACCAAGTAATATGCAAAAAATGAGTTTAATTTCAAAACGCGTACCACAACTGAAAATGCACTTCCATCAATAGTCGGTATTGTATCCGAATTCCTTTTGTTGGTCCCTGTAAATGAATTATAAATGCTATGCATGCCTTATTCGTAGTAAGAATCTTGTAGTGCATGTCAGTGATATATATCAATTTCAATATTTTTTTAAATAGTATAACATTGTTACACTTCAAACGATTTTTCAACATAGTGTGTATGTACCGTCAAACGGGGTTATTGGGCAATTTTTTCCTGGTTTCACTCACATTTCCATCATTACAAAATATTATATATGATTTTTCTACGTCGAAATGGAGTTGTAATCGATTAGCAGGAAACAATGAAGGCAACTGTATGGTTTTAAAGAGGCAATTTTATTTTATTTTTTTAACTACTTTAACGTTTTGGAACAAAGTAGCCCCTGCTGGGGGCTTCTTTGGTCAATCACTTATTTTCATATAAAATGAATACAATTCATACGTTGGAATATTGAAATCAATTAGCAATTGATTTCAATAGGATCTGATAATGAATTAACGCTGCAAATTTGATAAACAAATGTTTTTCTTTTGTTTTGCTTTTTGAACATTTAAACACAATAAACCAAATGTTAATATTAAGGACACGAGAAAAAGTTTTCAGCATGTTATCCTCAGCAACTGAAACAAAAATAATTACTTTAACATTTTGCTAAAGTAAAATTTGAAAAAATGTTACTTAATACATTTTTAAGATATTAGTTTGTATAAAAGGCATTTCTGGGTAACTGGGACTACTTCCGGACCAAAAAAGTCCTGGTACAAAGTAACCCCGAAAAACTAGTTTTCATGATAGCTTTATGAAAACGTAAATATTTTCTGTCAAAATAAAAAGTTAAAGGAAAACCTATGATCACACATGGGAGTAGAAGGAAAAAGCCGGTTCTATTTCACCAGGCAGGCGTTAGGGTGGAGGGCGTGGCCAAAGATGAGTGACATGTGGGAGGAGTCGAATGATTGACAGGTGAGGGGAGATAAGAAAGTGATGGACAGGTGGGCGGAGTCGAGACAGACAGGCGCCCGCGCGTCATGCTATAGTAGAGGGGTTAAAACAAAGAAGCGATAATGAAAAGTGTACTGTAAGAGAGGGGTTAGAACAAAGGATTAATGTTCATGAATTAATAAAAGTATAATGAATTAATAAAAGTCTACTGTAAGAAGAGTGTTAATGAAGGAAAGTCTGTTGTAAAAGGAAGGTAGAACAAAGAAATGAATGATTAGGAAGGATGAGGTCATTAGAAAAGATCGCATGCAATTAAAAAATATTTACCACGGAGCAGCGTCGAGACACGTCCTACCTCTGTGACATCCACCGGGCTAATGAACGAATGCTTCCTCGGAAACCGGTTTAATCTAGATAAAAGCTGGCTTCTGATTGGTCGAGAGTCGAACCTAAGTGGCAGCACCATCGCTTTCACCCGAGGGCATGAACACGAGCGCCCTCTCTTGATAGGATTTTCAACTCACCTGTGATGACATCATGCTATTTTGAACTGACATAAAGACATAAAGAGGTTAATACATTTTTAAGTTTTAACGAAAGAAGTTATAATTTTTAGTCATTTGTTAATTTTCAAAACATGTTTTTCATTTAGTCATTGTAATAAAGTTTTAAATAAATTAGTTAATTTTCATTTAGTTATTTGTTAATTTCCGAACAAGTTTTTTTTTTTTTTTTTCAGTAAGTTATTTGGTAATAAAACTTTTTAATAAATTAGTTAATTTTTCTTTCAGTCATTTGTTAATTTCCGAAACAAGTTTTTTCTCAAATAAAGCTTTTAATAAACAACTTTACATTTATTTTCATTTAATTATTATTTAAAAGAATATAAATTATTTTTACTAATCAAAAGAACGCGAATTAGTTTTTAACAATAATGTTTTTGTTTAATTATTGTCAAGGGTGATTGTTAACTGAAATATATGCTGAATGCGAAAATGGGGTTTTTTTTTTAACTAAGAAAAGAACTTTTTTAAATTAATGAACAACTGTTTTTGGAAAAAGGAGAAATATTGTGCTTTGCAACACTGAAAAAGAGTTGAAAATTAATGACTTCACTTAGTTTAAAGCATATTTAACATAAGATGAAGACCTAAGTACTGTGGAAAGGCTTAAAAATAACTTACTGAATCGACCGATTTATGTTGGATTTACAATCTTAGAATTGCCTAAACTTCTAATGTATAAATTTCACTATGATTTTATTAAAAAGAGTATAAAGGTGATGCAAAGCTAATTTTCAACGACACGAACTCATTGTGTTACCATATACACACTAAGAATGTTTTGGATGATATGGAACATCATGCAAGCTTATTCGATTTCTCTGAGTATCCAAAGAATCATATACACAAATTCCATTACGGTTTTGTAAAGAAAACATACCTTTAGAATTACAGGTTTTGAACCCATACACTGCAACACACTCCCTTTCAAGAAAATAGATTGTATCAGTACATCCCGGAATTTTTTATTCCTGGACAGGTGAAATAGTTATCATTATCAAATCTCGCTCGGAGAGGACACATTATTGCAACCCGTTGTTTCATCATATGAATATGCTTTCTATATTAGTTTTTTAACTACTTATTTTGAGAGATATATATTTTATTAATAAGAATGCAAGTTAGTTTTAATCTTTTAACTAAGACATTTTTAGTGACTAAGGAAGTAAAGTTTTGTTTTTTAGAAAAAGTGGTATGAACTTTATATTTTTTTTATTAGTTACTAATGAAAGATAATATATATATATATATATATTCAAGTTAACAGAAATTTAGGTGAAAGCTTTTGAATTTTCTTAAGAGTTTTACCTAAAAGAATGCGAAGTAGTTGTAATCGCTAGTTTTCTCTTATGTCTCCTACGAGACAAGTGGTTTCTATATATATAGTGAAAGGTTATTCTGTGTGTAACCATATAGTTGCGCATCAACGATGTTTCTTGCCGGTATTGTATCAATTAGTATTTTACTGCTTTTAACTAAGATATTTAAATGATAGATAACGCAAAGTTTTATTTTATTTTTAGAAAAGGTGGTTTGTACTTTATTTATTTATTTTATTTTATTGTTAGTTACTAATGAAGGAATATATTTTTTTCAAGTTAACAGTAAATTGATGTGAAAGCTATGAATTTTCTTAAGTTTCATCTTATCCACTAATTTGGAGAAATAATTTTAAATGCGCGAGCTACTGAACTCTTTTCAAATAGAACGAACAAGTTCTTTTGATAGTTTGAATCTTATACCAAAAAAGGTTAATGATAATATATTTTAACAAATAACAATGTAGGCAAGTAGATAAATGTTTTTATCTAGTAAAATAAATATTTGAAGAAGCTTTTAAGTATTAACTTTTAGTAGTGGATTTTTTTTTAAACAAAATTTTCCAACATGTCAAAACAAAAACTTACTTCTTCAAAATTGAAAATCTTCATTGAATTCCCGGTCTTGAAAACACGCTAGCAAAATATAGAAAATAACAGTCCGCAAATGATTTCCGAATGAAGTTTTACAATGTTGTGATATTATTTTGTTTTCAATGACATCACTTTTAGACCCTTTGATTTGCTGAAACTAGCGAAGCTTTAAACGAATGGGAAGCCAGTCCATAGTTTCACACGTTAGTTGAAATAACAATTGTAGATAATGTTTGTCATCAAGCAACTTTTGAAACGCTCACCCTCTGGCGAGTTTTAGAAGAGGTGTTTTATCTTTTAGCATCTCCTGTGGGATGCAATCTCTCATAGCGTTCAACTATGAAAACTATGTATTGCTTTAGGCAAAAAGAAAAAAAATAGTTTTCAGACATTTCCTATCACCATGTTTCTTATCTCAACAAAGATGTTCAATTAAGAATAGAAGATAAATCTTTTTTATTTTTAGTTTAAAATAGAGTATGTTTCGATTCAAATATAAATCTTTTTTTCCTTTTTATACATTAAAAATCAAGATTCCAATTAACAGAAATTATTTTTTAATTTTCTGGAGACTGTATTAAGTTTTTTATAATGAGTTTTTACTAAAATTGATGAAATAAACAGATATTTTCTGCTAAAAGAAAAGAATGGTATTATTGCTTTTTCTCAGCTTTTAACCTGTTCAGAACCAGCATTTTTTTTTCATGAATTTTATTCGTTTGGCACTACTTTTTATTAATTATTTCAATTAACTTTGTAAATCACAAAAATCACGTAATTAAATACAATCAATTTTACTTCTATTTTTTACTGATGTCAAATTCAAACGTTTTAAGTACTTTCGTGGGTGCATATGCGCTCATGGTTCCGAATGGGTTAAAGAAAGATCGCTTCAAACATAACTAAGATTTGTTTTAAACGTTCATTAACCGTTTCAGTTGTATGAATAAATGTCTCTCATTAAATTAAACTAATGTTATCATAAATTAAATTGCATTTATTTTTCAAGTTTTCAAAAGAATAACGCTTGTCTTTCTTAAAAAGGTTGAAACACAAATAGATATTTTTAAGTAGTTCTTTAATCCAAAGACAACTTTTTAACGAAAGTTTTCATTCATTTTGTTTACAAACTAACAGATATTGTTATTAAAATACTTTGAAATAGAAAGACGTTTATTTGAAAACAGAATAAACCTTTTAGATAATACTCTGAAAGCAGATGTCTTTAACTAAATTATCAAACATATGAGTGAGAGAAATCTGATTGCTACGTGACAAAAATCGCTTTTAACAATGAATTTTGAGTCAGTTTTAATTTAGAAAAAAAAGTAAATGGCTAACTTCAATGACATATTTTTAGTTTTGTTGTTAGAAATAATATGTTAAACAAATCACATTGTTTGAAAATATATTTTTCGAGTTTATTTTTTCAACAATTGTTTTTTTAAATGAAATCACAGATAATACTAATGAAAGCAAAACTTGTGAAACACAAGTTGAATATCGAGAATGATAGAACATGTTTTGAATTAAGTAATGTAGAATGTGAAATTTTAAGTTCAGTTTAATAAAGCAAATAAATAAATTGAAAGACACATTTTGAAAGGATTGTTATAAGTTTGTTAAAACTTTTTTTGTTTTAAGAAACACTACACAAACATTACACTTAAAAGACCAAATAATTATACATACCTTTTGTTGATTGAAGCAAGCAGAGTCATTGAAAATAGCATGAAACTGAAAAGTCGACGGCAACTTTAGTTAATTTTATGCCGTAAAAGGTACGATAAAGTACCGCAGAGCACTAAGCTAAATGTCCGGTAAACGAGAGCTAAAGTACATACGACCTTCATCCACCAGATACAAGACACAACTGATGTGCGCGGGGTCTAACACCTGCAGATGAAGGTCACTGATTAGAGATCAAGGTCACTGATAACAGATCACGTGACCGCTAACAACCAATCAGAAGCGAGCTTACAGGTATGACGACATCCTGTGGCAATACCCGTAGACAATCTGGCGCCAGTTGATTGACAGGGGGCGTCGTGGAATGTTAGGAATGCAGACAGAGTGGCGTCTACCTTATGCATCATAGTATTTTAGGAAAAATATATATTACGTTGATGTAAAATACATTATTTTTTTAAACTAACTGTTAAGAACTTTGAAATAACATACTTTTCTCATACAAGCGAAAAAAGAATGTTTCAGAACATGTC
This sequence comes from Maratus speciosus, assembly GCA_963932465.1. Lineage (NCBI taxonomy): Eukaryota > Metazoa > Arthropoda > Arachnida > Araneae > Salticidae > Maratus > Maratus speciosus. Next base: position 521,511,110 of record OZ010795.1, on the reverse strand, counting down.
TCTGATCATAATTAAACATAACTTTAAGCATAGTTAACCATCTCAGAATATGATTAAACAAATTCGAACATAACTTTGGGCATGTTTAAACAATCCGACCTATATTTGAACATATCCGAACATGTTCATTCATAACTTTGACAGTTTTAATCTTTCAGAATTAAAAAAAAACATATTTAAAACTATTTTTTTAAAAAAATTTTGTAAAAATTTTAATTTATAATTTTCTTTTTAAGGTTTTAACTTTTTTTTGTTAAAACTTTTTTTAACGTTTTAACTTTTTTTGTTAAAATTTTTTTTTAACTTTTTTAACTTTTTTGTTAAAACTTTTTTTAACTTTTTAACTTTTTGTTGTTAAACATTTTTTTTTAAATTTTGTTAAAACTTTTTTTTTTTACTTTTGTTAAAAAAAAATTTTTACAAACTTTTTTTTTAAAATTTTGTTAAAACTTTTTTTTTTACTTTTGTTAAAACTTTTTTTGTTAAAACTTTTTTTATAAAACTTTTTTTTATAAAACTTTTTTTATAAAACTTTTTTTCTTAAAACTTTTTTTTTACTTTTGTTAAATTTTTTTTTGTTAAAACTTTTTTTTTACTTTTGTTAAAACTTTTTTTTGTAAAACTTTTTTTGTTAAAAAAATAATTTCTGTTAAACCTTTTTTTTACAAACTTTTTTTAAAATTTTGTTAAAACTTTTTTCTTTACTTTTGTTAAAACTTTTTATATATTTTTTGTAAAACTTTTTTGTTAAAACTTTTTTAAATTTTGTTAAAACTTTGTAAAGCTCTTTATCATCTTTGTAAACTTTCTATAATTTTTAAAACTAATAAATTTTATACATACATATGTGTATATATATATATATATATATATATATACATATATATAAATATACATATATATATATACATGTACATATATGCATATACATACATATGTATGTTATATATATACATACATATATATATATATACATAAATCATATATACATATATATATATGTGTATATATATATTTTACACAAAAACCCGTACATAAACATTTAACTTTCATATATTTAGAGACACGTAGACGTGGATGTATACTTTTACTTAAACATTTATATAGATAGATACTACACTTAAATTTACGTTCATGCAAAAAACATTATTTTTCTTAAACTGTTAATATTTTTGAAATAACATACTTTTCTCATGCAAGTGCAAGGAATGTTTCAGAATATGTCTCTGGCCATGGTTAAACATAACTTTAAGCATAATTAACCATCTCAGAATATGATTAAACATGTTCTAACATGACTTTGGACACGGTTAAATATATATCCTGACAATATTTGAACCCACCCATACATGGTTAAACATGTTTGAACAAACTTTGAGCATATCCGAACATTGTTAAATATATCCCAACTTACTTTGAGCATGATTAAATATATTCGAACTATCTTTGAGCATATCCGAACATGGTTAAACATGTTCGAACATAACTTTAGTCATGGTTAAACATATCCTGAAGAAAGTGCGAGCTACCGAACAAAATTCATTAAGAAAGACAAACTCATGAAATTGGTAATCACAAGCCAGTTCCAACTTTTAAAAAGCAACTGATTAACTAAATTTGGAAGATTTGTTATAAGTTTTTTTTAAAACACTTTGTTAGAAACTGACGAATGAGTTTAACAAATTTTTGGAAATAATAGAGTATGATAATACTCTTAGAGTATAATATATACTACTTAGAGTATAATAATACATTTGATGTCAGAACATGTTTTGAATGAAATCGTCAATTCATAGTATGCAGAAAACGCGAACTTTGAAATTTATAGTTAGGTTAAATGAAGAAAAATAAAGCAAATTACTAAATTGAAAGACACATTTTGAAAGGATCGTTATAAGTTTGTTAAAACTGTTGTTGTATTAAACACTATATTAGACAAAAAAAATTTACATTCCTTTTGGAAAGAAGTTTCCCTAAGCTTTTGATGATTAGAACAAGCAGACTCATTGAAAAGTAGCAAGAAGCTTAAAATTCGACGGCAGTTTTACCCAATCTTATGCCGTAAAAGGTTCGATAAGGTACCGCATATCACTAAGCCAAATGTACGGTAAACGGGAGCTGTGGAACATGTGACCTACCTCCACCAGATCCAAGCCTCGACTGACGTGCGCGGGGTCTAACACCTGTAGATGAAGGTCACTGATTAGAGATCAAGGTCACTGATAACAGATCACGTGACCGCTAACAACCAATCAGAAGCAAGCTTTCAGGTATGATGACATCCTGTGGCAATACCAGTAGACGAAGTGACGCCCTCCACCTGCAAGAAACGATCATGTCGAAGCATGTACCGTCTTGCTGGCGCCAGTTGATTGACAGGTGGGCGGGGGATTGCAAGGAATGCAGACACAATGGCGCCCTCCTCCACCGCCTACTCATTTCACATGCCAAGTAATCTTCGCATCCAATCACATACAAGTATTAAATGGTAGAGGGCGCTCGTGTTGTCTTCAAGTACGACGTCATCACTTGTTTTGTGCTTTATCATCAACCATTTCCCCTTCAGTTGAAGTCCTGGGCAGATGCTTCACAGTAAGTAACACCATTTAAATTTTAAGTTTTTTTGTTAGTAATATTTTTATGTATAAAAAAATAACAAAAAAGACATTTTGTTTAAAATAACAAGTGTCTTTCATCACTTTTTCGAATATCAAGTTTAAATTTATCGAATAACACACTACTTAAATTATCACAATTAGAAATATCCACTTAACAAGTTGTTGAACAAGTTTATTGTTCCGACGAATTTAGTCATGTTTTAGCATGATCTAAGCATGATTAGTCATGCTTAGATAATCTTTTTCTGTTTAAAAAAATTAGATTTAAAAATCTAAGTAAAAATTTTTCTCCGATAAATATTTTACTTAAATAGATTTTTTAACTGAAGGGGAAATGGTTGATGACAAAGCACAAAACAAGTGATGACGTCGTACTTGAAGACAACACGAGCACCCTCTACCATCTAATACTTGTATGTGATTGAATGCGAAGATCACTTGACATGTGAAAGGAGTAGGCGGTGGAGGAGGGCGCCATTGTGTCTGCATTCCTTGCATTCCCCCGGTCACCTGTCAATCAACTGGCGCCAGCAAGACGGTACATGCTTCGACATGATCGTTTCTTGCAGGTGGAGGGCGTCACTTCGTCTACTGGTATTGCCACAGGATGTCGTCATACCTGAAAGCTTGCTTCTGATTGGCTGTTAGCGGTCACGTTATCTGTTATCAGTGACCTTGATCTCTAATCAGTGACCTTCATCTACAGGTGTTAGACCCCGCGCACGTCAGTCGAGGCTTGGATCTGGTGGAGGTATGTCGCATGTTCCACATCTCCCGTTTACCGTACATTTGGCTTAGTGCTATGCGGTACCTTATCGAACCTTTTACGGCATAAGATTGGGTAAAACTGCCGTCAAATTTTAAGCTTCTTGCTACTTTTCAATGAGTCTGCTTGTTCGAATCATCAAAAGCTTAGGGAAACTTCTTTCCAAAAGGTATGTAAATTTTTTTGTCTAATATAGTGTTTAATACAACAACAGTTTTAACAAACTTATAACGATCCTTTCAAAATGTGTCTTTCAATTTAGTAATTTGCTTTATTTTTCTTCATTTAACCTAACTATAAATTTCAAAGTTCGCGTTTTCTGCATACTATGAATTCACGATTTCATTCAAAACATGCTCTGACATCAAATGTATTATTATACTCTAAGTAGTATATATTATACTCTAAGTGTATTATCATACTCTATTATTTCCAAAAATTTGTTAAACTCATTCGTCAGTTTCTAAAAAAGTGTTAAAAAAAACTTATAACAATTCTTCCAAATTTAGTTAATCAGTTGCTTTTTAAAAGTTGGAACTGGCTTGTGATTACCAAATTCATGAGTTTGTCTTTCTTAATGAATTTTGTTCGGTAGCTCGCACTTTCTTCAGGATATGTTTAACCATGACCAAAGTTATGTTCGAACATGTTTAACCATGTTCGGATATGCTCCAAGATAGTTCGAATATATTTAATCATGCTCAAATTTAGTTGGGATATATTTAACAATGTTCGGATATGCTCAAAGTTAGTTCAAACATGTTTAACCATGTTTGGGTAGGTTCAAATACTGTCAGGATATATGTTTAACCGTGTCCAAAGTCATGTTCGAACATGTTTAATCATATTCTGAGTTGGTTAATTATGCTTAAAGTTATGTTTAAACATGACCAGAGACATATTCTGAAACATTACTTTCATTTGCATGAGAAAAGTATGTTATTTCAAAAATATTAACAGTTTAAGAAAAATAATATTTTTTGCATGAAAGTAAATTTAAGTGTAGTATCTATCTATATAAATGTTTAAGTAAAAGCATACATCCACGTCTACGTTTCTCTAAATATATGAAAGTTAAATGTTTATGTATGGGTTTTTGTGTAAAATATATATATACATATATATATATATATATGTATATATGATGTATGTATATATATATATATGTATGTATATATATAACATACATATGTATGTATATGCATATATGTACATGTATATATATATATATATACACATATGTATGTATAAAATTTATTAGTTTTAAAAATTATAGAAAGTTTACAAAGATGATATAAGTTTTACAAAGTTTTAACAAAATTTAAAAAAGTTTTAACAAAAAAGTTTTACAAAAAATATATAAAAAGTTTTAACAAAAGTGAAAAAAAAAGTTTTAACAAAATTTTAAAAAAAGTTTGTAAAAAAAGGTTTAACAGAAATTTTTTTTAACAAACTAAAAAAAGTTTTACAAAAAAAAGTTTTAACAGAAATTTTTTTTAACAAAGTAAAAAAAGTTTTACAAAAAGAAGTTTTAACAAAAGTAAAAAAAAGTTTTAACAAAAAAAAATTTAACAAAAGTAAAAAAAAGTTTTAAGAAAAAAAGTTTTATAAAAAAAGTTTTATAAAAAAAAGTTTTATAAAAAAAGTTTTATAAAAAAAAGTTTTATAAAAAAAGTTTTAACAAAAAAAGTTTTAACAAAAGTAAAAAAAAAGATTTAACAAAATTTAAAAAAAAGTTTGTAAAATTTTTTTAACAAAAGTAAAAAAAAAAGTTTTAACAAAATTTTAAAAAAATGTTTAACAACAAAAAGTTAAAAAGTTAAAAAAAGTTTTAACAAAAAAGTTAAAAAGTTAAAAAAATTTTTAACAAAAAAAGTTAAAACGTTAATAAAAGTTTTAACAAAAAAAAGTTAAAACCTTAAAAAGAAAATTATAAATTAAAATTTTTACAAAAATTTTTAAAATAAAATAGTTTTAAATATGTTTTTTTAAATTCTGAAAGATTAAAACTGTCAAAGTTATGAATGAACATGTTCGGATATGTTCAAATATAGTTCGGATTGTTTAAACATGCCCAAAGTTATGTTCGAATTTGTTTAATCATACTCTGAGATGGTTAACTATGCTTAAAGTTATGTTTAATTATGAACAGAGACATGTTCTGAAACATTCTTTTTTCGCTTGTATGAGGAAAGTATGTTATTTCAAAATTTTAACAGTTAGTTTAAAAAAATAATGTATTTTACATCAACGTAATATATATTTTTCCTAAAATACTATGATGCAGAAGGTAGACGCCACTCTGTCTGCATTCCTAACATTCCACGACGCCCCCTGTCAATCAACTGGCGCCAGATTGTCTACAGGTATTGCCACAGGATGTCGTCATACCTGTAAGCTCGCTTCTGATTGGTTGTTAGCGGTCACGTGATCTGTTATCAGTGACCTTGATCTCTAATCAGTGACCTTCATCTGCAGGTGTTAGACCCCGCGCACATCAGTTGTGTCTTGGATCTGGTGGATGAAGGTCGTATGTTCTTTAGCTCTCGTTTACCGGACATTTAGCTTAGTGCTCTGCGGTACTTTATCGTACCTTTTACGGCATAAAATTAACTAAAGTTACCGTCGACTTTTCAGTTTCATGCTATTTTCAATGACTCTGCTTGCTTCAATCAACAAAAGGTATGTATAATTATTTGGTCTTTTAAGTGTAATGTTTGTCTAGTGTTTCTTAAAACAAAAAAAGTTTTAACAAACTTATAACAATCCTTTCAAAATGGGTCTTTCAATTTATTTATTTGCTTTATTAAACTGAACTTAAAATTTCACATTCTACATTACTTAATTCAAAACATGTTCTATCATTCTCGATATTCAACTTGTGTTTCACAAGTTTTGCTTTCATTAGTTTTATCTGTGATTTCATTTAAAAAAACAATTGTTGAAAAAATAAACTCGAAAAATAAATTTTCAAACAATGTGATTTGTTTAACATATTATTTCTAACAACAAAACTAAAAATATGTCATTGAAGTTAGCCATTTATTTTTTCTAAATTAAGACTGACTCAAAATTCATTGTTAAAAGCGATTTTTGTCACGTAGCAAACAGATTTCTCTCACTCATATGTTTGATAATTTAGTTAAAGACATCTACTTTCAGAGTATTATCTAAAAGGTTTATTCTGTTTTCAAATAAACGTCTTTCTATTTCAAAGTATTTTAATAACAACATCTGTTAGTTTGTAAACAAAATGAATGAAAACTTTCGTTAAAAAGTTGTCTTTGGATTAAAGAACTACTTAAAAATATCTATTTGTGTTTCAACCTTTTTAAGAAAATCAAGCGTTATTCTTTTGAAAACTTGAAAAATAAATACAATTTAATTTATGATAACATTAGTTTAATTTAATGAGATACGTTTTTTCATACAAATGAAAAGGTTAATGAACGTTTTAAACAAATCTTAGTTATGTTTGAAGCGATCTTTCTTTAACCCATTCGGAACCATGAGCGCATATGCACCCACGAAAGTACTTAAAACGTTTGAATTTGACATCAGTAAAAAATAGAAGTAAAATTGATTGTATTTAATTACGTGATTTTTGTGATTTACAAAGTTAATTGAAATAATTAATAAAAAGTAGTGCCAAACGAATAAAATTCATGAAAAAAAAATGCTGGTTCTGAACAGGTTAAAAGCTGAGAAAAAGCAATAATACCATTCTTTTCTTTTAGCAGAAAATATCTGTTTATTTCATCAATTTTAGTAAAAACTCATTATAAAAAACTTAATACAGTCTCCAGAAAATTAAAAAATAATTTCTGTTAATTGGAATCTTGATTTTTAATGTATAAAAAGGAAAAAAGGTTTATATTTGAATCGAAACATACTCTATTATAAACTAAAAATAAAAAAGATTTATCTTCTATTCTTAATTGAACATCTTTGTTGAGATAAGAAACATGGTGATAGGAAATGTGTGAATATTTTTTTTCTTTTTGCCTAAAGCAATACATAGTTTTCATAGTTGAACGCTATGAGAGATTGCATCCCACAGGAGATGCTAAAAGATAAAACACCTCTTCTAAAACTCGCCAGAGGGTGAGCGTTTCAAAAGTTGCTTGATAACAAACATTATCTACAATTGTTATTTCAACTAACGTGTGAAACTATGGACTGGCTTCCCATTCGTTTAAAACTTCGCTAGTTTCAGCAAATCAAAGGGTCTAAAAGTGATGTCATTGAAAACAAAATAATATCACAAGATTGTAAAACTTCATTCGGAAATCATTTGCGGACTGTTATTTTCTATATTTTGCTAGCGTGTTTTCAAGACCGGGAATTCAATGAAAATTTTCAATTTTGAAGAAGTAAGTTTTTGTTTTGACATGATGGAAAATTTTGTTTAAAAAAAATCCACTACTAAAAGTTAATACTTAAAAGCTTCTTTAAATAGTTATTTTACTAGATAAAAACATTTATCTAATTGCCTACATTGTTATTTGTTAAAATATATTATCATTAACCTTTTTTGGTATAAGATTCAAACTATCAAAAGAACTTGTTCGTTCTATTTGAAAAGAGTTCAGTAGCTCGCGCATTTAAAATTATTTCTCCAAATTAGTGGATAAGATTAAACTTAAGAAAATTCATAGCTTTCACATCAATTTACTGTTAACTTGAAAAAATATATTCCTTCATTAGTAACTAATAATAAAATAAAATAAATAAATAAAGTACAAACCACTTTTTCTAAAAATAAAATAAAACTTTGCGTTATGTATCATTTTAATATCTTAGTTAAAAGCAGTAAAATACTAATTGATACAATACCGGCAAGAAACATCATTGATGCGCAACCGTATGGTTACACACAGAATAACCTTTCACTATATATATAGAAACCACTTGTCTCGTAGGCGACATGAGAGAAAACTAGCGATTACAACTACTTCGCATTCTTTTAGGTAAAACACTTAAGAAAATTCAAAAGCTTTCACCTAAATTTCTGTTAACTTGAATATATATATATATATATATATATTATCTTTCATTAGTAACTAATAAAAAAAATATAAAGTTCATACCACTTTTTCTAAAAAACAAAACTTTACTTCCTTAGTCACTGAAAATGTCTTAGTTAAAAGATTAAAACTAACTTGCATTCTTATAAATAAAATATATATATATCAAAATAAGTAGTTAAAAATACTAATATAGAAAGCATATTCATATGATGAAACAACGGGTTGCAATAATGTGTCCTCTCCGAGCGAGATTTGATAATGATCAAGTATTTCACCTGTCCAGGAAAAAAAAAATCCGGGATGTACTGATACAATCTATTTTCTTGAAAGGGAGTGTGTTGCAGTGTATGGGTTCAAAACCTGTAATTCTAAAGGTATGTTTTCTTTACAAAACCGTAATGGAATTTGTGTATATGATTCTTTGGATACTCAGAGAAATCGAATAAGCTTGCATGATGTTCCATATCATCCAAAATATTCTTAGTGTGTATATGGTAACACAATGAGTTCGTGTCGTTGAAAATTAGCTTTGCATCATCTTTATACTCTTTTTAATAAAATCATAGTGAAATTTATACATTAGAAGTTTAGGCAATTCTAAGATTGTAAATCCAACATAAATCGGTCGATTCAAAAGTATGTTATTTTTAAGCCTTTCCACAGCACTTAAGTCTTCATCTTATGTTAAATATGCTTTAAACTAGGTGAAGTCATTAACTTTCAACTCTTTTTCAGTGTTGCAAAGCACAAAATTTCTCCTTTTTCGAAAAACAGTTGTTCATTAATTTAAAAAAGTTCTTTTCTTAGTTTAAAAAAAACCGTTTTCGCATTCAGCATATATTTCAGTTAACAATCACCCTTGACAATAATTAAACAAAAACATCATTGTTAAAAACTAATTCGCGTTCTTTTGATTAGTAAAAATAATTTATATTCTTTTAAATAATAATTAAATGAAAATAAATGTATAGTTGTTTATTAAAAGCTTTATTTGAGAGAAAACTTGTTTCGGAAATTAACAAATGACTGAAAGAAAAATTAACTAATTTATTAAAAAGTTTTATTACCAAATAACTTACTGAAAAAAAAACTTGTTCGGAAATTAACAAATAACTAAATGAAAATTAACTAATTTATTAAAAAGTTTTATTACCAAATAACTTATTGAAAAAAAAACTTGTTTGGAAATTAACAAATAACTAAATGAAAATTAACTAATTTATTTAAAACTTTATTACAATGACTAAATGAAAAACATGTTTTGAAAATTAACAAATGACTATAAATTATAACTTATTTCGTTAAAACTTAAAAATGTATTAACCTCTTTATGTCTTTATGTCAGTTCAAAATAGCATGATGTCATCACAGGTGAGTTGAAAATCCTATCAAGAGAGGGCGCTCGTGTTCATGCCCTCGGGTGAAAGCGATGGTGCTGCCACGCAAATGCTCTCGACCAATCAGAAGCCAGCTTTTATCTAGATGAAACCGGTTTCCGAGGAAGCATTCGTTCATTAGCCCGGTGGATGTCACAGAGGTAGGACGTGTCTCGACGCTGCTCCGTGGTAAGTATTTTTTAATTGCATGCGATCTTTTCTAATGACCTCATCCTTCCTAATCATTCATTTCTTTGTTCTACCTTCCTCTTACAACAGACTTTCCTTCATTAACACTCTTCTTACAGTAGACTTTTATTAATTCATTATACTTTTATTAATTCATGAACATTATCCTTTGTTCTAACCCCTCTCTTACAGTACACTTTTCATTATCACTTCTTTGTTTTAACCCCTCTACTATAGCATGACGCGCGGGCGCCTGTCTGTCTCGACTCCGCCCACCTGTCCATCACTTTCTTATCTCCCCTCACCTGTCAATCATTCGACTCCTCCCACATGTCACTCATCTTTGGCCACGCCCTCCACCCTAACGCATGACGCCTGGTGAAATAGAACCGGCTTTTTCCTTCTACTCATGGGTTACAGGTTAGTAAAGATAATATTTTGATACTTTCCTTATTTGTATCTCTTGTAATTGTTTCACTAGAATGTTTGGGAAGTTAAAATCTACACACGAAAACAGTTGTTTACAGACACATCCGGTGTTGCCCTAAAAAAATTGTAATTACCCCCAAACTATTTAAATACCCTATAGCAGGGTCTAAAATATTTTTCAAGGGCAAAAAATCCGAACTATCTTGTATTGTTTGTTCAATACAAAGAATAAAACCTTTTTTTATGGGATGGAACAAAATAACCCCGCAAGGACCAAAGTACCGGTTGACGGTAACGGAGTTACTTTGACAGTATGGTAAATGAGATATAAAATCTATACACTTCACTTTAGATATATATCATCCTTCGACTTTTCCGCGACCGTCCTTTGGAGACAACCTTATAATATCTACATGATATTTGTTTTGTGCTGAGTTCGCAAGAGATAAAATGAAGTCATGTTCACAATAAAGCCCACATGGACATTTCACATTAGAGTCTAAAAATAACTTTCATAACAGAGTCACACGATGACTTCATTGTGAAGTTATTTCTTCACCCATTCTAATTCAGCGCTCAATATGACTTCGCAATAAATTCTTTGAATGACAATCTCAAAAATAGTCTCTCATGAGAATCATAAGGCGATTTAATGTAAACTTCACTTGGTGAATTTACTTAGAGCAACAAAGAAAATAAGTTGAAACTGATGTGAATCATTAAAAACTAAAATATCTTCTCAAAGCACCATCAAAAACTTTTAAATGCGCAAAGATTAGAGACGTAAAATTTTTTGATGATGTTTTAAGAAATTATTTTATTTTTTTTTAGAGCAGAGCTTAGTGACATCTTAGTAGAATCACAAATGACGATCAAATGAGAATAATAATGAGATAAATGAACGATATCACGATTTCGTTCATCGTATTAACTCTATGGCCTGTGTGTGTATTTTTGACTCCAAATTAGCCGCAGGCTGTATTGAATGCATCGAATGAATTTCTGGTATAGACCATATTTGCTAAAACTGATATTTATATTGCTTTCTTTTAAGTACTCATTACTACTTTTACAACCATTTTGCGTTTGTTGCTTACATTTTGGACGACAGTGTATTTTGGCGTTTTAAATTTATGTATTGTACAAAAATACATACTTACCATTTAATGAGATAGTAGATAGCTTTTTAGAATATTCTTCCGGGCTATTTTCTTATAAAATTTATAGATGTATTTATTCACTTTACTGTCTTATTTCTAACATTTTATTCAAAGATTCACTTTTTATTTGTTTTTTATCTTATTATGTATCATCATTCTTCTTTCAATAAAAATTATAAAAAAAAGTAATTTAAAAAGCAGCGTTGCTAATGAAGGATTGTGTAGATTTAAAGATAAAAAATACTTTGACTAAATACATATATAAAAATGTTTATTATCAAAAAACAGAGAATAATCTAAGTTTTTTTTATTGAAATTAAATGGTTCAAAAAATAAATGAATGAATATATAATATACGTATAAACGAATGAGTCCATATCAATAACAGATTAAGACTTTGTCTCAATTCCAGTTTTTCACTGAAGATAATAAACAAGTAATATAAAAATTTTGTTTTTAAAGTCACTTCCTATTTAGGTCTCAAAGAAAAATTTAATATAATCCCTTAAGCTAATATTAGTTTTTGTTGCATTAAAATATCTCAATTTGTTGATTTTCTATAAGCAAGTAGGTTTACTATCGAACTTTATGGGAATTTGGCGAAATATTAGAGATATTGCCAAGTTGGTGTCACTTTTGGCGACTCATTTTTGTCTCCAAATTTGGCAAATATATCGCCAAGTTGGCGACATACTTGGCGGTATTTGGTGACAGAACAGGGTCCCCCTATGGTAAACCCCTTTATAGATATGAAGATGCATTAAATGCTTCAATAACCAATGGACGCTATCTTGTGTCCCATGTAAAACTAAAATTAATTAATTAAAATTTAATTAATGAATTAATATTTGAAAAAACTGTATTAACATTAATTGTAATCCAGCACAAGTTTAAAAAAATCATTTCAACTTGATAGGATGAATAATAAGTATTTTATTAACGATTGAAAATTTGAACAAGATATATAAATAAATAAATAAATATAGGGAGAATGTGAACTAATAGTAGGAATTGAATGAGTGTAAGGATAAACAAACGAGTGGAATGTGCCAATACCAAAACTTTTAGCTTTCTCATACATGTTAATATTGTTACAAATGTTAATACTTTAAGTGTTATTACTTCGATATTACACCAATTATGATTTTCATCCCAGGTTTCCGCTTCGTTTTATAAATCGGAGTAAAAACGAGTTAATGTCAGTCGTAATGTTTAATAAAATCAATTATTTTTCGTTATTATGTTGTGCATCAGCTGTTGTGAATCGCAAACTTAGCTCGATACGAATTGCTCGTTGCGTGAACAGCCGATGTACAATAGAACTATGAAAAATCGAGAAAAATAGCAATTACAGCAACCCTTTCATGTTGACTGTTTACCAAATTCAAGTGAGATCAGATGAGCGTAGCTAAAAACATTCACATGAAATTTACTTCAATTCTATGCATAACTGCATGCACTTTTCGATGGTACAATAATTAAAATGGCACAAACATGGCTATTAGAGCGCCCCCTAGGGCAAAATATTTTCCTAATTCAAGGAGGACTTGGTGGCCATACCTAAACACTTACCGATAAAATGGTTAAATTACATGCATAATTCATACAGTTTACAACGATAACAAGTAATATAAAAATTTTGTTTTTAAAGTCAATTCCTACTTAGCTCATCAAAGAAAAATTTAGTATAATCCCTTAAGCTAATATTAATTTTTGTTGCATTAAAATATCTCAATTTGTTCATTTTCTGTAAGCAAGTAGGTTTACAATGGAAGTCTATGGGAATTTTGGCGAAATATTAGCGATATCGCCAAGTTAGCGTAACTTTTGGCGACTCGTTTTGGTCGCCAAATTTGGCGATATATCGCCAAGTTGGCGACAAACTTGGCAGTATTTGGCGACAGAACAGGATCCCACCTATGGTAACCTCCCCTTATAGATATGAAGATGCATTAAATGCTTCAATAACCAATGACTGCAATCTTGTCTCCCATGTAAAACTAAAATTTATTAATTAAAATGGAATTAATGAATTAAAATTTCAAAAAACTGTATTAACATCAATTGTCATCCAGTACAAGTTTAAAAAAAATTTATTTCAACTTGATAGGATGAATAATAAGTATTTTATTAACGATTGAAAATTTGAGCAATATATATATATATGTAAATAAATAAATAAATAAATATAGGGAGAGTGTGCACTAATAGTAGGAATTGAAAAAGAAGACACATGAATATACGGGCGGAGAGACAGACATTTTGTATAAGATGGTTTACGGGATCTCTGACCCCTAAAGCCTCAGAAACCAGAAGTTAAAAAAAATTTCGAAATTTTCTTTAGAAAGAAAAATGAAAAAAGTTCTGTATAATGTTATTATACTGAAAAATAAACGTTTTCTAATATTGGCCTTTTATGTGTTCTTTATATTTCATTAAGTTTTTAGACTGATATTCTTTTTAATAGATAATGTGCATGTTGGTAAACAAATGAGCTTGTGTCTAGATAACTCAACTTGTGGTTGGCAGAAACGAGGCATTTAAACGCGTGTTTATATGTGAAACTCCATAGCAATCTATCATATGTATTGAAAAACAAATGAATTTTTATCTGTATATGCACAGAACTTACGTTCTGTTGCGAAACAAGATTATTTAGAGATACTGGGGTTTATTAGGGATAATAATAGACAATATACTAGATGATCCATATGTTATTTCCAACTGGAAAGCAGATATGGCTCTTTGGCCATAGGTTTCATTTTATTTAACGAATAACTATTTTTTTAAATTTCATGAGAAGAATACAAGAACTCAAGAAATGTTTCTGCTTGTTGTAGCGGGTAAGAAAAATGTTTTAGGTTTTATAATTATACCAGAAAGCCACCGTTTTATTTATATATCTTATTTTTTTCAACCTGTACGTCTAGTAAGATGCTTGAACTAATCTGAAAATGTTTACGAATTTCGTTATATTGAGATGAAAATGACATTTATGACTGCTTATTTCCTGATACACTTTTAAAATCATTCTAATGCATGAAATTGGCAAGTTTCCTTACAAATATATACTAATGAAACCTCAATTTTTAATAAAACAGGCGATTTTTCAGAAAGCATCTTCAAAGTTGGCGTTTTTTCTTTTTGCGAACTTGCACTTTGTTAAATAAACATTCGCCTAACTAAGTCCCTTTTCATTCTTTTAATAATTTATTTACTTCTTTATACAATTATGTTTCTTCATGTTTGTTGAATATAGATAAGATATTTAACTTTAATTTTTCTATAATTTTTAATCAATACATTACTTTACATTATTTATTTAATAACTCATATATTAGCATGTTTTTTTTTAACCCCCGGTACGATATGCTATTTCTTTCTCCCAGCTTATTTTGTGTAAAAAAAATAACGTTACCTTACAGAACCCAGCAATAAACAAAGCAGATGTATCATTGTACAATTAAATACTCTATAGCATTTTTTTTTTAATTTCTAAGCCTCGCACATTTTCAATTTTTATACCGTCGTATTGGAAAAAACAGTACTTTAAAATGCAATTTGTTTGAAAAATATATCTTCATTGATTTTTGAAATATTAATTTTTTTTTTTGTAGTTTTTAGCACCATTTGTTTAATTTTGGCAACTCAAGTACTCCATTTATGTAGAAAGTAAAGGGAAAATAGTTGAAAAATAGCAATTAGATATCTTTTTGTTGCCATTTTCTCATAACAAGCGAAAGAAAATGTAATTAAAATACGTGCTATTTTGAAAAAATATAAACAAATAATTTTTATTAAAACATGGAGCTATTATAAACTATATTTAATTTTAAGTTATCTATATTAATTTTACAAACAAATGAAGGCCTGTGAATCATTAGATAGCCGTTTTTTGTCAAGTTTGACGGCAAAAAATGACGGCATCTTTTTGCTGCATTTGTGTATTATTTTGTGATAGTGACATCCTATACATACTTTACTGTAGATGTTTAAGAGTGGATTGTAAATGTGGAATTCTTAAGCGGATGCAAATGACGTCATTTTACATAAAATAAAAGTGTTGTGCTTTAAGTCTTAAAATTTAAATATGTTTTGTAACTATTTATATATACATATATTTTCTTTTCATCGGGGGCGACACTAAATTCTGAAAAAGCAGAATTCCTGTTTTCTAGTTTTTTTTTTTGGCTTCTCTCATTGGTTAACTTAAAGAATGTAGTACAGAGATTAAAAGTAAATATATTCTCAGAATGAATGACATATTTTCTTTGTAATTTGTTATTAATCTCACCCATTTTTAAATACTAAATGGTACTTTTCGGTTAGCCGGGCACCAGTGTTATACAGTAGAAGATCTTTATAACGCACAACTTCTCAGATGTAAACAATGACTTTTGCAGTTAAAAAGCACCTGCATTTTCACATTGTAAAATATTGCTACTCTCTAGAGGACTCAATTTGATACATTAGTTCAACTTTATCTTCTAATTTAAGACCTTTTTACTGAAAAAAAAAAAATGCTATTATTACAATACACATTTTTGAAAATGTCTAATATAAGGGATTGTTGTGTCAGTTATATTTGGATCATGTTTATAAAGTAAATTTTTCAATGCCTGACCTATATTATGCAAAACTTTATAGTTTGGATAACTCTTGGTAACAAGGAATGCAGTATAAAGATATTCTAATGTATTTTGATATGTTTCAGACATATTTGGCCATGTTTACAAGGTGAATTTAATGATGTGATCCATATAACGCACAACCTTGCATTTTTAGGTTTGCGTTATAAAGATCTTCTACTGTATATACATATATATGTCTATATACATGTGCCATAAATTATGGTATATACAATTTTGTATCTAGCAACAATCTTCATTTGGCACTTTCTTCGCCTTTCATTCTGGCAGCCGGGTCCCTCTCCCAGTTATGTCACTGAAGATGAAGAATCTACCATGTATCCATTCATTAAAAATTGTGTTCTATAAGAGCTGTAATATCTTACTTACTATGTTTTTGGATTAACATTTTTTTTTCTTTGGTTCCTTTTTTTTTTTTTTTTTTTTGGTGGACTATGGCTACTGGCGATACCACATTAAAAAAAACGCGCCTGTGTGCCCTACCTCAAACATTTAAGACCGAGCCTTAATAAACATTATTGAATAGTTTTCTGGTCTTAATGTAAGGTGGTGTGGAAAAGGGCACTTAGATTTTCTTTATTAATTTCAGTTGTAGGCATCTATATACTATATATTTCTTGTTTTGATTTTGTTTTATAAATTTGCACTTTGATAATTTTTATTTCTTTCTCTTCTGTAATTGCATCTAACAAAAGAAAAACTTGGAATATTCGATTCAGAAAGTAGAGAATGTGTACGCCCCAGACAAGAAGCTTTCATTACTACAGGGGAGTTGTCACTGGAGGAAGGCGTGACAGACAAATCTATTTCAGGACATAATAACTGAAGATGAAAGACAGTATGTGCTTAACACTATTTCTACCAGTATCAAATGACACCTTATAAAAGTTTTCGATTTACAATTTTCCATTTGTAATTTTTAGTTTGAAACAATTACAAATCATTTTTAATATTGAAGACTTTTTTATGCTTATTACAGTAAAAAACTGCAAGCAAAATAATCATGAATCCAAATTTTAAAAAGGTGTTACTTGACACTGGTAGAAATAGTGTTAAGCATCAATAAAGGCAATAACTCAGTGGGACAGTCTTGTGCACAGTGCCATTTCAGCCGTGCATTAGATTGTGCTTCTAAGAAAGTATTGCCTATGTAAGTAAAACTTTTTTAATAATCTGTCAAGTGTGAGTATTACTTGCGCACGGAAGGTTCTGTAAATATATTAATTGATCTTGTTCAAAGTTTAAACTTGGCACTGTGCTAAGTGCGCTTCAAAAGAAAGTTGCTATGCCGCCTTGGTCTGTGCTGCTTTTTTTCCAGATAAGTGTTTAATTAACCTTTAAAGACCCAGGTGGCTTATTGAGAGTGGCACTCAATGCAAACTGGTCATGAATCCCAAAGTAATTATGCTATTAATACTAGTTAAATTAGGATACTTTTCGGTTAGCCGGGTGCCAGTGTTATATACACACACATACATATATATATATTTGTATAGATAACACTGGTACCCGGCTAACCAAAAAGTACCTACATTAGTTTATTTTTAACAATTTGACGTTTATTACTCTTATATTGCTACTGGGCATTGCATTACACAAATATATCATTTTAAAATGTTATCTAGGTTTTAAAAGCTGATGTCGCATAGAGTACGCCATCCGTGTTTTTATAACCCAGGGTTCGTAAATATCGTGATATTTTCGAAAATATAAAAAATATCCGATATTTTGATGTATCCGATATTTTCAAACTTGTCAGCTTACTGCTGATTCTAAAGATTTTTAGACTTAATATAAATTTGAATCTAAAACATATTACATTTAGCATGAAAACATAATAAAACAATATTCTAACTATCTTTTTTTATTTTTTCTTGCAAAATTTATGATCAAATAATTGAAAACATAAACAATCTTCTGTAAAAGTTGCTTTTTCACTCATCAAAACACAGAATGCAGGATTCAGTTTAAAAAATAAATAAAAATACACAACAAATTCTGAAATACAAAATAAAGTTTCTTTTATTTTTTCTATTGAAGAATTTGAACATGAATGTAAGTTTGTCTGCTTTTTCATTCCCTAACCTACTGTACAATTTAGACTGAAGTAAATAAAAACTTTTCGATTAGGCGGGTGCCAGTGTTATATTTCCATATTTATAAAAATACATATATGTAAATATGCATATATATATATATATATATACATATATTTTTTATATATATACACACATACATATATAACAATGGCACCCAGGTAACCGAAAAGTACCCAAAAAGAATTAAGACAGCTTAGGGAGGTATTTTTCAAAGACAGTTGTGGTAATGAGAAAGCTGCAGGTACAGTCCAAAACTAGTTTTTGGAGTGCAGAGAATATTTTGTAAGCTATTCTTTTTAGTTATTTACGGATGGGCTAATTTTTAATAACAGTTGAATTCATTTGCACTTCTTTTGACTGAAAATAAATATTAGATGTATGAAAATATCAAGAAATACGACATTTAAAAAATAAATATTAAATGTATGAAAATAAAAATATCAAAAACCTTGATATTTTGAAAATAAATATGATACAGTAGACTCCCTCAAATCCGCACAGCTTGGGACCAGAGGTTGCGCGGATTTTAGAATTTTGTGGATTTCTGGTCATTGATTTGTTTACATTTTTGAAACATTAATTTGATTGGTAGTTAAGCAAGGGAAATTATAATGAATGCTTTCAATAAAGTTAAACATTAAAATAAGTAAAATATTAAAATAAGTAAAATATTAAAATAATTTATTAGTTTAAAAGTATGTAATTATTAAAATAATTATGTAAAATAAAAATTTAGAAAAATATTAAATTATTACCGATGAAATCGATTCGATTCCAAAAGCCCTATGCTGCCATCTGGTGGTAAAGCGATCGTAAGATCGATACGTCATTATTTTTTCACATTTTAGTAATTTTTTTCATTGTTATTTAGAGTCTTGAATGCTTTTCTTATACTGTTTTGTATGTTTAGAAATAAATTTGTCTATAATTAAAAAAAAAAATTTCTGCGAACAATAATTTTAAAATGGTGTTCCGGTTCGTGGATTTTTCCATTTTGAACCCTGGAATTTTTGATATAGATATGCTTATTTATATCAAAATCAAAAGTAATGTAAATTTATTTAGTAATAAATCAGCCGTAATAGCCAAAAGAGAATTATTAGCAAAAAATTTAGTAAAAAAAACATTGCAGTAGTCACTGATTTTGGCCCCATCTTGAATTTAGTTCCTGCAATTTAACTGTAGATTTTATTGTTTACATCTGAAAAAATATGCGGATTTTACGGAGTCTACTGTATATATCCATTGCTTATTTGCACGCTTTTTGTCTCAACATGTAACAGAAACGCCTTCACTAACAGGTGTTTCTGTTACATGTTGAGACAAAAAGCGTGCAAATAGACGTTCGTCTGACATTAGTCTTAAAGCTTAATATCTTGGCTAATTACTAACAATTTTTTTCGAAACTCATTATCAGCAATCCTTTTATACTTCTATGATGATAGGTACCTCAAGTGCCCCTCAACTCCCTTGTTGAGCAAAGTGAAATTTGTGTGTAATGGTAAAATGAGATTTTCTCAAAAACTATGTGAGCTAAGGTAATTGCTACAGTTCTCCTGCTAGTTTAAATAAATTTCTACTACCACTAATTTTTTCATAATTTTAGTTTCAGTAGATTCGGAAATAGAGGAGAAGGGGACATATTTTTGCATTACATTTTCAATCTATAACTATGACTAAAGGGTCAATAGCCTTTATTACTTCAGCCAAATTTGAACTTTCCATGTTACATAGTTGACAAGACAAAGAGCTTTGAGAGACAGAAACACAAGTGAACACACTTAAAATATTCTTGTGTATTTCTTTTTTAGACTTTTGAAGAGTAAAATTCATATTTCTTGTCTAAAACCCTAATTCTAAAAAATTGCTAATGCATTTATTTAGACATTAGCATGAAATAAAAATTTTACTTGGTGCAGGTTTATTTAAGTTCATTCAAATCTGTGTAATAAATTATACATATATATTTTTTCTATTTGCAAATTAAGTTAAACACATTGTTACTATCTAAATTATAAAGCATGTCTGTGAGTAATGCTGATACATATCAACAGTGGTAACAATTTAAGCAATTCATTTCTCCTTTTCTTTTAACAAATGGTACTTTTCGATTAGCCAGGTGCCAGTGTTATACATACATATGTGTGTAAATATACAATATATCTATATATAACACTGGTGCCCGGCTAACCAAAAGTACCAAGATAATCATGACATATTTTCACTTTCACATCATCAAATAAGGTAAAAAATGAAATAAGTTATTTGAAAATTGTACAGTCAAGGATCTATAATCCGCACACCCATAATCCGCAATTTTCTATAATTCGCATTGCTTAATGAATGTAAACAATGAAACAAATTTACAAATTCTAGATACAAAAATGATTTTTTAAAAGAAATATCTGAAAATTTTAAATGTAAAAGTGAATATAATCAATTTTTTAATACAAGAATTTGAAAAATGCATTTTTTGAGATAGCATATTAAATTAATTATTATATTTCACATTTTTCTTTTCATATTACACTGAATATGGAATTAAAATAGTGTCCCGAAAAATTAATTATTATATTTCATATTTTTCTTTTCATGTTATACTGAATATTGAATTAAAATAGTGTCCAGAAATAAGAAAATGAGATGTAATCCATAATACTCCATAATTTGCAATATTCCATAATCTGCACAACCTTTGGTCCCAACTTGTGCGGATTAAAGAACTTTGCCTGTATTTCAATTTACTGATTTTTAAAGCACAATTCTTTTAAAAATCAATCTCCATCATATGCAGCTAGATTAACTCATTTGGACTTTTCCATACCAATAGAAGAAAATTTCAGTTATCAAGATTTTGTATATTACATCTAAAAAATCTTAAATTTGTGAATTAAACTTTCACAACTAATTCTGAAGCACAAACTACTGATGTTTTAAATAATTTTTTACAAATTATTAAACCCAAAATATTTATTTCATGGTTAGTAATTGCTTGATATCTCTATATTTAATAATGAGTTATTTTTTATATGCTAAACATTTTGTAAATACGGTAGAACCTCTTTTAACCGAAATCCATTTTTAAAACTTTTTTTTTACTAATCACATTCCTTGTGTGCAAAATCCATTGTGAAAACTTTTTTTTTAACTATCATATTCTTTGTGTGCAAGCGGTCCTTTCTGAACTACGAGCAGACTTAGATAAAATGTAAAACTGTCTGCGAACTCTAATAATTTCTTAAAAGTTTTCTGCAAAAAAACGCTGTGCCCCTCCTGAGTCCTATATCGCCGCTAACAGCAAAAATGAACAGTTATATGAGAGTGGAGTGCCACTAAGTGACACCACTAAAAGAAAAATATTATTCCCCCCCTCCCCCCATTTACAAGCATTATTAAAACCCAGTCAAGAAATGTACTATTGAATGGTATGCTTAATACAGACAACTAATGAATGAAAGAAAAGCTAATGAAAATGAAAAATATATATATATTTATTAAAATGTGAAATATTTTAATCATTAACTGATATAAAGATATCAATTTATGATTGCTCAACAAAACTGTTATTTTATTAATCTATAAAATAACTGAAATACGAATAAATGAATGTTAAAATAAAAAAGTTATTAGTCCATGAATGGAAGAGATGAACTCTTACTCATCAGTTTATCTACTGTTTTTGAGACAAACCATTCCTTAATATTGGGACTCTTTTTTAAAAATTTTAAAAACTTTTTTTTCTCAAGTTGAAAAATAATCTGCAGATCTTCTCAAGAGTCTGCGACGTGCATCTTACCAATTCTCCGCCCGCGGTCTTAATAATATTTTTAGAAAGAAATTTATAAAATAAACAGACCTGCCAACCTTTGAAAATGAGAAATCGTAGCACATAAAATTAAAACTAATCTGGAGGTTGGTTGGTTGGTTTTTTGTGTTTCGCAGCCATCTTTTGACATTCGTAAAATGAATAAGGTTTGTCTTTCAACTCAATATAGTAAATTTTTTCCTCTGAAAATTTTTATACAATATTTAAAGTTTCTTCTCGTTTTGCAGCATTTTTTTTTTTTTTTTTTACATTTGTAAAAGGAGCCTGGTTCCAATTTTTTTTAGCCCAGTGCAGTAAATTTTGACGAAATTCTTGATTTTTTTTCCCGCAATCATTTCAGGATATTCACAATTCTTTTCCCACAATCGTAATTCACATTTTTCTATCTCGATTCTTTGTTGAAATCTGCACTTTTTACCATGAACTTTTGACGAAATTCGCATTCCTTTGACAAATTTGCGTTTTTTTTACCACGCAAAAATGGAACGCTTAATAATAATTCGTAAAGTGAAATGTTTAATAATAAATTGTACAATGTTTAAGGATGATAAATATTTAATAAATTAAAATACTTACTCTCTTAGACTTATTTAAAAATAACAGGGCTGCCACAGTCAACTATTTTTTTCTAAATTTTGCTTAGGTTCTTTTAATCATTATTTCTAAACAATAATAATATACAATTATTTTTAAATAATAGTAGAAGGAAAAAAAAAAAGGTTGCCAATGGCAGCCCAGTATTAGCTGAAATAAAAATGGTCACATACACAATAAGAGAGCAACACAATTCAGTTGGTTTGCGGTTTGCCGCTCCATTTATTGAAAAGTACAAATTATGTACATTAAAAATATGCAAGACTATTATTTAATAACATAATCACATTTTGCATACAAAGTTTTCCTCAGACAGTTTTGGGAGGCTGCTGAACACTGTCTGCTTTTTGGTTTAAAACATAAGTCACATTACTCATCAAATTAGAATCTTTAATGCATCAAAATTATATGCAGGATTTGCAAGCTCGGTATAACTTCATCAAGAATCCAAGTCGACAAAATGGAATTGCTCCAAGCATCTTGCTTAATTTTTCCACCAGTTTTGATAATCAAAGGATGAAATTTTTAAGATACAAAAATTGATGCTTATGCAAACATAGTAAACAAATTAAATAAAATGTACCATTTTGCGTTACTTCTGGTTTCACAGTTTAAGGGGGAAAAATGTAATTTTTCTATTTTGGCATAAGTTTGGGGTTTCATGAGCATGAAAATTTACAATTTTCCAATTAGCATGTGTTCTGTAACTCCAAAAAGCTGAGAGAAATTTTAAGAAAAACAAAAGCCAAAATGTTGCTATTACAAGGTACTTTTTAGTGCCTATTATTAAATATATATAATTAATTAAATAGTACATGTTATTAAATATACAGAATTATTAGTGTGTGGCCCAAGTTCGTTATGTCTTAGATAAAAACTTTCTCTTTTTATAATAAAAAACATAATTTATCCATGACACAGAAAGATTTTCTAATTATATAAATTTCATTCATTTAATTAGTTTTAGGTATACACACCTCGATTTATCTTTCATAACGATTTTTGTAAATGATCCTCTGTTATGCTAGAACTTTCTCAAAGAGTATTCAAAACACTTCTGTGGTTTCAAAGTAAAAATATTCTATCACTGTTAAGTCTGAAGCTGTTAATGACTACGTGAAAAAGTTTAATTATATATGCATTGCTTGCTTTATAATTTGCTTAATAACACTCGCGTCTTGAGTCAGTCATAACTGATTAATTATAAACAATGAAGTTCATAGCAATAAATAGTCTAATTTGAGTCGATACAGCTCAAATCGATGAGTAATGTTGAGAATTTCTGAAAGAAGAAACAAGATTTTTGGAATACAGATAGTTATGGTCCAGCCGAATTTTCGACAAAACTCAGACTTTGGGCCAAAAACTAAAATGAATTTTCAGTCGATCACTAATAATTTTATTATGTTAAATAGCTTAATTTATTTTTTTAAATATTTATTTATTAATATTATATTTTATTATAATTATTATATTTTTAACTTGTTCTCATAAATCAAGTTAAAACAGCAAAAACGAAAATACACCTGCTACACATATGTCTATGGCAAAATATACCCGCATGCAATGTGTTAATTTTAAATTGGAAACAATGCCACATTTACACATACATTCTACAAATCTGATCACATGGATATTGTTTATTGCTCAACCAATTATCTGGTATACATACGACCATAATCATTCTAATTAAATGTTTCTGTACTGTATATAATTATTGAACTACAATAAATAAAAGTTGTGTAAATTTATGGAACAAAATCAAAAAAAGAAATAATATGCCTACTAAAATGAGTAAAGAAAATCTTCTAAGTGCCCTTTTCCACACCACCTTACATTAAGACCAGAAAACTATTCATTGATGTTTATTAAAGGTCTTAAATGTTTGAGGCAGGGCACGCAGGTGCGTTTTTTTTTACGTGGTATCGCCGGTAGCCATAATCCACAAATGAAAAAATAAATAAACTTCTGGAACCTTGAAAAAGAAAAAAAGTTTACACAACAACATCAAAACTTGGTTTTAATATTAAAAGACATCTTTGAATTTAAAACTTTGTTTTCTGTCTTTCATATTTGTTCATTAGCAATACCGAAAACTGCTTTGTCTGCTAAATTGCCACAGTATTTTTCTTTCACCTGCCTTAGGGTTTGATGATCTCTTCAAATATTTTTTAATAACTCTGATTCTTGGCCTCTCATTGAACTTTTTTTTTTTTTTTTTTTGGACAAAGCATAATTGAAAGATATTCATCATTCTTCTTCATCAAATTTACTCTAGTTAGTTCGGTATTTCCAAGGTCATTGGATGTCTCCATTACTAATATATTGGAGCAGAGATGTTCACAGGCATTTTGCAACCATTCTATTCTTTATAGTTCCAATGATTACCAGTACAGATTTCATATATTACATTGGTTTGTTTCAAATAACAAATTTTTTCTGACGCCAATCTGGCAAAAACTTCGTTTCCAAATACCAGTTACATATATATTTTTTAATTCTTTTAAAAAGGAAATAACAATAAATAAATAAAAGTTTATTTAATAACTATAGAACAAAACAATTTATATAATTAAAGTAAATAAACAACGGTACTTCTTAGTTATCCCGTCGACCAAATTACTGTCATCAAACTGTAAGATTAAATGCCAATAATGGCCAATAAAACCATTAATTCGATGTTTTATTTGTATTTTTATTAATGTTTTACTAATTTATTTGTTCTTTCGTTATTTAAAATAAAAATTATGTCAATGGGTATAATTTGGCGAGTGGTTTGGCAATTTATATAATTTGGCGAAATTGGTCGACGGGATAACTAAGTACAACAACAATAGCCGGGTTACCATATCAGGCAAAATACATCAGGCAATTATGACGAGATTTAAGTACCCTAGTGAGTATAGGACATCCATGCCAGATTACCACCCTATATAATTCATTATGGTTACATATGTAATGTATTCATTAGATTTCATATTGTTCATTACTTCTTTACAATATGAGAGGCAGGAGTTTGATTGGAAATTTTCAAGAAAATCTTACTAGCCTGATTTTTTTTTTTTTTTTTTTTTTAATAAAAATCTGCAAAATGCAACATACAGTTAAAAATTGTTACAAAAAAACATGCAATTGGAAAAATAGTTAATTATTATGTCTGAAATGCATATTCTTATTTTTTTCTTTAAAATTAAGAATATAGTATATACAAAAGAGGAAAATTTGGTTATAGGATAGAACTTAGTAGTACCATGTTTACATTTCAATAATCTGGAAAGTTGCAAAAATAGAAAACTGGCAAATAAATAAATAAAAATAAAGTTTCTGAATATCTTCTATAGTTTTTCAGATTGTCTAAAAATTCAACTTGTCCCGTCAGAAAAAACATTCTCTAGAGGCGAGTAAAATAATGAATCGCCCAACTCTAGAGTAGAAATTAAGGGTTTAACATAAAAACAATTAAAAATTTATATACACAGTCTAACATGTTGTATGACAAGGAAATTTGTGAAAATGTAGCTTGTGTTTTCCAGAAAATTACTTTAAAACTAAATAAACACTCCTTGAGTATTTTAAATTCTTTTAATATTCTAATAATGTGCATAGAAACAAGACGATCTAGTTAAATAAAATATTTGTAGATGTCATGTTTAAAATAAAAATCTCACAAAAAGAAAAGCATTTAATATCCTAAGGGGAATATGTATATATATATACGATCTGTTATATTACAGGAAAATGAAGAATTCTTACCAGTTTGAAAACATTTATTATAAATTCTTGAGGCATGAATTGATATCTTTTCGTTTAAAAGCTTATCCACCACCTTCACGCAGTTCATGATTTCGAAGCAATTTAAACTCTTTATTACCTCCTATTTCATGTCTATAAGTGCAACCATATGCGCTACAACTCATCATCATTTTGTAAAATAGTAGGATAAGCCAAAAAATAATTATATAAATAATAAAGCCGAAAAATAATAATAAACAGATGCAAAACACATAGAAAACAATGGTGAAGCACGCAAATGTTTTGCCAACCGTAAGTTGAGTTGTACTTTTTTATGTCTTCGTGACGTCACATGCACATTATCTATAGATGCAGTAAACCGTCAGTAATGAAATGTTATAAACCAAAAAATAAATAAAATATTAAAAGCAAATAAAATAAATAAATGGTCTGCTATAAAACAAAAATTGCTTTAAAAAAAACTATTTTTGCATATCGGAAAGTCATTAGTGTCTTAAACAGAATTTCAACATAATTTTCTGCAATAAAAATCTGTATTCCTTCATATAATCGTTACTTTTCTGCTTTATTTATAAAATATATCGAAATTGCAGTAAAGTTAATGTATTGATTAAATGAAATTATTCCAATAAATGAAATTAAAATTCTAGTGATA
Organism: Maratus speciosus; assembly: GCA_963932465.1. Lineage (NCBI taxonomy): Eukaryota > Metazoa > Arthropoda > Arachnida > Araneae > Salticidae > Maratus > Maratus speciosus. The sequence continues at coordinate 521,483,966 of OZ010795.1, read as the reverse complement.
TATTCATATTGAGTTAAATAATTAAAATGCATACAAAAGCACAAATAATTGTACAAAAGTTACTTTCAGAAGCATAAATATAATACAGTCGAACATCGTTATCCCGACACTCTAAGGACCAGAAAAAAGTGTCGTTATAAGCGGAGTGTGGCGGTAACCGGCGTTTGAAAAAATATGTTTATAAAAAGCTGTACTTTAAATTAATTTAAGACAATTTTAAAATTCATGACTATTTTTGCACTTTTAAGCAATAAAACATTTTTATTAAACAAAATATACACAAAAACAAAATTGAAAAGAAAAAAAAACCCAGATTTATGATAACATTTTTTTTTCTATTATTACATGAAATATTGATGAATTAAGGTTTGCTTATCCCTAGATGTTCTACCTATAATTCTTTTTTTCGATATTATACAATGAATTGCAATCAATATTCGTTATTTGAGAAATGGATGTTAGATAATTTCTGATCGTATCAATGTGATGCAATGTTTCGGTTTTAGTCGGATTAAGAAAGCCGTGTAACCAAAAAAAAAAAAAAAAAAAAAAAAAAAAAAAAAAAAAAAAAAAAAAAAAAAAAACGCCGCCTCGCCAGAGCATAAAAACCGCGAATAGACTGATACGTCTATTTAGTACTTAAATGTGTCATTCATAGTGTGTGGGTTTATTCATTCAGATAAAGGACTGAAGTAAAATTTCGAATTTATCTGAATGGGTATTTTAGACACTTTTATGGAAAGTTTGGCTAAGACATTTCTTATCGCTTCATTTTTGTGCTTATAATATGGATTATGAAAAATGGACAATTTTCCTAAACCGTCGGGATATCCGGTGTTGAAAATTATCCAACGACGTAAAATCCGGAGTTTATTTACATTAAAATCATATACAGAAAATCGGAACTTTGAAAAACCGACGTGATAAGCGGAGTGACGTGAAAACCGGGTGTCGGGATAACGAGGTCCAACTGTATAAAGATATATAAAATATCTTAATATATATCATAAAATAAAGATTAAAATCAAGACATTATCAAGATTAGCTCAAACTCAACCTATAAAAGTAGATTTTAATAAATGAAAAATTATCTTTCGTACAAATAATTACCAGGAAGCCATCATAAGATAATCAATTGAAATAATTGCTAATAAAGACACAGCATGTAACAATACATTATCATACGATATCCATGGAGTACGGAGATATTTGTTACATAATAGATGAAAGCTCGCTTTGTTGAAAATTTGAATAACTTTATCTTGCATCACACCGTATGTACAATATTTAAATTTAAATTACAATATTTTTCTTCTGTACAATTCTCGAATGAGTGCAAAGAAAATAATATCAACATTTAAATCCTACTGATGACGGCATTGTAATGATTGAAACGTTCTAGATTTTTTTTTAAGGATATTTTAATTTGTGCTTTAAATATCTTTATATTAGGGGGGAGTAGCCATATTTGGACCGCCACTTTAATTGGACCGTTGCCATTCTGTCATTAATTACAGAAAGAGACGCCATCTACCGCTGAAATTCTACTCATCAGAATGACGTCATTTATGATTAGAAGAAGAACCTGCCTACCATGTGCTGTTTTCAGACAATTTAAAAAACCTAAACATAGTTGTTTTGATAAATTTTTTTCCTACTAAACTTAGCCTGTAAAACTAAAGTAAGTTGTTATGTTTTCATATACACATCTAAATTCATCTATTTATTGCGCATATTTTTCACGCGGATTTGTTTGATTTCGTTTTTGTTCTTAGTCTTGAGATTATCTGTTTCACAAAATGGCACAGTTGCCTAAATTGGGCCAATTTAAGTGGCTTAAATTGGACCAGATATACGATCATAAATTTGAAAAGGAAGTAATGAATTTCGACAGCTGTACGCTTTGGACATTATTATTTTTTATTTTTTTATATTTTATAATAAATTACTATCTCCATGCAAGTTTTTTATTTTATTATTATTATTATTATTATTATTATTGTTTTTTGTATATCTGGATCAATTCTTTTATACAGTTCAGGCCTATATAAACATAAAAATATTTTTATATGTTTATGCAATAAATTTTGTTTGCAATTTCTTTTATCTTGTATGTATTTCGATTAATTTTCTTTGAATTCTTTATTCCTACGGCGCATTTGATTTACAGTGTTTAATTCAAACATTTCCGTCCTGGAGGATATTGGGGCTCCATGAGGGGGGTTGGAGACTTTTTACAGTTCTGGTGGGAAAATTACACTTTTTTGCCATTAAAACGCATAAAATATCAAACCTTCGGGGTAAGTGGTGTTTGAATATAAAATGTTTTGCTTTTGATTAATCGTAGAGTATTTTTTTTTCAATATAGCATGTTTTTTAAACACTTTTTTAATATAATTTTAAAATGTTGAAAACGCCATAGACAAACTGCCTGGAAGAAAAACACCCGTGACAGCAAAAGCTGTTAAAGATATAGGAAACAAAAAGGAGAGAGTAAGTTGTAAAGAAATTGAGCTGCATGAAGGCTGTAGTTACAAATCCCTTCAAAAAGCCAAAGAATCATTACACATGTTATCTCCCTTGCTAAATTCAGTTAAATCAAACTACAGACCGAGCCAAACAACAGTTGTATTAACACCTTTGCCATTAAAAGTAAACTTTGAAATGAAACAAAATCGACAAAAAGGAAGCTCTCACAGCACAAAAGTAATTGGAACATAAAGTTTTAAAAAATAGGCGTAATGCAAATGGAAAGAAAATGACGGAAGGGAAGAACTACAATCACAATGTAAAGAAAATTTCTGTTGCAAAAAAAAAAAAAAAAAAAATGTCTAATGATTCAGAATCTAAAAAGAAAAATCTAGACAGTGATGATTGGATTTTCCTAATTTGTAAGAAAAATAAAGTATCAGTGTTCAAATGATTCAGTGCTCAGATTGCCAAATACGTCCATGTTGTGTGCGCTGGAATAATAAAATGAATAAACGAAATTCATGTGTCAGCATTGCATCCCATCTTACATGATATTCAAGTAGCTGCCAATTAGTTCCATAATTTCTATTCTTTACTGATGAATTTGTTTTCTATTTTCAATACATTTTGATTTGAAACAATTACTCTTATTTCCAGATATTTGATTTCATTATATTTCCTTGCTGTTATTTTGTTTGATTGTTTCATTAATCGCAAACTTTGCTTTTAATAAAATTAGATATATTCCGTAGTCATTAAAACAACCTGATATTGTTTGGTCCAACTTAGGCGACCAGTTGCTGAATTTGGACTACTTTTGATAATTATTTTAAATTAAAATAAAACTTAAGCTTTTTTAAAGAAATTGATCTAAAGATTTATTTAGTTAATAGATGAATAGATTGACCCCGTGTAGCGATGTTTTGCAGATATTCTAAAAATTAAGTGAGTTACAGCTGAAAATAAAAGAAGTGGTCCAAATTCGACTACTCTCTCCTATATTTATGCACATGAAAGTAATTTGTGTACAATTATTTGTGCTTTATACGTATTTTAATTATTCCTTCCTTAGGCGATTAAACCAAACTTACATTTTCGTTATATGTCTTTCCAAGTGTATTTTTTTAAACCAATAGATTTATATGTTTTTCTTTTTTAACTGCTATTGTATTTTTAAATCATTCGATCGACTTTGATTTATATTATCAATGTTACGTGTATTTTATTATATCTTCTAAATTACGGTCTAAATTCAAATGCAATAATAAAGATTAAGATTGCTTTTTATTACATAATCACGAAGAGTTTACAGTACTTCATCAATCATGCGCAAATAATTCTATTTTTTTTCGACATTTACTGTAACATAAGGTGGCCGCCCCTCCGGGTGGTTCCAACCCGACCCCTTGAGTGGGGGAGGTGACCGGAAGCTCGGCAGAGTTCGTTGTGTACGAATGCGAGGGGGCCGGATGGGGACGATTCGCCACCTCCTCGAGAGACTTGCGGTCGACAGGCCAAGAGTCCGGTGGCCACGGTTAACGGACGTTGTGCATGGGTGCAAAGCCCTTCGGTCGTCCGCGGGAGGGCGCACCCCCGGCAGCCAGGTTCTCTGGCCAAGCCGGATAGCGACGCTCCATAGTCTGATCCCAGAGCCGTCGGTGGCAGGGTGGTGACTCTGGGCAAAGGATAGCTAAGGCGATAGGACCCCATCCACCAATTGACTAAGAGGGAGCCTGAAGTATGAGTGAGGACTTTGTAGTGGAAAGTCCTCGGTGCTCGCTAGTGACGACGGGGATCGCGGGAACGCCATGCAGGGACTCCCGGAGCAACCGAAGGGCGAGAGTTACGGACAGCGCCCAGGTTACTTTATGACTTGGTGGCTCATCCCTCCGAGGACCTCAGCTGGAGCAGTTGGGAGCCGACCCTAAGGGTGGTAGGGTTTGGCGGTGAACCCGTTGACCAAGGAGCGGTCGCGTGGGGAGGCCAGTATGGTTCTGGTTGCCCCATGTCGTGCCGTGACCCATGGGAGAGGGTCGGCCGGCAGATCCACCATCGAACACTATTTCCGCAGGGAAACGGGCCGGAGGCTCGCCGGTAACACGGCGGCTCATCGTGCCTCAGGTGAACTCTTGGTCCGATCCAGGTCCTCCGTGTCTATGCGGTACCGGAGTTTTCCTCGCCTGGTGATGAGGACCTAGAGGTGTCTCCACCTAACTTTCGAACGCACTAACAAAGGTAGCGGTCGGTCACTGCACGAGGTCAGGGGCCTTCGGACCTGGGTACCCTCGACGGCCGTGAGGTAAGGTAGTGGCGAGCGGGCTTCTGTCGGCCTCCACTGGCTTCTCTGTCCTAGGATGGGGTCGAGTCGGTGGAAGCGGGCAGGACTCCGTTCCGTCCAACCCCCTAGCGAGGCGGAGTCAATTCCGTTTAGGTGGAGCTTTCCGTGCCCGCCTGGGGTCGCTAACGGCACCTAGTCTGGGCCAACTGGTTCCCGTCGTGATCCGCGAGGGGTTTCGTCGGTTGAGCCGGGTGGTTTGGGCGAAAAGCCAGGAGCTGGGTCGCTTTACGGCCGGAGGGACTTTCCCCCGTCCTCCCTGGTCTTCAAGTTAGGGGCTCTTCAATAATTTTCCTATCGGCTGGCCCACAAAAATGTCTCTGCCGGAAAATGGTATCTGATCTTGGGGGCCTTCCGTAAATTAAATTCGGGTCGGGAAGCCTCGGTTCAGTCCGTGGGCCCAGCGTCTTTATAGGCGTCTGGTTCCTGCGATGGCTTGCGGGGTCTACCGGCTCGAGTAACCAAGTTTAGGGACCACTTGGTTTTTCTAGCTGGGTGGTGAGGACTATCGTAGCGATTGTTCACCAACTTGGGAATAGCCGGCGTGACGTGCGCTGGGCAGTGCGTCGGCCTGACCGGAGTTTGCGTGGGGTTCTGCTCTGTTGGAGCTTGTCTGGCGGCGACCTTCGGGACGCGCCGCGGGGCTTGCTTCACGGGTGGTTCCTTGCGTAGACAGATGGGCTTGAAAAGGGCCTGGGACCGGAAGATGGACCCCCCATCTTACTGTAACATAAGCTAATGTAATTAAAATCAACAGGTATATAGGATGTTGCCGAATTTGACCATGAAATTCACCGAGGTGATAAGTAGGCATCAGTCGGATGAAATAGTGCCGGAACATGGCGTCGCAAAACCACTTATTTAGTCACAAATACATTGTGTTTCATCCTAACTGAACTTGGATTGACTGTATTTAGAAAAATAAAATATTGCAATGAAAATGCAACGATATGTACCTTGTTTTGTACGAAAGGTTATAATATCACGAAAACTCTTTAAAAAACAGGACGCTCAAGCAATCGATGATATCGTATGAACTGGTAATCGCAGTCCAAAATGTGCATAGTGCTGGCTCGTATAATGGAAACTTCTACGTCTCTTTTAACATTAGCACATTAAGGTGAAAATGTCTATTACATATTTATTATAATATACTTCATTTTTCGGAAAATTATTACCGCCAACACAAATTGAGTTAGGGTAAAACACCCTGTACTTTTGATAAAACACGTGGTTTGCGACCCCATGTTCCATGGTATTTTTTTTATCCTCTTAATGCCTGCTATAATCTGAATTTTTCGGTCGAATTTGGCAACACCCTAAGTAACTGTAATATCACAAATTTGTTATTTTTCAAGTACTGGGTTATAAAATATATTACCCACCACTCAGCTAATCGCTTGTGCATAAGAGTTTGTGGGTTCGATTCCCGCTGTTTCCATTGCACACACAATTTGTGTGGAACTCCCAGGGTGTATTTCTCTTGTGTTGTAATATTTCCTTGTACTATCTTGTCTCCGACTTATAAGCGGGCTCTCATATCAAGCACACAAGTCGTATGTTTGTTATTCAATAAATAAATAAATAAATAAATATATTACCAAATTAAACTAGTCGTTAGGAGGAGTCACCGCAATACTTACCCATCATGGATATGCATAATATCAAATATGAAAATAAAACGTGTGTAAACTATTTATAAAATGCATTGCAATTCCAAAATAAAATTTGAACTTATTTTATGCCAATTTTTTAGGTAGATAGAGTGTTTAAAATCATGGCTTGATGACGTCATAAACTTATTATGCTCTATTACTCAGCTGCGTAAAAGAAACATCCTTATAACTCCTAAAATGATAATCATACTAACTAACAGTTTACTGCGTCGGATTAAGCGCCCCATTTCCAAATAAAATATATATTTGAATTGAAATTTAAAGTAAATATATTATCATTAACGATACGATTACAAATATCTCGGCATCTTATTATCCGATCGACTTCATTCTTTATGCGAATTTTTTTTTTTTTTTTTTTTTTTTTTTTTTTAAATGATTTTTTTATTGTCTGTTATATTCATGCCTTAAAATAAGCAATTTTCAATATTTTTATGTGCCTTCCTAGTCCGAAAAAAATAGTTCCGGAAAATCGAGGTTACTGATATTTTATAGACTTCTTCTCATTATTACATACTAACAAGGAGGGCCTCCTTACTGGGCATACTCAGAATATTTTGAATAAAATATCAATTAAACTACTTATGTATATAAAAAAGGATCAGTCAAATTTAGCGGCGGAATTACAGAAGAAAGTCTGTAAAAAAATAAAATACTTTCGAGTATTTGGCGCGAAAAGACGAAAGCGTCCCGCGATTTGGCGAGCAGTACTTTTCCTCCCCAAAAGCAAACGGTTTCAATGCATCTGAAAATTGCTTGCTAATGGATTTTTAGAATGCGAATAAATGGTATTTAATGAATTTAAACGTAAACAATGAGTTTATTAAATACATGTTTTTCGTATTACATATTTATGTTGCTTGTTATTTAATTTTATTACTTTAAAAACAATTTCATATATAAAAAATTCTTTCATCTATTTAAGCGTGTTCCAAAATAAAGGCAAGATTAATTTAACAGTTATTCATTTCAATATCAAAGAATTCGTCGTTTCCATAGCAACAAAATTGAATCGACAGCGCTCAATTGGACTTAATTTTGAGATATTCAAACAATTTTAATTAATTTTAATTTTATTTCAGTTCATAAAATTTGATATTTAACTGTCATTATATATATATATATATATATATATGTGACAAAATAGACTTAAATCAGACTAAAACTGACAAAACTAAAGTCATTTACATTAAATTTATTTAAACAAGCTCGATAGGAAACCTTTTTATCTTAAAGAGTATTCGACATAAAAGCGTATTTTTCGAAAGTTCATTTCATCGCCAACCGATGATAAATTGCCAAATAAACGAAATTTTCATTATTTTTGTACGAACGTTCTATCGAAGTTCCGCCAAAAAAAAATTTATAAACATATATATCCACAAAAGAAGAACACTCTGTCATTTTTTCAGATTTTTCTGAATATGCCCGTATGGAGACCTTCCTTGTAAGTACACCCCAAAGTTCAAGTCTCTATTTCAATTGTTTCGGGCGATAGAGCGTTTACTCACACGCAAGCACGCACACAGACAGATGGACGGCAATTTTTTTTTCTAAAAATATGTTTTTCGGAATCTTCAGTGTCTGAAACGTGTAAATCTGTCATTTTTTTTTCTTCTGATTTTGTATGTAAATAAAACAGTAACTAACATATTCTTACTTTATAACAAATATTCGTATTTTCATTGTTTTTTAAATCGCAGATATGTATGATACTGTAATTTTGTATAATATTAAAAAAAAAAAAAAAAAAAAAAAAAAAAAAAAAAGGTTTGTAGTTTTTAAATATATTCTCTGGTAATTGAAAATTGTCATTTATTTTAATACATTGTTTTCTACGAAATACAGGGTGCAGGGCATAATTTCTTTTGTTGGAAAACGCATTATGAAGTGATGGGAAGTGAATGAAAAGTAAGGATAGTCTGGGAGAACGCAGCGCATGCGGAGGTTACTCTAAGTCGAAACTGTAACAGTCGGTACTGTAAGTCCGTTATAACCGTAAGTCGAAAATATGAGGTGGGCGAGAAAGAAACGTGCGTTTGCGGTCGAGGTCTATACTTGTAAAATCCGTTCCGTTCCAGTCGAGGTAACATCCTGAAGTCTGCGCAGTATCATCCTACATGCTAATCTCATATAATCACCTGCGATTTTTTAATAGAGATACCTCAAGTCAATGTTTTAAAACATCGTTCAACAAAGCTGCTTCAGCTAAATAATATTACTCGGGAAATAAACACACTGATTTCTTCTGGTTTGGTTTATGGCACAAATGGTTAACGTTTCATGCAGTACTGTGACAATGAAACAGTCAATAAAATTATACTTATTTTTTTACTTTCAGAAGACACTAAACATTATTAAATAAAAACATGCAATCCGAACTGAGAAGAGCATACAAATAAATATTTTTATTTAGAATTGCCTAATTCCTCAAGCTCTATCTACGTTTTAGAACATTGTTTTCCGAAATGTGAACACTCCTTAGTATATTCTATAATTAATAATAAGCAGTCGTGGGAATGTGTTTATTACATGTGAGACAAATAGTTAATCTTTAATATCGATTACGTTTTATATTTAAGTATACTTTAACATTATATTATAAATGATTTAATAGGATAAAAATCGTTAAACATGTATCTCAGTTTTTCTGAGTTTTGCATTCCAATAACCGCAAGAAAATTATTCGGATTGTAATGCCTGGAGTATGCACATTTGAACATAAACTTTAGCAATATTTATAAATTGCTTATATATATATATACTTCGTGTCATCGTCTTATTTTATGTTACTGGGCGAATTGTTTAAATATGCTTAATATGCGGAAACTGTTATCGGAAAACAATTTCCCTTTTTTCGCGGCATAAATAATCGGAAAGGAATAACATAATTGAATTTTAATATGATTTATTTGAATTGTTTGTCTTTTAAATATGAATTCAACATTGATGGATATTATTTGGTTGAAGGTTTTTTAAGCATAAATGTATATACATACACTGCTGAAAACAATTAGGGATATTATTAATTTGCATATAAACTGCGGATGAGAACATGTTTTGTTTACTGTTATATGATCTACACTGGCCTCCAAAAGTTAAGGTACAGGGACTGGAGGCTTTCGATTGCACACGTTTTGTTGAATATCTACAAAAATTATTGGCGAATTGTTCTTGAACTTCTGATATGAAAAGTACATGTTTTATTTCATATTTCTTGATAAAAATTTAGTCGGGAGGACAATTAGGGGGCTAATATTAAATTTAATAATAAAATAATATTTGCTATCACCTATGTAACAGAAAATCATGGAAGTGGTTTGTCACTGTTTAAATGAATATTTTTGTCTTGTTCAACGTTTGCGGGCATTTGTGTAAGCATAACACTCATATTCGTGAAGATGTTGTTGTGTCTGTGAAAAATTCAAATGTTTTTTGCTTATAGCAAAGAGTGTTTTCAACCAAATTTAACACAACTTTCCAAAAACTTGCCAAAGAATAGTAGCAACAGTATACTGCAATTAAAGCATGAATATATTGAATATTTGATGACACATGGGCATTTTTATGAGATAATTTTTAACTGCGCATGTGCGGAAGATTTCAAAATTTTTATTTCAAAATTTGGTAGTCCGTATTTTGAGGCAACTTGTATAAAAAGTCCAGTCCAATGTTTTGAAAACTTAGAAAGATATAGTGAGCTGATTGAAAAGTTGTGGAAAATCCCTGATAATAAAGCTATTTTTAGGAAGCAACTCACTATATCGACCCTATCTTTGAGAATTTTCGCGATATTTGACTGGACTTTTTATATAAGTTGCCCTAAAGACTACCAAATTATATAATAAAATATTTAGGATGTTTCACGCATGCGCAGTTAAAAATTATTTCATACAAATGTCCATATCTCATCAAATATTCAATATATCCATGTTTTAATTGTAGTATTCTGTTACTACAGTTCTTTGTTAGGTTTTTGGAAAGTTGTGTTATATTCGATTGAAAACTCAGTATGCTATAAACAAAAAACTTTTGAATTTTACACAGACAAAATAACATCTTCACGAATATGAGTGCTATGCTTACATGTTGAAGAGGACCCAAATAGTTATTTAACACAGTGACAAACCATTCCCAGCATTTTTCGTTACATTGGTGATAGCAAATATATTTTATTATTAAATTTATTATTAGCCCCCTAATTGTCCTCCCGACTAAATCTTCACCTTGAAATATGAAATCAAACATGTTCTTTACATCCCAGAAGTTCAAGAACAATTCGCCAATAATTTTGGTAGATATTCGACAAAAGGTGTGCAACCGAAAGCATCCAGTCCCTGTACCTTAACTTTTGCAGGCCATTGTATATGTGTTGTAAGATATGTGAAAACAAAAATAAGCAACGAACGTGGGATAATTAAATGTTTATTTGTCAGCAAATAAAGAATGCGAAATTGGTGCATATCGCCATATCTCTAACAATGAAAAACTGTAAACAATAAAAAAAAATGTGATTTATCGGATACTAACGAGTTTCATTAAAGTGTATGGTTTCTCTTGGCAGAAAAAAATGTCACACATTTAAGAAGAAGGGAATCAATGATGTATTTAAAACGGAGTTAGGGTAATCTCACACATTCCTGTAGAATTGAGTTTTGCAATAAGAAAAGCGAACCGTAATGCTTCTCCCCAGAAGGTCCAAAACATGCTCTATTGGGTTCATAACTATGGAATATGCTGGCCAATTCATTCGAAGTATTCCTTTATCGAAAATGAAAATGTCCATTGGTCGATCCCGATGTGACTTGGCGTTATAATCCATGAGAACAAATTCATCACAGTTTGCTGCAGCGTATGTGACCACAATAGGTCTGAGGATCTCATCTCTATACCGCCGAGCCGTCAGTGCTCCATTCCCGATAACGTACAGATCGGTACAGTTATTGATAGACATACTTGAAAAGACCATCACTCTGTCTCCGTCAGATTAGGCACATTCGTGCACAAATGCAGGATTTTTTAGAGTGCCACGTTCTCTCCAGATGATAATCATCCTAATAACAGTTTGTATACTAAAGCGGTACTCGTTCGTGAAGAGTACATTGCACCACCCATCACGTCACCTAATGGTTTTAAGCAGTGTATATAAAAGATAGATATTTAGATAGATAGATAGATATACATTTCATTGCTTTAAAGAAATATGGTATGAATCATCTTTCCTTTTAATTATGCAATACTTGAAAAATAAAAACGGCTACTACTGATTTTGTTTTGTTTCTTTAGAATAATATAATGGGAAGTACTACTAAATTCATTTTCTCATTTCTTAAAAAAGAAGAGAAAAGCAGAAACTATATGAAATTATAAAATTCTTAAAAGACGTACGTATGGGCTAGCATTTTTCCGAAATTTATTTTGCCCATGTTGTAATATACTACATAGTAACATTAAAATAGCATATTTAAAATAAGATCCTTTTCTGTGTTTGTGTAACTTAAAAATTCTTTCAAAAGAGAGAACTGATCTTATGCAGTATATTTTCAAATACATCTGTAATTTCTTAAATTACCCACTTTATGCTTGAACTTTTTCCAGTTAAAATATACACAGCTTATTCTGGTATTATTAATTTTTGTGAAAGGAAAAATATAATTCATGTAATACATCGATTAGTAGTAATGCAGTTGAGAATGAGTTATAGATGCATTATTTTATCTTGTTCCAAAAGCATTATTGATTACACAAAATAAAAATAAACAAGAGGGATATCAGATGTCTCAAATCGGCAATGCAAATCAAACAACCTTGTGGTTTGATACGCTGGAAGCTACAACCGTTCATCCCGTTGGAGATAAAGCATTGAAGTGTGCACAACAAGAGAAGACAAGCAACGATGCGCCATTATCCTGGGCATTAAGGCTGACGGCCGTAAGTATACACCTTAGCGATTTTTAAACATAAAACTATCCTTAAAGAATCTTTTCAATTTAGCATAATTGTAAGAGGACAGGAAAACGGTGGATGACGGATGAACTCATGAAAGATTGGTTTAACGTTGTGTGGGAATGTCGGCTATGTGCTTTACGTCAGCCGTCGATGCTGGTACTGGACAGCTTCTGTCACACGACTTCTGGAGTAAAAGCGATAATTCGTCGCTCAAGTGATTTGGTTGTGATACCAGGTGGGATGACGAAAGTGCTGCAGCCCTTAAATGTTGTCATCAACCGGCCATTTGAGGTTTCATTTCGGCATGCTTACAATCAGTAGATGACAACAACAGATCACAACTTCTCTCCAAGCGGTAGAATGAAGTATGCGTCACTCCCAACTGTATAGTGGATATGTGAAGCTTGGAATTTGATCTCAGCCGAGATGATAATAAAGGGCTTCAAAATGACTGGAATTTCCAATCAGATGGATGGAACTGAAGACGATATGATTTACGAGGATAAATCGGCTGCGCCAGTGCGGACTTGGGAACCAGCAGTAGCGACAATGAGAAATGCTAATTAATGTTTAAATAACGTTATTAGAGCTGTTGTATAAAAAAGTTCAAGGAGGGAAATAAATATACAGCAATACTTCTATTAAGTAAGATTTTTCCAGTTTTCATATCTTCTTTGAATACATTTCTTGATTCATGTGTATATCGTGTGATTACATCCAACAGTAAAAAATTATCTCGTGTATAACGCCCACCTAGGGTTTTTGCCTTTATTTTTTGGAAAAACGTGCGCGTTATACACGAGTAAATACGGTATTTGTATTTCTGATTAAAACATATTTTTTAAATTTTTATTTTAAATAAAATCAGCAACATTTTCTTTGGAGTGTTTTTTTTTTAAATTTTATTTTACTTCTAATTCATATAGCTGTTTTAATTCTTTAAGAGCAATAATTGAAAACAACATAAAACATTAAATATTAATTTATACTTTGCTAAGGCTAATATCAGACGAACGTCTGTTTGCTCGCTTATTGTTTCAACATGAAAAAGAAACTCCTGCTAGCGAATTTGTTTCTTTTTCATGTTGAAAAAAAAAGCGTGCAAATAGACGCTCGTCTGGTATTAGCCTAAAGTAACGGGTATGTTTTTAGAAACTGTCACTTGAAATGTTAGAAATTTTGAGGTTTATCACAAGGATGTTGCCAAATTAGAAATACACTATCTCACCACTACTGAACTTGGGCAAATTTACTTGGTACCATTCGGGTTAGCATACAGAAATCCTACAAAATTTGTTCGCATTTGACACAAAACGATAATATCCAATTTCTAAGGATTTTTTTTATTTCCCTTTCAGGGGTGAAATTTTAGAAAAAACTTTCTTAAGTGCTTGTCTATATCCTAAGAAGTACTTTTACTCCAACGTTCCGAATTCTAATCTTAGTACTTAGGCTTTGCGGTGATGATCTTTCATTCATTATCTTATTTTTTATTCATATATCAGATGGAACCCGCCAAAAATTGACGACAAACAACTTGAAAGCACCAAAGAAAAGAAAGACTATTTACCGCTTTAAAATGTTAGACATTTTTAAAGAATAATTATTAGCAACGAAAGAAACCCTGCATTTTGAATTTAGGCCGATGACCGCAATTGTCAGACTCACACTCAGACATGCAGTCATAGACTTTCTCTCATCTGACGTTTCTCCATTTACTAACATAATAACATCAATAAAACTGTCATTATTTGTTACTAATTTCATACAAATGCAGGGTGAAACTCAAAAGTAATGAGACATTGTTCAAAAGGACAGATTTATTGAGCAAATGGGTACAACTGGCTAATAGTCTTCAAAATAGACATCTCCTGCATCAATACACTTTTGTAGGCGGCATTTCCATGACTCGAAGGCGTCCACGTAGGCCTGTTCCGGGATAGCTGGAAGGGCTGCTTTGACATTGACTTGGATGTCCTCGACCAAGTGGAAGCTTTTTACTTCCAGTGACGATTTTAAGAACAGAAAATTTAAGAGCAGAAGTCAGGAGGAGACATGTCCAGACTATAGGGAGATGGGGGACCACCGGAACGTTCACCCGGGGCAGGTAGACGCTCATGATCAAGGCGGTGTGGTTGGGTGCGTTATCGTGGTGAGCCTTCCAGCTTTCCTTGACGTACCTTCGCTTGCCTGCGACGCATATTTTCGGCATTTTCAGAACTTCCAAGTAGTAAGCAGCATTCGTGGTCACTGCGGGCAGGACAAACTCGTAGCGGATGCACCCCTTTACTCCTAAGAAGGCGATGAGCATGGTCTTCGTCTTGGATTTGCGCTTTCATGCTATTCATATACACTGCGATGAAAAACTTATTATCAGAATAAGTAGGTGGTAAAGCATGTAGTGCAACAAATGCATTCTGTGTGCACTAATATCCGTATCCTGTTGATTAATGGAAAAGCGCTTTCAGGTTCTTTGATTTGAAGCACATACACATTTGTGTCTCAGGAAACAGCGAATGCTTATATGCATAAATATATACACACAATATTTTTTTTTAATACACAGCATAAATCAAATGTTTTTATACTAATAATTATTGATTGCAATTTTTTTTAACTTTTCTTAATTTTATTATGTTGTTAGTTTACTTTAATGCAATAATGTACTGAGTACTGTTTTAGTCAGGGACGTGGACTCTGCTAAATCCAAAATAGTAATTTGTCAAAAAAGCACTTGTGCAAACATAAGTGCACCCACATATCATCATATATATTATAAAGCAGTAAGCTCTAAAAGTTCCGCTCAAGTGTTTTCAAAAACTACCCGGTGGATTTTTTTCCAAATTGTATCATTCGATAGGAAATATTCCCGGGGTGGTTTATGAGAAAATATACAGAGATGACTATGATTTTTGATAATAAATTTCGTATTTTACTACTATTTTGAACGAAAAGGTTGCCAGTGATTATCTTTTGGCGAAAGGTTTGTTGATTAAAGAATTAAGATGGCTATATCTGTTAGAAAATAATACAAACACTTCGCGAATAAATGAAAAAAATACCGATATTTAATTTAAAAAACAACAACAAAAAAAGTTTTAATAAGACAAAATATTATAAAACGAAAATATTTAATTTAAACATGGAATAAATATTTGTAATGCTTAAAGTATAAATTATTGTGAAATTTTACAATTGGTATAATATTTGGCGAATTATCGCTTGCGATAGGTTAAAAAAAATGAATCTGAAAATTTGATTTGACAATTTTTAATGGCATTTTTTTTTCTTTTTAGCTGTTTTATCGCTTGCGCCAAGTTAATAAAGACGTGTCTGAAAACTTGATGAAATAATATGTTGATAGGTTACATTCTTTAGCTTTTTTTTTTTTCTTTGTCAATTTAATTATTATTTTTATATAATTCCCCCATCATACGATTTACAGGAAAAACTAGAAGTATTTGTAAAAATGGCTGTATTAGTGAGTTACATGCTATTTATTTATTACCTTCGTCGCCAAACAATGCAATTTTAAGCCAAATAAGACAAAAGTGTGAAATAAGCCGAGAGAAGAGCATTTCGGAGTACATTTTTATATTCAAGCGTAAATTATGTAAAAAACATTTAAAATTATAATTATGTAGTCAATCATTTAAATTTTAGTGTAAATGTCTTCCATATACACACATATTCTAAAATAATTTACTTTCAAAGATTTAAAATATTTTTTACCATACTATGGAATACCATTACTATGGAAACATGCGTTTTGTTTTCTTGAAGCATGTGATTTTTATATCCTCGAACTCAGATCATTACAGATTATTTAATATTGTGTATTATGTTATTTTTTTAACATGCCGAACATATTGTCGATTTCACTTATAGGAATATTCACTGTTATAAAAGTTAGGATATAAGAATATTGTTAAGAAGATTTCTGCAATTATACGTTATTACTATAAAAAATAAAAGAAAAAAGAAAACAGGAATTCTTCTTTTTAAGAATTTAGTGTCGCCCCCTATGAAAAAATTATATGTATATATAAATAGTACAAAACACATTTCAATTTTAAGACTTTTAGCACACACTTTTATTTTATGTAAAATGACGTCATTCGCACCCGCTTAAGACTTCTGCATTTACGATCCACTCATAAACATCTAAAGTAAAGCATGCATATGATGTCACTATCTCAAAATAATACACAAATGCAGCAAAAAGATTCCGTCATTAAAGAAACTGGACAAAAAACGGCTATCTAATGATTCATAGGCATTCATTTGTTTGTAACATTAATGTAGATGATTTCAGTCGTGAAGTCAGTTATGACGTTTTCGTTGGAAACTGACTCCAAACAAACGGTTGCTATGTTGTATTTTCTATTTTATTTGTGTGTTGCAGCTATATGTTATATCTATATCTCACATCTAATTGTTTTAATACTTGATATGTACTGGTAACATTTTCCACCATTTATATTTAAAAAGAAATGACGCATAGCAACCGTTTGTTTGGAATCAGTTTCCAACCAAAACGTCATGACTGACGTCACACTGAAAGGGTCTACAGATACTTAAAATTAAATGTAGTTTATAATAGCTCCATGTTTTATTATTCGTTTATATTTCTTTCAAAATAGCACTTATTTAATTACATTTTCTTTCGGTTGTTAGGAGAAAATGGCAACAAAAAGATATAATTGCTATTTTTTCAACTATTTTCCCTTTACTTTCTATATAAATGGAGTACTTGAGTTGCCGAAATTAAACAAATGGTGCTAAAAACTACAAAAAAATTAATGTTTCAAAAATAAATGGAGATATAGTTTTCAAACAAAATGCATTTAAAAGTACTTTTTTTTCCCAATACGACGGTATAAACATTCAACATGTGCGATTTTTAGAAATAAAAAAAATTCTATAGAGCATTTAATTGTACAATGATGCATATGCTTTGTTTATTGCTAACTTCTAAAAGATAACGTTATTTTTGGAGACAATATAAGCTGGGAGAAAGAAATAGCATACCGTTCCGGGGGCTAATAAAGAAATAAATAAACATTTTGAAATAAATATTGCTTGCTAATTTGTCGTTTCTTTTTAGCTTTTTCTGCATAACTTTCTTTTGCTTAATCATTGTTTAAAAAATGTTTTATTGAACATATTGGACTAATCTTACGAAATCGTGTCACTCGCCAATTAGCATATTGGATGGCTTATCAAAATTCAAAATATTAGACAGATTTTGAAATTAGCGATTACTAAATGATGGCAAATGGAATAATGCCCGTGGACATATCATTTCAGCCTTCATAGGATTAAATTACCTGGAATTTTGATGAGAATAAAGCGAACTGTCCTGACACACACTCTAGCAACTAAACACAGCAACAAATTAAGAGTTGTTTTCAGAATCTGTGTTATGTATAGGATTAATTTACTCTTAAATATAAAGATAATAGCAGGCTTTTTTGTTTGTCCGTGTTATTATGCTCTTTAGAAAAATGCAAAATAAATCTTCGGTTCAAGTATTCACCAAAATGCATATTGCTAAAATTTTTGTATAACTAACTTTATTTATCATTGTCAGATCTTAACCTTGAAACACGTGCAACAATATTGTTGCATCAGTTTTAACGTTTGACATGAACCCTCACAATGACGTCGATTACGGGTGATTATAAAGATTTTATTGGATGCATCAGGTTTATTTTTCTACAAGATTATGTCATCGAGTTTTTTGCATGATTTCAAGTACGAGTGTTTGATTACGAGTTATATGATTTCAGCTGGTCTACAAAATGAAAAGACAGTGAAATTGACGATGATTTTAGATTTATTCAGGCAATTCATCTTTAAAAACACACATTTTTATGTTTCACTTTTCTTTTAAATAAGAAAGTTAAACAATCTTCTTTGTCTGCAAATAATTTATTACTTTTTTGACAGTATTTACTCTGCTAGAATCCAAAGAGGGAAACCAGTATTAGCACAAGAGGATGTTTATTAAGAAATATAACTAACATCCAGTTAGATTATATTTAAGCTACTAGAATCACATATTGCGCGAGCTGAAAGGCCAGGAGATTAAGGACAAACAAACGAAAATAAACCACCCGAGTATTATTCGAGTTCAATGGTAAATCTCTCCAATCATTGTATTGCATCTGTAATTTAATATTGTCAGATATGAAAACATTTTAACTCGTATTGTCATAACGACCTCATTTCCCTACCAAAAGTGCATAGTGAAAATTCAACTAAAAGAACTTCTTCTTAATAGCTAAATTTTGTCCAATGCATAAGGTAATATAATAACGCAATGGTGTTCGCATCTTTTCAGCAACGCGGAAGGACATTCAAGCTAAAGGTCCATTAAAAAAAAAAAATACAAGTTCGAATTCACCATTTCGCTTAATTCAAGGTTTATTTGGAAATACAGACCAGCGCAGCGGGCATAGCCTGCTATTTAAAGTATAAATTTTAAAAATATAGACAATAATTAAGGAGATGATCTGTAATAGGCAAAATGTTTAAAAACAAAAAGAGCTGGTTAATGTTCTTTTATTATATACTAAAATTTATTTTTTGAGTTTCTTTGTATACTACATAAGTGTTCTGTTACTTTTTGATAGTGCCTGAACCTTTAAGTTCTCGGATGAACGCACCGAAGACATTGCTACATGGTAAACTGACCAAGTAGCTAAAACAATCAAAGGCAAATAAATCTCAAGTTTGTCCATGTACTTTGTTAACAGTCATACTAAAAATCCTGGCATGTAGGATTAATTTGGTATAATTAAGAAATAGATTTAATTTCAATATATATAAGTATGTGTTTAACCCTTTATGCCCTGACGGCACTTTAAAGTACCGTTAAAATACCTTGTTATAAAATTAATTTAATACATCGATTAGTACTAATATAGTTTAGAATGAGTTATAGATACATTTCATTATCTTGTTTCAAAAGCATTATAGGTTCCCTATTTTCATTTTAAGAGCATTATATTTGCACATTTCCTAATTATATAAAATACTAAAAATATATTTTAAACAACAGATTTGAGTGGAGTTATAAATATTGCACAAAATCTCTATAAATTCAAATTTAATTAATTAATTTTAATGTAGTTTCAAAAATTCACGAGAAATACTTCAGAAAAAGATATTTTTATGAATTTATATTTTGGAACATAAAGTGATAAACCTAATGTAGGAGGGGATTTCTTTTTTTTTCTCTTTTTGTTAAGATCAGCCGGCGCTCCTTGAATTTTGTAATAATCGGACGAAAGAGCACTGTAATAGTGATATTTGTGCCGATTTCATTATTGTACCAACGATATGTGTATGAAGTTATGCATAGAATTGAACCAAATTAATTATGTATATTTTCGGCTATGGCCTGATGGCCCTTTTTGAATTTCGAAATAATCCGACGGAAGGGAGCACTGCAATAGAGATTTTTGCGCCATTTTCATTATTGTATCATCGAAAAGTACATGAAGTTATGCACAGAATTTAACTAATTTTCTTAACCACTTTCAACTCATTTTCATTATCACTCATAGAGATATGATTTTGAGTGCAATGGAGGAGGGAAAAGATTTATTATTTAGGTTTCCTCGTGAATTATTGCTAAGGATTGAAAATTTAATCTACCTAAATATCAAGAAAAAAATTAACATAGGCTTAGGCTCTACCAATAGAGCAATTTTTTCTTTAATTTAGTTAGTTTTTCTATAGGCAATATTTGTCAAAATTGCAAGTGTAAGATATCTAAGTATAAAAAATTAAATCGACAGTCAATATAAATGGGCCCCTTCAGACCGGAGATCGACGTACCCACATCTCTCCTTCTCTACCTTGCATAAGGAAGTGGAGCTTCCAACACGTTCCTTTAGAAATATGTTCACTAAAAATATATATTCGTAGAAATTCAAAATTCGTTTTAAATTACAAAAAATCCCTGACGGCTCGTCCTACAGGGGGAGGTAGATTTCGAAGTTAAGTACTAATTCCGCGAACGAAAACTAAATCAAGATTAGAGATATACCCAGTTTAACAATTTTCTCTGGCTTTTCACGAGTTTTTATTTTATTTTTCTGTAAGAGCGTGTTTTATCAGAATCATGTTAACACGATAATTTTTTCTTCAATCCCTATTTATGTTTAATTTGAATTTACTGTAAGAGTTGATCATATAAAAACTTGTCAGTGTAAACGTTGTAGATTATATTAAGAAGATTTATAATAAATTTATGTGGATCTGATATCTTGTGCAGTGACGAAGTTATGAAATTTTTTCTTCTTCATGCGCTCTTTTTTTTCGCTTTTTATTTATTGTTTATTTTTGCTAAGTTTTGGTTTTGTATAATTAATTAAAAGTTGTCACACAGCCCATACTCAGCGGATCATTTTAAAATTAAAAGAGCACCTACTCTCTATAGCCAAAAATTAACACAAAAAATTTGGTTAAATACTGTGTATAACTTCATGTACTTTTCTATGATACAATAATGAAAATGGCGCAAAAATCTCTATTGCAGTGCTCCCTTCCGTCGGATTATTTCGAAATTCAAAGAGGACCTGCAGGCCATAGCCGAAAACATACATAATCAATTTGGTTCAATTCTATGCATAACTTCATACACATATCGTTGGTACAATAATGAAATCGGCACAAATATCACTATTACAGTGCCCTTTCGTCGGATTATTTCAAAATTCAAGGAGCGCCTGCTGATCATAACAAAAAGTGAACACGGAAAATTTGGTTAAATTCTACGCATAACTTCATACACATTTCGATGAACAAAATGGCACAAAAATTGCTATTACAGCACATCTTTCCAGAAGAAATTTTCCGAATTTAACTAGGAACTTCTTGCCATAACCTAAAACATATATATGATATTATTGAATGCATATAATGAGTGTTAAGGAATAACTATATTTACTTTTGTATATTAGTATCTTTTAATGTATATATATATATATATATATATATATATATATATATGCTTTATTAACAAGATTTATCTTTCTCTAGTATTGAAGTTTTTGCATTTAGAAAAAAAAATGTTTTGCGCAATAATTAAACAAAATAAAAAATATATAAAAATTGCTACTTTTCGTAACAGAATAAATATAAAAGCTGAGAATGTTTTTTAAAGTTTTTCTGCAAATATGTATAATTAAATTCAAAGCATTCTATCTACTTGCTTTGACCGCAAATCTTTCATTTCTTGGAATTTTTAATTAGAAGAACAGTGCCTTGCAGCGAAATTATTATTGTTCATTTTTTTAAATTATCAGTGTCAAAGAATGTGCTTTAACAGTGAAATTAAAATGAAATATTGCATTTTAGCTTTGAAGATACTTTGTTAAAAATAAAAACATTTCATTAATTTAAATTTTGACTTTAAGAACCGCATCAACTGCCGGAAGCAATATTTCTAATAGTTCTTTTTTTTTTTTTTTCAACTCAAATGATGTAAAAATATATAAAGAACGAAAAAAGAAAAAAATCTGTCTGGCCAAAGCGAAAAAAATTATTGCAGTCTATTAAAATTTCTTTTTTAAAGAAAATAATAATTAATTCCTTCATAAAACAAACATATAGATAGTTTTTTTGTTTTGTTTTTTTGTTTTGTTTATTGTTAAAATAACAAAATTCACCATTAGGTAAAAAATGCGTGGAAAGCAAATACAAACATTTTGGTATACTTGCTAAAATCTCATATAAAAGACAATCAAATAATAAAACTCACGTAAGAATGTACAAAAATATACAGATAAACTTTAATCACTTTATTAAAATCTGAATGAATATGACCGCAAGGAAAATCTGCTTTTAATATTTATTTACCATTTAGAAATGGTTGTTGTTTTCGGTCGAGGATGGGGCCAAATGATGCTCGCATTTTTTTTTTTTTTTTTTTTTTTTTTTTTTTTTTAACAAAATTCAACGATGTTCTTTACTTTTAGAAGATTTTTTATTTGTAATACAAAGGCATAAAATCGTTAAAAATTGCTTGAATAGGTAAATCGAAAGGCGTAAAATCGTTAAAAAATGAAAAAGTTACAAAATGGATAGGCGCAAATTATCAGATATGGAAATATCCAAAGCCAAATAGCGACACCGAAATGAAAATCCTCTTGCAAAGCAAAAATCTAGATCTTCAACTCATTATGTAGGCCATGAAAATCGAGGTCTTCAACTGATTATGTAGCCCATGGAAATCGAGGTCTTCAATTGATTATGTAGCCCATGAAAATTGAGGTCTTCAATTGATTATGTAGCCCATGAAAATCGATTACAGAATAAAAGACGAACGCGAAAATGGAAAAAATCTAATGTTTAATCGATTGATAGCAAAAGGCCATGTCTCGAGGGGCTCCAATCCACTAGCCACTGCGTTTTACAATCGGTCGATTCTAACCGGGAAAAATTGAGCTCAACGTAGGTAATTTGTCGCAATCTGTGGATGATTCGGTGGAACTGCTTTCGATTTGTAAACTGTTTTTCTTCTGGAAACGGACTTGGAGAGTTTATCGATGAAGGTTTTGGTCGTCTGAAGTTTAATATTTGCGATCTGTTATTGAAGAGGATGCGACGGAATTTTGTGGACGAAATTTAGATTTTTCGGTTAAATTTTGTTACGAAGGTGATTTGCCGCGATCTGTGAATGATTCGGTGGAACTGCTTTCGATTTTTAACCTCTTATCTTTCTCGGCTTCTCTTGTCGAAATGACCCAAAATTAAAACTAAGTAAATATTAAGTCAAAAATAAAATACCAAATGATCGTTGTAATCTATTAAATTGCAATTTTTATCTTTTTTTTATAGTCGTGGAAAAACTCAAACACCCCTACTAACACTGCAACAAATCATTGTAGAAGAAAGATTGAAGATAAAGCCTACTGTTTAATGATGCATATAAAATTTGCTTAGGGGCCATCTGCATATAAAAACAAAACCAAACCTTGTTTTTTTTTTTTTTTTTTCAATAGCAATACCAAAGTTTGACACCAGAAAAAAATTCTACACCCTTCAATTAGCCTAAATACAATATTTAATAAAATTCCTCTTATTAATTTTCGGCACTTGATTGTTGAAATACTACAGAATGACTAACTTTGGTGAACAGACCTGTAATAAAAAAACAACAACACGCAACAGACATTTTCATTTTTTAAATTTCAGTGGCTTAAATCCATAGTTTGATTACATGTCTGTTAAATTTGCGTTTTATTTGTATTATTTTATTTATTTATGCATGTAAACGAGGACTAGGGCGATAAATAATGAATAATAGGATTTTAATATGTCTTGAGTATCATTTACACAATATAAAACATCTATTCACAAAGTTGACGGAACAAAGGAGCTTTCGTGGAAAACGAAAAGCGGCATTAGACTTTAGTATGAGAATTTTAGACCAATATGTCCGATTTCGTTGGATCTCCGTCTTAAGGAGTCTCAGAACTCTTAAAATTGGAAAAAATGAAAAAAAGGCCATTTTCAACATTTAATATCTTAAAATGCTTGATTTAAAAACACAATTTTTATTTCTATGAACGATATATGTTCTTTCATTCATATATGTAAAAAATTACAAGATGCAGAATTGTTATTTTCAGGGGGCTCCAAACTTTCACACATTTGTCGAGAAGAAAATGGGTTTAACAGCTTACGCACAGGATTGCAAAATAAATTTTGCAACTAGAAAGACATTGTGCCTAATTATACCTCAGGATTGTAATAGTTACACTGAACATAAATTAATTTGTATTTAAAGTATTTTCCTATTTTTAATACAAAGTTGTATTTACCTAATGCAAAATTTTGAAACTTTCAACAGTATATTCACCTAAAAAATATTTTTTTTTAACAATAAACAGGAAATTTTATGTTTAGTTCCTAAGCACGAACATGAAACGCATATGTTTTAAAAATTTCATGAAAAAATAATCAGAAGTTTTTGAGATATCCTGCGCGTTATGCCCAAAAACGTCATTTGGGGAAAAATGACTCCTAAGTGTTTATAATTCTAAAAGACATAATTTCTGTTCTAATGGTAATTTCAAGGAAATAATTATATCAAAATGTTCAGAAAAGATAGGACTTTAAAATCTAAAAAAATTAACTGTCGGAAATTCTGAAGCTTTAAGTAAGCCTTTAAAATGAATCTTTTAAATTTTAAGATTGAGACCCCTTAAGAGCTCGCGCAAGACCCACCTCATCTCTGCCACTTTGAAATTAATTCTAGCGTGCTTTATTCATTTGTTCCCAGGCACAAAGATGCAAAGATGTATATCAGCAATTCCATTCAGGTCTGCGATCACCTACGGCTGAGGTCTCTCGTGGGAACTCGCTGATTGCATCTTATTTTTATGTGAGTACGGTGGGGACGCTTAACCACATTCTACTCAAAAAATTAAATCGGTTTGAAGGTATCTAGGGGAGTTTAAAATAGATTCTAACGGCCAACCCTCAAGTAAAGGAGGACTAAGTTGATAAATAAGGAATAATAGGAGTTTACTATACTTTATTATAATTTACACAATATAATGAAACATCTATTTACAAAGTTAAAGTAAAAAAGGTCCTTCGTGGCAAAATAATCATGGAATGAGAATTCCGGGCAGTTTTGTCCGATTTCATTCGCTCTCCGCCTTAAGAATTCGTGCAATACCCATCTGATCTCTGCCACTTCGAAATGAGTTCTGGTTTGCTTAATTATTTTGATTCCTAGGCCCAGAGGCGCAAAAATGGATATCAGCAATTCCATTCTGGATTGCGGTCGCCTATGTCAGAGGTTTTTCGTGGGTACTGATTGCATCTTGTATGCGAGTATGGTGGTATTGCTTAACGACACGCTACTCAGAAAATACAATCCGTTGGAAGGTATCTATGGGATTTTAAAATAGATTCTAACGACCGACCCCCATGTAAAGGATATTTAAGGCAATAAATGATTAATATTAGGTGTTTAATTTATCTGTATTATTATTTACACAATATAAAACATCTATTAATAAAGTTTAAGGGGCAAAGGGGCTATCGTGGAAAATCAAACATTGTATGAGAATTCCGGACCATCTGGTCCGATTGCATTGGCTCGCCCTCTTAAGAGCTCGTGCAAGACCCGTCTGATCTCTGCCACTTCGAAATGAATTCTAGCTTGCTTTATTAATTTGTTCATAGTCCAGAGATGCGAAAATCTACGTCAGTAAATCCATTCAGGTCTGCCATCGCATACGTTAGTGGTTTCTCGTGGTAACTCGCTGATTGCAGTTTGTTTCTATGCAAGTTTTATGGGAACGCTTAATTACGCTCACATGTATAAGTTTGACTTTTGTTATGGTATATTAGCTGGAAATAAATATCTAAATATTATAAGGTTTTAACTGCAAACAGGTTTTTTATTAGTAATTCGGATTCACGCAACAGAGATGGATTTAAAAACAAATCATGCTTAAAAATACGTTTAGACCATATTAATTTAGTAACTTGAGATACACTTATGAAAAAAATTACATTTAAAATAACACCTTTTTTGCTTCGATAGTTTAAAATTTGAATCCATGGAACGTTTTAAAGTTAACAAAAATTTCAGTAAATAGAAACTTATTGATCAGGTGTTGCTCCACCGTCAATATGGCGTCAGCTTTACTCAAGAGCATGTTCTTCATATATATATATATTTTTAAAATTATAATTAAGTTTTATAAGACAGCTATAACTGAAGAATCCCAATTATTCAAAAACTCAATTTAAGGAAAATTTCTATATTTCGGGATGTACATGTTTTTTCAATAATCTACTTTTTAATCCCACTGTTTACAAATAGAAAGTATAAAATGCGAAAATCGCTACAGTAAAAATTAAAACACCTTCAAAACTTTTTTCACTGCTATGATTTAACAAATTTATATTTATATGCAATTTAAAATAAAGCATTTGCTTCTTTAGATTTCTGCTTTTTTTTAAAGTAATTGATATATACGTGTTTCTTCACGAAAAACTTTAAATCTCAATTTTTTAAAATTTAAAACTGAACGTATAACCTTTTAATTATTTTTAAAATAATCACTGTTTTTAAAGAAATGCAATAAATTATATCTTGCATATTTATATGAAGTATACTTAGTATAAATTTGAAATAACACAAGAAATCTTAAATTAGGATAAAAAAGTAAAGAACATGTATTTTCTACTTATGAAATAGGAAATACTTCTATACTAAAATAAATAATAAACACATAAATCCAAGTTACCTTGAAGCGCAAACTCAGCAAATTTAGAGGCGTTGACAGTTATTGCTCAGATTTCGCTTTGCTATTCAATATTTTTAATGCTTTAACTTAAATAAATCATGTGTTGAACTATAGAAATATTTTATCACTTGAAAATGTTTCAAGGTTTACTTTTAATCTTTTGAAGTGATATTTTGTTTTCCCTTAAATAATTCCTTTGACTTTACGAATTTGAAATACAACGAAATTGTTAATTGAACATAAGACATTTGTTATTTAACGTAAGATAATATACATTTTTTTTTCGTAATGGGATAAACTTCTAATTCTAGCTTTTTTTTAAATATATATTAAAGTAAAATTGTTCATTTTCTTCAGCAATTGAAGTACCTTTTTTTCTAATCAACATATAGTTTGTAAAGAAAATACCGTTAGCATTTTTAATTTGTTTAAATTTAAAAATCTAATAATTATACAATACACAATTTAAATTCTGTTATTTAAATTGTATTTATAATTGTAAATCTTGAATATTCTATGTCTTATATCTGTCACAAATAAAGTACGTCAAATCGCGTTGGCTATAAAAAAAAAAAAAGTTCTTAATCCTTAAGGGACAACATATTGTTTAAAACGTGATTGTACAGCAAGTTTTATATT
The DNA here is from genome assembly GCA_963932465.1 of Maratus speciosus. Classification (NCBI taxonomy): domain Eukaryota; kingdom Metazoa; phylum Arthropoda; class Arachnida; order Araneae; family Salticidae; genus Maratus; species Maratus speciosus. The sequence goes on along the minus strand of OZ010795.1, from coordinate 521,456,607 downwards.
TTCTACCCCAATGATTTACTTTGAAGTTTAAGAAAAATCTCTAACCCTTAAATGCCTGATTTTTCAAAATTCATTCTAATAATGATTTTCGGCTTTCATTTTTTAAATAAATCATGGGAAAAATATTTTAAAAAATCATATTTTGTTTTAAGTGTGGTTTACGGCTAAAAAATAGTTTGTTACTAATCGGCAATACTGGTCTTTAATTGGAAAAATAATTTTCCTGGATAAAATTCTATAATATTAAACACACAAGAATTTTAGGAACTATAATAAGAAATAAATTTTACTTGCTCACTGCAGAAAAAATAGGGTATTTCCCAAGCTTCCAAACAAAACAAAAAGAACAAGTAGCAACAATTGAAAAAATAAATCTACCTTTATTCTTAAACAGCACAAGTGTTGCCATCTACATGTTGAAAATCGATTTAATAAAATTTTCAGAATGTATTTTATTGGCAACATTAGGCATTATAGCTTCAATATTACTCTAATAATATTTTAGAGCCTAAATTGCGTATGTTGCCGAAAAGCAACAACCGGCATTTAAGGGTTAAAATCCAATTTTGTGTTATCTATAAACAGCTACATTTTCTGAAATTAAGAAAACAGCGTTTTTAAAGGAAAAATCTATCAATTGAAAACGTATTTTACTTTTTATTTTTTACTGAAAATCTTAATCATTCACGCAACATGCTATGCATCTTACAAAATTATTTATCAAACAATTATTTTCACTAAACCTATATAACGAGACAGTAACAATGAATATCGATAAACCTCATGATATATTAAATACTCAAATTTTTTATACGATAGCAAAATCATTTTTTTATATAAAATTATGATATTTTAATTAAAATACACAATGCTTTACAAAATCATAAAAATAAATAGAGGTATTCCTTACTTATGTTTATTGAATAAAAATTAAAAATATTAATAACTAATTTATATCATAAAATCAGCAGTTTTCAAATCCAAATTTAAAATAGTATTTAACTCATATGAGTTGTAAATTTCCAAGTATGTGGAAAATATCCTTCCAGGATTCGAACCATGAATCTATAGGCTGAAGGCATTAATATTCTGCCAACTGAGCCATGAACAACTAATCTGGAGGACCTAAATCACACAGCTAACCTGAATGATCACAGCATCTAGCCTGATATCTGAATCAGCTCATCATAATAAATCACAAGTTATGGAACTACAGAAAACGCTGGATACATATTAGGTTTATTTACCAGTCGAAATAATTACGTTAAAAAGTATTCTAATTTAACTCATAGAATATTTTATTTCATAGAATTCTCGGCTTAGACATCGTATATTACCGCGGCCGCCATCTTGGATTTTTTGAGATTTCTTGGCAATGTTGGCGATCTTTATCGATATGGCAAACCCGTTGAGTGACGTGTTCTGGCAATCACGTTTTTCCGCAAGATTGTGTTTTGCGGCGGGAAAAATCACTTCACTCTTGGAAATATCTGGTATGAGTACATGAAGCTAGCATTTTCTCTTGTGATTTTACCCACGTTTTTTGATACCAGGTTGTATCTTTCTATCTTTTAATTTTTATCTTAAATTTATTGGATTTATTTGATTGACTATGGCTTCTGTAGTAAGTTTACCCGCTGTTGCTGATGTAATTAAGAAATATAAGGAAAGTTTGAAGAAAAAAGGAGGTTTGTTTAGAGTGTCTAGCCATAGGATTATTTTGGGAGATGAAGGTGATGCTAGCAGGTATTTTGAGCTTGAGCTTTCAAGAAAGGAGATGTCTGTGAAGGTATATTAATAATTTATGCATATATTGTTGTAATGTTTTATATTAGCCGTTTATTGTATATCTCTCATGCTTGTGGGCCTTACAAGTTTCGTGCATTTTTGAGATTGCTGCACAGCTAGTTTGCTGAATCCAGTGATTTTTTTTTCGGTTTATGAACGCATAACTTTCATACGTGCGCTTACTAACTGCCGCTTTAACAAGTTTCGTGCATGATTTAGATTGCTCCAGAACGAGTTTGCTGACCAGTGATGTTGTTTTTTCGATTTATGAACGCTACGCGTTCATACGTGCATATACTAACTGCCGCTTTAAGCAGTTTCCTGCTTTTTCTGATTTACATTTTATTAATTACATTTTATTTTCGTTAAGACTAACATGCGCATAAATCGTTACTTGATGACATTTACTACTTGGTGGAAAAGGGGTTTTCACGCCAAGAAAAAAATCCAAGATGGCGGCCGCAGGAATACATCACATCAGTTCCCAATACTCATGGAACACTCATTTTGAATACTTTATTTAATCAAGGAAATGAGTTTCAAAACTCGCCTTATCCAAAATTTAAAGAATCGAGTTTTGTCTATCAGTCTATTGGGTTGGTGAACCTGCATCGAGAAAAAAAAAAAAAAAAAAACTACAATCTGAAACTAACGTCCTCATATCGTTATACTTGTTTTCTGGACAAAAAGAATGTTTTGTCTGTGTATAAAAGTTTTCTACTAAATAAACCAAATACACCTGTTGGCGAAATGATATATCGACGAAGCGTGCCTGTCGACAAAGTGTACCTGCCCACGAAGATGTGTCGACGAAATGGTATATCGTCGAAGTGATTGTCGGCGAAGTGTTCAACTTGCATTGACACGTGGTGATTCCGCGGAGAAGTCACTCAAACCATTGTTTTGTGACGAGTCGCCATGCGATGTTATAATGAAGTAACTTTGCGAATATCAAATAGTCATCATTTAAGTACTCCGTAATGAATTAACCATAAGACAAACGAAATAGCGGTGTTATGAGATCATATGACGACTCTTAGGTGATCAATATTCGGATACTCAATTTTAATGTCATTGCTGGTGCTAATTGGTGAAAAGTCACAAGATGACTTGAGGCTGTCACTTGGGAATTTGTCAAAAAACAATATCGTGCTTTTACAATAGATTCCTCAAAAAACGGTTGCATGAGAGAAACATGCTGAAAAGTCAGTTGATTGATCAAATGACAGTTATTTGCGATTAATTAATGCGACGTAGGAAATTTTAGTTACGATTTAGTTATGATTTAATTAGTATGATTGTGACACTTATGAACGTTTATGACGCCAAAGACATGTCACCTAATTAGATTGGAGGCGTGAAATTCTGCATACTTATAGCTGAACACCTCACATCAAATTACAAACCACAAAAGTTTGAAAAAGTCGTACATTTAACCCTTTGGACTCAGGGATGTAGTGGATGGTATACGGGGGTATACGCCGTATACCCTCTGGATTTTTTTAGGGAACACCGTATACCCTCTGTTTCTCAAAAAAGCTATAGTATCTATATATATATATATATATATATACTAGAGTTTAGCCTCTGCCTTGAGCGTATACCCTCTGCTTAGAACATATACCCTCAGTTTTTTTTTACGACTACACCACTGTTTGGACTCCCACATGTGTATGTTAAACAATTCTTTCTAAGTGAGCCCCTAATTAAATTGGAGGCGTGAAATTTGGCATACTTATAGCTGAACACCTCACATCAAACGACAAATCATAAAATTTTGAAAAAAATCGTACATTTAACCATTTGGGCTCCCACATATGTATTTTAAAAAATTCTTTCTAAGTGAGTCCCTAATTAGGTTGCAAGCATGATATTTTAAATACTTACAGCTGAACACCTCGCATCAAACGACAAATCATAAAATTTTGAAAAAGTCGTACATTTAATCCTTTGGCCTCCCACATGCGTATTTTAAACAATTCTTTCTAAGTGAGCCCTAATTAGTTGGAGGTGTGAAATTTTGCATACTTATAGCTGAACACCTCACATCAAACGACAAATCATAAAATTTATTTTTAAAAAATCGCACATTTAACCCTTTGGGCTCAAACATGTGTATTTTAAACAGTTCTTTCTAAGTGAGCTCTAATCAGGTTGGAAGCGTGAAATTTTGCATACTTATAGCTGAATACCTCACATCAAATGACAAACCATAAAAGTTTGAAAAAGTCGTATATTTAACCCTTTGGGCTCCCACGTGTGTTTTAAACATTTCTTTCTATGTGAGTCCCTAATTAGGTTGGAGGCGTGAAATTTGGCATACTTATAAATGAACACCTCACATCAAACGACAAATCATAAAATTTTGAAAAAATCGTACATTTAACACTTTGGGCTCCCACATGTGTATTTTAAACAATTCTTTCTAAGTGAGCCCCTATTTAGTTTGGAGGCGTGAAATTTTCCATACTTATAGCTGAACACCGCATATCATACGACAAATCATAAAATTTTGAAAAAAATCGTACATTTAACCCTTTGGGTTCAAACATGCGTATTTTAAGCAATTCTTTCTAACTGAGCCTCTTATTAAATTGGAGATTTGAAATTTTACATTCTTATAGCAGAACACCTGACGCCTCGCTACAAATCATAAAATCCTGAAAACGTTTTACGTTTAACCCTTTGAGCTACCACAGATGTATTTTAATCAATTCTTTCTAAGAGAGCCCCTAATTAAGTTGGCTTAATGAATTTTTGCATACGTATAGCTGAATACATCAGACCACACGGCAAATCATAAATTTTTCAAAAGTCTTATATTATTTACTCCTCCGGGCTCTAACTTGTGTATTTTAAGCAATTTTTCTAACCTCCGCCGTTTTCACCCGGGGAGCACTTTTCCATCTTTTGCCGTAACTTCTTTGACCATTCTTTCATATTATGCACCATAGCCTTACATATTTTAGTTCCACTTTTTACCGCCTACTTATCTCGGGTGCTATCGGCCCAACCCCTCGACTAATATATGTACGGATAGTATATAAAACGGAGTTTCGTTCAGATAGAGGTTTGGTTAGAATAGAGTGCATCCCTGGTTGAGAAATGTAGAACTAACAGATTTTAAAAAGGATAAAGTGTTTTGAAAGGAATATTAAACGAAAATAATACATAATAAAAGGAATCAACCTGTTATGCATTTTCTTGCTAAGCTAAATTTTTCCATTATGTAATATATATATCAACATACAGATCAAATACAGGGCTGTTCAAATGAGTTGGAATACATATTTGGCTATGGGCGGTAACTACTGAAATCAGATTTTTAAATGTTTACTTAGTTATCTTAGTTACCTTATTTCCCTAAGTAGCGAAGTTTCATTAAATCTTTCAGGGAGTGTTGGAAAGTGTTTCATAATCTATGCTGTACGCATGGTTTTTCTTACTTGTTTAAACTTAAGAGGGCTGGTCACTCCGCTTCAGTGTTCTCCTTGGTAATGTTAAGTCTATGGACATTTGATGCATTCGTATATTTAAAATATATTCTCTGGAAATTCATATTTTTAACATCCTTTTTCTATGTACTCTTCTTAAAGAATGACTGTTCTTTTCTTAGTTTTCAAAATATTTCTAAAATATATGCTGAGAACAAGAGACATCTTTTAGGAAGTGTACACAAAAATAGAAGCTAAAAATATTAATTTCCGGCGGAGATTTTTTAAATATGCAAATGCATTAATTGCCCATAGACTTTGGATTAGAGAGGTGAAATCAGAAGTTGAGTGACCAGTTCCTAAATGTTTTTAATGAAATTTCTTCAAAATGGCGGCAATTTCGCCACTTCTGTTTTTCAAAATAAAAAAGAAATTAGTTAATATTATTATATTTTACGGATGCTATATATATATATATATATATATATATATATATATTTAATTTGGAAAAAAAATAGCGTTTAAGATCATCTAGGGTCAAGATGCCTTAAAGTAAATTAACTTTATTCCAAAGAAATCACGATTAGCTTGTTAACTATTTTCCACTCACCAAGGTCGCATACACTACTGCCGCGACAGCTGATAACTGGTTTACGGATTAAGTAAGATCTATTACACATTTGTAAAACTGCTTTTGTAAAAGGATGAATTAAAAAATGTCGCTCCCTCGCAGTCCATTCAAGAATTTTTTAACGTCAAGCAGAAAAGTTTTATTTTAGAAGCTATAAGCAAATCGTTTTAAATATGCTGTTTGGAAACATACTTAATTTAAACAATTTGTACATACTTGAACTATATCGCTATATTCCCTGCAGAAAACCCCTCAGCGGCAGAGATTCTCATTATAAGAAAACATAATGTGTTTCTATAATTGAGAAAAAATATAGCTAAGTTCACTAATCTGGACGGCAAGACAAAGCGAACCGGTCGGTCACCATCGATCTACTGCGTTTTACAGTATCTGTCAGTTCACTAATGCAAGGGACCACCTGGAGAGCTTTTGATCTACCACACGGGAAATAGCTCACATATTTTCCCACGAGAAAATATCCGCTCGCGGACTCCGTGGGCAAAAAATAGGCGGACCCCTGGACAACCACTCAGTGAACAGCTGTCGAAGATTCTTGACAGGAGAAGCCAGCGAGTGGCTGAGAAACTCACTGTTGTTTTAGAACTAGATAATTTAAATATATAAGAGACGAGGATGATTTTTAGTTAGTTAGAAATTTGCTAGACTCAGGAGAGGAGCTTTCAGGGATAACCTGAAGCGGAGAGAAAGTCTCTCCGGGCGAGCTCAAAGTTCACAATGGATCCACCCGAGGTGATTAGGAGCCGAGACGGCTATGAAACGACATTCAAGACGATAACACTTAACTAATTGCGGCGTTGGCACAGGGTGCCATAGCAGTGTAGAGATCTTTATTTCTGGAAAGAACAATCGGGCTATTGATTAATAATATATCTACCTGAACATTGATCAGCTAACCTTCACATTGTAGTGAGGTAAAGTTTGGTGTTTTTCTAAAAAGGAACTCTAAATAACATGCTGCTACATTCTCACCAAACTGTATGAACTTTGCATAGAATCACTTCGACATATAATTTTGTGGTGTAATACTCAAACTGGCTATTATTTAGCCTAGAGATAATTGTCTTTTATTTAGCAAAATAAAAATCTTATTTTACCTTCAACCTGAGTAATATTGGTTTGATACGCCTTCAATGTAAACTCGCCGCTCACCGTTACCGCCTTCTTAGGATTCCGCACAAATTAAATGCTTTTCGAGACTTTATAATTTAATAATGTTAAAATTTTCTTCCCTATTAAATTGCATACATATATTTTTCAATTGAAATGTTTTGGATTTATTATTTGCATTTTTTGAAATCTGACAACATGAGATAAAAACGGATATTCAAATCTATAAGTTAAATCGCTAATTAGATAAAGAAATTTTCAAAAAAGGAAAAACCCTAAAAGACTCAAACAAATTAAGGATATAATTGGACCCTGCACAGTACAATTTATTCTTTATTATGAAGTGTATTCTTTCAAAAAATGGTTAAATACTACACAGAAAAAAAAAAATCTATAATTTTTACAGAAAAAAAAAATTAGACTTTTTTCAAAAAAAAACTTTGTTAAAGAAAAGCAGTTTTTTCTGTAAAAGAAACTGAATTTCGTATTTTTTTCAGATGAAATCTGTATTTTTAACAGAAAAAACCTGTTTTAATGAAACTATCCTGATAGTTTCTGTAAATAAAACGGTTTTCCACTGGCGCCAAAATTGACTGTTTTTTTCTGTCAATTTGAGAGATTTTTTTTTTCTTTTTCATTGTAGGAATAGTTTTTATTCCATTAAACTTATTAAACTGAACTATCTTGACCAATTCCAACATTTTTAAAAACTTTTCTATTTAAAAACTGTCTTCTGTAACATGTTTATCATATTTTGATCAATAAATCTCTCAGTTTTCATATATACAGTAGTCTTTCAGGTTAACCCGCGAAAGTAAAATGTTACAATAAATTCAAACACTGTTACAATGAATTCAAACACTTTAGCAGCAGTAGCATGAATCCACTGCATCAGAATAAGCCACAGAGGCGAGAAATTTTCCATCAAATCATGGAATGTTCCCTTCCACCACGTACATATTAATGGTACCCACCGTATAACCTTGGATCACAACTTCGGATATTGGTTAGGGATTGCCCGGCCAGAGACTAAAATATGTTAATCCCTGTTCCTCGGGTTTTGGCCAGGATTCGTGTACACTTCGCGAAATGACCGGCCAATTCTCGAACTTACACAAAATCTTAATAGTTATCAATTTATGTCAAGGTATAACCAAATATGATGTTCCATTCCGTGCATTAGTGTTTCAGTTCGAATGGCCTTAAAATTTGTGTATAGTATAGAAAGACAGACATTTTCAGAAATCAGTCAAATCATATTCAGGTCATTCTAAAAAAATCCCTGCCGGCCGGGCCTACAGGCAGAGGTAGATTTCGAAGTCAAATATACTAATTTCACAAACAAAAACTAAATCATGATTAGAGATAAATCCACTTTAACAATTTTATCTGGCCGCTCTTGACGAGTTTTTATTTCATTTTTATGTAATAGCTGGTTTTATCAGAATCATGTTAGGGCGGCATTAAAAAAAAATACTTTTCCATGCTCAACAACTCGAAATTTTCTGCCATAATTCCAGATTCATTTTTAATAAAAAAAAATATGAAACATGCTGACCTGATTTTTGAAGAGATTTATAAGCGGCCGGTGTTTTTATTTTTTGTTCAATTAACTAAAACTTGATATATAAACAATTATTTTCTCAGAAGGACAATATTTTTCGTTTCTAACACAATCGCTTCGGGAAATTCCGTTCAAAATGCCCACTTTGACATCATTTTTTGAAATATATTCTGCCTCTATCTAAAAATCGATTATTACGGTACATTATATAGTTTCTGAATAAGCGAATCTACCAATTAGATGCGTTTGAGAGCAAAAATGAATTTAAAAACCAGTCCGAAAATAAGCAGTTTGGATTTAAGCGCATCCTTAATACAATGATTTTTCCAACACAATCCGCCTCGGTAAAATCGGTTCAAAATGCCCTTTTTAACAGCATTTAAAAAAATATATTCTGCCCCTATCAGAAAATCGACCATTACCGTACATTATACAGTTTCTGAGTAAGAAAACGTACCAATTGGAAGCCTTTGAGAGCAAAAATGAATTGTAAAATGAGTCAGAAAATAAGCAGTTTGGATTTGAATACACCCTTACTAAGATCATTTTTTTTTTCAACCGGTATGTATTTTTAATTTGTTTTTGCTCTAAGAATTGGTCCTATCCAAAACTTGTCTATATAGATGTTGTAGAGAATATTAAGAAGATATATGATAAATTCATGGGGATTTTATATCTTTTGAATTGACGGAGTTATGGATTTTTTTCTTCTTCAAACCCCCTTTTTGTTTTCGCTTTTATTTTATTTTTTTTTTTTTTGCAGTACGAATTGGTCCTATCAAAAACTTGTGAATATAAAAGTTGTAGATAATGTTAAGGAGATTCATGATAAAATTAATTGGATTTTATATCTTGAGAATTGACGAAGTTATGGATTTTTTTCTTCTTCAAACGCCCTTTTTGTTTTCGTTTTTAATTTTTTTTTTTTTTTTTTTTTGCGGTACGAATTGCTCCTATCAAAAACTTGTGAATGTAAAAGTTTTTGATAATGTTAAGGAGATTTATAATAAAATTAATTGAATTTGATATCTTGAGAATTGACGAAGTTATGAATTTTTTTCTCCCCAAAACCCTATTTTTGGGCCCCTTGAGCCCATTTTTAAATTTATCAAAAATCTGTGATACATAAATTTTTGGCCCTATTTTTAGAAGTAATAAAAACTTTAAACTGATTTGATATGTACAAAAATTAAGAAGTTATGGGGGGTTTTCTGTTTTCACAAAACCCCTCCCTATTTCTCTCCCCTTGGTCCGATTTTACCCATTAGCGAACTTGACCGAGATTTTATGCCTATTGATTTTATGTATCAGTTTGGAAGAGATTGGTGCTGAATTACGAAAGTTATCGTGTTCAGAAGAAAGTGATATATATATATATAGATATAGATAGATAGATAAAGTTTTTTACTGAGGGTGGTTTTGGGTTCTAAGGGTCATGATCGGTGTAGATCTGCAAAAATTTTTTAGAAATTCCAACATAGGAACGATCCCAATAGGTAGTATTTCATACGAAATCTACCTAAAAAGGGAAATAAATGGTCAAGAGTGAGTGTTACTCGCACTCAGAGGGTTCCGTACAATAAATATATGAATTATTAACTGTATTATTAAAAAAATCAAAGATCAAATATTGCTATTATGTATAACTCTTTTTAAAATTTTTCGTTATCTGTTTATACGATGAACTTAATTCGGTACTGACAATAAACATAACGCATATTTAAACTTCATTTGGTATTTCATAAAATTTAATTCAGCGTAGTAATAATCTATTCTTTTTTACAGTGCAGCTAGAACAAAACCCTTAATCAAAGTTTAAACTCTGCATTGTGGTAAGTGCGCTTGAAAAGGAGGTCACAATGTTTCAGCGTCGCCTTGGTCTGTGCTGCGTTTTACAGATAGGTTGGTATTTAATTTTAAAGACACGGGAGGATCCATATTGAGAGATCCACTTACTTCAAACTACCCGCGAATTCCATAGCATTTATGTGATTAATTCTAATTAAATTAGTCTGTTTTTTACAATTTGACGTTTATTGCTCTTATACTGCTAGTGGGCTTTGCATTAAACAAATATATCATTAAAAATTGTAATCTAGCCTTTAAAAGCCTATGGTACATAGAGTACGCCGCCTCTGCCATTATGCATGTCCAAGGGGCTGTGCATATATAGCGTTATCACTTTAGGGGCAGGAGAGGTCTAGCACTTGATATCGTAAGATATCTCTAGGGCGTAGAGGGATTTGTCTTTTGATATAGTTATCATGTTTGATCCAAACAAATTTTTCCCTTTGTAAATGGTCTTTACATCAAAGAAGTGCGATTTTTTTTTTTTTTTTTTTTTTTTTTTTTTTTTTTTTTTTTTTTTTTTTTTTTTGTCTGTTATCTATTTTTACTCGACTGAAAAGAAGGGTTATGTGTTTCACGCGTATCTGTGTATGTGGATTTCTTTATACCCTCGAAACATCCCACCGGCTGGATGAATTTTAATCAATGAGATATCTATCAATTCGTCTTAACGGCCCGATGGTTATAGGCTAGGTTTTGTTTTTATAAATTCAAAATGGCAGTAGAGAAAAAAAAATTCGCACCCTAATGAGTGGCATATCATTGGATAGGTCTTTCAAAATGAAGACGATGTTTCATTGGCTATTTTACAGTCAGAAGCTCCGTTAAAATATTATACGACCTGGAAGTTGTGTATGTATTGTGGATCTCTAGCTTTACTGCAACTCTAACTAACATAGACATCCATAGACCTCGTCAAAACAAAGTTTATAGATAGGAACTAACAGTTAAGCACAACTTAAAAGTCATCAATACAAGTAAATAAAAAAAAAATAGGTAAGTAATATAAACAAGTAATATAAAAAAATATTCTAAGTCAATTCCTACTTAGGTCAATAAGAGAATTTTTTTTTCTCCCATTCTTCTTTCCTTTTGAGTGGCGTTTAAAATGCTTTGATCAAGAAGAGGGCTCTCTCGGTCTTAAAATACCTTGATCAAGAAGGGGGCTCTCTCGATTATTGAAAATTAATTAATTTAATTTAATTAATTAATTAATATTTGAAAAAAAACAGATTAACACCAAGTGTCATCCACTACAAGTTTAAAAAAAAATTATTTGAGCTTGATTGGATGAATAATAAGTATTTTATTAAAGATTGAAAATTTGAACAAGATATATATAGCGACAGTGTGGAATAATAGTAGGAATTGAAAAAAAAAAATGTTTCACATTGATGAGAAATAATTGATTAGTTCGCTTTTTACGCAGTCGGGTTTTTTGATTTTTTAAATTTAATTGTTTATTACGGAAATACAAAGTTAATATAAAAATCATTGAACGATTATAAATTTATTTAATTCAAAAATGTTGAATACTGCAACGCTTGGTATTCCCATTCTTATGTCATATGTGTATACATATATAATCCGTCGTTCGAGAAACTTTTCGAAGTATCTTTGAAATGGTACTTGTATTTACTAGTAAAGATAAGAGAAAGAACGTTGTCCACCGTTTATGATAAGAAATTGGCCTCTCCCCGCCTCCGTGTGGGGCAATAGCAAGAAGACATATTACTGTTGAATGCACTATGTTACATAAATCTACTACTAAATACTTATATTTTATTCACTTCTCTTCATTTGAATTAATGATGTATGCGGATAATAAATATATAACCATATCTGTTTATCATTGCACACAAAAGAAAAAAATTGCAAAAATAAAAATATTTTTTTGACATTGATAACGATATCATTAGGGAGGGGGGGGGGGGGGGGCTTGAATGATAACATATGATGCCGTAAGGGGGGAGGGGTTTCAAAATTACGGAAAAGTTGATAACGTTATATATGTATAGCCGCCAAACAGTTTGTATCTATAAGGGTTAGTAACGCTTCTCAACACCTTTGCTGATATTCCGCAAATCGAAATTTGTGTGTAGCGGAAAAATGCGCTTTTCTCAAAAACAATGTGACCTAGGGTAATCGCTATAGTTTTCCTGCAAGGTTTAAATTAATATCTACTACCTCTAATTTTTTCATAATATTAGTTTCAGTAGATTCGAAAATACAGGAGGGGGGGGGGGGGTACTGAAGACATTTTTGCACTACATTTTCGACAACATCTCTGAAAATATATTACCTAAAATTAAAAGAAATGTAATTTTGTGTTCATCGTTACGAAAGATTTCACACGATAACCCACACGAAATGCAAAGAAAATATATTTTTTTGAAGCGACATAATTAGCCCTTCTATACTTCCTCCAATTTGAACTTTCCATGTTCCATAGTTTATGAGTAAAATAGCTGTGACAGACAGACACAGCATAATGATCTTATAATGTTTTGTTTTTGTTTTTTTTTTTTACTTTTTAATTATGGAACCCTAAAAATGGATGTTTTCACGATTGCAAAACTTTATTTTTATTTCTGTAAAAACAGTAAAAATGATTTGAATGTAAAATATTTCACAAAATATATGTTATTAAAATGAAAACAATCACAGAAAGTTTCATGAATAAAAATATTTTTTTTTTCCATTTTAATAATGCATTTAAACAAATAAAAGCCGATAGAAAGTATAAGTGCATAACGATATAATAATATTAAAAGTATATAAATGTTTGATTTTTTTCAAGAAATATAATAAAAATCAAAAACGAAAAATTATATTTTTATTGGTAAACAGAATTTCCAATAAAAATTTCAATCCTTAAGTTATTTATTTAAATAATAATAAAATAACTTGAAATATGCATACCAGATGTTTTTATACATCATTAATTAAATGCGATATTTACTCTAAAAAATGAACTCAAAGTAATGTTTTATGTAAGAAGAAGCATGCTGAAAACGAAAGCATTTTTTAACGCAATTAATTACTTTGGATTTTGATTCCACTTTATTATATTATTAAATATATTTAATCAAAAAACATATATAAATGTAAGAAAGTTACTTTATTTACTTCCTATAGATTTTTCAATCAATAATTTTAATGCAGCAGGATATACTTTTCTTTTATTTTTAAAAAGAAAATGATTTCTAAATGGTTGAAAAAATGGTATAGGGGAGACTGGGAAGAGTTGAACGATTTTTTACAAAATGATTTTTTTATTTTTTAAGTATTGAATCTAAAATAAAGTTACATATATCATTTTATTCATTATACAATCAGTTATAAAAATACAATTTCGACATAAGTGTACTGTATAAGAGACTCGAAAAATTATTGATTTTGAACATGAGAAAAAAGTGGATCAAGGCTCCGCCCCTATGGAAGGCTTGAACCACTTTAGTTTATATTGAAATATTTGCTAAGGAAAATAAAATGAGCTTTTAAAAAAGCCGTATAACTTTATGCTACATGGTTTAATTATTATTAAAAATATTTGGGAAATTGTAATTTGTAAAGAAACCTGCTTAGACTGAATTCAAGGCACAGGAGAAAATTCCGTTTTAAACACTCAATTTTTGTGACACCCGAACTAGCAACACTAGTTGCTACATAGTTTGGCTTTATCTCATTGTGTTCATTTTGGGGAAATTTTTGATAAATGGGATTTTTTAAATTTTAATTCTCAATCAATTCCACACTGGTTTTAAAATTTAAGTAAGAGGGTTTTCATCAACATTATATTGGGACAAGTTAGCAGATTTTATAAAGTTTGTAGCAGTGAAGAGTTTTTAAGCGCGGAGATTTTTAGATTTACTTCGAATGTTTTTTATAACAATTATATCCATATCAATTTATTTTTCATCATGTAAATCAGCTTGAAAAAAGTTTTTTTTTTTTTTTCAAGTGACAGCAGCTCAACGGCCAAACGCCGTAATGGAAGCCGAAGCGACATCTTGAATGCATGAAGAATGCAGATTAATGTCTGTTATTAGAACGTCTGCATTGTGATTAATTTCAAGACGAAACATAGGTTAAACTGGAATGGCACTATTGAATTTGAATGGACAGAAAGACGAGTCTTCAGGATGCTGGCCTAGCTGGATCTTAGATCTTGCAGCTCCTGCTGTTCAATGGCGGATATGGAGTGTGGTGGATTTTTTAGATGTAACGAAAATTTCAGGTCTTCACGGGTGAAGGTGTTGTTATGGCCTTCTCACATTTCATTATTCATTTAATTTTGAGCTATTTAATGATTTAAGTTAATAATTTTTTTAATTGAATGCTGTTTTAAATATTAAATTCTGAATTACAGGCTTGGTTATGGTTATAAATTGGTTGGTATTTTTTGATTTTACAGTAGTTTGGTTTTGTTAATTTATATTACATAATTTTCAAGTATGAAGTTGTTTAAGTTTTTATATTTGATGTTGTTACACTAATGGGATATGGGGGTCTGCTATATCCTGCGAAACCTATGAAGATTGTATTTTTGTTTTGGTACCTACTTTTCGAATCCTACCACCCTACGATAAGCAACGTGTTTATTTATTGTTTGTTTTTTTTGTTTCAATTGTTTAATAGTTTTATAGTTAGGTTTTGCACCCTCTTTTTATAATTTTCATGAACCTTATACTTTTCAGATAAAACTATATATATATTACAGAAAATTGTTAAATGACTTTTTATAAAATAATTTGGTATAAATTTTTATTATTTTTACACACAATCATTTAGTGTACACAATGACAGTTAGTGTACAATATTTAAGAGCAATGTTTATAATTAATATATTTCTAAATTTGACACCCGATAAACACGAAAGAAATAGCATAACCCAGGTATATCACGTGTATCTCTAAAAGAAACTTAAAACGTATTGTAGATACGCAAAGTGTTTTTTAATAAACAAGTATTAATAAAGTAGAAGATAGTCCGTCAGAATGACGTGTGTGCATTTTCAAAAGAATGATATAACATTGCATTCTAAAAAGAATTATGACAGAATAAATTTTATCTTATCTGACTAACAGGGTCACGTGGGGTAAAATAGTTTTAAAAAAATCCCAGTTTTCATTGAAACTTAATTTTCACGAAAATTATTAACTGAATTTGTGAAATAATGATATAGAATATGCAAATGAACTTCCCTCAGAAAATTTGAAGAACTATTTCACAAAAACATGCAAATTAGTACTAATAATGCTATTTTAAAACATAGTGTCAATTAACTTTCGTCTTCACTCATTGCATTTAAAAAAATCAATTAGCTTCAATTTCTTAAAAAAAAAAAAAAAAAAAAAAAAAAAAAAAAAAAAAAAAAATGTAAGAGTGCAATTCCAAATAAATTTGTTAGCTTACAGTAAAAAAGAACACACGTTATAAGATTGAAAAATCAAATGTAAACAGTAAGCATTCACTCGTGATACCACTCCAAATAATAACATGCAAAATAATACACAATTTCAACAGAAAATTTATTTGTTTTTATTAATTGTTGATAGCTGGCGCTAAAATGATATTTATACAACTTAAATTTTTAAAAAGTTTATCTCAGATTAAATCCTCATTTTTTTAAAAAACATACATAAAGATATCTGTAATAAATCTTTTATCACGTAAGTAAATTGCAACTATTAATTGCATTAACAGATTTTTTATTCGCAAATTCTTTTATAAAATAACAAATTTATTTTTTTTACAAAATACAAAATTTTATTTGCATTGATATATACAGGGTGGTTATTAATTAGCGCGAGGTGTTCAGAGCCCTCTAGCGAGTAAAGTATTGGACGAAACATAACCCAATTTCATGAGCATGCATAGTAGACCATGGGATTTTGAATTCTTAAAAAAAATCGCTACCAGGGGCAATTTTGGCGCTGTTTACCGACTAAAATGCATTAATTTGCATAAAATCCATTCTGTGTAGTGATCCTCAGTATAAAAGGAAAGGCTGGGAGATTTCTCGTCATTCTGAGAGCAATTGGTTTGCGATGGCTCTTACCTTACGGCACCGTGCTTTGCTATTCAAGCTGTATTATCAACGGAATGATAATTGCAATGCTACTCTTCGTGAATTTCGTCGATGAAAGAAGTTGCGAAAAGGATCGATGAGCATAACAAATTTACAAAAGATGAATCAACGATTTGAAACTACAGAGACTCTAGCACGGCAAATAGGCGAAGGACGTAAAGTGACTAGTCTGCAACAAGTTAACGAAGTTGCAACTGCTATTGTCGAACAGGAGATTGAAAATGTGCAGGATACCAGCAGCGCTCGGGCAATATCTCGGCACACGCAGATCTCATACTCAACGTTGAGGAAGATCCTGTGTCAGATGTTACAGCTTTATACGTACAAAATCTCTTCTGTTCAAGAATTGCTCCCAGGCGATACGGTAACCCGATTGGATTTTTCATTAATATTTTTAGCACGCAAGCAAGTTGATGCTACATGGCCAGGGCAGATTTTATGGAGTGATGAAGCGCACTTTCATTTGAACTGTGGCATTAACACCCGCAACTGCCGCATTCGGGCTGCGAATAATCCACACGCTTGTGTGTAAGTGCCTTTCCATTCGCCAAAAATCACAGTGTGGTGTGGCTTTACAGCATCCTTTATCATCGGTCCTTACTTTTACTATGAAAATGGAACAAGTGGACCAGTGACCCGTACCGTTACTGCTGCCAAGTATGCAGATATGCTACAGAACTTCACGATTCCACAACTACAGCTGCAAGGATGTCTTGATTCAACCATATTCATTCAGGATGGTGCACCACCCCACATTGGACTTCGGGTACAGCGTGTGTTGCGGCAACATTTTTCTGACAGCAGAATCATTAGTCGTGCATTTCCTACGGCATGGCCACCGAGGTCTCAATTCAAGGCGATCTCAATTCTTGTGATTTTTGGCTGTGAGTATTTCTTAAAGGTGTTGTTTATCAAGAACATGTCTCCGATATCTGAAAGATCGAATAACGTTACAAGTGAGGCAAATCAACTCTGATGTGCTGCGAAGGGCAGTAGAAAACGTCGTGCATCGTATGCAATTCTTGGAATATAGCAATGGTGCACATATTGAACGTAATTTGCAAGTAAAAGACATTTGTTGTAAATAAAATTTATGTGTACTGTATATTTTGCCATTTAATCCTTCAATAGTTACACTAGTACACGTTTTAAGCGCCAAAATTACGCCTATTGGCGAATTTTGGAACTTTTTTTTTTTTTTTTAGAATTTGAAATTCCATGGCCTACTATGCATGCTCATGAAATTTGGTTATGTTTCGTCCAATACTTTACCCGCTAGAGGGCTCTGAAAACCTCACGCTAATTACCCGTAAGGCATGGTGACGTCACGGCGACGTCGTTGTGAAGTCACACTGTGATTTTGTGACCGTCGATGTGACGTCACGTGACGTCGATGTGACGTCATGGTGACTAGAATGCGAGGTCGTTATGGCCGTTTTAGAGGTCGTTTGTGACGTCACATTGTGACCACTCTGTGAAGTCACGGTGTGACAAATTTTGAAAAGTGTGTCATTTGTGACTATTTTGGCATTAACTTTGTGACGAACCTGTGACGAAAGCGACAATGCTTTGAAGTCACTCTGTGACCAATTTGTGAAATATGTGTCATTTGTGACGAACTTGTCATAAACACTGTGATTTCAAATGAAAATCAAATTTCAAATTAATTGCTTAAAAGACGCAAATAGTGAAAAAGATTCCATGCTGTGCTCGAACCCGGGCCATTAGTACAGCGCACTGACATTCTACCGACTAAATCACATGGAACGATACCCAGGCTGGAAAATTTCACACTATTACATGATGGCGAGGCTACAAACTCAGCACAAGATGGAATATTTAGCGTGAGCTACCAACATGATGCAAACACGAAACTTAATTAAATCCAGCATCGATTAAAATTATATTAATACTTGGAAATTTTTCCAGAGAGAACCATTCGCCTTGCATACAATATTTCAAATGAAAATCAAATTTCAAATTAATTGCTTAAAAGGCAATTTTAATTTGAAATGTTGTATGCAAGGCGAACGTTTCTCCCTGGAAAATTTTCCAATTATGAATATAGTTTCAATCGATGCTGGATTTCATTAAGTTTCGTGTTTACCCCATGTCGGTGGCTCACGATAAATATTCCATCTTGTGCTGCGTTTGTAGCCTTGCCAACCTGTAATAGTGAGAAATTTTACAGGCTGGGCGTCGTTCCATGTGGTTTAGTCGGTAGAATGTCAGTGTGCTATACTGATGGCCCTGGTTCGATTCCCGGCATGGAATCTTTTTCACAATGTTGGCCTTTGCGCCTTTTAAGCAATTAATTTGATATTTGATTTTCATTTGAAATATTGTATATATAAGGCGAAGGATTCTCTCTGGAAAAATTTCTAAGTATTAATACAGCGATGAATTTTGAAATAACCTTTTGCTGTAAATATAAAATCTTATCTTTTTACCGTACTTTTTAGCAAAATAGCGTCATTTTGGAGTCATATTCTTCTACAACATTTTAAAATTTTCCACTTAAAAAACAATGCTTATCAACTGACATTTTTTTTATTCAGTTCTATGCTTGATATTTATAGAGCGGCATGATAAGCGATATTTATTTAAATTTTTTATTCCCGTGTATATTGTATTTTGTGAATATGAGCTAAATAGATTTGGTATGTTTTATAGGAAGAGACTGATCTGTGAAATGGAAAAAAAAACGAGTAAGAAAAATCATGCGTTAATCATAGATTATAAAATACTTTCCAACACTTTCTGAATGCTTTAACAAGACATCGTAATTTAGGGAAATGACGTAAATAAGATAACTAAGTAAATATTTTAGAAAATTCATAAAACATTTGAAAAATTGATTTCAGCAGTTACCGTCCATAGCCAAATATGTTTTCCAATTCTTTTGAACAGCCCTGTATTTGATATTAGGTTGATACACTGAGAAAAATGAAGTACTCAAAAATAAGTAAACCGACGTACTCATATCGAATTGAATATTTTTGGTTCAAAAATGAACCCATGCTTTCTCTATTTTGAAACATCACATGTTATCAAACCCAAACAAACGAATAGTTTTGTACCCTGTAAAGGTTCATTTCATTTATGGCGGAATAAATGATGTTTATTAATGTAAATATTAAATTATGCACAGCATTTTAAAAATAATTTAAAAGTGCTTGGAAATAATGCTCTTGTCATAAAAATATTCGATTTGAGTATCTTGTTAAGAATTTTGCTATTTTTCTTAATAAATAATCAATTAAACATTTCTTATTAAAAACTTTGAACGGGAAATAAATGTCAGTACATTTTTACTTTAAATTTTAGGTTTTTCATTTTTTTAGGGAGGGGGGGAAGGCAGTACAAAACGATTCATATTTGATCACAACCAATGAATAAAAAATGAGTACATGTGTTTCTCAACTTTGAGTACATTTGGATCGGAGCTATTTTGAGTATGTGACGCATTTAAAATTGAGTACTTTTTACTCAATTTTCACTTCCCATTTTTTTAAGTGTATATATACTATATAATGGGAAAATTTAGTTTAGCAAGAAAACGCCTAACAGGTTGAAATTCTTTTTCAGCAATTTATACTAATGTATGGAAACATACTTGAATACTTTTGTACAACCCTGTAGTTTACCTAGAATCTTTATTGCACGCCACTATTTAGTTAAAATTGAATTCAAACTAAGACACTCTTAAAACTGCTGAAATCACATTTCCAGAAATTATAATTTATAGACGGCCATGTATCCAATTCTTTACGTGACCCTGTATATCATTTTATCTATATTCTACAAACATTTCTTGGTAAATTAAATGCAGTTCAGCAAAAAAAAGCATAACTCATTTAAAAACCACCTTTAAGCAATTTGCGCCCATACCCAGTAATCCTTACGAATACTTTTGTGTAGCCTTGTATAGGAATTATAGCATTTATATACACCATATACTATGCATAAATATAGTGAATCATAAAAGTGCATATCATAATTAAAAATACATTTCCAGCAATCATCGCTAATGAACAGTACTTCGGATACAATATAGTATCTGAAATATTTTGTGTGTCCTTGTAAATGTATTATTCGTATTATACATGAAATAATTTATAGTATGTAAACCTCAGCGACATATATCAGTTTCATTATATATGAAATAGATTAACATAATTAAAGTATGCCGCAAACAATTCCCTCCACCCCTATATCATTATGTATTTAAATTCCTTTTTTAGACCCTGTAAATGAACAATAACTATTCTTTGCATCGCATAGTCAACAGAATGCATATTTTAGTGCACTTCATAAATGCATATAAATTTTATTCTGTTTGAAAGCGTGCGTAAAATCATAAAAAATCCTTTGAAACGATTTTTTCCCATAGGCTGTAATGTAACGGAAAACTTTTGGCTGTCCCTGTAAATGAACAAAGCATGCTACAAACTTCATTAGAAATAGGTACCGTGCTATGGTAAACGTCAATAACATCCAAAAATTTCAGGGCAATCCGAGTATATTTTCGAGAGTTAGAGTGCGGACAGACTGCTAGACGGACAGACGGTTTGACAAACCGAAGTCATAAGCACTTTTCAACTTGTGTCTATGTATCTTGTATTATATGAACTTTTAAAAAATATATTCTAAAGCAGTTTAATCTATAACTTCCCATCAGGCATGAAAAACACTTTGTTTCAATGCTTAAATATCATATTTTACTTTTTAGTGCCAATAATTACGCGTATCATAAACGTAGAAAATGAATTTACAATAGAAGAAAATT
This sequence comes from Maratus speciosus, assembly GCA_963932465.1. NCBI lineage: Eukaryota > Metazoa > Arthropoda > Arachnida > Araneae > Salticidae > Maratus > Maratus speciosus. Next base: position 521,435,331 of record OZ010795.1, on the reverse strand, counting down.
TAATAACCGATTCAGAATGTCTATAATTAAATGTTTGATTAAAATCACAAACAGAAAAAATGCTTACATACAATTTAAAAAAATAAATATACCAATTTGAAAAACACTAAAAATAATAATTAGTATTTATAATTGTACTATTAAACAACAGCAAACTCAATAGATAAATTAAATGCATTATTAGATTTAACAATATCTCAAAAATATTTCCATATGGTATAAGGAATTCCTATTATTTTATAATTTCGGTAAATCTTAAATCTGAAAACTTTGGTTTGAAGATTTAGGATTTTGAAAGATAATTTAAAATATTATTAGCACTAAAAGAAAATTCTTTCAAATGTTTCACTACTGTAATATGTAAAAATACTTCTGACAGTTAAAGATCAGTCTCTTACAAATATAACATAAAACTATTTAACTCATATGTACAAATCAGGAATAAAATATTTAAATTAAACAAAACTTACATATACGTTCTATTAATATCCGTGTATCCTAAAATGGTCATTTCCTTATCTTAAAGTGTTGTAGACGTGGTGAAGGTGATGTTCTAAAAACAGTGAACTTTTTATTTCCCGCATCTTCTCATGTTTATTTTTTTGTGGGCAGACGATTTTCAAGCATATGGTCTGGTACAGATTATTTGTTTTTGCATGCAAGAGATATGAAACTTGAATGCGCAGGCAGTAATTTTCTGAAAGTATGGTTAATTAAAATTTTGTATTTGAAGAAATGTCCAATGTATTTAACCTTTTCTTTTTATCCGTACCAAATATTTCAAGTTAAAATGTATTGTAAAGTTCATTTTTTTCTAAATAATTATAATAATAATATTCATAATTAGAGTTTCTTAGATATACCATTGTTTAAATTTTCAAAAGGTGTAAAAATAAATTTAATGGTAATAACGAGCCCCCCTTTTTCTCTTTTTTTTTTTAAAGTAAAGTTTGTTTTGCACAAGTTTTGTATATTTCTTTTATTTTCGGAAAATGCTAATTTTATTTAAAAAGTCTGAAAGAAGTAGAATTTATGACTTGAATACAAATTATAAAAATATTCTAAAGCAAGAAATGCATAGATGACTAAACTCTGAAGACTCTTTCTACGTGCTCATTAAAAAGTGCAGATTTAACTGTAATAGAAATTTTTTTATTTTGAAACCACAGAAGTGTTTCGAATAATCCTGGTTGGTAAAAAAAAAATAAATAAATTTCCTCCCAGCAAACTAAATATGTAAAGTGTATAAATTTAATATTCCTAATTCTAAATATATTATCCAAATGCTAGATAAAATTGAAATCATGAAAAAGTATACATTCACTATCTTAGATATCAAATTGATAAAATATAGCCTGAAAATTTAGTTTATTAATGCTTGTATCGTGCACTTTATTTATTATGCCCCCCCCCCTCCCCTTTGGTGACAGAATTTACCATTTGCTATCCACTAATATATTTTATTCCTTATGCCATGTAACTCGTGACTTTTTAAAATATTTCTCTTCATTTTCAAAGATTTTTGAAGTTCATATTTTTGTCACACTGTGACTTACAATATGGTGGTTTTTTTGTCACATATGTGACGTGACATACGTTACATAGCAGTGACAAAACAGTGACCTCACAATTTTTTTTAATTGCCAGAAAAACTTAATTTTACAGTAAATAACATGTTTTAAAGAATTTTCGTAATTTTTTAAAGTTTTCTAAGAAGTTCACATCTCAGTCACAATGTGACATCACTGAGTGGTGGCATTTTGGTCACAGATGTGACGTGACCACAGTGACTTACAGTGACGTCACAACGACGTCACCGTGACCATGCATGCTATGAGGGTAATAACCACCCTGTACATATATATATATATATATATATGTATATATGTAGTGCACAACATTATATATTCCTATAATTCCTTTTATCCCAATGACTTCAGAATTCAAAGAACTTGTTCAAAAGAAATTTTCTTTTTTTACTTTAACTACCGATAGATGGCACCAACAAACACAGAGTGCAGCTATATTCACTGAACACAATGAAGCGTTCTCATTCGTCAGAAAATAGATAGCCATAGAAAACAGGTAATTTTTCGCGATATTTTTAACAGTGTATACCGAATTCAAAGTGTAATGTAATTAATAAATGTAAACAAAAGTGAATAACGTATTTCAAAATATTAATATGCTTTTGGAAAATATTTTAAGAGCATTTAATGAATAGTTGATAGAGTCATTCATTTGTTTTTGGATTTGTAATTTGTGCTTATGAATGGCAAAGGTAATCTCTTGTACACATCGGATTGGTAGCTGGGTATTTTTAAATTAGATCTTAAAGCGCTATAATTGTATACTTTTTAAAGCTTTTAGAAAAATTGAAGAAGAATACATGTTACACAACGAATAGATAGACTGATTAAATAAGGCATTCGGCAAATACGGCATCGGAATGCTTAAACCTAACATGACCGCGTTTGGCTGATTTTAACGAAAGATTATCAGGAAACGGATGAGTTCACCCCCGGAAGCGTTATACACTTTGTGCTATTCTATATATAATTTTTATTCAAACACAACGAGGAATTTACAGAGCATTTTGGGCATAAAAGACAGCATCAGCAGATTATGTATCGGTGGCTAGTAGCAAGGATTTTGAGAGAATCACAGTTGCAATTGAAAATAGTCACATAAATATGATCAAGCGTGTTTGGAAGGAATTGTAAATTCTTTAACATATTAAATACTTTACCTTACGAAAAATACATTTTATAGTTTTATTTATTTTTTCATAAAAGAATTAAACCGATTGCAGATATTAGCAATTAATTAGAGATATGTGATTTTCTTGATCCAGAGATTATGAAAATGTAACTGTTTACCTAAATTTTTCTCTTGTTTCCATTGTAGGATAAATCATATTTATAAAAAAAATATAAGAAGAAGAAATTTTTTTATTATTAGCTAAAATGCATTCATTTTTAATTTTTTTTATTTATATATATTATCAGCAGAACTAAACTAGAAAAACAAATTAGTTGGGTTTTCTGAATTGTTTCAATGAAATGCAGATATATGTTTCAGATAGATATAGGATACTTATAAAAAAATATACCAAGAAGAAAGTATTTTATTATGAATTAAAATGGCATTCATTTTAAAAAGTTCTTTAACTTACGTATTATCGGCCGAAATAATTAGAAAAAAAAAATAATTGGGTTTTATGAGTTTGCTCAGTGAAATTCAGATAGATGAATCTCGAAATCATAATTATTTAAATTTTTAAATTCTTTCTTAAAATAGTTCAGTTATATCTTATGAAATTTTTTTAAAGCAATCACATGAAAATAGCTACAAATAAACATATCACTATTGAAATAAAATTGTTCGTCAATATTTCTCAAAATCACCTACATTTAATAACTATTATAATTTTAAAATATTTTATAGGTTTTTTTTTTTTTTTTTTTCACTAAGTCTTTTCATTATGGCTGTTAGACTGATAATGAAATTTCTCCTTGCTTCCTTATTTTAGAAACAAAATTAAGTTAAAGAATTAAAAAATATATTTTCCTATAAGTGAAACAGTAAGTATGTAATATTTTCTCATAAAATAAAACCACAAGAAAAAATATAGAAATTTATTGGTAAAACAAAATATCAGGTTCAATTTCTTTTTTCTGAAGGCATTTGTAATTTCTAATGAAAAGTTCACTCTTCAAATAAAATGAAATAAATTGATAAAATTTAAAACTTTTCTCAAAAAACGAGAAGAGAAATCTCGTTTTTTATTATTAAAAATGTACATTGATATCATTGGAAAAGATAAGTGCTTTTATGAATTTAAATGCATTTTTTTATTTATCTGTAAAACGAAAAAAGTTCTGAATTTCAAATGATATTATACATAAAAGATCAGGATAAATCATGAAATCTACTCTTCGTGCGATTTTATGGATTATAAAGTTAAGTGAAATCATTATTCCATTTGACCAAAGAAGATGTAAAAATTTAATGCATCTGTCATTATTAATGACAGAACATCTATAAAAACGCATAAAAATGAGTGAATATATGACGTGGCTTTTAAAAATTTATAAAGAATAAAAAAATCAGACCTTTAATTTCTGTACCATTACTTTTATGTCGATCTCTTAGAATAAAATCATGTATTTAACTTTTCCTTTATTCTATCTTCAGTAGAAGAATGTATTGTAATTGAAATTTTTTACGATTTCCGGTTTTCGACAGATTTACACTTTTTAGAGGTCAGAGATCCACAAAATATTTTTATACAAATGTCTGTCTGCCCGTGTGTCGCCATTAAACCGTCGAAAAATATATGAAGTTATGCATAAAATTGAACCAATTTTTTTAGCATGTTTGCGGCTGTGGTTTATAGGTCCACTTTGAATTTGGAAATATTCTGCCGGAAGGGGCCGTTGTAATAGTGATTTTTGTGCCATTTTCTTTGTTGTACCATGGAAAAGTTTATGAAGTTATGTTTAGAGTTGAACCACATTTTTACGTATTTTTTTGGCTAAGGAAAGTAGGTCGTACTTGTATATCGAAATATTCCACCGGAAGAGGGCGCTGCAATAGTGATCTTTGTATAATTTTATCGATTTTATTTGGTGTGAAGAAATTTTTTCAGTATTTGTATGGTAATCGATTTACATTATTTTCTAACAGTAAACCTTTAGAGTCTATTTTTTCAACTTCTAAAAGTATTCCTGTTTTATCAGTTGCTATAATGCAACGATATGCAATTTACTTACAAACGTATTCAGTATGATTACCGTTATAAGAAAAATACTCAACACGGATGTGTTGATTCTCTTTCACGCCTTCCATTACGTAGTGAAGATTTACTTCCACAATTTACTTCAAATGGTGTAATTGGGGAATCTAAAATTCTTCAAATTAATCAACTCTCTATTTTGATTTAACTTCTAAATCTTTTGCTTCAGCTACAAAATCTGATCCCCTTTTACGTCAAATTTTTCATCACCTCATTTCTGGTTCTAAAATTCCTAAAAAATTAATTTTTGGTGGTAAACAAGAAGAATTTACTCTTTAGCATAATTGTATTTTTAAAGTACGTAGAGTAATTATAACAGAAATTCATAGAAAGCAAATATTAAAAGAATTACACTTTGGTCATTTTGGTGTAGTAAAAACGAAGCCTTTAGCCGGTAGTTTTGTTTGGTGGCCAGCAATAGACGAAAATATTGAACATCTTTAACGAAATTGCGCTATTTGGATAAATTTGAAAAATAATCCTCCTATAGTAGATACACAGCATTGGGAATGACCCACAGCTCCATGGAAAATAATTCATACTGATTATTTTGGTCCTGTTTTGGAACGAAGTCTTTATTGTTCCTAGAACAACTATAGAATATACAATTATACTTGTCTTTCTTCACTTTTTGCACAATAACGTTTTCCTATTTCTTTAATTTCAGAATATCAGATAGTGCTAAACAAATTACATCAGCAGAATTTGAGACATTTTGAAAAACCATGGTATAAAACTTAGGGTCAGTGATCCATAACATCCAGCTGCAAATGGACAGGCTGAGACATATGTGTAAATTCTCAAACGCGTATTAAAAGCCTTACTTTCATAATATGGTACTTTGCAAATGAAATTAAATAATTTCCTTTTGAAATATAGAATGATGCCTCATGTTACAACGAGGGAGAGTCCTGCGTCTTTATTTCGAAAACGTCATATAAGAACAAAAATAGATTTAACAGTGACAATTTCTGCAATTTTTTTTTCATGATAAACAAAATGCGGAAAATCCCAAAGTTAAAATAAAAGAATTTGGAATTAACCAGAAAGTAGCTGAAAGAAATTATACTCCAGAACGCAAAAGAAAAATGGGTCGAAATATAACAAGAGAAGGAAAATTACATTATAGAATTCAAGTTGGTGCGAATATATGGAAAAGGCAGGTTGATCAAATAACTAATGAAGGTTAAGAGATTTCCTTAGTTAATGATCCAGATTCTAAGGACAGTGATACAAGAAACATTCATAAGTGAAAATGCAATGATTAAAAAAGGTGATTTGCCACCAATACAACCTAGTATCACAGATCTGCAACCACTTGATTCTCATGATCCTAATATTGCAGGTCCTAATCCAACTGACTCTGATGATACTAATACTTCAAGTCCTAATTCAACTGACTCTGATTCGATACTTCTAAAGGTTTCTGTTCCCTATAGTTCCATTGTTGATGCTACTCAATCTTTAAAAACAGATTCTTCTTATTTTTCTCCACAGGTACTTCGAAGATCCTGTAGGAATATAAGAACTCTGGAACGTTTTAAATATTAAGAGGGGAGAGCTGTCATATTTTTGTTCCCATTAACAATGCATAGATGGCAGCACTAAAAAATGTCTCTCCAAATCCATGAAAATTACTTTGCAAAATGTAAATAGAATCTTCGTTCTAGAATGCTATGTGTATTGTGACGTGTGTTATTGTCATAATTAAATGTTAAATAAGTACTTGTTGCTGCCTCTTCATTTATAGTTTGTGATAATTATTAATTAATTAGTTCTACAAACAGTATAAAAACATTATAATTTCTGAACATTTTTGTCAAATTATTTTTTCCATTATATTTTTGTATCCTGAGTATTGTGTGCATAATAAAATTAGGGGTGGATTTTACATAATAATAATTAAAAAAAATCGAAACGTTAAAAAAATCGAAATGTTTGCTGCGTTTTTGCTTATATTTGTATAGATGTTTTTCACTCATAAACTAATTCACTAATTGAAAAATCCATCCTTAGAATTATAAAGTACAATCTGATAAGCATCCTGCTAAAAAATTATACTAGAATTTTGAAAACTATACAAGAAGAATTATTTTTTAAATTCTTAAAAGAAAAATATAATAATAAAATTCTCAATTTTTACCCACAAAGGATTTTTTTTCTTCTTATCAAAATGAGTTTCTCGTATTATTTTTAAAAATATGTGTGGAGAAAAAGTAAATGTACATGAGTAAAAAAAAATCTTCAAATGGTACCGAATGCACTTACGCATAAATAAATTTAATTTAAAGATTAGATATGAGGATTTTCTTTAAAGATATAATTGTAGCAGAAAAAAAACAACTTCTAATTCCTCAGTTTTGCCTTTTGTACATAATTTTAGAAAGTGCAACTTTTTCAGAATTTATAGCAAACTTCTTTTTTTCAAAATTGTAATAGAATGTTTTAGATTATTTTGTACAATTTTAAATATTCCATTGCCCTTTATCTCAAACACACACACACGCACAAAAAAGCGAGTATCGAGTTTTTCGGACACCGTGTATAGCCATTGTATGTTAATATGAATTGCATTAAATGTTTTATTTGATTTTTTCTATACCATGTTCTCTCATATACAATATATATAATTTATATAAGTTTATAATATATATATATATAAGTTTATTCTTGTTAAAACTAGCTAGTTCCAAAATTTGGCAAAACATTGTTTTATTGCTATTTTAACATAAAGAACATTTATGATAACATTGTTTAAAAATTAAATGCTGCACTCGGTTTAAATCGTTGATTGATGCTCACTATTTAATATATTATGTTTACTTTAGATTAACGATATATAATATATTTATATGTATTTTAACTACACTAGCCGTGTTTGAATATGGAAAAATTACTAGGAAATAATTTTTAGTTACTACTATTTTTTATTTATTTTTATATTACGTTAAACCCTTAAGTTAGCTGTATGCCTACGGAACTAATTTTTTCAATTATTTTAAATATCAAGTATAAAATTACTAATTATTATTTAAAATGTCATAAAATATGACATAAACGAACAAGTAATTAATTCATTTTTTTATTTAAAAAATAGTGTAAAAATGGCCGAAAAATGTATTTAAACTTAAATTTAATCACTATTTAAATTTAAAGCCATTAGATATAAAATTAATCTAAATAAAAACTGGTGTGAAAAAGTAATAATCAAAATAACTTCTTAAAAACGCTATAAATATATATATATAAATGCGCGTATAAATGGAAAGAGTTTAGTTTTTCTTCATCAGGCGCAAAGAAGTTGGCACTTTGAACTTCCTTCTATTTCAAAAGTATAAGCACGTTTTCTTTGCGCCTGACGAAAGAAGACTAAGGTCTTTCGAAAGGCGCATTCGTTTTTTTTTTTTTTTTTATGATGTTTTTAAGGTGTTCTTTTGGATCTTACATTAGATATAACTTAATTCTACGAATTCCAAAATGTCATGAAAATGTTGTAGGAGAACTAGACAATTTTTATGACAGTAACATGAATATTTTAAAAGTTACAGTACGAAAATACAAACAATGATGATAATTAATGAAAAAACTTAATAATTCATAAATTAAAACTGTATAATTCATAAAATGTTCAATAAATCAGAATAAGAATGGTGTACTTTCTTTGAATATATATTTAACTCATAAATTAAAAATTTTGCCGTAATTGAACCATTATATAAGCCAACACAAATTTTTAAAAAAATCTCCTTTGAAGAAAATCAAAAACAACTTCAACTTAGTTTTTTTCTAAGTTTGTAAGACACATAAAGACAAAATTTGAGTGAAAATCGAAAGAAAAATATTAAAATTTTATATTAATTTAGAAACAGAAAATTGAAATTTTAGTCGAAACTGGCTTTTTAAAGGAATGAGGATGTTTTGTATGATGCCGAAGTGATACCTTCGTAAACGGGCACTGTTCATAGATGAAACTCTATCCTATCAAGGTATTCTAACTTTAGGAATTGTTTGCGTGTAGAAAGAATATGGTTTTTAAACACGAAGACAGTATATGCACAAAATTAAATAGAATTCTTCAAATAAAATATTTAAAATAAAATCATTTTTATATTTATGGTGTTCGCTTTTTTCAAAGTTAACATATAGGGTGACCTCTCCAGTAGTTGATAACGTTCCAGTAGTTGATCAAATTTTTTAAATATTGTGCCAATTCAGGCGGAAATGAGTTCTATATGTAGCGCTAGACATAATATTTATGTTTGAATGTTGAAACACCTGTTGTCACATTGTTTTCAGCTGTCTGCAGTAAACTAAGCCATTTTATGACTTTTTTTTTAATAAGAAAGTGTAAACAGTTTTTGATTGGTTGGAGACAATTACGGTAAGTTAAAATAGTTCACTTCTGCCTTGCTTTTTTCAACTGATATTTTAAAAGGATTTATTGTTAATTCTTATACAATAAGAATAAGAATTAACACATTCTAATGAATTTAACCCTCGCGTTGCGTAAGTAATTCTTCGCGATGAGCGTCTTTTACAGAGTTTTTAATCGCTTATCACCGGTTAAGTCAAAAATTTCTGCTTTAAAAGCAGAATTTTTTTACTATCGTAATCGGGGAAAATGTCCTGATTAAATCAGACAAAGTTTTCATTAAAAAATAACTGGTGGTTAACACCAAATAGTATTAATTTGACGGGAAAATGGCGTAGCGAGAGGGTTAATAATAATTATGAATCTAATAATGAAAGAATTATGAAATCTAATGAATTTAATAATAATTAGAATCACGTCAAGGGGCACCGTTAACGCATTGTTTGTAAGCTAGTATATAAAAAATTAATATAGTAAAATATTAACATAAAATTTTTTGGTACTTGTTAGTTATCCCGTGGACGAAATTACTGTCGTCAAATTGTAACATTAAATGCAAATAATGGTAGATTGTAAATGTCACATTCACTTGACTTACACGTGTTTACGTCATCAAGTGATTTTTATTTCGATGTTTTATTTGTAGTTTTCTTAATTTTGTACTAATATACTTGTCCCTTTGTTATTTAGAATAAAAACTATATTGATTTGTATAATTTGGCGAGTGGTTTGGCGATTTATATAATTTGGCGAATTTGGTCGACGGGATAACTAACAAGTACCAATTTTTTATATATAAATTGGTTTATTCAGATAATTTAAATACTTATGAAAAATATATATTGTTCTGATTAAGATGGTGTTTCTGTTGACCAACGTGCACAAGTAGAACTGTGCAAGTAGATATGAGTCCATAATCTATATATTTAAAATACAAGGCTGTTTTTTTTAGTCATCTGCACTGACATTTTTTCTGAACAAATTTAAATAAATATTTTTTAAAGGAAAGCTGTTTATTTGTTAATGTGCCCGAACTAGCTAAAAATTGTGGGAATCAGATTGCTTCCATTGAGTTTGAGAAGCTAGGCAAAATGTCTCAGAGTTTAAAAATAACGTCATATTCAAAAGACAATTATTATTTCATTTGACAAAAATAAATATATTTCACTTTAAATAGACTATAACATATACATTTCTAGATTTTTTACACGCCGGTACTGAGATTAGAATCTCTAGTCACGACTTACGTGACTTCAAGTCTGAAAATATATTTCTTAATAACATATTGCACTTTTAAAATATTTTTAATTGGTTAACACGGATATGAGACAATGAAAGTGACATTAATTTTACATTTCAAAGAAAAACAAATCCTATGATTATGTCAAAGTGGAATCTTTTTTGCTGACCTTTCACTTATCTTGATTAAATGTTACTGATTACGTACACGAATAAAATTTAATTTTTTTTTATAATTTTAACAGTTGAAATTTATGAAAAAATTATTTTGTTAGCTTTAGGTTAAAATATGTATTTAGAGAGTAAGACTAACCAATGTAAGATGTATTTTTTATTGTAATTATTTTCGTAGGTTTAATATACATTTAATGTAACAGTTCCTTTATAAACATTTTCTGTCGTTAAAATTCGACGGGTTACGGCTCGTTTTTTATAAATGCTGAAAAACATCAGCTTGTTACAAAGAAAAACTTCTAAGTGTGCTCAATTTTTTTAGCGCGCGTTTTAAATGTCGTACAATAAAAAACTAGTTGGAAATTTCACGTTAAACGTGGCAAATGAGGTGCGTTCGTACTATAATTAGTTTTATAAATATTTTTTGCACCGCATATTCTACTGAATGTATATTTTAGTGCACTTCATCAGTGCATATCCATTTCATTCTGTTCGAAAGGCTGTAACATCATTAAAATGCACTTGAGATAATTTTTTCCCATTGTCCGTAATGTAACGGAAAAATTTGACTGTCCCTGTAATTAAACTATACATCCGATTTTCATAAAATTTGAAATGACTTGACAAAATTGTGCAGCGATTATATATTTAAAATTTCAAACCATTCGGTTGGGTAGTTTTTGCTCTGTTATATGCAGACAGACGGACTGAACGACGACTATAGGTGCTACGTATTTGTATAAATACGAACGCACCTAATAATGTCAGAAGATACACCTTTTTAACAAAGATAACTCTATTGTAAAATAAATACCATACTTAAAGAAACCGGCTTGGTAAGCAAGATGACAGAGTAGAAGCATCTTTGGACAGATCATTCGCAGTACCTTTTCAGTCCAAACCAATAAGTAGCGTGATCGAGCGCAAATGAATATTGTATCGAGTAAAATTTTTAGAAAGCAAAGAATTATATAAAACAAATTACCACCATGTAATAATATACTAATTTTATTTGTTAAATGCTGTAAATTAAAAATTTATAAACAGTAAAACTAGGTTGATTCAACTGTTTATATTATTCGAATCTACTCGAGTCATTTTCAAAACAAATAAATAAACATATTCTAAAAAATGCAAGGTCTATGAAATGCCATCATTCAGTTTTTCACGTACGGCTTCATATTATGAGAGTTTTTTTTTTTTTTTTCATGGATGCTTATTTTTATTTTCGTAACCACTGAGAAACTCGAGCCGTAATTTTGGCAAGTTAAATGATGCTGTATCATTAGATAGTGAATTTTTGTTACAAACAGTCGATATCGCATGTCGTTCAATGATACCTGGTATAAAGGTGTTTTGTGTACCCATGGTTCACAAACGTATAAAAAAACTCCAACATAAGAATTTAGAGGACTTACTTCTTTTATTATAAAAACTTTTAAAGGGTGCCCGTGAACATACAGATAAAAGGGGAGAAGATCATAAGCTGCCCTGGGGCAGGCACCACAAGGGGGAACGCTTGAAGTCTGTTGCGCTCAAGATCAGAAGCAATAGTGAGAAAGATTTTGTTACAATCACTCACGCATTGGCGAGCATAAGATAGCCACATGTCAGATATTGGCGATGAATATACATCGGGCAGACAAAGCATCAGTAAAAAATGCGGAAGCTTTACATTGAGTGAAGTTATACGCCATGGCGGGCTTATAGGGTTGTAGGACAATAAAATTCTCGTGGTTAGGCGGGGTAACTGAAAAATAGCTAAACACGTGATATTACATGTACGTTACAAATTTAACGACAACTGTCTGTATTAGTCAGCAGGGCATATGTTTGTTATCTGAAAAAATAAAGAGTGAGAATTAATAGCAATGCAAGCAAAAAGTATGAGAAAAATTTAATGCGCAGTTCTGTGTTACTCATAAAATATGCATTACTTTTGTCGGCTGAGAGGCCAAGGGAATTCATTTCTATTTTGTTCTTTTTATCCCAACGGAAAATAACTGGCAGCTAAGATTTATTTCTATACACATGCCTGTGTGAAGTTAAAAGAAAAAGAAAATGGCTGATAAAAATGATGCATGCAGTTAAATTGAACTTTTAAAGTATTTATATAACTTACAGTAGTGTGAGGGGGTGCGGAAGTGGATGTATACAGAAGTCTGAAATTAAGTATAAAATGTCAAATGTAAACTGAATATTTTATTTGAGGAGGGGGGGGGGGCTAATGAAAACTACAAAAATGAATAAGTAAAGTTAAATGTTGATTTTTCAAGGAAAGGGGTAAATGAATATTTAACGGGGAAACCGTTATACCCGGAACGATAGCAGAGCCGTATAATAAAGATCAAACCAGAAAAATATGTAAAAGTTTGAGACATCGAGCAGCCGAGTCGGAAATGATAGCAATATTTAATCTTTGCTATCAGAATTGCGTGATGTTCGTTTTTATACTCAAAAATAAACTATTTATTTCTCAATATAAAACAAATATAGGTAAGATAAATTGGGCTTACCTTGTATTTATGTATCTCCGTATATCATCTGGTATTCTACATACGGAAAGGGTAAATCGATCTTCTCATATCTTCTTGTATTTCTGTTTTGAATCACTTTTTATGAACGTGTGATCATTCAGGACATTTAAAAAGACACATATTTTTGTGTGACTTGTAAACTTAAATTTGTGCAGAAACTTATAAATAGAAAGAAAAAATTAATATTTAATAAGAGCTTTAAGTTATACATCTCTCCGTTAGAGAGTCTGAGTTACAAGTGAAAAATAGATAAAAAAAATACATGTATAAAATATTATCAGCAATAAAAAACAGGAAATTAGTGATATTAATCACAATAACAAATTATTTGTATAGGTCGGCCCGTTTAATACATCGGACAATTAACGCTTCTTCACAATTATTCAATGTACATACGTAACAATAAAGTATCATTTAACTTAGCAAATCTGTGCTTGAGATAGTCCATAGTAAAGCATATGACAAACAAGCACCATAGTAAAAATGGAATAAGTAACGTGAGAAATATTTGAGAGAATGTGAGATGCATGCATAATGGAGTTTAAAATGCCTGCATGCATCTGTAGTATAGTCCCATTTGTTTGAAACTGGCACCATTAAAGCTGAAACATGTAGACAGTAATTCTTGAAATGTATCGATAGTACAGACTGGATGGAAAATTTATTTAATTTTCATTAAAATTTATTACTACTATATGTCAATATCAATGCCTCTATCATCCATACTATCAATCAAATGTAGACCATTTTTAGTAGCAATGAGTTCTGATTAGTAAACAGAATATAACTCAGAATCTATCGTTTCAATCCTAACTGATCTCTTAGAGGTCTTGAGTCTGAAAAAGGTAAACTACATTATGACTGGGTAAATGATTACTGGCTGTGAAAATGTCATAAATATTGTACATGCCGGGAAGGTTGGCACATATGAAAATTGATGGCCATTTTATGAGACGTTTAGTTAAAGCACTACTATATGTAAATATCAATGTCGCTATCATCCATACTATCAATCAAATGTAGACTACTCTCAGTCGCAATGGGTTCGGATGGGTAAACAAAGTAAAACTCAGAATCTATTGTTTCGATGCTAACAGATCTCTTACAGGTGTTGAATCTGAAAAAGGTAAACTACATTATAATGATTACTGGCATTCAAAATATCATAAATATTGTACATGAAAAATAGCAAAAATAAAAAATATAATTTTCACACACATAGTAAGAGTTTATTACTTTAAAATTACATAAGATCAGGAGACTTTTAAACGTTATGCACGACTTTCATATTATAAAACATTATCATTGGCTATAATGCCTTCATTTTTAATTAAAAGGAAATGATAATATGAAAAGATTAAAATATTCATTATTTCAGAATTTACAGAAGAAGCAACATAAATCAAAGTAAAATAAGAACTTAATTGTTACAATCTCATGAACGAAAAGTGACAATTACGTAAAATGTTATTTAATCAATAAACTGTGAAGCATTTCAAACAGGTTTATATTCGAAATTACGAAATATGGAAAAAAGATTTTCGATACTATCATTATAATAATGATAGTCAGCGTTAATCGTCCGATGTATTGAACGCCCCGACTCTCGGCTGATCGATGTGTTAAACTATTACATTTTTCTGGTATGATCTATTGGACGGCTCTTCTATCGTTCCGGTTATCTTCGAAGGATATGCGAAGTCGACTGTTTGGTGAGTAGCGGCGGTCGGCGCCACCCAACTTGAGCCGAAGAGAATGAATAAACTGAAAGCCGCAAGAGGCGTACAATATATTAAACCTCCAGGCTCTCAAAAACTCGCTTGTTGATGTCTTAAAGGTATTGAACTTGACATTTGAAATTTTCTGGTGGGAACGTCCTGTTACAATTTCGGATATAATTGAAAAGCCTGTGGGTCTGCTAGCAGCGACGCCAAGACTTTTTCAATATTTAACTTTTTTACCGTTATATTTACTGTTTTTTTTACAACTTTTAGTATGTTACTACTGCGTTTTCTGATTTCGTTTACATATAAGGCGATTTTATCATTATTCTTTTTTTTTAGGAGCGTTCATTCTTTTTTTAGTTCGTAATTTTAGGTGCGTTCGTAGCACCTATAGTCGTCGTTCAATCCGTCTGTCCGCATATAACAGAGCAAAAACAACCCAGCCGAATGGTCAGAAATTTTAAATATATAATTGTTGCAAAGTTTTACCGAGTCATTTCAACTTTTATGAAATTCGGATGCATAGTTTATTTACAGAGACAGTCAAAAGTGTACCGTTACATTACGGCCAACAGGAAAAATATTTCAAGTGCATTTTAATGATGTTACAGCCTTTCGAACAGAATGGAAGAGATATGCACTTATGAAGTATACTAAAATATACATTTAGTTAAATATGCGGTGCAAAAAATATTCATAAAACTAGTTATAGTACAAACGCACCTCATTTGCCATGTTTGGCGAGCAATTTCCAACTTTTTTTTCCTTGCAATGTAGTTATTGCCATGACAATGTGTGTTTCGTCAAAGCCGTTATTCGCAAATACTTTTTGGACAGTGTTGGATATAAGTGAATTCTCCTTCCCTTCCCACATAAACGAGAAAGAATTGTTTAAGAAAAGCGTGTTCCAAGATAAATTTATAGTTTACAAGAATTTAAGAAAAGGGTAATAAAACGTTACATTTAGTTTAACATTTGAATTTTAAAGCAGCAGCGATATTCAGCGGAGGGAGAGTCTTAGATCATGTAGAAGAAATACTTTAAAGTTTCTCTCTGAATTTTTTTTTATGAAAGATACAATTTTAATATTCGAAATAGATCAAGCAAATGACAATTAAAAACAGAAATTTAATTAAAAAAATTAACACCATTGAAAAGTATAAGGCTAATCTATTGTTTATTAATAAAAATAAATAAATAAATCAATAACTGTTAAGAATTAATGGAAATTGGATATGGTCAGTTGTAATGAATTAGAAAGTATACATAAATATCTTAGTTCTAAAAAACACTTTTTAGAATCAAACTTTTCTATAAATTAACGATTTGGACTCATTTTTTTTTGTTTTTTAAAGTTTTTAAAACGTTGTGACATGTTAATGATTTTTATGGATTTGCAAAAATTTACCTCTTAGATCTCTGCTAATTCAAAAAAGCTTATAAACATGAAAACACACAAAGCTTTTTCTTTACAATGATACAGTCTTTTTAGGATTCCAACGTGGAAAGTTCAAATTGGGAGAAGTAATAAAGACTACTTACCCACATATTTACAGATTATTAAACATTCACAAATATATTTAGGAAAAATATAGAGGGGCTAATTAAGTTATTTTGGAAAAAAAAATATTTTCTTTGTATATCATGAGGGGTATCGTTTGAAAGCTTTCATAAGTCTGAACTCAAAAATACATTTCTTTTAATTTTAGATATTATATTTTCAGAGATATCGTCAAAAATGTAGTGCAAAATTATGTCCCCCCCCCATCTATTTCCGAATATACTGAAACTAAAATTATGAAAAAATGAGAGGTAGTAGATATTAATTTAAGCCTTGTAGAAAAATTATAGCGATTAGCCTAGGTTACATAGTTTTTCAGTAAATCGCATTTTCCCGTTACACAGAAATTTCGATTTACGAGCATTCAGCGAAGGTGTTGAGAAGCGCTGGGGGTACCTGCTAATTTAATTAGAAATAATCCCATAAATACTATGGGATTCGCGACTAGTTTGCATTGAGAGGATCTCTAAGACTCCAGTGTCTTTAAATGTAAATTATAAACCCATATGAAAAAACGCGACACGGACTAAGGCGGCGTTCCAACTTTGCGGACTCCTTTCGAAGCGGGCTTAGCACAATGCCAAGTTTAAACTTTGAACAAGGGTTTTGTTTTGGCTACACTATAAAAGGAAAGGTTATTAATAAGCAAAATTAAGTTTTATGAAATGCCAAAAATAGTTAAAATATGCACAACTTTTATTATCAGTACCAAATGAAGCTCATTAATAATAATAATAATAATAATAATAATAATAATAATAATAATAATAATAAAACAGATTAGATTTAAAAAAAGAGTTGTACAGGATAGAAATATTTCATATTATTTAGGCTTCATATCGCTTTGAACGTTTATGGTATACACATTCATACTTTTTTAGTATATACAGCTATCCCCAGCCCTAAGTTGCATAGTTTTTTACAAAGTCTTGTTATTCATTTAGCAACGATTGTTTTAATAATACAGATAATAATTCATATATTTATTGTACGGAACACTCTGAGCGCGAGTAATACTCGCACTTGACCGTTTATTAAAAAAAAACCGCGCATTTCTTTTTTTCTGAAATATAGATATTCATTTCTCAACCTCAAATAAATTATTACTTGTACATTCTATAATTATCTATATGAAATGTCCTCCTCATATAAAAATTATATGTTATTCATTCATGCTTGCAATAATAATTTATATTAAATTTTATATAGAATTACGTGCATGACATAAATAATTCTATTATTTCATTCGAATTTATACAAAGGCAATTTTGGGCACAATTTTTACAATGAATTCTTTTTCAAATTTACAAGGCCATATCTTTAAACAAATTATAAAGAACTAGATGCGAAAGAATTCCGCCTCTATCAGGGGAATATTATAAAACAGATGTTTTATGAAAGTTTCAAAGTGCTACCATTGCATTTTAGAAAATATTTATTTATAAATTTTATACATGGAAGCTTAAAGAAATATTTTTGTCAGGTATTTCATGTTTCGTATTTGAAAACAGAATCATATAAAATATCTTATTGAATCAAACATGAGAAACAATGTTTCAAATATTTATTATTAAATATGTCTTTTTATCTTATGTATATATTAATATATCTATATAGCTATTTATCTCTCTATCTATCTGTTTATCTATCTATCTATCTATCTATATACATATGTATATATCTACTAAAAACCAATTTTTCTAAAGTAAAAAAAAAGCCAAGCTAAAAAAATTGAAAGTTGTGGCTAAAAATGGTGTGATATCAAATTTCCAAGATTATATTATGGTACTTATTTAACATTTTTCATTAAATAATTTACCATTTCTAAGTCGAGTGCCTTCGTATATGTTGATAGAAATCCTTTTCTCCTGTACTAAATACATCATAACGTGTTTCTGAAAATTCAAATGTTTTAAAATTATGCATGATGGGCTTGGCGGCCATCTTATATTTTACACAAATTTATGTGAGCACAAATCCATAGTTAAAACCCGAAATTCAAAATTGTTACTTAAGCAGACATTTTAAGCTTTTCCTTTACGGACTTGTATTCGGAGAATTTTTGCCTTAAAATAATAGTGATTTATCTAAAGGATTCAACTTGGGATTTATTTCATAGAGTAAATAATCATTTAAAAGCAATGACAATCGATTTCTTTTCTCAAAATACCAGTCTTTTTCAATTTAGCTGTTTGCAGTTGAAAACCAAACTTCGACATTTTTACTAAAGCAAGCATTTTATGCCTCCCCTTAATGGAATTGTGTGCTTAGAAATTTGTGTGTTAAGATAATGGTGACGTATCTTACCGATTCCTCTAATGATTACATTTTAGCGTAATTAATCTTTTAAAAGCAGTAACAGTCAACTTCCTTTCTCAAAATAAAAGTCTTTTTAAATTTATTTGTCCGTAGTTAAAATCTGAAGTTCTTAAGTGTTATTAATGAAAACGTATTACGCTTGCCTTTACGAACTTGGGTGCTTAGAAATTTGTGTAAAATATGGAAAGATGGCCGCCAAGCCCATCATGCATAATTTTAAAACATTTGAATTTTCAGAAACACGTTATGATGTATTTAGTACAGGAGAAAAGGATTTCTATCAGCAAATACGAAGTCACTCGACTTAAAAATGGTAAATTTTTCTGTGGAAAATGTTAAAAAAGTACCATAATATAAGCTTGAAAATTTGATATCACACCATTTTTTAGCCACAACTTTCAATTTTTTTTAGCTTGGCTTTTTTTTTTTTTTTTTACTTTTGAAAAGTTGGTTTTTAGTAGATATCAGTTCTTTTTTTTTAAGAGATTATATATAATTTGATTAATTTACTCATTCAAATTAAAATGCGTTCTCGTAGAACCTTTGTAAGTAGGAAGGGAACACAATATGCGTACATTGTGTTTACATATCATTCCTTTCTTAGTTTAATTAATTTTTTAAAAGCAATGAAAATCAATTTCTTTTTGCAAAGTATCAGTCTTCTTCAATTTATATGGTATTTAATTTTTATGAAGAATGAAAATTTTGTAAAAAACTGATAGAGTCGAAATAAAATATACATGTATAGCTGGTCTTTTAGTTATATATTTGTTTATTGTTAAATATTTAGTTAGTAATGATAACTTTTTTTCTTTTCTTTTCTTTTTTTTTTTTTTTTTGAATTGTTTTAGCTTTGCAAATACCTACGGCTAAGAATGAAGCACGACTTACTAAACAGTACAAATATTTTTAGAAACGGTTCTTAATGAGCCTTTACATATTTTACCATGCCAAATTCAGGCTTCTACCCCGAACAGTATCAAATAAATCGGAATTTTAGGAAATGATTTCTAAGAGCATTTACGTTTCAAAAGTTACAACCATGTCAAATTTCAAGATCATGCTTTAACAATTCTATTTTAATCGTAATTTAGAACGTATTTAGAAAGTTTTCTGCTCGTTTAATCTTTTTAATGCAATAAACAGTTCTTAGCGAACGTTTAGATCTTAAATTAACGGCTTGTTAATATTCAGGCTTCAATATTCAACGATATCACGTAAATCCAATTTTAGATCGTTTTTTGCTCCTGCGCCGTTAAAAATTTCAAATTTTTTAGGAACTCTTCACTGTGAAAATTTTCGTCTTAAATGTTACAACTATGTCAAACTTCAATATCCTTAGGGCTAAGAATTCAAAATAAATCATAATTTTTAACATTTTTAAAAAGCTTTTTACTCGTTTTACCCTTTTAAATTTCGATTTTTTTAGAAATGGGTATTAGCGAGCACTTACATCTTAAAAGTAACCACCATATCAAATTTTAAGTTTCCCCCTTCAACAGTTTCATAGAATTCTTAATTTATGAATGACTTTTGCTATTTCAGCCTTTTAAATTTCGCATTTTTTAGAAATTGCTCAGGATGAGCATTTTTGTTTTAAAAGCAACAACCATGTTAAATTTCAAGTTCACGAAGTTCATGCTAAAGTTCATGCTCTAGCAATTCCATTCAAATCGGAATTTAGATTGTTTTTAGAAAGCTTTCCACTCATTTCATCCTTTTAAAGCTCGATTTATTTAGAAACAGTTTTTAATCAGCATTTACGTCTTATAAGTAATCCCCATGCCACATTTAAGGATTGTATCCCGAACTGTTTCACAGGAATCGAAAATTTAAGAATTTTTTTGCTCCTGCACTCTAATAAATTTCTAATTTATTAGAAAACGCAAAGCATTTATTGCCCTTTAAAAATAATATCCGTGTCAAATTTTATGTTCCCAGCCCAAAGTATCCCGTTTAAATCATAATGCAAACCGTTCTTAAACCGTTTACCGCTCGACTCATCTCTTAACATTTCGATTTTTTACTAACAGTTCTTAGCGAGCTTTTACATCTTTAAACAAACCGGCATGCCAAAATTCAGGTCCCTATCCCGAACGGTATCACAGAAATCGCAATTTTAGAAAATTTTTCATGCTTGCATCCATTTAAATTTCGAATTTTTTTAGAAATTTTTCTGTAGTATCATTTACGCCCTATATGTACAAAAAGATTGTCAAATTTCAAGTTTCTAGCATTAACAATTGAAAATAAATCATAATTTAGAACGTTCATAGAGCGCTTTTCTATCGTTTTGAAGTTTTAATTTGTTCTTTTTTAGAAGTCATTCTTAGCGAGTATTTAAAAGTAACCACCATGCCAAATTGACGGTTTCTATTCTAAATGGTATAGCAGAAATTTGAATTTTAGAAATACTTTAGAACATACTTTAATACTTTTGTTCAGACCCGTAGTTTACCTAGTACATTTATTACACGCCACTATTTAGCTAAAATTTAATTCAAACTAAATTACTCTTAAAACTACTGAATTCATATTTCCAGAATTTATCATCAATAGACGGCCATGTATCCAATTCTGTGCGTGGCCCTGTATATCATTTTATCTATATTCTGCATGCATTTCATACTAAACTAAATGCAGTTCTGCGTAAAAATGCATAGCACATTTAAAAACCACCTTTCAGCAATTTACGCTCATACTCAGTAGTCAGTAACCTTTAGGAATTGTTTTGCGTAGCTTTGGTATACATTATAACATTTATACACACAATATAGTATGCATAAACTAGTCGTTGGGGGCCACCATAATACTTACCCATCATGGATATAGATAATATAAAATATGAAAATAAAACATGTGATATTTGCTAAGCATTGTACCATGTTACTTTTATTCATAATTTAATTTATTTGGACTCCCTTAAATATAATTAATATAATCCCTTAAGCTAATATTACTTTTTGTTGCATTAAAATATCTCAATTTGTTGATTTTCTGTAAGCAAGAAATCCCGTTATGTTTACAATGGAAGTCTATGGGAATTTGGCAAAATATTAGAGATATCGCCAAGTTGGCGTCACTTTTGGCGACTTATTTTGGCAGCCAAGTTTGGCAATATATCGCCGAATTGGCGACAAACTTGGCGGTATTTGGCGACAGAACTGCGTCTCCCCCCCCCTACGGTAACTCCCTTATAGGTATGGAGAGGCATTAAATGCTTGATATTTACGATAAGCCATTATTGGCATTTAATCTTATAGTTTGGCCATAGTTTTTTGGTCGGCGGGATAATCGAGTAGTACCGAATTGCGTAAAAGATACATCCTAACTCGAAAAAATATAATCCTATTAACTAACAGTTTACTGCGTCGGATTAAGCGTCTCATTTTCAATTAAAATATATCTTTGAACTGAAATTTGAACTTTGAACTCAAATTTGAAATACAGGGTCATGAAAAATCGAACAGTGTGAAAAATGCAATTACAAATATCTCGGCAACTAATTATCCGATCGAGTTCATTCATGATGCAAAATTTATGTTTTTTATTGTCTTTTATATTCACTCCTTCAAATAAACAATTTTTGTATACCTTTTATCAGAACGAATATTTCAAGAGTACGAAAAAAATAGTTCCGGTTAATCGAGGTTACTGATATTCAATAGGTTTCTTCCCATTATTACTCCCTAAGTACAAACCAAATTTCAAGTCTCTATCTCAATTAGTTCGGGAGATTACAGGAACACAGACATACAGACGGACGGGCAATTTTTTTTTCTAAAAATATGTTTTTCGGAATCTCCAGTGTCTGAAACGTGTAAATCCGTCAAAAAAAAAAAATCGATTTTTAAAACGATTACAAGATTTACCCTATACTACGTATGATGGGTAAGTAAAATGGTGAAACTTAAAAGCGCATATCATAATTAAAAATGCATTTCCTGCCGTCATCGCTAAAATACAGTACTTCGGATAGAATATACTTGTCTGAAATCTTTTATGTGTCCCTGTAAATGCTATGCACTTCGTACTATGCATGAAATAACTTACAGTAAGCCTCACCGACGTATATCAATTTCATTATATATAAAATTGCATAATTAAAATACGCCGCAAACAATTTTCCCCTATACCATTTTGTAATGGAATTTTTTTATGTGGCCCTGTAAATGACTAGTAAGTATTCGCTGCATCGCATATTTTAGTGCACTTCGTAGATGCATATCAGTTTTATTATGTTTGAAAGGGTGTAACATCTTTAAAATTCATTTGAAATGATATTTTCCCCATTGACTGTAATGCAACCGAATATTTTTGACTGTCCCTGTAAATAAACTAAACATTCTACAAACTTCAATTGAAATTGCTAGGCTAAATTTCAATAACCTAAAAATTTCAGGGCAATCCGAGTATATTTACGTGAGTTAGAGTGCGGACAGACGGACAAACAATCCGAAGTCAATAACACTTTTCAACTTAAATGGAAAGTTTTAAAAACGCCTATCATAACTGAAAATGTTCATCCAGCAACCATATTAATCCAGCAATATACAGTATTTCGGGTACAGTATAGTATCCTAAATCTTTTGTATGTCCCTGTGAATGCTATGCATTTCATATTATACAGGAAGAAACTTGTAGTAAACCTCAGCAATGTATACCAATTTTACTACACATGAAATAATTTAACATATTTAAAATACGCCGCGAACAATTTTTCCCCTATACCATCGTGTAACGGAATTCTTTATGTAGCCCTGTAAATGAATAATGCATATTCTTTGCACCGCACATAGAATGCATATATTAGTGAACTTCGTGAATGCATATCAATTTCATTATGTTTGAAAGCGGTAACATCAATAAAATGCACTTGAAACGATTTTTTTCCTATTGCCATAATGGAACGGAATAATTTTGACTGTCCCTGTAAACGAATTATTACTGTTACAAACTTCATTTTCTTCAATAACGTACAAAAATTTCAGGGCAATCCGAGTGTATTTACAAGAGTTAGTGCGCGGAAGACGGACTGACGGCCTTAAGATCAGACAAACCAAGGTCATAAACATTGTTGAAATACGTTGGAAAGTGTTAAAAACACTCCAAGGTAAAACCGTATTCCATTAACTCATCCGAAAATGACGTCAAAAATGTTTTCTAAGTTGATTCTCTGTACACAAACGAAGTGCCTATAGCTTACCATGTTTTTTATATATTTTTTGTAATCTGAAAACCACATTCAGCTCAATTCCTTTTCAAAAAATTTGTCTACATTTCAAAATAAAACTTTAAATGCGGATAACTTTCAATGCATACTTCTAGTCCAAGAGCTGTTAAACATTTTAGGGAAGGTATTTGAGGCACCCTGAAAATTTGTGCAACACTTCTTTTGTAGTGGCTGAATACAAAATCCAATGTCTGGCTGAAGGATCGTGGCCCAAAAACTGTGCCAGACACGTGTCAAGTGCCATTTATTTTTGACTACCCAAAAAAGGTATTTGAGGCACGCTGAGATTGAGACAGAATAATTTTTATACTTAGAAAAAAATATTTTGAAAACGACAGACACTTTAGTCGGCCCCAAAACTGTGCCAGACACGTGTCAAGTGCCATTTTTTGACTACCCAAAAAAGGTATTTGAGGCATGCTGAGATTGAGACAGAATAATATTTATGCTTAGAAAAAAATATTTTGAAAATGAAAGACACTTTATTCGGCACAAAAACTGAGCCAGACACGTGTCAAGTGCCATTTTTTGTCTGGCACAGTTTTTGGGCCACGATCCTTCAGCCAGACATTCGATTTTGTATTCAGGCATTACAAAAGAAGTGTTGCACAAATTTTCAGGGTGCCTCAAATACCTACCCAAAAATGTTCAACAGCCGCCGCTGCCGCCGGTTTTGAATTTTTTGTGACCGGAGGTCTTTCTTCGTTAATATTAAGAAAAATAATGCATACAAAAATATGAAAATCGGTGGTTTTATACAGAAATGTTTGATAAACATGCTGATGTAGACAGTTTTCAAATCGAAGAATTATTTTTAGAGATATTTAATGCTAAAGTTGGACAAAATCGTTCCACTAAAGAAGTTTTATAGCAGCAAAAATATACATGGCAGTGTAATCATTTTTAGATCATTTTATGCGTTAGAATTTGCCGGAGTGCAGATTGCATTATTATTTTTTTATTTTTTTACTCATTTTTTGAGGTTTTATTTCTATTTTAAATTCAAATTTTCAGCATTTCTAGAGATATTTTTTACATTATTTTAGAAAATGGTATTAATTTATACTGTTGCCAAATGTATAAACAGCGCAAACAATAATGTTTGCTTCAAATTAAAAATTTATTTACACGTGACTGTTATAAGCAGAAAAAATCATTTGGAATTAGAATTAATTATGTACAAAAAGCAGGAATTTATTAAAAATTACGTCATAAAAAGTATACACGTGAATTTGAAAAGAGAAAGGATATTGTAAAATAATAAATTCATTAACATGCGTTAGAAGTCTTAAATAGGAGAAATTACGTCATATTTACGTCACATTATAGTTATTACATAAAATAAACACAAAATAATATTGCAAAACAATTTAAATTTAGAAATTGCGCTAGACATTTATTTGATATTTTGAGAGGATCTTTTCAATTATTTTTGTTAGGAAAGCGCAAATAATATTTCATTTCTAACAAAAGTATTTTCACGTGAATATTTAAAAGAGAAAGAATAGCTTGGTAAAAATTACGTCAGATTAAAAACGATTAATTAAAAATGTCTCATTTAAAAGAACTTTCTTTTCGCTTTGTTAAAAAATACCAGGAGACAAAGACTCTGTTTACTTAATTCCTTTTATATTAGCTTATTTTGAAATGTTGTTACACGTGTCGACGTCATCAAGTTATTTTTATTTCGACGTTTTATTTGTATTTTTATTAATGTTTTAATAATGTATTTGTTCTTTCATTATTTAAAATAAAAATTATGTCAATTTGTATAATTTGGCGATTTATATAATTTGTCGAAATTGGTCGACGGGTTAATCAAGTAGTACCGCAGCGGATTTGGCGTTAAAATTCCCAATCAAAGAGAAATGAATAGAAATTCGTTTATATGGAGATCACCACTGTTTTTTAAATTATAATTGAATCTTTCGAAATCTTTTTAAAGCCGATCAAATTAGCGTGCATTTAGAGTCTGTGGTGTCTGGACAGGGGTTGGCGAGCGTAGCTCGTAGGGGGCCGAGCCCCCTAGTATTTTAAAAATATTTCTAAAAATGTAACTTTTATGCGACTCATTACCTTGTTGGAAATTGTTCATCTATCAGATTAAAGTTGAAGTAATTTTACAGTATTTTAATGTGGATAGTATGTCTCCTTTGGCGGGTTTATCGCTGTTTGGCATTGTTTGATAATTTTATACTTAATTAACAGCTTTTTTGCTTATTAATGACAGAAATTTTATTTTTTTGAAGCTGAATTTTATAAAAGCATGTAGACTGTGTCATTACCTGTCCAAAAATGCATTCCAATACTTTTTTCTGTCCATTATTAAAGTCTCTACCTTGATTGAATTAATATATGTTTGGCAAAGGTTTTTTTAATCATTTTTAGTTTCTCAACGATTTTTTAAAAATCCTGTATCTCTATTTATAATTATTTTATAGAGATGAGTTTGATCTCAAAGTGAAGCTTTTCTTCTGTAGATTCGTCTAGTCGTAATTTTATTTCTCTGCGATGGTTGCTTTCTTAAATATCTGAAAATTTAAAATGCCACGTTTGGCCGATTTAACATGGAGAAGTTGTCTCCAGTATAATAAGCAGTTACGCGGTTCTGGCTTTTGGTTGTTGGCGTTTGTTTGTTTGGCGGGGTTAGCATTTTTTTATAGCTTGGCTTGATAGAACAGAATAAATCTCAGGTAATGGAGCTCCAGAAATCGCTGGATACGAAATTACGCTAGATTAATTTTAACACAATTATTCTAATTGGTAAACAAATCATATTAGATGTAAATTTCCAACTGGGCGAAAAATGTCCCTACCAGGATTCGAACCCGGGACCTCCTGGCTGAAGCCGCCAGTGCTCTACCATCTGAGCTATCCCGGACGATTCTGGTCGAACTTTTTCACCCAGCTAACCTTGATGATTACAGCATCTGGTCTGAAACCTGGTTCAGCTCAACAGAATAGGTAATGGTAATCTCAGGTAATGGAGTTTCAGAAATCGCTGGATACGAAATTACACTAGATTAATTTTAACACAATTATTCTAATTGGTAAACAAATCATATTAGATGTAAATTTCCAACTAGGCGAAAAATGTCCGGACCAGGATTCGAACCCGATTACCTGAGATTTATTCTTTTAAGCTGAACCAGGTTTTAGACCAGATGCTGTAATCGTCAAGGTTAGCTGGGTGAAAAAGTTCGACCAGAATCGTCCGGGATAGCTCAGAAGGCAGAGCACTGGCGGCTTCAGCCAGAAGGTCCCGGGTTCGAATCCTGGTCCGGACATTTTTCGCCCAGTTGGAAATTTACATCTAATATGATTTGTTTACCAATTAGAATAATTGTGTGAAAATTAATCTAGTGTAAGTTCGTATCCAGCGATTTCTGGAGTTCCATTACCTGAGATTTATTCTGTTGAGCTGAACCAGGTTTCAGACCAGATGCTGTAATCATCAAGGTTAGCTGGGGGAAAAAGTTCGACCAGAATCGTCTGGGATAGCTCAGATAGCAGAGCACTGGCGGCTTCAGCCAGGAGGTCCCGGGTTCGAATCCTGGTCCGGACATTTTTCGCCCAGTTGGAAATTTACATCTAATATGATTTGTTTACCAATTAGAATAATTGTGTTAAAATTAATCTAGTGTAATTTCGTATCCAGCGATTTCTGGAGCTCATTTACCTGAGATTTATTCTGTTGAGCTGAACCAGGTTCCAGACCAGATGCTGTAATCATCAAGGTTAGCTGGGTGAAAAAGTTCGACCAGAATCGTCCGGGATAGCTCAGATGGTAGAGCACTGGCGGCTTTAGCCAGGAGGTCCCGGGTTCGAATCCTGGTCCTGACATTTTTCGCCCAGTTGGAAGTTTACATATAATATCCAATTGATACCTGGAAAAATATCTATGCATTCTAAAATTTATTAAAATTATAAAAATTATTAAAATTAAACAAAAATTCTTTCTTAATTGAAACTATCGTGCCAATAAGTTACTAAATATTGAAGTATTCTTTTAAACAGTGCTTTAAAGTTAACATTGCATACACTTAAAGTTACTGTCTAAATATGAATATTGTCTCATTCATCTACACTCTGCCCTACTTTTAAAATTATATAAATTTATTGAATATAAAATGTCTGTTGAGAGGAAAATAAAGACGTGTGTGTACAAATAATAGATCATTTACTGCTACCTATTTTTAGAAGTCGACATACACGATTAAATCCGAGGGGAATATTTAAATAATCGGGGCAAAACTACGTTTTTCGCAGTTTTAAAGAAAAAAAAAAAAAAGGTTTTATTTTTGAAATGGCGTACTGCGCTTGCTATTGAGGGTATAAAAGAATTGTAAGTATGAAAGTTGTAGAGAATGTTAACCTCTTTAATATTGTATTGACAAATAATATGTTACGGCAAAGGGTCTCGAGATATTTAAAAAAAATCAAAAAACGTCCCAAAATTTTGTTGTTTTTTGGCCACAGAAAATTTAGCCTTAAGAAATTTTGTTAGAAAACTTGTTTTTTCCATGTTGGCATCATTATAAACAATTCAGAAAAATAAAGTCTTCTACCCGACCTTTTGCAAGGTAAAATGTGCATTTCCCCTGGGCTAGAAGACAAACAATAAATATTAGTTGAATAACAGAACACTAATTGAACAGTTCCTTTCCAATCATTTTGCAGAATACAAGTCATTTCATTCATTATTTACATTTTTTATATTTATGCTTTAATATAGTTATGCAATAAATTTAGGTTGTTAATACGTAAAAATTAGAGGTGTACTGAATAATAAATACTCGGCCAAATGCAAAGTAATCGGTATACTGACAAATTTTGTCTGTGCACTTGGTCGATACAACATTTTCAGCAGATGAAGATTTTTATATCATTGGGTATACACATATATCTTGGTTGTACAACATATAATAAAAGCATGCATTCTGTGCATCTTATCTCATCTTTAAAGGGAATTTTAATGATAAAGTTTATAAACAATATATAAATTTGAAAGTAATTTTATTGGAAAAAGAAATATATTTTTAATATTATTCTACATTCTCTGCAGATGAAAAATGAAAATGATAAGGAATTGATTAGGAATATATGATATTTGATTTTCTATAGCTTCTAAAAGTTTCCCTCTAATAATTAATTAGTATTTGTGTTCTATAATCGTTTTCCATCTAAAATTTTCTTAATAATTTACGTTGACATTAAACACATGACCTTCTTCCATAATACCTGATCGCTCAAACTAAAGCAAATACTATTTTTCCAAAACATCCAATTTACATCTTCCTTTAAAAATACCTGTAAATAATGAAGTTGTGTCAAAAATGCACATATATATATGCGCACGAATATTCAAAGAGGCTTTCAATAATTAATATGAGTGGTTTTATATAATGTAGCTTGTATAAAAAAAACTATTTTAAATACAATAAAGTACATATATTATTCTTAATAATTGACAATAAAATATATATTTTATTATAAGTTAAATTCGTTTCATTTCTTTAGAAAAAAAAAATGTGTATCAAATATCAATGCTATTACTTCTTTATTTCTCATATTAAGAGAGAAAGAATGTAAAAAGAAAAATCTTGAGGCCATGATCAACAAACTGAAGTTTTACGAACATAATCCACTTACAATAATCCATTTAATCCGTTTAAGGTTTACGTTTGTATTATTTTTTTTAGTATAATTTAAACAATTTTATTTGTTTATTTAATTTTTACATGTAAAAGTTACTGCATTTTAATCTTCTTTCCATACTGAAAAAAATAAAATTATACTAATGAAGTTACTTTGTATGCAAGATTACTTAACCAGATTTAACTAAAAGTAAAATTTATACAAAATACATCCATCCAGGAATTACAAACTAATTCTAGAGAAATTAGTATAATCCTTCAACATTGTGTTTTAGATAATTTCTAAAAGGCAAGACGATTACCATAAGGCTAAAGTTTTTGTTTTTTATAAATTATAACTTTGCTTAAAATAAATATTTGGCTTTAAAAATAAAATTCAAATTCAGTTATGTATAATAATTCAACTGATTTAAGTTCAGATTAGTTCCTATTAATTGTCATTCCTACATGTTAGTAAGCTTTTGCTTCGAGGAACTAGTATCATAATTAAACGTATACATGTTTCTTTAACCCGGTAATTCTCCTTCGACACCAACCTCGCGTTTCGAACTTAACTCTCGGTTGAATGCGAAATCTAATTCACCGTTTACCCAACCTGGCGAAATTCGAGGTAAATACTAACCTGGAGTTGACTAACTCAACCAGCTCTGAGGGGTAGGTGCCCCACCAGTGGCCGAGAGGTTCTGCTCTCGAAGCTGGTAGACGGGAGGTGCTGGGTTCGATCCCAATCGCGCCCGTCGGCCTAATCGTTCGGAGTTTTCGTGGTTTTCTTCGAACATTGGTTCTCCAAGCGTTAATACGGGTTAGGTTCCCTTAGAAAGACCTCCACGGAAGGCACTCCCCCCTTCGGGCCTATATCCCACGTGCAGATAATTGGCCGACATAAATACAACAACCCTGAGGGGTAGGTTAGTGAACCGCGCATGCCTAGTAGAAAAAAAGATGGTGGTCGATTTAAATTGTGCGTTGGTGCTTCTTTTTTTAAAACAAAGCTTTTTGTGATTTATTAATTAAACGAAGCATTAATTATTAAGGATGGTATTATTAAGGAATTATTAAGGATGACCCCCCCTTTTTTTTGGATATTTTTGCTCTATGAACGCAAAATTATATTAATATGTGTGTAAAAAACGAAGCTTCAAATTTTATTGATTTACAAAGTACTTTTTGGTGGCGCGATCTGACGAATCCAAATAGAAATACGTTCTTTCAATACTAATTTTGTAAAAATATATCATTCAAATATCTTTCTTTCTTTCTCTCTTTTTTAATAATAATGAAAAAATAGAAAACAAAGTTTCTTCCATTTGAGTACCTCGCTGTACCGTTCATATTTGCTTAAAGCCTGAATTTTCTACCAAATTGTGTATATGTGGTCAGTTGTTCATAATAGATAAATAATTATTTTTTATTACATACTTAGTAAGTTTGAAATAATGATTTTTGTTTTAAAGAGACATTTTTTTTTTCAGAAGATATTTTTTTAATTTGGCAATACATTGAGAACATTAATACGTGTTTTCGGCCTTCTTCTAAAGTTATTAAACATGATCACTAAAAAAATGTGTAATAATCAACGCAGGTTTTTTTTTTTATTAATTATTTTTTTTTTTAAGCCTCTTGTTTTTTTTTTTTTTCCTACCGACATGCTATTTATCCAAGATATTTTAATTGAATCTGTAATTAATTACATTTGTTAAATAAAAAATATATGCATCAGAAATAATTCTTTGAAAATAAATTCATATATAATATTCATTGTAAAAAATAAATAAATAAACCTATTGCATTATTTACTTTTATTCTACTTAATACTACTAGTTTGATCAGATAATTGTTTATTAAAATTAAATTAAAGAAAATAATTTTTTTAATCAAGTTTTTTTTTTAATCAACTGTTTTTTAAGAATTTTATTGTTAAGAATTTTACTGAAAATTTTGTTTTATAAACGAACAAAACCATCAAATCAAAATGGTAATTCCAAATTTATTCATAAGAATTTTTTATTAAAAAATTAAACATGATAAGTGTACATTTCCAATGCTGCCTTTAGTTTCGTTATTGAAAAGAAACAGATAAAGATGGTGTCAAGGAAGGACAGAACTCGCAGAGATGATTACTAGGTCATGTGATTCCTTTGGCCAATCAACTACGCAGATTTCAACCGAGGGTTGACTAATCTCAAGTCGACTAATCGCGGCTTGAATGTTATCGATGAATTCGAAATATTAACCGGCGGTTAGATTTGCCAACTAAAGATTTCTCAACTGAGAGTTGAACAGCCAGTTATAGGTTGGTGGAGAATCGACCGGTAACTCAATCAGCTCTGAGGGGTAGGTTAGTCAACCGCGCATGCCTAGTAGAAAAAGATGGCGGTCGTTTTAAATTGTACGTTGATGCTTCTTTTTTTTAAAACAAAGCTTTTTGGGATTTATTAATTAAACGAAGCAATAATTATTAAAGATGGTATTATAAAAGAATGTGTCACTTATATTTCCACCTTTTTTTTGGATATTTTTGATATATGAACGCAAAATTACATTAATTTGTGTGTCGAAAAGGAAGCTTCAAATTTTATTGATTTTCAAAATATTTTTTGGTGGCGCCATCTAACGAATCCCAATAGAAATACGTTTTCTCAATACTAATTTTGTAAAAATATGATTCAAATCTTTTTTTCTTTCTCTTTTTTTTAATAATAATGAAAAAATAGGAATCAAATTTTCTTTCATTTGAGTACCTCGCTGTACCGTTCATAGTTGCTTAAAACATGAATTTTCTACCAAATTGTGTATATGTGGTCAGTTGTTCATAATAGATAAATAATTATTTTTTTATTACATACTTAGTAAGTTTGAAAGAATGATTTTTGTTTTAAAATGACATTTTTTTCAGAAGATTTTTTTTTAATTTTGCAATACATTAAGAACATTAATATGTGTTTTCGGCCTTCTTCTAAAGTTATTAAACATGATCTTTAAAAAAATGGGTAATAATCAACGCAGGGTTTTTTTTAAAGGCCTCCTTTTTTTTTTTTTTTTTTTTTTTTTTTCTACCGACATGCTATTTTATCCAAGATATTTTAATTAAATCTGTAATTAATTACATTTGTTAAATAAAAAATATATGCATCAAAAATAATTATATGAAAATATCTTCATATATAATATTCATTGTAAAAAATAAATAAATAAACCTATTGCATTATTTACTTTTATCCTACTTAATACTACTAGTTTGATCAGATAATTGTTTATTAAACTTATATTAAAGAAAATAATTTTTTTAATCAAGTTTTTTTTAATCAACTGTTTTTTAAGAATTTTATTGTTAAGAATTTTTCTGAAAATTTTGTTCTGTAAACGAGCAAAACCATGAAATCAAAATGGTAATTCTAAATTTATTCATAACAATTTTTTATTTAAGAATTAAACATGATATGTATGCATTCCCAATACTGCCTTTAGTTTCGTTATTGAAAAGAAACAGATAAAGATGTTGTCAAGGAAGGACAGAACTCGCAGAGACGATTACTAGGTCATGTGATTCCGTTGGACAATCAACTACACAGATTTCAACCGACGGTTGACTAATCTCAGGTCGACTAATCGCGGCTGAAAGTTATCGATGAATTCGAAATATTAACCGGTGGCGGTTAGATTTACCAACCGAAGGTTTCTCAACTGAGAGTTGAACCGCGAGTTAAAGGTTGGTGGAGAATCGACCGGTAAAAGTTTTATCTGTTAATTTAAGAAAAAGTTATTAATTTCCTTTGTGATATGCATTACAGTAAAATAAGTATAATAAGAAAGTATAAAGATAATAAGCATAGTAGTAATGAAATTGAAATAAACAAGGCTAGAGACAGAAAATAATAACGAAAATATGTATACATATTTCAAAATTATATATTATGTACTATTAAATATGTATATAGATGTGCAAAAAATATTAAAACTCATTTTTATAAATGGAAAACATTATTTCGTTGATTTAAATTATACTACCAAACATTTAAGTATCTTCATTTATTGTTAAATAAAAAAAAAATATATAGTAACAACTACATAAATATATTCGTTCCCTTCATTATACATAAATATACTTTTTTAAAAACTCAATGTTCTACAGAAGTTAAAAAATGTCTTCATTTTTTACTTTACCAAAATTTATATGGCATTGTGAAATGAAAGAAGAGTGGAAATACTTAAAGAATATTCAGTGAATTATAAGAATTTATGCTGTTATATAATGTCGAATCAAAGATAATTACTTTAATGATCGTGTTATTTTGAAAACAATTAATATTTAATATTTTTTTAGAAACTTTGACTAATACAAATAAGAATTTGTCGTAATAAAAGCACTTTTTTCCTTTAACTGTTTAAAACTTTTAGTGCTTGCACATCCGCAAATAATAGATAACTATTTAACAACATATGGAATAAACATGTTTAGTCCTTTTGATTGACTTGAGTTTCAAAAGATCTTCAATTTCACTAATCCCCAAATTTGAGATTATTTCTATTTCTATTTACTGCTATCTGCGTCTAATTTTAAAAGAGATGAACACAAAACATAAAAGTTGGAAAAAATGCATTTTCTAGTTGAATTGTAACTAGCTTTAACAGCAGGTCAACTTTACAATAAGAAACTAAAGTTAAATGTCAAAAAAAATCAAATATAATATTTTTGTGAATAAAAATTTATGTATAAAAATCATATTTTACTCCATATAAAACGTAGAGAACACAACTAGTGGTTTCGAGAGCATTTATTTATTATCAGCTCTCTTAATCAGGTTGTTAGCAGACAGTAGTTAAGCCGAGAACGATAAAACAAATTTTGCAACGAGGAGCTTCTATTACAAAAAGTAAAAATATATCTATTGCAGCTGTTCGCAGGAAAGCAACCGCGGTAAATTTCAGTATTCAGTAAATTTCACCGATCTTTACACCCAGACACCAATACCATCGTCCGTTTAAATTCTGATATATATATGTAGGATTGTAAATATTCTCAACAATGTAACTTGACTAACTCAAGGGTTTATTTAATGAATATGCAATCTTATGAAATAAAAAGTACGACACGATGCGTGGAAAAAAGCTAAAAATGTGTGGCAACGGTTTGATAAAATAATAAGAAAATTCAAGAAATGTTTATGTTTTTAGAATTTCTATAGATATTCAGCAATGGTGGTTTTTAAAGCAAGGCTCAGGAAAGCTCTTGCAAATTGTACGATGTTATTTTGAATATTAAGATGTAAGTTTGGTAATATATTAAACCTTTTTATACCTATTCACAGTTTGTAGAGCATTAGTTTCCATTGAACAATACATTATTCACTTTAACCCCCCCCCCCCCCCCCATATATATATATATATATATATATATATATATATAGCGAAGAATAGGGACGGCTGACCAACTTTTTACAAAATTATATTTATTTTAGAAATATTGAACGTAGAATAAAGTTTTATATATCATTTTATTCGTTATACAATCAGCTATTATTATAAAATTGCTAAATAAGTGTAATGTATAAGACATTTGAAAAGTGTTCAGGGTTTGATTTTAGTCATGAGAAAATAATGGGTCAAGGCCCCCTACTTATCGGAGGGTTGACCCACTATATGGGAGGTTTGACCTAATTAAGATTTATATTGAAATATTTGTGAAGAGAAATAAAATCAGTTTAAGAAAGCAAAATAACTTTATGCTACATGCTTTAATTACTATAAAAAAAAAAACATTTTTGTAAATATGATGTTTAAACAAACCTTTTTTGACGCAATCGCACGTCAGAGGAGAAAAATTTTGTTTTAAACAGGAGTTTGTCTGAGCAGGTACAATTGTACAGGACGAAAAATTAAATTTTCGCAATTAAGACAGTATTCCGTTAGAGACAGGTTCAGTTTTCATAGGGTGTCATGTATTATAATGTCCGGATTTAGGAGCCGCTTTTTTTGTCTCCTTATCCAACTTTTTTTCACACTCGACCTGACACAGAGTTTTGGTTCATCTCACTGTATTCATCCTGGTGAAATTTGTCTACGTATCTTCCTACAATTTTTCGATCAATGCTATGTTCTTTTGCAGCCGCAGGAGCACTTAACTTATCATTAACATCTTTTAATCCTTTCAGAGTTTAATTTATACTTTCATTACTAAAATGTTGAAATAAATGACTGGCACCGGAATTTACGAACAATTTTATTTGTAAATAAGAAAAAGGATATATTTCACATACATATTATAAGGAAAAGATTTTAGCAAAATTCTGGTGCCGTTGTGGCGTTTGGGAATTATAATTAAGTTATTTCATAAACATACAACTGCTCCTGACAGGATTAAGACTGCTGCTTTCATACTTTCTAGTCCTTTTTAGTCTTTTCCACTATTTCTATTTACCAATTGCTAGTAAAATTTAAATGGAAAAACTTTCATATCAACTTTCCAATTTATATTACATTAAATTTTTTCCTGCAGTGGATTCTATAGTAATTTATCACATATTTCTTTAATTAGTTTTAAACATTTTCTTTTTTATCACCCCATCTTACTGCAGCTTTACAGAATAAAGTGTTACATTCTTTTGTTATATATATAACCATTAACTTTTCATTATGCACAGTGTATAATAAAAATATTTCTAAAACCACTTAATTAAGGGAGCTTTGAGCATCTGGTCAACTCTGCCTCACATTTAATGGGTCAAGCCTCTCCACATAGCCCTTTTCTAAAAATAGCACATTGTTATGTTAAGCCTAACTTACTGTACAACCTTTATGTACTGGAATGAAAGATCGATATTTCTGCATTACTTAAAACCTACTTATTTAAATTTCTGTGATATATTTTATCTGATAAAAGCTTACAAAACATTTCTAAAAAGCACAACTTTTAGGTTGAAAATACCTCACAATTGATTTTTTCCACACCTATTTCCATTATCTGTATGAAACAAGGACTGTTTTTTGAGCATTCCAGTAGCTTTGGTTGACATCTATTGATAAAACACTGAAATTCTTTTAAATATGAAAACTGATGGGTGGATGAAGCCTTCCCTATGGTCAACCCTCCCTAGTCTTCCCTATATATGTATATATATATATATTGTTTTTGTTATGCTGCAAAACCGTATTTGTAAACCGCAATCTTGTTTCAAAATGGCGCCCGCTTAAAAAAATGCTAATTCAAAATAATGTACGAAAAATTATAAATTCAAACAGTATTTTTCTTTAAGTGTTCGGCCTTGATACAAGGATTACGAGGCATTTTCCCTTTCTCTTCTATCTTATAAAAGGGCTGAAACATAGCATACTGAAATTCTAGGTTGGCTGACATTTTGAAAGAAGACAACGAGCATGGTTCAGACCGTGTTAAATGCTGTACACGTGGTCAGTCACATCGAAATCGGTTCATAAATACGAGCATTATTGAAAGACAAAAATAGCTAGATAGATAGACAGATAGATAAATGAACATTTTGAAGGAGGGTCGTTTGGGCGTTTCGAGTTCAGAAATC
Organism: Maratus speciosus; assembly: GCA_963932465.1. Classification (NCBI taxonomy): domain Eukaryota; kingdom Metazoa; phylum Arthropoda; class Arachnida; order Araneae; family Salticidae; genus Maratus; species Maratus speciosus. Next base: position 521,398,182 of record OZ010795.1, on the reverse strand, counting down.
AATGGAGATCCGTGTAGATAGGATGAGAGCTTTCTCGCCGTTTCTGCTTCATGGTTGTCAAAATTGCTGGCACTTATCGAAATCCTAGTAGTTCAAAGTTGCAATCACACTATAAAAAAACCACTGTAAATTTGCCAGAACGAACTCGATCACTGTGAATCTGCTGTATCTTTTTTTGGTTTACTGACTACATTAACATGGAAAATACAGTAGTTGCGTAAAATTGACAGCACAATGTGCTGGCAATTTGGACGAATTTTTTTACAGCACAAACTGCTGGCGTCCAAATTGCTAGCACATTGTGCTGTTAATTTTACGCAACTACTGTATTTTCCATGTTAATATAGTCAGGAAACCAAAGAAAGATACAGCACATTCACTGTGATCGAGTTTGTGCGCGAGATGAACAGTACTTTGTACTGTAAAAATGTCGTTTTTTTTTTTACAGTGCAGTTTTGTAGTCCGTATGAACAATCTAAGTTTCTATCAGAGCAAGGTGGTTCGTTTCTATCTGCTAAAATCAAGGTGGTTAAGTCGATTGTTCATAATCATGAATTATTACGTTATAAATACCCTAAAAGAATAATTTAAAATATATTTAACGTTGTTATCAAACACAAGAGTAACGCCGACCCCCGGGAGTATCATGTAGGTGCAGAAGAAAGCGTATATGAACTTGTTGTTGAACAAATGTTGTGTATGAACTTGATAATATTTTTAGTACGCAATCCCGGCAAAAAATTAAATGTTCAAAATTGTCGCGTAATCTTTGGGGTAATTATGAGCATCCGGAGTTCTATTGGACAAACAATTTTAGGTACGTAATTATATAGGTACTTAATTAGACACAATAACTAATTTTTAATGAAGTATTGTAGTAAGACAATAGCTTTATGGCGGTTTTAGGGGGCTTCTCATGGAATGTGCGATTCTTAAATCTGTCAGTATTTGAAAATACTAAAATTTGTTCACAATTATCCCAATTGACACTACTCACGACAATAAAAATATCATTATAGAGCTTATATGTTTAAAAAAACAAACAAAGTCATTAATCATTCCACAAATTATAATTTAAATATTTCGCAGATAAAAAAAAAATAATAATAATGCATTAAAAAATTATAAAATGTTTAGTGGTAGGTTCAAACATATCAATCCTTTAAATCCTTTAACAGATATAATCCCTACTAATCCCTAAATTATATAATCCCTACATTCAAGAGGATTAAAAGTATTTTTACAAAATCTCAAAAATGTTGATTTCTTGAAGGTTATCCTAATGAGATTTTCAGCAAGATTAATATTAAAAATAGATGCTTCCTGAATTAATAATATCTGATTTAGCTTAAATTATGCAAAAGTTAACACAACAAACATTTTTTTTCTTAATAACTAGTAAAAATTCGAATAAAAAATATAATTATCATATTATTTATTAGTTGAAAAGTGTCTATGAAATGTAAAAATCTAACGCATTTAATTTGAGAATTTTTAATTTGTTTCCGGAATTAGTTTTTAGAGTTTGCACATCGAATATACAAAGGAGAGGGTATAAGTCCTCTTAGTTTAGATTAAACAAGTTTAGCCGTCGTTAGAATTAGCGATTGTCTTCAAATTGTGTATATCGGCTTATTGGGGTAAGACACTTTCAAAGTTAGTTTTTAGAATTGTGTGCATCAAATATCAGAAGTGTGGTGGTTACCCTTCTTAATTTAGATTAACCCCTAATTTCTCTTAGCCGTCTCACACACCGCTGATTTTTTTTACATCTTCACTGTTTAACTACAGAAACTGGTGTATTTTTTTTTCTTGAAGCCCTATTTCTATCGTTAGAGACTTTAGCAAAGGTGAAACTTAATTATAATAGTCTCGTACAAAATGTTTAGTACAAAAACAGTATCGGCAAGACAATCGAGCATTTTATTTATCTTTCGATGGAGATGTTTATCAGACAACTCACAGTACTTAGGGGCATCCCACACTAAGGCGACAAGCGACATGTAGCCGAAACATGTAGCGCAAAAACCGGTCGAAACAAAGAAATAAGTTGTTTCAAACCTGTTTTAAACCAGTTTTTTCAGCGAATTCAAGCGACATGTCTTATGCGTTGCCTTAGTGTGGGATGCCCCTTACGCGAAAATTTTTGCCAGAGCAATTAAGTGTTAAACATGTTTAGCCTCCATTAGAATTATTCGATTGGCTTCAAATCTCTCTATTCTAAAAAAAAGTAACTACCGCTGTCACCGCCGCCGCCGCCGGTTTTGAATATTTTGTGACAGGAGGTCTTTCTTCGTTAATATTAAGAAAAATATTGCGTACAAAAATATGAAAATCGGTGGTATTATATAGAAATGTTTGATAAACACGCTGATGTAGACAGTTTTCAAATCGAAGAATTATTTTAAGAGATATTTAATGCTAAAGTTGGACAAAATCGTTCCATTAAAAAAGTTTTATAGCAGTAAAAACTATACATGGGAATGTAATCATTTTTAGATCTTTTTATGCTTTAGAATTTGCCGGTGTGCAGATTGTATTTCTTTTTTTAATTTGGCTATTTTTTTTTAGGTTTTATTTCTATTTTAAATTCAAATTTTCAGCATTTCTAGAGATATTTTTTACAGATTTTAGAAAGTGATATTAATTTAAACTGTTGCCAACTGTATAAACAGCGGAAACAATAATGTTTGCTTCAAAAAAAAAATATATATATATTTATACGTCTAATAAATTAAAAATTTATTTACACGTGACTATTATAAACAGAAAAAAAACATTGCAATTAGAATTAAATAATTATGTACAAAAAGCAGGAACTTATTAAAAATTACGTCATAAAACTATAATTACACGTGAATTTTAAGAGAGAAAGGAATTTGTAAAATAATAAATTTATTAACATGCGTTAGAAGTCTTAAATAGGAGAAATTACGTCATATTTACGTCACATTACAGTTATTACATAAAACGAACACAAAATAATATTGCAAAACGATTTAAATTTAGAAATTGCGCTAGACATTTATTTGATATTTTGAGCGGATACTTTTCAACTATTTTTCTTAGGAAAGAATTGTTTGGTCAAAATTACGTCAGATTAAAAACGATTAATTTAAAATGTCTCATTTAAAAGAACTTTCTTTTCGCTTTGTTGAAAAATACCGGGAGACAAAGATTCTGTTTACTTAATTCCTTTTATATTAGCTTATTTTGAAATGTTGTTACACGTGTCTACGTCATCAAGTTATTTTTATTTCGACGTTTTATTTGTATTTTTATTAATGTTGTACTAATTTATTTGTTCTTTCGTTATTTAAAATAAAAATTATATCAATTTGTATAAGTTGGCGAGTGGTTTGGCGATTTATATAATTTGGCGAAATTAGTCGACGGGATAATCAAGTAGTACCGCAGCGGATTTGGCGTTAAAATTTCCCCAATCAAAGAGAAATGAATAGAAATCCGTTTATAGGGAGATCTCCACTGTTTTTTAAATTATAATTCAATCTTTCGAAATCTTTTTAAAGCCGATCACATTAGCGTGCATTTAGAGTCTGCGGTGTCTGGACGGGGGTTGGCGAGCGTAGCTCGTAGGGGGCCGAGCCCCCTAGTTGTATATACAATCCTATTGGGGAAAGGCAGTGTGTTGATTATTAGGAATGGCGACATGAGACATGCACAACGCATGATATCCGTTACAATATTTTCTGGAAAAAAGAAAATGTAAAAAAAATAATTAAAAAATAAAAAAATTCTATTCAACATTTTATAATATAAATTTAAAAAAATAAACATTCATTAATTTGATGTAAATAGGATAATAAATCAAATGTAAATCTAGTTTTTTATTTATAAATATTATTTATTCAAGCTTTCAATTCTTTTATGATCTAATATCCATCTCGATCAAGTGGTGAGTCTAACCCTTAGGCCCGGGTTAAACTGACTATCATTGATTATGTTTTTTGATAAAAATCCTATTTTATCTTGTGTTTACATTACAATAGTATTTGTATTCTACATGAAATTTGGAATAGAAAGATTACATGGGCACTGCAAAATCAATACTATTAAAACTAAAAATCAGGGGATGCTTAAGAGGGGAGACTTACCTTATTATACATGACTTACCTTATTTTTTAATTTTAAAATAGTGAGGACGAATATGAAAAGTACACATGTAAATTTTGTGACTGTAAAAATGACTTTATGGTTAGATTTCATTGAAATAATATTACGATTGTGTCAAAGTGCTGCAAATTTTGCTGATTTCCAATTTCGTAATACCAAAGTTCATAGCTTCAATTGATAACATCATAATTACTTATCTTGAGTATATACTACTGATTACTTAGAAATAAAACTTATTTTTTCAATAATTTGAAAAGTTGAATTTAAGAAACAGCAGTTTGGTAACTTTAGTTTAAAAATAATATTTGTCTAAAGATTTAGGCCACCAACTGTAAGGTTTAATTTTTTTATGTAATTATTTTTACATGTTTTTTATAAATTCATTTTGAGACTTTTTTTAAACTTTTTCATCCTCCGAACTCTACTGGTCCCTTTTTATATTAACAAACATAAAACATTACGGTACTTTCAGCGGTATATTGCAGCAATATGACCAGTATTTATACAACAATTCAGATAAGAAATACATGTATCTTAAATTATCTCGCATATTCCATAAAAAGTAATTTATGTACCATATATATCGTTCTGCTATAACCAATGCTGTAGATACGGCATGTACAAAGCAAACTATTTGTAATCGTTATTTATGCATAACAATTAATAAGTGATATGCATATTATGTGTTAAATACATGATGTACTTACCGTAAATGCAGTTGAAATGCATATGTATTCATGCAATACTGTATACTAAATATCAACGTATAATAACTTCCGTTGCATAGTGATAACAAATACGTTTCCAAAGATAGCCTCAGGAGCCCCATGAGAAGTCTGTCCAGGGCGGGATACTCTTTTTATGCATAAAGACATACCTCGGTACCAAACTAGTCGGATATGCCAATCCCAAACCTTTCTTTTTTTCTCATAGATGTTACTACAGCTCATATTCAAAATATTAGAATAATTACTTTTTTTTACAAATTGAAAATATCGTTTGGTAATTTAATGTCTTTTAATGCAAATATACACTGTTAAAAATTTCTGTGAAATCACAGAAAAAAAATCGAGACTCTCTGTAAATTTACACTAGTTCTTGGTTAAATGCATTCGATCGAGTTTCTCGGTCAAGACTCTCCGTAAATTTACACCAGTTCTCGGTTAAATGCATTCGATTGAGTTTCTTGGTCAAGACTCTCTGTAAATTTACACCAGTTCTCGGTTAAATGCATTCGATTGAGTTTCTCTGTCAAGACTCTGTAAATTTACACTAGTTCTCGGTTAAATGCATTCGATTGAGTTCCTCAGTCATCGATTTACAGACATTTTCCTTATCTTGTATCTAATTCCCTGTAGGGATTTCCATGTTTTTATTTAAAAAATATTTTCAGCTTTGTTAAAACTTGAAATTCAAATACACACGCTTAATTACCAATATATTTAACCAGTTTTAATGAAAAAATACACCCAAATTTCACATTATTATTATTTAAAAATTCCAGTATATATTCAGATATTAAAGAAGATAATTATTGAAAAGAAGCAATTTCTTGATAAATAATTCCGTAAATAAAGGATTAAAAAATTAAATTTGATTTTAAAAAATAATAGGTATTATGTTTCGGTTCAAACTAAATTAAAGTAAACCGTTTAAGAAATTTTGTAACGAATATATATGAAGCGAAATCTTTGAAAAGCACAAGTACAATAGATTTTCCCCCGCTTTACTATAAAGGGCATCCTTTATACACCGCAGTAACAGCTCCTATGGCGCAGTCAGCAAGATGTTTTTCTCCAACCCGGAGGTCTCGTGTTCAAACCCCAAGCCGACCAGAAGCAAATTGTATAAAAAAATTAAATTAAATGGCACAGCAGTTCAAATTTGCTTGAATAACTCTGATACTTCGAAGTTCTAAAATTCACTGATCTCAAAAACTAAGTTAAATTATTTTAATAAAAAAAATAAATTGATTTACAGAATCTTGCGTATTTTAACGATGTTAATTTACAGAGTCTTGACTATTTTTAACGATGTTAATTTACAGTCTTGTGTAAATTTACCAAATAACTTCTCTGTTATTCAACAGAATCTCTGTTTTTCTAATCTCTGTAATTTTACATAAAACTTAAGATAATGGATTACCCGTAGTTTCTCTGTAATTTCACAGGAAAATTTTTAACAGTGTACAAACGATATTTTTATTAAGAACTTATTTTTGTAAAAACTTATTTATTATCTTAAAATTAAAATCATTTTTGAAAAGATTAATTGAAAACAAATTATTTTGAAAAGTCAAAATATTAAAATATTTATTCAAGAGATTCAAAATATTAGAATATTTCACATTAATTCTCCTTTAATTATCACCAATTCATAACTGGTGGCCTCATTGATTAAATTCAGACGATTTTATTTAAAATCAGTATTCTTTTTGCAGTTTGTTTGCTTTTCGTCTTAAAATGGGTCGTGTGAGTGATATTCCTGAATCTATTAAACTCCGTACGGTTGTTTTGTACGGTAAAAATTAATGTTATATAGTGAATTATTTACATTGTTCGGAATCAAGTGTTAGTGAAATCCTAACACAATAATTTAAAAAAAATGGAAATTTTCAAAATAATCGCTTAAATGGTGGCCGAAAACCAAAAACATCTGCTACAGATGACAGGAAACTAAAGCGTATAGTTCAGAAAAACCGTTTTAAAAGTGTGCGATTCTTGCACCGAAAATGGAAAGAAGAAAGAGTTGAAGTTTCAACATCGACAACATTAAGACGTCTCCATACATTTAAGGTTGAATCTCATGTACCGAAAACAAAACCTCTCATGAGTGCAAAACAAAAGCGTATAATATTGAATTGGTGTAAATTAAGACGTTTATGGAGCGAAGAAGATTGGGAAAATATATTATTTAGTGATGACAATATGTTTTGTGTTTCATATGGTAATCAAGGTATTCGAGTTTGGAGAATGAAGCAAGAAGCATTTGATAAAGAATCCCTTAAATGTTCCATAAAATTTGCTGCTAGTGTCATGGTTTGTGGTTGCATGAATGTAGAAGGACCTGGGACGTTATGCATCGTCTACGAAAATGTTAACTCTCAGATATATCAAACAATTTTGGAATATTACATGATTCCATCATCAGAAGATTTATTTGAAGATGACTTCATCTTTCAACCAAATTTAGCGTCACCGCGTAACTCGGTGTCAACTAAGAATTGGTTCCGCCAACGCAACATTACGGTACTTCCTTGGAAACCAAACTCACGAGACCTTAATCCCATCGAAAACTTATGGTGTATAATGAAGAAAAACTCCAAGAAAATCCCCTTTCAAGTAAAACTGTGTTAGTGGCACGTATAAAGTCTATTTAGGCTGATATTGATAGAAATGTTTGCAAACACCATGTATATAGTATGCAAGATCGATTGTACACTGTTATGAAAGCTAAGGGGGGATACTACAATATATTAACTACCATTTACTTCGTATTCATAACATAATATTGTTGCGTAAAATAAAATATTCTAATATTTTGAACAAATCTAAATTTTATTCTAATATTTTGATGTATTTCAGAAAGCTGTATACCTAATTTATTGTACTGTATTTTATATTTTGAAAATATTAAAATCTTATCTAAACATTCCAGATTTAATTTATAAGAAATTTAATTGCATTTACTTAGTATCAAAAATAAATAAATGAAAAATAATTTTTTCTTCTTACATTTTCTCAATTATTCTAATATTTTGAATATGAGCTGTATATCAAAAAGTTGTTACACATGCTAATCTTTCACCGTTATTACTTTAATACTACAACAACATTGATTTTCATCTTAAGTTTTTAATTCATTTTACTAATATGAGTAAATGCGAGTTAATCTCAATCACAATATTTAATAAAATCAATATTTTTCATTATTGTGTTGTCCATCAGCTGCTTGAGAATCGCCGGGTTAGCTGGATGCGAAATGCCTGTTTCTGCATGAAAAGCCGACGTACAACAGAAATATGAAAAATATAGAAAAGTCTCTATTACAGCGCTCCCATCCGGCGGATTGTGCCCAAATTCACGTGGGACCTGCTGGCCTTACACATAAAATTTGGTTTAGTTCTATGCATAACTTCATACACTTTTCGATGATACAGTTTTGAAAATGGCACAAAAATCGCTATTACAGCTCCTCTTTCGGTGGAATATTTCCAAATTCAAAGAGGGTTTGCTGTCCAAAGTCATAACGTACGGAAAAAAATTTGGCTCAATTATATGCATAACTTCATACACTTTTCGATGATTCAATGCGGACACACGGACAAACATACATTTTGAATAAACATGCTTTTCGGGATCTCTGATCCCTATAACGTGTAAATCCGTCAAAAACCGTAAGTAAAAAGAGATGTCAATTACAATACTTTCTACTTTAACAAGAAAAATTAACAAGAATGAATTCAATAGAGTAGACGAAATATCTATTTAAAATCAGCTCTTAGTTTATGCTGATAAGAACGGAATTTTGCATTATTAATTTAGACAATACTACACTGTTAAAAATTTGCAGAAAACAGTCCAATTTTTCGACAGTTATTGCAGAAACTTGTTATACAACCATAATTTAACACTATTTGGACCATGTTGTTGCACGTAGTATCGACGGATTTGATTTAAATTACGGTTTTATAACCGTATTCTCTTCGAAAGACTGGTAAGTGTTCTAGTTGGAAAACTGGATAGTTTTCCAACTCGGGACAGGTTTCATTCAAATTTTTAACTGGAGTTGTAGATATGCCATATATTTACCTGCAACTCGTTATATTACCGTAAACATGCCGTTTAAAATAAAAGTTGTACATATTTTGTATTTGTAATTTTAATATGCAGTACAAGTACTGTACTCATACACTGTTAAAACATTAAAGCCCAGTCATTGAAGAGTTTTTACAGAAAACGGTTACATAACTGTAATTTATCTACATTTTGATCGTTGAGAATGCTTTAAAATATGGTCGATTAGCAGTTATCTATGAAAACACTGAATGACTGGAGAGTTTGGTACAAATTTTTACAGTTTACACTAAAAGATGAAAACGGTACAAATCCATTAAGAATTACAGTACATATTCTGACATTTTACGAAATGATTTTACACTATATACGTTACAGATTAAAATGCAGGATGTGTCTAACTAACTCACATTCATTTTAATAAATAACAATTGAACCAATGCCTTTATATGTACAAACTTTAGTTCAAAAGGGATTTGAAAATATGAAAGTTACATACAAGCATAAAATGAATAGAATAATAGAAATCTATTTTTTTTTTTTAATTTAGCGTTTGATTTTTTTTCTGCTTTCTAATATTCTTTATGTGTTTCCTATTTCAAAATATTTAATTAAAAGAATGAAAATATATCACCATAATTATTTTATAGTTTTTATTGAATAACAAGATTTTGTTTGGTTTTAGTACTTTTGTAGAGGAATTAATATATTTTTTCAAGATAAAAGTTAAAAATATGGCACACATTAGTGAAAGGTTTCATCACAAAAAATTATCGAGCAAATTATAATTTAGTTGTTTTTATTGTGAAAATTTGCCATCCAATTTGTGTATGCGTTATGAAAAATTATTTGGATGGCACACTTTGCTAAAATGAAATGCAAAAGATATATGAATAGAAAAGTTCAAGACTACTGTGAATCTAGTAGTGGTGTATGTCGAAAATAACAGTTTTTGAAAGAAAACGGTTAATTACACTATTAAAATCTGCAGCAAACTGTCCAACCATTTGACCGTTTTTATGGAAAACGTTCTCATAAAATCAATTTAACATTATTCTGGCAATAACATAGTGAATAATATTGTCAAATAGGCTTAATAATATGGCCAAGTAACCATTACCGTTAAAAAACGCGAAATGACTGGACAGCTTTCTTCAGATTTTTTGCAGTGTAATTTATTGCTATTGTGACATATGGGAATGTTTCAAATTACGGTCTAGTTACCGTTAGCTATAAAAACAGTTGAATAATTGGGAAGTTTGCGCGAAGGTTTTTATCAGTGTAATGTAAAAGAAAAAGAAATCAGAACCATTAATAAATCAGTATGTTCTATAAGTAAATCTTCAAAATTAAATTATGTTACCGATTATGATATCGAAACACTTAAAGTTAATGTATGCAAATTTTCTAATAAAAGAATATATAATTGTTTAAGCTTAATGTATGTCGTGAATACAATTCAAATTATTTTACTTCGTTTGTAATTTTCTCGCACTGTAACTAGCAATTTCTGCACGTACTTTGTTTGTAAAATATTACTCTTCTCAAAACGTGACGACTCTAAATAACCCTTTTTAACCGCACCACATAACTATAATATTTATTCGAGAATAGAACATTAAAATTCAAAACATCTTATAGATGTGTATGAGATTGTGCTGAAATTATTTTAATTCTTATGGTGCTTTTGAACTAATAACAGATTAATTGTTTTATTAATAATTGTCTGAGCGAAGCGAAGGCTAATACTCAGCGAAATATTACTGTCCGGACACATTACTACTACGATGGACATTAACGCCATGTCCTACTAAAAAAAAAAGCCTAATAAAAACCTTTCGTCAAGCAAAAATAAAAAAATATTTGTCGGATTTCGTTTCTGATTGCACCAGAAAGTACCTATGAGGGTCGCCTACTGAATGCACCTACTATGAAAAATAAGTTCCAAACCGTTTAAAAATTATATAGAAAAAACTGATAAAAAAGCACAATTTATCTGCATACGTCACAGAAATTTGGTGTGCGTCACTTTCAACGGTTGATGTTTTCGTAGACAACTGGTTTGAACACATGGAGCAAATAAAAAAAAAATACGCACGCATTAATATTGAATAGATCAGTTTCAACCACGTGATCACAAACCTTGCAACAACGGTGGCAACTAGTTTTGGTGGGCAAACAAATAATAATACAGTACTCCGTACCACGGTGACCGTTTTTAGCCTGTTGTATAAAATCTGGCCTGTTGTATGACATACAATTGTGGATGATTAAAACAAAAGACATGAGTGTTTATTGCTCCGGGAGGTTATCTTTCTCTGGATGTCTGTCTGTCTGTCATACAGCATGCAATTTTCTTGTAAAGGGTGATATTATTATGCAGTAAAACCTCCATAACGGACACACCCGATTAGTGCACACCTCTATTTAGTGGTCATTTTTTCAATTACCAACCCTTAAATAACTGTACATTTTTTACTCTCAGTAGCGGACACCTCCAAATAGAGGACAAATTCTGCCCTCCCGAGGTGTTCGCTATTCAGAGGTTTTACTGATAAAACCGCCATAGCGGACACACCCGATTAGCGGATACCTCTATTTAGCAGACATTGTTTCAATTACCAACTCTTAAATAACTGTACATGTTTTACTCTCAGTAGCGGTCACCTCTAAATAGAGGACAAATTCTGCATTGTCGGGATGTTCGCTATTCAGAGGTTTAACTGTATATAATATTGATAGTTATTTTACAGGACCACACAAAAGAATAAGAATATATGAAACGAATATAAACTAAATTCGGGATTGGTAGATCGCTGATGGGAATGTAATTTTAGGATGTTGTTACAGTCATCCGCAGCATGTTTTTAGAGTTTCGTTCATCTAACGAAACCCTACCTGTCTCACTCCTTTGTCTGTCTGTCTGTCCGTCTGTCACAGAGCCCATCCTCAGAAACTATGTCGGAGACTTGAAAATTTGCATACTTATAGCTGAACACCACACATCAAACGGCAAATAATAAAATTTTGAAAAAGTCTAATATCCTAGAGTCTAAAGTCCCTCTGGTCTCTAACTTGTGTATTTTAAGCAACTTTTCTAACTCAGGCCCTAATTTAATTAAGTTGGAGACATGAAATTTTGCATACTTATAGCTGAACATCTCACATCAAACGACAAATAATAAAATTTTGAAAAAGGTTTAATATTTAACCCTCTGGGCTCTAACTTGTGTATTTAAAGCAATTTTTCTAACTCAGCCCCTAATTAAGTTGGAGACATGAAAGTTTGCATACTTATAGCTGAACACCTGCGGTAACACGATAAATCATAAAATTTTGAAAAACTCATATTTAACCCTCCGGTCTGTAACTTCTGTATTTTAAGCAATTTTTCTAACTCAGCCCCTACTTAAGTTGGAGACATGACATTTTGCATACTTATAGCTGAACACCTCACATCAAACGTCAAATAATAAAATTTTGAAAAAGTCTAATATTTAACCCTCTGGGCTCTAACGTATGTATTTTTAACAATTTTTCTAACTCAGCCCCTAATTAAGTTGGAGACATGAAATTTTTCATACTTATAGCTGAAATCCTCACATCAAACGGCAAATAATAAAATTTTGAAAAAGGTCTAATATTTAACCATCTGGGCTCTAACATGTGTATTTTAAGCAATTTTTCTAACTCAGCCAATAATTAAGTTGGAGACATGAAAGTTTGCATACTTATAGCTGAACACCTCACATCAAACGGCAAATAATAAAATTTTGAAAAAGTCTAATATTTAACCCTCTGGGATCAAACTTGTGTATTTTAAGCAATTTTTCTAACTCAGCCCCTAATTATGTTGGAGACATGAAAATTTGCATACTGATAGCTGAACACCTCACATCAAACGACAAATAATAAAATTTTGAAAAAAACTAATATTTAACCTCTAATATTTTGTCTCGCGCAATTTTTAAATTTAAACAGTTTTGCAATACTGTTTTTTGTTCATTTTGCATAATAAGTGTAATGTGACGCAATTTCTTCTATTTCATACTTCTAACGCATGTTAATGAATTTATTTTACAATATCCTTTCTCTTTCAAAATTCACATGTAAATACAGTTTTAATGGCGTAATTTCCAATAAGTGCCTGCTTTTTATACCTAATTATTTAATTCTAATTTGAAGGGTTTTTTTTCTGTTTATAATAGTAACGTGTAAATATTTTTTTTTTTATTTGAAGCAAACATTATTGTTTGCGCTGTTTATACAGTTGGCAACAGTTTAAATTAATACCATTTTCTAAAATATGTAAAAAATATCAGTCAAAATGCTGAATATTTGAATTTAAAATAGAAATAAAGCCTCAAAAAATGAGTCAAATTAAAAAAAATTAATGAAATCTGCACACCGGGATTTTCTATTGAATAAAATGATCTAAAAATGATTAAATTCACATGTATAGCTTTTGCTCCTATAAAATTTTTTTTAATGGAACGATTTTGTCCAAATTTAGCATTAAATATCTCTTTAAATAATTCTTCGATTTGAAAACTGTATGCATTAGCGTGTTGATCAAACATTTCGCTATAATATCACCGATTTTCATATTTTTGTATGCAATAGTTTTCTTAATCTTAACGAAGAAAGACCTCCGGTCACAAAAAATTCAAAACCGGCGGCGACGGTGACAGCGTTAGTTACTTTTTTTAGAACAGAGAGATGTATAAAAATGAAAACTTGTCTATCTGTCTGTTTGTAATTCTACAAAAATTTACAATTTGGAAGCCAAAATTGTGAAAAGATACGTACATGTGTATTAAAACATGGCCGAGGCAACTTAAGAAATCCGGAATCGAAATAATTTATAGTTAATTTTTAATTAATAAAAAACCACCAATTTATCAGCAATTTCTTATCAAATTTAAACATTTTTCGTTATAGCAGTTGCCAACAATTAAAAAACACAATATAATTATTACTACAACAGTTAATTTTCTACTGCAAGATTTCTACGTGAAAAATGAAAATGAAATAAATAGTTTGACGAATTTTTAAAAAAGGTGAATATTACGTCATAACTTTTCTATTGCAAGATATTCACGTGAAATAATGAAAATGAAATAAATGGTTTGACAAATTTAAATGAAAGTGAATATAACTTCATAACTTTCCTATTTCAAGGTTTCCATGTCAAAGAGGAAAATATTACGTCACATTGGAAATATAAAGGACGTGGTGGATATAGTATAACGTCATATGAGTGTGAAAAATGTACTGAAGCATGATAAAAACCCGATTAGGGAAATATTGGCCTATTTTAACATTATTGCTTCAATTATAAATTGAAATAAGTTCATTTATAGCTGTATTCTTTTGCGTCTGTTATATACATTTATACATTTTTATATAGCGTTTTCATATGATTCATTCATACAACATTTCGACTGCTTTTTTTAATGTTTGTTTTGTGTTGTATGTTAAATTTTCAAATTGATTTTTCAGAACAAACATCCTTCAAATTCTGGGAAACGCCGGCACTTTAGTTTGTAACAGATAAATGACTTTTATATCTGTATATCTAATGCTAATATTATAAAGCGTTATAATATTATAAAGTATATAATATTATTAATGCTTGTACGTTTGTGAGGTGTTATCTCTGAAACTACATAGACAACTTAAAAAAATATTGGTGGCCATCTCTGCTCCGAAAAAAAGACTATTTTATGTCGCTGCAAGAACCTACATCGCTGCAGGAGCAAAAAAGTTCTAAAATTGCGATTACTGTGATATTGATTGGGTTAGAAACTTTAAATTTGGTGCGGTAGTTACTTTTAAGATGTAAATACTCGTAATGAACGCTCTCTAAAAGGTTCAATTTGACGGATAAACGCAAACACTTCTAGAAAGGTTCTAAACTATGATTTATTTGGAATACTGAAATTTTTGGGATACTGTTGGGGTTAAAAACTAGAACTTTGGCATGGTAGTAATTAATAAGATGTAAATGCTCGTTATAGAACGAATTCTAAAAAATAGAAAGACTAAACAAAGCAGAAAAAGATCTAAAGATGATCTAAGTAACGAAGTACATGGAATTGTTAGGAATATAAACATGAAAATTGACATGGCTGTATTTATCATGACGTAAATTCTCGCAATAGAACAATTTCTAAAAATGTCGCTATATAAAACAGTGCAAAAACAAAAAAACTTTCAAAATTTTTCTATTTCTGTGTTACTGCTGAGCCCAAAATCTTGAAATTTTGCTTCGGGTTAGTTTTAAAATATACAATTGTCTCTATGAATGGTTTCTAAAAAATTTAAAATTTAAAAATATGAAATTAACGGAAAGCGATCTCAATTACTATTAATTTGGAATTATTAGGTACAGCAACTTTAAATATTTCATAATGCTGCATTTCCTCCGCAAAACATGCGATTTAAATGCAACAAAACTGATAGATACCCACCTAGCATTAAATAAATTGTGTAAATATTGAATAAAGACCTGTATGAAATAGTGAGTAGGTTGCCCGAAAGTATTTGTTAAAGTGTTCCTTCTCTAGGCTTTTCTCTCTCTCGCCAATGCCACTAACAGAGGGAAGTGCCGTTTTAAATGTGATATGAATTTTTTATCGGATTCTTTTTTCTAGACATTTTATCATAAGGTCATATTCTCAATTATCATTAGTAGCTTTTTTATATATTAACTTATTCTGGTGAAATTTTATAATCGGGTTCATATTGGCGTATGTTAGCTTGCATGATTTCCTGAATAAATATGTATGGATTTGTAAATTACTTCAAATGACACTTTGACAGCTCAGAAGTTATGCAGACGATATATTCAGATCTTGTGTCATACTTTATGTTGTAATCATTGCCGATTTCTTTTATTTAATACATGCTAAATACAGCTCATCTTGTGCAGAATATGTTTGAAAACAAAACAATACAGCGTATGTAGTGGCCAGCATACACTCATCATTTAAATCCGATCGAGCATATCTAAAACACACTCTAACGAAGCATTGCATGCCACTGTTGATGTATTCGGTACTTTGATTACTATATTAGATTTTGAGGAGAGAATTCCTTAAATGTTATCGACAACCTCATTGAATCCGTGGAAAACAGATATTGTACAATATTAACTATTCCGGGGGAGCACACACCATATAAAGTATAGTCCATTCTTTTTAAACATCATATATTTGTCATTTAAAGTTACTAAAATTACTGCGGAGCGTCTGATTATGCTCTTGACATCATTTAATATAGTTAAAATTCCGATATAAGTAATTTAGTGTTTCATTTTCTATTTTACTTTTAATATATTGCGTACTTTCAATTTTATATCCATGCATGGCTGTCTTGAATGGTTTGATTTCTCATTTTATTAAACAGTGTATACGAACTTATATATAAGATTTTGTAATTCTACGATTCGTTTATTTTCATCATTTCAGTTTATCGCAGTATATGGACAATTAAAGATAACATCTCATTTTCTTTGCTTCCACATGTTATTATTAAATCTATGTTCTCAGTAAATGCTCAGACTAATCCCTCTGAGGGAAGTCCTAGTTAACAAAATATCCTTCTTGATTTTAATTCTTTAATCTAAACGTACATACTGTTAGTTTTTATTTCATGTTATGTTCGTACCGGCAAGTGCCTATCCATACTGCTTCAAAATATATATAGTATTTAATAAAGTCACTACCTAATTAACTGCCTACGAATTAATTTCGTTTAAATCATGATATTCATGATTTTGGAACTTCTATCTATCTAATTATATAAAATCCAAGTCTCTGTGTGTCCCTCACAATTCCGGTAATACCGACTCCTTGATATGAGTAATTGTTGAAAATTACTAATGCAGGGTTAGCACAGTAGCGCTAAACGGTGGCCAACTTGGCGAAATATCGCCAAATTTGGCGTCAAAAATAAGTTGTCATATATGAAGCCAACTTGGCGATAGCTAGCTAATTCGACGAAATTCCCATTTAAAACCATTAAACTTTCATAAAGAAGTTCACCGCAATTTAATTTAAACTCCGCTCTTTTTTCAAAATCTATGGGTTAGAATTTAAAGTGTAATATATGGAAAAGTACATCTTTACATCTTCTACCCGATGCTACTAATAAAATATTCGCCAATAAACGATGCTATAACAGTCAGCTTCAAACTGCGCGATTTTAATGTGCTTTAGGGTACTTTTCCAGTATAGGTATTTTGGCGAAAAAGATAATATGGCAACAACATAAAAAATCCATTTATCTAATTTTATGCAGAAACAGAAGAAATTTTTGCGTAAAAAACGTGAATAATATACATATAAAACAAACAAAAAAGCTCATCAAGTTTGTTTTCATAGCTGTTTATATGATCTGACAACAAATCTCACTTTCTGATGCCCGAAATATACCAGGCTTTTTTTAAGAAACTAGGGGGCTCTGCCCTCTACGAGCTACGCTCGTCAACCCCCGCTCAGACACCGCAGACTCTAACAGCACGCTAATATGATCGGCTTTAAAAAGATTTCGGGAGATTGAATTATAATTTGAATCTGACAATTATAATCTGACGTAATTTTCACCAGACTTTTCTTTCTCTTTTTAATATTCACGTAAAAATACTTTTGTTAGAAATGAAATATTATGATCATCTTCAAATATCAAATAAATGTCTCGCGCAATTTTTAAATTTAAACTGTTTTGCAATACTATTTTTTGTTCATTTTACGTAATAAGTGTAATGTGACGTAAATGTGACGTAAATTCTCCTATTTCAGACTTCTAACGCATGTTAATAAATGTATTATTTTAAAATAATCTTTCTCTTTTAAAATTCACGCGTAAGTATAGTTTTATGACGTAATTTTTAATGAGTTCCTGCTTTTTATATTTTCTGTTTATAATAGTCACGTGTAAAATAAATTTTTAATTTGAAGCAAACATTATTGTTTGCGCTGTTTATACAGTTGGCAACAGTTTAAATTAATACAATTTTCTAAATTTTGTAAAAAATATCTCTCGAAATGCTGAAAATTTGAATTTAAAATAGAAATAAAACCTCAAAAAATGAGTCAAATTAAAATACTAAATGCAGTCTGCGCACCGGGAAATTCTGGCGCATAAAATGATCTAAAAATGATTAAATTCCTATGTGCAGTTTTTGCTCCTATAAAACTTTTTTAATGGAACGATTTTGTCCGAATTTGGCATTAAATATCTCTTAAAATAATTCTTCGATTTGAAAACTGTCTGCATCAGCGTGTTTATCAAACATTTCTCTATAATACTACCGATTTTCATATTTTTGTATGCAACAGTTTTTTTTTTTTTTTTTAAATATTAATGAAGAAAGGCCATGATTAAGCATTCAAATTGAATGCCGATCTCCCGGGAATATCTACGCAGATTTTCATTGGTCCATTTCCAAATCAAAATTTTTTTTTATATATAGAAGGACTCCAAAGCCCCTATAGTGGAAAAGTATAAAACTGTCTATTATTTTGCGCTGTAGTTTGTAATATATGTAAGGGGGCGGGGGAGCGAAAAGTTTAAACATTAAATATTAAAGTTTCTATAAAGCAGTATAAGACTAAAAAAATAAGAATAAAATAAATGTAAAATAAGACTAAACAAGAAAGAAAAATCATGCGTTAAGCATGGAACATGAATCACTTTCCAACATTTCCTGAATGCTTTAACAAAATTTCGTTATTTAAGTAGATAAGGTAAATAAGATAACTAAGTAAACATTTTAGAAAACGCATAAAACATTTTAAAATTGATTTCTAGCAGTTAGCCGTAGCCAATAGTACCGTTATTACACGCCACTATTTAGCTTAAACTACTGAAATCACATTTCCCGATATTATCACAAATAGTCTGTTATGTATCAAATACTTTGCGTGACCCTGTATGTCATTTTATCTACATTCTACAAGCATTTCATAGTAAACTAAATTCAGTTCAGCGTAAAAATGCATAACTCCTTTAAAAACTACCTTTAAGGCCTTTACGTTACTACTTAGTTATCCCGTTGACCAAAAATCTATCGCCAAACTGTAAGATTAAATGCCAATAATGGTGGATCCTAAATTTCACATTCACTTGACTTTAAGCAAGTTATACGTGTTTACGTCATCAAGTGATTTTTATTTCGACGTTTTATTTATATTTTTATTAATATTATACTAATTTATTTGTTCTTCTGTTATTTAAAATAAAAATTATGTCAATTTGTATAATTTGGCGAAATTGGTCGACGGGATAACTATTTAGTACTATTTAATCTCATACTCAGTAACCCTTATGAATTCTTTTGTGTAGCCCTGTATATGAACTATAGTATTTATACACACAGTTTAGTATGCATAAATATAGTGAAACATAAAAGCGCATATCATAATTAAAAATGCATTTCCAGCAATCACCTCTTATATACAGTACTTCGGAGAAAAGTTTCTTGGCGAGAAAGAAGTTTGCCAACGTATTTTCTGACAACCTATTTAGTGTATCATACTCACAAGCCATTTTGGCTAAGATGTTATATATTCCCGCGGCTGCCATCTTGGATTTCTCAGCGATGTTTTGTTGGCGTTTATCGATAAGGTAACCTCAACGATTGACGTGTTCTGGTAACCCCATTAAGCCTAACATGCGCATAAATCTACTTGGCGACATTTACTTGGCGCAAAAGGGGTTTTCACGCCAAGAAAAAGTCCAAGATGGCGCCCGTGGGAACATCTGTTCCGCGATTTTTTCCATATGTATGCAATTTAAGCTGAAAAAAGCTATTTACTCATTTTTATAAAGAAACAATTAATTTTTGCACAGATGTCATATACGCAACGGGTTTGGCGTGATTTTTTTCTGACGCCAATTTGCCAAAAATCTCGCTTTCGAATACCAGTTACATATATATTTTTAAATTATTTACTATCATTTTGAAAAGGAAAAAACAATAAATAAATAAAAATAACGAACTGTTAATTTTATTAAGCTGAATTTCTACAACTTAATAAAAAAAAAAAAAAAAAAAAAAAAAAAAAAAAAAAAAAAAAAATCTATTTGTAAACAGTGGTGAGAAAAAAGTCTGCGAGTTTGCAAGTATTCAAAAATATTTTTGTTGAGCAAATCATTTTATTTTGAACTTTTCCAGTAAGGAATATTTAAAAAAAATTGTATTTATACTACTAAAAAATTTATCAAATTATTATTATTTTGTAATATATAAGTGACATCGATGCTTTTCAACATTTATTTCAGAAGAAAAAAAATATACGGACTAGAGAACAGGAATTCTGCTATTTCAGAATTTAGTGTCGCCCCCAGCATTTCCATAACTTCATTTTCTTCGGGTGGACTGGTGGTTTTTATTATTATGAAACAGCCATTATAAATGAAGTGTTAGGTGAAGATGAAAGAGCAGTCGTAAAAAGTTAGAACTCTGATTTTCTGCTAAGAATGGAAGAAAAAAATGGCTATAATTTTTTTTTTTTTCATTCTGACCAGAAAATCAGAGTTCTAACTTTTACGGCTGCTCTTTCATCTTCACCTAACGCTTCATTTATAATGGATGTTTCATAATAATAGAAACCACCAGTCCACCAGAAGGAAATAACTCGGTTAAGCGGGACTCGGATAATCGGGACTCTACTGCAAAACATATTTCAATTTTATGACTTAAAGCACACGCTTTTATTTTATGTAAAATGACGTCATTTGCATTAATGTAGATTCTTAAAATTAAATATAGTTTGTAATAGCTCCATATTTTAACATAAATCGTTCATTTATATTTTTCTCAAAATAGCACGTATTTTAATTAATTTTTTTTTTCAATTTTTATGAGAAAATGGCAACAAGAAGATAGAATTGCTATTTTTCAACAATTTTTTCTTTACTTTCTACAGAAATGGCGTACTTGAGTTGCCAAAATGAAACATATGTCGCTAAAAACTACAAAAAAAATTTAATATTTCGAAAACAAATGGAGATGCAGTTTTCAAACAAATTGCATTAAAAAGTACTTTTTTTTCCCAATACGACGGTATAAACATTGAAAATGTACGATGCTTAGAAGTTTTAGAAAATGCTGTAGAGAATTTAATCGCACAATAATACATCTGCTTTGTTTATTGCTAGCGTCTGTAAGCTAACGTTATTTTTTGGAGACAAAATAAGCTGGGAGAAAGAAATAGCATACCGTTCCGGGGGCTAATAAAAGTTTAATTAATAACTATCGAACAAAACAGTTTATATAATTAAAAAAAAATAAAAGTAAATAAATAATTTATTATTATATAAAAAGTAATAGCGGGTTACCATATCAGGCAAAATAACACCATTTTGGCGTCAATTAGGTACCCCGTTGCATATATGACATCTGTGCCGTAATTTGTATATAAAAAATATTATATATATTTAGAAATGATTTTTTATGTATATATATATACAAACAAAAATAATTCATTACATTTGTTTTCATAGCTGTTTATATATTTTGGCAACATATCTCACTTTGGCACAGATGTCATATGCGATTTTTTTTCCGACGCCAAATTTGGCGAAAACATCAACAGCATAAACAACAACATCCGAGTTACCATATCAAGCCAAATAACGACACTTTGGCGCCAGTTAAGTACACGTTGCGTATATGACATTGGCGTCAGAAAAAAAATCGCGCCAATATGGGACGTATATAACATCTGTGCCCTCACTTTCTGATGCAAGAATTGCGCCAAGCTTTTTTTAAAAATGCAAAGTGAACTATAGTGAAGAAGTACCTAAATAAATAATAAACAATAATAAACACATGTATAAATAAAAATAAAAATTCATGAGGTTTGTTTTCATAGCTGTTTATATATTTTGGCAACATATCCCACTTTCTGAAGCCCGAATTGCGCCAAGCTTTAAAAAAAATGAATTTTTAATGGAAAAGTACCTAAATAAATAATTAACAGACGTAACCAATTATATACACTAAAACATCTTATTTCGAGATCAAAGCATTGTTTTTAATTTCGATTAAAAATTGCATATATCCAAGGGTAACTTCAGTTGAAATTAGGTTGACAGCTTAATATCTCATTCCATAAACCTAAACAAACACAAGTGATTCATTCATCGTGAATCGTAAAAAATATTAAAACATTGAGGGAATCATTCATAAAGTGAGTTCTCCAACAATCAATCGAAAATATTCTTATGACGTCATAAATACATAGTAGGTAAAATGGTGGCGGTATCGTTTGTTAATGGTTTGAATTCACAAAGATTTTATTTTAAAATATCTCTTAGTTACATTACTTTATTGTCATATTTGTGAGCTCAGAACAAAAACATATTTTTTCATTATTCAGTTATTAAATAATGAAAAAAATTATAAATGCATGATTCAAAAAAATTAAATAATTTTCTTTCTTAATGCTAAAAAATAACATTGAAGTAACAGCGGGTTTAAGTTAAATAAGTGTAGCTGTTTAATTCTGTTGTAATATTCAAAATAACTGTATTTATTAGATTTCGGTAAACAACATCAAGGCCCGATATTAGAAGAATTACAACGTCATTTTAGAATCTTTCTTTTGGAGAAGCTTTTCTAAATTCCACATTTATATGGAAATTCTTCAGTGCTACAAATATTATCCATAGCACTGACATAACATCAGAACGGCCGGGAATTTTTCACAAGTTTTTGAAAACTACTTTATATCAGAAATTTTATTGAAAACTGGTTACTTCTTTGTTATAGCGGCCCACATAATTATGATTTTGACAAGTTGCAACCAATTTCACCAACGTCGTAACCATGATCGTGAAGCACACACGTATAATACCATTTCATTAAATCGTATACGATAGTTGAACAGTTTTTACCTTACTTCAAGTGTGCAATTTGTTTATTTTTAAGATTTAACAATCTAAATTGTCCAATATATGAACTGAAAAAAAATGTAAACAAAGATTGAATAGACATGACCGCAAAAGTTTGAAATCCGCAGATCACTTGGAACCAAACTGTGCTGATTAGTGATCTTCTACTGTACACTGTTTTTCATAAATGTGTTTCGTTCTTAAAATGTGTCATTTTCATCTATCACTGTGGAACAAGCGAGAAAAACTCATATTCTTGCGCATGAGTTGAATATATCTTTATACCCAAATTTCCGTCATTTTTGACGGGCTACCTTTCTAGAATAAAAATAAATAAATACAGCGGAAAAAAGATTCTAAAATACATTTAAATACTTATTAAAATGATACTGTTTATGTCATATCAGATCAGTATATAAGAAACTAGATTCTAAATTTACATTTAAAATGATGCAAACTTAAAAACAGTGTAATAAATACAGTATAACTGTAAACGGATCTATCAACACTTTTTGATTATGTATTAATTGTTTGTTCACTGTGCATGTTTATCAGAAAGACAGATTTTCAAACAGCAATAAATGATTATTTAAGTTTTTTAACTAGAAATTTTTATTTAAAAGTAATTTTTTTTACATTATTTTCTTTTTTGAATGTGAAATTTTAATATAAATGTGATAATTATCCATAGCCTCTGATATATTTGTAAAAAAAAAAAAAAAAAAAAAAAATCTACTAAAAATTAAACTTGTTGATGAAGGAGCGGGACTTATAGTATCTAGCCCTGTTTAACTGACCCTAATATTTTCCCATATATATATATACTTGATTTAGATTATCGTAAAATGTTTTTGGTAATAAAAAAGTAGTTTAAAATGCATAAGGTTCTTTAAAGTGGACATTTCCTTTGCGTTACAAGAAAACATTGTTTGTTGAAACTTTACCCCCTAAATGATACATAATGATTACACAGATATAACTCATATTTAGTAATCTTCTGAAGCGTAATTGTTTAAGTTCTTTAGAAATTAAATTAAAAAAAAATATGTGCCTTTATTTGAAACGCTTTACCTTTCTTTACAAATCGGAAAGCATTTTTCATATAAAATTTCCACCAAAACACATTTCATAATTTATGTCATAAAATTCACAAAATACCGGAAAATTTACGCAGATTGAAGAACTGAGCTTCTAATCTCCGCTTTCAATAAAGTACAATAGATCGTAAAGGTAAACATGCCACATTCGGGAAGATTTATGTTTAAACTTTTATGTTGAACAAAAACAGCAATAAAATGCTATTTGTCTTTATGAGATTATTATTTACCCTTAAATTCTTATTTGTTTATATTTTTAAAATTCTTGTTTAAATGTAAACATATCTCAGGTATCTGCTGCGAAGCAAGAATTTAAATATCAGTATTATTTGTAGGAGTATTTTATTTTAATTAATTATTTTTTTAAGAGTATTTATCACTCTTTCTTGCATAGAATGCCGACATAGAAAAATCAGTGATATTACAAATGTAAAATTCCTAAACTTAATACAGTGGTTAAATATATATTGTGTTTTTTTTCTTTTATAAATAATGTATTTCTATCATGGTACAAATAAATTTAAAAAATATATATATATTTTATTCTTTAACAGTTCAATAATTTTCCGCTACTGATAAAATATAAATATCAAAGAAAACAACTACAAATAACACTTTTTATATAAATAGGAAATTTTAATTAGCAAATAAATAAATAGAATGCTAAATTCATCTTTAAAAAGTTAAACTTACGATATGTGCAAATTACTTAAAAGATTGTTAAATATTTAAAAAGGTTTTATTTTACTTCAATAATTCTTAGTACTTTCATCTATATACATAGCCTTCGTCAAAGAATACAAAAATAAAAATACTACTATTAACGTCTTGTTTTCAAATGTCACGTAGTTGGTGTCGAAAGGAATGAAAGTGGAAGTCAATTTTTAGATCCGGGAAACAATGGGAAAATAAAACATGGATGTAGGGAAATTAAATATTACTCGTTTTATGATACTTTAAGCAAACTGAGCCAAATTCTGGGTATATTGTAGGATGAAACGTCATTACAAACAGTATTTTCTTCAGTAATAATTTCTATAGATTCAGGGATATATAAATCATAATAATTCTTTAAAGGGCATATAATTTTTGTATCTTCGAAATTAACTTGTATATTCTGCTTCTGGTTAAGTCTTGACAGGGCTGGCTTGTCTGTTGTACTTCAAATCTCTCAAATGTTCTTTAATACGATCGTTAAGTTTACAAGAAGTCATTCCTGTGTATTCGAGCTAAATATTTTCTGTTTTCAGTGGAATTACATATACTCCAGAAACTTGATCGTTCGAGATCGGTCTATTTTGACACTAACTAGATGCCAATGTTGCTACTTTGAAAGACTTACAAAGACTTACACTGCCACTCCTTTCGACACCAACTACGTGAAATTTGAAAACAAGATGCTAATAACACTATTTTTAATTTTGCATTCGCTGACGAAGGTTGTGTATATAGTTGAAAGTACTAAGAAATATTGAAGCAATTTAACACCTTTTTAAATATTTTATCATCTTTTAAGTAATTTTCACATAGTGTAATATTAAGATTAAGAACTTTTAATCTTTTCGGAAGTTTTGCATTTCTGAGAAGAGTCTATGTTATACACTAGCGTTGAAATTAATTGGGACACTTATCTAATATTTGTGTCTCTAGAGGGTGACAGACAAATAGATCTTCACTGTGATCCACATGAACATATTTAAAACACACTTTGAAGTTAAAATTTAGTTTCGAGTGTGTTGGGGGGTAAAAAAAAATTAATAAAAAGATTCTTTAAAAAGGGAATGAAAGAGGCGATATTCATCTGAATTTTCGTGATATTCAATTGTGCATTCTATATAAGTTCTATGGATTGTTTAGTGCTAAAGGACGAAATAAAATTTATTCTATCGTAAGCGCGTGTGACTCAGACTGATAACAGTGTTCAGATAGTTTTGTGTTCTGAAACTTTTTGTTGGTTTCTTAAATAATCTTGAATTAGAATTTTCACATGAAAGCGTGACTTAATGCATGTGTGGGCAAAATTGGAAAGGTTTAGCCTAAAACTGAAAATGTCTAAAATAAAAAAGTTATCTATATACTTCTCCCAAAAGTTTATACACCATAATATGAACGAATTAAAAAAAAAAAAAAAAATCAGGTGTGTGTATAACAGCAACAATTTTTGAATGTTATCACAACTGTAAAGGTGATACTTAATATGTGATTATAAGTATATCTAAAATTTTACATAAGATAATTGTAAATTAATTCAACGAGACAACGTTAACATTACTCAGGCACAAATTTCATATCAACAGATTAACACCAAAAAGTGCATGTTTATACTTATTTTTACAAACCCAGTAGAGCCTGCGTAAATTTCCAAGAATATCCCTATATATTGAACAAGTTTAAAAACACTCTTATGCCATTTTTTTTTTTTTACTTTTTTTTTTCTTTAAGGGTACGAGGGACCTTAAAAAACTTAAAAAATCAATTTTTTATTTTTTGTAAATTTCACTTTAAATATTATTCAAGAGTACATTATATGCATTATGGCATGCATTTATCACACAAAAAAAAATTTTTTTGAGAAAAAAATGGAATTTTACGCGTAGTCTTAGAAATCTTCGAAATGCCCCCTGCGCGTTCTGTATGAATGAAACTCCCCAATACTTTTTATAAAAATTTGGTTTATATATATAAATAAAACTGTGCATCGAATTTTATATATTTAAATAAAAAAAGAAATTGAAATTTTTTCGAAAAAATTTCAAAAAATTTTGAATTTTTTTTATACTTTTATATTCAAATATATAAAATTCGATGCACAGTTTTATTTATAGATATAAACCAAACTTTTATAAAAAATATTGGGGATTTTCATTGATATGGAACGCGCAGGGGGCATTTCGAAAATTTCTAAGACGCGTAAAATTCCATTTTTTTTTCAAAGATAAATTTGCTTTTATATTTTTTTCGTGGTAAATGCATGCCATAATGCATATAATGTACCCTTGAGTAATATTTAAAGTGAAATTTACAAAAAATAAAAAATAGATTTTTAAGGTCCCTCGTCCCCTTAAATCAATTATGATGGTATATAAATACAAATCAAAAATAGATATTTGATTTTAGCTCATTGTAATTCTGTTTTACTTAATAATATCGAATAAGACAAACAGTAAATCTATCCAGTAAGGTATCATTTAACTTAGTAATTCACAAATATAATATCTGTAACTCTTTTTTTTTTTTTTTTTTTTTTTTTTTTTTAAGATCACGTTTATATGCATTACGCAGAGTGCAAACTAAAATAAGATATAAATAAAAAAAAATATATTTGAAAAGATAAAATTATGGAGTATGTGTTTTCCTATAGTAAATGAACAGAGATTTAACATAGTGTGTGACCGCAATGGAATTAGTTCCAAAAATTTGAACTTGCACACCTTATCTTAAAAGCTATACGATATAAAGAAAAACATATAACATTAAATCACATATTATATGTAAGAATGATTTTTTCATAAAAATATATTGTATTACATATTTAACCCTCTCGGTACCGAATTTTTTTCCAAGTTTGGGGAAAATTACTTTTACGCTAACAAAATTAAAAGTAGCAATGGAAATCACAGAAGTTACAGTTTACTTAAATTTAAAGAATGTGTTCTTTACAGAAACCTAACGAATGTAGTTATGTTGTATGTTTTTCCTATAAAAATAGTCTAAGGAAGAATTTTTTAAGACGTTTGGAAAATGTCGTATTACAACCAGATTAAACAAACATAAAAAAATTTAGTAGCATTTTTTATCTTTTATCATAAATTACTAATTCGGAAAAGGAGTCCCTAAGTTAAATTTAAAGACTGAAACATATGTTTGAATTAAAAGAAACGCCAACGGTTTACTAATGATTAATAAAACTTTTATTAATATTATTATTATTAAATGCTGAAACATAAGAAAAATCATAATAGTAAATGTATGCACATATGCTATCACTATTAGGTGTTGGAATTAACAAAAATAGTTTATTTCTTTCAAATATTGCAATTCGAAGTAGGAGCCTCATATGAGGCTCAGGGTAACGAGAAGGTTAATTAAAACAGCAGCTTTCAAATCTATACGAAATTAAAAATATCATTTATTAGTGTTTTAATGTGATGAAATTATTTCAGGTATCTCAATTTTTAGGATATCGATTCTTATTTTTTAAATGTAACTTAAGTATTTTAAACAATAAATTCGCTTTCATAATTTTATTTAAGATTCTTTTTATTTACTTTTAATATGTATGTTTTACTTATATAAAAATTTTTTAAAAAGGAAATTCTATTCTATAGAAAACATCAACTTTCATCAAGTGGAACAAAGTATAAGAAACATTTTTCCCTGAGTGGTCACTCTGGTTACTTCGAGAAATACTTTGACTATGTTTAGAAAAATCGTTGTTACAAAAATTCCGTTTTCCTTAATGGTAAATTTTATTTTGTTGTTCGTGTATAATACTCGATGAAGTTTTACTTGCTTTTCTTTTATTTAAAAAGTAAGAGTTAGCGGTTTTGTAAGTTTTGTTGATGTTGTTGTTGTTTTATTTGAGAAACGTTTAAAGTATATTATTAAATATTTTCATCAATATTTTACAGGAACAGCGAATTTTTAATCAATAATGTTACAACGACTTATGATTTAGATAAATAATAGTATCTTTAGATACTAATGATGAGCTCGAAGTGCCTAGGAGTCGTTCGGTAGCTTCATCGCCCCGAGCCCTCCCTTACCTCTTTTCGGTTGCTTCAATTTGTGTAATTTCTCTTTTAAATTTGTCCGGTTTCAATTTTGATTTTTTTTTTTTTTCAACGTTGCTTTCGCTAGAGAGTCTTCACTCGGGACGTGGCTGGGGACTTACGAATCTTGCTTCCGCAAAAGAGTCGGACTAGAGTAGAAGAAAAAAGTGCTGTAACACAAAATATAATACAATGTGCTCAATATGTAATGCAAAATTGCGTAAATTACGATGAAGACTAGAAAAAACTCGATGAAGTTTTACATGCTTTTCATTTATTTAAAAGGTACGAGTTAGTGGCTTTGTAAATTGTGCTAGTTTTTTTTTTTAAATTTGAGAAATGTTTAAAGTATATTATTTAGTATTTTAATCAATATTTTAAAGGAACAGCGGTTTCCTAATCGATAATATTGCCACGGTTTGTGATTTGGATAAATATAGTTTTCAAAAGCACTCAATATGTTACACTAAATACACTGTAAAAAAATCCGAACAGTATTCCTGTAGGAATCGGAAAAATAGTTGCCCTTATCGTACCGGAAAATTTTCCGACCCAGCTCGGAATAAAATCCGTAAAAAAGGGAAACTTTCATTAAAACGGTACTTTACGGATTTTATTCCAATTTTACGGATTTTATTCCGATTTTACTCATTTTATTCCGAGCTGGGTCGGAAATTTTTCCGGTAAGATAAGGGCAACTATTTTTCCGATTCCTTTAGGCAATCTGGTCCTTTTTTTTACAGTGTACAGTAAATTATCTAAACATACTATTATACTAATAGTAATAACAAATTAAAAATATTTCTGCTTTGTACTTTGACGTCATAAGATTTTTTAAAGTTATTGTGACTTTAAGCGATTTCTTGTTTTTTTTTTTTTCTTTTCTTTTTTAAATGATTGGCAAGCATTTGTAATGATAAATTTGCTTTCTTCCTTTTATGTTTGATGCTTTTTTTTCTTTTTTTTTTATTCATATACTATTCATGTGTATAGTATATCATATTCATATTCATGTGTATAGTACTTGCGCATATTTTTTTTCAAAAACTAAATACCATTCCTTAGAAGGTAGAAACCTGCATAAACAGTTTATGTACAGTTTATATACAGTACAGTTTATGGTGAAAAAAATATTCTAAGAGATGATTTTGTTTGTCGTGAGAGATAATTACAGTGTTTCTATTTCAGCAGCTTTCTCATTTCGAAATTCTACAAGTAATTTGGAATAGTAATTTTTTTTTATTTAATCAATTATGTCTACCATTAAATAAAACGAAAAATAATTAAAATTTTCAGATTCATATTTTGAGTTTAAGAAAAA
The DNA here is from genome assembly GCA_963932465.1 of Maratus speciosus. Lineage (NCBI taxonomy): Eukaryota > Metazoa > Arthropoda > Arachnida > Araneae > Salticidae > Maratus > Maratus speciosus. The sequence continues at coordinate 521,368,157 of OZ010795.1, read as the reverse complement.
TCAGTTAAACTCTCAACAATTTCCTCTTACTATTTTGTAGAAAATTCTTTCTTAAGCATATTTCATTTATTTTATGTTTTATGTTGTTGTTGATGTGTAACAGTCGATGTATTGTGATTTGTTTTTTATGGAAAAATAAATAATGTTTGAATTTATACAAAAAAAATATTTTGTTATCATATGAATAGTAGAAGGAAATTTAGTATGTGTTTGCTTTGTACATTAAGGCGTTTTACTTTTTAAAATATTTTATGCTTACACTTGCTATTAAATTTGAAATATGTATTATACTTAGACAAAAGTTTATACTTATAATTTTAAGTTATTGATTCTTCCTTTTTAAGGTGATTCTCAAATATTTGAAATGATAAATTTATTCTTATCTTTTCATTTTATTTATTTTCTTTGTGGTTGTTGTTTAACATAACTCAACTACTTGTATAAATATTTTTGAAAACGGAACTTAAATTTCTTAGAAAGTATAAACTTTCATGAAGTGGAACAATGCGTAGGAAATATTTTGCTCTAAGTAATCATTCTGGGTGTTTTGAGAGATGATTTTATTATTTTTAGACAAACAGTTCTTAGGCATATTTCATTTTCGATTTTCAGTTTTCTTTCGTAGTTGATGCATAATAATGGATGTATTTTGATTTGATGTCTTTCAGGGAAAAGTTGGATATTTTTTAAGAATGAAAATTCTTTTTTAACATGAGAAAATTTTTATGTATATTATAAAACATTTTCTTAAATATATAGTAAAGACAATGGATTTCAGTGGAAGAAAGAGAAGTTTAACATTCTGAATTATATATATATTCTGAATAATCAGTTCGGTTACTCTGGTAGATTCTTTGACTATTCTTCGAAAAATCGCACTTAGGTATATTTCATAATCATTTGATCATTAATCATTTGATCATAATAATTTTCTTGTCCTTTTTTTCGTGTAGAACGTTTCATAGTTTTCTGTTAAATAGTTTTTGTTGTTCGAACACTTTGAATTTTTTGTTGGTTATAAATATAAAAATTTTTTGCAGCCTGTGTAAAAATTTTCGCGGAAAAATATTATACAATTGTAAAAAAATTATACTTTTTTTCGCTTTTTATTTTGGTTTGTTTGTATGTTGGGTCATTTATTTAAAAACAACCAAAAAAAAGTTATTATCTTTCGAAATGACTGACATTTCTAATCAGAAAGTTTTGAAATTTTTGTAGGTGATGTAAATCTGGTCTGCCGAAATGCTCTAAAAAGATTGTGTCGGAATACGGGAGTTTAGTTATATTTTTGCGTAGAAGAAAGATCGTCTCCGAGGGCGATTTTTTTTTAATTATTATTATTCTTATATTTCGTATTTTTGAAAACAGGTTTTCTCGTCGGAAAGAAGAGTGTCTCAACTTTAAATACATAATTTTTTTTTAACCGGTATCTTTTAGATTGAGCGGCCCTAGGAAAGAGATGCCGAAAAAGAGAAAAATATATTCGCGAAAAAGATCAGTTTTTTTTTTTTTTTTTTTTTTTTTTTTTTTTTTTTTTTTTTTTTTATGTTAGCAACAATATTTTTTCAAACTACACTGGGTTTCAAAATGATGTGAACACCCATTTTTTCAAGCATAAAAAAGAAGAAAATGTTGCAAAACAAACTGAAATCTAATCAGTGTTAGAAATAGAACGAATACTTTTATTTTATAACGAAATTTAATTGAAACAGCGTTTTATACATAAAATAAACATATTTTTTTTTTCATTTTGAGTCATTTCATAATGATATGAACATTTGCCAGAAATATAGATCAATAGCCAGTGTATGCACCAGATCTTTTAATTAATGTAAAAATGCCATCAGGCACGGCATGGACCAAGCTTTTAAACATATTTTGATTGATTTTATTAAAGTGGAAGATCATAGCAGCTTTTAATTTTGGAATTCTGGCGTATTGTTTTCTATTTGTGTAAACAGCTCTAATTAGTAGGATCCATTCATTTTCCATTGGATTTAAATCAGGAGAAACAGGTGGGCATGGAATTACATGTACACCATTATTAAGAAATCATTTACAGGTGCTGTTTGCCGTGTGGATGGATGCATTATCGTGTTAGAACATCCAGAAAGGTCCGCCAATTTCCTTAGCAAATGGCAGCAAGGTTTCTTGAAGTAGATCGTGGTAGGTTAGTGCACTCATTCTGCCAGAGGGAAACGCAACTGTGACCAATAATTAAATCCAAACGCAGCCCAAACAGTGAGTGAACCTACACCCTGCTGGCGTCTTGAAAATGCTTCTGGTTTCTTGCGCAGATCGTGCCAATAATAAGAAAAAACGTCCGGACCATCCAAATTGAATTTTTAATCGAAAAATATTACTCTTTCATATTCTAACTTACAGGACATGTGATCCTTTGCCCCATCCAGGCAATTCTGCTGATGTATTTTAGTTATACGTGGTTGGGACTTTTTTCCTTGTACCTCGTCATCTTAGAGCTCTTGGCTACTCTGAACAAGGAACTTTTTGACACTGCTAACAATAGATCTCTTGAAAGTTCGTCTAAAGTTGTTTTCCTATTGCTCATTCTGTTTAATATGGCTCTTTTTTCCCTTTTGGACAGCTTTGGCGGACGTCCAGGAGACTTTGAGATATAATCCTCTTTTAATCGAAGAAAATTTAATTTTACATCTGGAGATCTTTTCAGTTATTTTGCGATAGCCCTTGCCGATTGCCCTTGATCCTTTAAAGCCACAATTTTCCCTTTCTCAAAACCACTTAAAGCGCTTTTACGACCCATACTTCTAGAACACACTTTGCGGTGAAGTTTGAAAATTTCTAGTCTGCGAAGTATCTTTATATGCTGAACTAATTTGAATATTTCGGTTTCTTCTTCTCGGAGTGGCCTTCAATATTCCTGTACAGTTTCCATGCTCGTTTAGTGATAATTTCGATCAATGTTCATGTAATTTTGCAACACATTTTTTTTTTAGATAATTCATATTTTCAATTAATTTAAAGTCTCACATTTCTTTTACAGCTATGTAATATGTAAAATTACTGTATTGGTCTCGAGAATGAAGTTTTCTAATAATTATTTATGAATTTTTGCCAGAATATCAAAAAATCACTAAGTGTTCATATTATTATGAAACTCAGTGTAATTTCGGCTTTTAAGACGTACCATTACGAAATTTAAGAAAATGTTTACTTTTCTCCGTATCCCAAACGGTTTGGACGTAGTGTGCTTTAAAAAAAAAAAAAAAAAAAAAAAAAAAAAAAAAAAAAAAAAAAAAAAAAAACAGCATATACCTTCCGTTCTACATGATCCAGAATGAAGGGATTGAAAATGCGGGCGCATGTCTCCCCCGATTTGCAATGACAGATCGCTTTTTTTTTATGAGTTTATAATTAATATATCAGCTAAATATAAAAAAAGGTAAAAAATCTGAGCCTCAGATGCATCAGGACATGCATTGGACTATCCTCATGCAAATTTTGAGACAGACAGACACACACACAGAGTGAAACTTTCATTTATTAGTATAGTTTTTTTTTTAAATTAAACATTCTTTATCGTGAGAACTGGATGTAACGTTTTAAAATAATAAATTCCTCAAAAATAAGATAAATATTTTGCTCTATGAAACATTTTATGAGCTATGCAATTGCAAGGGTTTTATTCTTCGCAGTCAAACATTGTTCTCCCAAAAGCGCAGTCCCTTTGTATACTCGTATATTGATTATAGATAAAGCCCTTTTATAAAACTAAATGCTATTCAGAAATTATGTGAAAAATATCTCGTTTCTTAAATTTATAAATTAGTTTTCAGAAGGAAGATAACATTTCATACTGTTTTTTCTCATAATATGAGACTGAAAAGTATTTGTCTGCCTTTTATTTTTCTACCTTGGACGGCATGGAAAGCGTCGGTGTGTTCTTACACACTCCTACATATCAATACTGTGATTTATTATCATTCTTCAGTGGTATCGTTATAAATCATTACTCTTTCTGTCTAAATCATATATTTTTTACTATTTTATTATCTTACCTGTAATTTATCATAGTAATCCTAGGTCTTACCATGATATAGAAATCTAATACATAAAATAATCCAATTTCAAGAAGTATACTAATGGAAATTATAATATTTTTTATTTTTATATTGAAATTCAGATTTTTTTCTTTCGTATTTTTTAAAAAGATAAGTTATCGTGAAATAATACTTATTTTAGTTTATGAATAATTTTATGTTTTTTTTTCAAAACGCACATCGCCAAAAATAATTCGTAAAGAATAAATCCATCGTACATAACAGCAATGTATAAAATAAAGAAGACCTTAATGCTTGGAAAAAAACTTTTGTTTGATAATAATATTTTAACAAGTCTTATTGCAGAAAACGTTCTGCGGTACAAGGAAAGGTTTGAAGTATCTGATATGCTATGGATGATTGCATATTATTAAGAAACGTTATTAGGATTTAAATTTAAATTTAGTCAGTTACACTTTTTTAAAACAGCTATTAGTTTTATTTTAAAAATGCATTTAGCAAAACAAAATCTTACTCCAAAGGTTATTAGTAATATTATAATCATTTTAATTCCCTACAAGTTTCTGAATTAATCATAGTTTAATTGATAAATTGAATAGTATAGTTGTTATTAGTTTTTCTTTAAAGTGCATTTTATGTTTATTGAATTCAGAATTTAATTTAAATTAAAACTTTAAGTTTCTATTCTTTAGGAGAATTTTACTGTATTTTATATAGTTTAAATTAAAGTTTTAATTGTTTTAGTATTTGAATGAATTTAAACTATAGCCTACTTTTCTAAAGCTGAAACGCAGTACATTTACAAAGAAATTAATACAACTCGTATTCTTTCAATTTTAAGAAAATCATAAAATGCTGTTATATCTGGTAAATGCTTATATTTGTGTATACAAAAAAAAAAATGAAGTGTAAAATACAGTTTATAAGATTAATATTTTAGCTTTCACAAAAACTAAGAAATAAAAACCTGGCTGCCTGATTACAGAATACGGCTGGAAATTTTTTTTCCTATTGAAATCTCAATATATTTTTACATTTAATGTACTTTTTTAGATTGCCCTCTAACAGCACAAAAAATAAAACAGCATGAAAAATATCAATAATATATTCAAATGATATTTTTGAAATGTATTAAAAGAGATAGCTTCGTATAAACCGCATGCAACGTTATATTAGCAAATCGCCAAAGAGTTCGCTACTACACCAGACTATTTGATTATGATAATTTCAGTAGTTCGATTTCATTTACGTTAAACTTGTGTTTTATTTAAATTTTAATTATTAATTAATTTATAGACGAATCTTTAATTTCATTATGGAATATTATCAGAGAAACAATTACTAAATTATTCATATTGTTTTAAAGGATAGCGGCTCAACCTTTTATAATCGGAATGCACGGGATATATGTTGATTTTTTTTTAAAAAATCATGCTTTAAAGCTATTTTAGAACCATGAAAAATCAGTTAAATGCGATACGGGCTTCTTACAAGAAGAACGTAATTTTTTTTTTTTTTTTTTTTGTATACGACGGTATAAAAAATTAAATTGTACAATCATTAGAAATTTAAAGGATTGGAGCAAGAACGAAATTTATTGCTGAGGTTTTATCACTTTCAATAGGACATCAGCATTACTCATCGCCAAAGACTTCGCTACTTACACCAGCCTATTTGATTATGATAATTTCAGTAGTTCGATTTCATTTACTTTAAACTTGTGTTTTATTTAAATTTTAATTATTTTTTTATTATAATTATAATAAAATTGTTTTATTATAATAACTATAATTAAAATTATAATTATTTAATTATTATAATTTTAATTATAGTTTTTGGTGTATGATATAGATGAATTGTCCTTTTTAATAATCTGGAATAAAAGCAATTGACATTAAATTCATAAGAAGTAAAAAACTATAGTTCTAAATTTATATGTACGTGAATTGCTCTCTGCTTTCATTACTAGAAATATTCTCTTTAATAGTTCCATATTATAACTTCTGTCTTGGATTCCTGATAAAATTAATTTACGTTGCCCACGTACAATGAAAGAACGTATTTGATGACATATTAGCCTTGTATTGCAATAATATAAAAATGAAAGAAAATATTATATAATAAAAATAATTCCACGTACCTAAAACATTTTTGGAATAGATAAAAACTGATATTTTCCAATAACTGAAACTATAAAAGTAATTTTCTTATTTCCTACATTTGTACTTATTGAAGGAAATAACAAATAAATCCCTTTAGCTACATATTTTCGCGTATAATATTGAAAGTGTGAAAATGTTTCATTTTTGTGTTAAACGATTATTATGACAAGCATTAAAAGCAAGAAACTAATCAAATTTTATTATCAAACTTGTTAATTATTTCTTTATGAGAAGTTAATTAAATATGTTAAAACATGTTATGAAGAAATTAAATGGGTTGTAAATCGTGTTTTACTTTCATTTATCCGAGTTCAAACAATTTCACGATATTTTATGTGTAGTAAAGAAGACAGAAATTAAATCTATAAACAACTTTTGAACATTATGCAAAGAGATTTCAGTAACATTTAAGTAGAATAAATTTAATTATGTTTTTATTTAGTTAAATGCATAAGGTTCGCTCAAATGAAAGTAGCATTGCTTTGATAACTCTGCCATTTAAAGAGGAAGATGACTGCGCATGTTCTTATAGAGCACGCAGACTGCTGGGAATGTATGCGATATCGTCAGATCCCGCCAATTTCCGTGCAAGTTTCGTAGTAGAAGAAGACCACAAGAGTTTGTCCAGGTCGTGACCTGCCGCCAGTACTGCTTCTTCCACTGCAAAAATCCCTACATCATCGGAATACCGATCTACGTGACATACACTCCGTGCCATACACATTTTGCATTCGACGATAGATTTCACAAGCACTCACATTTTCCGCTATTCAAAATTGCACGACAGCGCGTTGACACCATTTGAAAGCATCCATGATGCGAAGGATGCCTTTTAATGTGCTCCCACTCTATCACACACGCATCTGGCTGAATTTGACGATATCGCTTGCATTCCAAGCACTCCGTCCTCTATAGGAGCATGCGCAGTCATCTTTCTCTTCAAATGTCGGAGTTATTACAGCAATGCCACTTTCATTTGTGCGGCCCATATACATCTATATATTTAAAACGCTAAGCGTTTTCTTTCGACAGTCCGTGAGAATAAACTACTGCATCAAATTACACCAATCTTTTTTTAAATGAAAGATATTTGGCCACTGATTTGTTATCATCCATTCGTTTGTTCAAATGTTTTATTAATTAGCCGTAATTTTAAATTAAAATTCTACATTTGCGTATGCGCAGTACAAGTCTGCCTTTGGAGTGACGCGCTGCACGTTTAAGTTCGTCTGCTATTCGATCTTACTGTAAACAAGATTTCTTTCTTTTACAAAGTTAATATTATTTGGCTCTTCCAGCATTATTAACAATTAAAAAATGTATTGTGTCTATACTAAGAGCAAGAAACAGTTTATTTCGGGGCGTCATATTGTTTTGGTCATATTACACACAGAAGATAAACACAGTAAGTTGAGGCTAAAAGTTATGGACTCTGTGATCCGTCTTATGAATTGCCAATAGTTATACACGAAGGAAACTAGCATATTAAGTTGTAGCTACTTCTTTGAAAAAAATAAGGTATAAATTATTAAAGCGCAAAACTATTTCTGTGAGATCAGAAATCAAAGTCAAGACATTCGTATGCGTCAACTGTTCTTCGAACCTCTTCAATTTAGAAGGAAGTAAAACTAGTCCCCGCTAGCGTAGCGGGGTTACGCAGCACTTTAAAGCTCTGAATTTTTGTACAAGACGCAGGTTCGAACCCAAGCATGGCAAAACGAGTAATATATTTGTCGATGATGCATTTCAATAATGACGTATTTTATTAGGAAGAGAAGTTATAGGATTTTTATTTTATTATTATTATTGTTTGAATGCTTTATTATTAAATAAAATTTAACACTCAAATCATTTTTGAAAAAATAATGATTTTATATTTAAAATATTTAAGCTAAAATATTTTGCATGTAATTATCAATTAAATAAATTGAGTTGATCTAAAATTTTCGTTATATTTTCTGACCATTATCATGAATATATATGCGTGTATGTCAGAAAGAAAAGTCTGTCATTCATTTCCGTAAAAAAATAAAATGGAAAAAAAATATTCGCATAATAGCTATAAAAGAAATTACCTTGTTATTCAGGTTTCATATTTAAAATATGTATAAAATGTAAAATAAAATTCAAGTAATAAAATATATATTATAGATTGCTAGCTACATCAACTTTCAAATTTAAGTTTTTAGAGAGTGAGACAGGTAAAAATAAAATTCATGGCAGATTTTAATGGCCGTGTAGTTTTAACAAATAAATAAATAAATGAAAATAGATATTGTTATTAAAAAAAATTAGGTCATAATAAGTAAAAATAATTTTTTACTCGGTGTTTTTAGGTAAATTTCTGATAAAAAGCAATCATAATTAGTTGTAAATTATAAACTTAAAATTCTTTCACTTCATTGAATAGGTTAGACTGGCAGCACCATCTATCCCCTTAAAGAAATAAGAATCACTTATCCAATATAAAAATTCGTCAGATAATTCGTCATTCAATAATTAAATTAAAAGCAACTAATTAAAAATTAAAGAATTTTTCTAATGAAACATTCATGTTATTTACCGTCAATTCTTGACGGGCACTAACTAGTTTATTATTACTTCTGTTGCTTCTAGGCACTTCAATTTATTTTTACGCTTTAATTGATATTAAAAGATGTGAGTCAGAAGTTAAAAAATGCGATTTACATGTAGATGAAGAGTTGTGCTGTTATATAGTCTTTTATTTGTATTAACATCATTTTAAAAATAACAATAAATTTATATATTTATCGATCATGCGTTTACTATTTACAAATCGGCTTTATTTCGACATACAAAATAAAAATTTGAGAATTTTTAATGACGAAAGCTTAATTATTTTTGCTGATATATGGCAAAAATAAAAAGAGCATACTTGTATAAAAAGATAACTTCTCTTGTAATATTTCGTTTTATTTTATTTTTATAATGAGAATACGTTTTTGTTCATAAGAAAACATCTTGAATAAAATCATGACCTTTATTTTATTAATAGCAATAAATAATGAATAAATGAAATAGTATTTATTGTTTGGTTTTATGTCATATTATGGACATTTTTGGGTATACAGGTCATTATATTATTCAGGTATACCAAGTAATATATTCGTAATAATAAACTGGTGCTCTAAAACTTTGTAATTGGAAATTTAGAACTATCCCTTTTCGTTTTCGATTCGCAGTGGCTATCTACCAAATACTCGAGGCGCTGCACAAATGACAATCACTAGGGGCGCTGCTCTCGTTTGCATTAAATCGATCACAGTCGCTTTACTATACCGTTACGTAACTTGCATAGCTGTAGCTCTCAAGCAAATATTTCCAGGTTAAATGAACTTTCCTATGCACTCTGCATATATAGGGCAGATAAAGAGATTCAAATGATTAATACAAATTGTATTCTGTTAACACAAACATGTCTTTTGTTTCAAGTTTTTTTATTATTTAAACCAACACATTTAATAATAAACGCCTATTTGAATGACAGAAACATCTGCATTAATTTAAAAAAGGCAAATAAATAAATGTTTTTTTCTAAGGTAAAGTTGACTAGGTTTTCCATGTATAATTTTCAGTGAGCATCTTGTGCTAATATACAACATTTGATAAACTGTTCACTTTTCACAAAAAGTTTTCCAGAATGCCCCTAAATTATAAAATATGGAACAATTTTCGAAAATAACTTAAAAACATCAAAATTTCATTAAATAAACTATGATAAACTTTTTGAAATATAAATTGTCATGTTTTTTTTCAGTTAGGTGTATTTTGAAAACTTATTAAAGCATATGTAAATACATAATACAGGGTGCTTCAAAACTACATGTCAGAGGTATAAAGGCAGGGACATAAATAAGCAGATATCGTATAGGAATTTGGATAATTCAGAGTTGAGGCAGTAGTGGGCGTTGTTGAGTGCGGCGGATGAATGCTCTTCCCTGGCTTTAATCGTCATTTCCCACAGGGATTTCGAGTTATATGCATTATTACACCAATGCGGAGCTTGATGATATGAATTTCATTTACGGGGTTGTGCAAGGAAATGGATTGGCTACTCAAAGGATTTACGTAGAGCGATTCCCGGGCAAATTTCTGCCTGATCCCCGAACGTTTGAGCGTCTTAATTGGGAGTTGTATGCGAGTTGATCATTTTATGCTTACAGGCATGATACGGGCACTATAAGATATCTCAGAATTCATGCAGTTGTAGAATCAGTATTATGCACAGTAGAGGATAGTCCTTCGACAAGTTCGAGATTTGATGGACGTGCGTTGGGTGTGAGCCATTTTCTTGTTTAGCCCCATACCTGAAATGCATGTCAGCAAGCTCAGCAATTGGTGTAACAATGCATGTTGTTCGATATTTGTTAGGGAATGACGACTGAAACCAGCGAAACGTTTTTCATCCGCTGAACTTAACAACTCCCCCTACTGCCTTACCGCTACATTTCTTCACCCACATTCCTATACGAAATCGGCCTTTTTAGGTACCCTCTACCTGTCTTTACATTTCTGACATATAGTTTTCAATCACCCTGTATATTTAAGATTTCGGAACAACTTTAATTTAAGTACAGATTGTTTTTAATTTCTTTTTATGACTTTAAAATATTCCTGTGCAACCTCTTTGACTAAAACATTGCATAAAAATGCAAGTTAAATATTTGTTATTATTGTTATTGAATTTAACATGACTTCCTTATCTTTTAATATACTAAAAAACAATTGATCTATCACAGCACTTTTGCGAGTATGATATGACGGATAAAGAATGATGGATGGATGTTATATATTCTTTATTTAATTGCAATACTCGATCACGAAAATATATATAATAAAACGTCAATTTCTTAATCAATTAAGTATTTTGTGACATTTTCTCTTTCTATTACATAAAAAGTTCTTATAGAAGTGTGTATAAACTTTCATAAAATCTGCATATTTAATAACAATCTTGTTTATTTTATGTGTAAAATATTCATATAACGTTTTATGAAATTCATTTTCCGTTTCAGTACAACATATGATGGGCTCACAACCATAGTAGACCAAGTCCACTTTTAGAAAAAAAATGAGATAGCTCATGTAGAAGGTGCAGTAAACTGTGTTTAATAACTGCCATCGAGCACAAAGTCTGTAGTTCACATACTTTCTCATAGATTGCATCTGTGACCAGAGTTGGTGAAGTAATACAAGAAACCTTCACAATCATACTGAATCAAATCCATTCATCAGTGTACTACTCTATCACTACTTTTTTATCTGTTACCCATTATTGTCTAAATCTTGACTGATTGCTATCAAAAAAGTTGTATTTTAAATAAGCAGCAATTTCAAAACTTCTGATGAAAAATAAACGTTCGTGAATCAGATGTATAAACTATGAAGGGAAAGTAATATTGTTTTTGATGATTCTCCTCCTCTCGGTAAAAAATACTGTAAAAATATCGACAGCGTTTTCTTAAAAAAATCATTTCAAAGAGGGAAACTCTAATCACATAGTTCGATCTTAGGCCTAGAGAGGAATGTACAAAAAAGAATACGTACCCCGTCAAATAGAAATTTTATTACAAAGTCTTAAAATAAAAAGTTTAATTTACACTTCAAGCCGCCAAGTACAGATACATGTAAATTATGTGATGACATATCAATCAAACTCTCGACGAAAAATGGTGAAAAGACTTGAAAATGTCTTGAAATCGAAGGAGAGCTCCACTTGCGAATAGCTAAACAGGCTAGACAGAAAATGAAAACGGATAAAATTAAAGCCTTTGGTGAAACTTACTGCTGTACATTCGACTTGAAAAAAGCACTAACCTTTCTAAGATTTCAACGTACATAGCTTATTATAAACGCAATCTATATGTTTATAACTTTTGGGTGCATTCCTTTAATAATAATGTGGGATACATGTACGTCTGGGATGAAATAGATGAAAAAGTGGGAGGAAGAGGTTCTCACGACCTTTCTAGCATTGTTGCAAGACATCAGCGAAACGTTGTAACTCGATTGAAGCAGCTAATATCAAGAAACAACACACCTATGTTCCTGGAGACTGAAAGTAAACTATTATGAATGCAAAGAGGAAATATCCTAAATTTGATGTCATTGAAGATAAGAATTCCGACTTTCTTTCTACTACAGCTTTGGAACAAAGTATAACAAACAGAAAGAAGGATACTGCGGGAACCTGTTTTAGTTGGGTGGATATTGCATGGCTACGAGTTGTGAGAGGTTCTCTTTTCATGTTACTGTTGAAAGAAACCCTCAATGAGGATCAACCTCTTCGCAAAATAAATTTGGAAAATCGGGCTCGCGAGCGCACAAGTTACTTTCTTTGTCAAATGTCAGTCAAGATGCGTTGTACGTGGGTCGTAGAAAATTTACTTTGGACAAAAAGAAAGATAGAATTGATCTTCTACCATATCTCCCACCAATTCTTCACGTTTACTTCAAGAATCTTCCAGCAGAGGTCAATACCAAGTTCCAAGCTACTTCCTCTAGAGTACATCATGTGACGTTGATAATGATGGTAGTATTGTGCACAGTGAATGATTTATGGTAACTGGTAATATCTTTCACTCTTTGAGTAAAAAATAGAATAAGTATATATAAATCAAAATCAAGAGTTTTTATAATTATATTAAACAAGTCTTTATTAACACATGAAAATATCAGAACCATACTGGACCAAATACTTATTTTTTTTAAAGAAAAACGTATAGATTTTCAATAAAAATATTAATTTGTCATTTGTAAAAGTAGCGCGCTATAAAAATGATACTTTAAATTGAATATTACCGCATATAATTCTTAGAAATCACTTGGCCTGAATTAAGTATGTATTAAGAACTTTTAAGCATTATTATTCACAATAAAGAAAAATGGACTTGGCCTACTATGGTTGTGAGCCCATCATATAAAAATACTTTGTTATTTTTACTTAATCACACGAATCGGGACACATATTGTACGAATTTACATTTTCCTAACTCGGTAAAGAAGTGTCCATGTTGTTAAAAAATTGGTTTAATTCGGGGCGCTACTGTGATCTTTAATACACGATGGCTAAACAGATCTGCATTTTACTTTAAAGCTCATAATAAACAGAAACACGTATTTCCATTCATAAAATGAAAACGTTTTTTTTATATTTGGGTCAAAGTAACTGAATTCTCACTTTTTTCTAAATCCAAGTTTTCAGAGATTTAAAACACCAAAATGAAGGATACTTTGATTTATAAAAATATGTTTAGAATAGTGTTAAATTCTCTCGTGTGGAAGTATGCACCAATGACACAAAACATAGACTATATTATAAATTGTGCTTAGAACGGTATTGCAGTGAAAAACCCACTAAAACATATGCTGTAACAAAACAAATATAGTTATTATTCCATTGCGGTACATACCGAGTCTCATTTTAATGGAAAATTTGTATAAAAATACAAAACATGGACACAACATTTAACAAAAATAACACTTTTAATATATTTATTGACCACCTTAGATATTTTATTTTATTTTGCTAAAACGTCAAACACAATGCATTTCGGAATGATATTTTTCTGTAAAAGCTAATGATTAATTTATAATGCTATTTGAAATTTCAAGAATATAAAGACATACATTTTGGTCATTGTCGCATTCCACAATAAAATTCTTCTGCTGAGTAGTATAACAGGGTTCGTACGCTTCAAGGACTTTCAAGCACCTTTTATCAGAATTTTTGTAAAGTAATATTTGCCTTATTTAATGAAAAAAAAAAAATTCATCTTCAGATATACCGACCAGTACTTTACGAAATTTCTGGTAATAAAAGAGCTAAAATTTACTGAATCCCTTGGTACGTATGAACTCTGTTGAAGTTAGAACAATATGCGTAAATCTTTCTCTGCTTTAAAGCATTATACATTAAATCAGGGATTTTCACTCCTGCATTCTCCAGGACCCTAAAAGTTCAGGGTATACTTCCAAGAAGCTCCGATGGCACTCCATGATAATAAGATAAATAAATTAAATAAAAAATTACGAAACGAAATGCGAGACATCAATAAAAAAGTATAAAATGCACTGTAATCGAAAGCTTCCCAAGATGAATTTCGCACTTAATCTAACAGACATGAATATCATTTGCGAATAATCGTACTGAATCTGTATATATTAACTTTACATTTATGAAGCACGGGGTTTAAATGATGAATTGGTACTTTTGTCATCCTCTATACTATATGTAATTTCAATCGACTTCAAAGATCTGTTTCTTGGTTTTTATATTAGGTGAGTACCAATGGTGACATCGTAATTGGCTTACTGACTGATCTACTCTTTCCATGACAACGGAGGAATGAAGTGAGAGGGGAGGGATGTTTTTGAGAAGCCGATTAAAATTACATCATCAACTGAACCTTATATAAGATAACTGTGCAAAGTTAGGCCACCATACATGACTCATTGTATGGTTATATGCTACTATATGCACGTTACTGTTTCTCTCGCAATAATGTAAAATATACCGATGCGGAAAAAGTTTGATCTATTAAATTTTGCAGAAAAAAAATTTTAGTATGGTGACGTTTTGACAACATTTTATTTGTTGCTGGTATTTGACATTAACTTTATTATTTCAGAATGCATACAGTTTCTTCTCATTGGATATTGCGCAGATGTATTGGTACATTTTTTCTTATTTCTACGATATTTTATCACCACTTTTTCTGGGTAGGAACATTTGTCTCAATTAATCGAAGCTTTCTATAAATAAATAAGTCAAAAATTACCTCTTGAAAATATTTTATGATGCAAAATCGTAGCTATTGGGAGCTATGTAAATATATGTAAATATAACTTCACTTCTAATTCTTTAAAGTCTACTCCATCTTTTTCCATTCCCTAACAATAATTTTGAGCTTTATTATCTAGTAAGATGAAGCATCTAAGCGGGTCCTACAAAGAAACATATTGCCAAAGGTGCTATTCAAACTGAAAGTTGAACATTTCTTCTAATTTAAGGTTAAAAACCTTTTTTTTTTAAATTTTTGTCTGCCTAATGTATAGTAAATACTATTTTTATTATAACTTAATTTTTTTTATAGGTATCCAAACAATAATTTCAGAATATTATACTTTAGGTAAATACGTAATGAAATTTGTTATGAAAGTATTTTTGAAAAGCGTTGTGACTTTCAAAGTTTGTATGAAAATAAAACGTTTTACAACAATTTTTGAAGTAAAGTTAACTGCAATAACTTTTTAGGAAATAATAAACAGGGTACTCTTGTGCAAAAAAACTATTTTCTGTGACTTTTGAAACGTATTTTATTTTCCTTTTGTGCATACATACATACAGGGATTTTAATGAACATTAGAATGATTTAAAAAAAATCTCTTCAAAGTAGACATAGATTTTATTAAAATACCTAAAATCAGGGATTTAAGTATTTTTCTAATAAGCAAAATACTCGCATGTTTCATTTCATAGACAAAATGAAAATAAACATTTCATGTAATGAAAGACATATCAATGATTTTTTTTTCAGACGGTTGTTACTTAAAGATTTATGCTTTAAATAAACGCAAGTTTGAGAATCATTTTTAATTGTTTTATTGAAAGTTTTCTGATAAAAATGTATCATAATTTTTTGTGACATATAAAAACTAAGATATCAATAGCGTCTTATGGGATTATAAAACCACTGAAGCTAAAATATTTCATAAATATCCATTTTCTTTTAAACTTCTTTGATTTCTTTTCTGAGCTTTGTAGAAAAAATATTATCTTTCGCTTCAGATGCTTAACATAATTAAAAGACAAAATGTATAATTAAATCATGAATAAAAAATTCTATATGAGCTTGATAATCCCACTGGAATTTTTGTAATGAATATTTACTTAAATATACATTAAACCGGGAGATTTTAGTAACGTAACAGTTTTTAGAAGTAAGCAAAAAATGTATTTTGGATTATATTAAAAATATTCGTAACGTAAAAAATGAATTATTTATTATCAGTTAAACTCAAGAAGTAAGAACGTTTTAAAAATAAAACCTTATTATCAGACTAAGTATGTATATTCTAGACTTTAACATCAACAATTTTCTTATATATATAAAAATAGTGAACTGATATTTATTACACAAAACGGCATTCAGAACGCCCTTATCTAGGCAAAGTATATACGTCTATTAACCCTTTGAACGATGGTGATTTAATATTTATATCACTTGATATCAATCTCCAACTACTGAAATTTCACCAGAAGATTTTATTTACATTTTGCTTTTATAATGTATTGGGGAAAATGCATTTATATGTTTTCAAATCAATTTGTTCGTAAATTCTGGTTTCGATCAATTATTTAACCATATTTGGAACAGAATTAGTTTGCCTCAGAAGGAATACTATCAGAAGAAAAATTAAACTATTTTTCTGAATTTTGGTGTACACATGTATCGTTACAAGTCTTCAATTCATATACTGAAAAAATACAAGATAAACACACGTAACACAACGTAGGAGGTACTTAGAGGAAGAACTGAATTTTTATGAATGATAAATGCGAATCTGCTCTTAATTATTCCATCTTTTTTTAAGGAAAAATATCATTCTCTTTATATTGATATCGGCAATCAAAGCGTAATCCATATCTCAATTACGTGCAGATTGCATTTAATATTGTCTATAACAAATGTGCCAATCATAAAATAAATCGAAGGATTGCTAAAAGTATTTTTAAGACATCTTAAAATGTGTATTGCCTCTTATAATGAATATTGTTAATTTTATTTAAAAAATAGGTTTTTTAGGTTTTAAAAATGCATTATAATATTTTTGTAGGCAAGTTTAAAAGTAATTATTAGATTTAATATTTGATAATTTATTATTATGATTATTTTTAATATTTTTAATATTTATTAGATTTATAATATAATGATCATTAGTACTTAGAATCATTGTCAATAACAAAATTAGGCCCCATGCATTTAAGATGAGCTTAAACTTTCATTCGTAAAGTTTTGTTATTAAAAACATTTTTAAATACTGACTTGTCATAAAATGTCTAAAAAAATCTTTCTTACACTGTAAAAAAAAATCTGTGAAGTTACTAAAGTTTTTCTAGGAAACTGGGATTCCTAGAACTTTTCATGTAACGGCAACAACAAAATTTCATGTAACAGACACTCTTTTGCGCCGAAAATCAAAACATCTGTAAGGTTACTAAGAATTTTTTTGGAAACTGGGATTCCGAGAACTTTTCATGTAACTGCAGCCAGGGTTACAAGTAAAAGTTTAGTAAGATTACTGAAATTTTAGCAGATTCATTTGTAAAGTTACAGATTTTTGTAGCTTTACAAAAACTAGTTTTGTAGATTTGCAGCTTTTTTCGTACAGTTACAGTTCAAAGTTTAGTAAGCATGTAACTTTACATCTGTAGAACTACAGATTTTTTTTTACAGTGTATCATTCCTATTTTGTTTGAATTTAAATTACTATTAAATAATCGTACAATAAACTTTATTAAAGAGT
The DNA here is from genome assembly GCA_963932465.1 of Maratus speciosus. NCBI lineage: Eukaryota > Metazoa > Arthropoda > Arachnida > Araneae > Salticidae > Maratus > Maratus speciosus. Next base: position 521,350,405 of record OZ010795.1, on the reverse strand, counting down.
GTAAAATAAATCGTCATTATATTTAAATAATATGTTAAAAAATTAAATTTGTGATTCAGAAAATATCATAAATATCTACAAAATATAATTAAATTTCAAACCTACTTCAAACAGCAATTAATGTAACATCAAATAAAAAATCAATAAAAAATGTCTTTCGGTTTTTTTGCAATAATATGTTTTACTCATCGTTGAATGAACAACAGATTTTTCCAAGAAATTTAACATCACTCAATGAGATAATTCCAAGATTTAGGCTGAATTATAAATAAACTGAATATATTGATTAAAACAGAGATTTCGTTATTGCGATGACATGTGAAGATATGTACATTGTCCTAACAACGAATAAAACAGTTATAACAGAACCGATTAATTGGCAAGTCAAACTGTCTCAGGTACTTCGATATCAGAAAAGTATGAAGCCAGGTCTTCGCGACAGAGAGGATTATAAGCCCGGCGCTCTGTTGCGTATTCTACAACCCAGTTATCTTACTCTAGACGACTTTTGCAATTTTGACGTCAGCAGCGTATTTGAACAGAGAATACAAATAGCCTGTAGGGATTTAAGATATTTGGTTAGTATTAGTTAGCCTTAGCGATTTTTGACAACAATGACTGACGGCAAAATATAAGTGTTTATCGTGACAAATATTGTAGTGAAACAAACCGATGAGATTTTCTCGGATCAGGGTGTCACCCAGCATGCTATTCAATAGTCACACTCCCCTGAACTTCCTTGTTTTAGTGATCAATGCGATACATTAATGAACTTTATGTTGTATGTTTTTCATCTTGCTTTCTGGATATTTTTTTTATAAAGAAATGTTACCTATGTCCTCATAGACTTGTACAGTGTTGCCAGCGGGCTATTTTTTTTAAATTCAGATTTCTTGATTGGCACCACTTTTCTGAAATAGTAAAATTCCTCTTGTTTTCGCCTTAATTAATATGTCATTAAATAAGGCGAATTTTACTATTTCCAAAAAATGGTGCCAATAAAGAAATCTGAATTTTAAAAAAGTAGCCCACTGGGAACACTGGATTTGTCATGCAAATGAATGATTCTTCTGGTCGAAATAATAAAACACTTTAGAAATACTGGGTATGTCTTCGGACAATTTCTCGTTTCTCTGCACAAGATTCGAATAAACACACTGTAAAAAAAAAACCTGTAGTTCTACAGATGTAAAGTTACATACATACTAAACTTTTATCTGTAACTGTACAAAAAAAGCTGCTAATCTACAAAACTAGTTTTTGTAAAGCTACAGAAATCTGTAACATTACAAATGAATCTCTAAAATTACTGTAATGATACTAAAATTTTATCCGTAACACTGGTGGTAGTTACATAAAAAGTCCTAGGCATCCCAGTTTCCTAAAAAAATCTTAGTAACCTTGCAAATTTTTTGATTTTCGGCGCAAAAGCTCCTGTTACATGAATTTATGTTGTTGCCGTTACATAAAAAGTTCTAGGAAAGTTCCAGTTTCCTAGGAAAATTTTGTAACTTTACAGAATTTTTTTTACTGTGCAGACACTCTCAACAGTGCACTGAAAGAGAGATTGGAGTATCGGGTTTATGGATGGTACACACCATGTTTTCAGCATATTCACATCATACAGAGAACGTTTGAAAGCTTCTATCACTGCTAAATATTATGCGACAACGATATATATATATAAGATTACGGTTATTTTTATTTACTGAACATATATTTCTGATTGGATTATTAAATTGCCTACACGAGATGGGACGACTGAGCTAAGCTCGGTTAAAATTACCTTTGTGTTCAACTCGATATAACAATAAATTCTTCATATATATTACTATAAAGCATTTTATTTTATAACAGTAACGTTTACAGAAACAACCAATATTAAGAATTTGTTCAATTTTCGAGAACGTTTTAAGGAATCAGACTGGTTTCTACATGCATTTCGGCTCCTATTCGGAATTTCTAAAAAAATCTTCAGATTCTGACAGCCAAGTTTTGCCAAATATTTCCAAATTTGGCGATGTTCTTTCAATTGGCACGAAGCACGTGTTGAGAACGTTCTATGTTCATGATAGGTTTAATTGTGTTCTCAAAAATGTTCTGATTGGTTGAATTCTGTATCCTATTAGGTTCCTATTAGGAATTTCTAGAAAATTCCTTCACAATCTGAAAGCACATAGTTTCGGCAAATTTCGCCAAAATTTCGCAAAATATCGCAGAATTTAGCGAAATGTTGCCAGTTTTGCGACTTCGTTTACTACCAGCTGTTCAAAAGCTTAATAACTGAATCAACCAAAATACCCATTAAAATGCATTGAAACGTATCGACCCTAAAATGACCCACTAATCAAATTTTATCGAACATGTGACCTAGCCCAATGGTGTTCTTCTACACAAAAACGGTAGAATACAACATTTAGTCAAAATAATTAGAACCCTTTTTTACATAAAATTTGCATGTATGAACACATACGCACACATAGACAAAAGATTGGATTGCATTACACTTATGTGCATATGCACATAATTTGCAATTTGAAGCTAGATAACTTTTACATATATAGATATTTATTTTTGTAAATTTATATACGTGAATCTCTGTGTATGGACCTATTTAATTTTTTTAGTTTTAAACAAGAATAGAAGTGGATTTTGAAACACAATCTCTTTTTAAAAAATGGATTTAGTTAAAACATTTTATGCAAATGCATAGTTTTATTATATAAGTTTTTTCGAAATGTCATTCATGATTGATGGTATCATTTAAAATACGTTTGGTGAATAGTATCAGAATTTCTTATTATTTTCAATCCATACAACGTTCTACTTTGGAAAAACGCTAAAACTATAGAAAATTCTTGAATAATATCAAATGATTGCAATGATTTATTATCATCTGCAGTATCTGCCAACATAAAAGATTATTTGTTGTAAGTATAAAGGCGTGTCGATTTCACGTGATTGGTATTACACTTGAAATCGATCTCATAAATATCAGCCCTTAAGTTAAAGTGAAAAAAATGATGAAATGCTTCTTGCACATGTAGTTTTTTTTCCATAAGTTGCGACACTTTTCACAAACAAAATAGAATAGCAAATTTAAAGATTTTGTTTCTATAAAAATATAAACACTGACAAAAATTTAAAATATATTTCTTTTTACATATTAGTAACATAAAATTTGCTAATCAGTTTAATAAAATTGGATTAGAAATGATTTGTGTAGACGTTGTGTATTTCAACGGTTGAAATCGGTTATAAAGTAATTTTGAAATTGATGTCAATTCAGAAAAAAAGTATGCTGATTTCTTTTCCGCATTAAAAAATGCATTTCGCTAAGTATAAGACATTAAAAATATTATTTCTCATCAGTTGAAAAATCTAAGTGTATATCTCATTTTTTTTTTTTTTTTTTTTTTTTTTTTGCTTTCTTTTCAACAAAAAAAAAAAAATATATAGGGTCATCTTAACATCTAGGGTAATTCTAGGAGAGATGGCCATAGAGGAGAAATGGCCAGTCTAAATATTTCAAAAACTATATCATAGATCGCAGCATAAACTTTGTTCGTAATAAATAGTTCAACATGTTCATTCATTGCGACGTGCAGCTGTGTTTTTCAATTATAAAGAAAAGTGTAATTTTAGTGTTTATTTAATTTAGTGGTTCGATATTTTTGTTGAGTTAGGTATCTGACTGTTTTTCAGTACCCATGTTACATTTTTTTTTTTTTTAAATATAAGGACTTTTAAAGCACGTATATAATCCAATCTTTGCTTTTAAGTCTAAAAAAAAGACGTACAAGGGCGGAGTGACGCTTTAAATTGGGTGTCAATTTATCCATTAATTTTAGGATAGATGGCCCTATCAAATCGAGGAGAGATGGCCACCTATAATCTATATTTCAAAATTATACGCAGTGAAAATTTTAACTAAATATAATTATTTTGTTAAATAATTATATAATGTTTATGTTTATAATTATATTAATTGATATAATTATTTAAATTTTAACTAATATAAATATTTCAATAGCAATAATATAATAGGACCTAACCATGTATTTTTGTTTCAGAAAATATTGAAAAACTTCAGAAATATACATCCGAGAAACAGATAATGTTGATAAATAAACTTAAAACCGTGAAAAACTAAAATAAACGAAAGAAGAAAAAAACATGACACTTCCAGCAGCGAAGAATATGAAATACATTTGAAATTATTAAATTCTACAGATTCCGAGAGAATAGAATTGGATGAGAATCACTGTGTCGGTTGTGGAGAAGAATATATACCACAACCAAAAAGGATTACTGGATACAATGCATAATGTGCTAGCAGTGGTTACATGAAACGCGTACAAACTATCAAGATCTTCACCGAAAATGTGGTGAAATTTTACGAAAAGAGAAGGATTGAAATTATACTTCAAATTTTGTCTATTCAAATTTTATTCACTGATTTTCCATAATATAATTTCTGCTTTACACATTTCTGTGTGTTTTTTATCATTAACTACATGAAATGTGTTATTTTTTGCTATTTTAACTTCATTTTTTTCTTTCTTGTATTGGATGCCCATCTCTCCTTCAAGCAGAAGAGAGATGATCATCTGCAATTTTAATTTCAATTTTATTTCCCACTTTTTGTTCTCGATATTTAATTTTTTTTGTCCAAAATATGATGAGAATATGTATAAGAATTTTAAATATGCATAAATATTTCTTGCATATGCATTCTAAGAATTTTTATTTCGATATTTAAAAACTATGGTCCTCTATCCTACAGTTATCTATAAATGGGTGTTTTAGGTCGTATTGTCAATAAAAAAGATGATACGATAGATCTATTTATTTTAAGGTTTTCGAATGAGAATGAAGTAAATGAGAGTGAGAATGAAGTTCCGCATGATATTGAAAACTAATTTGGAGTTTTACAAAGTCATTAAAAATTGTATCGTTAGTTAAATAAAAAATATTGTTTTGAAAAATGTTCGATGAAAATATATTTAGTTTGAATATTTTTTATTATATTTCAAACAAAATATCTATAAACAGTCGTCTAAAAATCATTGCAAAAGTATAAGGTTTTGTGACTCCATCGTCATGGAAACAAGATGATACTTTAGAAGTTTTTATCTCAAGAGGGCAATTAAAAAGGAAGTAATGAGCAACATTTGAATTTTTGCAGTTGCGGTTACAGTAACTTAATCTCGAAAATTTCAATTACAAACAATCCTTATTTTGTACTGTAAAGTGATCAATAATGTGAAAAACTGTAACAAAAGATGTAGCCAAAAAAAAATTGCTTTAACCATTTTTTGCTTTATGCATTTTAGAGTAGTGTCAAGAAAAATTTAGGAAGCAGTGAAAAATAAATTATTTTATTAAAATACAATTTTTCCCACGTTATGATTTTTATTACGCATACTACACACGTATACACGTATACACATATTTAACACGTATACAATTTTTACACAGCTGCACTTTCAAGTTATTTGACTTCCAAATTGTGGGAACTTGATGAAGGATATTCCATCGATTATTTTATTGGTATTAAATGGAATTATTTTATTATTTAAATTTCCAATTTATTATCAGACAGTACTACATGTAGCTTTTTGGCGTTAAAAGGTTCTACGATCGTTAAAATATTTTTAAGAGACTGACCAACTAATATTAACGATAGTGAAGATTTTCAATCTTGAGTTTGAAACACTCATTGATTGTTCTTTAAAATCTTCCTTTAAGAATAAAGTGGAGTAATTGACCGTGTAGAGATTCAGCTTAAACCTTTTGCCGAAAAGCTTAAAATATTTAAAAAAAGGTATGGCTATATATTTTTTAATGTATACGAAGAACTTACATACAAACTTATAAAAAGAGCTTTTGTTATAGAGCTTGTGTCAAGAATGGAAGAGACAGTAAGTATATAGACTGAATAAAAAAATAGATTTATTTTTATCATATATTATTATGCACTATAATATTTTATTTGATATTTTACGACATAATAATCGAAATAATGCACGTAGTCATCGCCGAAACGCATATAGTGTAATGTCTAATAAAAAAAAAAAAAAAAAAAAAAAAAAAAAAAAAAAAAAATGGAAACATAAATAATAAAATATTAAATACAGACATGAAAACTAAACATGTAGAACATCCTTCTCTAGTAATCATTTTATTTTAATACATGAACTTTAAAAAAATTACCATTTATTTTATTTTTATAATATTACAGTTATGTGTTTATTCAGGAAAGAAACTTACAAGAGAACGTTAGAAAACAGAAAAAAAAAGAATCTTTGAAAATATACAGGTTTCATAGAGGTATGTAATACGAAATTACTTTTTGTTGCTGAATTTCACTTTAAGGTGCAAAATTTACCAGAATGTATATTTTCGGACGTGATGTTATTTTTCATTAATATTCACAAATAAGGAAACGTTTTAAATTAAACATCTTTTTATTATTATTAATTCTGATGACAACTAACAAATTTTTTGTTGTTGATGAAAACTAAGTTGTTGAAATTAATTAAAAAAAAAAAAAAAAAAAAAAAAAAAAAAAAAAAAAAAAAACCTTCGATCAGAGCGAAGAATTCGCACTTAGATGATCCGTCCCTCTGCGTTTAATCCTTCCGCTTTACCGCATACCCGCGATTTTTAATTGATTTGAAATTTCAAGCAATCAAAGTCTTTTGACCAAAATTCAACATACAATTTCAGATGAGGACAAAAAATCCTAATTAATGATACCTCATTCATCGTTGTACACTACATATTTGTTAAATGCAGTATGCGATGTCAGGTGTGTGCATAAAAATCTTATTCAATGATATCTCCTACATCATTGTACGCTACATATCAGTTGAGAAAAGTCGATGTTGTGAAAAGAAATAACATATATTATTTGAACAAAAAATCTAAAATTAAATAATATACGTTTTCTAGTCAACCCAGTATTTTTTATTATGTTGAAAGTGAAATCACTAATTTTCAGAACATTTAACAAATTACTATAGTCATTCAAATCGCATTTCCTCTACCGATTATGCAGTACACTTCGAAAGTTTACTAAGTAACCAGAAAAGAAATTCGTATCGATGATTTAAAACTTGGTGACTTTGATACCTACTAAAGAAAAACTTCGCAACGCCACTAAACTATTAAGAACTCTATTAAACATTATTGTTAATATATTACTATACAATACTTATTTCTGTTAATACTAACACTTTAACATATGTTACTTCGATTGCGAACAATTGTTTTCCTGTTTTTTTTTTATTATTATTATTGAAAAAATACAGCAAATAAATAATAGAAAGGGTGATCATATTAATTATTATCTCATATTTTTTCCACTTAATAACGCATAATATCATTTCATTTATTGACAAAAACTATTATTATACAATAAAGATAAAGTTTTTCTATCAATAAAATAAGAATTGTCGTGTAATTTACCAAATGTATACCGTATAGTTTTGCTTAAATTAAGTTGAAAAAATTGCACCTATTAACAATTGACATTTTGTTAGTTTTCGTCAGAACAATGAAAATAAGCGATTTTCCACAGTAAACGTTTTAATATCTGAAAACATTTTAATATCTCTGGCCATTTATGTGTAACAACACAGTGCCTGAAAAAATTTCGAGGTAACATTCACACCTTAAAAGGAATTTCGGCAAAAAAAAAAAAAAAAAAAAAAAAAATAATAATAACAATAATAATACCGAGTTACATAACTTCCCAAGTCCTATATCTTCTCAAAGTTCCTTTTTGTTTGTATTTGTGTGTCAGGAATGTTCCTTGGTTATTTTATTTTAGTGTTTTCATTCGATGCCATATCTATTTATAAGTTTTATAAATTTACATTCCATTGAAACAATACAACCTTGCTGCTTCAAAATACATCCACTACATTACATTATAAAAAATATTACGCAAATAACGGTGAATTTTGTATCATTGATGTAGTTTAATATTTAAAATATCTTTCGTAAACATTTATTAAGAACTTCTCATTTATACGAAATACGTAATAATACGTCTAACAATTTTCGATTTAATTTAAATCTCCCAGAATAAGGACATAAACTAATTCAAATTTGTTTAAAAGCTTTTTAAATAAAAACTAGTTGGATGTGCCAATCCCAAAACTTTCTTCTATCTTATACATCATAATATTTCAAAAACTAGTTACACGTGATAATATTTCAATATTATTAGTTCAATACTATACCAACTTTGATTTTCATCCTAAATTTCTGCTTCAGTCAATGAAACGAACTAAAAACGAGTTAATCTATATCATGATATTTGCTAAAATTAATAGTTTTTGCTTATTCTGTTGTTATCAGATGTTTGCGAATAGCCGGCTTAGCAGGAAGCGAGTTCCCGCCTTTGCACGAGCCGCCGATGGACAACAGAACTACAAAAAATCAAGAAAAGTATACAAAAGTTGCTATCACAGAACCCCTTTACTGTGCAATATTTCCAAATTCAAGGAGAACCTGTTGTCCAAAGCCAAAAACATGCACAAAAAATTAGGTTCAATTGTATGCATAACTTCATACACTTTTCGATTGTACAATAATGAAAATGCACAGAGATCGCAATTATAGCGCCCCCTTCTGGCGGAATTTTTTTAAGTTCAGGGATGACTTGCTTGCCATAGCCAGAAACATACACAAAAAATTTGGTTCAATTATATACATAACTCCATACACTTTTCGATGGTACAATAATGAAAATGGTACAGACATCGCAATTATAGCGCCCTCTTCAGGCGGAATTTTTCCAAATTCAGGGAGGACCTTCGTGCCATGACCAAGAACAAACACAAAAAATTTGGCTCAATTCTATGCATAACTTCATACACTTTTCGATGATACAATATTCAAAATGACACAAAAATCGCTATTACAGCGCCCACTACCGGCGATTTTTTTCCAAATTAAGGAAGGACCTACTTGCCATAGCCAAGAACTTAGAGTTAAAATTTGGTTCAATTCTATGCATAACTTTATACACTTTTGGATGGTACAATATTCTAAATCGCACAAAAATCACTATTACAGCGCCCCCTACCGGCGAATTTTCCCCAAATTCAGGGAGGATCTGCTTGCCATATCCGAAAACTTAAAATAAAAATTTGGTTCAATTCTATGCATAACTTCATGCACTTTTGGGTGGTACAATATTAAAAATCGCACAAAAATCGCTGTTACAGCGCCCCCTACCGGCGAATTTTTTCCAAATGCAGGAAGAACCTACTTGCCATATCCGAAAACTTAAAATAAAAATTTGGTTCAATTCGATGCATAACTTCATACACTTTTGGATGGTACAATATTCAAAATCGCACAAAAATTGATATTATAGCGCCCCCTACCGGCGATTTTTTTCCAAATTCAGGGAGGATCTGCTTGCCATAGCCAAAAACTTAACATAAAAATTTGGTTCAATTCTATGCATAACTTCATACACTTTTTGAGGGTACAGTGGCGACAGACAGACGGACAGACGGACGGACGGACAGACGGACAGACGGACAGACGGACAGACGGACACACAGACAGACAGACATTTTCTATAAACATGTTTTTTGGGATCTCTGACCCCTAAAACGTGTAAATCCGTCGAAAACCGGAAGTCGAAAAAAATTTCGATTACAATACTTTCTTCTATTGAAGATAGAAGAAAGTAAAAATTGAAAGATATATTTAAAAAAGAACTTGTTTTTCTGTTTTTGTAAGAAAGATTTCATTAGCAAGTCGGTTAAAAATTTATGAGTCTATTTTTTAAAAATAAATATAAATGTATGTTCTAAAATAAATATATTTTTCTCAGTAATGTAATTTAAAAATAGTTTTGTTGCTTGCGTAGCATAATTGTGTAAAAGCATGAACGTTTTTAAAGATTCCATGGCACTTTTTTCTTTACTGAATAAAATAAATAAAAACAGTGTATTATATTTTAATTAAAAATTTTATTGTTGCAAATAAAACTCGAAAATTCTTTTTGTAAGCTATTTGGCTGGTAGATTTTGATAAATGGTTGATACAAATTTAGAATTAGTGTGCGAACGCATTTAGAAATATCTAAACAAGAATCAAATGCAGTTAACCAGCGTGGTACATGTGCAGCGTAACGCTAAGGCCATGGAGGAATGAAGACTATGGAGACGACATAAATGGCGTAATTTGAAGCTGTTCCTACCCCCCTCCTTCCGCCATGTTTGACAGCAGTGAGCTGCGCTGTCAACCAGTTCTTCTCGCTGCGCAAACCAACTACGGTAAAGTCAAGTATGGCGGACGCTGAAGAGAGGGAAATGAACCCGTCTTTTAGCTTCAACACTCACCACGGAGCTAGATTGATATGTCGACTCCTTTTAATCTTTATAGCTCCATGGCTAAGACAAGTAAAAATAGGCGGCACGGACAGATAATCGATACCCCTGATTTTCAAGACTTTTTTTAAATTTCAGCTGAGAAATATATAATCGTTATTTCTCCGTTAGAAAATAAGAATTACGAATAAGACGTTTTAACTCTCTAATGCCCATGGTAGCATATCTGCTACCATATGTTCAGCTTTAATATTTAGCACGAAATTTCATAAATAATGTATATTTTAAGTCATTACAGCAATAATTGGACCTTTATGTAATATTAGTTATAAATTTCCAATGCAGATGGAGCACTAAATAAGAAAGAAATTAGTTTGAAACAACATGTCTAACACACAGGGCAAAATGTCATTTACAGGGGTAAGTTTTTTCTCAAATTTTCAAATATTTTATTGAAATAAAACCAAATACATATGATAAATAGGTATAAATAAAAGAGTTACTTCTATTCTCCGCACAAAAAAAGTTTAGTATAAATTTATTTTTTAATGATAAACTGAGTAATTAAATTCAAGGTAGCAGATCCGGTACCACCGGCGTTAGTGATCATGAGCACACGGTATCATTTTTCTGCCATATTATTTTCAAAGGAAATTTGTACTTCTAAGTGTTGGCTTTGCACTTAAGATACGTGTTTTACTTTTAACTCACAAGCTCGTGTTATTAAGGAATTCCGAAAAATGGTACTTGAAATCTATAATTTCCATATTTAATAAAATGAGTTTTTTTTCACATTTTTGAACAAAATATTAAAAGTTCTTTTTAATATATAAATAGAGAAAATTATGAAATAAATCCGAAATTAACATTTTAGCATTTTTTAACAATAATATAAGCAAAAGTTTTTTACTGACCCGTATCACTCAAGTATATTGTATTTAGTATGTTTGTACTACGTGGTATACCGGGTAATCCAGAAGTTTCGGGAGTTTTGAAATGTTAATAATTAGAAAACTACTATGTACAATAGAAAGGTGCGGTTGTCACATATATGCTCAGAAACGTGTGGGTTTATAATGAATTTTTTTTTAATAAATAGTTTAAATTTTTAGCAACAGTTGGCGCTGCTGTAGAACATCGATAGTATCTACCTGTATGCCATGCGTTATATAAACAGATGAGTTCATTGCGCAACATCTTTCCTAAGATATTGCAAAGATTTCGCTTTAAGGGTCGTTTATGTTCAAACGCTTTTCTGAATAAAGGTCAACTCTCACTTGCAACAGAGAAAAGCGCTCCACTCCGTGACATTCATGAAAAATGGAGCGACTCCCCACATCGCTTCTCCTATCCAATCTTGGGGACTACATTTGGAGATGCCTGTGTCCTGAGTCGCTCTTTTCGGCCAGAATGGCCTCCAATGTATACAGATCTTGTGACTTTTGGTTACGGTGCTATTTGAAGTCACATGCGTAGAGGGATCGGTCTATACCGTTGCCCAGTTGAAAGATGCTATACACAATCAGTTTCAGAGATACCCCCTGAACTGCTCTCCAATGCTGTCCACGCTGTTTTAAGTCGTCTCATGTCGGTTCTTATAAGAGATGGGCATCATACTGAAAAGTTGTAACCCTTGGACACTGATTCCTTCTTTTTAGTGAGCTGTATTATACCATAGCAAAACTATATTATCAATTTCAGTGCCACCGGTTGGCAAAAAAAGCAAAGAATAAAACATTTTTTTTCATAAAAAAAACAAATACCACATGCTTCTAAGCCTTTCTGTGAAAACCGCATCTTTCTATTGCATATAGTTTACTAATTATTAACATTTCATTACTCCCGGAACTTCTGGATCACCCAGTATATTGCAGTAGCTGATCCCGTGCAGAATAACTAAGCTGTTGTTTACTATATTTTGAATTAATTGATGCGTTTATTGTGCGTCCAATTTTATTGTGTGTTTTGAATTGCTGTTATCTTGTGTTTTATTAATTAAAAATGAACAATAGTTTATTCAGAATCCGGATTGCTTCTTTTGTCACCACAAAATTTGAATATGCGCGTATGTAAAATTTCATGGTACTAACTTCTTAATTGTGCATCTTTTTAGAAAGATAGATATAGTTACAAAATTTGATTTTTTTATGTGTTAGATAAACAAACCGATCGTTTCCATTGGCAAAAAATTAGCAGTTATTTTTTTCCGCTACGTATTAGGTTAGTGTTCTATATATAGCTGGTGTCCCAAAAATGGCTGATGGATTTTAAAATTGAATAATTTGCAAACGGTGACAGATATCTAAAAAAACTTTGTAGGAGGGTTATGTAAGATGTCAGGAGATTTTGTGCTGCGACTCCCAGTTTCAGTTACAAATAGCAGCGATAGTTGGCGCTGCAAGCAGAAGGCACTAAATCCAGGATCGATTTTTTGGCCCTTCTCTTCTCCCATGTGAAAAAAAGGAGATTAAAATGTTTTGAATGGATCCCAAAGTACCAAAAATCGGATCTGTAATTAGTACCTATTTCTCGAAGTGCCATTTATTGTTTAAAATTCGAACTAAATAAAGAATCACAGTACGAAAACTCCTGACATCATACATAATTCTCCTGCAAGAATCTTTTTAATATCTGTCACGGTTTGCAAGTTATTGAATTTTAAAATCCATCAGTCATTTTTGGGACAACCGGTATAACTTAACACAAAATCTATAAGTAAAATGAGATTTTTTTTATTGTTACTAGGGGGCTCTGCCCCCCTACGAGGTACGCTCGTCAACCCCCGTTCAGACAACGCAGACTCTAACAGCACGCTAATTTGATTGGCTTTAAAAAGATTTCGGAAGATTGAATTATAATTTGTATCTGACAAGTATAATCTGACGTAATTTTCACCAAACTTTTCTTTCTCTTTTTAATATTCGCGTAAAAATACTTTTGTTAGAAATGAAATATTATGATCATCTTAAAATATCAAATAAATGTCTCGAGCAATTTTTTAATTTAAACTGTTTTTCAATATTATTTTTTGTTCATTTTACGTAATAAGTATAATGTGACGTAAATGCGACGCAAATTCTCCTATTTAAGACTTCTAACGCATGTTAATGAATTTATTATTTTACAATATTCTTTCTCTTTAAAAATTTGCATGTAAATATAGTTTTTATGACGTAATCTTCATTGAGTTCCTGCTTTTTATATTTTCTGTTTGTAATAGTCACGTGTAAAAATAATTTTTTTATTTGAAGCAAGCATTATTGTTTGCGCTGTTTACACAGTTGGCAAGAGTTTAAATTAATACAATTTTCCAAAATATTTAAAAGCTATCTCTCGAAATGCTGAAAACTTGAATTTAAAATAGAAACAAAACCTCAAAAAAGGAGTCAAATTAAAAAACTAAATGCAGTCTGCATACCGAGAAATTCTGACGCATAAAATGATCGAAAAATGATTAAATTCCTATGTACAGTTTTTGCTGCTATAAAACTTTTTTAATGGAACGATTTTGACCAACTTTGGTATTAAATATCTCTTTAAATAATTCTTCGAAAACTGTCTAAATCAGCCTGTTTATCAAACATTTCTCTATAATACTACCTATTTTCATATGTTTGTATGCAACAGTTTTTTTTTTTAATATTAACAAAGAAAGGCCATGCTTAAGCATTCAAATTGGATGCCGATCTGCCATGAATATCTACGCAGATTTTCATTGGTCCATTTCCAAATCAAAACTTTATTTTATATATAGAAGGATTATTGTGTAAATTCAATAAATGGTTGAAAAAATAAATTTATATAAAAAAAATTGGTTATACAGTAAACTTCCATATTATTCGCCCCTCTAGCAACCACCATCCTTCTTTCCTATTTTAAAAAAAAATCAGAAACGAACAACGAAAATTCAAATGCACAAAAACCCGAGTGAAATGGCGCTGTTTTGAGTAAAATGCTTCTCTCACGTCTGGAACAACAGCTAGAAAATATTTCCCCGAATGAAATCACAGACTCGCTTAATTGTGACTGGAATGATATTGGTTATGAAGAATTTACGAATAACAAAATTATTGAGCATGTTTTGTATCCAGTGAAACCTGAACCGGGTGAATGTGATAAATTGAGAAATTATCAACTAGAAATCAGTCACGTAGACTATGCTCTCTCTAAATGCATTAATTGGTTTGCGATGCAAAAGGAAGCAAGTTCAATCCAAGTACTTTTTTTAAGTAGAATTCGTAATCTTTTTGCAGGAAAATCCCAAACAAAACGCAAAGAGAAATGTATAACGGATTACTTTGGATGAAAACGAGGATTACATAAAATTCAAGCATTCAGTAAAATTGTACATTTGCCAGATAAACAGATTTCTTATTATCAGTTATTTTTTTTTATAAACAAAAGTACGCAACGAATAAAAAAAGAAAAAAATTGATTGTTCTTTTTTATAAACTAACATATTGAAATGTAATTTTAGTAATGTTCTTTTACTGTCTTTCGATTATCCCCCTATTTCAATTATCCGCCAAATCGTCGGTTCCATGATTGACGGATAATCGGAAGTTTTCTGTATATATATAACGATACAGATATATAAAGAAAGAAAGAAATTGTTTCGGTCATACAACATGTAAAAATGTAATTATTTTCACAAAGTGAAATACTTGTGAAATATGATAAAATCCTTCATATTTCATCATAATCTGCCCATGCAGCATATATGATACCATACAGAAATCTTAAAAAATATAATAAAATCGCATTTTTTTTTTCATATTTTTACTTTATTTGGCCCGCACTAACAAAAATAATTTTTGCCTAAAAAATAATTTTTTCTTTAGCAGTTTCTTGTCGTGAGAATTAGAGGGTTAGGTGGATTTACGAACTTTTATTTTTCAAAAGTTTGATAAAATGGTATGAAACAAGATCCTCTCTATTCTTAACCAGTAAGAAAAATCATGCGTTAAGCATAGACTATGAAACACTTTCTAACATTTCCTGAATGCTTTAACAATACTTCGTTATTTAGGGAAATAACGTATATAAGAGAACTAAGTAAACATTTTAGAAAACGAATAAAGCGTTTGAAAAACCGAAGTCATAAACATTTTTCAACTTTGTTGGAAAGTGTTAAAAATGTAACTAATGCTGCTGCGACCGTAATTGGACTTATTGTGACATTTTTAATTTCTCGGCTCATACTACATAAACTGTTGCATATGAAACCATCAAAACTGGTAGTTTTACTGAGAAATGTGTGATAAACACTCGAAAGTAGACATGCTTTAAATCGAAGAGTTATTTAAAGTACAATTTTATGTTGAAATCGGTCAATGGAGTTCAGTTAAATAAGTTTTCAAGGATTAAAAACTATAAATGGCGATTTTACCATATTTGACAGCCGCATGCTTGACTATTTCTGGCATGAAGTGTCCATCAATTTTTAAAATTTTTTCAATTTTGCATTTCTTTTTCCATTTTTTACTTAATATTTCATTATTTCATAGAGAATTAATTAGTTTTGAATAACCATTTTTTTACCTACTGCTGCCGGATTTTAAAAGACCATACTAATAATATTTATAAACCCCTTTAAATTAAAAAAATACATTTATAAGTGGATATTAAAAAAAAAGAAGAAAATAAAGTAATTAAATTATTACTTGCGAAAAGTATTCAATGATGAAAACTACGTCATATACAACACAATACTTTTAAAACGTAAAAATTAAAACGATTTTCATTTAGCGTCCTTATAAAATTTCAGGAGAGATTGGCATTTTTTACGTAACCATTTTATTGAAGCTCATTGTCAAATGTGTAATCTAGACACACGGCAGTGTGTCAGCCAAGTTCGCCTGACATAGCCGTGTGTTATTTACACGAACCAATTCGAGCTGTTTTCGTCGAATTTCAATGCTCTACTACTGAAAATCTATGAGACCTACGTACTTCTTATACGAAATGTGTAGTAAGACCAACCTAATTACCTAAAATCCAAAATTTTATAAATAACGCATAATTAGTTTCCGAGATAATGACATTTGAAAATGTCTGATAATCGATAATTTTACCATTGACTGACTGACTGACTGACTGACTCACTCATCAAAAAGATCTCGTATATCTACTGCAGCTACAGACTTCAAATTTGGTGCGAAGTTTGTTTACACTATAAAACTAAGGAAAAAAATAAAAAAATTGTGAAAATCGATGAATTACCCACCTGGGGGTGCCCATTTTTACTTTAACATTACGTCTATTAGGCAAAATTTTAATTGCCGTAGTAGGGGACACTGTTATGTCGCCAAATACCGCCAAGTTTCTCGCCAACATGGCGATATATCGCCAAATTTGGCGACCAAAATTAGTCGCCAAAAGTGACGTCACCTTGGCTATATCTCTAATATTTCGCCAAATTTCCATAGACTTCTATTGTAAACCTATCTACTTACTGGGTGTTTATCTGGGTTTACTTGCTTACAGAAAATCAACAAATTGAGATATTCTGTCCGTCACAGAGCCCGTTCTCCGATACTATACATGTTGGATACTTGAAATTTTGCATACTTATAGCTGAACACCACACATCATACGACAAATCATAAAATTTTGAGAAAGTCGTACATTTAACCCTTTGGCTCCCACATGTGTATTTTAAACAATTCTTTCTAAGTGAGCCCCTAATTAGGTTGAGGCATGTGATTTTATAGACTTATAGCTGAACACCACACATCATACGACAAATCATAAAATTTTGAGAAAGTCGTACATTTAACCCTTTGGCTCCCACATGTGTATTTAAAAAATTATTTTCTAAGTGAGCCCTAATTAGGTTGGAGGCATGAAATTTTGCATAGTTATAGCTGAACACCTCACATCAAATGACAAACCATAACAGTTTGAAAAAGTCGTACATTTAAACCTTTGGGCTCCCACATGTGTATTTTAAACAATTCTTTCTATCTGAGCCTCTAACAAGGTTGGAGGCGTGAAATTTTGCATACTTATAGCTGAACACCTCACATCAAATGACAAATCATAAAACTTTGAAAAAGTTGTAAATTTAACCCTTTGGGGTCTCAGATATGTATTTTAAACAATCCTTTCTAAGTGAGCACCTAATTAGGTTGGAGGCGTAAAATTGTACATACTTATAGCTGAACACCTCACATCAAACGAAAATTTATAAAATTTTGAAAAACTCGCACATTTAACCCTTTGGGCCCATATGTGTATTTTAAACAATTCTTACTAAGTGAGACCCTAATTAGGTTGGAGGCGTGGAATTTTGCATATTTATAGCTGAGCACCTCACATCAAACGAGAAATCATAAAATTTTGAAAAAGTTGTATATTTAACCCTTTGGGCTCTCACACGTGTATTTTAAACAATATTTTCTAAGTGAGTCCCTAATTATATTGGAGGCGTGAAAATTTGCATACTTATAGCTGAACACACATCAAATGACAAATCATAAAATTTTGAAAAAGTCGTACATTTAACCCTTTGGGCTTCCACATGCGTATTTTAAGCAATTCTTTCTTACTGAGCCCCTTATTAAATTGGAGATTTGAAATTTTGCATAATTATAGTAGAACACGTGAGGCCAGGTGACAAATCATAAAATCTTGAAAAAGTCTTACGCTTAACCCTTTGAGCTACCACATATGTATTTTAAGCAATTCTTTCTAAGGGAGCCCCTAATTAAGTTGGAGACATGATTTTTTGCATACGTATAGCTGAATACCTCAGACCACACGACAAATCATAAAATTTTCAAAAAGTCTTATATTATTTACTCCTCCGGGCTTTAACTTGTGTATTTTAAGCACTTTTTCTAACCTCCGCCCTTTTCACCCGGGGAGCACTTTTCCAACTTTTGCCGACACACCTTTGACCATTCTTTCATATTATGCACCATAGCCTTACGAATTTTAGTTCCACATTTTACCGCCAGGGGCGCCTACTTATCTCGGTGCTATGGGCTCAATCCCCTCGACTAATATATCTACGGATAGTATGTAAAACTGAGTTTCGTTCGGATAGAGGTTTGTTTAGAATAGAGTGCGCCCCTGGTTGCGAAATGTGGAACTAACAGATTTTTCAAAAGGATAAAGTGTTTTGAAAGGAATATTAAACGAAACCCTCTGTGCGATCTGTGATCACACTTACCCACTTGTTATTTTCAAAATCATCAGAGAAAAGGATATTTAATTAGTTAAATTTGAAAATTCAGACAGAGGCAATGTCCTTCCTCTTCGCTGCCTCTTTGCCGGCACCCATGGATGAATGATACATAGTGTGGCATAAGCACATAACTTTATTTTTCACTTTCAGTGCAAAAAAGCAGGCCCAGCTATAGGATATTTATTTGGAAAATTTAATAGGAAAATTTAATATAGGAATTTAATAGGAATTGTTGTTTCAGAAACAATAAAAATTTCGAATCAATACATTTCGTTTCAAAACATGCATTCAATGTAGCAGTATTGAAATATAGATTTCAGCCGCAAATTAACAGCCAAATAGTTTGTTGTAGAAAATTTAAATTAAAATTGAATGTTGCTTGGTGAATAAAATAGTCACATGTAAACACATTAAAAAGCATTAAGTAAAGTGTCTAAATATATTGTAACTTTACAAAAAGTAATGATATCTAACAAAAACATAGCTGTGAAAAAAGGGAGCCAAGTTCTGTAAAGACAATGGCAAGAAAAGAAGTGATATCTAAGTGGGTGCCAAGTTCAAATAAAATTCACTCAAACTTACCTACAGAAGTATTATAGCATTTTTTAAATTGTTTAGAAATAAAAATTATTGATAGCATATTAATAATAAATCTAGAACTTGGCAAGTTTTTGATAAATGTTATGCCTATCAATTTCATGTCTTAATAAAATGATGATGTTAATATTAACAACAATGTCATTAAAAAAATTAATATAGTTATTATTATAAACAAATGACTCATGTTAAAGATTTGATAAACCAATAAATACACAGATACACCCCCGCTCGTCTTTGGTTATCACTCTAGCACCCACCCTCCAGAAACCTCAATGCAAACAGATTAAAAAGCCTGAGAAAGAGACAGATACCTTTACGCTTGTTCTTGGTCATCCCTCTAGAGACTGTACCCCTTTAACCCTTCAGGGGCAAAGAGCCTTTATTCGTGACATGCTGAAATGATTGAATCACACCAGAATTTAAAAACAAATTTATTTCAAAATGGTTGAAAGCTTCTTTTCACGTATTTAATAAAATTAAACTTTTTAGTCCTGAATTCTAGTGTCAATGTGGCATTTTGTAGTTTAAATTAGGTGGGATATATTTTATCCCACCACCCTTCAAGGGAAAGGAGCTCACTCAAATTAAGGCTTCCAAACATGAAATAACAAGTTTTGATATAATAATGTCATTAATAAAAATAAATGACTCGTAGGTAAAAACTTGCCAAGTTCTAGATTTATTATTAATATGCTATCAATAATTTTTATTTTTAAACAATTTTAAAAATGCTATAATACTTCTGTAGGTAAGTTTGAGTGAATTTTATTTGAACTTGGCACCCACTTAGATATCACTTCTTTTCTTGCCATTGTCTTTACAGAACTTGGCTCCCTTTTTTCACAGCTATGTTTTTGTTAGATTTATTATACTTAAACAATCATGAAAACAACCGTCAGCTGTCGTAATAGCTGCAGATGCAACTTCGCAACATAATAAGACCAAAATTTAAAGGAAATGATTGATAACACGATTATAAAAGATGGCAACTTTTTGTGCTAATATCATTCAATCTTCCCTAATAGAGTAATATTTTTGAAACAATCCACATTTGTATACTTTTAGAGCCTGAAAGCTAGTTTCGAGCGTAGTTGGTACGAGGGCAATGTTACCCTTAGTAGAACAAACTTTAATGTGGTGATTTTTCTTCCATCAAGATATAAAGATTAATTCAAAAATCGTCATATTATACGCAACATTTATTTAAATCTGAGTTTAGATTTTGCAAGATTTAATGTCGTTTTAATTGTTTTTCTCGGTAGTATATACATATATCATCATCATCATCATCATCATCATCATCATCATCATGAATCGTTTTCAATCCGCTGCTGGATGTAAATCTCACCCAGATTTTTCCAATGTTTTAGTCATCCAATTAACACCGGCTACTTTTCTGATTTCATCACTCCATCTTACCTGAGGTCCTCTTCTTGGCCATTTTACATCTTTGGGATACCACTGTAAAGTGCTTATGCTCCATCTATTGTCTTGTCTTCTTGCAATGTGCCCAGCCTCTTTCCATTTTAGCCGTTTAATTCTTTCAAAGATGTCAAAAAATTTCGTCTGACTTCTTATCCAGGTTATTCTTTTTCTGTCTCTTCTAGTTATACCTACCATACATCTTTCCATACTTCTCTGTGTTGTTTGTAATCTTTGTACCATCCGTTTTATTAGCGTCCACGTTCCTGCTCCATAAGTTAGCACAGGCAAAACACATTGGATAAACACCTTTCTTTTTAAAAAAAGAGGCAAGTTACCATGTTGTACACATATATTTATATATACATGATATATTTTGTATCTTTTGCTCCATATATGTATACATGTGAAATGATATTGATTCAGCGTACATTTAATGTTAAAGTTATTTAGTAAGAATTTTAAGCTTTGAAAACTATAAGTACAATGTCATTTGTTGGAAAACTGAAAAAAAAATGTCCCTGTTAAAATCAAATCTGCTGTAGTAAAAAAATATCCTTTTACATGAAATTTAATTAAAAAATGAAATTTAAAAATTAGAACGACCATTTGGAAAATTATTTTTTTCAAAGTCTAAAATTTAAGACATAAAAAATCGCACGGAGTTGATCATACATTACGTACGCGATGAATTAAACATTAATAGTTTTATTACACGTAAAAATTGCAAGAGACAAAAATTGCCTGCGACTCGTCAGATTTCCTGAAACTTACGTATTATCCAAGCATTTCATTGGCTGTTCGGGAAAAAGCTTTTCCATCGTCAGGTTTCTTGGAAATCTGACGACCAATTTTAAATGAAATTTCATTCTTAAACTTCTAAATATCCCACAATATTACTTTTTACTCCGCCGTATAGAGAAAAAAATGTACTTTTAAATGCAATTTGTTTGAAAGCTGTATCTCAATTTGTTTCTGAGTTATGAATTTTTTTTTTTGTAGTTTTTATTAAATTTTTGTCATAGTTGCAACAGAAGTATCCATCTCTGTTGAAAGTAAAGGGAAAATACAAATTACTGTATAGACCAATCAGAAAACGTATAAAATGCGGATTCAACCAATAAAACTCTTCAGATATGCTTTTGATTTCCTACCCTGACGACGACAATAACCATTTTTCCAAATGGTTAATAATGTTGATAAGTTATTGATCATTTTTTTAAAGTTAGTTCATTATTAAAAGTATAGTATTTCACAATTTCTATTGTTCATTTATCTTAAGAAGAAGCACAGATATTAGGTTATATATGAATTCATATGAATTTATTTAAAATAATATAGTGAAATTAAATTATTTAACTTTTAAATTGCTATACTTTTGAATTCTTGTAAACTTTTCTATATTGTGTTATTGGATTTAAAAATATTAAATTTCCTACTAATTTTGAAATAAAAAGTTTCAAATTTAATTGTAATGTCCTGAACTCATATTTTTTGAAGATAACAAAATTTATAAACGTACAGTAGCTGTAGTATTAGGCATGCAGTACGCATTTGTTTATGTGTCTACAGTTATATATTGCAAATTACTTTGAAATATGAACTGAGCATTCATTACGCACTTATTACTTTTATAAATGCATCATCTTCTATTTATATAAAATCGAAGTCTCTGTGTGTCCCTCACGATTCCGGTAGGACCACCTCATTGAAATGAGTAATTGTTGAAAAATACTAATGCAGGGTTACCATAGTAGCGCCAAATGTTGGTCAACTTGGCAATAGCTGGCTGATTTGGTGAAAATCCCATTTAAAACTATTCATCTTTCATAAACGAGGTCACCAAATTTTAATTTAAACTCCGCTCTTTTAAGATATTTTTTCAAAATCTATGGGTGAGAATTTAAAGTACATCTTTACATCTTCCTCCCGATGCTACTAATAAAATAACCGCCAATAGACGACGCTGTACTGTATGAGCTCCTAACTGCGCGATTTTAATGTGCTTTAGGTACTTTTCCAGTATAGGTGCGTTGGCGAAAAAGGAAATTTGGCAACATTTTCCGGGAACCTATCCACTGTTTGATTTTATATACATACGCATTTTTTTTTCGACATTTATACGATTTATTTATACGATTAAAAAAGCCGTTTCTCTAATTTTATACAGAAAGAGATGTAATTTGTACACAAAAACATGAATAATATACATATAAAATAAACATATAAAAAAAAACGCTCATTAAGTTTGTTTTCATAGCTGTTTATATGATCTGACAACAAATCTCAATATTTTTCCGTTATACGGACACCATGCCAAAATGTATGCGGTACTTTTTCGTTATACGGACAGCATTGTCGCCAAGTGCAATAGTTGGCGCAAAATGAAAATCACGTGAATTGAAACGGCACAGATGTCATATTCGCCCCACATTGGCGCGATTTTTTTCGGTGGCCAATTTGGCGAAAACCTCAACAGCATAAACAACATAATCCGGGTTACCACATCAAGCAAAATAATGACACTTTGGTACAAGTTAAGTACCTGTTGCCTATATGATATTGGCGACAGAAAAAAATCGCGCCAATATGGGGCGAATATGACATCTGTACCTTACAAACTTTTACGAACTATTTTATTAAATCACAAATATATACTTAAAATAAGTGAACAAATAACTGTTATACAATAAAGTAATAAAATAAAAAATCATATTAAACTGCTGCCATAAAATTATAAATATCTTTCAGCATTGCAGTAAACATTTCATTTTTTTGAACGAAGGCGTCGCCACATAAAATCTATGAGATACGACTCTAAATGATGACGAACACCTCCCCGATGTCTTTTATTGCGCCATTTTGCGATGCCCCATATTCTCTGAACATTTGGAGTATGGCATCCAGTATTAGGGTCGACAAAATTGTATTTGTGATTTACTGTGAAATGATCATAACCAGCACTTAGCAGTTCATCTGTTTTATATCCTTTCCGGCAATCTGTATAAATAATACAAGACTTTCATCTACTTCTATATTTTTATTAGGTCCACGATTTTTCTATTTGGTCGTGAGCATAAAGATTTGCACAAACTTCTCTCGAATAACTATTCCATTCCACTGTTGTGTTGTGGTTCATATCAAGTTGCAGCTCACCAAACTCAATCGATGTCAACTCTTTGCATGATAAATATATAAACCTCAAAGCATTAAGAAAAGTCACCCGCGATCCTTTAAACCAAGTTTTTTGTCGTATTCCTACGGTTTCTTCGCATGATCGTAAGCTACAACTCAATTTCGGATTTCCAGAACTCATCCATAATTTCATTTCATGATTTTTTGAACACAATCTTTTATTATGCAGAATTCCAAATTCCTGAAACAGTTTTATTACAACTTTCTCATCATCTGGTAATTGCCAAATGATAAAATCTATCTCAGCATCAGCAGTAAAAGTAAACTACAACTTTATTTAAAAAAAAGCATTTTTAATTCGATTAATAGCAGATTAAAAAGCTTTCCAAGGTCAAGGTTAAAAAATAATCATTCACGTGATTCACGTTTCATAAATAACAAATCACAATGTTTCGCATGGTTTACAATAAAAATCTACGATCAGGGTTGAAATAATTGGCGCATTAGCATACATTTTGGCATGTTGTCCGTATAACGGAAAACGTATGCTAATGCGCCAATTATTTCAAAATGCTAAAAGATATTTGTAATTTTATGCCAGCAGTTTAATATGAGTTTTATTTTATTGCTTTATTTTATAACAGTTATTTGTTCAATTATTTTAAGTATATATTTGTGATTTAATGCAATAGTTCGTAAAAGTCTGGAATTTTCAAATGTTATATTTTTTAAATGCTCACTTTAGTACGACAATATTTTTTCCTTTATTTTTCAAATGCCTCCTCAATTCACGTGATTTTCATTTTGCGCAAACTATTACGCTTGGCGACAATGGTATCCGCATAACGGAAAAGTACCCAAATCTCACTTTCTGATGCCCAAATTACACCAAACTTTTTTTAAAAAACGCCAAAGCCCCTACAGTGGAAAAGTATCAAACTGTCTATTATTTTGCGCTATCTGTGTTATAGTTTATACTATATGCAAGGTGAGTGGAGCGAAGAGTTTAAACATTAAATATTAAAGTTTCGGCACAGATGTCATATACACGACGGGTACTTAACTGTCGCCAAAGTGTCGTTATTTTGCTTGATATGGTAACCCGGATGTTGTTGTTTATGCTGTTGATGTTTTCTCCAAATTGGCGTCGGAAAAAAGCGCTCGGCACAGATGTCATATTCGCCCCATATTGGCGCGATTTTTTTGTGACGCCAATGTCATATACGCAATGGGTACTTAACTGGCGCCAAAGTGTCGTTATTTTGCTTGATGTGGTAACCCGGATTATGTTGTTTATGCTGTTGATGTTTTCGCCAAATTGGCAACCGAAAAAAATCGCGCCAATATGGGGCGAATATGACATTTGTGCCAATCGCTCCAATATGGGGTATATATGACAACTTTGCCAAAGTTTCTATAAAGCAGTATAAGACTAAAAATTAAGAATAAAATAAATGCAAAATAAGACTAAAGAAGAAAGAAAAATCATGCGTTAAGCATAGAATATGAAACACTTTCCAACACATCCTGAATGCTTTAACAAAACTTCGTTATTTAGGGAAGGCACAGATGTCATATTCGCCCCATATTGGCGCGATTTTTTCCGACGCCAATTTGGCGAAAACATCAACAGCATAAACAACAACATCCGGGTTACCATATCAAGCAAAATAACGTCACTTTGGCGAGAGTTAAGTACCCGGTGTATATATGACATTGGCGCCAGAAAAAAATCGCCCCAATATGAGGCGAATATGACATCTGTGCCTTAGGGAAATAAGGTAAATAAGTAAATATTTTAGAAAACGCATAATTATTTTTAAAAATTGATTTCAGCAGTTACCGTCCATAGCCCATAGTACCGTTATTACATGCCACTATTTAACTAACATTTTATTTAAACTACTTTTAAAGCTACTGAAATCATATTTCCAGATATTATCTTCCATAGACGGTTATGTATCCAATTCTTTGCGTGACCCTGTATATCATTTTATCTATATTCTACAAACATTTCGGAACAGATGTCATATTCGCCCCATATTGGCGCGATTTTTTTCTGTCGCCAATATCATATAGGCAACAGGTACTTAACTTGCGCCAAAGTGCTTGATGTGGTAACCCGGATTATGTTGTTTATGCTGTTGATGTTTTCGCCAAATTGGCAACCGAAAAAAATCGCGCCAATATGGAGCGATTATGACATCTGTACCAACATTTCTTAGTAATCTAAATGCAGTTCAGCGTAAAACTGCATAACTCCTTTAAAAACCACCTTTAAGCAATTTATTCTCATACTCAGTAACCCTTACGAAATCTTTTGTGTAGCCCTGCATATGAACTGTAGCATTTATACACACGGTATAGTATGCATAAATGTAGTGAAACATAAAAGGGCATATCATAATTAAAAATGCATTTCTAGCAATCATTGCTTATGTACGTACAATACTGTGGAGAAAAGTTTCTTGGCGAGAAAGAAGTTTGCCAACGTATTTTCTGGCAACCTATTTACTGCTTCATACTCACAAGCAATTTTTTGCACATGTATACAATTTATTTAATGTAAAAAAAAAGCTATTTACCCATTTTTATAAAGAAACAGAAGTAATTTTTGCACAGATGTCATATACGCATCGGAGTTGGCGTGATTTTTCTCTGACGCCAATTCGGCAGAAATCTCGCTTTCGAATACCAGTTACTTATATATTTTTAAATTATTTGCTATCATTTTGAAAAGGAAATAACTATAAATAAATAAAAGTTTGAATAATAACTATAGAACAAAACAGTTTATATAATTTAAAAACAGAAAATAAAAGCAAATAAACAATTTATTAATAAATAAAAAACAATAGCCGGCAAAATAACACCATTTTAGCGCCATATGTATCCCGGTTCATATCTGAAATCTGTGCCGTAATTTGTATATAAAAAAAATTATATATATTTAGAAACGATTTTTTTATATATATAAGTGCATATATAAACAAAAGTAAAAGTTTATTATATTTGTTTTCATAGCTGTATATTTTGGCAACATATCTCACTTTCTGATGCCCGAATTACGCCAAACTTTATTTAAAAATGCGCTATAATGGAAAAGTACCTAAATAAATAATTAACAGAAATAACCAATTATACAAACTAAAGCTTTTTATTTCGAGATCAAAGCTTTGTTTTTAATTTCGATTAAAAATACATATATCCTTGGATAACTTTAGTTGAAATTAGGTTCACGGCTTAATATCTCATTCCATAAACCTAAACAAACACAAGTGATTCATTCATCGTGAACCGTAGAAAATATTAAATCATTGAGGTAATCATTCACAAAGTAAGTTCTCCAACAATCAATGGACAATATTCTAATGACGTCATAGTAGGTAAAATGGTGGCGGTATCATTTATTTATGGTTTAAAATCACAAAGATTTAATTTCGCAATGTCTCTCAGTTACATTATTTTATTGTCATATTTATGAGATCCGAACAAAAGCATATTTTTTCATTATTTAGTTATTAAAGACGGAAAAAAATGATAAATGTGCATGATTTGAAAAATTTAATAATTTTCTTTCTTAATACTAAAAAATAACATCGGGAAGTAACAGCGAGTTTAAGTTAAAAAAGTTTAGTTGTTTAATTCTGTTGTAATATTCAAAATAACTGTATTTATTAGATTTCAGTAAACAACATCAGGGCCCAACTAAACTTTGACAGGACCTTTCTTTTAGAGAAGCTTTTCTAAATTCCACATATACATGGAAACTCCTCAGTGTTAGAAATATTATTCCCAGGACTGGCATAACATGAGAACGGCCTGCAGTTTTACACAAGTTTTTGAAAACTACATTATATCAGAAATTTTACTAAAAACTGGTTACTTTTTTGTTATAGAGGCCCACACTATTAGAATTATGACAAGTTGTAGCCAATTTTGCCAAAGTCGTAACCAAGATCGTGAAGCACACACATATAATATCATATAATACCATTTCATGAAATCGTATACGATAATTTAATAGTTTTTACCTTACTTCAAGTGTGGAATTTGTTTATTTTTAAAGCTTAACAATCTAAATTGTCCAATATATGAATTTTAAGAAAATGTAAACAAAGACTGAATAGACATGACCGCAAAAATCCTCAAATCTGCAGAACACTTGGAACCAAACTGTGCAGATTAGTGGTCTTCTACTGTACACAGTTTTTCATAAATGTGTTTCGTTCTTAAAATGTGTTATTTTCATCTATCACTGCGGAACAAACGAGAAAACTCATATTCTTGCACATGAGTTGTATATATCTTTATATCTAAATTTCCGTCATTTTTGACGGGCTACCTTTCTAGTCTATAATAGTTTGCAAACGAGAATAAATAAAAAAATTTAGCTTTTTACCTAAAGAGAGTATTTAATAACAATATACTCTCTATATTGCTATTATACTACACTTAATTTTAATAATTATTAAACTGTAAAATAATGCATGCTCATTTAATTCATCGAATTTTCTAAAGATCGTATTGATTTATAAACATCATACAAACATCAAATGATTACATAATCAGGAGAAAATAATAGAAAATTTATCTCCCATGTATTCCATTATTAAGCTGTTAATATTCTCCAATAATAGAATTAATTACGCTGCTAAATCGGAATGTTGTTAGTTGTTATGAATAATTATGTTTCCATTAAGAGCATTGCTATAGAAAATAAGAGATCTTACATAATTAAACAAAATGCTTCTAATCCAGATCATAAAGCAATTATGGATTGCATTAGATGTAGCAATTATGTATAGCAAACAGAGATTTCCACAAATTGTGGAGGCTTTTGTATTTAATAATAAGAGAGTACTTTTGCAATGTTTAATTGTGTAACTTATTAATAATTATTAAAAAAAGTTCAAGAATGGTGGATGCCTTTTATAAATTTTTATTTAAAGTTAATTATTTGAAATACTTAAAAGAGATTATACTCTTTTATTATTTTATTTATTTATTGTTGAAGTTATAATTCCGTTAAAAAAAATTAGCCGGAAACAAACTCTGAACTGTTTATATTTTTGTAAGTACAAATCTGTTAATTCTGAATAATTGTACTGCAAACGATTAAGATAGATTTAAAAAGGAAATCATGCTTGTAAATTATTCGAAATACAATAAAAAATCAGTAAATTGAGATACAGTTTTCAAACAAACTGCAGTTAAAAGGGCATTCATTTTCCTATTCGGCAGTGCAAAATTTTAAATTCTGCGATGAGTAGAAGTTTCAGAAATTGCAGTAAAAGCAAAATTTATTGATCAGGTGTTGGCATTCTATACATGAAGTCAATGTTTCTCACGGACGTGTTCTTGATTTATAAAACAAATTAGCATATGGAAAGTACGTTTATAATAATTTCTTAGGAATTCTTCATAAAAAATTGGCGCGCGAAGCAAAATACTGGCGCAATAATAATTTTAATAATATCACGACATTGAATTTTGCATAAATTTTTCACCGGTTGTTAACGTATGAATTCATGGTCTTACATAGAAGAAAGAGACTAACAAATTGCTAATATGCAGGGTACATATGAAAGTCTCTTTAACCTGAAAATACTTGAGCTACAGTTATGCAAGTGAAGTAACGGTATAGTAAAGTGACTACGCCGGATTTAATTGAAACGACAGCAACGCCCCTAGTAGCGAAATTTGGAAGATGGCCACTGCAAATTGAAAACGAAAAGAGATAGAGTAAAATTTCCAATTAGAAAGTTTTAGAGAATCGATTATTTAGTACGAAACGACATTTGGTTCACACGGATAAGATAAATCGTCGATTGCATACCCAAAAGTGTCCGAAATCGATGAGCGGAGATTCTGCTGTGCATATTCTCATTTCGGAAATGTAGCAGTGCGCAATTGCAGATTGTGACGTTGTATTGTATTGTAATGTCTGTAAAAATTTAATTTCCAATGCATTTAAAATTTGTGTTTAATCCTTTCAGGGGGCAGAAGAATTCCTTTCATAAAATGATGAAATAATTGACTGACACCAGAATATTCAAACGAATTTCTTAGAAAATAAAAATCCGCTAATTTGCACTTTCATTACAAAAGTAAAATCTTATTAAAATATTCTTGGTGTCATTTGTCAGTTTGGAATTAAAATTAGGTGGCTAGACCATCTAGCCACCGCACTTGAAATGGCTAAATCTATGTCGTCGTATTAAAAAGGCTTGCAATAGACGTTCCATGCTGAGAAATGAGCATTCAGAATTACTCTCACGAATACAATCGTGTATCGTGATCAATGACGAACTTTTCGAACATGCTTGAATATTAACTTTTTATCACTGTGAGACAGTTTGTCTTCTTTGCATTTTTGTGTGATGTTATCAAAATGTATTGAGATAGGTACGTATTTATACAGTAAATTGTGTATATTTCTGCATACGTCTGGCTATTCCATTCAAACGTTTGCACAAAATGGAGTGCATCGATTCCGGACATTTTTGAGTACACAGGCGAATATGTATCTTAACCATGTAAACCAAATGTCGTTTCGTACTAATTAATTGATGCTCGAAAACTTTCTAATTGGAAATTTTGTTTTGTTTTATCGTTTTCGATTTGCAATGGTTATCTTCCAAATTTCGCTACAAGGGGGCGCTGCTGTCGTTTGCATTAGGTCGGGTGTAGTCGCTTTATTATACCATTACCTCACTTGCATAGCTGTAGCTCTCTCCGCTCGCAAGTATTTTTAGGTTAAAGGGACTTTCTTGTGTTATTTTCTTCAGAAATGTTACATATTTTATTTTATTACTTATTAATCAAACTTTTTTTTATTTAAAATTAAATGAGTGTACGATATCTATTTTTAATGTATTTAATACATGTATTTTAATTGAAAATAAACATACATATTAAATTAAATTTAAAAAATCAAAAAACCCAACAGCGTAAAAAGCAAACTAATTAATTATTTCTCATCAATGTTAAACTATTTTTTATATTACTTACCTTTTTTTTTTCTTTATTTACTTGTATTCATGACTTTTAGGTTGTGTTTAATTATTAGTTCCTATCTATAAACACTGTTTTGATGAGGCCTATAGATCTCTATGATGGTTAGAGTTGCAGTAAGGCTAGAGATCCTACCTACACAACTTGCAGGTTGTGTAATATTTAAATGGAGCTTCTGACTGTAAAATTATCACTGAAACACCGTCTTTATTTTGAAAGATCTATCCAATGATATGCCACTCAATAAGGTGCGTAATTTTTTTTTTTTCGTGTCTACCGTCATTGTGTATTTTACGGCCGCCATTTTGAATTTATAAAAACAAAACCTAGCCTATAACCATCGGACGGTTAAATGAATCAATACAGACCTCATTCACTAAAATCCATCCAGCCGTTGAGATGTTTTGAGGGCATAAAGAAATCGACATACCCAGATACGCGTGAAACACATAACCCTTATTGGCTGTCGGGTCAAAATCAAGGGATTTTTTCGATTAAAGATGATATTTTAAACAGCTGAGAAGATTTTCTCTACTCTTGTGTATTCTACTAAATCCAGGACTAGAAAATGAACAAGGTAGGTCCTGAATTCAAGAAAATTCGTTTTCAAAGGTAAACAAACTTAGCACAGAAACCCCTGCTTTCTATAAATCAAATAATGCTCATGCAATTTACATGAATCATGTCTCCTGTACTAATTTTAACACGTAAAAACGAACACAAGGGTCTCCAATTAGGGAAATTTCATTTTGGCAGGTTAATACGAATTCAGCACTGAAAAAGCTGCTATCAAACGTAAGCAGCTCTAACGATTTTCGCAAATCTTGGCTCCTATATTAATTCGAAAAAGAGAAAACTATCTAGCTAGATCTTTGCTTCGGGAAAATTATTTTTATATTGTTAAAACAAGCTCACTTCTCAAAATGATGGTATAAATCTAAAACAATTCCAACAATTTTTATGAAATAAGCCTTGTTAAAATATGGAAAAAAAAATCCAACTAAGTCTCGAATTAAATAAAAAATTGTTTTTATCAATTTATTAGCAGGTTTAAGTAATCTTTAATATTTGATTTCCAGTAATCAGGATACTCGCCAATACGGTCAGGGTCACTGATCGTCAATACCGTCAAAGATAATCTCAATGGCGGTGCTAACTGTTTGCCTTCTATACTATATCGAGCAGGAGATTTAGGTTCAGAATATTATAAAATTCGTTTTAACAGGTTAGAATAAATAAAATTAATTGTTTTTACGAAATATTGATTTAGTGAATTGAAATTTTTTCATAAACATCATGTAAATGTCTTGACAAACTGACATTTCTTGACAGACGCCTTCGCTTATATTTTTGCTATGTTTAAATCCAATATAATATTTTTGTAAACATCACTAATAGTTTAATGACACGTAGATACACCCTTGCGAGAAATTAGTAATATTTTTAAAAGCAAGATAATTTTCTGCCAAACTTACCACATCTTTGCCGAAATTCCTGAAGTTTGCGTCGAAACAGTGACTTCGACAACGATTGCTGAAGTAGAATAATATTAATTTTTATAAAACATGAAGCATAGCCCTCAGAATATGTCCGATGTAATTGCATGAAATAAATAAATAAATAAACATTTATTCTTGTAAATGACAATTTAAATTTCTTGCTGGATTTAAACTTTTTTTTTTTTTTTTTTTTTTTTTTTTTTTACGTACTCGAATGAACAGTTGGAAGACAAATCTAAATCTAAAAAAAAAAGACGTTATATTCAAAAGAAAACAAACATTTTAATATTTAAAACTGAAGCATGTCATCATCTTTGCACCACTACGGCATAACTTTCACCGGCTTTTCACTTTGATTATGCAAAGAATTTGAGCAGTATATAAAAAATATATCTTCCATAACTTATTGATGTTTTGCCTATAGTAACTTTTATATGTTTATTGGAAAATTTATTTTTGAAACTCTACCCATTGAGAATCGGTCTACAAGGTACTATATATAAAGCGAAATGACCGAAAAACATTTATTTTTAATAAAATAAGTTCAATGAAGTTGACATAATATTTGGCGATTTAGCAACTGTGCCCGGCTAACAGAAAAATACCCCATAACTAAATTATCTATAATAATAAAGAAAGAAGTTTGTGTGTGAGTGTGTGAGTGAGTGAGTGTGTCGACGATGTTCTGAAGAGACCACTGCACGTAGAGCTACAAAATTTGGGGAAAAGGTACGTCTATATATGAAGTTTTGCACCTCGAAGCCCGATTTTTGATTTTTTGATTAGATTTTTTTTATTTAATATTTTATGCTATTTTTAGCGGTTTTTTATGTTTCGAGGCGATTTTTCCATATAAGTGAGAAGAAAATGGTTTCTTTCTTTTAACCCAATGTAGTAAATTTTGTTTTCTTTTCAAAAAAGTTTATTCGGAATTCGTGCAGCGATTTTTGAATTTTTAGCGAATTTTTTATGCAATTATTGAATAGCATTTAATGCATTTAATAAGGAGGTTACCGTAGAGGGACACAGTTCTTTCGCCAAACGCCGCCAAGTTTATCGCCAATTTGGCGGTACATCGCCAAATTTGGCGGCCAAAATGAGTCGCCAAAAGTGACGCCAACTTGGCGATATCTCTAATATTTCGCCAAATTCACATAGACTTCCATTGTAAACCAATATGGATTACTTGCTTACAGAAAATGAACAAACTGAAATATTTTAATGCAACAAAAACTAATATTAACTTAAGGGATTATATTAATTATATATAAGGGAATCCAAGTAAATTAAATTGTGAATAAAAGTAACATGATACAATGCTTAGATTATTGTATTTTATTGATATTTTCGACGAAAGGGTTGCCAGTGGTCATTTTGGTGAAAATTATAGTTGATAAATGAATTGAAATGGCTATATCCGTTAGAAAATAATGTAAACAACTCGCAAATTAAAAGAAAATAACTGTTATTTGTTTAATTAAAAAAAAGAATCAAAAAACTTTTTAATGCCAGATAAAATTTATAAAATGAAAATATTTAATTTAAATATGAAAGGAATGTTTATAAAACTTAAAAAATAAATTAGTATGAAAGAAGCAATTGATACATTATTTGGCGATTTTTCGCTTCGCCAGGTTAATAAAAATGTGCCTGAAAAAACTTGAAGAAATAAAATTTAAGCAACAGTCTTTTAGTCCTTCTTCATTTTTTTATTCAATTTAATTATCATTTTTATGTAATTTCCCCATCGTATGTCTTACAGGAGAAAGGCTTTATTTGTGAGTTACATGCTAATTAATTATTACCTTGGTCGCCAAACAATGCAATTTTAAGCCACAAAGGCAGAAGCGTGAAATAAGCCAGGCGAAGTTCGCAATAATTTTTTTTTTTTTTAAGTATAGGAGAATATTTCGGAGTAAATCTTTATATTCAAATGTAAATTATATAAAAAGGAGTTAAAATTATAACTATGTAGTCAAGTATTTAAATTTTAATGTAAAAATGTGCCATATACACACATATTTTATAATCTTCGATAATCAAGCCACCACCAAATGACATATTTACTATATTATTGAAAGTTTTGTTGGCACAGGTGTCATATACGCTCCATGGTACAAAATGGGCTCCAAAATGGCGTTATTTTGCCTGGCATGGTAACTCGGCTATTGTTGTTTATTTATTAATAAGTTGTTTATTTACTTTTCTTTTCTTTTTTACAGTTATATAAACTGTTTTGTTCTATAGACATTAATTAAACTTTTTATTATTTATTGCTATTTCCTTTTAAAATAATAGAAAATAATTTAAATATATATGTGTAACTGGTATTCAAAAACGATGTTTTCACCAAATTGGCGCGAAAAAAAAAATCGCGCCAAACCCGGTACGTATCTATGCCTAATAGTTATTTACATTATTGTGATTACTTAGTATCAGGCAACAGATTGAAGAGTATTTGGTATATTTTTGATATATGGGCTTTTGTGAGTTAGAGAAAATGGCCTTGGCGAGTGAAGTGAATTTTATGTATGTTTACTGGCAAACTATTTATTTTTCATATACATATAAGCATTTTTTTCAATATTTATTTTATTTATTTATATAAAGAAGAGCTATTTATCTACCTTTAAATACGAACAGAAATAATTTGTGGTTCTACCTGATTATCCCGTAGACCAAAAAAAAATATCGCCAAACTATAAGATTAAATGCCAATAATGGGTGATCGTAAATGTCAAATTTACTTGACATTAAACACTTTACACATGTTTGTTACGTCATCAGGTGATTTTTAATTCGATATTTACGTTTCTTCGCGATCTGCTGCAATTTTTTGACATTCCATTTTTGACCTATAATACTAAAGTAATTTCTACCTTCATTTCAATAAAGTTTTTTCGGATTTCGTATAACAATTTTCGAATTTTTCGGGTATTTTGTATGTGATTTTTAGTGTATATTAGCGATTTTCTACCAATTTTCCACATTAGTGAAAGACGTTGATAGAAGTTGAATCAACTTTCAATCTTCGAGCACAATATATAATTTTTCTTTCTCTTTTCGAAATTTGTGCAGCGATTTAAAATTTTTTTCGCAATATCTTATTGTGATTTTCAGAGGTTTTTTGCGATTCGTACAGTTTTTTTATGTACCCGGGCAACGCCGGGCAAGTTAGCTAGTCATTCAATAATTATGCTCAAAAATTGTTAAAATGTTGAACTTTTATCGGAAACATTCAAGTTTAGATAAATTTCCTTAGTAAATCAAGAATGAATGAAAATCGTATTTAAATATTCCATTTTTTTCCTTCATGAAAAAAGTTAAGTTAAATGAAGAGTGTAAAGAAAAAGAGGATTAAACAGATAAATAAAAACAACTGAAATATTAAATACATTTTTTCAACCAAGAGACAAAACGGTATGTTACTGAAATAATTTATAGATCGCTGAAAACCGCTGAGCGTATATTTAAATATTGATACGCAGGATATAATTTTAATTTTTACATATCCGAGGAAGCATAATGAAGAAAGACTTCTTAAAAAAAAAAAAAAAAAAAATACAGAATATTCAATATTACACTGTAAAAAAAAATACGGAAATACTACTGGCAATCTAGACGGCAATCCCATACTATTTCCGTTTTTTTTTTACGGGAATTTTTACCCATAAATTACAGAAAATTTTCTGTTTTTAATCAGAAAAACGGAAAATTTTCTGTAATTTATGGGTAAAAATTCCCGTAAAAAAACGAAAATAGTACTGGTGTCTAGATTGCCAGTAGTATTTCCGTTTTTTTTTTTACAGTGCGTAAGTATCTCCGATTCACATTAATTATGGCCGTTTTCCACAGTGGACTTGCGATTTTTTAAACTGCTTAGAAAAATTCGGGATTATAAAGTGAGATTTTTTTTCTCAAAATGATATAAACAGCTATAAAAACCAACGTGCTGAACTTTTATGATTTATATATATATATATATATATATATATATATAAACGATTTATATATATATATATATATATGAAGACGTGAGTTTCAAAACTCCCCTTATCCAAAATTTAAAAATTTGTATTTTCTCTATCTACCTGTTCTGTTGGTAAACCCGCACCGAAAAAACACTTCAGTCTGTGATAAACTAGTTTCATCACATATTTCTGGCATTGTAAAATATTGGTTTACAATGAAACTAATGGACACATGTAGAGGTTTTTCGCGATTTACCCAAATTTTATTTTATGGATAAGGGGAGTTTTGAAACTCAAGTCCTCATATATATTGTTGTAATTATACAACGTGTATCTGAAAGAGGGGGCGAAAATTTACGGGGTGATAGAACGAAGCTATACGAGCGAATTTCGCTATAGAATATATGTTCGGAACGCAAACGGGGAGAAATTAAAAAGTAGTTTTCCACTGTTGTAGTTAAAGAATTAACACGAGAATGAGGGGAGATACTTCAGAAAACATGTTATTAACAGGAATGTAAGTAATGTACATGCTCAAAGAAATTGCTCGAAAGGTCTTCCGTCAGCTGCAATGCACGCTACACACCTGCGGGATAGGGACTGACGTACATTTGCGAAGTAACCAGGCAATTTCCGAATATCGCCGGCAACAACGTCAATCCTGGCGACGAGATCGATATCAGTTTCAATGGGGCACTTGTAGGTTAGGCTTTTCATATGGCCCCACAGGAAAAAGTCCAAACACGAGATTTCCGGAGATCTTGGTGGCCAAGCTATTGGACCACCTCAACTAATCCATCCCCTGTGACAGTGAAAAACTACCTTTTAACTTCCCAACGCTTTCGTTCCGACCATACATTCTACGATGAAATTTGCTCGTATAACTGTGTTCTATTACCGCGTAAAGTTTTGCCCACTTTTTCATATACACGCTGTTCTTTTTTAACTTCTTGTTCTATATAACATACATAAATGACTTCTTCTTCTTAAATAAATTCTACAAATATTTAAAAAAAAAATCCTTATGCATTGAATATCTAACAGTGAATATCTTGCCAGAAATTACGATTAAAACGTCTCTCGCCAATGCAATTTTCTTTAATATACTAAGGACCTTTTAGAATAAAAGTACCCTCATTTTACTATATTTTAACCCCATTGAGAAATAAAACTCAGTTAAGTTTCTTAAGATCTTAATTTCAATTTAATATCAAGGTGAATACAAACTTGGAGAGCAGACATTTTTTCTATAGAAGAATAATTTAGATGATTAGGATGATAGATATTAGAAAAGTAACTTATTTAAATGCAACATTTACATATAAATAGTCTGTATATATATCAATATTTCAAATTTATTTTACTACTCCTACATATTTTGTAACATATGTCTATGTTGTATTTAAAGAAAAATACAATTTCGTTGAGTACAAAAATGTTCATGCTTTGCTAGTAACACCGTTATTATTTCTAGTCAATATTTTTTTAACTCAAAAGATTATAATTGTAAACAATTTTCGGTAGTATTTAAAAAATTAATAGTGCCCATATTTTTAAAATTGTAAGTAAATTTATTTATACAATATAAATGTATTATACCAAACATTCACATTTCTTATAGCCTTTATTTAAGACGGATGATTTTCTTCATTATTATTTTTAATATCTTTATACACAATGAAAATTTCTTATGATTACTATTAAAAAAATGTCCTCGAAACAAAGTATGCTTGTGATATCCTCATAAAGCAGAATTTTTCTAATTTAAAAATTATTTAAACATGAATTAAAATTTAATTTGAAATTCCTATATTAGAAATAATCATGGTTTACAAAAGAAATAGCTTCATTTTAATATTTATTCGAGATATTTCCACTTAACGAAGATTATATATTTCACAGACAATTCGATTAAATTTGATCAATATTTTTTATTTATATTATATAAAAGGAATAAAGAATGTTAAAAAGGAAATATCATTTTAAATATTTAATTAATAATATAAAAGAGTAAGCCATGTCTTTTTAAAACGAGAATTTTATTCATTGTAACTAGCTATGGGAATTATAACTTCTTTATAAGGGACTGCGGCTTCTCTAATCATAGTGTTGCAAATGTAAACATAACCTATTATTTAAATAGTGTAGAAAATTTCTATAAGGTGTTACAATAATAAATTTCAGAAATCTAATAGAATCTGGATTTGTATTTCGTTCATCATTTATAAAGATTATTTGTAATGAAAATTTACGCAATTTAATAAATGTATAAAATAATACTTTAGTAGATATATGCAAATCTAACTTAAATTTGATTTATTTTTATTATGATTAATCTAACTTAAAATTGAAAATACATTTATAGGAAAGTAATCTTAAAGTTACACACATTTGTTAATTAAGTTACTTTATAAATATTACTAAATTACATATGTTCTTTCAAGCTGATAGATTTAAAAAATATAATTTTTTAGGCATAATAAATGGTATTTAAAGCAGTCCGAAATACAAAAATTTTCAAATTTTAGAAAAAAAAATTTATTGCATTTAAAATTTCGCTGTTTTGATTACTTAAAATGGCGTTTAAATCATGTTTACCTCTTAATTAGAACAGGAGATATTTTTTTGTTGTTGTTTTTGTTAATTTTCAAAATCTAGCTTTGAAGCAGTGATGTCAGGAAAACAACTTCCTTTGAAATCTAAACAAGATTTTTTGCGGCAGTTTTTTACCGAAATTAATTTATATTATTATTATTCCAATTTTAAAGGAATTTATATATAATTCTTGTACTTCACGTATATATATACTTCTACTTCTTCTACAGTAAATTGAAATGAAGTAGTAGATTGTTTATGTTTTGATTAGGTTTCGAATAATTGTTCGGATATTTCAAATGCAGTATTTATTTAAGTACCTTTGCGATTTTTTACAAAATTTTGAAATATTTTCTAAAATACATCTTTAGCAATGCATATAAAAAGAAAGTTTTAAGTTGTAAGGGGTGAAAATTATGAAAAAAGCACTACATACATAACAGTATAGTACTTCAGTTCCTACGAAAATTGAAATTTACATTTCAAAAATGCAAAAAGAAGGTGAAAATGGCAAACTTTAAACGAGGCTTAAGTTACAGGAAGGAGTTACTAAGTTACCTAGATGCTTCTAAATGGCATTTAAACATTCTATTAGCAGCCAATTTTCGTTTCAAATTTTAAATGCGTTTTCCTACGTAATGGGTTTTTCCGCCATTTCACGTATTTAAATTGTTATAAGTAAAGAACCGTTAAAAATAAATGACTCAAACTTGGAGCATATGTTTTTCAATTATTTTGCTTTAATTTCTATTCAGAAGATTTGAAAAAAAAAAAACATTTTCTTATGAAAATATGAATTTTTAAAAAAAGTTGCATCATTTTCTATAAAGTGTTTACTTTTTAAATTATTTTAAAGAAGTAGTTTACAAAATGCTATATCAAAATTAAAATATGCTTTAATTTTTTAAATAAGTGAAAAAAATTTCAAATTTGACTAATAATATTTCGAGTTATAAAGATTTTTAAGTACCCCACTTAAAAAAATACATTTAAATTTTTTAAAAAAAAGTTATCAGACGTTTTGTGACTTGAATTTGTTTACAAATTATTTTGTTGTTTTATTTAGTATTCTTACATATATATGACAAATATCGATATTCCTGTGTACATAATTATTAAAATTCTCATTTGGATCTATTGAAAAAACTGATCGGATTGATGAACACCGGAAAAAAAGGTTTAATGCGTTAGACTCTATAACAACGTACTCTAATGTATTCCATTATTTTATGAAAAATAACAATTATTAGAAATTTATAGTCTTAAAAGGATTTGATCGATACTTAAAGTTATATTTAAGTTCAATTAAATGGCTTCTTTTTCAAGGATATTAACATATATGTATGTAACAGTATAATCGCAAAGAAAGTAAAAGTTACAGGGAAAATATTTTTTATCGTCACTGAAGAGGAAGAGAGGGACGGTAATGCATTAAAAAAAAAAATTAAATATTTATCAATGACGGCAAAGTGAAAAATGCTCTACGTAAATGAAAAATATGTGTAGAATTTAAACGAAGTTATAATGAGTCAAAACCTTAAAAAAGTGTATTAGAAAACCCTTATCCACTTCACCGGCTGCCCCGAGATAAGACTGGGATAAAAGCACTGTTTCCTCATACCTGTCGCCGGTGAAGTGGAATGTTATTATTTTATATTTAGTGACTATTTAGTGACTCTGCCCCATGCAAGCTACGATCGCCAACCCCCGTTCAGACACCGCTAATCTGATGGGTTTTAAAAATATAAGAGAAGATTGAATTATACTGAAAAAAGCTGTGCAGATCTCCCTGTAAATGAGTTTCCATTCAATTCCCTTTGATTGCAAAAATGTAAGGGCGAATCAATTGCTGTTAGGACATCCAATGTTTATTTTCGTTTTTGATTAAAGAGGATCAGTTAAACATTGAAAAGTAGCTAAATAAAATGAATTAAGTATACAGAGTCTTTGTCTCCTGGTACTTTAAAACAATATCTATAACAATAGCCTAAGTCATGTGACTATTACCAACAGTTCCGGGCGGCCACTTCGCTTTTTATACCCTAGGTGCCATTTTGGTACTTTAATGTTAGCCATGCACATGTGATAAGTCGCCAAATATTATTTTATCGCCATCATTTCATCTATATTATAATACTTCAAGTCATCAACTGTCATAAACAAATACGGTCTGATACCTCTGCCTTTCACATGAAAGTTTGGCACAGATGTCATATACGATATTGGCGCAATCTTTTCCCGACACCAATTTCGGGAACGCATCAACAGCATAAACAACAACATCCGGCTTACCATATCAAGCAAAATAACAATACTTTGGCGCCAGTTAAGTACCCGTTGCGTATATGACATTGGCGTCAAAAAAAAATCGCGCCAATATGGGGCTGTATATAACATCTGTGCCAAAAGTTTTCCATTTTGATTAAAAAATTAAATTTTTTTTCGAATAAAACTACATAAAAGTTGTCACGGTCACAAAGAATTCTTGGTACTGTTACGCTAGCCGGGTGCAAATCTCGCCAATAGCTTTTTTCCAAATTGCCAGTTAGCATTTTTTTCTTTTTCGAGTGGTAAATTAAAACATTGATTTGAAGTTGAAATTAAATATCATGGTTTGTTGCATTATTGGGAAGAGTTCCATATTGTGTGCTGGTTGGCGCGATTGTCGAAGGAATTTGAAATGGCGCCAAAAAGCCATTTTAGCGTCTTATAAATTTTTTCAGGATGGCGGAAAAACATGGTCTTTAAATATTTGTAAACATATACATATATATTTAATAAATGTTATATATGTCACATGTTAAAAAAAGTACGATGTTTATACAGATAGTTTTATATATATTACGTATAGAGATATACCTTATACATACATAATATATATACACCTATAAATAAATATTATGTACTTATATATAATTTTATGTATTTATTATATTTATTATACATGTCAAATTAAAACAAAAGTTATATATTTTTCCGAAAAATATAGGCTAAATGCAAAAAAATACGCAAAAACATATGAATAAATTCCATTCTAGAAAAAAGCAACCCCAAAGGCTGAAGATCGCAACCACATCGATTCATTTAATGCCAAAAAAAGCTCGCCAAAAAAAACCAGCACACAATATGGAACTCTTTCCGCATTATTTAACATTTGGCCAGATGTCATATACGCACCGCAGATTTGACGTGATTTTTTTTTTTTTTTTTTTTTTTTTTTTTTTTTTTTTTTTTTTTTTTTACGAAAATTTGGCGAAAACCTCGTTTTCGAATACCAGTTACATATGCATTTTGGGTATTACTTAGCTATCCCGTCGACCAAAAATCTATCGCCAAACTATAAGATTAAATGTCAATAATGGTTGATCGTAAATGTCACATTCACTTGACTTTAAGTAAGTTACACGTGTTTACATCATCAAGTGATTTTTATTTCAACGTTTTATTTTTATATTTATTAATCTTATACTAATTTATTTGTTTTTTCGTTATTTAAAATAAAAATTATGTCAATTTGTATAATTTGGCAAAATTGGTCGACGGAATAACTAAGTAGTACCGTATCATAATATTAAAATATTTATTTGCTTAAAAGACGTTATAAAAACACATTAAAAGTAAATTAAAAATCTATATTACAAATATATTTTATCTATATTTACAAAATATAGATTTTTAGTTTAATTTTAATGTGTCTTTATAACGTATTTTAAGCAAATAAATATTTTAATATTATGATATGATTAGTAATGGACGTAATTTTGATTTACTACTCGCACTTATTTAGGTAAGTAGTACCGTATTTTTTAATTATTTTCTATTATTTTCAAAAGGAAGTAACAAAAAAATTAATAACTATAGAACAAAATAATTTATATAATAAAAAAAAAAGTAAATAAACATTTATAAACAACAATAGCCGAGTTACCATGTCAATCAAAATAATGCCATTTTGGCGCCAATCAGAATCTTTCGATTTGGCGAAAGATTGTTCAAGTAAATTGCATTGTAAATAAAAGTGGCACGATACATTTCTTAGCATATATTTAAGGGAGGCCAAACTGGTCGACAAATTAATTTAAAATAACCTTTTCTGAAATCTGAAAAAAATATCTGTTCTGATTAAAATTTGAGTTGCCATCATTAGAAAAATGTACTTAAAATTAGAAAAAAATTAATATTTCGAAAACTAATTCAAATTTAGAAATTCTATTACCAGTTTTGATATCTGCAGATCAATACGGATTTTTGGTGTTAATTTCATATTCCATATTTTAGGAGAAATCGACGTGAAACATAATCAGTTGTTTAATCAGTCCTTTCAAAGAATCGTTTCATAAATTCGTTTCATTAGGATTTTATATATATAGGGTAGATATGTTAAATGCATTAAAACATTTGATCGACATAATTCTAAACAAGAAAAATGATAATATTCAAATGTGTTGGTCTGCTGAATTCTAGAATGTGTAATATACTAGCGCAGTGATAGCTACAATTACATTTCATATAAAAATTGTACAAAAAATTCTTTATTTAAGAACGAAGAAATTATATTTCTATAAAAAAAAATAAATTAAAATTAAATTAGATTTAATTTAATAAAATATGAAATATATTATTTAATAAAATAAAATAAATAGAATTATTTTAAATGAATATTATTTAATAACATAAATTGACATAAATTGCAACATACAGTTTATATTCATCATTCTGGTTTTATATGTAGTACATGGTAGACAGAGCCTAGCTCGGTAATTTTTTACACTCTTAAATAAAATAAATAGAATTATTTTAAATGAATGAAATTATTTAATAACATAATTTGACATAAATTGCAACCTACAGTTTATATTAATCATTCTGGTTTTATATGTAGTACATGGTAGACAGAGCCTAGCTCGGTAATTTTTTACACTCTTAAATAAAATAAATAGAATTATTTTAAATGAATGAAATTATTTAATAACATAATTTGACATAAATTGCAACCTACAGTTTATATTAATCATTCTGGTTTTATATGTAGTACATGGTAGACAGACCCTCGTTCGGTAATTTTTTACACTCTTTTATTTAACCCAACCTGCTTTTTGTACATAAAGATGACATTTTGCAATCAAATGTAATAAAAAAAATATGATTTTCAAGGAATAATGCGAAAACACATTTCTCAGCATAAGAATACGCTCAGATTGCTGTATTAAAATTACGTGGCAGGTGAAAAATAGAAATACAGTGGATGATCGGTTAAGGAACCAAATTGTTCGTTATTTGTAAATTGAAAAAACATAAACGGTCAAGTGCAAGTATTACTCGCGCACAGAGGGTTCCGTACAATAAATATATGAATTAATAACTATATTATAAAAAAAAATCGTTGCTAAAAAAATAATAAGACTTTGTAAAAAACTATATAACGTAGTGTTGTGTATAGTATATATACTAGAAAACTATAAATGGATATACCATGAAAGTTCAAAGAGATATGAAGCCTAAATAATATCTAATATTGCTTTTCTGTATAACTCTTTCTTTTTAATCTTATCCTAATCTGCTTATGATGAACTTAATTCGGTACTGACAATATAGGTAGTGCATATTTAAACTTCATTTGACATTTCATAAAACAAAATTCAGCATAGTAGAAATCTTTTCTTTTAGAGTGTAGCTAACGCAAAACCCTTGTTCAAAGTTTACATTTGGCATTGTACTAATTGCGCTTCGAAAGAAGGTCGATAACTCCAACGCAGCATTCGTCCGTACCGCGTTTTCTCTGATTTAAGGATTTTAATTAACCTTTAAGGGCACGGGAGGAGTTTTGAGAGAGACGCCCAATGCAAACTAGTCACGAATACCATAGTATTTATGTAATTAATTCAAATTAAATTAGTATCTATTTAACAATTTGACGTTTATTGCTTTTGTACAGCTACTGGGCATTGTATTACACAAATATATCACTAAAAGTTGTTATCTTGGTTGCAGAAGCCGATGGTGTATAGAGTACGCCTTATGCATGTCCAAATCGTCCGTGTCTTTAAGGGTTAATATCTCGGC
Organism: Maratus speciosus; assembly: GCA_963932465.1. NCBI lineage: Eukaryota > Metazoa > Arthropoda > Arachnida > Araneae > Salticidae > Maratus > Maratus speciosus. Next base: position 521,305,551 of record OZ010795.1, on the reverse strand, counting down.
TAATTACCGACGATTTTTTAAAATCATTGTAAACAATGTCTTTATACTTCTTCTATGATAGATACGTCCAGCGCTCAGTAACATCTTTGCTGAATGCACAAAAATCGAAAGTTGTGTGTAACGGAAAAATGCGATTTTCTCAAAAATCATGTGACTTAGAGTAATCCCTATAGTTTTCCTGCAAGGTTTAAATTAGCGTCTACTAACTGTAATGTTTTTATAATTTTAGTTTTAGAATATTCAGAAACACAGACGGGGGGAGGGGGGGGACATATTTTTGCTCTACATTTTTGACGATATCTCTGAAAATATAATACTTAAAATTAAAATAAATGTTTTTTTTTTTTTAATTCAGCGTTACGAAAGCTTTCACACGATATCGCGAACGATATACAAAGAAAATATTCTTTTTTTCACGTAACTTAAGTAGCCCTCTACGTTTTTCCTAAATATATTTGTGAATGTTTAATGATATGTAAATATGCGGCTCAATAGTCTTTATTACTTCCCCCAATTTGAACTTTCCACGTTCCATAGTTTACGAGTAAAATGGCTGTGACAGACAGACACAGGAGTGATGATATAATGGTTCTGTTTCAACTTTTTAAGTACGGAACCCAAAAAAAGAAGGAAAAAAACATAAAACTGTCTAAGTTTATTAAAGTGTTCCACATTCCGTTAAAAATAATTTTCAAAAGGAAATAATTTCTTTTTTAACGAGATATAAGGATTCTTAGATTCGAAGCCTTTGCACACTCAGTTTATTAACATACAAGCGGGGATGAAAGAGCTATGCTGGGTCAAACTTATCTTTATGTTCAACTCGATAGAATATTCTCACTGTATCATTCTCTCTGTATTATTGCTACAAATCATGTTATATTATAACAGCACTACTTAGAAAAACAATCAATATGAAAAGCATGCAGTAACGCTTCTAAATTTTACACTATTTACACATTTACAACGAAAGGACATCAATGAAAATTACATTTTTAGCTCAACTCTGATCGGTTTAACCATGTATCTCGAGTCCTACTAAGACTTTCTTAAAATATCTTTCACATTCTCAATGCTTGTTTTTTCGACAAATATAGTTACATTTGGAGACATTCTTGCATTTGGCTCCGAATATGTGTTTTAGTAGTCTTAATCTTAAAAGTCGATATTTCGGGCAAATGTTGCCAATATTTCGCCAACTTTTCGGTTTCGTGAACCTGGCCCTTAGTGAACCAAAATGACGCACTAATCAAATCTACTCGAACATGTGACTTAGTTCAATGTTCTGGTGATCAAAAACGGTACGATGCAAAATTTAGTCAAAATCATTTAAGCCGTTTTATACATAAAATTAGCTTGACTCGCAGTGATTCCAAAATGACCCACTAATCTAATTTTCTCGAACATGTGATCAGACGCGTTGTCTTCTCTAGCCCGAAACGATAGAACACAAACTTTAATCAAAATCGTTAGAGCCGTTTTCTAGATAAAATTAGTTTGATAAGTAGTGACCCAAAAAGGACCCACTAATCGAAATTTCTCAAACATGAGAGCAAATGAATGATCTTGTACACGGAAACGGTATAATACAAAATTTTGTCAAAATTGTTTGAGACATTTTTTAGATACAATTAGCTTGACTCTGACCATTGTGACCCAAAATGACCCTTTAATGGAATGTTCTTGAAAATGAGATCTAGCCCAATACTCTTTTTGAGCTCGAAAGCGATAGATTACAAAATTTAGTCAAAATAGTTAGAGCCGTTTTTCACAAAAAAAAAATTAGCTTGACACGGAGTGACCCCAAAATGACCAACTAACCTAATTTTCTTGAACATGTAAATCAGTCCAGTGATCTTCTCAAGACCGAAAACGATCTCATACAAAATTCAGTCAAAATCGTTAGAGCCTTTTTTAGATAAAATTAGCTTGACCCATAGTGACCCAAATATGACACACTAATCGAAATTTCTCGAACATGTGACCTAGCCTAATGGACTTCTTGAACGAAAACGATGGAATACAAAATTTCGTCAAAATAGATAGAACCATTTTTTAGATATAATTAACTTGAACCAGATGCATTATGACCCAAAATGACCCACTAATCAAATTTTCTCGAACATGCGACCTAACCCAATGGTCTTCTCGATCCCGAAAACGATAAAATACAAAATTTAACCAAAATCTTTAGAGCCGTTTTCTAGACAAAATCTTAACCAGTAGTGACCCAAAAATGACACCCTAACCGAAATTTCTCGAACATGGGACCTATCCCAAACATCTTCTTGTGCTCTGAAAAAGTAGAATACAAAATTTTGTTAAAATCGTTTGAGCCGTTTTTTAGATACAATTTGCTTGACCCATTGTGATCCAAAGTGACCCACTAATCGAATTTTCTCGAATATACGACCTAACTCAATGGTCTTCTCGATCCCGAAAACGGTAAAATACAAAATTTAATCAAAATCTTTACAGTCGTTTTCTAGACAAAATTAGCTTGACCCGCAGTTGTCCAAAAATAACCCACTAATTGAATTTTCTCGAACATGTGACTTAGCCCAATGATCTTCTCGTAATCCAAAACCATAGAATACAAAATTTAGTGAAAATCGTTAGAACCGTTTATTAGATATAATTAACTTGATCCTGACCCATTATGACCGACAATGACCCACTAATCAAATTTTCTCGAACATGCGACCTAACCCCCGGTCTTCTCGATCCCGAAAACAATAAAATACAAAATTTTGTCAAAATCGTTTGAGCCGTTTTCTAAATAAAATTAGCTTGACCACAGTTACCCAAAAATGATCTACTAATCGAATTTTCTCGAACATGTGACTTAGCCCAATGATCTTCTCGCAATCAAAACCATAGACTACAAAATTAAGTAAAAATCGTTAGAGCCGTTTTTTAGATAAAATGGGCTTAACCCATAGTGACCCAAATATGACCCACTAATCGAAATTTTTCGAGCATGTGACCTAACCCAATAGTCTTCTCGTGCCCCTAAACGGTTGAATATAAAATTTAATTAAAATCATTTCAGCCGTTTTTTAGATATAATCAGCTTGACCCTGACCCATTATGACCCAAAATGACCCACTAATCGAATTTTCTTCAACATGGGACCTAGTTAAATGCTTTTCTCGTGCCCGAAATCGGTAAAATACAAAATTTAGTCAAAATCGTTAGAGCCGTTTTTGAGATAAAATTTGCATATATACACACACACATGCACACAAAATTTTTACTCGTATTATAGTACAAGATAGAAACCGTGAGATACACTTTGTCTATCCCGACTTCCTCTTTGAAGTCATTTTTCAGAATTACTCTAAAACAAAACTTATGTCTTGCTGCAATAGTTGTACATTGATATTTTTAACAAATAAGAAATCTCAATTATGCAGATTTCAACTAGTGTTTGAGTACATTTTTTTTTATTATTCGTTTTTTCAGAACATGAAAATCATGAAACTCACTCATTAGGGAGTATTAAAAATTGGAGCTTTTTCTCTATGAATGAACTGTTTCAAATTAAAACAGTTAAAGCAAATCATAAAAAAAAATTGTACTTAAATTTTAATTAAAATTTTCAACTTTCTAGCAAAATTAATTATTCGGACAGTATAGTTTTATTTATTCTGATACTGTTCTTATTAGAATATTAATGTTCACATAATAAAATAGAATACAAAAACCATGCATAATAATGGATTTATGATGCTGTTTATTGATAATTCATTGCAGAAATTTATTTTGAGTAATGAAATTCTGATATTGTTTTACCACTACAAATTCGTATTACAAACATTATTAGCTTATGTTGATATTCTTTATTAATAAAATATCCGCAAAAAACTATCCTTGATATTTTCATTTTATGTTGCTAACATAATTTTAGAACATAAAACTGTTTCTTTTGATCATTTCTGCTTGAAAGCTTAAATATTTTATATTTTTTTCTAAATTCTTACGACTGAAACTTGTTGTCAGTTGTTTACGACAGTTATGTATATAGAATTCAGAATATTTAATATCAAATTCAGTCACACATTATAGCTTAAAGAGAAAAAAATGCAATTATTGACTGGTTTTTTTTTTTTTTTTTTTTTTTTTTTTTTTACCTGCAAATGAGAATACTTCTCGCATGAAAAATCATTGATATCACTAAAAATATATTTCTTTTCATAGTTTATGTAAGATATTAAAAGATTTATTAAAAAAATATGCAGTACAAGACATCCACATTTTATAAGCGAAATAAATTAATTAATATTTAAAACAAAATTCCCAAGTACATTACGAAACCCATATTGTATAAACGTATATCTCAATTAATTAATATTTATGATTTACATAATAAATGCATTAAAAGTGTCTGAGAATATAAAAAATAATAAACTTAAATTCTGACGCATAACGATAAAGTAAAAAATTATTCCAAAAATAATTTTGAGATAAAAGTTTGTATGTTTATATATATATATATATATATATATATATATATATATAATATTTATATATAAGCATATTTTTTGTATATACAGGGTGTCTCAAAGAGTCGTTTACAAACTCAACATGCTGGTCTGTCATATCATGATAAACAAAGTTTACATAGGAACTTGTGTTCGAAAATGCAAACTGTGGCCGCTAAGCGCAGGCTTACTGGAGAGAGGGAAGTGTAATCATTTTAGGCGAGGACGTTACAGGGGAAGAATGAATCGGTTTAGTAACGCAGAATTGGCCAATATGCATTACGTATAGGGCGCCGCGGATAGAAATGCACGAGCCGTCGTACGGATGTACCTTGAACGCTTCCCAAGCAGACGACAGACAAGTGATGTTTTGTTTGGATAATTGCATCGCAGATTGCGTGAAGCTGGAGCTTTCAAAGTACGTAGCCACATCGGTCAAGTACGCACTACAAGCACGCCTGTCGTAGAGGAAACCGTGCTACGGGAATTTGACAGGAACCCGCAAACAAATCTCCGAGCAAGCAAACGCGTCTTGGGTGTACATTGTTCCAGCATTATGCGCATATTGCATGTGGACACGCAACACCCCTACCAAAGACCCCCTACCAACACCCCTTACAAAGAGTACAGGCATTGTGCGTTGACGATTATCCCCAACGCGTTGCATTTGCAAGCTGGTATTTGCAACAACGGGTCGCACAGCTGGATTTTCCATCGTGGATTTTGTTTTTGGATGAATCCTGCTTTACACTGGACGGTGTCCTGAACCTGCACAACATGCACATATGGGCGCATGAAAACCCAAAGTCTACATGTCTCCATGCACGTCAACAACGTTTCGCCGTTTGGGCTGGTATTATCGGTGACATGTTAATTGGCCCTTACCTACTACCTCAGCGCCCCTTTGGGAATACCTACCGCAAATTTTTGTGAAAGAGTCTTGCCGGATTGGATCGGTGACATTCCAGCCGCTACACACAGAAACAACTGGTTTCAGCATGATGGAGCGCCTTCTCATTTTACCTAAACTGTGCGAGAAAACCTCGATAGGAAATAGCCTAATCGCTGGATTGGCAGAGCGAACCAGTCGCATGGCCATCGCAATCCCCCGACCTGACTTCCCTGAATTTCTGTCTGTTGGGACACACGAAGTCCATGGTGTACGAGACACCCGTAACATCGGACATGGATCTCGTCGTCAGGATTGTGGAAGCGGCGGCACACCTGCCCATTTTGAACGGGTCCGTGAATTCATGCGTCGACGTTGTGAAGAATGCATTGCGGCGAAGGGAACGAATTTTGTAAAATATTAAACTTCTGTAAATTAAACCATGTTCTTTAATAAAAGTCATATGAATACCTCTTTCGATATTCTTTCTTTCTTCCCGTCCACACCTGCGCTCATCGTCCTGTAGCGGTCGCAGTTTCCATTTTCGAACACAAGTTTCTATTTATCTTACTCCACATGATATAACAGACCAGCATGTTAAGTTTGTAAACGACCTTTTGAGTCACCCTGTATATATATATATATATATATATATATATATATACTATATGGCCATTAATCATCAGATACTTTAAATTTTAGACATTTTGTCAAATATTTAAAGATATATTTTGAAGGATTTTTCTGGAACTCCAAGGATTATGAAGAATATGTTCGACTTCATACTTGGAGATTTGATCCGAAAAACAATTAGGGGGCCAAAAACAACAAAAAAATAATAATAATGTTTCGGATCACCCTGCAAAATGAAATGCACGAAATGATGGATATATGGATAGATAGGATAGATGGATATTGTACAATATATGTATTTATTTGTGGAAGAATAGAACGTATATTTATAGAGGAATATCGATTTTTTTAAGTTCAAAAAATGCATTCATGTTTTTTATTTATATCATGCAGGGTTTTGAACCAAATTTAACTTCAGTTTCAGAAAATTTGACCAAATGTAGTAAAAATAACATGGTCTAATTGGAATGTAAATAAATTATATATTTCTTGAAATATGAGCAGTTTTATAAAATATTTTTTATCTGCACATGCGCGCACGATAAAAAATAATTTTTTTTTTATGATTTGATTGTTAAATCAATGGAGCAACAACTCATAAAATAAATACACGCTAGACTAAGCTGATTTTTAATTATTCTCTAAAAATAGCTAAATGATAAGGGGTTTTCAATAAATTGTCGTTTTTTATTTTTGCTTTTTCACATTTCATTTTTTATTGATGCTTTTCTCGAAAAACCACCAGAACAAGCCTCTTCAATGAAAAAAGAAGCATCAAAATCCAAGCATTTCTTCTAAATCTACTTGTTGACATTCATTAAGTACAAAACATTTGCTGAACGACAGATAATAAAAAATGAGAATTAGTGGAAAATCCCTTATCATTTGCAAGCTTTTAGAGAGCAACTAAAAATTTGCTCATTATATACTGGATATATTTCTGAATTTTTACAGTATTTGACTCTTTTTTTTATGAGTTGCTCCATAGCGTTGACTATCAAAAAATGAAAAGAAACTATTTTTTATCGTGCGCACATTCACAGATAAAAAATATTTCATACGACTGCTTATATTTCATAAAATATTTAATATAATTACATTACAATTGCGCAATATTATTTCTACTACATTTTGTCAAATCTTCTGAAACTAGCATTAAATTTGGCAAAAAGCCCTGCATGATATAAACAAAAAATGTGCAAAAATTTTTTGAACTTAAAAAAATCGATATATTTTCATGAATACAAGTTCTATTCTTCCACAAATGAATACATATATTGTACAATATCCACACATTCGTAATCTACACCAATAGAGCATTTTGTGCATTTTATTTTACAGAGTGATCCCAAACATTTTTTTTTTCATTTTTTGTTGACCCCCAAATTGTCCTTCGTATCAAATAGTTATTGATAAATATGAAATCAAACATATTCTTCATAATCCTGAAGTTCCAGAAAAATCCGACAAGCATATCTTTAAATACTTGACAAAATGTCTAAAATTGAAAGTGTCTGTTTAATGGCCATATAGTGTATAATAAACTCATTGTAAAGGATGAAAGGTTTATTCCTGCTAAATTAATTGAAAATTCTCAAGTGTGAAACTCATAAAATTTTCGTTTATTTTCTTTCAATATCGATAGTTATTGTTTATTATTATGTCTGTTTTTAAGATTATTTCTCATGTGATAACTTTTATGTCGACTGGAAAATTTTGGTAGTGTAGATTGCTTTTCTGATGACATAATTAACTACCTTTTTAATTAAAAAAAGAACATTATAATAGGAATATTGTTTATTTTTAATCATTCATAGTGTAAAGTTTCGTTACGAAAAGAAGTACGTAAAAATCACCATTGTTTGTGCACATCATTAATACCTCAAGAAAGACAATATTTTTTTATACTACCAGAGTTCCGACAGTAGGTGTTTACAAATGAATCTCGAATTAAATAAATCTCTTTCCAGACGAACATGTGCATGGGAGGCCATCCACCTTCTATATCTACGAACGGGCGGTGACAGGTCTCGAATAAAACAATCTTAGAATTGTCGTGTCGTTTTTTAAATTTTAGATGAAATATTTCCAAAATCATCAGGATTTAGGTAGACTTCTGGTTTTGGTAGCGTACACAAATCATTAGTTTCCAACATTAAAAGAGAAGTAACTTGTCTTCTCATAAAGGTACTTATCCATCAACAAATAAATAAATAAATAAATAAATAAAAATGAAGTTCTCAAAATTATAAATTATCTGAAAACATTAAAAAAAAAATAATAATGGGCATCAAAATAAATTTTCCATTTAATGCTGAAATTGAAACTATGTCATTTGAGAAATTTACATAAACGTTCAAGTCTGCAAAATAGTTGGTTTATCTCTAATTTACCGCATAAATGAAACCCTTTGTACTGGGTTGCTTAAATCGGTTTCAAAGCTGTGATATTTTATTTTATCTTAAAATATTTTTCACACCAAAATTAAATATTTCACAGAAGAAGTTGACATACTAGGAAAATAAAATGATTTTCAGAAAAAGTTAATTTAAAATTTTTAAAGTAGAAATTGAATGTCTAACATAAATGTATAAACTTTCATTCTTCATTTTTTTTTTCTTTTTTTAAGAAATTTAAATCAAAAATTGATGTCGTAAACAAAACGCAAACGTTTATTATACCATTTCTCTTCAAAGATAACCACGTCTCACATAAACAGAAAATAATGTAACGTTAAGGTTTGTATTTGTAGGAGAGAATTAGAAGAATTATGGTTGAGTTAAGTTGTACAACGGCAACCAGATGCAATAGAAATTTTCTTGCAGTTTTACGAATATAAAAATTCGAATTTACATAAACGCGTACGAAAAGCCCCTGCCCGCATGTCTGCTTCTGTACAATTTAGCCACCAACTTGCATTTTTATCGGTAAGTCACTATTCGATTGAAATGGCAGCCTACTCTTCGTGATGCTTTTATTCATTTCATTAGAAGCCTACGAGGTGTGGCTATTTAATAACAGGCCTAATGCTTCTAAAGAAGAATTGCGCATTCGATAAATTTGTGCGACCAATAGTTGTACAGCTGAAAGCCTCCTGCATCATTTATCGCATCTAAATTAGCTGCATTTCAATTAGTCCTTCCGTGAACTTCATTTGTTCTGGAGCCTGTTTTACTAATTTGCTGGAAAGAGTGTTTTTAAAGAGTTTTTGTGAACGAATTAATGTGAAATTTCTTTTTAATGCTATTGAAACTCTTCATTTGTTAAGAGAAAAATACTGAAATGCAATAAACTTTTATCATGTTCGCGGATTTTTGAGTGGTTTAAGCCTTTCCAAGATGGCCAAGAAGACTTTGAAGATGACGTTCGACCAGTTCGCCCTTCAATGCCAGCAATGAAGAAAATTTTCGATATTCATGAGCTTCTGAAAATTTACTGGGTTCCGGAAGGTCAAATTACTTATCAAGTCCGTGAAAAAATACGAAAAAAACGTCCCAAATTGCGCATGAACAAGTCATTGTTACTTCATCAAGATAACGCACCGTCTCGAACTGAATTATCTGTCAAGACGCATCTAACCAAGTATAACATTCCAGTGTTGGACCACCCGCCTTATTCTCCTCAGCTGGCAGCGATTTTTTTCTATTCTTCAAAGTCAAATATGCATTAAAATGATCCATATTTCAGACCCTTGAAACTGTGAAAGAAAATGTGGCACCAGTCATGAAAGAGCTCACAGAAGAATTCTTCCAGAATATATACGAATGTAAAATAAAATATTTCACATCATCAGTCTCGTTATTTAATAGTCAATCCTCGTATTTATTAGCGGAGTAGAGTGGTTTGGATGGGGTAGAATTTTATTATGTACGTGGACAAACGTTGCAAAATATCTTCGAAATGATACGTTTAATGTTCCTTAGACTTTCATTTTATGAAGAAAAAGCATTTCTCTCGTAAACAAGATTAATGTAATGGCTTTTTAAAGACATCATATTAGGCTTTCAACATCCATTATTTGGTGGTCCTGTGCGACATATTTCAAATTATATTGCTAGATTTAAAAAAAAATTAAAACTAACCAAATATCTTTAAAAAAATTAAGCTTTTTAATTAGGGTAAGCGAAGCGAATCCTCTACTAGGCTACATAAATTATATTTTATCGTACACTTTACAAAAAAAACTATTCAGTATTTTAGTTTGAAATTAAACATGAAAATAAATTATGATGTGTAGATTAGCACAATATTATTTTTTTACAGAATAACCTAGGGGACAAGGGACCTTAAAATCCTTAAAAATAATTTTTTTTATTTTTTGTAAATTTCACCTAAATATTATTCAAGGGTACATTATATGCATTATGGCATGTATTTAGCACAAAAAAAAAATTTAAAAAAAATTATTTTTGAGAAAAAATGGAATTTTACGCGTTGTCTTAGAAATCTTCGAAATGCCCCCTGCGTTCTCCATATCAATGAAAATCCCCAATATTTTTTATAAAAGTTTGTTTTATATATATAAATAAAATAGAGCATCGAATTTTAAATATTTGAATTTAAAGGTAAAAAAAAAAAAAAATTAAAAATTTTGAAATTTTTTCGAAAAAATTTCAAAAATTTTCAATTTTTCATTTTTTTTAACTTTAAAATTCAAATATATAAAACTTGATGCTCTATATTATTTATATATATAAAACAGACTTTTATAAAAAATATTGGGGATTTTCATTGATATGGGATGCATAGGGGGCATTTCGAAGATTTCTAAGACGACGTGTAAAATTCCATTTTTTTCTCAAAAATAAATTTATTTTTTATTTTTTTTGTGCTAAATGCATGCCATAATGCATATAATGTACCCCTAAATCATATTTTAGATAAAATTTACATAAAATTTTAAAAAATGAAAATTTTTGAAATTTTCTCGAAAAAATTTCAAAATTTTTAATTTTTTTTTTTTTTTTACCTTTAAATTCAAATATATAAAATTCGATGCTCTATTTTATTTATATATATAAATCAAACTTTTATAAAAAATATTGGGAATTTTCATTGATATGGGACGCGCAGGGGGCATTTCGAAGATTTCCAAGACGATGCGTAAAATTCCATTTTTTTCGCAAAAATAAAATTCTTTTTACATTTTTTTGTGATAAATGCATGCCATAATGCATATAATGTACCTTTAAATAATATTTAGAATGAAATTTACAAAAAATAAAGAAAAAATTGAAAAACTTTGAAATTTTGAAATTTTTTCGAAAAAATTTCAAAATTTTTCATTTTTTTTTTTTTTACCTTTAAATTGAAATATATAAAATTCGATGCTCTATTTTGCTTATATATATAAACCAAACTTTTATAAAAAGTATTGGGGATTTTCATTGATATGGAAGACGCAGGGGGCATTTCGAAGATTTCTAAGACGACGCGTAAAATTCCATTTTTTTCTCAAAAATAAATTTTTTTTTAAAATTTTTTTGTGATAAATGCATGGCATAATGCATATAATGTACCCTTGAATAATATTTAAGGTGAAATTTACAAAAAATAAAAAAAATTATTTTAAGGTCCCTTGTCCCCTTAAAAAATTATTATTTTAATTAACTTATTTTACATGTTTTTTCATTACGAACTTATTTTTGAAAAAAAAAAACTGAAACGCATATATTTTCAGAAGAAAAAATAAATCATGGAGTTAGTAACTATACATAGAATCATAATTAATTAAATAGTTTCACGAGTTCTTTTATGAAATTTTTAAATACATTTTTTTATGAAAATTATAGCATATTTTTAATGAATTAAAATTTGTGAAAATTCAATTATTTATATTCAATTATAAAAGTACTTTTCAGTGTTAAGAATTCAACTATACAATTTATTCCTACTATGCGAAATCATTTACCCAGACGATATTTACGCATTTTAAAGAATTATATTATGGTTTTTTTGTAAAGTGGCAACAAAGGAATTGTAAACAAATAAAATTAATTGTTAAATTCGTTACATCATAAATAAAAAAATTCCGAGGAAATCCTTTCAAGGAAGGCCTCCATGCGGGCATACTCCGATAAATCTGAAGAAAATATGGAAAGTTCTTCTCATGAGAATAGATATGTTTATAAAATAATTTCGGCGAAAACTTGATAGAGTGCGAAAAAAAAAAAAGAAAAAAAAATTAAAAATTAAAAAAAAAATAATAATAATAAAAAAAAAAAAATTAAATTTTCGTTTTTTGGCGATTTATCACCGATTGGCGATGGAATAAAATTTCAAAAAAATATTTTTTATTTTTTTTATGTCAAATACTCTTTAAGATAAAAATGTTTCATGTTGACCTTCCTTAAATAAATTTAATGCAAATAACTTCAGTTTTGTCAGTTTTTGTTTCATTTAACTATAGTTTTGTCATATATGTATATTTATAATGAATGTTAACTATTAAATTTTATGAATTAAAACAAAATTTAAATAAATTAAAATTGTTTCAATCTCAAAATAAAGTCCAATTGAGCACTGTCAAATTTGCTACTATGGAAACAACGACTTTTTTTTATATTGAAATGAATAACCGCTAAAGGAATCTTGCCTTTATTTTGGAATATGCTTAAATATATGAAAATATTTTTTATATATGAAATTGTTTTTAAAGTAATAAAATTAAATAACAAGCAGCACAAATATGTCATAAAAAATGTATTTATTAAACTCTCTCATTGTTTAAGTTTAAATTCATTAAATACTATTTAAACTCATTCTATAAATTAATTAAGAAGCAATTTTCAGGTGCATTAAAATCGTTTGCTTTTGTCCAGGAAAGTACTGCTCGCCAAATCGCCTGACGCTTTCGTCTTTTCGCGCCAAATACTCGAAAGTATTTTATTTTTTACTGACTTTCTTCAGTAATTCCGCCGCTAAATTTGACTGATACTTTATTATGTACATAGGTAGTTTAATTAGTATTTTTTTTCAAAATATTTTGAAGTTGCCCGGTAAGGAGACCCTCCTTGTTAGTTATTTAGCTTAATTTACATTTCTAAAATTAAAATGCGCCAATACATAAACTAATGTTATAAAGATGCAAACGCTTAATAAAGATGCAAAAATAATACAAAAAATATTGTTACTTTCAAATATATATTTTATTAAATAATGCTTCGCGAATCCAAACTAAGCATGGCTTTTTCTATTTAGATTTTTATTTAATTTTTTGAATCATCGAATCAGTGTAAGCTTTTTGATTATCTTAAGATAATACCGAAACTAAAACAAATTGAATTAAAAATTACGATGCATTTACAATAAAATAAACCTCAACTATATAATAAATGTAAGCTAAAATAAACTGAAATTTCAGAAAATTTATTATGATATCGAATAGAGTTAATTATTTTTTCAGAAATATAATCAAGTTAAACGAAGCTTACTTCAGTTCCAAGTACAATATATGCATTTTTGAGAAATTTGCGACTAGATTTTTAAATTTTAACATTTGATCCATAAAGAAAATGCATTTACATTGCATTCTCGATAAAAAAGCAAATGTAAAATGCACCAGTGATACATTTGTTTGCATAATATTCAGTTATTATAAAAACTAGGACATCGCACCCGGGCTTCCCGGGTTAAAGAATATAGGTGAAAACATTTTATTTTTAATAGAAAACTAATAATTTTTTTATGTGCAATAATTTTTTTTAGATTGACCACTTACATTAGAAAAGCATTTCCATATGGAAAATACGAATTATACAATCAAATAATTTTTTGAAATTTATCAAAAGCGATATTTTCTTATTAGCCGCATGCTAAGAGTTATTTGCCAAGATTTTGCTACTTATGTCATGCTTTTATATTCTGATAATTTCAGAGCTTCTACATGTCTGGTAGTTTTTTTAATGCACATTAGCTGTCAGAAAATGATGAACTCTTTATTTTGTTTTAAGGTCAAACGGATTAATCTTTCGTAATCGAGCTCCGCACGATATAGATAAATTAAAAAATATTCCGTGCTTTAAAATTGTTTTTAAAACCATAGACAATCAGTAAACTGAGATGAACTTTGCAAACAAATTCCATTTGAAAAAAAGAATCCTATTTGGTAATCAAAAAATTTAAATTGTACGATTACAAATATGTTAGATTTGTGTTTTTTCAATATTATTCTTTTGTTTGTTTATGAAAGAAGTATTAATTTCGTTAATTTGTCTTTTACAAATATGTTAGATTGGGTTTTTTTAATGTTATTCTGTTATTTGTTTATAAAGGAAGTATTAATTTCGTTATGAAAAAATAGTCAGAAACAAATACTGAAAAATGTTTGTTGCTTTATGTGCAAAATCTTTAATATTATTATGTATTGAAACCGAAACGTGATAAGATAAACTTAAAAAAATCATGCTTAAAAATTATTTTAGAAAATATAATACATCAGTCAATGAATACAGTTTTTAAACAAAATACATTTGAAAGTAAAATTTTTTCCCTATGCGACGAAAATTGATCGTGAAGTGTTGCCATTCGCAAAATGACGTCAGCCTTACTCACAGATACGTTTGTTCTTTATAATATAGATAGATATTTAATCAGTAAAATATAATAAAGATCAGTTATTAGGATGTGATTATATATTGATGCTCTTATGCTTTGATTTCCGGAATGAAAAAAGCAATTTTCACCTTCTCAGAATTTGCATACGCATTTCTCATATCCATATTCATCAGTTTTTCAAAATTTGTATTTTGTTTAATCATTTAAAAATCACTTTAACTCAAAACTTGAAGTAACGATTGTCAGCAACATCTTTTATGTGAACAGACGCACTCTTTACTTGAGATTCTAATCTCAATTCCGGAGAATAAAAATTTCCGTAATTTATGTTTTCTTGACGCATTTGTGTGAAATGTTTAGTTATATCTAAGAAAATGATCGTTTTCTTTTAAATATGACTTCAATTTTATTTAAATAAGCATTTCGCCTAGTATCTGAAACTTAGTATCAGTACACATGCAGTAGGAAAAACAATGTAGAAAATTTATGAGGAAAAATGCGTGTTTTCAAAAGCAGTATGTCATTTTCCGTTATTATGCTCCTAATATAATATTCAACTCCTAATGCTATTTTGCGCCACTAAACCCTATACAACAATTTTTATCAACAATTTTGAATTTTTATCAGAAAATAGCGTGAATAAAGTGAAAAATACCTCATTATTTCTCTCTTGTATGTAATAATGAAAGCTATCTAATTTTCACCATTTTGAAGAAATTTCATAAAATGATTTTAAAATTAAAATATAAAAGTGGGGATATTAAAAAAAAAAAAACATAGATAGTGAGATCACAACTACAAAGGAAGAACTTTCAGTTTTAAAAATATAGTAGAAAAACTGGTTCAGCAGAAAGATCAGGGCAGATGACTAAAAAACACACTTGTGTTATAAATATATAGATTATATAAAATTAGGAAAAATTAAATTAAGCAAATTATGTTATTTTGATAAAATGATAGTAGAATGTCCTAAAGAATAGCATTAAAATTTTATTATTCGAGTGGATTTTCGACAAAAACTTCAGGAACACGATATTATTTTAAACCTTGAATTATTTGTTTATTGTCTAACTCGGCGAAGCAAATCCATTCAGGCGAGAATCATCAATTTCTGTAATATAAATCGCTATTATTTGCACGTGACCTCTCTTTTATAAAGACACTCTACATTTTTGTAAAGCATTGCGTTTTATCAGTGTGTGATTTCGATTACGTTATTTTCAAATGTGAAGCATTTTCACCTGTGAAGAATTTCAAAGTAGCTGGGCTGTGAAAATGATGCACTTCTACAAAACATAATTCAGGTTTAAGAATTAAAATACACGATTTTTTATTAAATGACGTCATTTGCATCCGCTAAAGCAATCCACTTTTACAATTCAGTCTTAAACTTCGTCAATAGAAAAGTGTGCATATGACGTCATTATCACGGAATAACAGACAATATTCTTGACATAGCCTATATTTTAATTTCAACTTTTTTTGCAGGTTTTATGAGAAAATGGCAACAAACTGATACAGTATCTCCTATTTTCGACTATTTTCCGTTTACTTTCAAAGACTTTCAATAGAAATGGGGTACTTTTGTTGCCACAATAGGAAAAATGGTATTAAAAACTACAAAAAAATTAATATCTCAAAAATAAATTGAGATACAGCTTTCAAACAAATTGCATTTAAAAGAGCATTTTTTTCCTTATACGACGGTATAAAAATTTAAAATCTGCGATGTTTAGAAGTTTAAAAATGTGCAGTAGAGAAAATTGCAAAACAAAATTTTATTTCAAATTTCAAAGAGTTGCCATTTGCAAAATGACGTATGCGTTACGCACAGATATGTTTGTCCTTTATAATATAGACTCTATGACGTACATACATAATAGTAAACTAAAAATACTACTTGGAAAAAACATGAAGATAATTTTGAGGAATCATATGATGCACTTTCATTTTATAAAGTCATTAACATTATATGCTGTAAAAAACGTGATTCTGGATACCCTTCAATCTGCCTCGATATGAAAACTCGTTGATGTTGTTGCACTGAAATAGATCACATCAGAAACGTGTCTCTTCTGAATTGTGTATATTTTCAACTACAACGTAAACCTTTACGCATCTAGTTTTTATATTCTAGTTTTGAACGTTTATATAGTGTGCACATGAATTTCAGGCATCCTGTTTTTTGCTGTAGGTGAAGTGTAAATTTTTAAAGCTATGTACTAAAATATTGACTAAGAGTACATATATTATACACAGATCTCTCGATTAGGTATATGACTTATACATACATACATTTTTGTAAAATAAAGTGCAATAATATGTCTTCTAATTGCTTTTTTTCATATTTATAGTAAATATTGGCCATGTTGTCAGCTTTCCCGATGACAAGTAAACTCCTTCTGACATTAGATAATATGGCGCCATTTGACTGTCTGTGTTCCTTTAGACTTAAATGCCTCGGAGTTCAATGCACATGATCTGAATGAACCTGCAAAAACAAGAGGAATATCTACTATTGGAATATTTCAGAATACATCACAAGCACATTTAATAAAAAGTTTCTGAAACAGTCAATAACCCTTGATTAAAATGATTATATACAGTTGCTTAATATTTTATTATATACAGTATTTGAATAGTTGATTATATACAGTTGCTGATAACATTCCTCGAAGTTTCGCACGCGATAGTTTTCATTGCGGCCGTCGCAGATACCTCAACTTTAAATATACACTAGAAATGGTGTCCTTTAAAAGTCTAATTTTAAATGATGTGTATAAAATTTGCTGGTCATCTTCAACTAAAAAACAGACCAAACTTTGTTTATTTCTCTATCAGCACCCAAATTTGACAATATATTTTGTTTTTTTATTATTTGAAAGTAAAAGAACATGCGATTTGTAATATTATTTGTATGAAAATACCTTGTATAGAACATTAGAAAGCAAAAACATTTTCTTTCATAGTAGATAATGTTTAAAAATAATAAATGAAACATATTTTTCCCAAAATAATATTTCAATTTCTCAAGAATCATAAATACGAAAGTACAATAATTAAATACTAGAAATTATATCTGATAATGTTCAGCACTATTTATGAAAACTTTTATAAATTTTATCTGAAAAATATATTAATCTAAACCTTTTGTGAAATACTGAATAGAAAATGTCCTGAGTACGTTTTCCAATAAATCAATGTAATGAAAGAGAACAATATTCGCTTATTTATCGATATATTATGGGAAAAATATTTCTCTACATTTTTCCAGTAATCATAAGTATCCCCTACAGTACAAGGATAAATAATAAGATCTACCCGATTTCGAAAATTTCACATTACACTGGAGATTAAGAAGAAAATTTCGAGGAATTTGATGCAAAAGTTTCTTTGGTAACATATGGTATTCTTTTGATGAAGA
The DNA here is from genome assembly GCA_963932465.1 of Maratus speciosus. Taxonomy (NCBI): domain Eukaryota; kingdom Metazoa; phylum Arthropoda; class Arachnida; order Araneae; family Salticidae; genus Maratus; species Maratus speciosus. Next base: position 521,287,565 of record OZ010795.1, on the reverse strand, counting down.
ATATTTGCATATGAGATCATGAAATTGTTTTAATAGGAAACATGTTTTATATTTTTATATATTTATGTCGGAATATATAATTGGCTTCAAATTATTGTAATATAATGTATAGTAAATTCCTTTGGAAATAAAATCTTTTTTAAATAAATGCAATGCTTAACAACAGGCTATTTATATGGAAATACTTCTGGAATATGTTTTCGGTGATAAAGTTTTCAAACTTTTGTTTCATTGTGGTACAATTTTGCTGTTGGGTTAATATGCCTGAGTGTACATAATTTGTATTATTTTTTTAAGATATATGATGTTTATACATTTTTTTTTTAATCAATGGAAATTCTTATCACAAAATTTAGAAGCAGATCAATAGAAATTAATATAAACTGCCAATAATATTATTAAACTCAGGTTTTAAATTTGTGGAATAGCCTATTTAAATTTATTCCTTTTTAATCCCAGAGAAGGAGTACGAAATTTGAAGCTCAAGGAAGAAATTTTAATGGTGTTTCATATTTAAACAAAAATATTGAAGTTGGGATCACCAGAAGTTTTTCTACTAGAAAATGTGTTAAAGTGTTAATTGTATATGGTTTTAATTTTCGAATTGGTTTTGCCTTATTCATGCATTTATTCTTCTTTAAATGTTACGTGAATGAAGACATGCGTAAGAGCTGGTATTATTATTATGAATGTGAAAGTGTGTGTGAATTTTTTGCTGAAACGGTTACTTTAATCAATTTTAGGCTATATTGTTTATTTATTTTATTCAAATAGGGTCAAATTATACTATTTTTATAGGGAACCAATAGACATTTTTCTTCAGAAATTACGGTATAAGTAAATGTGACTGTCTGTGTGTACCACTCTGTTTAGAGTATGGAACGCAGCGTGATGACATTAACACCAGTAATCCGCGTGGACCTACAGCTTTATGTCATATAAGCTTTCATAATTTTAAATTTTTAACTTTTAACAACAATTAGATAAATATGACGATTACAATCTAAAAAAAGAAAAAAAGAAAAGAGTAAATGATGTGATATTATCTGCCAACAGAAGTTGTCAAAAATATCATTATTTCTGTTTTATTTGAGTAAATCGAGTTCTAAAAATATAGTTAAATGTCTTATTAAAAAAAACTGTGATGTAAAATACTATATTCATATAACTTACTTCTGAATGTACTAAACTTATTACTAAACCGCTTTAAGATTGGAATATTTGTGTTCTATATAAAATAATATTTTCCGAATTGTACCATAGAAGTTGCAGGTAATTAATAGCATTAAGTACAGTCCATTTACACAGACAAATTTTTTTTGTATAAACCAGCAATCCACTGTACAGTTGTTGGCGATTCTCGCCTAATATAATTTGTTAGGACGCATTATACAAGAAAACACACATTAGCATGACAATGATGGAACTTCTTCAAACCTTTAATGAAAATTTCATAACCAATTTATTTTTATAGACGCCATTTTCATAGAAATGCATTCTTCTATAATTGTATTAAAATCGCTTAACTTGTAAAATGTAATTTTCAAAATTTTCCATTTATTCAAAATATAAACAAGAGATCATGCGTATACTAAGAAACTTAGTAAAACTAACGTCATTATTATTTTTTTCCAAATGTAGAAAAATGTCAAAATTCAGATTTATTTAGATTGACATATTTAGATATTATTATTCCTAATATGTTTTGTATAACCAACTAATTAATAATCATCATAATTCTAAATGAACAAGTAGCAGAAATATATATTTAATATTTAATTAACACTTAACAAAACAAATGACGTCACTTTATATACGACATCACAGAACATAACAGAATAGAATATTTACTTTTTACAAAGCAACTTTCATGAATTCGGGAGGGGAATTGCGTGGTGCTGCCATCTGCTTCAAATTTAAACTAGAATTACCACAATTACTATTATTAATTTTTAGAAAATCAGAAAAATTCTGTGTCGGAAAGCACGCAACTATTGTTTTAAAATATTACGACAACTTCATACGAGATACCCTACTGAAATTAATAATTCATTTATCCTTCGTATGAAACTAATGAATTTAGTTCTTAAACGCAATTCTGAAATTTGACTTTAAAAAGTTATGGCAACATCATTACAATAAATTTACTAGAACACAATCCAATGCAATATAATGTTACTGATGTAAAAGTGTATAAAACTTTTAAGAATATAAAAAACATGAAGAGACCTCCGAAGATCATGTTCCTTAAAAGAAACATCTCTCGTGTCATGTAAAATGTCTTGTTCTTTAAGTTTCTTCTCCGAGGAACATAAAAAACTCGTGCTCTTGCTGTTCAGTTCGCTTAAAATAGATATCAAGCCGTTTTAACAATAGTGGAAAGAAGGATATATTGTATGAGGAAGTTGTTATTTTTAAATGATTGTAGAGGTAAAATTTTGAAAATGATATTCGACAAGTGCTGATAAAGTCTTAATTTAACATTTAAAAGTAGATAATTATATTTATTCTCGTTCTCATTTCAGTAAAATTAGGTATGCTCATATTTAAGTTGTGTGTCACATTTTAATACTTTTTAAAGCTTTATATGTTTACTAGCAGACCCGCCCGGCGTTGCCCGGGGTTTGTAAATAATAACCTTAAACAAAACTTAAGTTTGTATGATTTTATATCTTTGGAAATTCCTTTAAAAGAGCCTAATTTCGGAGGCCCCATTGAGTTCCGTACACTGTAAAAAAAATTCCGCAACGTTCCTGGGAAAAAATGGGCAGCTGAGTTGCCCATTATTTCCAGGAAAAATTTCTTGAAAATGACTGGAACTTTACTGTATATGTTAAAAACATTCTACAGAAATGCCAGTAAGTTTCCTGCAAAATACCAGGAATATTTCTGTTGACAGCAAAACATTACTGACATTTCAGAGCATGCGGGATCCGCAGACGATTTTTACATTTCCTGTTGACAATTTTCGCTTTATTATCAGTATTTATTGGAATGAAAAAATATTTTGAAATTGACATCAAAATTATTATTTATATTCAAGGTTGGAGTAGCACAGTTGAAATTTATTCCAACAGAGCGAAAAATGTTCAGACCAGGGATCGAACCTGGATACTTGGCGTGCCGTGCCAATGCCTTACCTGTTAGGCTATTCGGACCGATACCTGGCTGACATAATTCACTCTTATTAGTTGGACTTGGCTGCGAACTGCAGCGCTAGTTATTATTTATAATTTACACGAAAAAATAAATTTCCAGTTAAAATTCAATAAAGTAAATATATATATGATATATTGTTTCTGAACTTTGCTTAAAATATAAAAATATATAAATGTAAATAATAATTAGAAAAAAAAATCTAGACATAAAATATTTTGGATTTTCGTCAGTAATTATGTTAGTTTACAAGTTAGATAAAATACATATAAATTTTCATGAAAAAAAAAATGCTAAACGTAATTGTATATTTTTTTCGAAAATAAAAAAAAAATCAAATTTGCAGCAATTCAAAGTGTCAAATATATATCAAATTTAAATCAAATTGTAAAGTGTTAAAATATAAAATTAATTAAAAAAAAAAAAAAAAGTCGAGACGTAGCATCGAACTCGGGCCGTACGGGTGGCGTGCGAACCTTCTGCGTCCACACTACGAAAGACACATTGGGAGCTGCAAACTAATTGGTATTTGAAACGTATGCTAAACCTCGGCATCTAATTTCTGAAAATCTAAGGCCCATTTGAAGAAATTCTTTCACAAGAATAATTAGAGATAAGAACTCTAAAACATACTTTAAATTAATCAAAATCGGTGAGAATCATATTTGATGGCCCCCCGGTTAATGGAGATCAAATAATATGTGTATTTTTTTACACGGTCTGCTCCTTAAACATTCCACAGACAAGTACGAAAGATAATCTCTTAGCGATGTCACAGAGGTATTGTATTTTCATCTGAATGGTCTTGGCAATAGAGACGTAAAGGATTATGTCGTCTATTGATTTATTTGCATTCCATATTAATTTTTTTACATTCATTTAAGGAATTCGTTTTCGACCCTCGCGCGCGAGCAACGGATTATAGCAAAAAAAAATAATAAATGGCGGCCGCAGCGTTTTGCTGTTTCTAAATTTTGTTCAGGAACGTTTCAGATAAGAAAACCAGAATTTCACAGGAAAGAGCTAAATTATTCTGAAAACCTGAGAAAAGGCGAAACGCTCCTGGATTTTACATGTAACGTTACCATTTTTTTTTACAGTGTAGCGTCTAGTGTGTTCCTATCAAACTTCTTTCCAAACGAACCAGTAATCTAGATCCCCACTGCATATGGCAGCATTTACCGGAAGTGCGCGCACGTGCCGGAGACAATCGAAAACCAAATTGAGTGAGCTAAACCTCGTAGGAATCAAGCCCACACAATCAAAAAAAAAAAAAAAAAAAGAATGCATCGTTAACATTAGAAAATGTTGGTAACTAAAGTCTAAGATAAAATTTCATAATATAGAAAGTAGCTAAATTGAATCTAAGATAAAGGAAGCAAATCCCGTTGAAATTGGGCCCTTAAACCCGAGGAAATAACGCGCCACCAGGCGGTGGAAGATGCCTCCTCACCTTGTAAATTTCACGAATTACTGTTAGCATTAACACGATATTTAATAAACGGATGAAATCCGTTATCTAAAGTAAAGTAACGCTATTTTTAATTTACGGCTGTAGTGAGTAGACGTAAGTTGATGCTGTAAAAGGAGATTAATATTTGAAAAAGGTGGTAGGTGAGGTATATAGAAGGACCGGACCCTGGGGGCCATGGTCTTAACTGGAATGTAATTGGGTATAAGAAAATTTTTTAGGCGTTTTAAAGTAGCTGGAAGACGCTAAATCTATGTTAAAGATAATTGCAATAGAATAGGACAGTTTTTAAAGGAGCCGCGACAAAGGCCCCAAGGAGACAATTAATATTCAAAATTGGTGGTAGCTGAGAAGTCTGCAATTTTTTTTTATTTATTTATTTAATTATTTATTTTATTTATTTATTTTATTTATTTATTTATTTATTTTTTTTTTTTGTCGTTCATGTAGTAGCTGGAGAACCTAAGAAGTTCTTAGAAAAAAGAAATCGTGAATCGGATCATTTTTAAGGGAGCTATAACAGGGGGCCCAAAAGGGCCCAACTGATAGTTGAGAGCAGGGCCCTAACATGAAAACATGTTTAAATGTTTTAGCACTTAGCGATTTAGATCTTCAATTAGTCAAAATTAATCATAGCGTATGAAATCATCATTAGAATAATATTTTAAAGAAATGTGCAAAAATGGGGTAAATGCTTAAAAAGGGGCCCTAGAGCCCCAATTAAAATATGAGGGTGTTGATCTAAGGAGAAGTGTCTAAGACACAATTTTAAAATTATGCAATGAGAAGGTGAGAAAATTAGGGTGTAAAAAATGCATAGTACACAAAAAGTTTAAGGGGTCCCGGATCGGGCGCTAAAGGACCCTAAGGTTCCCCAGCGTATTAACTGGAATATACAAACTGGAGAATGGAATATGGAATATAAATGGAAAATTGTTCAAAAAATGAAGATCAGATTAAGAGGGGTAATTTTTTAATAATTTATGGTGCAAACGCTGCTTGGGGCCTTGTACCGGACCCCAAGGATTAAGGGACTTAATCGCATGTAGTTTGGTATAAATACACTTTTTAGCAGTTTATAATGCAATAAGAGGATGCTAGAACTCTCTTAAAGAAAATTGCAAGGAATTCGGATCAAAGAAGATACACCAAGGGCGGACCCCAAGAAGACGATTTATATTCAAAATTGGTGGTAGTTGAAGTCTTAAATATTTTTTGACGTTCATGTAATAGCTGGAGAACCTAAGATGTTGGTAGAAAAAAAAAGCTAGTGAATCGGGCTATTTTTAAGGCAGTTATAATAGGGGACACAAAAGGGGCCAGCTGATAGTTGAGAACAGGGTCCTAACATGAAAACATGTTAAATCGTTTTACTTAGCGTTTTAGATCTTCTATTAGTAAAGATTAAGCATTGTATAGGAATTAATCATTAGAATGCTACTTGAAAGAAAAGGGCTAAAAAATGGGGAAATGCTTATAAAAGAGCCTAGGGCCCCAATAAAAATATTTGATTGTTGGTCTAAGGAGAACAGTTCAAGGCACAACTTTAAAATTACGCACTGTGAAGGTGATAAAATTAGGGTGTGAAAAACGCATGGCGCACAAAAAATTTTCAGGGACCTGGACCGGGGCCTATGGGAGCATATAGACTGGCCTATGATCTTAACTGAATGTAGAAACGGGAGAATAACTAAAGGAGAAAGTATCCCAAAAATAAAGATCGATAAAAAAGAAGCATGTTATTAACAATTTAGTGCACTAAAACATCAAGGGGCCCTATACGGGGCCCCATGAAAGGGTGACAGGGTCCTAACTGAAATGCAGAAATGGTGCAGAAAGTAAAAGGAGAATTCACCCCAAAAGCGACGAAGATCGGATATAAAAGAGGCATGGTATTAACAATTTAGTGCACCAAAACTTCAAGAGGCTCTGTACCAGTACACCTTGTAAGCGTGCCGGGGTCTTAACTGAAATGTTGAAATGGGGTAGAAACTGAAATGACAATTCACCCCCAAAGCGAAGAAGATAGGATAGAAAAGACTCATGTTATTAATAATTTAGTGCACAAAAACTTCAAGGGGCCCTATACTGGGCCCCATGCAAGGATGCCAGGGTTTTAACTGAAATGCAGAAATGGGGCAGAAACTGAAAGGTGAATTCACCCCAAAAACGACGAAGATCGGATAGAAAAGAGGCATGTTATTAACAATTTAGTGCACTAAATCTTCAATGGGCCCTGTAATGGGTCCCTTGCAAATGTGCCATTCTCTTAACTGAAATGTTGAAATGGGGTAGAAACTGAAAAGAGAATTCACCCCAAAAACGAAGAAGATCCGATAGAAAAGAGGCATGTTATTAACAATTTAGTGCACTAAAACTTCAAGGGGCCCTGTACCGGGCCCTTTGCTATGGTGCCAGGGTCTTAACTGAAATGTAGAAATGGGGCAGAAACTGAAAGGAGAATTCACCCCAAAAACGAAGAAGATCGGATATAAAAGAGGCATGTTATTAACAATTTAGTGCACTAAAACTTCAAAGGGCCCTGTACTGGGTCCCTTGCAAGGGGGACAGGGTCTTAACTGAAATGTAGAAATAGGGCAGAAACTGAAAGGAGAACTCATCCCAAAAATGACGAAGATCGGATAGAAAAGATGTATGTTATTAACTATTTAGTGCATAAAAACTTAAAGGGGACCATGGGCCCTGGCCCTTAAAAAATTAAAAATCTGAGCATCGGGTGCATCAGGATCTGTCTTGGACTAACATCACCTGAATTTTCAGACTTATACGTGTGGTAGATTTCGCTTGCGATCGCACACAGACAGACAGAGAGGGCGATTTGTTGTTTTATTAGTATGGATACTTCATTTGTAGTTATAATGGTTTTTCTATTTTGCATACAATGCAGTCAAGCATTAAAGCTTTTAGCTTCTTCTCTGAGTGATATAAATAAACTCGTGATCTTGCTGTTCAGTTGATAAAAAATAGATGTCAAACGTTTTCATTAATATCGAAATAGTTAGATACATTATATGAGGAGGTTGTCATTTTTAAATGATTATAAAAGTAAAATTTTGAAAATGAAATTCGACAAGTGTTCATAAATTCTTAATTGAATTTTTAAAAGTAGATAATTACATTTATTTCCGTTCTCATTTTAGTAAAAATATGTGCGCTCATTTTAAAGTTATTTGTGTCATATGTTAATACTTGTTAGAGCTTATATGTTAATATTTCATAAGTTCTAATAGTTTTTCTATTCTTCTCAGAATGAAGTCAAATATTAAAACTTTTATATTCTTCACTGAGTAATATGAGAATCCGTGCTCTTGCTGTTTAGTTCGTTTCAAATAGATGCCAAACCATTTTAACAATATTTGAACGAAATATACGTTATGTTAATATTTCAAATGCACGTTCTAATAGTTTTTCTATTTTGCATACAATGCAGTGAAATATTAACAAGTTGGAAATTGCACATCAAATGTGGCAAATGAGTTGCGTTCGTACTATAACTTAGTTTTATAAATGTTTTTTTCGCTGCATATTGTACTGAATGTATATTTTAGTGCACTTCAATAAGTGCATATCAATTTCATTCTGTTCGAAAGGCTGTAACATCATTAAAATGCACTTGGAATAACTTTTTCCCATTGGCCGTAATGTTACGGAAAACGTTTGACTGTCCTTGTAATTAAACTATACATCCGATTTTCATAAAATAGGAAATGACTCGACAAAATGTTGCAAAAATTATACATTTAAAATTTTAGACCATTCGGTCGGGTACTTTTTGCTGTGTTATATGCGGACGGATAGGCCGACAGACGGACAGACACATGGACAGACGGGCGGAATGAACGACGACAATAGGTGCTACATATTTATATAATTACGAACGCACCTAAAAATATGTAAACATGTACGAAGTAACTGTTGAATCTTTTGATGTTTGCTTAACTGAAGATTTTCGATGCTGATGCGCAACCCATTAAAATACAATTTAGAATGCAATTTGAATTTGGACCGTGCCGCATTACAACGGGCGTGTTAACGCTTCAGACTCAGACTGGAAGCAGTCATTCAAGCAGGGGGAGAATATATTGAGTAAATGTGTTTTTTTAGACCTTACCAACAATTTAGTACAAAAAAAAAAAAAAAAAAAAAAAAAAAAAAATTGTACACTTTTCTGTTTTTACAATAAAAAAGTATATTTGAAAACAATCTTTAATTTTTCCGGATTTTGGCGCCACACCCAGGATATAGGGTAAGTCAAAATCAATATAGCGATTGCTATAACTATTTAATGGAAAATAATTTATCGATAAGATTAATACATAATGTAGACGGAGCTTCAAACTTTCTTTACGTAAGGCACACGTGCAGTGAAGCTGAATCTTCACAACGGTTCGCACATTTTTAAAACAACATCTTCCAAAGTTTTGTATCAGTCGAAGTGTATATGCCGACAATCTCTCCTACTCTTGGCCACTGAGATCTCTGGACTTGACACCCTGCGATTTTTTTCTATGGGGTTATGTGAAAGACAGAGTGTACCCATGCCAAAAACAATGGAAGAATTCAAAGTACGCATCTGTAATGCGCTTGCGTTGGTGACTGAACAATTGCTTCAGAATGTATGGTATGAAATAGACTATCGCCTAGATGTTCTCCGTGTGACCTAGGGGAGTCACATAGAACATCCATGACGTATGTATACAAAATTTTTAAGTTCCGTCTAGATTCTATGTTAATCTTATCGATAAATTCTTTTCCATTAAATAGTTATAGGCGTTTGAAATTGCTATATTCATTTTGACTTACCCTATATTATAAAAGGAAACTGTGTCCGTGCGTAACACTGGCTTCATTTTGACGGTGGTAACAGCAGAAGATTAAATTTAATTTTTATTGCAATTTTTTAAACTTCTAAATACCACAGGTTTTAAATTTCATACATCGTCCAATAGGGAAAAAATATACTTTCAAATGCAATTTCTTTGAAAACTTCATCGCAATTTACTCAATTTTTATTGTTTTTAATATAATTTTCAAGTATGAATTTTTTAAGTCTACCTCTATCATATGCAGACGACTGCGAACGAGAAATCCGTTTGTAATTAACTTAATATAAACCAGCTGTTTAACCCGTTCTACGCACTGATTTTCATGAATTTAATTCTAAAACCAAAATTAAAAATAGAAATTCGATTTAGAAAATATTTTTCTACTAATGTTCATTTTTTAAAATGAAATTTAATGCATCATGTTGCTATGGCAGCAGGCGGTAAAACGATATCTTTGAAATAAGGGAATAGATCGAATAAAAAGTTTTGTTGATGCTTGTGATAAAACGTTTTTCTTTATTTAAAAAAAAATGTTACAATTAAGCGCAATTAAGTAATGTTTATTTGCATGTGAGGTAAAACAATTATCGTAATATCCGCTACAGCTTCTTGGTATTGCAGAGTGGCTTACTTAGTATGTATATCTCACATTGCAGTAAACATTTAGAACTTATAAATCGCGCGATTACCGGTTGAACATAAAAATGCAAAACGTCATCAAACACATAAAAAAAAATCTATTTAAAATATTCGAATATTTAGCCCCAGTCGTTCGTGGGCCCCCTACTAGCAACTCGTGTGCCAAATTTCGTAGCCCTGCGCCCTGTGGCTTCCGAGTTTTTGAGGTTACATAGATACGCGCACAGATTTTAATAGGGTAGTTAGCTCATCATTTGTTTCCAGCTTATATTCCATAGCGTAATTAAAACATTCATCAACCAAGGAATAAAAAAATAAAATACAAATAAATCATTTTAAGACATGTAATCAAATTTCCTGCTTGAACTACTGAAATGAACAGAATCAAAAAGCCTGGTTGTAAATAGCCGATTTATTTGGCTGTTATCTCCTGACCCGAAGCCAGTATGAATATGTCACTTTTTATACGTTTCAAAATTTTATTTGAACTCCATTTTTGCTATTTTTCAAATAAATATAATTTTTGGTACTATTAATGGACATTTAAAAAATGTATTACGTGTAAAAAAATCTGTTAGAATTATTAGTTTTAAAAAAAATCCAGTGCACCAGTGCGAAGCTTTCTCACCGCAATGTTTGAGATTAGTTGATGATACTTTTTTCGTTAATTTTTTATTAACTGCAATTTTTTTTATCAAACAACGTAATTTGACGATATATAAGTGTACTACTATGCAGAACTTAAAAAAAAAAATACACTATCATCGCTGTGCCTTTAGTATGTGCAGCGAAAAAAGGATTTTCACATCAGAAATACTATATATGATGGTTTTCATCTGTATTCTATAACCCGGGAAGCCCAGGTTTAACCCCTTGTTTTAGTAAAAGCAAAGTATTTGAAGATATGACTACACGTCATATAATGTGGTGAGCTTAATTAAAGAAATTTTCAGCTTTGTTAGATAAATTTTAAATGTTTCAAGATTTTTTTTATATATAATTATATAATTTTTGTAAAGATATTTTTGAAAGTATGATTATTTTTCTATTGTAAATAAAAATCTTCTTTGATGTTTTACAATTAAAAAAAAATACACCATGGTTACTTAAATCTTGTTATTTTCCTGTGCGTTTTTTCTAGAATCGTCTAGAAGAGTATAATCTCACTGAAAGTTCTCTTCTAGACGATTCTCGAATAAACGCAAAGAAAAATAACAACATTTAAAAAACCACTGAAGACGGCGGTGTGATGACTGAAAACTTTTTTTATAGTTTTTAATGTGTTTTTAATGTGTTTTTTAAGATATTTCTTATTTTCTTTAAATAATCTTAAATTATATGTATGCACCTGTAAGTAATTTTAGTAGATTTGTTTGTGCTTTTAGTTAATATGAATTTTAATTATTTATTCCTTGTGAATTTAGCACTGGAATTTTCTTTTTCACTTGTTGCCATTAAACTAACTCAAATTATAAAATTCTGCGAGATTATACGACATCCTCGAATGCATGCACGTAAGTGGTGTAAATTTCCTCGTGCTGTGTTCTACATTTTAAAAGATATATACGTAAAATAGAAACGCAGCTGTGTTCTACACGTGTAACGTGCTGTGTTCTGCATTTTAGAAGAAATAGATGTAAAATACAAAAGCAGTCAGATTTTAATATAACAGTTGTGCTTATATATTTCAGTAATAACTGCTTTTATAAAATCGCTATAATCTAAAATCTTATCTGTCAAAATATCAATTAATATATTTGAGAAAGAAAATAAGAGGGAAAATTTAATTAATTTAAACAAGTATTTTTAATATCTCTTCATCGTTTTCGCAAAAACAAAACACTCGAATCTACGCTGATTCGTACAGACTTTTTTGGCTTTTTTCTTTCATAATCTTGCAATCAGAAGAAAACAAAAAAGTCCTTCCGGCCAGTGCCGGGAGGAAGAGGTAGCTTTCATATTCCTTATTTTAAAAAAGCCAATTTATATTATTCAAACACACGAAGCTCAATTAAGTGGAAACCGAATGTAGGAGATTCAATACTAATTTTTATCAATACTAAATCATTATGAATGAGAATTTCGCGAAATTAGTCAGCTTTATCCAAGCTGCTTTTATTTAAAGTAACTTATATTTGGCTGCCAAATTCGGCGATTTCTTAAAGTGCCTGCCATTTTAAGACAACATGGTGGATGAGGCTAACCAGTGAAGTTGGTCGAGACCTTAGTAATTGCTGTGCACATGCTCACTCACATCGGAATCGGTTTATATATACGAGTGCTGTCGCAGGCAAAAAATCAGATTTTTCAAAATGTCACCCACGTTAGAAATTGAAACTGCTACATCTGAGACATTTTTTAAGATAAAGACAAACAAAAAATGCTCCTGAATCCTTATATCAAGGTCAAATACTTAAGAAAGAAACCTTTTTCAATTTCTTATTTTTTTGCACCTCACTTTAAATATATATATTTTTTAATTTAATGGCCGCCATTTTGAAACAAGATAGCTGATGAAGCTGGCCAGCAAACTTGGTCGAGATATTGATGTATACTATCCACATGCCTTCTTCCATCGAAATAGGCGAATACGTGTGGTATCGCGAGACAAATACAAGATCGTTTCAAAATGTTAGCCATGATAGAAATTCAAAGTGCTATAATTCAACCACTTTTTAAGATATAAACAAAAGAACAAATTTTCAGAAACAAAAACTGCTCCAGAATCTTTGTATCAAGGCTAAACACATAAAAAAATATTTTTAATTTTCCAATTTTTTAATACCTCATTTTAAATTTTAAATTACATTTAAAAAAAAATGGCAACCCTTTTGAAACAAGATGGCGAATGAAGCTGGTGAACGAACTCGGTCGAGACATTGGTATGTACTATGTACAGACCAAGTTACATTCAAATCGGTTCATAAATACGCCTGTTATCGCGTGACAAAAATCAGGTCGTTTTAAAATGTCAGCCACAATAGAAATTCAAAATGTTATAACTCAGCCATTTTTTTAGATATAGACGAAACAATACCTGTTCCGGAATCTTTATATTAAGGTCAAACACATACGAAAAAACTCTTTTTCATTTTTCAATTTTTTGGTATCTCATTTTAAATTTAATTTTTTAAAAAAAATTTTAAATGGCCGCCATTTTGAAACAAGATGGCGGATGAAGCTGGCCAACGAACTCGGTTGAGTTATTTGTATGTACTATGTAAACACCAAGGTACATCCAAATCGGTTCATAAATACGTCTGTTATTACGTGGCAAAAATTAGGGCGTTTCAAAATGTCAGCCACATTAGAAATTCAAAATGCTATAACTCAGCCATTTTTTAAGGTATAGACGAAACAAAAACTGCTCCTGAATCTTTTTATTGAGGTCAAACACATAAGAAAAAAATATTTTTTCAATTTTCAATATTTTGGTACCACATTTCAAATTTAAATTTTTCTTAAAATTTTAAATGGCCACCATTTTTAAACAAAATGGCGGATGAAGCTGGCCAACGAACTCGGTCGAGACATTGGTCTGTACTATGTATAAACGAAGTTACATCCAAATCGGTTCATAAATACGCCTTTTATCGCGTGACAAAATTCAGGACGTTTCAAAATGTTAGCTTCGCTAGAAATTCAAAATGCTATAACTCAGCCATTTTTTAAAATATAGACAAAACAAAAACTGCTGCGGAGTCTTTGTATAAAGGTCAAATACATAAGAAAAAAATATTTTTCCATTTTCAATTTTTTGGCACCACATTTCACATTTTAATTTTTTTTAAATTTTTAAATGGCCGCCATTTTGAAACAAAATGGCGGATGAAGCTGGCCAACGAACTCAGTCGAGACATTGGTCTGTACTATGTATAAACGAAGTTACATCCAAATCGGTTCATAAATACGCCTTTTATCGCGTGACAAAATTCAGTTCGTTTCAAAATGTTAGCTTCGCTAGAAATTCAAAATGCTATAACTCAGCCATTTTTTAAGATATAGACAAAACAAAAACTGCTGCGGAGTCTTTGTATAAAGGTCAAATACATAAGAAAAAAATATTTTTCCATTTTCAATTTTTTGGTACCACATTTCACATTTTAAATTTTTTTTTAATTTTTAAATGGCCGCCATTTTGAAACAAAATGGCGGATGAAGCTGGCCAACGAACTCGGTCGAGACATTGGTATGTACTATGTACACACCGAATTACATCCGAATCGGTTTATAAATACGAGAGTTACAGTGTGACATAGGTCAGATATATATATATATATATATATATATATATATATATATTGATATATATATATATATATATATATATATCAATTTTGAACGGAGGGTGGTTTCGGGGTCTGGGGGTCATGATCGATGAAAATATACCAAAATTTTTTGAAATCGCTTTCCTCCGAACGGCTGCAATAGGTAGCTTTTTGTAAAGAAAGCTACCTAAAACTGTAGCTGCAGGTAATTCCTTGCGGTTCATCATATGAAAATGCAAAATCAAATGTTTGAATTAACAGCAATAAGTCACTTTAAAAATGGCTCGGTTAAATTAAAGTAATGATTGTGTTTTTTCCCAAGTGTTACTTTAGTAAAGCTGTACCATATTTTAATAAAAGAAATGTATTTGAAGATTACAGGTCATATCATGTTGTACCCTTAATTAAAGAAATGTATTGCTTCGTTAGATAACTTTGAACTGTTCAAGATATTTTTATAATCATTTATCTTTTGTAAAGAATTTTCTTATGTGGGATTCTTTTTGTATTGTGAAAAAAATATTTTTTGCTGTTTTACAATTTAAAAAATACACCTATATAGCTTTTAATATATTTTTTATGGTTATATAAATGCTGTTATTTTTCATTACGCTTATTCCAGATTCGTCATAATCCGATTGAATGTTCTGTTTTAGACGATTCTCGAATAAAAGTAAAAAAAAATAACAACATTTAAATAACCACTGAAGACGATTATGTGATGGCTGAGAAATTTTTTTATGGATTTTAATGTTCTTTTTAAGATATGTCTAATGAATTTTAAATAATCTTATATTATATGTATGAAAATGCAACTAATTTAGTATATTTATTTGTGCTTTTTCATATGAATTTTAATAATTTACTCACGGTGCATTTAACACTAGAATTTTAGTTTTCATTCATTGCAATTAAACTAATTCAAATTTTAAAACCTTAGAGCTTATACGACATTCTCAGTTTCATGGAAATAACTTGTGTAAATTTCATCGTTTTAGAACGTTTTTTTCTACGTTTTAGAAAAAGCATTTATAAAATACAACCATAGTCAAATTTTAATATGATGGTTACACTTATATATTTCAATGATATCCGCTTTTATAAAATAGCGAAAATCCCAAATCTTAACTGTCAAAAAATCAATAAATATATTTGATAAAAAAGAGGGTAAATTTAATTAATTTAAGCAAGTCTTATTAACATCTGTTCACCCTTTTCTGAAAAACAAAACACTCGAATCTATGCTGATTCGTGCAGTCTTTTTTGTTTTTTTATTCTTTCGCAATCTTTCAATAAAAAGAAAAAAACCGTAGCTGCAAGTAACTTCTTGCGGTTCATCTTATGAAACCGTAAAATCAAATGTTTGAGTTAATGGCAATAATTCACTTTAAAAATGACGCGGTTAAATTAAAGATAAGATTGTATTTTTTCCTAAGTGATACTTGAATAAAGGCACATATGCTGTGACATACTTTAATAAAAGAAAAACATTTGAAGATATGACTACAGGTCATATCATGTGGTATCTTTAATTAAAGAAATTTATTGCTTTGTGAGATAACTTTGAAATGTTTGAAGATTTTTTTATAATTACGTATCTTTTGTAAAGATATTTTTTAAGTATGTTTCTTTTTGTACTCGTATTATGAATAAAAATCTTCATGTAAAATTTAAAAAATATAACTAACCACTTCTTTCTTTTAGTAGTCCTTATATTACGTATGCCATATAATGTACTAAAATTTAACTCACGGTGGAAAAGCATAGCATTACTCAAAATGAATTTTCAGCAATTATAATTTATAGAATATAATGAATCACTATTTTTTAATTCAGTCCCGTATATGAATTTATTTATGCTAAGCGAGCAACACAAGTTGTTAAAAAATGTAGTACAGATGGAAAACGCACAGGCGTTTTTTGTGAAGACCTTTGTATACTTTATAACATTCGTACGTACCACAAATTATAGTAAGATTATGCAAATTCTATAGAGTTTGTTATTTATGATTGAAAATGACTAAAGTAATTGGAAACACGATTTCTGCTATTACTGCATTTAAATGATTTGTTTTAAACTATTTCCCCCATCATTTTATTGTGTAAAATATGTCTTATTAAAATTTTATAATTCAACATCCAATTAAAAAATTGTAGAATATTTTATAAAAGGAATTTTATGCAAAATAAATATAAATTACCTCACTGGCTTCAAAGACACAATATAGGTTGAAAAAAAAATTGACAAACTTTAGGAGGCAATAGGTCACACTTCATGAAACAATTTTGCTGTAGGAAACTACGCTTACACTTCCATTTATCCAGCCATATATACAGGTTGTCTAATTTGAATCCGAATTCGAATTTTTGCTTATGACATTAAGCTTTCAATGTTGGGCATTTTAAGATCAACGACGAATCATTATTTCTTAAAAGACACATATCAATGCTTAAATATGGCATGCGTTTTCTTTACTCGCAGTAATTGTTATTTAAACTACCCCGAAGCACATATTCACAATAAATGTAGAGAAAATTAGCGCAGGATATATTTTAAGATTATTTCCAGCTTTTTCAGATGGGACGTCATCAGACAGGTTTCCATCGCACTTTTCAGTACGAATACGCACAAGATTGCCCAGTCTCTTCATGGGACTGGTGGAAAGGGTGCGGGTCGTGCCATACTTTTATTTATTTTCATTTTTATTTTATTAAGACTACGCATCTTTATTAGATGCGTTAATGTGAAAGCTGCTCGAGTACAGAGCACGTACCGTTGGGATAGTTTACCAAGAAATTTTTACTTAGTTGTTATATGGTATTGAGGCGGAGTCTCGTCTTCCTCTGCAAGGACAAAGTCTGCCTTACAATTCGACACAAAATTTTCTTCTACCCTGATATCTGCAACCTTGCCTTCCAGTTGCAACCTTATCTGCAACCTATATATTAACAGCAAACCGTCTGTTTTTGTCTTTCCATCCATCCAATTATTCCTCATGTTAAGTCTGCACCGCCTATTTAACCCCATTACCGTCACTATAGGTATATCCTGCGCTACTCGACTTTGTAAATCGTTGTGCTATGCAATGCCCATGTTAAATCTGCACCACCTATTTAGCCCCATTACCGTCACTATAGGTTTATCCTGCGCTACTCGACTTTGTAAATCGTTGTGCTATGCAATGCCAAATGATCCAAGTTAACAATGCAGAATCAACTTAGGCAGAAACTAAAGAAAGTCACAAAAAGCACTGCAGTAATACGAGAAGGAGCTTGTCAGGTTGTCCATCGCCATGCCACCGGCTATCAGACAAATTTTGCTTCTCGGCGAGGTACACAACATTTTAAACTAGACACACCGCCCGGAAGGTAAGCTTTGTGAGCGATAAAAAAAAACCTCTTCGGAAATTTAAAAAAATTGAAGATAATATATAGGAATATCATAAGAAGTGGTGCAAGTGTTTACCAACCTTTTCCAAATAGCTCTAAACTAGACACTCCATATTACCAAATATATTTGACGATTAATAAAGTTTCACTTACAAAAATGATGGACTTTCCCATCATTTTTCGTGATATTATTCATTTCCGACAAAGCCATCCTTTAAATATATCTACTTTATTTATATTTATGAACGTTGATTACGTTATAGTTACATGATAGTGATATTACTGTATTTTCCATAGAAGAAAATGGATTAAAATATTGATTTCCTACACTTTTTTTATTATGCACTAACTATTTCTATTTAATCATCTTTTATAATAAACAAATTTGCATAAAGATGTGGTTAAAGTAAATGAAATTTTCATTGAAATAATTAAAAAGAAGTATAAAAAGAATATCTGAATTTAATTGCAAATCCATCATAGTTTAAAAAAACTGCATTCTTTTAAATTTTCATAACAACTAGAATGTAGAAACTCGCGAATAATACATTTTCTCATCTCATGTATATTTTAATGTTGTTTTTTCTTTTTTTTCTATATCATATGTATCTCTATAAATACAGCTTTCTATACTTGAAACTATTTTTAAGCTAAGTATAAATACTACAAAAAATATGTTTAAAAAATGGAATAATTAGCACGCTTAAAAAAATAAATTTACTTCTCAAGCATTCAGAAATATTTACATAACTAGGGGGCTCGGCCCCCTACGAGCTACGCTCGCCAACCCCCGTCCAGACACCGCAGACTCTAAATGCACGCTAATTTGATCGGCTTTAAAAAAAAAAAAAAAAGATTGAATTATAATTTAAAAAAACAGTGGCGAACTCCTTATAAACGGATTTCTATTCATTTCTCTTTGATTGGGGGATTTTAACGCCAAATCCGCTGCGGTACTACTTGATTATCCCGTCGACCCATTTCGCCAAATTATATAAATCGCCAAACCACTCGTCAAATTATACAAATTGACATAATTTTTTATTTTAAATAACGAAAGAACAAATAAATTAGTACAGCATTAATAAAAATACAAATAAAACGTCGAAATAAAAATAACTTGATGACGTAGACACATGTAACAACATTTCAAAATAAGCTAATATAAAAGGAATTAAGTAAACAGAGTCTTTGTATCCTGGTATTTTTTAACAAAGCCAAATGAAAGTTCTTTTAAATGAGACATTTTAAATTAATCGTTTTTAATCTGACGTAATTTTTACCAAGCTATTCTTTCTCTGTTAAATATTCACTTGAAAATACCAGTTGAAAAGTATCCTCTCAAAATATCAAATAAATGTCTAGCGCAATATTTAAAATTAAACCGTTTTGCAATATTATTTTGCGTTCCTTTTATGTAATAACTGTAATGTGACGTAAATATGACGTAATTTCTCCTATTTAATACTTCTAACGCATGTTAATAAATTTATTATTTTACAAATTCCTTTCTCACTTAAAATTCACGTGTAATTATAGTTTTTATGACGTAATTTTTAATAAGTTCCTGCTTTTTGCACATAATTATTTAATTCTAATTCCAAATGTTTTTTTTCTGTTTATAATAGTCACGTGTAAATAAATTTTTTATTTATTTACACGTATAAATATTTTTTTTTTAAGCAAACATTATTGCTTCCTCTGTTTATACAGTTGGCAACAGTTTAAATTAATTTCACTTTCTGAAATCTGTAAAAAATATCTCTAGAAATGCTGAAAATTTGAATTTAAAATAGAAATAAAACCTCAAAAAATGAGTCAAAATAAAAAAATTAATGCAATCTGCACTCCGGCAAATTCTAACGCATAAAATGATCTAAAAATGATTACACTGCCATGTATACTTTTTGCTGCTATAAAACTTTTTTAGTGGAACGATTTTGTCCAACTTTAGCATTAAATATCTCTTAAAATAATTCTTCGATTTGAAAACTGTCTGCTTAAGCGTGTTTATCAAACATTTCTGTATAAAACCACCGATTTTTATATTTTTGTATGCATTATTTTTCTTAATATTAATGAAGAAAGACCTCCAGTCACAAAAAATTCAAAACCGGCGGCGGCGGCGGCGGTGACAGCGGTAGTTACTTTTTTTTAGAATAGAGAGATTTTAGCGAACATCCTTAACGAAAATTAAAACCTTTTGAAGCTCCTGCAGATTTTAATCCAGTTTTCAATTTCGAGCTGTTTACCAAATAATTATTGGTATCGCAACTGATTTTCATGCATGTAAATGCAGTGTGAAATGCTTTAAATTGCTAATATAAAAGTAATTCTTCGTAAAAAAAATATATATAGAAATTCATGAATGTTTCTATACAGGGTGTCCACTCTCAACGGTGTCCAATGGCTAATTCCTGAACCCTTAGTCATAGACATTTAGTTCCAGGTACAAAAATGTTTTATATGAGGTAAAGAAATATTTTAAAAGCTATTTGGGACAATAAAAACATTTCTTAAAAAATTATGGACTTTACATTTTTATACGGCCCCTCGGTCCTATAAGTAATATTTAGTAAAATTTCCCTATTACACTGACAAGTAAGACAAAATAAAGTTCGTTCATATAACACTAAAATTGACCGAGTTATGAAACTTTAAAATTGCGTGACTTATACCAATTTTCTCCATATGAACACAAATGAGTTCTACCATAATTTAAGGGGTGACATACCAAGTGCATAAAAGTATTCGAAGAACTTATTTCATCTGTATCTGCGCTTTGAAAAAAATCGTACAAATATTACGATTGACTTAATTTCTATTAAGTTTCAGATTGGTTAAAATAATTGTAATTTAACATAAGCTTTATTTTGTATGATTTGAGACTGTCTTCGTGATTTCTTTTTAAAAAAGCTATGTTATTTTTATAAGTTTTTATTTAACTTCGACTTTCGCGTGTATGTTTTTCCAACTCAAAATTTGTACTCGAACTTTAACTCACTATAAAATTTTGCACACTGACGTAAATACGAAAACAATCTAATATTATTAAGATTTTCGGTGTTTAACATTTATGCTTATTTTACATGATAACACAAAAAATTTCGGATAGATTATTAACAAGAAGTTTAAGAATAAGCTTTAGATTAGATATCACAAGATTGCAATAGCTGTGTTTTTTAACTTTTGTGTATTTTATAACACTGAATTCGAAAATTACTTTAATTTTTAACCATCATGTCAGGATGTTTCGCAAATCATAAATTGTCAATGTCAGAAAATAACAAAAATCGGATACTATAAAATAGAAGAGATGGCTGTGTTTTTTAACTTTTCATAATTGATTTTTATGCACTTTTTAGCACAGAATCTGAAAATGACATTTATTTTTAACGATCACGATAGATTTTTTTTTTTTTTTTTTTTTTTTTTTTTGCAAATAATAAATGTCAAAGTTGAAAAATAGCAAAAATCTGATACTATTAAACAGCTATAAAACTCTTTTTTATCTAATTTTATTTTATTTAGTGCAATAATTTATTCATTTTTTTGGCTAATACTAGGATTCTTACAGCTAAACATCTGAGTGGCCCGATGAGGAGGAGGAGGTGGTTCAACTTTTTAACTTTCAAATTTACAATTTTCAAAAAACTCTGACGTAATGGTTAAAAATAAAGGTCATTTTCGTGTTCAGCGGTAAAAAATACATAAAAATAAATTATCAAAAGTTAAAGACACAACAATCACATCTATTTTATAGTATCAAATTTTCGCGATTTTTTTCTTTTTGTAACTTTAAAATTTACGATTTTCAAAAACATCTTTAGGTGATGTTAAAAAATGAAGGTTTATTTCAGATTCAGCGGTACAGAATACATAAAAAGCAATTATCAAACGCTAAAAAACATGAAATAACCCAATTTTTGTAGACTAGTGTAATCTATTAACATTTTATAATATGTATCATTTAGTAAAGAATTGAGGCTGCTAATTGTCATCATTTTATTTAACAAGAATTCTGTTTTTTTTTTTCTTTTTATGTGTTTATTACAATTTGTATATTTTGCACTAGTATGTTAGAATGATTAAAGATTTCAAATTTATATTGTAATGTTAATTTTACTCTCAACCATTTTTTTAAAAATTATATCTGACGAAATTATATATCTTCTAAATTTGTGAATGACCCCTAATTTGCAGCAAAAAATATGCTCCAACTTCAAACAGCTATTACTCGGTCAATTTTAATCGTAGAATAACTTGATTTTTGTTGCCTTATTTGTCAGTGTAACAAGAAAATTTTACTAAATATTACTTATAGGATCGGGGGACCGTATAAAAGTTTAAATTTCGTAATTTTTTAAGAAATGTTTTTACTGACACAAATCGCTGTTAATAAACTTCTTTACCTCATTTAACACTTTTTTGTAATTGGAACTATATGTCTATGACTAACGGTTTAGGAATTAGCCATTGGACATCACTGAGAGTAGACACTCTGTATAAGAGATTTTATGAGTCCTATATTACAATCTCGTATTTAATCTACAGTCTATATTTCACTTACGTATTCTAAATACTTTTTGTTAGAAATTTATTCCATGCTTAAAAATACATTTATAAATAAATTGCAATATTTAATTAAAAAAAAAGAAATATATAATATATTATCCTATAATAATATTATAAATTATTAATTGATTAAAATAATTATCAACAAAGTAAAAATATTGTAATGTGAGTTATTTCTTAGGTACTTTTATATAACCATGGATTCTAAACTAATTTAATTGACTTGTAATAAATATTAAGTAATTTATTTTATACTTTAAATTTAAAGTAACTTCTTTTTATTCATAAATAATATATGAAAATCTTATAGATAAGAGGTGCATATATTTTGAACTTTTAGGTAGATTTCTTAAGAAATACTACCTATTGCAGTCGTTACCATGGAGCGACTTTTGAAAAATTCCTTCATAACTTTTATTATAGGACCCCAGGAACCCAAAACCAACCCCACCTAAAAAGTTTATATATATATATATATATATATATATATATAACCATTAATTAAACAAAACCTACCACCATCAAATATTATGAATTAAAGCTGTAAGTATTAAAAAAAAAAAAAAATTATTATAAGAATTATTATGGAAGAAAAAGAAAGAAGTGGACACCGGCAAAAAATGGAAAAGCTTATATATTGAATTACGTTGTCAAGGGCACAGAATTCAATGATATAAGCAAAATGGTTTTTTCTGTGAGAAAAATAAGCTAAAGCTAAAAATTATTTTCCCCTGTGCTCAAACAACCATTAAATTCAAGTGAATTGATTAAAAATGAAAACAGAATAGAAACAAATAATATGAAATGGAAGAAACAATAAAACCTCTTTAAATATTTATAGGATATAAAATATAAATATAAATAATAAACACCATACCGGTTAATATTTAGTATTTTACAAATATCCACGCGCACATGTCTACCAGAATATCATAAAGATTAAGGTGAATAAAACAGTTAAGAAATCACAGTAATTGATACCAAAGGATGCAGTTAATACATTTTGAAATACATTGTTAAATACATTTAATATAATATAAAATAAATAGATAGTAATTACATTATTTAAAATGCACTACTAAATTAATTAATAACTATTTAACAATATCGTCAAAATTTGTGTGTGTGTGTATGTATGTACTAGACTTTGTCCGCACGATAAAAGTCGCAATGATGCACGGATCGTCTTCAAACTCGCCAACAACTTTGAGATGGTTAATATCTCGGCGGGGATTGAAAATGAGCAAAATCGGCCCAAGGGAATAAAAATGGGGAAGGGTCAAAATTTTGAATATACCGTCTTAACGTGATTCTGATAAAACCAGCTCTTACACAACAATGACAGGAAAAAATAAATATTTTTCATTATAGCAGACGCCAACAATTTAAAAAAAAAAGCAATAAAATTCTCACCACAACAATTGCTTTTCTATTGCAAAATTTCACGTGAAAAATTGAATTAAATAAACAGTTTGACGAATTGAAAACAAATTGAATATTACGTCATAAGTTTTTTAGAGCAAGATTTGCGCATGGAAACTCAAAATGAAATAAATAGTTTGACGAATTAAATATATATGTATATATATATTGCGTCATATTGGAAATATAATGGACCTCAGCAGGTAAATATGTAACGTCATGTGAGTTTGAAGAAACGTATTAAAATATGATAAAAACCCGACTATGGAAATATTAACATATTTTAACACTTTGAGGTTCTCTGAATTTGCTTTAGCTATTTTTTTTTTTACTTTTTCCATATACATGCGTGTGTGTGTGTGTATTCGTGCATATTAGAATTTTCACAAAATGTTTAGATCTCTAGAGCTCATTCTTAGTGAAGGAACTGGGTTTATCTCTAATCTTGATTTAAGTTTTGTTGGTGAATTTGGTACTTAACTTCGAAATCTACCTCCGCCTGTAGTCCCGAGCCGGCAGGGATTTTTCGCCTTTGGAGAGATATGGTAAAATTAGGATGGAAATACTTCAAACTTTATTTTGTGAAGTAAAGTATTAGAATTATGTAGCTGGTGTTCTTGAACTTTTAATAACATTGTCTCTTTATAGTGTTTTTCGGCGACTTTACAGTTATCCAGTTATTTGGATAGGTGATTAAATCTTTAAAACGGATCTAGATTTTAAGAAGTATTGTTAATTAGCAGTGATTATAGAATATGCTCCAAACAGAACACATTTTGATTGGAAACGAGTGTGATCATATAATATCGGTTATCCGAGTAGAAAATTAAGAATTTTAAACAATATTTATTTTTAAACAGAATGGAACAAAATTAGTAATCTATATTATTATAGATATTTTACTAGTTTTTATTTACAATATAATTTTAAAAGTATAAAATTTGTACGTATTGCTACATGTCTCATTCACTAAAACCATAGAAGAATAACACTTATCTGTTGAAAATATTCAATATACATTAATTTTTAACCATTTGGATAAATGGTTATTGTTCTCGTCAGGATGGGAAATCAAAAGCATATCTGAAGGATTTTATTGGTTTAATCCGCATTTTATTCGTTTTCTGATTGGTCTATACAGTAATCTGTATTTCCCTTTACTTTCAACAGAGATGGATACCTTCCGTTGCCACTATGACAAAAAGTAATAAAAAAACTACAAAAAAATTAATAGCTCAGAAACAAATTGAGATACAGCTTTCAAACAAATTGCATTTAAAAGTATTTTTTTTTCTCTATACGACGGTGTAAAAAGTAATATTGTGGGAAGTTTAAGAATGAAATCTCCTTTAAAATGAGTCGTCAGATTTCTTGGAAATCTGACGATGGAAAGGCCTTTTCCCGAACAGCCAATGAAATGCTTGGATAATACATAAGTTTCAGGTGGATAATACGTACGAGTCGCAGGCGATTTTTGTCGCAGGGAATTTTTACGTGTAATAACACGATTAATGTTTAATTCATGGCGTACGTAATGTATGATCAACTCCGTGCGATTTTTTATGTCTTAAATTTTTGTCTTCGAAAAAATCATTTTCCAAATGGTCGTTGTAATTTGATAAATTGCTTTTTGTGTTTGTTTTATTTTTTTTATATAATTAAAAAAAAATCCAAAAAATTATTCCAGTAACATAATATCACATTATTTTAAATGAAAATGCATTTTATACAAATCACTTAGTTATTAAAAAAAAAAAAAAAAAACATAAATTATATGCTTTATGGATGATAAAATGTATGGTTCATATCATTATTCTTCTATAACATCAGAAATCTCTTCGTATGAATAAGAATATATTGAAAAATTAATATAGAAATCCATTAGTTCTTACTTTTTATATAATGAAACCAAAATAAAACAAGTTGGAAATTGCTCGTCAAACGGGGCGAATGAGGTGCGTTCGTACTATAGCTAGTTTTATAATTATTTTTTGCACCCCATATTGTACTGAATGTATATTTTTTTGCACTTTATAACAGCATAGTCTGTAACATAATTAAAATGCACTGCAATAATTTTTTTCCCATTCCCCGTAATGAAACGGAAAATTTTTGACTGTCCCTGTAATTAAACTATACATCCGATTTTCATAAAATTTGAAATAGCTCGGCAAAATTTTGTAACAATTATATATTTAAAATTTCAGACCTTTCAGAAGGCTGTAACATCATTAAAATGCACTTGCAATAATTTTTCCCATGGCTGTAATGTAAAGAAAAACGTTTGATTGTCCCTGTAATTATACTATACTAGAAAGGTAGCCCGTCAAAAATGACGGAAATTTAGATATAAAGATATATACAACTCATGTGCAAGAATATGAGTTTTCTCGCTTGTTCCGCATTGATAGATGAAAATAACACATTTTAAGAACGAAACACATTTATGAAAAACTATAAAATTTATGAAAAATTGGCTGCGACTTGTCATACTCATAATTGTGTGGGCCGCTATAACAAAAAAGTAACCAGTTTTTAGTAAAATTTTTGATATAAAGTAGCTTTCAAAAACTTGTGTAAAATTGCAGGCCGTTCTCGTGTTATGTCAGTCCTAGGAATAACATTTCTAACACTGAAGATTTTCCATGTATATATGGAATTTAGAAAAGCTTCTCCAAAAGAAAAGTCCTGAAATGACATTGTAATTCCTCTAAATTCAAAGTTTAATCGGGCCCTAATGTTGAGTAGTGAAATCTAATAAATACAGTTATTTTGAACATTACAACAGAATTAACCAGTTAAACTTATTTAACTTAAACCCGCTGTTACTTCCCGATGTTATTTTTTAGTATTAAGAAAGAAAATTATTTCAAAATTTCAAATCATGCATTTATGATTTTTTTCCGTCTTTAATAACTAAATAATGAAAAAATAGGCTTTTGTTCTGAGCTCATAAATATGACAATAAAATAATGTAACTAAGAGACATTGCAAAATTAAATCTTTGTGATTACAAACCATAAACAAATGATACCGCCACCATTTTACCTACTATGACGTCATTAGAATATTGCCCATTGATTGTTGAGAACTTACTTTGTGAATGATTTCCTCAATGATTTAATATTTTTGACGTTTCACGATGAATGAATCACTTGTGTTTGTTTAGGTTTATGGAATGAGATATTAAGCTGTGAAACTAATTTCAATTGAAGTTATCCAAGGATATATGTATTTTTGGAACAGATGTCATATTCGCCCCATATTGGCGCGATTTTTTTCGGTTGCCAAATTGGCGAACACATCAACAGCATAAACAACATAATCCGGGTTACCACATCAAGCAAAATAACGACACTTTGTCGCAAGTTATGTACCTGTTGCCTATATGATATTGGCGACAGAATAAAATCGCGCCAATATGGGGCGAATATGACATCTGTACCGTATTTTTAATCGAAATTAAAAACAATGCTTTGATCTCGAAATAAAAAGTTTTAGTTTGTATAATTTGTTATTTCTGTTAATTATTTATTTAAGTACTTTTCCATTATAGCGCATTTTTTAAAAAAGCTTGACGTGATTCGGGCATCAGAAAGTGAGATATGTTGCGAAAATATATAAACAGGTATGAAAACAAATCTAATGATCTTTTATCTTTGTTTCTATATGCACTTATATGCATAAAAAAATCGTTTCTAAATATATATATATTTTTTTATATATACAAATTACAGCACAGATTTCATATATGAACCGGGATACCTAACTGGCGCCAAAATGGTGTTATTTTGCCTGCTACGGTAAACCGGCTATTGTTTTTTATTTATTAATAAATTGTTTATTTACTTTTATTTTCTGTTTTTTAATTATATAAACTGCTTTGTTCTATAGTTATTATTCAAACTTTTATTTATTTATAGTTATTTCCTTTTCAAAATGATAGCAAATAATTGAAATATATATAAGTAACTGGTATTCGAAAGCGAGATTTCTGCCAAATTGGCGTCATAGAAAAATCACGCCAACCCCCATGCGTATATAACATCTGTGCAAAAATTACTTCTGTTTCTTTATAAAAATGGGTAAATAGCTTTTTTATATTAAATTGTCGGCACAGATGTCATATACGCCCATATTTGCGCGATTTTTTTTTTTTTTGACGCCGATGTCATATACGCACCGGGTATTTAACTGGCGCCAAAGTGTCGTTATTTTGCTTGTAATGGTAACCCTAATGTTGTTTATGCTGTTGATGTTTTCGCCAAATTGGCGTCGGAAAAAATCGCGCCAATATGGGGCGTATATGACATCTGTGCCAAATTGTATACATAGGGAAAAAATTGCGGCACAGATGCCATATTCGCCCCATATTGGCGCGATTTTTTTCGGTTGCCAATTTGGCGAAAACATCAACAGCATAAACAACATAATCCGGGTTACCGCATCAAGCAAAATAACGACAATTTGGCGCAACTTAAGTACCTGTTGCCTATATGATATTGGCGTCAGAAAAAAATCGCGCCAATATGGGGCGAATATGACATCTATGCCAAAATTGCTTGTGAGTATGAAGCAGTAAATAGGTTGCCAGAAAATACGTTGGCAAACTACTGTCTCGCCAAGAAACTTTTCTCCGAAGTATTGTACATAAGCAATGATTGCTAGAAATGCGTTTTTAATTATGATATGCGCTTTTATGTTTCACTATATTTATGCATACTATACTGTGTGTATAAATGCTAAAGTGTTACTGAGTATGAGAGTAAATTGCTTAAAGGTAGTTTTTAAAAGAGTTATGTATTTTTACGCTGAACTGCATTTAGTTTCCTAAGAAATGTTTGTGGAATATAGATAAAATGATATACATGGTCACGCAAAGAATTGGATACATAACCGTCTATGGATGATAATATCTGGAAATGTGATTTCAGTAGTTTTAAGAGTAGTTTAAATTAAATTTTAGCTAAATAGTGGAATGTAATAACTGTACTATTGGCTATGGACGGTAACTGCTGAAATCAATTTTTAAATTTTTTTATGCGTTTTCTAAAATGTTTACTTAGTTATCTTGGTACTTCTTAGTTATCCCATCGACCAAATTACTGTCGCCAAATTCTAAGATTAATTGCCAATAATCGTTGCCATTAATTAATTAATTAAATGCCAATAATGGCCAATAAAAACCATTAATCCGACGTTTTATTTGTATTTTTATTAATGTTTTACTATAGATTTGGCGATTTGTATAATTTGGCAAAATTGGTCGACGGGATATCTAAGAAGTAACGTTATCTTATTTACCTTATTTCCCTAAATAACGAAGTTTTGTTAAAGCATTCAGGATAAGTTGGACAGTGTTTCATATTCTATGCTTAACGCATGATTTTTCTTTCTTCTTTAGTCTTATTTTGAATTTATTACAAACTATAACACGGATAGAGCAAAATAATAGACAGTTTGGTACTTTTCCACTGTAGGGGCTTTGGCATTTTTTTAAAAAAGCTTGGTGTAATTTGGGCATCGGAAAGTGAGATTTGGGTACTTTTCCGTTATGCGGACACCATTGTCGCCAAGCGTAATAGTTGGCGCAAAATCGTGAATTGAAGCATTTGAAAAATAAAAGAAAAACCATTGTCGATAATAAAGTGAGCACTTAAAAAATATAACATTTGAAAATTCCAGACTTTTACGAACTATTTCATCAAATCACAAATATATACTTAAAATAAGTGAACAAATAACTGCTATAAAATAAAGCAATAAAATAAAACTCATATTAAACTGCTGGCATAAAATTACAAATATCTTTTAGCATTTTGAAATAATTGGCGCATTAGCATACATTTTGGCATATTGTCCGTATAACGGAAAAATATCGAGATTTGTTGTCAAATCATATAAACAGCTATGAAAACAAATTTGATGAGCGTTTTTGTTTGTTTTATATATATATTATTGATGTTTTTATGTACAAATTACATCTGTTTCTGTATAAAATTAGAGAAACGGCTTTTTTATGTTAAATAAATCGTATAAATATCGAAAAAAAAAATGCGTGTGCATATAAAATGAAACAGTGAATAGGTTCCCCGAAAATATGTTACCAAATTTCCTTTTTCGCCAAGGCACATATACTGGAAAAGTACCTAAAGCACATTAAAATTGCGCAGTTAGGAGCTCACACAGTACACCGTTGTCTATTAGCGGTTATTTTATTTGTAGCATCGGGAGGAAGATGTAAAGATGTACTTTAAATTCTCACCCACAGATTTCGAAAAAATATCTTAAAAGAGTGGAGTTTAAATTAAATTTCGGTGACCTCCATTATGAAAGATTAATGGTTTTAAATGGGCATTTCGCCAAATTAGCCAGCTATCGCCAAGTTGGCTAACATTTGGCGCTACTGTGGTAACCCTGCATTAACATTTTTCAACAATTACTCATTTCAATGAGGCGGTCCTACCAAAATAGTGAGAGACACACAGAGACTTGGATTTTATATAAATAGATATCCTATTTTCATAAAATTTGAAATGACTCGACAAAATTTTGCAACAATCATATATTTAAAATTTTAGACCATTCGGTTAAGTAGTTTTTGCTCTGTTATATGCGAACGGACAGACGGACTAAACGACGACTATAGGTGCTACGTATTTATATAATTACGAACGCACCTAAAAAGATTATTCGAGAAACTTTATGATCAAGCATCAGTTTCTGTTTTGCGACATACATGGATTTGATTGGTGCATTTCAATATGCTGAGTGAGGTCATTAGTTACGAAATTCTAAAAAGAAATTGGATTGTGTCCATTCAGGTTTTCTTATTGTAAAATTTATGTCGATGTTAAACGAAAAAAATTTTTGAAAGAAGTAAAATGAAGATAAATAATTATGTAAACGTAGTTAAATGCATCTTTTTCAGGTGATTATTTTAAAGATTAAGAACGAAAGAAAATCAGATATAATGCAAAAATTATTCAGCACATAAAATATAAACGATTCCAGTCAGTGACAATTGTACGATTTTTGCCATTTTTAAGTGTAAAGAAGATTATTTTGATGATAAAGTTATTTTTAGGTATAATTAGTTGACATTTGCTTGCTTTTAGGATTAATAGAACGTGTTTTTTTGTGAATGCAAGGACGTGAATTTTTCCCAAATTGCAAAATAATATTCTACACGTGTTCTTTTGATATGGAATAATTTTTTTCTTACAGTTAAATAACTTTCTGGAAGATAAACTAATTTTACGCTTTGAAATTTTTATTCCATTTATTATAGTACAAGGTGAGTCAAAAGTCCCGCATCAAAGGAGTTTGTTAATTTTTTTATTTGAGTGCTAGCGAGTGCCATGCCATCACGCAAATCTAAGTGGCCAACATTCTGAGAACATGAACGATCACCTGCAGTTGTGCTTTGACAATGGAGGCAACCATATTGAGAACATAATGCAACAATAATTGTTATTCCTATGATGCGGGACTTTTGGCCCACCCTGTATTTTAAAAACGCTACTTTGAATTGAAACTCAAATTTTGATTATTTGTCATCTGAATAAGAATTTCCTTCATTAACAATCTAGTAATATCATAATATATCCTGCTTATTATCTATACTAATAATATAAAGAGGTAAAAAATGTTTATTTGTAGGAGGTAAGCTCTAGAACTTACGAACCGATTCCAAAAGTAATGGTATCAAAATGATGGTGTTAGTCCAACTTTGAACATAGGCTATATCTTATATCCGTGCCACTGGCCAAAAGGGGGTGCAGGACCAAAAAACGTTCTAAAAATGCGATTTTTGTGTTACTGAAGGGCCTAGAAACATGAAATTCGGAATGGTAGTTAATTATAAGATACTAATGATCTCTAAGGACATTTCTTAAAAAAATTTAAATTAAAAAGGGGTGAGAATGCACAAAAAGCGTTCTAAAAAACGTTCTAAATGGCGATTTTTACGCAATCTCAAGAGGTAACAAACCAATTTCAAAAATAATGGTGTCAAAATGATGGTGATAACCCTTGCTCCAACATAGGCTACATTTTATGTCAATGTCACTACCCCTAAAGGGGGTGCAGGAGCAAAAAAACGTTCGAAATTGCTATTTTTGTGTTACTGAAGGGCTCAGATACATGGATTTTGGCATGATAGTTACTTACTAGATCTAAATGATCTCTAAGAACATTTCTTAAAGAATTCGAAATTTAAAAGGGGTGAAAATGCACGAAAAGGCGTTCTAAAAAATGTTCTAAATGGCGATTTTTACGCAATCTCAAGAAGTATCAAACCAATTTAAAAATAATGTTGTCGAAATGATGGTGACAACCTTTGCTCCAACATAGATTACATTTTATGTGGGTGTCATTACCCCCACAGGGGGTGCAGGAGCAAAAAAACATTCGAAAATGCGATTTTTGTGTTACTGAAGGGCCTAGAAACATGAAATTTGGAATGATAGTTATTTATAAGATATAAATGATCTCTAAGAACATTTCTTAAAAAATTCGGAATTTAAAAGGGTTGATAATGCTCGAAAAGATTTCTAAAAAACGTTTTAAATGGCGATTTCTATGCAATCTCAGAAAGTACCCAACCGATTTCAAAAGAAATGGTTGGAAATTGATGATTACAGCCCTTGCTCCAATATAGGATCTACTTCATGCGTCACTACCACCTTGCGTTGCATTTTTAAAAAACGTTCTGAATCGGGATTTTTGTGATACTGAACTAGCTAGAAACTTGAAATTTGGCATGGTAATTACTTATGACATATAAATGCTCTCTGAGAAGAGTTCCTTAAAAATTTGAAATTTAAAAGTGGTGAAAAGGAACGAAAAGCGTTCTAAAAACGTTCTAAATAGCTATTTCTACGCAATCTCAGGAAATATAAACCGAATTCAGAAGTAATGGTTTCAAATTGATGGTGACAGTCCCCGCTCCAACATAGCCTATATTTTACATTGTTGTCACTACCACATGGGGATTACAGGAACAAAAAATGTTCTAAATTGCCTTTTTGTTTTTAAGAGGGAGTCTAACATTTTTAATGAAGAATGGTAATTACTTGAAAGATGCAAATGCTTTCTAAGAAATGTCGAAAAAAAATCAGAATTTAAAAGGATGAAGTGAGCAAAAGCATTCTATAAGCGTTCTAAATTACGATTTTTATGCAATCGTATGAAATACGAAAGCGATTTCAAACATAATGGTTGCAAATTGATGGTGATAGAACCTGATCAAACATAAGCTATATTTTATGTCGCTGCCACAACCCCTAGAGGGTTGCAGGAGCAAAAAACTTTCTAAATTGCGATTCCAGCGGTACAGAAGAGGCTAGAAACTTTAAATATAGCACGGTAGTTACTTATAAAATATAAATGTCCTCTAAGAACAGTCGAAAATGAATTCGAAATTAAAAAGGGGTGAAGTGAAGGGAAGGAACAAAAAGCATTCTAAAAGAGTCCTAAATTACGATTTTTATGGAATCTCAGGAAATAATAAACCGATTACAAAAGTTATTGGTTGCGAATCAAGAGTGATAGTCTCTGATCCTATACTGGCTATATTTTATGCTGGTGTGACTACCACCTGATTGGCAGGAACAACAAGAAAGCCTTTAAAAATATCTATTTTCCGTTTTCTATAGAATATTAGGAAATACTAATCGATTTCAAGGTTAATGTTGGCAAATTATTGGTGACAATCTCTGTTTCAACATTTTTCGAGACATTCTATTTCAACTCTGTTTCGGCATTTTATGTTGATGCCACTAACACCAGAGAGGTGGTAGACTGTTAGACAAGAACCTTGGAATTTGACATGATGGTTAATTTTA
The DNA here is from genome assembly GCA_963932465.1 of Maratus speciosus. Classification (NCBI taxonomy): domain Eukaryota; kingdom Metazoa; phylum Arthropoda; class Arachnida; order Araneae; family Salticidae; genus Maratus; species Maratus speciosus. Next base: position 521,253,949 of record OZ010795.1, on the reverse strand, counting down.
AGATGTAAATGAGTTAAGATGGTTTCTAAAAAATTCAAATCTTCAAATTAATACTGAAAGGAGCGTATGAAATGAGCATAAAAGTCTCAAAATACTTTCCAAATTATCATTTATTTGGAATTAGTTTCAGTTATTCTTATTAATTAAAATCTCATTTCTGCCTATTGCACTTTTATAAGGAAGTTTAGTCAAACTGTGGATTAATTTGTAATTTTTGAATTATTCCAAAAAGTGTTCTTCTAATAAAAAATAGTCATGCAAATATCACTTGGCATATTTCAACTAATACGCAAGCAAAGCCGCGGGGTTTGCTAGTCATCTATAAATGTTTTATTAATTACACTAGTCTACATGATATCAGATGATTAAAAACCAATGACCGCCCTTAATGCATTTTTTATGCTGATTACAGAACTTATTTTTCTTCTATGACGTATAGTTTGTTTGCAATCGACCTGAGTTGATTTCAAAGATTCATTGCTGAGAACAAGCATTATGTGGTAGTCACACATAACGTAAATATACTTCTAGATACTTGCCAACTTATCTAACGACTTTCAGAATACAGTAAGATTGGCATGAACCACTCGTAAACCCCGAAAAAATTTTGCTTCCACCATTACACATCAAATTAGGATTAATGAAGCAATTTGTAAAGGCTCTACCACAAGTTGGGTGTTGTTTCTAGTACCTTACTATGAAATTTCCCTGCATCACACACAAAAAATTAAAAGCTGGAATTTTCCTTTGTCCTCAAATCAAGAAACTGATGAAAGACAAAGATTTTAAAAGAGCGATGAATGAGATAGAAAGAGACGCATGGATTGCCTTCAAATGTGTTACCGAAAACTTTATAGGGAATAAGAAAGATCCAAATTACAGGAATATTGTTGAAAAATGCTGGAAATTTTCAAGATGTTGAGGTGTAATATGTGTCTAAAAGTGAACTTTCTGCATTCCCATATCGACTACTTTCCAGAATATCTGGGACATTACAGTGAAGAGCATGGTGAGCGCTTTCACCAGGATGTCAAAGAGATGGAGAATAGGTACCGGGGAAGATGGAATGTAAAAATGATGGCAGATGGATGGCAGATGGAGAAATGATGGCAGAGTACTGTTGGATGTTGAAGAGGGACGTAAATGATGAAGGAGGAACTGCATGAAAAACAGAAAGAAGAAAGTTTGGTTAATTGAACACTGTTTGCTTTTCGTTGATTAAAGAAATATCATGAACTTATAAGGACATTTTTACAGTATTTTTAACGTGTTTAATGAAATAGTTTGTATGAAATTGTGATAAATATTTGATTGCATTAATTAAAATAGCGATACACAACTTCTTATTTTTTGTAAAATCCTGACGTGATAGACAAAATTGGAAGTCATTTCCGGAATCAGCATCAAAAATTGATTCAGGAAAACTTGATCATAAGAAATCATCTGACAAAAAGTTTTAAAATTCAGACTGGTGTTATCTACATTTATAATTTACTTTATTATAGTGCTTAAAATAATATTTACTATGTATTTTAATTTTGTAAATGCATTCGTGTGTAATATTTCGTTGATATATCTGTATAGTTAATGAGGATAGGTTACATATTTGTATTATATACGAACTTTCATTACCATAATAAATTATAGTACTTAGCCGATAAAATTACGCAATTTGTGATCATGATAGAAATATTATCTGCAGTTTTACATGTGATGTCTAATTCAGAATTTGGTATACAGTACTAAAATTTTTGCCCTTTCAAACAAATTTTGTGTGTTATACGAGAGTGTTCGAATAAAATTGAAGCGAAATTTATTTTAGCTTTACCCGGTGAGAATAGCTAGGTAATGTAAATTTCAAAATTGTTTAAAATAAGGTAACAAATAGGAATATGTCAAAAAATAATGAAATATCCTTAACGTTTTGTTCGGCTGACTTTGGATCCTAAGCATTAATCCTTTGAATGGCGGTGGTTCATTTTTGGACCACTTAATTTTAATTCCTACATATCACATTGGCACCAGATTATTGGAATGAAAATTTTCCTTTTATTAAGTACGTAAACAAAGGATTTTGTTTCTTTTGAAACAAATTTGTTTGCAAATTGTGGTGTCATTCGCGCATTTCAGCATTTTAAGAACAGAAGTACCTTGCACCAGAAAGGGTTAAAGACGGGATGAATTGGTGAGAATGCGCTTTCGAGGCGATGAAATAGTAATTCGTACCAATGGAAGCTTGCAACGGTCTTGGCTAAGGCGTTGTGGAACGTAGCATACGTTAAACACTAAGATATGATTGAATATTTTAACTGATTGAATCCAAAGTAGAGGCCTCAATTCGTAAAACTAATATAATTTTGCAAACATAAAAAAATGATTAAGTAACACTTTGGGAATAGAATGAGGGCAATATTAATTACAATTAATATTTTAAGAGGATTCATAATTTTGATTTATTAAAATTTTTTTCATAATCCTACTAAAATTAAACGCACGAGCGATTCTTAAATACTAAATCTAAGACCTGTAAATGCATGTGTACATAAAAAAAGAAAAACTGTTGAAAAAAACAATGGGAGAAAGGCGTACGGTTTTGCATACATATATTTAATTGGGTATAAATTCAACAAATTATTTTTATAAGAATTTCATTAAAAAATTACACACATATAAATTCATTTGATTTACAAGTTTCTTTTTCTTCTTTTCTGTTTTAAACATTTCTGAAAGAATGTGAAAGCATATGAATTTATTTTAAAATATATCATTTTTGCTCTTTTCTTTTAAGATGGGGCAACAAAATAAAAATGAAACATTTTTTAAACAACCTTTTTATGATTTCTGAATTGATTTCTCAACGCGTAATCCTTTATTGTGCTTAAAGTTAGAAAAAATAAAAACATTTGTTTATCAAGTTTGCTGTGTTAATTGATTAGCAGATCCTATTGCAATCAATTGCTTATTGATTTCAATATTCCAACATATGAATTGCATTCATTTTATATGAAACTAAGAGAATGGGCCAAAGGAGCCCCCAGCAAATTTATTTTCTTCAAAATTTTTAAAAATAGTTTAAAAAAAAATAAAAAAAATATCTCTTTAAACCCATACAGTTTGCTTCATTGTTTCGTGTTAATTGATTACAACTCCATTTCAAAGTTGAAAAATTATATATAATATTTTTTTAATGATGGAAATATGAGTGACACCAGGAAAAAGGTGGCCCAAAGTAGTGTTGAGGGTATATCACCTGTGGTGGGATAGCTGCAAAATGCCTTAAAATTATCTTATTAATTTATATTTAAACTATAAAAATATTAAAATGTCCATGGTCACTTGAAAAACAACTTTGTGCATAATTTGCATAATTGAGCATATGAGGAAGTTGGCTAAAAGCCTGTTAGAGAATTCCATTTTTTCATACAAAAAACAGGTTGAGTTACATAAAAATGCGTAAAAGGATGATTCTACTCGGCTTTTGATAAGATGGCTGACTGGTACAATGCTTACCTACCATGCTGCTTAACAGTTTTTAACTGGCTGAGTTAATGTTAACTGCGTTCTCACACTAATTCTAAATTTACATCAATTAATTATTTTATTTTATCAATTATTAAAATTTTACCAAGCATATCACTTGGAAAAAGAGTTAGAGTTATAGCTTGCAACATCCCATGTTTCTTATCTTCCACTTTAACTCTTTATTCGAGTTTTAAACAGTCTTTTTTTGTAATGTTATTGTAATTATTTTATTGTAAATAAAATAATACGATAACATTCATTTGTAAAAGTATATTGTTTTAACATTGCACTCTTTTTTTTTTTTATTTATAATTTTTTTTTTTTTCTTTTTTTTTTTTTTTTTACTTTTTAGTATTCAAAATGTTTCAATGCCATCTGACATATTTTGGCGAGTTCTTATTGACACATCATTAAATCCATTGTTGTTTCAACTTTATACAATTGTAACAGTTACAGATAATATTTGCAGATACCTTTAACCTTTGGTCCTCGCGGGGTTACTTTGGTGCATTTCATAAAAAAAGCTTTTATTTATTGTATTGAACAAACAATACAAGATAGTTCGACGTTTTTGCATTTGAAAAATATTTTAGACCCTACTATAGGGCATTTTAATAGTTTGGGGTAATTAAATTTTTTTTAGAGGCAACACCGGGTGTGTTTGTAAATAACTGTTTTTGCATGTAGCTTTTAACCTCCCAAACTTTCTATAGTGAGACAATCTAGATAAGAGATACAAATAAGGTAATTGTCAAAATATTACCTTTAGTAACCTGTAACCAATGTGTGATCATAGTTTTTCCTTTACCTTTTTATTTTGACTGAAAATGTTTACGTTTTCATAAAGCTAGCATGAAAACTAGTTTTTCGGGGCTACTTTGTACCAGGTCTTTTTTGGTACGGAAGTAGACCCAGTTACTCAGAAATACCTTTTATACAAACAAATCTCTTAAAAAATGTATTATGTAACATTTTTTTTTTTTTTCAAATGTCACTTTAGCAAAATGTTACAGTAATTATTTTTGTTCCAGTTGCTGAGGATAACATGATGAAAACTGTTTCTTCTGTCCTTAATATTAACATTTGGTTTATTGTTCTTAAATTTAAAAAAAAAAAAAAAAAAAAAAAAAAAAAAAAAAAAAAAAAACAGTGGCACTCGGGGAGTGCCAATAGAAGGGAAAACTTCAACAATTACGTGTGTGTTTTTTTAATCGTCAGGAAATGTTTTATTGTGCAGGAAATACTTTTAAATGTAGTGTTTTTTTATTCATTATTATAAACTATTACTACCAAAATTATATTACAATTTTCATTTAATGCGCCATTGTACATGAAAAATAATACATATAATTTTACAAACAAAAATTGCAATCTATTGCTTAAAACGTAAATTTACAAAAACATGAAATATGAAAGTTAATTAATTCCGATCATCAAAACTCGGAGGTTCATCCTGTATCCCTAGAATCTTGAAATTTGGTATGAAGGTAGTGTTTGGGATACAATGAAAGGGAAAATTTAAAAAATCCGGAAAATTTGGATAAAAAGTCGAAAAATAAAAAAAACCGAGAATTTGGCACAGATGTGATATACGAACCAGGTTTGGCGCGATTTTTTAACGTCAATTTGGCGTCAATTTTTTAACGTCAATATCTCAATTTGTTTCTGATTTTTTTTTTTTTTTTTTTTTTTTTTTTTTTTTTTTTTTTTTTTAGTTTTTATTACTTTTTTGTCATAGTGGCAACAGAAGGTATCCATCGTTGTTGAAATTAAAGGGAGATACAGATTACTGTATAGACCAATCATAAAACGAATAAAATGCGAATTAAACCAATGAAAACCTTCAGATATGCTTTTAATTTCCCATCCTGACGAGAACAATAACCATTTTTCCAAATGGTTAATAATTGCAAATTAATTTGAAGATTATTTATTAAAATAAAATAATTGTTAACACATATTGGAAAATTGCACCACAAAATACAGGGTGATCATAATGAATTGGCCAAAAAGAATAGCGCAGTGTGACTGCCGTAATAGATTTATTCAGCCGAAACAAATTTATTCTGCAACTACAATTATACAAGTTTTATTTGGCAACAGGGAAAAATCATCGAATGAGGAATGCGCGCTAGAAGCGCTGTTAAATAAAATGTCGTCCATGCAGGAGAAAGCGTACTGCGTTTTCGAATATGCCAAAACCTCCTCGGTAACTGTTGTGCAAAGACATTTTCGCCCGAAATTTCGTAAACAACCACCGCATCGGCATAAAAGCAGATGGGTGAAGCAGTTTAAGGATATCGGCCGCTTATGCAAGAACAAAAGCCCAGGACGAAAAGAAACAAAACCCTAAGTGGTTGAAAGGATTCGTGATTCGTTTTTACGGAGTCGTGTCACCGGAGGGGCAAATATTGAACACCTGTAGAAACTTGAATAAATGTAGTTTTGAAGTAAATTTGAATTTTCTAAATATATTAAATACAACGTTCACAATCATGTTTTCTTTTTGTCCCATTCATTATGAATCACCCTGTATAATAAATAAACACACAATCCACAAAAATACAAACACACGCAAGTGATATACAAACAAGTGCACAAAGTACAAACCTTAATAGACTAACATTTAAAATCTACGTTTCGAGCTGTTTCTACAACCGTCTTCAGGAAAATATCATGGTAAAATGGCTCAAAGTTCAGAGACGAAAGCTCCCTGTGCAAGAGATAATAATTAGTCGAAACTTGACCATTCATTTTGATTCATTTGATCTCAGTTCATTAATAATTATTTATTTTAACTGGATGGCAACACTACATTTTTGTATTCAAATCATGGTCAAGTTTCGACTAATTATCTCTGGCACAAGAAGCTTTCGTCTATGACTTTGAGCCATTTTACCATCATACTTTCTTGAAGACGGCTATAGAAACAGCTCGAAACGTTGATTTAAAATGTTAGTTTATTAAAGTTTGTATTTTGTGCAGCACTGAGCAAGATTGTTTATTTATATAAAATAATTCTGTTTAATAATGATAACAAATACACCGTCAAGTTCTGACAGGTAACATATTAAATAACTTGAAAATGTAGCCGTAATAAACACGATCGCCAGGAAAATATGAAAATTTTATTTTAAATACTCCTGTTTGTACAGAAAAATGTTCGCCTTATTTAACTATATAAATTTTGTGATGAAATCAGCCGCAGAGAATTTTATTCAAAATAAAATTACAGTATTTCTTAGTACGAAGTCGAACGCTATTCTTTACTACATTATCAATGGCATACCTTAATATAAATACTTTTAAAGTATCATCTTTGTTTTATTGACAATACGGTTACAAATGTTCATGTAATAACAAATATCCTCATGAAACACTGTGTAAAAGTTGAAAACAACAAAAACAATAACAACAAAAAAATCACCTTATCTATTATTCACAGAAATTTCTGAAGATCATTAAATAGATTTTTATTTGCAGAAGGATAGTATATTATTGTCTTTATACTTTTCAAAATGGTAAATAATTTTTAGAATACATGCAAAAAAAAAATTCTTTTTTATTCTATATAGAATTAAGTATTTCTATATAGAATTATTCTATATAGAATTATTCTATATAGAATTATTCTATATAGAATTATTCTATATAGAATTAAGTTAAAACTTCCGATTTACCCAATTCAAACCTAAAATGTTTAAATAAATCATAGCTAAAATATTTTATAGAAATCAATCAACACATTTTTAGCTGACTATATATGAAGCAAAAATGTCCTTTATTTTACACCAGTGTTTATAATTTTTATATAAAAAAAATGTTAGCGTTATTCTTTTATTGTGAACAAAATCGGAGTTTAAAGAAAAAAAAAACAAAAAATAAAAATAAAAACGAAATATGCAAAATATGCAAGACGCAATTCATCATTTCCTCACTTCATGTTATGGACTGATATTTAAGAAATTTATTTCAAGTAAAACAGCAAATTACAGAGAATCGATACGCGTTTAATTTTAAAAATAATGATTTATATTGCTAGGTACTGCGGACGATAAAAAATCACTCTCATGATTTGAAACATTTTGAAAGTCCATATATATTTTTAGTGTTTTTCTTTTTTAAAATATAACTTAAGCAGTATTGAAAGTAATAAGGAATTCTAATACTATTTACCTAAAGTATTTTACCTGATATCATTAATCAGAAAGAAATTCGAAAAAAATTACATAATAAAACTATATACTTGCATAAGGGTTTTTTTTTTTTTACAAAATCTAATTTCTACTTTTAACTTCAAATATACAATGTTCGCATGAATGAATCATCTAGTTTCAAAAGACTCTTTATTTACAAGTATACGATGTACAAAGACGCGTGTATTCATGAAAAGATATATACTCCCACGAAGTTTCTGGTACACACTACAAATGTTCAATGTGTACGCTCTTAGTCACCCGGCGCACATCCCAACGGTAATCTAGTTCCGTCCATGCGTTCAATAGCATGTTACTGTCAATGTCCTTCAGGGCAGCAGTGATGCGTACCTGCACGCGAGCCAAGAGGCAGGATTTAAACTTGTTGAGTGTATCTATGTTGTCATGCATCACCCGTCTTCTTAGGTCGTAAACCACTTAATACACAATGTTTTGAATCTCGATGAATCATTTAGGCTCTACCTTGAATTATTTCAAATCTTAATTGAAAAAAAATAGTGCATCAGGAATGAATCGTGCATATGAATTTATAAAAATAAATATATATAGAAAATAAAAGGAAATCTGGAGCCTGTTTGTGCATATGTAGGTAAAGTAATAATTGATTGAGAAACACATTTCCGTAAATAAAATTAATCGCCATTTTGTGTACACTGTAATTTTTTTTTATTTATTTATTTATTTTTTTTTTAACATTTAAACACAATAAACAAATTATTAATATTAAAGAAACGAGAAACATTTTTTGCCATGTTATCCTCAGCAACTGGAACAGCAACAATTAATGTAACATTTTGCTACAGTAAGATTTGAAAAAATAAATGTTATTTAAGCATGGTTTAAGAGATTTCATTATATAAAAGGCATTTATAAGTAATTGGGGCTATTTTCGGATAAAAAAATGTCTGGCACAAAGTAGCCCCGAAATACTATTTTTCTTGTTAACTTTATGAAAACGTAAACATTTCCTGTCAAAATAAAAAGTTAAAGAAAAAACTATGATAACTCGCGTTATAAGTTACTAAAGGTAATATTTTGACATTTACATTATTTGTAGCTTTTATCCAGATTGTTTCCCCATAGAATGTTTGGAGAGTTAAATTTTGCACACGAAAACAGTTGTTTACAAACGCATCCAGTGTTGCCACTAAATAAATTAAATTACCCCCAAACTATTCAAATACCCCATAGTAGGGCATAAAATATATTCCAAGGACAAAAACTCCAAATTATCTTGTATTGGTTGTTCAATACAAATAATTAAAATTTTTTTATGTGATGGACCAAAGTAACCCTGCAAGTACCAAATTAGCCCCGGTTGATGGTAATCTTGTTTTTTCACCGTTGAATAAGATATATCCTTGCATAAATCCTAAGGAAATTCACCATCGATTTTTTTATTGATGTTAAATTAGTTGTTGTGTGACGTAGTCTTTGATATCTAATTTATATTCTGTGTGTACATACATTCTTTACTGAACGAAAAACTTAAATTTAGAAACATTTCATTTAAATTTAAGAACGATTATTAATAGTAAATTTAAATTCAAACACAATTTTGCAATATGATACACCTAGGCTTTTACAGATATTTTTTGACATGTTAGTATTTTATAAACTATGCATAAAAATTACTTCAAAACATCAAAGTACTCGTTAATTGCTATAAGTGATAAACATAAATTTTAAAACGGCAAAATACCTTTATGTATTTACATTTCGACATGTTTCATTGCATCAAACGCAACATTCTCAAAAAAAAAAAAAAAAAAAAAAGATATTTTCGCAAACATTCAAATTGAAAAACTAGTAAACAAAAAACAAAATCACGCGAACACAAGCATAATGAAATTAACTGCAATATTAAAAATGGAAATTTGTGAACGTGAATTAGTTTATATTATTGTTTCATTATTCTGTATAGCATTTCTTTCCAAATTTTAGGGAGCTCCATGGATGCTGAATCATATATTGTGATATCATGATAAAATATTTGCAATGATTCAGCATCCATGGAGCTCCCTAAAATTCTTATATGATGCTCATATGGTTTTATATGGCAGGTGCTAGTGCGCCTAATAGATATGTTGCTACTCGTTATTTCAGTAATACCAGTTGTCAAATCAGTAAATTAAGATATTGTTTACTAATAAATTTCCTTTTGAAAGAACTTTATTTTGTCTTATTAGACTGTGCAAAAATTTTTAATTTGCGATGTTTAGAAGTAAAAAGAAAATGCAGTAAACGTTAAATTTATTGATGAGGTGTTGCCACCATACGTTGTCAGCGTTACTCAGGGAGATGGTTTTATTTTATAATATAGAAAAACGGAATATATTTTTATTTTACCTACATTAAAAGTAAATATACTTGTATTAAATTAATATATACAGTACATTACATGTACTGTGAATAAAGATTCCTGATTTTATATGTATATATGTGTGTGTTATTTAAGTACTATATTTATTTTTAAAAAATAGAGGATAAAATTAGTGATTTTTTTTTTTTTTAATGTTCCATAATGTCGTAGTATATGTTTCTATTAAAAATCTCAAAAATATACAGGATGAAAAGGATTTTTAAAGTTTTGTGCTTCAATTTAGGACAAAGTCTTAACACCTAAGTATATTTCATCCCCATACATCCATCACGAAATCCACCAAAATAGTTTATTAAATAAATAATTTTTAGAGTATCTGTGGTATAAAAGAAAATAATAGCAACATTTTGTCTGTAAAATGCCATTTAAAAGTACAGCGCGATTATCGAAACTCCGATTAACCGAACTTCCAATTATCCGAACAGCCTACTTCTCTCAAAAAAACTTTTAACCGAGGAAAGGGGAAGAATCCTAAGCTATGAAGAAAATGAAATTAACGAGTGGTTAAATAGTGAGATACATGACCCTGGATATCATATTTTAAATGATGATGAGATTGTGGATGGGATTCAAAATGAAAAAGGAATTGAAGAAAATGAAAATGAATGCTCCGAAAACAACCCAGGTACAGTCGTGAAAAAAAAAAAAAAAAAAAAAAAAAAATATTAAACACCCCTTATTAACTCTACAAAAAATTATTGTAGAAGAAAGTTACTGGTACCACACGATTGGTAATAAAGTCTACTTTTAAATGATGTATATAAAATTTGCTTATGGGGCCATCTACATATTAAAACGAACCATAACTTTGTCTTTTTCAATAGCAGTACACAATTCTGACAGCATAAATGAACTCTACAGCTTTCAATTAGCCTAAAAACAAATTTTTATGCAATTCGTATGATAAGTTCCCGAGAAATTATTTATTTTAAAACGAGCGTATTTTAGGGGCTGTATCCCAATTGAAGTTGGGCACTCCATTGTTGACCGAGAGAGCCCCCTTCTTGATCAAGGCATCTTAAGCAACACTCAAGCAGTCATTGAAGACTGATAGATTACAGTATAGTAGAAGAATTTTCAAAATATCTAGTCACTTCTATAATAGGCAGCCCCTTAAACCATCATTTTGCCATTTTTTAAGCATAATTTGAAAACTACTTGGAAGAAAAATGTGAAATTTTGAATTTCCATAAAGCAGGACGTAATAAATCTAATTCCATCAAAGAAATTGTAGGTTGCAATTCATAATTTTTTCGAATAATAATTTCATAACTCATAATTTATATCATAAAATTATAAAAATTGCAAATTCAACGTATTTATGTTTGAGTATATTAGTATTATCGCAAAATGAAAATTAGTGCATTAGGAGTATAATTCCAGGAGATATAAATAAAAATATGAAAATGTAATTTAACATTAGAAGCACTAAAATTTGGATGTTTATAATTCAAAAACTTATCGTTCAAATGACTTGAAATTTGGTGTCTAGGCATTGTTTGAACCGAAGATTTGAAATATCTTGTTGGAATTGGGTATTGTCATTGGAGAAAATGAATTTTGGGTTCGTTTTAATATGTAGATGGCCCCCTAAGCAAATTTTATATGCATCATTTAAACGTAGACTTTATTTCCAGTCGTTCGGTACCAGTATCTTTCTTCTACGACAATTTATTGAGGAGTTAGTAGGTGGAGTTTACTTTTTCTTCTACGATTGTACATCACATAACGAAGCTTTTGAATGTTTGGAAACAACCATGAAATAGCTCGAAGTCAGAAGAACTCTGATCCTATTCAACTGAGATAGTTAAGAATAATTCGAGATATGACAGAATTGAAAAGAATGAATTCTTTGAAGAAAGCAATAGTCGAAAGCTTTTTTTTTTCTTAAATTATAACCTCTGGCGTTCAGAAAATGATAAAAAGAGAAAAAGAAAATTTTAAATAATAGAAAAGTAAACAAAAAATTAAAAAGACAAACAAAAAAATAAAATTAATTTTTAAACACGCCAGCACTAACTGGTGTTGCCATTCATAAGCATTGATAAAATTTGAAGATTTTATCATAGTCAGGAACACCCTTTAAATTGTCTGCCCATTTATCTCAACTTGGGTCGGTCCCAACTTGTTCGGATAATCGGTGCTCTACCGTATTTAGGAGAAAGGTTTGAGAGTAGTATTTTATTTTTTTTCTGTTCATACATTTTTGCTAATGCAAAACATGCAAATTTAATGTAAATCTATATATTAATATTATAAAAAAAGTAACTTATGTTTGTGTGTTATTTTGTAGGAGGTAATCTCAGGAACTACTGATCGGATTTCAGAAATAATAGTGTCAAAATGCTGACGACCATCTCTGTTTAAGCGTAGGTTATATTTTATGTCGATAAAAAGCATCGAAGGTTGAAGGAGCAAAAAACATTACGAAATTTTGGGGAAACTGTTACGGCTAGAAACGGGTAACTTGGTGCGGTGGTTAATTTGTAGGATGTGAATGTTTGCTATGGATGTTTATGAATGTTTTTTTTAAAGTTCAAAATTTAAAAGCGCGAGATCATTGGAAAATCTTCTAAAAATGTTTTAAATTAAGATTTGTGTGTAACATTTAGTGATCGAAACTTGAAATCTGCCACGACTTTTACTGATAAGAAATAAAAGCCCGGTATAGAGGAGTTTCTAAAAAAATTCGAAATGTAAAAGTCTAAAGGAAGAAAAAAGTTAAAAAATTACGATTTTTGTAGCAACGTTGTGGCTAAAAACTTGAAATTTCGCAAGGTGGTTACTTTTCAGTTGTAAATGCTCTCTAAATATGGTTTCAAAATAAGTGATGAAATGAGTAGATAACATTCTAAAAGCGTTCTAAATTAAATTTGTTTGGAATCATTAAAGTTAAAAACGTAAAATATATAATAAAACTAAATATCTTTTTCTCTCAATCTATCGAAAGTAGCGATACAATATGAAAGCATCAAAACGAGTTACCACGCAGTTATTATTATTATTTTTTTTAATATAAAATTGAGTATTGCAAAAATGTGAATTTTTTTTTATTATGATTGGTGTTTATTAAATTATGTTTATATGCTATATAGAAACATGAAAATATAATATCATAAAATGTTATATGAATATAGTATACATAAAAAAGGAGACATATATTAAATATGGAAATGTCATAAAAGACCATACACTTCTATAACAATTTTTTTTATGTAATAGAAAAGACAAATGTCATATAATATTTGATTGATTGAGAAACTGACATTTTAATATATACATACATTCGTGATCGAGTATTGCAATTTATTATAGAATTTATCATTCTGTGTCTGTCAAATCAAATACTCAGAAGTGTGATATCTCTAGTTGTACTTTGAGCATTAGGAAATCATGACAGTTTAAATGTCACTATGATAATATGTTTAACTTGATTATTTTTAATTACTTCGGGAAGAAAAATATTATTTTTAAAAATACATCTAATCTAAACCAATATAATAAAGATATAACATTTGTTTGTTTGTGAGTTTATAGGGATAATCTCTGGAACTACCTAACCGATTTTAAAAGTATTGGTGTTTAATTGATGGTGACGGTCACTGTTCCAACATAGGCTATATTTTAACTCGGTGCCGCTACATCCAGCGAGGGTGAAGAAGCAGAAACGATCTAAAAATTCTTTTTTTTGTAATACTGGAGGGTCTAAAAACTTGATATTTGGCATGCTAGTTGCTTATGAGATCTCCTAAGAACATTTAGAAGAAAAATCAAAATTTAAACGGGTGAAATGAGCGAAAAGCGTTCTAAAAATGAACTAAATTAGGATTTCTATGTAATCTCAGGAAATTTTGACGCGATTTCTAAAGTAATGTTTATAAATTGATGATGACAATCCGTTCTGCAACATAGGTTATACTTTATGTCGGTGAAAATACCAGCAGAGTGTTAAAGGAGAAAAAACTTTCTAAAATTGCAATTTTTCTTATACTAAAGAGGCTAGAAACTATAAATTTGTCGTGATAGTTACTTCTAAGAAATAAATGCTCTTTAACAACCTTTTAAAAAAATCAAATTTAAAAGGGTAAAATGAGCGAAAAGTTTTCTAAAAATGTTCTAAATTACCATTGCTATGGAATTCTTAGAGATACAAACTTGATATTTGGCATGCTTGATATTTAGAGGAAAGTAGCTAAATTTGGTACACTTCACTTATTTTCAGGTGTAACTCACTTCATTTGTGGAATATCTGCAAAATAGCACTACACGTGGTCAATCTATTCATCTACTAAGTAAATAAATCTTTAGAACAATTCTTTTTGAAAATCTTATGTTTTATTTTAAATTGAAAAATTTGTCAAAAGTGGTCCAAATTCAGCGAATTGTCGCATATGTTGGACCCATAGTCTCTTAAATTAGACAAAAAAAATATTAGGATGTTTTAATGAGTAGGGAATATAACTAATTTTATTAAAAGCAAAGTTTGAATTTAATGAAGCAATCAAACTATAAAACAGCACTAAAATATAATAAAATCAAATGTCTGAAAGTAAGTGTAATTGTTGTAAATAAGAATGTATTCAAAATATATATTCAAAGTTATACGTAATTAATAATAGAATTAATAGAGCTAATTGCCAGTTATTTGAATATTATGTAATAAGTGATTGAAGGCTTATACATGAATTTCATTTGTTCATTTTTTAGTCATGTGAACGCAACATGGAACCATATTTGGCAATCTGAACACTGAATCATTTCTGCTATTTTATTTTTCTTGCAAATTAGGCAATACCAATCATTACTATCTTCATTTATATATTTAGATTGTGAACCATTTGACATATTTTTTGTAACAGAAGTTTTCTTTACCTTATGCCAGTAGCTTTTCTTCCATCAATTTCTTTCCAATTGAATGACTCCTGTTTTTTTTTTAAATTTCGTAATCCCATTGCTTTTCTGCTTTGAGAGATTCTTTTTATCGTTTTTTTCCAAGATTTTCTTTATGTGGCAAAGATGTTAACACATCTGTTTTTGGCTGTACTTTGACTTAACGGATTTCGGCAAAGGTGCTAACATTTCTGAAGATTCATTGGCTTTTTGGGGGTATTCTGTAGCTGCAGCCTCAATCTATTCGCAAGTTACGCTTTCATTTTCGTTTCCTATATCTTTGACAACTTTTCCTGTTACTGATGTTTTTCTTTCAGGCTGTTTGTCTCTGCCGTTTTTGAAATCCATTAATTTCTTTTCATCTTTATGATTGTATATGTGCTCTGATTTAAGCAACTCAAATTGGTCCAATTAAGGCAACTGCGGTATTTTTTAAAACAATATCAAGACTTAAGAACAAAGACGAAAGCAAATAAATCCACTTGAAAAACATGCGTAACAAACACATGAATTTAGATATGTATATGAAAAATTAACAACTTACCTCAGTTTTAAAGTATTCTCTTACATTTAGTAGAAAAACATTAGATCATAACAGCTAATTTTAGGTTTTTTAAGATTGTCTGAAAACCGCACGTGGAAGGCACCTGCTTCTTCTAATCATAAGCGACGTCCTTCTAATGGGTAGGATTTAAGCTTTAGATGGCGTCTGTAACTGTAATTAACTGCAGTGGTTCATTTAAAGCCGCAGTCCAAAGATGGCTACTCTTCCCTATGTATATTTGAATTCTTAAATTTATTTCGATGTTGTTGAAACTCTAATACTTTTTACTGCATTAAATGTTTCATTATTTCTTAAATTAACCTTTAGTTGGTTGTATATCTTAAAATCTTTTTTTAAGATTAGCGAAAAAATAATACTATATTTATTTATACAATAAAATAGTCATTCTATTACATTTTATTATATTTTATTATCTATTATATTATACTTATTTTATTTATATAATTCGCCAAATTTGGCGATATATCGCCAAGTTGGCGACATATTTGACGTTATTTTGCGACAGAACTGGATCCCCCCCCCCCCCTACGGTAACACCCCTTATAGGTATAGATATGCATTATATGCTGTTCAATAATCGCATAAAAAAATTGCTAAAAATTCAAAAATCGCTGTACGAATTCCGGATAATTTTTTTTGAAAAGAAAACAAAATTTACTGTATTGGGTTAAAAGAAAGAAACCGTATTCTTTTTCCTAATGTGGAAAAATCGAATTAATATAATCCCTTAAGTTAATATTACTTTTTGTTGCATTAAAATATCTCAATTTGTTGATTTTCTGTAAGCAAGTAATCCATATTGGTTTGCAATGGAAGTCTATGGGAATTTGGCGAAATATTAGAAATATCGCCAAGTTGGTGTCACTTTTGGTGACTCATTTTGGTCGCCAAATTTGGCGATATACCGCCAAGTGGGCGACAAACTTGGCGGCATTTGGCGACAGAACTGTGCCCCTCTACGGTATTCTTCTTATAGTAATGGAAATACATTAAATGCTGTTCAATAATTGCATAAACAATTCGCTAAAAATTCAAAAATCGCTGCACGAATTCCGAATAAACTTTTTTGAAAAGAGAACAAAATTTAATATATTGGGTTAAAAGAAAGAAACCATATTCGTCTCACTTATATGGAAAAATCGCCTCGAAACTTAAAAAAAGTGTTAAAAATCGCATAAAAATTAAATTAAAAAAAATCTAATCAAGAAATCGAAAATCGGGCTTCGAGGTGCAAAATTTCATATATAGACGTACCTTTTCCCCAAATTTTGTAGCTCTACGTGCAGTAGTCTCTTCAGAACACCGTCGACACACTCACTCACTCGCACACAAACTTCTTTCCTTATTATTATAGATATTGAAAATAAAATAAAATAGATATATATCTATCTATTTTTAATCAAAAGCTTTCTTATTTCGGATCGTGAGTATTTGCACACTTTTAAAGGGTCGTTCTCTATGATAGTATTTACTTCATGAAAAATTCCATTTTACCCGAAACAAAACATTTAATAGACAAAACGAGAACTAAATATCTACATAGACGAGCTTTTTTACACACATTTACTTAAATGTCGTACATCCCTCGTTCGTACACAATACATATAAAAAATTGAACAAAAAATTAAAAACAAAAATCTTTTCAGTTGACTAAGCTTCTTTTTTTCCTTACCGCCATGGAGTTTGTAAGTACAGGCAGAAACTGCAACATCTTCTGGCCCAGAAAGGTAAGTTATTCATCTTTACAATTAAATTTGAGTTTGTGTAAGTATTGTCAAATTCCTAACAATTTCTAGATGTACCGCTCTTACTACTGCACAGGTAAATAGAAAAACGTAAATCTCTGTACTATTTTTGAGGCATAGAGGACCTAAAAAAACTGCTCCAGTCACTTCAAACCGTGATGATTCTTTAACTCTCTCTGGAGGAATGGGTGTAAGGCTTGGCTGTAAGGGTTGGTGCTGCATTTTTTTCAGATGGCGAATCGCCTTAGTGTACGTTTATTTTTCTGCCTACAATTTAAAATCCATAAATTTTCTCTTAATTGAGCGAGTGTTTCGGGAACTCCAGCATGAGAAAATCTTCCTGAATTTATCTGGTTGAAGATTTCTAAAATGACTTTTGCTTCAATGGATGATTGGATGGGCTTCTGAATAACTTAAATTTAAATTCTGGAGTCTTCCTCTTAATCGCATGATTCCATCTTCATCTAAGAAATAGTTTATATTCAGAATTTTTTATTTTCTTTGCACTAATGTCTTTTTAAATAGTGCTTCCTTATCTTCTGGAAAGTATTCTTCTTGCATCCGTTTTATCCAATATTTCTCGGCGTTCAACATTTCTTCAGCTGTCAAAGGTCCTAACTGCTTACTTGTACATCATTTCGTATTATTCACAAAACTGAATATCCAAGAGGTGTTGCGAAGCACTCTTGCCATTTCCAACAAAGTTGAAAAGTGTTTATGACTTCGGTTTGTATGGCCGTCTGTCCGCACTGTAACTCTCGTAAATATACTCGGATTGCCCTGAAATTTTTGGATTTTACTGACCTCTACGATGGCACATTCCCTATTTAAAATGAAGTTTGTAGCATCTTTAGTTCATTTACAGGGACAGTCAAAAATTTTCCGTTACATTACGGCCAATAAGAAAAAATCGTTTCAAATGATTTTTAATGATGTTACACGTATCCAAGCTTAAAAAAATTGATATGCATTTATGAAGTGCAATAAAACATGCATTCTGTAGAAAATGTGGTAAAAGAACAATTATTATTCTTTTACATAGCGACACAAAAGAATTCCGTTATATAATGATATAGGGCGGGGGGGGGGGGATGTTTGCGGCGTATTTTAATTATGTTAAACTATTTCATATATAATGAAATTGATATATGTCGCTGAGGTTTACTATAAGTTATTTCATGTATAATACGAAGTGCATAGCATTTACAGGGACACACAAAATATTTTAGATACTATATTGCAGAGGTTCCCAAACTGTGCTCCGCAAAGCCCCAGGGGCTCCGCCGCGCTTTAGGAAAATACTGAAAATTTGAACGAAACGACAAAACAAATTTACAGCAATTTTTTTTTTTTTTTTTTTTTTTTTTTTTTTTTTTTTTTTTTTTGTACAAAAAATGTGATAAAATTCCTTTTTTACAGAAATATTTATTTATACATTAATAAATATCTACAACTCTTTTTAATAAACTAAATTTTATTTTCCTTAAAATATTTCCAGTGCAACTATTAATTTCTACTAGCACTATAATTTTACGTTTTCCAATCAAAAAATGCGATAAATGGGGAAATAAACGTGTATTTAATATAAAAATGTGAGAAATTGTATTCTGAAGGAAAATTTGGATATTTGAATTTACTCCTCTCAGTGTTACTTGGTGTCAAGTGTTAACCAATAACTGCACGTTTCATTCTGAACTCCGTCATAATTTCAAAAGAAACCATTCAAATTTGAAAGATAAACCGCTCAATCGATTTTTTTCAATATCAAATGTAATGTATGAATGCTGAAACTATCACAATGCTTGTTAAAACAAATGTAAAATGTCTTGGACATAGGCACAGAGTTCAAGGAGACTAAATAAACAATAATATATACTTCTATAACTAATTTAATTTTTTCCTTTTGTAATGTTTAATCACTTTAACAATTAGTACCCAAAAATATCCTAAATTTAGTGATGAAATTTTGCATGGTTTGTCCCAGTCGTCTCCATTAAGTTGGCGCTATAAATCCCTGGCCCCTTCCTGATAGTTTAACGAGCCTCTTGAGTTCGTGAACATCATATAATTGCAGAGACACATAATAAACCTTGTAAAATTGACATTGTCAAGAATTTGCTCAATGAAAAAGTTGTTAATTTAGTGTCCAATGTTACCTTGTCAAACAACATTTTTTTAAATTAACTATATGACTGGTGAGCAAAACACTTAACAGCTTCTTCAGATGTGTTAAATTTGCACTACATATGCATGTATCTAGTGACATTACCAGGTTCGGAGTTTTGTTAGTACATATACTAATATCCCGTTCAGACTAGGGTAGTTAAGGGTCAACTTACTTTTTTGAAACAGGTACCTAGAACAAGATTTCTCTATTGTTTGAGTAAGTGAACTTGATTAAAATTAAATGCCTTACTAACGCTAGTCTAAAAGAGGTTTCACAAAGCTATCAGTATTATATTGTTTGTATTTACAAACAAAATATTTTTGGATCAATACATAGTAAATCCCATATGAACACGAATGACTGATGAATTGAAAGCAATGAAGGGTCACAATATTGGAACACTGCCCTCAGAATATTTGGCCTGAGCGCTGACACAAACATGGAGGTTGTCTCAGGCATATTATTTTTAACTTTTGTACAGTTCATTGAATTTGAAAACCAATAACTTTTTAAAGTTTTCCAACTATGTTTTTATGAAATTAGATGAGTCAAAGACAACTTTTAAAAAATACTGGTGTTTAAGTTCATGCGACCGTACAAACGCTTAAAAAATCCGCCTACGACATTCGCCATTTTTGTGTGAGCGCTTGGCCTATACTTAGGGGCGGTGGCTAGAGCCAGTGCGGAAATTAAAGAGATGGCAAAGCACTGTAGAACCATTTGTTGCTCTCTTTACAGATAAATTCTATGCCCGAGAAAATGTCTTATGAAAATGTTGAATGGGCCATTAAATTAATAAAGCATATAAAATCCCGAACTCTTAAAAACAAACTTTTTAACCCTTCACTGCAGGACGTGCCACATCTGACACATACCTAAAAACACTGTAATTCTTATTATGTGTCATGAATTTGGCCAATATGATCTTTATCCCTGATTAAGAACAGTCCAAAGAAAGGAATAACACTTATTTTGCCCATGTCAGATAGCTGCATTTGACAAAAAATTAGAATTTGTTCTTCGGAAGCAAACAAAAAAAAATTCGATCAAGCTATTAAGGTAAAATTTACTTTCATTATTTTTACTGAATACTTAAAAATATTAATATAAACAAAGTTGCAGAGTGTTAAGCAGATAAAATTAATTAATTTAAGCTCATTTAGTTGTAAAATATATCAATACAATATTTTAAAACCCTAATTATGTACATAGGGTACACGCCATAAAATATTAAATTTTAGCTGAAAATTTTAATTTTTTTTTTTTTTTTTTTACTATTTTCCCATTATTAGAACGATATCTAGAATTCAAATAATTTTTTTTATACAAATAGAAAAAATCGTGCAGTGAAGGGTTAAACTTATTTGTAAGGTTATTAAAAGTCAGCATCCGCAACTCCTACTGTATACCGAATTAAGGTGGTCATGTGAGCCACCAAAACGAAATACAGAAGTTTTTTAAAAGCAGAACAAAACATTTTCCTTCAATTACTATTAACTGGACTCGAATTCAAACATTTGTGCTAAAGAATCCAATCACATTAAACGTTTTATGCGTTATTATTCGTCACTCTAGTGATGCAAAATTTGTTGTAACGCAAATATTACAATTTCTTGAGTTTTGGAGATTCGAATGACAGCTTTGTTCATTTTTTGACCATACGAACAAATACGTATGTCATCATGAAATCCAAATTCTGTGGATAACACTTGCGCGATTTACATGGCCTCATTTCTTGGGGAATATAAGGATTTTTTCTTTTCAAAGTGCTAACCATTGTGAGCATCCAGTATAATAAACGCTTGGCCAAATAAATAGAAGAACAAACTTGTCAATGGCGATGTTTCGTCAGAATCCTTAAATGGAGAGGCGAAGTCTTTCA
This sequence comes from Maratus speciosus, assembly GCA_963932465.1. Classification (NCBI taxonomy): domain Eukaryota; kingdom Metazoa; phylum Arthropoda; class Arachnida; order Araneae; family Salticidae; genus Maratus; species Maratus speciosus. The sequence continues at coordinate 521,232,578 of OZ010795.1, read as the reverse complement.
CAACTCATTCATCTCTATTTATTTTACGGTCTGTACCTCCTTTTCTGGTGCATAGTTGGCCGGTGAGAGGTTAATAATTATTTGCATCACATACCCACCATATTTTTATCCCATTTTTAGCCGGTTTAGAGGGAGTATATTGTGTGAATCTTTTTCTTCCTCGATGCGGAAATAACTGCTTATCAACCTTATAAGTCTTCCGTCGGTATGTATTTTTTTTAAATAGGTTAGGATTTAGCATAGTACATAAATCACGAATTGCTGCAGCTATAACATTTTGAAAATATTCCACTCGTGTGTTCTGATTGTCAAAACGAATAAATCTAAGGCTATTCCAGAAACGGTCTACACTCCTACTTGCTCTATAAAACGGATAAATGTTTGTTTTCCACTCTTCCAATGTGTGATCTGTGTTTGAATTGTTGATACCTGAAGTAATTAATATTTAAAAAATGTATCAAATTTCTCTTCTCTAAAGTCGGGACTGTAACACTGTATGAAATAGCGTTGTTTAATAACTCCCGTATTTTAAAATCGCAGCAGGTACCCGGGTACCCCGGTCATTGGACACAAGGGCAAATTTTGGTCATTGACATAAGGGTTAGCTGAGGTTTAAGTTAAATTTGCGAGTTTAATTTTAGTTACCGTCTTACCTCTACAACTGTTTATTTTCTTCTAAATTTTTACTTATAATGAATTTTCAGAGTACCCACAGGACATTCAAATAAGAAATAATAAAAGTGTAGTACTTTTAATACAGAATTTTTGCATAACATTGTCTTAAAGGGGCGTTAAAGAAGGGACGGTGGAGTAAAAGAAGGGGATGGTGTAGGAAAAAAGGGACGAAATGGTAAAAAAAGGGACGAAATGTTAAAAAAAGAGACGGTAAGGATGGAACGGTAAGTAAAATTACCACATATTTTTAGGAAAATCATGTTAAAACTAAGTGATAGCCACAATGTTTATTGATTTTTAGAAACAGTTGTTAACATTGGATTAAATTATTATTATTTTTAAATTTACCTCGAAAAGTGCAGGAATAAACCTTGGGGACGGTAAGACTACCAATAAAGCCACGGTGCTTGAAATTGATATTTAAATGCTGATTTATATTCTGCAGTAAATTTCCTGTCAAAGAATTTTAGATATTCTTTCTCTAGCATACTTCTGCATGAGCAAAAACTTGAAAAAATTCTGTCGCTGCATCTGAAGTGATTTTCTGTACAGTTTTTGAAAAGTGGTGGTAAGGAATCTAAAAGCCAAGGACAGAGTTTAAAAAATAATATCAACCCTAGAAATGTGTGCAGGTTAATTTTTAGCTACCTATTTATATAAAACAATAGTTCCAGTTTCAGAAAAAAATTACAGCGAATTATTTTTATTGAAACAATTTTATCCAGACAGCTCCAAACTTCAAAATCAGCATGAGGGACACAGAACGGTAGATGAGTTTTCCATGTGTTTGGACCCCCAACATCGTCCAAAACTTATTTATCTCGTTAATATTGTTGTGCAATCATGCATTTGGATGTTCCCAAGAATATGAAATAAAAAAACACAAAAAAGTGTATTAAATAAAAAATTATTATTCAGGGACATGAAAGTCAAAAGATTGTGAGAATGCCCCCATATATATAGGGTGTTTCAGCACAGCGGTTACAAAGTTTCAGTGGAGATAGTGTACAACTAAACGATGGGAAATCACATAGCAATGCATTGTCGGAAACGATTTGCTAGCGCGGTAGTGACGACACAAAACATAAAAAAGAACGGACACGAACAGTGTGAGAAAACATATTTATTATTCTTAGTACAGAAAAAAACTAAGAAATAAGAAGAATAAGACATTCAATAATCGTCATTAAAGGAGTCGTTGTTAGAAATTAAGTTCCCGGAAGGTGATGCAGGCCTCACATCTTCGACGCATGGAAGATCTAATGGTCTCGAAAATTCCGGAAGTGTCCCGGACTTCTTTAGAAGCTGCCATGATCCATGCAGCAAGTTCCTAAGCATTGTCCAGCATTGTCCCAGCGTTTTCTCGATACCAGGAAAAGAAATATGTCTTCTAAACCTATTCGTCTCCTTTCTTTCTTGTGTTTTGCATCGTTACTACCGCACAAGGAAAGAGTTTCGACGATGCATTGTTATGTAATATCTCCTCATCTAGGTGTACTCTTTTTCTCCTGAAATATTGTAACGGGTGCGCGGAAACACCAAGTATATAATTTGTAACCAATAAAAATCTCAACAGAAAACCGTTTCTTGAAACTTCAAATGTTCTGGTCAGAAATTATAGCTCATATCACCAAATGATAGCCTTGGAGCATAGTCTTAAATAACATCGCACTGCAATCTCTTTTGAAAAGATTTATGTTATATTTAGCTCCATTTCATCCGCCCGGAGTTGCAAGCAGCCGTTAAAAATAGCCCAAACGCGAGAAATCTGTAAACATCAATATAAAAAAATCGCAAAAAATTAAAAAATTGCATCACGAGTTACCAGAATAATCTTAAAAATTATATACATACACTGATAAATTAATCGAGGCAGAAAACAAATTACTACACTAATTTATTGTAGAACTGAAATGAAATAAATGAAATATATAGTCAAGAAATAAATTAAATAACAAATATAGAGATATTTGAGATAAGAAAAACTTGACTCACCTTCGTATATCTCCATAAGAAAACAAATAAATAAAAATAAATCTTCAATTTCTAAAGAACTTCAGACAAAATCCATAAATAGGATAATTCATAATCCATAAAAATATATCATACATTACGTATGTCTTTTATTAAAACAGGGAAAGAATATAATTCTTTCACTTCTAAAACCCTGTCTATATGGCGCAAGAAAAAAGATTGTGCCGGAGATATTTATTTGAAATTTGAAAAAAAAAGAAAAAAAAAATCTTGACAATTACTGCACAATTTATTCAAAGAGAGCACATTTACTAACCATAAATGTTTACCATTCCCGATACCATGGTCAAATCAAGATTTAATGTAACAAATTAAAGATTTATAATGATAAAATGGACATCGGAAGTAAACGCCTGCAAAACTCTGCTTGTTTGGTACTGCCATCTACGAATAATATGGTATATCTAAAAACAAATGTTAAAAATCAAATAGAAAATTAAATAAAAAAAATCCAAAATCGGGCTTCGAAGTTCAAAACTGCATACATAGAGGTATCTTCCTAGTAAGTTTTCTAGCTCTGCGTGCAGCGGTCTCTTCAGAACATCGTCGACAGACAGACACATTCACAAACATACTTCTTTCCTTATTATTATAGAGTAAGAGTTCCAAACTTTAAACGTCTGTAGTAGGCTAACTGATTTCCGGTCTGATATACGAAGGTAAAGATTATCCACGATCCAAATGTGATATCTACATAAGGCGTCACTAGGGGAAATTTTACAATTTACTATATGTACAACGCCACCTATGCAAAATTTTAGTATATCATTAATTAGTTGTTATTAATAGTGATTTATTGGAACAGCCATTTTATCACCCGCATGGTTTGCCGCCTAATTAGTAGGATGAGCGGTGTTTTTCCTTGATAGTACATATATTTGTCAAAATTATATTCTCTCTCTTGTTAAAATATATATATATATATATATATATATCAGAATCTCTCTATTCTAAAAAAAAGTAACTACCGCTGTCACCGCCGCCGCCGCCGCCGCCGCCGGTTTTGAATTTTTTGTGACCAGAGGTCTTTCTACCTTAATATTAAGCAAAATATTGCATACAAAAATATGAAAATCGGTGCAATTATAGAGAAATGTTTGATAAACACGCTGATGCAAACAGTTTTCAAATCGAAGAAATATTTAAAGAGATATTTAATGCTAAAGTTGGACAAAATCGTTCCATTAAAAAAGTTTTATAGGAGCAAAAACTGTACATCGGAATTTAATCATTTTTAGATCATTTTATGCGTCAGAATTTCCCGGTGTGCAGACTTCACTCAGTTTATTAATTTGACTCATTTTTGAGGTGTTATTTCTATTTTAAATTCAAATTTTCAGCATTTTGAGAGATATTTTTTTACACATTTTAGAAATTGGTATTAATTTAAACTGTTGCCAACGGTATAAACAGCGCAAATAATAATATTTGCTTCAAATAAAAAATTTATTTTACACGTGACTATTATAAACAAGAAAATATAAAAAGCAGGAACTCATTAAAAATTATCATAAAAACCATATTACACGTGAATTTTAAAAGTGAAAGAATGTTGTAAAATAATAAATTCATTAACATGCGTTAGAAGTCTTAAATAGGAGAAATTACGTCACATTTACGTCACATTACACATTACGTAAAATGAACAAAAAGTAATATTACAAAACAGTTTAAATTTAAAAATTGCGCGAGACATGTAATATTTTAAGATGATATTTTCAACTATTTAAGTATTGCGCGGCAGCGCAATACTTATTTATTTCCAGTCTCACTTCTCAATGTTAATTTAACATAGAAAAGCCTATGGAAATGGTAACTTTTTCATTTTTTCTTCTCACCTTTTTGTCCCTGATGCCACTCATTTTTTATTCTTTACTAATTCTAATAATATTATAAATTTAAAGTTTAAAAACGCTTGCCTGACGTCAGGGTGGAAACGAATGGCAAAATACCTTTGCATATGGGGGAATTATAACCCAGAGAGAAACAAGGGCCAATTTTTTTGTATATTATTCAAATATTTTTCTTAATAATTCCAATTTTCGCTTTTTTCATTGAAAATCAATGGACATTTTTCATAAAAAAATGTAACATTTTTACTTCATTGTTGCAAAAATTTCAAAAGCCGTAATAATAATTTATTTCTTTTTAGTTGAAAGATTTTCACGTGAAATATTAATTTTTCAAAAATTAAAAAGGTGAATATGGCGTCATAGTGGAAATAAAAAGGATATTTTCAGAATAAGTTTTTGCTTTGGTCAAGTTTATATTTTAGTAAAAAGTTTCTAATGGATAGCTATTTTTACGCAGGTAGCGAACTTAGTGGGGAATTACATAACTTAAATTTTAAAATGTATTTTTTTCCCGAGATGAGAACTATTTATACCCCAAGTTAAACTTAGGTAATAATTTTCTGTTGTGTTTGCATCACCCCTTGGGAGAGAATAAGGTTTAAAAATTTAAGTAAAACTTTTATGTTTTATTGTATCACAGCTATAATATTGTTAAATATTAGCATTAAGGATTCAACCCAATTTACATTCATAGCGTTCCTGTGCGGGAAATAGGGTATCTAAATTTAAGTTAAGTTAATTTTTTATGTTTTGATTACAGGTTTTTTACATTCAGATTGGAAGTTTTTGTCCAAACTACCGCAACCTGCATTACTACAGTGGTGAAATATTTTGAATTACACATTGATAAACTGCATCCCACATTGTGATGCAATACCGCATACATCAAAGCCTGATGATGATACTCTCTATTAATTTTGAAATGCGTTCGTCTGAGTGCTGTAGTTATTAAAAAACTTGACATATTAAACAAAAACATAATTTGAAGAACAAATTCAAAAAAGAAAATTTATTTCCTACATTGTTTAAGCCCGAGAAGGGACATATATTAAATTATTTCATTCAATTAGCTCTACATTTAAAGTTAAATTTTTGTAACAAATTAGTTAAGCCAATTGAAGATTAAAAAATAGAAATAAAATTCATACAATATGATACTTAAAACACCCTAAAAAAAATGGATTCCGTTCAAATGAAATCGAAATAAATCTTAGACTTTTTTTTAAGTTTTGTATTTTGCATGCATCTCATCATTTTATGCACAATTGTCATAAATATAATACAAAATCTGCAATACAAATATTTTCAATAAAAAATGGAAGAAGTCTAAGATTTATTTCAATTTCATTTGAACGGAATCTATTATTTTAGGGTGTTTTAAGTATCATATTGTATGAATTTTATTTTTATTTTTTAATCTTCAATTGGCTTAACTAATTTGTTAAAAAATTTAACATTAAATGTAGAACTAATTGAATGAAATAATTTAATATATGTCCCTTCTCGGGCTTAAACAATGTAGGAAATAAATTTAGTTTTTTTAATTTGTTCTTCAAATTATGTTTTTGTTTAATTTTTAATAGGATAGGGCAAATAATATTTCATTTCTAACAAAATTATTTTCAGGTGAATAGTAAAAGGAGAAAGAAACGTTTAGTGAAAATTACGTCAGATTAAAAACGATACATTTAAAGTGTCATTAAAAAAACTTTCTTTTTGCTTTGCTAAAAAATACCGAGAGGCAAAGACTCTGTTTATTTAATTCATTTTATATTAGCTTATTTTGAAATGTCAACTGATTTTATTTAATCAAAGACGGAAACAGCCATTGTATCATTTAACAGCCGCTGATTTGGCTATAAAATTCCCCAATCAAAGAGAAATGAATAGAAACCCGTTTATAGGGAGATCGTCACTGTTTTTAAACTTATAATTCAATCTTCCGAAATATTTTTTAAGCCGATCAAATGAGCGTGGTTTTAGAGTCTGCGGTGTCTGAACGGGGGTTGACGAGCGTAGCTCGTAGGGGGCAGCGTCCCCTAGTATAGAAAATTATGCTTTACAAGCTACTGCATGTATTCTTTCGTTTTAAGTATTTTTACATAATTAATATAAAGTTAATTTTAACGGCATTTGGGCATGTTACCTTTATAGAATAAAAAAATAGTAATAAAATCTTAACCCATTAAAGTCTAACGTTGCTTTTTTGCAACTTTATATTTGTGATTTTTATTCTTTTTTTTTCTAGTAAAGAGAAGTAAAATTTACCTTATTTTATCAACACATTCCTGTGATTCAGAAAGTAAAAGTAAATGTTTAACTAAAAGTGGTATGAACTGAATAAAATTCCTGTAAAATATACTGGTCCTTAATATGTTAACCTTAAAAATAAAATAAACTTATCTAATCTACACATAATGTTTCGTATATTTTTAAATCTCTATTGATATATTAATAAGTGCATAAACAAGACTGACATCATTAGCATATTTATTTCCATAAATATAACTAGAAATATATGTAAATATTCATTTATTTCATATTGTGAACGAAAAAACTGTAAACACGTTATGAATTAAAATTTGAATTAAATCAAACTTAAGTGCAATTTATTTTATAAATTTCTTTTAATCCCGATAAATTAAGTTTTATCTATTATTTTTTGCTATATTACTTTAGCAAAATACACATATTTATTCGGAAAAATAAAATACACATTATTTCACCATTACTTAACTTAAAAAAAAAAAAAGAAATGCGAGAAAAGAAATTCTGAATTTCAATATAAAAATAAAAATTACGTCATCCAATCTGTTATGTTACGGCTTGTAATTGATTTGTTTCAATTTCACGGGAAAAAAAACGTATTAGATTTCAATGTTATGTTAAATAGTGAGATATACTGAATTGGAAGTATGAGATGAAAATTCGTAAAATCAATATTATTTAGACAAAGAAAAAGCAATGATTTATGACCGTACCGTTGAAGAAAAATAATAAATCACACTGTCTCAAAACATACCGCTGCTTTCAGCACGTAAAAGGTAAAAACATAACTGACACAAAACTAATATTTTATAGTCTCATACTATGAGAAAACACAAATATGAAATAGTATTTTCCATTACAAAAGAAATTTGAAAATAATGAGAGCTAGCGTCCCATAAATTATTCATAACATTTAGATTCATGAAAATATTTTATTTATAACTAACATAAAAAGGTATGATAGAATCATATCATATACTGAAAAAAATTTAATAACATAGATAGTAAAATATTTTTAAAAGTATATTATCTTTGAGAAAATTTCGATTAATAAAAATTTAATTTACTTCAAAAGATAAAGATTATTTAATTGCGCTTGAAGTTTATCATATATTCATAAGAATTTATAGAATGAAAATTTAAAGAATTTACATAAAAGTTGATTCTCTTCACTTCACAAGATAAAGATTCTTTAATTACGCATGAAATGTATTATATATTCTTCTGAATAATAAAAATTTAACGCATTTACATATTTTCAATACTTTGAATAAACTATGTTGTACGTTCTTTTTTTTAAGTGAACATATATGTTGCATCCTTTATTATAATGAGGTGGGACCCGTCAAACATCGACGAAGGAAAACGTTTAAGAAGGAACTGTTTCATTGATTTATAAAAAAGGTACAAAATTAGTTACAGACACTGTAAATTTTTGTAAAACATTGCGCTTTATCAGCCTGTCCTTTCGATTACGTTATTTTTAAAAGAAGTTTTTTCACCTGTGAAGAATTTCAAAAGAACTGGGGTGAAATGACGTATTTCTACGAAACATATTTCAGTTTAACAATTAAAAAACACGTTTTTTTATAAAATGACATCATTGCATCCGCTAAAGAATTCTACTTTTATGATCCAGTGTTAAACAAAATCTATACAGTACAGAGCTTCTGAGATTCTTAAATTTTTCAGTCAATCTCGCCCATATAGAGAACTATTTAAATGACTCATTTATTGCAGAATAATACACAAACACAACAAAAATCAATATCGTCTTTCAAGAAGCTTGGCAAAAAAATCCGGTATTTAATGTTACATATGCTTTCGTTTGTTTTTATTTATAATAGCTCCATGTTTTATCAGAAGTCATTATCAGAAATGATTTTTTTTTCAAAATATGGAAAATACTATTACAAACGCATAAATAAAATTGCATTCTTTCAGCTTTCTGATACGAAATAAGTAATTGTGAAGGTAACAACAATTATTTAATACACAATTATTTAAAGTACGTTTTCTTAAAGAGAAAGTGTTATATCGTTTGTAAAATATTTTTGCTATAAACTAAGAAATATTTATTTGATGATTAGAAACGAAATAAAACCAAAATTCACCGGATTCAGACGGTATTTTTGACATAGCATGTAGTTTAATTTCAATTTTTATGAGGAAATGGCAACAAAAAAAGCACGGTAATCTACTATTTTCATTTACTTTTAATAGAAATGGAGTACTTATGTTGCCACAATTACAAAATTGGTACTAAAAGCTATAAACAAAATTAATATCTCAAGAATAAATTTAGATACAGCTTTCAATCAAATTGCATTGAGAAGTAATTTTTTTCCTTATACTAGGGGGCTCGGCCCCCTACGAGCTACGCTCGCCAACCCCCGTCCAGACACCGCAGGCTCTAAATGCACGCTAATTTGATCGGCTTTAAAAAGATTTCGAAAGATTGAATTTTAATTTAAAAAACAGTGGTGATCTCCCTATAAACGAATTTCTATTCATTTCTCTTTGATTGGGGAATTTTAACGCCAAATCCGCTGCGGTACTACTTGATTATCCCGTCCACCCATTTCGCCAAATTATACAAATTGACATAATTTTTATTTTAAATAACGAAAGAACAAATAAATTCGTACAACATTAATAAAAATACAAATAAAACGTCGAAATAAAAATAACTTGATGACGTAAACACGTGTAACAACATTTCAAAATAAGCTAATATAAAAGGAATTAAGTAAACAGAGTCTTTGTCTCCTGGTATTTTTTAACAAAGCGAAAAGAAAGTTCCTTTAAATGAGACATTTTAAATCAATCGTTTTTAATCTGACGTAATTTTGACCAAGCTATTCTTTCTCTTTTAAATAATCGCGTGAAAGTACTTTTGTTAGCAATGAAATATTATTTGCGCTTTCCTAACAAAAATAGTTGAAAAGATCCTCTCAAAATATTAAATAAATGTCTAGCGCAATTTCTAAATTTAAACTTTTTTGCAATATTATTTTGTGTTCATTTTATGTAATAACTATAATGTGACGTAAATATGAAGTAATTTCTCCTAAGACTTCTAACGCATGTTAATGAATTTATTATTTTACAATATCCTTTCTCTTTTAAAATTCACGTGTATACTTTTTATGACGTAATTTTCAATAAGTTCCTGCTTTTTATACATAATTATTTAATTCTAATTTGAAATTTTTTTCCTGTTTATAATAGTCACGTGTAAATAAATTTTTAATTTGAAGCAAACGTTATTGCTTGCGCTTTTTATACAGTTGGCAACAGTTTAAATTAGTACAATTTTCTGAAATCTGTAAAAAATATCTCTAGAAATGCTGAAAATTTGATATTAAATTAGAAATAAAACCTGAAAGAATGAGTCAAAATAAAAAAAATTAATGCAATCTGCACTCCGGCAAATTCTAACGCATAAAATGATCTATGAATGATTACATTCGCATGTATAGTTTTTGCTGCTATAAAACTTTTTTAGTGGAACGATTTTGTCCAACTTTAGCATTAAATATCTCTTAAAATAATTCTTCGATTTGAAAACTGTCTGCATCAGCGTGTTTATCAAACATTTCTGTATAAAACCACTGTTTTTCATATTTTTGTATGCATTATTTTTCTCAATATTAACGAAGAAAGACCTCCGGTCACAAAAAATTCAAAACCGGCGGCGGCGGCGGCGGCGGCGGCGGCGGTGACAGCGGTAGTTACTTTTTTTTAGAATAGAGAGATACAACGATATAAAAAAGAAAAATGTGCGATATGTAGATGTTTAAAAATTTTCAGTAGCGAAAATTGCAAAACGAAAATTCATTCCAAATTTGAAAGTGTTGACATTCGCAGAATGACTTATGCGTTACGCACAGATATGTTTGTCCTTTATAATATAGATACTAGCAGGAATGAGAGAACTAAGCTCGGTCAAAATTAGCTTTGTGTTTATCTCGATATATCATCATTCTCACTGAATCATTCTTGCTCTTTTAAATGCAATTAGCTTGACCTTGAGCCATATTGACCCAAAAAGACCCTCTAATCGAACTTTTTCGAACATGCGATCTAATACAATGCTTTTTTCGAGCCTGAAAATGATGGAATACAAAATTTAGTGAAAATCATTAGTCGTTTTCTAGATAAAATAAGCTTGACCCACGTTATTAGAAAATGACCCACTAACCGAAATTTATCGAACATGTGACCTATTCCAATGGTCTTTTTGTACTGTGAAACGGATAATATAAAAATTTGTCAAAATTTGTCAAAATTTATAGATAATTTTTAATTAATAAAAAAACCACCAATTTAACGGTAATTTCTTATCAAATTTAAACATTTTTCGTTATAGCAGTTGCCAACAATTAAAATACACAATAAAATTCTTACTACAATAATTAATTTTCTATTGCAAGATTTCCACGTGAAAAATGAAAATGAAATAAATAGTTTGCCGAATTTAGAAAAAGGGAAATATTACGTCATAACTTTTCTATTGCAAGATATTAGCATGAAAAATTAAAATGAAATAAATAGTTTGACGAATTTAAATGAAAGTGAATATAACTTCATAATTTTTCTATTTCAAGTTTTCCACGTGAAAGAGGAAAATATTACGTCATATTGAAAATATAAAGGACGTGGTGAATATAGTATAACGTCATATAAGTGTGAAAAAACGTTTTGAAGCATGCTAAAAACCCGATTATGGAAGTAGCTCCAATTATAAATTGAAATAAGTTCATTTATAGCTGTATTCTTTTGCGTCTGTTGCATACACTTATACATTTATACATTTTTATAATGTGTTTTCATTTGATTCATGCGTACAACAGATCGACTGCTTTTTTAAAAGTTTGTTTTATGTTGTATGCTAAATTTGGAAATTGATTTTTCAGAACAAATTTCCTTCAAATTCTGGGCAACGCCGGGCACTTTAGTTTGTAACAGATAAACGACTTTTGTATCTGTATATCTAATGCTAATATTATAATGTGTTATAATATTATAAAGTGTACAATATCATTAATGTTTGTACGTTTGTGAGGTGTTATCTCTGGAACTACATAGCCAACTTAAAAAAAAATGTTGGCGGCCATCTCTGCTCCGAAAAAAAGACTGTATTTTATGTCAGTGCAACAACCTACATCACAGCAGGAGCAAAAAAGTTCTAAAATTGCGTTTTCTGTGATATTGATTGGGTTAGAAACTTTAAATTCGGTGTGGTGGTTACTTTTAAGATGTGTATATTCGTTATGAACCCTCTCTAAAAGGTTCGAAAATTCAATTTGACAGATAAACGTAAAAATTCCTAGAAATGGTCTAAATTATGATTTATTTGGAATACTGAAATTTCTGGGATACTGTTGGGATTATAAACTAGAACTTTGGCATGGTAGTAATTTATAAGAAACTTTGTGCATTTTATAATAAAATAATTAATTTGTGTTTCTAATAAAATTTTTGTGTATTTTATAATAAAATTGTCTTTTTATATTAAATAAACAGTTTCATAATAAATAAAACTAACATGCTATTTTCGCAAGATTGGCCTAACAAGTACCTGGAAACGGGGTTTTCTCGCCAAACTGGCGCAAAAGTTTTTAAAAAAATAATAATAAAAAAATAAAATAAAAAATAAAAATAAAAGCAATTTAACAAATTACAACAACCATTTAGAAAATGATTTTTTCAAAGATTAAAATTTAAGACATAATAAATCGCACGGAGTTGATCATACGTCACGTACGCCATGAATTAAACATTAACATTCCTGGACCCACCATGAACAAATTTTAAAAGGAATTTCAGTTTTACAATTTTCGGTACTGTAAATTTTTTAACTTCTACGGAGCTGGTCATGCATTACGTACGCCATGGATTAAACATTAATATTCCTGGACCAATTTTAAATGAAATTTCATTCTTAAACTTCTAAACATTCCACAATATTATTTGTTACACCGTCGTATAGAGAAAAAAAAATGTACTTTTAAATGCAATTTGTTTGAAATCTGTATCTCAATTTGTTTCTGAGTTATTAATTTTTTTGTAGTTTTTATTACTTTTTGTCATAGTGGCAACAGAAGTATCCATCTCTGTTGAAAGTAAAGGGAAAATACAGATTACTGTATAGATCAATCAGAAAACGAATTAAAGACTGCGGGATTCAACTAATAAAACGCTTCAGATATGTTTTCGATTTCCTACCCTGACCAAGGACAATAACCATTTTTCCAAATGGTTAATTTAAAAAAAAATGCGTTAGCCACAGTGCATCTGAGACATCTGTGCTTAAACGGACTTGAAGCATAAACACCTACTTGGGCGAACCGGTTTTCCCAAGAAAGATGAAATGCAAAACAACGAAGAATCCACAAAATGCTGACATGATCTGAAGAAGATCTTGGTAGTTTTATTTAGCCGGTCGCAAAATTTGCCAATAGTAGTTTTTACCTCGCCAGTAGCAGTTTTTATTTTTTGCATGGTAAATTAAAAACAATGCTTTGACAAAGAAATTAGCATTTTTTAATTTTTTTTTCTTTTCTTTAAAACAAACAAATAAAAATTAAATAAATGAAAGGTGTGTATCTTAAATATTTGTGTTTTAAATTAGAGCTATGCATTTTATATAAAATGCGGGAAAGGATTACAGTTTAAGTAAAATTAATGCAATACGAATGAATGAGAAGGGAACAATATTTGGCGATTTATCACCTCTCCCCGTTAACATAAAGGTGCCGAGTGTATCATTTCTCTATTAGAATCTTCCAACTTGGTGAAGGATTGAGCAAGTTAATTAAATTATAATAAATACTTTTTAAAAGGGCCCAAATAATGTTCAAATTGCAGCGTTTGGCGGGTCCACGACAATTAGAATCCGCGTTATAAGGTGGTGAGCACCAAAATTGCAAGGGACCGAAACGGCCAAGAACCGAAATGGCCAGGGACCGAAATGGCCAGAGACCAAAATGTCTCGGGACCGAAATGGCCAGAGACCGAAATGTCTCGGGACCGAAATGCCAGGGACCGAAATGTCTTGGGACCGAAATGTCTTGGGACTGAAATGGCGGCACCGAAACGGTGGGACCGAAGTGTCCGGACCGAAATGTCGTGTACCCATAGAAAAGCGTTCTATGACTGTTCAAAATTATGATTTGTTTTCAATTATTAATGCTAGAAACTTGAAATTTGACATACTTTTTACTTATAAGAAGTAAATGATCCCACAAAAAAGTTTCTAAAAAATTTCGAAATTTAAATGGACGCAGGCGTAAAAAAGTTCTAAAATTGCCATTTCTGTAATACCGTACGGCAGCGGTTCCCAACCTTTTTAGTTATGCGGACCACCAATTTTGTAAAAATAACTTTGAGGACCACTAACTACTTAATATACAAGTTAAAAATACGACAAATAGACACTTATATAGTTATAGTATATACACATGACAAATATATATATATATAGTATGTCAGTAACTAGTAAAAGATGAAGAAAAAAATATTTTTTATCAAGAAATTAACTTTATTTATTGTATTCACTTAGCTATCACAATTATATAAAAACTAAAAAAAAAATGATAAAAAAAATACCTTAATGGGATTTTTGACACTGTTTGTCCTCGACGACTGTGTCAATATCTGGATTGAAACTGGATAGTTTTAGTCTCAAATCACTCTCGGCATTCATTTTATTTCTATATTTATTTTTCCAAAAAAACTAAAGTTAAAAAGGCTCGTTCACATAGATAGGTTGTAGAAAAGACCATCAAGTGTCTCAGTGCAATTTTGGCAATAGTTGGATAGTCTTGCCGAACTTTTATCCAAAATGAGACCAGTGGTGTTGTCTTAAAAATCGATTTTAAAGTCTGGTCACATGATAGTTCAATCAACGAGTCTTCTTCATTTGAAGATAATTTTAATTTTTTTAAGTAATTTTCTTCAAAGGGGTTTCTAATCCATTGTATTTCATCTTCAATTTTAGGGAAGAAGTTCCTAAAAAATATGAAAAGTCTTAATTACTGCTTCAGTTAGTGTTGGTAGATTTCTCATTCATATGAATGATTAATAAAAGTATAAGACAAGTAACTAAAATTTATTAATAATTTTAAAAAGGTACTATTTGAAAAATTTACTAATTTTAAAAAAAGTTACTGTTTTAGGAAAATAAATGTTTTTAATTGCTCTTATTAAAAATAATAGAATAAAATTAAGAAAAATAAATAACTTTAAATTACCTGTGGTTAGAGGCCAAATATTCGAGGTGTTCTTTTATAGTTGTAGCTGTTGTTTTATAAATTTTGACTTCGTTGGTTTCAAGAAAATCATGTAGGACTGGAAATGCGTCGAAGGAATCTTGCTCCACGTTTTGAGCCGATCGTTGAAGTTTCTTTATCATTTCTTCTATTTTGTCTTGCACAAAAAAAACTTATGAGCGTCCTTGACCTGCAGAGTTAAGTTAAAAACTTTGAGAGAACCAAAAATATCCGCCAAATATGCCAATCGTTTCAACCAGTTTTCATTGGTCACATAGTCTAAGTAGGAATTTGCAAGTTTTCCATTATAATCTCCCTCCCTCAAGAAAACCGTGAGTTCATCATGGATTTCGAACAATCTTGTCAACACTTTGCCTCTGGACAGCCACCGAAATTCGCAATAAAGTAGAAGCTGCTTGTGTTCACTGCCCATTTCGTCACACAAAACACCAAACAGTCTGAAGTTTTTATGTCTTGCTTTGATAGAGTTAACTATTTTTACTGCATCGTGAAGAATTTTTCTTAAACTCTCGTCCAAACCTTTAACTGCAAGAGCGTCTCTATGTATGCTACAATGTGTCCATTGAACCAAGGGAGCAGCTGATTTAACTTTGGAGAAAAAACCAATATGAATTCCAGACATAGCACGTCCCCATCCGTTGTCAAACCTACACACTTATTCCCGTCTATTTCATTTTCTTTTATAAAATTGTCAATAGATTTGAAAATCTCTTCGCCAGTTGTTTTTGTCGGCAAAGATCGACAAAACAGCATTTCTTCTTCAATATTGCCATTCAACTCAAAACGACTAAAAGCTAATAAATTAGCTTGTCCAGCAACGTCTGTACTCTCATCAAGTTGCAGCGAAAAATATTCACTTTGTTTCAAAAAAGTAATGACAGTTTTTTTCACATTTTCCGATATTTCATCAATTCTTCTTTTACGGTTGTATTTGATAATAGAATTGTTGTACATTTTTCATCAAACAAAGCATTACTTATTATTTTTGCTGCGGATATAATAAGTTCCTTTCCCACGGTATCAGCTGAACCCTTCTTTGCGATTAACAAAGAAAGCTCATTAGAAACTCTGGTGCTTAGTTTGTTCTGTTTTGGAGATTTTTCCATGGCAGATTTAGACATACAAAAATTTCTTTTCTTGATTTCAAAGAAATCCAAAGACTTTCCAACACATTCAGGATGTTTAGATGATAGATGTCTTTCAAGTTTTGAAAATTTCATACATTCGTTGGATAGCATTTCGAAACAAATCACACACTGAGGCATAGGCTCTTCCTCAGAACCAGAAAACATAAACCCACATTTTTAAAAAAATCAGGGTTATATTTACGAAAATATACTTTAGTTTTCCTTGCTATTTTTTTACAACTTAGACTGGATTTCGCCTTCAATTCAAACTCACTATTTGTAGAAACAGATGTAAAGGTCCCTTCATCACTTGCCAACTTCGTCTTACGACATGATCCCGCCCGAAACCAAGCATCCATATTGAGGTGAAGTAATATTAGCTCACAGTACACATAATGATATGATACATCAACAGAAAACCACTGCCACTGACAAAGGAGTCAATAATAAAAGTGCGGAATACGGACGTGGTGGGGAGAAGGGTGAAGAATGTCGGAGGGAGGAGAGCGTTGACCTTGATGACAGACGAATGTAAAGCGATCAACAGCCAGCGCTTTTGTAGTGAATTGTCCCGAAAAACCGGTATTAGACCCCAAGATTCTACGGCCCAGTACCACGGCGCTCGCGGCCCACGGGTTGGGAACCGCTGCCGTACGGGATAGGGGACTGAATTTTGGTATGCCGGCTTGTTTAAAGATGTAAACGCTTGCTAAGAGCTGTTAATAGAAAATCGAAATGTTAAGAGATGAATCGAAGGGAAAACGTTTTAAGAACGGTTTGCACCATGATTTTAATGGAACTAGGGGATCGTACCCGGGCTTCCCGGGTTAAAGAATATAGGTGAAAACATTTTTTTTAATTGAAAACTAATATTTTTTTTATATGCGATAATTTTTTTAGCTTGCTCACTTATATTAAAAAAGAATTTTCATATGGGAAATACGAATTATACAATCAAAGGAATTTTTGAAATTTATCAAAAGCGATATTTTCATATTAGCCGCATGCTAAGAATTATTTGACCAAGATTTTGCTACTTATGGCATCCTTTTATATTATGATAATTTCAGAGCTTATACATGTCCGTTAAATTTGTGTTTTATTTATATTATTTTATTTATTTATTCATAAGGATGTTTTTTTTTTAATGGATGTTAGCCGTAAGAAAATGATGAACTTTTTATTTTGTTTTAAGGGCAAACGGATTAATTTTTCATAATCGAGCTCCGCGTGATGTAAATAAATTAAAATATATTTCATGCTTTAAAATTGTTTTTAAAGCAATAGAAAATCAGTAAACTGAGATGAACTTTGCAAACAAAATCCATTTGAAAAATAAATCCTATTTGGTAATCTAAAAATTAAATTGTACGATTACAAATATGTTAGATTTGTGTTTTTTCAATATTATTCTATTATTTGTTGATAAAAGAAGTATTAATTTCGTTAATTTGTCTTTCACAAATATGTTAGATTGGTGGTTTTTTTAATATTATTCTTTTATTTGTTTATAAAGGAAGTATTAATTTCGTTATGCATAAATAGTCAGAAACAAATGCTGAAAAATGTTTGTTGTGTGTGTAACCATGTACACCATGTGTAAAATGTTTATTATTATTATGTATTGAAACGGGCACGTGATAAGATAAAATTTAAAAAAATCATACTTAAAAATCATTTTAGAAAATATAATACATCAGTCAATTAAGATGCAGTTTTTAAACAAATTGCATTGGAAAGTATTTTTTTTCCCTATGCGACGAAAATTGAAAATGCACGATGGTCAGAAGATTAAAAAATTGCAGTAGCGAAAATTTCAAGACCGAAATTTGATTGTGAAGTGTTACCATTCGCAAAAGGACGTCAGCGTTACGCACAGATACGTTCGTTCTTTATAATATAGATACTAAATCAGTAAAATGTAATAAAGATCAATTATTAGGATGTAGTTATCAGTTGAAGCTTTTATGTTCGGTATTCCGGAATGATAAACAGCAATTTTCACCTTCTCAAAATTTGCATACGCACTTCTCTCAGATCCATATTCATCATTTTTTTTTAATTGTATTTTGTTTGATCATATAAAAATCATTTTAACTCAAAACTTGAAGTCACGATTCTCAGCAACATCTTTTATGTGAACAGACGCACTCTTTACTTGAGATTCTAATCTCAATTCCGGAAAGTAAAAATTTCCGTAATTATGTTTTTTAGACGCATTTGTGTTAAAATGTTTAGTTTTATCTAAGAAAATGATCGTTTTCTTTTAAATATGATTTCATTTTCACTTAAATAAGCATTTCGCCTAGTGTCTGAAACTTAGTATCAGTACACGTGCTGAAGGAAAAACAATATAGAAAATTTATGAGGAAAAATGCGTGCTTTCAAAAGCAGTATGTCATTTTCCGTTATTATGCCTCTAATATAATATTCTGCTCCTAATGGGATTTTGCGACATTAAATCCTATACATTAATTTTTATCAACTATTTTAAATTTTTATCAGAAAACAGCATGAATAAAGATAAAAATACCTCATTATTTCTCTCTTGTCTGCAATAATGAAACCTATCTAATTTTCACCATTTTGAAGAAATTTGATAAAATGCTTTTTAAATTAAAATATAAAAGTGGGGATATTTAAAATAAATAAAGAATGAAATAAATAAAAGCAGATAGTGCGATCACATGTACAAATGAAGAGCTTTCAGTTAAAAAAAAAAATATTAGTAAAATTGGTTCAGTGAAAGATCAGGGCAGATGACTAAAAAACACACTTCTGTTTTAAATGATTATATATAAGATATATGATTATATATATGATTGTATAAAATTAGGAAAAATTAAATTAAGAAAATTATGTTATTTTGATAAAATTGTAGTAGAATGTCTTAAAGAATAGCATTAAAATTTTATTATTCGAGAGACTTTTGGACAATTCAGGAACATAATATTATTTTAAACCACGAATTATTTGTTTGTTTATCCAACTCGTCGAAGCAAATCCATCCAGGCGAAAATCATCAATTTCTGTAACATAAATCGCTATTATTTGCATGTTACCTGTCTTTTATAAAGACACTCTAAATTTTTGTAAAACATTGCGTTTTATCAGTGTGTTATTTCGATTGTATTATTTTCAAAAGTGAAGCATTTTCACCGGTGAAGAATTTCAAAACAGCTGGGCTGTCAAAATGACACACTTCTACAAAACATAATCCAGGTTTAAGAATTAAAATACACGCTTTTTTATAAAATGACGTCATTTGCATCTTCTAAAGCAATCCACTTTTAGAATCCAGTCTTAAACTTCGTGTATAGAAAAGTATGCATATGACGTCATTGTCACGGTATAACAGACAATATTTTTGACATAGCCCATATTTTAATTTCAACTTTTTTTTCAGTGTTTATGAGAAAATGGCAACAAAAAGATACAGTATCTCTTATTTTCCACTATTTTCCATTTACTTTCAATGACTTTCAATAGAAATGGGGTACTTTTGCTGCCACGATAAGAAAAATGGTATTAAAAACTACAAAAAAATTAATATCTCAAAAATAAATTGAGATACAGCTTTCAAAGAAATTGCATTTAAAAGAGCATTTATTTTCCTTATACGATGGTGTAAAAATTTTAAATGTACAATGTTTAGAAGTTTAAAAATTTGCAGTAAAGAAAATTGCATAACCAAAATTTTATTTAAAATTTCAAACTGTTGCCATTCGCAAAATGACGTATGCGTTACGCACAGATATGTTTGTCCTTTATAATGTAGATTGTTTGGACTGGGAACATACAATCTGACACGGATGTTATTTTTAAGACGTATAAATGCTTTGCGTTTTCTAAAGGAAGAGGAGCAAAAAAATTCTTAAATTTTTTATTCCTGTAAAACAGTTCAGGTTAGAATCCCTAAATCTGGCATGGTAGTTACTTATATAATGTAAATGCTCATTAAAAACTGTTTCTAAATAAATCGAATTTTAAAAGTATTAAATGAGTGGAAAACTTTCTAAAAACGTTCTAAATTCCAATTTGAATGGAATTGCTAGAGCATGAACTCTAGCATGAAGTTCACGAACTTGAAATTTAACATGATTGTTGGTTTTAAAACGAAAATGCTCGTCCTGACCAATTTCTAAAAAATGCGAAATTTAAAAGGTTGCAATACCAAAAGTCATTCGTAAATTAAGATTTCTATGAAACTGTTGAGTGAAGAAA
This sequence comes from Maratus speciosus, assembly GCA_963932465.1. Taxonomy (NCBI): domain Eukaryota; kingdom Metazoa; phylum Arthropoda; class Arachnida; order Araneae; family Salticidae; genus Maratus; species Maratus speciosus. Next base: position 521,212,100 of record OZ010795.1, on the reverse strand, counting down.
CTTTACATTTGATATGGTGGTTACCTTTAAGTTTTAAGTACTCGCTAAAACCCATTTAAAAAATCGAAATTTAGAAGCGTAAAACGAGTAAAAAGCTTTATAAAAATGTTATAAATTACGATTTATTTCGAATTCTTAGTACGAAGGAAATTGAAGTTTAACATATTTGTAACAGTTAAGACGTAAATGGTCACAGTTTGAAAAAAAATTGACGGCGCAGGAGCAAAAAACGTTCTAAAATTGGGTTTTTGTGATATTGTTGAATATTGAAACCTGAATATTGGCAAGCCGTTACTTTTAAGATCTAAACGCTCGCTAAGAATTGTTTATTGCATTAAAAAGATTAAACGAGCAGAAAACGTTCTAAATACGTTCTAAATTATGATTTAATTGAATTATTACACCATGATTTTGAAATTTGACATGGTTGTACCTTTTGAAACGTAAATGCTCTCAGTAATCCTTTCCTAATAAGTTCGAAGTTTAAAAGGGTTCAGAAACAAACAAACAAAAAAAAGCGTTCTAAAATTCCAATTTCTGTGATACTGTACGGAATAGAAGCCTGAATTTTGCATGTTGGTGACTTAAAATATGTAAAGGTTCATTAAGAATCATTTAAAAAATATTTGTAATCTTGTAAGTTGGGCTTCATTCTCTGATTAGCGTGGGTATTCGCAAAGGTTAAGTAATTCTGAAAAAAAAAATAATAATAAGTTACCTTTAGACAGATATCTAACTAAATATTTAACAATAAACAAATATCTAACTAAAAGACCAACAATATGTCTATATTTTATTTCGACGCTATCCGGTTTTTACATAATTTCCATTATTCATAAAAATTAAATACCATATAAATTCAAGAAGACTGATACTTTGAGAAAAGAAGTTGACTTTCATTGCTTTTAAATGATTATTTACTCTAAGAAAGGAATTATATGTAAACAAAATGTGCATATATTGTGTTTCCTTTCTACTTATAAAGGTTCTACAAGAACGCATTTTAATTTGAATGATTAGATTATTTAAATTATATATAATCTCTTGAAGAAAAAAAGAATTGATATCTACTAAAAATCAACTTTTCAAAGGTAAGGAAAAAAATGCAACTAACAAATTACAACGACCATTTGGAAAATGATTTTTTCAAAGACTAAAATTTAAGACATAAAAAATCGCACGGAGTTGATCATACATTACGTACACCTTGGATTGCATTTTTCGGTACTGTAAATTTTTAAACTTCTACGGAGCTGGTCATACATTACGTACGCCATGGATTAAACATTAATATTCCTGGACCAATTTTAAATGAAATTTCATTCTTAAACTTCTAAACATTCCACAATATTACTTTTTACACCATCGCGTCGTATAGAGAAAAAAATGTACTTTTAAATGCAATTTGTTTGAAAGCTGTATCTCAATTTGTTTCTGAGTTATTATTTTTTTTATGTAGTTTTTATTATTTTTTTTTGTCATAGTGGCAACAGAAGTATCCATCTCTGTTGAAAGTAAAGGGAAAATACAGATTACTGGTCAGAAAAGGAATAAATGCGGATTCAACTAATAAAAAGCTTCAGATATGTTTTTGATTTCCTACCTTGACCGAGGACAATAACCATTTTTCCAAATGGTTAAAAAAAAAGTTGAAAGTTGTTGGTATAAAATGGTGTGATATCAAATTTCCAAGCTTATATTATGGTACTTATTTAACATTTTCCATTAAAAAAATTACCATTTTTAAGACGGGTGCTTTCGTATATGTTGATAAAAATCGTTTTCTCCTGTACTAAATAAATCATAACGTGTTTATGAAAATTCAAATGTTTTAAAATTATCCATGATGAGCTTGGTGGCCATCTTTTCATATTTTGCACAAATTTCTAAGCACCAGAGTTTGTAAAGGCAAGCGTAATAAATTTGCATTAATAATACTTTAAAACTTCTGATTTTAACTACGGACAAATAAATTTAAAAATACTTTTATTTTGAGAAATGATGTTGCTTGTTACTGCATTTAAAGGATTCGTTACTCTAAAAAAGTAGTCATAAGAGGAATCGCGAAGATACGTCAAAAGTATCTTAACGCACAAATTTCTAAGGACATAATTCCATAAAGAAAAGGCATAAAATGTTTGCTTTTGTAACAATGTCGAACATTGGTTTTCAACTGCAAACTGCTAAATTGAAAAAGGCTGTTATTTTGAGAAAAGAAATTGATTTTCATTGCTTTTAAATGATTATTTACTCTGTTGAATAAATCACAAGAGATGAATCCTTTAGATAAATCACTATTATTTTAAGGCACAGAATTCTCCAACTACAAGTCCATAAAAAAGTTTAAAATGTCTGCTTATGTTAACAGTTTGAACTATGGCTTTGTGTACCTATAAATGTGTGTAAAATATGCATCGGTAACTGCGGTAGAAGTCTTACCGACTTATGTGGGTGAGAGATGCTAAGCTGGGCATCTTCATTGTGGCTTAATGGTAGAGCACTGGAGATCTATTCCAGGGCCCGGGTTCGATTCCCGGTTTGGACATTTTTCACTCTGTTGGTTTACGCTTAGTTAGAAGTGTGATAATCCACGTCTTTAATATTCAATGGTTTCAAGCGTATTTTCACTGCTGAAAAGTAGTTTAAAAATTAATAATAATATATTTCTTTCACATTGTTCCGTTTCATGAAAGTTTATGTTTTCTATGGAATTGTATTTTCCCTTTATAAATATTTATGTAAGCAAAACAGACATTATCAAACGAAAAAAAGAATCAGACATGAAATGTTGCAAGCAAATTTATCATATAAAATACCTAAAGCTATCTTATTTTTCACCGTGTATTACATAATTTTAATTTCTTTATACATAATAAATTTTTATTTCTTATGCATTAAATACAGTATTACCTAAAATATTATTTGGTTTTAACTGATGTAATGTATTATATAACGTACTTTTCCATATGATTTAAATATATTATATTTATAAATTCAATCAAAGTTTTCTTGAAGACATACATGCATTATTTTAAACGAATTTTGCGAGCTTTCTTATGAAATTTTGAACTTTTTTTTTTCAATCTAAATATTTATTACCATTCAAACTATGTTTGGAAAGTTTAACAGTTTGCATTTTTAGAAGTTAAAATGTCTTCAAATTTAAGTTACGTATTTTATTAAACGTAAATACTCGATTCTAAAACATCCAACAGATCCTACACCCAGATAAACGATTGTTTTATATGTTTCAGTTATTTACATAAGCAAAACAGACATTATAAAAGATTTGATACCTAAAAGCAATTTCATTTCGTTATAAAGAAGTAAAACACACCGCAAAATTTCATTTGAATATCTCGTTACTTTGAATGCCAAAAGCGTAATCCTAATTAATGTTCTTAAAATATAAATATATTTGTTTAAACGTAATGACTTAAAAATGCCAAGTTATATGCATAATAAAGTAATTGTTAAAAGAAAAGGGTAGTATACATAAGCCTAGTCAAAGAATTGCATATTTATAATGTTTGCATACTGTTCAAATGAAAACAAACCAATAGTGAGTTGCCTGAGTAATTTGAAGATTTAAACAAACAAGGAATATCTATTGTCTCATATGTAAATAAATCTTCTGTAAAAGTGAAAATTTCATTAGAATATGTTTCTTTATATGTTTCTTTGGATATAAATATTTTAGAAACTGGATTTTTTAATATGTATTTAAATTATCTTTTGTTGGTAATTAGTCTTTTTACTAATTTATATAAAAATTTTATTGTTTAGAATTAGACCTTTTAAAGTACATTATAACTGGAGTTTCAAGAGTATTTTTTCCTGTTCTTTATTGCACTTTTTAATCTCATTTTATCGTAGTATATTTGCTTAGAGAAAGTGTAGGCCTGGGGAAAATAACTGCAAATCGTTTTTAAGTGATTTAAAAAAAGGGAGCTTCTGTTTTCGACCGTAACGTTTGAGTGTGTGTATGCATATGTGCAAATTTCTCAACAATCACTGAATTATTTGAATGTGAATTTTTACATTATAACTTTACTACACTGGGCAAGATCTTAATCTAAATATTCATCATCTCCTGTACAACGTTTTTAAATGGATACGTAATTTTTTTATTATATAACCAGTCGTCCGGCGGTTAGAATATAGCGTTCAACACAGAAATTATAACTATTTTTTCTAAACTATTGCATAATAAAATGAATTTCATTAATTTTCATGTCCCATACATTTAGTATTAGTTGTGGTGTTGTGTGATATCATACAATCAGCTTTGAAATATCTTTTTCAGTTCCGATTTATCATTTATTAGTATTTGTTATATATTTATGGCTGGTAAGATGAAGATGAATATGAAATATTATTTTGTATTTTTAGAAATTTGAAATGGTTAAAGAAGATATTTCAATTTAAACCACACCAAAAGTTGATTTTGTGCTCCAGTGTTTTACAAATTATTTTAAACTCTTAAGTGTAACTCTGGAGAAGCATCAATGGCATCTGCAAATTGGAGATATCTAATTCGTTGAATTTATTATTTAAATGTTTTAATCTGCGCAAAAATGTTTCTTAAATCTTTAAATTTAAAAAGAAAGCATCACCTTTTCATAAACACTTACATTTCTTTTTTAACTTAACCCCTTTGGGATGGAGCCTTTTGCGAATTTTTTAATCTTTTGTCACCATTTTTTAAAAACAGAAATTTGTGTCTTCTTGAATCGAGAAAATGCGCTGATTAAACAAGGCAAATTTTACAGTAAAATTTTACTGGTGAGGAAAAACAAGGATTCTGAGCGCTTCATGTGGCACGTATACGTGTCGCTCGTCCCCAAGGTGTTAAGTAAGGCTTCAAACAAAAATACATAAATAAAGGAATAAAAAACTTGCCATGTTTTGGTTTCATTAGAGATAAAAACTATTATCATAAAAATTCGTCATTGTCAATCATGAAAAGAAATAAAGGTAATGCTTTAAGATTGTTTACTTACATGGCTCCCGATTTTCAAGATTTCTTTAAAATACTCATTTAGTAATTCCAGCCATAAAGTTGGAATAACAAAGGAAGTGGTATCGTTGCAGACTAAATCTCTACGTGATTCCTATGGATTCTCTTATAATACATTTTCGACATTAATTTGAAATAAAAATCAATTAACTCCACTTAAACAATATCCATATCCCCTCCTCCAATTATGCAGGGTGTTCTAAATCTCTTTGACACATTTTGAAATTCAATAAAAAATTAAGAAATTGTCGTACATGAGTGCGGCTTCGACTAAATTGCTTCTCAGGATGAAACGTTTTCTTCGAGCGAACGAAAAGGATAAGTTCCAAATTTCGATCATAGATGGCACTACTCGTCCGTATGCGTGGTTTTAATGTTTTCAAATATGCGTTGTTTTTTTTTGTTCTTGTTGTTGTTGTTGTTGTTGTTTTTCTAATTTGCAGATTAAATTTGATGCTGTGACACTGAAATGACCACTCCCTGTGAAAAAGGGCTAAGTGTATGCTATACTGAGACTGAAATTTAATAAGACGAGAATCACGCATGTGGTCTAGTCAATTCCACAAGCAGTGCTAGCGAACACGTGGATTGAACTGGAGTTCCGTTTGAATGTGACTCGAGCTGCAAAAAGTGCACTCATTGAACTATGCTACTGTATCGCGCAAATTATTTCACTTTAACGAATTTTGACAAATTAAAATGATATGTAACTGAGTGCTTCAGTTTTTCATGCTTATTTTTGATTAATTTAAGGTACAGCGGATCTATGGGAGGTGATAGGAACTATTTTTTATTAGCTTGATAAAAACTTTTAATCATGAGAAGAATTTTAGTCCAAACCGCAATCCTGTACAGCAATTACTTGTTTTTTGTTTTTGTTTTTTGTTTTTTTTTTAATAGGGGGCTCTTTTTCCTACGAGCTACGCTTGCCAACCCCGGCTCAGACACCGCAAACTCTAAAAGCACGCTAATTTGATCGGCTTTAAAAATTTTCCGAAGAATGAATTACAATTAATATAACAGTAACGATCTCACTGCTAACGGGTTGTATTTGTCTTTGATTAAATCAGAATAGTGAAACATGTAAAAATAAGCTAATAATAAAATAACTATAAGATGAATTAAATAAACAGAGTCTTTGTGTCTCGGTATTTTTATAAGATTTTTTAAATAAGACATTTTAAATGTATCGCTTTAAATCTGATGTAATTTTCAACAAAGTTTTCTTTCTCGTTTAAATAATCGCGTGAAAATACTTTTGTTGTTAGAAAGGAAATATTATTTGCGCTATCTGAGAATTCTCAATTATAATTTAAAAAGATTATCTCAAAATATCAAATAAATGTCTCGCGGAAATATATGTTTAAAGTTTAAATTTAAACTGTTTGGCTATATTATGAATTGGCAATTTTAAATGTGACGTAATTTCCTCCATGTATACTTTTAAGGCATATTAATGGATTTACTATTTTACAATTTTATTTCTCTTTTTTAAATTCACATGTAAATATAGTTTTTATGACGTATTTATATATATCTTCTTGCTTTTAATACGTAATCATTTAATTCTCATTTCAAAGTTTTATTCTGTTTGTAACTGTCACGTGTAAACATTTTTTAATTTGAAGGAAATATTATTCATTGCGCTTTTTTAATGTTTGGCAACAATTTAAAAACATACCCTTTTCTAAAAGCTGTAAAAAATAACTCTGAAAATGTAGAAAAAAGGAATTTAAAATCGAAATAAAACCTCAAAAATGAGTCAAATTAAAAAAATAAAGGCAGTCTGCACACCGGGCACTTTTAATGTATAAAATGATCTGAAAATGATTAAATTCCCGTGTATAGTTTTTGCTCCTATAAAACTTTTTTAATCGAATGATTTTGACCAACTTTAACATTAAATATCTCTGAAAAGAATTCTTCGATTTGAACGATTTAAAAACTGTCTGCATCATTGCGTTTATCAAACATTTCTCTATAACTCCACCGGTATTCATATTTTTGTATGCAATATTTTTATTAATATTAAAGGAGAAAGACCTCCCGTCACAAAAAATTAAAAACCGGCGGCGACGGCGGCGGTGACAGCGTTAGTTACTTTTTTTTTAGAATAGAGAGATTTTGAAATGTGTCAAAGACTTTTGGGACAGCCTCTATGTTTCACTGTCTTGTATCATTCGTCTTCAACGACGATAATTTGTTATGATAATGGTTTTTATCTCTAATGAAACTAAAGCATGCCAAGTTGTTTATGTGTTTATATACGTATTTTTTGTGACAGCTTTCTTAATTAAAACAAAGTTTTTATGTGTTTATATGTTTTAATCTATTTATATTAGTAAAACAAAGATTTAGTTTGGGAGTCTATATTCTGTGTACGTACATGTACACTCTCAAGCTCTGATGGATAAGGACGTTCCTATTATATGGGACATTGAGTCGCTCCCGGATGAACACAAGAACACATCGAAGATTTTTTTGAAAATCCACATAAAATTCAAAAGAGTAACTTTTAAGGAATTTTTTGCTGAAATATCTTTCAATATCCGCATTTCTGTTAACATAGCATAACTTCATTGTTTGCTGCACATACTAGGGAGAAAAATATGTTTTCAGATAAAGTTTAAACCAAAACTGTAACATAATTTATGGACTTTAATTATTAATTTAAAAGAGAATTTTTTTAACTAAGAAATATTAAACCTACAGCTTCATACATGAAAACGTTTTATGAATTGGTGCGACTGCATGCCTATCCATTTGTCGGCCCGTCCGCCTGTACGCCCTATAACTATCTTAAATGTACCTCGATTTACACATTATTGACAAATATTACGGCAAGTTCACTATTCTAAAAGATGTATATGCATTTATAGTTCGGTTACAGAGAGACAGCAAAAGAATTCTGTTACATTATGGTCTGTCTGGGTGGAAACATTTTTGCTTCAGTATTTTAATGATGTTACGCTATTTTAAATTTGATGTATTTTATATGCACTTATAAGCTGCAGTAAGAAAGCTTCCAGTGTAATATGGATTGCAAAGCGATTATCATTCATTTGGAAAGTCAAACAAAATAGTTCACGTATATAATGGTCTACATAGTAAAATTGAATGCAGTGTAATCTAATGATTTTATACTATTTAACAAATAATGAAATGTATATACATGTCTGAGATTCATTACACGAGTCTTGCTATATGATACAAAGTTATGTAAAATATCTTTCATTTACAGAGAAACACAAAAATATTTTTTACATGCACCAAAGTCTGAGAACGATAATTTCTGAAAGTGTGTTTTAGCTTTAGTTTAACAAAATGTTTTCACACTGTATTTTGCGTATAAATTCTATACATTATATGCGGAGTTACACAAATAAATTCAAAAGCATTAGAATATCTTAATATAAATTTTAACATCACATTTTTATATTTGATAAATCATCGTTTCTGAAATTTATAAATGACATGAAAAAAAAAGTAAATTACATTGCATTTATTTCATTTCAAAAATGCATTATTATACATTTATATTCTTTTGTATAGCATTTACTTTCTTTTCTTATTTTTTATTATGAGATGTAAAATAACATGTTTCAAACGAGTAAAACAAACATAAATTAAATAAATTTGCATGGATAGTAAATATTTTGAATATAATTAAAATAAACATATCTAGAAATTTGAAATTGATCAATTTGTAAATGTGTAATGTTTTATATATTTAAAAAAATAACTTATTTATAGTAATATTCATTAGTGTTGCTTAGATCTCGAGTTATACATTCGGAAACATTATTGTGATTTTTTTTTTTTTTTTGGAAACTTGAATAATGCACTAGTTTTGTTTTCTCTTTTTTATATTTTATTTAAATCGTAGTAGTTTCGTTATAGATAGGTTTGTTTAAATTAAATGAATTCATTGTTTTTTATTCATTTTTAAATTTTATAAATGTAAATTTAAATTTTATAATAATTTTTTTACGAATTCTGTTTCGATTCGTAATTTATTTATTTATTTATTTAAAATATTTTTAATTAAAACGTAAATTGTTTAAAACACAAAAATCGTTTGAAATTTCAAAAACATTCTGTACGAAAACACATGCAATCGGTTTAACGTATACATATTCGAAAATAAAATTGAAGTTTGAAAATTTTAATTTGATTTCATTTCTATACGGACCCAAATTGGAAAATCGATTATCAAAACAATAAACAATTTTCCATTTTTAATAAAAAAAAATACTTAATCAAAATTCTAATAAAATGAAGATTACAGAGAATATTTGCCTTGTTTAATCTCAGAATTATACTTATGAACAAAGCCAAAATTTCTTTGCATAATTAATGCATAGTACTGAAATTCAAATATCAGGATTAGTTGGAACTCGGATGAATATGTTGCAAAACAAACACACATTTAACAGATTTCTTATTTTGTTTTACTTATTTTTCTCTAATTAATATATTCAAAATTAAATATTACCTGTTAATATGAAAACTTATTATGAATTTGTTGTTTAAAGAAATTGTTACTGCTAATTATTTTGTATATATGTTCGTATAAATATGTTTTTTGTGGATTGCAATCGCAAAGTTTAAAGACATGGAACACAGATGTTTTGATAATTTTGTTTACAAATTTGTTTTTAAACAATATCTTATGTTTAATTTAATATTTAAACATTAATGTATATTTCAATTTTAAGTTCATGGAAGGAATTAAAAATACTTTTTTACGCACTTACTTTTAAAGTGAAAAACAAAATGAATATAAAATAAAGGTTTTTCCCCTTCTCAGGACCTAACAACACCTCTGACATGTACTTTACATTCATGTTCTTGGAAGGAATTAAAAATACTTTTTTACGCACTTACTTTTAAAGTGAAAAACAAAAAGAATACAAAATAAAGGTTTTTCCCCTTCTCAGGACCTAACAACACCTCTGACATGTACTTTACATTCATGTTCTTGGAAGGAATTAAAAATACTTTTTTACGCACTTACTTTTAAAGTGAAAAACAAAAAGAATACAAAATAAAGGTTTTTCCCCTTCTCAGGACCTAACAACACCTCTGACATGTACTTTACATTCATGTTCTTGGAAGGAATTAAAAATACTTTTTTACGCACTTACTTTTAAAGTGAAAAACAAAAGAATACAAAATAAAGGTTTCCCCCTTCTCAGGACCTAACAACACCTCTGACATGTGCTTTACATTCGTGTTCTTATTATTATGACAATGGAAGATTTTATCATTCTATTGTTTAGAATAGAATATGAACTTCAACAACACAAATTTGCATTTTCTGTTATATTGTTGTAGCTCTTCTTATAAGCAGATTCTATTGTTTTTGGTACTCTCATTTTATTTACAACAAAATTATATTTAGAAAACAGGCTTAAAGCAGATGGACATAACAGCACACATTTTTCAATAAACTGGAACCAACTTGTTGATGCTTTAAATATTTAATGTTTTTAAAATACTAAAAATGTTAAAACTAGAAATAAGAATGATATTTTATAATAATCTATCGACACAAATGCATATATTTCAAATTACATTATTAATGACTTTTACTTGCTATGGAAAATTTATTTATTTATGGTAAAAAAAAAAAAAAATACATATTTTTCTTCGTAGTAACATATTCCCTTTTGTCGCTTCTTTTTTTAGACACGTAAAATACTATAATAATAGTTAAAAAAATTCTTCCAGTATGTAATGGGAGGAAAAGGCAGTCTTCTGGTTAATTTTCTTTAAAAATACAGCTAATTTTATTCAAACACAGAAAGCTAAAATGCATGTAACACGATTCTAGAAATTTTAATCACAGGTTTTGTGAATACCGAATTTGAAAGAGAATTTAGTCTTTTTAATCAGCCATATCCAAGTTACCTACATTTATTATTAAATTATAAGCTGCTATATCTCAGTCATTTTTTAGGAACAATGCCGAAACAAAAAGTCCTTCCGGCCAGTGCCGGGAGGAAGAGGTAGCTTTCATATTCCTTATTTTAATAAAGCCAACTTATATTATTCAAACACACAAAGCTCAATTTAGTAGAAACCGAATATAGGAGATTCAATACTAATTTTTATCAATATAATGAATGAGAATTTCGCGAAATTAGTCAGCTTTATCCCAGTTGCTTTTCTTTAAAGTAACTTATATTTGGCTGCCAAATTCGGCGATTTTTTAAAGTGCCTGCCATTTTAAGACAACATGGTGGATGTGGCTAACCAGTGAACCTGGTCGAGACCTTAGTAATTGCTGTGCACATGCTCACTCACATCGGAATCGGTTGATATATACGAGTGCTGTCGCAGGCAAAAAAACAGATTTTTCAAAATGTCACCCACATTAGAAATTGAAACTGCTATATCTGAGCCATTTTTTAAGATAAAGACAAACAAAAAATGCTCCTGAATCCTTATATCAAGGTCAAATACTTAAGAAATAAACCTTTTTCAATTTCTAATTTTTTTGCAGCTCACTTTAAATATAATTTTTTTTTTAATTTAATGGCGGCCGCCATTTTGAAACAAGATGGCTGATGAAGCTGGCCAGCGAACTTGGCCGAGATATTGATGTATACTATCCACATGCCCTCTTACATCGAAATAGGCGAGTTCGTGTGTTATCGCGTGACAAATACAAGATCGTTTCAAAATGTTAGCCATGTTAGAAATTCAAAGTGCTATAATTCAACCATTTTTTAAGATATAAACAAAAGAACAAATTTTCAGAAACAAAAACTGCTCCGGAATCTTTGTATCAAGGCCAAACACATAAAAAAATCTTTTTCATTTTCCAATTTTTTAATACCTCATTTTAAATTTTAAATTTAATTTTTTTAATGGCAAACCTTTTGAAACAAGATGGCGAATGAAGCTGGCCAACGAACTCGGTCGAGACATTGGTATGTACTATGTACAGACCAAATTACATCCAAATCGGTTGATAAATACACCTGTTATCGCGTGACAAAAATCAGGTAGTTTTAAAATGTCAGCCACAAGAGAAATTCAAAATGCTATAACTCAGCCATTTTTTTAGATATAGACAAAACAAAAACTATTCCGGAATCTTTGTATTAAGGTCAAACACATACGAAAAAAATCTTTTTCATTTTCCAATTTTTTGGTATCTCATTTTAAATTTAAAATTAATTTTTTATTTTAAATGGTCGCCATTTTGAAACAAGATGGCGGATGAAGCTGGCCAACGAACTCGGTCGAGATATTTGTATGTACTATGTACACACCAAGATACATCCAAATCGGTTCATAAATACGCCTGTTATCACGTGACAAAAATCAGGACGTTTCAAAATGTCAGCCACTCTAGAAATTCAAAATGCTATAACTCAGCCATTTTTTAAGATATAGACGAAACAAAAACTGCTCCCGAATCTTTTTATCAAGGTCAAACACATAAGGAAAAAATAATTTTTCAATTTTCAATTTTTTGGTACCACATTTCAAATTTAAATTTTTCTTAAAAATTTAAATGACCGCCATTTTGAAACAAAATGGCGGATGTAGCTGGCCAACGAACTCGGTCGAGACATTGGTATGTACTATGAACACACCGAATTACATCGAAATCGGTTCATAAACACGCCTTTTATAGCGTGACAAATTTCAGGACGTTTCAAAATGTCAGCCATGCTAGAAATTCAAAATGCTATAACTCAGCCATTTTTTAAGATATAGACGAAAAGAAAACTGCTCCGGAATCTTTGTATAAAGGTCAAATACATAAGAAAAAAATATTTTTTCATTTTCAATTTTTTGGTACCACATTTCAAATTTAAAATTTTTTTTTAAATTTTAAATGGCCGCCATTTTGTTTCAAAATGGCGGATGAAGCTGGCCAACGAACTCGGTCGAGACATTGGTATGTACTATGTACACACCGAATTACATCGAAATCGGATCATAAATACGAGAGTTACAGTGTGACATAGGTCATATATATATATATATATATATATATATATATATCAATTTTGAACGGAGGGTGGTTTCGGGGTCTGGGGGTCATGATCGATGAAAATATACCAAAATTTTTTGAAATCGCTTTCCTCCGAACGGCTGCAATAGGTAGCTTTTTGTAATGAAAGCTACCTAAAAATTCTCCAGAATCGTTGTATCAAGACCGAGTACTTAAAACGTTGGCCGCCATGTCCGATGCATGTTCGGAGTTAAAGATCTGTCTCTGTGTGCCGTATTCGAACACTTTTCGGAGATTTATATTTTTAGGGACTCTCCCCATTCCTCGCACCTGCCTATGCTCTTTTTATTTTACGGTGGCACTCAGTATCGCCTATCCTTTTGTGTAAGATTGGTTCAAGCAAAGCTTTTATTTTTGAATATTTACAGCGAAATTTCTCGCCATTCGATGTAAGTAATTTAAAATCATTATTTTTAATAAATTATGTGTAGGTTTAATTTTTTTGTCGATTATTTGATTTGATAGCCTAAGAGGGATTGCTCAGACAAGGATCTGCTCTGTAGAGCATAGTACCCCTCCCGCTCTTTATTAAGTTTATTATTAAGTTAATTGTTAATTTATTAAGTTTTAACAACAACAACAAAAAAAAAATACAATGTTCAGCCGAATCTAAACCCGCCGTTAAACGCGTCATGGGAAGGGTTTGAAAATAAGTTGGCTTAAGGAAAAAATTTATAATTACAGTCTATAGTCAAAAACAAGATTGCCTACGTGGCGGCCCTTCCAAGAAAGAACCCTCGACGCGACAGGAGGAAGAGACTGAGAAGTTCTGCATTGGGAATTGCGGCTGACGGTTACTAGGTAAGCTTTGACAGATCTACTATAAAAATATATATTTTAAGTAACTTTCTGTTAAGGGTTTATCTATTTAGGATATTGCGGGCAGGCTTCTTAAATAATATAGAGAAAAATGCTTAGTGCAATATAGAAATTTTAAGTGACAATGATGGAAATTTCGAACTCCGTACATAAGTTTTCAGTTTTTTATTAAAAAGACACAAAACAATGTTACCTATAGGCTAAAAAATGAAATTAGATTAACCCCTTAATCGTTGCTGATTACATTTCACGTGCAATTTGCCCGTGAATATTTCAGGCACAACGATTAAGGGGTTAATAAGCTTGTGTAATCTGAACATATATACAAGTCTCATTTATACGCGGGCTTAAACATATATTTTTTTCTTCTTTAACAATAAAATATTACGATTATTTGAATATAAAGTTTTTCCACTTAAAAACTTTGATTTAACAAATAATTAAAAAAGAGTCTTCCATAAGTGTCAACACACTATTAAAAATTTCGGTAAAAATACAGAAAAAAAATCAAGACTTTCTGTGAATTTGCACCAGTTCTCAGTTAAATTCATTCAGTTGAGTTCCTTGGTCATCATTTTACGGACATTTCCCTTTTGTTATACTAAACTGCTGTAGAAATCTCCACATCTCCATTTAAAGGTATCTTTATCTTTGTTTTGACCTGTAATTCAAAATGTATGCTTTTAACATTATTTTACTATTTTATTAAAAGTATTAAGGAGAAGAAAAATTGGTCTAAAAATTGTTCTATTAAAAATAAGAATATTTTAGAAATTGGAAATTTGTCTGTGCGAAGTTAGCGTTGATTTTTACAGGCAATCGCTTTTCAGTTGTTTCATTCACCATGTGAAAGTCAATAAGTTGTTCGGGACCCATCAGTGGCTGAGAAGTTCCGATCTCGCAGTTGGTAGACGGGAGGTACTAATTTCGACTCCAATCGCGCCCTTCGGCCTAACCTTTCGTAGTTTTCGTGATTTTCTTCGAACATTTGAAAACCATGCGTAAATAGGGGTTAGGTTCCCTTACAGAGACTCCCACGGAGAGCACTCTCCCCAGGGCCTATATCCCTCGAATAGATAAACGGCCGTCAAAAATCAACCCAGCACAATAAGACGTTTGTGACCAACCCAGAATACCTGGGATCAAATATCGGGTCGGCTAGAAATAAATCTTGCAAAAATTAAATGCTACAGCAGTTATCGATGATAATTCTTCAAACTTAAAAAATTCATGAACTTCGGAAAAAAAAATTAAATTATAAATAGTAAATAAATTTACAGAATCTTGTGTATTTTTATCTTTCTCGGTTTACAGAGAATACTGTAAATTTACATAAATAATAATATATTTAAGTTATATTATATTTAAGTTATAGTAATATTTAAGTTAATAAGACAAAATAAATTGCGGCATGTATACCGGAATAGCAGTGCGGCAAGTATCCCATTTTGCATGGTATAGACGTCGGCTATCACAGTTACCTGCCATCGCTAAGGGGAATGGCGTAATCATACACAGAGTACTCTATACAAAGCTACACTTACTTTTGGCTTCGAAATCATGCATGCATTTAGTAATTAGCGTATGAAAAGTATTTAAACATAACGTGTTTAAAAGTTTGGACAGTGAAATCATGCACTTACATCAAATTAAGGATTTTACTTCTACAAGTAAACATCGAAAGGGGATTCAAGCTATACACTGGTTAAAATAATCTCATTGCGCACCTATACTGTGCGTTTGACGACCCTCTATCAATAATTACAAGAAATACAAGGGGTGCGGAATCTATCCCGTATGCGGCGATTCTCCCGGAGTTACCCTATGTATTTATGTAATTTTTACTTGTATGTCGGATGAATTGTAATGTACTTTTATGGTTTATTTAAAACTAGTTTTTATTTATGACCTTATTAAATGAAAATAGAGACAAGCAGAGTTTATAAAGATTTTTTTTTTGTTTTGTTTTGCCTTAGGATGCAGGTTTGCATTATTTTCATATATTCCTAAAGCACTAAGACTTTAATATTTTATATCAAAAATAGAATATGCGTTTCAAGTCATGCGATTTTTGTAATTTTTTTTTTTTTAGAGTTCCACTGCCTTTTATCTATTTTTATCATCCAATGCATTTATAAAGTTTCAACCGTAAATTTTAACTTATGCTTCAAACAGGTGCATCTGGCATCACTATCGTGTGCAACTTGTGAATAAATATTTTTTGTAGGTATACTTTCTAAAAATTGAATAAAAAGACGTAGGTTTCTAATATTACTTTTAAAATTACATGTTGTTTTATGTACAAGAGAGAAGTAAATTATATATAAATTTTTAGTTAAGGATATTGTGCCCTTTCGCCTTCTATTTTATGTTTAGATATAAATATACGTTTTATCTCTACTACAGAGCGTATCTTTCTTCAAATGAATTTTGCAGGAGTAAAAAATATAACCAATTTGTGTATATATATATATATATATTTTAGTATTACTGTATTTTTTTTATAACTTGGAATACTATCAAAATTTTTTTGATTATTTATTATAAAAATAAAAATTCTGTATCAATTTTTTTAAATACAATTTATAATTGGTTAATTAAAACGTAATTTTTCAAAAATATTATTGTGTAACATTCATATATGTATACGTATCTCTCTGTGTGTGTTCAGACTTTTTTTTTTTTTTAGCAAAAGATTTAACATGCTTAAAAAATGTTAAATAATATAAAAAAATAGCACTAAGACTGTTCAATATGTCCCCTTCCCCCCCCCCCCCTCTCTCTCTCTCTCTCACACACACATATATATATATATATTGTATTATTTAACATTTTAAAAGCATATTAAATGCTTTTATGTGTATTACAGCGCCACATATCGGTTAAGATTTGTACTTTTTTTAAATAAATATAAAGAACATCATTTGAATGAACTGTAGTTCAAATTTATATCTTTTGTGTCAAAAGAACGTCAGAGCCCTCTGAAATTAGAAGCTTATTTCTTGCTAAGCCTGCATATATATATATTTGTCTGAATTTTCTTAATTTTTGTTCCGGTGTTGCAGTCTTAAATTTCTGCGTCGCTTACCTGGTAGCATGTACTTTTGGTAAAATATATTTTTATTACACTTTTTCACGAAACGTTGCAATACATCCTATGTTTTCAGAAAAGAAATATATGTTTACTGACGAGCGTTGGAGAGTTAATACCTATAGTGAGAAAGTATTAACTCTGTTTTTAACAATATCACATGTTATTATAAAGCTTTTAATCAATTCTGTTCATTTTGAATCAGTAATTTGGGATAGAGATGAAGAGTGACGTTAATATAGGCGTAAATACAGTTCAGAATAATCTAATAGGACATGTCAGATTGGCGCACACCAAAGTGGTTATCTATAAAATTTGCCCAGTTAATGAATCTAATTGTTTTCATGTTATTAACCATAATGATGGGTACGAAATATTTAATTATTCAAACCTTTTTTTTTTATCACAAAATTCATTTATATTTCTGTTAATATGTACAGTCGTGGAAAAACAAAAGTAAACACCCCCTACTAACTCTTCAACAAATTATCGTAGAAGAACGTTACTGGTACCGAACGTTTGGAAATAATATCTACTTTTAAATGATGTATATAAAATTTTCTTAAGGGTCCATCTATATATTAAAACGAATCCAAACATTGTTTTTTTTCAATGGCAGTACACAATTCTGACAGCATAAATGACCTCTACACACTTCAATTAGCCTAAAAACGAATTTTTATGCAATTCGTACCATAAGTTTCCGAGAAATTAATTATTTTAAAAAGAGCTTATTTTAAGGGCTGTATCCAAATTGAAGATCCGTACTGCATTGTTAACCGAGAGAGCCCCTTTCTTGATCAATTCACCTTAAGCGCCACTCAAGGAGTCAATGAAGCCTGTTAGATTACAGTACAGCAAAATAAATTTCAAAATGTCTACTCACTTCCATCATAGACGGTCCCTTAAATCATCATTTTGCCGTTTTTTAAGCATAATTTGAAAACTACTTGGAAGAAAAATGTGAAATTTTGGTTTTCTATAAAGCAGGACCTAATAAATCTAAATCCATCAAAAAATTATAGGTTGCAATTCATAATTTATTCGAATATTATTTCATAATTCATAATTCATATCATAAATTTATAAAAATTGCAAGTTCAGCTTATTTATATTTGGGTATATTAGTATTATTGCTACAAAAAAATTAGCACATTAGGAGCATAATTTCAGAAGATATAAATAAAAATATGAAAATGTAATTTAACATTAGAAGCACTAAATTTTGAATGTTTATAATTCAAAAACTTATCATTCAAATGACTTGAAATTTGGTGTCTAGGCATAGTTTGAACCGAAGATTTGAAATATCTCGTTAAAATTGGGTATTGCAATTGAAAAAAAAAATGAAGTTTGGATTCGTTTTAATATGTAGATGACCCCCTAAGAAAATTTTATATGCATCATTTAAAAGTAGACTTTATTTCCAATCGTTCGGTGCCAGTAACTTTCGTCTATGATGATTTGTTGAGGAGTTAGTAGGGGTGTTTACCTTTTTTTCCACGACTGTACATAATTCTAATTTATATTTGTATTATAATTTACTTGTAAAAAATATGATGGAGTCAAAGGTATAAATTTATCTGTTTCTTCAAAAATGTAGGTTAGAGGCCTTTCCTTTACTGTTGCTTCGACAGCACATAGAACAATCATAAGATCTTCAAGTACGGAGTATTCTGATCAAGGGAATTTTAACACATCTAATTAGACGTTTCCATCATATATCCCACCAAGCTGCTGTTGGAAGGATAAACTTCCATTTAATAGAATACATTTCTTCAGAAGAAACTATTTCCTTCCAATCTGATGATTTTATGAGGTTATTTGTGCCTGTAAAGTTGATGCCATTTTCACGGTATATAGTGGTCGACCTTCCTCTTCTGCATATAAATTTTCGGATTGACTGAATGAATTAGTCTGTTGAAAGGCTGGATACAAGTTCCAAATGCACTGCTCTGTATACTGCACATGTAAAAAGTGCAACCCAAACATTAATCCTTTGCTTTACGAAAAGAGGACCTAATAGATCAAGTTCAACACCTTCAAATACTTTGGAGTCTCTGACTCGATCTAAAGGTATATGAATAGGAGATGCAGTATATAGTTTTGCAGAGCATCTTTTCCATCTTTAACACTTAGACACTTGACTTCTAATGTTGCGTCTAGAAGGAATTATTCAATATTTTCTTCTTAAAATGGGTTGGGTTGATTTTTGATGGCCGGTTATCTACTCTAGGGATATAGGCCCGATGGGAGAGTGCCCTCCGCGGGGGTCTTTCTAAGGGAACCTAACCCGTATTTACGCATGGAAATCCAAGGTTTCGAAGAAAACCACGAAAACTCCAAAACGGTTAGGCCGACGGGCGCGATTGGGTTCGAACCCATCACCTCCCATCTACCAACTTCGAGAGCAGAACCTCTCAGCCACTGGCGGGGCTCTCTTCGTAAAATGTATCCAACTCTTTGAAGTTCAGCATGTCAGCTCTATAAACTACAGTCTTGAATCAGACAATTCACTGCCTGATGTTTTGATCGTAATAAATTTGGATACCTGAATGAAAACGCTTTATCTCTCTCTAATATCCGTATTTTATCTCTCAGCAATCCTCCTTGGTCCTTCATAACTTTCAATCCTTTAATTTCATCAGTAGTATCTCCAAAACTTTCAGATTGTATTCTACACCACAGTAACTTTTCCGCATCTTCTTTCCCATTCCGTGGACAATTCCGGTGGAAAAGATCTTTTTCTATTTATACACTTCAATATGAATCTCTTCACTGAACATATGATATTTATAAATCTACCGAATTTTGAAATTATACTATATATTACAAATTAATGTGAATTAGAACATGGATTAGTAGCTACTGCAGTTTCCTTCTTTTCCGCCAATACTAACTCTTCGTTGGGGTTTACCTCTGATTGTGGCCAATTTTCTTCAGAGAACTGCAACCATTCTGGTCCCTCCCACCATCTCATCTTTAACAGCTGTATAGTGTTACATTCTTGAGAAGGTAAATCAGCAGGATTGAGATGACCAGGTACAAAATTCCATAATTGAGATTCATAAAGTTTTCAAATTTCTCGAACTCTGTTGCTCACAAACATTCCCCATTGGTCATTTCTTCGAATCCAAGCGAGAACAGTCGAAGAGTTGGTCCAGTACTTTACTGGTATGGAAATACCCTTAAAGGCGTTAAAATTTATTCCCTTAAAAAACATGCAAAGAGCTCTAAATGTAGGATGGTTATACCTCAACAGCAAGAGATTTCGGCTAAATTTAGGACTATTATAAGAATTAACAGTAAATGAGCGGTAGTTCTATTGAGAGTTTGACACGATACCTCCTCGACAGTAGATAGAGATATATCTAGTTGCAAATCACAGACAAACATTGGCAAGAATTCAAATCAATATAATGTAAAGAAATTAATCGACATATCTCGTTTACTATGCAGTAGGCCGATGTTTTGAAAAAAATCAAAATTGAATAATTTTACTGGGAGCTTATTCCGCGGTGACACTCTCCCTACACCACCTGTAGTGAAATGTATCACGTGACATAAAACCTCCAGTTACCTTAAAGATCGTTATCACATTCCCCCTCTTTTCACGTTTAAAGAATAGACACAAAACCGCACTTTTAACCGGACAGTCGAAAAGGGAGTACAAGTGACAAATACACCTAAAGAAATGTGTTTCTTGGTGGGAATAAAGACTTTAAACAATATTAAATTTCTTACATTTTAATTAGTTACATCCGCGAGAGAGAAATATTTTTGCATTTTATAGTGAAATGAATTCTCATTGAGCAAAATTTATTTTTTGAATTACAATAAACTTCCTTACGTTTTAAATAATATTTTTACATCTTACAATTTTTCCTATATGATATTAGAAATTAATTGTCAAAATATCATATGATATCGCAATGTACTCGGCAAAAGATTTACAAGCGGCAAAATGATCGAAACTAATAGGCAAAACTTCAAAATTGATTCAATACTAATGGGGACGCAATGGTCCATGCCGCGTTTGCTGGGCGGACAAAAAAGCCTTAATCGCGGACCTTATGCGGGTGAGGTCGTTCGGACGAAAAGGAGTCAGATTACGACATTTAGCGGAAGTTCGGCCATGGATTAATTGCTGCTAGGGTAATTAAAGTTGCTCCTAAAAGTTGTACAAAAACTTTCTTTATCTTCACAACGAAAAAATCTGCTGTTGCATAGCTCAGTTACCAGTTACTCGCATCACGAAATGTATGAATAGACCAATTTTCTTTAGAGACATATACTACGAAAACCAATTGGATCGAAGGTCCCGTGAGTTATAGCTACCCAGCAAACACAGAGATATCGGTAAGCAATCGGCCAACAGCCGCTTACGACTACCGGGAGTATCGACACAATAACTGCTGCCGCTACCGGTTCCGTAATTTTTTTTTATATGCCGCACGAATGCGGTCCGATTCATGAGGCGCGCAGCTGGTGTGATATCGCCAGAACACTATGCCAAAAGCACGCCGATAGCTAATTATACGAATGATGGCCGCAGTCCTACAACAACATAAATGAAAAAAAAATCTGTTTTTATGGCGCCATCTATGAGCGATCTTGGCATGTATGCTTGTTAATATTTCAAAGGAACACATTTCGATGCTGGAAGAGGCTTGGTTCGATCTGACACCTCCAAATACAGAAGATAACCGCCTTAACAACTTGGCCACTGAGCTTTGTTGGTAGAAGGATTATATTGTGTAATAAGAGGAAGGCGTTTCAGTAAGTGATGGTTTGTCGATGAAGGTAAACGATAGATAGTAAATTGGAATTTTGAAGTGTTTTTATTTATATTTATTTATTTATTTATTTCTTATTCCGCGGTGACACTCTCCCTACACCACCTGTAGTGAAATATATCACGTGACATAAAACCTCCAGTTTCCTTAAAGATCGTTATCACATTCCCCCTCTTTTCACGTTTAAAGAATAGACACAAAACCGCACTTTTAACCGGACAGTCGAAAAGGGAGTACAAGTCACAAATACACCTAAAGAAATGTGTTTCTTGGTGAAAATAAAGACTTTAAACAATATTTAATTTCTTACATTTTAATTAGTTACATCCGCGAGAGAGAAATATTTTTGCATTTTATAGTGAAATGAATTCTCATTGAGCAAAATTTATTTTTTGAATTACAACGAACTTCCTTACGTTTTAAATAATATTTTTACATCTTACAATTTTTCCTATATGATATTAGAAACTAATTGTCAAAATATCATATGATATCGCAATGTACTCGACAAAAGACTAACAAGCGGCAAAATGATCGAAACTAATAGGCAAAACTTCAAAATTGATTCAATACTAATGGGGACGCAATGGTCCATGCCGCGTTTGCTGGGCGGACAAAAAAGCCTTAATCGCGGACCTTATGCGGGTGAGGTCGTTCGGACGAAAAGGAGTCAGATTACGACATTTAGCGGAAGTTCGGCCATGGATTAATTGCTGCTAGGGTAATTAAAGTTGCTCCTAAAAGTTGTACAAAAACTTTCTTTATCTTCACAACGAAAAAATCTGCTGTTGCATAGTTCAGTTACCAGTTACTCGCATCACGAAATGTATGAATAGACCAATTTTCTTTAGAGACATATACTACGAAAATCAATTGGATCGAAGATCCCGTGAGTTATAGCTACCCAGCAAACACAGAGATATCGGTAAGCAATCGGCCAACAGCCGCTTACGACTACCGGGAGTATCGACACAATAACTGCTGCCGCTACCGGTTCCGTAACTTTTTTTTATATGCCGCACGAATGCGGTCCGATTCATGAGGCACGCAGCTGGTGTGATATCGCCTGAACACTATGCCAAAAGCACGCCGATAGCTAATTATACGAATGATGGCCGCAGTCCTACAACAACATAAATGAAAAAAAAAATCTGTTTTTATGGCGCCATCTATGAGCGATCTTGGCATGTATGCTTGTTAATATTTCAAAGGAACACATTTCGATGCTGGAAGAGGCTTGGTTCGATCTGACACCTCCAAATACAGAAGATAACCGCCTTAACAACTTGGCCACTGAGCTTTGTTGGTAGAAGGATTATATTGTGTAATAAGAGGAAGGCGTTTCAGTAAGTGATGGTTTGTCGATGAAGGTAAACGATAGATAGTAAATTGGAATTTTGAAGTGTTTTTATTTATATTTATTTATTTATTTATTTCTTATTCCGCGGTGACACTCTCCCTACACCACCTGTAGTGAAATATATCACGTGACATAAAACCTCCAGTTTCCTTAAAGATCGTTATCACATTCCCCCTCTTTTCACGTTTAAAGAATAGACACAAAACCGCACTTTTAACCGGACAGTCGAAAAGGGAGTACAAGGTCACAAATACACCTAAAGAAATGTGTTTCTTGGTGAGAGTAAAGACTTTAAACAATATTTAATTTCTTACATTTTAATTAGTTACATCCGCGAGAGAGAAATATTTTTGCATTTTATAGTGAAATGAATTCTCATTGAGCAAAATTTATTTTTTGAATTACAACGAACTTCCTTACGTTTTAAATAATATTTTTACATCTTACAATTTTTCCTATATGATATTAGAAACTAATTGTCAAAATATCATATGATATCGCAATGTACTCGACAAAAGACTAACAAGCGGCAAAATGATCGAAACTAATAGGCAAAACTTCAAAATTGATTCAATACTAATGGGGACGCAATGGCCCATGCCGCGTTTGCTGGGCGGACAAAAAAGACTTAATCGTCGACCTTATGCGGGTGAGGTCGTTCGGACGAAAAGGAGTCAGATTACGACATTCGGCGGTAGTTCAGCTATGGATTAATTGCTGCTAGGGTAATTAAAGTTGCTCCTAAAAGTTGTACAAGAACTTTCTTTATCTTCACAACGCAAAAAATCTGCTGTTGCATAGCTCTGTTACCAGTTACTCGCATCACAAAATGTATGAATAGACCATTTTTCTTTAGAGACATATACTACGAAAACCAATTGGATCGAAGATCCCGTGAGTTATAGCTACCCAGCAAACACAGAGATATCGGTAAGCAATCGGCCAACAGCCGCTTACCACTACCGGCAGTATCGACACAATAACTGCTGCCGCTACCGGTTCCGTAATTTTTTTTATATGCCGCACGAATGCGGTTGGATTCATGAGGCACACAGCTGGTGTGATATCGCCTGAACACTATGCCAAAAGCACGCCGATAGCTAATTATACGAATGATTACCGCAGTCCTACAACAACATAAATGAAAACAAAATCTGTTTTTATGGCGCCATCTATGAGCGATCTTGGCATGTATGTTTGTTAATATTTCAAAGGAACACATTTCGACTCTGGAAGAGGCTTGGTTCGATATGACACCCCCAAATACAGAAGATAAACGCCTTAACAACTTCGCCACTGAGCTTTGTTGGGAGGAGGATTATATGGCGTAATAAGAGGAAGGCGTTTCAGTAAGTGATGGTTTGATGATGTTGATATTTTTAATGATTATTCTGCAATATTATTTGTTACTTATCAATATTTTTTTATTTAAAAATAAAATAAATACAACCTGTGGCCAGAAAGTTCGGTGAATGAATTTTTATTTCAAATACAGTATTGTACAGCATCAAATACAATTTACAGTCCTTCAAAATAATCTCCATGGATGGTAATGCACTGTTTGGAACGAGTATATAAGTCCTGGAAACTCTTGTAAAATAGTTCTTTCGGAATGGCTTTTAGCTCGGCCGTCACGGCGGAGTCCGTCGTCGCCTAAAAACATCAAGGTACGGTCAGAAATATCGTGCATAAATACAATACTTTTCGCATTCTTTGACTCTAATGGTCTCATTAACAAAGAATTCCTCCCTGGTAATACCACATTGAATGCTGTTGCCTACGCCGATGTTCAGAAGCGTTTACTGCAATGGATCCGTCACGTTCGCCCTGAGTACGCCACGCAAGGCTCCTGGACTCTTCTCCGCGATAATGCCCGGCGACACACCGCCTTGGTTGTACGGCAGCTTCTGGCCGCGAATGTTGTGACGCTTGATCACCCCCCTTATTCACCTGATTTGGCACCTGCAGACTTCTTCCTCTTCCCCAGATTGAAGTCAGCCCTGAAGGGAAAGAGATTTACGGACATCACCGTCATTCAACCCAACGTGACGGCCTAGCTGAAAGCCATTCCGAAAGAACTGTTTTACAGGAATTACCAGGACTTACATACTCGTTCCCAACAGTGCATTGCCATCCATGGAAACTATTTTAAAGGACAGTAAATTGTGCACAATACTGTATTTGAAATAAAAACTCATATTCACCGAACTTTCTGGCCACAGGTTGTATATTAATATATATATATATAATTTTTGATAGATATTTTTATAGATGGGGGTTATTTCTGAATCTTTCTTATAAATTTAAGAATGCTTAAGTATTCAATAAAATAAGTTAATTTTAGAGGTTTTTCTGTTAATAAAATTTTCTTTTAGCAATTATAATGTGATTAAATGTGCTAATTTAAGAAATATATATTTGTATCATAGAAAATTTAATTTTAATTTAAAAAAATGTTAGTAATAAATCACTTTTAATTGGAAGAAGAATTCATTTTATGTCATTTGATGATTTAATGTGGAATATATTTTTAATGATTATGTAGCAATATTAATTGTTTTACTTATCAACATTTTTTAATAGTAAAATAGAATAGAAATATTAATTTATCTTTTTTTTTTCGCTTGGTAAAATAACTTTTAGAAGGGGGAGATTTCGGAATCTTTCTTTTAAATTTTAATGCTAGAAAGATGGGTGGATGTTTTGATACTTTTATACTTTGTTAAATAATTTTAAACAATTTTTAATAATTTGTTTTTTAAATAAAATAAGAAACTTAGCTATTGCTTTTTAAATGAATATATAATTACAAAATAAGTTCAATTAACTTATGAAGTATTTTTTTTTTATTTCTACAATTAAGTTTATATATTATTATCCGGATTACCACATTCATAGTTCAATTTTCGCATCAGAAATTATTTCTGTAGATTTTGAAATAAAACCGTCTAGTTCAGAAACATGTTGACTAAGGCCACGCAGTTATCTACATAGTATGATTTCATAAGTTTTTGTGCTGTCTGTTTATTTTCTTCATCAACGTTGCTCAAACGATATCTTATAACTGCACTGTGTAAAAATGGACTACAAGTGACTCTAAAAACTACTCTATTGTGTTCATAAATCTGAAATTCGTCAGGATTCTTCCACACAAAAATCGCAAGAAATGACAATTTGATTCTTTGACTTCAATTTGAAGAAATGCTCATCTTATACCGGCTACAACCCCGATAGATTTCTCACGAAATCTTACTAACACTGCAGGAATTTGTTCAATACGGTTTGGTCCTTTAAAGAGATAGTCGTTTAAAGCAGATGACTTTCCCACTTTACACGATGCATCAAAAACTGGTCTAATACTGGTAGTAAGACATTATCTGGTTTGATGACGAGACGATGGCGATGAGGTAAAAATCTCCTGGAATCTTTAGTGTTTCAGTTGAAACATTGACGACTTCTTCTTCCCATTCATAGAAATCCTTAGCACGCTCTTCAAATTTTTTCATCTATTTTAATTTTTTCGTTGAACTCATCAATCGTCATTTGGCTATATGTCTATTTGAAGTAATCCCTCTTTTTTGGTTTATCCGAGGAAATCCTACAATATAGCGACATTCTCTATTTCTATCAACATCTTTTATAAAATTGTCATTCACAAATTCTATTCTTCTTCTTCTACTTTAGGCAAAGTTTGACTATGATCTGCAATGCCAATTTTCTCTAATCTCCATAATTCCGGAATCTTTATCTCTTTTAACGCTATATCCGTAATCTGCATATTTCCCTAATTTAAACAAGACTGTGATCTACTTTCTAAACGACTGCAAAGTATCTATACAAACTTTGTCTGTATTGCTGTAAGACGGCTCTTCTGCTGTTTCAATCGACCTGTGAGAAGTTGTCCATAGTTGTCGCTTCCTATCAAAATTCCAATTTTCGGATTTCTCGTTCCTATATCTATTTTCTTTAAGCTGTTTAAGTACGGATTCTTTTGGTATGCAAGGAATATTATTGAAAATTATATCTTGATGCAAAAATTCTAAGACTTCTTCAGTTTGTTTCCGTCTATCGGGAGCATTTAACTCAACTTGGAATGTATTGTGAGTTTTGGCTTCTGTTTGTGTACCACCAAATAATGTGTGCAAAATAGCTTCAGAAGAAATGGGATGTAATCCTAGTTCTTTGGCTGTACTTTTTAAAATATAGCTGTTTTGTAACTCACAATCTGCTAATGCTCTTACTTTCTTTGTTATTCGACCTTTAATAACTATTTCTAAATACATAAGAGCTACTTCATCAGAACAAATATTATTAGCTGTGGTGCTTTGGATTACTTCTCTGGTCTTAGCTAGATTTCCTTGTTCTTTACGCTGTGAAATTTCAGGGTATAATAGCTCGTTATACGGTTTAGAACATACGTGGAAACGATTAAAAAACTTTGGAAACTTTTGCGTGGTGATCAAAACGAAGACAGTTTAGACAGCTATTTTTATCCGTAATTTTAGTTTTCCGTTCTTGAAAGGAATGAGATCCAGCCCTAACAAAGTACTTACTTTCATGTGGTTTATCACAAAATAATCATAAGCATTCCTTTGCGCTAAATACCCCTGCCGCAAAAGGTAATCTATTTTCTTCTTTTCTGAACTTTTCTTTAGGTTTGTCTTTAGAGACAAAATCTGTGAATCTCGATTTAGCTAATTTTAATCTTTCCCCTCCTGCAACCCCATTGTTTCAGGAATTCCATCAATATTACTGTATTTGATTTTGTTGAATATGAATTACTAGAACTATCAACACTTGATTTGTTCAACATATCATATCGATGTCATGCTCTCATTCTGACAAGGTAGATTCTATCATGGGATAGAGTCATACGCAATTGCTTTCTAAACTTAAACACATTATTCTAAAGATTTCAAATATGCCTCGACTTCTGTAAATATTCCCGATAACGGAAGTTTAACTTTCCCGTGTGCCTGTACATTAGCGACAACCAATTAACAAAATTCTCTGACATATACTTCTTTTAATAACTCTTTATTCCCAAAACGCTCTTGAAATAACTCTACAATTTTCTGGTAATTTACATATGTCATTGGATAAGTTTCTAGCAAAAGCCGGGCATCACAGGTTCTACAGATTGAATAAGATATTGAAACTTATTACTATTATCCAAATCTATGTCTTCGTGAATTTTCTCAAACTGGGACCAAAACAAAAGATAATTTATAAACTGCGAATCGAACGGCTTGATATTAAGCTTAGGGAATTTATAAATCTTAGGTTTAGAATAAGTGTAATCGTTGTTACTTCCATTATCATCTTATGTTATTTTATACTCATACCTCACTAACATTACGCTTAATAGTAATAAATTCATTTGAGTAATTTTCACTTTCCACTGCTTCATTACTTGTTTCATCATCGCGTTGATCGTCATCTACGATGACCTCTCTTATAGCTTCATCTATAGCTTTAATTTATTTAATCAAATTTTCTAATTTGGTAAAACCACCATTTGGTAAACACATAGTACCCTTATCTAACGGGTCTCCTTTAATTTATTCTGTTAATAGATTTAACGTTCTGGTAAATAACGAACGCAGAAGTGTATGTTATTTCTTTAATTTATTCATATTACAAAATGTTAGAATAAATGTACTCAATGAATACAATATCTACCCTATATATATATATATATATAAAATCGTAACGAAACGAATTTATGAAAAAGATATTATGAAACGACTGAAATGAAACCAATTTATGAAACGATTCTATGAAATGACTGATTAAACAACTAATTACGTTTCACGACGATTTCTCCTAAAATATGGAAAACTTTGCGATGACATTAACACCAAAAATCAGCATTGGTCCGCAGATTTCAAAACTGGTATTAGAATTTTTTAATTCGACTTAGTTTTTGAGATATTAATTTTATTTTTCGAATTTTAAATACTTTTCTCTAATGATGGCAAACCAAATTTTAATCATAACAGATATTTTTTTCATACTTTAGAAAAAGTTATTATTTTAAACTAATTTGGTGACCAGTTTGGCCTCCCTTAAATACATGCTAAGAAATGTATCATATTACTTTTATTCATAGTTCGATTTACTTGAACAATCTTTCCTCAAATCGAAAGATTCTGATAGGGAAATCAAGAACACGGTATTTTTATGTTAGTGGGATGCAGGTGATAAATCGCCAAATATTTTTCCCGTCGCATTTTTTTTTTTTGTATTTCATTAATTTCATCTAAAATATAATCATTTCATTCATTTTATTTAAAATACAAAATTTTCATTTAAAACTGAAACATTTAAAATTAATGGTTTTCACTTCTTTCTTAAAAAAAAAAAATTAGGCACGGATGTCATATACGCACCGGGGTACCTATTTGGCGCCAAAATTGCATTATTTTGATTGACATGGTAACGCGGCTACTGTTGTTTATTAAATAATTTTTATTTACTTTTATTTTATTTTCTAAAATTTTATAATTTTTTTGTTCTATAGTTATTAAATTTTTTGGTTATTTTCTTTTAAAAATAATAGAAAATAACTAAAAAATACGGTACTACTTAATTATTCCGTCGACCAATTTCGACAAATTATATAAATCGCCAAACCACTCGCCAAATTATTCAAATTGACATAATTTTTATTTTAAATAACGAAAAAACAAATAAAATAGTATAACATTAATAAATATACAAATAAAACGTCGAAATAAAAAACACTTGATGACGTAAACACGTGTAACTTACTTAAAGTCAAGTGAATGTGACATTTAGGATCAACCATTATTGGCATTTAATCTTATAGTTTGGTGATAGATTTTTGGTCGACGGGATATCTAAGGAATACCAAAAATGCATATGTAACTGGTATTCGAAAACGAGGTTATCGTCAAATTTTCGTAAAACAAAAATCACGTCAAAACCGGTGCGTATAGGACATCTGACCAAATATTAAGTAATGCAACAAACCATGATATTTAATTTCAACTTTAAAGCAATGTTTTAATTTACCACTCGAAAAAAAAAAAAATGTTAACTGACGAGTTGAAAAAAAGCTATTGGCGAGATTTGTACCCGGCTAGCGTAACAGTATCAAGAATTCATTGCGACCATGGCAACTTTTATGTAGTTTTATTCGGAAACAAATTGATTTTTTAATAAAAATAGAAAACTTTCGGCACACATGTCATATATGGCCCCATATTGGCGCGATTTTTTCTGACGCCAATATCATATACGCAACAGGTACTTAACTGGCGCCAAAGTATCGTTATTTTGCTTGATATGGTAAGCCAGATGTTGTTGTTAATGCTGTTGATGTTTTTCCCAAATTGGTGTCGAAAAACAATCGCGCCAATATGGTGCTGTATACGATATCTGTGCCAAACTTTCAATTGAAAACCGAAGGGACCGTATTTATTTATGGCAATTACATCACTTGGACTATTATAATATAGATGAAATAATGGCGATAGAATAATATTTCTCGACTTATCACCTGTGCCTGGCTAACATTAACCCTCCGTCTACCAGACGGGTCCATTGGACCCGAGAGGTACATACAAAATATTCATTCAAACCAGAAATTTCTTTAAAATAAACTAAGTATATAAACCAGACAAAAATAAGGTAAATAAATAAGTTAAATAGTTTTAAATAAAAATTCTGGTGTAGAACGTTTTTTTAAAACTTGAATAAAATTCCCGGTAGATCTAGGGTTAAAGTATCGAAATGGCACCATGAATATAAAAAGCGAAGTGGTCCGCCCGGAACTGTTGATGACTGTCACATGACTTAGGCTATTGCTATAGAAATTGTTTTAAAATACCGTTAGATAAGGACTCTGTACACTTAATTCATTTTATTTTAGCTTATCTTTAAATGTTTAACTGATTTACTTACGAAAACAACCATTGGATGTCTTAACAGCAACAGATTCGGCCTTAAATATTTGCAATCAAAGGGAATTGAATGGAGACCCGTTTACAGGGAGATCTGCACAGCTTTTTTCAGTATCATTCAATCTTCTCTAATACTTTTAAAACCGATCCGATTAGCGTGTTTTTAGATTCTGCGGTGTCTGAACGGGGGGGGGGGGGGGTTGGCGAGCGTAGCTTGCAGGGGTTAGAGCCCCTTAGTATACTCTATAAAATCAATTCAATAATTCAACATCGCTATCCAATTGTCCCTGTTTCGTGCGCCCGATGTATGCATGTTACCAAGCATAATGATGGGTTCGAAATATGTAATTATTTAAACTTTTTTTGTTGATCACAAATTATATTTACATATTTTGAAATAGCAGAATTGGGAGTTTCGAAGAGGTATTGAATTGACAAAAATGTGAATTAATTTCACCTTTAAAATGATCATCATGCTCTATTTTACCAACAGATGACACTAATGCATACATACTTTCTGTGTTACCTTAATTTTCGAAGTACTAATTCAAGAAAATTGACGAAAACTCTTCTAAAAAACTTTGATAGAGATACAGACGATAAAGTAACCATAAACACGCCAAAAGAAATTCTTTTTAACCACTGAAACAACAAAAAATCAGATACCAACTTTTATCTCTTAAATTTTAACCTCTTCTCCTGTGATAAAATAAAATGAAAAAGAAACGGAAAACAAAAACCATAGCAACGAGCCGCGTTTAACAAATAAAATAAAATATCACAGTGGCTTTTGCCAAAGCTATGCGTATAAATAATATTAATTTACCAATTCTTAACATTAATATAAACGTTAAATTATATATTTTATGTAAAAAAAAAAAAAAAAAAAAAAAAAAAAAACTTAATGTGCTGAATACTTTTAAATCTTTTAAATACCTGTTTATCTAAGTAATTTTCAATGAAAGCATATAAAAATAAAAAAAGATTTCAATCAATGTTCATTTGATAAATTTTACGAAATCTAAAAAAAATGTTATACTTTGTCATTAATTTTGTATATGTGCTGATATAAATCTTGAATTTCCCTATTTAGGAGACACTTTTCGAAGTTTCATTATGCCCAGTCAGGCGTCTAATGTGGAAAAAATTGAATTTGCGAGTTATTTTCTCCAGTAATTAAGCTGTGACTTAAGGTTTCTATCTATTAATAAAAAAACTGTTTAAAGTTATTGACTGTTTATAATAAATCTAGAAATTATGAAAATAACACTTTCACCTATATTAAATGTAAAACAGGTCGCATTTGCTATAATTCTCTTCTACTTTTCTGTTATTTTTTCAACTAATGTCGGTTGTTTGCTTAGGCAATAAATTGCGTAACGGTTATGAAACGAATTTTAGCCTTTTGGCGGATGAAAAGTTTAGAATCTTGTATTTTTAGCAACCGATTTATCAATTTGACACGTCAAACATTATTTTTAAAGAGTTGCAGTTTTCTAAAGGGTTTTCTCTCATAACTTCATCTTCGAAGCAGTCATTAATTTTATCGTGTGAAATGGTTTAATTAGCAATATGACCACAGAGATTTTGAAGCTTCGTTGTACATCATATATCTTAATTCAATCACATTCTTTAAATAAACCATACATTATTCTAAATGACTTTGTAACGCATTCTTATGCTTTTCCGGAACAGCTGTAAGTAACAAATGAAATAGTGAAAATTAATGTATCATATGATCAATATTCTGTAAATTAAATACTAAACATATTTCTATCAGATAAATTGTATTTTAAAAGTAATTTAAAGACGCAGTGCCGGATTATTAATGTAATTTATGATAGTGTAAACGTACTAGTTAAAATGTATCTAAAATTATTTATATTACATTTAAACTTATTATTATGTTGTGGAAGTTACATTATAATGGTAAATAAAAATTTGAAATGCATGCATGAATATATACTCTGTGAGCTAAGGTAATTATATATCACGTGTTTGAATATTTTATCAAGTCATGTAATGTGGTGCGTTAAATCACAAAAATATTTTTGCATAAATTTAACACCTCAACCTACGATTTACGTTTCAACAGCCTGTGACAAAACGTAAACAAGATCGAGCAGCCTCTGAGCCATTCCACGTTTCGGCAAGTCGGTCCTAAGTTGTACCAAACGCGCACGATTTGCGGAATGTAAATATATGTGTAAGATACAACTGGTTTAATTTTGTGGAATATTTGATAAGTAATTAATACCTCATGAAATAATTGTAGTAGATATATATCAAAAAGTTTATTAGTAATCCCGTTAGCCTTTACCGTCGCATCACGAGCCAAGAGCGTAATATTTACATTTGGCCCGACAGATGTACTACGGGCCAGGTCCGAAATAATCATTTTTGACCTGGATACAAGACTATGTGTATCACACGTAGTTGTTGGTTAATGGGTTAATAAATTCTTGTAGACCAAACTTTATAATAAGATTATTGACCATTTGAAAAAATGGTTATTGTTCTCTGTCAGGGTAGGAAATCAAAAATATATCTGAAGTGTTTTATTGGTTGAATCCGCATTTTATTCGTTTTCTGATTGGTCTATACAGTAATCTGTATTTCCCTTTACTTTCAACAGAGATGGATGCTTCTGTTGCCACTATGACAAAAAAATAATAAAAACTACAAAAAAAATCAATAACTTAGAAACAAATTGTGATACAGCTTTCAAACAAATTGCATTTAAAAGTACATTTTTATCTCTATACGACGGTGTAAAAAGTAATATTGTGGGATGTTTAGAAGTTTAAGAATTAAATTTCATTTAAAATTGGTCGATGGAAAAACCTTTTCCCGAACAGCCAATGAAATGCTTGGATAATACGTAAGTTTCAGGTGGAAAATACGTAAGTTTCAGGAAATCTGACGAGTTGCAGGCGATTTTTGTCGCTTTCAATTTTTACGTGTAATAACACTATTAATGTTTAATTCATGGCGTACGTAATGCATTATCAACTCCGTGCGATTTTTTATGTCTTAAATTTTAGTCTTTGAAAAAATCATTTTTCCAATGGTCGTTGTAATTTGTTAAATTGCTTTTGTTTGTTTGTTTTTGTTTGTTTTATGTACACAACTAATTATCGATGTTTTCAAAAATAGGACTTGATGCATAAAAGTTTTATTAATACTATCATACATATAATTGAGTTTTTGTTTTCGAATTTCCTAATGCTTGTTTTATCTCTCGGTCCGCATGAAACATTTCATTTTTTTTTTTTTTTTTTAAGAATTGTTCTCAAATCAAAACTGGCAGTTTGACGTGTGTTTTAGTTCATTGTTGTTCTCAACCACATCCACTCAATTCATAAAATATATAATCTTACAATTTTTTAATTTTTCAGAATATTCTGTCAATTTTATCGCTTTGTGCGAAATATCTGGACGCGACATCGCAAGAGGGAAGAAACACATCCGTCATAAAAATACAATCGCTTATAGCAGAATATATAATTCATTTATAAAAAAATGAAAATTATTTGATGACAAATCACATCAATAATTATTCTTATCAAGGTTTTATATTTTAAAATGTGGGCTGAAGTTTCGCGTTGTTAAGAGAGAATTTATTTTTAAGAAACGTCTTCAAAAATGTTTCAAAATAACTTTTATAATCCAAAAAGTTAAATTCTCATGATGGATAGGAAATTTTAAATTCCTTAAATTAAGCGCAATCGTTTTAAAATGTGTTAGTCTTGTAATGATATTTTCCTTTTCTTATGATGTACGAATCATAGAAGTGTTAAATTATTATTCTATGCTATTCCATTTGTAAATAAATTTCTTTAAAATGTAACAATATGACATAGAGGAGACATAATTCTTACATCATTAGCATAAATGATTTGCCCCAAAACAACAATCATTCATTCAGCGCTAAATCAGTAGATATGTTTCAATAAAACATTTTAAAAAAATGCAATCTTCCTATTTCACCACAAAATGCTGCATACCTTTTTAACACTTTCCAACAAAGTTGAAAAGTGTTTATGACTTCGGTTTGTCTGGCCGTCTGACCGCGCTCTAACTCTCGTAAGTATAGTCGGATCGTTCTGAAATGTTTGGATGTTAGTGACCTCTACCATAGCACGATCCCTATTTCAAATAAAGTTTCTAGCATGTTTAGTCCATTTACAGGGACAGTCAAAATTTTCCGTTACATTACGGCCTATGGGAAAAAATCGTTTAAAATGGTTTTAAATGATGTTACATGCTTTCAAACCCAATAAAGTTCATATGCATTGATCAAGTGCACTAAAATATACATTCTACAGAATATACGATGCAAAGAATAGTTATTATTCATTTACAGGGCCACACAAAAGAATTCCGTTCATAATGGTATAGGGGAAATTGTTTGCGCTGTATGTAAAAAGATTCCAGATACTATATTGTAACCGAATTACTGTATATTAGTAATGATTGCTCGAAATGCACTTTAAATTATGATATGCGCTTTTTTAGGGTTTCATTCATCTGACGAAACCCTATTCGTCTCGCTCCTCTGTCTGTCTGTCTGTCCGTCTGTTCGTCTGTCACAGTGCCCGTTCTCAGAAACTACACATGTTGGAGACTTGAAATTTTGCATAGTTATATCTGAATACCATACACCATGCATCCTACGACAAATCATAAAATTTTGAAAAAGTCGTAGATTTAACTTTTGGGCTGCCACATGTGTACTTTAAACAATTCTTTCTAAGTGAGCCCCTAATTAGGTTGGAGGCGTGAAATTTTACATACTTATAGCTGAACACCTGTGATGAAATGACAAATCATAAAATTTTGAAAAAGTCGTACATTTAACCCTTTGGGCTCCCACATGTGTATTTTAAGCAATTCTTTCTAACAGAGCCCATTATTAAATTGGAGATTTGAAATTTTGCATACTTATAGCAGAACACTCGAGGCCAAGCGACAAATCATAAAATCGTGAAAAAATCTTACGTTTAACCCTTTGAGCTACCACATATCTATTTTAAGCAATTCTTTCTAAGAGAGCCCCTAATTAAGCTTGAGACATGGATTTTGCATACGTATAGCTGAATACCTCATACCACACGCCAAATCATAAAAATTTCAAAAAGTCTTATATTATTTACTCCTCTGGGCTCTAACTTGTGTATTTTAAGCAATTTTTCTAACCTCCGCCCTTTTCACCCGGGGAGCACTTTTCCAACTTTTTCCGACACCCCTTTGACCATTCTTTCATATTATGCGCCATTGCCATACATATTTTAGTTCCAATTTTTACCGTCAGTGGGCGACTACTTATCTTGGGTGCTATCGGCCCAATACCCTCGACTAATATATCTACGGATAGTATATAAAATGGAGCTTCGTTCGGATAGAAGTTTGTTTAGAATAGAGTGCGCCCCTGGATGCGAAATGTGGAAATAACAGATTTTTCAAAAGGATAAAGTGTTTTGAAAGGAATATTAAACGAAACCCTCTGTGCGATCTGTGATCACACTTACCTACTTGTTCACTATATTTATGCATACTATAAAGTGCGTATAAATGCTATAGTTTATATACAGAGCTACAGAAATGAATTCTTAAATGTTACTGAGTATGAGCATAAATTGCTTAAAGGTGGGTTTTAAAGGATTTATGCATTTTTACGCTGAACTGAATTTAGTGTACTAAGAAATATTTGTAGAATATAGATAAAATTATATACAGGGCCACGCAAAAGTTGGATACATGGCCGTCTACGGGTGATAATTTTTCGAAATGTAATTTCAGTAGTTTTAAGCGTGTTTTAGTTTGTATTAAATTTTAACTAAATAGTTGCATTTAATAAAGGTTCTAGGTAAACTACAGGGCTGTACAAAAGTATTCAAGTATGTTTCCATCTGTTAGTATAAATTGCTGAAAGATGAATTTCAACCTGTTATGCATTTTCTTGCTAAATTAAATTTTCCCATTATATAGCATATATATCTACATACAGATCGAATACAGGGCTGTTCAAAAGAATTGGGATACATATTCGGCTAAGGGCGGTAACTAACGAAATCAGATTTTTAAATGTTTACTCAGTTATCTTATTTACCTTATTTCCCTAACAAACGATGTTTAGTTAAAGCTTTCAGGGAGTGTTGGAAAGTGTTTCATAATCTATGCTGTACGCATGATTTTTTCTCACTTGTTAATTATTATCTGACTACGGTGAACGTTAAATCAAGTTTTAATTTACTAGCAACGTCCATAGCAACGTAGCATAGCAACCGAAACAGATATAACGATTATTTGTATTTGGATTGATGACCATTTTAGATATTTATTATTCTTAATCGATTGACAGAGGAACTGCAATCAAAAATACTATTCTACTTTTCAGATGTACACATCCAAAAAGTATGTAAAAAACATCTCATTTAAATCAATCGTATTACTGAGTATATTAGGCATATTCTTGTATTGGGAAAATTGTATTTTCATCCGAAAATCCACAATATGAGTTTTTTCAACAGAGTGAGTCTTCTCAACAGAATAAATGTCAGGTAATGGAACTAGAGTAAACGCTGGATAGGAAATTACAGATGATAAATTTTAACACAATTATCGCAATTGCTTAAAAATTGATATGAGCTGTAATTTAACAACGGAAAAATGAAAAGAGTCTGGGCAAGGATTGAACCAGACTTATTGAGCTCTTTCTCATTTAAGACCGGTCTCGGATGACACAGCATTGGCAGCTTAAGCCCCAGGGGCTCTTTTTCAATTCCTGAACTTGACATTTTTTCACTCAGTTGCAAAATTAGAACTCATACGATTTATTTACCGATTAGAATAATTGTGTTACATTTAATGATATTTAATTATGAATCTTGCGTATACGGTAGTTCCATTACCTGCGATTTATTCTTTTGAGCTGTTTCAGATAACCGACAAGATTCCATCATCAATAACGTTAAATGGGTGAATTATTTCCGCAGATTCGTTCAGGATAGTTCAGTTGCCAGAACATTGGCAACTTAAGTTAAATCGTCCATGGTTCGAATCTTGTCCTGAACATTTTTTTGTCAGTTGGAAAATTACAATTAATATGATTTATTTACCAAGCACAATAATTGTGTTAAAATTAATTAAGTTAGCCAAAGTCATAATGTATTTCGTTAAATTACCTTTCTATTGTTTAAATTTCTTAATTCACAGTATATAGGTTAATCACAATGTGTTTCAATGAGTATAAAGCGTAGGCACGAAATAACAATGGAAAATAATAATGTAAAATATTTATCACTGATAGCATTGTTCTTAGAGTTACTTTGTTAATGCTGTATAGGGTGAAAACTAGTCATAGACGTAGGAAGTGCGCCAAAAGAAATTTCCTCGATCAGAGAAAAAAGTGCAATGACATTTGTGGTTCCAAGAAAAATGTTCTGAACAGCCAACTATGCTGAAAGAGAGTTTAGACGATTTTGTGGATGCAATTCCGTCTACGATCAGAAAGCAATTCTTTGAAAAATTCAGCTAAACTACTATTGTCAACTACATTATCGGAAGTTGTAGAATTTGGGCTGGTGATCGATATTCTCAAATCTACGATACGGGCGCACGTTTCAATTTACTGACGTAATTGCCTTTATTTCAAACGACCTTACTGTGTATAAATTATAAAATGGATCTTATCATTATCTAAAATAGTTTTTGCGTAGTAAATTTTTGTAATCAGAGCAAAACGTTATACTCATCTTATGTATTTTTTTCTTTTCTGAAATTTATATAGCTGGCAAAAAATCAGAGTTTTAATTTTAATTTTAATAGTGAGACTGAAATAGTTCAATTTGAATATTTTGAATATTCACACTATCAGAGTAGATTTTTTTCACAGCTAAAATTTTGAGAAGTCTATAAAACTATATTTTTTTCATAAAATATATTAAAAATTCATTATTTTCTGATAAACTTTCGAATTTATATGACTCACGATGTTCTTACAATTTCTCGCAGAAACTCACAAGCGATAATATTGAAACATTTAAAAACGTTAAACTCTTATGTTACAAACTGTTAAATCTTTTATGCTCCATTAAACAGCTGGATGCTATAAAATATTTACGTTAATAATCAATTTTTAACTATTAAGGTTTTTTTCTTTATTTATTTTCAATTTAACTAAAATTAATAGCTTATTTAGCATATTATTTGTTTTGAATGTTTTATTTCAAACGACTATTTATTTAGTGTCGCTAATTATGTCATCTAAAGAATTATATAACTAAGGAAACGAACTTTCTCTAATTGGATTTCGTTTTAACTTGTTTGTATACAAATCCCATATGGATATAAAAATTAGAAAGTAAACATGAATGCTTTATAATGTTTGCAAACTAATTGTTTTACTAGTGATATGTTCTAGAATACTTTGTACTCAAAGTGTTATTTATTATAATTTGGAAATCAGATATTTTATTTTACATAAAATAAACCTATATATATAACATTGTTTTACTCAAGTACCATAATTTTATATACTTCCATTTTATGTTTCTAATCGATATCCTGATACATAAAATAATTTAAAATTATTCTGGTTTTCTTTTAATGTCTCAAAAAACTTACGTACGGTAGAACCGTCCGAATCAATTGGGACCAGACCCCTTTCGGATAAACAAAAATGGTCTATTTTAATTAATTACTGAATGCATGTTGAAAATGGGAGAGAAAATTTATTTTTAAAGAAAAAGAGCTTTAAATTAAATGGAAAGGCAACACTTTTACATGTTAAGCGTACTTACAAGTGCTGTACATTAGTATAGTATGCACTTACCGTACTGTAAATGAAAGTCATTGTTTGCTGAACATTTGCGTCAAAGTAAGCTGTTTGACAATTTTCATCAGGTTTAGGGCAGCCAAGTCGCGCATCTGCGTGACAGTGAGAAGTTGCAAGTGGTCACACTCGGTCTGACGCTTCATCCACTTCAACGCAGTTTGAAGGTTTGCAGATGCTTCGATAGCTGATGGTCCCGTGTCTGCTTCAACTTCAACATTAAGGTCATGTTCCTCGACACTTTCTTCTCTCACACTTGCAGTAAGTTCATCATCATTTAGAATTTGAAACCCAGGGTCTAATGAATCACACCATCTACTCTCCTATATCTTCAGCACTAACTTCTGAACATCGAGGAATTTTCAAAAGAATGTTTCTGAATTCCTCTAGAGGTAAGTCATCTTCATCTTCTCCTGTCTCTTCCCTTTGCTTTCTTGATCTTCTTTTTCCTTTTTATACTTTACCTTCTCTGCTTAATAATGTCACAATATCCCAATAATGTTCGCGCTGCGCCTACACTAGTTTCGCGGAGGGAAGGACGATAGAGGGCGTAGACAGAATCATTATTTTGCGAATTGCAGTACGTTTTCGTCTAATATTTTTTCTGAAATTCTGAAGGGATTCGGATAAACAGCGTTCCGCATTGTCGGAGTTCGGATAATTGGAGTTCTACAGTACTTAAGCTTTATGCAAAAATTTTAAATTCTTTTTCGAAATGATGCTCTATTTCGAAAATGAAAATTCAACACAGAATTCACGGTTAATGATATTATACTGAATAGAAAAAAAATTAACATGACTTTAAGAAAAGACCTTTTACGATTCGACTAACAATAGTATTGGTGAACGATTTGTAGCAGATTTCCAAGATATTCTTTTATAAGGGCACTCTAACAGACGAGTGAGTACCTGTGATTTTCAATGTGATCATGTTGTCCAGAATTACTAACATTTGTGCGTGTATACGAAATATACTGTGCCTCTTTTTATGTTTCAGAAAGTGCGTATGTATCTGCGGAATCGGGCTGCCACGGTTATTTTACAATAATATGTTAAGTAGGTAACTGTGGTTATATTTACATGGCTAATACCTATTTGTAGACAGATTTTAACCTTAATCATCGCATTTGGGACGGATATCGTTTAACGATATCTAAGTTCTCTCGCGCTAACTATAATACGTGGAGTTGTAGAGCGGAGTATCGGTTTAAACATAGAACTGTAGTTTGCTGCCAGACTGTGACCGTTTGGTAAGAAGTTGAGTTTCTTCCTTCAATAAAGAAGCACGGTGACACACGGAGTCTGGCTATCTATAAGTGATGAATTCAATTTTTACAACTGACCGAAAAACTGCTCAAGACATACTCGAACCCAGATTCTTTGACATGCCAAAAGTTCTAGGTTCGAATCCTGTCATGGTCTTTTTCACGCTCATTTGGAAAATTTGAATACGTATGATTACTTTACAAATCAGTATGGTTGAGTTAAAATAATAGCGTATCTGCATATCCATCGTTTATATAGTGTTCCATTACCTGCGATTTATTCTGTTGAGCTGTTTACATGGCAGTCCAGATGATAATTGCAATAAGGTTATCGAAGCGAAATATTCCTGCTGGTCGTCAGACTAGGTAGTTCCAAATTCTGGTTACATTTGATTCTGGTTAAAAAAATTATCCAAATTCTGAAATTATGATAAAAAATTGTGAAAAATTATGAAATATTTTAGATTATGATGAAAAATTATGAAAATATCCGAATTCTGGTTCCATTTGGTTCCATTGACAATGTAACCAAAGGTACTGGGTTCGAGTCCTGTCTTTCGCATCTTTTCGTTCAGTTAGAAAAAATGAATTCGTATGATAATTTTACCAATCAGTATGATTCATTTAAAAATAATGTTTTCTATTAATGATAATTGCATTAGAATAATTGTAAAATTAAGGGTTATATTTGCTGTTTAATGTTTGGAAAGCAGTCTTCTTCAATTTTACTTAGGTTGTTTAATTTCTCTTCTTTCGTTTTGCAGTGCTTCAATAAGTAAACTGTTATTATAGTTACACTTTCTTCCTATCCTTATTTCAAATGTGCATTTTCAAATGTGAAGGATCCGTCACAAATGTCGCCAGAATAATTATTGAATCCATGTTATACTCGGAAGGACTATATGTTCTAGGGTAAGGTGATGCAGGACGGCGCACTTTAGGTATTTCTTTAAATAACAATAAATGAAGATATTTAAGGGATAATGTTATACTTTATTTATAATCTTAGATTATTAGGCTAACAAAAAAAAAAATGCATTCGTCAACTTATAAGAAACACTTTAGGTATTATTTGTAAAAAGATTATCATCCTAATTGCGCACTCTTGTTCAACCATTGAGGGCAAGTGTGCGCAGACAAATGTGCAAGAGTGCGCAATATAAACAAGTTTGAAATTGCACGTCAAATGTGACCAATGTGGTGCGTTCGTACTATAACTAGTTTTATAAATATTTTTTGCACTGCATATTTTATTTAATGTACATTTTAGTGCACTTCCTAAGTGCTTATCAATTTCATTCTGTTCGAAAGTCTGTAACATCATTAAAATGCACTTGATATATTTTCCATATTGGCCGTAATGTAAAGGAAACATTTTGACTGTCCCTGTAATTAAACTATGCATCCAATTTTCATAAAATTTGAAAAAACTCGACAAAATTATGAAACAATTATATATCTTAAATTTCAAACGATTCGGTTTGTAGTTTTTGCGCTGTTATATGCGGAGAGACAGACGGACAGACGGACTGAACGACGATTATAGGTGCCACGTATTTATATAATTACGACCGCACCTAAAAAAAGCGTTTCACTCCGAAATGTCGTCTTTGTAGTGACCACGACCTGCGTAGTCGATGCACCCTTCGTGCCACCAGTCTCTCTAAGATCTGATTCAGTCCTTTACGATTGGTTATTTACAGATTTCTGAGCAGCTGGACATATTCACTGTTTTCGGCTTCCTGAATTTACTGTTACACTTTCATTGGCAAAGTTTTTTGGCTTTTTCCACAGCGTCATCTTCAAGCTACCTTTTGTCTGTTGAACTACTTAAAATTTCAGACTTTCTGCTCCTCTTAATATAGTATCTCAGGACACATGATTCTGGATACGATAACGTAACTATTAATTTGACGTAAGAGGAAGTTGCTGAAATCGAAGATGTACCTTGCGGAACACAAATTGAATTTATTTCAGATTGACAGTGTGTTTTTTCTTTACTTAGCTTTTTCTGCCTTTTCTGAAATATCATTTTCTATTGAAAGGAATTCTCTTTCCTACTCATTTTCAGTGTTCTGTTGTTCAGCTGACATATGTGGTTCAGCAAATTTAGAAATCATGCTTTAGCAACAGTAGCAGTCTTTCCAAAAAGAGTTGCGCACTCTTCAACATTTTTGCACTGGGCACTCTTGCATTATCGTCACTAAATATATTTGATATATCAGTAATGCCAACTATTGATAAACAAATCCAAATCACTTAGGTGACAAATAGTCCAATAATAACCTAATCTATAGAAACATAGAAAAAATTAAAAATAAATTAATTGTGTAATCTTTATTATGATCCGATTTTCCAAATTCATAAATATTGTAACGTGAAGGTGAAAAACCCTTTCTTTTTTTAAATCATTAAAGATTTAACCAAAATATGCAGTTTTTTTGCACCATAAATATATCGAGTGAATACATCGTTTACAACTGTAGCTAAATGCAAAAATCTGTTTTGGGGTTAGATAATCTCCCCACGTACTCTTCTACTGTACATCGCGTACTCTTGTATACTGCATAAACTTACACCATCTTATCCTGCAACAATGTCACAGAAAAAAAATAAACACTTCCTGTTAAAATGTTCATTGAATGTAGAATCACTCACACGGCTTGAGAATAATTGTTTTAGTCACGTTTCAAGCTAAACGTTATCGACAAACGTTGACTGAGTTAACCCCTTAATTCTCGCTCCCGTGATATTCACGGGCTGCGTCTTTTATTCAGATTGTTTGATTCCCACCAGTTTTATAAAATAGTATAATTGGCTTTATTATAGTATCATTTTACCTGTCAATAAATAAGGTGAATATTTCTTTTCCAAAAATGTGGCACCAATAAGCAATTTGAATTTTTAAACCGCAATTTAATGTGACCGTTAAGGGGTTAAATTAAGGGTATTTCATTTTTCACGTGACAAAGGTACGTAACGAAATTATTCTGCTGTAT
This sequence comes from Maratus speciosus, assembly GCA_963932465.1. Lineage (NCBI taxonomy): Eukaryota > Metazoa > Arthropoda > Arachnida > Araneae > Salticidae > Maratus > Maratus speciosus. The sequence continues at coordinate 521,167,951 of OZ010795.1, read as the reverse complement.
ATTCTATTGCACGTTGAAGAAGTGATGTGATTTGAGTATTCAGTGGCTATATACAGGGTGTCTCAAAGGAATTAACCTAGGCTTTTATTCTTTAAATCTTGATCATCGACATATATATTAAATCATATTTACGTAAAAAAGTACAGAAGTTTATGAAAACAATTAAAATTTTCACGGGATTAAATTTGAAAGAATACAAAATTAAAATTTTTATATGGCGTACTTAGGTAATGTGGAGATTTTTTGGCTAATCTTAAGATTAACTACACTGGCTATCAAAAATTAAGGAAAAGTCACAAAATGCTAATTTTTAAGTACGCGAATTCTCAAAAGGAAGTAATGTAATTTGAATAATTACTATCTCTGCAGAACAGCTAGTCCATATAACATCTCATTCAGGTCACACATGGTCACAAGAGTCACAGTCACTACGGCGAAACAAAAAATAAGAAATTCCATACGTCTCTTTTATGAGTCTCAAATGACTACTATATGTGACTCCACTGACAGGTCCCTGTGACTGCTGCTTTGTGACGAGTCACCAGGTGACTTTGCAATGTCGTTTCATTGAGGCTCTCGTGTGACTCTCATCTGGATATTCAATTTCAAAGTCATTGTGCACGTTGCATTATGATAAATCACCAAATAATGTCACATTAAAGTCACATGGTGACTTTCTGTCACATGACTTTGTCAATTGGTAACAGAGACCCTACTGTAAAGTCACCACTGTGAAAAGTGGTGAAAAGTCACCATGTGACTTTAATTTGACATTATTTGGTGATTTATCATAATGCAACGTTCACTATGACTTTGAAATTGAGTCTCCAGATGAGAGTCACACGAGAGTCTCAATGAAATGACATTGTAAAGTCACCTGGTGACTCGCCACAAAGCAGCAGTCACAGTGACCTGTCAGTGGAGTCACATATAGTAGTCATTTGAGACTCATAAAAGAGACGTATGGAATTTCCTATTTTTTGTTTCGCCGTAGTGACTGTGACTCTTGTGACCATGTGTGACCTGAATGAGATGTTATATGGACTAGCTGTTCTGCAGGAATAGTAATTATTCAAATTATATTACTTCCTTTTGAGTATTCCCGTGTTTAAAAATTGGCTTTTGTGACTTTTCCTTAATTTTTGATAATCAGTGTATGTAATAAAACAGTTTTCCTTATTTAAAATGATCGGCCTGATAATTCTAAACATTATCCAGAAGATTTGCATATTACCATATTTGTGTATTATATGTTGGTGTATGTGTGTTTTTACCCAAATGATTTTAATGCATTATAAAGAGTTACGAACAATAAAAAAAAGTATGAATACGAGATACATAAATGCAAACATTTCTGAAATGTGAATGATAATGATAATATTAAAATAATTCGTTTGCATTTTCGTAATTTACTAACGTATTCCAGTCCTTATTGCTTAAATTGCTTTTCCTGAACGTCGCAGAGCTTCAGTACATAGTGATGATCATTTTTGAGTTTCGAATTCTTTTGAATAACGTTATACTTCTAAGCTTATCTGAAACTGTCAGATTTTTAATTTTTCATTGTTATGCAAAAAAGATAGCAAAGAGTTTTACAAATTTTCTTTTAAATAAACTTTTTGTGACGAAACTCTTTGTCTTTGCAAAGGTTTAAAGCTTGTATGTTTACAAGAGCATCTTTACAAGATATAAAAAAACATTAGTTTTTTAAACATGTTACGTTAAGTGATAATCGTTTACTTATTTGACAACATTCGCTAAAATATATCCTTTCAACTAACTTTCTGTTTATAAAAAAAAGTGAAAGTTAATTAAATTTTCATACAGTTGCGTTAAGGAATAATTCATTTACTGTCATTTTTTCTTATTTTTCTTTGTTCTATTGCACAGGATGTCACAAAAGCCCTTGACACATTTTAAAATTCAATAAAAAATAGAGCAATTGTCGTACAGGAGGGCGGTTTCGAATAAAATGCTTCTCTCGATGAAAAGTTATTGTTCAAGCTAATAAAAAAATAGTTTATATAATCTCCCATAGATGGCGCTGTACCTTAAATTAAAACTTAAAACAATCATTTACACATAATTTTAATGTGTCAATTAAAGATTAATAGTTTGTGCAATCCATTAGCATATTTCAATGAGTTTACTTTTTTAGCCCGAGTCATATTCAAACGCAACTCCAGTTCAATATACGTTTTTGCTAACATTGTTTCTGGAATTGTCTGGATCACATGCGTGATTCTTGTCTTAAGTACTTCAGTTTCAGCCACAGCAGAATCATACACTTTGTTCTTTTTCGCTGGAGCCGTCATTTCTGTGTCGTAGCGTCAAATTTAACCCATTAAAGACGGAATTATTATTTCTCTTTAAATGCAAAAATTTCATTTCGTACCACTTTTTCAGAGAAGAAGTATTTATCAGATTTTATCGCAGAGTTTCTGTCATTGGAGAAAATGATTTTTTTTTCTAAATTACTGGTGTCCAAACAGAAAAAGGGTTGTCAGTTAGGCTGTGACCATATGTAACGCTAGTCCTTAATGGGTTAATCTGAAAATCAGAAAAATTGCACGTTTGGAAACATTACAACCAAGCATACGGACAAGTAGCTCCATCTATGATGAAATTTGGAACTAATTATTTGTATTCGTTTGAAAAAAAACGTTTTATCCTGAGAAGCAGTTTAGTCCAAACCGCACACCTGTTCGACAATTACTTGATTATGTATTGAATTTTAAAATGTGTCAAGGACTTTTGAGACACCCTGTATATTTAATACTTTTTTTCGTTTACTTAGTCTGGTAAAAATGATTATTTCTCAAGCTATGCACTTTAAAATGTTTCTTGTTCACTTAAAAGGTGACAGATACTATTAATACAGATGTTACAATTCAAAATATACGTTTTATTTAACTTTTCGAGTTGTTGGACTATCTTTTTTACAGTTCATGGGAACAGTTGGGAAGTGGTAGTGTTGGGAATTGCTTGGTAAGTGGTGAGGTACCAGAGTATCCTCTAATTTCTAACGTATCTGAGAAGGATTCTTGCATTCTCAAGGCTTACATTTCTTGTTGGCCAACGTGATTCAGGTGTGTGTGTTGTTTATGACGGCCAATTATCTGCACTAGGGATATAGGTCCGAGAGGGGATGCCTACCGTCTGGGTCTTTCTAAGTATTCCTAACCGGTATTTAGGCAAGATTCGAAGAAAACTACTGAAAACTCCAAAAGATTAGGACGACGGGCGCGATTTGGTTCGAACCCAGCACCTTCCGTCTACCAGCTTTGAGAGCAGAAACTCTCAGCCACTAGTGGGGCTCAACGTGAGACAGGAATTTGCCAATAAATAGTCAAAGTTAGACAGGAATTTGCCAACAATTAGCCAATGTTTGTGCCAAGTATTTAGTAATACTTAGGTACATATATTTTCTTTTCTTTTTAGTTATAAAAAATGCATAAATTAATTCATAAAAAATTCAACCATAATTTTAAATACTTACACAGTAAAAATTGCCTGAAAACATCTGAGAAAAAAAAAATTATGAGAAATTATTCAAATGTTATAAACGTTTCTTAATGAATGCATGTGACCACTTTTCAATAAAATCCACATATTATACTCTAAAATTCCATGAAATAACTCTTTAAATTAAACATTTAAAACCATTGCATTCCTCCAATTGTAACATTTTATCGGAACATGTACATGTTTATAATCGCTTTAACAAGTAATAATACGTGTAACTTTCTTAACCGCGATGTAATTATTCATAGCAACAATGTGCGCATAAATTTAATCGTTTCGTAATGAATTCATTATGGAATTGTAATAATACCTCAACTAAGACGACAGACTGATGAGAATTTCCCATTATTTCCGTTTAAATAAATGATCATCAAATATTAATCCGTTACTAATGAATTCAAAAAGATTTAGAAAATGAAATGAATTATTATTGATAACTTATAATATAAAAGGGTTTTGTTTTCACATACTATAACTGACTTTTTTTTAAAAAAATTAATTTGACTTTTGGCACAAAATATATTTTAATATTTAAAAAGACAATAATTTATGAAACACATGATATTTATATTTAATATGTATATAATATATTTTCACTTTTGTTTTTCTTCCTAATTTTTCAATTTTTTAACTGTAGTTTTACAGTAACATATTTAAAACATATTATCATCATTATCTTCTGAATACCTTTAAAAATTAGAGCAGTTTGAGGGTAACATTTTTTTAAAATTACAACGGAATACGTCTTTAGCAATACACTGAGGTGACAAAAGTCATGAGATACCCTGCTAATAGCGTACCGGTCCTCCGATTGACAGGCGAAGTGCAGCAACATGACATGGCATGGGCTCCACGAGTCGTTCGAAGTCCTCTGGAGAAATATTGAGCCATGCAGCCTCTATAGACCGCCATAATTCTGAAAGTGTTGCCGGTAAAGGATTTTGTGCACGAACTGACCTGTCAGTTATGTCCCATAAATTTCGATGGGATTCGTGTTGGGCGATCGCGGTGGGCAAATCATCTGCTGGAATTGTCCAGAAAGTTTTTCAAAGTAATCGCGAACAGTTATGGCCCGGTGACATGGCGCATTGTCATCCTGGAAAATTCCATCGTTGTTTGGGTACATGAAGTCCATTGTGACGTTTTAGCTGAGCTCACGCAGAGACCAGATGACCATAACTTAATAAACATTTTTAATTGGGACCTCCAGATGCCTAACTATAAATTTACATCTCAATGCTTCTCAAAATCCAGATGTAACGTGTAAACAGATTTAATGATGTAAATATCTTTAGAAGTGCTGAGTAGCTTTTGTAAGAACTGAAACTTTTTTGACTAAGATGACTCAATATACCACGTGGGTTGGCTAGGAGATAGACTGAACTCTCGAAAAAGGCCCCGTGGGAGAGATGCTGCTTTGACACGACCGAAGGCGGTCAGTTATCGGTTCTGCTGGAAGGCGATTCGCTCCTAAAAGGATCATTTTTTTATGTGTTAAGACTGTATGTGTGCTTGCTGAAGTGTGTGTCCGTGTGTCGTCAATAAAAAAACTGTTGAAAATGAACTCAAAGTTCTTTTTATTTTAGTTAAGATTAATTCCTTAAGTTAGATTTTTATTGGCGTTACAGCTGGTTGTCAGAAGTCGGATTCGAGTTGTTCGAAGAAAGTTTGGGCACACACGCACACAAAAAAACTTAGCTAGCTTAAGTAAAGTATAAGCCTACACTTTTACACACGGAATGATCAGTTGAAGATTGTTCTTTCAAGAAGTAGAAAAGTCGCTGTCCTGACCAGGAAAAAGAAAATAAAGGAAAGTCCCGTGTGTTTGGAAGAGAAAAAACTGTGAAAATTACTGTGCAGGTCTGAAATCTTGTCCAGCGTGGGAAAAGAGAAGAAAAAGCTCTTATGTTCCATAAGGAAGCAAGTCCGAAATTGCTGTTCGTTTTTTTCTTCTGCAGACGGAAAAGAGAAAGGCTGGTTTTGGTTCGGGAAGAAAGGAAATTAGTTTCGGATTTTCGCCCCGGTCAGCTAGGGGGAAAGGAAGACGGAAGATAGTGGAGAAGACTGCTGCTAGCGGAGAATTGGGAAGAGAGCCTCGAACATCGTCTGGAAAAGAAGGGTGTTGCTTTTCACCCCCCCCCCCCCCTGCTGAAGGAAGGAAGAGAGACTCGGCTGGAGATTTTGGATCAGCCGTTGGAAGGAAGAGAGGATCGTCTAGAAGGTCGTTGAATCGGAGGAAAGTGCTTTCAGTGAGAAAAGGGTAGCAGAAGATTGAAATAAAGATTTTCGGATGCGATACGGAAAAGAGGAAGAAAGGAGAGAGTGTTGGTGGATCTTTTGGTGCGAAGAGAAAAGTGTGAATTGTTTTCCCGGTGGATATATTTCGTTTAAGTGGACCTTAGTGTCAGAAAGTGGTTCGTGTGTTCGGTGGGTCATCCGGCTGAAGAAATCAGTGAAAGATTTAGTTTACCGTTCGTTAGTGTCTGAAGCTTCAAGTGGGGTAAGTCACAATTTTGAATTTGGAGTTAATGTATGGTGATTTTTTTAATTTAATTTAATTTAAAATTGCTGATTTTATGCAAAATTCTAAAACTGAATAACAAAATTTGAAGGTGCATCTAGACATGGGAGTGAGTCAGCATTTTACATATTGTTATTGTAATAAATGTGATGCTTGATTGTGATTATATTGTATGTAAACAGAATATATTTCTTTGTTTGTTGTATTGAAGTAGAGTAGTACCTTTTATATAGAGAAATTTGGGTTGAAAAAAGGGAGTTAGATATGGCTTTTCAGGGTAAAGGAAAAAAAGAAAATTTGAAGAAATTAGTTGATGAACTGGAACTTGCCAGGAGGAGGAACGAAACCCGGATTCAATTAAAGCATATAGTGCTGGAATCTGAGGATTATGGAGAAGAATACTTTCAGGCTCTTTATGAGACTATACTAGCGACAGCTCAGGAAGAATTAGAAAAACAAGAAAGTGAGCGCGCCCGGTTACAGGCTATCGAACGTAAGGACATGTTGCATCAACAGACATGGGATCGGAGATCAGGCCATTCGTAAGGAAAAACTGAAGCAAGAAAAGGAATTAAAAGAACAGGAATTAAAAAATAAATTTGAGCTAGAAAAATTAAGAATCGAGAAAGTATTCCCCCGGCCCCGGAAAATGAAAATAGTATACCTTGGCGTTCCTCGGAACAGAATTAAAAAAAAATTAATCCCGGATTTTAATCCTGAAAAAACAGACATAAGTTTGTATTTGGTTTTGTTTGAACGCCAAGCTAAACGGGTTAGAATACCGAAAGAAAATTGGGTCTCTCATTTAATTGGGCTCCTACCAGTGGATATCATTTCAATTATTGCTAGACAACCCGAGACAGATTCAGAGGAGTATGATAACATTAAAAGTATCTTGTTAAAAAAAATTAAATTAAACCTCGACGGTTTTCGACAAAAATTTATGAGTCATCAAAAATCGCAATCTTTAAATTGGCAAGACTTCTGTTTCGAAATCCGAAATTACTTAAACGAATGGTTAGCGGGCTTAGTAGTTTCTTGGATTGAATTTAATTAGAGGTATTACTTATTATTATTTTTATTTGTAGTTTAATTTTATTTTTATGACATCACTCTGTTTTTCATACGTCATTTTCCATAGGTAGAAGAAAATATTTAACTTCCGTACTTTAAATTTTAATACGTCACTTTGCTCAGGTTTTCAGGATTCATTTTCAGGATACTGAATCATAAACTGGGGATATTGTACGATTGGACGTCGTTAGATACTTGATTGTTTTTACATAGGATTTCTATGGATTCTCTTATAGTGAATGCGTTCACTATAAGAGATATATATATATTGGATGTTGGGAATAAGAATTTTGCATGATCAAAATCTATTGCGATATTCTGATTGAATCTTAAACGAGAGAGTTTCTCGTTTAACCTGCCTGAAACCTGCAGCATAATGAACGGATATATCGGTTCATGGCGGTGAGATGATAAAACACCTTCAATAAAAGTTTTTAGAAAATGATATATGTGTTTTTGACCATTTATATATTTTTTGTTATTTGTATGTTGCTTAAAGTGAATCTGGATTATACGAGTGTGTTTTATCATATCCCCAGTTTTTTACAAAAATATTTCTTTCCGTATTTAAATTGGAGAATCATTTGTTTTATAAGGTTAGTATTATGCAGTTTACATATTTATTTTTATTTATTTATTTATTTATTTTTGATTAGATATGTTCAAGATTGTCCGTTTTAAATAAACATTTAGTAGATTCACTTGTAAATGTTTCTCCATGTAGATGAGAAATAAGAATGCAAGGCTCATTAAGTAAACAGCAGAAAGAATTACGTAAAAATATAAATTACGTTAATAAACATGAAAGTTTTTAAAGATTTTTAGTTTTAAAGTACATAAATTAAAGTCTGAATTCCATTTTAATTATTAAAGGTACACATATGTTAAGACAGAGTATAAATACAATTGAATACAATAAACCCAACTGGTGTGGAAGATTAGCCAGGGCTAGGACTTGAACACGGGTCGACAACGTAACTTGCTCTTGCTCTACTGCTAAGCTTCCCTGGCCGGTATCCTAGCCTCGAAATTTCTCACTAATAAACCAAGTTGATGAACTTCACCGTACATGTATCAGATGGCACTGGATGACGTCACAGTGATGAACAAATTTATTTCTAGATAGATTTTTAGATATAAATAAAATTGTCTATTTAAAAGTCAATAATAGAAAATTATGTTTAATTTTTTTCCATTTTCTCTGTTTTGTACTTATTTTTATACTACATTAGTTTTTCAAAAAAGAAAAAAATAGTGACAGATTGTATCTCAAACTTTTAATCATTGCCCTAAAGGCCCTGTCTCCTATTATCCAAACAGCCACAGAAAAGAAAATGTCAGACAGTCATCCGAAAAAAATATTGAATTTTCTTGTATCTAATAGATAAATTCAGACCTTTTCTGAAAATTTTCTAGTTTCTACTTGCATGTCTAGGGTGCATCTGTATCATCTTAATTGTGTATTTTGAAAGTTATAGACAAACCCTTAACATAATATGATATACATACGTAACACATATTTAAGCGAATATACATAAAATATAGATTTTTTTATGCCTTGACCACAGGAGCTCAAATTTTGTGCAAAATTGGATGATACAATTTGAAAAATCAAAGTTTATGAAATCTTTAATAAGCAAACGACCACTTAAGATTTAACAAATTTCGTACTATTTTAAAGAGTTTCATTGGAAGTCAAGGCATATTTTACGTTAATTTATGCATGACTATAACTCGAGATTTTTCCTTTTTTTGATTTTTGAGGGAGTTTTTACCAGCCATGTATATTTTTGTTTTAGAGGAAAATTGTTATAATATTTTACATATATTACAATATAATTAAATGTAATTTTTAATAAATAAACGTAATTTATGTATCATAATAAAAAATAACTACTACATATGTATATTTATTTACATCATTTATTTTCATCCTGTTTTTTTGTATTTCATAACTTAAAAAAAATACACTAGTCTGTGCTAAATTGTATAAAGTTATTTCAGAATTTTATCAACAAATGTAATTTCATTAATCTCCTAAAATGTTAATTTTAATTAAATTTATAATTTTAGAAGTGAGTAAAATATGCCAAATACCAAACTAATTTTTAAATCATTTTCTGTGAACTTACATAAAGAAAGAGAAAAATTTTGAAAGGACTTACGAAAAAACAGTTCGTTTTTTTTTTACTTTTGTTATTGAGGAGTGCTTCGCCTCAGGGACCTAGCATTGTATTCTTTTTTATACACTTTCTGACAATGAAAGTTTCTAAAGTGCTACTTTTAGAATAAGTTTTTATAAAACATGTATTCGAATTAAAAATATCTTTGTCTTTCTATTGTATTTTGATTTGTTTTTCTTGCTCAGTCTTTTGTCTATATTTTTATCTTAATGTATTCATAAAGTTTCAAGTGAAAGTTTTAAGTTATGCTTAAAACAGATGGGTTTGACAGCACAATTCTTTAAGAGTATTGTGAGTAACTTGTGCATACTTTATACATTTCTTACGCCTTAAACTTTGTTTAAACAAACATAAACATAGAATAGTTATCGTTACATTGTATCAATTGCTATATACAAAGAAGATCTAAAATATTTCGAAATGTACAAGAAGTTTCTTTTGCATTTTGAAACTCTAACTCATACTTATGAATGTATTCTTTTGTTTTCTTCAAAAAAGAAAATGTTCTTTTAAAAAAAATCATTCTCCAGATTTCAATTATAGTACCTATTATTAATAGTTTGCATTTTTTAGTACATGAGGAGTTCAGATTTTGCAAAATTATTTTATGAGGTATAATATTGCATGTATATTCTTAAATATATGGAGCAATCTCATAATCTTTTGACTTTTAAGTCCCTGAATAATAATTTTCATTTTAGTACATATTCTTGTGTTTATTCATTTCATATGCTGGGGAACACCCCATTGCATTATTGCATAATAATATTAACGATATAAATAAGTTTTAGGCGATGTTGGGCGTCCAAATACCAGGAAAAGTCCTATATCGTCCCGTGTCCCTGATGCTGATTTTTAAGTATGGGGCTGTATGAATAAAATTGTTTCAATAAAATGTAATTCGATGTAATTTTTTTTTCCCGAAACTGGGAAAAGTGTTTCAAATGAAAATCAAATTTCAAAGTAATTGCTTAAGAGGCGCAAAGGGCCAACATAGTGACAAAGATTCCATGCCGGGACTCGAACCCGTGCCATCAGTATAGCGCACTCACCTTCCACCGACTGAACCACATTGAACGATACCCAACCTGGAAAATTTCTCACTATTATACGTTGGCAAGGCTACAAACGCAGCACAAGATGGAATATTTCCACCGTATGGGTATCGTTCTACGTGGTTCAGTCGGTGGAACGTCAGTGCGCTATACTGATGGCCCGAGTTCGAGTCCCGGCATGGAATCTTTTTCACTATGTCGGCCTTTGCGCATCTTAAGCAATTACTTGGAAATTTGATTTTCCTTTGAAATATGCTAGGCAAATGTTTCTCTCTGGATTATTTTCCATGTATTAATACTGGGACAATTGTTTTACATAAATATGTAGCAAAAAAGTAACCTACACACATTTTTACGGTTGACATTATTTTTTGAACTCTGTCCCTGGGTTTTTGATTCCTTATCATCCCTCTTGCTAAATTTATACTGAAAATCCCTTCTGATGCAGCCACAGAATTTGTTTCAATTTTTCTCTCATGCAGAAGTATTCCACAGAAAGAATGTCTAAAATTCTTTGACAGGAAATTTTCTGCTGAATTTAAATCAGCATTTAAATATCAATTTCAAGAATCGTGGCTTTATTGGTAGTCTTACCGTCCCCAAAGTTTATTCCTGCACTTTTCGAGTTAAATTAAATTTTTTAAATGTAATCGAATGCAAATAACTGTTTCAAAAATCAATGAACATTGTGGCTATCACTTAATCTTAATATGATTTGCCTAAAAATAGTGGTAATTTTCGTTACCGTCCCATCCTTACCATCCCTTTTTTTTCATTACGGTCCTTTTTTTCCCTTCCGTCACTTCTTTAACACCCCTTTAAGACAATGTTAGACCAAAATTTTGTACTACAAATACGACATTGTTATTATTTCTTATTTGAATGTACAGTGGGCACTATGCAAATTCATTATAAGTAAAAATTTAGAAGAAAATAGTAAGTTATAGTGGTAAAATGGTAAGGAAAATTAAAGTCGCAAGTTTAACTTAAAACTCAGTTAAATAAAAAGAATTTCGCTGCTGACTATTTTTTCTTTATTTTGAATCATTAAGGCATTCGTCTATCAGATTAAAATGTTACATTAGCAAGTTTAATTTCACAAGATTTTTATTCCCGAAAGTCAAAAATTTGTGAGAATTCCCCATATATATATGTCAATTAAAAAACCCTTAACGGGTTAAAAGTTTGTGACACATGCACTTTATCTTATTGCTATAAGAATTTTAAATATGGAACTTAAAAATAATGATATCAAATTTTAAGTGACGCTATATTATTTATTTTATCATTTTATTTTTGTTTTATTTATAATTGCATGCGTAAGAATTGTGTTAAATTTAAAAGGATGTATAAAAATTTATTCACTGATGCGTTATCATTCACATTTTTCATAAATTCAAACTATCAGTTTTAAAAGATATGATATCAAAATTTAAGTGACGCCTTGATGTAGCCTTAAACAATTTGTTTTAAAAATCAATTTTAATTGTTTTCGATTTGGCGAAATGTGTTTTCACATCTAACCAAACTTTTAATTTTCCAATACACTATTAAAAATACCACTTTCACTGAACCTGTACAATGCACTGTAATGTATTTATATAAATAAATTGATTTATCTTTTGTGCCACGCTATCCAAAATCAAAAGTAAAATTTATGTAAATGATTTATTTATGCCATAATATCCATTTGCATATATTTCGCTTAGTTTGGATACAATGACGCAAAGGAATCACTTACATAAATTTTACTTTTGATTTTGGATAGCGTGGCACAAAAGATAAATAATTTTATTCATATAAATACTTTACAGTGAATTGTACAGGTTTAGTGAAAGTGGTATTTTTAATAGTGTATTGGAAAATTAAAAGTTTGGTTAGATGTGTAAATATATTTAGCCAAATCGAAAACAATTAAAATTGAATTTTAAAACAAATTGTTTAATGCTACATCAAGGCGTCATTTAAATTTTGATATCATATCTTTTAAAACTCATAGTTTGAATTTATGAAGAATATGAATGATAACGCATCAATGAATAAATTTTTATAGATCCTTTTAAATTTAACATATTATTACGCATGCAATTATAAATAAAACAAAAATAAAAGGATAAAATAAATAACATAGCGTCACTTAAAATTTGATATCATTATTTTTATGTTCCATATTTAAAATTCTTATAGCAATAAGATGTGTCACAAACTTTTAACCCGTAAAAGTTTTTTTAATTGATATCATTACTTTTTTTAAGTTAATAATAAAATGAAAAAAAAAAATTAAGACTAATGATAGGAACTCATAATAGTGATTTCTATTCATCTTTAATCCCCCCCCCCCCTCAAAAAAGTATACCTCATACTTATATTGTAAAGAGTGCTGTGCTATTTGATTTTTTTAAAGAACTTTTTAGTAAGATTTGGAAGTAATATACAAAATGTGGGGGGTTATGGTTTTGTTTCACAGATATAGAAAGCTTTGTTAAAACTTACTATGTAAAAAGTTTACTTTCTTAAGAAAAATATAAAGAAATATTACTCTTTAAACCTTTTTATTTAAAATACAATAAAATTGTAAGCAAAAAAATACTTTCAAATAAAATTTATTTGAGAAATTACTGATTTTTTATTTTTTAAGAAATAATTATCCATCATGTAAGTTTTTTTGATCTATCAACATGTGACATAACACTAACATGTGCCTTAACATTTATTGCTACTTTAATGTAAAGTAATATCTAACAAAAACATAGCTGTGAAAAAAGGGAGCCAAGTTCTGTAAAGACAATGGCAAGAAAAGAAGTGATATCCAAGTGGGTGCCAAGTTCAAATAAAATTCACTCAAACTTACCTACTGAAGTATTATAGCATTTTTTAAATTGTTTAGAAATAAAAATTATTGATAGCATATTAATAATAAATCTAGAACTTGGCAAGTTTTTACCTACAAGTCATTTATTTTTATTAATGACATTATTATATCTAAACTTGCTCCTTCCCCTTGAAGGATGGTGTGATAAAATATATCCCAATTAATTTTAACTGCAAAATGCCACATTGACACTAGAATTCAGGACTAAAAAGTTTAATTTTATTAAATACGTGAAAAGAAGCTTTTACCCATTTTGAAATAAATTTGTTTTTAAATTCTGGTGTGATTGAATCATTTCAGCATGTCACGAATAAAAGCTCTTTGCCCCTGAAGGGTTAAAAAGGGGTGCAGTCTCTAGAGGAATGACCAAGAACAAGAGTAAAGGTAACTGTCTCTTTCTCAGGCCTTGCCTGAGGCCCTCAGGCTTTGCCTTCTCAGGCCTCTTTCTCAGACCTAGTCTGTTTGCATTGAGGTTTCCGAAGGGTGGGTGCTAGAATGATAACCAAAGACGAGCGGGAATGTATTTGTGTATTTATTGGTTTATCAAATCTTTAACATGAGTCATTTGTTTATAATAATAACCATATAAATTTTTTTTATAATGACATTGTTGTTAATCATCATCATTTTATTAAGACATGAAATTGATAGGCATAGCATTTATCAAAAACTTGCCAAGTTCTAGATTTATTATTAATATGCTATCAATAATTTTTATTTCTAAACAATTTAAAAAATGCTATAATACTTCAGTAGGTAAGTTTGAGTGAATTTTATTTGAACTTGGCACCCACTTGGATATCACTTCTTTTCTTGCCATTGTCTTTACAGAACTTGGCTCCCTTTTTTCACAGCTATGTTTTTGTTAGATATCATTACTTTTTGTAAAGTTACAATATATTTAGACACTTTACTTAATGTTTTTTAATGTGTTTACATGAGACTATTTTATTCACCAAGCAACATTCAATTTTAATTTTAATTTCCTACAACAAACTATTTGGCTGTCAATTTGCGGCAGAAATCTATATTTTAATACTGCTACACTGAATGCATGTTTTGAAACGAAATGTATTGATTCGAAATTTTTATTGTTTCTGAAACAACAATTCCTATTAAATTCCTATATTAAATTCTCCTATTAAATTTTCCAATTAAATATCCTATAGCTGGGCCTGCTTTTTTGTACTGGAAGTGAAAAATAAAGTTATGTGCTTATGCCACACTATGTATCATTCATTCATGGGTGCGGGCAAAGAGGCAGTGCAGAGGAAGGACATTGCCCCTCCCTGGATTTTTAAATTTAATTAACTAAATAAACTTTTCTCTAATGATTTTGAAAATAACAAGTGGGTAAGTGTGATCACAGATCGCACAGAGGGTTTTGTTTAATATTCCTTTCAAAACACTTTATCCTTTTGAAAAATCTGTTAGTTCAACATTTCGCAACCAGGGGCGCACTATATTCTAACAAACCTCTATCCGAACGAAACTCCGTTTTACATACTATCTGTAGATATATTAGTCGAGTTGATTGAGCCCATAGTACCCGAGATAAGTAGGTGCACCTGGCGATAAAAAGTGGAACTAAAATATGTAAGACTATGGTGCATAATATGAAAGAATGGTCAAAAGGGTGTCAGCAAAAGTTGGAAAAGTGCTCCCCGGGTGAAAAGGGCGGATGTTAGAAAAATTGCTTAAAATACACAAGTTAGAGCCCGGAGGAGTAAATAATATAAGACTTTTTGAAAGTTTTATGATTTGTCGTGTGCTCTGACGTATTCAGCTATACGTATGCAAAATTTCATGTCTCCGACTCAATTAGGGGCTCTCTTAGAAAGAATTGCTTCAAATACATATGTGGTAGCTCAAAGGGTTAAGCGTAAGACTTTTTCAAGATTTTATGATTTGTCGCCTAGCCTTAGGTGTTCTGCTATAAGTATGCAAAATTTCAAATCTGCAATTTTATAAGGGGCTCAGTTAGAGAGAATTGCTTAAAATACGCATGTGGAAGCCCAAAGGGTTAAATGTACGACTTTTTCAAAATTTTATGATTTCTCGTTTGATGTGAGGTGTTCAGCTATAAGTATGCAAAATTTCACGCCTCCAACCTAATTAGGGTTCACTTAGAAAGAATTGTTTAAAATACACATGTGGGAGCGCAAAGGGTTTAATGTACAACTTTTTCAAAATTTTATGATTTGTCGTTTGATGTGAGGTGTTCAGCTATAATTATGTACACTTTCACCCCTCCAACCTAATTAAGGGCTCACTTAGAAAGGATTGTTTAAAATACACATGTGAGACCCCAAAGGGTTAAATTTACAACTTTTTCAAAATTTTATGATTTGTCATTTGATGTGAGGTGTTCAGCTGTAAATATGCCAAATTTCACGCCTCCAACATGTATAGTTTCTGAGAACGGGCTCTGTGACGGACAGAATATCTCAATTTGTTGATTTTCTGTAAGCAAGTAAACCCAGATAAACCCCCAGTAAGTAGATAGGTTTTCAATGGAAGTCTATGGGAATTTGGCGAAATATAAGAGATATCGCCAAAGTGGCGTCACTTTTGGCGACTAATTTTGGTCGCCAAATTTGGCGACATATCGCCATGTTGGCGAGAAACTTGGCGGTATTTGGCGACAGAACAGCGTCCCCTCCTACGGCAAATTAAAATTTCGCCTAATAGACGCAACGGTAAAGTAAAAATGGGCCCCCCCAGGTGGGTAATTAATCGATTTTCACAATTTTTTAATTTTTTTCCTTAGTTTTATAGTGTAAACGAACTTCGCACCAAATTTGAAGTCTGTAGCTGCAGTGGATATACGAGATCTTTTTGATGAGTGAGTCAGTCAGTCAGTCAGTCAGTGGTAAAATTATCGGATATCAGACATTTTCAAATGTCATTATCTCGGAAACTAATCATGCGTTATTTATAAAATTTTGGATTTTAGGTAATTAGGGTGGCCTTACTACTCATTTCTTATAACAAGTACGTAGGTCTCATAGATTTACAGTTGTAGAGCATTGAAATTAGATGAAAACAGCTCGAAATGGTTCGTGTAAATAACACACGGCTATGTCAGGCGAACTTGGCTGACACACTGCCGTGTGTCTAGATTTTCAGTTTTCAGTATCAAAAATTGATATGCAAAGCTAATTAGAAATGGAAGGCAGGACAAAGTGTGATGGAATGAAAATTTTGAAGGATGTGGGATTTAGATTTTCAATATGAGATAAAATGTGAATAATATATCTCTATTTACCAAATGTGAAAAATCACATACCCCCCCCCCCCCCTCCTTGTACTTTAAGTCAGTAATAAAAGATGATTACATTTAAAATGATTCAAAAATGAATAACTAGAAATAAAGAAAGCATTTTTTTACTGCTGCATTACAGACAAGAATTATAAAAAAAGAAAGGATGTAAATGTATTTAACACACATAGAGTTAAAAAAAAATGTTAAAATATTGTTAAATTGTTAGGTACTTCTTTCACAACTCTAACTGCATTTTTAAAATTGTAAATTAGGTCTTGTTCTGAAATATTAAGATTTTTAATCACTGCGTATTATCACCTAATTTGGGTTTTCATTTAATTGCATCTTTATAGGTTTATTATAAATCATAATTATGCATGGTTTAAAAAGGGCATTAACAACTGAACTTGAAAAGCAGTTTAACGTTTTTTTCCTTAATATATGTTCAATTTTTAGATGTATTGGGGTGGTAGGATATTAGATTTACTGGATACAACTGTATAAAATGCATAAAATACATTATTATTGGTCCCAATATTGAAAAACAATTTTTATTGTGATATCCCCCCCATTTACTGTTAATGCCGAATTTAGCCAATACATGGCGATTCCATGCAGAGAAGCATTTAATTATTGTTGTATTTAACTAATCATGTAACCAGTAACTTAAATTACTTCAAAAACAGACTTTAATTATATTTTGTACCTTGAAATTTTTAATGCTAGGCAACGGTTTAATAATTTAGTTAGCCAACTGAATTATTTAATTTGAGGTTTTATTTAACTTAATTTTTTCTGTGAATACATTTCCCATTTATTGTTAATGCTTAATTTAGCCAACAGTTGGCGACACCATGCAGAAAATCATTTAATTATTGATGTATTTAACTAGCAACTTAAATTATTTCAGAAACATATTTTAATTATATTTTGTACCTTGTATTTTTTTAATACTAGGCAATGGTTTTAAAATTTATTTAGCCAACTGAATTATTTAATTTCAGGTTTTATTTAGTTTATTTTTTTCTGTGAATACATGAAAGTTTACAAGGTATTTGTTGTTGTTGTTGTTGTTGTTGTAAAATTAAAAAATAACTTAAATACATTTAAAAAAATTAATTTACATCACAAATTTTGCATTTTATGCTCTTTTGATTTAAAGAGATGGTTTAATAAACCTCTCTTTGAGCCCCTCTCCCTCCCCCAAATATAAAACTGCAATTTATTTGCATGCCAATTTATGCAACAGTACAAATATTTAAAAAATTTTAAACATTTAAATTTCTTTTTAAATTTACTTTTTTAAACTTTGAATGTATGACATTTTTTTAAAATCTCGTAGTCTTCCATTTACAGTTAGAATAACAGCATGTATTTATTATTATTATTTTTTTTATTATAAAGGTAATGGAAGAATTAAGGCCAGATTTTTTTTTCTTTTTTATTATAAGGGTAATGGAAAAAATAAAAACGCATAATTTAAATTTATGTACCGTATAAAAACAGAAATTTATCTGTGTTAAAAATTGTAAATTAAAAGAAACTGTTGTAGATTGTACAAATACAAACTGCGTATTTCCATTTCCTTATTATTAAATCTGAAAAATTTCAAAATTAAAATTCTCTCACTGTAAACAAATGAATGCGTAAAAATTTGCTTTTATTTATATTTGTAATTTATATGTATTTATTTATTATATGTATTTGATCTATCTATCAGTTTTAAAGTTCCATTTACCGAATGCTTTTCGGTTTTAAAATATTCTTTTTTCCCTCTTATATAAAAATTGGCTTTCGGCGGACCTTAAAATCCTTTCCGTTTCCACGTTAGGCAGATTCCGGCTTATGGAGCCCGTATTAATGTTATTTTCAATGGATTCGACGGGGCTTGAAAGCCTTTCCGCGGTAGGCAGATTTCCGGCTTACATAGAGTCCGCCTTATACAGATTTTACAGTATTTTTACTCTGTTTTACTATTACTTACTATTTTTACTATTTTAAATTGTCATGAAATAGTGATATGTGAAACTCTTAAAGAAAAAAAATCAAAATAAATAAATACATTTTTATAGAAACATAAAATCAAATTTACCTTGATAAAAAAAAATAATAAAATAAAATATGCTTACTTCTTCAAAGAGGTCAGACCTCGCGGCCTATGTACTGCGAGGCCCGCACTTAACCGACTGAGCTATGGAAGGTTCGTAAACTTTCCACTAAGCGTTGATCAGAAGAAATTAAGCGCATGAATACAGTAGGCGCAATTTCGGTGAAATTCCCATAAATAGTGGAAAAATATAGTCCAATTTTTCATGCTTATTATAAAAGGAATAAGAGTCTTCCTGGAAACAAACATGGTCTTATTCGGTTCATCTAAAATAGATTCATATTATATATTAAATTTAATAAGATCATTTTCGGTGGAAAAAATGTGAATTATAAAGAAAATTAGAGTTTTCCCGGAAACAAATGTTATCTTATTCCCTTCACATAAAACAGATTCCTATTATATATCAATTTAAAGAAAATCGCCCGGGCGATTTTCCAGATTTTGACATTAGGAATTTCTTCCATCGCGTTCCATCGCTTTCGCTTTAAAAATGGCTATTTAGATCTCAAAATATACAACACGTAGAAATGTAAAAATTTCAGAATAGGATTAGACTGCAGATGTAAGACAGTTCTAAAAAAATCAGAACAGTGTGGCCTGTAGCTGCTGAGTTATTAAATGGCGGCTTTTCGCGTTTTCTTTGATGTCGAGTTAGCCGTATATATGAGTTCGTATATATCGAATTCTATGCTATGATTTTAGGCTTAAGCTGCGTCACTCGGAATACTACGGTCTTCCATGATACTAGCTTTGCCAGAGGCTCCGCTCACGTAGCATGCAAGTTTTCAATTCGGAATACAAATTTTACATGTAATTTTTACATATTTTTTTTTTTTTTGCATAGTTTATCCAACTAATATTTCCCGTCAAAATCCGATAGTTAAACGATTTAAATAATCTAATATATCTCATAATCGTATTGGCCTAATTACAGAACTTCCTCGCATAAATCTGAGACTAATCAACATAAAACGATTGAATTCCATCCTCCAAACGTTGTCTAACTCATAATGTAAATTTCATGAAAATCAGTTAAACAGAGCGTAAGTTATCAGCGATCAAAATGAAATTTTCTTTCACATTCGAATTGAACAAAAAATAGAATTTCCTCCGACAGCTCAGCAGCAAAGCAACGTAAAACATTATGTTACACTGTTAAAAATTTTGCAGCATTCTGGCAGGTCATTCGACCGTTTTTTGAAAAACACGGTTTCATAAGTATAATTTAACTACATTCTGACCATAAAATGGCCAATAATATGGTTAGAATAGTGTTAAAATTAATGTTCATTTGTTAATATTTCAAAGGAGCATATTTCACCAATACAAGAGGTTGGGTTCGATCTGACGAACCCAAGGACAGAACGTAAACAACTTAACCACTTGACCACTGATGCTTGCTGAGGAGAGAATTCTGTGGGGGTAATAAGTGGGAAACATTTCGTTAAGTGATGGTTTGCCATTGTAGGTAAATGGTAGATGGGGAAATTTGAATATTTAAATGCTTTTAAAGATCTTTTTTTTTTTTTGTATTGGTTTTATGCTCGTGTATTTAAAAGTTAATTAATATTTAAATGAATGAAATAAACATCTTAGCGAATTATTTAAAGCAAACGATTTGGTTTTCTTATAAATTTAAGAATCATTATTTAAAAAATAATAATTATTTTTAGAGGTTTTGTTCAGTTAATAAAATTTTCATATTAGGAATCATACGTTGCGTTAATATATAAAATATGTTGTTTTTTTTTTTACATGGGAAAATTGATTTTAATAAATAAGTTGGTAATTAATAACTTCTAATTAGAATAAGAATTTACTTTATGTCTTTTGATGATTTAAAGTAGACCATATTTTTATGATTATGTTGCAATATTGATTTATTACTTATCAACATTTTTTTTATTTTAAAATAAAATAAAAAATATTAATTAATGTATTTTTTCTTCTTTTGGTAGGTATTTTTTTAGATTGGGGAGATTTCTGAATCTTATAAATTTAAGAAAGCTTAAAAATGCAATAAAATGAGAGAATTTTGTAGGTTCTTCTGTTAATACAATTTTCTAATTTAAAATTATAATGTAATTAGGTGTGTTAATTTAATAAATATATATTTGTAACATGGAAAAACTAATTTTATTAAAAAATTAAGTTGGTAATTAATCACTTTTAATTAGAATAGGAATTCATTTTCTGTCATTTGATGATTTAATGTTGAACATATTTTTAATGGTTACGTAGCAATATAAATTCTTTTACGTATCAACATATTTTAATCTTAAAATAAAATAGAAATATTAATTTAACTTTTTATTTGTTTAGTAAATAATTTTTTAAAAGGGGGAGATTTATGGATCTTTCTTTTAAATTCCAATGCTAAAAATATGGGCAGATTTTTTTATATTTTTATAGCTTGTAAAATTATTTTAAAAACTTTTGAGTAATTAGATTTTTAAATAAAATAAGGAACTTAGCTATTGCTTTTAAAATGAATATATGAATATATACTTAGAAAATATATTGAATTAACTAATGATTTTTTTTTTTTTTTGCGATAAGTTTATAATGAATAATAATTTTAAGGATCGATTAAAAAAATTCTTTTGACGATTCAAACATACTGTAGGTCCTTTTTAAAATGAATTCAAAAGCAATATTTTAAAATAAATAAGTATAAGCTATTTTTGACAATTTTTCTATACATCACTGTTAGAATTTTATATGAAATATGTGAAATATATATATATTAAATAATTTTATTTCTCCAATAACATCTTTTATTTATCACACACGGATATATAATGCATAAGAATAGAAAAAAAATAACAGTTTTATTTCATATCTTTATAACGATTCCTTGAAGAAAAGTAGGAAAATATATAAAACCCCTTAATTTTAAAAATATATTTAATATTCTCAAATAATCTCGAACTTGAATGGAAATATTAAAAAATGTTTCGAAATATTAAATATTCCGAATTCGGACCGACCGACGTTGTCAAATCTAATCGGATCACTAACAGAAATGATATATCGGACCTGCGTTACTTGCCCGAGTCAATCGATTGCCAGTATTTAACCATAAGGGGACCGATTGCGGTATCCAGCAGTCAAAAAAGCAGATTCTTAAGTTTCAGTTACGACATACTGGCTACACTTCACCGAAACCACTGTGCCGATGACGATACTTAACCGACACTGCCGGCTGCGGTCCAATCGTGTGCCGAAAGGTGTGTATTTGCTGGGATCCTACATTGCTTTTACTTCTGTTGAATATAGATTGTCAATCTGCTTCTACATTTTTATTAAGTCCACCGATTTTTCCATTTTCTCGTGTACATATATCATGGGCAACAATCTCTCTCAAATGTGTGTTCCATTCCACTGTCCTAATGCAATATATTTCGATTTGAAGCTTACAAAACTTAATCGAAATTAGCTTTTGGCACCACAAATATATAAATCTGAAAACATTAAGAAAAGTCTGCCGCGATTCTTCAAACGATGTTTTTAACAATGTAAATATGCTCGGATTGCCATGTAACTGATATACGTCATTGAGTCTCACCTTGGGACATTCGGTATTTATAAACGAATTACGTTCCATTCACATTTCATTTACAGGCGCACTCAAAAGTATTCTCTTACATTATGTTATCATTTGCAGTGCATTTAAATAGAGTTACAATAGATTAAACATAATTTAATTTATATATATTATTGAAGTGCACTAGAATATGGTTACTATAGAATATATTATGCTGAGAAATTTCAACAAGGGTACAGAGAAACTCACAAATATTCAGTTTTATTATGGTCTATGTAGGAAAATAAGTTGCGGCGTAGTCTAATGTCACTCCGGTACAAACGTAATGGAATTTACATAAATTTCTGAGATGCACAAATACATGCTTTCAGTAGAAAAAAGCGGGCAAAGCATTTATCAATTAGGCACAGGATCACACAAGGTCTACACAGAGTTCTTTTCGAAGTGTATATGTTGCAATATTTCAAACATGCTGGAATTCATATACGTTGCTGAGGACTACGGTAAGAGGATTGCAGTAGTGCATTAGTGATGTGCACTGTATTTATGGCTTATTTACAGGGACACAAAAATATTCCTAATATAATACTGTATTCGAAGTTTTGCATTTTAGGGATGATTGCTGAAAGTGCGTTTTCATACATGGTATGCGACGTTAAGTTTATCTACATTTTTTAATACTATGTGGTGTGCAGATATTCTATTGATCATACACAGGGATAATTATAATAATTCGTAAGCATTACTGAGAATGAGCGGAAATTGCTTAAAGGTTTTTTTTTTCTTTTGAGTTATGCTTTTACAAGCTCAACTACATTTAGTACACAAAGAGGTACTTTGCAGCACATAAATAAACGATATACAGGGCTATGCAAAGAATTGTATACGTATCTACATATGGATAGTAATTTCTAGAATTTGATTTCAGTAGTTTAAGCATGTTTTTGCTTAAATTTCAGTTTAATATGTGGTGTATAAAAATTTGTATGTAACAAACAGGGCTGTAAAAATGGATTCATATACATTTCCGTCTATTGGTAGAAATTGCTTCAACTGTGTTATGTGTTTTCCTACTAAGCTAAAATTGGGAACAGTTCCATATCCTGTTCTGGTTGATGCGAATGGCGGATTAATTCAAAATGGCGTCGAAGGGCCGTTTTAGCTTCTTACATAAATTTTCAAGATTGCAGAAAAACATGGTTTTTATAAACATATACTTCTATATTATGAAAATTATATATGTATTATTTATGTATATATATATATATATATATATAGTATATGTATATATATATACTATATATGTAATTATATATATATTTAGATATACATGTATAAATACATATTATTTATACATATAAATAAATGGTTTATACTTATATATATAATTTCATATTTTATATATTTATTTTATACGTGAAATTAAAACATAACATTGTATTATAAACTTAATGTTATATACATCTTAAAACATATAAAATGCACAAAAAAATGTGTCACAAAAATATGTGGCATAAAATTATTTCTACAGAAAAATATCGTTAATGATAGTCTGAAAATTATATGTTAAAAAATTAATTATTAAAAAAAATATGTATGGAAAATTATCCGGTATTATCCGCCAAAAAATCCGCTATTGAAAACTATCTCCGCAGAGAACCGGGCCGGAGGCTCTCCGACTAATGCGGCGGCGCTTCGAACCTTGGAGTAACACTTGGTCCGACCCTCAGATCCTGCGTGTCTTTGCGCTACTGGAGGTTGCCGCGCCCAGTGGTGAAGAACTAGCGGTGCCTCAAACTAACTTTTGAACTCAACTAACAGATAGCGGTCGGTCATTGCAGGGGATCAGGAGCATTCGTGCTTTGGTACCCTCGACGGCCGTGAGTTAAGGTTGTTGGGGCTGGGCTTTTGCCGGCCTCCGGGGGCTTCTCGACTTTCAGGTGGAAACGAGTTGTGGGGAACCGGCGGGACTCCAGACCCTCCAAACCCCCTAGCGAGACGGGGTCTATCCCGTCTAGGTGGAGCTTTCCGTTCCCGTCTAGTCTGGTCTCTAGCGGGGTTTTGTGTGAGCCGCGAGGAGAGCTCCGTAAGCTGAACCGAGAGACTGGGGGGGGGGAAACCACTAGCGAGGCGGTGACTATGTCGTCAGAGGAGGAGTTACCTTGTCTCCTCGGATTCCGCTAGAGGCTTCTTCATGATCCCCCGAGCAAGGCGTCGTCTTTGGCGTCAGGAGGGATTTTCCCTGACCCATGAGGGCTTATTAGCTACGGGCACCTCCTTGTCCTATCGGTTGGCCCGCATATATGTCTTTGCCGGATAATGGTAGTTGATCTTGTGGGCCCTCCCTAAAGTAACTCCAGCTCGTGTAGATTCATGGGCCCGATTCCTTTATAGGTGTTTGGTTCCCGTGGGCTGTCGGGAAGTACCGGGTCGGGTAACCAAGAGAAAAGACCATATGGCTCTTCTAGCTGGGTGGTGAAGATTGTCGTATGGGTCCAATTCATCTATTTTTGAGAATAACCGGAGTGACGTGCACTGGGCAGTGCACCGGTCTGGCCGGAGCTTTCGTGAGAGCTACCTTGATGGGGCATACCTGGCGGCGACCTTCGGGACGCGTCGCGTGGTTTGTCTCTCGGGTAGTTCCAAGCGGGGGCAAATGGGCTTGTGAGAGCCTAGGTCTGGGGTGTGGGACCCCCATGTTATCACAGAGATTTATGCGGTTCCTTGGAGACATTTTTTGCAGAAGCAGTAAAAAAAGCAGTCAAATAGATTAAGTTTAGTGAATCTTTCACACTAAAGAAAGCCAGCAACAATAAACATCTACTCTAACTGTAAGGGTGAGAGCTTTAGTTTGGATCTTTGGATTTTTTTTTTTTTTTTGGTGTTGAAAACGTGTTATAAATGGCGAGAGTGATATGCTCTCGCGGCTGAAACTGTCGAGGGAGAATTTTTCATTCGAGCAATAGCGTGCTTGCGCCTACTTTCTCGCCCACGTTTTTTGGGCACATCAGGTCACGTGTCATGCCAGTGGATCTCAGGAGCTTTCAGGCAGTGAATATTACGACTATCGACTTGTCGTGCTTAATTAAAAGAGAGTTTATTTTTCTAATTTAACCTTCTGAATGATCTTTGATCTCATTCCTCTTAAACTTCAATTGCCTTTCTGATCTCACTGTATATGGGTAACAATCCAATAGACACTGTTTTAAGAAAAATGTTGGAAGGTATGTGGGAGGCCGTGGAGATGAATTCATTGGACATACAGAATAAGGAGATTCAAGGTAGAAAATTAAGATAAAAAACTCAACACTGAACAATAAATCAGGAATCAGTGGTGGAAAATTGATTCCATGTGATTTGGAAGCTTTTTTAAAACTAAATAAATAAAGAATATTTTATGAAAAAAAATCGTTATTTGGAGATAGATATTTCGCTAAATGGAGACTGTTTTTAATGAGATAGTGGGAAAAGGTACCGTTCCTACTAAAAATTCATTATATAGAGAAATTCGATGTATGGAGTTCCGTTATAGTGAGACTCAACTGTACTTCTCCAAATTTCCATAGACTTTCAATTTAAACAGAGTTTAGTTGCTTACAGAAAATCAACAAATTGGGATATTTTAATGCAACAGATACTAATAGTAGCTTAAGGTTTTATATGAATTATGTTTAAGGGAGTCCAAGTAAATGGAATTACGAATAGAAGTAACATGATACAATGCTTAGAATACTTTCACAAATATAAATTTTAATGGATACCAAACTGGTCTCCAAGGGCGGCTATTCAGAAGAAAACGTCGACTGTTTTCGCTTTCACGTGCTTCGTGTAACTAATGGTGAACATATTGAGATATATTTATTGGTGCAAAAAACTGTGGAACATATATTTTACTACTTCCGATACTTTGATCTGTTCAGTTCATCAGCGTGTTTGTAAAAAAGTTTAAATTGCAATGATGCTTTCTGTATACGCTAGATATTATAACTAAAATTATATTAGTTACTTTAAATCTTCTCAGTCGATAATTATTTTAACATAAAATATAGCACTGAATATCTCAAAGTATTTAAAGACCTTCATTAATTCTTCACTATAAATTAAATAATTTTATATCATTCCTTTAACTAATGACAGTTGTTTCTGTATATGATAAATAAAATGTATTTCTCGAATACCGTTTCACGGGTTTGACGTGCTGAAATTTTCATATATATCCACCGGAAACAGACAATCAATCAATATGACATGTCATAATATATTTTGGAAAAGCTAAAACTTTATGCAGGCTTTTCTCTAATAAATGCATCTTGAAAGCCATCCGTAATGTTGTCTTGTAAAACGGTTGAAATCGCAATGAGATCGCAAATATTTTGACACTTCCTAATGTTTCATATTTCTTAGTAGTAACATATTCCTTAGCTAATCCATAAAGACATCATTCATTATTCTGATAAACTTTGTAATACACACATATACTTTGGAGAAACAGCTGTAAGTAACAAATGATTAATGAAATGTAATATCAACAGATTTATTGTCTTTAAAGTATTTTCTTCAATTGCAATGTATTTAAAAATTAAAGCATGATATTTATGATAAATATTACTTATGATTAATATATATATATAGTGTGTCCACGTAAAACTGACCAAACTTTATTTTCGCAACCGTTGGTCCTAGATGCATACTTCTAATTACAAAAATCGTTTAAATAACGTAAAGAATTGTTTTAAAAGCGATTTGAGTCAAGAAAAACAAGTCTTACAAAATTACGAAATTTAATTTTTTATACGGTCCCCCAGTCCTTAAGTTATATTTAATAAAATCTTCCTATTACACTGACAAGTAAGACAAAAAAAGTCCCGTTCATATAACATTAAAATTGATCGAGTTATGAATGTTTAAAAATGCATGTCTAATACCACTTTAATGCATCTCAACGCAGATCAGTTCCGCCATGCTTTGAGTGGTCATATACTAAGTGCTTAAAGTATTTGGATAACTTATTTTACATGTATCTGCGCTTTGAAAAATGCCGTACAAGCATTACGATTGATTTAAATCTTGTTAAGTTTAAGATTGATTAAAATAATTGTATTTTAACATATGTTTTATTTTGTAAGGATATGAGACTGTTTTCTCTCATGATTTCTTTTAACAAGAATTATGTTATCTTTCTAAGTCTTTAACTTCAACGATCGTATGTATGTTTTTCCAGTTCAAATTTTGCACTCGAACTTTAACTCACTTTCAATATCCAATCGAGGTTAAATTTTACATACTGACGTAAATCCGATCACAATCTAATATTATAATTTTCTGTGGTTACCATTTATACTTATTTTAAAGGATAACACAAAACAATTCGGATAGATTACCGCCAAGAAGTTTAAGAAAAAGTTTTAGATTAGATAACACAAGACTGCGATGGTTGTGTTTTTTAACTTTTATGTATTTTTTAGCACTGAATATGCTAGTTACCTTTACTTTTAACCATCCTGTCAGGATTTTTTCGCAAATCATAAATTGAAGTTAAAAAATAACAAAAAGCGGATACTATAAAATAGAGGAGATGACTGCATATTTTAACTTTTAATAACACAGGCCTGCGAAATTGAAGTTTTAGAAAACTACAAGATACGTTTTCACTGATTTTTATATTATTTGGTGTGCTGATTTCGAAAATGACCTCCATTTTTTTTCCCACCACGTCAAGATATTTTGTAAAATCGATATCGATATTTTTGTTAAAACCTATTTAAAAAGGAATTCTAGCGAACAATTTTTCATGTACTATCTAGCAACTGTGGTTTTTGTTCATTTAAATGTATGTAAAATAATCAATTTTTTGGGAGCAAATAGATTTTTCAAATTGATTATTTTTTTAGAGTTAAATGGATGAAAACCAATGTTGCTAGATCGAACAAGCCGCCTCTTGTCGAGAGAAAAACAAAAAAGTTCCCTTTAGTTTAAAGTTTTTACATCAAATTTTAGTGCAGTTTCTAGAAAATAATCATCAACATACTATTTTAATTTGTTTTTATTAAGGTAACATACATAAAATAAGTGACTGACCAAGAGGGGCAAATATTATATATGCGTACATGAAAGTTTCAAACAAATTTTAAACTGAGCAAAAAACAATAAAAAAAAAGTTTATATTTAAGTACGCACTCTTTAACATTTTGTCCTTTGAAACTTCTTTTTGAAGTTCTCATTTTATGTTCACACTATGGCCTATCTCATGTTAACATCCAACAGCAGTCGGCAATTTTGTTCTGGTCCCATTTTCCTCGATATTTGCGCTGCATAGCTTTGATGTCTTGATGCAACCCTTCACCCTGTTATTTGCTGACTGATCGTAACTTTTAGAGAAAAAGTCCAAATGTGAGAGATGGAAATATATTTTGACACTCATGGAGTAACCCAACGCTTGAAATTTGTCCAGAATATTCATTACAAATGGCTTATAGTCAGGATCCTTGTAATTACACAGAAATTTGCTGACATCTTTGAAGGCAGCCCAAGCTTCTTTCTCTTTTGTTGTCACGCTATTCTCAAACTCTTTAGCATTCATAAGCTTGCGGATACTTGACCAACAAAGATTTTTACTTTAAACCAGGCTTCGGATAAACCCGGAAACTTTTTGCACAGGTGGAAACAATCGCATTGTTTTGAAACAATACAATTTTTGGTTCAACTAAGCTGTTTCCAATCACAATCTTGGTGTCTTGTTTAAGATTTTGTCTTTTCGGCCATTCTTTTTTTAGTTTTATGAAGGCTGTCCCACTCACAAATGAAACATGGATACTTTGTGTATCCCCCGTGTTGACCAAGAAACATGGAGACAACTTTCAAATCACCACAAACGGTCAAACCGATGTCGGCATATTTTATTTTGTTTCGGACGATAGAAATGTTTTCATAGCGTTCTTTTAAATGCACCGAATGTCCAACTGGTAAAGATGCATACTGGCTTCCGTGATGAAGAAGGACAGCTTTAAGGCTCCTTTTCGATGAATCTATAGACAACATCCATTAATCTTTATCGTAGGTGATATTAAAATTGCTCATCAATCCATGAACATCAGCACAATAGACCAGGTTCAACTCTTCCTCAAAGTACTTAACGAATTCCTTTTCTCAATTCTTTTTCCAATAACAAGAGGTTCATTTATCCAATAAGTTTTTTTTTCTTTCAAGCTGGAGCTCAACAACTCCTCTGCTCTTTCGAAATTCCCATATCTCTAGTCAGATCATTAAGTTCAATCTGAGAGAAAGACAGATTTATCGCTTCCAGAGGGATTATATTCGGTGTAGGAACCTTGAACTTCTGGATGTTCCGAGACTGAAGACTCTGAAGAGATGACTGGTAATTAAATTGGAGGCAAAGGCACTGGCACATCAGGTCCATGAGGAACCGAGGAACCATGAGGTACGGCCTATGGAGTGTTCATAAAAATACAAGTAAAATTGAATTTTTCAAGAAAACGTGACGTGATAGATTTTTTTTCATTTTTATTTTTTAAATTAGCACTAAGAAATACATAATTTTCAGCTATCAATTCCCTTGTATTTTTTTTCATCGCAGACCTGTGTAATTGAATTTTTATGCACTTTTCGCACTGAATCTGAAAATGGCCTTCATTTTTAAATATCACGTTAGAAATTTTTTTGCAAATCGTAAATGTCAAAGTTAAAATATAGCGAAAATCTGAAACTATAAAACAGATATAAAACCTTTTTTTATCTAGTTTAATTTTATTTAATGAAATAATTTATTCAATTTTTTGGCAAATACTGGGATTCTTACAGCTAAACAGCTGAGGGGCCCGATGAGGTGGTGTAGGCGGTTCAATTTTAACTTTGAATTTTTTATCTTTAAAATGTACAATTTGCGAAAAATCCTGACGTGATGGTAAAAAATGAAGGTCATTTACGAATTCAGCGATAGAAAATACATAAAAATAAATTATTAAAAGTTAAAAACCCAACAATCACATCTATTTCATAGTATCAAATTCTCGCTATTTTTTTTTTTTTTATTTTAAAATTTACGATTTGCAAAAAAATCTTTACGTGATGGTAAAAAATGAGGGTAAATTTCGGATTCAGCGGTACTGAATACAAAAGAATCAATTATCAAAAGCTAAAACTGTTAATTTTCATCATTTTATTTAACAAAAATTATGTTTTTTTTAAATATTTTTATTACAAATTGTGTATTTCGCATTAATATGTCAGAATGATTAAAGTTTTAAAATTTATATTGTAATGTTAATTTTACACTCAACCATTTCTTTTAATATATCTGACGAAACTATATTTCTACTAAATTTGTGAATGACCCCTAATTTGAAGCAAAAAATATGCTCCAACTTTAAACTGTTAATACTCGGGCAATTTTAATTGTAGAATAACGGGACTTTTTTTTTGTCTTACTTGTCAGTGTAACAGGAAAATTTTACTAAATATAACTAATGGGAACGGTGGTCCGTATACAATTTTAAATTTCGTAATTTTTTAATAAATGTTTTTTCTTGACCCAAATAGCATTACAAATAATTCTTTACCTTATTTAAACCATTTTTGTAATTGTAAGTATGCATCTAGGACCAACGGTTGCGAAAATAAAGGTCGGTCAGGTTATTCGTTTCGTGGGTACCCTGTTATATATACTTAATATATATATATATATATATACATACATATAGGGTAGGGGAGTACACAGTGAGACAGCAGCCATTTTGACAT
This sequence comes from Maratus speciosus, assembly GCA_963932465.1. NCBI lineage: Eukaryota > Metazoa > Arthropoda > Arachnida > Araneae > Salticidae > Maratus > Maratus speciosus. The sequence goes on along the minus strand of OZ010795.1, from coordinate 521,137,042 downwards.
ATAGTTATAACTTTTTCTCTTAGCTGGAACACACACTGAACCACCTCATCTTATGCAACACGTGGATGTAGTTTCGGCACTCCGGTTACTCGTTCGACAAAATAGTAAGTAATTATTTATTTTACAGGGGTTAAAGTTACATAAACGTCCATTTTAGAGTTTATTTCTTTCATTATAGCGTATATTTACTTAACCAAACCTAGTTATATCTAATGATAGACTATGTCGACAAAACGACACAAGCATTCAAAGCAGTGAAAATGATATGGAATCCATTTTGTTACAATGTAGCGAAAGTACACAGTGAGACACACAGTTGTGGTACACAGTGAGACGTGCCTCATTGTGTATCTGCCATGTTGTTCTGATGAAAAAAAGTTATTTATTAATAAAAGAAGGTTTTTTTTTTCTCTTTCTCTCTATCTGTGTGTTTGGGGAGACGTGCGATGGCTAGTAAAATCTACTAAACGTAAGAGGCTGAAAATTCGAATGAAGGTAGCCCAATGTCTGCCATTGTTCACCCGAGGCTCATATTTTTAATTTTTTTTTAATCTAGAAATATTAATTAGAAGTCATAAACTGCAGAAAATTATTGATAGACTGAAAAAATGTATGATCTATGAAAATATATACATTGTCTCACAGTGTACCACTTGTGGTACACAGTGAGACAATTTTTGATACTCCGTTATTCTGCTTCTGTGCTTTTATAAATAACTTTTTTAAAACCATTTATACATTAGTGTGTAGTGTATTTGTGTAGCTTAAAGATGTAGCAAAAATTTTTTCAAAAGAATAAAAATCGTTGCCATTCGTTTAGTAATAATAATTTTCGTCTCACTGTGTACTACCCTCCTCTCTCTCTCTCTATATATATATATATTATGAATTTATATTTTAGGACATATTGAATAATTTAATTTTCGAAATACGTATAGAAAATACTCCTACCATTATCTATTGGAAAGCGAATAATTGAATTTCATTAAAATGAATACTGACGGTAATTTCTGTCTCTGTATAAAGAAAGTTCGGAATTTTAAACAGAAAATGTATCTATATAACGCGTCGTAATACCTTTTGAATTCGAGAATATTACACAGGCGTTTTTCTGATAGATTCATCATGAAATACTTCTGCATTTTTTCTGTGTGAAACAGTTAAATTAGTCGCGAAACCACAGAGAATTTGATGCTTCGCAATGATTCAGTTTTTTAGTAGTCACACACTATCGCTTATTATTCCATAAAGGGGCCCCACCAGTGGCTGAGAGGTTCTGCTCTCGAAACTGGTAGACGGGAAGTGCTGGGTTCGATCCCAATCGCGCCCGTCGGCCTAATCGTTCGGAGTTTACGTGGTTTTCTTCGAACCATGGATTTCCATGCGTTAATATGGGTTAGGTTCCCTTAGAAAGACCCCCACGAAGGGCACTACCCCTCGGGCCTATATCCCTAGTGTAGATAATCGGCCGTCACAAAATCAACCAACCAACCAACTATTCCATAAAGGGAACAATTATTACTCTGGTTGATTTCATAATAAACCAGTAGGAAACGAAGAAACAAAGTAAGATGTAACTACTAAAGAAATCTTGAAATGTAATATATCGAATGATTCCTAGCTTAAAACTACATTTTAAATGTTAGGACTCCATCTCAAAAGTGAAAAAGAAACCATTATAAGATCAGTCCTGTGTTTGTCTGTCAGTCATTTTATTCGTAAACTTTGGGACATGGAAAGTTCAAATTGGGGAAGTAATATAGACAACTGACCCACATGCTTACAGATTATTAAAAATTCGCAATTATATTTAGGAAAAATGTAGAGGGAACTATTTAATTTACTTGAAAAAAAAAATCGTTTCCTTGTATATCGTGTGGGGTATCGTGTGAAACTCTGAACTCTGACTACATTTCTTTTAATTTTAAGTATTATATTTTCAAAGATATCGTCGAAAATGTAGTGCAAAAAAAAGTTCCCTCTCTCATTTTTCAAATCTAAAGAAACTAAAATTATAAAAAAAGTAAGAGGTAGTTGGTATTACTTTGAACCTTGCAGGAAAACTATGGCAATTGCCATAATCCATAGGTCACATAGTGTTTGAGAAAAGAGCATTTTCCGTTATACACATATTTGGATTTGCGGACATTCAGCAAAGTTGTTGAGGAGAGCTGAATAAATACGTATCGTAGCAGAAATATAAAAGCATTGTTGATAATGAAAAAAAACCCCGTTGGTAATTAGCTGGGATAAGTAACTCTTAAAGACACGGACGGTTTGGACATGCATAATGACATAAGCGGCGTATTCTTTGTACTATCGGATTTTAAAGTCTAGATAACAGCTTTTAATGATATATTTGTGTAATGTAATGTCGGATCTATTATATATACTAGAAAGGTAGCCCGTCAAAAATGACGGAAATTTAGATATAAAGATATATACAACTCATGTGCAAGAATATGAGTTTTCTCGATTCTTCCGCAGTGATAGATGAAAATAACACATTTTAAGAACGAAACACATTTATGTAAAACTGTGTACAGTAGAAGACCACTAATCTGCACAGTTTGGTTTTAAGTGTTGTGCGGATTTGAGGCTCTTTGCGGTCATGTCTATACAATCTTTGATTACATTTTTTTAAATTCATATATTGGACAATTTAGGTTGTTAAGCCTTAAAAATAAATAAATCACACACTTGAAGTAAGGTAAAAAATATTAAATTATCGTATACGGTTTCATGAAATGGTATTATATGGTATTATATGTGTGTGCTTCACGATCTTGGTTACGACTTTGGCGAAATTGGCTGCAACTTGTCATAATTCTAATAGTGTGGGCCTCTATAACAAAAAAGTAACCAGTTTTTAGTAAAATTTCTGATATAAAGTAGTTTTCAAAAACTTGTGTAAAATTGCAGGCCGTTCTCATGTTATGCCAGTCCTAGGAATAATATTTCTAGCACTGAAGAGTTTCCATGTGTATGTGGAATTTAGAAAAGCTTCTCCAAAAGAAAGGTCCTGAAATGACATTGTAATTCCTCTAATTTCAAAGTTTAATCGGGCCCTGATGTTGTTTACTGAAATCTAATAAATACAGTTATTTTGAATATTACAACAGAATTAAACAGCTCAACTTATTTAACTTAAACTCGCTGTTACTTCCCGATGTTATTTTTTAGTATTAAGAAAGAAAATTATTTAAATTTTTCAAATCATGCACATTTATAATTTTTTTCCGTCTTTAATAACTAAATAAGCAAAAAATATGCTTTTGTTCTGAGCTTATAAATATGACAATAAAATACTATAACTAAGAGACATTGCAAAATTAAATCTTTGCGATTTCAAACCATAAACAAATGATACCGCCACCATTTTACCTACTATGACGTCATTAGAATATTGTCCATTGATTGTTGGAGGACTTACTTTGTGAATGATTACCTCAATGATTTAATATTTTTTACGGTTCATGATGAATGAATCCCTTGTGTTTGTTTAGGTTTATGGAATGAGATATTAAGCCGTGAACCTAATTTAAACTAAAGTTATCCAAGGATATATGTATTTTTAATCGAAATTAAAAACAATGCTTTGATCTCGAAATAAAAAGTTTTAGTTTGTATAATTGGTTAGTTCTGTTAATTATTTATTTAGGTACTTTTCCATTATGGCGCATTTAAAAAAAAAAAGCTTTGCGTAATTCGGGCATCTGAAAGTGAGATATGTTGCCAAAATATACAAACAGCTATGAAAACAAATCTAATGAACTTTTATTTTTGTTTATATATGCACTTATATACATAAAAAAATCGTTTTTAAATATATATAATATTTTTTATATACAAATTACGGCACAGATTTCAGATATGAACCGGGATACCTAACTGGCACTAAAATGGTGTTATTTTGCTTGCTATGGTAACCCGGCTATTGTTTTTTATTTATTAATAAATTGTTTATTTACTTTTATTTTCTGTTTTTAAATTATGTAAACTGTTTTGTTCTATAGTTATTATTCAAACTTTTATTTATTTATAGTTATTTCCTTTTCGAAATGATAGCAAATAATTTAAAAATATATAAGTAACTGGTATTCGAAAGTAAGATTTCTGCCGAATTGGCGTTAGAGAAAAATCACGCCAACCCCGATGCGTATATGACATCTGTGCAAAAATTACTTCTGTTTTTTTATAAAAATGGGTAAATAGCTTTTTTTACATTAAATAAATTGCATACATATGCAAAAAATTGCTTGTGAGTATGAAGCAGTAAATAGGTTATCAGAAAATACGTTGGCAAACTTCTTTCTCGCCAAGAAACTTTTCTCCGAAGTATTGTACATAAGCAATGATTGCTAGAAATGCATTTTTAATTATGATATGCACTTTTATGTTTCACTACTTTTATGCATACTATACTGTGTGTATAAATGCTACAGTTCATATGCAGGGCTACACAAAAGAATTCGTAATGATTACTGAGTATGAGAATAAATAGCTTAAGGTTTTTAAAGGAGTTATGCAGTTTTACGCTGAACTGCATTTAGTTTACTAAGAAATGTTTGTAGAATATAGGGCACAGATGGCATATTCGCCCCATATTGGCGCGATTTTTTTCGGTTGCCAATTTGGCGAAAACATCAACAGCATAAACAACATAATCCGGGTTACCACATTAAGAAAAAGAACGATACTTTGGCGCCAGTTAAGTACCCGTTGCGTATATGACATTGGCGTCAGAAAAAAATCGCGCCAATATGGGGCGAATATGACATCTGTGTCGAATATAGATAAAATGATATACAGGGTCACGCAAAGAATTGGATACATAACCGTCTATGGATGATAATATCTGGAAATGTAATTTCAGTAGCTTTAAGAGTAGTTTAAATTAAATTTTAGCTAAATAGTGGCATGTAATAACGGTACTATTGGCTATGGACGGTAACTGCTGAAATCAATTTTTTAAATTTTTTATGCGTTTTCTAAAATGTTTACTTAGTTATCTTATTTACCTTATTTCCCAAAATAACGAAGTTTTGTTAAAGCATTCAGGATGCGTTGGAAAGTGTTTCATATTCTATGCTTAACGCATGATTTTTCATTCTTCTTTAGCCTTATTTTGCATTTATTTTATTCTTAATTTTTTAGTCTTATACTGATTTATAGAAACTTTGGCACAGTTGTCATATATACCCCACATTGGAGCGATTTTTTTCCGACGCCAATTTGGCGAAAACATCAACAGCATAAACAACATCCGGGTTATCATATCAAGCAAAATAACGACGCTTTGGCGACAGTTAAGTACCCGTTGTGTATATGACATTGGCGTCAGAAAAAAATCGCGCCAACATGATATGACATCTGTGCCGAAACATTTAATATTTAATGTTTAAACTCTTCGCTCCACTCACCTTGCATATAGTATAAACTGAAACACAGATAGCGCAAAATAATAGACAGTTTGATACTTTTCCACTGTAGGGGCTTTGGCGTTTTTTAAAAAAAGCTTGGTGTAATTTGGGCATCAGAAAGTGCGATTTGGGTACTTTTCCGTTATACGGATACCATTGTCGCCAAGCGTAATAGTTGGCGGAAAATGAAAATCACATGAATTGAGGCATTTGAAAAATAAAAGAAAAAATATTGTCGATACTAAAGTAAGCATTTAAAAAATATAACATTTGAAAATTCCAGACTTTTACGAACTATTTCATTAAATCACAATTATATACTTAAAATATTTAAACAAATAACTGTTATAAAATAAAGCAATAAAATAAAACTCATATTAAACTGCTGGCATAAACTTACAAATATCTTTTAGCATTTTGAAATAATTGGCGCATTAGCATACATTTTGGCATGGTGTCCGAATAACGGAAAAATATTGAGATTTGTTGTCAAATCATATAAACAGCTATGAAAAAAAAAATTTTGAGCATTTTTTCTTTTATGTTTATTTTATATGTATATTATTCATGTTTTTATGTACAAATTACATCTGTTTCTGTATAAAATTAGAGAAACAGCTTTTTTATGTTAAATAAATCGTATAAATATCGAAAAAAATGCGTGTGTATATAAAATGAAACAGTGGATAGGTTCCCGGAAAATATGTTGCCAATTTTTTTTTTTCGCCAAGGCACCTATACTGAAAAAGTACCTAAAGCACATTAAAATCCCGCAGTTAGGAGCTCATACAGTACAGCCTCTTCTATTGGCGGTTATTTTATTAGTAGCATCGGGAGGAAGATGTAAAGATGTACTTTAAATTCTCACCCATAGATTTTGAAAAAATACCTTAAAAGAGCGAAGTTTAAATTAAATTTTGGTGACCTCATGAAAGATTAATGGTTTTAAATGGGAATTTTGCCAAATCATCCAGCTATCGCCAAGTTGGCCAACATTTGGCGCTACTGTGGTAACCCTGCATTAGTATTTTTCATTAATTACTCATTTCAATGAGGTGGTCCTACCGGAATCGTGAGGGACACACAGAGACTTGGATTTTATATCTATTATATATATATAATCCAAACGGAAATTTCGTTCCGAACGCCGAGATTTCGAGTTCTACCGCATGGATTTTGACGGAACTTATACCGTTAGATAGGTATCGTTTCAGGGAAGGTTTTAAGCTATAACACATCATTCTACCTAGATTAGTTATAGAATTATTACGGAAAATTCTTTTATATTGAACTTTGTAACTTCATATTTCCTTAAATATCTGGGCTCCTATTGGTCGTAGAGCTTAGATCTCGCGCCAAAAGTAGCTCCCAAGCACCCAAGCAAACTTTTCCCCGCGATTATTTTGCCGTCTTCCGATTTCCTCTAACTCTATTAGGGGCCCGCGTAGGGCCCCTTAAACATATTTTTCGTAGTAATTTCAGCAATTATCTTACATTATTCGTTAAGACCGCCACCCTCCCGATTCATGTATCTACGGAAAGGTTGCACGAAGGAGTTTCGTTCGGATACGCTTTCGTTAAGAATAGAGTGCGCTCCCTGGTGGTGGAATGTGGAACTAACATAACGCGATATTGTTAAAATTGGGAAATCTAACAATGCGATCTGTTTTAAACTTTGAGATAGTTCATAACACATAATCTATTATCTATTCTATTATATATATATATAAAATCTATTATCTATTCTATTATCTATTATATATATAAAATCCAAACGGAAATTTCGTTCCGAACGCCTAGATTTCGAGTTCTACTGCATGGATTTTTACGGAACTTATACCGTTAGATAGGTATTGTTTCAGGGAAGGTTTTAAGCTATAACACATTATTCTACCTATATTAGTTTTAGAATTATGACGGAAAATTCTGTTATTTTGGGCGATAAGGTTACCATTTTATTTCTTGGCGAAATTCATCGTTGATAAAAAAAAATTGAAACGGCTATTAAACCTCGAAAAATAAAAGAAAAACTGTTACTAATTTTATTTAAATGAAAAAAAAAAGAAAAAAAGAAAAAGAAAATCCGTTTCAATGAGTGATAATATTAAAAAACGGAAACATTTAATCAAAACCTGAAAGAAATATTTGTAATGCTTAAAAATTAATTTAATAAGAAATATTACACTTGATACGCAATATTTTGCTCTTTATCGCTTGCGTTAGATATGGAAACGAATCAGAAAATTTGATTAGATGAAATTTTAACGACATTTTCTTTCTGTTCTGCTCTTTTCTTTTTTTTTATATCTAATTGTCCCATCACGTGACTTAAAGAAGAAACAAGCAGATGTAATTGTGAGTCACATGTGTAATTACTATTTGTTTCTTTACAATTTTTTATTTTTCTTTTGTCGCCAAATGATGTGATTTTAAGCCAAAAATGCATAAGCGTGACATTAGCTTGAGGATGTTCTCACAAATGGTGTTTTTTTAGGTGAAAGAGATCATTTTTTGAGTACATTTTCATATTCAATTGTAACTTATATAGATATTAGTTAATATTTTAAAAAGGGAATCGAATACTTAAATTTCAGTGTGAATTTCTGCCACACATACATATTGTAAAATAATTTCATACTTTTTAAAATATTTTTCGCCGTAATTCCGAAAGCATGCGATATTTATAAACTCGAACTCAGATCAACGAATATTACCCATTTTATTTAAGCAAATATTATCTATTTTCTCAAGTCATATCGCCAATTTCATTTATAGGAAAATTCACAGATTCGAAATCTAGGAAATAAAGATAATTTTTAAGGAAATTTATGTTTTAATACGTTATTACTATGGAAAAATTCAACATTTTGAAAAACAAAATTACAAGTCTTTTGTAATTCGTCATTTCTTCTTCGTCTTTCTTCATACTTTCTCCTCTGTTATGTAATATTTCAAATGATATTGGACTAATTTTCGATCATCGATTCACCGCAAAATCGCATATCTAATATAGTATATAAAATAAAGTCTGGATTAGGGGACTAATTAACGCACAGCACAAACTACTGAACCTAAAATCTTGAAAATCGTGGTAAAAATACTTCTTATGACATAAACTTCTGCTAAGAAAGGATTTTCTAAAGTGTCACCCCTAATGGTTTTTGCACGGGGAGGGGAAAAAATCGAATATCAAAATTATGCGTCAAATGATAGCATATTTTAATGTAGTTTTGTAAGCAGAATCGAATGCTACCAAATAAATTTTTATAAGTCCAACAGTTCATGACACATTTCATATTTTTCTAATTTGGCGGTGTCTTTGGCATCTAAACCTCAAAATATCTATCATTACATCCGTTACTCTAGCAACGGAAAAAAATTCAAATCAACCCTTTTGGCTTAAAAATAAAAACGGCTCTATGAGTTTGAAATAAAAATGCAAGCATCATTTTTTTTTTTTTAAATAGTGATTTTATGTAAAATAAAAGGGAAAAAATTACTGATAATTTGGCGTTATAAAACAAAAATGGAAAAGGTTCTACTTAGATATTCCGTCGACCAAAAATCTATCGTCAAACTATAAGATTAAATGCCAATAAGGGTTGATCGTAAATATCAAATTAACTTGAATTTAAACAAACTACACGTGTTTACGTCATCAAGTGATTTTAATTTCGACGTTTTATTTGTATTTTTATCAATGTTATACTAATTTATTTGTTATTTCGTTATTTAAAATAAAGATTATGTCAATTTATATAATTTGGCGAATGGTTTGGCGATTTATATAATTTGGCGAAATTGGTAGACGGGATAACAAGTAGTACCAATGAAAATATTTAAGTATGAAAGCAATGTTTGTAACGACTTAAAAATTATTTTCATATATATAAACTCGATTTATGGCGTCAGATGCCGTCATCCGAAGAATCTACAAGAGTCTTTTTCCATTTTTTCCGGTCATAGATTCCTCAATGAAAGAAATTGGAATAATATTGTGCGATTTATAAATTGCTCCTCGATAAGAAGAAAAAAAATGGGTACATTTATAACAACCGTGCGTACATCTCGCTGATAGCATTTAAAAAATTCTCAGTAGCAGTAGTTACATTTTGCGTATGTAAATAAAAAATATTTTTTTTTGATTTTAATTATGGCATTATTACCTGTTATTGTTTATCTTTTCAGTTTTTTAAATGAAATTAGTATAAGGCATGCATTTTAAATTAAATGAGTGAAAGGTTTGTGTTTTAAATGAAAATAATAAAATAAGAATATGCTATGAAAACAATCTTTATTCATTTATTACCTGCGCCCGGCTGACATAAAAGTATCACAAAAGCCACATATTCACTTTTCTTTGAGTAGTTGCTCATGAGAATTTAAGTTAACCTTCCGTAATCGGATACTTCACATATTGGTGTATTAGCTTTAATGTTGAAAGCATCGTTTTTGTTTGAAGCGAAAACTTTACTATGAATTCTATTACACAAAATCGCATCATCATCATCTACTATATATTTACAACGGAAATTTGTATTTCATTCCGATTGTTTATAATATTTTCGTAGGATATACCACAATTAGTTAGGTAATAATTTTGGAAAGGTTTTAGTGTATACATATTGTTCAAGGGTACTTAGTTATAGAGCAACAGTAAAAATTCAAAAATTAAGTGAACCTGATTATGAAAGTTTAGCCTTTTTAAAAAAATCTACAGAACATATTTTGTTACAAGGGGCCCTGTTGCATGACTTTTAGGAATGGTGTTAGTATATACGATTTCATTATATGTTGATTAGTTACAGAGGTATTAATTCCTGTTGTCATAACGGTCTCATTACCTGACCATAAGTGCGCTGTTTATAATCAACTAAAACAATTACTTCTTAATTGCTAAATTTTGTCCAACGCTTAAGATAACATTACATCGCAATGGCATTCGCATCGTTTTCAGTAATGTGCAAGGTCAAGCTGAAGATCCATATTGTTTAAAATACAAGTTCAAATTCACCATTTAGTTTAATCCAAGGTTCATTTGGAAATATTGACCAGCGCAGCGGGCATAGCCTGCTAGTAAATAGATAAAATCCAAACGGAAATTTCGTTCCGAACGCCGAGATTTCGAGTTCTGCCGCATGGATTTTTACGTAACTTATACCGTTAGATAGGTATCGTTCCAGGGAAGGTTTTAAGCTATAACACATCATTCTACCTAGATTAGTTATAGAATTATTACGGAAAATTCTATTAATTTGGACTTTGTTACTTCATATTTCCTTAAATATCTGGGCTCCTATTGGTCGTAGAGCTTAGATCTCGCGCCAAAAGTAGCTCCAGGGCACCCAAGCAAACTTTTCCCCGCGATTATTTTGCCGTCTTCCGATTTCCTCTAACTCTATTAGGGGACCGCGTAGAGACCCTTTAAAATATTTTTCGTAGTAATTTCAGCAATTATCTTAAATTATTGGTTAAGACCGCCACCCTCCCGATTCATGTATCTACGGAAAGGTTGCATGAAGGAGTTTCGTTCAGATACGCTTTCGTTAAGAATAGAGTGCGCTCCCTGGTGGTGGAATGTGGAACTAACATAACGCGATATTGTTAAAATTAGGAAATCTAACAATGCGATCTGTTTTAAACTTTGAGATAGTTCATAACACATAATCTATTATCTATTCTCTTATATATATATATAATCTATTATCTATTCTATTATCTATCATATATATAAAATCCAAACGGAAATTTCGTTCCGAACGCCTAGATTTCGAGTTCTACTGCATGGATTTTTACGGAACCTATACCGTTAGATAGGTATTGTTTCAGGGAAGGTTTTAAGCTATAACACATTATTCTACCTATATTAGTTTTAGATTTATGATGGAAAATTCTGTTATTTTGGGCGATAAGGTTACCATTTTATTTCTTGGCGAAATTCATCGTTGATAAAAAAAAAATTGAAACGGCTATTAAACCTCGAAAAATAAAAGAAAAACTGTTACTAATTTTATTTAAATGAAAAAAAAAGAAAAAAAGAAGAAGAAAATCCGTTTTAATGAGTGATAATATTAAAAAACGGAAGCATTTAATCAAAACCTGAAAGAAATATTTGTAATGCTTAAAAATTAATTTAATAAGAAATATTACACTTGATACGCAATATTTGGCTCTTTATCGCTTGCGTTAGATATGGAAACGAATCTGAAAAATTGATTAGATGAAATTTTAACGACATTTTCTTTCTGTTCTGTTCTTTTCTTTTTTTTTTTTTTTTATATCTAATTGTCCCATCACGTGACTTATAGAAGAAACAAGCAGATGTAATTGTGAGTCACATGTGTAATTACTATTTGTTTCTTTACAATTTTTTATTTTTCATTTGTCGCCAAACAATGTGATTTTAAGCCAAAAATGCATAAGCGTGACATTAGCTTGAGGATGTTCTCACAAATAGTGTTTTTTTAGGTGAAAGAGATCATTTTTTGAGTACATTTTCATATTCAATTGTAACTTATATAGAATACTTAAATTTCAGTGTGAATTTCTGCCACACATACATATTGTAAAATAATTTCATACTTTTTAAAATGTTTTTCGCCGTAATTCCAAAAACATGTGATATTTATAAACTCGAACTCAGATCAACGAATATTACCCATTTTATTTAAGCAAATATTATCTGTTTTCTAAAGTCATATCGCCAATTTCATTTATAGGAAAATTCACAGATTTGAAATCTAGGAAATAAAGATAATTTTTAAGGAAATTTATTTTTTAATACGTTATTACTATGGAAAAATTCAACATTTTGAAAAAAAAAATTACAAGTCTTTTGTAATTCGTCATTTCTTCTTCGTCTTTCTTCGTACTTTCTCCTCTGTTATGTAATATTTCAAATGATATTGGACTAATTTTCGATCATCGATTCACCGCAAAATCGCATATCTAATATAGTATATAAAATAAAGTCTAGATTAGGGGACTAATTAACACACAGCGCAAACTACTGAACCTAAAATCTTGAAAATCGTGGTAAAAATACTTCTTATGACATAAACTTCTGCTAAGAAAGGATTTTCTAAAGTATCACCCCTAATGGTTTTTGCACGGGGAGGGGAAAAAAATCGAATATCAAAATTATGTGTCAAATGATAGCATATTTTATTGTAGTTTTGTATGCTGAATCGAATGCTACCAAATAAATTTTTATAAGTCCAACAGTTCATGACACATTTCATATTTTTCTAATTTGGCGGTGTCTTTGGCATCTAATATCTATCATTACATCCATTACTCTAGCAACGGAAAAAATTCAAATCAACCCTTTTGGCTAAAAAATAAAAACGGCTCTATGAGTTTGAAATAAAAATGCAAGCATCTTAATTTTTTTAAAAAATAGTGATTTTATGTAAAATAAAAGGGAAAAAATTACTGAGAATTTAGCGTTATAAAACAAAAATGGAAAAGGTACTACTTAGATATTCCGTCGACCAAAAATCTATCGTCAAACTATAAGATTAAATGCCAATAATGGTTGACCGTAAATATCAAATTCACTTGAATTTAAACAAACTACACGTGTTTACGTCATCAAGTGATTTTAATTTCGACGTTTTATTTGTATTTTTATTAATGTTATACTAATTTATTTGTTATTACGTTATTTAAAATAAAGATTATGTCAATTTTTATAATTTGGCGAATGGTTTGGCGATTTATATAATTTGGCGAAATTGGTCGACGGGATAACAAGTAGTACCAATGAAAATATTTAAGTATGAAAGCAATGTTTGTAACGACTTAAAAATTATTTTCATATATATAAACTCGGTTTATGGCGTCAGATGCCGTCATCCGAAGAATCTACAAGAGTCTTTTTCCATTTTTTCCCATTTTTTCCGGTCATAGGTTCCTCAATGAAAGAAATTGGAATTGGAATAATATTGTGCGATTTATAAATTGCTCCTCGATAAGAAGAAAAAATGGGTACATTTATAACAACCATGCGCACATCTCGCTGATAGCATTTTAAAAATTCCCAGTAGCAGTAGTTACATTTTGCGTATGTAAATTAAAAATATTTTTTTGCTTTTAATTATGGCATTATTTCCTGTTATTGTTTATCTTTTCAGTTTTTTAAATGAAATTAGTATAAGGCATGCATTTTAAATTAAATGGGTGAAAGGTTTGTGTTTTAAATGAAAATAATAAAATAAGAATATGCTATGAAAACAATCTTTATTGATTTATTACCTGCGCCCGACTGACATAAAAGTATCACAAAAGCCACATATTCACTTTTCTTTGAGTAATTGCTCATGAGAATTCAAGTTAACCTTCCGTAATCGGATACTTCACATATTGGTGTATTAGCTTTAATGTTGAAAGCATCGTTTTTGTTGAAGCGAAAACTTTACTATGAATTCTATTACACAAAATCATCATCTACTATATATTTACAACGGAAATTTGTATTTCATTCCGATTGTTTATAATACTTTCGTAGGATATACCACAATTAGTTAGGTAATAATTTTGGAAAGGTTTTAGTGTATACATATTGTTCAAGGGTACTTAGTTATAGAGCAACAGTAAAAGTTCAAAAATTAAGTGAACCTGATTATGAAAGTTTAGCCTTTTTAAAAAAATCTACAGAACATATTTTGTTACAAGTGGCCCTGTTGCATGACTTTTAGGAATGGTGTTAGTATATACGATTTCATTATATGTTAATTAGTTACAGAGGTATTAATTCCTGTTGTCATAACGGTCTCATTAGCCGACCATAAGTGCGCTGTTTATAATCAACTAAAACAATTACTTCTTAATTGCTAAATTTTGTCCATCGCTTAAGATAACATTATATCGCAATGGCGTTCGCATCGTTTTCAGTAATGTGCAAGGTCAAGCTGAAGATCCATATTGTTTAAAATACAAGTTCAAATTCACCATTTAGTTTAATCCAAGGTTCATTTGGAAATATTGACCAGCGCAGCGGGCATAGCCTGCTAGTAGCAGTATAAAAGCAATAAATGTCAAATAATTAAAAGCAGACTAATTTAATTGGATTTAATCACATAAATATTATAGGATGCGCGAGTAATTTGAATTGAGTGGATCTACCAATACGCCTCCCCTGTCTTTTAAAGTTAATTAAAATACTTATCCGGAAAAACGCGACACGGACCAAGGCAGCGTTGCAACTTTGCGACCTCCTTTCGAAGCGCGCTTTTCACAATGAGCCGATTAAACTTTGAAAAAGTGTTTTGTTTTAGCTATACTGTAAAAAAAAAGATTATTACTACACTGAATTTAGTTTTATGAAATGCCAAATGAAGTTTAAATATGCACTACTTTTATTGTCAGTACCGAATTAAGTTCATCGTAAACAGATTAGGATAAGATTTTTAAAAAATTATACAGAATAGCAATATTTGATAATATTAAGGCTTCATATCACTTCGAACTTGTATGGTATACCCATTCATACTTTTCTTGTGTATACTGCTATACCCAACCTTACCTTGTATAGTTTTTTACATTCTTATTATTATTTTAGCAACGACTTTTTTTTCATAATACAGTTTATAATTGGTATATTTATTGTACCGAATCCACTTAGCGCGAGTAATACTTGCACTTGACCGCTTATATTTCTTTCGAATTTATTACAATTTTAAAGTATTTTTCAATGAAGAGTTTTATTTATATTAATTTTTTTTATATAACTGATAGATTTATAATTTTTAAAACATAATTTACGTATTCTATATTAATAAAACTTAATGGATTTATAAGACCAAAATATTTATATCTGGACATGAGCTAAATTATCTTTGCAACTTGTTCGTCGAATATAGCCAGGATAGCTGAATGGTCTAATCCAGATTAAAACTGTTGTTTGAAAGAGAACATATGTTTGATCGTTTTGTCCTTACAGAAGATGAATTGTCGAAGCTATTATTTTTCGGATATTTAATCTTCGGATATCTATCAAATAATATATCTCAAGATGAAAAGTTACAGTGTTAGTATATTTTATTTGGATGCTTTATAATTATTATTAAATCAAACGTATCACACATCAATACATTTTAAATCATATATTGATTTCGCATATATGTATTTATACTAAATCAGATTTCCAAATAATTATTGATTAAATAAATTCAACTCATCTATAACTTTTGATATTTTTTAAATCAAATTTATCAAGAAGATGCACAAACTAAGTAAACTAGATAATTTCCTTACACAAAAAGGAAAAAAGGGAGATAACAGATAAAAGGAAAATATTTATGTTAGAATTTTAAGAAGTTTTCGTTACTTAATAAATTATAAAGCAAAAACTAAAAAAACGAATATTTTTTTATGGAACTGCGAAGTTGTTTATCGCCAAATTTTGACGGTTACTATCTATTTTATTACGAACGAGTATTTAATATTTGGAAATCTTTAAAGAATATTTCTTATTTATTCTTCATTATAAATCCCAAAAAATTGACATCACTTCGTTTTCAACAAGCAATAGTTTCTGATTGTGATAAATGAAATAAGTTTTACGCAACACATTTCATTCATTCGCGATGCTGACAAGTTAAAAATCTCCGTACTTTAAATAACTAATCTATCAAAATGGCATGTTGTAACATATTTTATTGAAAGTGAAATTCTGTATTGCTTCTCTGCGATGGATTCATGAAACTTCTGAATTTCCCCATGTAAAAAACTCGTTTGCGAAATGACATGAAAAAGTATTTGATATTGCATGATATTTTTAAAAACAAATGCATTTTTTAAATATTCTAAAAAATGTCCTTAATTATTTTGTTCAACTTATGTGAACCATGCCAATTACTTATAATTCTAAAAAATAACAAATATCTGTTGTTTTAATAAAAATATTTTATAAGACAATTAAAATCGTTATCATCTCACTTACCCATTTCCCAATATTTGATAGATTACACATAAAATTTATTCATTAATACTAAAATTATATATGGTATTGTAAATTATGTTAGTCAATCTATACTATAAAGGCAAGGTGTTAATGCATTCTTAAGTATTCGAATAAAATATTCTTTGTATATTCCTAATCGGAAATTTTATAATTTGGTATTATTCTATTAACAAAGGTTTAAAATTTCTCTATATAATAACGAAAGTAACTGTTACGAATTGGCATTAGCATTGTTTTATAAGTTTAATATCTTCCTACTTTAAACAACACATTTATCAGTACAACTCGTACTAATATAATTAAACAAATGGGCAAATTTGTTCGACTTTTCACTCATATAACCATTTTGAAACCTTGAGTATAATTTTGGCTGAATATTGGATCAGATTACGAAGAATTTCAAGATGTATAATGCATCATATTTCTAAATAGAATTATTATCCTTAAATACTGCATAAACATATAAGAGAACGTCCACGGCCGAAGAAAATGTTTGCTGAAAAATTATTTTAAACGAAAATATATATGTGATACATTAATTTGTAGCTAGTTTTCCTGTACTGGAATTTGTAAAATTTAATTTCATAAGAATAAGTCTACACCGAAACTGAGCAGGAAACTAACAGTATTAAAATTAATTTCGATTTGAGCATAAAAATCCACTTATTGAGTTGTACTTTTTTTTTACTTTTGTTCATTAAATGAAATTATTATGCTTTGACAAATAACAAGCTATTATTATATCCTACAGAACTACATTGTTAAAACCGACAGAAACTACATTGATAATTAAATGTCACAAGAGTAAATGAAAGCATATTAAAGTTTTAATTTTATATGAACTACTTAATTTTATTTACCCAAAACTTCTGATTCTCTGATCTCGGGGTATAAGACAGATTT
This sequence comes from Maratus speciosus, assembly GCA_963932465.1. Lineage (NCBI taxonomy): Eukaryota > Metazoa > Arthropoda > Arachnida > Araneae > Salticidae > Maratus > Maratus speciosus. Next base: position 521,119,750 of record OZ010795.1, on the reverse strand, counting down.
ACATTAATTATTTTGTCTATGCTATGCATGAAACAGGCTTTGGGGTATTGTCACAAGAGTAACAAACGTTTGTGCCATAAGAGTAAGAGTAACACATAACACTTTTGTCCATAGTTTACATAAAACTGCGCTACAACCAAAACAAACAGAATGCTTAAAATTTAGTTATTTTCTCCGTTATTAGAAGAGTTCTTGAAGAAGTTTTAGCTATTAGTAAGGCTATTTTTTAAATTTTAAGGAAAATAAATTATCTTTATTAGTGTTTTATTTAATGAATGGATTTACTTTTATTCATTTTCGTTATTAATTAAGATTATAAAACAATCATGACAAGTAATTAAATATAGTTTAAGACATGTCAACTCGTGACTTTTGTGTGTACGTTCTTTTGTTTTGAAGCACATTGTCTGATTAGATATTTTGTGAAGCTTCGTTTACAAAATTCGGCTGTATGATCTACAGAGACTTTTATAGTAATTCTTATGGAAAGAATTCTGATAGTATATTTTAAAGGAAAGATTCTAATATTCCATGCTATACACGAGATTGTTTTAAAGGGCAGAAAAAAATCTACTAGGCGCCAAAAATTGTACATAAAAAATAAGAATGAAATTGATTATGTTGATGTGAGAAAGAAACAAAACAAAAAAAATAAAATATGATAAATTGAAGTAAAGTCTTAGAGTCAGCAAAAGCTTCAGAAAGAGAATGGAAATATTAAGAAAAGGAAAATATAGAGAACTAGCTAACCTCAGATACTTTAACGAAAAAAAAAATCTAACTTCACAGCTTTGGAGAATTTTTTGTCCATGTAGATTTAAAAATAGATCATTATTCAGTTAAACCTACATTAGTAAGGCGTGAAAAAAATCAAATAATTTCATCAATCCTTGGTGACATTTAAAAGAGTATACGTTTTTGTTTAAAAAAGCTTTCCTAAATTGTAAAATTGGAGATTCCTTTGCAGATTTAAAGACCAGTTTCATAAAAGAATAGAAAATTATTCATCAGAATATCTGTATTGTCGTTGTCACTAAAACATTCAAGCAATTCATAAGGAAGTGACTGGTGTATTTAATGCATTAAACATTCCTGTGAAGTATTTAATAACTTTGTTGGCTGAGATACATCATAACTAGTATGTATGAATTCAAAATGTCTAATTTGCGAAGATAACACTAAAGAATTATTTGAAACGGAAGTCCATAATGCAGAACCTATTATAAGTTATTGTGAATAGCAAAACGTTGACAAACGTTTTGCCATTGACAAAACGTTTATTAAAACTTGTCAATGCTGTTACTTTCTCAAAACGTTGATAAACGTTTTAAAAAAAGTAAAAGTTGAAGAAATCATCTCTGATTGCTTACAGAATTTTCGAAAGCATCTAGATCCATTCCTGTGGCAAACATTAATTCAAACTTGTTCACAGGATTATTTTTATAATGCCAAAAAAAAAAAAAAAACATTTCTCAAAGAATCGTTATGTCAATGGATATTCTGAAAACTGTACATTTTTATAAAAAGACTAAATGTTGGTACGAAGTAGTGCATTATTGATCAAATCCACAAGTGAGGGAATTTTAAGCTATTATTTAGTATGATCCAAATAAAGTAAAATCTTATGCTATTATTTCAGACAATGTAACTTATAATCAATTTTCTGTAAATGCTCTGGCATGTAAAATTTCAACATAGCATCTTTAAGAGTATTGTATTTTCCTAAGGTGCAACTGTTTTCCTTTTTATATAATACTTGTGCTTTCCAATTTAAACAAAAATATAACTATGTAAATAAGGCTGCAATGAATCAGACTTCTTTCTCAATTGTTCATTTTTTTTATGAAATACATCTGGTATAGATGCTGTACATTTATTTTGCGCTGTTGTATAATCATATATGTGGAATAAAGTGCGTGCTAAAAAAACAATCCTAACGAATACTGATTATTTTGTCAAAAATGTTCATGGAAAAACAAAAGTAAGCATACTCCATATATCAGATGAAGAAATATACTGATAACCAGAAAACAGCGAAAGGCATTCAACAAATACAATTTGTTAAAACAATGAAAAATGACTATATCTACTACAAACTATACACTAAGATGATTCGTACAAAAAATTTGCGTTTCATTAAGTAAATACTGATATAGATGAAGTTGCAAGTGATATTCTTGACAATGAAGACAATTATTTACTCTGTTAAGTAGCGGAAACTGGGAAGTTGCTATGTGGTTATAGTCATTGATTCTAAAATGTGATGCTTTAAAGTTTCATCGTTTTACTATTGAAGTAGTAAACGAAAATTATGAAATAAAGTGATAAGAGCTATGAAAAGCAAAAGGAATTCTCAAGTTAGAATATTATGACTACAATATTTGGCAAAAAAGAATCAAATTGTGGCTGACATCAATGCTCCCCGATTGATAAACGCTGAGGATTTTACAAACTCTAGATAATTTTAGAATTTCTTACATTTTTTTTTTGTTATTTTAAAATTTAACAATCATTAAAAGTTGTTTTGTATGGTAAAATAATTTTTTAAAACATATTTTAATTATTTTGTATAGTATTTAAACTGAAATTTTGCTAAAATTCCATTATGGACAAAATGTCACAAGAGTAACGTCACACGCGTAACTCTTAGCAATTTGCAAAATCAAATGTAACGAATTCCTGCGTTATCAGATGAGTTCAATGATTAATTCTTTTTAAAAAGATATAATTACTCTGCTATATTCAATAAATTTTATTTCTATAGCCTCATATAATTTACATAATTTATGCATCAACCCAATTTTTGAAAATTGCATTTGTTTGTGGTCACAAGAGTAACAAAAATTTCATTTATTATCTAGGACAGTAAAATGCTTTTTGTTACAAACTGCATATGTTTTATGAGATAGAGCACACGTAGTTTTAAGTGATTGGATCAAATTTATCCTAAATATAGTTTGTAATAAATGAATAGAAATATATATGGAAATTTGCTCTGATGGTCACAACAGTAACAATGGACATAATTTATTTTACAGTTGATTTAATAGTGTATATTTGTCTTTTGGAGAAACAACTATAAATAACAATTGATTAGTGGAACAGTATCAAGAGTTGTAAGAGTTTTAATTTCTCTAGCTCTTATATTCAGATTTTTAGAAAATGTATTGGGTTTGATAGAAATAATAATGGTCCATGATGATGTTGAACCATGCAACCTTTGGCAGGCCTAAGTCAGTTACAGTCTGAGTTACCTACTGAGGGGACCGAAATGGCAAGGAAACGAAATTGCTACGATCCTAATGTCTATTGGTCGTAATGGCGTCGGGACCGAAGTTTCACACCAAAATGCCATTTACCCATATTATACAGCGAAAACATATTTTTCAGTAGCTTTGACGTCATACGGATGGTGGCAACCTCTGACCAATAAAATTCGCTTTGCAGCAATTTTTTCAAGTTATAAATATCGCAAAAGTTAAATTTGTACACCTTCAAATACGGTTATAAACGTTTTTCCAAATGCAGTTTGTTAGAAAACTGTATCTACTACTGAATTTACTATTTTTTACGGCTTTAAAAGTAATTTTCAAGCATGATTTTTTAAAACTATTGCGTACATCCCAATTACGAAAGATTATTCCATTTGGATTTGAAATGACATAAATATTTTAGAAATTATTTCTTGCTAGTCTGTGTCGAAATTAAATTTTCATCAATATATACATAAAAAATACAATCTATACTAACAAAAGAAAAGCGTTTTTCTGTATGGGCCTGTATGTGAGTGTTTGTATGCATGTGGGTGCGATGGGTAGGAAAATCTATCGTACGCAGAAGCCTGAAAATTTCGATCACGATAGACCAAGACAGGTACTAATGCACCTGAAGTTCATGTTTTTGTTAGATAATTAGCAAGCACTCATTAAAAAGAAGTTATTTTTCTTAAAATTGCACCCAGCTTACATTCTGTAAGATCGATAGCAGAAAAATCTGAAAGTAGTAAAGATTATTTTTTTTACGGACGTCTTCCGAAGCTCCCTTATGCGAAACCATTTTTTTTTCAAGGAATAACTAAAAATACACGCGAAAATGACATACCTTGTTCTTTTGGACTGTAAAATCTAATTTTTTTTAAAATACGAATTTTCATTCTTTAAATATTTTTATAAGAAATTTCGCTTTCGTGTTTACTCCTTTTTCTTTTGAAGTCCACAAAATGATCATTTAAAGAGATAAAGAAAAACAAAAAATACCCACTTCATTCGTGTACTTTCTTCTCAAGGCTGATGTAATTTGTTTCGATAAGTACTAATAATAATGTTTAAAAAAAATTAGTGACTGGAAGTCACTTCATGATTCCTCGAGACACTTTTTTTTCCCCTAGGCTAAAGTAGGAATAAAGACTAGTAAATAAATGTCGGTATTTTAACACAAATTTTTTCACATTTTTCGACATATACTTTTTATCATATGGGTATTTGCACGAACACTTGTCGTGTAATTCACATACTACGATTTTTGACTACCAGTATTTCAGAACTAAAAAATGTGACTTATTTTATGGGAGATATCTCATTAATTGAAAAAAGCCAAACGAAACTTTTAAAAATTAACGGTGGCCAACAAATTCTGTATGTGACTTAACGACAAGTGCTCGTGCAAATACCCATATATAAAAAATCTGGAAAGATTCGAATCATTATATGTTTTTAAAAATAATATCTTCTGAATATTCGCAAAGAACTTGAATACACAGGTGTCTTTTCCTCATATTTGTACAACTAAATACCTAATCTTTGCACAAAAAGTTATACTCAGGTATCGGGAACCTTACATTTATACCTCATAAAAATTTTAAAGAGTTTAAACCGTAGAAAATATTTTGTGTTTGAAGTTAAATGACTCGATGTGAGAAAAAAGTGACCAAAAAAATGTTTATATACTTAACATTTTTAAAGAGTTTGAAAGATAACAAATTTATTTGTAAAAATGTTTAATATGCAACATCGCTATCTGCCACCTTACGTTACACTTTATGTCAAGCCATTTTCGCACTAAATATCAGTATTTTTGCATCAATATTCCACAAAGTCATCGGACACATTTACTCTATTCTAATGAAAGCAAAGATTCTATCTGTATCTGTAATAGTAATTTCAGAATTTATCAATAAGTGTATTTTAATAATTCTGATAAAGATGTTAATTTAAATTTAATTCCTGTCAATTCTGAAAATAAAGGAAAAACAATTTTCAACGATATTGCATAAAGAAAGAGAGAAAAATAAAAGCGGCTTATTAAAAATGAAAAATAATTATATTTTTTCCTTCTTGTCATAGAAGAGCTCTTCGCCCCAGGGACCTAACATTAACAAATTTTTCATATACTTTCTAACAATGAAAGTTTGTAATGTACTACCTTTAAAAAAGACTAGAATAAAACACGTATTGGAGAAAAACACTTATCTTTCTATTATATATCTTTTTGTTTTCCTTGCTCGGTCTACTGTCTATTTTTACCTTTATATATTTATAAAGTTTTAAAAGTGAAAGTTTTAAATTACTCTGAAAACATGCGTGTTTGACAGCGCAATTCGTTATGAGTATTGTGAGCAATTCTTTAATATTTCATAAACTTCTTATTTTTTAAACATTGTATAAATAAAAATAAACGTAGAATAATTTTCCTTACATTTTATTAATTGTTATATGCAAAGAATATCTAAAATATTTCTAAATGTGTGAGAAAGTTTATTTTGTATTTTGAGTTTCTAATTTATATTAAAGAATGGATTCTTATGTTTTCTACATAGAAAAGCATGTCTTTAAAAGAAAAGATTATACTCCAAGTTTATATTATTGAACTTATTGTTAAGTGTTTACATTTTTTGGTGATGGAGAGGGAGGGGATCACATACCCTTGGAGAATTTTTGAGAACAGTTCCATTTTACATGTATATGTTACGGTTACATGGTTCGTACGCCTTCTTGAATTTTGTAGACCAGAAAAATTTTCGGCCCCAATACTTTCTTATAGATAATATCGTCTTTGAAGAAGGCGAAATTTTTCGCCTTTAACCTACATTTATTTTTCTATTAAAAGATACTGGTAGTTTTCCTGGAGAAATAACGGTATCCGTACGAACCATGGGTTATTCGTAATATGTAATGAAAAACTGTAGTATCGCAGGAACGTAATCAGCATCACTATTAGGAGATATTACATGCATTCGATGTTTTAAATCAGCTCATATGCAGTCAAAGTTTGCGTTTCTGCATGAAATCGAAAAATATATATCATTAGCATTTTCCCATTAAGTAAAGACGAAATATCCATTCGGAAATATTTTTATTAAAAGTCAGCTAAGCAGATTACAACTGAAACATCTGTCACAATTCTATAAAATAATTCGACATTTTTACTACTAAAACTTTAGCTGATAGTTATATCATAAGCTACCTCCACAAAGATGTTAATATAATGTTCTATATATCAGATAACTTCCAGGCAGCAGCATAATTTTACAAGAGAATAAATGCCATGAAAGCTCTGCTCTCAGTTCTTATGCTCGATGTTAAATACTAAGGAGGCGCAATTTTTTTTCCGTATTGCAGATACACAGGTGAGCCAGAAGGGCAAAAAATATCTCGGAATTATAACCTAGTGGCGTTAGAATTCAGGCCACGTTCGGCGCTCCCGACAAAGGGTGCGAATTTGGTTTTTGGAATAAAAAAAGAAAAAAGAAAATGGTATAAGACAGATAACTTTATTGTTGCGGGAAACTATTTTTAGAAAGATTTTTAATGGGGATAAATTTTAAAAGAGTTATTTTAAATAAAAATAAATTTAAATAAACAGAATGAATGAAATACGGTTTAAGATGGGAAATAATTTAATAAACTAGGATTATCGAAAAAAATTAGAGGTGTAATTTTTCTGGAATAAATTCAAGAATGTGCGGATATTTAATTTTCATTATATATATATATATATATATATATATACAGGGTGTGTTCAGAAAGTTTCGAGACTAATCAGAGAATACAAAATTTATTAAATATTTTTGTACAGCGAACTAAAATTCTTCGAAATATATCTCTTGAGTATCAACACACCGCTGTCAGAGTTTTTTCTGTTACTCATAGGCTCCCTGGAAGTCTTCGACCGCAAGCCTGTTGAGGGACCTCGTCGAAGCTACCTGGATCACTAGAATTGTGTCAAATCGTTTCCCTTTCAGGTCTTTCTCGATTCGGGGAACACAAACAGTCGCAAGAGTAAGGTCTGGACTGTAGGGGGGCTTGCGGCAGTATTGCCACGTTAAATTTAGACAAAACTTCGGCGGCGGCAAGAGGCGTTTGAGAAGGCGCATTGTCGTGGTGAACAAGCCAACCATTTCTGAAGTCTGTGCGGATGCGTCGGACACGATCCTTCAAATGGTGGTACATTCCAGCGTAAAACTGACCTGACCCAGCGCGTCCGTCAAGACATCAGAGACGATTGCATTGTTCACCACGACTATGCGCCCTCTGACACGTCGCTAGCGGCTACAAAAATTTGGGCTAAGTTTAACATGCCAGTACTACCACAAGCCACCTACAATCCCGACATCGCTCCCAGAGGCTCTTTTTTTTTGTTGTTCCTCCGGATCAAAAATGACCTGAAAGGGAAGCGATTTGACACGTTTCCAGCGATCCACGATTCCAGGTTCGACGCGGTCTCTTAACAGCCTTGCGCACGAAGACTTCGAGGGAGCCTATGAATAATAGAAAAGACGCTGGCAGCGGTGTGTTGATGCTCAAGGGTCATATTTCGAAGAGTGTCAGTTCGCTGTACAAAAATGTTTAATAAATTTTGTATTCTCAGACCAGACTTGAAACTTTGTTAACACACCATGTATATATATATATATATGTATATATACAGGATGTAACATGTTATGTATCGCCGTTCTTTAATTTCTCAACCGTTGGTCATAGAAATACGGTTTCCGTTACAAAAATGTATCAAATGAGGTAAATATTCATGTTGTGGCATTATTTATAGTAAAAAATCCATTTTATAAAAATTGCGAAAGCTAACTTTTATACGGTCCCCCAGTCCCTATAGTTATGTTTAGTAAAAGTTTACACATATCATAAGAGATATAACACAAAAAGGTTGATACCTGTACTTCAAAAATTGACGCAGTTATTAAATTTCCAAGTCTGAGCTTTTTGCACATGATTTTGTCTTTCATTGAGGTATCAGTTAAAAGATGAATTAAAGTAATATGGAATCAAAATCATGGTACAATGTCCTTTTTACAGTAAAACCAACTTCAGCTGGTATCGCCAAATCGGGGTATAACCAAAGGGTTATTTCATCTAAATATTTTAGCTGACTTTTAGGGGTCGTATACAAAGGGAGAATGAAATATTAAAATTAAACAGAAAAATAAATATGAATTTATTATAATATCAGAAGAAGATCTACTGTAAAAAATTAATACATCAAAGGCCGCAATCTACTAGAGATACAGCTCAATGTGTTCTCCATTGGTAGCAATGTACAATTAAACGCGTGACAGTACTGAGTCATGGACACATTAGAGCATAGAAAATGTGAAAATTTTGTGACAATCAAGGATGATGCGCTGCTTCAGATAAACCAGAGAAGTGTTCTCTATCACACAGACCTATGCCTTGATGTAACCCCAGATGTAGAAGCACATGATTGTCAAGTCCGGCGAACGCGGTGGACGCTCTACCGGACCACGATATCCAAGGATCTACTGACCGAATTCGGTAACCAGATACGCCCGAACGTTTAATTTTTTATGCGGTGAGGGCCCCATCATGTTGAAACTACACGCGGCATGCATGTCGAAGAGGCAGCTCTTCATACCAGTCACGTATCGTGTTTTGTACCAGATGCAGTTAACGATCGCCTGTTAAGGTCTCATAGTAGAAGATGAGTCGAACAATCTGGGTCGCTCATATATCGCACCACACGTGTCGTACTGTGCGGGCAATATGAAAATTTTCCTGAGACCATTAATGGACATAGTGCACGTTCACAATGTACCCCGTGTAAACATAGACTAATCTGTCCACCGAATTTCGCAAAGGAAGGACGGATTTTCCTCTAAGGTGTTCAGCATGGAATTACAATAATCAGACACGTCGTGCGTGGTCACCCAGCATCAATGCTTGCAGCAGTGTCGGATGGTATGATAGCGCATCATGTGCACGTAACCAATGCCAGACATACTTATCCCTTCCTCGCTTATTTCCGCGGTGCTCAGTTGTAAAATTAAAATGGCGAATACCAGCACCTCCTCCGGTGTCACTCAAACATTACACCTTGTCTGTCTATTTGTTCTGGGTCGTGATGAAACAGATCTGGTCTCTCTAAGATGGAGCAATGCATCAGTTATAGTTTCACGCGTTGGATGTAGTTCCTTATGGAAATATTCTCAATAAACACTCGCAGGCTATCTAGCATTCCTTTGATGCTCACCATAAATAAGTATCATTTCGGCATATTGCATGCATGCGTAGATTGCCATCACGATCTCAGCGTTGCTAGTATGTCCACTGCTACATGGCTCGTGTTTTATCCCGAACGTGTGGCGCTGCAGAACTGTTGTAATTTACATAATCCCAATTTTCATGCTCGTTGTAGCTCGGTTGGTAGTTGGTATTCCGCTTCCATTTATCTAGTCCTTAGTGAGTATGTTCTATTTTCCAGTTGTCGATTCTACCTAATTTGACGTTTGATTGTTGTTCGACCCATAAAAGTTAGCTCAAATTTTTCGATAAAATAACCCTCTTTGGTGATTCCCCGTTTTGGCGATATCGACTAAAGGTGATTTCGCCGTAAAAATGACATTGCACTCTGATTCTGATCTCGAATTACATCAATTCATTTTTTAAGGGGTCTTGTACCTTTTAAACGCGTCGAACATTAATGAAAAACTTCAAAGTTTGAATTAGTCTATCTTCAAAGCCTTTTTATGTATAAACATGAAATTTTGGATATTGATTAAACAGATTGTGCTTTGTAATATACTACCATTAACAAATTATTAACCCTTTACAGAATTTGTGTATTGTTGAAATCAAAATAGCTCTTTTTTTACCCCATAAGCCATTGCGCACATAATATCTTGAGAAAGTATGTATGGATTGGCATGAAATTTGGTAAAGATACTAAAAATATATGCGTGTTTAAAATGATCTACTCTTAGGCTAAAATTATTTCATTAACTATATAAAAAAAAAAATATATTTTCGTAAAAAAAATAAAAAATTTGTATTTTTAATGAATAAAAATAGTCATAACTAAAAATATTACCATTGTAAATACTTAAAAGTAGATCATTTTAAACACACATATTTTTTTAGTATATTTACCAAATTTCATGACAATCCATACATACTTTCTCAAGATATCATGCGCGCAATGACTTATGGGGTAAAAAAAAGAGCTATTTTGATTTCAACAATACAGAAATTCTGTCAAGGGTTAATAAATTTCTGTTGGTAGTGTGTTACAAAGCACAATCTGTTTAATCAATATCCAAAATTTCATGGTTATACATGAAAAGGTTTTGAAGATAGACTAATTCAAACTTTGAAGATTTTCGTTAATTTTCGACGCGTTTAAAAGGTACAAGACCCCTTAACTGATCCCGCAATATAAGACAAAATCCTGTGCAAAAATCTCAAACTTTGAAACATAATAACTGTTTCAATTTTTGTAGTACAGATATCAAACTTTTTGTGTTATATCTTGTATATTAACTTTTTGCTTTGTTATGATATGTGCAAACATTTACTAAATATAACTTTAGGGACTGGGGGACCGTATAAAATGTTAGATTTCGTAATTTTAATAAAATTGATTTTTTACTTTAAATAATGCCACAACATGCTTGGAACTGTATGTCTACGATCTACGGTTAAGAAATTAAAGGTCGGCGATTGATAACATATTGCACCCTGTATATATATATATATATATATATATCATATACGAATCAATCATATTACATTTCTTATTAAATTCACCTTTAAAATATCGAATTAACACGTATTTTTCAATTTACTCACAAATTGATGAAAACTTTTTATTTTATTTTTAAGGTGTATCATAATTGTTATTTAAATTTAAAAATAAACGAACTGAGAATAAATTTCTTTTCACCTGTATCCATGTGTCGAGAAAGAGAAATCATTTGTTATTTCTATTATCAAGGGAAAGCCGCTAAGAGAAAATACAATCAACTTGAAGAATATAAATTAAGATAGAAATAAAAAATGCTTTTTACATGAATGTTTTCAAAATATACTATCCAATTTCAATTAAGGGATAAATAAGATTCAAGTCTTACTACTTAATAAGTATGGGAATACACGAGTATTTCTTTCAAATACTAATCTTTTATGAGTTATAGATGAAACTGCTATCTGAATCTAAACATTCGCTTTTAGTCAGTTATGGCTTCAAGGAGTATTTAATAAAAGTATTTATTATACTTGAAGGAACAACATGCCATTTTAGTTGTATTTTTTCCAAAATTACGTTGTAAAAGTTTCTTAGTTTATTATTTCTTATTGCTAATAACGTGTGAGTTTAAAACTTTGAAAACAGTAAAATAGTTTTATTTGACTGTTGACATGTTTCAACTCATCCAGAGTCATTTTCAAAACAAATAAATAATGATATTCTAAAATTGCACGGTCTATGATGCAATGAACTGAAATGTTTTTTAAGTAACACATGTTACTTTTTATTTATTTTACTTGTATGTTTATTTCTCTTTTCTAAATTCCTGAGTTCCTCGAGCCACTGTTTTGGTAAGTTGAATGATGCTGTACCGTTACATATGTTATTTTTACGTGTTAGAATCTTTATTGTTTCTCTTATAATGTATGGATAATATTATTTAGAGGGGAAAATTTATTTTCGCAGGAATTTATATTAATGATTTCATCTTGATGTAATCTTGCCAAGGTTGTGGGTTTAATATTATATTTAATATCAGCTGCTTTTTTTCTGTATTTTAATCTCCTGCTCAGTGTTGCCAGATTGGGGACTTTTTTAATTCAGATTATTTGACTGTCACCACTTTTTTTAAAATAGTATAATTTGCGCTATTTTTCAGAATTCTTAATCTATGCTTAAATAGGTCGAATATTTATATTTCAAAAAAACCGGTGATAATCAACAATCTGGGGACAAAAAAGTACCCAATCTGGCAACACTGCTCCTGCTAATCATTTGAATATCGTAATTACATCGTAAGCGATTATTATCCATAAATATTATCCGTTATAAGAGAAACAATAGAGATTCTAACACGTAAAAATAACATATGTAACGATACAGTATCATTCAACTTACCAAAACTGTGGCTTTAGGTACTCAAGGGCATAGAAAATAGAAATAAACATACAACTAAATTAAATAAAAAGTGTGCGTTACATGAAAAACTAAATGATGGCGTTTCAGTTCATTGAATCATAGACCGTGCAATTTCAAAATATCATTATTTATTTGTTTTGAAAATGACCCTGGATGAGTTGAAACATGTCAACAGTAAAAAAAACTATTTTACTGTTTTTAAAGTTTTAATCTTACACCTTTTAAACAATAAGAAAAAAAATATTACAAGGTGTTAAATGGTTATCTAATTCTTTAGTTGTAAAAATTGTGCATTAATAAATTTTTCTCTCTGTTAATACTTGAAGTATCGGGAGAACAGAAAATACTTTTTTATATGAAGTATATATATCTATATATTTAAAACTTTTCATTAAAGCACCAAAAGACATTTAATAACATGTAGCTTTTAAAAAAAATAAAGTTATTACTGGTGTCTTGCAACATGCTCTTTGTCGAAGTAAAAATGTAAAATAAAATAACTATATTTGGCTTCATCAGACCTGTTTAAAATTCTTGTAAAAATTAAAATCTAAAAAAAGGATTGTATTTATGGATTAAGACAATTTGAATATGAATTAAAGTATTCCATTTAATAACGTTTTTGTGACACATTGCCACACTGTAAAAAAAAAAAAATCTGTAAAGTTATTAAAGTTTTTCTAGGAAACTGGGATTCCTATAAAAATTTTTATGTAACAGCAACAACGAAAATTCCTGTAACAGGGTCTGTTACAGAATTTTCGTTGTTGCCTTTACATAAAATGTTCTAGGAATCCCAGTTTCCTAGAAAAAGTTTAGTAACTTTACAGATTTTTTTTTTTTTTTTTTTTTTTTTTTTTTTTTACAGTGAAAACAACAGAAAAATACACAGATATGGGGAAAATGCTTTTAAAACATTTAATAGACATAAAACACATTTAAACGCTAGTTCTTATGTGTCACTATAAAAATATAAAAAAAAAAATCATAAGACGAAATGCAATATTCCACCCTTTTTCAATCACAAAAAATATACAATAACCACTTTAAAAATATCACAGTTTTACTTCAAAGTCGAAAATAGTAATAATAATCTAGATGCTACAAGATAAGTTAAATTTCTTGGTACTTTCGGTTGGCTACCCCGCGGTCATCATCACAGAATATTTTTATTATTCATTGTTGTTCTATTCATTCCTCTAAAATTACACTACTTTTCATACATGTACATGTTCATATGTCTGACAGAAAAGGAGTTTGAAATTTTAATTCGAGAAACTGCACATTACAACTAAAATGATATTAATTATTTAAATATTTTCCATTAATTAATGCTTTATTATGCAAAATTTCTCAAAAATCTTAAGGACCATTCTTTAATAATTCCGCATTAAAAATTAAATAATTTTATATGATTCCGTTAATAGATGACTGTAGTTTCTGTATATCATAAATAAAATATTTTTCTCAAGCTGCATTTTAGGAGTTTGACGCGCTAAAAATTATCATATATTTCCGACTGAAATAGACAATCAATCAATACGACATGCCGTAATATAGTTTGGAAAAGGTAAAACTTTATGCAGGCTTTTCCCTAATAAATGCATCTTGAAAGTCATCCGTAATCTTACCTTGTAAAACCAGTTGAAATCGCAATGAGACCACAAATATTTTGACATTTTCTAATGTATGATATTTCTTAATAGTAACACATTCCTCAGCTAATCCATAAAGAGATCATTCATTATTCTGTTTGACTTCGTAATACCGACTTACACGTTGGGGAAAAAGCTGTAAGTTAATGATTAATGTAAGTCAAATGATTAATGAAAAGTAATATATCAACAAATTTATAGTCTGTAAAATATATTCTCAAAACATTTGTTTCAAATTCACTTCAAATACAACGTATTTAAAAATAAAAGCCAAATATTTATAATAAGTATTTGATTACATTTGTATATTTGTATTAAGAATTTATATTTTAAAACATATTAAAAATTTTAAATTTAAAAATACGTTTAGAAATGTATTCTACTATTCTTTTAAATTATTCACTTTTAAATCATTGACATGTTCTTTATTAAAAATCAAATAATTTCACTACCTTAAAATGATTAATGACGGTAATTTCTGTTAGTAGGAGAACTGTTGAACATTTTTGAGTAGGTATTTGAGGCACCCTGAAAATTTGTGCAACACCTCTTTTCTAATGCCTGAATACAAAATCGAATGTCTGGCTGAAGGATCGTGGTCCAAAAACTGTGCCAGACACGTGTCAAGTGCCATTTTTTGAATACCCAAAGAGGTATTGGAGGCACGCTGAGATTGAGACAGAATAATATTTATGCTTAGAAAAAAATAATTTGAAAGTGACAGACACTTTAGTCGGCCCAAAACTTGTGCCAGACACGTGTCAAGTGCCATTTTTTGACTACCCAAAAAAGGTATTTTAGGCACGCTGAGATTGAGGCAGAGTAGTATTTATGCTTAGAAAAAAATATTTTGAAAATGACAGACACTTTAGTCGGCCCAAAACCTGTGCCAGACACGTGTCAAGTGCCATTTTTTGACTACCCCAAAAAGGTATTTGAGGCACGCTGAGATTGAGACAGAATAGTATTTATGCTTAGAAAAAAATATTTTGAAAATGACAGACACTTTAGTCGGCCCAAAACTTGTGCCAGACACGTGTCAAGTGCCATTTTTTGACTACCCAAAAAAGGTATTTGAGGCACGCTGAGATTGAGACAGAATAGTATTTATGCTTAGAAAAAAATATTTTGAAAGTGACAGACACTTTAGTCGGCCCAAAACCTGTGCCAGACACGTGTCAAGTGCCATTTTTTGACTACCCAAAGAAGGTATTTGAGGCACGCTGAGATTGAGACGGAATAGTATTTATGCTTAGAAAAAAATATTTTGAAAATGACAGACACTTTAGTCGGCCCAAAACTTGTGCCAGACACGTGTCAAGTGCCATTTTTTGACTACCAAAAAGGCATTGGAGGCACGCTGAGATTGAGACAGAATAATATTTATGCTTAGAAAAAAATATTTTGAAAATGACAGACACTTTAGTCGGCCCAAAAACTGTGCCAGACACGTGTCAAGTGCCATTTTTTGACTTCCCAAAAAAGGTATTTGAGGCACGCTGAGATTGAGACAGAATAATATTTATGCTTAGAAAAAAATATTTTGAAAGTGACAGACACTTTAGTCGGCCCAAAACCTGTGCCAGACACGTGTCAAGTGCCATTTTTTGACTACCCAAAAAAGGTATTTGAGGCACGCTGAGATTGAGACAGAATAGTATTTATGCTTAGAAAAAAATATTTTGAAAGTGACAGACACTTTAGTCGGCCCAAAACCTGTGCCAGACACGTGTCAAGTGCCATTTTTTGACTACCCAAAGAAGGTATTTGAGGTACGCTGAGATTGAGACGGAATAGTATTTATGCTTAGAAAAAAATATTTTGAAAATGACAGACACTTTAGTCGGCCCAAAACTTGTGCCAGACACGTGTCAAGTGCCATTTTTTGACTACCAAAAAGGCATTGGAGGCACGCTGAGATTGAGACAGAATAATATTTATGCTTAGAAAAAAATATTTTGAAAATGACAGACACTTTAGTCGGCCCAAAAACTGTGCCAGACACGTGTCAAGTGCCATTTTTTGACTTCCCAAAAAAGGTATTTGAGGCACGCTGAGATTGAGACAGAATAATATTTATGCTTAGAAAAAAATATTTTGAAAGTGACAGACACTTTAGTCGGCCCAAAACCTGTGCCAGACACGTGTCAAGTGCCATTTTTTGACTACCCAAAAAAGGTATTTGAGGCACGCTGAGATTGAGACAGAATAGTATTTATGCTTATTTTTAACCAGTGGGGAAACAAGAAACAGTGTAAGCTTTAACTAACAAAATAATCTTTAAATGAAATATGTCAAACGATAGTAAATTGTAAATGCATTTCTTTTGAATTCATTGCAGTTGTAATGTATTTTTTGAAGGAAATGTTTTATATATATTCATGTTCTATATTTGATACATTCATATAAAATATTTTTTGATATTGTACGTAATCTATATTATTATATCTGAAAGTTATTTTAAGATCAAAATATTAACATCTTCCCATTTTGACTAAATTAGCTTTGCACATTATTCCTTTTAAGAGATTCGTCGTCAAAGCCAGTAGAACCGAGTTGTCTAAACCAGATATAAGCTGTTGTTTGAAAGAGAACATGCTTTTGAACCTTTATCCTAACAGAAGATGGTTTTTTATACTATTACTTTTCTTATATTTCATTTATAATAATCAAATAATTTATTTCAGGATGGAAAGGTAAAGTGTTAAAGGATTTGTATTTCATTTTATCTGAATTTTTAGAATTGTATTAAAGAAAACGCACTACTCAAAAATACTTTTAAAACATATATTGATTTCGCATAAATCTATTCATATTAAAATTTATGAAATCAATTTTATAAATGCAACTAGTCTGCAAATTTTGATATTTTTTAAAGACATTTATAAAGAAGAGCGTATAAACTAAGAAAATTTGGTAATTATCAAAAATGGAAATTATCAAAAGAGGAAAAAAAAAACAAAAAAAAACCCCAGAAAAATGAAAATATTTTTACTAGAATTATAAAAAAGTTTTCCACTCAAGAATAGTTTTAAAACGTATATTGATTCCATATAAATCTATTTGTATTAAAAGCTTTGAAATGTAATTATCGATTAAATAAATTAAACTGTTCTTCAATTTTTTATACTTTGTATGACATCTATCAAGAAGACCCATAAACTAAAAAAACTACGTAACCATCTTCCACGAGAAGAAAAAAAAAGCATCATCATAAATGATTGTGCAAACATATTTTGAGACCGTATAATATGCTCTAAAAGTTCCATTAAATTTCGTCTGATTCCATGGTTTTCGAGTCTTTCGTTAACAGCATCTTCTGAACTTAAAAAGTACATCTGACCATATTGCGGTCGTTCGAATTCACCTTCACTGTTTTGTGTTGGATGAGCTGCCATATTCATCTTATGATAAATTTGTCCTCCGGCGACAAAGCTGTAAATACCATGGCTGTTAATTGTTCGATCATCATGTGCCTTAAATGAAGCCAAAGCAAAGCATGAATTTAAATGAGAATTTTTTTTGTGGAAATTTTCAACAAATGGATGGCATTTAAAAAAGAGACGCACCAATTCAACTGGAAAATTGGGGAAGTCAAGCTTAATTCGTCAATGTAAGCAGCAGTCTCCAAATGAGTCCTGGTTAATTTGATTAGATACACGTTCTTCTGGAAAATGAATTGCTTTATAATGAATACATTCAATGTGAAAAGAACCCAATTTTTGGTATGTTGCTTCTTTGTTAACTGCGCGCTTCCCTGTTCTCATTCGTTTCTTTACTAAAATTTGCAGGCGTCTTATGTTACGGCGTCTTTGTTCTTCTAAATCTTGATCCTGTCGCTTATTTATTTCATTTGCTATGTGCTGAATGGAACAATGCTGCATTTCACGTATGGGTTGAATGCGGATTTCGTTCCTTTTGCCAACACTTTTCCGTCTTTTTGATGCACGCAATTGATATAATTCTTAGGATCTAAATTCATTAAGACAATACATCATATCAGCGATCTTTTGTCGGCTTCTGTCTTTAGCAGCACGAATTGGTCTAGACGTTGAAATATCATTTTCAATTTCAGTATTTCTAATCGGACTCGGCTTTCTTTCGTTAAAGTTGAATTCTCGTTTTTTTAGGCCGTCCTGCAGACATAATGAATTTGCAATTATACTAACTAAATTGAAATAAAAATGAATACTTTAGTTCTAACTTCACCGTATTAGAAATATTTACTTTTTTCAGTAAACATAGAAAAGTTATACCGGGTGTCCTAAAAAGGACTGACTGATTTTAAAATTCAATAACTTGCAAACGGTGACAGATATTTAAAAAATTCTTGCAGGAGGGTTATGCATAAGGTCAATTTTTTTTTTTCAGTGATTTTCAATTTTAGTTCGAACTACAAATAATAGATAGCGCTGCGATCAATAGACGCTAAATTCAAACTCGATTTTTGGTACTTCGTGGTCCGGATAATACATTTCCATCTCCTTTTTCCGCATGGAACAAAAGAAAGGACCAAAAATCGAGCCAGTATTTAGAGACTATCGCTTACAGCGCCATCTATTGTTTGTAATTCGAACTAAAATCGAAAATCACTGTAATAAAACTTTTGACCTTATGCATAAACCTCCTGCAAGAAATTTTTAAATATCTGTCACCGTTTGCAAGTTATTGAATTTTAAAATCAGTCAGTCCTTTTTAGGACACCCGGTAGTTGCTAAATATTAGTAGAACATCAATAAGTCATGGAGTTAACCTTTGTATTTACGGCTCCTAGTCTTAGCACGGTCAGAAACTAAAAGTCAGAGAAAATGATGTCATAGATGGACAAAAGTTGAGATATTTCACTTTTAAATAGAAAAATTACTTGTTTTTTTTTTTAAATATAGTGTAATTTATTCAGTGGGGGAAGAAATATAAAATTTAAATTTTTTATTCCGAAGCATTTATTCGAGTACGTAAATAATATATTTTAAAATAAAAAAAAGGAAAAGAAAAGAAAACTTTGCATATAGCCGGAAATTTGGATTGTCATATATGAAAATAAACTATTTTTATATGCATGCGATTATCAAGCATATCCTGAGTGCTATACTCCATGTCTTATAAGTTGAAGGATTATTAACAAGATACGTTGTCTAAGTCAATGTTTGGCGACAAAAATGAGCTATGTGGAAAGATTGACACAGAAAAATGATCTTGCTTTTAAAATTGTTGCTAATTTTGTGCCAGGGTATATCTCCATGGCAACAAACTATACAGATGTTTGTAACAATTGGCAGTTGTTTTAAACTTAGCTAAAGTATAAGCACAGTTATTTATCAAAAAATATTATTAATGTTTATGAAAATATTTAAATTCGCGAAATATAATCATAATCAATAATTATAATCAATCAATTTTTTTTTCTAGCCAGTTAAAACAAATTTATTGTATTTTTTATCTGCATAAGCCGTTATCTAGTGCTCGATTAAGTGTAGAAGGCAATCTTTTAGTGCCACTTTCGAGATTACCTTTCATTGTGTTGGCGAGGATTCCGATTACGGATGATTAAATATAAAAAAATTGCTTAAAATTAAAATTTCTTTTGTACCTAAGTCGATATTAGTTGGTAGGTTTTCTCATATTAGAATAAAGTATATTTCATAAAAATCGCCAGAATTTTTTTTCGATTAATACCACTTTTTTGAGTAATGAGCTTATTTTAACCACAGAAAACGATTTTTCCCGAATTAACGACTTAGCTAAATCGATTTCTTGAGCTCGAATTAGAATAGGCGTCAAATTTTATGCAAATCGTTAGAGCCGTTTTCGATATATAGCAATATTTTCAGTGCTGAGTTTGTTTTAATCAATGAAAACGAATTTTCTCGAATTCGAAACCTAGCTAGATGTGTTTCTCGTGCTCGAATTAGTATAGAAAACACGTTTCATGTAAAATGCATGAGAATGTTTCGATTTATACAAGCAGAAGTGTCGGCTAAGATCTTATTTTACCCTGTAAAAACGAATTTTCTTGAATTCGGTACCTAGCTATATCTTTTTCTCGTGCTCGGTTTAGTATATGCGCCAAGTTTTGTGAAAATCGTTAGAGCCGTTTTCGATATATAAAAACTTATTCAGTGCTGAGTTTGTTTTAATCGATCAAAGCGAATGTTCTCGGATTCGAAACCAAGTTAGATGTGTTTATCGTGCTCGAATTAGTATAGAAAACACGTTTAGTGTAAATTGCATGAGAATTTTTCGATTTATAGCAAGCAAAAGTTTCAGCTAAGATCTGGTTTTACCCTGTAAAAAAGAATTTTCTTGAATTCGGGACCTAGCTAGATCTTTTTCTTGTGCTTGATTTAGTATAGGAGGTAAGTTTCATGAAAGTCGATCCAGTAGTTTACGATATCATTCATAATCGGGAAAATCGCTTGCTCGTTTAATATATATGATTAAAAAAAAATTTTATTCAAAGTTGGCATGCTTCGCTTTCAAAATCAATGCATTTGAACCATCGTGGACCAAATATGTTTATGACAAAATTTTACTCATATTAAAAGATTACCCAGTTAGAAAAATGTCTTCGAAAAAGTTTATAACAAAAGTGCAAAAAATCTAAAACTTCTGATTAGGCATAAAAATATCAAACTGATTTTTCATAAAAGGTACAAACTGAATTGTGCATAAAAAAGTGCAAACTGAATTGTGCATAAAAAAGTTCAAACTGAATTGTGCATAAAAAGTGTAAAAAGGCGCTGGTGGCGCTACCTTTGGAGAATTTCCGAAGTACCCGTATTTGTTACTAGAGAATAATTATACCGTTTTCTTTTCCTGTGAGGAGGAGAGACTCACTCCGTGAGGTTTGGGAAACGAGGTTTCTACCTACATAGCCACCGGATCCGTATTTTGGGAAGGACTTTAAATGCGGATATTGTGCGATGCAATAAATTCTGCTAGTAAATTTATCGATGCTGTTATAATTCCTCCCAGTTTCAATTAATAAGATTAATTTATTTTTTAGCGGTGTTCTCTGGTTAAGGAATAATTATAATATCTCTTGATTAATATAATTAATTACAAATTTTTTCTTTACTTGATGAATGGTTTGAATAGGGTCTGAATTATTTGTCGCGCAGAAATAAACGAATATGAAATGTATTTTGGATAGAATTTATGAATGTCGGATGGGGGATAGGATTTTAAAACTTTAGTGTTTCTAGGAGGGTGGGGGAGGAATACATTATACATATTTTCAATTTGATTGTTATGAATATATTTCTTAAATGAAAAAGTCTTCCTTGAAATTTGAAATTTAACTGGCTGAATTTTCTTTTAGACCGATTTTGACAAACACACTAAATTTATTCTTTTTGAATAACTTAAAATAATTAAATACTGAGAGAAAGTACAGCTATGAATATTACGTTGGAGAAGGGGAATAGTGGCTTTTCCCAAGAAATCCTTCATGGAAATTAATTTTCAATTTCCGTTTATTTTAAATTTATGTATTAAAATTTTATCTAAAACGGGTGGACGAAAGCAGTGTTGAATTTAGGTTGCCGTAGCCTAAACCGGACATATACACTCCTCCACGCTTGAATTAAAAAATTTAACAAACTATTTTTTTATATTATCTTAAAAAATACTTTTAATTTATTCTTTTCAAGTACCTTAAAATAATTAAATACAAAAAGAAAGTACAGCTAAGAATTTACCTTTTTTTTTCTTTGTGGGAGAGGGGGGGGGGGGGGGTAAATCCGTTATTGAAATTAATTTTTTGTTCTGCTTCGTTTAATAGTAATGTGTTAAAAACTAATCTCAAACGAGTGCTTAAGCCATTGTTGAATTCAGGTGGCACTGACATCTTCCCCTCCACGCGGATTTTGAATTTTAATGGACTAAATTTTTAAAGACATACTACTTTTTTTTTCAGGTATCTTAAAAATCTTAAACACTAAGAAAAAGAGGAACGAAAAATGTTATTTTTTAGGTGGGGTTTCCCCCCTCTACGAGTTTCCCAAGAAAGTTAAATCTCTATTATAATAGCAGACACCTCTATTTTTCTATTCTCAACATCTATAAATTGTCCATTTTTATCTCCGAATCCGAACACCTCCGAGAAGCTGACAAATAACCGCTCTCCCGAGGTGTTCGTTATTCAGATGTTTACTGTACAGACTTTCTTATTTATCAAAATGCACATATTTTACAAACATTGAATATGACTCATTTTATGCAAAAATATGCAAAATTAAAAAAAAACAACATATAATAGGCATTTATGTGTATTCATAAAAATTTAGATAATTTGCACAAAAAGTGTATACTTTTGAAATATTAAAAAAAATATTCACTCTTTACGCACAAATTGTGTACAATCCATCGCTATTTGCAAACAATGTGCGAACGTTATCTTGCTGGGTATTTATTGTGATTTGATCAAAAACATAAATTTTGTATTCATGTATACTAATGAAAGAAAGATGTTTGTGCATGTCTTAGTGTCAGTGCCTATGGCTAGGAAAAGCTACCTTACGTAGAATAAAAAAAATTCGTTGAGGATTGCCCAAAACAGGTACTATGCATCTCAGGATCGGGTTTTTAAATTTTGATAATTTGCCAAGATATTTTATTAAAACTCGCAATAAAAAAGGGTCTGCAAAAAAGACGTTTTCTAGAACCGCGCGCCGAAGCACGGTAACCGAAAAGATCCAAAAGTGGGAAAGACTTTTTTTTTCTCCTCGATTTTCTAAACGCGCAGAGGGCAAACCGGTCGAAATGAAGGAAAACAAAAGAAAACCACATCTACGTCTTATAGAATTTTCTAACGGATCAATACGTTTAAAAGTATTTAAATTAATGGCGTACAAAAATATAATTTAAGAAAACACGAATTCATGTTTTTCCTTCATTTTAGGAAGCACGCATCAGCTTAACTAACTAAAATAAGGAGAAATTGAATACACCAAATTCAAAATCAGGCTTTTTCGTTTTAACAGCGGGAATTCCTTTGAAAAAATAACGTTAAAAAAATACATATTCCGAGTATCGTTTTGTGATATTTCGTGATTTTTGCGATTGTTAAAACTCTTCATCTGCGCTTCTGGTCGTGATACGAAAAAAACTAAAAATAATAGACAAATCTATTTTCGTTTTTCTCTTGAATTCCGCAAACCATTTTGAATAATACAAGTTGGAAAAATACTTTGAAAAAAAAAAACTTTTCCTAAACACTCTTTTTCTAATTCTATGGTGTTTAACATAGGCTTCGTAAATCAAAATACTAAAAACAGAAGTACCAAACCATATCTGCGTTCATTCGCTTCAGGAATTCCGCAATCCGTTTAAAAAATATTAATATTAATCCTTTCAAAACTGTTCGATTCCTAATGTCACTTTCGTCACTTTCGCCATTTTTTATGCAATATTTACAAATTGGCTTCGGCTTCGTAAAAGAAAGTATTAAGAAAACTAGAGTCATCAAACAATATTTGCGTTTATAATCCTTTCGAAACTACAACTCTTTTCAAAATTATTATTAACTTTTTAAAAATACTTTTTAAGGGGTCTTGTACCTTTTAAACGCGTCGAAAATTAACGAAAAACTTCAAAGTTTGAATTAGTCTATCTTCAAAGCCTTTTTATGTATAAACATGAAATTTTGGAGATTGATTAAACAGATTGTGCTATGTAATATGCTACCATTAGAAATTTATTAACCCTTTACAGAATTTGTGTATTGTTGAAATCAAAATAGCTCTTTTTTTACCCCATAAGTCATTGCGCGCATGATATCTTGAGAAAGTATGTATGGATTATCATGAAATTTGGTAAAGATACTAAACATACATGTGTGCTTAAAATGACCTACTCTTAGGCCAAAATTACTTCATTAACTATATAAAAAATATTTTTGTAAAAAAAAAATAAAATTTTTATATTTTTGATGAATAAAAATAGTCATAACTAAAAATATTACCATTCTAAATACTTAAAAGTAGATAATTTTAAACACACATATTTGTTTAGTATAGCCAAATTACATGACAATCCATACATACTTTCTCAAGATATCATGCGCGCAATGACTTATGGGGTAAAAAAAAGAGCTATTTTGATTTCAACAATACACAGATTCTAAAAGGGTTAATAAATTTCTGTTGGTAGTATATTACAAAACATAATCTGTTTAATCATTATCCAAAATTTTATGTTTATGCATATAAAGGTTTTGAAGGTAGACTAATTCAAACTTTGAAGTTTTTCGTTAAATTCCGTCGCGTTTAAAAGGTACAAGACCCCTTAAGCTCATTCTCGAAATTTCGTCTTTTCTCGTAATGTTTAACGTTCTTCAACTCACATCTTTACTAGAAATACGGAATAAAAACTTGCCCACGATTAACTATTTTTTTTTTTTTTTTGTATTTAAAAAGACTTTTCCGGTTTTAAAAATTATTAATTTTAACACTTTCAAAAAAATCTCGTTTATAGAAGTCATTTAAGGATATTTTTTTTATCGATTGCTTAAGTCGTGAATATGCACGTGGATTCCGCTCTAGATCTGCAGCACATTTACAACCAAAAATGAATATTTTAGAACGATTTTTATGCACATGGTTAGGAAATAGTATACGTATAAATCATTACATTTTCAAGAGTTTGGATAATAAGAAATATATTCACTTTTTTAAGTTTAAATGCATTTGATAATAGTCGATGAAATGCATATATACAGTATGCCCCGTGAAATCCCTTGCCAACATCTTAACTTCGGAACGCCTGCCGCTATATTCATAAAAACACTGTCTAGTTATAATAAAGTAGCCATGCGCTCCTGAATAAAACCGCTACAGAGCCACTTGGTGGATAGCTGTGGAGTTAGAATACCTATCTCAAAAGCAGAAAGAGTCATGGAAAAACGAGACTTATAAAGTTGTAGAGCATCATTGGTTTAGTACGAAAAGACACCTTGTGTATATAATGTGAAAAATACAACGGTTAAAAGCCGCATTTGTTTTTTCGTGGTTTCTTGCACTGTGACGTCGCAAAACTTGAACGCAAAGAGAAATGATTATCTTTTGGACAAAATTTCATCCAAATATGGATTGCAGCTGACGACAAGTTTGAACATCTCAAATAAAGGTACATTGTTATGAGTTTTTTTCTTTCTGAGTTCGTTTTGTGATGTTTCAAACTTTGTAATAATATTTAGCTTTAATTATCTGACTAAAGATATATTTATCATCAAATATATCTCATCTGACTAAAGATATATTTATTTGGGCATTTTATAAGATGTAATCTTGTTTTTTTATTATTTTTATTTTAGCTATTATTTTAATGCTAGCTAAGTTTACCTTTTGAACTAAAATTACTGATCCTGATTTTTTTTTTTCACAATATTTTCACAATGCGTAATTTTCGAAAAAAAATTACTTAAAACAATTAGTCATTTAACTTTCTTTTCTGAAAAGGAAACAGATAATGTAACATTTGCGTTCTAGATAAAGTTATCTGTAGTATCAGTAGACAAACATACGAAATATATAAAGTACAACCGGCAGAGGACTTGAGAATATAATCCTCAAAGCTAAGGTTATTCTTCATAGTCAAATAAAATATTTTTCTCAGGAAGCAGCTCTGCAAAACACTCAGTAACATACTGGGTGCCCTTCATTTTTCTCGGAGATTGAAATCTGGACTTGTAGAACGTCCTATGATAAATTCTTTCTTCTATGGATTTTTCAGAGTGATGAGATACATTCAGAAAGTATTCTACAAAAGTGTTACAAATAAGGAGTTGATGTATTTTCTAATTGAAATTCTGTAAGAAAATTGTTTTTACATTGCTCTTTAGAGAGCCAAAAATTGATGGGTTAAATAATAAGAGCAAGTGTTGATGATTTTTTGAAGGAAAAAAGTTACAAATTGTTGCTCATCATTAGTTTTATTTAGTCTTGGCTCTGAATTGATTAAAAAAGTATCATGAATATGTATTTAGATGAATGATTTTTTTTATGTATCGGGAAGAGTCGTAGCTTAAATGCCGACTTACTCTTGGTAGTAGGATGTAGTTACTATGGAAGTAGTTGAATGGTTTTGAGTTTTGTTTGGGGTATTCCTGATATCCATCATTTGTCCTAGAATCATCTTCCTATTCTGTCATTTGTTTAAATTTCACATTTTCTCTAAAGATATCTGCATCTCAATCAGATTAGGCATCTGTGGCTATCTAGCTGTAATAAATTTGGCGGTAGGAGCAAGTCTTACCTTGTCCTTATATTTATTGTCCGGGAATTTCCATCGTATTATGCTTTTGACGAAAAGTTTGCACGTGCAAAGCAGCCAGTTACGTTTTCCATTCAGATGTTTTTAGAGTAGCATCGTCCGCTGTTGGCTTTAACAACGTAGTAAGGACTAAAAATTTTGTACTTCAATTAAAACAATAGTAATAAAAAACTCCGTGCAGTTCGTTTGATAGTAAAATTGCTGTGTAAAAAACGACAGCAGATTTGTTTTGAGCTACATAGAAAATTAATAACCAAATATTTTGAGCGAAGAATTCCCATCTTCTGTTTCGAGCAATTATGATCATGATTTTAATTAATTATTACCTTCGCTCATGGGCACGTCAGAAATGCAACTTGACAATATAGAGTAGATATTGATGAAACTAAACCTGCTGCGGTATAATCTCATAAGAAGTCCGGCCTGTGGAGTCCAGCAGTGTTTTCTGTACAATAATCTTGAAGCAGCATTTGTCCCGGTTATGCCGTCTACTTAACGCGGAACCCAAGGTGTTTTGTTCTTAAGTGAGCTTGGTAGTGATTTTACCGATCTCGAAGTGATGAAAGGTTGAGTGAACCTAGGTAAGATTGCAGTCCGGAATTGTACTGTGCATCTGTAGTGTTACAGTGCGACATGCTGACCACTAAGCAATTGGTTTTCAATATTGATCCAATGAAATATATATGAATTACCATTTTTTTACCTGCGCAAAGATATTTCATTCTATGGTACCTTTCATGTTGAATAATGTAACATAAAACCTTTTGAATTGAATATTAGATAATTTATGTAGTCATATAATTTATTTCAAAATATTGAAAAAATAATTTAGGTATGCAAATACGTAAGTACACTGCTCAAAACAATTAGGAGAGTACATGGTTTTACAAAATTACGCAAATACTTACACCGATAAATAGCGTAAAATAAAACATCCATAATTTAAAATGTAATAGAAAGCAGATGAAGAAAACTTCACATTCAGATCAAAGTTTAGGACGTAAAACAAGATAAGTGCAAAAATTGGGATTTTGCGGAAACGTGTGTCTCGCTGTCACATTTATAAAATTCAATTTCTCATCTTGTGTTTCAAGAAAAGGTGGCTTGAAAATGTCACAACAACGTGATTTATCGGAATCCGTTGCTTGGCATATTATCAGGACTGTTGAATCTGGGCCAACACAGCGAAGTTTAGCAGACAATGTTGGAGTCGCAAGAAGTGTCAATCAAAGACTGTATAATAAGTTGGAGAGAAAAAGTAAATTTTTTTTTTTTAATTTTAACATTTCCTGACTCATCAAATGGTGCTGTTTGGCTAAAAAGACAATGTAAAAAAATTTCAGGGCAATCACCCTTCATCTTCAGGTTCCACACTGGGGGCCAAAGAAAGGAATGTTAACTCAAAAATTACAAAAATCAATTTCTTTTATTTAATTTTAATGTTTACTACAGCTTTATTTTCTAACTTAACCGTTAAATGCCTGATTTTTCAAAAATCATTGTAATAATGTTTTTCGGGTTTCATTTTTTAAATAAATCATGGGAAAAATACTCTAAAAAATCATATTTTGTTTTAAGTATGGTTTACGGCTAAAAAAAGTTTTTTACTAATCGGCAATACTGGTCTTCAATTGAAAAAATAATTTTCCTTGATAAAATTCTATAATATTAAACACACAAGAATTTTAGGAACTATAATAAGAAATAAATCTTTCTTGCTCACTGCAGAACAAAATAGGGTATTTCGCAAGCTTCCAAACAAAACAAAAAGAACAAGTAGCAACAATTGAAAAAATAAATCTATCTTTATTCTTAAACAGCACAAGTGTAGCCATCTACATGTTGAAAATCGATTTCATAATATTTTCAGAATGTATTTTATGGCAACATTAGGCATTATAGCTTCAATATTATTCTAATAGTATTTTAGAGCCTAAATTGGGTATGCTGCCGAAAAGCAACACCCGGCATTTAACGGTTAAAACAGTTCTGAAAATAAAAAAGAAACCAGAAGACTTTTTACGTTAATCAGTCTTCAATTTTTGGATTTCACATGAGGGCCACAAAATTTAACTTTGGTGTCAAACTTTGGAAGTTCCTTTCGTTACTTGATTCCACTGGGAATGTATCCATTCCTGCCTTCTGTCCCACCAATGATGCTTGTGTTACGCACAAGACTATCTACCGCATGAGAATGCAAAGGGGGCTTCTCAATTTCAAATTATGAACCGTTTCTGATCATACTTGCTATGCCTTCTTCACTGAGGTTCATTGTAGCTAGTGGTTCCAAAGGATTGTCCCAGAGAATCATCTCAAAATAGCCCATTGCTTCGAAATATAATTTTGTAAGGTGAAATTGGTGTATTTTTCCCTTTCAGTCAGTTTTTCTTGCTTTCAGTATTCTTCGGAGTCCCAGTTTTCGAATATGTGATCGTTCTTCTAACAGTATTGCCAACAGACTGCTTTTCGAGTGAGCAAAATAAGAGCTCCTCTGAATATTTTCGTGAACAATTGACTTAAAACCTTCTGGCCAGAATGAGCTTTTTTTTATCTTTCTGTGCAGGTGACGTGCTCCAAGTATCTCCTGGGATTTTCTTTATTTCAAACCAGGATGGTATGTAATCTTTCATGACATAATCTACTACGAGCTTAAAGTTTTTCAATGGTTCGGCTGTCGACAGATACAAGCGCAGGATTCTGTTGACTGTATTGACCCATTTTGAATAAGACATCGTTCCGGGATTTCTGTTTGCTATATCTGTAAGGCCCTCGCCCGAGGATAATGCCCTAGAAATATTGAAGAGGTATTTTTGTCTGCACTGAGATCTTTTTCATGAAATTTACGCAGAGGAACTGGAATAGAAACAAAACTTATCACAAGAAGGATTTCGCAAGTTTCCAAAGATTTTCCTATTGTTACGGAAAACTGGTGTTGCCCAAATGCACTTCCGTCAATCTTCTGGGAAAGGCGGCATAGATGTAGTTCAATAGTATGCAATAAGCATACAAACCAGTCTAATTTGTGGCCAATAAAGATTTCAAGCTGTCTAACTGCGCCATTTTTTATCCCAACATTGACGTTCATTCCATCACATCCAACGACAATCTGTTCGGAAAGTGTAATCGACGTTCTCGCCTCAGCTTAATCCCTTTAATAACTTTGGATGGAGTATCATTGGATACAATCCACATATCATGAAGCATGGATGATACAATGATAGCAACTGTCATACCCGATACTCCCGTTCTATCACAAGAAATGGCTAGATTTGTCAGTGATACTCTCATTTGGTTTGTCTTGCAGGTTGAGGGAGTGACATAAATGTTAGATTTCCGACATTTGGCTTCATGACAAACGTAATCGTCTTTATCTTCAGAGTTATCTTACAATTCTGAATCAGATCCTAAAACGGCGTTTTCTTTTAAATCCGTAATATTTTTATAAGAATTATTATATATATTATATTTTATAATCATTATAGCAGTTCCTCTGCTTCAGATTCCTGATTTTCCCTTTTACATTGCCTTTCTCTAACACACTTCAATTTTTGAGTTGCAGAGATGTTAATTGATCCTGTTTTTCTCTCATACTGTTGGACTGCTAAAAGAATTCGTTCCATGTTCGTTTTTTATCCATAGGAAATGCTTCATTAAATCAACATACGTGGGTAACACTGTATCTTTCAATTATACTGCAGATCCAAAAACACTACAAAAAGATTCATTTTCAGTTGAGGTCATGTTTAAATTAAACTTCCGGATTGTCTTGTCCAAAAAAAACAAAAAACAAATTAGTGTCTACAAATTAGTGGTTGAAAAAATAACAAGCATAAAAAAAAGACAACCATTGCAAAAACGAATCATTTCACACAATGAAAGTCACGTGTCAGTCACAGTTTTTAGCTTAGAATACGTGCTGTCGTCTATTACATTTTGAAGTTTAATTTGCTATTTATGTACGAAATGCCATTTCTAGCACTAACATCTGGCAATAACATTTTAATAAAGTCATTTATTAAAGAAAACGTAAGTAATTAATATTAATTTACAAATTAATTAATTATTCAATTAATTAATTATTATTAATATTTCAAAATGCATTAAAAACATGTTAAAAAGGCTATACAAATATTCAATTGAGGTGTGAACCTCAAGGTGTCAATATTTTGAACTGAAATTTGGTGACAATTTGTTTCAGTTAGTTTGGCACCATATAATGACTCAGGGAATATTAATTGCGAGAAAAAGTTTTTTCGCTCCACATTACAGTATAATCGAATCCAAGACACGAGAATGTTAGTCATTGACCAGGACAAGGTCGGTCATGCACCAAAGAAACTAATAACGGATATATCCTGTTAATGGCTCGTCGAGACAAAACAGGCTATGCTACGCAGTTGCAAACTCATTTGATCTTGGCCACAGGTCGAGGGCGTCCAGCCAAATAGATCTAAATAAGCTTAATTAAGGTGGTTTCTATACACGTAAGTCCATGTTCTGTATTCCGTTGACGTCAAGAAATTGTGCGGCCCAAAGAATGTGGGCAACTGAAAATTGAGGTTAGTGTCAACGTGATTGGAGTCATATTCTGTTTACAGATGAGTCCCCATTCAGTCTGGATGTGTTTTGGTATAAAGTGAAAGGGGAACTCGAAATAATCCCACATTCGTTCGTGAAATATCACGTTACAGGCGAGGTGGGTTGATGACATGGGCTGGAATCAGCATAGGTGACGTACGGACCTGCATATCATTTGGAATGTCACTTTGATGACTTAAAATTATATAGATGAGATAATGAGATCTCATGTCGTATTTTACGCTGCAGCAATTGGTGATTCCTTTTATTCCATACCAGATAATGCCAGACCTTATACAGCTCGCCTCGTACAGAACATGCTTAAAACTGAACAATACAGCATATTGAATAGTCAACATTCTCCCCTGACCTGAATCTGGTTCAGCATGTTTGGGACACACTCGGACTATGCATTGCAGTGAGACTAAGGACTCATTTTATAGTCCCGGACATGTAGATTGTAATTCTTGAAGAGGGAAAGAGTACTGCACAAAGCGTTATTGGTAATGTTCTCGAATCCATGGAAAACCGATGTGCGACAGTTTTATCTTTTCGAGGGATAACATGCCAAATTCAGTACCTTGCATCATTCCTAAACCGTACTTTTTTGTTATTTATACGTAACTAAATTATTGCCTTAAACGGTCTTTTCATGTTCTATCCATCGTTTTAAAAAATTAAAGCTTTTTTGAATTTTTTGCATCTTTTTTTCGGTATTGCACATTGATACACTAGTACCCTCCATTTAATTCCCATGCATGGTTATCTTGCACAGTTCTCTTCACTTTTTTACTCGCTCGCCTAATTGTTTTATGCAGTGTATATGCTTTTAACTATTAATCAAAATTTAATTATTAATTGAAACAAGCAATGTTAAAATTTAAGATTTCAGTAAAGAATTCTGTTTGGTATCTAAATATAAATAGTTTAAAGCAGGGTATTGAAATTAATCTGCATTATTTTATTTTAAGTCATCATGTAATATTAATGGGATATTAATAAATTCATGCGGGATTAAAAAATAACAAATAAAGTACAACATGATTCCTTTGTTGCTTCTCGAAGTATTTAAATGTAAAATTCTGAATATATAATCGCAATGAAAAGTTACACAATTGATTTAATGAATATTTCATTTGAATAAAATGTATTATATTTAAAATATTTTTAAATATAAAAAAATTTTTTTTAGTCAATAGGGAATTGTACAACTTCTAAGAACATAAATTTTAATTTAAGCCGTTCTATAGTAGGGACTGTGAAATCTTTATAGCATCTATTATTAAAAACATACTTCTATTATTGAAAACAAAAATATTTTAATAATCTTATATGAACTTTAAATTTATTTTTACCTGTAATCGTAAAAAAATACAAGAAAAATATATAAAATATTCTCAATAAAAATGTAGTAAAATATATTTAGTGATCTTATTAAAACAGAGGAAGTTATATAAAAGGTTTCTTAAAAAAACACACGTTGTTTATCGTAGAACGTAGTTACGCCTCAGGGAAATACCATCAAATTCTTTTTCATACAGTTTCGACAATGAAATATTTTAATATTCTATTTTTAGAATAGAATATTCCTCCAATAAGAAGAATATGCGTTTTTGTTGTACTTTTCTTAGTTTTTCTTGCTCAGCCTTTTATCTTTTTTCTTATCACATGCTTTCACGAATTTTCAAGTGAAATATTTAAATAATGTTTAAAACAGGTGCGCTAGACAGCGCAATTCTTTAAGAGTATTGTAAGCAACTTGTAGATACTTTATCCGCTTCATATTTCATAAAGTGCGCATTAAAAACAGGGAACGTTTTTGCTTATATTTAATCATTATTAAATGCTAAAAAGTATGTGAAATATTTCCCTTTGTGCAATTCAGATTGTGTATTTCTTTTCAACCTCTCATTTATTTTTAATATTTTCTAGATGTAATGTTTGGAATAAAATAGTAACGTTTTATTATTGCTTAATTATTACTTTAATTTTTTTTTATATTTAAAGTGATCATCAAATATAAGAATAAATCCATAAATAATATCCAAATATTTTAATTGAAGTGTTAAAATGCACTTTCCTATAATCGTTCAAAGCCACACTGTCATAATTTTTTAACAAGTTTAATAGCATAATAAATAATAAAAGGGGCTATAAAGAGAAAAAAAAAAATTTCTATTCTTCGAACTCCTTCTTGCACATAATTTGAGACATCCTTAAAATAAAAATTTAATTTCTACGCATGGAATTTTAGAAATTTTAGATTTTATAGCCGCATATTTGAAATATTTTAAAGTGAAATGAGATAGGAAATATTGTGGTGTTGTAGGTTTTGTTAAAATAAATAGTAAATATGTTAAATACGCTTTCCATTTATTTTGATATTGATTAATAGTCATTAATACGAGAACGATTCTTTATTGTTTTTTCAAAAGTAAATTCATATGTTTTTTCATTAACCTTTAACTCATGTCACGCGGTGTCCCAGACTTGCGACTCCCAGCTGTAAACACTTTTACAGTTTTTTACTTTTCTGTACTGAAGTTAAATAATATGAATAAAATACTTTTTTCATGCAATTTAATTCACATGCTCCTAAGAGAAGTACAACGATATTGTTAGGACAAAATTTAAGTAAATTCAACCATTTGAGTAATTTTTTTTTTTTTTGTCATTTTATTCGAGGGGTCTGAGAGACCGGATCACATCAGTTGTCTGACAAATTTTAGTCACATCAGTTAAAGGTTAATTAAGATATATTAGATCTAGAAATATTTGGATACATTTACACATATTTATGTGTATGTGTGTTGTCTATCTTTAAATGTAAACATTATAAAAATATCAGTATTAAATTTTTAATTATTCTCTTTGTAAACTTGTAATGAAGAAATATTTTTATGTGCGTAATTACGGTTAACGGGTTTTCTATATATATATATATATATATATATATATATATATATATATATATATAAACACATCTTATAAAAACGACAGACATTTAATGTTTTATATGAATGCATTTAAAATTTTAATGAGACTTTAAAGCAGTAAAAAAAAATATTGATATACTACATGAAAAAAATATATTGAAAATTATACATATTAATAAAAAAAAAAAATACGGCTTGAGGATGATTAGTGTTTCACAATTGATTCGCACTCTAGGTTTTTATAATTCATATCCAACACAATATTGTAACGCAAATGTTTTTATTTATTTTTCCTGATATATGAAAACAATTAAAATAAGTTTTTCGTACATTTGAAACAATTTTTGAAGAAAGAACGACATAATAATAATAATAATAATAATAATAATAATAATAATAATAATAATAATAAACATCCTTTACCCAATGTTCTATACATTTTCTTGGTTTTTCTATACAAAAATATTTTCATGTATGAGCCATTAGAATTCAGACTTGATCATAATGGTTTTCTAAACGGTAGGATCGTTCGTAGATAGTATGAGAAAAAACTAAAGTTTTCTTTGTAATTTCTTTAAATTATATATATATATTTTCTCTTTTGTGAACTGTTAACTTATATTATTTGTTTTTTCTGTTTTGCAAATTAAATTGTAATTTTCTAAGTCACAAACTAATCTTAATACTGAAGCAAATTTCAGTTTATCTCCAGCTTCGTCGATTACAACAAGGTTTATCACCAATAATTTAAATTATATTCAACGGATACCCGAATCTTCTTGCATTCAGTTGTGAGTATTTCTCTATTTTGTCTGCATTCTCCTCTGATTAAATAATTTTCTATGTAAAAGCAATCTTTGAAATTTCAAACCGTTCCTTCTGAATGGTCACGAAATCACTTAAAATATAATTGAATATGGTGATTAAGAGCCATTATTTTGAAAATCAGACAAATTGCGATAGTATTTTTTGTTTTGCTTGATTTTTTTTTATGTTGAAGTAGACCATATTTAATGAATAATTTAAAATTTTGAATAGCTGAGAAAATTTCCTGCATCCTGTAGAAAATGTCAAAGTTCAAGACCATGAATTCAATTTTTCAAAAAAAAATTGAAATGCCAGTATGTTTGAATTGCTATATCTCTGGAAAGCAACAACATCCCAAAATTCTTTTGTCATAAACTATTAGAATAATACTACATGCTTTGTAAAATTTACTTGGTTCCATGGGGCATTGTTAATTTTCATTTTTATGTAGCCACAAATTGCAAATAAAATGACGTGTTATTCCGTTTTCCACACTTATTATCTTAGCTAAGCAATCGCACCTCAAAATTTTTCTTATAGAATACGAAAGTTTACTATTAGAACAAGCTAAGTAACATAACAAAACAGCAATATATCTCAAAATAAACAAATATCTCAAAACAGCATCACAGTTGAATAAAACAAAATACATCAGGAAGTAGTTCAACATCAACGTATGCACAAAAACATGGAAACGAAAAATAAGTGGGGTCTCATGCTATTTTTAGAAGAAAAAAAATGACAAAATTTACAAAAAGGCAGTGCAATTATCAGGCTTTTCCCCTACAAGGAGAAAGAGAAAAGGAATGTTCCATTTCTTCATAGGGGCAAAACACAGGAAAGGGAAAGAGAAACGGGATAAACCATTTTCTGATAGGGAAAAAGCCTGATATTTACACTGCCTTTTTGTTACTTTTGTCATTTTTTTTCTGAAAATAGCATGAGACCCCACTTATTTTTCGTTTCCATCTTTTTGTACATATGTTCATCTACTACCTGGTATATTTTGTTTTATTCAACTGTGATGCTGTTTTGAGATAGGACTAATTCAAAAGTTTAAATGATTAATTGTCTAGAGGGATTCAGTTTTTCCAACATCGATATATATCAGGATGTGTAATTTATACTACATCATGGCCTTTAGTGAAATATTTCTTCAGGAAAGTGACATTTTTTCAGTGCATTCGGATGCATTGAAAACCCGGATATTTGTTCTTCCGCTGCTCTCTTAGATGGTCCGTGAGTCAAAATGTGTTCCCGGACGTCTTTTTAATCCTACATTTCTTCAACATTTTGATTATAATCCGCTAAATTTAAAATGTTATTTGAACTATTTCCTTTTCTCGTTTTTTTACCAACCTACTTGCATTAAAAGAAAGAAAATTTCCTGCGAAGAAGCTGTTACTTGTCGAACTTATACGAATAACTTATAAGAAAACTTTCAGATTCATCCAATATAACGATTTTTAAAGTTACTAGAGTTCCTCTTCTAAATCAACTTTTTTTTTGTTATCTTCTGTAGAAGTCTCTCCAATGTATCTAAATATGAGTTGGGCAAATTTGTAATTGCAATTATCTGCAATGAAGTTACAATTTAATTCTATGTAATTAATTATATTCAAAGTTACATGCCGGATTTTTTTTTTTCAGTACTGTAGCCGGAATAGCCCCCATCCCATTATTTGACAAATTTTCCGCGTTTAAATGAGTGTAACTATAATCAATTGCATGCAAT
Source organism: Maratus speciosus (assembly GCA_963932465.1). NCBI lineage: Eukaryota > Metazoa > Arthropoda > Arachnida > Araneae > Salticidae > Maratus > Maratus speciosus. The sequence continues at coordinate 521,083,355 of OZ010795.1, read as the reverse complement.
TAACTTTTAATTAAATTGCGGATAATTTAGATTACAAATTTGCCCAACTCTGATCTAAACGACTAATATGGGATAATTAGGTTCAACATATACAATGATAGAGGTATCGATTAATATTGATAACAATTATTTTTCTTTTCTACATTTTTTTGTTACTTTTATTTTACCCAACACCAGATTAACCTGATCTTGTTTCAAAGGCTGTCAACCTTGTTCACGTATTTTTTTTTTCGATGAGTAGATTCTCGGCTACATTCACAACTAGCAGTAATTTGATGTCTAGAATATACAGAAGATACCATCAGCGAAAATCTAAAGATTTCTTTCAAATTTCTTAAATTATATATATTTTTTTCTTTTTTGTGAACGGTTAATATATTTAGATTTTTTTCTTCTGTTTTGGAAGTTAGATTGCCTGTTACTAAGACACAAACTAATCTTAATACTGATCAAATTTCGGTTAATCTTCATCTTCGTCGATTATAACACAAGTTTTATCCTCAACAATTTAAATTAAAATCAACGGATAAAAATTATCTTGGATTCAGCTATTAATGTTTCTGTATTTTGTGCACATTCTTATCTGATTTCAGAATTTTCTATCTAAAAGGAATCTTTGAAAATTCCAACAGCGTTTTCTATATGTTTACGAAATTAACTTAAAAAATAATTGAATATGGTTATTAATAAAAAAGAACTTGATTGGAAATCGAAGACTACACGACAATATCTATAAATTTTGAATTTCGTTCTAAATCTTTTGAAAAATCACCAAAAATATCACTATATCTGTCTCTTATTTTATTTTGAAAAAATGATTCATTGTCTAAAGCGATTACTAAGCAATTTTTCCAACATCAATATACATCATGAGGTTCTATTCTATTACATTACGGCCTTTAACCCCTTGAGGGGCGGCGGTATATATTATATACCACCTACAATTAATCAAGTTTTACACCAGAAAAATTTTATTAAATTTTACTTTTCTAATTTTGGTGGAAAAAAGCCGTAAAATTGCTTTTACTTATTTTGAAATAGAATTTTTCAAAGATTCCGGTGTGAGTTCAACATTACCGGAACACAATTTCTTGCCCCTCAAGGGGTTAATGAACAATTGATCAGGAAAGTGGCGTTTATTCAGTGCGCATATGCATTGAAACCCTGTATCTTTGTACTTCCGATGCTCTCTTAGTTGCCCCGTGAATCAAAATGTGTTTCTGGTTGTCTTTTTAATCCTACATTACTTCACCATTTTGATTATAATCCGCAAGATTTAAAATGGTATTTGTATTATTTTCTTTTCTTCTTTTTTTTACCAACCTACTTGCTAAGAAATATGGAGAATTTCCTACGAAGAAGCTGTTACTCGTGAAACGGAACTTATAAGAAAACTTTCAGATTCATCCAATTTAACTGTTTTGAAAGTTACTAGGTTTCTTCTTCTAAATCAACTTTTGCTTTGTTATCTACTCTAGAAGTCTCTCCAATGTATCTAAACAACTAACATGAGATAAATTGGGGCTCAACATATGGAATGATAGAGGTAACGCTTGATACTGATAAGAATTTTTTTTTTCATTATTTTTTTTTTACTTTTGTTTTACCCCATAATTGATCAGCCGGATCTTGTTTCGAAGGCCGACAAACCTTGTTTAGGGATGTTTCTTTTGTTATAGTGAATAAATTCTCGGCTACATCAACAACTAGAGATAATTTTAGCGATATTTCTAGAATGTATAGATCTAGATCTTTACCTTTTATCAGAGAAAAAATTAAAGTTTTTTTTTTTTTTTAATTTCTATAAATTATATATATTTTCCTTTTTTGTGAATGGTTAATATATTTTAATAGTTTCTTCAAGTTAGATTAACTTTTACTAAGTCACAATTAATCTTAATACTGATCCAGTTTCGGTTTATCTTTTGCTTCATAGATTATAACCTAAACAACTTAAATTAATGCCAACGGAAAAAAAATCATCTGGGATTCAGCTATTAATTTTTCTGTATTTTGTGTACATTCTTATCTGATTACAGAATTTTCTATATAAAAGGAATCTTCGAAAATTCAAATTGTATTTTCTGAATGTTTTCGAAATTCACTTAAAAAATAATTGAATATGGTTATTAAAAATAAGGAACTTTATTTGAGGTCAAATAGTACACGACAATATCTATAAATTTTGAAATTCGTTCAAAATATTATGAAAAATCTCAAAAAAAATCTCAATATCTCTCTGTTATTTATTTTGATAAAATGATTCATTGTCTAAAGAGATTCCTAATCAGTTTTTTCAACATTGATATATATCATGAGGTGTAATTTCTATTACATTACGGTTCTTAATGAAACAATCATTCAAGAAAGGGACGTTTTATTCAGTTAGCAGATGCATTGAAAGCCGGTATCTTGGTTCTTTGCTGCACCCTTTGATGTTCCGTCAGTCAAAATCTGTGCCCGATATTCTTTTTAATCCCACACTATTTCAATAATTTGATTACAAACTGATTGATTTGACTGCAAAATCTAAAATGTTTTTCGTATTATTTTCTTTTATTGTTTTTTATCAACCAACTTTCTAACAAATAAAGAAAATACCGTGTGAAGAAGCTATTACTTGTCAAAAGGGAACTTCGAAGAAAATTTTCCAGATTCATCCAATTTAACGGTTTCTAAAGAAATTTTCTATGTTTATTCTTCTAAATCAGCTTTTGTTTAATTATCTTCAATAGATGTATCCCCAATGTATTTAAATGATAAACATCAGATAAATAGGTATTCAAAATATGTAATGATAGTGATAACGATTGATACCTATAACAATTTATTTGAACTACTCTTTTTACATTCGCTATACTATATGCTAGATCAACCTGATCTTGATAGGTTGGCACACCTTTTTTAAGAATGTTTCTTTTGCTTTCGGTGAATAAATTCTCGACTACATCCACACCTAACAACAATTTACTTTCCTCAATCTTTTTCTAAGCTAAATATTAAATTATCTTTCCATAACTATGCGATAAAATGGCTCCATCCTTTTTTAAGGTTTTTATTATTTTGATGTTGTATAAATTCACTCTTGTACAGATTTTGTCCTAGTTAAGTGCTTGCATTCCACAATTGAATTGCTTGTCTAAGCTCGATTAAGAAAATCCATAAGGAATTTATTGGTTCAGCATTTCTACCATTTCAATACGAACGTGACTATTTATTTATTATTATTATTTTATCCGTTGTATATCTGCTCACGTACGTATTTCGATATTCTGAGTAAAATAAAACTCTAGCAAATGCTGTTTAATTCTTTATACATGTTACCGCTGTATAAGTTTAAAAGAAAACATTTGAAAATCATCGTGGTTCCTCACCAGCTGTTTTGTATGATCATTAAAATCTACATTCGAAATTTTGTTATTCGGGGATATTACTCAATTGCACATAATAAGAGCGTTTTTATTTAAAAATATCAACTCGTTCACTAAAAGATATATCTGGTATGAGAAAGCATTTTTCATTAAATATGAATACGATAAAAATATAATTTTTCTTTTTAATTCTTAATTTTAACACAAAATACGCAAATTGCAGCAAGTAATATGCTTCGATTACTCGTTTGAATCATACTGGGATGATGATTCTGCTGATTCATTATTGCATAACAATAGTAATTTTTGTGTTTATTGTGTTCTTTTTCAGCATGAATACATAATTAATTCCCAAACGTAAGTAACATCATAACGTTAACGGGAAGCTACTTAACAGTAAAATTTGTAACTTTATGGACACAACAAATGTAACAACTTAAATACACTTTAATAAATAAATAATTAAACAAATTGTCGTATCTCGCGATAACGGCTAATTTGCGAAGGGTTGCTAAATTTGAGTTTTTAATCCCTTCGGCCCTGATTTAATTTGGAAACAGATAAAAAATAAATTGCAGGTTAAATAAGCTTGAATAGACATAAATAACTATAATATGAAGTATTATATAATTTCGATAATTAGTAAACTAATTAAAAAGTGTTCTAATAATAGGACACCAGGTCTTAAATTACGAAAAATGAGCAATTTTATTTTCTGTGCACATTTAAAATTATGTAAGATATAAATCACATGAGAATGAATAAAATGAGTTTATTTCATATGAAATTCTTTAAAACAATTTGTATGTGCATGAAAACAAAAAAATACTTGATATTTTTCATAAAACAGGTACTTTTATATCTACAACCTTCCAATTTGCATCTCTGTTGCTTTTTATTCCTTTCAATCATATGATTCATTCCATCAAATCTAATATCTTATGAAGGCCTAACAGCAGTATTCATTTTGTTCTTTGGCAAAACAGAGTTTCTTGATGACTGCCTTCCGCGTTTGATACGGATTAGCGACTGGTTTTTGAGTGATAGAGCTTCTGCTATTTCAAATGTGAAATCCAATAAATCCATTTGATCTTGCAAAGGAACTTCGAAGCATTTTGCATTATTTTTATACTCTAACCAAGAATTTATAATGGCCATACTAAAATAATGAGACTACTACTCGTGTCGATTTTTTACACTTTATAGGAGTTCGGTACAATGACGGTAAGAAATCATGCTTATCGACTCCCTTGATGCTTTTATTGTAGAATTTCACAACTTCTGGCCTATATACATAAATATAAGTGGAATCTTTTTTGCACCATCCTTTAACAATATCCTTCGCATTATCTGACAGAAATGTAGATGTCACAAATTTATTGTCATACCACTTTACAACAACGATTTTGCTGGCACAAGTGTCACAAGTACCGCGTTCATACATATTTTTTAATTCTGCATCTCTGTTTAATGGACAGTTTGTCCGCCTATTTCTGCGCAGAAAGCTGGCAGCAATAAAATCAAGACGCTGGTGCTTGAAAATCATCGTATGTGTCTTAAAGAGAGTTTGTTCAAGATATCTCACATATATTTTAAGTCCGTTCATACAGATATGACCAATATTTTGCATTTGAAACGCATCGCCACACGACTGATTTCGAAAGAGCTCAATTTTCTCTTATTGTTCTGCAAGAATTTTTGGCCAAAAACGACACTAATATGTCATCAACCAAAGACCGAACACGCCTGGTATGGAATCGAGTGACATTTTTCTGTTCACGAAGCTAAAATTATCACTTCCAGGAAAATGTTTTAAGTCAATTGAGGCCATAAGAGAAAATTTTCAGAAGGAACTAAAGGCCATATCATAATTTACCTATCTAAGAAGTATGGAAGATTGGGACCTATGCTGGCGTAGTTGCATTGAACTCAGTAGGGTCTACTTTGAAGATGGCAAAATAAATTTTGATGATAAAAATATTTTTTGTTTGTTTTATATAACAATTCTGGGTACTTTTTACACACACTTTGTTAGCCCTAAGGCCTCATGTCCTAATACTAGAACAAATGTTTGATCCTTAGTTATAATGTGATTTATCATTATTTTCTAAGTTAGATCACCAATTTCGATAGAAAAGGCCTTAATTTATAAAATATTGTTAACAAAACGTCACTAAATTATTATTAGTATTTTTATTGAAAAGGTTAAAAATGTGTACTTACGTTTTGCCATTGAACTGATAGAAGACTCCATTTAACTGCTTAGTGAGGCATGTGCTACCATGTGTGATCACAAATGAGATTAAATTGTTAATCTGCAATATATTATTAGTAGGACACCGGGTTTTCAACTTAAAATCCTTAAAAACGACAAATTTAAAGCAATGTAAAGATGTGTTCTAATAGTAGGACACCAGGACAGAAGGAGTTAAATCTCCACGACGATATCTTTCAACAATATCATTCGCGTCAAAATCGGCGACTGAAACTTCCTGCAGTTCCATAGCAAGTGGTAGAAAGGCTGGTTAGGAGGGAGTGCTGTTGCACAACAAATCTATTTAGATCTAATTTATTCTTTTATAATTAATGTAATTTATCAAGATCTTATTTTTAAAAATACTAATGTGTAGTAAGAAATATTGAAAGTACATTAATAATCTTCATACAGTGTTTTTTTTCTTTATAAATACCGTTAACCCATTGTCACATATGAAAACGTATTTTGAAAAAATTACATAACTTCATATTAAAGACGAATAAATATTGGTAATCTGATTTAAAAGCAAAATTTGATTATGAGACGTTCTCTCACTATTTATTGTTCACTTTTTTGCATTTGTATGCCAAATTGAAAAATCAGTTAACTCTTATATAATATTAAAATTAACTTAGATAGCTTAGACTAAAGATATTTATTTAAAACAACTTTCACTTTAAATGATATTTTCAATTTAGCTATACCCTGAAGCTGTTTGAATGATGTTATGTTTAATGTTTATCGTGTTTTCTATTTCAATTTAAATGAAGTCAGAATACATTTCCATTAATTTTTATTCATGAATCGAACGAAAAGAAAGGAACACACAAGATTATTTGTATTTCCTCAGGAATAAATTAGAAACGAAAGACAATCTTCTTAAAAGCACAATAAAACTTTAAATAAAAAATGCGAGAAATACCATAAATTTGTATACATAAATCAACAGTTGTAAAAAAAAAAATGTATTCCAAAGAAGGCACATGCTCCAATTGAGAGCAGATATGGTCTAAAGTAAATAGGGAGAATAAATTAAGTTTAAGGTCAATTTGCAAGTAAAAATATAAACTAAATATTTAATATTTATTAGAAACACATGATTTTTTGAACATATTTTAATTTGGCGTTTAAAGTTACGACCAGATATCAAATTTCACGCGGTGTGGATAATAAATATTGGTATGAAAAATAATCAAATGTTTAATCCACTAATATTAAATTACTTTCATTCGTCTTATTTCAAGTTCCACTCAAGAAATAATTTTATCATTATTCTGCCTATACACATGCTACTTAAAAATTCATCTTTGCAAGTATTTTTGATAGGTTTAAGGTATGAAAAATGAATTAGAAAGTTAATATTCTGAATTAAAAAATATATAACTTTTGAAAAAAATATATATTTGGTCATTTTTGGAGTGTGGAAATATTTCCTCTTATTGGCAAATAGTTTTCAGATAAGCTCAGCAATATTTTTGAACAACGGTTTAAAAAAACATATATTCATTGAAATAGTTGTTAAACTCATAAAATCTGTTAATAAATTAACAGTAATAATAATTACACGAAGAAAATATAAATCGATTTATTTACTACTTTCTTTATCTTTAATAATATTTTTACTGAAAAATATTTTAAACGCTTTTAAGCATAGAGAAAATTGTCTATGACTTCGGTTCCTACGACTGCCGTCTTTCCACCTTCAAACTTCCCTAAATATACCCAGTGATTGGTATATGTCATTACGAATTAAAGCAGGACATTCACTATTTAAAACGGTGTAAGAAGCATTTATAGTTAATTTCTAGGGATAAAGAAAAGAATTCCGGTACATTATAATCTGTTGGATAAAAATGTTTGTATTGTATTTAAATGATGTTTCACTGCTACAAATGAAATCAACTATGGGGTAAGAATCTTTTTTTATGTAGATTGTGTAAAATTCACTTACGGGGACATAAAAAAATCGGTTACAGCACTGTCTATGAGAAATAGTCACTGAAATTTCATTTTCGGTTGCGTATGTGTTTCTAAGCTCATTTAGAGTTCAGTGTATTACATCAGGTGGATAGATTAGAGCTAGCAGGTGTACAGGGCTTTACAAAATAATTCTTAATCAACACCCTTACAATAAATTCTTGAAATTCTAGAAAAAGCATTATAGAATACCATAGAATTATAGTCCGTTGTTCTATATGCCAGTTTAACGAAACTGTATAGAAATATCTGTAGAATTTCAATAGAAATTTCAATAGAACTTCTATAAAAATGTTTATAGAAATAATCTAGAATTTCTATAAAAATATCTATAAAAACAATATGGAGTTTCTCAAAAAATATTCAAATTTCTTCTAAACAACATTCGAATATATTTTATAAAAATATTCGAATTTATTCTATTAAATCATTCTAATTTTACCAATGTATACTTGTTTTCAGTTTGCCACATCCACAGGAAAAGACACAGGAAAAATTACAAAAATTATTTATACCTAATAAAATAAAAAAACAATCAAATGTGGTAGTGAAAAATCGCTCACAGTTCTTTAAAATAAAATGAACTCCCTATTGTATGACGCCCATTTAACTATCACCGTGGTGTGTGGCATGGTCAGATAAAGTGAAGTAGACAAAAAAAGCGAAAATTGAAAGTCAAACATGGTAAATGAGGTGCTTTCGTACAATGACTACATTTATAAATACAGATCTTGCTGCAATAGCTGTAGTTCTCTAATTCAAAAATGCATGTATATAAAATTTGCTACGATTATATATATATTAAATTCAGTAATACGGATATAATATGACTTCATCTTAAATAGGACGTAATTTCCATGACAACCTAGAATCATTACCAGTCATGGGATATCATTGATTTAATAGAATGGGTGAAAATTTTTATTAATATCTTTTAAAATTTTGGTTCGATTTTCATAAAATGTGAAATGACTGTACAACATTCTGCCGCGATTATATACAGGGTGTCCATAATTAAACGTTTCAAATTTGTCTGTAGACAAAACGATTGTTCATGAAGTTTTGAAATTTTGTGAAAGACATAATAAAGGAATGAGAGTTTGTTTAAGCTAAAAAAAATATAAATTAAAATAGTTCAAAATGTCGCCACGAGAGGGCAATTTTTAATAAATTACACATTTAGCATAGCGATAGTTTAGAAATTTTATTCACAGGCTGTTCATAATTAATAGAGCTTATTTTAATGTTGTGTACAGACGAAACAGAATGTTGTGAAATTTTTTGGAGGGCATAATTAAAGTATGATAATTTGTTTGAGCGAAAAAAATAAGTAGGTCATTTTTTAACGAATTACACATTTAGCATACATTTACGGTTGTTTAACAAATTTTGTTATAAACAAACATGTTCTGTATGACTCATTATTTTCAGAGGCCATCTGGAATCGTAAGATTACATGATCCACAGCTTACCGCACAGTGTGTTCTGGGAAATGCTAGGGCCATGTCGTAAAATGCTACCTTTAGAGTAAGGTTACGTTAATAAATAAAATTTCTGAACTATCGCAATGCTAAATGTATAATTTATTGAAAATCACTTTCTGCTGGAGAATCTTTTTTTTTTTTTTTTTTTTTTTTTTTTTTTTTTTTTTTTTTTTTTTTTTTGTAGCTTAAACAAATTTCCCTTTCACAAAATTTCTCAACTTTAACAATAGTTTTGTCTATTGACAACCTTAAAGTAGGGTTGTTTAATTATGAACACCCTATATATTAAATTTCAAACCATTCAGTTGGATGCTTTTGGCACTGTTATATGCGGACAGACGGACGAGACAACGACTGTAAGTACTACGTATTTATATAAATAAGAACAGATCTAAAAAGTGGAATTTTATTGTTTTTACTAGGGGAGACCGGGACGAGTAGGTCAGTTTTTAGTTATCGATAACTATTAATTTTTGTTTAAGTTTTTTTATGAAACTTTAATTGTGCTTTTAAAGAGCGGGTATTGAGCTATAAATAACTGGAATTTTGAGGTTGTAGCTTTTGTAGTTTACGTTTAACGGAAGCCTAAAGTAAAAGGAAAATTGTGCGCCAACCTACCCCGTTACGGGGCAAGTTGCTTATACCTATGGGGTTTGGCAAACGCTTTATAAAAATTTAAATGAAACTTAAATAAGACACGTAGTTAAAAGAAATCAATTTCATTATTACCAATAAGTTTAAAAAAAGGCGTTATCGCCGTACAATGTAAATTCTAAATTATGCAAACTTAAAAATAATGAATAACACATTAAAACTGAGTAACTTCTATCCTACTCGATATTATCCTCAGAGTTACAGTAGTCACAAATAAAAAATCGAGTGTCTCTGTTTGGGCAAGCCTCGTGTGCCCAAAATCTTGCATTGCAACCACTTTGCTCGGTGTTTGCTGTTTTTCAAGCTACCAGCACACACCAGACACAGAGCCAACTTGTCCCATGTTCAACGCGCCTACTAGCCCCATAATATATTTCTTCACAAATAGGATACGTAACCATTTAAGCATAAATAATCCAAGTAAACCGCATATGGGTCAGGTACAGTTAATCATGCACTAAGAAAAACTGAACAAGTTAAATCGCAATGATTAAGATAAGTGTTAGAAATTAGAAAAAGCATGAAGCAACAAAAAATTACTTGAGTGCAAAAAACAGAAAAATCGTAATAAATGTCTAATGCACGTAGGTAACGGTGCAAAACTACAATGAGGATTGTAAAAAGCAAGAAGAAAGGTAGGAGAGACCGGGACTAGTTGGCTACAGGTATAGCCAACTAGCTTAAGGAAAATTGTGCGCCAACCTGCCCCATGACGGGGTAGGTTGGCGCACAATTTTCCTTTTATTTTAGGAATCCGCTAAACATAAACTACAAAAGCTACAGACTCAAAACTCCAGTTATTTATATTCCTATGCCTGTTTTTTAAAAATACAGTTAAAATTTCATAAAAAAACTTAAAGAAAAAATAATAAAAATAAATAACAAAAAACTGCGCCTACTATCCCCGGTCTCCCCTACTCTGTGACTAGTTGCGCAATCTATCCACAAACATTCAAATTTATGAGGACTGCGCCTACTTACCCCTATAGCCAAACAGCCCCGTTCTCCCCTATGTCGTGTCCTTTATCTCAACTATATCAATTATGAGTTATAATTTTAGTTAAATTATACCAAATAATCGGTTTGGTAATATAATTGTTTGTTGTTGAAATCCATCTCGATAGAAATTTATAATCTTTGAAAGCCTTCAAAATATTTCCTATAACAAAAACATTTACGTATTGCATTTGTATTCCAAAAATATAGCGATTTTCTTAAATATTCAATTTAGCACAGTCCTGTATTACATCCTGTATTAAGTCCTGTATTATCCTGTATTTGTATATTTTCATTTTTAATAGTTTCACTGGCAAGCTCTATACTCACATAATTTTAAAACATGTGATAAAAACAAAAGCTCGCAAATTTTCATGATATGCATTCACATAATTAAGAAAACATACCAAAGATTACACATTTGATATTGTGTTTAATCGGCCGTCAGCGTGTCATTTAGGGGTCGATGCCTACGTACCCTTTTGCCGAGGCAATCTAGCGGAAGCCGGAAGGAAAAGAAAAAAAATTGAAAAATCTAAACCAGACAAATTTAAAATGGAAATTGATTAAATTATAGACATGGAGAAGCATCAACTGTTGGGTTCGGGGCACTGAAGCTACCAGACGACCGCAGCGGCAACTGGTCTTATTTACACATCTAATCGTTTAAATGATCTTTAGACCTTTCATTTACATGTTTACGGTTCAAAATTCTATCGTATGCGTATATTTAGATTTAAATTTAATTGTATTCAACTTTACACATTCTTTCTTGTTATGGGACCGACTAGAATAATAACTGAAAATAAATATGATTATAACATAGCTTTATTGTGCATTAATACGTTACAACCAAAGATAAAAGAAAAATAATTAATTTTCCTGCTAGACTATTTTTTTAATAGAAAGAAAAAAATATTATATCTTTGAAGCACAATTCAGTTTATAATATATCCTTCTTTTTAGGTGCGTTCGTAATTATATAAATACGTAACATCTATAGTCGTCGTTCGGTCTGTCTGTCTGTCCGCATATAGCAGAGCAAAAACTATCAAGCTGAATGGTCTGAAATTTTAAATATATAATTGTGCAAAACTTCGTCGAGTCATTTCAAATTTTATGAAAATCGGATGTATAGTATAATTACATTGACAGGCAAATGTTTTCCGATACATTTCGGCCAATGGGAAAAAATGATTTCAAGTGCATTTTAATAATGTTATATCCTTTCGCACAGAATTAAATTGATATGCTAATAATATACATCCAGTACAATAGCGGTGGAAAAAATATTTATAAAACTAGTTGTAGTACGAAAGCACCTCATTTGCCCCGTTTGACGGGCAATTTCCAACATGTTAATATAAGGAAATTTATCCTTATTAAAATAATAAAGCTTTAAAAAAATCCCCATAAAATAAAACAAAACATAGGACGTGTTTCGAGCTAAAAATATTAACAGCTCGTCATCAGCTGCAGTAAACACGTGTCCGAAAGTGGACAAGGTCAAAAATGAACTGATCATTTTTCACCTTATCCCTTTTCGGACACGTGTTTACTATAGCTGATGATGAGCTGTTAGTGTTTTCAGCTCGAAACGTTTCCTATGTTTTGTTTTATTTTAGGATGATTTTTTACAACGCTTCATTATTTTAATAGTTTCATATCCCCAGTTTTCGTTGCTGTTTCGCTGCAAAACTATCCGTATTAATTTTTGTGTAAAGAATATTGTTTGCATTTCGAAATGTAACGAAAATATAGAAAATGTAAAATAATTATACAATCGCAGTCGTACTTCTTTAATCTTTGCTAGTTTCATATTTATTTTTGGTCTAATATATGCATTATAAAACATTGTAGTGATGTAAATCCATTTGAAAATCCTCACTAACAACAAGTATAATCATTACCAATTCTAATATTTTTATAACTTATCTGAATGTCCTGAATTCGCCTATCTATTTTTACTAAAGTAAAAACATACACTAAGCGAGGGACAAAGAATGTTAGGACGCGGAATCCAAGAAGAAATGCAGTATTGCTAATTTAGCGGGGTTTTTTAATTCAAATATCTACCATTAGTTGCAATTAGCAATGTTCGCTTTAATTAATCTGTAAGTAAATAAAGTAAATATTACTATACAGAAACAGCGTTTTTTATCTGATTAAAAAAATCGACGAAATTTTAAACCATAGTTCTGTGCCTCAAACGACCGCAAATCAATCGCGTATTACGCGGAATCGCCTAATAACCATTCTCATCTTAAACGGGATATTTGTTTTTTAGCCTTATGGGCGATGTTCACCGAATCGGAAAAAAATTCGAGTATTAAGCGGGATCGCGTATTAAACGTGAGCGTCTTAGCAGGGTTCGACTGTATGTCCTTTTAAATCAATGCGAAAATAAACAAATTTTCAATTTCATAGTATTTAATTTATTTTTAGAAATTGAATTTCAAATGAAAAGCAAGTACCTGTAATCTCTTCTCTATCCAAAATTGACGTGAATTAAAGTAAAAAATGTACTTCTAAAAAAAAAATACTTTTTAATACATATGTTCAAAGCAATTATCTATATACTTTATAAAAAGATATACGAAAAATAAAACGTCATTTTTATTGTACATTTTAAACATACTTATCTAGATTAATATCCTAATACTGTTAGATGATTGAATAAAAAAATATGAATCTTCAGTATATTGGAATTTTAATCTCATTCTTTCCAGCATTACAAATTCGATATTCTGATCTTCTTAACTTAATTCAGGATTTTAGTATTGATTTAAGAGAATTTTCGAAAGAACCACACGTTTAAAAAAATGAAACATTTTTTACGCAATTAAAAATTTTCTAGTATTATATTTTGAGTAGTATTTTTATATTGTTTATTATTATTTGCATGGCGGGATTAATTTAAACTGATAAATTGCAAAAAGAAAAAAAAATCAATTAATTTTCCTATGACACTATCTTGGGGCATAAAAAAGAGGAAACACTAATAAAACTACTATTTCTAATTTTTAGTTGTAGTTTGAAATTTATTATTCGTGACATAAGAAATAAAATTTCCCTTTTCTGTTGTGGCATATAGGGTATAGAGCATATAACAGTTAAAAGACAATATTATTAACAGATAACATTTCACTTTTGATAGCTGAGTGTTTATAAAAAACTGTATTAATGCTTAATTCGTACTTCTATATTCTCGTTAAGCCATTCTATATTATAAGGAACAAACATGCTTGTGAGTAACTCAGACGTCATATTGACAATGGAAAAATATGGCCAATAAATTTCGCTCTAACTGCAATTTTTTAAATTTCTAAACATTTAGCAATTTCAATGTTTGCAGAGTCAAATAGGAAAAAATTTCTTTCAATTGAAATTTGTTTAAAAAATGTATCATACTTCGCTGATTTTTTAATGGTTGAAAATAATAAGTATAATTAAAAAAAATCTATCTCCCCCTGTAATGTCTGATTACAAAAGATGAACATGATTGCAAATAAAACAATGTAAATACGTCATAATTTGTTTCCGGCTGATATTTCACTAGAAAATTAAAACTTCACGAATAAATTATAAATAATAATAATAATATAATATATATAAAACACAAATTTATCAGAAAGGTAATCGAACTACGCGCTTAATCCGCTGGAACTGTCAAAAAGACAAACCATTTGGCCATTTTTACGGCTACTAACTCCTTATATAAGTCTGATGCGGAAGTATCGCTTTTAATAAATTTGAAAACATTATTCCAATCCATAATTGATATTTTTCGTATAAAAATACTTTTTAGGTTTGCTAATGACAATCTAAATAATATATTATTTGTAAAAATTCTATTATTCTTTTCCGTAAAAACAAATGGTTTTTACCTATGTTCTGTTACGTGAGAAGTCCGGTTTGGATAGCCTAGTTACATATATTTGCATAATAATGTCATGAAGTATACCAATTTGGCATGATTTTATACATTCGATTGCTCCAGACGTAGATTATCACTCATACTCAGTGAACTTATAGCATATTGAAAAAAGAGATAATAATTTATTTTTATGTATTAGATATGATATACAATGCAACAACGTGTTAATATAGAATTTATATATGAATCATAATGACTTAGAAATTTCAAAACGTTCAAATAAAGAAACATTTTGCTTTTTTTAACACAAGCATGCTGTTAAATATGCATTGAAAATCGTATGCATGTTACATTATTAAGTCTTCCTTCGCCATTTCCCTATTTTATTCTAAATTATTACTATAGTCACCAAATTCCTTATTCTTAAATAATCTCTATCGTTAATTCTGTTAAATTCCCCACATTTAATATGTAGCTTGCCCAATTTACGTAAATATTAATCTTTTAGTTATTCTTAAATTCTATCACGACTTCCGATCATTTCTAGGATGTCGAATGTTCTTTCTAGAAGCCATTTTATTTTATTCCGAGAATTTCATTTATCGGGTATATATTTTTTTTACTATTAAACCCTTCCGCTCGAAATTGGGCAGATTCCATGCTAGTGCTCCCTTATTTGTTTTTGGCGTAGTATGGTGTGTTATCTTTAGTTCCTAATTGGTTCATAGCGTGTGTACGTCATAGATTGTATTACTGTGCAAAGTGACAAAAAGCGGATACACGCGATTTCTCAAGAGATTTTAGTCAAATTTTCATTGTTTAACATTCTCCTGGCCGCCGTATATGTCTTCATCGTATATATCCAAAATTGCTTATCTAGACTTAATTGATATGTAGGATGGCACGACTACATCTAATAGCTGAAAACTGCACCACCGAAACATATTTTTCATAAACTATTGAGTTGACATATGCTTTGTCTTATTTATATACGGAGAAATCTGCACAGGATTGATACGATTGCCTAGCCAACCATTCGATGACTGCAATGTTTGAATTCATGTGCTTTGAAGTAGCACTCCTCATATTATTAGCTAACATCTTGTACTGCTATTGCTTAATCTACTTTTATCGATGCTTGAATCAGCAAACGTATACTACGATTGCTTACTCCTACTTGTGTTACATCTGCAATTTCAGCTACTAAGTTGCTCCACAATATCAATGCTATGAATATTTTTCGTAACATATATGTATTTGTTCATGGAAATTAAGTTAAAATTCCCTCAAATATTAAAATTGAAAATATATGTAAGTATAATTTATTATTTTTCACTCAATCATACTGATTGACGGAGACGGAGACATTATTTAATTTAATCATTTTTTAACTGGGGGGAGGGGGGATGTCCAGGCCTGAAGACAAACCCAATATTTCTGGCATTAATTACCAACTGTCTACCTATTGACCAACAACTGGCTATCACAATTCACTCTTAGAATCTTTTGGCCTTAGATTCTGCCTTGTTATTTAACAAATTTCAACAGAATTTTCTACTGGCAATAGGTCTATATTAATGAATAATTTCCTAAGTTGAGATTACTGTTGATAAAGATATATGGATTGACACATTTCCTGAGTTTTATGATTCTGACATAAATAACAAATTGTACCTAAGTGACTATCACTTAATTAAGTTCAATAATCTGTGGTATATTTTGTTGAACCGTTTCGGACAACAGATAAGATTCTATTGCCAAAAGTTTTTTTTAAGTGAATTGCGGCGGTCGGTTGTTGATCCAGGTGACTCTCCCTAGGCAAACGCTGGCAATTTTAATGAGGGGTATTTCTGCTATTCGACTCCTCGACTTGATCAAATAACGATTTTAACTCATATTTTAAAAACTCCAGATAAATAGATTTTGATAAATCCATATAAGAAATTGTTTATATAGAAAATTTTGGAAACCTTAAATAGTCGATTAATTCCTTTTTTTTTTTTTTTTTTTGGAAATACCAGCTACAAATATTGTTTTGAGTTATTAAAAATTCTAAACAAAACTATTAATATTAATTTTTTTTTCACACCGGAAAAACATTTAAAATATTAAGTTTATCTACTTTGTGAATAATTTAGAATTAAAAATTTTAAAACTAATAGTTGTGGCAACATTCTTCGTAGATGCGATTTTGTAACAGAAAGAGATATTTTTAAATAAATAACAACTCATTCTATTACATTTTCTTAATAGTTAGATAAAGATTTTTTTGTGTAAAGTTTGTTTGCATGCATTCCTTTCCCATGTATATATATATATCTTCCTCTTTCTTTACAAAATTCGCACGGTTAGCAAAATAATCAGAAATAAATTCAGTTATAATCAGAAAAATGTTTAAAAAACAACAACTTG
Source organism: Maratus speciosus (assembly GCA_963932465.1). Lineage (NCBI taxonomy): Eukaryota > Metazoa > Arthropoda > Arachnida > Araneae > Salticidae > Maratus > Maratus speciosus. The sequence goes on along the minus strand of OZ010795.1, from coordinate 521,066,327 downwards.
TTACATTGCAGATTGGCAAAACTTTTCTGTCTTGTAAATCCGTATTAAAATATTACCTTCAGGGGAATAAAAGATTATCGGATTAGAAAATAAGAAACTCACAAGTGAAGTCATTCATTAAAAGATTTACACTGCATTTAGTATTTAATTATTCAGCGAATTTTACATAACAAGTCAACATATTCACCTTACTTTAATATTTCTCAATGGAATATGGAGTCTAAATAAATAGTTTCATTTAAAAAAAGTTATATTTTGATTGACTAATAGAATTCATTAATATTGAATATCTATCAATTCGTTAATAACGTTTTTCCGAAAAAGAAATGAAATATTAAAATAAAAGGATTTGCATAGAGAAATAAAATTTTAATATTTCTTCATTTATCTATTCATACATTACATAAATAATTAATCTGATCATTGCATCTATTATATTCTTAATATATCGATATTATTGTATGACTCAATAAAAAAAAGATCATTAGAAATTAATTGTTCTGATAATTGCAAGTAATTTAAGTCTACAATCGCGAGTTTTAGTGTTATGCTTAAAAAATGTTTTATATAAATAACACCTATTACCGATTTAGTTAAAATACAGAAAAATTACATTTTACATACCCTTCATTTCGTTATTGATTTAATATATTGCCATAGACAAAAACAAATTGAAGCATAAAGAAACAAATATGGAATTCGATTATTCAAAATGATTGAAAAATAATTCGATGTGCCAATCCCAAAACTTGATTCTATTCCATACTTCAAAAAGTAGTTACAAACTTTAAAACTTTAATATAATTAGTCCAGTACTATACCAAGTTTGTTTTTTATCTTAAATTTCTGTATCAGTCAATTAATCGGACTAAAAAACAGTTAATCTCGATCATGATATTTATGAAAATCAACAGTTTTTTATTATTCTCCTGTACATGAGCTGTTTGAAAATAGCTGTCTTACCAGTATGCGAAGTTACTCTTTCTGTACGAACTGTCAATGTACATTAGGACTACAAAAAATCGACAAAAGTATGCAAAAATCGCTATTACAGCTCCCACTTACGCCGTAATATTTCGAAATTCAAGGAGGACGTTCTTGCCATACCAAAAACATTCACAAAAAAAAAAAAAAAAAAAAAAAAAAAAAAAAGGTCAGTTCTATACATAACTTTATACACTTTTCTGCGGTACAATATTGAAAATGGGCACGAAAATCACTATTACAGCGCCACCTTTCAGCGGAATACTTCAAAATTGAAGAAGGACCTGTTGCCCATAGTCAAAAACCTACACACGAAAAAATTATATGTATAAATTTATAAACTTTTTGATGGTACAATCGCGACACATGGAGTGACAGACATTTTGTAAAACATGTTTTGGGGGGATCTCTGAACCTTAAAACGTGTAAATCTGTCGAAAACCGAAATCGAAAAAAATTTTGATTACAATACTTTCTTCTATTGAAGACTGAAGAAAGAAAAAATATTAAAAAATATTTCTTTCTTTCATTTTCATTCAAGTAGTGAAGCAATATTTAAAATTTTCTTATTAATTTTAAATTATTAAAAAAATTAGTATATTTAAACATATATTTTCAAGTTTAATATTTTCATTTGCAACTCTCTAATCACATAATCTTAAAGTTTATATTAGGAAAAAAAATTAAAAAAATTAATAATATGGATTTATATAATTAAGAGAGCATACAATGATGACACATTTGTTGTTACGTTTATTTGAAGTGGATTGCGATTTGTGAAATGTGAGATTACTGATTTACACGTATATCTGGGTACAATTTCATAGTATTTAATTTATGTTTTCTATAAATTTATTTCTTCATTATTTTTTAAGTATATTTAATCGTTTGTGTATTCAAAAGGACATGACATAAAACTTAAAAAATATATTTTTAAAATAAAAATACTTTTTAATACATATTTTCACAGAAAATATCTATAATATATATACGCTAGAAAAAGGAATAAGAAAAAAAACAAGAATACTTTTTATTATAACTTTTTAACATACTTAACTAGATTAATATCTTAATACACTTTTAATAAAATATAAGGAATTAATAAAAAGATATAAAAAGTACCTTTTATAAATTGGCATTTAAAACTTTTTTTAATACCATTATAAATTCTCTAATCTGAACTTCTTAACTTTCTTCATAATTTAAATATTATTTTAAGAATATTTTCGAAACAACCACGTTTAAAATAAATGAAACACATTTTGAAAATTATCGATAAAAATATCGAGTTGTTATATTTATTAAATGATGTTTTTTTAATTGTAAATGATGAATTACGTTAATATTTAGTCGAATGTTTTTGTTTACTTGTACCGTTCTTGATATTATCTGGGTGGCATGAAAAACGCACTATTAAAACTAATACTTTTTAATTTTTAGTAGTAATTTTGAAATTTTTCGTTCCTGACATTATAACTTTTTCCGTTTGAAACAGAGTGACAAATGGGGCATAGAGATATTATAATTAAAAGACGATATTTTAACTGATAACATTTCACTTTCTATAGTTGAGTATTTATAAAAACTGCTTTAGGGCTTAATTTGTACTTCTACAGTATCGTAAAATGATTCTATATTACAATACAAAGTAAAATTATGTCTGTAGCTCTGACGTCATATTGACACTGGAATTACTTCTCCAATAACTTTCACTCGAACTGCAATTTTTTTAACTTCTAAATCTTTCACAATTTCATCATCAAATAGGAAAAAATCTTTATATCAAATGCAATTTTTTTTAAAACAACATCTAAATTTATTGATTTTTTTATGTTTTTTAAAATAAATTTTAAGACCGAATTTTTAAAACTCTAATTGAAAATCTATCTTTAAATATCTATACTCTCTGTAAAGTCCGATTACAAAATATTAACACGTTTCCACATACAACAATGTAAATAGTTAAACACTTGTTTCCGGCTAATATCCTGTAAGAAAATTAAAACTACATCAATAAATTAATGAAATAATACTATAATTTTAATAAAACACAAAGGATCAGGATCCATACGCGGCGTTTTTGGCCGAAAACAGTTTGATGTTTATATTTATGCAGGTGTTAGTGTAGGTCATATAAAGTATAAATATGGAGTAGATAGGTTCCCAACAAACACAGAACTTTCGGCCCACTGATGGGTTCGTTAGCCTTGGCCGAAAGTGTTCGATGGAGGCCCGTTATCATTGAACGTTACGGTTCCGTAAAAAAAGTGTCACGTCGGACAAAATAAGGCTACAAGAAAATTGGACGTAAATACAAGAAGTTGCCTACAATCGTGCCACCAATTTGTCACTAAACATGTTAGATAGCCTTAAAGTGCCCACAATTATTATTTTAATGGCCACTAAAAATAAAAGCTAACAAGAAGCTCGCCTTTGTCCTACCATTTGTGGTTGTCATGATTAAATTTAGCCAGAAGCTGCCCACAAAAAAGCCTTTTATGGTTTCTTTTAAATTTAAACTAGCCAAAAGCCTGCCAGTCATGCCATAAAAATTATTTAAGCATAAATTAAAATTTTGTGCTATTAAAAAAAAAAAATACTTGCTGGAAAATAATTTAAATAAAGTGTTTTAGCATGAAAAAAACATATTAATAATCCTTTAGATATACTTAAAAAGTATATAAATTTACTTATCTTGTTTTTTTTTCAAAATTTTCCAAAATACAATACTTGACATAGTGAATTTATTAATTTGTTAAATTTTTTCAATTATATATTTTAAAAATTTATATGTAATGCCATTTTTAAATAGTTGCATTTCATACACATTTTAAAAGTATTAATTGAAAAAATAAACTAATTAATTAATTCACTATGCCCAGTACTGAAATTGGAAAATTTTCGAAAAAGTTTAAAAGTAAATTTATATATTTTTTGAAAAATGCACCTAAATGAATATTAATATATATATATATTTTCATCCAAATACACTTTATATTGAAAACAATCTTCCAGTAAGTATTTTTTATAGATCAAATTTTGAATCTACGCCTAAACAATTTATAATTTATGTAATATACATTAACAATTTATGTAATATATTTTACCGCTTTAAATATAAATCTCATAACGTATATATATATGTTCACTAAAACCCACATTTAAAATAATTAAGCTTATTTTAAAATATGAAGAAAAATGAAAGAGAAGAAATGAAGAAATGAAGAAAAAAATACATTTCATCTCTTTAAATAAATATGTCGTTTAGGTAATATAAGTCCTCTACTTTCTAAAAGATGACGGTTCATCACATGCTTGACGGAAACCAGCCCTCACTGATGACGGGTAAAATAAACGTAACAGTTTTCTCACTGTCGCATCGTATACGGTCCGGCGATAGTTGCCGCAATTAGCGGCGCGTCACTTACGGTACAGTATTGTTTGGCTACAAATGGCCTTAACGCACCATGGCTGCAACGAATACGCCATGCGGCCATAAATCTCGTGTTTGCTGGGTTAAAAGGTTTAATAACAACATGATATTTCATGACATAAAGTAGACATGGCATTAAATACTTTAAGATATTAAAATAGTAATTAAACATTGTGGAATGTTTAAAATAAGTAAAATATGATCAAAACTAATTTGTCAGACTCTTCTATGACATGCTCACTTTCTGACCTATAGGAGGTAGCAAAATCCAGAACATAATACTTGTAGTTACCAGCGCAAGGCTTTTCTTCTGCCACATGCCTTTACTATCCAAATATCACAAAACGGTTGAAATATGTGCACAACAACCCACTACAAGGGCTCCCACTTTAAACTAACAATACCAAGAATTAATCGGCGGCGAATAACAGTTGTTGTACTGAATCCATGCGTTAAAAATCTTCGAAGGCGTATGTCTAGACTGCAGCTAAACATGGATAATATATTTGCGTTTTTTTATGAGCAAATAATTCATAGCCCGGAATCACGGAAGTGTTCGTCAGTTTAAGAGATTAATTGCTTTATTTGATACATTCCAAGTATTTACTTGTGCAATTTATTGATCGTTAATTTAAGAAATCCGTCAATATTTGTGCTTCAATTTTCAGCCAAACTACTCACCTTCTCATCCACTTTTCAGACGCTACTAACATTTTTAATTTATTGGGTTGATTTGCTATTTTCATCATTCTTTCAGAAACAATCTCATCATCATTATTTTGCTTGAATCTAGGAGATCAAAGCGCATGGCAAATGGCACAAATAATGCACTCAAAGTCACTTATCAACGGTATTTACGAATTGGGCATTACTTGGTCTAAATCTTTCCACCTTTTTATTGAACCATTTACGGCTTCAATGACCCACATAAAAGATGTTATTAATCTCGATCCATTCGCCTCTTTAGAAATATAATGATTTTTATTTTGCAAAATAATGTGGCATCTTTGCAATCAGGCTATTCTTTTCTAAAAATATATTTTATCTCGTTAAATTTAAAAACATTATCCGTAATAATATCACATGTAAACAACACAAGTCTTATTAGCATGGACATAGAATAGATCATCACTTTCAACGAAACAGCTTTTTGAAGAAGAAAACCGTTTCACGAAAAATTTGCGAAATAGGTGGCATTATACGTAGCACGGCTCTGCTGGGTTCATCATCTCCAATGTGCTCTATCAATAACGACTTTGACAACTGAGAACCAGACAATAAATATTATCCGCAAGAGACGCTGTTATGTACACTGTTCTATGAGGGTTCTTGCCATTATCATATTTAGGTACAAATTCGCGATTGATTCTAACATTATATTTTTTTAATACCTTCGATGTTCTATGTCCATCGTCCAGGCTTATTAGAAATATTTATGTTCATGGTAACCCGTTTAAACATACCACTGCATCCGAGAGTCTCTTAGTGACGTGTGAAGGAATGCAGTTACTTAACTCTCTATTTTTTTTTTTCAACTATGAGCGCAACTTTGTAAAACTTTTATTTTAACATGCTTTGTATATTTTGATGTCAAGAAGAAAGTGTTTCACTATTGCGCTCAAATAAGTAATTCAGTTAAAAATTTTCAGCAAAACTACGAATTATACGAACTTTGAGCTTGTGTAAGTCATATAAATACGAACAAAACACAAAAACTATTGTTAAAATCATACAATATATGCCTTCTAATGTTAAAATAAAATAATTAAGTCAGTACATAACAGAATCGACTTTTAGTCTATTTCATGTGCCAAAAGCGCGGCTTAATCAACCCCGATCCTTTATCAACCATCAATATGTAATATTTTCGTCAACGTGTCTATTCAAGTGCTACATTGTACTTTAGTTATTACATAAAGCGAATAGACCTTTAAAAAAATAAGAAGAAGAATATATGTTTTTTTTTTCAAGACATGGAAAACTTCATGTTTTTATTTCACAAAATGAAGAAAGTTCGGCGATGTTGGATTTTGAAACCAGTTCGGTACATTTCACAGATTTTAATGAAAATCAGCATATAAGTATATCATATTTATTTATTACTAAATTCAAAATAATAGATTGCAAGATGGTTTATTTTAGTATTAAAACGTACACTAAGTGATGATAGAAAATTGAGGTTTTTTTCTACATGCTTCAAATTTCAATTTTGATTATTAGCCTTAGGAATGGAAAGACTATATCCCAAATTACTTATAAATGAGAATGAATGATAAGTAACAGATTGCTGTAATTTAGTAATTGTCTTAAAACCCCATAGCTGCCAACTTGTACGGATTTTTGTTACCACTAAAATGTAACAGAAATTTATGCATTGTTTCATCGCTAGAAAAAGTTAAATTTGGGCTATTGTTGTTAATTAAATTTACTATTAAATTTTAGTGATGGTGATAATCCGTACACGTTGGCAGCTATGTATCCCTTAATGAGAAAAAATAAATAATGAAATATTTTTAGGGAGATATAGCACTCTTTCTATTATTTGTTTTAACATGAAGGAAAGCTCTTAAAAATTGTTAATTCTTTGACATTATAGATAAAAGTGTATATTTTAAATATAGAAACTTTCATTCTTTCTTTCAGTTTATTTTTTATTATTCTACTTTAAAATATTCTTAAGCAAAAATATTTTTAAGTAGATTAGAAGGAACAAATACTTATATAGTAATCCTAAATCAGTATAGATGACAGAACTATTTTTTTCCTGAACTCAGCTCAAGATGGTCCAAAAACGCCCCCAATTTTGAAGTGCAATTATTCTCTACAAAATAAACATAAATTGTCTAATTGAAAGATAAATCATAATTCGGCAGGTCTTTTAAAGATGTATCGTGATTGTTTAGAAAAGATTAGAGCCGTAATGTTATGAGATGAAGAAATGTACTGTCAGCGGACTCACTATGTCATCATGGAAAGGTTCATAGAATGCAACAAATATTATCTTTTTGAACGCAATTATGTTATGTTAGGAATCAAAAGGAATCTTGATTTTCTTAAGCATATGATGGAAGTATTGATCTTTATGCCTATTCAATACTCCCGATGTCTGACTTTCCTTCATTTGATTTTTTGTGCCAACATAAGAGGAAAAATTGTGATTTTATTGAAGATGAAGTAAATAAATGACAAACCCCAATCTTGCGCAATTTTATTTTGATATGTAACACTAATCCAGATATCAATTTCACAGACGTTTTTAAATTCCTTAGATTTTTTAACGGTTTTAATTTTCTCATAATTTACATATTTTCAATCTATACAACCAATTTAATATGAATCATGGTCTTACGAAATTATTAGTACTAAATAAATATGAAGATAATGTTCCAGGGGTTACAATATTATATACTTTTTAATTTTTGTTAATGAGTTTTCAAGATAATTTCAAACTTGCAACTTTTAACAATTTCACACATGCCATTCTAGTCACAACTTTTCTAAATGCCTGAACTGTCAAAACTATTTGAACAGATCTATTTAAATATGAATTGGATCTATGTGGCAAATATGATCCTTCTATGAGGCGAATATTAAGGGTCACATTCCAAACAAAAACTTCCATGAAGGAATAATCCTTCTGTAGAAATATTGTCCAAATAGGACAATGTCTCACAAAATCCCTCTTTTCTTGCTGATGATACATAAACACTTGTACTATTTTTTATCACATACATGCGAGTTTTAATCATTCTTATTTTAAATAGAAGTAGTATTTTTGACGGAATACAATGTTCTCCGTTTATCTAGATATATAAATATATTTTACCAGATTTTAATCAGCATCTTTCTTCATATTAAGCAATATTCTAACAATTAAATTGAAGCATGTCATTCATCTTTAATTAAATTCTCATTTTATAGATAAAAAAGAAAGTTTGCGGATACTGAACAGAAAAATATATTTATTAAAATTGACAGAACACGAGCTTATTTTAAGTTTAATAAACATCAACATGAAGAGTTCTGAAATCTTTCACAAAAGGAAAAGGGAAACTGCTAAACCATATTTCTGATAGCCATAATAAGGTACTATGAATAATGCATGCTTTAGAAAAAGTGAAATAAAAAAAGAGTTTGCATTTGTTAAATATTTTGAAAAAGTACTGTTATTTTTGTGCTTTGTTATGAAACTTAGAACCTGAAATATTCCAAAACAAAAGGACTATAGAAAGTAAAAATATGTATTATAATAAGCTGTAAATTTGAGCGAATTAAAATGTTTTGGCATATTTTAAACGAAAAAAATCTGACCACGTTACCGTAGTACCACGTGTACCATGATAAAATTTATGATTTTTTTAAATAGAAAAGTTAGAGAGTTAGGTGCGAGTATTCAACTTGAAACGGATTAAAATATCAGCGCAAAAATGTTGTTTATGCATTTCTAAAATTAAACTGATTATCGTTTTACGATTTTATCGTTTTGTATATTCTGAAAAACGCTGTGATGTAAGGAGAAAAAATATATTTTATTAAACGAATGACATTAATAAAGAAGTTAATTAAATTAAATATATATATATATATATTTACATCTAAGACATTACAACAAGATCTTCCATCATTTCCTCTAAATTACTCTTCATTCCCGTATCTTTCCTATAGAAAAATACCTCAATCTAAAAATTCCCTGTAACCTGTATCGAGAATACCGTCCATTATTGGAAAAGGAAAAGAAAAATGTATTTTCTCATAATGATTATTGAAAGAGAAGAGGAATATATTTTCCTTTCATTACATCCAATTATTGGAAAAGTAAGAAAACGTATTGCATAGGTTATGTGTATGGGATTTGTAATATTCATTGATATATATGTAAATATACTATATATACATACTTAAATAACTTACAACTGACCTAAAAACATGCTGCATAATTTAAAACATAAAATGAAGAATATGAATAAATAAACCAGCACAGGATAAATATTTTAATGGAATTAACTAACTGAAAGAATCATTATAACATAAATGGCTGAATCTTAACCAAAATCAACAGAAATGACTGCTATATTTTATTAATTAAAACTGCATTATCAAACATCAGAGGCGAATGTAAGTCTAAAAAATTTGTGAAGTTATGTAGAAGACTTAATAAAGAAGCAGATAATTCTGGTAACTTATTTATTTATGATGAAAACGTGATGATATATACAAGTGAAAAGGGAAGAAACACATCACTTAAACTAAACAAACTTAAAATAAAAACGAAGTAAAATTTAATATAAAAAATAACATTACCGGTAAATCGTATCTAATACATCCCCGACGCTATGACGTCAAACGTACGATAGACGGCAGTGAATAGCAAATAACCGGTGATTTATAATCACAGTTCTGGATCGTAACGAAATCACGTATCTACGAAATATCGGCATGCCGGCAGAGACAAGATCTAAAGCGACCTTAAAGAAAATGAAACTGACTCGCCTAAAACACTTCACAATGAAACACCTGTGATTTTCAACACCTGTTCATTTCCAAACCACAATCCCCGGTCCGCTTGCTTCAAATAAATGTATCACTTCTCTTCGATTCCCGTATGCCTTTACAAAGTTAATCGTCATATTTCGGACCAAATTCATTGTAGAACTCTGTTTCAAGGGAATGTTGTATCAGTCAATCATTGCTTCTTTTAATCAGGTGACATCTGGATTCAGTTTATTTAAACTGATTATGTCTTGCAATTACAATTTTTATTTTCAATTTCTACATTTACATCGAAATAATTTTCTTTTTTATTATTATTGGATGATAGTTTCAACTCTAGATTTTGGGGGTGATAGTGAAAGAAAAAATTGGCTTTTATTTTAATTTAACTCAATAATCAAAACGTCGTCGATATATCTAATGCTGATTATATTTTTATTTAAGTAACTATTATTTTCATATATATTTAGATTCATGTCGGCCAATATCGAACTACCCCTTATAAAATTCTCTTATAGAATTCTATAACAAAATTATAGAAAAGGTATTATAGAATCCTATAGAATTATGGCCCGTTTTTCTATAAGCTAGTTTCACCAAAAGCTATGGAAATATCTGTAGAAATTCAATAGAAATGTCAATACAATTTCTATGAAATATTCGAATATATTCTATAAAATATTCTATAAAGATATTCGAATATATTCTATTAAAAAAACAGCGCCGCCGCTGTGGTCACCCTCCCGAACCGTACTCGATGCTGTTTGGCTTTTGTAATAGGACGCGAACCAGTACTTTCATTGCAATCTACGATTGCTCGCATTTTTACCAGTTCCCATTATACTATTTCAAGTTTGTTTCTTTTGTGATTTGCATTCCTTGGCATTAAATTTGTATAGAAATTATTGTATTGTGTATAAATCATATATATTTTATACGGCGATTCATTCTCAACTGCGTAAATTACGAAAACCAAAATCATTTGTAAATTAGAAAACCTGATTTAAGGAGAAAAAAATATTGTCCATTAAAATGAAGAATTTATTTGTTTATTCATTTTCTTATTTATTTTGTTGGTGGTAGGTGTGCTGTATTATTTACAGTTTCAAGTGAGCTTCACAGCTTAAATCGTGTTAAGATATTCATTTCAGATTTCCTCTTTTTGTTAAAATTCATTAATCTGACGGCATGGGACGAGGGGTGTTAAAAATAACTGATCTTTATTATATTTTACTGATTAAGTATCTATATTATAAAGAACAAACGTATCTGTGCGTAACGCTGACGTCATTTTGCGAATGGCAACACTTCAAGATCAAATTTCGTTCTTGAAATTTTCGCTACTGCAATTTTTTAATCTTCTGACCGTCGTACATTTTCAATTTTCGTGGTATAGGGGAAAAAATTCCTTTCAAATGCAATTTGTTTAAAAATTGACTGATGCATTAAATTTTCTAAAATAACTTTTATGCATGATTTTTTTTATGTTTATTTTATCACGTACCGGTTTCAATGCATAATAATAATAAACATTTTGCACATAAAGCAACAAACATTTTTCAGCATTTGTTTCTGACAATTTTAGCATAACGAATTTAATACTTCCTTTATAAACAAATAAAAGAATAATATTAAAAAAAACCGACAATCTAACATATTTGTGAAAGACAAATTAACGTAATTAATCCTTCTTTTATAAACAAATAAAAGAATAATATTGTAAAAACACAAATCTAACATATTTGTAATCGTACAATTTAAAATTTTAGATCACCAAATAGAATTTTTTTTTCAAATGGAATTTGTTTGCAAAGTTTATCTCAGTCTACTGATTGTCTACGGTTTTAAACACAATTTTAAAGCATGAAATATTTTTAATTTATCTATAACGCGCGGAGCTCGATTACGAAAGATTAATCCGTTTGGCCTTAAAACAAAATAAAGAGTTCATCATATTCTTACGGCTAATATCCATTAAAAAAAAAAAAAAAAAACTTCCCGATGAATAAATAACTAAAATTATATAAATAAAACACAAATTTAACAGACATGTATAAGCTCTAAAATTATCAGAATATAAAAGGATGCCATAAGTAGCAATTTCTTGGTCATATAACTCTTAGCATGCGGCTAATAAGAAAATATCGCTTTTGATAAATTTCAAAAGTTTATTTGATTGTATAATTCGTATTTTCCATATGAAAAATGTTTTTTTAATGTAAGTGGGCAATCTAAAAAAATTATTGCATATAAAAAAATATTAGTTTTCAATTAAAATAAATGTTTTCCCTTATATTCTTTAACCCAGGAAGCCCGGGTACGATCCCCTAGTATATATAAAATCCTAATGAATTTAATTTATGAAACGGATATATGAATCGACTGATTAAATAACTGATTATTTTTCAAGCGATTTCTTCTAAAATATGGAATGCTTTGCAAAGAAATTTACAACAAAAATCAGAATTGATCCGCAGATCTCAAAACTGGTATTAGAATTTTTAAATTCGAATTAGTTTTCGAAATATTATTTTTTTTCTAATTGTATATACATTTTTCTAATGATGGCAACTCAAATTTTAATCAAACAGATATTTTTTTCATATTTCAGAAAAGGTTGACATGGTAACCCGGCTATTGTTGTTTATTTGATAATAAATGTTTATTTCTTTTTATAAATTGTATAAATTATTTTGTTCTATAATTATTAATTATTTTTTTTTATATTTCCTTTATAAAATAATAGAAACTAATTTAAAAATACGGTACTACTTAGTTATTCCGTCGACCAATTTCACAAAAACACTCGTCAAATTATACAAATTGACATACTTTTTATTTTAAATAACGAAAGAACAAATAAGTTAGTGTGACATTAATAAATATACAAGTAAAAATCATTTGATGACGTAAACACGTGTAACTTGCTTAAAGTCAAGTGAATGTGACATTTACGATCAACCATTATTGGCATTTAATCTTATAGTTTGGTGATAGATTTTTGGTCGGCGGGATAACTAAGTAATACCAAAAAGGCTTATGTACTGGTATTTGAAAACGAGATTTTCACCAAATTTTCGAAAAAAAAAATCACGCCAAACCTGCTGTGCGTATATGACATCTGGCCAAAGATTACCACTCGAAGAAAAAATGCTAACTGGCGAGTAGAAACAACAACAACAACAACAACAACAAAACAACAACAACAAAAAAAAACTATTAGCAAAATTTGCTTCCGGCTAGCGTAACAGTACCAAGAATTCTTTGCAACCATGGTAAATTTTATGTAGTTTTATTCGAAAAAAAAAATTTGATTTTTTAATCAAAATGGAAAACTCAAAATCCCATATTAGAGCGATTTTTTTCTGACGCCAATGTCATATACGGAACGGGCACTTAACTGGCGCCAAAGTTGCTTGATATGGTAACCCCGATGTTGTTGTTTATGCTGTTGATGCGTTCCCCAAATTGGCGTCTTTAGTAAATCGCGCCAATATGGGACGTATATGACATCTGTGCCAAACTTTCATATGAACGGCGAAGGGATCAGACCGTATTTGTTTATGGTAGTTGATGTCTTGAACTATTATAATACAGATGAAATGATGGCGATAGAATAATATTTGACGACTTATCATCTGTGCCTCGCTAACATTAAAGTACCAAAATGGCAACAAGAGTATAAAAAGCGAAGTGGTCCGCCTGGAACTGTTGATGATAGTCACATGACTTGGGCTATTTTATAGAGATTGTTTTAAAATACCGGGAGACAAACACTCTGTATACCTAATTTATTTTATTTTAGCTTCTTTTCAAATGTTTAGCTGATCCTCTTTAATCAAAAACGAAAACAACCATTGGATTTTTTAACAGCAACTGATTCGACCTTAAATTTTTGAAATCAAAGGGAATTCAATGGAAAGCCGTTTACAGGGAGATCTGCACAGCTTTTTCCAGTATAATTCAATCTTCTCTAATATTTTTAAAACACATCAGATTAGTGTATTTTTAGATTCTGCGGTGTCTGAACGGGGGTTGGCGAGCGTAGCTTGCAGGGGGCAGAGCCCCTAGTATATATATAAAATCCTAATGAAACGAATGTATGAAACAATTTTACGATACGACTGATTACGTTTCACGACTAGTTTTCCTAAAATATGGTTTAGCAGTGAAAGTAACACCAACAATCCGTATTGATCCACATGAAACTGGTATTAGAATTTTAAAACTTGAAATAAATTTAGAATTATTAACTTTTTCCTAATATTAGTGACATTTCTGTACATATGGCAATTAAATTACTCCATTTTTGTGGAAAAAAGGATAGAACTGGGAATCGTTATCGTCGTTTTCAAATTGAAATTGAAATTATCTTTTATTTCAATCAAAAAATATTAAGATTAAACCATATTCTTCAGGAAAATTTGACAAAATAAAAATTAGATTTGTTTTTGTCGTTATTTTCAAATTGAAATTAAAAAGTGAAATTATAAAAAAAAAAGAGAAAATTTTAAAATAAGAATTAAATGATTACGTGTTATATGCAGAAAATTTGAAAAAAAGACGTCAAAATATTTACACGTAAATATGAAAAGAATACGAGAACTTTAAAATAATTACACAGGAAATGCATTTAAAAGTCATAGTTACGTCATATATAAAATTTCCAAATAAACAATATCATCATATTTAAAGTGCCTAAAATAATTAAATTATTACAGTTGAAAACTTTTACTGGTGAATATAGGTCATATTTAAAAAGCTTAAATAATAATATTTTCAAACGGTTTTAAATTAAAAAATACATATACCCGTGAATCGTAAAAGAGAAAAAAGTTTGAAATAAATAAATTATTACATGAGAAATGCATTTAATAGGGAAATTATATCATAATTAAAACGATACATTTAAAACTATTTTCATTCCGGAGAATTTTAATGTGACGTCACATGGTTTATACATCTTGCGACTAGCAATTTTTTTATACATTACATCACTTGATGCAGCGTAAATACAGGTAAATATTTGCGAAAGATACTTTCATTTTATTTTGTGCCAATTACTATTCGATGAATACACTTTAGAAAATTCCGATATTCCTATTAATTAATTAAAAAATATATACACTGTGAATATACATGATAGTGTATTAAAATAAAGAAAATAATTCACGAATAAGCTATACTTGTCCTTGAAAATATATGAATCTCGGCCAAAACATAAAACATATGCTTAAAAATTTCAAAACACAACCCTTTCAATACCGTGATTCAGAAAGCCATTCCCATGCGGAGAGAGATTTTTAACCTCGAAACTAATAGAAGCATATTTCCATAGCGTCGTTATAAAAGTCCGTGGGACATGACATTTTATACATAACCGTTTTATAAAAGGTGATTTCCCAATGTGTAATTGATCTTACTTATCAATCCCGAAAGCAGCCATCAGTTATTACAGGAGCGATGGATGAGGACATAGTTGATACCCCATTCAAATGCTAAAGCATGGCAGTCCGCTTACAGAAGCGTCAGTTATAGCGATAATATCATTCAATATTTCGTAACTTGGTAATAACTTTTTAAAAAGGCTCATTAATACATTTTTAGAGGTTGTGAAGTATGAACGGGGGTTGGCCGGCTATGTTATGAGGTGGAAGAGCCTCCTAGAATATACAGGGTGATTATAATTAAAGTTACGATTTCAAAAATGGATAATTTTAAAACTACTGGTTAGAATGACTTGATACTTTAGCAGAACAATTGAGAAACTGTGGAATTTTGTTTGGCGAAAGAAAAACAGCTCCAAAATGTGCCGATAGATGGGGCTGTGAGGATAATGCTAGGGGAAAGACCAGAAATGTATTCGATAAACACAGGAATGTTGTTAGTCAAAAGGAAAAAATAGATTTCAGGGATTTACTGTAAATTTATTAGTGAAAAGACAAGAAAATGTGTTTACACCAGCGACAAGAGAGATAATGAAAAAAAAGAAAGAAAAAGAGCTCCATGGAACAAACACCTTACTAATGATTAAGGCATAAGTTGTTCGATATGCCCCCCGCCTTGTTCCGCTACTATGTGTAAGCGCATGCTCCACAACAGATCGGAGGGTATCATGCAATGGGTGTGGTGTGTGATACTTGCCTTCAAGGAATACGCTCGCTGTAAAGCAACATTCTTCATGTACCCCCAAAGACAGAAATCACACGGGTTTAAGTCGGGGATCGTGGCGGCCACATTGTTCTAAAATGGAGGCTTATGATCCTATCACCTCCGAAATTAGCGCCCAGTAGCTGCTTCACAGGAGTAGCAGAGTGTGGAGAAGATCCATCTTGCTAGAATAATGTGCAATCCACACACTGACGCTGCTGAAGGGCCGGAAGTACATGGTTAAGCAAAAGTGCTTCATACCGCTTTCCAGTAACGGCGCTGGTAACGGGACCCGCAGGTGTGATGTCCTCGAAGAAAAACGGAACGACGATAAAATTTGCCTTTATTCCACACCACACAGTGATCTTTTCAGACTGAAGAGGTAATGGCTGTAGCTGTGACGGATTCTCGGTCGCCCATATCCTGCAATTTTGCGTATTTACAGAACCTTGTAAATGAAAGTGGACTTCGTCAGACTACAGAATTTTCCATGGACATCCGTTGTCCACTTCCATCCGGGCAAGAAATTGCAGTGCAAAAGTTTGACATTCTTCCAGGTCAAAAGGTAGCAACACCTGCTTGTGAGTTATCTTGTACGGATAACAGTGCAAGATGTTCCGTAGGACTTCCGTAGGACCGTAGTGTTCTGCATATCCAGCATTCGGCCAATTCCCCGTACACTGCTTATTCCAGCATCACTGTTAATCTGTTCTTGCAATGCTGAAGCCACATCTTCCACTGCCGCAGCCGAAACTCGTTTCCTTCCTCTACCCCGTTTAACGTCAATTGAACAGGTCTCTTCGAATTCAGCAATCATTTTTCGCAGACCATTTGTGGTTATTGGACCCCCTTTTTATGGATTTTAATGTCCGAAACTTCCTAATAGCTGTAAGTGTACATTGATCGTCCTTATAAAAAAGCTTCAAGAGCAAAGCACGATTCTTCATAGTCAGAGTCATGATGAAGCATTCAGGCAAAGAGCTGGTGCTCTGCATTTTTAAGGCAGCTATGTCTGCGGTGCGTATGCCACGTATTAGTAATTTGCATATCTCCAGATAATGTGAACCCTGTTGGCACATTTTGGAACTATTTCTTTCCTGCTCCACACAGAATTCCATTGTCTCACAATTCTTCTACTGAAATATCAAGTCATTCTGACAAGTAGTTTTAAAATTGTCGATTTTTGCAATCGTAACATTAATTATATTCACTCGGTATATAAAAGTAATAAACCATGAAAATTATCATCAACAATTGTGAATATACATATTATAAATGAACTTTTATGCAAATTATATACCTGGTGGGCAAAAAATCAGTAGAATCTTTAAAAATTCATAAAAACTGGAAAAATAGCTGATATAAAAAGCTGTTTGCAGGGTTAGCATCATAAGTTTCGGGAATGTTTAAAAGAGAGTAGGAAACATTAACTCAAAAACTGACAATAGGTAGCCCTGGTACGAGCGACTTCGGTGGAAATATGCAAATGAGACGGTTATAAGAACTTGCGCTCCTAATCCACAACTACTTCACCGTCGTGAACCGCGTATGTGAACGCGTATGCTGAGTGCGAAAGATAAAGCTCTGTTGTCGAACATGTTTTACGTGAATCAGGAGACAGTGACCATTGCTTTGTGTAAATTCCGAGTTCAGAAGAATGTGAGGACTGGAGCAGAGCCTTTAACAGCAACAGTCCTCATAAAGCTAGCTCGACGGATTGAGGAAACTGGAACGCTTTAGGATTATGTAAGATCCGGACGACCATGTTTAATGAAAGCACGTTCGGCGCGTGTTGCAGCTGAAATGGAAGTTTTAGCGTCCGATTCAGGTGCAGGGGTCAGCAGTACTCGTGAAGCTGTCAGACGCTTGGGCATAGCAACATCCTCGGTGCGCAATATTTTTCATGGATACTTGATCAGTATCCATACAGATTACAGTCGTGCCATGAACTTTTACCACTGGATAACGTACAGACGAAAGGATTTGCAAGTTTTTGTTTCTCCAAAATCGAACAGAATCCCACCTGGTTCTATATCATGTTATTGACAGATAAAGCTCAATTTTCGCTTCATGTTGACGCTAATACTTATAACTGTCAAATCTAGGCGACGGCGTCTATTCTACGGGAGTACATCCAGAAACCATTTCATTCGCCAAAAGTGACATTGTGGTGTGGGTTCATAGGTTCGTACATCGTAGGGCCACTCTTCTTTAAAATGCAGTGCCCAGTAAATGGGTGAAAAATGAATTCGGTGAATTAAATGCTTCTACGCAAGAAGGTTGCGACATGTTTGAGTGAAAGAGATGCGCTGTTAAGCGTCACGTTTATGCAAAATGGAGCATCTAGTCACATTGCTACTCCGGTGAAGGAATTCCTGATACAGACGTTCAGAGAAGACAAATTCATTATTAGGGGTTACAGGTTCCCATAGCCTCCACGGTGTCCAGATTTGACAACGGCATTTTTCTGGTTATGGGGATATTTCATAATTCCGGGTGTATCGATCAGGTCCATCTAATCTGTCGGAACTCAAAGATGTGATCAGCCGAGAGGTGACAAATGTACATCCAGACCTGCTGCGTTCTGTCGTTGCTGGATTTGTCACTCGCCTGCAATCTGGTATCCTCTGTGGTGCTGGTCATGCCAAACACATAGAGCTATAATAATAGATTTGGAGATATTCTGTCCGTTATTTACCTATCTTTTCTTTGTCTTTGGTACGTCAGGACCACCTACTGGCTATTTTTTGAGGGTTTTTTTTTCCTGTCTTATAAAGAATTACCGATGCTAAACTTTTAAACCTTTTTTTATTTGAGTTATTTTTCCAGTTTTTATGATTTTTTAAAGTTTCTACGGACTTTTTGACCATCCGGGATATATATACAGGTTGTCATAAAAAACTTACCCGATATATGAACCACTAGTGGCCTAACCGCTCAACCAATCGAAAAGAAATTTTAGATATAATTAGATATGCGCTCGAGATCGTGGTGTTTTAAAACAATAGAGCTCTCACAGTTACGGTTACGGTGAAAACATTTCGAAATTTTTGAATGACAACAGCCATTGTTTTCATGCACAAATTCATCAGCGCATTAAAAAATCATAAATGGAGTTGAAATGATATACGCAAAATGTAAATTGCCGGCGTAAAACACTTGCAAAAGAGACCATTGTAAAAGACCAATGACAACACAACATAGATGAAAGAAAAAAAATGTTTACTTGAATTAGCAGTTTTAAATATTACTACCTTCACGGATAATAACGCATTGTATGCGTGAGACCGTTGACAACAATGCCAAACGTAACATCGCAGAAGGAATCTCTAAAACACGTTTTATGTTATCTTTGAAATCTGACACTTTCTTGGATTTGATGCGTACACCTTTGATTTAACATAATTTCAGAACCAGAAATCAATTGGTCTGAGGTCAAGGGATCGTGGCGGCCACAAAAATTCAAAGCTACGAGAGATGATTCCATAATCAATGTGCTATTTCAGCACTCGTCGAACAGATATTGTGACGTGTGGTGGAGCACCATCTTACATCCATGCAATATCATTAACGAAGTTTCGCTGCTGCAATTTTGGAATTACGTCATTCTGCAACATTGTTTTACACCGAGAACTTGTGATGGAGCACGTTTCCATACATGTGGAAGTGACCTCTTCGAAAAAGTACGGTCCGAGAATGATTTTGTTTGCGAATTCGCACACACAGGCACTTTAGCTTCGTGTAAAAGCCTTGGTGTCGCATCATGAGGATCTATAATAACCCAGTGAACGCAGTTCTTGGAGTTTACGTTCCCAGTTAAAGAGAAATGTGCCAGATCCGTCCATAATATTCGAAATGGGCAACTGTTATCTGCATCATATCTGATGAGAAAATAATTTGCAAAGTCGAAACACTGTTGCTCGTCTCCAGGTTGGAACATCTGGACACGCTGGAATCGATAGGGAAGCATCTGCAGAACAGTGCGCAGAATCTTGAGGATTGCTGTTTTCGGTACAAAAAAACCGCGTACATCGCTTCTTACAGCATGCAATGGATCTGAAATAATCCTGTTATGCACTTCCGAAACAACTTCAACAGGAACGGAGTGTCATTCGGATCCTGGTCAATCATGTGTGCATCCAATTTCTTCAATTTTTTCACCAAATCATGTACAGTTTTTACGGAACATGGACCTCATCATAATTTATGATTTCGACAATAAACTAGCACTGCTTCAGCAGCGTGTTTCCCGTTCAGATAAAACAGTTTTGTCAAATCACCTCGTTGTTTCATTGGCTTTCATGTAAGTGTCACCTTGTTGGCACATAAGACCAACTGATTGAAGAATCAATCTTCCAACACTGTTTATTAAACATTTTCTACACGCAATGGCATATGGCGTTCTGTGATTGGTGCTGCTACTATCTATTTCTGTGAATTATGCAAAGTGCGTCAGTTCACCTCGTCTTTGGATTGTATTTGGTCCTTTAGAATACTCTTTTTAGCTACTGTTTTATGCCGATGTAACGACCTTAATATCACCTGGAATGCGCGATTTTTCGTAAGATTCGAAACCCCAAATAAACTCTGGATAGACCCTGAGATACGAAAGCAGGACTTGCTCCTTAATTGGAGTCCTCCAATTCCAGAGTCCAAAATGCTCAGTATAAACAGTTAAAGTTATTGTAACTATAAAATTATTGTATCTAAATAATATTTTTTCTCGGGATATTTTGATAGAACTCATTAATATATTTTTTTCTAAATCAAGAGTAACTTTTTATCACTGTATAGATATATAGAAAATTTTCAATGTTCCTTTGTTTAAAAAAAAAACGCCACTTAAATTGGAGTTATTCAGATTGTCTTCTGGACGCCTCATATGCGTGTGTGTGTACGGGTATGTTGTTTATGTTTAGATTTTGTAGTTATTTTGTTCGGTAAAAGAGAGAGAGAAAGTTGGAGAGATAGAGATGAAAAAAGAACGATAACTATACAAACGAAATGTTTGTAATAAGTCGATTTCTAAAGAAATCATCCTAGCATTGCTTATATGAAAGATACATAAAAAGTAAAAAAAAAAAAAAAAAATATAATCTTGTTTCTAATACTTTTGAATTAAAAGTTAAATAATATATTTTTTACCCTTAAATATGTAACAACAATTAAGTTATAATCCTTAAGTTTATATCTCATATGTAAATATATCTTCTTCTTTAATGTAATAAACAAATACTTAAATTTAAAATGAACATTTCATAAAACAATCCAAATTTCTGTATTATATGAACAAACATTTTATTATGGAAAATTAATGAGGCATTAATTTAATTTTGTAACACTGTCGTTGAATACATTAATGCGGAATTAATTCATTCTATGTTAATTACTTTTACTCTATTACAAAACCTCTTTCATGAACAATAAAAGGAGAGTTAATTTACTCAGTAATCTTATTAAAACTGTATAATTATATGTAACTGACAAGATGAACAATTATGAATACAAATGCTCCCCGTATAAAAATGAGTGCTATGGGAATTTATCATCATTATTATTATTATTATAGCATTTACTGCATAAGTTCAAGTGCAATAATATAGTTAAATAATACGCGTATGTTTATTTGAATGCAATGCAAAAAAAATAATTTTTCTTAATGAATATAGTCAGTTTATTTTGCCTGAAATGTATATTTATCTTGAATATCAAGCAATTTCATTTGTTATTTTTTGTGATGTGATACGAAATTCTTTGTTCTTCGCTGTTATATTTTCTTTTTAACGATTGGAAATTTAATAAAGTACAGTAAAACCTCCCTAAAGCGACCACGTTCCGTTCCAATAAAAATTGGTCGCTCCGAGAGGTGATCTCTTAATGGAGGTCATGTTTAAATCTAGATTTTAATTGTTGAAAAAAAGGTAATGTTACTAAAATCTATTTTTCACTATTTCAAATGAAAATCAAATTTTCTAATTAATTGCTTAAAAGGCGCAAAGGCCAACATTATGAAAAAGATTCCAAGCCGGAACTCGAACCCGGGCCATCAGTATACCGCATTGACGTTCTACCGACTAAACCACATGGAACGATAGCCAGCCTGGAAAATTTCTCAGTCGGTAGAACGTCAATGCGGTTTATTGATGGCCCGGGTTCGAGTTCCGGCTTGGAATCTTTTTCATAATGTTGGCCTTTGCGCCTTTTAAGCAATTAATTTGAAATTTGATTTTCATTTGATATATTGTATACCAGGCGAATGTTTGTCTCTGGAAAAATTTCCACTTATTAATATTTATTTTTCACTTTAGGAAAAAATATCAAAATTTAAGCACCAAAACAAAAGTTAATTACATAAGTTACATACTGTACATACATACTGCAGAGTTTATAAAATGAATACATTGACGTTTGTTTTGATTTTACGTTTTTATCTTTTATAACTTTTATTTCCCAGTCCTTTCGAAGTTCAGTAAATAAATGCAATTTTTTTTGGACGGGAACAAATAATAACGATTTCATTAATTTATCTATTTCTTTCAGAGTTCCCCGACAGAATAGGGAACGGGAGTTTATTGGCCGTCATTCTTTATTTGTCATCAGAGTTAAATCCATCGTCTAAAAAGACACAATGGGGTTTAAACACTTAAAAGTTTCCGGAATGAAAAAAAATCTAAACTTAGTTTAGAAGTTTGATTAATAATGCGCTCTCCGGAATCATTTTTCTAATAAAACCTACTTCAAGCGACCAGGAAAAAACGGAATTTTATTTTTTATTTATAATTTTTCATAAACTATTGAGTTGACATATGCCTTGTCTTATTTATATACGGAGAAATCTGCACTGGATTGATACGTTTGCCCGGCCAACCATTCGATGACTACAATGTTTGAATTCATGTGCTTTGAAGTAGCACTCCTCATATTATTAGCTAACATCTTGTACTGCTATTGCTTAATCTACTTTTATCGATGCTTGAATCAGCAAACGTATACTACGATCGCTTACTCCTACTTGTGTTACATCTGCAATTTCAGCTACTAAGTTGCTCCACAATGTCAATGCTATAAATATTTTTCGTAACATATATGTATTTGTTCATTGAAATTAAGTTAAAATTCCCTCAAATATTAAAATTGAAAATATATGTAAGTATAATTTATTATTTTTCACTCAATCATACTGATTGACGGAGACGGAGACATTATTTAATTTAATCATTTTTTAACTGGGGGGAGGGGGGATGTCCAGGCCTGAAGACAAACCCAATATTTCTGGCATTAATTACCAACTGTCTACCTATTGACCAACAACTGGCTATCACAATTCACTCTTAGAATCTTTTGGCCTTAGATTCTGCCTTGTTATTTAACAAATTTCAACAGAATTTTCTACTGGCAATAAGTCTATATTAATGAATAATTTCCTAAGTTGAGATTACTGTTGGTAAAGATATATGGATTGACACATTTCCTGAGTTTTGTGATTCTGATATAAATAATAAATTGTACCTAAGTGGCTATCACTTAATTAAGTTCAATAATCTGTGGTGTATTCTGTTGAACCGTTTCGGACAACAGATAAGATTCTATTGCCAAAAGTATATTTTAAGTGAATTGCGGCGGTCGGTTGTTGATCCAGGTGACTCTAACGCTGGCAAACGCTGGCAATTTTAATGAGGGGTATTTCTGCTATTCGACTCCTCGACTTGATCAAATAACGATTTTAACTCATATTTTAAAAACTCCAGATAAATAGATTTTGATAAATCCATATAAGAAATTGTTTATACAGAAAATTTTGGAAACCTTAAATAGTCGATTAATTCTTCTTTTTTTTTTTTTTTTTTTTTTTGGAAATACCAGCTACAAATATTGTTTTGAGTTATTAAAAATTCTAAATAAACTATTAATATTTATCATTTTTTTTCCACACTAGAAAAACATTTAAAATATTAAGTTTATCTACTTTGTGAATAATTTAGAATTAAAAATTTTAAAACTAATAGTTGTGGCAGCATTCTTCGTATATGCGATTTTGTAACAGAAAGAGATATTTTTAAATAAATAACAACTCATTCTATTACATTTTCTTAATAGTTAGATAAAGATTTTTTTGTGTAAAATTTGTTTGCATGCATTCTTTTCCCATGTATATATATATATATATATATTCTTCCTCCTTCTTTACAAATTTCGCACGGTTAGCAAAATAATCAGTAATAAATTCAGTTATAATCAGAAAAATGTTTAAAAAACAGCAACTTGTTACATTGTATATTGACAAAACTTTTCTGTCTTGTAAATCCGTATTAAGTTATTACCTGCAGGGGAAGAAAAGATTAACGGATTAGAAAATAAGAAACTCACAAGTGAAGTCATTCATTAAAAGATTTACACTGCATTTAGTATTTAATTATTCAGCAAATTTTACATAAAAAGTCAACATATTCACCTTACTTTAATATTTCTTAATGGAATATGGAGTCTAAATAAATAGTTTTATTTTAAAAAAGTTATATTTTGATTGACTAATAGAATTCATTAATATTGAATATCTATCAATTCGTTAATAAAGTTTTTCCGAAAAAAGAAGTGAAATATTAAAATAAAAGGCTTTGCATAGAGAAATAAAATTTTAATATTTATTCATTTATCTATTCATACATTACATAAATAATTAATCTTATCATTGCATCTATTATATTCTTAATATATCGATATTATTGTATGATTCAATAAAATAGATCATTAGAAATTAATTGTTCTGATAATTGCAAGTAATTTTAGTCTACAATCGCGAGTTTTAGAGTTATGCTTAAAAAATGTTTTATATAAATAACACCTATTACCGATTTAGTTAAAATAAACAAAAATTACATTTTACATACCCTTCATTTCATTATTGATTTAATATATTGCCATAGACAAAAACAAATTGAAACATAAAGAAACAAATATGGAATTCGATTATTGAAAAAGATTGAAAAATAATTCGATGTGCCAATCCCAAAACTTGATTCTATTTCATACTTCAAAAAGTAGTTACAAATTTTAAAACTTTAATATTATTAGTTCAGTACTATACCAAGTTTGTTTTTTATCTTAAATTTCTGTATCAGTCAATTAATCGGACTAAAAAACAGTTAATCTCGATCATGATATTCATGAAAATCAACAGTTTTGTATTATTCTGCTGTACATGAGCTGTTTGAAAATAGCTGATGCGAAGTTACTCTCTCTGTACGAACTGTCAATGTACATTAGGACTACAAAAAATCGACAAAAGTATGCAAAAATCGCTATTACAGCTCCCACTTACGCCGTACTATTTCGAAATTGAAGGAGGACATTCTTGCCATACAAAAACATTCACAAAAAAAAAAAAAAAAAAAAAAAAAAAAAAAAGGTCAGTTTTATGCATAACTTCATACTCTTTTATGCGGTACAATATTGAAAATGGGCACGAAAATCACTATTACCGCGCCCCCTTTAGGCGGAATACTTCAAAATTGAAGAAGGACCTGCTGCCCATAGTCAAAAACCTACACACGAAAAAATTATATGTATAAATTTATAAACTTTTTGATGGTACAATCGCAACACATGGAGTGACAGACATTTTGTAAAACATGTTTTGGGGGGATCTCTGAACCTTAAAACGCGTAAATCTGTCGAAAACCGAAATCGAAAAAAATTTTGATTACAATACTTTCTTCTATTGAAGATTGAAGAAATTAAAAATATTAAAAAATATTTCTTTCTTTCATTTTCACTCAAGTAGTGAAGCAATATTTAAAATTTTCTTATTAATTTTAAATTATTAAAGAATTTAGTATATTTAAATATATATTTTCAAGTTTAATATTTTCATTTGCAACTCTCTAATCACATAATCTTAAAGTTTATATTAGGGAAAAAAATAAAAAAATTAATAATTTGGATTTATATAATTAAGAGAGCATACTAATGATGACACATTTGTTGTTACGTTTACTTAAAGTGGATTGCTATTTGTGAAATGTGGGATTACTGATTTACACGTATATTCTGGGTACAATATATCACTAGCATGTAAACAAGTATTACAATTTCATAGTATTTAATAAAAGAACTGGACAATTACACCGTAAAAAGTTATATATACATTTGATAAAATATCATTAGTTTACTACACGGTGTACAAAACTGTTGTAAAGTCAAATAAACTTATACAAACATTAAAATAAAGTTAAAATATCTACGTTTCGGTCATCCTTCTATGACCTTCCTCAGGAACGTTGTCGTATATCTTCTAAAATTAGAGCAAAACCGTCTTGAGTTCAAAATGTTCGTTATATATTCAGTCAAAAGTCACTTTATCCAATTACAATCCAGAAAGCATGCAATGGCACCATCTATTAGACAAAAAGTAGACTACAATTTCGAATGATTTGTAATATGGCGCCGTCTATGAGATGAAAAACGAATAAAAGACTATCAAATGAACAATTTTGGCCTGCAGTGGCCCCATCTATTGTAAGGCAATGTAGATGCATGTAGAACTTAAAATGCAAGCGGCAAACTTTGTTAAAATCAAAAATAGAAGTGCATACTTGACTTTGGGAAATGCAAGATGAATAGATTAAATTTCAAAAAATTATTTCAATATGTGCAACCAAAGTTTAGGGATATTAACTGATATGTTATCATTACAAACTTCTTCTCAAGACGGTTTTGCTCTAATTTTAGAAGATATACGACAACGTTCCTGAGGAAGGTCATAGAAGGATGACCGAAACGTAGATATTTTAACTTTATTTTAATGTTTGTATAAGTTTATTTGACTTTACAACAGTTTTGTACACCGTGTAGTAAACTAATGATATTTTATCAAATGTATATATTCATAGTATTTAATTTATGTTTTCTATAAATTAATTTCTTCATTATTTTTAAGTATATTTAATTTAGTTTTTTTTTAGTTGTGTATTCAAAAGGACATGACATAAAACTTAAAAAATATATTTTTAAAATAAAAATAATTTTAATACATATTTTCACAGAAAATATCTATAATATATATACGATAGAAAAAGGAATAAGAAAACAAACAACAATCCTTTTTATTATAACTTTTTAACATACTTAACTAGATTAATATCTGAATACACTTTTAATAAAATATAAGGATTTAATAAAAAGATATAAAAAGTACCTTTTATAAATTGGCATTTAAAACTTTTTTTAATACCATTATAAATTCTCTAATCTGAACTTCTTAACTTTCTTCATAATTTAAATATTATTTTAAGAATATTTTCGAAACAACCACGTTTAAAATAAATGAAACACATTTTGAAAATTATCGATAAAAATATCGAGTTGTTATATTTATTAAATGATTTTTTTTTAAATTGTAAATGATGAATTACGTTAATATTTAGTCGAATGTTTTTGTTTACTTGTACCGTTCTTGATATTATCTGGGTGGCATGAAAAACGCACTATTAAAACTAATACTTTTTAATTTTTAGTAGTAATTTTGAAATTTTTCGTTCCTGACATTATATACAAAAGTACACTTTTTCCGTTTGAAACAGAGTGACAAATGGGGCATAGAGATATTATAATTAAAAGACGATATTTTAACTGATAACATTTCACTTTCTATAGTTGAGTATTTATAAAAACTGCTTTAGGGCCTAATTTGTACTTCTACAGTATCGTAAAATGATTCTATATTACAATACAAAGTAAAATTATGTCTGTAGCTCTGACGTCATATTGACACTGGAATTACTTCTCCAATAACTTTCACTCTAACTGCAATTTTTTTAACTTCTAAATCTTTCACAATTTCATCATCAAATAGGAAAAAATCTTTATATCAAATGCAATTTTTTTTAAAACAACATCTAAATGTATTGATTTTTTTATGTTTTTTAAAATAAATTTTAAGACCGAATTTTTAAAACTCTAATTGAAAATCTATCTTTAAATATCTATACTCTCTGTAAAGTCCGATTACAAAATATTAACACGTTTCCACATACAACAATGTAAATAGTTAAACACTTGTTTCCGGCTAATATCCTGTAAGAAAATTAAAACTACATCAATAAATTAATGAAATAATACTATAATTTTAATAAAACACAAAGGATCAGGATCCATACGCGGCGTTTTTGGCCGAAAACAGTTTGATGTTTATATTTATGCAGGTGTTAGTGTAGGTCATATAAAGTATAAATATGGAGTAGATAGGTTCCCAACAAACACAGAACTTTCGGTCCACTGATGGGTTCGTTAGCCTTGGCCGAAAGTGTTCGATGGAGGCCCGTTATCATTGAACGTTACGGTTCCGTAAAAAAAAGTGTCACGTCGGACACAATAAGGCTACAAGAAAATTGGACGTAAATACAAGAAGTTGCCTACAATCGTGCCACCAATTTGTCACTAAACATGTTAGATAGCCTTAAAGTGCCCACAATTATTATTTTAATGGCCACTAAAAATAAAAGCTAAACAGAAGCTTGCCTTTGTCCTAACATTTGTGGTTGTCATGATTAAATTTAGCCAGAAGCTGCCCACAAAAAAGCCTTTCATGGTTTCTTTTAAATTTAAACTAGCCAAAAGCCTGCCAGTCATGCCATAAAAATTATTTAAGCATAAATTAAAATTTTGTGCTATTAAAAAAATACTTGCTGGAAAATAATTTAAATAAAGTGTTTTAGCATGAAAAAAACATATTAATAATCCTTTAGATATACTTAAAAAGTATATAAATTTACTTATCTTGTTTTTTTTCAAAATTTTCCAAAATACAATACTTGACATAGTGAATTTATTAATTTGTTTAATTTTTTCAATTATATATTTTAAAAATTTATATGTAATGCCATTTTTAAATAGTTGCATTTCATACACATTTTAAAAGTATTAATTGAAAAAATAAACTAATTAATTAATTCACTATGCCCAGTACTGAAATTGGAAAATTTTCGAAAAAGTTTAAAAGTAAATTTATAATTTTTTTGAGAAATGCACCTAAATGAATATTAATATATATATATATATATATATATATATATATATTCATTCAAATACACTTTATATTGAAAACAATCTTCCAGTAAGTATTTTTTATAGATCAAATTTTGAATCTACGCCTAAACAATTTATAATTTATGTAATATACTTTAACAATTTATGTAATATATTTTACCGCTTTAAATATAAATCTCATAACGTATATATATATGTTCACTAAAACCCACATTTAAAATAATTAAGCTTATTTTAAAATATGAAGAAAAATGAAAGAGAAGAAATGAAGAAATGAAGAAAAAAATACATTTCCTCTCTTTAAATAAATATGTGGGTTAGGTAATATAAGCCCTCTACTTTCTAAACGATGACGGTCCATCACATGCTTCCCGGAAACCAGCCCTCACTGATGACGGGTAAAATAAACGTAACAGTTTTCTCGCTGCCGCATCGTATACGGTCCGGCGATAGCTGGCGCAATTAGCGGCGCGTCACTTACGGTACAGTATTGTTTGGCTACAAATGGCCTTAACGCACCATGGCCGCAACGAATACGCCATGCGGCCATAAATCTCGTGTTTGCTGGGTTAAAAGGTTTAATAACAACATGATATTTCATGACATAAAGTAGACATGGCATTAAATACTTTAAGATATAAAAATAGTAATTAAACATTGTGGAATGTTTAAAACAAGTAAAATATGATCAAAACTAATTTGCCAGACTCTTCTATGACATGCTGACTTACTGACCTATAGGAGGTAGCAAAATCCAGAACATAATACTTGTAGTTAGCAGCGCAGGGCTTTTCTTCTGCCACATGCCTTTGCTATCCAAACATCACAAAATGGTTGAAATATGTGCACAACAACCCACTACAAGGGCTTCTTACTTTAAACTAACAATACCAAGTATTAATCGGCGGCAAATAACAGTTGTTGTACTGAATCCATGCGTTAAAAATCTTCGAAGGCGTACGTCTAGTCTGCAGCTAAACATGGACAATATATTTGCGTTTTTTTATGAACAAATAATTCATAGCCCGGAATCACGGAAGTGTTCGTCAGTTTAAGATATTACTTGCTTTATTTGACACATTCCAAGTATTTACTTATGCAATTTATTGATCGTTAATCTAAGAAATCCGTCAATATTTGTGCTTCAATTTTCAGCCAAACTACTCACCTTCTCATCCACTTTTCAGACGCCACTAACATTTTTAATTTATTAGGTTGATTTGCTATTTTCATCATTCTTTCAGAAACAATCTCATCATCATTATTTTGCTTGAATCTAGGAGATCAAAGAGCATGGCAAATGGCACAAATAATGCACTCAAAGTCACTTATCAACGGTATTTACGAATTGGGCATTACTTGGTCTAAATCTTTCCACCTTTTTATTGAACCATTTACGGCTTCAATGACCCACATAAAAGATGTTATTAATCTCGATCCATTCGCCTCTTTTATTTTTATTTTGCAAAAAAATGTGGCATCTTTGCAATCAGGCTATTCTTTTCTAAAAATATATTTTATCTCGTTAAATTTAAAAACATTATCCGTAATAATATCACACGTAAACAACACAAGTCTTATTAGCATGGACATAGAATAGATCATCACTTTCAACGAAACAGCTTTTTGAAGAAGAAAACCGTTTCACGAAAATTTGCGAAATAGGTGGCGTTATACGTAGCACGGCTCTGCTGGGTTCGTCATCTCCAATGTGCTCTACCAATAACGACATTGACAACTCAGAACCAGACAATAAATATTATCCGCAAGAGACGCTGTTATGTACACTGTTCTATGAGGGTTCTTGCCATTATCATATTTAGGTACAAATTCGCGATTGATTCTAACACTATATTTTTTTTAATACCTTCGATGTTCTACGTCCATCGTCCAGGCTTATTAGAAATATTTATGTTCATGGTAACCCGTTTAAACATACCACTGCATCCGAGAGTCTCTTAGTGACGTGTGAAGGAATGCAGTTACTTAACTCTCCATTTTTTTTTCAACTATGAGCGCAACTTTGTAAAACTTTTATTTTAACATGTTTTGTATATTTTGATGTCAAGAAGAAAGTGTTTCACTATTGCGCTCAAATAAATAATTCAGTTAAAATTTTTCAGCAAAACTACGAATTATACGAACTTTGAGCTTGTGTAAGTCATATAAATCCGAACAGAACACAAAAACTATTGTTAAAATCATACAATATATGCCTTCTAATGTTAAAAAGTAAAATAATTAAGTCAGTACATAACAGAATCGACTTTTAGTCTATTTCATGTGCCAAAAGCGCGGCTTAATCAACCCCGATCCTTTATCAACCATCAATATGATCAGAAAGTTCGGCGATGTTGGATTTTGAAACCAGTGCGGTACATTTCACAGATTTTAATGAAAATCTTCATATAAGTATATCATATTTATTTATTACTAAATTCAAAATAATAGATTGCAAGATGGTTTATTTAAGTATTAAAACGTACACTAACTGATGATAGAAAATTGAGGTTTTTTTCTACATGCTTCAAATTTCAATTTTGATTATTAGCCTTAGGAATGGAAAGACTATATTCCAAATTACTTATAAATGAGAATGAATGATAAGTAACAGATTGCTGTAATTTAGTAATTGTCTTAAAACCCCATAGCTGCCAACTTGTACGGATTTTTGTTACCACTAAAATTTAACAGAAATTTATGCATTGTTTCATCGCTAGAAAAAGTTAAATTTTGGCTATTGTTGTTAATTAAATTTACTACTAAATTTTAGTGGTGGGGATAATCCGTAGACGTTGGCAGCTATGTATCCCTTAATGAGAAAAAATAAATAATGAAATATTTTTAGGGAGATATAGCACTCTTTCTATTATTTGTTTGAACTTGAAGGGAAGCTCTTAAAAATTGTTAATTCTTTGACATTATAGATAAAAGTGTATATTTTAAATATAGAAACTTTCATTCTTTCTTTCAGTTTCTTTTTGATTATTCTACTTTAAAATATTCTTAAGCAAAAATATTTTTAAGTAGATTAGAAGGAACAAATAATTATATAGTAATCCTAAATCAGTATAGATGACAGAAATATTTTTTTCCTGAACTCAGCTCTAGATGGTCCAAAAACGCCCCCAATTTTGAAGTGCAATTAATCTCTACAAAATAAACATAAATTGTCTAATTGAAAGATAAATCATAATTCGGCAGGTCTTTTAAAGATGTATCGTGATTGTTTAGAAAAGATTAGAGCCGTAATGTTATGAGATAAAGAAGTATACTGTCAGCGGGCTCACTATGTCATCACGGAAAGGTTCATAGAATGCAACAAATATTATCTTTTTGAACGCAATTATGTTATGTTAGGAATCAAAAGGAATCTTGATTTTCTTAAGCATATCATGGAAGTATTGATCTTTATGCCTATTCAATACTCCCGATGTCTGACTTTCCTTCATTTGATTTTTTGTGCCAACATAAGAGGAAAAATTGTGATTTTATTGAAGATGAAGTAAATAAATGACAAACCCCAATCTTGCGCAATTTTATTTTGAGATGTAACACTAAACCAGATATCAATTTCACAGACGTTTTTAAATTCCTTAGATTTTTTAACGGTTTTAATTTCCTCATAATTTACATATTTTCAATCTATACAACCAATTTAATATGAATCATGGTCTTACGAAATTATTAGTACTAAATAAATATGAAGATAATGTTCCAGGGGTTACAATATTATATACTTTTTAATTTTTGTTAATGAGTTTTCAAGATAATTTCAAACTTGCAACTTTTAACAATTTCACACATGCCATTCTAGTCACAACTTTTCTAAATGCCTGAACTGTCAAAACTATTTGAACAGCTCTATTTAAATATGAATTGGATCTATGTGGCAAATATGATCCTTCTATGAGGCGAATATTAAGGGTCACATTCCATACAAAAAACTTCCATGAAGGAATAGTCCTTCTGTAGAAATATTGTCCAAATAGGACAATGTCTCACAAAATCCCTCTTTTCTTGCTGATGATACATAAATACTTGTACTATTTTTTATCACATACATGCGAGTTTTAATCATTCTTATTTTAAATAGAAGTAGTATTTTTGACGGAATAGAATGTTCTCCGTTTATCTAGATATATAAATATATTTTACCAGATTTTAATCAGCATCTTTCTTCATATTAGGCAATATTCTAACAATTAAATTGAAGCATGTCATTCATCTTTAATTAAATTCTCATTTTCTAGATAAAAAAGAAAGTTTGCGGATACCGAACAGAAAAATATATTTATTAAAATTGACAGAACACGTGCTTATTTTAAGTTTAATAAACATCAATATGAAGAGTTCTGAAATCTTTCACGAAAGGAAAAGGGAAACTGCTAAACCATATATCTGATAACCATAATAGGGTACTATGAATGATGCATGCTTTAGAAAAAGTGAAATAAAAAAAAGAGTTTGCATTTGTCAAATATTTTGAAAAAGTACTGTTATTTTTGTGCTTAGTTATGAAACTTAGAACCTGAAATATTCCAAAACAAAAGGACTATAGAAAGTAAAAATATGTATTATAATAAGCTGTAAATTTGAGCGAAGTAAAATGTTTTGGCATATTTCAAACGAAAAAAATCTGACCACGTTACCGTAGTACCACGTGTACCATGATAAAATTTATGATTTTTTTAAATAGAAAAGTTAGAGAGTTAGGTGCGAGTATTCAACTTGAAACGGATTAAAATATCAGCGCAAAAATGTTGTTTATGCCTTTCTAAAATTAAACTGATTATCGTTTTAAAACGTATTGTTTTAAAATGATTTTATCGTTTTGTATATTCTGAAAAACGCTGTGATGTAAGGAGTAAAAATATATTTTATTAAACGAATGACATTAATAAAGAAGTTATTTAAATTAAATAGATATATAAAATATGTAAATAAATAAATAAATATATATATATATATATATATTTATTTATTTATTTACATCTAAGACATTACAACAAGATCATCCATCATTTCCTCAAAATTATTCTTCATTCCTATATCTTTCCTATAGAAAAATACCTCAATCTAAAAATTCCCTGTAACCTGTATCGAGAATACCGTCCATTATTGGAAAAGGAAAAGAAAAATGTATTTTCTCATAATGATTATTGAAAGAGAAGAGGTATATATTTTCCTTTCATTACATCCAAATATTGGAAAAGTAAGAAAACGTATTGCATAGGTTATGTGTATGGGATTTGTAATATTCATTGATATATATGTAAATATACTATATATACATACTTAAATAACTTTCAACTGACCTCAAAACATACTGCATAATTTAAAACATAAAATGAAGAATTTTGAATAAATAAACCAGCACAGAATAAATATTTTAATGGAATTAACTAACTGAAAGAATCATTATAACATAACTGGCTGAAACTTAACCAAAATCAACAGAAATGACTGCTATATTTTATTAATTAAAACTGCATTATCAAACATCAGAGGCGAATGTAAGTCTAAAAAATTTGTGAAGTTATGTAGAAGACTTAATAAAGAAGCAGAAAATTTTGGTAACTTATTTATTCATGATGAAAACGTGATGATATATACAAGTGAAAAGGGAAGAAACACATTGCTTAAACTAAACAAACTTAAAATAAAAACGAAGTAAAATTTAATGTAAAAAATAACATTACCGGTAAAACTTAAAGCGAAAACACTACTATGGCATTATAAAAATGCAAATGCTGCTCACAAACAACTAGCTATAGGAAGGCCAATATCATCTGCTTCGTTCCATAATTTATACAAACAACACACAGAATTTGTGAATATCAATTGCTGCCATTCCTAAAAGTGAAAAACATATGCAAAACGCCACTGACTCAAACGTATCTACTACATCCCCGACGCTATGACGTCAAACGTACGATAGACAGCCGTGAATAGCAAATAACCGGTGATTTATAATCACAGTTCTGGATCGTAACGAAATCACGTATCTACGAAATATTGGCATGCCGGCAGAAACAAGATCTAAAGCGACCTTAAAGAAAATGAAACTGACTCGCCTAAAAACACTTCACAATGAAACACCTGTCATTTTGAACACCTGTTCATTTCCAAACCACAATCCCCGGTCCGCTTGCTTCAAATAAATGTATCAATTCTCTTCAATTCCCGTATGTCTTTACGAAGTTAATCGTCATTTTTTGGACCAAATTCATTGTAGAACTCTGTTTCAAGGGAATGTTGTATCAGTCAATCATTGCTTCTTTTAATCAGGTGATATCTGAAATCAGTTTATTTAAAGGGATTATGTCTTGCAATTACCATTTTTATTTTCAATTTCTACATTTACATCGAAATAATTTTCTTTTTGATTATTATTGGATGATAGTTTCAACTCTAGATTTTGGGGGTGATAGTTAAAGAAAAAATTGGCTTTTATTGTAATTTAACTCAATAATCAAAACGTCGTCGATATATCTAAAGCTGATTATATTTTTCTTTAAGTAACTGTTATTTTCATATATATTTAGATTCATGTCGGCCAATATCGAACTACCCCTTATAAAATTTTTTTATAGAATTCTATAACAAAATTATAGAAAAGGTATTATAGAATCCTATAGAATTATGGCCCGTTTTTCTATTAGCTAGTTTCACCAAAAGCTCTAGAAATATCTGTAGAAATTCAATAGAAATGTCAATACAATTTCTCTGAAATATTCGAATATATTCTATAAAATATTCTATAAAAATATTCGAATATATTCTATAAAAAAACAGCGCCGCCGCTATGGTCACCCTCCCCAACCGTACTCGATGCTGTTTGGCTTTTGTAATAGGACGCGAACCAGTACTTTCATTGCAATCTACGATTGCTCACATTTTTACCTGTTCTCATTACACTATTTCACGTTTGTTTCTTTTGTGATTTGCATTCCCTGTCATTAAATTTGTATAGAAATTATTGTATTGTGTATAAATCATATACATTTTATACGGCGATTCATTCTCAACTGTTTAAATTACGAAAACCAAAATCATTTGTAAATTAGAAAACCAGATTTAAGGAGAAAAAAAATTGTCCATAAAAATGATGAATTTATTTGTTTATTCATTTTCTTATTTATTTTGTTGGGGGTAGGGGTGCTGTATTATTTACAATTTCAAGTGAGCTTCACAGCTTAAATCGTGTTAAGATATTCATTTCAGATTTCCCATTTTTGTTAAAATTCATTAATCTGACGGCATGGGACGAGGGGTGTTAAAAATAATTCGTATTTTACTATAGACTTGAAAAAATATTTAAAAGTCTAATAAATTATTATTTGTTATACTTGAAACGTAATTGTTTAAATAATTTTACACTTCAGATTAAATTTTTTTATACTTTTCGGTTAGCCGGGCACCAGAGTTATAGAGACATACATATGTATGTATAAATACATATAATGTATATATACACAAATATACATTCCACATATATGTATATGTACATATATCTATATACAGGTTGCAATATGTTATCTATCGCCGACCATTAATTTCTTAACCGTTGGTCGTAGACATATAGTTCCAATTACAAAAACGTTTCAAATGAGGTAAATATTCATGTTGTGGCATTATTAAAAGTAAAAAATCACTTTTATAAAAATTACGAAAACTAACTTTTTATACGGTCCCCAAGTCCCATAGTTATATTTAGTAAAAGTTTACACATATCATATCAGATATAACGCAATAAGTCTGACATCTGTACTATAAAAATTGACACGGTTATTAAATTTCAAAGTTTGAGATTTTTGCACACAATTTTGTCTTTCATCGATGGGTTAGTTAAAAGATGAATTAAAGTAATTCGAGATCAAAATCAGGGGGCAATGTCGTTTTTACGGCGAAACCACCTTTAGACAGTATCGACGAATCGGGGAATCACCAAAGAGATTCATCTAAGAATCATAATAATCTACTAATCATATTTCATCTAAGAATTTGAGCTGACTTTTAGGAGTCGTATGCAAAGCGAAGAATGAAACATTGAAATTAAATAAATATCAATCAAAAAATAAATATCAATTTAATTTTCTGCCACTTATCTAGTCCTTGGTGAGTATGTTTTATTTTCCGGTTGTCGATTCTATCTACTTTGACGTTTGAATGTTGTTCGACCCATAAAAATTAGCTCAAATTTTTAGATGAAATAATTTGGATGAACTAATTGATATTTATATCCCCGATTTGGCGATACCGGCTATCCTTGATTGTCGCATACTTTGCACACCTGCTATTCTCTAACGTGTCCAGGACTCAGTACTGTCATGCATTCAATTCTGCATTGCCACCAATGGAGAACACTTTGAGCAGTAACTCTGTAGATTCCGGCGTTTGATGTATTCATTTTTTTTTTTATAGTAGATCGTTTTTTGATATTATAATAAATTGATATTTATTTTTCTGTTTAGTTTCAATATTTCATTCTTCGCTTTGTATACGACCCATAAAAGTCACCTCAAATTTTTAGATGAAATATCCCTCTTTGGTGATTTTCCGATTAGGCGATAGCGGCGAAAGGTGGTTTCGCCGTAAAAACGATATTGAACCCTGATTTTGATCTCGAATTACTTTAATTCATCTTTTAACTGATCCCTCAATGAAAGACAAAATTGTGTGAAAAAATCTCAAACTTTGAAATTTAATAACTATGCCAATTTAGGTAGTACAAATGTCAAACTTTTTGTGTTATATTTGTTATGATATGTGTAAACTTTTACTAAATATAACTATAGGGACTAGGGGACCGTATAAAAAGTTAGATTTCGTATATTTTATAAAATTGATTTTTTACTTTAAATAATACCACAACATTAATAATTACCTCATTTGAAACGTTTTTGTAAATAGAACAATATGTCTACGACCAACGGTTGAGAAATTAAAGGTCGGCGATAGATAACATATTGCACCCTGTATATAGATGTATATAGACATACATATGTATATGTAACACTGGCGCCCCGGCTAACAGAAAAGTGCCAAATTTTTGAATAAAAAGTACAATTGGTGAATAAAGTTTATTAAATTAGATGAATTACTATTAGTGAATAAAATTTATTAACCCTTCACTGCACGATTTTTTTCTATTTTTATGAAAAAAAGTATTTGAATGCTATATATCGGTCTAATAAAGAGAAAAATAGCAAAATAAATTAATTTTCAAATTTTCAGCTAAAATTTGATATTTTATGGTGTGTACCATATGTACACAATTAAGGTTTTAAAAAACTGTATTGCCATATTTTGGAACTAAATAAGCTTAAATTAATTAATTTTATCTGCTTAATACTGTGAACTTTTTTTATATTAATATTTTTAAGTATTCAGTAAAAATAATGAAAGTAAATTTTACCTTAATAGCTTGATAGAATTTTTTCTGTTATTTCCGAAGAACAAATTCTAATTTTTTGACTAATAGAGCTCTCTGACATGAACAAAAAAAGTGTTGAAAAAAATCCAAAGAATGGAAATTCTTTGGATTTTTTTTGATCAGTTATACATTTGCAAAATTCATGGCACATAATGAAAATTATATATATTTTTAGGTATGTACATGATATGGCACGTGATGCAGCGAAGGTTTAAGTTAGATGAATGTTTTTATGAAATTCATAGCAATTTAATAAATGAGTGTAAAATTAAACGAAAAAATAGTGAATCATAAACAAACATATTAATTAAAAATAAATTAGTGTAGTTCGATTTATATATTATAACATAAATAATTGAATCACAATGTATTAGAATTATGAATTAAATTATAACGATGATAAATCTATGGTGTACTATTATATTAAACTGATGTATTACAAAATTAATTATTATTATTATTATTACTATTGTTATTTAATATGTATGCATAGATAAATTAATACGCATAAATTTTAAAACACCAAAAAATGTTGTTGTTTTTTATCTACAGAATCATTAGTCTGTAGAACTTCTATAAGTTTTATAGTGCTGTATAGAAAAACTGTTCTATAGAAAAAAAAATATTCTACCGAATTCTATAGAAACATTTTCCTTAGAAAATGTATTCTATAGAACTCTTCAAAACTCTATAGAAACAGAAATCTATAGAAAGGCTATTCTATAGTACTTGTAAAGAATTCCATAGAGTTCTATACAGCTCTATGAACTATTTTCGTAAGGGACAGCAACACCTCCACACACACACACACACCAATTGGGATACAGCTGAATACCTTGCTTTCATTGTGTACCTTGTGGCCTTCATATAAATAGTTCTCTTGAACAACAGATTTAAGTAAGTTTTGAAATTCATTAAAATCTGTTTATTCATATCCATATCTATTATAAACTCCCAACATGTTCTCAGTGAAATTCTTAATCTCATTACTGTTAAAAAGATCTGCAAAATCATATGCACATACTACTCATGTAATAGTATTTTTATACATATTTAATTTTTCCTAAACTTTCTAGATTTTATGTAATATAAATATCAAATTTACGCTTTAAAATTTTTGAAAACAATATCTGCAACACCTTTAACATTGTTTTCTTAGCATGCATATATATGTAACCTATATCTACACTATTTATATTATAAAGGACAAACATATCTGTGCGCAACGCATACGTCATTTTGCGAATGGCAACACTTTGAAATTTGAAATAAAATTTTGGTTTTGCAATTTCCTCTACTGCAAATTCTTAAACTTCTAAACATCGCACATTTTAAATTTTTATACCGTCGTATAAGAAAAGAAATGTTCTTTTAAATGCAATTTGTTTGAATGCTGTATCTCAATTTATTTTTGAGATATTAATTTTTTTGTAGTTTTTAATACCATTTTTCTTATCGTGGCAACAAAAGTACCACATTTCTATTGAAAGTCATTGAAAGTAAACGGAAAATAGTCGAAAATAGGAGGTACTGAATCTTTTTGTTGCCATTTTCTCATAAATCATGAAAAAAAAGTTGACATTAAAATATGGGCTATGTAAAGAATAATGTCCATTACTCCGTGATAATGACGTCACATGCTATAGTGGAAGTTTAAGATTGGATTGTAAAAAAGGATTGCTTTAGCGTATGCAAATGACGTTATTTTATAGAAGAGCGTGTATTTTAATTCAGAAACCTGAATTATGTTTTGTAGAAGTGCGTCATTTTCACAGCCCAGCTGCTTTGAAATTCTTCACAGGTGAAAATGCTTCACTTTAGAAAATAATATAATCGAAATCACACACTGATAAAACGTAATGTTTTACAAAAATTTAGAGTGTCTTTATAGAAGAGAAGTGGCATGCAAATAATAGCGATTTATATTGCAGAAATTGATGATTCTCGCCAGGATGGATTTTCTTCGCCGAGTTAGACAAGCAAACAAATAATTCGTGGTTTAAAATAATATCATATTCCTGAAGTTTTTGTCCAAAATTCTCTCGAATAATAAAATTTTAATGCTATTCTTTAGGACATTCTACTAAAATTTTATCCAAATAACATAATTTGCTTAATTTATTTTTTCCTAATTTTACATAAACTATATATTTAAAACACAAGTGTGTTTTTTAGTCATCCGCCCTGATCTTTCTGCTGAACTAATTTTACTGATATTTTTTTTTAACTGAAAGCTCTTCATTTGTAGATGTGATCGCACTATCTGTTTTTTTTTTAATATCCCCACTTTTATATTTTAATTTAAAAAGCATTTTATGAAATATCTTCAAAATGGTGAAAATTAGAAAGCTTTCATTATTGCAGACAAGAGAGAAATAATGAGATATTTTTATTTTTATTGATGCTAATTTCTGATAAAAATTCATAATTGTTAATAAAAATTGTTGTATAGGGTTTAGTGTCGCAAAATCCCATTAGGAACATAATTTTGTATTAGGTGCATAATAACGGAAATTGACATACTGCTTTTGAAAGCACGCATTTTTCCTCATATATTTCCTATATTGTGTTTCCTTCTGCATGTGTACTGATACTAAGTTTCAGGCACTAGGCGAAATGCTTATTTAAGTGAAAATTAAATCATATTTAAAAGAAAATGATCATTTTCTTAGATAAAACTAAACATTTTAATACAAATGCGTCTAAAAAACATAAATTACGGAAATTTTTAATCTCCGGAATTGAGATTAGAATCTCAAGTAAAGGGTGCATCTGTTCACGTAAAAGATTTTGCTGAGAATCGTGACTTCAAGTTTTGAGTTAAAATGATTTTTAAATTATCAAACAAAATACAATAAAAAAAAATGATGAATATGGACATAAGAAGTGCATATGAAAATTTTGAGACGGTGAAAATCGCTGTTTTTATTTCCGGAATACCAAGCATAAGAGTCTCAATTGATAACCACATCCTAATAACTGATCTTTATTATATTTTACTAATTAAGTATCTGTATTATAAAGAACAAACGTATCTGTGCGTAACGCTGACGTCATTTTGCGAATGGCAACACCTCAAGATCAAATTTCGTTCTTGAAATTTTCGCTACTGCAATTTTTTAATCTTCTGACCATCGTACATTTTCAATTTTCGTGGTATAGGGAATAAAATTCCTTTCAAATGCAATTTGTTTAAAAATTGACTGATGCATTAAATTTTCTAAAATAACTTTTATGCATGATTTTTTTTATGTTTATTTTATCACGTTACCGGTTTCAATACATAATAATAATAAACATTTTGCACATAAAGCAACAAACATTTTTCAGCATTTGTTTCTGAC
This sequence comes from Maratus speciosus, assembly GCA_963932465.1. Classification (NCBI taxonomy): domain Eukaryota; kingdom Metazoa; phylum Arthropoda; class Arachnida; order Araneae; family Salticidae; genus Maratus; species Maratus speciosus. The sequence continues at coordinate 521,024,443 of OZ010795.1, read as the reverse complement.
AATTTTAGCATAACGAATTTAATACTTCCTTTATAAACAAATAAAATAATAATATTAAAAAAAAAACCACAATCTAACATATTTGTGAAAGACAAATTAACGAAATTAATCCTTCTTTTATAAACAAATAAAAGAATAATATTGTAAAAACACAAATCTAACATATTTGTAATCGTACAATTTAAATTTTTAGATCACCAAATAGAATTTTTTTTCAAATGGAATTTGTTTGCAAAGTTTATCTCAGTCTACTGATTGTCTACGGTTTTAAACACAATTTTAAAGCATGAAATATTTTTAATTTATCTATAACGTGCGGAGCTCGATTACGAAAGATTAATCCGTTTGGCCTTAAAACAAAATAAAGAGTTCATCATTTTCTTACGGCTAATATCATAAAAAAAAAACTTCCCGATGAATAAATAACTAAAATTATATAAATAAAACACAAATTTAACAGACATGTATAAGCTCTAAAATTATCAGAAAATAAAAGGATGCCATAAGTAGCAATGTCTTGGTCAAATAACTCTTAGCATGCGGCTAATAAGAAAATATCGCTTTTGATAAATTTCAAAAGTTTATTTGATTGTATAATTCGTATTTTCCATATGAAAAATGTTTTTTTAATGTAAGTGGATAATCTAAAAAAATTATTGCATATAAAAAAATATTAGTTTTCAATTAAAATAAATGTTTTCCCTTATATTCTTTAACACGGGAAGCCCGGGAACGATCCCCTAGTATATATAAAATCCTAATGAATTGAATTTATGAAACGAATATATGAATCGACTCATTAAATAACTGATTATGTCTCAAGCGATTTCTCCTAAAATGCGGAATGCTTTGCAAAGAAATTTACAACAAAAATCAGAATTGATCCGCAGATCTCAAAACTGGTATTAGAATTTTTAAATTCGAATTAGTTTTCGAAATATTAATTTTTTTTTTTAATTGTATATACATTTTTCTAATGATGGTAACTCAAATTTTAATCAAACAGATATTTTTTTCATATTTCAGAAAACGTTGACATGGTAATCCGGCTATTGTTGTTTATTTGATAATAAATGTTTATTCCTTTTTATAAATTGTATAAATTATTTTGTTCTATAATTATTAATTTTTTTTTTATATTTCCTTTATAAAATAATAGAAACTAATTTTAAAATACGGTACTACTTAGTTATTCCGTCGACCAATTTCACCAAAACACTCGTCAAATTATACAAATTGACATAATTTTTATTTTAAATAACGAAAGAACAAATAAGTTAGTGTAACATTAATAAATATACAAATGAAAATCATTTGATGACGTAAACACGTGTAACTTGCTTAAAGTCAAGTGAATGTGACATTTACGATCAACCATTATTGGCATTTATTCTTATAGTTTGGTGATAGATTTTTGGTTGGCGGGATAACTAAGTAATACCAAAAAGGCTTATGTACTGGTATTTGAAAACGAGGTTTTCACCAAATTTTCGAAAAAAAAAAAATCACGCCAAACCTGCTGTGCGTATATGACATCTGGCCAAAGATTACCACTCGAAAAAAAAAAAATGCTAACTGGCGAGTTGAAAAAAAAAAAAAAAAAACTATTAGCAAAATTTGTTTCCGGCTAGCGTAACAGTACCAAGAATTCTTTGCAACCATGGCAAATTTTATGTAGTTTTATTCGAAAAAAAAATTTGATTTTTTAATCAAAATGGAAAACTCAAGGTCCCATATTAGCGCGATTTTTTTCTGACGCCAATGTCATATACGGAACGGGCACTTAACTGGCGCCAAAGTTGCTTGATATGGTAACCCTGATGTTGTTGTTTATGCTGTTGATGCGTTCCCCAAATTGGCGTCGTTAGTAAATCGCGCCAATATGGGACGTATCTGTGCCAAACTTTCATATGAACGGCGAAGGGATCAGACCGTATTTGTTTATGGTAGTTGATGTCTTGAACTATTTATAATACAGATGAAATGATGGCAATAGAATAATATTTGACGACTTATCATCTATGCCTCGCTAACATTAAAGTACCAAAATGGCACCTAGAGTATAAAAAGCGAAGTGGTCCGCCTGGAACTGTTGATGATAGTCACATGACTTGGGCTATTTTTATAGAGATTGTTTTAAAATACCGGGAGACAAAGACTCTGTATACCTAATTTATTTTATTTTAGTTTCTTTTCAAATGTTTAGCTGATCCTCTTTAATCAAAAACGAAAACAACCATTGGATTTCTTAACAGCAACTGATTCGACCTTAAATTTTTTAAATCAAAGGGAATTGAATGGAAACCCGTTTACAGGGAGATCTGCACAGCTTTTTCCAATATAATTCAATCTTCTCTAATATTTTTAAAACCCATCAGATTAGCGTATTTTTAGATTCTGCGGTGTCTGAACGGGGGTTGGCGAGCGTAGCTTGCAGGGGGCAGAGCCCCTAGTATATATATAAAATCCTAATGAAACGAATGTATGAAACAATTTTACGATACGACTGATGAGGTTTCACGACTAGTTCTCCTAAAATATGGTTTAGCAGTGAAAGTAACACCAACAATCCGTATTGATCCACATGAAACTGGTATTAGAATTTTAAAACTTGAAATAAATTTAGAATTATTAACTTTTTTCTAATATTAGTGACATTTCTGTACATATGGCAATTAAATTACTCCATTTTTGTGGAAAAAATGATAGAACTGGGAATCGTTATCGTCGTTTTCAAATTGAAATTGAAATTATCTTTTATTTCAATCAAAACATATTAAGATTAAAACATGTTCTTCAGGAAAATTTGACAAAATAAAAATTAGATTTGTTTTTGTTGTTATTTTTAAATTGAAATTAAAAAGTGACATTATAAAAAAAAGGAGAAAATTTTAAAATAAGAATTAAATGATTGCGTGTTATATGCAGAAAATGTGGAAAAAAAGACGTCAAAATATGTACACGTAAATATGAAAAGAATACGAGAACTTTAAAATAATTACACATGAAATGCATTTAAAAGTCATAGTTACGTCATATATAAAATTTCCAAATAAACAATATCATCATATTTAAAGTGCCTAAAATAATTAAATTATTACAGTTGAAAACTTTTACTGGTGAATATAGGTCATATTTAAAAATCTTAAATAATAACATTTTCAAACGGGTTTAAATTAAAAAATACATATACCCGTGAATCGTAAAAGAGAAAAAAGTTTGAAATAAATAAATTATTACATGAGAAATGCATTTAATAGGGAAATTATATCATAATTAAATCGATACATTTAAAACTATTTTCATTCCGGAGAATTTTAATGTGACGTCACATGGTTTATACATCTTGCGACTAGCAATTTTTTTATACATTACATCACTTGATGCAGCGTAAATACAGGTAAATATTTGCGAAAGATACTTTCATTTTATTTTGTGCCAATTACTATTCGATGAATACACTTTAGAAAATTCCGATATTCCTATTAATTAATTAAAAAATATATACACTGTGAATATACATGATAGTGTATTAAAATAAAGAAAATAATTCACGAATAAGCTATACATGTCCTTGAAAATATATGAATCTCGGCTAAAACATAAAACATATGCTTAAAAATTTCAAAACACAACCCTTTCAATACCGTGATTCAGAAAGCCATTCCCATGCGGAGAGAGATTTTTAACCTCGAAACTAATAGAAGGATATTTCCATAGTGTCGTTATAAAAGTCCGTGGGACATGACATTTTATACATAACCGTTTTATAGAAGGGGATTTCCCAATGTGTAATTGATCTTACTTATCAATCCCGAAAGCAGCCATCAGTTATTACAGGAGCGATGGATGAGGACATAGTTGATACCCCATTCAAATGGTAAAGCATGGCAGTCCGCTTACAGAAGCGCCAGTTATAGCGATAATATCATTCAATATTTCGTAACTTGGTAATAACTTTTTAAAAAGGCTCATTAATACATTTTTAGAGGTTGTGAAGTATGAACGGGGGTTGGCCGGCTAAGTTATGAGGTGGAAGAGCCTCCTAGAATATACAGGGTGATTATAATTAAAGTTACGATTTCAAAAATAGATAATTTTAAAACTACTGGTTAGAATGACTTGATACTTTAGCAGAACAATTGTGAAACTGTGGAATGTTGCTTGGCGAAAGAAAAACAGCTCCAAAATGTGCCGATAGATGGGGCTGTGAGGATAATGCCAGGGGAAAGACCAAAAATGTATTCGATAAACACAGGAATGTTGTTAGTCAAAAGGAAAAAATAGAGTTCAGGGATTTACTGTAAATTTATTAGTGAAAAGACAAGAAAATGTGTTTACACCAGCGACAAGAGAGATAATGAAAAAAAAGAAAGAAAAAGAGCTCCATGGAACAAACACCTTACTAATGATTAAAGCATAAGTTGTTCGATATGCCCCCGCCTTGTTCCGCTACTATGTGTAAGCGCATGCTCCACAACAGATCGGAGGGTATCTGTACTCATGCAACGGGTGTGGTGTGTGATACTTGCCATCAAGGAATACGCTCGCTGTAAACAACATTCTTCATGTACCCCCAAAGACAAAAATCACACGGGTTTAAGTCGGGGATCGTGGCGGCCACATTGTTCTAAAATGGAGGCTTATGATCCTATCACCTCCGAAATTAGCGCCCAGTAGCTGCTTCACAGGAGTAGCAGAGTGTGGAGAAGATCCATCTTGCTAGAATATTGTGCGATCCACACACTGACGCTGCTGAAGGGCCGGAAGTACATGGTTATGCAAAAGTGCTTTATACCGCTTTCCAGTAACGGCGCAGGTAACGGGACCCGCAGGTGTGATATCCTCGAAGAAAAACGGAACGACGATAAACTTTGCCTTTATTCCACACCACACAGTGATCTTTTCAGACTGAAGAGGTAATGGCTGTAGCTGTGACGGATTCTCGGTCGCCCATATCCTGCAATTTTGCGTATTTACAGAACCTTGCAAATGAAAGTGGACTTCGTCAGACTACAGAATTTTCCATGGACATCCGTTGTCCACTTCCATCCGGGCAAGAAATTGTAGTGCAAAAGATTGACGTTCTTCCAGGTCAGAAGGTAGAAACACCTGCTTGTGAGTTATCTTGTACGGATAACAGTGCAAGATGTTCCGTAGGACTTTGCGTACCGTAGTGTTCTACATATCCAGCATTCGGTCAATTCCCCGTGCACTGCTTATTCCAGCATCACTGTTAGTCTGTTCTTGCAATGCTGAAGCCACATCTTCCACTGCCGCAGCCGAAACTCGTTTCCTTCCTCTACCCCGTTTAACGTCAATTGAACAGGTCTCTTCGAATTCAGCAATCATTTTTCGCAGACCATTTGTGGTTATTGGACCCCCTTTTTATGGATTTTAATGTCCGAAACTTCCTAATAGCTGTAAGTGCACATTGATCGTCCTTACAAAAAAGCTTCAAGAGCAAAGCACGATTTTTCATAGTCAGAGTCATAATGAAGCATTCAGGCAAAGAGCTGGTGCTCTGCATTTTTAAGGCAGCTATGTCTGCGGTGCGTATGTCACGTATTAGTAATTTGCATATCTCCAGATAATGTGAACCCTGACAGCGCCATCTGTTGGCACATTTTGGAACTATTTCTTTCCTGCTCCACACAGAATTCCATTGCCTCACGATTCCTCTACTGAAATATCAAGTCATTCTAACCAGTAGTTTTAAAATTGTCGATTTTTGCAATCGTAACATTAATTATAGTCACCCGGTATATAAAAATATTATAAACCATGAAAATTATCATCAACAATTGTGAATATACATATTGTAAATGAACGTTTATGCAAATTATATACCTGGTGGGCAAAAAGTCAGTAGAATCTTTAAAAATTCATAAAAACTGGAAAAATAGCTGATATAAAAAACTGTTTGCAGGGTTAGCATCATAGGTTTCGGGAATGTTTAAAAGAGAGTAGGAAACATTAACTCAAAAACTGACAATAGGTAGCCCTGGTACGAGCGACTTCGGTGGAAATATGCAAATGAGACGGTTATAAGAACTTGCGCTCCTAATCCACAACTACTTCACCGTCGTGAACCGCGTATGTGAACGAGTATGCTGAGTGCGAAAGATAAAACTCTGTTGTCGAACATGTTTTACGTGAATTAGGAGACAGTGACCATTGCTTTGTGTAAATTCCGAGTTCAGAAGAATGTGATGACTGGAAAAGAGCCTTTAACAGCAACAGTCCTCACAAAGCTTGCTCGACGGATTGAGGAAACTGGAACGCTTTAGGATTATGTAAGATCCGGATGACCATGTTTAATGAAAGCACGTTAGGCGCGTGTTGCAGCTGAAATGGAAGTTTTAGCGTCCGATTCAGTTGCAGGGATCAGCAGTACTCGTGAAGCTGTCAGACGCTTGGGCATACCACCATCCTCGGTGCGCAATATTTTTCATGAATACTTGATCAGTAGCCATACAGATTACAGTCGTGCCATGAATGTTTACCACTGGATAACGTACAGACGAAAGGATTTGCAAGTTTTTGTTTCTCCAAAATCAAACAGAATCCCACCTGGTTCTATATCATGTTATTGACAGATAAAGCTCAATTTTTGCTTCATGTTGACGCTAATACTTATAACTGTCACACCTAGGCGACGGCGTCTTTTCCACGGGAGTACATCCAGAAACCATTTCATTCGCCAAAAGTGACAGTGTGGTGTGGGTTCATAGGTTCGTTCATCGTAGGGCCATTCTTCTTTAAAATGCAGTGCCCAGTAAATGGGTGAAAAATGAATTCGGTGAATTAAATGCTTCTACGCAAGAAGGTTGCGACATGTTTGAGTGAAAGAGATGCGCTGTTAAGCGTCACGTTTATGCAAGATGGAGCATCTAGTCACATTGCTACTCCGTTGAAGGAATTCCTGATACAGAAGTTCAGAGAAGACAAATTCATTATTATGTGTTACAGGTTCCCATAGCCTCCACGGTGTCCAGATTTGACAACGGCATTTTTCTGGTTATGGGGCTATTTCGTAATTCCGGGGGTATCGATCAGGTCCATCTAATCTGTCGGAACTCAAAGATGCAATCAGCCGAGAGGTGTCAAATGTACATCCAGATCTGCTGCGTTCTGTCGTTGCTGGATTTGTGACTCGCCTGCAATCTGGTATCCTCTGCGGTGAAACAGCACCGAAAACTGGCGATATAAAGCAATTAAAATAATAAAACTTTGTAAAAAATCACCATAAAATAAAAACAAAACACAGGACGCGTTTCGAGATAAAAACATAACAGCTCGTCATCAGCTACAGCATACACGTGTCCGTAAATGAACGTTTACGGACACGTGTATGCTGTAGCTGATGACGAGCTGTTATGTTTTTATCTCGAAACGCGTCCTGTGTTTTGTTTTTATTTTATGGTGATTTTTTACAAAGTTTTATTATTTTAATCTACTGTGGTGCTGGTCATGCCAAACACATAGAGCTATAATAAAAGATTTGGAGATATCCTGTCCGTTATTTACGTATCTTTTCTTTGTCTTTGGTAAGTCAGAACCACCTACTGGCTATTTTTTAGGGGTTTTTTTTTTTCCTGTCTTATAAAGAATTACCGATGCTAAACTTTTAAATCTTTTTTTATTTGAGTTATTTTTCCAGTTTTTATCAATTTTTAAAGTTTCTACGGACTTTTTGACCATCCGGGATATATATACAGGGTGTCATAAAAAACTTAACCCGATATATGAACCACTAGTGGCCTAACCGCTCAACCAATCGAAAAGAAATTTTAGATATAATTATTTGAAGGTATGCGCTCGAGATCGTGGTGTTTTAAAACAATAGAGCTCTCACAGTTACGGTTACAGTGAAAACATTTCGAAATTTTTGAATGACAACAGCCATTTTTTTCATGCACAAATTCATCAGCGCATTAAAAAATCATAAATGGCGTTGAAATGATATACGTAAAATGTAAATTGCCGGCGTAAAACACTTGCAAAAGAGACCATTGTAAAGGACCATTGACAACACAAGATAGATGAAAGAAAAAAATGTTTACTTGAATTAGCAGTTTTCAATATTACCACCTTCACGGATAATAACGCATTGTATGCGTGAGACCGTTGACAACAATGCCAAACGTAACATCGCAGAAGGAATCTCTAAAACTTCACGTTTTATGTCATCTTTGAATTCTGACACTTTCTTCGATTTGATGCGTACACCTTTGATTTAACATAACTTAAGAACCAGAAATCAATTGGTCTGAGGTCAAAGGATTGTGGCGGCCACAGAAATTCAAAGCTACGAGAGATGATTCCATCATCAATGTGCTATTTCAGCACTTGTCGAACAGATATTGCGAAGTGTGGTGGAGCACCATCTTAAATCCATGCAATATCATTAACGAAGTTTCGCTGCTGCAATTCTGGAATTACGTAATTCTGCAACATTGTTGTACACCGAGAACTCGTGATGGAGCACGTTTCCATACATGTGGAAGTGACCTCTTCGAAAAAGTACGGTCCGAGAATGATTTTGTTTGCGAATTCGCACACACAGGCACTTTAGCTTCGTGTAAAAGCCTTGGTGTCGCATCATGAGGATCTATAATAACCCAGTGAACGCAGTTCTTGGAGTTTACGTTCCCAGTTAAAGAGAAATGTGCCAGATCCGTCCATAATATTCGAAATGGGCAACTGTTATCTGCATCATATCTGATGAGAAAATAATTTGCAAAGTCGGAACACTGTTGCTCGTCTCCAGGTTGGAACATCTGGACGCGCTGGAATCGATAGGGAAGCATCTGCAGAACAGTGCGCAGAATCTTGAGGATTGCTGTTTTCGGTACAAAAAAACCGCGTACATCGCTTCTTACAGTATGCAATGGATCTGAAGTAATCCTGTTATGCACTTCCGAAACAACTTCAACAGGAACAGAGTGTCATTCGGATCCTGGTCAATCATGTGTGCATCCAATTTCTTCACTTTTTTTCACCAAATCATGTACAGTTTTTACGGAATATGGACCTCATCATAATTTATGATTTCGACAATAAACTAGCACTGCTTCAGCAGCGTGTTTCCCGTTCAGATAAAACAGTTTTGTCAAATCACCTCGTTGTTTCATTGGCTTTCATGTAAATGTCACCTTGTTGGCACGCAAGAACAACTGATTGAAGAAACAATCTTCCAACACTGTTTATTAAACATTTTCTACACGCAGTGGCATATGACGTTCTGTTGGTGCTGCTACTATCTATTTCTGTGAATTATGCAACGTGCGTCAGTTCACCTCGTCTTTGGATTGTCTTTGGTCCTTTAGAATACTCTTTTTAGCTAATGTTTTATGCCGATGTAACGAGCTTAATATCACCTGGAATGCGCGATTTTTCGTAAGATTCGAAACCCCAAATAAACTCTGGATAGACCCTGAGATACGAAAGCAGGACTTGCTCCTTAATTGGAGTCCTCCAATTCCAGAGTCCAAAATGCTCAGTATAAACAGTTAAAGTTATTGTAACTATAAAATTATTGTATCTAAATAATATTTTTTCTCGGGATATTTTGATAGAACTCATTAATATATTTTTTTTTAAATCAAGAGTAACTTTTTATCACTGTATAGATATATAGAAAATTTTCAATGTTCCTTTGTTAAAAAAAAAAACGCCACTTAAATTGGAGTTATTCAGATTGTCTTCTGGACGCCTCATATGCGTGTGTGTGTACGGGTATGTTGTTTATGTTTAGATTTTGTAGTTATTTTGTTTGGTAAAAGAGAGAGAGAAAGTTGGAGAGATAGAGATGAAGAAAGAAAGATAACTATACAAACGAAATGTTTGTAATAAGTCGATTTCTAAAGAAATCATCCTAGTATTGCTTATATGAAAGATACATAAAAAGTAAAAAAAAAATTATAATCTTGTTTCTAATACTTTTGAATTAAAAGTTAAATAATATATTTTTTACCCTTAAATATGTAACAACAATTAAGTTATAATCCTTAAGTTTATATCTCATATGTAAATATATCTTCTTCTTTAATGTAATAAACAAATACTTAAATTTAAAATGAACATTTCATAAAACAATCCAAATTTATGCATTATATGAACAAACATTTTATTATGGAAAATTAATGAGGCATTAATTTAATTTTGTAACACTGTCTTTGAATACATTAATGCGGAATTAATTCATTCTATGTTAATTACTTTTACTCTATTACAAAACCTCTTTCATCAACAATAAAAGGAGATTTAATTTACTCAGTAATCTTATTAAAACTGTATAATTATATGTAACTGACAAGATGAACAATTATGAATACAAATGTTCCCCGTATAAAAATGAGTGCTATGGGAATTTATCATCATTATTATTATTATTATAGCATTTACTGCATAAGTTCAAGTGCAATAATATAGTTAAATAATACGTGTATGTTTATTTGAATGCAATGCAAAAAAAATAATTTTTCTTAATGAATATAGTCAGTTTATTTTGCCTGAAATGTATATTTATCTTGAATATCAAGCAATTTCATTTGTTATTTTTTGTTATGTGATACGAAATTCTTTGTTCTTCGCTGTTATATTTTCTTTTTAACGATTAGAAATTTAGTAAAGTACAGTAAAATCTCCCTAAAGCGACCACGTTCCGTTCCAATAAAAACTGGTCGCTCCGAGAGGTGATCTCTTAATGGAGGTCATGTTTAAATATAGATTTTAATTGTTGAAAAAAGGGTAATGTTACTAAAATCTATTTTTCACTATTTCAAATGAAAATCAAATTTTGTAATTAATTGCTTAAAAGGCACAACGGCCGACATAGTGAAAAAGTTTCCAAGCCGGAACTCGAACCCGGGCCGTCAGTATACCGCATTGACGTTCTACCGACTAAACCACATGGAACGATAGCCAGCCTGGAAAATTTCCCAGTCGGTAGAACGTCAATGCGGTATATTGATGGCCCGGGTTCGAGTTCCGGCTTGTAATCTTTTTCACAATGTTGGCCTTTGCTCCTTTAAACAATTAATTTGAAATTTGATTTTCATTTGATATATTGTATACCAGGCGAATGTTTGTCTCTCGAAAAATTTCCACTTATTAATATTTATTTTTCACATTAGGAAAAAATATCAAAATTTAAGCACCAAAACAAAAGTTAATTACATAAGTTACATACTGCGCATACATACTGCAGAGTTTATAAAATGAATACATTGACGTTTGTTTTGATTTTACGGTTTTATCGTTTATAACTTTTATTTCCCAGTCCTTTCGAAGTTCAATAAATAAATGCAATTTTTTTTGGACGGGAACAAATAATAACGATTTCATTAATTTATCTATTTCTTTCAGAGTTCCCTGACAGAATAGGGAACGGGAGTTTATTGGCCGTCATTCTTAATTTGTCATCAGAGTTAAATTCATTGTCTAAAAATACATAATGGTGTTTAAACACTTAAAAGTTACCGGTATAAAAAAATCTAAACTTAGTTTAGAAGTTTGATGAATAATGCGCTCTCCTGAATTATTTTTCTAATAAAACCTACCTCAAGCGACCAGGAAAAAGGGGAATTTTATTCAAAGAAATTGGTTGCTCATGGAGGGAGGATTTGGGGTGGTGTCTGAATGGAGGTAAAATTAGTTTTGAGCCTATGGGAGTAAATTTCGTTTCATGACAAAATGGTCGTTCAGAAAGGTGGTTGCTTAATGGAGGTGGTCCCACAGAGAGGTTTCACTGTATTATAAATGTATGTTAGGCTAAAAGTGATGAGGTTAATTGTATAATGTCATTTATTAAAAAGGATATTTATTCGCTTTTACTATGATAATTTTCAACAACTTTTTCCAAATGTTATATTTTCTCTATATTTTACAAGTTGAAGAATGCAATATATAAATTTATTTCGTTTTAAAACATTTGCGTTAAGTTTTTGGAATCTTTGCATTTCTTTATACTACTAAGCAATTCTGTCTTCTACGGGTTACTGCCATACAAATAAATTATCAATGTTTCGGGGGAATCCAATAAATTATATATATAGCCCACGTAAGAAATGTATACGTGTGCAGGTTCCAACACCATGAGTTACAGAAGGAGACGTTACGAAATTGCACATTTCTCATTTCTTCTTTATTCATGGAAATATTTTTATAAATTTATATTTACACTGAATATTAAACTGTTTCACAATCTAGGCGTTATGCGTGATTTTTCGTTTCTGATAAAATATGAATTCATTAATAACTGTCATTGTTAAAAATATGTTTTAATAGCCGTTATACATATTAGTATGTTCATGGAATGCCACTAAAATAGAATCATTTCAGACAAGTTAGATGAATTTAATGTTAGAATTCTTAAATTTTCTTCTCATCTAACTATGTGGAGATTGAAGTAAAAATGAATTAAGAACTTGAAGTAACTGATAATATTCGTATCTTGAAAATTAATTTATCATCATAATTATAATTCGTAAATATTATTAGTTGCATCTTATTAACTTTTTAACACAAATCGATTTCTAGGAGCTTCAAAACTGCAAAATGAGAATTATAATTCATTTTGAGGAGTCATTTTTAGAACTTTCCACCATGCAGATTTGGGGAAATTTGTAATCTCAATTATCCGCAACGAAATTATAAGTTAATTGCATGTAACTGATTATAGTTAGACATATCCAAACGCAGAAATTCTGTTACATAATGGAATGGGGGCAGTTCTGACTACAGAGATGCAAGATTTTTTTACGGCATGTAACTTTAACGATAATTAATTACATGCAATTAAAAATATAATCACATGGAAAATAATTGCAATTATGAATTTACCGAACTCTGCATCATAGTTAGAAAGTTTTTATGAATTTCGTTTCTTTGTCTGCCTGCCGGGATCTAATTGATGTAAATTTACCCAGATTGCCATCATTTTTTTTAATACTACTGCAGTTTTCCATGGAATATTCGGTACTGGAAATGAAGTGTGTAGCATTTACAGCTCATTTGCAGCGGAACACAAGGTATTCCGTTACATTAGATTCTATGGGGAAAATCGTTTGCGGTGTTTTTAGGTGCGTTTGTAATTAAATAAATACGTAACACCTATAGTGGTCATTCAGACCCTCCGTCTGTCCGTCCGCATATAACAGGGCAAAAAGTACCCAACCGAATGGTCTGAAATTTTAAATATATTATTGTTGTAAAATTTTGTCGAGCCATTTCAAATTTCATGAAAATCGGATGAATAGTTAAATTGCAGTGATAATCAAAAGTTTTACCGGTGGTTATATTACGGCCAATGGGAAAAAATTATTGCAAGTGCATTTTAATGATGTTACAGTCTTCCGAATGGTCTGAAGTTTTGAATATAGAATTGTAGCAAAATTTTGTCGACTCATTTCAAATTTTATGAACATCGGGTCTATAGTTTAATTACAGGTACAGTCAAAAATTATCCTTTACATAATGGCCAATGGGAAGAAATTATTGCAAGTGCATTTTAATGATGTTACAGCCTTCCGAAGGGTCTGAAATTTTAAATATATAATTGTTGCAAAAATTTGTCGACTAATTAAATTGTATGAAACTCGGTGTATAGTTTAATTACAGGGACAGTCAAAATTTTTCTTTACATTAAGACCAATGGGGAAAAATTATTGCAACTGCATTTTAATGATATTACACACTTTATAACAGAATGAAATTGATATGCACTTATGAAGTGCAATAAAATATACATTCAGTACAATATGCGGTGCAAAAAATTATTATAAAACTAGTTATATTACGAACGCACCTCATTTGCCACGTTTGACGAGCAATTACCAACTTCTTTAATCATGTTATACTATTACAAACATAATGCATTATTTAAGTTAAACCTTTTTTAATCTCATTAAAGTATTCCGTTACATTATAGTCTATGGGCAAATGGTTTGCGGTGTTTTATAATCATGTCACAGTATTACAAACATGATGCGTTATTTAAGTTATATTTTTTTTTTTACTCTCATTTGAACGTAATGAAAAGAAAAAGAAGTGTCTTAATAATATTTTGTTAGTGTTTGATAATCCTGTCTGATTTTTCGGCCTTGTTTAGTTATACTTTAAAAAGAAACTACTTGCTATGCGATCTGTTTTAACGAATAATAATGAATTTTGTATTCGGAATTCCAACTTTTAAAACTACATTATTCCTAACCTACTCGGCTTGAATAACTTTCAGTTTGATGTCATGAGGTAAAATTTATCAGGGAGTCCTATCATGTTGTCAAAATAGGTGCAACCGTAAAACAAAATGAATATTGTTACAATTTATAGGTCCAGATGACACCTCAAGCAAAGTGTAAGTGTGGTATTCATCAGTGCATTTTATTACTAATCAATTGATTCGGTATTAATCACATTTTTGTTTGCCACAATCGTTTAAGGCAGAGTTAGTACGAATGTATCTTATTTTTTGAAGCGGAATGTACAATTAAATTAAAAATGCGTAATTTACAGGACATTGTAAAAACGAAAGAACAATATCCCCCTCCCCCTCAAATATCTCGCCCCCCTCAAAAAAATGTTATGTACTATTTAAGGTGTAACGATTCAAATTCAATTTAGTTGTATAAAGGTATTTTCATTCAATTGTCTAAACAATTAAAATTTATTTTACTAATTGTACAATAATTTATATTTTTGGAGAAATAATGTACTTTTTATTATGCCTAAAAAAGCACAAGAAACTGTATATAGAATTAATGTTTAGTTTAATTTATTTAATCTACATTCTGTATAAATTTCGAACTATAATAGATGTTACGATGCCGCCTAAAAAGTACTATAACTCAACAGGTTGATTCAGAGCACATTGATACAAAATTTAAAGTTTGGTATACAAGAAAATAATTCTTTATAAGAAACTAGTGTCACTATCTATATTTTCAGTCAAAAATTAAGGGTGTATTAGGAGCCAGTTTCTACGCGGGTGGGTACGGTAGATAGGCGGAGTCTCATAGCCTTGATCGTTATATTTGCCAAGCATTTCGGCCCAAAATTAACTTTCAGTGCAACTTGTCTATCTATGGCGCTCCATTTTTTTTCTTTTTTGCTCCCCCCCCCCCCGCCTCCAAAATCCATTTTCTTACGACAAGTCTTCACCAACAATTCGGCTTCAAAACTCCAGGTCAATCAGAAGTAGTTCGGTCACCGGTGGCCCAGTTGGCAGAGCATCGAATCAGCAGCTGAGGCCGCAGGATCGAGACCTACTGCTGGCTATAACCCGCCATGTACGCTAATGGCGCCTGGTGCATGTAAAATCCGTCGTGGGTGCAAAGGCCTCAAAGTTACTTGTGAATTATACCTCTGGAAGCGCCTTGACAATTTAAGGTCTTGTTACCTGACCAAGGTTCCAAATTACGAGATCAACATGTGTAGCAATGTGCAGATTCCAAACAACAGAATATAAATGTTAAGCAACCGACATAACATCGTTCACAACTAAGCAAAAGGCACTGCCGATACGTTCTAGGCACTCGATAGTTTTTTTACCGCTTCGCGGCGATTAGGCGGTCGCCCGCTCCGATACCAGGAATGAAACTCGTTCAGCTGGGGATTTCCGGCATGTAGGGGCCTGGTCATCGGTTAGAAAGAAAGAAAAAGGGTGTCTCACTTCAATCTAAACTCGAATTTTCTTAAAAACCCGAAAAATGTTGAAGATATTTTGACGTGATTTTCAGCACAGTTTCCTTGCTTTATGTGAAACGAAATAAAAAACTGCTAGTAACTACAGTATTTTAATAAGTCACATCATAAATATAAATAATTCCTTCCGAAAATTGAACGAGTTATATGTTCAAAGTTATATGGATATTTCATGATACCATATACACCACCTCTCGTGATATGATTATATTTTACATAAATGAAAATAAATCTGCTACATATTTCATTAATATATCTTCATAATTTCTTCCGTTATTCACAAAAGTTCAGGTTGGAGTGAGGCGCCGTTTAATTTTAATAAATGGAATAAACTGGTAAAGAGATAGTCACCCTAAAACATTAGTTAGCGGCCTTAGTTTCCTATTAATTTTGCTTTATTTTTGTTTTATACCACTCCTTAAAGTTTGTACCCTGAGTACTGAATCATTGTATACAGGGAGACTCTAAATTCATGGTACATACTTTAAGTTCTATTGCAGGACACTGTAACAATCATTTATTGTACAGAAATGCATGGGCGCAAGTGAAGAATTGAAGCACAAACACTAGGGGGGCAATTTGGCCATTTTTTTATTTCAAATTATCTCATACATATCAGAAAATTCCTATATTATTATTTTCTTTATTTAAGGCAGACATTTCATGACTACGTTAAGAAAAAATTCTTCTTTGAAAATTTCCGGTATGAAATCGAAATTTTTGAATTTAAAAAAAAATCCATTTCTATTTATTATTTTCTATTTATGTTTTTATTATTATTATTTCTATTCATTATATTAAAATTTCGATTTCATACCGGAAATTTTCAAAAAAGAAATTTTTGTTTAGGTAATCATGAAATGTTTGTCTCATTTAAAGAAAAGAATGGTACAGGGATTTTCTGGTATGAATGAGAAATTTCGATATAAAAAAGAGCCCCTGGTGTTTGTACCTCAACGCGGCACTTGCGCCCTCACATTCCTATACAATAAATGATTGTTACAGTATCCTATACCAACCCTCAAAGTTTGTACCATGAATTTCGAATCATCCTGCATATTAAACTTATATAGTCTAATTCATAAGTAACTACTTTTTGTTTTTTCAAAGATGGCGTTCTCTTTTATAAGTACACGTTAAATAATTTGATGCTTAAAAAATTATACTTTTTATTTAAAAAAAAAAACAACAAAAACAAACAAACAAAAAAAACTACAAGAACTTCAAAAGACAAGCACAAAATGCAATAGCTTTCAGTAAAGGAACTTTGTAACTTGTTTTATCAAGATTAATGTTTTATCCTAGATCAAAAGTAAAAAATATGCATATATTAAAGAGATCTTTATTGTTTACTTTATGTTTTTATCAGAATAAAAATTGTCCCTCTGACGCTTAAATTTTTTTCTAACATTCTTTTAAACGCATTTTTCTACAATGAAGTACATAGATAAAAATAATTATAATACGTTTCTATTTTGTATAGCATACACTAATTTTATAAAACTCATACTTACAATGTAATTTTTTAAATGTGTTTCAATTAGATCTCTTCATTTTGAAACATTATAATAAGAAAATTAATTAAGCATTTATATCATAATTTTGTAAATTTTACATACATATTTTACATAATTATTATTTTGAAGGTTTTATTTCCATATTTTTAACCATATGTTTAAATTTTTATTGATTATTCATAGTTCATTTTCTTTAAAATAACTTTAAAACTTGTTATCAAAATATGAGTAGATGTCATACTTATAGACATAAATACATAGACTTTGTTACAATATTAAATCATTACATAATGTAATAATTCTAAGTCCTAATTAAGACGATTGGTAGCTTTGGGCAAGAATTATTCAAATTTATCTAATAACACAATTTATTTCTTTGTTAATTTATTTCAGTGTAATAGGATATGCAAATATCGAAATGCTGTGTCCGACGTGAATTTCTAATGAGAAGGTCCGTTTTCACATATGATTAGAGATCATGGCTTTGGGTGTATACAAACACTTTTTTGTGGAGGGGGGGGGGGATCAATTTCAGGGTAAGTCAAGCGTGCTACTGAGTCCTATTAGTAGATTGAGAGATACGAGGTTTCTTCCATGGACGAAAATTGCCAATGTGCCGCTGTCTACAAATTCCTCCCAACACCTTACACAATTCACCCGTTATGGGCCTTTACAGAGTTTTTCCCCTGCTGCTCACTACAGTCAAGGGCATTCCACAATTATCCGACTCTCTCTGTCTTCCTCTCCTCTCTCTTTCTCCGCATCCTCTTCCCTCCGGAAAAAAAAGGGGCGAAGGTGCGCCCACTAATACAGCACTTCCAATCGCTGCAAAGTGTCTTCGTCATCATTGGAGTTCTTTGTTGTCGTCAAGAGGCCAGTAATGCCATCGACTGTTTAGCGTGGAACTGAAATTTTGGCCAGATAGGGACAACTAGAGCATGAAGTCATCTATCGTGGTTGTACCATGACGAATTATTAGGGTCATGATGCATAAAAAAGATACTCTGCGATGCCTGCTGATTGTCCAAGCAAGAAACATTTTTCTCTCCCCGTGGGAAACTGTCATCCGTTGTAAAGTCTAAACTTAGGCACTTTTCTGTTAAATTAATCACTAATTAGTGCTAATTATTTGAAGATTTTACAATACTGATACACATTGCTCATTGTTATAATCCTATTCTAATCTTGTTTTAAAAATTAAACATACTAAATAATATATTTCTAGAACTGATTATACGGACCTAAAAAATACTTTAATAGAGATAATAAAGCGATGGTGTAACGAAGATCAATGGCTATCTCTCATATAAACAAAAAGAAAGATACTCGTAAATAATTTCATGCAGAAAAAAAAATCTATTTTGTATTTTAAAAAACTACAAAAACTTCCAAATGCATGTAAAAATGCAATAGTTTTCAGTAATGAAAATTTCTAATGTGTTTTATCCAGATTAATGCTTTATCCTACATCAAAAATTAAAAATATGAATATATACAGTGTTGGCCAAAATTGTTGGCACTTTTATTACAAAAGCACTTTTATTACATTAGCTTTCATTACAAAAAGTAAAAAGCTATCTACTGCAGCCGCGCGAAGGAAAACACTTAAGGGAAATTTTGCTATATTTTCGATGATTATGATCCTCAGATACCAAAACCACCCTCCGTTAAAATGCTGACTTATGTATATATATATATACTATACACACACACACGTTACACACATACACGCTATGGCCATTAATGACCGGCAGCTTTCAATTTTAGACATTTTGTCGAATATTGAGAAATATACACAACAGATTCTTCTGGATTTTCAGGATTAAAAAGAACAGGTACGAGCTCATATTTAGCAATGTCGATTTGTTAAGGGAGGGGCAATTAGGGGGCCAACAAAAAATAAAAAAATAATAATACTTGGGATCACCCTGTAAAATAAAATGCACGAAATGATCTATCGCTACCGAATATAAATAAACAGACATTGTGCAATACGTGTATTCTTTTGGGTAAGAATAGCACATATATTAATAGAGATATAGCGATTTAATTAAAAAAATAAAAATATCTTGCATGTTTTTTACTTATAACATGCAGGGTTTTTAACCCAATTTAACGCCGGTTTCAGAAAAATTGACAACATATAGTACAAACAATATAGTGCAATTGGAATATAAATATATTAAATATTTTAGGAAATATGACCAGTTGTGTGAAATAATTTTATATGCGTATGCGCGAACGATAACAAAGATTATTTTACATAATTTAATAGTCAACTTTATGCAGCAACTTATTAAAAAAAATTTGGTCAAATATCTTAAAAATTCAGAAAGATATCGACGTTAGAGTGAGCAAGTTTTTAGTTATTCTCTAAAAGCAGCTGAATGATAAGGGATTTCGCACAAATTGTCATTTTTAATTAACTGACTTTCAGAAAAAAGTTAGTATTTAGTGACTATGATCGAGTAGATTTGGAAAAAATGCTTCGATTTTGATGCTTCTTTTGATCATGGCATTGGCCCGTTCGGGTGGTTATCCAAGAAGAACTAAAGCATCAATCAATAACAAATGAAAAAAAAATAAATTAAAAAAATTTCATCCAAAAATAAAAAAAAATATCCAAATCGGCTCAAAAATGTGACAGTTATAACATAAGAAAATTCATATATATATATATATATATATATATATATATTTCATATAAATAATGAAAAAATTATTGCACAACTGGCGCTAATAGCAGCTCATATCAAATGCAACAAAGATATATATCATTACTTTAAAATGCAAAAACACCATAACTCAAAAAAGAAGGTGTATATCTGCGATATTTAACTATAAAAACATTTAAATAAACAAGTAAAATTCAGGTAAAAAACAAAAACAGTCTGTTCTTCTTCAGTGGGAGGACAGACTTAACCTAACTCCTCCCCCCACTATTAAAAATCTGCAGGTTTCTGAACACACGCCCAACCTGCACCCAATAAAGTAAATCTATTATCAATTCAGTAACTAAATTCAAAAAAGCTAAAACAAACCAAAATTAAGCATAAATAAATAAATAATGCAGATAAAGCATAATTTAAAAATCATTAATAAAATAAACGTTTAGAAAAATACTTAAAAATTATCAATTTAAATATAAACAAATTAATATGTATGAATGCAGATGAACGTGCACCCTCCCATACCTGCAAAATGAAAAAACTTTTCAAAAACATGAAAAACAGCAATACCTGTATAATGTTTCTCACCTGTTAACAATGAACAATTAATTTTTTTTCCTTCCGTATCCAACTTCAAATACAAGAAATTCCGAGTCTGCATTCCTCCATCGATTCGATACATCAACCTACATTTGTTCTTAAAACAAGACTTTAGAAAGCAGCTTTCATTTAGAATCTTCTGGAAGGATGCGATCACATGTTGCTCAATCCGACAAACCACAATGTTGCCACTCACTTTTTAAAACTATCTTTAAAAAATATTTCAAAAACTTTAAAGGATAATTATTATTATAAAAAAGATAACTTAACTTAATAATTTAACTTAACCAATAACTTAAAAATCTTTTTATAATAATTACTATCTTTGCCACAAATTTTATTGAAACGAATTATTTGATTAATTAAAATATTTATGTAAATTTTTTTATGTAAATTAGAAAACCAATGTGACATACTTCTTGTAAAAAATTGGAAACTATTTCTTTTATCATACAAATCTAAAATTAATTTATTATCAGTAATTTCAAAGGAAATATCCAAAATTTCTGCATTATAATCATCACAGTTTGCCCTATTTAACTTTAAACAATTTGGATATACATTGCCATATTCGTTAGTAAAATCAAAATTAAAAACCAAAATATCATCAATATACCTAAAGACTTTTAAAGATTTATTATATTTCATTGTATATTTAAATTCATGCTAAAACAAAAATAAATTAGCTGCTGTACTAGAATAATTAGTCCCCATTCCAATTCCACAAATCTGATTAAATGTATTATTGTTGAAAGTGACATAATTATTATAAAAAAAGAAATGGTATAAACTTAAAAATAAATCTCTATTAATATTTAATTCGTCATTTAAACAAAATAAAACAAAAATATTCACTAAAACATCATAAAGACAATCAATAGGTATATTGGTGAACAGATTTTCAAAGTCGAATACCTGCATTTTCAGAGGAGTCAAAGGCAGTTTGTCCAAAATTTCGATACTATTATCAATCGACCAGAAATGACTATACTTCTTAAATTTATACTTTAAAAGACCATATATCTTTTTCAATAGGTTCTGTAAACCAATATTAAAATTTCTATTAACACTTTTTGAAGTACTGCAAATAAACTTAAATTTAATTGGATCTTTATGAAATTTAGGTGTTAAAAAAATAAATGGCAAACAGTTATGATTAGAAAAATCAAAATTGTAAGAAAACATACTTTTAACTTTCTTTTTATATGCAAAAATTTTTTTAACAACAGGATTTTTATCAATGTTAACCCTTGCATAAAAATCTACATTACTTAACTCACCCTCTATTTTTTTTCAATGTAAAATTTCCTACACATTATAGCATAATTGTTGGCGGCTTTGTCCACAGGGACTATAACAAAACTATTATGTAAATTTTTAATAAATTCTTCATTTTCATCATTAAAAATTTGATATTCATACTTATCTGAATTTAAATAATCTTTCAAAATATTATTGAAATAATTGTTGACATCATCCTTAACAATCTTTAGTGCTTTATTGTTACTAATTTTACTATTAATTCTAAATTTTGTACCAAAATACATTAAATATTTCACATTTTTATTCTTGATTATATCAAGATTACCTGTAATTATATGACCATGATATTTGTCAAAAAAATCTTTATTTTCTATACTATTACAAAAACAAGTTAAAGATGTATTTGCATCTGAAAAAGCAATTTGTCTATAATTAAAAGTCTTACTGCTCAATGGTTTAAAATAATTATATGTAACTGAAATAATACAATCTTTAAGAGGAAAAAGGTCGTAAATATCGTTGTATATTGTATTCAAATTCAAATTATCAAATGATTTCTGATGAAATTTTACATTAAAATAAATTACATCTTTATTAACTTCATCTCTGTTCAATAACTTAAAATTTATTAAATCATTTAATAAATCCTTAAACTGTAAATTCTTAAATTTGAAAGCATCAAGACAATTTCTAATTTTCTTAAGTAATCTTAAGTAATCTTCAATTTAAAAATCTCAATTTTAACATTTTTAACACTATAATTTTTATCAAAAATAAATTCCAAATCCTTAATCCATATAATAGGAATTATATTAATAATATCTTTAGCAAATTTACGAGACAACCTTTTTCCTCTTTTTATAACAACTTTATCATTAAAATTATAAAATAAATCATATACATTACGAACTTTCAATAAATTAACCTTTTTAACCAATGTATTCAAACCATGGGGATATATTGTTCTAAACTGTAACATATAATCATTTTCTTTATCCAATCTATCACTTTTAACTTCAACGTGATCTAAAATTTGAATTTTAATATTACTGAAACTATGAATTCTAAAATGTAAAATCTCAAAAGTGGGGCATTTCTTATTATCATTACTAACATCTGATCTATGCTGATTAATTCTAACATGTAATTCTCCTTCTATTTGCACTACATAACTCTGCTGTCAAGTTAATCAATCTATTTTATATACTATATTATTAAATTTACAAAAAGGAACGTATTCATTAAATTGCGGTGGAGTGTCGGCATGAGCAACGACACAAGTTTTACATCTTTTGTTTTTACATTTATAATATCTCATAATTTTTATCTAGCTATATATCGTAACATATTTATGCAAAATTTTTTTGTAAGCACTTAGGCTTAATATGCCAGTAAACACCAAAAACAATATAAACAAAGATATACACCAACTTTAGTAATCGTAATGAATATGTATAAGTACATATGCCAGAAGCGCAAGAATGCAGCTCACCCAAGTCACATACAGCAATATTTCATATAAATAATGAAACAATTATTGCACAATTAGCGCTAATAGCAGCTCATATCAAATGCAACAAAGATATATTTCATTACTTTAAAATGCAAAAACACCATAACTCAGAAAAGAAGGTGTGTATCTGCGATATTTAACTATAAAAAACTTTTAAATAAACAAGCAAAATTCTGGTAAAAAACAAAAACAGTCCGTTCTTCTTCAGTGGGAGGACAGACTTAACCTAACACCTCCCCCCACTGTTAAAAATCTGCAGGTTTCTGAACACACGCCCTACCTGCACCCAATACAGAAAACTATTATCAATTCAGTAACTAAATTCAAAAAGCTAAAAAATAAACCAAAATTAAGCAAAAATAAATAAATAAGTAAGTAATGCAGACAAAGCATAATTTAAAAAACTTTAATAAAATAAACTTTTAGAAAAATACTTAAAAATTAACAATTTAAATATAAACAAATTAATATGTATGAATGCAGATGAACGTGCACCCTCCCATGCCTGCAATATGAAAAAAACTTTTCCAAAAACATGAAAAACAGCAATACCTGCATAATGTTCCTTCTGTCATGTAAATTCTGTCATGTAAACGTTGAATGTCAAGTCTAATTTGTCTGCCGCGAAATAAGATTCCCATTACGCAATCTATAAGTGTTAGTCACCGATAACTGACGCTGCCTAAACGGAAAGTTCAGTGCCAGTCACCGGTAACTGACGTGACACTCAATGTGTTAATAAATAAAAATGTATTGAAATAATTATAGCCATCTGTTTTAAATAGAAATCAGTCAAATCTTTACCTAATAAATTGCTTGTTGGCACAACGTACGGTAATGACATTTTTACTGCAAAAGAATATATTTCTTATTTTTAAATTTTTATAAATAATAATACATCTGTAAATTATCATAAAAAATGATAATTAAAATGCAATAATTAAAATTATGATACTCAACTATTTTTCTGTGCAAATCTGAAAGGACAGCAAAACACGACACTTTTTGAAAATAACCCAAGTACCAATATCGGAAACAAAATCTTAAAGTATTTTTTTTTTTCAAATTACTGTAAATATTCATAATTTTTGTGTAATGAAATATCTAATATTTACGGAAGTAAAATAGAAGGTAATTAAAATGTTAATTAAAAAGAAAAAGAACACCAGAGACTGTTTTGTAATAAGTGGCATATCCTCTTTAACATGGCAAACAAAGAGTTAAAATAAATTTAAACAGTGGATTCAAATAAAAAATCTGATTAATATTTTCAACGTTGTTGCATATATAAAATAATCATAAAGTTCAAAGCAGTATACAAAATTTATCTATAAAATGTTAAACATATTCGTATAAGAATACTAATGAATTCTCTTGCGTATTTATTTGAAGATAATTAGAAATTAAATGCAGTAATAAAAATATAGAAAATATTTTTTTCTCGTTAATTTTCATTAACAATCGACAAAAATTTCTGAAATTAGAAATTTTTACATGGAAATGATTTTAATATTAAATATTTGCTAATTTTTAATAAATTTCTAATTAAAAATTAATAAGTAAAAAAGCGAACATCATTAAACGTATAGTTAAAATATGCATTTATATGCTCATATATATTTTCATGATTAATATTTATATATGCAAATATAGACAAAAAAAAAAGGAAATGTTTTTAAACTTTGCCATATTTCGAGTTTAGATCGAAAGAAAATAATTGAAATATTAAAATAAATATAAAATAAGACATATAAACCTTACTATATTAATTTTATAATAAGGTATAAAAAATAAAAGTAGTCCTATATCTGTTTTCTCCTTTGCCTGTAAAAAGCGTAAAAAAGTTAAAATAGTCATTCATATGAATTGGTGATGATTGCATTTCTTGTAAATCGCCCAAAAGGTGGCGCTGTTGTGCCGAGATTTTACAAAGACGAAACAGAATCTTATTGGCAGCTTGATGTATTATAAGTACCAGATATTTCTTCACTTTCAGGGTCATTAGACTATAGAAACAAAGTACTTTAAAAGGTAAAAAAATAACATAATGAGATGTATTTAAACCCAAATATCTCAGAAACGGGAACGAGGCTGACCTTTTTGTGAATATTTTGTAGTATCCCAAGGGTATGGTTATTTAAGGGGGTAGGATACCTTTAAACCTACAAAAATTTTAAAATTTTTTTAATACGTATTTTGATTCCGTAATTGTTTCTGAACAATATGCATAAAAACGCAATAAAAAATTGTTATTAGTTTACTAATTATGACTGCTATATTAAGACTATATATTAGGACTACATAGGATAATTAAACTTTGTGTTGCGTGTATGCAAAATGATGAATTTTGATACTGCGCGCAGTGTTACAAAAAAAACTATGCAAGAAAATCAAAAGAATTTTTCAAAACATATTCATTTCTCTATCATTTACAATTTAAAACCAGAAAAATGTAATGTTTAATTTTTTTTCTTCTTTTTACTGTGAAAATATTTTTTGTAAAAGTGAAAATTTTTAATTTTATGTTAATTTTTTATTTAGTCAATATTTTTTTTTCAAATATTCTGGTTTTAGTATAAAGGTAACACTCTTCTTATTTTCACCAAAATTTCCTCTTTCTATGCATATTTTCAGATTGTATCATGCGCGCAAGATTTTTTTCTCTTATTATCATATATTTTTAAACTTATCATTTCAATATTTATTTATGAATTTACAAGTACAATTAAATATAAATTTAAATATAAGCTTTATATTTAAATGAAGTTTGATTTTTATTTTTGACTTATTGCACAAGTTTTGAAGCTTTTAACGTAGTGATATCTTTTACATTTTCCAGGTGTTCAAAGGTATCCTACTCCCTTAAATCTGTTAAAATTTTCGAAGATAAAATTTCTTGTTTATCAGTGATTTAAAAAATCGATCTTAAATGTAAAATGCTTTCTATCTTTTAAAATAGAGAAGCTTTTGGAAAAGAAAGATCATTATAACTAAAAGATTTAAGAATACTTACTTTAAGGACATTTTCCGCAATTCAGTTATTAATTAAACTTGAAATGGATAGAAGATTTTTTTTCTATTACATCATGCAAGAATTGTTATAAAACAAATTAATGTGCAAGTGCTTGCGAGCAGTTTACATTTTATAAATCCGAAATCCACTTAGTAAAACTTTTTAAAAAATCTTTAAATGAAATAGCTATACTACTGGACTGCTTAATTATTTCACATATTAAAGTGATTTGTATTTCTTAGAGTTAATACATCAAATAGATGTTTATAAATAAGAAATTAATCGTCCAAATTCGTATATGTATTTTGTCTTGTGCCTTGTAAAAAAATAAAAATGTTAGAGTTTTCATTAATTATTAAACTATTACTTTTTAATGACGATATAAAGTTGCAATTTACTGAAATTGCACGTTTTTTTCGTGAGATGTGAAATATTTAGAAAGGGAGAAAAGCAACTTCAATAGCTATTATTTCATGCTCTTTAAACGAATTTCTAGTTTTCTTGACAATATACTGGTATACTTAAAAAAAGCTAAAATACAATTTAACTTAACTATGATATATGGGTCGCCCAAATGAAAGTGGCATTGCTGTAATAACTCCGTCATTAGAAGAAAAAGGTGACTGCGCATGCTTCTATAGAGGCCTCAGAGTGCTGGGAATGCATGCGATATCGTCAGATTCCGCGTGTGATAGCGTGAGAGCATGTTAAAAGGCATCATTCGCATCATGGTCGCATCAACCCGTGGTCGTGCAATTTTTAACAGCGGAAAATGTGAGTGCTAGTGAAATCTATCATCGAATGCAAAATGTGTATGGTACGGAGTGTATGTCACGCAGATCGGTATTACGATGGTGTAGGGATTTCCGCAGTGCAAGAAGCAGAACTGGCGACAGGTCACCACTTGTGCAAGTGCATGTCGTCTTCTTCCAGTACGAAAATCCCTACACCGTTGGAATGCCGATCTGCGTGACATACACTCCGTGCCATACAACTTTTGTGTTCGACGATAGATCTGACTAGTACTCACATTTTCCACTGTTACAAATTGCACGACAGCTCGTTGACACAATTTGGAGGTATCAATGATGCAAACCACGCCTTTTTAACGTGCACCCAAGCTATCACACACACATCTGGCGGGATCTGACGAAATAGCTTGCATTTCCAGCACTCTGTGCCCTCTATAGGAGCATCTGCAGTCATCTTTCTCTTCAAATGGGTAGGAGGTTTCACAGCAACGCCACTTTCGTTTGGGCGATCCTTATAATAGAGAAGCATTTTAAGTCAGTTACATGAAATCTCACATTTCTATTTATAAGGGGAGATGTCTTAGAGGACGATAATTGCCGTGAGTGGCAGAAAGAGTTTCACGCTAGTATTATCGGGTTGATTTTAAAATATTATAGTTAGAAATGGTCAAAGTCTGAAGATATTAATGTTACATTCAAGTGAGAAACTTGTATCTTTCAAAACATCATCCAAGTGAAATGTCTCTTTTAAAATGAAATCCATTAAAAATGCACGCTGTAAAAAGAAAGACATTTTTATAGCACAAAGTACTGTTCATCCTGCGTTCAAACTCGATCGCAGTCAAATGTGCTGTAGCTTTCTTTTGTTTCTTGTCTGTATAAACATGAAAAGTAACAGTAGCTGCGTAAAATTAACAGCACAAACTGCTGGCGTCCGAATTGCCAGCACATTGTGCTGGCAAATCTACAGTGGTTTTTTTTATTTTGTACAGTGCACTGTGAGATCTCGTATGATTTAAATCCACAGAGAAGAAAATCATAGAAAAGAACAGGCCAAAATGTATAAAATTCTTGGTATTTACATATTATCGACCAATTTAAAGTATAAATACAAAATCCAGTTAGTAAAACACTTAATAAATCTTTTAAATAATACTAGGGGATCGAACCCGAGCTCCTCGGGTTACAGAAAATAGGTGAAAACCAATTTTTTTTTTTAATCTAATTATTTTTTTACATGTAATATATATTTTAGATTGCCCACTAACATCAAAAAGAATTTTTATATGAAAAATATCAATTATGCAATCAAATAAAGTTTTGAAATTTATTAAAAGCGATACTTTCACATATCACCACATGCCAGGAGTTATTAACCCAAGATTTTGCCACTTACGTCAGTCTTTCTGATCATTTCTGTGCATAAGCGCGTGGTTCAATCACATGTCTGTTAAATTTGTTTCTTATTTACACTAATTTATTTATTTTTCTATAGAGGAAGTTTTAACTTTGTTATGGAACATTAGTCGGAAGCATATGCTGAACTTTTTACATTGTTTTAAGAGCAAGCGGATTAACCTTCCGTAATCAAGCTACACGTGATAGAGATAAATTAAAAAATATTTTATGCTTGAAAATCTATATATATATATTACGCTATCGTACGTGACACAGAAATCGTAATTAATTGTTGGTTAATTGTTCAATTGGTTAATTGTAAACAATTGGCGGTTAATTGTTTGATGGCAACGCCCGAATGAAACGCATCTCTTTGGTTATTGTGTAATATTTAAAAAAAGTGAATAACAATAAATAAATAAAAAGTTTAATTAATAACTATAGAACAAAACAATTTATATAATTTTAAAAAATAAAATAAAAGTAAATAAACAATTTATTAATAAATAAACAACAGCATCCGGGTTACCATATCAAGCAAAATAACGACCCTTTGGCGCCAGTTAAGTACCCCGGTGCGTATATGACATTGGCGTCAGAAAAAAGTCGTGCCAACGAAGTGAGTATATGACACGTGTGCCGTCTTTTATTCATCTAATTTAAAATACAATAAATAAAAAAATAAATGAAGGTGCTTTTCCAGTATAGGTACTTGGCGAAATAGAGAAAAGGTCCATGGCGAGAATTTTTTTTTTTTTTTCTGGCAACCGATTTAATCCAAATATTTTTTTTTTCAAATAAAACTACATAAAAGTCTTTATAATCGCAAAGAGTTCGTACTTTTATGTTAGCTGGGTGCAATTCTCGCAAATAGCATTTTTTAACTCGCCAGCAGCATTTTTTATTTTTCGAGGGGTAAATTAAAACAATGCTTTGATGTTGAAATTAAATGGTTTATGGTATTATTTATTCTTTTTCTTTTTTTAAAGATTTTTTTTTTAAGTGAAAGTCATGAATTTTAAAGGTTTTATTTTTAAATTAAAGTCATCCATTCTAAATAAAATGAGTGAAAGGATTGTATTTTAATCTTTAACGGAAAAAAAAATGCGACGGGTACAATGTTTGGCGATTTATCACCTGTGCCCGACTAACATAACTGTAGGGAGTTCTCGATTTCTCTATCAGAATCTTCAAATTTGGCGAAGGATTGAGCAAGTAAATTAAATTATGAATAAGAGTAACATGATACAATGCCTAGCATACATTTAAGGGGGGCTAAATTGGTCGCCACGGGTTCTTATTATTTTAAAAACCATAATAACTCAGTCAATTAAGATACAATTTTCAAACAAATTGCATTTGAAAGTAGATTTTTTTCTCTATTTGACGGTTTAAAAATTGAAAATGTGCGATATTTAGAAATTTAAAAAATCGCTGACATAGCACGAATTTGAATTTGAATTTATTTTTTCAGTTTTTATGAGAAAATGGCAAACAAAAGGCACAATAATATATTATTTTCTTTCTTCCGTGATTAGTTTCCCTTTACTTTCAACCCTCCACGACTTTCAACAGAAATGGAGTTCTTCAGTTGCCACAATTACAAAAAATGTATTAAAAAGTACAAAAAAATTAATATCTCAAAATTAAATTGAGATAGATCATTCAAACAAATTGCATTTAAAAGAGCATTTTTTTCGTTACACGACGGTGTAAAAATTTTAAATGTGCGATGTTTAGAAGTTTAAAAATTTGTAGTAGAGAAAATTGCAAAACCGAAATTTCATTTCAAATTTCAAAGTGTTGCCATTCGCAGAATGACGTATGCGTTACGCACAGATATGTTTGTCCTTTATAATATAGATTGTTAAACTTCTGGTCAAAGCGTATTTGAATATTACACATTTTTAAGTAATTTGTGTATATTAGAGATAATAAATCAAACAGATGTTTATAAATAGGAAATAAATTAATTGTCTAAATTCGCATTTTTGTCATTTTCTTTTCAACTTAAAATAAAACAGCTAACTGTGTCACAAAATAGCTAGATTTAAATTACAACTGCATAAAACATACTGTACGTACAATACGTCAAAATATTCCTTACGACGCATATAACTTATGTTATAATTAGTGCATGAGTAAATGAAAGGTACCGTTTTATAAATATATGATTTTATCATAAAGAATGTTAAAATACATGCCAAAATTTCTGTCAAATTATTTTTTAATAGTAACACCCAATATTGAACATTGCATTTTTTGGATCATATCGACCGGGTGATTTTTTGGTTCATGCACATTTATGTAGTGTTTTTTTAGAATACTACGAGCCGCATATCCTTTTTGCCACCGATTCTTGCTGGTGAAAAAAAGAAAAATAACAATTTTAGTTTTCATTAATTTTTTAACTATTACTTTTCAATGGAGATACAAAGCTGCAATTTCCTGAAATTAGTCAGTTTTATCATGAGGTATGAAGTATTTAGAAAGGGAGAAAAGGAACTGCCAATAGCTATTATTTCACACTCTTTTTATCAAATTTCTACTTTTCTTGATAATACACTAGTATACTTGGAAAAAAGCTAGAATGCCATGTAACTTTACTAAGATAATATAGAAGCATCTTAAGTCAACTACATGAAATCTCACATTTCTATTTCTAAGGGGAGATTCCTTAGAAGACGATAAGTGTTGTGGGCGGCAAAAAAGTCAGCAAGAGAATACTGTCATGTTTAATTTACATATAGTTAGAAATGGTCAATGTCTGAAGATATTAATGGGTACTTTTCGGTTAGCCGGCAGCCAGTGTTTATATATACATATTTATATATATTCATATGTATAAATATATACATATACATATACACATATTGTATATATACACACATATATATATGTAAATATACATGTATATATACATACCTGTATATATACATATAGATGTATATATAACACTGGCGCCAGGCTAACCGTAAAGTGACTATTAATGTTAAATCCAACTGAGAAATTTATATCTTCCAAAACATCATCCAAATGAAATGGTTCTTTTGTAATAAGGTCCATTGAATATGCAGTAAGAGGGGCAGATCTTGTGTGATTTAAATCCACAGAAAAGAAAATCATAGAAAAAAGGGGCAAATTTATAAAATTCTGAGTATTTACGTACTATCTTTGAAAGGAAGACACATCACGCCAGCATTGAAACCCCAAGTCCTAATTACAGTAATCATTTTTCTTCTACATTGCAACTGCACAGCTAATGTTAACTGCATATTAAATGCATTTACAGGGGTGTTTATTCATAAAATATTATTCAGTATTGGTATAGATATGTAGTTTTTACTATTCATAAGTACAGTGTTTTAAGTGTTTAGGAACGATAATGCTATATTGCTCGTCGACCATAAACATCCGCACGGGAATAAAAATAAAATGGAAATTCTCTTTTATCGCTAAATATTATGCATTTAATTTATCGCTAGATAAATATTTTAGTTTACTTTGAAATTGTTTAACATGCATAACAATATTATGTATTTAATAAATGCATTTTAATATTACTGTTTTGAAAAAGATGGGCGTTTGGAACGATAAGCGCAATTAACCACTGACAATCCTTTTTGAAAATCTCAGAAATTGAATATTCTTGTCATGGATAACAGATGTGAATCAAATTCAATTTATAAGCTCTTAGACTATATTTAAAACATTTTTACAATTTTATTCATTAATACTTGAATATTCCAAGAGGATCTTTTTTTATTATTATTTCAGGAAAATCTTCTAAAATCTTCTTTTAAATTATCCACAAAGACTTAATGCAATTTTAAATGTAAACTTTGTTACTCTGTGTCAGCTTTCTATCTACATTCTAACGAAAACAATTGTTCGATTACATAGATCTGAATTCATTTTTGTTCTCAAAGATATGAAATCAACAGGTGCTTTTATTCAGAAACTATGTAATCGAACACTTGTTTTAATTTTTTCGATAAAAACTGGCAATCTTTTTTTAAAATAGTGTCGTGCGAAAGCGCGTGAAAAGGAAAACAACAGCCGTTATAAAACAACAATAGCATGTATCTCAATTTATAATTAATTTCTCATACAAATATTAAAAATTCCATTAGAAATCACTTCAAAAAGCATTTCAAAAAATGTTTTGAGAACCACCATGTTCTCATGTCACCATGTTCCATGTGACATGAACATGGAACATGTCACCATGTTCCCATGACTATGTAAAAACACATAGAATTTTTAATTCAGTGTTAATTCGTTCCCTGAAAAAATTTTGTCATCATATGAAAATGATTTTTGATAGTACTATAGAAGCGTTTGCAGAATCTGCACAAAATGTAAAGGAGCTAGAAAACATTATTTTGGTGTTGTCAAGTTGATATTAAAATTTTCTATATTTGAAAGGAGGTAAACGCACCAGTAGTGGAACACTTAAAGACATTTTTATCATTATTATTAAAGTGTTATTGAATTCCAAAAGATATATATATATATATATATAGCCCAGTCGTAACTTCTATGTATTAGAATAAACATTCAATGTTTCAAAATATATTTTTTGGAAAAAATGAAAGATAAAATGTTTTACCTTCCTCTCTGCCGCTGTAGCGGCCTTAGTAAATGTCTGATGCACCAGTAGTACCCCCCCCCCCCTCCCGAAAGTGGACTCCAGTCTTGAGTTTAGTATGAAAATACAAAATTTACAATTTTTTTTCAGTTCTAGTATTAAATATACACAATAATGAAATCGTACCTTGTCGTTTAGATGATTAATACGTAAGATAATTTCGCTGGTAAGCCCACAAATCAGAGACGTGACTTCAGTTCAGCAAATCTACTTTATTTGGTCTCTTTTTACATAATAGCTAATTCTCGACAATCTGCAATAATTTTTTTTATGTTATACAAAGGGTTTCCTTTCTTATCATTGACCAATAGCTAATTCCCAAGAATCTAGTTTTAGAGATGTAATTTTATAGAAATATTTCAAATGTTCTTTTTCATCCTATGAAAATCCATTTCCAGAAAAATAGTCACGAAATGTAAATTTTCATACAGATCTGGGTCCTACAAGTTATATTTAGAAACTTAGTTATATTTAGTCTTCCATGCTACCATCTAATAAATTAAACAGTAGAAAAAGAAAAAGAAATCTTCGACGACCAAAATTCACCAAGTTATATATACTTAATTTCATGAATTTCTTGTGCTTTCTAACAATAAAAATGCAAGGTTTTTTTAAGTACCGATACGTAGTAACAGGCAGGGGGAAAAACGACGGATTTGTTAATTTCTACCAATAAGAATAGAGGCATCTGGGAATCCTTCATTACCGATGGGCATAGTTGAGTTTTCTCTATATATTCTTTTGATTTGTCTGTTCATGATTTTTAATTTTTAGGGAGAGGATTTTCTACATTTCGACAGATCTCTACTTTAAAAAATGTTTTCAAAAATTTCATCCGCTCCTCTTTCCATAATTACATCACTCCTTTCAATATAGAAAAAATATATATATATATGACATTTTCTGTCCTTTTTGGTACTTTGTAATACCAAAAAATAAACTATCATCTAAATTATTATTTCCTTCCCAAGGTAATTTCTGCTTCTCTTTTACGTTTCCAAACAGCCTTTAATATTATGTAGTTTAAAAAAAAAAAAAAAAACTCTGTCCTAATTGGTGCTTTGCAGTAATGATAAATAAAATTATCATCTAATTACTGAGGGGAAGGTTTGTTGAGAAAATATTTTCTCCTTTTATTTTTATTTTTTAACGTTTGAGAGTATTCCTTCAGGATGATTTCTGTGTTTGTCGCATAATAGTAATTTTCTTGCACGTGATCGTCAGTAATGTTGACAACTGCTTTTTTAAATAACTTTTAAAAATTATTATTTTATCTGATATAATGGTTCATATTTTCTTAACAAATAAATGATTTCTTACAAAACAAAACAATTTATGATCCAAAGAATGCGGACATTTTATTATCTTTTATTTAAAGTCGTGTGTATTTGTATCTGTATTTACAAGAGGACCAATTACAGAAAATTCTAATTGTTGAATGTGATTTAAATTATGTTTTTCTACCCAAAGAAAACATTATTGAGTATTTAATGTTCTGATAATGTTTGTATATGATTGGAACAGAAATAAAATTAATTCTAAATTTTAATGGAAAAAAATGTTTTAGTGCAGCAAAAGCCTAATTCAAGCAATAGCTATAGATTTTTTCAATTAACTATAGTATTTAAAACTCTATTAGCATTCAATAATGGAATTTCTGGCTAACCAAAAAATCAACCAACTTTAAAGTATAAAATATTCCAGGTATCAATTTCTTTTAATAATCATATATATGGTACCTCAGTGAAGTTACAGTTTCACCTTTCCAAAAGTGGTACACTTGTGCCCCAGTAATGGGCCCCTGGCCCATTACTGGTTCTGATGAACTAAAAACTAAATAAATTATATACAAACACTTAAAATAAAAAAAAAATACTTAATTAAAATCAATTAAACATACAAATAAAATTTGGCATATTCTCCAGTTTTGTATCCTCAAGCCCACTCATAGTGTAAGATTTTGCGAATCTAGCGGGTCAAAATTCAATTTACGAAAATTATTGATATTAAAGTAATAAAATTGATCTCACTAAAGATAAAATGGTTGTGGATTATGAAAAAATATATCTTTACTCATTACATTGTACAATTTACGTCATTGCTATTCCATCTTCATAATCATAATAAAAATATGTTTTAGGTAGCTTTCATTACAAAAAGCTACCTATTGCAGCCGTTCGGAGGAAAGCGATTTCAAAAAATTTTGGTATATTTTCATCGATCATGACCCCCATACCCCGAAACCACCCTCCGTTCAAAATTGATATATATATATATATATCTGACCTATGTCACACTGTAACTCTCGTATTTATGAACCGATTTGGATGTAATTCGGTATGTACATAGTACATACCAATGTCTCGACCGAGTTCGTTGGCCAGCTTCATCCGCCATTTTGTTTCAAAATCGCGGCCATTTAAAAAATTTTTAAAAATTTGAAATTTGAAATGTGGTACCAAAAAATTGAAAATGGAAAAATATTTTTTTCTTATGTATTTGACGTTTATACAAAGACTCCGGAGCAGCTTTTATTTCGTCTATATCTTAAAAAATGGCTGAGTTATAGCATATTTAATTTCTAGCGTGGCTGACATTTTGAAACGTCCTGAATTTTGTCACGCGATAAAAGGCGTATTTATGAACCGATTTGGATGTAACTTCGTTTATACATAGTACATACCAATGTCTTGACCGAGTTCGTTGGTCAGCTTCATCCGCCATCTTGTTTAAAAATGGCGGCCATTTAAATTTTTAAGAAAAAATTAAATTTGAAATGTGGTACCAAAAAATTGAAAATTGAAAAAATATTTTTGCCTTATGTGTTTGACCTTGATAAAAAGATTCGGGAGCAGTTTTTGTTTCGTTTATATCTTAAAAAATGGCTGAGTTATAGCATTTTGAATTTCTAGCGTGGCTGACATTTTGAAACGTCCTGATTTTTGTCACGTGATAACAGACGTATTTATGAACCGATTTGGATGTACCTTGGTGTGTACATAGTACATACAAATATCTGGATCGAGTTCGTTGGCCAGCTTCATCCGCCATCTTGTTTCAAAATGGCGGCCATTAAAAAAAATTTAAAATTTAAAATTTAAAATGAGATACCAAAAAATTTGAAAATGAAAAAGATTTTTTTCGTATGTGTTTGACCATAATACAAAGATTCCGGAACAGGTTTTGTTTCGTCTATATCTAAAAAAATGGCTGAGTTATATCATTTTGAATTTCTGTTGTGGCTGACATTTTAAAACGACCTGATATTTGTCACTCGATAATAGGTGTATTCATGAACCGATTTGGATGTAACTTGGTCTGTACATAGTACATACCAATGTCTCGACCGAGTTCGTTGGCCAGCTTCATTCGCCATCTTGTTTCAAAAGGGTTGCCATTTAAAAAAAAAAATTAATTTAAAATTTAAAATGGGGTATTAAAAAATTGGAAAATGAAAAAGATTTTTTTTATGTGTTTGACCTTGATACAAAGATTCTGGAGCAGTTTTTGTTTCTGAAAATTTGTTTTGTTGTTTATATCTTAAAAAATGGTTGAATTATAACACTTTGAATTTCTAGCATGTCTAACACTTTGAAATGATCTTGTATTTGTCACGCGATATCATACGTATTCGCCTATTTGCATGGAAGAAGGCATGTGGATAGTATACATCAATATCTCGACCAAGTTCGTTGGCCAGCTTCATCAGCCATCTTGTTTCAAAATGGCGGCCATTAAATTAAAAAAAAAATTGTATTTAATGTGAGGTGCAAAAAAATTAGAAATTGAAAAAGATTTCTTTCTTAAGTATTTGACCTTGATATAAGGATTCGGGAGCATTTTTTGTTTGTTTTTATCTTAAAAAATGGCTCAGATATAGCAGTTTCAATTTCTAATGTGGGTGACATTTTGAAAAATCTGATATTTGCTTGCGACAACACTCGTATATATCAGCCGATTCTGATGTGAGTGAGCATGTGCACAGCAATTACTAAGGTCTCGGCCAAGTTCACTGGTTAGCCTCATCCACCATGTTGTCTTAAAATGGCAGGCACTTTAAGAAATCGCCGAATTTGGCAGCCAAATATAAGTTACTTTAAATAAAAGCAGCTTGGATAAAGCTGACTAATTTCGTGAAATTCTCATTCATAATGATTTAGTATTGAAAAAATTAGTATTGAATCTCCTATATTCCGTTTCCACTAAATTGAGCTTCGCGTGTTTGAATAATATAAGTTTGCTTTTTTAAAATAAGGAATATGAAAGCTACCTCTTCCTCCCGGCACTGTCCGGAAGGACTTTTGTCATTTTCATCCGTTGACATTTGTTTAATGTTACTGTAATCAGTCAGATTTTTTAAAATATAGTCGATATTTATTTTCAACAAGAAGAGTTTTCTTGTATTAAAAAAATAGTAATCAATTTATTACATACTGCCATAGCTACCAATGTTATAAAGTCTGTCACTGTCATTTTTCGTTGTTTGCTATTTGCTTTTATTATTTGTATATTCGGTGAATCCTATAAATTTTAAAACTTCAGAGTAAGTAAGTAAGTAAGTAAGTAAGCACCCACCCTGGGAACCCGCTTTTGGCTTATGGTTAGGTGTAGCCCCCAAGCCCAGGGCAGGGAAAAGTTTTACTACCTGCGGAACTCCTTCAAAGATTTTTTTTTTTTTTACAGTTTAGGAGAAATAACAATGTCAGATATATGACAATTATTGACAGTGTGTGCAATAAATATTTACAGATGACTCCTATAATTACATTTGAGAGAAATATTCATTATTATAACATGTACATGTGCATAGTTTTTAGAATTTGATATTAAACTTTTTTTATCACAATTACCTACACATTTACAACACTTTTATGTTATTTTCAGGATTCACAATACTAACATTAATTTAAACCATGTACAAATGTGATATTTTCAACACTTAAAGCTATTTTCAAGGTATATGCTGCAAAATTATTTTTAACTCTATTCTAAAAATAAGTATTAAGGTACAAGATGCAAATAATAATTAATATTATGCACTATTATGAAAGTATAAGTAATTGTAGATAATAATTATTTACAAATTTACAATACAATGGTACTATGTTTGAGATATTTTGTAAGATACATGATGCAAAAATTATTTTTAAATCTACACTAAAAATTTAGTATTAAGATACAAGTTGCGAACAATAATTAATATTATGCACTATTATAAAAGTATAAGAAATTGTGTATAATAGTTATATCTAAATTTACAACACAATAATACTCCAATAATAATTAAGAATCTGTACTGGAATAATGAAAGTTGCTATTTACACTTTGTACAAATAATTGGTATTTGAAGATGACTCAGTCGCAGAAAATTTGCCAGGAGTATAAATTAATTACATTTTATATAAAATATGACCACGCCGACACGAATACCCCAGACGACAGCCAGAACTAAGTTTGGAACAGTTAAATAGTATAGAATTAAGCTAGAAATTTATAATTTATAAATGAGTAAAAACTGTTGAGAATGTTATAGTTTTCATATAACATTTTTGAGCTGAACGGGATCATTAATAATCTTAAGAATATCTGCGAAAATTGAGGGTCCTGTTCGCTTGAATTTAAATTTCATAAATTTGCAATTGCCAAATAGATAATGTAGTGGGTCTCCTCGGACACCACACTTGCAGAGATCGTTATCGTTCTTGTTTATGCGATGAAGAAAAGATGGAAAGCTACTGCAGCCCGTTAGGAAATAAATTGAAACTTTGTCGTTAAAAATTAGCTTTTGTTGAACCTTTGGTACAATCTGATGCGTAAATCGGCCGCTCCCTGAGTGATCCCAGTTGTTGTGCTGCCACCTATCCGTTAATTGTGAATTGGTGCATTTTAATAAATATGATCGAGGTAATCTAATACTCCGATCTACTGGAAGGTTGCAGTACTGAGCAGCGTCATTCGCTAGCTTGTCCGCCAGTTCATTCGCTAGCTTGTCCGCCAGTTCATTCCCTGCTATTCCAATATGACCTTTAATCCAAGTTAAGTAAATTAATTTATTTTGATGTTTTTTAATTTTAATTTGAATGTTAGAGATATCGGGATTTGTTGGGAATAATTTAAGTAATGCTTTAATTGCCGATTGCCTGTCAGAGAATATTTGGAATCTGTTGTGAGTAGAATTTATTGCCCAATTAATGGCTGTGATGGCTGCATGCAGCTCTGTCTAAAAAATAGAATTATCTGTACGTATTTTAGCAGTTTTTTCAAAAGTTTTTGTGTTTTGAAGGTAGGCCACTACAGCATATACCGTGCCAGAGTCCACCTTAGAGCCGTCAGTGTACATCTTGATAATGTTTGGATGACTGATTATTTTGTCAGTATTAATTAAATTGTTAATACGTATTTCAGGATTTATTTGATATTTGTGTAATTTATTTTCTATTGTGTTTTTTACTAATTGGTGTGTGTTTAGTTAATATTATTTCTTTATTATGTAAAAATTTGTATCTAATGGATTTATGTTCTAATGTGATTAATAATGGAAGGATTCCTAATAAAATTTGTAGTGTGTGCGTTGAAACGTTTTTGTATGATTTAGTGATAGATGTTAGACAGATTCTTTGTATGGACTGGAGGGCACGCTTATCGATCACCCTGAGTTCACCGAACCAGACCTCCGATCCATAAGCTACAATTTTCTCCAAAACAGTGATATACCACGCTCTAAGGTATTCCCTGGACACGCCCCACGTGGCCGAGAAGACCCGCTTTATAGATGAAATTAGTTGAGTAATTTTGCCTTTAATATTTGTAATATGTAAATCCCAATTTAGTGTACTTTGAAAAATTAGTCCTAAAATTTTAACGTTTTTAACTAACTGAATATTATGATTATTTAGTTTTAGAATTGGTGGACGATTGTCCATGATATTTTTGCCGAGTAAGATGAATTTAGTTTTATCTTGCGATATAGTTAGATTACGTCTATTACAGATTTCATAGAAATATTTTATTTTAGTGTTTGTTTCTGTTTCTAGAGATTGTCTGCTGTTAGTTTTAATTATGAGGTTGAAATCATCGCATAATGCGAACAGGTCCTCAAACTTCTCGTAGAACTCCGTGAATATTACATTTGCGATTATGAGCCACAGGAGCGGGCCGAGGCACGACCCTTGGGGGCAGCCTTGATAGGTGGGTCTATTTATGTTGTTGGTTAAATAGTTGGTTATCAGTTCTCTGTTTGATAGGAAACTCAATAAAATTTGTTTTAGGTAATAGGGGATTGGGAGTTGATTAATAAGTCGACCCAAAGTGGCCCAATCTATGTTGTCAAAGGCTCCCACTATATCGAACGAGACAATTCCACAGTATTTAATTTTTTTATTTTTAAGATAATTTTTAGCTTTGTATTTCAGTTTATTAAGAATTTGTATAGTACCTCTTCCTTCAGGGAAGCCGTAGTGTGAGTTATGAAAAAATTTATTGTTTTCTAGGTAATAATTTAGTCTGTGTTTAATTAAACGTTCATAAATCATTCCCAGCATTGGAAGGAGACAATGGGTCTGTATGAAGATGGTTGCTTCGGGTTTTTATTTCTTTTAGTGAAAAATATTACATTAGCTGTCTTCCACTGTTTAGGGAAGTAATTAAATTTTAAGCATTTATTGAAAAGTACGCGAATTAAAAATTTGAATGATTTATTTGGGTTTTTTATTATAAATGCATCTATATTGTCGAATCCAGGGGCATTTAGATTATTTTGCTCTTGTATTGCTGTTGATATCTGTTTATATGAAAATGGTGGAGAGGGAGGAGAAAAAGTGTCTCCCTCCGCCGCTGGGTCCAAAAGTGGGGGCTGAGGGTTGCTATGTATGGGAAAATGATAATTTAAAAGTTCATTAAAAGTTTCTAATTTAGTTGTATACGGGGTTGAACCTTCCATGGTTGTATGTATAAAATGTGTATTGTTTAATCATTTGTTAGTTGCTATTTTAAATGTTTGTCCAAATTTGTTTTTTGTGCGTGTGCAAAAATTTGCCATGATTTTAACTTATTTGATTTAATTTGCTTTTTGTACATTGCTCGTTCTCGCTGTAGGTGCGTGCGCGACCTCGGATCGCCGGTATTTTTAAATCTTTTCCTGAGGGCCGAAATTTTATTTCTTTGAATTTTGAGATCATTATTCCACCAATCAAATGTGGGGTATAGTTTTAAATTTTTGGTTTTAAGGGACTGATCGCAAATATCTTTGATTATTGTATTAAAATCTGCTAGCCAATTGTCTAATTCAATCTTGGTTGTGGAGTTTGAGAGCGTATCTAGAAGATTATTAATTTTTGGTTTAAGTAGTTTATTAATTTTTTTTAAATTAGTGTATTTAGTTTTATATCTTTTTAGTTCCACTATCTCGGGTTTTAGAGCCAATGAGAAATGAATGTACCTGTGGTCCGATGTACTTTCAGTTTTCTCATCCACGAACCACGAGTCAACGTAGTCTACTAGATCCTTGGTACACAATGTTACGTCTGTATTTCCTTTACAGGGACGTTTAGGCTGTCCTATAAATGATACAGGAGCTTCCGTGTCATTGGTAAGTGTTAGATCGTTCGACAGCAATAAGTATGTTAGCATTCTTCCCCGATCGTCCTCTTTTTGGTATCCTAGCAATGCTAGGTGCACATTTAAGTCCGCTCCAAGGATGAGGCCATGTAGGGGTGTAAAGTGGTCAAGCCACTTCATATCCTCCCTAAAGTCACTCCTGGGAGGAGAGTAAGCTGATCCAATTGTGACCTTTCCAGTTGTTGTAGTGAGGTTTGCAGTCACTGAGTTACCGTCTTTATAGGTTTCAATTAATTCGATGTCTTTTCTTTTTGCTATAATGGCTGCGGTTTTATTATTTGACTGAAAGGATATCCAGTCCTTTGGAAGTGCCCATATTTTTTTTTAAATGGTAATAGTCCTGTATCAGTAGAATTAGTATTTTTTCCTTGTTAGCATAACCCATCAGGTTAGTGGTGGCTGATCTTGATCGTTGTAGGTTGATTTGAAGGAAAGTTATATTAGTTGGTTTATATTTTTTGGTGTTTTGATTATCAGGATTTTGGAGAATTTGTATATGTTATCCCTCTATGTCGTTGTTTTCTTCTACATTTGTTTCGACCGAGTTGTCTTTTTCATTTTGGTCATTACTGTCTACTATTGCGTTGAACTTACAGATCTTCCTTTAGACAGTATATTTCGCTGTTGCGTGTAATAATGAAAGGCTGGGCAGTCAGGGCTACTTGCCTCATGGGGGAAAAAATTTGGTGTATTTAAACAGTTGAGGCAACGGAATTTTTTTTAATCTATGGATCTACCTTTTTTACCTGTGATTAGTGGGCATATGTTTGATTTGTGCTCCTTTGCACAATAGTTGCATACTGCAGGTAGTCTACAATAATCTTTCGTGTGACCAAACCTTTGGCAGTTTTGGCATCTCACCAATGGCATATATAGTGAAATTCTGCATGTATTAAAACCAAGGTTTATTTTTTGCTGCTTTATTAATTGCGATGATAGCCAACTCTTGACTTCCAGCACCAGCTGATAGAACTGTGCACCATCTCTATATATCTTTTTACTGAGAGAAATTGGAATCTGCGTAATGTACTTT
This sequence comes from Maratus speciosus, assembly GCA_963932465.1. Classification (NCBI taxonomy): domain Eukaryota; kingdom Metazoa; phylum Arthropoda; class Arachnida; order Araneae; family Salticidae; genus Maratus; species Maratus speciosus. The sequence continues at coordinate 520,981,710 of OZ010795.1, read as the reverse complement.
TCTTGAAGTTGTTGTATCACTTCTTGGGAATCGTATTCCGTAGGTATACCGAGTAATATTATTTCCCTCAGATTCATTGATTTAAATGTTATTTCCATGATGTCTCTAAGTGAATTAATATTTTCAATTGCTTCTAAGAGCTTTTGAGTTGCTTCGTCATTATGAGTCTTGATTATGAGGGTATTTCTATCTCTCGCTAATTTGCAGTAGATTTGTTGGTCTTTTACTATATTTTTTTTCTCTTGTGAGAATTTTCCTCATTTCGTTCAATGTTATTGATGTATTTTGTCTCCTGCGAATTAGTATTGCTGCTTTTGAATATTTATGATGCATTTTTGTGATATCTTTTCTGTACTTGATGGAATTTGGAAGACAGCAGCATATGACTGTACTTGTTGTTCTTTATTGATGTTTGTCTGAGCTATATCCTGTTGTTGTTCTGTTATATTTCGTACTTTTTGAACTTCTTTTGTTATTTGTGATGAGAGGCTTTGTATTGATTCCAATAAAATTTGAAAATTTGAGAGTTCGATATCTAGAGAGCTTTGTTGTATGTATTTTTGTATGACGTTGTTTTTATTTTTTAATTCTTCTTCTTTACAGTTTAGTACCTCTCGAAGCTCTTTCAGTTTTTCGTCCAATTGTTGTTCTCGGGCTGACGTCTCGTCCAGAATTATTTTGTAATTTTCTGCTGTTTCGTTGGTTTTATGATTATCTATTTCATATTGTTTTTGAGCAATTATATTCTGGAGTTCTTCAATCTTTTGTTGTTTATCTAATGTAACTTGATGTAGGGTGTTGTAATTCGCTGCATTTTGTATTATTTCTTCTTTTAATCTGTTAATGCGATTTACTGATTCATATATTTTCCTCCGTAAATATTGCAGGTACTTGTTAGCCTCTAATGTATCCTTAAATCATCTCTTTAGGGTCAGTGATTTATATATTTCAAGTGTTTCTTTAGCTGACATGTTTTGGATATAGTCCAGGCGCCAAAGGTAGTTGAGTATGCAAAATGTGAGGACCGGCAACTATGCTCAAATTCTTTTACCTGAGACCCTAAATAATAGAAAATCACATGTTGCCGGCAGCTGTACTGGTCCCTTTCCCTTTTCCCCACCCCTCTCTCCGCTCGGCGCGTTGCTGAGTCATAGCACTCGGAAACGTCAGTAAAAGAGAATTCGTAGCCCATAACGGTTTATTTTTACGTATCTAAGTAATATTATTTAAGTTTTTTTGCAGTTGAGTGTCTTATTAGTGTGTTTTATTTAAATAAAAGGGCGGAAAATGTCACTACAAGTGATAAATCTAAATAAGCGAAAAGTAAGTGAATTGTCGTGTTTGTTTTGTGATAAAACGGGTGATTTAGTGAAAAATCCAAAATTACAGACGTTTACTACTATTCAAAGAGCAGCAGATCGCAGAAAAGATGACATTAGTAAGAAATTAGAAAGTGATACAGACTTTATTGCCCACAATTGTTCTTGGCATCGAGCTTGTATTGCAACTTATATTAGTGAAGAGAAAATCAGGCGTCGAGAATTAGCATTACTAAAGCAGGAGAATGCCTCTGTTCCCACTTCCTCTACAGAAGCAAATGTTTCAGGTAGCCAAAGGGTTCGTCGGTCATCAAGAATTGAATTAAAAATTGATACAAGTAATAAATGTTTAATTTGTGGTAAACAATCAAGAAATAAGAACAAAACTCTTCTTTTATGTTCTGAAATTTCAGCAGCGGAACAAATTTTAAATATTGCTCGAAAAAAACAAGATGATGTTTTCACTAAAATTAGCATTTGCGAACATCCAGCTGATTTATTTGCAATGGAAGTGAGGTATCATAAACATTGTTATCGTGATTATCTACGGCAACCAAGAAACTCTGAAAATCCAGCAGGCAGACCTTCAAGTCAAATACCACATGGCATCCTTATGGAGGCATTTGAAAAGCTAATCGATGAAATGAAAGATAAATTAACATCTCACTCTTTTGAAGTGTCATTCTTGGGCAAGCGACTAGCTGAACTCACTGAAATAGAAGATGCAATTGTAGAAAATCGCGTTATGAAATCACTGCTCATTGATAAGTATGGTGAAAATGTTTTATTTTCATATCCGAGCGATAGATCAAAATCATCATTGGTGTTTATGGGCAATATACCACTGGATGAAGTCATTGAACATATTCGTACCGTAAATTCAACAAACTACACTGTTCAAGTAGCTAAACAACTTCGAAAAGAAATACTAAATACCAAAGTAATGCCAGATGGGTATTTATGTGATGAAATTTTAATTGAACAGTTTTTACAAAAAGGTCAATTACCGAATAACTGGCTAATGTTTATGCAAGCATTGTTCAGTTCAAAGAATAACAAATTAAGTGAGAATTATAATCGACGAGCGTTATCAGTGTTTTATGATATGTATTTCACGATTACTGAGAAACACACTCCAAAGCATATAGCTTTAGCTCAATCTATACATCATTTGACTCGATCAAAACAATTAATCGTTATATTGAATAAATGTGGGCATAGCATTAGTTACAAAGCATTAAAAAACCTCGATAATGAAGTAACAACGTCAATTGTGTGTGAAGATATAGACAAGAAATTGCTTATTCCTAAAAATATAGTTCGAGATTCATCGTTATTTCTTCATGGAGCTATAGATAACAATGATTTCAATGAAGAAACATTAAGTGGGAAAGGCTCGACCCATGTTACAGCTATGGTGATATATCAAGAAAAAAAATCCACTGACAATGAAGTTAATCTAATTAAAATGAAACCTACAGTAGAGTTGAACGAATTGGATTTAAAATTTTTAAACTGTCAAGCAATTCTTCATTTTCAAGAAAATATGCAGCCTTCAATACCGGACTATAAGGACAGTAGCTGCTTATTAAATAATAATCAAAACAATTTACAATTTGATAATTTGCTCTGGGTCTTGTGTAGACTGCAATATAGTCTATCAATAAATAATTTCTGCCGATCATCTACAAATTCGGTACCAGGATGGACTCCATTTCAACAAATACTATCGTCTGAAACCGCACCTGTTTCTACTGTTGGATTTAGCCCGGTTATACCTCAGCCACCGACTTCCAAAGACGTTGTGTATACCGCTATGAAAAATTATGTCAACGTAAGTCTTGCACTCGGTAAAAAAATAGCAGTACTCTCGTGTGACATGGCTATATATCTTATCGCTAAAAATATTCAGCTAACAAATAAAGAATTTGACAATTTAATATTGAGAATTGGATCATTTCATTTACAAAAAAATTATTTGCGGTGCTTGGGCCAATATGTAGAAGAGAGTGGACTCGACGGTATTCTTATTGAAGCCGATATTTATGGTGAGAATACTTTGGCATCAATTCTGAAAGGTACTCATTATAACAGAGGTATTAGAGCACATAAGCTCTTATACGAAGCCTTAAGAAGCATACAAATTGCCGAATTTATAGAATGCATGAATTATTCTCAAGATTTTTTACAACAGCTAAATATTTGTCTTCAGGAGATAAGAGAAAGTACAGTAGATAAAGATCATTCTGGCGTAATCGAAAAACATGATCAATACAAAAGAATAATTACAGATTTTTTAATGAATTTTTCACATTTTTTGCGCACCATGAGCACTGAAAATCAAGTATTCAAATATTTAAACAACTACTGCGAAATGGTAGAAATTTTGTTAAATTCAGTTATGGCTGATAGAAATAGTAATTATGAATTACATTTGTTAACTACTCGACAAATGTTACCGTTCTTTTTCTCCATGAATCACACGAACTACATTCGTGGAGTCACTCTTTATTTACAAGATATGATAAAACTACCTTTAGAAGTTGAACATGATATGAAGAGAGGAATGGTGTCCGTCAAACGAACGGAAGGTAAATTTAATGCAGTAAGCCCCGACTTAGCATTAGAACAGTCTCAAAACCGATCTTCAGCAGTTACTGGAGGATTGATTGGCATTACTAAAAATGAAGAAGCGATGCAGAGATGGCTGCTCCTTTATCCGTTCAAAAACAGTATTCACGAGGCTTTTTCTTCATATCTCGAAATACAAGCAGACTCTACAAGTGACATTAATTATCATAATGAATGGACACAATCCAGGATCAATAAAGACGAAAAAGATATTCAAAATATAATAAAGTATATTATTGCCTGCAACCCTTATAATGATAACGCGAATTGCGCGCTTCGAAATATTTACACTGGTGAACTTGCTGAAGAATCTTCTGTGCAATGTTTGCTAAATATACAGGAAAATGGAGAGGCTCTGTTAAGAACGTACGAAGATGAGCGATTCGTACTCAAAAGCAAAAAGTTATCTGATCCTATTAAAAAAAATAAATTTAGCAATTTTGTAACTCATTCACAAAAACAAAACAAGAGTACTTCTAATAAAAAGTTACAAGATGCAACAGATGTAAGTCTCATTCAGAAAACATTTTTGTTGGCTAATCAACGTGGATTTGATGCAAAAGTTTTAGCATCTTTCGAAATTTTGAATTACTGCAAGTACCTTTTTGACGCTGAAGGGTTTTACAGGAAATCTCCAAAATCACAACTCGCCCTTGAAATTGAAAATAATCATAAGTGTGGTACTAACACGCGGCAGGATATTTTAAATCTACCTTTTTCAAAAATTTACATTGTTGATGGTATGGCACTTGTTCATCGAATCCAATTAAAAAATTTCAGCACATTTGGCGATTTTGCTCAAGCTTTTTTCAATAGAATTCAGAATCTTTTTTCGCAACCAAATGTAAAACGAGTTGATATTGTATTTGACAGATATGATGATATTTCAATAAAATACTTGGAATCAACGTTACGGAGTAAAGGTCAAATGATGAAAAATTTCATAATTTCAAATGAGCACACCAAAATTCCAGCTAATTGTAATAATTTCTTTTCAAGCACTGAAAATAAGTTACAGCTTGTTCGATTTCTATGTACTGCTGCCCCTAGATATGCACAAGTAAATGAAGATTGCGAGTTATATATTTGTGGAGGATTTGAAGATCCAACAAAATGTTTCAAACTGCAAGGTTCTTCATTTTTTGAAGTACCTGACTTGAATTCTAACCATTTAGAAGCGGATTCACGGATGTTTGGTCATATATTTCACGCAGTGAAAATCAAACTTGGCCATATCATAATCATTTGCGCTGATACAGATGTTTTCATTCTCGGAATTTACTTCTGGAACAAGCTTGCACGTCTAGGCTGTTTAGGTCTATGGTTCGACGGTTCCTATAAGAAAAAATTCATTTCAGGATGTCATCTGGCTGCTCAATCCCTTGGAGAAAATATTTGTGGTATTTTGCCAGCATTACACGCTCTGAGTGGTTGCGATTCGACTAGCAGATTCGGCTCGAAAAAAAATGCTTTAAACGCTGCATCGTTGGATTTTGCACAAGAAGCTTTAAAGCATTTGGGAAATCCGTACCTAAGTGTCGAACAGCTAAAAGAATTGGAAAACATTTGCACCTATCTTTTTTCAAAAAAAATTTCAACGGCTGATGAACTTCGGTATAAATTAATTTCCCAAAATATCGGTTTCGGCTTAAATTTATTAAAAGTTATTTGCACATCAGATGCTCTACATTTACATCTATTGAGAGCTTCAGCACAAACATATGTATGGGTGAATGCTGACCAAACTTTACTACAGCCTATTGATTACACCTTCTTAGGCTATGAAAGGAAAGATGATAAATTATACCCACGACAAATGACTAAGCAACCACTGCCGGAATTGTTGATTCAACCCTGTAAATGTACATCCAATTGTAAAACAATGGCTTGCTCTTGTAAAAAATTACAGATTGATTGTATTGCGTTATGCAAATGCATAAATAACGATTGTCAAAATAAAAAAGATTGATGATTATACTTATTTTTATGATATGTTTGAATTTGCTTTTTTGTATTAAATAATTTTTTTTAACAATAATTTTTGTTTTTATTATTAATTTTTCTGTTCTTTTTCCACTTGACTAGCTATAAGTATCTTTAATTATAAAAAAAAAATTGATATTGCCGTTAATACAATTATTTTAATGATACCAAAGCATATGTTCAGTCCATTTACTTGATGTCTAAGGGGGTGGGGTGTAAAAAAAAATTGGACCAATACAACTCCTGGCAACATTCGAAATCATAATTTGCATGCTTTTCTGAGTTCAAAACCATAAACCGAATGCGGTCCTCACATTTTGCATACTCAACTCCATCCAGCGCCCGGTCTAATAGCTTGTTCATTGAATTGAGATATTTGATTGTATTCTTCATTACTTTCATCTAATGGTTCTCTGCAATCATCACTGAAAACTCGTGTCTTATTAATTTCTAACTATTCTAATCGTTCAGTTAAGTTTTTTATTTTTGCATATTGTTTTGCCATACTTTCTTCTAGTTCGTTATTATTTTTGTTAATATTTTCATTCGATCCTCAATTTCCGTTGCCTTTTGTTGTATGAGATTCGCATATTTTGTCTTTCATTTTGTGCCACCTTATCTTTTTTCTTACACCACTCAGTCAATTTATCTACCAGTTCTTTTAATGTTGTTATCTTCTTCTCTGAGGTTGTATCAATTTTAGTTTCCGGTGTTGACACACTACTAGGTTTAAACGGCTGTAATGTCTTAATTTGGAGTGTTGTATTCATATCCCTTGCTTCATTTTCTTTAGTTGTTATCGACGTCTCATCTTGGAATCGAACCACTCTCGTCCCATCAAGATTTGTTATTTGTCTTTTCAAGTTACTTATTTCTGTGTTAAGGTCATGTAGTTGATGTTTAAGTATATTTATTTGTTCCATTTTTTTCGGTTATGTCTTCTTCGTAATCTATTATTTGTTGGTTTTTTTGTTCGTATTCCTTTAATATCTTGTTTATGGTTGCCTTATGAGCTTGCTCAGTCTTCTTTTCTTCTGGCGACAGATTTTTGAAGTTTTTCTTAAATCGATTACAATATAAACTGAAAATATCTATCGGAGCATTTTCGGATGTTTGTTGTTGTGATCTTGATCTACTTTTTGCAAAGGAATTCTCGGTTATTGACGAGGTAGACATGGTCCGGTTATGCGTGGTCCGATTGTGTGGCATACTTAGATCCATACAAAATCAGTCTTATTTATTTTACTTCTTATCTTAAGAATATGTTAATTGCACAATCTAAGGATATTAAATATAATGGCCAAATGGTTTGAGGGTCCACTGAACCTCCGTCATACATCATTGAAGGAAAGGTATATAGAAAGTAAAAAGCAAAAACTAGCAGTCTTCACTACTATAAATGACTAAGAGAAAATAATTTAACAAATTGAGGGGATTTTTTTTGAATAATAAAAAATTAATAAAAAAACTATAAGTAAATGATAGAGAGAGAAAATTAAATGCCAAAACAAGAGGAGAAAAGTGGGAAGTATAAGTGAAAAGCCCCCGTGCCTACGAAGTCCATGCAGAGTACAATATTTCAATATGGAATGTTTCCACCGCTTTATAATTTTACTGAGATTTTTATTCAATGATTAGTAATGCTTAAAGATAGATATATTTATCTCATATCCACATGCCATGTAAAATTACATGTAAAATCGCTCAATAAGAGCTTATCTACACCTGTTGTGCTAACGGCCACTTCAGCATCCTTGAAAAATCTTCTTTTTCGATTTCCTACACTACTATTATCTTTTCCTTGTTTTAGAGTTTTTAACAATAATTCTCTTTCAGATCTAAATGTTTCAATTATATTTTTTCCTTTTTTCTGATACTTCATTTTTCTTCAGATATTCGGAACTGCTATTTCTTTACATTAAATCTATTACCGATATGTAAGAGGTATTACATAAATCTTAATTGTGCATGTATAGCCGATAAGCCCCAAGAAAACTTGTGAGTATTAATCTCATATGATGGAATAATTTTTAAGTTATTCATCACCTTGGATTTTCCGTTACAGACATTGCATTTTTAAGTTGATTTATTCGAAGGTAGAATGCTGCACACTGTCATATCTACCACTATTTAAATTTGTGCTCTACATCATATCTCTGAGTACTGAATACTACTATACCCAGTGCAAGAGCAGTAAAGATTTAATTTCTGACAATTTCAAATTCTTCTGCTATTGACTGATCAGTTTCCATGATGAACCTAAACATTATTGGTCTAGAGTAAGAAGTAGAAGATAGGTGTGGATTTAGTCACCATAAAATTTTGATTTTCTTCATTACAGTCCTTTTTTTATATGATGGGAATTGGAATTTTTGAATGAATTTTTAAAATGTCGTTGCTCTTTTAGGGTTTTCAGATATTTTATTTAGCACACCTGAAAAGTGGCAAGTGTTAATACATTTGTGTTCCGGGAATAGCGAATATACAATTTGTCTTTTGGTTTCAATCCACTTAAGTACTCTTTGGTTGTCCAACTTTTTCTGATAATCATTATTACTTCTGTACTGTAAATGTATTTATTGTTAATATTCGAATCTGATCTCAGCTTATTTTACTTCAAAAAAAGTTCTTTAAGCGATGGCAGTTTCACCATCTTCGAGTACTGTCAATTATAAATGAATGGATCGGCCGCTTAATCTGGCCCAACATAACACATGAGCAATATTACAGATTATACTTGTGTAATACATTGTCTATCACGATATTTTTAGAATTTACATGGATTCGTGTGCAGTAACATAATTTTGCAAAATCTCATACAATTCTCTTTTTGAAATTTACACTTCCGTATCTGAAAACAAATTACTTATATTCAACATTTGTAAATAATTGAAGCTGAAATTGGTTGATTTTATATCTATATGTATGCAATTAGAAAAAAAAATATATTACAATGTACTAGCGTGTATAACATTTTTGTCAGTTTTTTAAAATTCATCATATGCTATTAGATTTTCAAATAATTTTTATAGTGACTTAAAATATTAATTCTTAAATATAACATTTCTTAATAACTGTCGTAACTGTAAAATAAAAAGTATCTACATTGTTGTAAAGATCCCATACTATCATTTAAAAATATTTACAAAATAAGTATGTATTTTATTTTAAAATATAAATGGTAATTACAATAAAGCAATCGCCATTCTAAAACGATAATACAAAATTTGGTTTTTGAGTCAATTTTTGATGGTGTTGTTGTGGAGTTAGGCTATTATGAATTTACCTTTTTTTTTGTCCAATGTGTTAGATATTATTTGAAATGCCTAAAAGTGAAATTACTGCAAGTCGATTTTTAGACTTCTTCCAGCTAGATTTGCAAATCTTATACTGTGTTGGTACAATTTAAGAAACAATGAAACAGAAGTAGGCTGCACCTCAAAATCAATATCATGCTCAATTTTTATGTTTTCAGCTTTTCTAACAAATTGTTTACAATGTTATAGAGTATATCAAGACTAGTTTAATTCAAAATAAAGCATAATATTATAGAAACAATATTTTAAATAAAAACTTATCTTTTAATGAAATCCCTTAGAGTTTGCCAAAGATCTGCTTTTGAAGACGCTGTAGAAAATAAACAAATGTATTAACAGAAAAAAAAAAATATTCGAAACTGTTTACGAAAAGTTAACATTTAAGGATTTTAGTTAATAAAATTTATTTCTTTCGTTTTCAGAAATGGATTGTAAGTTTGTTTTTAAACTTTAAAAATTAGTGGCCCACTACTGGTATATCGCTCTCTATTGATCTGTTTACCTAAATCTATTGTTATCTTCGAAATCGCTACAACAAAACTGCATAAATACTAAGCACTCAAACTGAAATTGAGAGGCAGCTGCAAAATCAAAAGCAAAGTCACGTCACTAAAGAACGCATGACACGTACAGGACGGGGTTGAACTACGGAGGATGAATAACTGCTTTCACATCTTGTTTGTAATCTAGTAGTTCTTATATCTATTAGATAGCTGCCCAAGTGCAAGTGTCATCGTTCAATTTGTATTATTATTAAATAATTTAAATGATATTGTATTATTTGCTATTTTGGTAGCAGATGTCAATAAATATGTAAGAATATATAAATAAGCTTAAAAATTTCAAATTGTGTTATTTTCGCGTTTTTTAATAGATAAATAAAATACAAATCATACCCTATGATACATTATTCTATTTTAAACTTTAATTTGAGCATTTTTCTAATCTGAAGTATCTGAATGCCACCTATTTACAAAACTTTTAGGTATTTTTTAATTTACTGCATACTAAATTTATGAACTCCAGATAAATTGACTCCCAATTATTTATGTATAGTATTAAGGTATAAAGTTTTATATATAGGGAGTGCTGTAAAACTCTTGTATGTGCTATGTATTTATGAAAACAAAATACCTTTAATTTGAAAATTGATTTTCTACTTTTTTTTCAATGACAGAATACAAATTGTAAATATATATATATATATATATATATAATCTCTATTCAGACTATATCAAATCACTACTTACTATTATTTCAAATTAATGTTTACATAAAAATATTATTTTGGAACTTGAAATACAAAATATTATTTTTTCATTATTATTTTTTTATTTATTAATTTATTTATTTTGTAATATTTAAAGAAAATCTATTCTTAATAATCTTTGAAAATAGAAATTTATGAAATAGTTAAAGAACATTTTGTTATTATTATTGTAAATATTATTATTTGGAATTATGTGAAACATTTCTGGGCTAATCATTCAAAGGTTTATAAAAGGACCTATTAAATTTGTAACTCAAATTTACTGATAATATGAAACGTTCACTCAAGAAACACCTTATTTTCTTTAACTTATATTAAAGGAAATAAACCTGCTATCTGATTGAAAGCTAAAGAAAAGTTAATTTATTTTGCTGTAATAGAGTATATTTTTGATATTTTGCGACATAAAATGTAAAAATAACTTCCTTTAGCTTAAAAAATACCTCTAGTATATAATGTCAGTTCTTAGAATAAAATGTCACAAACCACGTGTAAATACAATATCAAAAGCATTACAAATAACGCTTTTATGATGTACTCTGTAACCTTTAATAGCAGAAATTTAAGAAATAGTCAAAATCGTTAATAATTATCTTTATTCTAATTAAGTTTTAAAAAGAAGCAACATTTCAGACTGCTCACTTAAAGGGAATAACTGAAAGTAAATAAAAAAAATAGTGTAACGAAGACTTGAAAACAAGTAATAAAACTATTATTCTTTAGTTTAAATTTTTACACGATATCAGCACAACGAAAAAATGCATATTGATTTATCTGTAGCCGATAAAAATGCATTAAAGGCTTTTAAGACATCGTAGAGATCACATTAGGCTTTATTTTAAGCAAATAGAACAGTTAGAAATAATCTTCACTTACATTTTTCTTTTATCCTTTCCCAAACGAACAATAAAACTCTCTTATTTATATGTGTATTCTACAGGGCATTAGACTGAAAGAATAAATGATGCTAAAATTGTCAATATATGTGAATTACACAAACTGTTAAATGAGAAATTCATTTGTTTTGACAGTTGTAGTATTCCCAAAAGAAACAACTGTTTTGTTGTAATTTCTGTTAAAGATATATAAAGCTTTTTACTCGAAAAAAAAATTCTAACGAAAAGTCCCCTTTATTCTAATGTAAAACTGTAGTACATTTTATAATAAGCTTAGGCTTATTCATAAAGTAATTAATGATGTATAAAAATTAATTAACATGTAAATTGGCTCAATTTACAATATACTTGCAACTTTGTGAAATAAGTTTCTAGCCCGCCCATGTCTTATATGAGAAGTCATTTACCAAAATGCAACTTGGCCGTTGATCGCTTCTATAAAGTGGTTATGCACAACTCTCTTAACTGAGAATTACATTAGGCATAGACCGTACACTTCTGAAACGTTTTATGGATTTTAGCATTATTTGTAACCCGGTCACATTAATACAGCTCAATATATATCAATTCCTCTTTTGTTTATGATACCAAAAGAGACTGTTCTCCATATCGCCTGGGTACGGACTGGTCCGCTCAAATGAATTTTCTGCTAGACCTGAACCAGCCTCAGGAATTCCGTATACTTCAACAAATAGTGCAATTAGACCAATTAGATAGATATTGCTTTATCAAATGTTTTGTTAGCCCTATTGGTCCCAGTGCATGTGGATCAATACACGCGTTACTTCATACCTGGGGCCTCACAAAATATTTTCATAAGTAACAGATACCTGTATCTCTTTCTCCCTGATCATGGATCAATCCAACAACACTTATATACCATAAATAAACGAGATTTACTATTTGCATCTGTGGATCCTTATCAACATCGTTACACTACATTTTACATTGCACACTAACGTCCCACTACCATGTTAACCCTACAATGCATAGTGTTATCATTTGGCAACACTTTCAATTTCACTTTATACGTTGTTCAGATTATAATGGTGTATTTGACACATTTCATGTTTCTCATAAATGTTGGTCAAAAGTTAACATCTGATGTTTTTAATATTTTCCTATTCAATATGCAGTTAACATATAATAATTTTAGAGGGAGGGGATTGATGATTAGAAAAAAATCATGTACTAGAGGATTAAAAAACCACAAAAGATGACACTGCCTGACTGGCTATGTTACCTGTTTGACCGTCCAGTTCTCCTGCAAAGTATCGCTGATTGTATAATTTTTTTAGATGACAACGAATTTATATTTACCAATACCCTCTCTTTCTGAGCTAGTTAAGTCAACTCATTGTTCTCAGCTCCCATTTCAGACATGAGCCCCTGTTTTGTACATAATGTAAGTATTTGTCTCATTTCCTTTGGTTTGTTTTATTTCGTAATTTAGTACTTTTGTTATATTTACAAGCATATGCATTTCACTTAATATTTTCCAGCACTAATATTCAAAAAATATGTCTTGTAATTGTTTATGCATGTATAGAACATAGTACAATTCCTGTCAATATATTTACTGATGACACTTCTTATGGGTTTCAGAGTCAAAAATAGCAAACTGAATTGTTCTCTATGTTATTAACTGTTTTAAAATATTGTAAATAGAAGCCATTGTTAATGAATCTTACCATATGCAGTGGATTTGAGTCTTCCGCCCGTAATTGCACTTATACTCTAAAGCGAAAGCTGGGTTCCCGAGGTGGTCATTCCTGTTTCCCTGATTTAAAATATCTCGGATTAAACAGGGGGGGGGGGATCTTACTATCGGATTTTTTCTCGTGTATTTCTTATTTAAATTAACTATTAAATTGGAAAAATATATTTAAACATTATCATTTTATATAATAAATTTTGCTATTTAATGAAATATCTGTAAATTCTAAATAGTTTATATCATATCTCTATCTACTCTACTACACATATCTCTCTATCTACACTATAATTTCTGAATTTACGTTTCTATAATAAATATTTCTTAAATCCTTAATATAAAGATACATTTAGATTAGATTATAGATATTTCAGGGACATGAAGAACGTATTTTAAAACTTTATTGCACAGATTATTATACCGTCCATTAGAATTTAATCTGTTTTATATGAATACGTAGACTAAATCTGAAAGGCTTTTAAGCTGTAAGCAATTTTCTTCGAAACCATTAAGTGTTGTCTTGAATTTTACTTGAAACGTTTTAGGTAACGAATATTGATTCGAACAGAATGTGACCATGAAGAACCAAATTCCAATAATGGGAGATCATTATGTTGGAAAGTAAAATAATGAGGATAGTAAAAGATTTAAAAAAAATGATATTTAATAAGTATTTTACATAAAATGAGACGATTAAATTATTTTTCAGGGTATTATATTACATATTTATTACTTTTATATTTTTTGTATTTATCTTTAAAGGGGAAAATAAAGATAAAAAAATTAAATATTTAATATTTCAAATAGAAGTACATCATTCGAGAATATGTTACGACTTTAACATGGAAATTAATTAATTTATAAATATTAAATTTATAATTACTCTGAAAAATAATTACATTTATAATACCGAAAATAAATATAAAAAAATAAAATTTTTATATTTCAAATAAAAGAAATTTTTATATTTATATTATTCAAGATTATTATTTTCTGAATTTAAGGTGAAAATTATTTAATTTTTAAATATTAAATTTATAATTACTGAAAACAGCTGTGAAAGTTTACAGAACACCGGAGACATACGATAATTTCAATATCATTTTTTCCAAATAATGAAACAAAACAACAACTGAAATTCAGTGCTATTCTGTAAGTCACAAACGTACTTAGAAGAATATCACGATATTTTTTATTTCATTTTGAAATTCTCACATGAACATTATGTGAAAATTGTGCCAATAAAAAAATTGAAAAAAATCTCGAATCTTATTGCATGTACAGTACTGTTCACCTTTTGTCGTTTTTCCGGAAATATTTGTGGAAAAAAACCGATAAATAACACTGGGGAACAATTTTTAACACAATTTCAGCCGTTTTTAATTAAAAAAAAAACATGCTGATTTTTAAAATTGCAATTAATTTTCTTCTATCATGTCAAGTTTTTTCTCTACAGCTTTTATTAATGTGACCAATCTACGTTGAATCGGACGTGAGTCATAGGCAGAAAAAACTTCAGAACTCTTAGCATCAAGGCTGCAAAAGAAAATTTTGCTTGAAAAGGGAGCTAAGGTATCCTCTAATTTCGATCAAAAGAAAGTTAATTTCATTTCTTCAATTCTTTCAAAGTGACGGTGGATTTGTTTATTGCCATAACGTACATGTCCTAATGGAGGGATTGAGAATTCCATCCTATACCGTAACTGACTGGCGACTGTTCATCGATAGCTCAAAGAAGAGCTTGAAACGCGTGCTCCTTCACAAAGGAAATTTATTTAGAGCAGTCCCAATAGGCCATTCAGTTTATTTTCGCGAACAATATGAGGACATAACAGAGCCATTGATTTATTGCAATATCACATGCACGAATGGATCATCTGATTTGACCTTAAAATGGTCTTCTTCCTTCTTGACCAGCAACATGGATGTACCAAGTATACCTGTTTTTGTGCGTGTGGGACAGCAGAGCTCGTGAGAAGTATTGGTTACAGTCGAATTGGCCTCCAAGATCTGACCTCAAACCTGGTGATCCAAACATTTTGCATCAGCCACTTGTCGGCAGAAAGAACATCATATTTCCATCTCTTCATATAAAACTGGGACTAATGAAGCAGCTCCCGAAAGCTTTGTCAACTGAAAGAGACTGTTTAAAATATCTCATTTCGAAATTTTTAAACCTGTCTTTTGAAAAGGTAAAGACAGGTGAATTTGACGATCCACAGATTCGGCAGCTCATTAGAGATGGACAGAAAGAACATCATCGGAACAATGGCAGAACTCCAAAAGAATGCTTGGCTTTTCATTCATAAACATTGTCAAAGACTTTCTTGGAAATACGCGAGTAGAAAATTACACCAAAATTATCCAGAAAGTTTTAGAAAGCTTCAAAATTCTTGGTTCCAACATGAGCATCAAACTTCATTTTCTGCATAGCCATCTTGATGACTTCCGGAAAAATCTTCGTGCAGTCAGTGATGAGCAGTATGAGCGATTCCGCCTAGATTTTAAGCTCATTTACAACGGTATAAAGGTAGGTGGGATGAACATCGGATGGTTGACTATCGTTGGAGCATTTACGCAGTTCTACATTTCTACATTACGCAGTACTACATTTTACGCAGTTCTTCGTACATACAAGTTTACGAGAAATTATTTAATGCAATTGGAAATCAATTTAGCTGTAAGCTTTCTTTTCCTGTTGCAAAATCACAAAAAAATCAACGACTAACGCATATCGAACAGCACTGTACATTTACAAATTCATTGGTAATTGATTTTCCGCTTGTATTTTACTTATTTTTTATCGTTTGCAATTCTATTTGATTTTTTTTTGTGCACATTTCTGAACGTTTTTCTTTATTACTGTTTACATTTATGGGATTTAATTTTACTTTAAGCTGCTTTACAATTTTTTAAAAAATATTTTAAGGCCTCAAAATCTAAATATTTAGTTTTGAGTTAATTCCCTAACCACATTAACATAACGCGTCAAAATAAAATAATCCTTTTACTAGTTTCGTTAGATAATTATTTATTTTTTATAGACAATCATTTAAGTAAATCTTTATAATGTTTCATGAATAAGTATTAACCTGGATAATTATCCTTTAAAAATATAAAGAAGATCTTTGAAGAGCATTATATTTTAAATGTAGTAACATTTTCAAGAGTTTAGACCTATTTTCCTCAGCAGATTTGATGATTACAACAATATCCGCAGGAATAATACAATTTAAACAGAATAATATTTGTTCGCAAATTAAAGCGACGTTATTATTATCTGGAATATAAATTTTGTTAGTTGAAATACCAAATACATACTAGCACTTTAAAAATTTATATATTTAAGCATATGCATATATTTTATGCAGTATAAACTAGAAAGCTAATGGCAAATCATAAGAGTTTTAAAATCTGTATTACATTTTAAAAGAAGAAGCTATCCATAAAGTTCAAAAGTGTGACATTAATTAATATCGAATGCGTATTTATAAGGATCTTTAAAATCGTAAACAATTTAACATTTTATACAATTATATATTATATTACAATTACAATACATTTTAAATGAAGAAACTATCCATAAAGTTCAAAAGTATGACATTAATGAATATCGATTGCGTATTTATAAGGGTGCTTAAAATTGTAAATAATTAAAAAAAAATTATCTTAATTTTTTGTCAACATGTAAAGATTTTTTTCGCATTATCTGAAACAATGTGATGACTTTACAAACAGCTATACTAATTGCAGATTTATGATAAATTTACAGCTATAAAAAATGATTGTGCACATTAAAGTTATATATAAATATTCGTATAATAAAACAATAATGTCCAATATTTGTATTATTATCCATCTTTGCTCCAATGCCACCAAGCAATAGTTAGTATAAGTTGTTAAAACCTTTTACACAAAAATAGAAAATCCTCATAAAACGACAGCTTAAAAAATTACTTGTTATTAAATTGCATTAGCGTGTTATTTCCTCCTAGAACCAGACAAATACAAAGATAAATATTATTTCCGTAGGCTAAAAAAATGTATATAATAATTCACTGCATATGTATTCATCTTTTAACTATATTTAATGTCTGGAGAATGATTAAAAAAAATTATCCCAACCATTACTTTGCTATATATTTTCAATTTTTTAAAAACTTAATTTTATAAATGTCGCATATTTAAAGCGTTAACTTAAAAGGTTTGTATTTCTATTTACGGCTAGAAAATATATATTAATGATGTTTTCTGAAAACAATACGCGTTTATTACAGCAAATAGTAATACAAAAATTATTTTTAATATAAAATACAACTTATAGTAGAAATTATCCTGAATAACATTTCAAAGAGCATTTAAATAAATATTTAATTGTTTACGATTAGTAAAAGCGTGCAAAATCCTCTTAATTATGTATTTGTATCCTCTTAATTATGTATCCTCTTAATTATGTATCTATCCTCTTAATTATGTATCCTCTTAATTATTGTATTTAAAAAATATACATGTTTCATATAACATTTCGATAATTAGTCTCGTAGTTTAAATTAAATTTTTTAAATATAAATTCTTAAACATTTAATTAAATAGTATGTACTTTTTAAGTAAAATTTTTCGAAACACATATAGTTACAAATTTTATTTAAATAGCGTCATAAAAAAGTAAGAATTTCTTATGTATAATAAGTATTAAATAAACAAAATCTAAAACAAACTATATACAGGGTGTTTCATAAATATCGAAACAATCGGCTATCTCCTTAAATATTGCCCCTAGGCACATACTTCCAAATGCAAAGTTTCATAAAAAAGGGTGCAAAATTTGATGAGATAAGTTGCAACTCCATAGGGGGTCTATTTGAGAAAATACAAAAATCAAATTTTAATACGGCCCCCCCGTAGAGTAAAAATTCCAATCAGGAAAATTTTCCTTATCCATTCCTGAATTAAACACAAGAAATGCCATCTTCATATCTATAAAACTCACAGAGTTATGCCCATTTAAATAATCCGTCAGGTTTTAAGGGATTAGACACAAATTGAAGGGCTTATAACCAAAGAAACAATGTTACTTTAAGAGTTGCAGGAAAGATGCAAAACATATATTTATTGAGTTAGAATTTTGATTTTTTTTTCTCTTTTGTGATGGTTAATCATATAATTTACAAACTAAGTCACATCCTGAAATATCTCATAAAGTTTTTTTGAATGATTATAATTTTTCTGAGTAATTTAAAATCGCTATAACTCGAAACAGTATTTGTCGAATTTTATTTTTTTTTCTTTTAATAAAAGAGTAGAGGTCTGCATGGTCCGGAATTTACAGGTCCGGCCAGAAGAAAAACTATCTTGGCACTGCCCAGTGTAAAAATTAAAAGTTCGGCCTAAGCCCGGCACGGCCCTTACATATTTTTACAGTTCACCGTCCAGCTGGGACCGGTCCATACCAAAATCAGCGAAAACAGCACCGTCCCGGCCCGTGGAAAAATCAATTAAATTAATTTAATCAGTATGGATCTCGGGCCAATGCCGGGCCCATGCAGACCTCTAAAAGTCGAAATATAATTTTAATTTTGTTTCAGGATTTATTTAAATATTAATTTTAAAAATATTAAAACATAAATTTAAAAAATGATGCAATTTATTTTAAAAAATCTATTTTCAAAAATATTTTTTTTTTCAGGTTTGCCGAAACAAAATTAATTTAAACTAATCAAAAAAGACATGTTCCAAGTTTGTACTTTTTTTCTTTAACAATTCTTGACATACAATTTAATGACGAGAAATGGTGAAAAAAAAATCCACCATGCAGAAAAACGCCTTTAAATTCTTAAACAAAAATTGTCTCCTATAAAAAAAAAGTTTAAATACCTTTTAAAAAATTGCAGGTGAGTAAAGTAATTCCTTCATTTAGCTTACACTTCTGATTCAGTTTAACTTTTGCCCTTTCCACCTTCTTTCTATACTATTTAAATGTCCGTCAGTTAGTTTAAAGTAAGGCTTTTTCCAACATGCCGATTAAGAGTTTTTCATATTTTTAGCCCTCACAACTTCAGATTTTAAAATCGTCCCAGCGAAATTGTTAAAAAAAAAGTCTGTATTCTAGGGCCGATCCAGTCCTGGACCTTACTTTTTCCTAAAGGCTCGGCCGGGGCAGGCCCAATGTATCTTTTCCATACCGAACCGGGACTGGACTCCTTCTGCCTATGTCTGCAAGGGGAGAAATTTTCACGTTTGAGCCAACCCGTATTAAAATTATTACCTCTGACTGACCTGATCCGTGCTAAAATCAGTAAAATTTAGTTCAGCCTAAAACTTTTCACAAAAAATGCATATATTTTTAAATTGCCATTATTTTACAATTAAACTTAAAAATTCATTTTTTTAAAGGATGGTATATTTCTAGGCAAAAAATTTAAAATGCAGTAAAACCAGTGAAAAAAACCTGCCTATGACGGAATCCTTTCGGAAACGAATAAATGTGTTGATACATACAAAATGAATATAATAATACCTGAAAAAGGAATAGACTACATTTACACCTGCTAAGAATGGAGCTTGTCTCTAACGCATTTTTTACTGTATAGCGTTTTTCAAAGTCTCCAATGCGTGGAATATGGATTAACGATATTAATGATAAGTGAAACATTTACATACAAATAGAGATTCATTAAATATATATATATCACAGCCTACGGCGCTTTTTTATAAATGAACATTATAAACATGAAAAATAAAAGCTATAGTAAGTATTTTCGGTTGGAACTCCTCATACGAAACAATTTTTAACCATATCGACGTAAAAACTGTGTTTTGCAGACATTTAGTCAGGCCGGTCCAAGTTCGGGGCAGAGATTTTAACACTTTCCAGGCCGGGCCGAACTTTATTTTCTATGAGTTGGCTGAGCCCAGGCCTGGATTTTTCTACTCGTGCAGACTTTTAAAGCAGACCTCCAGCATATTTTGAAAGCAAGTTTAAAGTAAAATCTGTACGCTGCTACTTTATGTCCAAAGGGGTGGCGCTGTCTTAAATCGACGTTTAATAACGTACAATTTGCGGATGATCCCTATCTTGCATTCAAAATAAGTCAATAGCTCGTCGCTCAGAGGCATGGGTAAATGGTGTAAGTCACGAATTTTGGTTTACATTATCTCCACGAAGTTCATTATCTCCAAGATGAATTTCTTTGTGTTTAATTCAGGAATGGATAAGGAAAATTGTCCTACTCGGAAATTCTACTCTACGGGAGCTGCATAAAAATTTAATTTTTGTATTTTTTGTTCAAATATACCCCCCCCCCCCATGGAGTTGTAAATTATCTCATCAAATTTTGCACCTTTTTTTATGAATCTTTGCAAGTGGAAGTATGTGCCTAAGGGCAATATTTAAGGACATAGCCTATTGTTTCGATATTTATGAGTCACCCTGTATAAATGTGATGTTTTCATCTTATTTTTAATTACTTCTTTTTTAAAAAAAATAAACTAAATAAAACAGACTTCAGTATAAAATTATTTAATAAATAAATGTAAATAGACTATGATAAAAAAAAAATAATTTCTTTTAATAATGATAAAATGTGTTTTAGGGAAGGCTACTATCTTCCGTATAAATTTACTTAACTGAAGAAAAAAATTAAATATGCAATTTGGCACAACATCTTCATAACAGGTGGTATTTATACGTTATGGAATAATTTAAAATGAAACATACGAAAATAAAGAAGCAGAAGAATAAATGTATTTCTGATTAATCTGGATTTAAAACATAATAATATTTACCACGTTGTCTTTTCATGAAAAATGACGAACATTAAAAAGCAGCGTGTGTGGTTAAAAAAAGTACTTCCAAAAAACAGATTTTAAAGCGTTATCTTAAACGAAAATTAAATTTACGACAAATTTCCATTCATTTTATCTATTTGATCATTAGTTTTAATCTACAGGGTGTCTATAATCAAGCAACCCTATTTTAAATTTGTCGACAGATGAAACTCTTGTTCAGAATGTTGGGAAATTTTGAGTAATTTTTGTGAAAATTTGGAAACAATAAAGTCTTGGGAATTTGTTTGAGCAAATTAATAATAATAATAATAATAAAATTCGCCGCCAGATAGTGTTTTTAACGAACTACACATTTAGCATACATTTACAATAGTTTACAAATTTTATTACAATCAAATATGTTCCACATGATGATTATAATTTTCAAATACCATTTGGAATCGTAAGATTGTATGTTGTCCATAGTTTCCCGCAGTGTGTTCTGAGAAATGCTAAGAACATGTCGTGAAATGCTGTCATTGAGAGGAGGTAAACTTAATAAATAAAATTTCTTAACTGTCTTACATGTATTCTAAATTGCTAATTATGTAATTTGTTAAAAATCTTCCTCTAGTGGAGACATTTTGAAAATTTGTTTTTTCGCTTAAACAAATTCCCATTTCTTTGTTATGTCTTTCATAAAATTGTGCAACTTTAAGAACAACAGTTTCGTCTGCAGACAAATTTAAAATAGGGTCGTTTAATCATGGGCACACTGTACATTAGCGTTATCTTCCTCACCTTCTCCAAAATTGTCTGATACTTATCCATATTTCTTATTTTATTTTTTTTTCAATACCTCATGAACATTTATACATTTAACATTGTATGTTATATGCAAGTTTATGTTTATGTTTATGTTTTTTTTTTTTTTTTTTTTTTTTTTTTTTTTAAATTGTAGAATTTTGTGAGAATGCCTTGCGAAGAACACAAAAATATGATTGAATGAATAAGAAAAGAAAAGTAGTTCCGTAAATTGTTTCCAAACAATTTTTCAAGATAAATTAGTACTCTAGTAACTAGTGTCTAGTTTATATTTTCCTGCGTGGAGAAGATAAAAATACATTTTATTTAAAGACTCTTCAATTATAATTACCGCTAAATTATTTTTGATTTATTTATAATTTGGAACACTATACTATACTTCATAAGATACCCTATTTTAATGTATGGGACAAACAAAGATATTATTAATAATTAGAAGGTATTATTTGAAATAAATTTCTGCAAATTTTGTAATCAATTTATTTTTTGAAAAATATTATGGTTATCTTTCAAATTATCTTTCAAAAAGAAAATTAAAATATTTTTTATTTAATTTAAGAATTGATTTCCTTATTGTGGCGGAAAACATGTATGTTTCATTTTTATACAAAAAAATGTAATTTAAAGTGTGCAGAAAATTTTAAAAGAACTAAAATTTGCTAAAATTTTAGAATTTATTAATTCATGAGATATATCCATACTGCTCCAATAACCGGTTTTATGAAGTTTACTTTCAACATGCAATACTTCTGAAAACGTAAAACTAAAACCTAAAACAATGTTATTCAAGCATATGTTGCTAAAATAATATTTCAACAAAGTCTTTTTACTTTTAAATTATCTTCTATAAATTTATTTTCGTTTGAAGATTACAGAACCAGAACAGATTACAGAAACAGATAGATTCCTATATCTATAATTTACGCACCTAAATATTTCATTTCTTTGAGCACACAATCTTTTGTTATATTACGTGGCCATTTGATAAATTTATCTTGACAAATATTCAACATGATGTAATGTGTAAATTTGCACGAAATACATTTTGTATGAAATATGATTTTAGAACCTTTGTAAAACAGATCACGGAATATGCTGAATTATTCAGATAATATTTTCTTTGATGTTGATAAATTGATGAAGTGTTAAGAGACGTTCAATTGTATTCCTTAAATATACAGACAGTGAATGAAGAGGGAACATATAAAATATTATTTACATAACGGTATTTTAAAGAATTTCTTTCTATAATTATGTAATCATTTCACTTTAATACCGAAGCCTGCTTAGATGGAAATAAATACGACCAATGCCATTTTATACAATTGTTTTTATTTTAAAATGTATAACTGCATAATATTTTAGGGGGCTGGAATACGATTTTTTCCGTTTATAGCAGGATTCCTCTATAAACAGGCTTTACCCTATTAGAAGAAAATTGTTTGATAGTACCATTTTTAAATATCTATATAGTATTTGCTTAGAATTTTATTAAACTAAATTAATATTTACTTAAAGCGATAAAATATTTTTAACAAGACAGAAAAAAAAAAAAACTTTATTTATTCATATTAGACATGTTTCATTGCTCCGAAGGCAGCATAATATAATAACTTAATAATAAATGTGATACAAATATATTCTTTAAAAAATTTTTAAATTAAAACTGGTAAACAAAAATCACGTGAACTCAAGCGTGATATTTGCTTACCAGTTTTCAATTAAAATGTTTTTTGCGAAAACATTTGTATCATATTTATTATTGAGAAAGTTGTCGTCGGAGCAATGAAACATGTCTAACATGAATAAACAAAGGCATTTCTTCGCTTTGTTATAAGTATTTTATCACTTTAAGTAAATATTAATTTAGTTTGATGTATTCAAGTGATTTTTCATAGAAGTTTAGAGAATTTTATAGTTGTTCTTTTACAGTACATTTTACGTTTCATTTGTAAAAATTTTTCATCTAACGATTTTAAATAGAGCTTTGAAATATTCAAAATATAATTAAATTTAAATCGAATTCATTATTTAATTTTTAATAAACAAATTGAAAGTATTGAAAGAAATAAAATGCAAAAACTTAACCTGTGACTTTACCCAACTTTCCACCTCATTCCTGTTCGCGCATCTGAAATCAGACACATTATTAAAACATGGGGGCCATTAAAAAACTTTCTTAATATTAAATGAATTTTCAAATATTTGATACATACATTGGCCTTGTGACCCTACCCCGTTCTCTAAAGACATTATAGTAAATTCTGGCTTTTCAGTTTTACTATTTGTTAGTTAATTTAAAATTTTGAAACAATAAATTAAATGCCCATTTTTTCTGGTTTTATTTATTTATTTTTTTTAAATCAGAACAGAAGCAGGGCGCCCTAGAAGATCTGGGCCCTGATAATTTGTGCCGGCTGTAATTCCCTCTGTACGTGCTTGTATATACTTAAATTGTCACGAAACTAACATACGTTATTGAAATTTACAAAAAGACGTTCACTACTTAAAATGTAGCTTACATCACCAGGCCTTCATTTATAAGAATACACAAGAAACTTCGGATATGGTCTGTCGAAGATAAGAATATTTTAACGATGTTTTAATGCTACAAACCTACTGAAGTTGATATGCGTTTATAGTGGTCGAGATTATAAGCCCATCCAATAACACCGCCATGAAAGAAAAATTTTGTTGTTCTATGTGGCGTAATTAAGACATTTGTAGGGTGATAAAAAATTAAAACTAATCAAATCAGTAACAACTCATAAAACGGTATTACGTTTTAAGTAAAAATACAAGAGGTGTGCATTCATGCTACACGCACAACAGTGGCAATCTGACTGCCAAACACAGATACGGTTAGAGTTATGTTGCATGTACTTCCAAAATATAAATTTCAGTTGCATGTTTACTGAATTATAAAGTCAGAATTATGCTTAGATAAAATGTCAGTAAAAGTTACAGTTAAAGAGTCACAGTAAAAGCTGCAGTTAAACGCTGCATGTTATTTAGACAAAAAATAATGTGCTTTATGTACGAAGCTGAGCGTCAACTTTTTTCTTTTTTTTTATTTTGAGAAACACTCAAAGTATTCAACTCTACGTAGGGATTGTTTGAAATGAGTATTCACGATGCTATTCAATGTCTAACATAATAGAATCTATATGGTATATTGAGTTATATGATAGCTTCTGCCTTATAGAAAATAGTGCATGTTTAACACTATTTCTTACGGTGTCAAATGACACCTTCTATGATATTAATTTATGGTTATTTATGTGTAATTTTTAACTTAAGACAATCATAATTCAACGATTCAGTGTATTTTAATGGATTTGTGATTATTTTAATTTAAAAATAATGTTTAAAATAACCACAAATCAAAATATTAAATTGCGTCGTTTGACTCCGGTAGAAATAGTGTTAACGTTATTTTAAATCTTCTAAAAATGATTCAGTTACATTTTAATCTATGGTGAAAAATTTCTGGAAACGCGTTATCAATCGTATTGCATTTTCAAGTTTAACTAAGCTTCAATATACACTGGTTATCAAAAATTAAGGAAAAGTCACAAAATGCTAATTTTCAAATACGCAAATTCTCAAAAGGAAGTAATATAATTTGAATAATTACTATCTCTGCAGAACAGCTAGTCCATATAACATCTCATTCAGGTCACACATGGTCACAAGAGTCACAGTCACTACGGCGAAACAAAAAATAGGAAATTCCATACGTCTCTTTTATGAGTCTCAAATGACTACTATATGTAACTCCACTGACAGGTCACTGTGACTACTGCTTTGTGACGAGTCCCTAGGAGACTTTGCAATGTCGTTTCATTGAGACTCTCGTGGACTCTCATCTGCAGATTCAATTTCAAAGTCATTGTGCACGTTGCATTATAATAAATCACCAAATAATGTCACATTAAAGTCACATGATGACTTTCTGTCACATGACCTTGTCAAATGGTGATAGAGACCCTACTGTAAAGTCACCACTGTGAAAAGTGGTGAAAAGTCACCATGTGACTTTAATTTGACATTATTTGGTGATTTATCATAATGCAACGTTCACAATGACTTTGAAATTGAGTCTCCAGATGAAAGTCACACGAGAGTCTCAATGAAATGACATTGTGAAGTCACCTGGTGACTCGCCACAAAGCAGCAGTCACGGTGACCTGTCAGTGGAGTCACATATAGAAGTCATTTGAGACTCATAAAAGAGACGTATGGAATTTCCTATTTTTTGTTTCGCCGTAGTGACTGTGACTCTTGTGACCATGTGTGACCTGAATGAGATGTTATATGGACTAGCTGTTCTGTAGGAATAGTAATTATTCGAATTATATTACTTCCTTTTGAGTATTCTCGTATTTAAAAATTGGCATTTTGTGACTTTTCCTTAATTTTTGATAACCAGCGTAGTATGTGCTATGTAGAAGTTGTATAGATTATATATAGGACTGCACACAAGGGGTGCATTTATATATAGACCTGCACAAAAGGGATGCATTTATATATAGAGCTGCACAAAAGGGATGCATATATGTATAGGGCTGCACAAAAGGAGTGCATATATATATAGGTCTGAATTAAAACACATTACTATCTGTCAGCGGAAATTGTCAAAAGTACGTTTTGAATTGAGTTATAAGTTTTCAAATGTAAATAAAGTTTAGTACATTACATGTGGTAAATAAGTTGTAGGGATCATAAACTGAGCAGCACAAAAGAATTCGAATTAATTACAGTCTCATGTAATTGCCGAAAGGACGTTTTGAGTTAAGTTAAACGTTTCCTAACATAACTAAAGTTTAGTACATTACATATGGTAAACAAGTTACAGAGATCATAAATAAAGCAGCGCAAAAGAGTTCCTGTTAAATTGTTAAATGTTTATTTTGAACTGTTATACGCAATTTTTACATAAACTAAATTAACACACGCATATATGGTGTGCATAAGGAAAATACACTTATATACTCTATTTATAATAATACTAGCTACCTTTATATAGTCTTATAATAATAAGCTCGACGCAACAGCGGTCGTTCGGTAGCTTCAGAGGCTCAAGTCCTCCGTTCCCGCTTTTAAATGTCTTTAATTTGTGTAATTTCACTTTTTAATTTGTTCGGCTTTAATTTTTGATTTTTTTTTTTGTCAACCTGACTTCCGGTACAGTCTCTTATACTCGGAACGTGGCTGGGACGTATGAACCTTGCTTCCACAAAAGAGTCGGAATAAGAGAAGAAAAGCTTATGGAAAGAGGCCACTCACCACGGCGGTTGACCCACCCACCCTCCGCCAAACGCTGACCGAGACTAATAATAAGCTCGACACAGCAGCGGTCGTTCGGTAGCTTCAGAGAGCCGAGGTCTCCGTTCCCGCTTTTCGATGTCTTTAATTTGTGAAAGTTCACTTTTAAATTTGTCCGGTTTTATTTTTTGATTTTTTTTTAACCTGGCATCCGCTAGAATCTCTTACAGTCACGTCCCGAGTATAAGAGCGGGATATCTAGCGGAAGCCACGTTGGAAAAAAAAATTAAAACCGGGCAAATTTAAAAGGGAAATTACACAAATTAAAGACACTGAAAAGCGGGAAGGTAGCGCTCGGTGCTCTGAAGCTACCGAACGACAGCTGCTGCGTCGAGCTTATTATTAGAGGTATTATAGGAGAGAAGGAATTCGGATGTTTCATGATGATTAGTGTCGTGTGTGGATGTAGACTGCGAAATATGTATTTTTGTTTGACTATGGACTTTCCCGCTAATTAAAACTTCATTATAATATTTTGATGAATGGCAAATTTATAGATGTAATCTAATCTATGTATGAAAAACCTATCACTTGTATAAATGCACAGAGTGGCGTTAAAAGATTTGAATGAGTTTTAATTTTTTTATCAGTTACTCATATATGGGCAACGTAAATTTCAAAAGTGTCAAGCTAAGCTAAAATATACGATTATGTTAGAGAAATAATTCTCTCAATAATTTTTAGAAGGAACCATTTTATTCTACGGTGGTTACAAGAAATTTCAATTTTATATCGTTTAAATTATTTGAATTTTCATAAAATGAAACTAGTTGGATGTGCCAATCCCAAAACTTTCTTCTATCTTATACATCTTAATATTTCAAAACCTAGTTACACATGTTAATACTTCTATATTATTAGTTCAATACTATACCAACTTTGATTTTCATCTTAAATTTCTGCCCAAGTCAATTAAACGGACTAAAAACGAGTTAATCTATATCATGATATTTGTTAAAATTATTAATTTTCCTTATTCTGTCGTTATCAGCCGTTTGCGAATAGCCGGCATAGCAGGTAGCGAGATCCCGCCGCTGCATGAGCCGCCGATGCACAATAGAACTACGAAAAATCAAGAAAAGTATACAAAAATCGCTAGCACGGAGCCCCTTTACCGCGCAATATTTCCAAATTCAAGGAGAACCTGTTGGCCAAAGCCAAAAACAAGCACAAACATTTTGGTTCAATTGTATGCATAATTTTATACGCTGTTCGATGGTACAATAATGAAAATGGCACAGAGGTCGGAATTATAGCGACCCCTTCTTTCGGAATTTTTTGAAGTTCAGGGAGGACTTGTTTGCCATAGCCAGAAACGTGCACAAAAAATTTGGTTCAATTATATGGATAACTTCATACACTTTTCGATGGTACAATAATGAAAATGGTACAGGCATCGCAATTATAGTGCCCCCTTCCGGCAGAATTTTTCCAAATTCAGGGAGGACCTTCGTGACATGACCAAAAATAAACACATAAAATTTGGTTCAATTCTATGCATAACTTCATACACTTTTCGGCGGTACAATATTCAAAACGGCACAAAAATTGTACAAAAATCGCTATTACAGCGCCCTCTACGAGCGATTTTTTTACAAATTAAGGGAGGACATCCTTGCCATAGCCAAGAACTTAAAATTTTTTTTGGTTCAATTCTATGCATAACTTCATACGCTTTTCGATGGTGCAATATTCAAAATCGCACAAAAATCGCTATTACAGCGCCCCCTACCAGCGAATTTTTTTCCAAATTAGGGAGGACCTGCTTGCCATATCCAAAAACTTAAAATAAAAATTTGGTTCAATTCTATGCATAACTCCATACACTTTTGAATGGTACAATATTCAAAATCGCACAAAAATCGCTATTACAGCGACCCCTACCGGCGAATTTTTTCCAAATTCAGGGAGGACCCGCTTGCCATATCCAAAAACTTAAACTAAAAATTTGGTTCAATTCTATGCATAACTACATACACTTTTGGATGGTACAATATTCAAAATCGCACAAAAATTTTTATATCAGCGCCCCCTACCGGCGAATTTTTTCCAAATTCCGCGAGGACCTGCTTGCCATAGCCAAAAACTTATAATAAAATTTTGGTTTAATTCTATACATAACTTCATACACTTTTTGATGGTACAATGGCGACAGACAGACGGACAGACGGACAGACTGACAGACTGACAGACGGACAGACGGACGGACGGACAGACGGACAGACGGACACACAGACAGACAGACATTTTCTATAAACATGTTTTTTGGAATCTCTGACCCCTAAAACATGCAAATCCGTCGAAAACCGGAAGTCGAAAAAAATTTCGATTACAATACTTTCTTCTATTGAAGATAGAAGAAAGTAAAAAACCTGACCGTTATAATTCACCATTAGAAAATTTTCCGTCAGTAGAATAAGGGATCATTTATTACAAATAGAATAGTGTACTTTACAACAAAAGCATGTTAACAAGTAGTTAAAAAGGATGATAATATGTGGAACAAAAATATTACATAGCATTATTGAATATCGTGAAATGTTTACAATTACGCAAATTATTTAGACAAACTGAAAATGAAAATGTAAAGGCTGGTTATCATTAAATCGCCAACGCCATAGGAATTATAATATATATATATATATATATATATATATATATATATATATTCTACAAAAGAAAATTTAATTGTTCTTATAAATCAATGAAAATTTAAAACAAAATGTTATTAAAGAATAAGTTATGGTTTATCCATAAACGACAAAGCAAATTTTTAGAAAAAAGGTATTTTATAAAACACTCGACTATTGACTTGAAATTATATAATATTATTATTATTATTATTATTATTATTATTATTATTATTATTATTATTACTATTATTAAGCCCCAACTTGTATTTCATTTGCTTTTTTAATAACAAAATAAGTGTAAAAATATATGAAAATTCTGTGCTATTGAAATATGTCAAGCAGGACGGTCGTTCTGCCAAGCCAAGCTGAAAAAAAATGTTAACCTCGCCAAACACACAAACGCCAAGAATAAAACGCAAGACACCGTAACTGCTTATTATACTGAAGGCAACTTCTCCATGTTAAATTGACCAAAAATGCCAGCGTAAAATTTCCCATATCAAAAGAACCAATCATCGCAGAAAAATAAAACTAAAACCAAAAGGACCTAATCAAGAAGATCTTCAATTTGAGATCAAATGCATCCTCATAAATTAATTATAAACAGATATATAGATTTTTTTAAATAACGTCGAGATAGTGAAAATGACAGATTTATTTTCTTCGTCACAACTTATGTTTCAATCGAGGTAGAGACTTAAATAATGGGCAGAAAAAAGTAAGGATTGGATTTTTGGACAGATATTTACTCAATCTACGTGCTTTTATAAAATTCAGCTTTAAAAACACAAATTTTCTATTCTTAATTAGCGAAAAACTGTTAATTAATTCTACAGTTTACAAATTATGCCAAATAGCGATAAACCTGCCAAAACATTTTAGAAATCTTATACTTTTCTTTTATATTATCCTTTTGCATTGATTTCATCGAAGAAAACTATGGCCGAGATCCAGATAGATTTTTCGCTGTTAGCGAAATGAGTTTGACCAATCAGAAGCCAGAATGTTTGAGAATTTTTTCTGTTTCTGGATCCCGGCCAAAGACTTTTAAGATACATAGACCTGCAAACTGTCCGTTTAACTGAGGAATTTTGACCACAGCTGTTGTACGGCAGTATATATGTTTTATATTTTAATTTACCTAAGAAAATGCTTTTTTCAGCATATTTTGTCATTGCGGATCATTAAGTATTAGTCTACCCTATTTCATTTAGGCCTTTAAAAAAAAATACCTTATTATTCATCAATTCTTTTGTTTTTTTTCGTATAGCAAGTAAGTATTTCAATAAACATCCTACAAGGATAAAAATATAGTGTTGCTTTCGTTAACACGCATTTTTTTAATTTTCTTTTTGCATAAAAATTAGTTTAACAAACGTAGATTTCTTTACAAGTAATTTAAAAATTTTTAAATTACTATTATTATGTTACAGTTGCTATCTTTAATCTAAACTTCCTTACCAGTTACGATTTGTAAGTCAAACTTAAAAAAAGGTGGAATTATAATGTTTAACAATCTGTTTCCATATAAACTTCGTCTTTATTTAGGTTTATAAGGCATGTTAAAATTTGGTACTCATTTTCAAACATACCATCCGTAAAATTATTAATAAATCGCCTTATTCAACTTTATTTCTGAAAATTCAATACTTATAACGCATATTTAGCTATAAAAAATAGCTTCATGTAAAAAGATATGCTATAAACTTTATATATTTTGATAAAAATTCATTTTTAAGCTCATTCTAGCCATAGCACTTAATGGTAAATAACCACAGCTGACGTACAAACCTCGCGGTTCTGGTGTTTCAATTTATTTCAGATAGCTGCCATGATTTCGCATAATTTTAAATGGGAATCGCCTGTCTATGTATCTTAAATGTCTTTGATCCCGGCCTATGTCATAAAAGTTTTGAGTCATTTTCTTAGTGCCATGGATGCTTAGTTCATGGTGCCAAAAACGCTAAAATATTGTATCCCTTAAATGTTCAATGATACTGCTGCAATATGCAGATCGCAGCGACATCTGCAGGATATTTTCTGCAACTGCAAGAAATTGCTAGTCTGTACAATGTAATAATAGTAATACGAAAATCCCGCAGATGTCGCTGCGATCGACACTTGAAATTTTAGCAGTATCATCGCACATTTAAGGGATACAAATTTTTAGAACTGTTTGGATAGCATATTTCCACACAATGTACTCTAGGCGCTGTATGAGAAACAACACCATAACAGAGAGCCTTTATACATAAGAGTGGTGATATATGCCCCGGAGGCACGCTCATTTCAAGTTTTTGTCGAAAGTACGGCAATCCGCTTTCTTGAATAGTGGATATTCAATCTACGTTATGATCACATGGTCAAGGCAAGAACGTCTAGCTTAAAGAAGGGAAGGCTCCATCTACGTAATGTAAATCCCCGCCAGCCAATGAAACAGTTCATGGGAGAAAGCAGTAGTACACTGTTAAAAATATCGTGAAAAATTACCTCTACTCTTAAAGGCTATCTGTATTCTGACAATGAGAACGCTTCATAGGCGTTTATGTAGCGTTCTCATTCGTCAGAAAATAGAGAACCTTTAAGAACAGATGTAATTTTTCACGATATTTTTAACAGTGTAGTTTCTTGTTTCCCTTCTTATCAGTTAGAAATTCTTTGGATAAATTACCGGTACCACGTGACTTTTTCAGACCCGAAACCATGTTTGGGATATCCTCCATTATAAGATACGCGCATGGACGATCTCTATTAGACTAGGGAAATAATTCAACATGCATTAGCTTGACGGTAATGGCATGCTCGCAATGAACTTTAACGATTTGTTTTTATCACTTTTACCAATAAACATTTATTGGCCGTATGTCGCTACTTCTTTATAGAGACATACTTGTTCCTAATTAGATCCCGGCCTTAATGTATCAAAATACGGAGTTTGCTTTCTGTACTATTCCTGAGCTCAGCGATAGCGTCTAGAAATATAGGCCGGGATCCAGGTACATTTTTGAAAACAGTGAAAAGTTAGCAAAAATTTTGGCTTCTGATTGGTCAGTCTCGTTACGATAACAGAGAAAAATCTACCTAGATCACGGTCATAGTGTGGAAACCGGCTATTCCAGTAATGCTTTAAAAAGTGCTAAAAATTGAATCCCATAAATATTGAAAAATGCTGAATGACAAATGTCGATAGGAGCAACATTTTCTAGATCTTCTCTAAGCGAAACGTTTTCTTTTGAAATAGTTACGTTAGAATTACCATATTTCGCTGTAATCGACATTAGTCGTTCAGCCTCGTTCAACATTTATGGGATACAATTTTTTAGCACCTTTTTAATAAGCCGATTTTTAAACTATACCTTCCAGAAACTATTGCTCCGTTATAGCGTCTAGATTATATGTTGTAGAAATTGACTATCCCAGCAATACTTAAAAAAGCGCGGAAGTATTGAATCCCTTAAATGTACAACGATGTCGAATTCCAAACAGTCATTTGCATCGACATCTGCAGGATATTTTTTAAAGAAGAAAGAGACACGTGTAATGCACCGCTATAGCGTCTAGAATACATAATGTGGAAATTTGCTATCCAAGAACCGTTAAAAAGTGTATCCCTTAAATGTGCACTGATGCTGAAATCCAGGGAGATGATCGCAGCGACATCTGCGATATATTTTCAAATTTCAAAGTAAACATCGTATTATTACAGCGGGTTTGACGCCAAGCACACGGGTACAGCGCCTAGAAGATACAGTGTGGAAAATGGCTACAAAATAGTGCTAAAAAATTGAATCCCATAAATGTGCAACGAAATGTACAACGCTGAATAACAAAATGTCGATCGTAGCGCCATCGTAGTGATTTAAAAAAGATAGACATTCTAAAAGAGACCCTTTAACCTATTTCATGTCATTCCTTAACTAAATTAGCTTATAACAGACCAAAATATCTTATATTTATAGTTTTCGATATTTAACATTCTATAATTTTTGAAAACACAGAGTTTATATTGAAAAGAGTTAGAGATGGCGCTCGTATCAGCATATTGCCGCTGAACATTGTTGGAGATTTATGGGATACAAGTTTTTAGCTTTTTTTAAAGCATTATAGGAATAGCCGTTTTCCACACTGTATGTTCTAGGCGCTGTAAAACAGGTCAGATGTATGTTAATAAAACGTAAAAGAAAAAAAAATGTTACAGCGTCTAGACCAAATTGTCTTGGAGTTTTGGGAAATATCCTGCAGATATCGCTGTGATCGACTGATTGGATTTTCACACTATATATTCTAGATGCTGCAGCACCGCGGTAGCCTCTCTTTTTCATTTGCCACGAAGTAGATATAGATGGCATCATTTGAAACTGTTCCTAAAGTGTGGACAGCTCATCACGTCACACGGAGTTGATTATCTGTACATGGCAATAGACACAAGAAAATCGGCGCACCACTTTGTACGCCATCGTGTAAAGATGATCCAACTCATTGTGACTTTTAAACGTCATGAACTGGCCTATTATGTCATTGGCCACGCTAACACCCTCCCCCTTGCGTCCGCCATATATAGCGGCATCTTGCACTGGAGACTGCTAAATGGGCTGCTATCGGTCAAAATCAAGAAAGAAAAGGGCAGAAGAGGGGGAAAGAACACGTTTTTTATGTAGTTTTCACACGAGAAGATTGACATGTCTGCTCCTCTCCTTTCATAGCTTCATGATGGTGAAATAAACTAACGCCCCCTAGATATTTGAGAAAGTCTTGACACGCGTCACGAAAACATCACAAAAAGCAGGCAAAACAAAGGAACAAACTCATTCATTGGCTCGTGGATATGAACGAACCAATGAATGATTTTTCTTCTTTGTTTTGCCTGCTTTGTGTGATATTCTCCTGACGCGTGTCAAGGCTTTCTCGAATATTTAAAGGGCGTTGAATAGACCGGGATCAATATAGATTTTACGCTATTAGCGAGATGAGATTGATCAATCAGAAGCCTGCATTTTTGAAAACTTTTTTTATGTTTGCAGTAAACACCGAAAAGCCTGCAAGAATGGAGGCTACTCATTGGTCAATCTAATTTTACTAACAGAGAAAAATTTATCTGGATCCGGACATTAA
Source organism: Maratus speciosus (assembly GCA_963932465.1). Lineage (NCBI taxonomy): Eukaryota > Metazoa > Arthropoda > Arachnida > Araneae > Salticidae > Maratus > Maratus speciosus. Next base: position 520,946,915 of record OZ010795.1, on the reverse strand, counting down.
CTTTTGTTTGTTAAGACTATTTTGAATAAAATCAAATCAGAAAGCCAGTGTTTTTTAACTTTTCTGGTTAGTTTAATCGAAATTTTCCACGTCTATTACTGAAAACTGAGTTACTGTACTTTTGACAAAAAATTGAATATGAGTATACGACTTGTACATATGTCACCACTCTAACACAGTGTTGCCAGATGGGCTACTTTTTTTAATTCAAATACTTGATTGGCACCACTTTTTTTGAAATTGTAAAATGCGCCTTATTTAATGACATATTTATTAAGGCGTAAACAAAGGGAATTTTACCGTTTATAATAAGTGGTGGCAATCAAGAAATCTGAGCATGATTCTAAGCGCAGCTGGTTAAATTTGAGTATCTGGGTATTAGAGAAAGCAATAGTGGCACACCGTGGCTGAGTGGATAAGACACTACGCCGCTAATCGCTTGAGAGCGTAGGTGGGGGCGGGTTTGAATCCCGCCGTGATCCCCACGTGATTTGATATATATGTGTTCATTAAAACAAACAAAAAACAAGCAATAATGAAAGGTACAGTTTCCATGGAAACAACGACTTCTTTAATTCGTATAGAAAATTAATGAATAGTTGTAAATGACTTAAGTTTAAAATGTAGGTAAATGCTCTGAAAATATCAATGGCTCTCATCTAGTATTTTACAAAAGTAATTTAATATATTCACATGATGTATAAATTGATGCAACTCTTAGCTAATGAAAATCCTGCAACAAGACTTATGTAGGTAGATCTTTTCAATGATTAATTCAGAATTCTAAGAACAAAACGGAGTTCTTAAGCGCACTTCCTCATCCCTGCCCCCCCCCCCTCAAAAAAAGAAATACGATAGAAAGATATCAGTATTTGGATAACTTCAGTATTTCTGTGATCTTTTGTCAGAGTTTAAAAAAGGTGTCTGGGTATTAAAAAGAACATAAAACAAATTTGACGAACGATAAGACTATAGATTTCACGCAAATTTTAACTGAAAAATTTTTAATTCTAATGTTTATGCGGCTTTAATAATAGACTATTAAAGTTAATCAATTTACGGGAATTTTTATACGAAATTATATTCTCACATTTATGCAAATAGGTCTGGATAAACAGACTTAAGTAAAATTACATATTTATTCTTTCTTCTCTATAACACGATCTAAATGAAGATGAAGTTATATGTACAGTTTATATCTTTAAATTTTTAGATTTTTTTTTTATCAAAAATGTTTCATCATCATGTCTAGAATTGCTAGATTTACTTCCTTAGACAGATCTTAAATTCTTTAGATGCCTGCGGAGCTTCATTCTCGGATTATCCGTAGCTTTTTGTAAAGGTAAATTTATTTTGCAAAACCGTCAGCAAAAAAAAGTTAGAACAAACAATTAACTGACAGACTAACTGTAAATATATATTTTATTTTGACTCTATTTGATTTTTACTAAATTTTCATCTTTCATAGAAAATTTTAAGGCGATATAAGTTGGGAAAGACTGATACTTTGAAAGAAGAAATTGACTTTCCTTACTTTTAAATTATTAATTTCTCTAAAAAATGAATGATAGGTAAACAAAATGTATAGTATTGTGTTTGTTCCCTGCTTATAAAGGTTATACAAGGACTAATTTTAGCGAGTAGAATTATTTCAATTATATATAATCTGTTTAAAAAAAAAGAACTGATATCTGCTAAAAAACAACTTTTCAAAAGTAAAAAAAAAAAAGCCAAGCAAAAAAAGCCAAGCAAAAAAAAAAAAAAAAAAAAAAAAAGGGGGGAAGTTGTGGCTAAAAAATAGTGTGATATCAAATTTCCAAGCTTATATTATGGTACTTATTTAAAATTTTTTATTAAAAATTTACCATACGTAAATCGAGTACCTAAGTATGCGTTGATAGAAAGCCTTTTCTCCTTTACTAAATACATCATAACGTGTTTCTGAAAATTATTTGTTTTAATTATGCATGATGGGCTTGGCGGCCATCTTTCCATATTTTACACAAATTTCTAAGCAGACAAGCTCGTAATATGTTTGCATTATTAAGGATTTTGAACTTCTAGTTTTGGCTACAGACAGACAAATTAAGAAAGTCTTTTATTTTGAAAAAAAGAAAATTGATTTTTACTGCTTTAACTAATTAATTAACCCCCTCCAAAAAAAAAGAATCATAAGATGAAACCTGAAGTTACTTCAACTTTATTTTAAGACACAAATTTCTAAGCACTCATTTCCATAAATTAAAAGAGTAAAATGTTTGCTTTAACAACAATTTCGAATTTCCGATCTTAACATTGTACTTGTGTGCTTAGAAATTTGTGTAAAATATGGAAAAATGGCCGCCAAGCCCATCATGTATAATTTAAAAAAGATTAATTTTCAGAAACACGTTATGATGTATTTAGTAAAGGAGAAAAGGCTTTCTATCAACGCATACTTAGGTACTCGACTTACGTATGGTAAATTTTTAATATAAAATGTTAAATAAGTACCGTAATATAAGATTGGAAATTTGATATCACACTATTTTTTAGCCACAACTTTCCCTTTTTTTTTTTTTTTTTTTTTTTTTTACTTTTGAAAATTTGTTTTTTAGTAGATACTGATATTATAAAGGAGCCTCGTTGTGTGTTTGTTTGTTTGTAAGGGCTAATCTCTACAACTAACCAACAGATTTCAATAATAACAGTGGCGAAAGGATGGTGACTATATCTGCTACAGATAGGCTATATTGTATGTGTGTAAAACACAACTAATAGTCTAATTTTTTTCTAAAATTACGATTTCAGTGATATTTAAACTTTCGTGAGGTAATTACGCTAAGATGTAAATATTTGCTATGAACTGTTTCTAAAACGTACGAAATTTAAAAGTGTGAAGTGACTGGAAAACATACAAAAACCATTCTAAATTACGATTCATTCTATTATCTTAAAATTTTAAAATTTGACAGGGCTGTTACATTAGAATTGGAAATGCGAGGTCAGAAGATGTTTTTTTTTTTTTTTTTTTTTTTTTTTTTTTTTTTTTTTTTTTATAGAAATTTAAAAGCTTGCAGGAGCAAAAAAACGTTATAAAGTTCGATTTATGGGATACAGTTGGTATCGAAGCTTAGAATTTTGCACGGTGGATACTTTTAAGATATAAATGCTCGTTTAAAAATGTTTCTTAAAAATTCTAAATTTTAATGTGTAGAATGAGCGGAAAACTTTATAAATTACGATTTATTCGGAACTGTTAGGACTAGAAACATTAAATTTGGCATGGGTATGACTTTAGAGAAATAATTGCTGCCTTAGAACTTTTTTTTTTTAATTTCAAACGTTAAAAAAATTCAGACGTAAAAAACGTTCTAATATTGTGGTTTAAGTGACACAGTTTGTATAGAAGCTTGTTTGAGATATTCCTTTCTATTTTTATTTTATTGGCGAACTTGAGATGGGACACATATTTATTTTTAACGAAATATTAATTATGTGTAGATTTTTAATTGCTTTTATAACTATTAAAAAACATAATTTTTCCAGTGTAAGAAATATATTTATTGAAAGAGAAAGAATAAAAAAATTTATTTTAATTATACACTTTGACTAATTACTATACATCAACTCTATTTGCAAATAAGTATTAAATCTTTAAATAATATACTGTTCAATATATCCTTTATTTTCTTTTAAACTTTGAAAATACTTTTAAAGTAGATCATTGCAAACAACATAAAAATGAATAGAAAGCGACTTCTTTCAACCGTTAGCAAATACATGAAATGGAATCTATAAAATGAGGATTTTCTCTCAAAACAAACACGTTTATTTATTTTTCATTTATTCTTAGAAACTGGAAGAAGTTATCAAGACCATTCTTGTGAGTATCTTTTTATCTGTGGTAATATGATTCAGTTTTTGTTACTCAATCAATATTTATTTATTTTCATTGATATTACCATTGTCTTTTCTAAAATATATATAAATGAAACAAAAAAATATATTTTCCCAATAAATAGCCGTATAATAATATATTAATACATTATGCAAAAAAGATGTTACTTTTAAGAATAATTTAAAATATTTGCAAAAAGCATTATTGTAATATCATTCAATGATGGGGCAAAAATAGTAATATTCATTCTTAGAAGTACAAATAATATACTTACAGAAGTTGAAGAATTAGATGGTACAACTGTAATATCCCAAATTATAAAAAAGATCAAGATATAATACCTGAAATATTAAAATAAATTGAATTTGAATCTATTTACATAAATAAAGATAAATTACTTGAGTAAACGGCGCATGCGACAGTCGAGAGAAATTTTAAGCTTTTATAATATAAAATTTAACTGCTTCCATAAATAAATAAATTTTTAAAGTTAAATATTACTGTAAAGTATTATAAAACACACATACTACAATACATATTAAAATACACATACATGAATAAATAACGCCTGCATTCAAAAGTTAAAGGTATATATAAATATTTTACAGACACACATACAATAAATACCATAAACCCAACTGGAGTGAAAAATTAACCAGAGCCAGGAATCGAACCCGGGACCACTGCATTCCAGTAGCTCTAACCACTGAGCTACTCCGGCCGATACTTGAGTCTGCAATTTCTCACTAATACACCAAGTTGGGGAAGACACCAGCCATCTATACGACTTCCCCAACTTGGTTTATTAGTGAGAAATTGCAGACTCAGGTATCGGCCGGAGTAGCTCAGTGGTTATAGCGACTTCCTGGAATGCAGTAGTCCCGGGTTCGATTCGTGGCTCTGGCTAATTTTTCACTCCAGTTGGGTTTATTGTATTTATTGTATGTATTGTATGTATGTCTGTAAAATATTTATGTATACCTTTATGTAAAAGTATGTATATATATTCCCTTAAAAGACAACGAGAATCGGGACATTTTACACTTTAAAAAATAATAATCGAAAAACACTACTTTTAAATAAACATGCATATGTAATAGTATGTAATAATATATGTAATATGTATATGTAAATGTAACTGTATGTACATGTATATGTAATATGTATATATAAATGTAATTGTATGTACATGTATATGTAATAGTAACATGCATATAGGTCTAACTGTATGTACATGCATGTGTAATAGTAACATGCATATAAATCTAACTGTATGTGTACATGTATATGTAATAGTAACATGTATATGTAAACTCATACTTGCTTGTAATTTGCTGTTTACAATAATAAAAAAGTGAAGAATTAATGCAAATGTTCTATGATTTATTTTACTTTTATGATATTTTAATTACATTTCTATTTTTTTGTTGTCGATTTTAAAGTGGTAAACTTATTTATTTATATGAATAATAAATTTTACTTGTATGTTAAACGTATTTATTTTTATCAAAGTTTGAAAGCATAATTATAACGTATCCAGTGTTGCCAGATTGAGGACTTTTTTGTCGCCAGGTTGTTGAGTGTCACCGCTTTTTTTTAAATAGAAATATTCGGCCTATTTAGAAATAGATTGAAAATTCTGAAAAACAAGGCGAATTATACTATTTAAAAAAAGTCGTGACAGTCAAATAATCTGAATTTAAAAAGTCCCCAATCTGGTAACACTGAATGTATCTAAAATTTATATTTATTGAAAGCGAAAAGAAATATTTTTTTTAACAAATAGTTTTTGGCAATTTATTCATCCAGTTGGATAAATCAGCTTTGTTTTCAAGAACTGTACATTTATCAAATATATATTTTCAATATTCCCAAGTATCTTCAAATCTTTTGAAAATAGTTTGGAAATAGCTTATAGTAAACTCTATAAAACATTCATGAAGTAACAATCTTTTCAATCTTTTTCGATTACAGGAAAACAAAAGGTGTGAAATCGGTATTTTTACTAGAACGGACCGGTTTATTTATTTATTTATTTTTAACTTTTCGAAAATAAAAGTTAAGATTTAAAGAATGCCTTTATGAGAGCCTTTTTTGTGGTAACAAGATTAATTGTATTTTATTCCATCACTGTTTTATTTTTTATTATTTTTAGTAAAAGCAATATTTGTTTCTCTGAAAGCATATAACTGAGAAAATAGCTTATTCCATAAAGGACATTATTATAGTATGTTATTAAATAATTCAACATTTTTTTTAGTTAAAAGAACTAAACAAAATTCTCACATAAAGAATTTTTTCAAAATGGTTTAATGAGTGCATATAAATATGAGAAATACTCTTTGTTAAAAAATGAAAATTAAATGTTTACTGAAAGAAAAACAATGTCTAGTACAGAAGTGTCCTAGAAAGTGTTTGACGACATGAAGGGGGTCCAGCATCTGCGTATTCATTGACTATATAAATTTGCCAAACTGCTTAAATCCAGGTGAGCGAGATAGCATCCATTAAAACAAAGGACACTTTTATAGATAGAAACATTAATCCTACCAAAACAGTTAAACTACTCTCTAATGACCTTATTTACATAAAAGATACTAAAAGTGAAATAGTCCATGTGCTTAAATTAAACATAGACGGAGTTTTCTCTGATCATAAGTGTCAATAAAATGTTGTGCTAAAACATCATTCTCTATGTTCGATACTGAATATTTCAGCATCATGTCCTTATGACCTCCATAGCAGCGGTTAAAACTGTAAAATGTTGTGTTTAAGGTCATATGTATTATTTTCGTTTTTTACATATGTGTGTTGTATATGTTACATATGTGTCAGTGGTTTCCATTGTCCTAATGATGTTTGTTGTCAAATTTGTAAATATCCTCATAATATTGATTTTGGTATTGCTTTATCGATTTATATTTTAATACTATATTTTGAAATAGCATTGTTTACGTTATGTATTTGTTTGTACACACCCATATATATATATTGTTGAAACGCATCCTTCATATACAAGTAAGGTTTAATAATTCAATTAAAGAATTACCATTGTGAGCCATTTAAATTATACTAATTGTCCGTTTGTATATTACCTGTTGTCTTTCATATTTATGAAAGTGTTTGAAAATTTTTCCTTTGGATCCCCATTCAATAATTATACACTGGTGTTGATAATTAATTTTGGTATTGCTCCTTATTATAAGTTTTGGAATTGGTATTGCTCCTTATTATTTATACTTCTTTCTTTAATTTGTATCGATATTCCAATTATATGTATTAATATTGATTTTATTAAGAGTATATTTTCGTTTGCATATTGTGTGCACTATAAGTTTTTAAAAAGCATATACTTTTTTGTCTGACTAACCATTTTATCATACTCGTGTTCTTTAATATTTATTATGAATAGTACATTTACATTCGGTTAACCGAAATCATTCTTTTAAGCTTGCTATTCTTCCCTTCCTTTTAGGTAGATTTCGTAAGAAATACTACCTATTGCAGTCGTTACCATGGTGCGACTTTTGAAAAATTCCTTCATAACTTTTCATTATATGACCCCAGGAACCCAAAACCACCCCCACCTAAAAAGTTTATATATATATATATATATATATATATATATATATATGTATGTACTAAATTTTGTCCGCACGATAAAAGTCGCAATTATGCACTGATCGTCTTCAAACTCGCCAACAACTTTGAGATGGCTAATATCTCGGAGGGGATTGAAAATGGGCAAAATCGGCTGAAGGGAATGGAAATGGGGAGAGTTCAAAATTTTGAATACCGTCTTAACAAGATTCTGATAAAACCAGCTCTTACACAACAATGACAGGAAAAAATAAATATTTTTCATTATAGCAGTTGCCAACAATTAAAAAAAAACAAAACAATAAAATTCTCACCACAACAATTGCTTTTCTTTTGCAAGATTTTTCAGGTGAAAAAATAAATTAAATAAATAGTTTGACGAATTGAAAACAAATTGAATATTACGTCATAAGTTTTCTAGAGGAAGATTTCAGAATGAAAACTCAAAATGAAATAAATAGTTTGACGAATTAAATATATATATATATTACGTCATATTGTATATATAATGTACCTCAGCAGGTGAATATGTAACGTTATGTGAGTTTGAAGAAACGTATTAAAACATTATAAAAACCCGACTATGGAAATATTAACATATTTTAACACTTTGAGGGTCTCTGAGTTTGTTTTAGCCATTTTTAAACCTATTCCATATACATGCGTGTGTGTATTCGTGTATTTAAGAATTTTCACAAAATGTTTAGCTCCCTAGAGCTCATTCGTAGTGAAGGAACTGGGTTTATATTTAATGTTGATATAAGTTTTGTTTTAAATTTAGTACTCAACTTCGAAATCCACCTCCGCCTGTAGGCCCGAGCCGGCAGGGATTTTTTTTTTTACTATTGCATTCCTTGTGTGCAAAACCCATTTTTAAAGCTTTTTTTTACTATCATATTAATCAAAGCGAAGAAGAGGACAACGATGTGGGCGAAGAAAACGAACAAATTAGCTATTCTGAAGCTTTTGAATGTTCTGGAAAAGGCTTAGCATGTCTGGCACAGCATACAGATTGTGATACTGGTGAACTAATATTATTAAAAAAACTTCGTGATAGAGCTGCAAAGCAAAGGCAATCGAAACTGCGACAAACGAAACTTTTTTCCAAACTCTTGTGAAATATGTAAAAGGTACATATTTAATTTCAAAATTAAAATTAAGGTAATATATTCTTATGATTAATGGCTATATAGTGTACATGTTTAAATAAAATACCTAGTTATTAAATTATTTCAAAGTTGATAAAATATTAAAACTGTTGAGAATATAATTTATACTTCAGTATTCTTAACAGATTGCTTTACGCAAATCCTGCATTTAAACAATAATATGTGTTTCAATAATAATATGTTAAATAATGCCATTATTTTCAAAATTACCAAATCTTTGTTTGAAGAGATGGACAATTGCTATACTATATTGATTTTTTCACACGGAAGTAAGGTGGCTTTCACGAGGAAAAGTAATTGATAGAATGTTTGGATTCAAGCTTCAAATTCAAGTTTTTTTTTTTTTTTTTTTTAGATAACCCTTTTGATCTGAGCTCTAAATTTCCTGAAGGAGAATGGATTCATACTTATCTATTATATTTTCAGAAATAAATTAATTCAATTTAAAATTATAGAACAGTAAAATGTTTTAATGTGTATCACAAATTCGAATCTATGATGAATATATTAGATTTTTGTTAATCTTGCATCAAAAATCCCCAGCCACAAGTTTTTTAGACACCTTATAGTTTTCAATCTGAAAACGAGGTAATTTTATCAGAAAAAAAATAATATAATCATTTTCTGAAAAGGAAAACTTGATTGAAATATCGACAGAAATTCTTTAGAATCTTAGTTAAAAACAAGTTGGAAATTGCTCGTCAAACGTGGCAAATGAGGTGCGTTCGTACTATAACTAGTTTTATAATTATTTTTTGCACCCCATATTGTACTGAATGTATAATTTTTTGCACTTCATAAGGTGCATAGTCTGTAATATCATTAAAATGCACTTCCAATAATTTTTTTCCCATTCCCCGTAATGTAACGGAACACTTTTGACTGTCCCTGTAATTAAACTATACATTCGATTTTCATAAAATTTGAAATGGATCGACAAAATTTTACAACAGTTATATATTTAAAATTTCAGACCATTCGGAAGGCTGTAACATCATTCAAATGCACTTGCAATAATTTTTCCCATTGGCCGTAATGTAAAGAAAAACTTTTGACTGTCCTTGTAATTAAACTATACATCCGATTTTCATAAAACTTGAAATGGCTCGACAAAATGTTGCAACAATCATATATTTAAAATTTCAGACGATTCGGTTGGGTAGTTTCTGCTCTGTTACATGCGGACAGACAGACAGACGGACGGACGGACGGACGGACTGAACGACGACTATAGGTGCTACGTATTTATATAATTACGAACGCACCTAAAAAGAGAAAAGAAATGTGGATTTTTGGATAGCTGTGAAAGACGAGTACCAAGAGCGTGGTGTTAAAGATACAAAGTACTTGTTCCCTTTCACAAATACAAAATATGTTGAAAGAGAATTTTCTTCTTAATTATATATAAAGGGGAAATTTTTCACATAAGAACAATTATCGCAATCAGCTGACGCTGCTCCTGACTTCATATTGCATCCAACTTCGCTTGAACATGATTAGAAACTCAGCTCCATGAAATAAACTTAAGGATCTTATTAAGAGTAGTTAAAGTCATGTTTGACTACTTGCATATCATGAATCAAAATTTTAACAATCTTTCACTGTAATTTAGTAAAATTCCCTTTAATGCTAATGTAGATTTGTGGTCTACATGCTTCGTTTTTGTGAAAATACTCCTCCATATTCGTGGATTTCTATTAAAATTCAGAACTTGACAAATCACTGCGTTCGTGAAATTTGCAGCGTCTGTTAAATGTGAAAATTTTCAAATATGAAGATTGTGGAAATAGCCACATCATTCTTTTCAGAAATTGAATTGCCAATCAAACTTTTTTTTTCGGAGATAGATGATATGATTACCTTTACGTATATGACTGAGCGCGTTTAACATTAATTGCTTCAATATCTGTGTTAAGAAAAAAATTAAAGAGTAATTTAGGATCCATTGCTGAAAAGTGTGCTTATTGTGAATATTCATAGCACAAATATCTTGTTTCAAGTGCTCCCTGGGTAGAAAAAAAATATAAGTAATCTGTGTGGCTATTCCACGACACCACGTATGTAAGTCGTCACGCCTGCAAACTATCCTCCGACCTATTTGCATGCAACTATTTCATAAATGGTTTGGACACAATTTTTATTATTTGACTCGGGCAGTATTCAATCAGTAGATAAAAACGATAGGCGCCTGAAATATTTGCAGGAAGAGCTGAGAATTAAGGTGGAAGCCGATTAGTATAGGTCGGATGATGTTGTTCACATAGCATCAATTGTTATTAGCAGCGGATCCTTTGAAAGAATACATTTGAATAATTGTGCCACAGAGACGATATCATTTCTAATCCACATCTTGTATTCCTTTCATTCTCGTCAACAATCTTGTGAACCTGTTATGTCTGCAGTCAGTCGATATGGTAATAGCCACATCAATATCCTTTCTTTCACCAAACATATTCGATGAGTTTATACAGTTAAAGTTAGTTTTATTCATAGAATTTAGTTGGCGATTTTTTAACGTACAACTGTCATCAAGGTATCCACACAATGAATTCATCTGTTTTAGAACGCAGTTTAATATTTTACATCAGTTTAATATTTTACATTAGTTGTTTTTACATCAGTTTAATTTTGTAGTTTAAGCGTTATAAAACGCTTAAACTGATGCATGTATAAAACATGTGATTGAGGTAATTCATATCTAGGAACATGACGGTGTTTTATCGTATCCAATATTGCGCTATTCATATTTATGTCCTTGGTCTGAATTTCAATTATGCCGCCTTCAATTATACAGACCTAGTCAAAAGAGTATCATTTTGTACTTTAATCGCTGAGATAATCAGATATTTTATTTTATTTTCAATTTTTAAACTATTTAAATCCAAATTGTTTAACAAAGGATTTAACGTGTACAATTTCAGATCTATTTTATAATAGCCTGCCCAGACCAGATGGCATATTTTCATGCATTTCTATGTATTTTTTTTTCTTTTTTATTTTGTTATGGTATGGTACATTTTTGCAAAACATATAAAATTAATTTGAAATTATAGTAAATTGAAACTCTTTGATAAATAAATAAAATCAAAACGGCTATCAATTATGTTTATTTATATATAAGTTACTTTATTGATATATTTCAAAATAATAGATTGCTAAAATGGGTATATTTATTTTAAAATAACGTTTCAAATCTATACTATGAAAAGCATTTTCATTAATCTAAAGCGCTTTAAAGTAAATGGGCAAAATAATTTTTGCTAAACGAATATGCTTTCCTTTCAAATTGTAATTTTTTTCTGTTTTCCAAAGAGATATCTCATAAAAATGAATTTCAAATTCCATTTCGGAGATAGAAAGGAAGCGCTTTGGCAATTCGACATTTTTTGTATTTGATAAAATATGTATTTATTTAATGTAATTAATCTTGTTAAATATGCATGAGATTATGAACTGCATGCTTGTTCATGTAAAATTCATTGCATGAAAGATGGAATATTTTTCAGTTACAGGTAAATTAATTCTTTATGATTATACTTGTTTTATTGTAGAAATATGATTATAAATATGTTTAAATAATGTATTTTATATGTTTAAATAATATATTTTGAATCAACTGCTTAATTTTAAAACAAACTAAGACAGACAAAGTGGGATACTAGTTGTAAAATGAACAATACAGATTAAAATATGCACAGTTAAAAGGAAGGATTCATCGGGTTTCAACAGACAGTTCATTTAAGTGGTCTTAGGACTATTAAATCTTCAAAATTTTCGAAATTTAAAATTTTTTAGATGTTAAACTTCAATTTTTCAGAACATTTTGATACGATTAGACAATTTTGATACGATTTACCATTAGAACGAAAGTTACAGCTATTGGAATTATACCCGCTCAATAGCTGAAGCGGCGTTTCGGAAACTTTAAAGTCATCTTTCTCCAAATGACGTCTTTGGGTATAACCCACAAGATATATTAAACACTTCTGAATATTTTTTAACGAAACATTCAAAGCAAGTGTTTCATATTACTCTGTACAATCTGAACCTGAAATTTCATTTTTATTGTTAAAAAAACAACAACATTTTTTAGGTGATTATGCTGTTGAAAATTTCGAAAATTTTTATTAGCTAAATACAACTTTCTATTAAAAATATAAAAATGAGTTAAATAAAAATATATTTAAGCTCTGTGTAATTATTAGAAAATTAATATAATTAGGCACAAAAAATGTCATTATAGTTTCAAAATTTATTTTGTAATCCTGCGCGTAAGCTGTTAAACCAGTTTTCTGCTCGATAACGTCTGACTGTTTGGCGCCCCCTATAAATACTAATTTGGCATCTTGCAATTTAAAAAACTATATGAAATGGAGGAACACACGTATACTTTAATCCCAACAAAAATTTTGTTTTTAAATTATACATGTATTAAGATATTAAATGTTGAAAATTGTCTTTTCTTTTCATTTTTTCCAATATTAAGAGTCCTGAGACCCCTTAAAAGTATACGACGTACAAAGACGGGTGATACATGAAAAGATGCATTCACTCACCAAGTTTCTGGTACGTACTACAAATGCTCAATGCGTGCGAACTTAGTTACACATTTCTTTACAACTGTCAATATACGAACAAGTTTGAATTAATGTTATTTAAGTCATTTTATGTTTTATAATAAAATCGGGAATATTTGCTTTCAGTTGCGTTTTGAAAATTAAAATACATTATATAGTTTTACTATTCTAAAGCAGTGGAAAGTACTTAAAATTTGAATTAGCCGAAAATACTTATTTTCAATTTAACAGATGTTATTCATCGAAAATATGCCTCTGAAAAAAAAAATAAAAAAAATAAAAAAATAAACCAATCACCAAAATGCGATGAATATTTATAAGCAACTACAATTACAAAAAGGACCTTTTTTTGTTCTTTCATTTCAGGTAGAAAGATGAAGCAGACGTTTGAGGCATTGTTATCTCGCGTTACTTCATCTTCAAAATTAAACTTGTTAGATCTGCCAATCCCAAAACTTTCTTCTATCTCAAACGTCTTAATATTTCAAAAAGTAGTTACAAATGTTCATATTTCAATATTATTCGTTCAAAAATATACCAAATTTGATTTTCATCTTAAATTTCAGCTTCAGTCAATTAATTGGAGTACAAAAGAGTTAATCTCGAGCATGATATTTATTTGAATCAATAGTTTTTCGTTATTCTATTGTACATAAGCCGTTTACGAATATCCGGCTGAGCAAGATGCGCAGTTCTCGTCGCTGTATGAGCCGCCGATAGGCAATGGAACTATTAAAATTTCTAAAAAAATCGCTATTACAGCGCCACTTTTGGTGGAATAAGGTACCTGTACCCAATATGGACACCCTAAGGAAAATTGATTTTTTTCATCCCCGTGTACACGTTATAGGAATCAAAAATATATGACCACAATCCCTGGACTGTTGACTATCATTATTAAAATTAGCGACCTTGTAATTATTCTGGTTTAATTTTAATGATAAAAACAAAAAAATATTTACAAGTGTCCATATAAGGAACCACCCGTCCCTATTATGGACATGCATGTACATATTAGGGACAGGTGGCTCCTTATTGACCTACTACACAGGGTGTATGGAATTGCCACTCTTCCAAGGGATTTTACAGGAAAGGGGATAAAAAAAATATACCTTAAAGTATTGCGGGGGGGGGGGGGGGAGAGGCACAGTAAATATCTTCATAGCATGCATTTTAGAAGGGGGGGGGTGGTCTTTTCGGTTGTGGCTCTTCGAAGACCCAAGCAAAGCACCTCAGCTACTACAAAATATTATGAAATAATATAGTTGGTTTTGCTTAGCTTTATTGCATATGTCTGCAGAATTTACATCTGTTATTACTCAGTCCTCACAGGATGGAAAAATAAAAACTTCATCATGGGCGATAAGTCCCACGCAGTCCTCATGGACATATCTGTCTCATGGGATGCATAGCCGCATGTCTGCAACAGCATCAATACTGCATAAGAAGAAGTACCAGCTCTTCTTTGTTGAGGAAGTCATACCGCTGGTATCTGCGATTTCACCAACAGATACCCTACTGAGGGGAGACTTCTTCTGATTTTTCTGCAAAGGCTTTTGGGGGATTTTTTTCTTGGAGGAGATTTCTTGGAGGATTGTTCAGATGACATTAAACAGATATTTTACAAATTTGTGTATCTGAAGATTTACTTGCTGTATTTCCAATGTCGACATAAGGTGTCCATATTGGGTATCGGTCATAGTTTGTTTAGTAATCTTGTAATAAATAAACAAAGAAAACATTTTAAAGCAATATTTGTAATAGCAATCGAAAATATGTTTTATCAGCTTTCTAAAACACTCCACCTTTCAATATTTAAAGTAATTTTACCATATCTAATAAGGATTTAAAATTAACTGTATTTACGATCAGCACACAATGAAACAACAAGTTTCCTTTCAAATGGCGAACAGCGCGCTTTTTTGCACTTTTCAGTCTTAAATATCTTTTCAACTGCTTTTCTTCACGGACATGTAGTGCCATTTCTCTATCAAAATTGTTATTTTTAAAGGGTGTCCATATTGAGGGCACTGTCCATATTGGGTACAAGTACCTTATTTCAAAATTCAAGGAGGATCTCCTTGGCTCCCCGGGATTGCACTTATACTCTAAAGCGAAAGTTGGGTTCCCGGGGCGTCCATTCCTGTAATCCCTGCAATCGCCAGAAATATAAATATGGAATTTGTTTCAAGTCTATGCATCACTTCGTACACTTTTCGATGGTACTATATTAAAAGGGACACAAAATTTGCTAATACAACCCCCTCCCTTCCGGTGGAATATTTCATGATTCAAGGAGGACATTCTTGCCATAGTCAAAAACATACGCAAAAATGTTGGTTCCATTATATGCATAACTTAATGCACTTTTCAGCGGTACAATAAAAAAAAGGGCACAAAAAACGCTATTACAGCTCCGCTTTCCTGTGAATTTCTTCCAAAATCAGGGAAAACCTGTTTGCCATAGACAAAAACATACCCAAGATATTGCTTAAATTATATTTATAACTTCATAACTTCATGCACTTTTCGATGGTACACAATGGCGACATACGGACGCGCGGACATACGGACACACGAACGGACAGACCGCTTTTTTATATAAACATGTTTTGGAACGATCTCTGACCTCTAAAACATATAAATTTGTCGAAAACTGGAAGTAAAAAAACATTCGATTAAAATGCTTTCTTGCATTGAAGACACAAGACAGTAAATAGGGCCAAACCTTGACCTTTGCGTCGTGATTATTCCCTCCTCATTCATGAACTGTGATTGCACTTGTTATTAAAAGATGTGTTATTTTAATTGGGAATTGTTTATTTGAAACCTTTTTAAATGCATTAAAAAGCTTCATGTTTCATTCCCTTAGTTTGGACAATGTCGCTTTTATGGGTCGCCACATTTTGGCACAATGAGCTTGGTTTTTTCTTTAAAAAATGTCATAATGAAAAACGGAAAGTATCTTTCTCTTTGGAGAATTTTCAAATACTAACAACAAATTAATTATATATCCTTACTTAAGCATCTTTGATACAAGAATAAACATAATTTATTTTCCTTTTGGTGTCATAAATAAAATTTAGCATTTAAACATGCATGAATAGTTATTTTATCGTTCAAAATTCTTTTTAATAGTTAAAACTTCAAAAACCAATATTACATTAATTAGAATTAATTACCTAATTTTAATTACAAATCATCCTAATAATATTCTCTAAAAAATAATTTAACCCCGTTTTAATTAATTGATGCGCTTCTGCGAAATATTTTGAAGATTCCTATATCCCCTCTTAATTGGTTTGACATATTGATATGTCATATCGTTCAAATATCACTGAAGCATTTACAATCAGTTAAATAATTTCCTGCTTTTCACAGTTGCAGAAATGCAAATCAAACTTTACTTCAGGAAAATTTAAGTGATTCTCTACATTGAAATGCAGTTCACTGTGAAAAAGAAGATTATAAATTTTAAATTAAATTGTATCTATCTTGGAAAAGATATTTTTACGAATGTCAAATCAAATAGTGGTAATTTAGTTTGAGTGTCGTATGTTTTTGAAAGAAAATGCTATTTTAAAACTTGAAATAATTTTTAAACAGCACTTAACATAATTCCTGTACGAAAAAGGGCCTTAATTATTTTAGGAAAGTCAAAATAATTATATGAGGTTGTATCAATAAGTTTTTGCCCTCACATAGAAATAATTGAGTGAAATTTAGGAAATTGCTACATTGTATTGGTCCTTTTCTATATAGTCAGGGGCAGTTTTCTGAAATTTGCGGACATCATTCATGCCTTCGGGGGGCGAATTTGGGGGGAGGGGGGAGGGAGGTGCATAGCATGAATAAGTGGTCACAGGCCTTTCCAACAATATGTCACAGGTTGGGGTCGAAAAAAGTTTGAAAAAAATGACCACTTTTGGGCCTACTATCGCGCATTCTGGAATACATCCTGCTCCCTCTCTTTGAAATACCCTTAGCAGAAATGTGTTACTGTGCACGGTGACTATATAGAAAAGGACTAATACAATGTAGCAATTTCACAAAATTTACTCAATTATTTCTATGTGAGGGCAAAAACTTATCGATACACCCTCGTATTGTATAAACTGTAAAGAAGGACAAATGTTTCTTAATCTACGAAAATGTTATATAACCAAGTATATATATAGTACTCATTTACATCTTCTGAAATACCCATGATTCCGAACAGAGTTCTTTACCATTAGACGCCTCTGAAACCAATATAATTTCGAGAATAAAAGAAGAATTTACGAGTATAAAAACAATAATTATTTTGGTGCTGCTGTATAAATATTTAAATTTTCTAACGTTTTAAGATCTTTTTTATTGATGAAAATGACTTTTAAAATAATTTTTTAACTGATTTTTTTTTTTTTTTTTTTTGTAACTGGAACTATATGTCTATGACTAAAGGTTTAGAAATTAGCCATTGAACACCGTTGAGAGTGGACACCCTGTATACCTGAAAAAGCTGTGCTGGATGCGCTCTGCGCTAATAAATATATGTAGTGACACACAAGAATAAGAAGAACTGAAAAATGACACACGTGGATTGTATTATAAATTGTCAGATTTAATAATTAAACAACTATATTTGGGAAGGTGGTAAGGGGCAATGTTTTATAATGTCTTTAATTGTCATGAAAAATAGTATTTTTTGAAAATTATTTTCAATCCAAATTATTGTCATGCATTAATTTCAACTCTTTATATTAACACATGAATGAAGTTTAATAAATAACATAATAAAACCATTGCAGCATTTTAAACTCCATCATCCATTTTTTTCAAAGTAGAATTTTAATAAAGATCCAAATTTTAATACATCATGCATTTCATTATCGCAAACACGATATAGAATCATTATTTGTATCTTACAGCATCGTTAAAAATGTTATTATCTATTAATATGCGGAAAAGCACGTAGCAAAAAATTTCATGCAAATAAATAAATCTAACAGTTAATTAAAGATTTAAATAATTTCTTTTCATCGAGAGCAAAAAGTGATTTACATTTTACGAAGTCTATTAAATTTCCATTGATATAATCTAAAAGGGTTCTTTTTTCGAAGTAATATATTAGGTAATAATTAGAAAATTTGTAACAACTCTAACTTTTTAAAAATTAATACTGCTTTAGATTTAGATTGTATGAGTTTATTGTTCATTATTCGTATGATATATATTTCGAAATACTTTGATGTTTATTATCTAAAATATATTAATACCCAATTTGTTTTTCAAGTCAATTTCATGAAAAATATTTTTTTTTTTTTTTTAATTCTTCAATTAGTAATAATTTTTATACTTGAAATTATTTCTTAATATTTTAAATATTTGTTTCGATTAATCAGTATTTTATTGCCTTTTTTATAGAGTAATTTATTCTTGCAATGGTACAACGACTTCTATTTACAAGTTTTTATTCACCCGAAACTAGAATAACGCCATTACCTAATAAATTATTAGCACCCGATATGCTGTTACCTTCGAGAACAATTAAAATGTTGTCCCTAAAAAATAACTTTTTGTTACGTAAGCCATTCGTAAAACAAAGCAGGTGTATCATTGTATGGTTAAATACTGATAATATGTACCGCAATTTTTAAAACTTCAACGCATCGCACATTTTCAATTTTTACACCGTCGTATAGGAAATAAGAAATACTTTTAAATGCGATTTGCTTGAAAACTGCACCTCAATTTATTTTTGAGCCTTTAATTTATTTTTAAAGTTTTAAAAGCAATTCTGTAATGGTGGAAACTGAAGTACTCCAATTCTGTAGAAACAAAAGGGAAAATTATCACGGAGAAAAGAGATAGATGCAGATTCAGATGTCGTAAAATCGGTTTGCAATATGAAGTTGGTTATCGCTAAAATTTACATATCCTCCTTCGGCCCAGCGCCCACACAAACTCTGTAGAGCTGGACGCAATTTTAACCGATTTTAACCGGCCTCAGGGTTGCATTTTCGGCATCATGCTCAGTCACTACACTTCATATCAGTCATCCATCTTTTTCCTCCATGGAAAATAGTAGATTACTGTATCTTTTAGTAGCCATTTTCTCAAATAAATTGAAAAAAAAAATGAAATTGAAATACTTGTGCAATGCCAAGAAGACCGTCTGTTATACAAATGTATTTTAAAGTATATATGTGTGACATTTTTCGTCCGCATTTACTTAATTCCTATAAAAATCTGATAGAATGAAATTTTATTAATCCGTATGAAATGACATTTTCCGAATTTTGAAAAAAATATAAATAATGATTTCAGATAAAACATGGACCTATTGTAAACTATATTTAATTTTCAGTATCCATATTAACGTAAGAAACAAAGGAAGGCCTATGAATCATTAGATACCACATGTTTTGTGGCGTTACCTGAATAACGACATCGCTTTTTGCTGGGTTTGAATATTATTCTGTGTTATGGACGTCATATGCATACTTCTCTATAGATGTTGTTTAAGACTTGATCGTAAATGTAGAATTCTTCAGTGGATTCAAATAACGTCATTTTACATTTTAAAAAAATTGTGTTTAAGTCTCAAAGTTGAAATATGTATTGCACTATCTATGTTTATATATATTTATTTTCTCATCGGGCAACAGTGAATTCTGAAATAGCAGAATTCATGTTTTATAGTTTTAATGTATTTATTAGGGAGAATATGCAACCTTATAGTAATACAATAAAGTAGATTATGACATTTCTTTTTGAAAGTTTTCACAGAGCTCAAAATACGAAAAACATTGCTTTCTGACGAACGGTACTACGTCTAGTAATTTCAATACATTTAACAATAGATGCTATTTGTTTTTAATATAGTATTTAATAATTGATTCGGAGCCATGTTTTTAAAAAGATTGTTATGGTGCTTAGATTTATGTATTTTAAAATATTTATCAGTACAGTTCTATAAAATAGTTTTCATGTGCGAGTATAATGCTATATGGGCAGTTAATTAAATCTAAAATTAATATAAGAATAAAAATAGTCATATGTGAACTCCATTTCACATATGTTTATTAGACGTAAGGAAAAAAAAATAATATTTTTAGTTGCATGCAATTAATGATAACTTTAATTCCAATAAAAGATAGTTTTCTTGATATGTGTGTTATTGCGCAAGTTTTGCTGATTATTACTACACCTTAAAATTATTTTACATCATATTTTAAAAGTTGTTTACTTTGTTAAAAGTGACATAATAAAAATCTTCAATACAATTCATTGATTGGTTTGTGTTTGAACTTCGTTTTAGCTCCGGAAATATTACAATTTATGTCGATTTTAAGACTCTGGTTTGAAACATACAGTCGAATTCGATTAATATGAGAAGCATGGGAATTATAAAAGTCCTCGTATTAGCGTTACTCTTATCAGCAAAATTATAAAAGTCCTCATATTAACCGTTACTCCTATAAAGGGAATTATAAAAGTCCTCGTATTAACCGTTACTCTTAGCAAGGAAATTATAAAGGTCCTCGTATTAACCGACACTCTTAGCAAGGCGATTGATAAAGTCCTCATATTAGCTGCTACTCTTAATACATGGGGAGATAATAAAAAAATTTAAATCACGCACATAATTAAAATAATAACTGTTATTACTTGCTCTTATAATATTACTCTTTACTTATAATTCAAAGATTAATTTACTATCATAAAGCACCGGGCTAAATAAAACATACGAAGTAATTAAAAGAAAAAAGTTGCTACCATGCAGCGCTACCGATGGCGATCTCCGATTGATTTCTTGCCAGCCGGATAAGATTATTTAACACTGCGTTTGTTTTTAATTTACTTTTTTTTCAAATACATGTTTACAAGACATTTAAATCATAGATATTTTTTATTAAGTAATAGTAGTCATTTTTGAAGCCATATAAATGATTTTGTATTCGCACTTTAAAAGAGTGTTTCTTCTCAAGCTGCAAAACCTAAAGCAAACCATAGATATTTCAATGGTATACATAAAAATACTTCTGATATGATAAACTTGTTATTTTATTTGATCTTTATACTTTCATACTTCAAGAAAAGCTACATTTTTTCTATATAACATGTGAGAATTACAATATCTCACTGGAAAACCTCTTATAAATTAAGCATAATCCGGTATAGGAAACACCATGTATTATCATCTTAGCGGCAAATATTTTACAAGCCTAAAAAACTGCCGCAGAAGATGAAAATAAATGATTTATTTCCACTTATCTTCTACCTTGGCTTTAGGGTGACATATATTTCTTTAGGCAGAGCAGAGGAGCATTCTTTTCATCTAGCCGAAAAGACCCCACAAGTTGCTTCGAGACGACAAAACGAAAAGTATTCCCACGATGCATGGCAATTCATTCCCAGCTTATAAAACCTGAGATTGTTCGTCATGTTTCGGGCTCCCTGTGACTGATAATATTTCTTTTGTTTCTGACGAAAAGCAGAGGATGTATAGGAAGAGGCAAGAGCTTCCGGAGGCAGTCTGCATTTAATCTCTAAGTCAGTTAGTCAGGTCTTGACTAATTGGAATATTTGCTGGTGAGATAGAGCGTCGTCACTCTCCTATCGGGACATTATTTTTTGGAACCTTATGGAGGATCCGGGGTACGGCAGAGAAAAGCCCGGCGCGGCTTGATAAATTCTCAAGCACAGAGGAGATATCGACAGCAGCCTAGTTTCAATGGACTAAAGATTAAGTACACATCCTATTTCACTCTTTGAGTTTTTCTACCCTTTAGTAGGAGGATTAAAATTCCTGTCTTTGCAGAGACTGTTATTCAGCGAGTTAGGATGGTAATTTCCGACTTGTATTTATCATCTCAGTGAACAGGAACGTTACGCCACTCAATTACGAAATTTTTCTTTCTATAGGTAAAGTTTGAAAGTCGTTACGAATCATGATATTTATTGTTGTATATTCCCATTGCATATTAATCAAGAAAATCCAGTATTTAATTGTTCATTATCAAAAAATATGTCTTTCATTTAATCTTATCTCGGCCACTGAAGTTTTCTCGTTGCGCTACCACTTCTACATATAACATCAGTGGCGTCACAGGCAGTTGATTTTTAACACTATATTAAAAAAGGATGTTTATTAGATTTTGGCATAATATAACATATTTTAAATCTATATTTAATAACCATTGATGATTTGTGATTTTCTTTTCTTTTCTTTTTTTTTTTTTTTTTTTACTTATAGGAGGAAGCGTTATATGTGACACATAATTTTCTCTGTTAAAGTCTGCATTTATTTTGTGAATCTGATAAATATGAATATTATTTGTTTCTTAAGCAATTCCGTTATATATAAGTCAAATTTTACATTGAAAATATATTCATAATTATGTTATGATAATTTAGGTTATGATAATTTGTTTCAAAATTTATGTTTGAATTATTGCAACAAGTCTTTCCTGTATCTTCCGTTATAATAAAATTCTGCCTTCCGCTAATGAATTAAAAGGTAAGCATCATTTAATGTAAATAAAAGTAGTTTTTAAATTCATATAATGTAAAGTTTGTTGGAGGACATTTGACTTAATTTAATATTCTACGCTGAAAGGCCTGGAATTATGAAACAAAACATTGTGAATTGGAATAATTCATAATACTATCCCGTTATAGTTATTATACTCTACACTGAAAAAAAAATGGGTTCTCACAATTGATTAAAAAGTACTCAACTTTAAATGCGTCACATACTCAAGATATCTCCGATCCAAATGTACTCAAAATTGAGAAAAACTTGTACTCATTTTTCATTCCATGGATGTGTTCACATATGAACTGTTACATGAGCCGGTCCCCAGAAACCCCCCGTTAATTACAGATTAAAGTAAAATTATAATTACACTTATTTCCATCTCAAAGTTACTACAAGAAGCATATAATTTATTTATTAAGGAAAAATAGCAAAATTATTATCAATATACCTAAATCAAATATTTGAATGGGAAGTGCATTGTTTTCAAGCGCTTTTAAATTATTTTCAAATGTTGTGCATGATTTTATATTTACATTAATGAACATCATTTATGTTGCCATGAATGAATTAAACCGTCTTAAAGTTCAAAGTTAACGTTTTGTTTAGGTTTGATAACATGTGATGTTTCAAAATTGAGAAAGAATAAGTTCATTTTTGATCCAAAAATACTCAGTTCGATATGTGTACACCGATTTAATCATTTTTGAGTACTTAATTTTTTTCAGTGTAAATCCTTATAAAATAATTTAAGCTTTAGTTATTTTTTTTTATTCTCAAAAAGAAGCATTTACCGTAAATAACGTCTGCACGTTCTTTCTTCAAATTAATTGAATGATAAGAAAATTTTAATTAAAAATACCCGCTTAATGCATATCCGTGCAATTATGTAACACATTTAATTATGATTATATGAAATTATTATCTTTCTTTATCATTGTGGCAAAGAAAAATGATGTTAGAAAGTATTCTTATTATGACAACTGATTACAAGAATTAAGCTGTTATAATAAGTAGTCACACATAAAATGCAGTGTAATATTAATGACTTTATGAAGATAAATTTCATAGAAAAGTATCTCAGACAAATGTTCCAGCATAATTTCGAAGAATTGCATATACTGTATTTCTTCAAATTAAGATTCATTACTCGCGTACAATTTGAATAATAGTGCAATTAATTTATCAAACGCTAATTGTTTTCTAGCGCTATATTATGTTTCAAATTATGCATGCGCTAGCTGAATAAATATTATACCAATACAATAAATACCAAATAAACAAGAAATAGGGCAATAATTAATCACGTAATTTGCTTAGCTTAAAAAATTAAAGTTATGAGAGGTTATAGGCAAAATAAAGGAGATTTTTTTTTATTTAAGTTAAAATATTTTATATTTGTTATCAGTTTAATGGCTAATAAATTAACATAATGTGCCTCAAGATTGCATATGGTATAATTAATAAACTTTCAACATTTTTAATTAACAAACTTATTAAAATATGACATATGTTGAGAACACATTTCGGAAATGACACCCTATATAGATCTTAAGTAATTAAATGGTATAAGTTGTTTGAAATGACTTTGAAAAAGGTGATTTAACGTAATCTAGTAAGGAATATGCTACAAAAAGAGAAACTGCTACGCTGAAGCAAAATTTACAAAGTTCTCACTAATAATTTTAAGGCGTTTTACGGGGTGTTTTATACGCGATTTAAAAAAAATCCCTGTCGGTTCGGGCCTACAGGCGGAGGTAGATTTCGAAGTTAAGTACTACATTCACCAACAAAACTTAAATCAAGATTAGAGATAAACCCAGTTCCTTCACTAAGAATGAGCTCTAGAGAGCTAAACATTTTGTGAAAATTCTAATATACACGAATACACACACGCATGTATAAGGATTAGGTTTAAAAATGGCTATAACAAATTCAGAGAACCTCAAAATATCTTCAGAGAACCTCTTAATATTTCCATAATCGGGTTTTTATCATGTTTTAATACGTTTCTTCAAACTCGCATGACATTAATGTTCACCTGCTGAGGTCCATTATATTGCCAATATGACGCAATATATATATTTTTTATTATTATTATTCGTCAAATTACTTATTTTATTTTGAGTTTTCATGCCGAACTCTTGCTCTAGAAAACATATGACGTAATATTCAATTTGTTTTTAATTCGTCAAACTATTTATTTAATTTATTTTTTCACGTGAAAATCTTGCAATAGACAAGTAATTGTTGTGGTGAGAATTTTATTATTATTTTTTTTTTTTTTGTTGGCAACTGCTATAACGAAACATATTTATTTTTCCTCTCATTGTTGTGTGACAGCTGGCTTTATCAGAATCTTGTTAAGACGGTATTAAAATTTTTTAGCCCTCCCCATTTCCATTCCCTTCGGTCGATTTTGCCAATTTTCATTCCCCGCCGAGATATTAGCCATCTCAAAGTTGTTGGCGAGTTTGAAGACGATCCGTGCATAATTGCGACTTTTATCGTGCGGACAAAATTTAGTACATACATATATATATATACATCTATATATATAAAAGCCGTTCTCTGTGTGTATGTCCTTTATACAAATCTTTAATTTTTGACCGATTTGCACGAAACTCGATGTACATACGTTTTAGAAGATGAAAAAGATCACTGTCTACTTTAAAAAATTATCAGACCACTATTTATCCCTTTTTTCTAACACTTCCATAATTTAACATTATAGAAATATCTCTTTTTAAATCTTTTTTAATTCAAACGTTTCTATCATGTTGCCAAACCCTAAAAAATGACAGAATAATGTGACAAAAATAAGGATAATACGTGTATTTTGTTTCTATTTGCCAATAAAAATTCAGATTTTCTTGCTATATTTTTGCACGTTTGAAACTGACGTCATTCTAAACAGAAAATTCCCTTTTTTTTATATAAAATAAAAACTTTAACTATAAGAGCGGTAAAATAACGTAGCACCTCAATTTGAATGATTTTTTTAAAATTAAAACATCTACTTTAATACAGACAGTCAAATTTCATGGAAACAATTTAGGAAAAGAAAAAAAAGGCTAGATATGACGTCACATTCTATCAAATCTTTTCAACGTGTAATTAAACTCATTGTAAATAAATGTCACTTACATTTTGTTTACTACTTCGATTGTATACTACAGCCATATCTTATAGCTATACGTTATAGCTAAGGTTGTTCTCAAATCCAATGGACTAACTTTCTGACATATTTTTAAATTCATTTTTGTTCGGAAACACATGAAATTTGCAGTTCTTATTTAAAAACTGTGCAAACGAAAGATAGTTTCCCTTTTTTGGTAAAGGTATAAAATATTTCAGTTGGTGTTTTAAAATGAATTTCGAACGCAACACCGTGATAAAGGAGCAAAACCGGTCATCGCGTGACCACAATTGCTCATAACTCGATAACTAATTTATTTATCAAAAAATGGAAAACTCATGTCAAATCCAAATCGCTTTAATAGTAGAGCCTACAAATTTTAAGCCTTCACGTTTAATGAGTCAGAAAATGTGTCAAAAAGTTTCGCGTTGTTGAGCAAGGAACTGGAGAACTATCTTAAGCATTATTGCAGGTTAGTATTTTGTAATCGAGTTGCATGCCAGATATTCGCTTAAAACATGTCTTTCTTTATTGTTATAAACAAATGTACATGTCATAATAGGTGTGAGGCACACTCATTAAAATACGAATACGCCAACTGGAGCATTGCCCGATTACTGAAGACTAACCCGTCAGTTAGTAAATAGAGATAAAAATAGTTCTGCATTTTTCATTCAGGTAATAAGACTAATCTTTCATGATTGGGTTCACATGATTATATATCTTTCCCCTATAATTATATGACTAAGCAACGGAAAACAATGTGTTAAGCACTAAAATCTTCCCAGAAAAACTAATAGTGAAAGTCATATGGAAATCCGTTCTGAAGAATTCAAGTTATATGCACCCGGAACAAAATTCCCATTTGAATTTTATATACTTCTTAAATTATTTTGAGTAGTTTAATTTGATACCTATTAAATTCGTGTTTTATTTTATTTTATTTTTGGCGTTTTAATTTCGTTTGCCGATTTAGTTATTGAATATTACTCGAAAACAAACTAATTCTGAACTTATTACAATGCTTTTGAACAATTGAGTTAATATTTTGTAATTGGGTTGCAAGCATATTTAAAAAATATTCATGCGTGAAAATTACTTTAAAATCTATGAAAAATCTGTAAATTGTGACAAGCATTACAAACAAATATTACTGAAAGTAATTTTGTTTTTTATAAAACGTTGGAACAATCGAATGTACGTTGCTTAGAAGTTAAATTGCAGTAAAAGGGAAATTTATTGTTGTGTTAGGTTATTATCACCGAAAATATGATACCAGCGTTACTCATAGACGTATCTTTTCTTTATACTATTGCATTAAGAGTAAACGGGTTCATCTTTCGTAATCGGGTTGCACGCACCTTTAAAAATATCCATGCTTAAATTACGTTAAAATCCATTAAAATCGGAAAATTGAGATACAATGTTCAAACAAATTTCATTTGAAAGAAATTTTTTTCTATTCGGCATTCTAAAAAATGAAATTATGTGATGTCTAGAAGTCAGAAAAATTGCAGTAAAGGCGCAATGTATGGGCACTGACATAGTGTGTTTACTTTATAATGTAGATGTGTGCCATACAAACGAGAATTTCCCAAAATGCTGCGCGATTTGGTGGATTTTAGGTAGATTTCGTATGAAATACTACCTATTGGGATCGTTCCCATGTTGGAATTTTTGAAAATTTTTTGCAGATCTACACCGATCATGACCCCTAGAACCCAAAACCACCCTCAGTAAAAAACTTTATCTATCTATCTATCTATCTATCTATCTATCTATGTATCTATGTATCTATCTATCTATATATATATATATATCACTTTCTTCTGGACACGATAACTTTCGTAATTCTGCACCAATCTCTTCCAAACTGATAGATAAAATCAATGGGCATAAAATCTCGGTCACGTTCGTTAATGGGCAAAATCGGACCAAGGGGATGGAAATAGGGAGGGGTTTTGCGAAAACCGAACCCCCCCCCCCATAACTTCTTAATTTTTATACATATCAAATCAGTTTAAAGTTTTTATTACTTCCAAAAATAGGGCTAAAATTTTATGTATCACAGATTTTTGATAAAGTTAAAAATGGGCTCAAGGGGTGCAAAAAATAGGGTTTTTGGGTGAAAAAAATTCATAATTTCGTCCATTCTCAAGATATCAATTCCACTTAATTTTATTATAAATCTACTTAATATTATCTACAACTTTTATTTTCACAAGTTTTTGATAGGACCAATTCATACCGCAAAAAAAAATTAAAAACGAAAACAAAAAGGGGGTTTGAAGAAGTAAAAAATCCATAACTCCGCCAATTCAAAAGATATAAAATCCCCATGAATTTATCATATATCTTCTTAATATTGTCTACAATATCTGTATAGACAAGTTTTGGATAGGACCAATTCTTACAGCAAAAACAAATTAAAAATACATAGCGGTTGAAGAAAAAAATCGTCTAAGTAAGGGTGTATTCAAATCCAAACTGCTTATTTTCTGACTCATTTTACAATTCATTTTTGCTCTCAAAGGCTTCCAATTGTTACGTTTTCTTACTCAGAAACAATATAATGTACCGAAATGGTCGATTTTTTGATAGAGGCAGAATATATTTTTAAAAAAGCTGTTAAAGTGGGCATTTTGAACCGAATTTCCCGAAGCGGATTGTGTTGGAAAAACCATTGCATTAAGGATGCACTCAAACCCAAACTGCTTATTTTGTTACTCATTTTTAAATTCATTTTTGCTCTCAAACGCATCCAATATCTAGATTCTCTTATCCAGAAACTATATAATGTAAAGTAATGATCGATTTTTTGATAGAGGCAGAATATATTTCAAAAAATTATGTCAAAGTGGGCATTTTGAACGGAATTTTCCGAAGCAATTGTGTTATCACTTTCTTCTGGACACGATTACTTCCGAAATTCTGCACAAATCACTTTCAAACTGATACATAAAATCAAGGGACATATAATCTCGCTCAAGTTCGTTAATGGGCAAATGCGGACAAAGGGGATGGAAATAGGGAGGGATTTTGTGAAAACCGAAAAAACCCCATAACTTCTTAATTTTTGTACATATCAAATCAGTTTAAAGTTTTTATTACTTCTAAAAATAGCGCCAAAAATTCATGCATCACAGATTTTTGATAAAATTTAAAATAGGCTCAAGGAGCGCAAAAAATAGGGTTTTGGGGAGAAAAAAATTCCTTACTTCGTCAATTCTCAAGTTATCAAATCCAATAATTTTATTATACATCTCCTTAATGTTATCTACAACTTTTATATTCACAAGTTTTTGATAGGACCAATTCGTACCTCAAAAAAAAAATAAAAATAAAAATAAAAATAATAAAAACGAAAACAAAAAAGGGGGGTTGAAGAAGAAAAATTTTCATAACTCCTCAATTCACAAGATATAAAATCTCCATGAATTTATCATATATCTTCTTAATATTGTCTTCAACATTTATATAGACAAGTTTTTGATAGGGCCAATTCTTACAGTAAAAACAAATTAAAAATACATAGCGATTGAAGAAAAAAATCATCTTATTAAGGGTGCATTCAAATCCAAACTGTCTATTTTCTTACTCATTTTAAATTCATTTTTGCTCTCAAACGTATCCAATTGCTAGATTCTCTTATTGAGAAACTATATGATGTACAGTAATGATTGATTTTTTGATAGAGGTAGAATATATTTCAAAAAATGATGTCAAAGTGGGCATTTTGAACAGAATTTCCCGACGGGATTGTGTTAGAAACGAAAAATATTGCCCTACTGAGAAAATAATTGTTTATTAATCAAGTTTTAATTAATTGAAAGAAAAATAAAAACACAGGTCGCTTATAAATCTTTTCAAAAATCACGTCAGCATGTTTCATATTTTTTTTTTTTTTTTTTTTTTTTTTTTTTTATTATTATTATTAAAAATTTAATCTGAAAATGTGCCAGAAAATTTCGAGTTGTTGAGTATGGAAAAATATCTTTTTTTAATATCGCCTTAACATGATTCTGATAAAACCAGATATTTTATAAAAAGGAAATAAAAACTCGTCAAAAGCAGACAGATAAAACTGTTAAAGTGGATTTATATCTAATAATGATTTTGTTTTTAACATGATTCTGATAAAACCAGCTATTTTATAAAAAGGAAATAAAAACTCGTCAAAATCAGAGAGATAAAACTGTTAAAGTGGATTTATATCTGATAATGATTTTGTTTTTGTTGGTGAAATTAATATACTTAACTTCGAAATCTACCTCTGCCTGTAGGCCGGGTCGGCAGGGATTTTTTTTTTTTTTTTTCGTATTGTCAGGAAAATCACATATTTTTCTCTTACATCCGCCAAAGGAAACGCGCATTCGGTTATTAAAGCCCAAGGATTCTACTGTGGTTGCGCGATAATAACGTCATGTTTTCTGATTGTCTTTTTAAGGATTTGAGGATTGGAATGCACAAATTTCAGTTATTGTGATAGCGGTATTATTTCGTTTTAATTTATTTTATCTGGAAGGCTCCTTATAATTGACACGGGCGAAGCCGGGTAATTCTGCTAGTATATACATATATATATAAACTTTTTAGGTGAGGGTGGTTTTGGGTTCCTGAGGTCATATAATGAAAAGTTATGAAGGAATTTTTCAAAAGTCGCACCATGGTAACGACTGCAATAGGTAGTATTTCTTACGAAATCTAAATAAAATGTATAATGCATATATAATGCAATATGGTAATGTTAATCTTTGGAGAAGAATACGGCTGCATAACGAATACAAACCATATCATCCTGATCTGGCAGTTCAACGCTTCTAGTACAAAGCAATATCTTTCACAACAAGTCTAATGAAGCAAAAATGTAATTCTAAATTACACTGTCACTTTCATTAAAGTCCGAAATTGTCATCTTCTGACTGACATTTTATTTATTTATTTATTTATTTATTTATTTAAAAAAGCTTACGAACGTAAGATTTTCATTAGATAGAAAACTCAAATATTTTTCTCAGTAGGATTCATAATACGTTCTAATTCTTTTTTATAATACAGGGGGAAAAAAACTTTCTAACACTTTGAAGAGAGCGTGTATATGTTGAAAAAAGGCTTAATTGCCGAAACGTCAGTGAAGGCTTACTGTGGAGACACGAAAAGTTTTGGTTTCCGTTAGTCTGTCTGTCTGTTAGTCTGTCTGTCTGTTAGTCTGTCTGTCTGTTCCGCGATAACTGCCGTAAAAAGCATCCGATTATCTTAAAATTAAGGATGCATGTTGGTGAAATCCCCGGATTTAGCTGTATAGTTTTTGGTTAAATTTGGTTCGTTCGTTTGGAATATATAGAATTTTTTATTTTGCGACTTAATGCTTTCCTATAGCAATTCAGACGATTTTTCCATTTTTATTTGTTGAAAAGAAATGGCTCATATGATTGAAGGATTTAAATTCTAAATTAAGGATGATGAAATTTCCTAATTAGAATCATACATTATTCATATTAGTTTGAAATTTTGTGTATACATTTGTCAGAGTTTTTAAATTCGGTGTATAACTTTTATGGAGGGATTTTATATATGTGTTTCAATAATATAAAATATTTTTTTTAATATATATTTTCTTTTTAAGAACACATTTAATTGTTTTTGTTATCTTTTAACTGTTACCTAGCAGCGAACTACACTTAAAAATATCGTAAATGTGAAAGTATTTGTAATTGTTTGAAGTTAAATCAAAGTCAAAAGGGACGAATTAATGCCTTTGTGTCTTTACATATAGATGGAATTTACCACAGAAATAAAGAAAGACTATGTTCTATTTATTTTGTTCAAATATTTTTCTTTTAAATTAAAAAGTTCATTATTTTCATAAGGAATAAATCAACATTTGCTATAAAATTTAACAATCATTTTTTTTTTTTTTTTTTTTTTTTTTTTTTTTTTTGCCGTTGCCACGAAAATTCAATCCCGGAATAAAAATTTATCCTAAACAGTTAATTTTGATTTGAAAGATTTTTATGTGCGAGAGGAAAATGAAATAAAAAATAGACATGAATACGCCTTCATATTAGAAATACAGTGAAAATACGAAAAGAAGGTGAATTTGATCTCATATATCAAAAATAAAACGAATACGCTTTGAGGTTGAAATAAAAGGGGCTTGTGTTATGATATTAATTCTTATTATTAAAAAAAAAAAAATGTTACTAATATATCATGGTTTATCGTCTGCACACAGCTAACAAAAATGTTAATTCTTAATCGAAAATTCCAATGAGAAAAAAACAAATTTTGAAAAGCAAATATATAGTAAATATCAAAACTATGCACCGAAAAATTATCGTTGTCGAAAATGACGTCATTGTATCGGGAAATAAATATTTTCATTCTTAAAAACCAAGCATTAACTAGATTGCCTGAAAAAATGTTTTTTGACGGGTGTTACTTCTTAATGCCGCCTCATTTCAGAAAATATGAATGAAAATTATTTTATTTTTAAAGGAAATTACATTTTCATTCATAAAACCTAAACGTTTAATATAATTGCGTCAATGTAAATCATCTTCTGTGTTACCAGTATTGAAAAATAAGGTTCGGAAGTGTAAAAAGATTTGCGCTAACCATTAGCGCAATCAATAAAAAGTTACGTATGTAAACTAACAAGACCACGGGGGGTTCAGGGGGGCGGAGCGCCCCTGAAGAAATCTACTTTTATACCAGAATTAACAGCTCATGATAATTTTGAAATATCCTTCCATAGCGTTTTTGATTTAATGCTTCTAATGTCTGAAAACTTCGTATTTTTTTATTGTTATAAATAATTACATAATTTGAAAACTTTAAATTGCGGTTTGCAGGAAACTGAATATTACCAAAGTGAGTCTAAAAACAATGACTTGCAGAGCTGACGTTGAGGCTCCTGATCTGCAGATTTACTAGTTTATAACAAAAAAAAATTACTTATTGCCTAAACGTCAGTGAAGGCTTACTGTGGAGACACGAAAAGTTTTGGTTTCTGTTAGTCTGTCTGTCTGTTCCGCGATAAATGACGCAAAAAGCATCCGATCGCCTTGATATTCACTGGGCATGTTGATGAGGTACCCGGACTTAGCTGTATAGTTTTTGGTTAAATTTGGTTCATTCGTTCGGGAAATATGGAACATTTTATTTTGCTCTATAATGCTTTTCTATGGCAAGTCAGACGATTTTCACATTTTCATTTGTTGAAAGAAATGGCTCATATGAAAAATGGATTTAAATGGTAAATTTTTGATGCTGAAATTTTTAAATAAGATTTTTAAATTATTCCAATTAGTTTGAAATTTTGGCAATATATTTGCGAGATTTTTTAAAATTAGGTTTATAATATTGGGGGGAATTTTATGCATGTTTTTCAATAATATAAAGGATTTTGTTTTATCAATTTGACATAAAGCATATTTCACTTTTTTCCTTTTCTTTCATCTGTTGCCTAGCAACGTATTTGGTCTTAATAATATTAGTATAATTGCGTGTATAATGTTTGAGTAAAGACAACGTCAAAACGGATGAATTAATGCATTTGTATCTTTGCAAATAGATGGATTTTAGCTCAGAAATAAAAATAGGCAACATTTCATTTATTTTATTTATTTTATTCAAATATTTTGCTTAAAAATACAAAAGTTCATTATGTTCATAGAGACTAAAGTAACATTTTTCCATAACATTTACCAATATTTCTTTAATTGTTGCCAAGAAAATCAAAACCCGGACTAATAGTTTCTTTTGAGGACGAGCGGTACGTATACGTGCCGCATGAACCGCTCAAAATCCTTGTTTTTCCTCACCAGTAAAATTTTACTGTAAAATTTGCCTTATTTAATCAGCGCATTTTCTCGATTCAATAAGACATAAATTTCTGTTTTTAAAAAACGGTGACAAAAGATTAAAAATTTCATAAAAGGCTCCCGTCCCGAAGGGGTTAAACAATTTTCAATTGAAATGTTTTGTCGTGAAACAGGAAAATGAAAAATAAAATTAAGAATAGAAAAATTAATATGGCGGCACATTGGAAATAAAAAGAAAGCTCTCGAGTATTTCTTAATATAACAAGATGAGAAGTTTTGAGTAAGAACGCATAGCATGTGAATTAGACGTCATTTATCAAAAACAAAGATATCTGGAATAAAAAGATCTTGAGTAAAATAAAATTAACTGTTATTCAAGGAAGGAAAGAGATAGATGGAGATGCACTATGCCGTAAAATCAGTTTGCAATACGATGTGTGTTATCGCTCAGATTTAAATGCCCTCATTCGGTCTAAACAAAACAAGCACGTGGAACAGGGACCGAATTCTTTGACTTCATCCGTGCATTTTTTCTGTAAAATGAAAATGATCTGCTTATATTTAAGCAATAAGCATTCTAAGGTAGCATATCATTATGAATTATTGTATTATGAATTAAAAACTGTATTACTAAAAATATTATTCTGTTTTTTAAGCACGTCGTTGTGTTGTGCCGAATGTAGCGGAGTTTAGCATTACATTTTTGGCGTCACTTCAAGATTTATTGTCTGTAGTACGGTTAACACGAATATTTTATTTTAAATTTAAATTTTATTAATTTAAAAAAAAAAAACTTATGCTTATCCTTATAAATCACAGCGTAAAAAAAAGCTAAGATATACTATAACCATCCGCACAATCAATAAAAAATTACGAATGTAGATTTAAATAGACTACGGGGGGTTCAGGGGGGTGAGCACCCTGAAGAAATTCAATTTTTGATTTAAAAAGTTACCAGAATAAGTAGCTCATCAGAATTTCAGAACATCAATGTATAACCACTTGTTTAACACTTTTAATTTCTGAAACTTTACGAAGTATCTTGTATGCTTATAAATATTTATGTAATTTGAAAACTTTCAAAAGCGATTTGTAGGAAGTTGAATATTACGCAATGAGTGTTAAAAAACAATGACTTGCAAAGATGACGTTGAGGCTCCTGATCTGCAGATTTACTAGTATAAAAATAACATTAATGTAACGTTTGTGAACGATTTCAAAAATAATCTTTTAAAATTGTTATTTTATACATTCATTCTTTATATAAAAGTAATTGCCGAAACGTCAGTGAACGCTTACTGTGGAGACACGAAAAGTTTTTGTTTCTGTTAGTCTGTCTGTTAGTCTGTCTGATAGTCTGTCTGTTAGTCAGTCTGTTAGTCTGTCTATTAGTCTGTCTGTCTGTTCCGCGATAACTGCCACAAAAAGCATCCGATCGGCTTGAAATTCACTGGGCATGTTGATGAGGTACCCGGACTTAGCTGTATAGTTTTTGGTTAAATTTGGTTCATTCGTTCGGGAAATATGGAACATTTTATTTTGCTCTATATTGCTTTTCTATGGCAAGTCAGACGATTTTCATACTTTCATTTGTTGAAAGAAATGGCTCTTATGAAAAATGGATTTAAATGGTAAATTTTTGATGCTGAAATTTTTAAATAAGATTATTAAATTATTCCAATTATTTTGAAATTTTGTCAATATATTTGCGAGATTTTTTTAATTAGGTTTATAATATTGGGGGGAATTTTATGCATGTTTTCCAATAATATAAAGGATTTTGTTTCATGAATTAGACATAATGCATATTTCATTTTTTTTCCTTTTCTTTCATCTGTTGCCTAGCAACGTATTTGGTCCTAATAATATTAGTATAATTGCGTGTATAATGTTTGAGTAAAGCCAACGTCAAAACGGATGAATTAATGCATTTGTATCTTTGCATATAGATGGATTTTAGCCCAGAAATAAAAATAGGCAATATTTCATTTATTCTATTTATTTTGTTCAAATATTTTGCTTAAAAATACAAAATTTCATTATTTTCATAGAGAATAACGTAACATTTTTCAATAACATTTACCAATATTTCTTTAATTGTTGCCAAGAAAATCAAAACCCGGAATACTATTTTCTTTTAAACAATTTTCAATTGAAATGGTTTATCGTGAAACAGGAAAATGAAAAATAAAATTAAGAATAGTAAAATTAATATTGCGGCATATCGGAAATAAAAAGAAAACTCTCGAGTATTTCTTAATATAACAAGATGAAAAGTTTTGAGTCAGTACGCATAGCAAGTGAATTAGGCGTCATTTATCGAAAACAAAGATGCTGGAATAAAAAGATCTTGGGTAAAATAAAATTAACTAATATTCACGGAGGAAAGAGATAGATGGAGATGCAGTATGCCGTAAAAGCAGTTTGCAATACGATGTGCGTTATCGCTCAGATTTAAAGGCCCTCATTCGGCCCAAACAAAACAAGCACGTGGAACAGGGACCGAATTCTTTGACTTCATCCGTGCATTTTTTCTGTAAAATGAAAATGATCTACTTATATTTAAGCAATAAGCATTCTAAGGTAGCATTTCATTGTATTATGAATTAAAAACTGTATTACTAAAAATATTATTCTGTTTTTTTTTTTTTTTTTTTTTTTTTTTTTTTTCTTAAAGCACGTCGAATTTAAATTTTATTAATTTATAAAAAAAAATCTTATGCTTATCCTTATAAATCACAGCGTAAAAAAAAAAAATCTAAGATATACTATAACCATCCCCACAATCAATAAAAAATTACGAATGTAAATTTAAATAGACTACGGGGGGTTCAGGGGGCTCTACCCTCCTGAATGCAATTTTTGATTTAAAAAGATGAATGCAATTTTTGATTTAAAAAGTTACCAGAATAAGTAGCTCATCAGAATTTCAGAACATCAATGTATAACCACTTGTTTAACACTTTTAATTTCTGAAACTTTACGAAGTATTTTGTATGCTTATAAATATTTATGTAATTTGAAAACTTTAAAAAGCGATTTGTAGGAAGTTGAATATTACGCAATGAGTGTTAAAAAACAATGACTTGCAAAGATGACGTTGAGGCTCCTGATCTGCAGATTTACTAGTTTATTAATTGGGAATTTTTTCTTTATCCCCCTTCCCCACTTAAAAACCCTTAAATAGCTTTTAGTCTGTCTGTTAGTCTGTCTGTTAGTCTGTCTGTCTGTTCCGCGATAACTGCCGCAAAAAGCATCCGATTAACTGTAAATTAAGTGGGTATGTTGATGAGGTACCCGGAATTAGCTGTATAGTTTTTTGTTATATTTGGTTCATTCGTTCCGAAAATATAGGATATTTTATTTTTCACAATAATGCTTTTTTATGGCAATTCAGACGATTTTTCCATTTTTATTTGTTGAAAGGAAATGACCCATATGATTGAAGGATTTAAATGGTAAATTATGGATGATGAAATTTCCTATTTGGAATCACACAATGTTCATATTAGTTTGAAATTTTTTCTATCCATTTGTCAGAGTTTTTAAATTCGGTGTGTAACTTATGGAGGGATTATATATATGCGTTCCAATAACATAAAATATTTTCTTTTATAAATTTTCTTCTTTAGAATGTACACATTTCATTGTTTTTATTTTTTTTTAACTGTTGCCTAACAACGCAACT
Source organism: Maratus speciosus (assembly GCA_963932465.1). Lineage (NCBI taxonomy): Eukaryota > Metazoa > Arthropoda > Arachnida > Araneae > Salticidae > Maratus > Maratus speciosus. Next base: position 520,909,513 of record OZ010795.1, on the reverse strand, counting down.
ACGCCTAAAAATATCGCAGATGTGAAAGTATGTGTAATTGTTTGAAGTCAAATGAATGATTGGGGATGATTTTTTTTTTTTTTTTTCAAACAAACCGTTTTGTCTTTGCAAAATAAAGATGGATTTTACGCCAGAAATAAAGGCAGGCTATGTTCTATTTATTTTCTTCAAATACATTTCTTTTAAATTAAAAAGTTCATTATTTTCATAAGGAATAAATTGACATTTTTCTATAAAATTTAACACTTTTTTTTTTTTTTTTTTTTTTTTTTTTTTTTTTTTTTTTTTAACCGTTGCCAAGAAAATCAAATCCCGCAATAATAATTTACCCTAAACAGTTAACTTTGATTTGAAAGATTTTCATGTGCAAGAGGAAAATGAAATAAACAATAGACATGAATATACGTCTTCATATTGGGAATAAAGCGAAAATACGAAAAGAGGGTGAATTTTACCTCATATATCAAAAACAAAGCGAATATGCTTTGAGGTTGAAATAAAAGGGCCTTGTGTTATGATATTAATTCTTAATATTAAAAAAAAAAAAAAAAAAAAAAAAAAAAAAAAAAGTTACCAATATCTCACGGTTTATCGTCTGCACACGGCTAACAGAAATGTTTAATTTTTAATTGAAAATTTCAATAAGAAAAAAACTTTTGAAAAGCGAATAGATAGTAAACGTCAAAATTATGCACCGAAAAATTATCTCTGTTGAAAATGACGTCATTTTATCGGGAAATAAATATTTTCATTCTTAAAAGAGAAACATTAACTAGATTGCGTGAAAAAATATTCTTTGATGAGTGTTACTTCCTAATGCATCCTCATTTCTGAAAATATGAATTAAAATTATTTTATTTTTAAAAAGAAATTACTTTTTCGTTCATAAAACCTAAACTTTTAATATAATTGCGTCAATGTAAATTTTCTTCTGTTCACCGGTATTAAAAAATAAAGCTAAAAATCAATCTAAGATTTACGATAACCGCTAGCACAATGAATAAAATGTTACATTTGTAAATTTAATTAAATCACGGGGGCTTCAGGGAGGCGGAGCCCCCCTGAAGTAATCTACTTTATTATCTAAATAAAATACCAGAATTAGCAGCTCATGAAAATTTCAGAATATCCTTACATAACGTTTTTAAATTAACGCTTATAATGTCTGAAAACTTCGTATTTTTCATTCTTATAAATAATTACGTAATTTGAAAACTTTAAATTGCGGTTTGCAGGGAGTTGAATGTTACCCAAAAGTGTGTTTAAAAATAATGACTTGCAGTGCTGACGTTGAGGCTCCTGATCTGCAGATTTACTTGTTTAATTTGCCGAAATGTCAGTGAAGGATTACTGTGGGGACACGAAAAGTGTTGGTTTCCGTTAGTCTGTCTGTTCCGCGATAACTGCCGCAAAAAGCATCCGATTAGCTTGAAATTAAGTGGGTATGCTGGTGAAGCAACCGGATTTAACTGTATAGTTTTTTGTTATATTTGGTTCATTCGTTCGGAAAATATAGAATATTTTATTTTGCGCAATAAAGTTTTTCTATAGCAATTCAGACGATTTCTCCATTTTTATTTTTTGAAACGAAATGGCTCTTATGATTGAAGGATTTAAATGGTAAATTATGGATAATGAAATTTCCTAATTAGAACCATGCATTATTCGTATTAGTTTGAAATTTTGTGTATACATTTGTCAGAGTTTTTAAATTCGGTGTATAACTTATGGAGGGATTTTATATATGTGTTCCAATAATATCAAATATTTTCTTTTACAAATTTTCTTTTTTAAATGCACATACTTCATTGTTTAAATTTTCTTTTAACTGTTGCCTAGCAACGGAACTGCATCTAAAAATATCGTAAATGTGAAAGTATGTGCAATTGTTTGGAGTCAAATCAACGTCAAAAGTGACGAATTAATGCCTTTTGCGTCTTTACATATAGATGGAATTTACCCCAGAAATAAAGAAAAGCTGTGTTCAATTTATTTTTTTTTCAAATATTTTCCTAAAGTTCATTATTTTCATAAGGAAAAAATTGACATTTTGAAATAAAATTTAGAAATAAAATTTTGATTACTGTTGCCAAGAAAATCAGATCCCGGAATAATAATTTATCTTGAACAGGTAATTTTGATTTGAAAGATTTTCATGTGTAAGGGGAAAATTAAATGAAAAATAGACATGAATACGTCTTCTTATTGGAAATAAAACAAAAATACGAAAAGAAGGTGAACTTGACTTCATATATCAAAAATAAAACGAATACGCTTTGAGGTTGAAATAAAAGGGCCTTGTGTTATGATATTAATTCTTATTATTAAAAAAAATGTTACCACGGTTTATCGTCTGCACACGGCTAACAGAAATGTTTAATTTTTAGTCGAAAATTTCAATAAGAAAAAAAAAAACTTTTGAAAAGCAAATCGATAGTAAATGTCAAAATTATGCACCGTAAAATTATCTCTGTCGAAAATGACGTCATTTTATCGGGAAATAAATATTTTCTTTCTTGAAAACCAAGCATTAAATAGATTGTCTGAAAAAATATTTTTTTAGTTCTTAATGCCGCTTCATTTCAGAAAATATGAATGAAAATTATTTTATTTTTAAAAGGTAATTACATTTTCGTTCATAAAATCTGAACTTTCAATATAGTTACTAACTGCCTCAGTGTAAATCATTTTCTGTCCACCGGTATTGAAAAATAAGGCTCGGAAGTGTAAAAAGAAATCTAAGATTTACAACAACTATTAGCACAATCAATAAAAGGTTAGATATATGCAAACGCAAAGAGACCATGGGTGGTTCAGGGGAGTGCCCCCCCCCCCTGAAGAAATCTACTTTATTATCTATAAAAATACCAGAATTAGTAGCTCATGAAAATTTCAAAATATCCTTACATAACATTTTTAATTTAACGCTTCTAATATCTGAAAACTTCGTATTTTTTAGGGTTCCATACTTAAAAAGTAAAAACGGAATCATTATAAGATCACTTCTGTGTCTGTCTGTCTGTCACAGCCTTTTTACTCGTAAACTATGGAACGTGGAAAGTTCAAATTCGGGGAAGTAATAAAGATCTTTGACCCACATATTTTCATATTAATAAACATTCATAAACATATTTAGTAAAAAAGTAGAGGGGTTAATTATGCTACTTGAAAAAAAATTCTTTTCTTTGTATATCATGTGGGGGGTATCCTCTGAAAGCTTTTGTAACGCTGAACTCAAAAATACATTCCTTTTAATTTTAGGTATTATATTTTCAAAGATATTGTTGAAAATGTAGCGCAAAAATATGTCCCCCCCCCCATCTAATTCCGTATCTACTGAAACTAAAATTATGAAAAAAATAGAGGTAGTAGACGTTAATATAAACCTTGCCGGAAAATTATAGCGATTACCCTAGGTCGCATAGTTTTTGAGTAATTAGCATTTTTCTGTTATACACAAATTTCGATTTACGGACGTTCAGAAAAATTGTTGAGCATCGTTGAAGACCTATCATTGCAGAAGAATAAAAGCATTGTTGATAATGATTTTTGAAAAAAATCATCGGTAATTACCCGAGATATTAACCCTTAAAGGTACGGTCAGTTTGGACATACACAAGGACAGGGGCGGCGTACTCGATGCCTAGTTAACAACTTTTAATGATATATATGTGTAACGTAATGTCCAGTAACAGTATAAAAGCAATAAATGTCAAATTGTTAAAAACATACTAATTTAAAGGGTCTCGGGGCTCTAAAAAGTGGAAAAAATGAAAAAAAGACCATTTTCAACATTTAAAATCTTAAAATGTATATGATTTTAAAACACAATTTTAATTGGGATGAAAGATATAAGTATGTTCTTTCGTTTCATGTATTTAAAAAATTGCAATTATACAGAATTAGTATTTATAGGGGACTCGAAACTGTTAGACATTTGTCGAACAAATAATTGGCATAACAGTTTACGCACAGGATTACAAAATAAATATTGCATCTAGAATGAAACTTTTGGTGCTTACTTGTACTTCAGATTGTAATAATTTCCCTGAACTTATATAAATTTGTATTTAAAGCATTTTTATATTTTTAATGCAATGTTGCATTTAGCTAATACGAAATTTTGAAAATTTCAACAGTAAAATCACCTAAAAAAAATATTTTTTTTGAACAATAAAAGGGAAATTTTAGGTTCAGTTTATACAGACAAACATGAAATATATGTTTTAAAAATTTCATGGAAAAATATTCAGAAGTTTTTGAGATATCCTGCGCGTTATGCCCCAAAAACGCTATTTGGTAAATAATGACTTTGAAGTTTCGGAAACGCCGCTTCAGCTATTGGGCGGGTATAATTCTAAAAGCCAAAACTTCTGTTCTAATGGGAATTTCAAGGAAACAATTATATCAAAATATTCAGAAAAGATAGGAGTTTAACATCTAAAACAAATTAAAATTTCTTAAATTTTGAAGCTTTAAGAGTCCTGCGACCACTTAATCCTTTCCGGCACGGAGTAATTCTATTTATACACTCTGAAATAATGAACTGACACCAGAATTTATAAACGAATTTATTAGAAAATGCGAACTTGCTTATTTTCACGTACATGATAAAAGGAAAATTTTAATTAAATATTCTTGGTGCCATTTGTCTGTTTTGCAATTAAAATTAAGTGTCCGTTTTTTTAAGGGCATCGCCCTCGAAAGATTTAATTAGAATAAATCGCATAAATACTGTGGGATTCGCGATAGTTTGCATTGATTGTATCTCTCAATACGCCTCGAGTGACTTTAAAAGTTAATTAAACTCCTATCTGGAAAAACGCGGCACTGACCAAGGCGGCGTTGCAATTTTGAGACCTCAAATCGAAGCGCGCTTAGCACAATGCCAAATTTAAACTTTGAACAAAGGTTTTGTTTAAGCCACACTGTAGAAATAAAGGTTATTACTACGCTGAATTTAGTTTCATGAAATGCCAAATGAAGTTTAACTATGCACTGCTTTTATTGTCAGTACCGAATTAAGTTCATCATAAACAGATTAGGATAATATTAAAAAAAGTGTTATACGAATAGCTATATTTGATATTATTTAGGTTCCATATCTCTTTGAACTTTCATGGTATACCCATTTACACTTTTCTAATATATACAGTAATACCCAACCCTACGTTGTATAGTTTTTTACAAAGTCTTAGTATTCTTTTAGCAACTTTTTTTTTCATAATACAATAACAAATTCATATATTTATTCTACGGAACCCTCTGTGCGCGAGTAATGCTCGCACTTGACCGTTTATTTATTCTTATAAATAATAAAGTAATTTGAAAACTTTAAATTGCGGTTTGCAGGAAATTGAATATTACCAAAGTGTGTTTAAAAACAATGACTTGCAGAGCTGACGTTGAGGCTCCTGATCTGCAGATTAACTAGTTATAGATACTGGCAGCATTGTCAGTTGCCCCGCGTATATCGGGTCTCCAAATGCTATGAACACAAGCCTTTTAAAGTGATTTTTTTCGCCTTATCTAATGACAGAATTATTTATGATTAAAGATTTCGAAATAAACTGTAAGAAATTGGTGGTATTCAGAGCATTTGGATCCCTGATTTACGAGAGAAACCTGGCAACACTAGTCGGGGGACATTTTCTTTGGACCTTTAGTGATATTGTTAGAAAATTCCAAATACAATAGAACCTGGATTATCTGAAGTAATTGGGACCGACCCTTTTGCGGAAAATCGACATTTTCAGATAATCGAGAATACTTCCATTTTAAGATTAAGGAGAAATATATGCAATATTTCGTATTATGGTAACAATTATTAATAAAAGTAAAGCAATAGCAAAATAGAAATAAAAATAAATTACCTAAATCTTAATTTTGAAACTATGTACCTTTTACATATATCACAAGGGATAAAAAAAAAATGTTTTGTTTATCGCAGTTTCGATAAATGTTTTTGCAATTTCGATTGTCTTTGCTTTATATCTCTATCACGAAATTTTTTTTTTTTTTTTAATATTATTAGTTCACCAGTATCACTGTCTTTCTGCTGCTCCAGTCATGCCAAGCCTTTTGCAAAACATTAAAAAAAATCAGAATTGTTAATTTGTTCGTTTTCTTTGTTTCACACCGCAGCTTACGGGAGTTCAAGTTAGATTCAAAGAAACTCTAAGAAAGGGGATCCAAAATATTTATATATACTCGTATTTCGAAAAGGATAGCTTGCACACTAGAAATATAGTAGTAAAAAAAGCTTTCAAAATGGATTTTGCACACAAGGGATGTGCTAGTAAAAAAAAAAAAAAAAAAAAAAAAAAAAAAAAAAAAAAAGCTTTCAAAATGGATTTCGGTTAATCGAGAGTTTCCGATAAAAGAGGTTCTAACTAAAATTTCAGTTATAATAGTTACGTACATAAAATTTAGGACAGCGATAATATCTTATGACTTAATCGAGTTATTTATATATCTTCTGGTCAAGCAGTCTCAGAGACTGGTCGGAGTAGGTATGCGACAATTTCTGTGCCAGCAGTTATGTGCTAAAAATTTAAATACTTTTTAAATTATGCAGATCCAAGCCGAATAATTAATTAACTATAGGATTAATTTAAAAAATGTAAGAAACAGTCAAGTAAATTGATAATAAAATTTATTAAATTTAGTGAAGAAGCATTAGCGCCATTATACATTCATTTCACAGTACTACATAATTTATTATGGAAACACATAGCAATGTTATCAAAATAAGTAATTTTAAATCCTACTGAGCATAATATTTTTTTTTTTTTTAATTTCTTTATTTAATGTTATGCATTATAGACAATGCTTATTTAAAAAGTTTCCATAGCATATTCATTTTTTAGATGTATTATATAAAACGTTACTTTAAAATTGAGTCTGGTTTGATAAAATTTCTAATCTGAAGACAATGTTTTTAAAAAGGATATTCTTTCCAATAGGTATCTGGTAAAGCTACTTGTATCTCTTCATTTGGAAATGTATACCGATTCAATTAAAACTTTTGTGGAGAAAAGTCTATTTAAAAGAAACTTTTCCAGACAATACTAAGTAAAATGCGTATTTAAATGTTTCGCCACATTGGTTACACTTTGAAAATATACGACTAAAAGGTTTTATTTGAGAATCTTAAAACTTTGAATTAATTGAATCATTTGAAATGAAATATAATCATCGTAACAGGCGCATTTTATCCTTTTAAATAATTATTACTTTACTTTAATTCAATTAGAGAAAGTTTATATTTTACATTTTAAATTTATTCTGCACTCACCGTATTGATAATTTGTTTTATATTAGATTTTATTTCATTAGAATATGAGAGCAAACACTTTGATTTGATGATCACAATGAATAAATGATTTAATCTATTTTCCTGAAATAAAAAACTATTCTTACTAATTATAGTTTGACTTGAATACTTAATACATGTATGACTTGAATATAAGATGAAAAAAATATATTATTCATATTAAACATTTAAAACATTATGTAACTTCCAAAATAAAACATTCAGCATTGCTGAAAAAAAAAATATCGATGATTTTCTTCTCATGCCAATGGCGTTATATAAATTTTATTAAATCTGATTCACTTAATATTTATAGAAATTTATGGAGCTACAATAGAAGTAATAAAATAATCCGAACATAAATTATTAAAGTAATGCAGTAAATTTGAAATCAGATTTCGGTGTGACTATATTCCCCTTATGCTTTTGCACTATTAATAATTTAATAGCAGATCAATCACAATTTGGTAACTCTGAAAGCCATATTAAATTATTTCTATAAGTACACTTATTCATGTAAAAAGATAATCTTGAAAATATAATCTATAACTCAATATTTATATTAAAATAAGAAGTGTTGACGACAAGAAATCGATAGTTAACCCCTTGGGTATGGGTGCCAATCTCAAACTAATCTTCCGTAATACGTGCGTTACTTTGACTCTGGTTTAATACGTTTTGAAACCAGATATATATATATATATTTTTTTAAGAAATGAAATTAAATATGTTCCGCATAGAAACCTAAAAATAAATAAATAAAGATTCATGAATAAATTTTCTGGTTCAAAAGTGGTTAACATGGGTCAAGTTAATCCAGATATTACGGAAGATTAATGAAAAGTACATTTGACGACTGAGAATCGTCATGCATTTCGCCACTGGCGCCTATTTTTTATATTCTATCCATACCTCTATTTAACGGAAAATACTTTTTGTAGTATTTTTTTCTTACACATACTTTAAAAGTTTTTATGAAAGTTTTTTGGTTCGAGAAAGTGGTGCAAGATAGAATTAAAAAAAAAAAAAAAAAAAAAAAAAACGTCTGTGGCAGACCTGAAATAAATCCGTACCCAAGGGGTTAACACTTTCATCGCGAGGGACGAGATAACTCGTCTTCCAGGAATATTAGCTATCAATCATGGAAAATCAATTCGTACCGGAAAAGTCTGTCATTTAATTATTAGACATTGATCCCGATATCTAATCTCTAATAATTACCGGGCAGAATTTTCCGGTTGATTTTCCCAAACGGTCACGACATTTTATTATTTTTACTTTCTTCTATCTTTACAAGCAGAAAGTATTGGTTTCATGAAAATTTTCGAATTCCAGTTTTCGACGGATTTACACGTTTTATGGGTCAGAGATTCCAAAAAACATGTTTTTACAAAATGTCTGTCTGTGAGTCTGTCTGCCTGCCTGACTGTCTGTCTGTATGTGACACAAATTTTGTGGGCGATCTATCTCAAGAACTAATGAACGGAATTTAATAAAATTTTATATTCAGGTAGTCCCTGATATAGATTGGTGCTGTTTAGTTTTTGGTGTAAATCGCCCAGCAGGTGGCGCTGCTATGTAGTATTTTGCAGGATTTCTGTAAAAGCTCTATCTCAAGAACTAATGCACGGATTTTTATAAAACTTCAGATTCCGTTCGTCCTTGACATGAATGGATGCTGTTTACGTTTTGGTGTAAATCGCCCAACAGGTGGCACTGCTATGCTGCCTTTTGCCGGATTTACACTATTTCCGAAGTAGCTCTATCTCAAGAACTAATGCACACAATTGATATGAAATGATGCTGACTACGTGTTGGTGTAAATCACCCAATAGGTGTCGCTGCTGTGCTGCATTTTGAACTATTTCCTCAATAGCTCTATCTCAAGAACTAATCCACGAATTTTCATCAAATTTCAGATTTAAGTATAACTTGATTAATATTGCTGCTGATTATGTGTTGTTGCAAATCGCTCAACAGGTGGCGCTTCTATGCTGCATTTGTCATGATTTGCGCAATACCTCTATCTCAAGAACTAATGCATGAATTTTCCTCAAACTTCATATTCAGTTAGACGTTGACATAAGTTGGTGATAATTAGGTTCTGGTGTAAATAACCCAATATGTGGCGCTGCTATGCTGCATTTTGCTGGATTTACACGATTTCAGTGACAGTCATACCTCGAGAACTAATGCACGGAATTTTCTATTTTTAGAATTCTCATGATGAACACAGATTGCCATTTAATTTGGCACTGAGATAGTGAATTTTGAAATATTGCATGTATGAGATAGAAGAAAGTTTTGTGATGGCCACAACATACTAGTTTTATGTTTGTAATGACAAACAAATCATTATAGTGAGAAATGATATTGATTATTATTTTTAAAAGTAAAATAAACAAGTTTTAAATGAATTTGTGTTTTGTTTCAATTTTAGCGCTACGAGGAGCGTCTTAGGCTCTTAGCGCAAAGGGTGGCATAAAGGCGAGACATTGCCGCAATGAAAGTGTTAAACAACATTTATCTATTTGGCACAAAACTGCGAATGATGTACGTTTAAAAAAAGCGCCTTTTTCATTTTATTTTTTACGCAATTTAGAAAAACCATGTTTTTTACGATGCTTTGCAGCACAGAGATCGAACCAATAAATCAATTATTAAATATTTAATTGAGAATGAAACATAATGATTTTTCATGCACCTTAATGTTAAAATTTATTTGTTAAATAATTTTTCAAGATTCTAAACTTGAAAAAAATAAGCAGAAAAAATAAAACGTGATATCAGTGACGATTTTCACACAAGTGTCGTTTCGTTTTCTGTGTATCAATTTCAATGGTAACAGGTTCATGCAAGTTTAATGCACATTCATATGCTGTGTGTTGTTTGTGTTTCATAAAATTCAAGGAGACACAAACGTTTTCACTGCCAATATATATAGATATACAATCTCTGTAAAAAATACCCGAAACTATTAAATAAAACACAAAGAAAAATTATTTTTTCATCAAAATTTATTTTACCAACTTCAAATGCCCCATCGAGTTTAATAAAATTATGCCAGCGCAGGGACCAATCTTCCATACTTTTTATATAGGCAGATTTTGCTATATGACCTTGCTATATGACCTGAAATTTTAATTTATGGCCTCAATTGAATCAAAACATTTTCCTAATTTTATATTCATGAACAGAGAAAAGTTACACGAGGTCATACCATGCTAGTACTGCCATTGGTTGATGACATTAGTTGCATAATTGCCCGTCTACCAATTCTTGACCCTATTTGGATGGTTTATTCTATTCATATGCATGTGTTTTTGGCATGCATGATTCACCTGCGATATTTTCAGTTATTCGACGCACGAAATTTTGTATGAAACATAAAATTTTAGGCAAACATTTGGTTGAACAATTTTTTTCCATTCTAAAAATCGCATAGCTTTCTGAAGTATGTCTGAAAAAAAGCTTCTGTCAGTACACTAAGTAAGAGATGGTGCTCAAACTTCGCATTATACCTCGGCACAATAGTCCCAAATTACAGAAAAAAAAACATATCGTTATGTCATTTATTGGCGTCATTTATAACATTTATATCATTTATACCCTTTATGTACTGAATTATGAATTCATGAAAATTATATCTTTTAAAGAATTTTTCGCGAATTGTTTAAACTGTATTAGAAGATTTACATAATCATTTATTAATTTTAGAAATATTTTAGAAGGATCGAAGGTTTTACAAGGATTAATTAGATTTAAATGTATAGGAATTTTGTATAATATTTATAACCCCACTCAAATCTTTTATTTTAAAACTTTTTCTTAGTATTTTGTAGAACTAGGGAATGGGCAAATATAATGTTCTTATAATAGAAATATAGAAATATTTCCGACCCCTACCCTCCAACACCAAGAAAGCTGAAAAGATGCAAAGGCAAAATAAATCATCCCTTTTTTTTTTTGTGTGTGTGTGTGTGTGTAAACCAATAATGCTTTTGGAACAAGATAAAGTAATGTATCTATAACTCATTCTAAACTGTATTATAACTAATCGATGTATTAAATGAATTTTATAATACTTTTTACTATACTTAATAAATAAAAATAATAATTATATATATATATATATATATATGTATGTATATGTGTGCGTTACCGGCAAAACCCGATTTTAGGCCAAACTAGATTGGCCTAGTTTATCCTACCGCGCATCGGATAAACTAGTTTTTCTTAGGCAAAACTAGTTTATCCTAACGCCCGTAGAATAAACTAGTTTTTCCTAGGTCAAACTAGTTTATCCTGACACCCATAGGATAAACTAGTTTTTCCTAGGCCAATCTAGTTTGGCCTAACGCTCATAGGATAAACTAGTTTAGCCTTCTGTTCATTGGTCTGAACTAGTTTATCCTAGACCGATCTAGTTTATCCTAGACCAATTTCATTTCGTGTGCTTTTATTGATCCCAAAGACCGCTTCTGCTCCAACCTTCTGGTTTATCCTAGGCCAATTCAATTTGATGTGCTTTAATTGATGCCAACCAGTGTTGAGTACGCTGAGGGAAAAAACTAACCAATCCAAACTCAAATTCAATTTCTCAAAAATAAGTCAAGTTGAAGCTCAAATTCAAAAATTTTCAAACGAATTAGATCAACTCAACCACATGTATGGAAGTGAGCAAAGTTCACTAAAAACTCACTTTTTTATTTTTATTTTTTTTAATATAATAAAAATTTAGCGTCAAAATTTACAAAATTTTGTGAGCTAGTCTTTTGGTTATTCGAAATAAGGGTCTTTACGGGCCCGACCGGGCTTAGTTTGGGGATTACATTTTTCGAGAGGTTCGGACCGAGATTGACCGGACTCAGTTTTTTTTTCGGCTTCAATCGGGACTGGACTGATTTATTCTTGAAGTCTGCGCACAAATTTTCAGTCCAATTTCGAATCCAGCTGATATGAAAATCATTTGGACCGGCTGGTCTGGTCAGTAAAAATATCAATAACATTTGGCTCGGCCCAATTTTTCTTTTAATGTACGTATTTTTAAACTGCTATTATTCCACAAATAAAATTTATATATTTATTTATTTTTTTCGTAATTTTTACTTTCTTTTATCTTTACAAGGAGAAAGCACTGTATTCGTGAAAATTTTCGACTTCCGGTTTTCGACGGATTCACACATTTTAGGAGTCAGAGATCCCGAAACACGTGTTTTTATATAATGTTTGTCTGTGAGTCTGTCTGTTTGTATATATGTGACACAGTTTTGTGACCACTGTAATGCACGGAATTTAATAAAAAAATATATTCAGGTAGTCTCTGATATAAATTGGTGCTAATTAGTTTTTGGTGTAAATCGCCCAATAGGTGGAGCTGCTATGCTAATTTTTTCAGGATTGCCGCTATAGCTATATCTCAAGAAGTAACGAACGGATTTTCATGGTACTTCAGATTGAGTTAGTCATTGATATATGTTGTTGCTGTTTACGTTTAGGTGTAAATCGCCTTAGAGGTGGCGCTGCTATGCTAAATTTTTCTCGATTTCCGCTATAGCTCTATCTCAAGAAGTAATGCACGGATTTTCATGAAACTTCAGATTCAATTATTCCTTGATAAATATTGTTGCTGTTTACGTTTTGGTGTAAGTCGTCCAAGAAGTGGCGCTGCTATGTTGCATTTTGCATTATTTTGACGATTTCCGTAATAGCTCTATTTCAAGAACTAATGTACAGATTTTCAACAAGCTTCAAATGCAGTTAGTCCTTGATATGAATTGGTGCTGATTAGGCATTGGGGTAAATAGCCTAATAGGTGGCTCTGCTGTGCTGCGTTTTTCACGATTTCCTTAATAGCTCAATCTCAATAACTAACTTCAGATTCAAGTATACCTTGATTAATATTGCTATTGATTATGTTTTGATGTAAATTTCTCAAAAGGTGACGCTGCTATGCTGGATTTTTCACAATTTTCGCAGTAGCTGTATCTCAAAAACTAATGCACGGATTTTCACCAAACTTTAGATTCAATTAGACGTTGACATAAGTTGTTTCTGGTTAGGTTTTGGTGTAAATTATTCAACAGAAAGCGCTGCTATGCTACATTTACTTGATTTACACGATTTCAACGATAGTCTTATCTCAAGAACTAATGCACGAAATTTCAAATCTTTAGAATCCTCACAATGAGCATATATTGCCATTTAATGTTTCATTATGATGGCGAATTTTGAAGTATTAACATGTTTGAGATAGAAGAAAGTTTTGGGATTCGTACATCCGACTAGTTTTAAGATGAGTAGATGCATTTTTAGGTAATAACATTCAAATAAGGTAAAATCTAAGAAAAATAACCTGCCTATGACGAAACCCGTGTTTAACAAAAATAAAATAAGTTGACCTATGTAAAATGAGGATATTAGTACTTTTAAAAAGTATATAATGTATTTACAACATATAATAAACTTAATAGGGGAACCTGTCTGTAAAGGATTTTTCTTCTTTCTTATGCGATTCCGTCTTAGAAGATTTTATTGTATAGAATTTTTTTAATTTTTAAATCTCCAAGCCATAGAATACGGATTAACGATATTAATGATTTTTTACTACTGATTTGATAATGTAAACTATATTGATTTTTTAATGAATTTCCATTTGTATGTAAATATCTAAATAATTACTAATACCACTAATATTTTTACACGGGTTGGAGACTAGAAAATCTGCAAAAATAACATATAAAAGCCTTCTAAGACGGAATCACATAGGAGAGAAAAACTTCACTATAGTAAAGTTTCTTTTTTAGCAGGTCCGTCGTTTCTAGTAAATATATTATGTTTATTTCAAACAGATTATAATATCCAATTTGCACCGATAAAAAAACATTTTCCGTTTAAAACAGGATTTCGTCATACACAAATTCTTCTAACAAGTTTTACAGTACTGTATCCCCATCCGTATAAATATATATGTACTATTCATTAAAGAGAATTTTAATTGCGGAACGATGGTAGCTTAAAAACATATGTATTTTAGGACAAACTGGCACTGGAACTTCGCTGGTTTTTTGAAAAGTCCAGATTTCTGAAAAAATATCAAATTTTCTTCTGATATTCTTAATAGTGCATTTATTCATAAATAATTCACATCCTAGTGATATTTATGTGAGAAAAAAATATAAATATCTCTAAATTCTTTCTCTCCTAAATTGTATGATAACATCTTATCCCATCCTTTGGTCCTCCAGCACACAATTTGTTATATTGAACATATTTGTAAGTACCGGCGGTTGTAAAATGGGAAGTTAGGGGGGCAGTATCCCACTCCCCATTGAATAAAATATATTATACAGGGGTGACGGCAATACTACTTTGCAGAAGGTTGGCACCGGAGCGTTAGTTGGGATCAATAAAAGCACGTCAAATTGCATTGGCCTAGGATAATCTAGAAGGCTGGCGCAGGGGCGGACTTTGAGATCAATAAAATCACGCAAAATTAAGTTGACCTAGGACAAACTAGATCGGCCTAGGATAAACTAGTTCGGACCAATGAATAGCAGGCTAAACTAGTTTATCCTATGAGCCTTAGACCAAACTAGTTTGGCCAAGGAAAAACTAGTTTATCCTATGGGAGTTAGGATAAACTAGTTTGGCCTAGGAAAAACTAGTTTATCCTATGCGCGTTAGGATAAACTAGTTTGGCCTAGGCCAATCTGGTTTCGCCTAAAATCAAGTTTGGTCGGTAACATATATATATAATTATTATTTAAAAAGTCTCATTTTTGGCCTTGCAATGTGGAATCTCTCCTTCAACAGATATTTTTTAAAAAAGACATAGTAACTTTTAACATCTCTGAAAAATCATTCATGTTTGTTCTGCGTTACACGTAGGGATAAATTTCTTAATATTCAAAAATATCGATATCTAATGAAAATTATAAGAGTTTATAGTTACATTCGTTAATTTTCTTTTTCTGTTTAAGAAAATATGTATTATTAAAAACGAAAGTACAAATAAATTACTTTGTACTGGAATACATTTTTTAAAACCTTGAAAAAATATCTTTATATTTATGGAGGAAAAATGTTGAAACATTTTAAAATTTGGGTGATCATTTCGCAGTTAACGAAACTGTGAAACTTAAACAATTCAATTATTGTCCTTTATTGTTAAATAAACTTATTATTTCTCATCATTATTATTCCATTTTATCAACAAATGATTTCTTTTTAAGTATTTACCATTAAATATAGCTGAAGCTACTTAGAATATTTCCTTTCAGTTTATCGCGTTATTAAAGTCACATCTGGAAATATCTCAATAACTCAACATACCTCGTAGTTTCAACGAGTTTATTCTATTATTAAAGTCACATCTAGAAATATGTCAATAACTCAATGTACCTAGTGTTTTAAACGAGTTAATAATTTTCTTTGCTACTGCAAAGATTCTCAAAGCATTTACCAAGCAGGAAATATTTCATGCAAATTAGCCATTACACGATTTTGCATATTTGTGATGAGAAATTTATCAAATGGCATATGATGGAACAAAATATGATAAGAGTTAGGTAGGGAAAAGTCTGTTTGCGCGAAGTATATATAAACTAAATTCTATCCATTATCATATGTCACTTCTATATGAATTTAAATAACTAAATATATAATGTACTTTGAAATCTGTTTTAAATTTCTTAAGATTGGTCATATCTAAACCTACATATGAATGGATTATTTTATAAATATCATCGAAAATCTGCATTAGGTAGATTTCGTATGAAATACTACCTATTACATTCTCCCCTATGTTGGAATTTCTGAAATATTTTTGCAGATCTACACTGATCATAACCCGTAGATCTAGAACCCAAAGCCACCCTCAGTAAAAAATTATATATATATATATATATATGTATATCACTTTCTTTTGGACACGATAACTTCCACAATTCTACACAAATCGCTTTCAAACTGATACATAAAATTAAGGGGCATACATTCTCGGTCAAGTTCATTAATGGGCAAAATCGGACCAAGGGGATGGAAATAGGGAAGGGTTTTGTGAAAACAGAAAAAAACCCATAACTTTTTAATTTTTGTACATATAAATCAGTTTAAAGTTTTTATTACTTCTATAAATAGAGCCAAAAATTTATGTATCACAGATTTTTGATCAACTTAAAAATGGGCTCAAGGGGCGCAAAAAATAGGGATTTTGGGAGAAAAAAAATCATAACTTCGTCAATTCTCAAGATATCAAATCCAATTAATTTTATTATAAACCTCCTTAATATAATCTACATCTTTTATATTCACAAGTTTTGATTGCACCAATTCGTAACGCAAAAACATTGAAAACGAAACCAAAAAGGAGGGGGGTGGGTGAAGCAGAAAAAAATCCATAACTCCGTCAATTCACAAGATATAAAATCCCCATGAATTTATCATACATCTTCTTAATATTGTCTACAACATTTATATAGACAAGGTTTTGATAGAGCTAATTTTTACAGCAAAAACAAATTAAAAATACATAGCGGTTGAAGAAAAAAATCATCTTATTAAGGATGTATTCAAACCCAAACTACTTATTTTCTTATCCATCTTTAAATTCATTTTTGCTCTCAAACGCATCCAATTGGTAGATTCTCTTATTCAAAAACTATATAATGCACCGTAATAATCGATTTTTTGATAGAGGCAGAATATATTTCAAAAAATGATGACAAATAGGGCATTTTGAATAGAATTTCCAGAAGCGAGTGTGTTACAAACGAAAAATATTGTCCTACTGAGAAAATAATTGTTCATAAATCAAGTTTTAATTAATTGAACGAAAAATAAAAACACAGGTCGCTTATAAATCTCTTCAATAATCACGTCACCAAGTTTCATATTTTTTCTATTAAAAATGAATCTGAAAATGAGCCAGAAAATTTCTAGTTGTTGAGCAAGGAAAAGTACTTTTTTTAATACCTCCTTAACATGATTCTGATAAAACCAGCTATTATATTAAAATGAAATAAAAACTCGCCAAAAGCGACCAGATAAAATAATTAAAGTGGATAAATCTCTAATCATGATTTAGTTTTTCTTGGTTAAATTAGTATACTTCACTTCGAAATCTACTTCCGCCTGTAGGCCGGGCAGGCAGGGATTTTTTTATGTATAATATATATATATATATATATATATATATATATATATATACCTTAGAATCAAAATTTTTCTTACCAGTTCATATAACGATGTTAACCAAAATTCTTAATGGAGATATCATGTAATAAAATAATACATTCACTATAAAAAAAAATATTAACCTGAAGCTAATCGGCATACAGAAACCACTACGAATATTCAAACTATTGAAAAACCCAAACCGTTTAATATTATAATATCGTAAATCTTATAAAAATGTTGAATAAAACAAAAGTGGAAAAAATTAGATTCAAAAAGTGGAGGAGCAATATTTGCAAGAGGAAAAATTTTCCAAATGAATGCAAAGATGAATGAACATCATGAATAGTAAGAATATAAAAAAAACTTATATTGTGGTATTTTTCATCATGATCAATCTTTCACAGATATAAGAAAACACAATTGATTTCGAATTGATAAAAGCATGCATTGCACTAAAGGGCTATTTCTCAAATTGCCCAGTCAAGAGAGATACCAGATTTTCAAGTAAATCAAAACCGAGAGAAATAACAAAAACAAAACAAAACTATAAAATTCCGTGAAATATAATGTAAAAAAATATTAATAGAAAACTGACATAAACTTCTTAAAAAATCCACGGCAGATGAAAAATAAAAAGTATAATTTATTTATTTTTATAAAAGATTTTTTTTATTATTTATTCAATATAATATTTTTATTTGTTTTTCTTAATTATAATCTAATAAATTATATTATATATTATACAATTTAGAATAAGTCTTTTCAGTTTATTCTGTTATTAATCCGATAATAATCATATATCTTAATTACGTTCTAGAGTGCATCAAGCTTTAAACAACTTAATCACTTAATGAACTTAATAACAAACGTATGCTGTAGAATAACTGTAAAAGCACTTCACGAATAGGAAATTATTGATAGATCATGTTTTGAGAAGTGAAATGTTTGTGTGAGCTGATTGTCGGAACTACACTATTCTAAATTCGTATTTAAATAATTTTTTATTTGTTATGATACTGAAATAAAATAATTTATGTTAATTTATGTAATTTAGTAACACACTAATATATATATATATACATAGATTTCCGATTACAGAATTAGATTATAAATATCTATATTTCAATTAACATTTTTTAAATACTTGTTTAAAAAATAACGTTTTAACATCGAATCACCTTTAACTTTACTCAATAAAATATTTCCACGCTATTCTTCTATATATAAATTCAAAATAATAGAACTAGAACTCTGTGTCAAATTATATGCATTTAGTTTAATTTCTAATACATATTGCAGAACTAAAGCAAAAAATGAAATTTAATAGATAAGCATATTTTTAAAATACGAGCAATATTCTGTCTACAGAAGAAGATGGACAATATCATGGAGCTAGAGGTGTAGCCAGGGTCAAGCCAACGGGTGGCTTACCACCTTTGCCTTCATGTCGCTGAGGTAGTATAAAACGTATTTGCTATTAGATATATAAAATTGATGAAGTAATTTATTACTAGTACCTGCTGTGTCAAAATTCGTACTCTAACTATACTTTTTTTCGTTATTAAATTTGCACATATATTTTTTATAAGGAATTAATTAAAATGTTTTAATTTGAATATATTCATGAAAAAAAAATAATTACAAATATCTCAAAAATCCTGTTGTTAATACTTTTAACTCTCCAATAAGTAGAATAATCATAGTTACTAGTAAAATTTTAGATAAATCGCGTGAACATGAATTTTGCCAAGTCCATCGTATATAATTTCCAAGAAACTTCATGAGAATTACTCTAGAAAAAATCCTTTTGTGATGATTTTAGAGGTATAAAGTGGAAAATAAATTCTTATTTTCTCTTTTAATTTTATTTTTTTCCAATTTAAAATACTTTTTTTTACCACAACTTACCATAACGAAACTCTATTGTTCTACGCCCAGCTTTCCCGTATTAAAATCATTATATTTCGAATTTTCTTTTTCTTTTATTAACCTAGTTAGTCCCCGAAATGCTATTTCTTTCTGACAAAAATTAAAGTGTGGTCACTAAAAAATAACGTTACACCTAACCATAATCCACACGTATAACGAAGCAGGTCTATCATTGTATGGTTAAATAATGATATAATCCACTACACTTGTTTTAACTTCTAAACATAGCACATTTTCATTAAAGTCTGTCTAAATACATGTGCATCTTTAATAATAAAAATGGAATTCGGACGTTAATTTATGTGCTTTAATGTATATATATTATGGATCGTTGGAAATACAAATTTATTCTTCGTCGTTGCATCATCCTGTGCTATCTGATAGATGGACAGTGATGAGAATGTGATAAAACTCCAACATGGTTAGCAATGCACGGTACGCTGCGGACCCAGGTTCGAGTCCTGGCACTGTTTGGCTACTTTTCCACAACAGTTGGAAACATTAAAATTCCATTAATATTGTGTATAGTCTGTCTTAATATTTGTGCACCTTTAATAATAAAAAATGTAATTTAGACGTTAATTTGTCTCCTTTAATAAATATAAGACTTTTTCGAAATTTTACGATTTGTCGTATGATTTGAGGTATTGGGCTATAAGTATGCAAAAACGCAAGTGCCTAACTTATACAGATTCTGAAAACGAACTGTGTGACGGACTGATAGACAGAGAAGTGAGAGTAATGTGGTTTCATCAAATCAACGAAACCCTCAAAAAAGAAACAAAAAACACTTTTAGTAATATTCGAATATAAGGTGTATTTTCTTTATTTGCCATTTTTATGATGTTACCTCGTACGAATTTTGGGGAGTGTAGGTTAAACACAACTTTTAAAAATGTTTTTAATCATTAATTGCTTTATCTCGATTTATATCTAGTAAGATATATATATATATATATATATATATCTTATGTATATATGTCCAATGATATATTTCTCTTGAAACATCAATAAGTGTGATTTACAAATAATTTTTTTAAATACCTATCAGTAACCTAAATATTTTTTTTTCACTCACACTTTTTTATGAAATTTTTAATCCCGTTACTAAAAAATTGTAGATATGAAAATAACAAACATTTTACATTTAAAATGAATGAAAATCCCCTACAATTTAAATTTAATGAACATATTAACATATATTCGTAAACGTGTTTTTCTTAATATGCTTTTTCACATAATTCATTTCAAATGAAAAAAAAAAAAAAAAAACAACAACCTTATATTAAGTTAGTGATAATGACACATAAAGAATCAATATTAATATATTCTATATTCCCACATAAACATTTCAAATCCAATTATTTCCAAATATAACTGTAAATGAATAAACTTATTATCTTCCATTTAAATATTAATTGACTTTCCAAGTTGCGTATAGACATTTTTTAATTTCATTTTAGAAAGCCTAAGAATGTCTAAATTAATTAATTTCACTAGCATTTTTTTTTACAACTCTGGCAATACTTTGGGAATTCTCTGGCAACACTCTGGCAATACTATTCTACACATAAATTCTTTTATAAGGTTTACATTTTTTGATATATCGAACATAAAAATATATTTATCAATTGATATATACTTAAATTTTATACGTTTCTGGATATAGCTTGTTTGTATGTACCTATGTATAGTATATTATTAAGTATATTATATAAATTTATATCATTCTACGCAAAGTAGCACCTTAATATTTATTATTTTATATTACCCTCTATAGCATATTTGTCTGTAGTTGTGTGAAGAGTATTATTTAATTTTAAATATTTCTGTATATAGCGTATTTATATAAACTTGTGTATCTGTATAGTATATTATTAAATATTTCTCTCTATAGCGTAATTGTACGTAATTGAGTATAGTATATCATTAAATAGACGATTAAATTTTCAAAATCATTTTTCTAAAAATCATTCGTGACAAAATATATACCTTAAGGCTAAAATTTTCATGTTTTGCAATACAGTTATCGCAAATTATTGATTTTTATTTATATCAAAGTTATTATTATTTTACTTGAAAAAATAAATATTAAATAATTATTATTGTTTCTTTGAAAATTTTTTTTCAGAAAAATATTTCCCACTGATTGCAACATGGAAAAATTAAAGCACAGTTAGAAAAATTCAATGTTATTTTATCTTGAGCTGTTTTGTAGTTAAATTAAGCATGTAGAGACAAATTAATAGGAAAGATATATGAAAAACAATAATTAAAAATATATATATAAAGAACACAGCATACAAGATCGATAAAAATTATTAATCTTTAAAAACTATTTTCTACCTTACAACCACAGAAAGTTAAAATGCTTCTTGATTTATCTATTGGCGATAGAAACACGATAACAGCTTTTAAGACTGGGTGAAGATTGCCTTAGGGTTTATTTTCAGCAAATGAAAAATTTAGAAATAATCATCTATTATTTTTGTCTATTTCCAATTTTATAAAAAAACGCTGTAGCTAAAAGTGAATTTTCAATTGTATTTATACGTTTTATAACTAAACTAAATTTTATCATACTACGTAGATTATATACATACCTATATATCATATACAGAGCTAAACAAAATAATTGCAGTACATCTCTGGATATATGCAGCAATTGTTGATATCTGTTTTTTACATGTTTTATATGTTTTCTAAAATTTTTACTTACGTATCTTTTTTACCTTATTACACGTTTTGACGCGTATCTTGACGACGTTATTTTAAGTATTCTGGAACTGCTGGAAAGTGATTCATAACCTATGCTTGATGCGTGATTTATCTTTATTGTTAACTAATATATATTTTAAACGTAAATATTTTTGTGTTTAGCGTATTTGTATATACCTGCTTATGGTATATTATAAAGTAATTCCGGCTGTATCATATTTGTATGTAATTGCGTAAAGTAAATCGATAGTTCAATTTTCAAAATAAAATTTCCAGAAATCATTCATAACAAAATATATATCATAAGGCAAAAATATACATGCTTTGCAATGTAGTAATCGCAAATTATTGATATTTTTATTTATATCAAAACTATTATTATTTTACAAAAGTAAATTAAATTTGAAATTACCATTATTGTTTTTGCTAAAAATTATTTCTTCAGAAAAAATCTTTTTCACTGATTGTAACAAGAAAAAAATCAAAGCATAGTTCGAATAATTCAATGTTCTTGTATCTTTAGTTGTTTTATAGTTCTAAGAAGCGTGCAGAGACAAATTAATAGAAAATATATATGAAAAACAATAATTTAAAATAACAAGCATAAAGAACATTCAATGCAATCGACAGAAATCATTAATCTTTACACACTATTTTATACACTATAACCACAGAACGTTAAAATACTTATTGATTTATCTGTTGCCGATAGAAACACGATAAAAGCTTTTAAGACAGGGAGAAGATTACACTGAGCTTTATTTTAAGCAAATGGAAAAGATAGAAATAATCATCAATTTATTTTTTCTTTTCCCAGTTTCATACAAAAAGCTGTTATGAATATTAGTATTGCACAGAGCTTTTTATTGAATAAATAGGGAATGCTAAAAATGTCAATAGATATAAATTACTCAACATATTAAATCCGTAATTCACTTATATTGAGAATTTGTAACATTCTGTAAACAAAGACCTTAAAGGAAATAAGTTTTTATCTGTATAGATTCTAAAGGAATGCTGAATTTGTTTTTATGGAAAGCAGTATATTTCACTTTATACTATTATTTCCCTTATATAATGTGTAAAACAAATAAACTGTTTTTAAAATTATGTTTTAATTAATGTTACAAATTTTTCGTTCATCTTTCTTCACAATAAAATTTTGTTCAATAAATATCAAAATATAGTAGCATTTGTCACCTAAGAATGCTAATTTTGTTTTTATGGAACACAGTATATTTCACTTTATACTTTAATTTCCCTTATATTATGTGTAAAACATATAAATTGTTTCTAAAATTATGTTTTAAATAATGTTACAAATCTTTCGTTCATCTTTCTTCACAATAAAATTTTGTTCAATAAATATCACAATATAGTAGCATTTGTCACCTAAGAAAAATACTCATGGCAGTAAGTATCCCTTTTTCATTTCCGTTGTTAGATGTACAATTACATTTGTCTATAATTTGGAAAACCGTGTTCTAGAAAGGGCCCTGAACTTTCAGAAGAAATAACCCTCATTAATTGTACCATTCAAAAGTGAAATAATACATAGTTAGAAAAAGTCAATGTTTTTATATAATGAGTTGTTTTATGGTCAAAATAGTCGTACAGAGATAAAAGAAAAGAAAATATAATTTTAAATTTTATACATGCAGAACATAGCATACAATCGTTAAAAATCATTAATCTTTACACTCTATTTTCTACACTATAACCATAAAACGTTAAATTACTTATCGATTTATCTGTTGCCAACAGAAAAACGATAAAAGCTAAAGATAAAGTCAGAATGAAGATTACATTAGGCTTTATTTTAAATAAATAGAAAAGTTAGAAATAGTCAGCTGCTATTATTTTTCTTTTCCATATTACTTAGAAAACGAATAAACGCTGTTAAGAATATCAGTATTGTACAGAGTTTTTGGATGAAAAAGTAGGGAATGCTAAAAATGATAATACATATAAATTATTCGACATATTAAATGCGCAATTCACATATATTGAGAATTTGTAACATTCTATCGAACAAAGAGCTTAACCCTTTATAAGGCAGTGGGAAGTATTTATCCCGCTACAATAAATCTTTGCATTTATAGTGTATCATACGAATAGCATTTAATTACCTGCAAATTTAATTGTTTTAAAATTCTGGTGACATTGTATCATTTCAACATTTTAGAAACATAATTAAAATGCATTATAAGGAGCTAAAGGAAATAAGTTTTTAAGTGGTAGACAGTAGATTACACTTTATACATTGATTTCCCTTATTTGTTAAATGTTTAATAATAGAAAAGGAGCAATACTTTAGATGTAAATTGGTTTAATTAAATAATAAGAATACACATATTATATAGGTTGTCGAAGTAGAAAATCTTTGTTTTTTTCTTTTCTTTTATTGTTTGGAAATGAATGATTACAAATGCATTCTTTTCACCTGTTTACTGAAAAAAAAAAAAAAAAAAAAAAAGGTGCTGGCACCACAGCTGCTAACACCGTTGCTGTAAAATTTACAAGCAGCTGACTTTAAGAGTAAAAATATCTCAAATCTTAGAAAAGCTGCATTTCTATTGGCTGTTTGGTGCATGTGACAGAAGAAAATCAATTTTTAGTTCAATTATCGTTTGAATTCGCTTTCAGAGTATCGGTGCTTGAATTCGATTTTGCAGCATCGATGCTTCAAAAAACACAGGGAAAAAAGTACAGGGAAAATAACTGTATTTAACTACGAAAAGTTCTAGCACACCGGCTGTCAACACATTTGCTGCAAAATATATAAGATGCTGTATTTAAGGATGCTGTAAAATTTATCGTATCTTAATAAAATCTCATTTCAGTTGGCTGCGTGATGCTCGTGACCGAAATAATCACTTGTTGCTTGATTTCCCTTTCACAGCCTGTGTGCTTGAATTCGATTTCACAGAATCGATGCTTGAAAAATTGCAACATAAAGTGCAAGAACAATCTCAACAATTTTTTTATGTGTTCTCTAAAAATTATAATAACACTGGTTTTTACGGTTTATCCACTTTCGCCGAAATGTTTTTTTTTTTTTTTTTTTTTTTTTTTTTTTTTTACATAGGTTATAGGGCACTGAGTTTGGGAAAATTACCTTAAAAAATCTGTCACGTCCATTTATTCAACTATTTATTAGATAATTTTAAAAATAATAACATGAAATATACAAAGAAAAAAATTACAAATTATTTATTTTACTCTTTTTTTCTCCATCTTTTTATCTTAAATTATAACAGCAGTAGTCCTTTAACATACTTTCTTCCCTAAAATTTTGTGTCTGTCTTCAAAAAGATTAAGATCTTGAAAACGCTCGCCCTGCTCACAATCACGGCGCCCAAGTTTTCAGGAAAAAAATCCAGGTGTGAATGGAGAAACTATATCTTCAGAGACATGTTCACACCCATTGCCTGATAGTTTGTTAACAAAACAGCAATATTTTTTTCATAATTTTCATCTTTACGATTTCTTAAGAATCCATGGACAACCGTTTTAAAGGAATCACAAGCATTTTTATGTAGATTTCGTATGAAATACTACCTATTACATTCTCCCCTATGTTGGAATTTCTGAAAACTTTTTGCAGATCTACACCGATCATGACCCCTAGAACCCAAAACCGACCTCAGTAAAAAACTTTATATATATATATCTTTTCATTTTGAATGAAAATTCATTTTGAAATATTTTGTCCTTTATATTGGTATCTCTTATATCTACCCTATCTATATTATAAAGGACAAACATATCTGTGCGTAACGCATACGTCATTCTGTGAATGGCAACACTTTGAAATTTGAAATGAAATTTCGGTTTTTCAATTTTCGCTACTGCAAATTTTTAAACTTCTAAACATCGCACAGTTTCAATTTTCACACTGTCGTATTGGAAATTAAATGTACTTTTACATGCAATTTGTTTGAAAGCTCTATCTCGGTTTATTTTTGAGATATTAATTTTTTTATAGTTTTTAATGCCAATTTTGTAATTGTGGCAACTGAAGTACTTCATTTCTATTAAAATTAAAGGGAAAATAGTCATGGTTTATTTATTTTTATTGATTATATCCTTATTGATGCCATTTTCACATTACAAATAAAAGTAACTTTTTTTTTTTTATAATTTTTGAACAGAAAATGACGTCAGCCATTTAAAAAAAACATGCATTCTTCTTCATAAATCAAAAGATTGAAGAAGATATTTCAATATTTTTACATTACGCTGATACTGAGTTTCAGACGCTAGGCAAAATGATTCAGTGAGTAAAAATGATGTCATATTTAAAACAAAACAATCATTTTCTGTGATTAAGCTAAATATTTGATCAATACTGAGTGGTCAATACTATGGCAAATAAAGGCAAATTTCTCAATGGTAAATTTTCGCGTGTACTGAGATTAGAAATTAAAGATTGTGCGAATGTTAACATGAAACGTAGTATCGG
This sequence comes from Maratus speciosus, assembly GCA_963932465.1. Classification (NCBI taxonomy): domain Eukaryota; kingdom Metazoa; phylum Arthropoda; class Arachnida; order Araneae; family Salticidae; genus Maratus; species Maratus speciosus. The sequence goes on along the minus strand of OZ010795.1, from coordinate 520,882,907 downwards.
ACAAACGTGACTTTAAGTTTGGAAATCTATTTATTAATAATCTATTGCGCGTTAAAATACTTTTAAATTGTGAATTTGAGCGGTGCGTATGTAAATTTTGTGAATGTGAAAATAACGTATAGTTTAGATTTTATGGGGGGAAATTTTATGATGTAACAAGCGAAATCCGTTTTACTGATTTTTTATCCCGTAAAAACAAACATAAGAGCCTCAATCGATAACTTGAACGTAATTACTCATCTTGATTACGTATTCTAATGCAGTTTAATTTTTCAATAATTTAAACAGTTGAAATTTGTGGAAATAATAGTTTGGTAATTTTAGGTTTAAAACATTATTTGTTTTAAGAGTTAGACAACCAATGCGAGATGAATTTTTTATTGTACTTATTTTTGTACGTTTATTATAAATTTGATCGAAGAGTTCCATTCTAAACATTTTAATTCGTCGAATTTCGGCGGGTTCCAACTCGTATATATAAAATCCTAATGAAACGAATTTATGAAACGAATATATGAAACGGCTGAAATGTAACGATTCTTTGAATCGACTGATTAAACAGCTGATTATGTTTCACAGCGATTTCTCCTAAAATATGGAATACTTTGCGATGAAATTAACACCAAAAATCAATATTGATCCGCAGATTTCAAAATTTGTATTAGAATTTTTAAATTCGAAATAGTTTTCGAAATATTATGTTTTTTTCTAATTTTATATACATTTTTCTAATGATGGCAACACAAATTTTAATCAAACAGATATTTTTTTTTTTTTTTTTTTTAGATTTTAGAAAAGGTTACTATTTTAAACTAATTTGGCGAGAAGTTTGGCCTCCCTTAAATGTATGCTAAGAAATGTATCATGTTACTTTTATTCATAATTCAATTTGTATTTCATTATCATTTTATTTAATACAAACAGAAACATATAAAATAAATGGTTTTCACTTCTTTATTTTTTTTAAACGAAATTAAAAGAAAAATATTAGGCACAGATGTCATATACGCACCGGGATTACCTAATTGGGGCCAAAATGGCATTATTTTGGTTGACATGGTAACCCGGCTATTGTTTTTTTATTTAATATTATGTGTTTATTTACTTTATTTTCTTTTTTTAAATTACATAAATTGTTTTGTTCTATAGTTAATTTTTTTTTTGGTTATTTTCCTTTAAAAATAAAAAAATAATAGAAAATAATTAAAAAATACGGTACTACTTAGTTATTCCATCGACCCATTTCACCAAATTATATAAATCGCCAAACCACTTGCCAAATTATACAAATTGATATAATTTTTATTTTAAATAACGAAAGAATAAAGAAAATAGTATAACATTAATAAATACACAAATAAAACGTCGAAATAAAAATCACTTGATGACGTAAAGACGTGTAACTTGCTTAAAGTCAAGTGAATGTGACATTTATCAACCGTTATTGGCCTTTAATCTTATAGTTTGGTGATAGATTTTTGTTCGACGGGATAACTAAGTAGTACCAAAAATACATATGTAATTGGTATTCGAAAACGAGGATTTCGCCAAATTTTCGTTAAAAAAATCACGCCAAACCGGTTGCGTATATGGCATCTGGCCAAATATTAAATGATGTCACAAACGATGACATTTAATTTCAACTTCAAAGCAATGTTTTAATTTACCACTCGAAAAAAAAAAAAAAATGCTATCTGGCGAGTTGAAAAATAGTTATTGGCGAGATTTGCACTCAGCTAGCGTAACAGTACCAAGAATTATTTGCAACAATGCTTTTATGTAGTATTATTCGAAAAAAAATTGATTTTTTTTAAATCGAACTGGAAAACTTTCGGCACAGATGCCACATACGGTCCCATATTGGCGCTATTTTTTTCTGACGCCAATGCCATATACACAACTGGTACTTAACTGTCGCCATAGTATCGTTATTTTGCTTGATTTGATAAGCCGGATGTTGTTGTTTATGCTGTTGATCTTTTCCCCAAATTAGTGTCGGAAAAAAATCGCGCCAATATGGGGCCGTATATGATATTTGGGCCAAACTTTCATATGAAAAGCGAAGGGATCACAGCATATTTATTTATGGCAGTTACATGACTCGGACTACTATACTATAGATGAAATGATGGCGATCGAATAATATTTGGCGACTTATCACCTGTACCTGGCTAATATTAAAGTACCAAAATGGCACCAGGAATATAAAAAGCGAAGTGGTTCGCCCGGAACTCTTGATGATAGTCACATGACTTAGGCTATTGTTATAGATATTGTTTTAAAATACCGGGAGACAAAGACTCTGTACACTTAATTCCTTTTATTTTTAGCTTCTTTTCAAACGTTTAACTGATCCTCTTTAATCAAACACGAAAACAACCATTGGATGTCTTAACAGCAACTGATTCGGCCTTAATTTTTTTAAATCAAAGGAAATTGAATGGAAACCCGTTTACAGGGAGATCTGCACAGCTTTTTTCAGTATAATTCAATATTCTATAATATTTTTTAAACCGATCAAATTAGCATGTTTTTAGATTCTGCGGTGTCTGAACGGGGGTTGGCGAGCGTAGCTTGCAAGGGGCAGAGTCCCCTAGTATTTATATATACCTAGGCTGCTAAATGTTTTAGCAATCTTTTAAATATTATACGCTTAGATCCTTGCTGCAAATTGCACATAATCTTCGTGTATTATCTATATGATTTCTACTTGTAGTTATCTGATACCTCCCTTAGGAAATTCCATTAATTTTTTCATTCTTATCATCGCAAAGTTTCATTTTATGATTTTAACTTCTAGTTATGTAACTTATATGTATTTTCTTGTTGTTATTGTATGATATTGTCCTTTATATTTTCAATTTATTAGATTTTATTTTCTATTGCTTTTCTTAAATTTATTCAGTATTAGCTATTCTATTTATATATATACATTTATATGGTAGCAATATGTATTTATAATAATCGTTTTATGTTAACAAGCTTTAGACATTTATATTTATATTACTTTGATCTGAGAAGTCAATTGGGATAGCGTTTTTGGTCGTCTTTGCATGGTTATTGTCGTTCTAGGTTTTGGATTTTAGATGCGGTTATTTTATTTGTTCTAAAAAGTCCAGTGGTTTTATGCATTTGTAGTTTATGCATTTAGGGTTATCATTATTTGGTTTTGGAAATATTATAGATGGTTTTTCAGTACTGCTTCTCTGATTTGTATATATTGTATATATATGTTTATATTTCATACTCAAGATATTTAATATTAAATTTAATCAAGACTTATTTAATTTCATTTATTCTCATTTTTTGCAAATATTGTATTTTCCAAAAAAATTTCTTATATGGCAGTTCTTACTAAACATCTCGATCCTGGCAAGATACACATAGCATCTATGCAGTGTAGTGCCCAGTACAGGAACAATGGGGTTGTTTCGGTATCCTCATCCAGTGGCCATTTATACTCTCCCCCTCGACCTTTATTTTTTTCGTAAATGTTTAGATGCTCGGTGCAAGACATGTCCATACGCTTCTCAGTCACAAATTGTCTCAGATCCTGATTATTCAAATTTTTGTAAAGCATTTAATGTTATTTATTGCATAAAGTGCAACTTATGTAACATGAAATATATGGGTGAAACATCAGGTCCAATTCATAAAAGTATCAATCAACATCCTTCAGACTCTAATAAAAACAAAGCAAAAAATCTACAGTCTACAGCTGAAATTGCACATTTTCATAAACATCAATTTAAAAATACGACAATTGAAATCCTTCAAATTCTAAAAAATAAATCAGAACGGCTTTATATGGAGTCATCATACATGAAATATTGCAACACAATATATCCTTATGGACTTAATTCTGAAATATTTAATCGACCTGTCAAAGTCTTCACATCTATAAATAACACTATTGATTATTCTCCAAATTATCTTACTCTTAATCATAATTTAAATTGTAAAACAACTCGAAACAAAGGTGGAAAGGGTTCATCTTTAGGTGTAGTTTCTAAAAAATATATCACTAAACAAATTAATGATCTTCAATGTAAATATTTAAAGCATTAAAATTGGTTACTAATTCGAAAATACATATTTGCTATTAAAAAGAAACAGATTATACAACATTTAAATGTATTTGTAAGTAAAACTTCCTCTAAACATTTTTCTGATATTTATTTTGATCGCATTATGACTAGGGTTAATCTTTTAAATATTAATTTACAAAAAAAAAAAAAAAAAAAAAAAAAAAAAAAAAAAAAAAAAAATCATAATACGAATACTCAAATGATACTAACTTTTTCAAATCATATATTTAATAAAATTAATATCAATTCTATAATCAACGATAAAAAATGTTATTTTCCTATTAATAATCTTCATATAACAAAAACCTTTAAATATCCGAATACAATTGGTAGAAAGATTTTTAACTACAATTCCTTTTCAAAAAATACATCTGCTGCAAGTAGTTTTCCGTGTAATTGCAATGACCCCAATCTAAAAAAATATATAAACAATGATCATGGACATATAATCACTGGAAATCTTAATATTGTTAATGATTTTAAATTGAAAAAACTAATGGGTTTTGGTACTAAATATAGACTTCCATCTAAATTTACTGTTAAATGTATAATCAAACAGTTTACATATGATATAGATATTTTTATATATAAAATTTCAATCTATTACAATAAACCTATTGCATATTTTAATCAATGGAAAATATTAGTAATTGAAAAATTAACTATGGCTTTAAAAAATAATATTTCTGATTTGGTTTCTATTAACCCAAAGCATTTTTTCCAGCAAATAACTAAATTACAAAAAAACTACGTTATTACATATGTAGACAAATCTCCTAATAATTATGCAATCATATGTAAATCTTATTATCACCAACTTCTTACAACCTGTATTTCTTCTAACAAATCTTTTCAAAAAACTAATAAAAATGTAATTGTAAATAATCGTAAAATTCAAAGTTATTATAAACTATTAAATATTATATCTACTAATTTTAATTATCATTATTTAGTTCTAATTCCCAAATTTAATAAAACTCCAATTAAATTTAGGACTGTAACTATTGGTTACAATACATATAATAATAAAGCCAATAAACTTCTATTAAAAATTCTTAATCAATTATATATACTTACTACAAACAATGATAATACACATTGTATAAAAAAAAAGTCCTTCCGGCCAGTGCCGGGAGGAAGAGGTAGCTTTCATATTCCTTATTTTAAAAAAGCCAACTTATATTATTCAAACACACGAAGCTCAATTAAGTGGAAACCGAATGTAGGAGATTCGATACTAATTTTTATCAATACTAAATTATTATGAATGAGAATTTCGCAAAATTAGTCAGCTTTATCCAAGCTGCTTTTATTTAAAGTAACTTATGTTTCGCTGCTAAATTCGGCGATTTCTTAAAGTGCCTGCCATTTTAAGACAACATGGTGGATGAGGCTAACCAGTGAACTTGGTCGAGACCTTAGAAATTGCTGTGCACATGCTCACTCACATCGGAATCGGTTTATACATACGAGTGCTGTCGCAGGCAAAAAATCAGATTTTTCAAAATGTCACCCACGTTAGAAATTGAAACTGCTATATCTGAGCCATTTTTTAAGATAAAGACAAACAAAAAATGCTCCTGAATACTTATATCAAGGTCAAATACTTAAGAAAGAAACCTTTTTCAATTTCTAATTTTTTTGCACCTCACTTTAAATATATATTTTTTTAATTTAATGGCCGCCATTTTGAAACAAGATGGCTGATGAAGCTGGCCAGTGAACTTGGTCGAGATATTGATGTATACTATCCACATGCCTTCTTCCATCGAAATAGGCGAATACTTGTGGTATCGCGAGACAAATACAAGATCGTTTCAAAGTGTTAGCCATAATAGAAATTCAAAGTGCTATAATTCAACCACTTTTTAAGATAAAACAAAAGAAAATATTTTCAGAAACAAAAACTGCTCCAGATCTCTGTATCAAGGCCAAACTCATAAAAAATATCTTTTTCATTTTCCAATTTTTTAATACCTCATTTTAAATTTTAAATTACATTTTTTTTAAATGGCAACCCTTTTGAAACAAGATGGCGAATGATGCTGGCCAACAAACTCGGTCGAAACATTGGTATGTACTATGTACAGACCAAGTTACATTCAAATCGGTTCATAAATACGCCTGTTATCGCGTGACAAATATCAGGGGGTTTCAAAATGTCAGCCACGCTAGAAATTCAAAATGCTATAACTCAGCCCTTTTTTAAGATATAGACGAAACAAAAACTGCTCCCGAATCTTTTTATCGAGGTCAAACACATAAGAAAAAATATTTTTTTCAATTTTCAATTTTTTGGTACCACATTTCAAATTTAAATTTTTCTTAAAATTTTAAATGGCCGCCATTTTTAAACAAAATGGTGGATGAAGCTGGCCAACGAACTCGGTCGAGACATTGGTCTGTACTATGTATAAACGAAGTTACATCCAAATCGGTTCATAAATACGCCTTTTATCGCGTGACAAAATTCAGGACGTTTCAAAATGTCAGCTTCATTAGAAATTCAAAATGCTATAACTCAGCCATTTTTTAAGATATAGACGAAACAAAAACTGCTACGGAGTCTTTGTATAAAGGTCAAATACATAAGAAAAAAATATTTTTCCATTTTCAATTTTTTGGTACCGCATTTTAAATTTTAATTTTTTTTTTAAATTTTTAATTGGCCGCCATTTTGAAACAAAATGGCGGATGAAGCTGGCCAACGAACTCGGTCGAGACATTGGTATGTACTATGTACACACCGAATTACATCCAAATCGTTTCATAAATACGAGAGTTACAGTGTGACATAGGTCAGATATATATATATATTGATATTGATATATATATATATATATATATCAATTTTGAACGGAGGGTGGTTTCGGGGTCTGGGGGTCATGATCGATGAAAATATACCAAAATTTTTTGAAATCGCTTTCCTCCGAACGGCTGCAATAGGTAGCTTTTTGTAAAGAAAGCTACCTAATAGCTATCAACTGGTCGCTATTTTAAAAAATCTTAACTGTGTATATAATATAACGTCATATGACTTCAGAGATCTTTTTAATAATATAGACTTATATAATACATAATATAATAAAGGCATTATTTAAAAGGTATTATAAAAAACTGGAATTACCATTTAATATTGATATAACTTATTTTAAATCATTAACAAACTTTATTATCTATAATAATTATATATTGCAAGATAATACATTATAATTACTGCACGTCGGTATACCACAAGGTGGTTGTACATCCAGTTTATTATCATATTTATACTTATATCACTATGAACGTACTTTTACTAATAATAATCTCCATTCATATCGTTATATTGAGGACATAATTTTAATTGCCACTGATCAATCTAAAATTTCTCAATTTCCAGTTGATTATCCCACTAATTTGGATCTAACGGAAAACCTCTTATCTAACAATACTATTAACTTCTTAGATCTTAAAATTACAATAGAAGACAACAAAATGATAACTGATTTATATGATTAAACAGAAACATAATTTGAAGAACAAATTAAAAAAAACAAAATTTATTTCCTACATTGTTTAAGCCTGAGAAGGGACATATATTAAGTTATTTCATTCAATTAGTTCTACATTTAATGTTAAATTTTTGTAACAAATTAGTTAAGCCAATTGAAGTTTAAAAAATAAAAGTAAAATTAATTGAAAATATTTGTATTGCAGATTTAGTATTATGTTTATGAAAATTGTGCTTAAAAGGATAAGATGCATGCAAAATACAAAACTTTAAAAAAAGTCTAAGATTTATTTCGATTTCATTTGAACGGAATCTAAGTTTTTAGGATGTTTTAAGTATCATATTGTATGAATTTTATTTTTATTTTTTAATCTTAAATTGGCTTATCTAATTTGTTACAAAAATTTAACATTAAATGTAGAACTAATTGAATGAAATAACTTAATATCTGTCCCTTCTCAGGCTTAAACAATGTAGGAAATAAATTTTGTTTTTTTTTAATTTGTTCTTCAAATTTGTTTTTGTTTAATATGTCAAGTTTTTTAATGACTACAGCACTCAGACGAACGCATTTCAAAATTAATACAGAGTATCGTCATCAGGCTTCGATGTATGCGGTATTGGATCACAATGTGGGATGTAGTTTACCAATGTGTAATTCAAAATGATGTTTCGCCACTGTAGTAATGCCGGTTGCAGTAGTTTTGACAAAAACTTCCAATCTGAACGTAAAAAATCTATAATCAAAACATAAAAAATTAACTTCACTTAAATTTAGATACCCTATTTCCCACTCAGGAACGCTATGAATGTAAATGTAAATTCTGTTGAATCCTTACTGCTAATATTTAACAATATTATAGCTGTGATACTGTAAAAAATAAAAAAATAAAAGTTTTACTTGAATTTTTAAACCTTATTCTCTCCCAAAGGGTGATGTAAACACATCAGAAAATTATTACCCAAGTTTAACTTGGGGTATAAATAGTTCTCATCTCAAAAAAGAAAAAAAAAAAAAAAAAAAAAAAAAAAAAAAAAAAAAAAAAAAACATTTTAAAATTTAAGTTATTTAATTTCCCACTAAGTTCGCTACCTTCGTAAAAATAGCTATCCATTAGAAACTTTTTACTTAAATATAAACTTGGCCAAAACAAAAACGTATTCTGAAAATATCCTTTTTATTTCCACTATGACGCCATATTCACCTTTTTAATTTTTGAAAAAAAAAAAAAAAAAAAAACTATTTCAATTAAATTTTTTCTCGCGGGAATCTCTACTAAAACCAGATAAATTATTATTATGGCTTTTGAAATTTTTGCAACAATGAAGAAAAAATGTTACATTTTCTATTAAAAATGTCCGTGAAAAAAGTGAAATTTGGAATTATTAAGAAAAATATTTGAATAATATACAAAAAAAATTGGCCCTTGTTTCTCTCTGGGTTATAATTCACCCATATGCAAAAGTATTTTGCCATTCGTTTTGACCCTGACGTTAGGCAAACGTTTTTAAACTTTAAATTTATAATATCATTAGAATTAGTAAATAATAAAAAAATGAGTGGCATCAGGGACAAAAAGGTGGGAAGAAAAAATGAAAAAGTTATCATCTCCATAGGCTTTTCTATGTTAAATTAACATTGAGAAGTGACACTGGAAATAAATAAGTATTGCGCTGCCGCGCAATACTTAAATAAACGTAAAGAATTTAAATTCAAAGTTAATACATTTACAAATTTTAAATCTTGTCTTTATCATTCTGTATATCGAAATATACTACTTAATCATTTATATAGAATAAGGTGTTTATGTTCTTCTCATCTGATTAACAATAATATTAAAAAACTTATTTATGATGCATTAAATCATGGTTTTCCAAAAAAATCATATATTCATTAATATACAATTAGTACTTACATTATCTATATATATATATATATATATATATATATATATATAATTAACACATGCGTAAACAAAATTACAAAAAAATATAAAATAAAAAATATTTATAAAAAATAAAAATTGTAAAATAAAAATAAACAATTACTATAGGATGGTTGGGTGGGTAGATGTTAGAGTACGGAGGAGGGTGGTGTTGTCTGGATAATACGCAATGGTTAATTTATATATATATATATAAAAAATGGGGCTTTTGTATTATAACTACATTTCTAATACGTATTTTATATGGATGTTGATTTGATATTTTATATGTATTTTTTTTATTTCATATTAAATTTAACTTATTTAATCAAATTCAATATTAACTTATTTTTAATTTAGTCTACTCAGGACAATATCATATAAATTAATAATAGTATACTAACTTTTTAGTGATTATTATGCATATTGGTTTATTTGATTAACTAATGTTATACTGTATGTATTAAAATTGGGTAAATAGTTTTTATTATTATTATTCCTCTATACTATTTAATAGTGTTTTATTTTCAACATTGTATTCCATGATTAATTATCGGTTTATATGTTTGATTGGCACAATCAATTTTTTTTTTAGCTTTTTTATGACTAATATAAAGATAATTCACACACTATATATGTGATCTTTAGGCTATTTGGAATTTTAGTATCTGACAATCTTATATAAACATCGATTTTTGTTCATTTATTTTATAATTGAATTAATTAATTAATTAATTATTGAAGTGAAAACTTCTTTAGGCGCGTTGAGCTTTTTTTGAGATGGGGAAAACCACTGATTTCGAGACACTGTAACGTAACGACATGCTAGCATTTTGACACATAGACACTAGCGCGCCAAGCGGTGAATGACAGGAACTTTTACCTCTTCAGCTCAATCCGCAAAAGAAGAAGGAAGCTAAAACTCACCTTTTCTCTCGGCGTATTGCTAAAACAAATTATTATTTTGTTTTTCGTCAGTTAAAATGAATTATACCGTATTCGTGATCTACCTATTTCGTGTAACTAAAAACCGATAACGCTGTATTTTATCGTGTTGGTGGTCTGGTCAATAACCAACAGTATTGGCGGGAATTTCGATTACGGAAGATAAAATACGGGGCACAGATGTCAGATAAGCACTTGGGTACTTAATTGACAGCAAAATGTCGTTATTTTATTTTACAAGGTAACCCGGCTACTGTTGCTTATTTATTAATAAATTGTTCATTTACTTTTATTTTATTTTTTTAAATTGTACAATTGTTTTGTTCTATAGTTATTAATGAAATTACCGTTTATTTATTGTTGTTTACTTTTTAAAACAATAGAAAATAATTTAAAAATATATATTGTAACTGGTATTGGAAAACGGGCTTTCGCCAAATTGACGTTAAAAAATCGCGCCAAACCTGGTTCGTATATCACATCTCTGCCAAATTCTCGTTTTATTTATTCTTCGACTTTTTATCGAAATTTTCCGGATTTTTTAAATTTTCCCTTTCATTGTATCCCAAACACTACCTTCATACCAAATTTCAAGATTCAAGGGATACAGGACGTACCTCTGAGTTTTGACGATCGGTGAATCAGTGTCGAAAAGGGGAAAGTTTAAGTTCATATATCTTCTAAAATAAAAAAAAGATAGAAACGTGAAATTTCAGCATTTAGTTCCATTTCCACATTACTTTAGATTTACGAAGTTTCAAGTTGCTGGGAATCACTAACACAAAGATATTGGGGGTCAAAAGTACCCTGAGTTGCTTCCAGAAAAAGATGCTTACGGCTTTGCTTTCAACACTTGGCAGGGGCACTGCCATGTCCCCAGATGCTTTCATTAGTGCTGCTACACAATTCAACGCATAAAACATTTCCTAACGATTAAAAAAACACACACGTAATTGTTGAAGATTTCACTCCTATTGGCACTCCCGGAGTGCCACTGTTTTTTTCTTTTTTTCTTTTTTTTTTTCTTTCCTGTTTATTCTTTATATGTAAAGCTAAATATTACGACTATTATATTCTTATAATGTATAATTTATTTTATTTTATAGCATATAGCCCATATTCTATATATTATCAAGTTAAAAAAGTTTTTTAATTTCTCAGTGTAGATTTAATGTTATGGTAATAGAATATATTGTATAAACATTTAATTTATTTAAAAAAAATTCTGAATAATGAAATACAGTATGGCATTGTTTATATTAGGATATGTGTAGGAATGCAGTTGATACATTTTAATTCATTAGCATGTATTAGGTTCTACTTACTGTGGCATTTGAATAAAATTATAGATGGCAGCACCATAAATTTTGTATTTTTAAATAACCTCTTTAAAGTCATAATTTAAATTTTTTACACTTGGTGGAAATTAACGTTGAATATTGGCAATGTTGTAAAATTGTTATTATACAATTTAAAATTGCTTTTAGGTATTATAAATAATGTAATTATTTTTTATTTATATTATATTAACTATATTTATCACAATATTTCAACATGAATTAACTGACTCCATAGCTTTTAATATCTGTGTTAACTTAACTGTTTTAATCACCTTGATCTTATCATGCTTTTTGGTATTCCATGTGTGGGAATATATTTTGAAAATCTACTGGGAATTAATAGGGTATGTTTTGTGGGATTTCTATTGCTATAAATTAGATATTTAATGGGTTGTAGTTTTTTTTCCATTTCATGCCATTTGATAATGTACTGTTTTCATCTTGAAACTATTATTTTGATTATATTGGTTGTTTGAGTACAGGGGAATTTTTTTTTTCAGCTTATAGCTTTTTTCCCACAGAAAACAACCGATTTGCTTATATCATTGAATTCTGTACTCTTGCAAACGAAATTCAATATATAAGTTTTTCAATTTTTTCGGAATCCATATTCTTCTTTTTTTCTTCCATGTTAATTCTTGTAATTAAGTATACGGTACTTTATTTTACACATGCAGTTCTATATTGTTGGTTTATGGCGTGTTGTCAATCATTCACAATATTGCAGTTTTTGATGATGGTCGGTGATGTTTAATTAATGGTTATTGGTTATATATATATATCACTTTCCTCTGGACACGATAACTTCCACAATTTTGCACAAGTCTCTTCCAAACTGATACATAAAATCAAGGGGCACAAAATCTCAATCAAGTTCGTTAATGGGCAAAATCGGACCAAGGGGATGGAAATAGGGAGGGGTTTTGTGGAAACAGAAAAAACCCATAACTTCTTAATTTTTGTGCATATCAAATCAGTTTAAAGTTTTTATTACTTCTAAAAATAGGGCCAAAAATTTATGTATCACAGACTTTTGATCAAATTAAAAATGGGCTCAAGGTGCGCAAAAATAGGGTTTTTGGGAGAAAAAAATTCATAACTTCGTCAATTCTAAAGATATCAGATCCAATTAATTTTATTATAATTCTCCTTAATATTGTCTATAACTTTTATATTCACAAGTTTTTGATAGGACCAATTCGTACAGAAAAAAAAGAGGGGGGGGGGTGAGGAAGAAAAAGTCCACAACTCCCTCAATTTACAAGATATAAAATTCCCATGAATTTATCATATATCTTCTTAATATTGTCTACAACATTTATATAGACAAGTTTTTGATAGGACCAATGCTTACAGAAGAAGAAAAAAAAAATTAAATACATAGCGGTTCAAGAAGAAAATCATCTTATTAAGGGTGTATTCAAATCCAAACTGCTTATTTTCTGACTCATTTTTAAATTCATTTTTGCCCTCAAATACATACAATTGGTAGATTCTCTTATTCAGAAACTATATAATGTATCGTAATGATAGATTTTTTGATAGAGACAGAATAAATTTCAAAAAATGATGTCAAATTTGGCATTTTGAACAGAAATTTCCCGATGCGATTGTGTTAGAAACGAAAAATATTGTCCTACTGGGAAAATAATTGTTCATAAATCAAGTTTTAATTAATTCAACGAAAAATAAAAACACAGGTCTTTTATAAGACCTAAGGTGTTTTATAAGATCTTTTATCTCTTCAAAAATCACGTCAGCAAGTTTAATATTTTTTGTATTAAAAATTAATCTAAAAATGTGCCAGAACATTTCGAGTTCTTGAGCATGGAAAAATATTTTTTTGAATACCTTCTTAACATGATTCTGATAAAACCAGCTATTATATAAAAATGAAATAAAAACTCGTCAAAAGCAGGCAAACAAAATTGTTAAAGTGGATAAATTTCTAATCATGATTTAGTTTTTGTTGGTGAAAATAGTATACTTAACTTCGAAAGCTACCTTCGCCTGTAGGCCGGGCCGGCAGGGATTTTTTTCAGTACTAGATAAACATTTTACTAATTTCTTATCTTGCATCAGTGACAAAAATTCCCTCTTTTAATTTTGCGTCTGAAATACTTGGAAAGAATTTTTGTAAATATATAAAGCAGCTCTGTTTTTATCCATGGCTTTGACGAAATTTTTTATTAGGGCCAATTTAACGTGTAATGGTTTCAAAATTATGTTTTGCGGATCCACTAAAGATGTATATTTCACATTCATTTTTCCTGGAGTAAATTCATTTCGGACAGTCCAACATTTTTTTGATGTAATGGTGTTCTTTAGCTGGACTATCCCACAGGCATAAAAAACATGAATATTTCGTATATCCGCCCTCTAAACCCAATATCATACCAACTACTTTTAAATAGCCACATATTTCCCACTTGTTTTGTTGATATTGTATCATTTTCATTAACAGAGACATTGATTGATTGGTTTCCTTACTGTTTACGGCATGGCCAATTGGTAAAGATGGTTTTATATTACCAGTATGAAGTATTACAGCTTTCAAGCTATATTTAAATGAATCGATAAATAAACGCCATTCATTTGTGTTGGGTTTAAAGGCGAGCGAACATTTTTTATGCGCATTATATCTGCGCACTGCCAGTCTTTTCCCCCGGCGCACTCAGTCTGCGTGCGAACGATAGAAGAGTGTAGACGTAAAAAATATTCTGTGTGAAGTTATTATGAAAAAGTATTCTGTGTGACAAATTTATCTTTAAATTAATTGTTATGTGTTTGTGCAGTGTTTTCGTTTAATAAACTGTTTGTTCTGTCAACATCCACGGACTTAGTGAAAATTAATATTAGTGAAAGAACAACAAAATGGTAGCAGTTCGCGGTTGATATTCTAAATCGAAATTAGTTTTGTTAAAAGAAACCATGGACAAGTTAAACGTCCCCGAATTAAACGGAACTAATTATTTTATATGGAGCCTAAAAATGAAAGCTGCTTTAAGCCTTAAAAGGTTGGATACTTTCATATCCGAAGTAAAAGCAGAAGGACTGAGTGAAAAGGATTCCACCGAATGGGACCAAAAAAATAGCGATGCCGTCGCATATATAAAGCTGTCATTGTCTGATGAACAGGCGCTACAGTTTGCAGCAGAAGAAAATGCGAAATTATTATGGGAAAAAATAAGATCGACTTTTACCGGTCAAGCAGAAGATAGAAGAATAGATGCCGGCAATGAGTTAAAGAATCTAGAAATAAAATCAAATGAATCTGCAAATGACTACATAGCCAGAGCTCGAGGCATCTCAACAAAATGTCAAACACTTGGATTGGCTATAACAGAGAGAGAACTTGTATTCTACACGGTACGAGGTCTGAAAGAAAAGTTCTCGAAAGTAAGAGATATTTTAAAAACTCAACGTGAGAAAAGTATGGATGAAGTACTAGAAATTCTACGGGAAGAAGAACTGACGAATACCGCTCGTGCTGAAGGGACCGCCGCTGAAGTATTCTACTCAAGGAAAAATAAAAGTCCGAGACTTTGTTACATTTGCAGACGTCCAAATCACATAGCCAAGGATTGTTTTTACAGGAATAATATTTCAAGAAATGACAGATCCAATGGAAATCGACAAAGAAGAAAAACGCACCACGATGTAAATTATCCAGTTAAGGACAGAAACAATTCGGTACTTACTATTTCATCGGAACAATGTGAACTATGTGATAATATATGGTTATTAGACAGCGGGGCTAGCTCGCATATGTGTAAAGATAAAATATGGTTCAGGAATCTAATTCCTGAAGAAAAGGATATCTATCAAGCAGGTAAAAATTCCAAAATAATTTCGAAGGGTACAGGTACGGTATCATGTGATACGGTAAGTAAAAATGATTCTATACATTTAACAATAAACAATGTTAGTTTTGTACCAGATTTGAGATATAATTTATTATCTGTTACTGCTTTAATGGATAAGGGTTGTAGAATTATTTCTGAAAATAACTGTGTGCTAATTTTTGACAAATATAATAAATTTCTAACTAAAGCATTTAAAAATGATAATCGATTAGAGATTAAACTTCTACCTGCCTATAATTCTGAGTGTAATTTTACTGATAAGAGTGCTAGTAATTATGAACTGTGGCATAACAGATTGTGTCATTTAAATTCAAAATATATGTTAAAAATGAAAGAGTATATTGATCTTAAAGATGTAAATGTGTCTGATTTTAAGTGTGATACATGTGACATAAGTAAAATAACCAGGAAAAGTCATCGAAATATTGATATTGAACCGCTAATAAATAAAAATTTTCTGGAAGAGAATGAAATTCGTGAAAATCAAAAGAATAAATCTCTCAATTTAGAAATTTCTGACACAAGCGAAATAAAAAACGGTTGCGCAACCCCATTAAGAAAACTTAATTTGTCTCCAGCTAGACATGAAGGCGCGGAGAGCGCGGAGAAAAGGAATCGAAACAACAAAATAAAAGACCGAAGTGAAAATATGACTGAAGTTCGAAGGTCAGAAAGATTGAAAAGTAAATATTCGTCAGCTAATTTAACTGATAATGTCCCGAGCAATTATTTAGAGGCAATAAATAGTGTGAATTCACATGATTGGGAAATAGCTATGAAAAATGAATTGGATTCTTTAATTAAGCATAATGTTTGGGAAATCGTTGATATGCCAGAAAAAACGAAATTGATTAAAAGTAAATGGGTCTATGCTTTAAAAGAGGGCGACAGTAAGGAAATAAAATATAAAGCCAGATTAGTGGCAGCTGGATTTAATCAAATTAAAAACAAAGATTATACTGAATCGTATTCACCTGTTGTAAATATTGAGTCATTTAGATTACTAATTGCACTTGCAGCTAAATTAAATTTGATTGTTAAGTTTTTTGATGTAAAAAAGCATATTTATACAGTGATTTGGAAGAAACTTTATATATGTCACCACCACCTGGATATGAAAAACTGATAGGGGTTAATAAAGTTTGTAAACTGAAAAAGAGTATTTATGGATTACCCCAATCGGGTAGAAATTGGTATTTAAAAATAAAAGAGGAACTTGGTAATATTGGATTAAATCAATTAGCTTCTGATAACTGTGTATTCATTAAAGTTGAAAGTGATAACATTTTTATATTATGTATGTATGTGGACGATTTAGCTATCTTTTGTAATAATCAAATAATGTATGAAAATATTGCTTCTAAAATTAAAAATGTATTCGAATTGTACGAAAATAAGAATTCTAAATTTTTAGGTATAGAAATTGAAAATCATGAAAAAGGTATAAGTTTGTCACAAGTTGAATATATTGAATTATTGTTGGTAAAACATAATTTAGAAAATTGCAAATCTGTGAAAACACCTATTGTTAAAGGTGAAGATAAAAGTTTTCCTCCAACAAATGAATTGTTTGACATAACTATGTATCAGGAAATTATTGGTGAGCTTTTATATTTAGCCAATAGAACACGCCCTGATATATCATTTGTCACAACTTATTTGTCTCAATTTAATCACAAACCAGAGAAAAGACATTACATTTTGGCTAAAAGAGTATTAAGGTATTTAAAAGGTACAAAAGACAAAAAATTATTTTACAGCAACGAATTTGGGTATTTAAATAGTAGTTCAGATGCTAGTTGGGGAAATGGAGAAAATGGAAGGTCTTTTTCAGGAGGAGTTGTATTGTTAGAAAAGTCATTAGTATCTTGGAAATGTCGTAAACAAAAAAGTGTTAGTCTTTCTACATGTGAAGCAGAATTATTTTCTATTTCAGAAATGTGTAAGGATATAATATGGACTGTAAACTTATTGTCTGAGTTAAATTGTAACCAATTTATAAAAGATGCCATAATTTTAAGCACTGATAGCCAAGCAGCAATACAGTGGATTAAATGTACAAAATCCTCAAATAAATCTAGGCACATGAATTTAAGATTTCATTTTGTCAGGGATTTATTGTCAGAAGGTATTATTTCATTGGAATATGTTCAAAGTGAACATATTATTTCTGATTTCCTTAATAAAGGTGTAAATGAAGATAAGTTGTTATATTCTATGGAAAGTATTTCACTATTATGATATGTGTAATTATTGTATGTAATTTGTGTGTAATTTTTGTATGTATATGTATATGTGTTTTTTGGAATTGTTTAAAGAGAAAAAAAAAATGTATCTCTCGCAGGAGGGGTGTGTTGGGTTTAAAGGCGAGCGAACATTTTTTATGCGCATTATATCTGCGCACTGCCAGTCTTTTCCCCCGGCGCACTCAGTCTGCGTGCGAACGATAGAAGAGTGTAGACGTAAAAAATATTCTGTGTGAAGTTATTATGAAAAAGTATTCTGTGTGAGAAATTTATCTTTAAATTAATTGTTATGTGTTTGTGCAGTGTTTTCGTTTAATAAACTGTTTGTTCTGTCAACATCCACGGACTTAGTGAAAATTAATATTAGTGAAAGAACACCAATTTGGTTCCTAATTTTGATTCGTTGTACTAAAAAGTCCGGGAATATCATGGCAAAAAAAAAAAAAAAAAAAAAAAAAAAAAAAAAAACCTTTTCGGTGAAACAACTGCCGAAAATTTGACTTCGTTTTCGGTAACAAGTTACTTTGTTAATCGGTGTCAATAGGTTCCACTGTTGTAGACGAGAGGCAAGAATCTCTGCCTTAGATCTAGATAGTTGCAAGTCCCGCACAAGGTCGTTTACTTCATTATGGTTTATTAAATGTGGCGTTTTATCATCTTCGATTAAACTCGTCATCATTTCCATCTTCTATAAACAGATCTTCACTTTCTAGGGAACTCGTACTTTACATACCAGGGCATACTATATGTGGCACAGTTT
This sequence comes from Maratus speciosus, assembly GCA_963932465.1. Taxonomy (NCBI): domain Eukaryota; kingdom Metazoa; phylum Arthropoda; class Arachnida; order Araneae; family Salticidae; genus Maratus; species Maratus speciosus. Next base: position 520,864,244 of record OZ010795.1, on the reverse strand, counting down.
TCGAATGTGATATCGGTTTTGAGATTTATGGATTTTCAGGATACCGAATTTTATGTATATGTTTTGAATTAAAGCCTGCAGTTTTTGTCAAACAAAAATAACAGTCATTTTCGTGATTTGAAGGTTCTCCCCACAGCTTTGGTGATCGAAATTGAAGATACTCTTTTTTTCTCCCAAAACTCAGCATATAAGTGTAAGCCTACAGCTTTCACATAAAACATGTGGAACCCACTTCTTATCTTGATTACTCACTCTGAATCCAAAATAATGCAAATATGACTTTGACATTCCGATATTGGTTTTCCTTTTTTTGCGAATATAAATTGTCTACAAACGCAACAAAAATGATCAGAATTTAATTTACACACTCTATTAAACGTTTTATCAAAATCAAAACCACTTTTGTTCACAAAAGTACAAAAACACAGAACATAGAATCCAAGTTGACATTGCGGGTAGGTTGAAAAAAGTTATTTTCATACTAAATTACTATGTTTTGGCCATCACAAAATTTCTTCTATATAAATCTACTATGACGAGTTGAGTGAAAAAAATATTTTCCCAAAAATCGTCTGCTCATTAAAGAGGATCTAAGATTTCGCATTTCAGTAATTTAGAACCATAAATCTTCCTTCTTTCAATTTTAATATTTGCTTACCTCTATTGAACTCTACTATCTTTTCGATAATATTTATATAGAATACAGCTCATATTGAAAATATTAGAATAATAGAGAAAAAGTAATATGGAAAAATTATTTTTATTTATTTATTTTTGATACTAAGTAAATGCAATTAAATTTCTTATAAATTAAATCTGGAATGTTTAGATAAGATTTTAACATTTATAAAATATAAAATACAGTACATTAAATTAGGTATACAGCTTTCTGAAACACATCAAAATATTAGAATAAAATTTAGATTGGTTCAAAATATTAGAATATTTTATTTTACGCAACAATAATTACCTAGTTAATATGAAGTAAATGGTAGTTAATATTTTGTAGCATCCCTTTAGCTTTCATAACAGCATACAATTGAGCTTTCATACTATATACAATGTGTTTACAAACATTTCTATCAATATTAGCCCAAATAGGGTTTATACGTGCCACTAACTCAGTTTTACTTGAAGGAGGATTTTCTTGGAGTTTTTTCTTCCTTATACACCATACGTTTTCGATGGGATGAAGGTTTGGGGAGTTTGGTGGCCAAGGAAGTACCTTAATGTTGCTTAGGCGGAACGAATTCTTAGTTGAGACCGACGTATGTGGTCACGCTAAATCTTGTTGAAAGATGAAATCAACTTCAAATAAATCTTCTGATGACTGAATCAAGTAATATTCCAAAATTTCTTGATATATCTGAGAGTTAAGCTTTTCGTAGAAGATGCATAACTTTCCAGATCCTTCTATGCTCATGCAACCCCAAATCATGGCACTAGCAGTAAATTTTACGGAAATTTTAAGGCATTCTTTATGAAATGCTTCTTGCCTCATTCTCCAAACTCCAATACCTTGATTGCAATATGAAACACAAAACATACTTCCATCACTAAATAATATATTTTTCCAATCTTCTTCATTCCATATACGTCTTGATTTACTCAATTCAATCTTATACGCTTTTGTTTTGCAGTCATGAGAGGCTTTGTTTTCGGTATACGAGATTCAAACTTGAATTTATGGAGACGTCTTAATGTTGTCGATGTAGAAACTTCAACTTCTTCCTTCCATTTTCGGTGCAAGAATCGCACACTTTTAAAACGTTTTTTCTTAACTATATGCTTCAGTTGCCTGTCATCTCTAGCAGATATTTTTGGTTTTCGCCCGCCTTTTCGGCGCTTATTTTGAAAATTTCCATTTCTTTAATATTGTGTTAGTATTTTACAAACGCTTGGTTGCTTGGTTAATAAATTCAGGAATATCACTCACGCGACACAGTTTAAGACGAAAAAAGAAAAAAACTGCAAGAAGAATACTGATTTTGAATAAAATTGCCTGAATTTAATCAATGATGCCACCAGTTATGAATTGGTGATAATTAAAAGAGAATTAATGTGAAATATTCTAATATTTTGAACCACTTGAATAAATATTCTAAAATTTTGATTTTTCAAAATAATTTTTTTCCAATTAATCTTTTCAAAAATGATATTAATTTTAAGATAATAAATAAGTTTAATCTACAATAAGTTCTTAACAAAAATATTTTCAATTTGTAAAAAAAAAAAGTAATTTTTCTAATATTTTGTGTATGAGTTGTATCTATTTATATAGAAGAAAATTCAAAAATTGTAACGTGATAGATTTTTTTTCAAATACCGCCTTTCATTACTAAGAAATAGTACAATAAGAAAATAGGTCTTTCATAAAAAGTATATGAAAATGTTTAAATTTTTAAACCAGTATAATACTTAAGGATCCTTAAAATATTTTGTTTCTTACCGTTTGGTCCAAGTTATTTTTCATAAGAGGATTACAGACTATTTATTAATGATCGAATGCTGGAATACACAAGGTATTCGACTTAAAAAAAAAAAAAAAAAAAAAAAAAAAAAAACGTATCCAGTTGCATACAGAAATTTGGCCATTTAATGATAAAGATAATATTTTTTTTTTTTTTACCGAAATGTTGGCGGCATACATCCTACTAAGTAAAAGTTCCATATGTTTCGTCTATGGACCGTTAAAGATTATAATATTATTATTAAAATGGAAAATTAAAAAAATGTTTGACTCAGTACATTGTGGGTTTAACATTATTATTAATTTTCATTTATTTTCTACAGCATAGACACACATTATACTCGTATATGTAGAATCCATATACCAGAACATATACCAGAACATTTACCATAACATATACCATATACCAGAACATATAGAAACATTGGTTTATATATTGTCGATAGGAACATACTAAAAGTTTTTAACTGAAGAATGCTACACTTTGAAAAACTTACGGGACTGATAACCCTTCGTCTCCCAGACGAAATATGGATAGGCCTGCTTCAAACCAATTTTAAAAACTAATTAGAATAAAAGTATTCTACTTGGAGATGTCTTTATCACTCTCGATCTTCAGTTAAGTAAGAAAGGATGATTTATCTCTTTTCAAAGCATTGTTTAATCATATTAGCGTGATGTACAACACACATTGCTCTGGAACATTTTAGACAAAAGTTGCACGTCATTATGCGCAAATTGAATGGGCAAAACACATAATTTTTTTTCTTTTTTTACATTTCGATTGCCCAGATTGTTGAATGTTCATATCCAATTTCAAAAATTCACTTATAATTGTCCTTGTTGATTGGAGCAAAATTGATACATTGAGACTCTTCTTCATCTATGAAGTAAGAAGATCTTCATATAGCTTCATCGCAAACTTTTTTCTGGATAATATTTTTTCGGATTTTTGAGTCATATTATGCACTTATATAACAAGTTCGTTCAATGCACTGATATTTATCATACCATAAAACACACAAATAAGCCATCTGCGTGTTTTCCTACTACATGACATGTTATTACACATCATATACAATGTGCCTACATCTTCTTTTATGGAATTATAAAATACAATCATGCCCGATTTTCTATATCTGGATTAACGTTTGGATTTTTATGAAAATTAGACAGATGAATCACCTACTTATAAAATTTTATATAATAGAATAATATGTAAGGTTTGTCCTTGTCACATGACTAGAAAAAATTCGGAATATTTTCAAACCATTTACTTTTATTTGAAACTATTTGGTTTTCAGTTTTAGCTTCAAAATTTGACTTCATACTTTTATCGTCCAAGGTTTCTTTTCTTCCAAGCATTGTATTTTCTTTATTTTTATTGTTAAAGGATAATTAATCATTTTCATTCCTATCGCTATCCGCAATTTTGTCATTTTCAACTTCAATAAAATCTTCATTTTCTGATTAATCACAAGAAATAGAATTTTCTTCATCACTTAGTTCTTTTAATAATTCGTTCCCGGATAAACTAAAGTCTACCCCAAAAATTTTCTCCAATAAAACTTTTTTACATGTTACGGCAACACAGGAAAAAAACTAAGTCAGATTCTCAAATGCAAATGTTACTGCTAATCATTCGTCTACGAGACGGATATTGTTCTGAAAACGCTACGTGCACAAATATTTCGGAAGGAAGAAATATCCTCAAGTATAGTTGCTAATGTTAAATGAAGGTACTGACAAGGGAACTAATTTTGGTGATGCTCGCACCTAGCATTGAGATCTGGTGCGTTTTAAAGCCTTATATTATGAAGTTTGAGAATCGATAAAATTTTTCTGTTAAAATAATGTTTCTTGATTTTACAGCAGCATAACTTTCTGATAATACAAATTTCGAGACCACTTATCGGACTATTAACATTGAAGTTTTTTAAAGAAAAGCATTTAAAATTAAAAATTAGTTAATAATAAGCATAAAATATTGGAAAAAAATTATAAATTCCTTCAAGAACCCAGAAATTTGATTTTGAAAAATTGCAACATTATATTCACATTTATGGCGAGGAAACAGTTGGCTGTTTTTTACTTTCTTCTATCTTTACAAGAAGAAAGTATTGGATTCGTGAAAATTTTCGACTTTCGGTTTTCGACGGATTTACAAATTTTAGGGGTCAGAGATTCCGAAAAACATGTTTTTAGAAAATATCTGTCTGTGAGTCTGTGCATCTATGAGTCTGTCTGTCTGTCTGTTTGTATGTGACACGAATTTTGTGGGAGCTCTATCTCAAGAACTAATGAGCGGAATTTAATAAAAATTTATATTCAGTTAGTCTCTGATAAGAATTGGTGCTGATTAGTTTTTGGTGTAAATCGCTCAACAGGTGGCGCTGCTGTGCAACCTTTTTCACGATTTCCGCAATAGCTCAATCTCCAGAACTAATGCTTGGATTTTCATCAAACTTCAGATTCACTTAGTCCATGACATGAGTTGAAGTTTTTTACATTTTGGTGTAAATCGCTCAACAGGTGGCGCTTCTATACTGCATTTTTTACGATTTCCGTAATAGCTCTATCTGAACAACTAATGCTTGGATTTTCATCAAACTTCAGATTCAAGTATACTTTGATATGAATTAGTGTTGTTTCTGTTTTGGTGCAAATCGCTCAACAGGTGGCGCTGCTATGCTGCAATTTTCAGAATTTACATTATATCTGTATCTCAAGAGAACTAATTCAATAATTTTCACAAAACTTCAGAATCAGTTAATCCTTGACATGAATTGACATTTTGTACATTTTGGTGTAAATCACTCAACAGGTGGCGCTGCTATGCTGTATTTTTCAGAATTTCCACTATAGGTGTATCTCAAGAGCTAATGCACGAATTTTCATCAAACTTTAGAATCAGTTAGTCCTTGACATGAATTGACATTATATACAGTTTGGTGTAAATCGCTTAATAGGTGGCGCTGCTATGCTGTTTTTGTGATTTCCGCAATAGCTCTATCTCAAGAACTAATGCTTAGATTTTCAACGAACTTGAGATCCATGTCTACCTGGATATCAATTATTGCTGTTTATGCATTGGTGTGAATCGCTCAACAGGTGGCGCTGCTATGCTACATTTTTCAGAATTTCTGCTATAGCTCTATCTCAAGAACTAAGGCACGAATTTTTATCAAACTTCAAATTCAGATACACTTTGATATGAATTGGTGCTAAATTGATGTAATTTCTTGTACTATTTAAATGATTTAATTGATTTATATAGAAGAAAGTTTTGTGATTGCCACAACATACTAGTTTTTAAAGTAGAGCTTTCCAGCAACCCTAGCCAAATGTCACAGTTCTTTGTCTTGTGTGAGGAGTGTTTCGGTCTTCAGTAGAAATTTTCGGATAGAAGGAATATCCTCAAGTATAGTTGCTAATGTTAAATGAAGGTACTGACAAGGAAACTACTTTTGGTGATGCTCGCAACTAGCATTGATACATCGTGCATTTTAAAGCCCTACATTACGAAGTTTGAGAATCTATAAAAATTTTCTGTTAAAATCGTATTTCTTGATTTTACAGCAGCATAACTTTCTGAAAATGCAATTTTCGAGACCACTTATCGGACAATTAACAGTCAATTTTTTTAAAAAAGAAACGCATTTAAAAATACAAATTAGTTAATTATAAGTATAAAATATTGAAAAAAGTTTAAAAATTCCTTCAAGAACCCCCGAATTTGATTTTGAAAAATTGCAACATTATATTAATATTTTTGGCTGGGAAAACGTTGGCGTTTTTTTTTTTCAAAAGTAAAGCTTTCCGGCAACTCTAGCCAAATGTCATAGCTGTTTGTTTTGCGTGAGGAGTCATTTTTGGACTTCAGTAGAAATTGTAATGTCCGACCTAATAGCCAAAATAACTATTCTAAATTGGGTAAAAATAATAATTTACTTTATGATTATTTTTACCAAAGGACCATTTAGTACAGCAACATTTCATTTTAAACATTCGAAACTTTATTCAAATCGATTTTAAAAGAAAATTATTTGCTTATTTTGTATTTCACTTAAAAATAGTTTTCAATGAACTTGAAAGCTTTTATAGAATTATATTTATTACTTATATATTTATCGTCTGCATAGAACAAAAAGAAAAGACTATTATTTGATTCTTATGTTATCAATTATAAAAAAATCGCAATCTGATATATTTCTAGTAATATATACTAAGCATTTATTCTTTGGATAAAGCGGGTAGAAAAATTGTAGCGCCATATTTGGCGACTTAACTCAATAAATAAATAAAAATGTAATAATCAAAAAATAAATTACATAAAATATCATTTTTAACAGACAAATTTTATCGGTTCTCTAACATTTATGTATAGAGCTACAAAATGCACTACGTCTCGTTGCTAGGTTCGGGCAACATCAAAAGTGGTTCGCAACATCAAAAGTGGTTCCCTTGTGAGTAGCAAGCTCTATTTCCTGGTTTGGAAGAGGCAGGTCGAGGTTATTTGTTACGGGCTTCGTCCAGGAGAGGAATGGATATCACTCTAGGGTATTATAGATAATACCCTCATACCCTCATAATACCTTCATCACTTCCGAAGCTGAAATAATAATACTAATGCTTATTCCTTGGCTTTTCCGAAACAAAATGACATCGTAAATGACAGATAAAATCTATTTTCAGGAATTGATCCTTTAGGCACTTAGTAATTTAAGTTTAAAAAATATAGATCGAAAACTAAAAACCCTCTTAAAACATCAATTTAATAACCAGTAACTTAAATTAACACAGTGAAAAATTTAAGAGCTTTAAACAAGTAAATAATCCACAAATCCTCAAAAAATTTTATTCAAAAAGATTTAAGTTAAATACTTATGAAATTTTCTCCCCTTCTTTCCCATACTCTCTTTTGGTCCTTTTTAGGACTTTTGCAAATTCAGATAAGAATAATATTTATTTTATGTGTGCTTAGATGGAATCAGCTTAGATGCTGCCAGTTTATCGTTTGCTTTGAACGCAAGAAAAAAAAAAAAAAAAAAAAAAAAAAAAAAAAAAAAAAAAAAAAAACATTCAGGTATATTAAGAAATGATGTGAAAATGTAAAATAAAATCGGATATTTTAGTTTTTATAAGGAAAAGAACAGAGGTCCCCATATAGGGACTCAGGGGCGGACGAGGATACATGATAATTATTACATGGGGCTTTATTTTAAACAATTTGAATTGTTGCAAAGAATCATTCCACTTTTCATTTTGCTACATAAAGTGCGTAATAATCATCTGTTATATGCATCGGTATTCTAGAAAGGTTTAAATAAGAAGTATTAGTACCTAAAAATTTCAATACATATAAATTACACAATCTGTCAAACGTGTAATTCATGTTCTTTGCACTTCGTTACCTTCTTCAACAAAGAGCTTGTTTACGTTAACTTATATTAAACGAAATCTTAAATAAGGCCGTATAATTCAATTTATACCGATGTTTGAATTATTTGCTAAATACAAAATAAGGAACAAAATGCTATATCATGTAAAACATTATTATCCACAAAAACAAAACAAAATAAATAAATAAATGAACAAAACAAGTAATAATATTTATTATTCACTATTTTCTACGTCCTAACACCAAATGTTAATATAAATATTAATTTACTTATTGCCGATAAAGACATGTTATAGGGTTTTAAGACAGGGTAAATATTACATTGGAATTTACTTTAAGCACATGGAATAGTTATAAGTAAACATGAGATAATTTGTTCCTTTTTTTAAGACTCTTAGATAAACCTATTTTATATTGTATCGGTATTTTTGATAACTTTAGATTTAAAGAGTAATGAATGATATGATGCCAGTACATATGAACTAAACAATCTATTAAAAGCATAATTTATGTGTAATGAAAATCGTATACTTCTTTCATCAAATCGTTAATTTTCTTTACTTATTTTATTAAACAAAATAAGTTTTTTTCCTGAATGAGGGGTACAAAATAGTTACATATATTGTGATTTAAAACAGTACATTTTAATCTATGTATTGATTTGGTGTATTTCAAAGTTACTTAATTGAATAAAAAGAATAATCTATTTAATAAACAAAATATATAATACAAATGCAACTTAAATTAAATAACATAAAAGGATTACATGGCAAAAAATAAAATAAAAGTAATATAACGAACATAGCAAAACAGGTGGTAAAAATCATTATTCACCATCTTTTATAACACATTATAACCACACAATCTTAAAATACATATTGATTTATCTGTTGCCAATTGAAATATACTAAAGGCTTTTCAGAGAGAGTAAAAGTTGATTTGAGTTTTATTTTAAGCAAATGGAAATATTGGATGTAATCATTACATAATATTTCCTAGTCTTTTCCAAAATTTATGAGAAATCTTTCGTATAAATATCTGTAGTTTCCTAATATTCATTCTGAAAGACTGGACATAATATAAATATACATACAATAATTACTTAAATTGTTAAATCAATTAATTAATAAAATTGTTAAATTACAATAATTACTTAATAATTACTTAAATTGTTAAATTAATTAATTAATGTATATTGACAATTTATACGAGTATAAATCACTCATCAAAGAGCTTATTTTCGTTAATTTTTCTTTTTTAAATAAGCTTACCTAATGAAATCTGACAAAAATATTAATTTAATTTAATGTTATATGGTATATTTCGATTTATATACGTATTGACGTGTTTGTAAATATTGCAATGGCTGTAAAACATTAGAATAGGAACAAAAAAATTTAATTAAAAAAAACTTCAATATACAAATGTAACTTTTTTTAATTATATATTTATGGGGTATAGTGTGATTCAAAAGGAAGACATGAGCTTTACAATTTTATAATTCGTAAACTACACTCGCAGAAATTCTTTCTTCAATTCATGGAAATGTTCCTGGTAGAACTTCTATCGGTATATACCCAATAATTAGACGAAATTTCGGGTTTTTCTCCGTTCTAGACGATCATTTCATAACGACGAAATATCGAATTCTGAACTTTTATTGAAATGGATTATAATTTATCAATTAATTATCCAAACTATATGAGAAAATACTTGGACAGCATACGTCTTAGTATGTCCTGAAAGTCTCGTAACAAACAATTAGGAATTTAGAAAGTAGATGCATTGGAATTTCAGAAAATCATCCAACAAGTGTTTGAGCTCATGAAAACATTTAAAAAGAAAAAAAAAAGCTTAATAAGATAATCTGAGATTCTGACGCGCGTATCGGAAGGACGTTGGATTTCCTTAAATTAAAAAAAAACTAATTTTATATAAAAATTAGTTAGATTAATTATTAAAATTAGAACGGCAAGAGCTATAGCGCTTGCCGTTCAGAAATCATTGGGGTGACAACGGATTTTAGCGGGCACACTCTATAAGTATAACCTCTTCGCTACCTCTGTTCACGTCTGTGGACTTGTACTATTTTCATCATAAAAACTAAACTGTTTGATTTTCTTTTTGCATTTGGCTTCACATCTTAACAGCTGGATGTTTTTTTTCTTCAAAAGCAAACCAAAAAATGGCATTGCTGATTTATTCTTAAATAAATTTTACTTTTATCTGATGTTGGAAAATTCCTTTGAGACAGTATGGCCAAGAAAGTGAGAAATTTGCATAAGTATTTAACATAAATCCTTTACATAAAATGTTTTTGACGATTTGCACATCATTCGCTTGTTTAAAGTTCTTAAATTTGTTATTGTGGGAATTTAGGTAAGTTATAATTAAATTGATATTTTAAGGAGACTTTTAAGTTTAGACCCGTATTTCTGAACCTAAATGACTAGTTCCTTAAAGAATCCATATCTGAAAATTTCTTTTTTCTGTCATGTATGATGTCATTTTGTTTGTGAAAAAAAAAAATGAGTATTTGTAGTATTGTATTAGCTTCGCGTCTAAAGCGGGCAAAGACTTATTTTAGAAATTAACCAAAATTTATGCATAATAATTTGAAAAAAGAAACTGAGGATTTTTTCAACAAGAAGTTTAAAGAAATTATTTCAGATTTTTATTCATTTTTATATATTATAAAATTCTGGAATAAAAAAATTACAACAATATTGCTTGCTCCAGTACTCCGTACACATACAACTTTTACACCTTTGATTCTTTAAAAACTTTGAGTCTTCAAAAATTAAAATATTTAATTTTGAGTTCAACATTAAACTTTAGTATATGCTTTTGCCTACCCTCAATAATTTCTTTATCTAGTACCATTAATTTAGTATTCATTTTCGATAAACAAGTATTTTACAAAATGTATGTAATCTTTTTCATTTCGCAAGTATTATACTTATAAAAATAAAAATTAGAGCGATATAGTTCATTATCTGTTAAACATAGAAAATGGTTGCTTGTTTAAATACAATAATTACAAGACTAAACTTTAAACTTTAAACCAAACATTAAACTTTAATATATGTTTTCGCCTAACCACAATAATTACTTTATGTAGTACCATTAGTTTAGTATTCATTTTCGAGAAAACGCTATTTCAGAAAATGTAGGAATTATTTCTCGTTTCGCAAGTATGATACTTATAAAAATACAAATTAGAGAGATAAAGTATTATTCTCTGTAAAATTAGAAAATGATTACTTTTAGGTAAAGGAATTTCAAGACTAAACTTTAAACTAAACATTAAACTTTAGTATATGTTTACACCTAGTAAGCATTAATTTTCAATAAACAAATATTTTAGAAAATGTATGAAATATTTTTCGTTTCGCAAGTATTATAATTATAAAAATAAAAATTAGATCGATAAAGTGTATTCTTTGTTAAATAAAGAAATTGATTACGTGTATAGACGCAGGAATTGCAAAATTACGTGCATTAATTCCCCCTTTTTGAATAGAGATTCACTTGTTCATAGAATATAGGTAACTTAATAATGCTTCTGGTGGAAATAATTTTAATTGGAAGTCAAAAATTTGATGAGCGTAAATGGAATCTTTATATTATTAACTGCACTTGCAAATCTTATTATATTAATAAATGATAAATCGTAAATCTCTTAAGAGGAGTCTAACATCTATTATCCCTTATTGTGAAACATAACAATAATGAAAAAAAGTGCTGTGTATGACGCTCTTAAACAAGGCTCTAAATAGATTTAAATTTGCATTTTAATGAATCTTGAAAGAGTATATTTTTTATCTCGTCCATTTTTATTTTTTCTTCTATACGATACATCTTTTACATTTGATAGAATAATCGCTATTGAAAAATTGATACGAAAAATTTCTAATACAGCTCGAACATTCACAAAAATACTTTAATTTAAATTACTACGATGGATATTAAAACTTTTCGTAAAACATTTCGTCAAACATAACTCAAAAAATATTTGTCGGATTTCGGTTCTGATTGTACCAGAAGTTACCTATGAGGGTAACCTACTGAATGCATCTACTATGAAAAACAAGTAATATAAAAGTTTTGTTTTTAAAGTCAATTCCTACTTAGGTCATCAAAGAAAAATTTTATATAATCCCTAAAGCTAATATTAGTTTTTGTTGCATTAAAATATCTCAATTTGTTGATTTTCTATAAGCAAGTAGGTTTACAATGGAACTCCATGGGAATTTGGCGAAATATTAGAGATATCGCCAAATTGGCGTCTGTTTTGGCCGCCAAATTTGGCGAATTATCGCCAAGTTGGCGACAAATTTGGCGGTATTTGGCGACAGAACAGGGTCCCCCCCTATGGTAACCCCTTGCCGGAGCGTTGAACCTATGCCAAATTTGGTGGGTGCTCCGGTTGGGTGATCCTATGGTAACCCCTTACAGTGTATTCTGCTCCCTCAAGTGATATAGACTCTGATATGTCAAGCTGGATGAATTACTTTATGAACTGTGAAACCCTTATTATTGGTGGTGATTTCAATGTGCCGCTTATCACGTATGGATATACTAGAGAAGATAAGAGATCTCAAGTTTTTCAAGATTACTTGATGATAGGCAATTTGAAGATTCTTAATGACCCGAGCGCACCTCACACTTTCATACAGGATGAGCACGGACTTAACTTTAGCTGGTGTGGACGCAGTTCAATATCTAGATTCATGGCACGTTGATGATAAAAATTTCTCCTTTTCGGATCACAGATATATCGTTTTTGATCTAAAGCTGTATCCAGTGTATAACAATATTCTTCGATATAAAACAAAAAATAAATCTATGAGCAAGTTTGATAGACTTTTTTCCAAGATGAATGATCGACTGCAGAGTACACTCGAGAGGGTGCAGGGTACAGCTGGTTTGGAAGAGTGGATAACAAATTTTGATGATTACCTTCATTTCGTTCTAGATAAGTGTTTTAGGAAGGGTACCCTCGCCCATAAACCTTCAACTACTTGGTATACAGAAGAGCTAAAAGTGGAAAGAAACAAAGTTAACGCTTTATATAAGAGATACCACAAGAATATAAGTAATGTTAATTATAAGGAAAGATATTTAATTTCACGACGCCTGTATAAACAACATCTAAGATTGGCTAAGTGCACAGGATGGACTAATTTTTGCAATCGCACGGACAGTGCCTACGGCAACTTGTATAAGTTCATCTCTGGAAAAAGAGTTTCTCATTCAGATCTTGCATTCACGACGCTGGAAAACTCCTCGGTTTTTGCGACATACGATGAGATTGCTCCGTCTCTTATGGACGAACACTTTAGTGTTTCCGATGCTCCTGCTTTGATTCACAGTTTTGTCAGCGATACAGATTTTGTGGATCATCCTGATTATAAACCATTCACGAGGCGAGAATTGAGCTATGCTTTGAGGTGTCAGAATAACAACAAGGCTCCTGGTGCCGATAATGTCGACGCTTTAGTGGTAAAGAATCTATGCACAAAATTTCGTACACTTATGTTATTGGTCTTCAATACTTGCCTCAGGTTTGTACATTTCCCTGTAAATTGGAAAAAAGGAATTATAATATTTTTTAGAAAGAGGAATCGTCCCCCAGATCAACCGAAGTCCTATAGACCCATCACATTGTTGCCAATTCTTGGAAAGGTTTATGAACGTCTGTTAAAAATGCGAATTTTAACAATGATCCAGTCCAGTGGCTTTCTGGATAATAATCAACACGGCTTTCGTGAAGGTAAATCGACGATAACTGCACTGAACTCTTTAAAATCTTTGGTGGCCACTAAGTTGGGAAAATACAAGTACTGTGCTGCAATTTCTTTCGACATCTCGGGGGCCTTCGATGTCCTGGACTGGTCTGTTGCCTCTTTGATCATCAATACATTGCCAATTCACAGTTTTCTGAAATATACCTTTAAGAATTACATTACAGACAGGTTGATTGGTTTTCGTTTTCTGAGGGGCATCAGGTGGTTCAGGATTTTCGTTGGCTGCCCGCAGGGTTCATGTCTTGGTCCACTGATATGGACAATTGTTGCGGATGTCATATTGAAAAATAGTCGTAGTCTAAATATGGATTTGATCTCATACGCAGACGATTCAGTGGTGGTGGATGGTGAGGATACAAGACGGTCATTGGAGGTTAAGATGTATCGTCATGTTAATAATTTTGTAAATATATGCACTAATTTAAATCTGTCCATCAATCCTTCGAAGACGGTATCTATGATGTTTGGGACGAAAACTCTTAAGAAACGTAGACCAATATTTAAGATTCACCAAAAGAGTATACCAGTCAAGGACACTATGCTGTATCTTGGATTCACACTAGATAATTTATTCAGTTGGTTGCCTCACCTCGAATTGATAAGGTCCAAAGTTACTGATTTTTCCTGCAACTTCAAGAGAACGAGAATACGTGACCAAGGTGTCTCTCTATATATTTTGAAAATTTGGTATCAGATGGTATTGTTAAATCAAATTAGCTACGGTCACGAGATATGGTTAAATGACCTGAATTATCACGGAAAACAAAGACTCTCATCATGTCAACGTGTAGCTCTTCTTTCCTTCGTTCGTGGGTATAGGACGACATCCACAGATGCATTGTGTATTTTGGCTGGTGTTCCACCGATTTTTATACAGCTCACTAATTCAGCTTTAAAATATGATGTATTAAAGGGTCAGAAGTCTATTGATATTGGTGGTGATCAGATAAATTCAAGTAAGTTGGTAAGAAAGATCTACTCATACGAATATCCGTATTATTATAATAACCATAACATAAATTTTATTAAGCCTATGATGAGACACAATACATTTGCTGGTAAACCTGTAATTTTTAAGGACGGCTCGAAGATGGGACGAGGTGTTGCGGCCGCTTATGCGATATATAGTAAATATGATACAATTTTCGAAAAGAGGATAAAACTTCAGAGTTACAATTCAATTTATCAGGCCGAACTAGTCGCAATTGCCGATGCCATAGAGTGGTGTCGCTCTTCAACCTATACAGTCTTTTATCTTTTCACAGACAGTTATTCGTCATATTGCTCTCTTCAGAGACTTTTTCCGAGTGATGATTTATTATTAAGAATATATGAAAATCTCAGATTTTTGAATAATAAAATTATACACATTGGCTGGGTCAAGGCCCATATTGGGATCCACGGTAACGAACGTGCGGACTTTCTGGCTAAATCTGTCATAATGAACGATGAATATGATATAGAAGAGTTCATTCCTATCCCAATAAGTATGCTGAAGGCTTGTTTAGTAAAGAAATTATCCTGTGATTGGCAAAGTTATTGGGATTCAAGCAAAAAGGGTAGGTTTACATATGGTATTCTTAGCAAGGTGAATTTTAATTTTATATGCTATTCACAGATCTGTGTCTATTTTTATACTGGACATGGAGCTTTCCCGTACTACTTGAAGAGAATGAACATATCTGAAAGTGACAAGTGTACGTGTGGGAAGAGAGGCGACGTCGAGCATTATTTATTTGAGTCATGCCTGGTTTCGACGGAATATTTTGATTACATAAGAAACAGATCTGATTCTTGGAACATTGGAAGAGCTCTGGCGTGCCGGGGAAATTACAGTAAACTTCGCTGCATTTACAATAAATTAATTAATAATTTTTCGTTTTTCAAATATACATTCTAATATATTATGTATAATATATTTTTCTTCACAAGTTAGTGATTATTCTTCTGCCTTTCGGTGATAGTTTTTAAGACTCTTTTTTTAAAAAATAATTCTTCTGGACAATTTTATTCTCAGTGTTTTCAGGTGGTTCTTGGTATTGTACAATGTAGGTCACTATTCTCGGACCATTTTAAAGATTTTTAAAAACAGTTATTCTTGAACATTTTTATTTTGATATTTTCAAGTTCAAGTGAAGTAACAATTGTGTCTTCGATATTAAGTTCATATGGCCCACCTGGGATATAATAAATATACATCGTGACCGAATTTGTATATTTTTCTTTCTCACAATATCCTCCTGCCCCTTTTGGGGATATTTTAAAACTCTTTTAAAAAGCATTTCTTCTGGACAGTTCTATCACAGTGCCATTAGGTGGTTCTTCAGTTTTTCTACAAGCTGTAGTGTTATTATTTTTGGATTATTTTACGGCTTTTATAAACAGTTATTCTTGGAACTTTTATTTCTGGCACATTTACGATCAAGTGATGTATTAAACATGTCTTCGACATTAAGGTCATCTGTCCCACTTGTGACGTTCATGTGAAAAGTCTGTGGTTCTTCATGCTTTGCCGAAATGGTTTCTTTTGTCCAGAACTATTTTTGAAGTTATTGGGTAATTCTTGAGTTATGTACATAGTACTGAGTTACTGCAAATGGACAATTTTGCAATTTCCAAAAGCAGTTTTCAAGGACATTTTATCTGGACATTATTACTTCATAGCAGTGACTTGTTACATATGACTAACGTGATAAACATAGTTTTCCAGTGACTGATAACATGATATTCACGTATAGTTTGGTTAAGTTTCGTTCATACTGTATATGACTTTTTCTACTATGTTATCAAGTGTTATCAAGGGTTTGAGCTTGATCGTCTGTAAATTTACGTAATTTTTTGGTACACTGTCGGTGTTTTACAAGAAGTGTTTTTTTTTTTTTTTGTACTAATAATCAATGTAATTGTTGTATGTAGATATTTTTCGTTCTAGTGAGATTTTCACTATAGTTTGCTTCAATTAACCCTGTTTTTCTGGGACTGTTATCTTGTATGTGGTTTTTCGTAGTTGGTGGTGGGGGTTTTCCACCGGAGCGTTGAACCTATGCCAAATTTGGTGGGTGCTCCGGTTGGGTGATCCTATGGTAACCCCTTATTGAAAATAATTTCATTGATCTTCAATAACCAATGGCCGCCATTTTGTTTCCCATGCAAAACTAAAATTAATTAATTAAAATTTAATTAATTAATTAATATTTGAAAAAAACTGTATTAATATCAATTGTCATCCAGTACAAGTTTTAAAAAATTATTTCAACTTGATAGGATGAATAATGAGTATTTTATTAACGATTGAAAATTTGAACAAGATATATAAATATATAAATAAATATATATATAAACAAGTAATATAAAAAATTTGTTTTTAATGTCAATTCCTACATAGCCCATCAAAGAAAAATTTAATATTATGCTAATATTAGTTTTGTTGCATTAAAATATCTCGATTTGTTGATTTTCTATAAGCCAGTAGGTTTACAATGGAACTCTATGGGAATTTGGCGAAATATTAGAGATATCACCAAGTTGGCGTCACTTTTGGCGACTCAAATGGCCGCCAAATTTGGCGATATATCGCCAAGCTCGCGACAAACTTGGCGGTATTTGGCGACAGAACAGGGTCCCCCCTCTGGTAACCCCTTATTGAAAATACTTTCATTGATCTTCAATAACCAATGGCCGCCATGTTGTTTCCCATGCATAACTAAAATTAATTAATTAAAATTTAATTAATTAATTAATATTTAAAAAAACTGTATTAACATCAATTGTCATCCAGTACAAGTTTAAAAAAATTTATTTCAACTTGATAGGATGAATAATGAATATTTTATTAACGATTGAAAATTTGAACAAGATAAATATATAAATAAATATAGGGAGAGTGTGAGCTAATAGTAGGAATTGAAAAAAAAGAAGATAAATTTACAGATAGTGAAGGTAAAATTCCGAGGAAATTGACTATATTGAAGAAGGATGCATATCTATGCATATTCGAATTAAGCTCATCTTATTTAACGGAAACTACACCTAAATTTCGACAAAGCAGAGTGAAAGAGAAACAAGTAATATAAAAATTTTGTTTTTAAAGTCAATTCCTACTTAGGTCATCAAAGAAAAAATTAATATAATCCCTTAAGCTAATATTAGTTTTTGTTGCATTAAAATATCTCAATTTGTTGATTTTCTATAAGCAAGTAGGTTTACAATGGAATTCTATGGGAATTTGGCGAAATATTAGAAACATTGCCAAGTTGGCGTCACTTTTAGCGACTTATTTTGGCCGCCACATTTGGCGATATATCGCCAATTTGTCGACAAACTTGGCGGTATTTGGAGACGGAACAGGGTCCCCCTATGGTAACCCCTTATTGAAAATACATTCATTGACTTTCAATAACCAATGGCCGCCATTTTGTTTCCCATGCAAAACTAAAATTAATTAATTAAAATTTAATTAATTAATTAATATTTGAAAAAACTGTATTAACATCAATTGCCATCCAGTAAAAGTTCATAAAAAATTTATTTCAACTTCATAGGATGAATAATGAGTATCTATATTATAAAGGACAAACATATCTGCATACGTCATTTTGCGAATGGCAACACTTTGAAATTTGAAATAAAATTTTGGTTTTGCAATTTTTTCTACTGCAAATTTTTAAACTTCTAAAAACCGCACATTTTAAATTTTTACACCGTCGTATAAGGAAAAAAATGCTCTTTTCAATGCAATTTGTTTGAAAGCTGTATCTTAATTTATTTTTGAGATATTAATTTTTTTGTAGTTTTTAATACCATTTTTCTAATCGTGGCAACAAAAGTACCACATTTATATAGAAAGTTAATGGAAAATAGTCGAAAATAGGAGATTACTGTACGTTTTTGTTGCCATTTTCTCATAAAACCTGAAAAAAAAAGTTGAAATTAAAATACGGGCTACACTGTTAAAAATATCGTGAAAAATTACCTCTGTTTATAAAAGCTATCTATTTTCTGACCAATGAGAACGCTTCATTAACGCCTATGGATCGTTCTCATTGGTCAGAAAATAGATAGCCTTTAAAAACAGAGGTAATTTTTCACGATATTTTTAACAGTGTATATTTTTTAACAGTGTATATCAAGAATATTGTCTGTTATTCCCTGATAATGACATCATATGCATACTTTTCTATAGACGAAGTTTAAGACTGCATTGTAAAAGTGGCTTGCTTTAGCGGATGCAAATGACGTCATTTTATAAAAAAGCGTGTATTTTAATACTTAAAACTGAATTATGTTTTGTAGAAGTGCGTCATTTTCACAGCACACCTGCTTTGAAATTCTTCACAGGTGAAAATGCTTCACTTTTGAAAATAATGTAATGGAAACCACGCACAGATAAAACGTAATGTTCTGCAAAAATTTAGAGTGTCTTTATAAAAGAGAGGTGACGTGCAAATAACAGCGATTTGTATTACAGAAATTGAAGACTTTCGCCTGGATGGTTTGCTTCGCCGAGTTAGACAAGCAAATAAATAATACGAGGTTTAAAATAATATCATGTTCCAGAAGTTTTTGTCCAAAAATTCCCTCGAATAATAAAATTTTAATGTTATTCTTTAGGACATTTTACTATAACTTTATCAAATAACATAATTTGCTGAATCTAATTTTCCATAATGTTATATAATCTATATATTTAAAACACAACTGTGTTTTTTAGTCATCTGCCCCGATTTTTCTGCTGAACCAATTTTAGTAATATTTTTTTTAACTGAAAGCTGTTCATTTGTAGATGTGATTGCACTATCTGTTTTTTTTTTTAATATCCCCACTTTTATATTTTAATTTTAAAAGCATTTTATGAAATTTCTTCAAAATGGTGAAAATTAGATAGCTTTCATTATTGCAGACAAGAGAGAAATAATGAAGTATTTTTAACTTTATTCATGCCATTTTCTGATAAAAATTCAAAATTGTTCATAAAAATTGTTGTATAGGATTTAGTGGTGCAAAATCCCATTAGGAGCAAAATATTATACTAGGGGCAAAATAACGGAAAATGACATACTGCTTTTGAAAACACGCATTTTTCCTCATAAAGTTTCCATATTGTTGTTGATTATTGTTAAAGATGTTGCTGACAAGCGTGACTTCAAGTTTTGAGTTAAAATGATTTTAAAATGATCAAACAAAATACAATTTTTTTTAAATTGATGAATATGGATATGAGAAGAGCGTAGGCAAATTTTGAGAAGGTGAAAATTGTTGTTTTTCATTCCGGAATACCAAGCAAAAGAGCCTCAATTGATAACCACATCCTAATAACTGATCTTTATTGTATTTTACTGATTATCTGTATTATAAAGGACAAACGTATGTCTGCATAACGCTGACGTCATTTTGCGAATGGCAACACTTCACAATCAAATTTCGGTTTTGAAATTTTCGCTACTGCAATTTTTTAATCTTCTGATCATCGTACATTTTCAATTTTCGTCGCATAGGGAAAATATTTACTTTCAAATGCAATTTGTTTAAAAACTGTATCTTAATTGACTGATGTATTATGTTTTCTGAAATAATTTTTAAGCATGATTTGTTTTAAGTTTTTCTTATCACGTGCCAGTTTCAATACATAATAATAATGAACATTTTGCACATAAAGCAACAAACATTGTGCAGCATTTGTTTCTGACTATTTTTGCATAACGAAATTAATACTTCCTTTATCTATACTCCTATTATAAAGAGGAAAAATTGTTTATTTGTCGGAGATAAGCTCAGGAACTACCGAACCGATTCCAAAAGTAATGGTATCAAAATGATGGTGTTCGCCCAACTTAGAACATAGGCTATATCTTATGTCGGTGCCACTACCCCAATGGGGGTGCAGGAGCAAAAAACGTTCTAAAAATGCAATTTTTGCGTTACTGAAGGGCCTAGAAATATGAAATTTGAAGTATCAGCTACTTATTAGATATAAAGGATTTCTAAGAACAGTTCTTAAACAATTCGAAATTTAAAAGGGGTAAAAATGCGCGAAAAGCGTACTAAAAAAAGTTCTAAATGGTAGTTTCTACACAATTTCAGGAAATACCAAACCGATTTAAAAAATAATGGCGTCACAATGATGGTGAAAATCCTTGCTCCAACATAGGCTATGTTTTATGTCGGTGCCACTACCCCAAAGTGGGTGCAGGAGAAAAACGTTCTAAATTGCGGTTTTTGCGTGACGGAAGGGCCTTGAATAGTGAAATTTAGAATGGTAGTTAGTTATAAGATATCAATGATCTCTAAGGACATTTCCTAAAAAAATCGAAATTTAAAAGGGGGGTCAAAATGCGCAAAAAGCGTTGTAAAAAACGTTCTAAATTGCAATTTCTATGCAATCTCAGGAAATTCTGAATCGATTTCAAATATAATGGTGTTAAAATGATGGTGACAGATCTTGCTCCAAGATAGATATATTTTATATATGTTTCCACTAACCCAGAGGAGATGCAGGAGCAAAATGAACGAAAAACGTTCTAAAAACGTTCTAAATGCCGATTTGTCACCAATATCTCAGGAAGAATCAAACTGATTTCAAAAGTAATGTTAAGAAATTGATGCTGACAGCCTCTGCTCTAACATAGACGCTACTTTAAGTAGGTATCACTATCACCTAGACGTTGCAGGAGCAAAAAAGCGTTTCAAATTTCGATTTTTGTGATCAGTAGGGGCTAGCAACTTAAAATTAGGCAAGGTACATATAAATGATCTTTAAGAACAGTTTCGAAAAAATTGGAAATTTAAAAAGGGGTGAAAACGTGCAAAAAGCGTTCTAAAAACTTCTAAATTGCGATTTCTACTCAATCTCTGAAAACTCCAAAGCTCTTTCAAAAGTAATGGATGCAAATCAATGGTGACAGTCCCTGCTATAACATAGGTTATATTTTATGTTGCTGTCACTACCATCTGAGGGTTGCAAAAGCAAAACATGTTCTAATTTGCGTTTTTTGCATAACTGAAGGGTCTAACACTTTGAAGTATGGCATGTTATTTACTTACAAGATGCAACTGCTTTCTATGAACTATCGAAAGAAAATTTCAAATTTAAAAAGATGAAGTGAGCGAAAAGCGTTATAAATTACAATTTTTATGTAATCTTTTCAAATACCAAACCGATTAAAAAAATAATGATAACAAATTGTTGGTGATAGAACCTGCTCAAACATAAGGTATATTTTATGTCTGTGCCACTACCACCAGAGGGTTTCAGTAGCTAAAAACTTTCTAAATTGCGATTTCTGTGATATTGAAAAGGCTAGAAACTTTAAATATGGCATGGTAGTTACTTATAAAATATAAATGCCCTCGAAGGACTGTCGAAAATAAATTCGAATTAAAAAGGGGTGAAGTGAAGGGGAGGTGCGAAAAGCAGTCTAAAAAAGTCCTTAATTACGATTTCTACGCTATTTCAGGAAATATAAACCAAATATAAAAGTAATAGTTGCGAATCAATGGTAACAGTCTCTGATCCTACACAGGCTATATTTTATGCCGATGATTCTAGCACCTGGGATTCAAAGGAACAACAAACGCTATAAAAAAGTCCTTTAAAAGCTTTCTAAATTACGTTTCTGTGGAATATTAGGAAATAACAAACCGATTTCAACATTAATGTTGGCAAATTAATGGTGACAGTTCCTATTTCAACATAGCCCTTTATGTTGAGAGAGGTGGTAGGACTTGGAATTTGTCATGATGTTTAATTTTAAGATGTAAGAAGATGGTTTCTAAAAAATTCAAAACTTCAAATGAATACTGAAATGAGCGTATTAATTGAGCATAAAAGTTTCAAAATATTTTCTAAATTATTATTTATTTAGTTTTATTTAGTTTTATTAATTTAAGTCTCATTTCTGCCTTATGCAGCGTAACAATGATGTTTAATCAAACTGTGTTTTAAATAGTAATTTTTTTTAATTATTCCTAAAATAATAAGTACCTTTTAATAAAATAAAAATTTAGTTAGTACCTTTTAATAAAAATTAGACATATAAATATCACTTGGCATATTTCAAATATTACGCGAGCAAAGCCGCGGGGTTTGCTAGTAAACAAATAAAGGAATAATATTAAAATACACTAATCTAACATATTTGTGAAAGACAAATTAATGAAACTAATACTTCTTTTATAAACAAATAAAATAATAATATAAAAAAAAAACACAAATCTAACATATTTGTAATCATACAATTTAAATTTTAAGATCACCAAATACGATTTTTTCTTTCAAATGGAATTTGTTTGCAAAGTTCATCTCAGTTTGCTGATTGTCTAAAAAACAATTTTAAAGCATGAAATATTTTTTTAATTTATCTATATCGCGCGGAGCTCGATTACGAAAGATTAATTCGTTTGCTCTAAAAACAAAATAAAGAGTTCATCATTTTCTTACGGTTAATGTCCATTAAAAAAAAAAAACTTCCCTATGAATAAATAAATAAAATAATATAAATGAAACACAAATTTAACAGACATGTATAAGCTCTGAAATTATCAGAATATAAAAGGATGTCGTAGGCAGAAAAATCTTAATCAAATAACTCTTAGCATGCGGCTAATAAAAAAACATCGCTTTTGATAAATTAAAAAAATATATTTGATTGTATAATTCGTATTTTTATATGAAAAATGCTTTTTTAATGTAAGTGGGCTATCTAAAAAATTTGTTGCATATAAAAAAAAATATTAGTTTTCAATTAAAAAAATGTTTTCACCTATATTCTGTAACCCGGGAAGCCCGGGTACAATCCCCTAGTTTTATTAACGACTAGCAGATCTACCCGGCTTCGCTCGTGTCAATAATAATGGTCCACCCGGGGAAAATACATTAAAATGAAATAATACGGCAGTGACAATAACTGAGATTGGTGCATTACCGTCCACGAATCGTTAAAAGACCGATAAGAAATATAAGTAAAATAGTTTTAATTGCGTCTACTATTAACTATACCATAATAATGTATATTCCAAACAAATGTCATAACATATATTAAAGTACAATTATTTACTTAAAAAGCGTCGTTTAAATAATAAAAAACATTAAAAATATTAAAAATTTACATGTTTAGACTCTTTCATTGAGTCTTTTTCAGAATATATATATAAAAAAAAACTACAAACACAATGCCAATTGTGATATTATACTGATGATGGCAATAACCTAACCCATAAAGTTTGCCTTTACTAAATTTTTTTAAACTTATGATCATCATAGAATTTCGTTTTTCACACTGTCGAATAGACAAAGCTTCTGTCAAATGAAATTTATTTGAAAATTGTATCTCAATTTTTTCATGTGAATGGATTTTAAAGTAATTTTTAATCATGGATATTTTTGATTTGCATGCAGCCAGGGATAAGATTTCCGCATTTTTTCACACCAGTATTTTGTTAGAGTAAATGATATTTCATTTAATCGGGACACTCTCTTGATTTAACAGAACAACATTTTCTTTAAGAATATACCGGTGTGCAAAAACGTGGAAATCTCATCCCTACATGCAGCCTAATTACGAAAGATATACCTGTTTGCTCTTAATGTAATATTATAAAGTAAAGACATTGATGAACTATGAGTAACTCTCGCATCATATTGTTGGTGGTAATAACCTAACCCAACCATAAATTTAACTTTTACTGCAATTTGACCTTTAAACATCGCACATGTGATTATTCCAAAATCTAATAGAATACAAAAAGTTGCAAAAAGCTATTAATGCAATATTATGAAGAAAAGACATATCTATGAGTAACGCCTAGCACCATATTGCTGGTGGCAACAACCTAAACGTACCATAAATTACTCTTTTACTGCAATTTGATCTCTAAACATCATGCATTCCATTATTTCAACGTCTAACAAAAAAGTTTGTCAGTCATGAAATTTTGTTTAAAAAAGAAAAAAAGCTTACCCTAAAAAATAGTAGCTATAATTTCTATTTAATATAAATCGTACAAAAATCGTATTTTATATAACCATATTCGATACAAATCGTAGAATGTTATCACTGCATTTCAGGTATTAAAACATTTATCTAAATGATATAATTAAAGATTACAAAGAAATAGGGAATAAATTGTAGCATCCAGTTTTTAGAGCCAGTTTGAAATTATATTGATGACATTGACGTCATATCTAGCAAACGATTTTTTTTTTTTTTTTTACTATTATCATTTTCTTTATTTGATTCTTGATATTGAAACGACTTCATTAAAATAGATTTTTTAACATTCAACTAAAGTACTTCTAAGGTCATTTTAAAACATGCTTAGTTAAAGTTATTACATAAATATATGAAAAATGTGCATTTTCTGATTAGAATGACGTCGATTTCAAAAATGTAAAAATATAGCAGTCGAGTCTGAATTTTTATTGGCTAATAAAACAAAGTATTCGAGTTATCAATTTTTTTTAAATTATTGAGCAGTTTTTTAGATGTGTGGCAACAGGAAAGAAGCTATTGAATTTGAAAATTTAAAATGAGATATTTCTATAATGTTAAATTATGAAAGATGATAGAAAAAAGGGATAAATATTGGTCTGATTATTTTTTAAAGGTGACAGGGATCTATTCCACGTTCTAAAGCCTATGTCACATCTCCCGTGAACTGAAATGAAAGGACTTGCGCGAGTCAGGAAAAGGAATAATGTTTTTCCATCGGCTGTTATGAATGTGTGTATATTTTTGATGTGTTGTGTTTTTCCATTGTGATTGTTTGGATAAAGTGATGTAAATGTATTAAATTAGTGCAGTTTTATAAGTAGAATAATGCTCGGCCATCCCGGCTAACCTAGATTCAGTTCAACATAACAGAAAGGGTAAGCGATTACCTTTATTAAGTATTAAATAAAAATAACTTTTACATTATTGGAATACTTTGAGTTTTCATTATGGCGCCCGTTAACAGAGACGTCGGTTTATAAAAGGCCGTGATTATATATTTTTGATCTATCGAACTATTATTGGTAGTATATTACGATAAAAAATTTAACGAAAATCAGAACTCCGTTGCGTACCAGTTTTACGAAAGCTGCAAATAGGCTTGACGAAGCTTTAACCCCCTCGGAACGGGAACCTTTTACGAAATTTTTAATCTTTCCTCACCGTTTTTTAAAAACAGAAATTTGTGTCTTCTTGAATTGAGAAATTATGGTGATTAAATAAGGCAAATTTTACAGTAAAATTTTACTGGTGAGGAAAAACAAGGATTCTGAGCGCTTCATGCGGCACGTATACGTGCCGCTCGTCCCCAAGGGGTTAAAAGCTAATCCTGTTGATTTCGAAGAAATAGAAATTTCTTTTACGCTTTTAAGCGATAAATATCAGAATCTGCAAGCTGCAGATAATGAGATATTAGATTTACTTTCGAAAGATGATAAAATAAATCAAAGTGTTTATGATAAAGAATATGATAATATAACTTTGTATACGGATAAGTACATCACTTTAAAAATAAAGACTGAACGAATGCAGAATTCATTGAGTAATTCACATATTGAAGCGGTAAATAAAAAAAACTGCGAGGTTACCAAAATTGGAATTAGAAAAATTTGATGGATCGATAAAAAATTGGTTGAAGTTCTGGTCCATTTTTAAAAAGATACATGAAGACCCAGAATTATCGGATGAGGATAAATTTGTTTATCTTATTCAAAGTACTACAGAAAAATCTAGAGCGCGTGATCTTCTAGAGAGTTTTCCGCCAACAGCAGAAAATTACCCTTTAGTGATTGATTGTCTTAAATCTCGTTTTGGTAAAGACGAACTTTTAATTGAAGTATACGTACGGGAGTTGTTAAATTTGGTATTAAATCATAATAAGAGTAATATAGTAAAATTATACGATAAGATTTAATCGTATTTAAGATCTTTGGGCACATTAGGTGTCACTTCAGATAAATACGCCGCAATGTTATACCCTCTTTTTGAGAGTTGTTTGCCAGAAGAAATTTTAAAAATATGGGAACGGCATATTAGTTCTCTTTTGGTAAAAGATAAAGACAAGCGAGAAATTAATAAATTAAGTTGTTTGATGGACTTTTTGAAGTCGGAGGTTGAAGGGGAACAAAGATTGGCAATTGCCAGAAATACTTTTGATGGTGGGAGAGATTCACATAAGAAAGCGAATAAGCAGTATTCTACGGAAAATAAAAGCGAATTTTCAACGGCTGCAGGGCTTTTAAACACAAATGTAACTCATGAAAAGAAATGTATTTTTTGTGAGAAAAAACATATTTCTCAAGATTGCTATAAAGCTAAGAAAATGACTATTCAGGTGAAGCGTGAATGTGCTAAAAGGGCTGGTTGTTTTTTTTATGCATTAAAAGGGGCCACGTTAGTAAAAACTGTCGCAGTAAAATAAAATGTTTTATGTGTGATAAATTTCACTGCACAATCATGTGTCCGAATTCCTAACTTGAATCTAAAGTAGAAACTCCTAAGCCTGTCAAAATTTCTAATTGTGTGCAATCGAAAGATCAAACACTGACTAGTCAATCTAGTTCATCTGGGGTATTGTTACAGACACTCCAGGTCTATGTAAGGAATCGTAATGGAAGACATACCATGAGAGATTTGATAGATACAGGTAGTCAGCGATCATATATAACTTCCAAAGCTGTTAGATTATTAAAGTATGAAAGTTTAGGAGAAATTCCAGTAGTTCATAGTTTATTTGGCGGTCTTGAATCCCCCCAACAGAAACATCGTCGTTTTAAGGTTTATTTAACTAGCTTAGATGAAAAATATAATTGTAATTTCGAAGTCCTAGAACAAGATAAAATATGCGGTGAAATATCCAAGACGCCCCAAGGACCGTGGATAAAAGATCTCAGTAAAATAGGAATTAAATTGACAGATTGTGATAATCACATGTCACAGGCATACGAGTCAGAAATTCACCTATTAATAGGAGCAGATGTGGCAGGTAAATTATTAAATGGAAAGATTCAATATTTACCAGGTGGACCTGTTGCAGTTGATACACATTTGGGATGGACGTTAATGAGTAAAATTCCCCAAGTTCCACAAGTAGCTGAATCTTATCTTTCGATCATATCTTTACTCACTGGTGACATTAATCTTCCCGATATGTGGAGTTTAGACTGTATAGGAATTATAGATCCCGTCGAAAGACAAAATATGATGGAAATGCATGAAGCTGCGCTTGAGTATTTTCAACGTAATCTGAAAATTAACAGTGCAGGAAGATATGAAATATCATTTCCTTGGATCAAACCACATTCTGTACTTCCCGAAGGAACACAGCAGAAAGAAGATTAAGAAATACCATTAAGAAATTAAAAACAAGAGATATTTTAGAAGCTTACCAAGATGTTTTTAAGGAGTGGTTGAAAGACGGAATAATCGAAGAAGTGGAGGAAGAAGACTTAGAAAAACATGGACACTATTTGCCGCATAGAGCAGTAGTAAAGAACTCAGCTACTACGAAAATCAGACCGGTTTTTGATGCTTCCGCGCACACAAAAAATCGCCCTTCCTTGAATGAATGTCTAGCTAAAGGTCCAAATCTTCTCGAATTTATTCCAACAATATTAACTCGATTTCGTATAAAACAGTTTGCTGTTACATCCGATATTAAACAAGCATTCTTGCAAATTAGTGTCTGTGAACGTGACAGGAACTACCTTAAATTTCTTTGGATGGAAGACTGTAATCACGAGAAAATAAATTTTTTCGGCATTGTCGCGTTGTCTTTGGGCTTACGTCCAGTCCATTTTTACTGAGTGCTACTCTTAAACATCATTTAAATAACGTTCCTCCTTCCTTTAGAAATACTGCTTCAGTATTACAAGAATCCTTTTACGTTGACAACTGTCTTGCTAGTTTTGACAGTATTGAAGAGTGCGATACATTTGTTGAACAGTCAAAGAAATTATTACTTTCCGGAAAATTTGACTTAAGAGGCTGACAAAGTAATTATTCAAGTCATTTATCTCGAGAATCAAATATAACCAGTACTGAAGAAGAGAAACAAGATGAAGTGGTATGTGTCCTAGGACTGATGTGGAACCTACAAAGAGATATATTGTTCTGCAATTCCACCTACCGTGAATCATCAGATATTTTTCCGATTACGAAAAGAAAAATATTAGCTGTTGCACAACAAATTTATGATCCACTGGGAATTATTTGTGCATTTACGTTGTTGCCAAAGATATTACTTCAAGAATGCTGGAAACAAAAAACACCATGGGATAAAGAATTACCTGGAGATATAACGAAAAGATTTATGAGCTGGAAAAATCAATTAAACCTTTTGAAAGATGTTTGCATAAATAGATGGATGATGGCGAGCACTTCTCCCTTGAAACATTACAATTTACGTGTGTTTTCTGATGCCAGTAAGTACGCCTACGCAGTTTGTATTTTTATCAGAGTTGAGCTTGAAGGATCTGTGTCTTGCATATTTGTTACAGCTAAAAATAGAATAACCCCATTGAACACAATTACGATTCCGAGACTGGAACTCCTAGCGTGTTTAATTGCTGCTCGACTAGCTGCTAACGTCAAGAAAGACATGAAAAGACCAGATATTGAAACACATTATTGTACTGATTCCAGTAATGCTCTTAGTTGGATAAAAAGAGATGAACAGTGGGCAACATTTATTTCCAATAGAGTCAAAGAAATCCGATTGCTGTCGAATCCTGAATTTTGGCACCATGTCCCATGAAACCTCAATCCAGTTGACATTCCCTCCAGAGGAAGTTCTGTTCGACATCTACTTGAAACGAAATGGTTACAAGGTCCTGAATGGTTGAAGTCATCTATGTCAGAATGGCCAAAATCCAAGTATGCAGCTGATGAAGAAATTTTAAATCAAGAAAGAAGAAAAACAGTAATGATCGATACGGAAAAGGAACCACCATGGTACTGTAACAGATTTTCTTCTTATTTGAAATTAGTACGAGTTATTGCTTGGATGAGACGTTTCGTAACAAATTCTAAGAAAACTAGATTAGAACGCTATTATTCTAACTTAACTGTCCAAGAAATCAAAAGAGCTGCACTGATATTGCTTAAAAGTATACAACACGAAATCTTTGTTTCAATCAATAATCCTGTCTTAAAATCTTTACGTCCTCAACTTGATGAAGCAGGTATAATTCGTGTGACGACACGTCTAATACAAAGAGAAAATACTGATAGCTTCAAACGTCCAATAGTTCTGCCTAGTAAACATCCTGTTGTTCATTCACTTATCTTGGAACATCATAAACATTCAAGCTATGCAGGAGTTCATACTTTAATATCTCAACTGAGAGAAAACTTCTGGATCTTGCAATGTAGAAAAACCATTAGACAAGTGTTGAAAAACTGTATAAAATGCAGAAGATTTGAAGCGAGTAAAGCCGAAGTTTTACCTGCACCCTTACCGGAAAAACGAATTAGGAATGCTGCAGCATTCGAGATAACTGGTGTAGATTTAGGAGGACCATTATACTTAAGAAATGGAGAGAAGACTTGGTTTGCCCTTTTTACTTGTGCTGTGATTAGAGCAGTCCATCTTGAGTTAGTTCAGTCACTGACAACATACAGCTTTTGTTTAGCCTTCAGAAGATTTGTGTCACGAAGAGGCAGGCCTCTATATGTATATTCTGACAATGGAACAAATCTAGTCGGATTTAGTAACATCCTACACAACATAGACTGGCGAAAGATAGAAGAAATAGCTTCAGTTAAACGAATCCAATGGATTTTCAACCCTCCTACAGCTGCCTGGTGGAGTGGTTGGTGGGAGCGGCTGATTGGAATGACCAAGAGAATTCTGAGAAGAGTATTAGGAAGAGCTTGACTTAATTATGACGAATTGACTACCATTTTGTGCGAAGCTGAAAATATCATCAAAAGCCGCCCGTTGACCTATCTTTCAGAGGACATCGAAGACTTACAACCATTAACACCATCTTTATTTCTGCAAGAGATACGAACAGGATCTATACCCGAATTAGATGTATTCGATTCAACTAATTTAAATAAAAGATTTCGTTATCGACAGAAACTTAAGCAAGACCTTATGGGAATATTTCGTATAGAGTACCTCGGACAACTGAAAAACTCTAAACATAAACTCCCTACCACTCTGAGTGTGGGTCCAATTGTTCTTGTTGGCAGTGATAATACAAAACGCATAGAATGGCCCATGGCCAAAATACTTGACCTTTACCCTGGAAAGGATAACCACACCCGAGTAGCTCGTCTAAAAACTAAGAATGGTGAAATCTTAAGACCATACCAAAGACTTTACCCCCTTGAAGTTCAACATGAACAGCAATTTTTACTACACGAGAGATCCATTCCTGATGAATCTGACCTTTCACCTCCTCTCCCGAGTGATCATGACATGGGATGTGCTGATTCTACACAACCATCAGTCTATTCAAAAACTGAGAAAGATTGTCCAGACAAGCCAATGTATAGAACCAGATGCGGTCGAGTAATGAGACCTGTTAAAAGACTAGACCTATGAATGGTGACTTTGCTGATATATGTGACCTTGGTTGCATCCTTTTCTAAGAATGCAAGGTGGGAGGATGTCACATCTCCCCTGAAATGAAAGGACTTGCGCGAGTCAGGAAAAGGAATAATGTTTTAGGGAATAAAAAGGAATAAAAATTTGGCTATGTAAAACGGTGCAGGAACAAAAAATATTCGAGAATTTTCTATTTCTGTATTATTGCTGAGTCTAAAAATTTAAGGTGAAATGAACAGAAACGTTTTAATTTACCATTAATTTGAAATTATTAG
The DNA here is from genome assembly GCA_963932465.1 of Maratus speciosus. Taxonomy (NCBI): domain Eukaryota; kingdom Metazoa; phylum Arthropoda; class Arachnida; order Araneae; family Salticidae; genus Maratus; species Maratus speciosus. The sequence continues at coordinate 520,832,747 of OZ010795.1, read as the reverse complement.
GTATAGAAAATTTAAATATTTAATAAAACTACACCCCCAACCGAAAAAAAAAAAAAAAAAAAAAAAAAAAAAAAAAAAAAAAAAAAAAAAAAAAAAACATGCAATTTAAATGCTACAAAATGTGTAGATACACACATAGCATTGAATAAATTATGTAAATATTGAATAAATGTCTGTATGAAACAGCGAATAGGTTGTCTGAAAGTGCTTGTGAAAGTATTCCTTCTCTAGGCTATTCTATCTCTTGCCAAGGTTCTTAACAGAGGGAAGTGCTGTTTTAAATTTAACATGATTTATTTTTCAGATTCACTAATCTAGATAATTCATCATTTGAATTTTTAAACAGTAAATGGTCAATTAAAGATAGCATCTCATTTTCTTTACTTGCAACAAGTTATTATTAAATCTATGTTCTCGGCAATATCGCTCAGACTAATCCCTCTGAGGGAAGTCCTAGTTAAAATTACCTTCTCATACACTTATTTTTAGAACAGGAAGTCATAAATATACATAAACGTTTTATTGATTTATATTCATTTTAATGGGACCTTTAAAGAATGATGTAGCTATCGATTTTTAAATAAAGAGGATTAATGAATTAAAATTTTCAACGGGATAAAACATAACAGTCACTTTAATAATGTGAAGCATTATCAAACAAATATTTTAAGATTGTTTTTTAAATATTATAAAAAAAATCATTTATATTCATTTTAACTTGACTTAAAAAATTTTTTTTTTAGGTATCAATTTTTAAATATCGTGGACTTAATTAACTAACACTTTCAATGGGATAATCCATAACAATTAATTTAATAATTTGAAATATTCTAAAACAAATATATAATAATTTTTTAATACTTAAAAAAAATGTTTGTGATGCATGTATCAAAACAAATCTAGATTATAGTTGAGGTTTAGCATAAAAACCGTATTACATAAAATCACATAGTTGATATTATAAAACATAAATGATATTTTTAAATTATTTTTTAATACAGGGTACAAATTGTATTACTCTCATCCGTAAACATTGCTGAGCACAACTGTTTGTATCATATAACTGAGGTAAACCTATATATATATACATATATATATATACTATATATGTATATTAAACCGTGGTATTTTTAGTTTTTCCAGTGTCTGAAGAAGTATATGAAATTGTACGATGACGATATGACTATTAGTGTGGGTCGGAAAAAAAACGTTTTTTCTAATTGATTCGCTATACCGCAGAAAACGTGTGTCTAGGGTAGCTTAGTAAAATGCCAAAATAAAACAAATAAATTTTTACGTTTGGCAGTAGCACATCGGGCCTAAAATTTGAGAAAAAACACTATTTTGATAATTTTTCTAATAAACGGAAATAATAAATAAATAATAATAAACGGTAATAATAATAAAATAAATGAAATAACTTCTAGAGGAAGCAGCTATCGACACATTTTAGTAGAAGAGAGTATAGGAAGGATAAATAAATGAAAAAATATATACATTTCGCAATATATTTTCAGCGTATTATGTTTTAAAAAAAGCATTTTTTTTTTTTAAATGGCGAATTTTCGTTGATACAAAAACTACTTTTCTGATTGTAAAATTCCAGGATGTAATTTCACTTTGTAATAAAATATAGTACTTTACAGTCTTTTGGCAATTTTAAATAAGATTTTCTTGAAAAACTAGGCATTCAAAATCACGAGAAAAGTATCGTTCTTATAAAACCATCTCTGGAATTGGACCCGAAGACTTTATGTGGCGCCTCGGTTACCAGATTCACGCACCGTTCTATTGCATGGGTGTGGCATAGGAATTGACCAAAGTCCATTGGGCCGATGTTTCACCTGATTGAACCTTAGACCAAATCTCTTCGTCAGAGACTCTTCGCAGCAAAGGTGACTGTGAAAGTGTAGTAGAATTTCAGTAAATCATTTCGATGTAGTCTTCAGCTAGAATATTGATTTCGGGTGTTTGAAAACGCCATATTGACTTTTTTTCAGAAGCTAAGTTTTCTAGCACTTATAATTCTTCTGAAACATAACTCTCGTATATAATCCCTTTTATCTACTATAACACTCAAAAGCAAATTTTCTGGATTGGCAAAATATGAGTTTCTCTCAATCACTGGGTCAATGACCTTCAGCAAGTTTTCAGGGAGGATTTTATAACTCCCAATACATGTTCCGGTCCATTTGTGAACTATTTACTTTTTTTAATACTAAGCCATAAGGTACATATGACTTTAGGTTTTGTGTTCGTCTTTTGGATTTTCAATACTTAAATACAACCGGAGAATTATGTTCGCCGTTCTTAACCACTTTGAGTGGGAAAGTGTGCCAGGCTCACGAACAAATAAATCTTCGGGACAGCTGCCTGCTTTTATAGCACAACTAATGTCTAATCGGTACTGCTGATCTTTGCTTAAAATTTTCCGGTAAATTTCTGGAAGTTCACACTCAACACTGTCAAAAGTTACCTCTGGGAGTTTCTCACATTTCCTGAGGACCACTAATTGATTTTGGACCTGTTGTTTCACAATCTAAAGTTTGAAACAAATGTCGGAATGGAAATTTATTCAAATGTCAGAGGCACACCTCCCACCACCACACACACTTCAGTAGTATTTTAACTTCTTCTTCAACTGTACTAATAACAACAGTTTTTCACCCCCTATTAGTAACGGTGCCATCACATGCAATCACATTTTTTTTTCCATTACGCCCACAGTTCCAATTTTACCAATACCATGCATTCTTTGGATTTTAGTTCAATGATGTGTATCGTTTTTGCTTTTTCCCATTACAACTAATACAACTTATAGTACAAAATAACATTTTACAATTGCAGTCTAATGTTTTGCACTTACACGGACAGATATCGAACAGAAACAAAGATTTTTTTTTTTAAATCTTCAGCTCTCTTTTTAAACTTTTACTTTCCCTTATCATGCCTAATGGACTTTATAAGATTACGATAACTGTCATGATATGCATTTATTAACAGAACCATTCTGTAAGGCGTTACTGTCGGTATTAAACCTTTATCAAACACATATTTAACTTGTGGTGTCAAAATAATCGAAACGTAAGAAAAATTAACTGACCTGTTGTTCGATATCAAGTCTAAGTTGTAATTTTCATGGAAGCAACACCTGAGAACGTCTTTAAAAGTTGGATGTTTATTCAGAGGGTAGCCAAATAATCGGTAGTTAAAGTCACTACAAACAATTTTCTTGGAAACAGCCATAACACAGTGGTTAATATAATCAATAATTAGAATCACTTATTAAGCAGTCACTAATTTAATCAGTCTTTAAGTAACGCGATTGAAATGCTCAAGAAGAACACACGGCTAATCATTGCCAGAAGAATTCTAGTGAACAACTCACCGAAACCGTTGTGTCAAAGAACACACGAATTCGTATTGCGCAGTGCATTGTGAAACGTCAGTTCAGATAGTATTGATGGACTCAAATTCGCAGCAGGGCACGTAGCGATGGACTGCTACGAGAATAGAAGGGGTAGCAGTCCAAATAATGGATAATAATGGGAAGCCAAATAATGGGTAGTTAAAGTCACTACAAACAATTTTCTTCGAAACAGCCATAACACAGTGGTTAATATAATCAATAATTCGAATCACTTATTAAGCAGTCACTAATTTAATCAGTCTTTTAGAAACTCGATTGAAATGCTCAAGAAGAACACACGGCTAATCATTGCTAGAAGAATTCTAGTGAACAACTCACAGAAACAGTTGTGTCATAAAACACACGAATTCGTATTACGCAGTGCATTGTGAAACGTCAGTTCAGGTAGTATTGACGGACTCAAATTCGCAGCAGGGCACGTAACGATGGACTGCTACCAGAATAGAAGGACTCATAAAACTTGATTGCGTCAATTTAATGATTATTTGATTGCTTTGCGCTACCCTAAATGAAGCAATTTTCTTTCTTTTTTATTATAATGTGTTTTCTATTTTTCTTTTAAAGCTTTTTTTATCACAGCTGGTTTTTATCTTTTTCATTTATAGCTTTAAAAAAAAATGAAAACTATTGCTTTTTCAATAAACTTCAAATATGCAAGTGCGATGCGCTACCGTCAAACGTAAAAATTTATTTAATTTGTTTTTAAATTTTACTAAGCTACCCTAAAGCCAAGTTTTCCGCGAGCGAATCAAAAAACAACAAAAAAATTTTTTTTCGGCCCACCCTAATGATTATTATGCACGAATATTTATGCATTCTCTATAGAAGATCAATATTCAAAACATATTTATTTACGTGTAAGATTTTAAGCTAGTAAAATAACGAAAAACACATTTTCATTAAATATCTAAGCTCTTTAAGCTTTGATAAGTATAACGAGAAATATTTTTAGCAAAATAACTTTATAGTATTTTTGTTTAATATTTTCAATCTATTACTCCATTTTAGTTTTGACCATGTTGCAAATTACATGTATTTATATTTCTCAGAGAAATTTACAAAAAAATCTATTACCATACTTCAGAAATAATGCAGTTTGAAAAAGCATAATAGAAGTCTATCAAAGCTTCATTACAATGTGTTTCTTTTTTCAAAAGTATATAATAGAGTTCTAAGAAATATAAACAAAAAATTACCCCCTGTTAAAAGGTAATTAGAAAGCAGCTAAATAAAACTTTTTTTCTGTTATGTAATTAAATTTACCTTTTCATAGACGTATTTTCAGAACAGGAAGTCATAAATAGCAATAAAAAGCAAAAGCAAAAAGGATTATTTTTCTTTAGCAATATAAACCGTGTACAAAGTAAAAATAAAAAAAGTCCCGCAAAAGATGATGAGATAAAAAGGAAAATACTTGCGTAATTAGATGTAGTAAATCTTTGGATAAATCTCAGAGAAAGAAAAGCTTCCAACTTTAAAAGGCGATTTAAAACCAGTAATACAACGGTCTTAGGGCAAACATAAATGCATTAGTGTTCAACTTAATCCTTAAAAACACACTTTTGTCACTAAAATCCAAGCAAAAAACTTTTCAAGAAATAAATATTATCCCCAAGTATAAAGAAATGTAATTTGGAAGCGAAGACAAAGACAAGGATTTCAATATAAAAGAAAGAAAAGTGTTCTTTATGACTCAAAGAATTTTCTATTGCGCTAAGGATGGTATAAACGTACTCTGAGATGTTTTTCACGAAATAATGCAAATATATATATTTATTTTTAAATGTGAATATTTAAAATTACAAATGTCTCTTTTTTAAAGACAATTTCAATATTTTCAAATGTGTTTTACAGGCCAAAATAAATAAAATAAATAAAATAACTGGAATGTTTCGTATCATGTTATAAATGTTCTCTCTAAAACAAAGTTATATTTAATTTTAAAAAAGATACATATTTGTATAATTCTTGTAGCAAAGCAATAATTCTCATATATTATTTCTATTGGCTATATTTCCAACGTAGAACCATCAAACTTTACTGTACGTATTTCGCATGGAGGGAATATTGATGTATATGGGGGTAACAATATTACAAATATAATAACATTTTGGCTGTTAATTAAAAATATATACGGCCAGATTCTGGCCAAAAAGAGAAAAAAAGATTAAATCTGCTGTATTTTCTACATCGCTTGAGTTATCGACAAAGTTTTGGCCTCAAAATGTAGGTGGTAGGAATAGTTTGAGGCTGAAAGCTCATTCTAATTCGCCATATTTCCACAGTGTGGCAGAACCAGTCAAACTAAACCCTGTAACGACGGTGAGAATTTTGCTCTTACAACTTTTGTCGGCCAAGCTGTCAATTAATTCATTTGAAACTTTCTAAGTGCATGGTATTAGAATCTCATTAGTATAGACCAAGGCCTAATGTAGCATTATGCGTTGTCTTTCCTGAGCGTAAAAATAAAAGCGTTTTTCTAAGTTGGCGTATCTTTGGACGAACATTTTTGGTAACATTGGCCCAACCAACTATCATTTAAATTTTCGTATATACTTCCTGTCAATGCATAAAAAATGTTTAATTTGAAGGAGCATTTTCTTATTTTGTTTAATTTAAACATTGATGTATTTGAGGTAATGTTTTTGTTAATTTTTGGTATACTTATGAAAATATATACTTGTGCTTTTACAAAGAATGATTTTGTAGGGAATTTAACTAGTGTTTTGATTCCAACTGAACCAAACAAGAAAGCTATTGACAAAGATGATTGTAACGTTGGACATTTTGTACATGGGCTTCTAATGGCAATCTACAGTGAAACCTCCTTGAACGACCACCTCTTAACAACGAAAACCTCCGAATATGGATTGTTGATGGAACCAAACACGTTCCATAGCATTAACATTTGTACGAACCTCTAAATAAGGAATTCTGAACAACGGCCACTCAAAAGTAACGAAAATATTTTTTTACAGCTTCTGGTACAATTTCATATTTATTTGCAAACCGAAATGTAAAGCAGATCAAACAAAATTTACTTGATATGTGAACAAACAGAAAATGAAGTTAATAATAATAATGTGATAATTTTATATAATATTCTTAGAACGAACCTTACAAAAATTCTTAGAACTAACCTAAAGGCCAGCTTGTTTGTATGTCTGGTCAAAAATTTGGCAGTTACTGCCACATTTGATTCTATGCAGCAAATAGTGGAAGATAAGAGAGAGGAAGTGGAAATAGATTATAGAATTTCCAGTCCAAAATTTCCAGTATTAACACAAAAACCGAAGATTTGATGAATGTTGGTGAAATTCAAAATTTCTCATTAGATCATAATGATGATGAGTTGTATAACAAATCAAGACATTTTTTTTTCTTTGGACAAAAAAAAAAAAAAAAAAAAAAAAAAAGCAACTAAAAATCACTGAAATTTCTTATATTAAAACAATTAGGATTAATTAAAATGACTGTATGCATTTCTATTTAAATTTATGTAATTTTGAATCTTTTGAAATGAAACCTCTGAATAGCACCCACCTCTGAAGAGCGGTCACTTTTCACCGGTCCCACGGTTAATTGTTATTCAGAGGTTACACTGCATATCCCGGAAGGATTACTATGAAATCAAAGGAGGTTTATGTTGTTCGCTGTATAGAAAAGACGTTAGAGTGTCGGCGTTGGCCACAGCGACCGGACTCGATGATGTATGAATGGAATGATATTGTGACAAACATTAGTCCAGCTAAACTTCTGTCTAAGAGAAATCCGTATTCAGACCTAGAACACAAGGGCCATTGTTACCCCGATTGAAGCTAACATTGGCCCAAAGTTTCAAAAACACTTTTTGGTAAAACACATTTCAATGTCGATAAATTTATGATAATGGTGTCCCTCCATATGTTCTTAGCAAACAAAAAATTAACAGAATATTACTTTTTAATAAAATAAGATAATCGATATGATGGACATTCCATGAAACAGAGAAGATTCGGCCAAAGTTACCCCAGTTTGCGGTACATACAAAAATGCTTCAGGCGTATGTTACTTTATATACATTTCTTGTTTATGTATTTCTCATAAAAGTTAAACTTCATAAAGAAAACAACTTTACAATTATGGCAACTATTACAAGAGTTAATAGTTGAATTTTAACTAATACTAGGTACTGTTTTGAAATAATTACATTTTTACAATTATTTCACAGAAAATGCGACATTATGACCTAAGTATTATCTAGCCAAGTATACATAGATTAAAAAATATAGAATGAAGTTCACAAGAATTTTTTTATAAAATGAAAACACACTTAAAAATCACGTTTTGAATAAAATTCTATTCTAATTAGATTAATTAAAGATTTTAGACGATAAAACAAAATTAGCATTGCATTTTAGCGATTTAAAATATATATTTACCATTTAATTTATTATATATTTATCTATAACATGAAGAATGCGTGCCCTAGAATCTAGTAAGTACAAATATACATAATGCTTGTGTAGCTATTGCAAATAATTTGAAAATAATACCTTTCTACAAAGCATTCACTTATAGTAGTAAAATATAGTTTTAAAGTGTTTATGACTTCAATTTGTCTGGCGTCTGTATCCTCATCTGTCTGCCCTCGATTTCCGCCTAAAAATACTTCGTTGAGCTTGATTTATAATACTAAAGTATGCAATTAGGCAATTTACTGTTAAAACGGAATAATACAGTGCATAGCTTTTATATTTCGGTTACAAAGACCCACAAATTAATTTCATTGCATTATTATATATGGAAAGAAACCTATGAATTGAATTTTAACGAAGTTACACTCCTTCGAACACCATGAAATAGATATGCATTATTAAAGTGTTATAAAACTTACTTCTTCTAGAGTGCAATTACAGAAAAACAAAAAAATCCGTTACTTTATGGCTCGAAGGAAAAAATGCTTGGAAAGTGTTTCAAAGACGTTACACTATTTTAAACTTAATGAAATGTACGTGCATTCCAGAGATGCACAATAAGATGCTCACTGCACAACATGGGATTCAAAGTATTTATTTGTTAATTTAGAAGTATACAAAAATAATTGGTTGTATTGCTGTCTATGAGCAATAATTGCTTGCAGTGCGTTTTTAGATGCGTTATGCACATTTAAGCTTTACGACAATTTAGAACATTGCGTGGTCTATATAAGTTATATAGCTCATATGCAGGGGTGCACAAAGGAATTTGAATAAATACTTTTGGCGTGAATTGCTTAGATATTTTTTTTATTGCATTTTGCGTTTTACATCATAACTATATTTAGTATGCCAAGCTATTTTGTATATAACAAATAAATTTATGTACAAAGCTACGCAAAAATTTGCATACACAGCAGTCTATAGATGGTAACTGCTGGAGGGACATTTTTAGGTTTGTTATGTGTTTCCTAAATAAAATGAATTTTGGCTTAATATTTGGTGTGTTGAAAAATCTGTACATCAATATACAGGGCTGCATAAAAAAATTAAGTTACCTTCCATGTGCTGTAATGGCAACAATAACTTTTCAAATGTGTAATGCGTTTTTTAGCTGAATTGCATTTTACAAAATCATGTCTTGTACTTACATTATAAATTATATATGGATCAGGTATTTATAAGATACTACTGCTCAAAATAATTCTAATACCTCGCAGGCAATAGGCACTAGATGCTGAAACTGGACATTCAACTGCTCTATTTATTTTCTTAATTATTTATTTAGATGTCTCTTTTAAGCTAATTAAATCATGACGTTTTATTACAGTTTTCAGAATGTGTTTCAATGCGTTTCTTAACCTGCACCTGACGCATGATTTTCCTTTTTTGATTACTTCTGTTTCAAGTTTAGAATTTTGACATTTCCGCACTGTTTATTTAATATATCTCTATCAATTTATTTAAAAAGAACTCTTAATAATTTTCTCACTTGTAAACTGTTGTTTTGAAAGCTTATCTATACTAATATTGTAAAAAAAAAATAATGTTTGTCTGTTTATTTGTATAAGGTAATCTTCGGAACTACCGAACCGATTTCAAAAATAATAGTACTAAATTAATGGTGACCGTCCCTGTTCCAACATAGGCTATTTATATTCTAATGCGGTGCTACTACCTCTAAGAGGGTAGTGGAGCAAAAAGGGTTCTAAAATACGATTTTTGTGTTAGTGAACACTTATAAACTTGAAATTTCAAATGGTAGTTATTTATGAGATGTAAATCCTACATAAGAACTGTCGAAAAAGTAAATCGAAATTTAAAAGGAGAGAAAATACGCAAAAAGTGTTCAAAAAAAATTTAAATTACTATTTCTATGCAACTTCAGGAAATACCAAACCGATTTCAAAAGTAATGACTGCAGATGGATGGTGACAGTCCGAAAAAATGAACCTTGGGAAACTCCCGCTAAAGAACGTCAGTATTCGTTTTTGAAAATTGTGTAATGTAGATATTATAACGTGTTGGATCCTCTTGGATATTTCCCTGATGACGAACAAGTTTTATTGTTCGAAACTGTTGGAATATATTTGTATTTTATTACTGTTAGTAGTATGTTACATTAATTGTACTTTTTTAAATATATTGTACACACTGATTAGCCGTTCTTATTTTTATTTAAAATATATAGTTCAAATAAACAATTACAACTAAATGAAAGTAATTGTGCTTCTTAAAAAATGTAGTCAAAAGTAGTTTACAGAGCTTTATATTTCTCGCGTTGTGGAAAATCACAATGGCATCATCGTCTGATTCAAAATTTTTTGCTCCAGCTTGATCGTAAAGCATTATTATTTTTTTTTCTCAAAGAATGTCAAATTCTGGCTACTTTTTCTTGAAGACATAACATAAATTTATATGTACATTTATATTTATCATTAATATCATTCTACCGGCATCAGGCTCACAAATGTTTAATGCCGATTCATACAACCGAATCGAAATTTTCCTGTATTTCAAACATATTTATAAAAATATCACAATTAAGTGGCATTACAATTTTTAGTTATTTCATTTCATTCCAAATGAAAGCACAACATTCTCTAAGACTAAATTAAACTTAATTCATTTCATTGCTTGTCTTTTAGATTAAAATAAATATAATTCGTTCTTTATCACATGCCGAAGTTATTCGCCATTTAAGGTTATTGCGATTTGCAGCGAAAAATTGATTAAGCTTATTATTAACAAGACACTCCAGTTTTCTCTTTAAATCTAAGAGTATCGGACAAGTTTTAATTATTTGTATTATAACAGTCAATTAACATCCTATTTAGATAAATCACATTGTATTCTCTGTAGACAAACACCATATGTGTCATAATGTTTACACCAGGGTTGGTGAACCTTTTTGTTGAATCGTGCCAAATTTGATCAAAAAATATTCTACGTGACCATGAAGTGCCAACTGAAAAACCAGTCTGGTAAGTGGAAAAATAATGAATTAAAATTACTTAAAATTTTCTATTAAGATTTTAAAAAAAATATTAGGAACTTACACATAACTATTACACTATAATAGTAATTATCGAATCAAATATATTTTAGAAATTAATAAAAATAAATGAATGCGATATAATTTTATTTCTGTTGTTGCATATTAATATCAGGTTAGTTTTAATGCAAACTGAACTGGATTTATCTGACAATTACTTTCAGTTTGCATTTTGATATATACATTTGTGAAAACCGTGAATCGGAGGCATATACACTGTAAAAAAAAATCTGTAAAGTTACTAAAATATTTCTAGGAAACTGGGATTCCAGGAACTTTTTATGTAACGGCAACAGCAAAAATTTCTGTAACAGCATCTGTTACAGGAATTTTTCTTGTTGCCGTTACATAAAAAGTTCCTGGAATCCCAGTTTCCTAGAAAAATTTTAGTAACTTTACAAATTTTTTTTTACAGTGTAGACAGACAGAAAAACTTAAAATGGCAGACGCCAATTTCTTTGAATAGGTTTGAAATAAATTCAAAGTTGCCATAACTTTATCATCGGAATTTAGTAATTTCCAATAAGCAATTCTTGTCAATAGTTTTCAAATATCGTCTTTGGTTGAAAAGTTTTTGAGACCACAATTAATTAGATTAAAATATAATATGCCGCAATTAGAATTTTTCAATTTCCATTTAATCGAATTTAGAAAAGATCAGTCGCGATTTTGAGTAATCTCACTTTATTTTGATTTAGAGCCACAAGCAGTGCCATGCCAAAATTATTCTTGGCACGCGTGCCATAGGTTCGCCGTCCCTGGTTTACAGTACCTCAAATAAAACTTATTTGGAATTCACAAATGTTCCCACTTTAAAATGGACTTTGTAAATAAGTAAAATTAAACTTCAGTATTAAAATAGATACATCAATGTAAAACTACAACGACATAAACATGGTTTTTGAAAATTCATTTGATTGATCATTTTTAATTCAATTAAAAATGACATTCAGTTTTTAAATTAATGTTAAAATTTACACGATAAATCGTAATTTGATACAAACGACGGTTAAACGTGTTATAATAATGTTTAAGATTGTTTATCGGAATTTATACAAAACTTAATAATCTGTAGATCTGTAAAATTATTGTGTGAAAAGAAATGTGAAAAGTTTTAAGATTTAAGAAATAGAAAGTTGCATGAATATATACAGGCTTCGCAGTATTCCTACAATTTTCTTTCTTTACTACGACTATTTAAAACAAATTATCATTCCTGTACATTTCTTTTGTAGATATTAACGGAATCTACCACTAAGCGTTTTACATTCAAATAGTGGTAGCAAATGTCGTAAAATTTAGGAACAATGCGATGCCTATATATGCGTAAAAACACGATAATGTATTTCGTGAAGCTTCAATTAAACGAATATTTTTAGTTTTAACATGTTTGATATTTTCTTAATTATAAAGGAGTATGGGATACATGGGAGTTAGTTCACGTGCTTCAATGTGTCTCCCGAAAGCATCTCAAGTATTTTCTTTTAACATCTTTGTCACTATATTCATGGTCGTATCTCCTATAGATTTTTCGATATGACATCTAATTTTAGAATTTAAAGCTGCGGATGTTTTGAGAATATTCACAGTATAGTACACAGCATTGTGCTATATATAGACACCATATCTATGCCTGTATATAATTCAGTTATCCAGTTATTTTAGCGGAAACTGACCTAGGAAAACATCACTACATAAACTTTACAAATTTCCTGCTCAATACAAATTGTTTTATATTCGTATTGTATCTAGTAATAGAATCGTAGAACCCTGTATATAGTTCATTAGACTGTTTAGTTGTTCAGATCAGTTTAATTTAGTTAAAAAATAATATTTGTCATCATTTCACAAAGAAGTATTATTTGCACGTGCACAAAAATATCAGTAGTTTAAAATCTACACATGAATATTCGTTGCTATAATCCATGAACGGAAAATTATTAAATTTTTAAAGTTCCGAAACGACGCATATTTCAGTTATGAGAACACGTTTGTTGGTGAAAATCGATAAATTTTATGATAGATTTAAATAACATGTATTTCTTTCGTGGGTGAAATAAACATAAGAGTTCTAATTTCTTAAAGGTCTTATTTAGTTCTCTTACAACGTTTATTATTACTTAAATATAAGAAATAAAACAGACAGTGTCTTATTTAAGCTTCACATGCTGATACAATTCGATTTCAGCAAGAACTGAATGTCTCAAAATTATCTTTGAAAAATATATTTCCATTTAATGATCCATCTTATTACAGAAGCAATTTAATTAATTTATAATGCACACAACATAAATATTTCAAAAAATCTCTTGCTCTATCATTTGGAAGTTGATAAATCTATTTTGACAGACATGTAAAAATGATGTAAAGCATACTTTTGAACAAAATATATTTTCAGGGAGAGAATGTTATAGCCTTTAAAACACAGATCACGGAATGTACTGAATCATTCAAATAATGCTGTCTATGATGTTGTATAAAATGATGAGGTGAAATGAGCAGTGTTAAATTATATCTAAGTTGAATTTATAAGAACATTTACATAATAATTATGTTACGCTCATGCCTAATTATTTCTCTTATTTAAGGAAATTCATTTTCAAAATATGAGTCAATCGTTTTATTTATAAACTCGATGACCCGACCGGAGTCATCCGGGTCCATGATAAAAATCTTAAATGAGCCTCAAATTTGTATGATTTTATATTTTTAATTCCATTTTTCTCAATTTGTATTTTAAAATAATAATAAAAAAAAAAACGTGAAAAATTATTGAATTGAACGTATATAAGGGAGATGGGGGGATGAATGGGACAAGAGATGAATGGGACATTCTCAATGTTTCATGCAATGAACGTTTTTTTTTAGTTGATTTCTATTCTCATATATGGCCCTACCATAGTGTGCTTTAGAACCAAAAGCAAAACCACGTGGCTCTTTTCATCTTTTTTGCAAAGTTGCATTTTTTGAAACTCTGCTTAAAAGTAATTTTTTTTTAAAAAATTGATAATGTCAAATATAGTACAATATAAACAAATAAGATATGTTGTAGTTATTTATTTGAAGGTTCAATATTAGTAATTAAAACGAGTGCATATTAATCAATGTGACAAAATAATTTCTGAGGAAAAATAAAGGATATTTGAATCTATGTATCATAGGGATGATTGGGACAATTTAAATGGGGATAAATGGGACAGTCTTTTTCATCCCTTGAGATGGTAAAACATTTATTTATTAACTAAAAAATATTATACAGGTTTATAAATTAATGACTTATGTTAATTATTAGTATTAAACTATACTCGCATTATATAGGTTGTTAATTATAAAAAAATATATTGAATCTTAATTATTGTATTGTAATAAATGTTAAATAGTTTATCAAAATATTGCTGTTGAAACATTATCAAAATAGATAAAATTGTTAAAAGTAGTACATGTTTATTGATCAGACGGGGTAAATTATATTGAATTTGAAACCTGTGCTTAAATAAATCCCCCCCCCCCACTCACACTTCCCATAACATAATTTCATTTGTGCATGATATCTAAGGTACATTGAACTAATATTTATTAATAAGTTGTGAATGAAAAATATTGACTATGCCGTATTTAAAAGACATTTTTCACTTTCATTTCATATCTAAAATGTCTCGTATGTGGGAAAGGAGAACAGACAGAAGGTCGAAGTTTGCATTACAAGTTAAAACTGCAGTAAAAGAAGTTATTAGCAACGCTGAGATATAATAGCCATATTATAAGATCATATATTACAAATATAAATACATATAAGTTTATAATTATAAATTTTAAGTAGGTAACTTTGAATACAGTGAGAAAAATATTGGTGTCCCATTCATCCCTGCTATAGGGATGATTGGGACAGAGAATAACTTTTTAAAACTTTATACTATTTTACTGTATAACAATAATCTAGGCTAAATATGGTACATAGATGTTGTCAAATACCTAATATATGAAATGTGTAATATAATACTGATAATAACTTTTAAAAAAGTTTTGTAACATTTTTGTAAAATGTCCCATTTATCCCCACCTCCCCTACTATTTTGTATTTTATTTTCTGTGTAATTTGATTTTTGGAGTTTATGCGTACCGAAACCTTGACTAAACACTCGGGATTTCACAGATTTTGTCGAAATTTTTACGCATTTTATTTTGTAAACTACATTTCTACCAGTCCAAACATTTCGAAATGTTTATAGATGATTTAATATAGTCAATTGAAATTCGCTAAAAAAGTTGTGTTAAATTACGGACGTTCAGTTAATTTTAGCGTAGAGAAAATATCTGCTCCGTGATGAGCGAAGTGACCTTCTTTCGCCGGTGTGTTTGAAAGTATTAAAATTCTTATTTTTAGAAACCGATTACACTATCTATTAGAAGAAGGTTTCACCATTAAAAACATATTTTTGGTTTTTCAGTACCTCTAAAATTGCGTTCTGAAGGGAAGGGGTGTTGCCAGAAGAAGGAAAAACGTTTTTCGGAAAAACGAACATTTTAATTTTTTTTTTCAAAGGATTAATTGTGATGTATTTTTTTTAATTGATTACAGCATTTGAGACTTAAGAGTACAATCTTTCAGACTATTTCTCCGTTTTTAAATTTAATGTGCAATTGTACCTATGGAAGTTAATAAATGATGACAAAATACCCCCAAAATTACGCAAAATACCTCGATATGTAAATACGGCAGCTGCTCATGTTCGACCGATTTTCCCCTTTATATTGAACAGAGATGAATATTTAATGACAGTTGCTTATAATTTTGAATTAATAACTTAGCTAATTATTAGAAATTTAAAATTCTGAGTCTCAGTTGCACAACGAGAGGCCTTTGACTAACATTGCACAAATTTTCAGCCTTGCACATGCGTTAGATTTTCTTAGACATCACACACACACACACAGACGCACAGAGCGAAACTTTTCTTTATCAGTACACAGAAATGTGTAGCACTCAGTTGTTTAAATAAAGTAATTATTTAGGTTTTATTATCTGTTAGGTTTTATTTAAAACGCAAAGCTGAACGGGTAAAAGGATTTTGAATGTGCTGAACTTGCACAGTCAGCATTTTAGTGTACTTTTCTTTCTCTACATGCTGTGGAAAACCAGTTTTGTAATTTTTTCGGTTTATGGGGAAGCTGATGAACCTACGAGATCGCGAGTGATCTAAGGCGCAAGAAAAAGGAATTATGTTTATTCAAATTGTATGTGGGTTCCGCTTCTGTTATATTTTATGGAAGGAGGCAAATTTGTAGATTTTTTTTTGCGTTAATCACCATTGTGTTAATCACCAAAACTTTTCTTTATTAGTACACAGAAATGTGTAGCCCTCAGTTGTTTAAATAAAGTAATTATTTAGGTTTTATTATCTATTAGGTTTTATTTAAAACGCAAAGCTAAACTGGTAAAATGATTTTGAATGCGCTGAGCTTGCACAGTCAGCATTTTAGTGTATTTTTCTTTCTCTACATACTGTGGAAAACCAGTTTTGTATTTTTTTCGGTTTATGGGGAAGCTGATGAACCTACGAGATCGCGAGTGATCTAAGGCGCAAGAAAAAGGAATTATGTTTATTCAAATTGTATGTGGGTTCCGCTTCTGTTATATTTTATGGAAGGAGGCAAATTTGTAGATTTTTTTTTGCGTTAATCACCATTGTGTTAATCACCAAAACTTTTCTTTATTAGTACACAGAAATGTGTAGCCCTCAGTTGTTTAAATAAAGTAATTATTTAGGTTTTATTATCTATTAGGTTTTATTTAAAACGCAAAGCTAAACTGGTAAAATGATTTTGAATGTGCTGAGCTTGCACAGTCAGCATTTTAGTGTATTTTTCTTTCTCTACATACTGTGGAAAACCAGTTTTGTATTTTTTTTTGGTTTATGGGGAAGCTGATGAACCTACGAGATCGCGAGTGATCTAAGGCGCAAGAAAAAGGAATTCTGTCTATTCAAATTGTATGTGGGTTCCGCTCCTGTTATATTTTATGGAAGGAGGCAAATTTGTAGATTTTTTTTTTTTTTTTTTTGTGTGTTAATTACCATTAACCAAAATTTGTCATCCCCACTATTTTTTTTTTTTTTTTATTATTAATCATTTTGTATTTGAATTTTTATTTAAAAGCTTTGCATGTAATGATCGATTAAAAAATTTAAATTATCTGCAATATTTCGTATATTTTTTGTTATATTTGTTCAGTGAGACATATATACTAAAATAAGTAGGTCATTATTTTGCATTAAAAAATATGTTATCTAAAAACTTTTAATGCCATCTATGGTTATTCTAATGCAGTTAAATGTTTGTATTTCAGAAAACAGGTAAAAAGTTTATTTACAAGATATATTCGTAATTTTTTTAAGAAAAATAATCTTGGAGTTCCTCCTTTTTGGTTTCTAAATTTGTATTCACTCATAACTTGGGTATTTATCTGTGTAAAGAGAATTGATGTGTAGCTGGTATTAGCCTTGTAATAAAACGAGAGGTTTTTATATATTTTAACTATCGCTAACAAATATTCTGATACATTTCCTGACATTTTAAAGATGTGATGAACCTTTTTTGTGGAATATTTAAGTTATTGGGCGTTGAGTTTTCCCGGGTACGACTTATTTAGAGTAAAAAGGACTTGTACATTTATATTTTCTTTTGTCTATAGGCAGATCAACATAGGATAAATAGTTTTTTAAAGATTTAAAAACTCAAAATTTTCAAAATAAAAAAGTAGATTGAAGAAATTTTAAAACGCAGTTTAAAAATACACATATTCGAAAAAAATATAAGCAATTAATTGCTTTAAATAATGTCATGAATTTTACGGAAATGTTTGACTACACTCTAAAACTGGCAGGAGTGACAGGCCTTTTCACTCTTTTTGGAGTGAATTTTGTAAAAATACACTCCTTAAAGAGTGGAATTTCCCACTCTCTAGAAAAGAGTGCAATATCTCACTCCGTTATCGAGAGTGAAGTTGTCACTCCCGAAAGAGTGGCTTGCGAATGCATTGCTTATTAGTATTGTCCATTAAATATGAGTTGTTTAAACTTTTTATAATCATTTTTGTACAAGAGATAGGTAAGAATGATCATTTAGCAATTAGCAAAGTATATATAATCCTATATATATATACATATAAATAATTAAATCATTTAATTATACTTAAAAATATGTACTGTCTACACAAAATAATATTAATAGTAAATAAATAAGCGAAAATAAAGCCTTCTTGGTCGCCGTCCATGCCATGCGAGGGAAAAAAAATACATCTTTGAAAGTGAACTGGCGTTATTTTTCGCGATTGTTTTGCAATATCAAATTTTCTTATTATTACAAAATTGCTTTTATGCTTTTGTGTAAAAATATTTGTGTTGTTATGGTGGTAATGAAGGGCAGCGAATTCAATATATCCCAGTCATAAGATGATAGCTCTGATTTATTTAGTAATGGTTTTTGATAAATGTCGTATCACACTATTTCTTTATATAAAACTTGGATGCATTGCAGGAAAAACTGGAGATCAGTAAATTGACTATTACATGTATGACCACCAGTAGATGAAGCAAGAAACTGCTTACTTACATGATTATTTTGCTTTTTCAAATTCAGGATAAAGCAAATATTAATTTTCAGAAATAGAAAAATTACTATTTTCAAATCAAAAATAATAATCTATATATATAAAATAAGAGATGTCTGTCTGCCTGCCTGCCTGCCTGATCGCGGAAAGCTCCGAAATTATAACATTTAGACCCCTGAAATTTTTGTCATGTGTAGATGCTATTACCGGAAAGTGCACTTCACCGCCGGATTTTAAAATTTCAATTTAGATATTTAAAAAAAAAATTAAAACGTAATTAAAACGTTATGTGTTAGAGGCTATTTACAGGTCTAAGCCAATCCGCTGCAATAAAACGTTATGGATTTCAGGCTATTTACAGCTCTAAGCCAATCCGCGGCAAAGAAGAAACCAGCCAATGAGAGCAGGTGGTAAATATGAGATACAGCGGCTGCATTTCCTAGCCTAACTGCAGCGGGAAATTGCACTGTTTATTTTCCATGCTTTATTTATTTTGTTACTATAAGATTTAATCTTATTGACATTATTTTATAATGTTTTTTATATTGTTTATAAGAAGTGATATAATACAATTCACGTAAATTACTTTAAATTGTATTCGTTCTTCGTATTAATATCTATTTATATACGCGTTGTTGCCAAGAATGAAATAGTATAATGTTTCTTGAACTTTCTGGGATCTTAAAGTAATTATTTTTTTTTTTCAAATTTGTTGATTATTTTTTTTCAAATTTGCTGAATCAACGCTTCACTGAATGTTTTCATTTCTTAGTAAAAATAGAACTGTACATTTTATAGTAAAGTGTAAGATGGAAACTGTACTTTCTATGAAATGGAAACATTCAGTAAATAATTTCCGTTCTCGGGTGATTAAGAGATGTATGTTGTCTTCGCCCAAGAATAGGAATAAAACAAATATTTCTTTTAAGGGGAAATGA
Source organism: Maratus speciosus (assembly GCA_963932465.1). Classification (NCBI taxonomy): domain Eukaryota; kingdom Metazoa; phylum Arthropoda; class Arachnida; order Araneae; family Salticidae; genus Maratus; species Maratus speciosus. Next base: position 520,813,258 of record OZ010795.1, on the reverse strand, counting down.
ATGAAGTTATTTGGGTTTTCTTTTATCTTTTTTTTTCCACTTCCCCATATATTATGAGTTTCATAACAAATCCCGATGAAAACATATTTTTTACACTTTACTGAGTGTTTTCATTTCTTATCGAAGTCATGATATGTAACAAGCACAGGGATCTGTTTAGGAAAAATTGGGTTCTTTAAAGGATCCCTCACAAAATTTTTCATTTCAAAACAGGACCCCTCACAACATTTTTCATGTCAAAACTGGACCCTTCACAACATTTTTTATGTCAAAACCGGACCCTGCACAAATTTTTTCAAATCAAAGCAGGACCCTTCACAAAACTTTTCACCTTAAAAAAAGGATCCTTCACAAAATTGTCATAAAAGTAGGCTTTTTACAAACTTTTTCTCCTGAAAACTAAACTTTTCACATATTTGCTGAATCAACGCTTCACTGAATGTTTTCTTTTCATTGCTTAGCAAAATTATAAGATGTATGTTTTGATTTTAAGATTTGTTATTGAACTCTGTTTCATTTAAGGAGGTCCGGGACATACCTATTTTAAAATAATTTTTATTTATTGAGTTACGATTTTGAAATTTTTTGTGATGCTTAACCATAACATGATAAAACTTATTAATCGATATAACTCGAAATGTTATGTGTAGAATTTAAACTTTTTTTCATTTAAATAAAGAAAAATATAAGTTTTAATTTTGATTCTGCATTTTTAAAATTGTTATTGAACTCAGTTTGCTTCATATACAAATATTCAATGTTTTGATTTATTATTGTTGACATTATTGGGCGATGACAACGTACATTTTATATCTGACTGCATGACGATTATTCTTAAACTCCAAATTTGTCTAATCGCCCCAAGAATCGAATGTTTTTTTTTAAAACATTCAGTAAATAATTTCCGTTCTTGGGCGATTAAGAGTTCATTCATGTGCGATTCTTATGAAACTCCATGTCACATAATGCACATCTTAACTATTTTACGCACTCAGAATTTTCCATTTTCAGTTCTTTTCCTTTTGTTAATCTTTTCTCTCCACTTTCCCACTGATAAGAAATCCTAATGAAAACATATCTTGCACTTTACTGAATGTTTTCATAGTGCCAGGTCCAGCAGCAGAAAATTCAAGATGGGAGACAGGCGTCACAGATTTTCTTATCTCTTTTGCAGATTATTTTTCCATCAAACCTTTTATTATTTCGCTTTACAATTATGTTTAGCTCTTTATTACTTAATACAAAACTAAGATTATTATCTATAAAAATTAATAAAATGCTTAAAGACATTGCAGGTGGTTTGATTAATTAATGCTTCAATTGTAAAATATTTTAACAGCAGATTATTTCTGCCACTGAAGTATCTATCACAGACACTTTGAGAATTTTCTGCAACTGTGGTGCCAGGAATAGCAGTTTAAAGTTTAGGCGTAATTCAGTGAAGAGCAAGTATGATTTTTTTTTTTGTTGTTGTTGTTCTGTCGCCATTTGTCAAAGTTCCCGACATTTCTCAGCGACAGATTGGAAAAATTCAGCGTGTGCTTCTGCACTCTTTTGTCAAAATTTGCTATACATTTCCGCGATCTTTTGATGAAATTTTCAATTTATTCCCTCGACTGTTTATCGAATTTTGTGTTTTATTTTTATAGTGATTGTTTTTACAAGATTTTTCATGAAATTCGCGTTATTTTTTTTGCGACCATTAGCCAAAGATTAGACAAACTTTGCTATGCGTTTCTGCGATCTTTTGATGAAATGTACAATATTTTTCTTCGTTTACTGAAATTCACGTTTTTTTCTGCAATCGTTTAACAAAATGCACGATCTCCCCCCCCCCCCTCCCCCCAAATCGTTTCGCGAAATTTGCAGTTTTTTTTTCACGATTTTTTTTAAACGATCAGTGACAAAATTTGTTTTTCTTTTCCGTGGCCATTTGTCGAACTTTCCTATATTTCTCAGCGACATATTGGCAAAATTTGTAATCTGCACTCTTCAAACTTTGCTATGCGTTTCTGCGATCTTTTGATGAAATTTGCAATATTTTTCTTCGCTTACTGAAATTCACGCTTTTTTTTCAGTGATCGTTTCACAAAATGCACAATCCCCCCCCCCCCCCCCAATTCGTTTCATGAAATTTGTGGGTTTTTTTTAACGATCAGTGACAAAATTTGTGTTTTTCTTTTCTGCGGCCATTTGACAAAATTCGTAATGTGCACTCTTTAGACAAACTTTGCTATGCGTTTCTGTGATCTTTTGGTGAAATTTGCAATATTTTTCTTTGCTTACTGAAATTCACGTTTTTTTTTCTGCGATCGTTTCACAAAATGCACAATCCCCCCCCCCCCCCCCCCCCCCAAATCGTTTCATGAAATTTGCATTTTTTTCTTTTCAACGATCAGTGACAAAATTTGTGTTTTTCTTTTCCGCGGCCATTTGTCGAAGTTCCCGAAATTTCTCAGTGACAGATTGGCAAAATTGGCATATGCTTCTGCACTTTTTTGACGAAATTTGCCATGCATTTCCGCGATCTTTTGATGAAGTCTGCAATATTTTTCTTCGATTGTTTAATGAAATTCGCGGGGTTTTTTTCAGCAATCGTTTGACGAAATTCGCGTTTTTTTTTTCACGATTTTTTTAAACGATCAGTGACAAAATTTGTTTTTCTTTTCCGTGGCCATTTGTCGAAGTTTCCGATATTTCTCAGCGACATATTGGCAAAATTTGTAATCTGCACTCTTTAGATAAACTTTGCTATGCGTTTTTGCGATCTTTTGATGAAATTTGCAATATTTTTCTTCGTTTACTGAAATTAACGTTTTTTTTTCAGCGATCGTTTCACAAAATGCACGATCCCCCCCCCCCCCCCAAATCGTTTCATGAAATTTGCATTTTTTTTTTTTCAACGATCAGTGGCAAAATTTGTGTTTTTCTTTTCCGCGGCCATTTGTCGAAGTTCCCGATATTTCTCAGCGACAGATTGGCAAAATTGGCATATGCTTCTGCACTTTTTTGACGAAATTTGCCATGCATTTCCACGATCTTTTGATGAAATTTGCAATTTTTTTTCGATTGTTTACTGAAATTCGCGGGGTTTTTTTCAGCAATCGTTTGACGAAATTCACGTTTTTTTTTTCAACGATCTATGATGAAATTTGTTATTTTAGTTATTTCTTTTTGGTGACTATTTGCCAAAGTTCCCGATATTTCTCAGCGACAGATTGGCAAAATTCAGTGTGCGCTTCGGCACTCTTTTGTCAAAATTTGCTATACATTTCCGCGATTTTTTGATGAAATTTGCAATATTTTTCTTCGATTGTTTACTGAAATTCGTGGGCTTTTTGCAGCGATCGTTTCACAAAATGCATGATATTTATCCAAGATTGTTTGGCGAAATTTGCATTTTTTTTTTTTCAGTTATCTGTGACGAATTTGATTTTTTTTTCTGCAACTATTTGTCGAAGTTCCCGATATTCCTGAGTGACAGATTGGCGAAATTCAACATGTGCTTCTGCGATCTTTTGATGAAATTTGCAATTTTTTTCTTCGATTGTTTCACAAAATTCATGATTATTTTTCCAAGATCGTTGGATGAAATTCTCTATTTTCTAATGATCATTTCACAATTTTTTTCAACGATCTATGACAAAATTTGTGACAATTTATCGCATGTTATGTGTTCACCGTTCATGGGTGTCTAAAAATGTAGTCAACAATTTTAACAGGAAGATAGATTATAAATAACGAACACTCAAAATTTTCGCTTTATTGAATTATGCCTAAACTTTGCACTGCACTTTCAATGTGAAAACATTCAATAAAGTATAACATATGTTTTCATTAGGATGAGAAAATATTAACAAAGAATAAGAACTGAGTGAAAAATCCTTGAGTTCATGAAATACTTAATATGGTGTGCATTTTGTGATATATTAGGAGTTTTATAAGAATCGCATGTGAATGGACTCTTAATCGCTCAAGAACGGAAATTATTTACTTCATAAAAAGTTCAAGAAACACGTTCCATGCTTGGACGACTATGCATATGTAAATTGCCATTAACACGAAGAACGAATACAATCGAAATTAACTTACGTGAATGATAACACTTTAAAATTTAAAAGAAGGTGGGAGAGTTGAATTTCGAGTTTGGAAGGCGGGTGACGATAATTGTCCTTACAACTGTAGCGTTTTCTTCGATGAGTATCCTTTATATGTTGTTTTCTGACAGAGGTCGTTTTAAAGCTTTTGGCCTGTACATTACTAAGCACTCACTCCTCTCCTCTTAACTAATTTTTTCATCAGTAGAGGGTGCTTTAAAATTTTAATTTGTTCATGTAATTGGCATACAATCTTACAAAAATTTATGAATAAAATTTGCATAACATCTCAACAATTTGCAACTGCTTCTCCCCCATTTTCACACTGTGAGTGGGTACGTATTTCACGCAAAATCGAGTTACATATAAAATCATATAAATTAAAGGTTTCTTTATAAATATTACCACGGACCCGGGCAACGCCGGGCGGGTCAGCTAGTAAAAAATAAAACACGACTAAATTAGGCTTAAACATGTTAAATAAAAGTATTAATCTAATATAAACAACTCAAAGAATTTATATTAGGAATATAAAATAAACTCGTTAGAAACTCGTATCAGAGTTGGGCAAATTTGTAATCCCAATTATCCGTATTGCTATTACAAGTTAATTGCATGTAATTGATTATAGTTAGACACATTCAAACGCAGAAATTTCGCACACATAATGGAATGGGGACAGTTTCGACTACAGTGCTGCAAGGACTTTTTACGGCATGTAATTTTAAGTATAAATAATTACACGCAACTAAATTGTAATTACATTAAGATAATTGCAATTACGATTTGCCGAATTCTGGTTAGAATTAGAGTGCAGGTCGTTGTACATAAAATGCATTTTTCTGGAGTTCACATTTGCACTGATTCATATACATGTCCATTACATGCTTGTTTTTAACTTGCAATTCGGATTGTTTGTATGTGACTGCCAAATCCCGTGACTCATTTATCACACACTTTCAATTCGTTATAGAGCTTACAAATTTGGAATATATATGTATTCCTGAGGGTAATACATGAAATGGATTTTTTTTTTTTTTTTTTTTTTTTTTTTAAAGCGGGACAAGTGCAAAAATGTTGATTTTCTATGGTGAAATCAGTATCAGCTTCAATAGTGAGATTTTATTGAAAAGAAATAATGGTAGTGTTAGCACAACAGCGCCAAATTTTGGCTAACTTTGCGAAATAGCGTCAAATTTGGTGACAAAAATAAGTTGCCATATATGAAGCCAACCTGGCGATAGAAAGCTAATTTGGCAAAATTCCCATTTCTATATTTTAGTGAATTAAAAAAAATGTATATTTTTTCTATATTTTTGTAAATTTTATTGAAAGTATGTTTTTTTTTTTTTTTTTTTTTTTTTTTTTTTTTTTTTTTACATTTATATTTATTTTTACTTTTAAATTGAAAATTTCCAAAATTATTATATTTTCAAAAATATCGTTTACCATTAACACTAATTAATTTATATGATAAAAGATTTGTAGAAATGTTAGCATATAATTGATACATTCATCATTATATTTTAATTGCATTGTTTCGTATTTAATATAAATTTTATTTAATATAAAATTTAAATATGAAAACAACATGAGAGAACTTGTCTTTTGTATGCTATTTTGTATGCTATCAGGTTTTGAATCAGATTTAGACACAATTTATATTTCAAAAACATTTATGTAATTCATAATATTTATGGTATTTATTTTCATCAAATTTGTTTTATACATTTGAAATTAGAATAGTTCGAAAAATCACAAATTTATGAGTATAGCAGAAAATTCCTTTGAGTTTTTTCTATTATTTCTAATGTATTACAATTAGGCAGTTTCAAATAATATAATATTGCCATAAACTGCAAATTCCAAAACTTCAGCTTTATAATTCCTACAGTTAAAATTTGTTCAAAAGTTCGTAGAATGTAATACCTTAATCCCCAAAGATAAAAATTGTTGTTTAGGAAGCAAATTAAATGGAAGTTAGTGGAAAACGAGACTGATATAGCGTCAAGGGAAAATGAGGAAAGCTGTGTTGACATAGTAAATTTTCTTAAAAGCTCGTAAGTGTTGTAAAAGTTCGATAAAACCTATTTGCCTGTGACTTTGCTCTTTAATTATATTATTTCGAGTAGTAAAATATTTCATTTTAAGCATAAGGTTATCATTATATGTACCAGGTAAATGCGGGTTGAACCGTGTAATTAATCGTATACCCGTTATCCTCTTAATCTCTTCAACTTTATGCTTTTGCAGATTTTTAAAGTTTTAAGATGCAGAAAATAAGAATTGTGTAATATAAGTGTATGATATATTATATTATATTTTGCTTATTTAAGTATTTTTTATGTAATTTCTTTAGGTATTATTTAAGTATTTTTTTAGCAATGTTTATATATATATATATATATATATATATATATATAAAGCAGTATATGATTATATTTAGCCTGAACCAGCGCACCCCCCCCCCCCCCTCACAGAACAAGAAGAACAAGAAAAATATCTATGTAAACATTAAAAATGTTTACAATGTACAAAATGTACAATGTTACAAAATGTAAAAATGTTATTTTTAATGTTTACATAGATATTTTTCTTGTTCTTCTTGTTCTGTGAGGGGGGGGGGGGGGGTGCGCTGGTTAAGGCTAAATATAATCTTATACTGCTTTATATTTAATTTATGTGTTTTACTGCAGCTGTTTGGCGCATTTCACATGAATTTATCTTGGTTTTTGTTGGTGATTACTGTGCTTTACGTTTATATATATATATATATATATATATTACACACACATATATATATGTATATATATCCAAAAACCAAACCAAAAATTCGAAACTACGGAACTGATCCAATAATAAATAAACTAAACCAAATGACAACAACAAAATAACTAAAAACAATTAACTTAAAAAAAACATACTTTAAAAACGGCAAACTTTAAAAACATTCAAACTAAAACCAGAAGAAATTGAATCCATGGAGACAGGTGGCATGCACTTGCGACATGCAACTGTGGGATTAAAACCAGTTTTTATGTGCACAACGCTCGCTCCCCAAACAACCTGTCAAGACCAAAAAGAAATATATATATGTATATATGTATATATATATATATATATATATATATATATATATATATATATATATATATATAGAACATTATGTATTAAATGCATTTGTGAGACCCAGAATCCCGCACCATAAATAAACTAAGAATAACCATAAAACATCCAAGAAATTTAAACAGATATAACCTGAACAAGAAAAAACAACAAAGTGCTGTGGCCTCTTCAGCGGTGGCCATTTTAAAAAGCACAGCAATGTTTCAGACTAATTACAATTTACAACAAACTATTATTCAGTAGTGGCGGTGGGTTTCGGCCAGAGTGTCGCAAAGCATAAATCAAATGCAAAAAAACAATTGAAAGCATATCGCGAACAACTCCCCCACCGGACCCGACGCCACAATAAACAGTACATCTCGAAGATACAACTGAATCAAAACGTATGTGTAATGTATACTGAAACAATAAAATTATTTTGCCCAAATCTGAGCCACACAGCCACAAAAAACAATAACCAATTTCCAGTGATCCATAATCTATCCATGTGCGTTCCATGTCTATTTCCACACAATTGCAGACATCCTTGTAAAACCGTCCAAAAAAGGTTTTAATTTATACAAATCATTAACTGTCAATCGCATAGCAAGTCCTCAAAAATGAAGACTGTCTGTAAAACTAGTATATTTATTAATGAAATTCAAAGGTATATTATTTTTATAATACGAAATGCTGGTTAAATTAAAAAGTTCTTTAAAAAATAAATTTTTATTCGAACAGAGTTTATAGTAGCGAAAAATCTGACCTATTATGATATTGAGGTAAACGCGTTTATGGATATTTGAACTCCAATTAATTAATTGGTTAACTTCAAAATTAAAGTTATCCCGTTTATTGTAGATTGAAATGTGTATACCGTTTGAAATGTTTATTCTCAAATCAAGATAATCAGCAGCACTATTATTTTCATTTTTTTTTTTCAAAATCAGCATATCAGGTTAAATGTTACATGATATCCCCAAAAAATCGCGATCACAGTTCAAAATTATCAAATCAACGATATATCTAAAAGCCAGAAAATTAACATCGTTATTGACACTACAAAATTGAAATTCATAAAAAATAAAAAAATAAAAGTTAGCTGCCGTTGAAAAATAACTTGTTCCCATACCTATTCCATTATTCTGTAAATAAATATTTGAACCTGTATAAACATAGTTGTTATATAAACAAAAATTGCATAATAATTTAAATAAATTAAAATCTAAATCAGTGCAGCTATAATTAAATCGACAGCTTTTAAAAGGACATCATTTAACCCTGCAATAGGAATATTTATGAATAGATTCTCAAAACCATATGTCTGGATAGTTTGTATATCTTCTTTAATTAATTCATTCCTGATCTCATAGCTGTTCAAAATAATCAAATACATATTACTATGTGTATACTTAAATTTTAAGATATTCAAAATCTTTTTTACTTTACTAAGGGGCTCTGCCCGCTACGAGCTATTCTCGCCAACCCCCTTTCAGGCACACCAAAATCCAAAAAGTACGCTAATTTGATCGGCTTTTAAAATATTGAATTTAAAAAAAAAAAAAAAAAAAAAAAAAAAAAAAAAAAAAAAAAACACTAGCATTCTCTCTGTAAATGGGTTTCTATTCGTTTTCCTTGGATTGGGGATTTTTAAGGCCAAATCTGCTGCTGTTAAGAGATACAATGGCTGTTTTTGTATTTAATTAAAAAAATTAGTTAAACATTTGAAAATAAGCTAATGTAAAATGAATTAAGTCAACAGTGTCATTGTTTTCCGGTATTTTTTAACTGCGCTATAAGATAGTTCTTTTAAATAATTCATTTTAAATGTATTGTTTCAAATCTGACGTAATTTACACCAAAGTTTTATTTCTCTTATTAATATTCACGTGAAAATACTTTTGTTGTTAGAAGGAAATATTATTTGCGCTGTCTTCGAATTCACGATAATAGTTCAAAAGATTATCTCAAAATATCTCGCGCAAATATATTTTTCAATTTAAATTGTTTTGCTATATTTTTTGCCATTTTAAATACGACGTAATTTCCTCAAATTACAAGTTTTACGCATAATAATGATCTTTTTTATTTTAAGATTTTGTTTCTCTTATTTTAATATTTTGTGTAAATAAGGTTCGACACAGATGTCATTGGCGCAATTTTTTTCTGACGCCAATTTCATATACGCAACGGGTACTTAACTGGTGCTAAAGTGTCGTTATTTTGCTTGATATGGTAACCCGGATGTTGTTGTTTATGCTATTGATGTTTTCGCCAAATTGGCGTCGGAAAAAAATTGCGCCAATATGCATATGACGTATATGACATCTGTGCCTATGGTTCTTATGACGTAATTTTCCTGCTTTTAACATGTAATCATTTAATTCTAATTTTAAAGCTTTTTTTTCTGTTTGTAATGGTCACGTGTAAATAAATTTTTAATTTGAAGTAAACATTATTGTTTGAGCTGTTTATACAACTGGCAACAGTTTAAATTAATAACATTTTCTAAAATTTGTAAAAAATATCTCTCGAAATGCTGAAAATTTGAATTTTAAATTGACATAAAACATCAAAAATGAGTCAAATAAGAAAAATAAATACAATCTGCACACCGGGAATTTATAACGTATAAGATGATCTAAAAATGATTAAATTCTCATGTATACTTTTTGCTCCAATGAAACTTTTTTAGTGGAACGATTTTTTCTAACTTTAGCATTAAATATCTCTTAAAATAATTCTTCGATTTGAAAACTGTCTACATCAGCGTGTGTATGAAACATTTATCTATAATACCACCGATTTTCATGTTTTTGTATGCAACAGTTTTTTTAATATTAACGATCCGCGCAGTTGTAAAATGTGACTGGTTCTGGAGAGCTGTGTTGAGCAGCTGTTGTATATAATATATATAATAAACTATAAGTAATATTATAGTTATGCATTCTTCCTTAGTTAAGAGTAATTAGTTATAATTAGAGAGCGGCGTTATAAAAGTGTTAAACAATATACAAGCTATGTTTCTATATAGCGTGTATATAGTTCGTAGCTAATTCGCCAACTTTAACCTTCCTTTGTATTCGTATATTTTAAGCGTCTTATTGATTTCTCAAACATTGTTGTATATTTTAATTTTGTTCTTGCAGGCATATGCATTAAAAATTGAACAAGTTCTAAATATATAATTTCCGTAAATTCAATTTTTTATAACGTTAGTTTGAGATCAGAAATGCTTGCAAACATAATCATAATGTGTTTTCTTTAATTCTTCCTAGAATGACTTTAGTTCTTTCTATCGACTGGCTGTGATTCGTTACTTCAACATAAAATCACCGTGACTAATCATTAGATAGGGTCAAATATTCATATGTTTAGCTGGGGTAAATCCTTTTTGTAACATTAGATGTATACAAAAGATTTCTTTATTGCATTTTTTACTCTTTAATAAACATCAGTAAGACAGAAATATCGATATCAGTTGATAAACAATCCTTTCGAATGTATGTATTGGCTTTTGTCGATAAGAAAGCACTATTTTTAAGAAGAAACCGATAATCTTTAAATATTCTAAATGTTTGACGAAAACTATATTTCACAGCATCTACAGTAAATAAAATATCTCTGAAAGTTTGTTTGTTTGTTTGTGTTTATGACGGCCAATTATCAACACGAGGGATATAGGCCCTAAGGGGGGGGGTGCCCTTCGTGGGGGTCTTTCTAAGGGAACCTAACCCGTATTAACGCTTGGAAATCCAAGGTTCGAAGAAAACCACGAAAACTCCGAACGATTAGGCCGACGGGCGCGATTGGGTTCGAACCCAGCACTTCCCGTCTACCAGCTTCAAGAGCAGAACCTCTCGGCCACTGGTGGGGCTATATCTCTGAAAGATTTGTAGCAAGCAATAAGGCTCGGAATGGTCAGTTGGCTGCGTTCGTGGCCGTTGCTCTCTAATCCACGTAATATTTAGTACATCCTTCAACTGACGTATTATGCGACTTGTTTAAATTCGCAGTTACGCAATAAATCTCGAAAATTAATTTATCAACACACTAGCGCCTTTGATGTGCATTTGCATACTTTTAATAATTATTTTTTAAAGAAAATATGCAGATGATAAACACAACTATTATATAGCTTTATATATAAGTAGGATTTATATTTTTATTGAAATATACAATCAAACCATTAACAAAAGAAACTTAAATCTAATTAAAATGTGCTAAAAAATCTGAGGTTCAACCGTAGTAATTATATTATGAAGAGGAATGAATGATTCCTTTTTCTTCTGGCTTCACCTGTTTGTTTAATATGAATTAAAAATTGTTTAAATCCATTTATAAATTGATAAATTTATAAATACTGCATTCCATAAGAGGTTTTATATTTGAAAGCGTTCTATCTTTTTGTTTTTATATTTTTTCATATTCTTATACTTTATGTCCAAGTAAATACTACTTCATGATGCTTTATGTATAAAATAATAGTTTGTAAATAATATACATATATATATTATATTCATAAATAAGATACTGTACTAAATTACTAAATTCTATATCGCTTAAAAAAAAGTTATCGTTAACATTCATCATCGTTCTTACCGTTAATATATATATATATATATATATATATACAGGGTGATTCAGCTCGTCGGTGACAAACTTTAAGGATCGATAGAGCACACCTAGACGAACATTTTTGAATCGGGAATGTAGGGTCCCTGACGCGATGGTAAGGCGCTAGGCGCTTTCGAAAATTTGGGTGCCGAAATTCGAAACGTCATAAAAACTAGGGAAATGGTTAGATTTTCTTGCTTGTTGCGTCGAAATGATTCTGTTTGTTTAGACTTTCTTCAGTACCAATTTGATAAGCGTATCTCTTAAAACATGGATAGGGGGCGCTGCAGACTTTGGAGAGCTAGACAACAACTTTAAGCCCGTTATTTTGATAATTTAACACATGCTCGCCAAAGTTTATACTCTAACTTAAAGTTTGAACCCAAAAGTAGAGCCCTGCAAAAAGCGTAAGAGCCGGAATAAAATGTCAAAGTACAGGGTGGTCGAAACTCGAAGGCTCCTAAGAGATAAACAAACAGATTTCTTGACTTATGGCATGCATTTTCATGATTTTGTTTGCTGGGGCTCTCTGAAACTCAGTTGAACGGTACAAAAAGAAACATCGATAGGGGGCGCTTTGGGCAAAAAACATAATTCGTTGACATTTCGGACGCTAACTGGAAACGGGGCGCTACGATCAGTTAGTAATAATGAAAACACATTTTCTACCTCTGCTCAACACTTCTGAATAAATTTAGACCAAAAACATCAATGATACTGGAAATTTATTTACAAAAAATAACACTACAGAAGATGCTCGAAATTTCGACCTTGGGCCATGATGCAGGCTTCGCACCTCCGTCGCATTGAGGAGTGTGTGTTTCCAACAATGCCAGGAGTATCTCTGATCTGCCCTGCAGCTGCCACAATGCGCGCCACAAGTTCTTCAGCACTGCTGACAGGTGTATGGTATACCTCGGCCTTCAGGTAACCCCAAAGGAAGAAATCCAAGCAGGTGAGGTCTGGTGATCGGGCAGGCCAGTGAACTGGACCCCCACGCCCGATCCACCGCTGGCCATACCTTGCGTTTAGATGGAGACGCACGTCGTTCGTGTAATGGGCCGGAGCTCCATCGTGCTGGAACCACATCTGGCGACGCGAACCTTCGGGTACGTGCGCCTCATCCAGAAGCTGCGGCAGCACTTGATCCAGGAAAATCAGGTAATTTCCACCTGTCAGCCGTTCAGGTAACAAATAAGGGCCAATGAGGCAATCCCCCAGAATGCCGGCCCACACATTTACTGAGAAACGCTCCTGGGCTGCTCGGCTTCTGGTTTCATGTGGATTTTCATCACACCACACATGACTGTTGTGGGCGTTCCACATTCCCTCCCGGCTGAAGGTGGACTCGTCCGTAAACAAAATGCTGTTTACAAAACGGGGATCCCTGGATCTCATCGCCAAGTACCATCTTGAGAATTCCACTCGAGGGCCAAAATCCTGCTCTCTGAGCAACTGCACCCGCTGGATGTGGTAGGGGTGCAGATTCCGGGAACGTAAGATGCGCCACGCAGTTGCTTGCGAAATGCCAACATGTCTGGCGATATCTCTCGTGCTAAGACCTGGGTTGTCCTCAACCAGGTTAAGCACAGCCTCTTCGTTGTCGGGGGTGCTCACTGATCGCTCCCGTTCAGGCCTGCCTCCGTCGAAAGATCCCGTTGTGGACAACCTCTGGTGTACTCGAGCGAAGAAGGCATGGCAGGGGACTTGCCTGTTGGGGTAACGCTCGGCGTACAACCGCTGAGCGGCTCGTCCATTACAACCAGCAGCGCCATACGCCAAATGCATGTCAGCCAATTCAGAGTTTGTGTACCGTTCCATCCTACTACCGATCTGCAGACAAGTAACCCGAAGCTTAAGTAGGTACCGCACGTTCAAAAGACGTGTCTGCGCATACAACTACGTCATCTCGCGTTGTCGTCTACGCATTACGTATCTTTTGCATATCGATATGGTACAATATCTTTTGCATAAATCAGCAAAAAGCACCTTATGTAAATTTTATTGCGCGCATTGTGCATGATTGAAACCAGCTATGTTTGTTAAAAAAAACAAACAAACTGCAGTTTTAATAGCTTCTTATGATAAGTAAATTACTCTCTTGTTTTGTTTCTAACTGATCGTAGCGCCCCGTTTCCAGTTAGCGTCCGAAATGTCAACGAATTATGTTTTTTGCCCAAAGCGCCCCCTATCGATGTTTCTTTTTGTACCGTTCAACTGAGTTTCAGAGAGCCCCAGCAAACAGAATCATGAAAATGCATGCCATAAGTCAAGAAATCTGTTTGTTTATCTCTTAGGAGCCTTCGAGTTTCGACCACCCTGTACTTTGACATTTTATTCCGGCTCTTACGCTTTTTGCAGGGCTCTACTTTTGGGTTCAAACTTTAAGTTAGAGTATAAACTTTGGCGAGCATGTGTTAAATTATCAAAATAACGGGCTTAAAGTTGTTGTCTAGCTCTCCAAAGTCTGCAGCGCCCCCTATCCATGTTTTAAGAGATACGCTTATCAAATTGGTACTGAAGAAAGTCTAAACAAACAGAATCATTTCGACGCAACAAGCAAGAAAATCTAACCATTTCCCTAGTTTTTATGACGTTTCGAATTTCGGCACCCAAATTTTCGAAAGCGCCTAGCGCCTTACCATCGCGTCAGGGACCCTACATTCCCTATTCAAAAATGTTCGTCTAGGTGTGCTCTATCGATCCTTAAAGTTTGTCACCGACGAGCTGAATCACCCTGTATATATTTCGATATATATATATATAATTCGAAAGCTGCAGTAATAGAAAATAGGATTAAAGCCTTCTATAAAAAAGTTAAGCTGAAACAAATGAGTCAAAGTTTCCCTTATCTCACATTAGTGCCTAAATTCCATAAAACCCCTATCAAATTCAGGAGTGTGACTTGTGGATTTGGATCATATATTGGTGCTGCTAGCAAGGCTTTGCTGGGGGTATTGGAGGGAGTGTTTGACGGAGTGATGGGGGGAGAGACGACTTTTATTATCAAAAATAGCTTTACACTATTAGATAATCTAAAAAAATTAAAAAATATTACTGGTTTATTCGCTTACGATTTTGTAGATCTCTATAACACAATTGATTTGACAGATTTAAAAGAAAAAGTAGTAGATTTTTATAATAAAAATAGTACTATGGATGTTCATAATGATTTTTTCATAAATTTATTTCAGTTAGTAGTACAAGAAAACTACCTTTACGAAGGAAATACAATATTTAAACAGATTCGGGGTATTCCAATGGGGGGGGGGGGGAGTTGCAGTTCCATTTTGGCAAACATTTACTTATATATATATGAAAGAAATAATAATTTAAACAGTAACACATTATCCTACAGATATATAGATGATGTTTTGATAGTCAAATTAAACAATGATATTGAAAATATTGATTTTACATATTATCCTATGTCTCTGAGTCTGGAACCTTCCTCCCAGAATTGTAAAAATATTAATTTTCTAGATGTGAACCTAAGCATAGAAAGTAAAAATTTGATATCTAAGTTATATGACAAGCGAAATGATTTCAACTTTAATACCTTAAAGCTGCTATATTTTGATTCCAACGTGCATGTTTCGATTAAAAGAAATATACTTAGAAATGGATTAATACGAATCGAAGACTGAGTACTAGAGTTAAAGATATGTTTAACGATATTTTAGAGTGGTGCCGCTTGGGATTCAAACATGGTTATCCTCGCAATTTCATCAGGAGAATAACTAGTGATTTTATTAAGAGTAGCAGGTACGGAACTGAACTGAACTCAGTGATGGATGAGAATGGAGGTTTTGATGAGTTGATTGATCTAATGAGTTGGTGGATGTTGTAGTTCTGTTTAGTTTTCATAGTTTTTCATTTTTTCATATTTTCAATTTTGGTCTTGGCGAGTGAAGGGGGACGTAGCATGCGTAAAGTCTGACTTAACCCTGCAGAGTATGTCGTTAGCCATACCGCTCGCCTTCTGTTCTGTTCTGTTATGTTTTGTAATTATATATATTTTCTTTAGTTTGGTTATTCAGTTTGATTTTAAGTGTTAAAATTTATGTTGGTTATTTTAATTTTATCGGTGTGAGTTTCATTTTAGATATGGTGAGTGATGGTTTTTGATATTTTTTTTATGGTTTTAAATATATATATATATATATATATGTGTGTGTGTGTGTGTGTGTGTGTGTGTGTGTTTGCAACGGGTGTGAATCGGGGACTTCCATATGTATACACACCTTCAAACCCAGGACGCACACTCAACCCAGGACGTCCCGGGTTGGAAAAATTAAAAATTTGTGTTTTATATTATTAAGTGATGCATTTTTAGTATCAAGGCATTAACAGGAGAAATATTTTTGTAGGTCCCCATTTGCGGGCATTTTAAAGTACAGTTTCTAACACAAATGTGTGTCGCATAGAGGAGTGTGTATGGTCGAAAACGGTAGGTCCCCATTTGTTCAGTAAAATTGCATATTACGAGACTTATGAATGAAAGGTGATAAACTGGTTTCAAAAAGAGGGGAGGAAAATACTATTTACTACGTTCTAGTAAGTTGCGCCTTTTTTTGCACGAATTTACTCAAATAATTTTTGGAACGTACATAGTTTGGGGCTATATCGATTTCTTTCCTATTTTTACCTTTATTACTCTTTAATTCTTTACAAAGAGTAATCTCAACATAAAATGGTTAATTTAATTTAATGAAAAGTTATTTATAATTATTTGAATAGTTTTTATGAAAACTAGGAAACTAGCTTAAAAGAAAGGGGTGTGCACGCTGGGGGGGAGGGCTTCCTTCCTGTTAATTTTGCTTAAGCACGTTTATTTCTCAACATTATTAACCAGTTAGCTTTCAATTATGTGTACGCATAAATTCGATAAACATGCTTCCGGAATTAAATTTGGGGATCACTCGGCATTGTGTAATGAGGGAGAATTGCCCATTTAATTTTACTAAAACACGTTTATTCATCGATATTATTAATCGAATAGCTTAAAATTTTGTATACGCATATATTGAGTAAAGATTCTTCCCTGAATAGTTTTTAGGAAAACTAGCTGAAAAGAAAGGGGGGGGGGGTCCTTCTACTTAAATTTGCTTAAACACGTTTATTTCTCAAAATTATTAGCCGATTAGCTTTCAATTTTATGTGAGCATAAATTTAATAATGATGCTTCCACAATTAAATTTTGGGGACCCTCGGTATAGTGTAAGGGTAAACATTTTACCCTTTAATTTTATAAGATTTATTTTATTAAAAAAAATAAGCTTCAGTTTGTCTTTTGGATAAATTTTACCGTATTTTATGGAAAAAACGCCGCGGTGTTTACGAGTTCAAAAGTTATTTTTTTTCCAAGTGCGGCATTTACGCCATGTGCGGCGTTTACGATTTTTTTTAAATACCAACTGAGTTTCCTTAATTTAAAAATTCATAAAAATATTTAAAATCGGATTTAAGTATTTTAAATTAAACTTCAGGCATCTTAAGATATTAAAAACGAGTCATCCTACACTGCTCAGAAAACGTTGATTAAAGTTAGGTCAATGTGACCCTGTCGACAAAAGTAGCGTTCCGACGGATGCGGCGTTTACAACGGGTGCGGCGATTACGATATTTTTAAGTTTATTCAGGCCAATTTGAGGAGTGCGGCGTTTTTTCCATAAAGTACGGTACACAGATTATCATTAAAAGCAAGCATACATATTTGAACTTGAGATTGTCTGTAAAATTACTTTTCTTTAATTGTAATAATAATTTTAAAAAGTCTTTTAATGCTACAGAAAAGTAATAATTATTTTGAAGAGAGTCGTGTTAAAAGAACAAAATAAATTACCTCATTTTATCTTACTCTGTAACAAACCACATCTAAATATTGTGCCCTTTTTTTTTTTTTTTTTTTTTTTTTTTTGTTATTGTTGTTAAAAGGCAACAGGTTTTATATATCTTTTTTTTATTTTTTGAAAGAAAATATAATTATTCAAAATCCCTGCCGGCCCGGCCTACAGGCGGGGGTAGATTTCGAAGTTAAGTATATTAATTGCACCAACAACAACTAAATCATGAGTAGATAGAAATCCACTTTAACAGTTTTATCTGACCGCTTTTGACGAGTTTTCATTTCATTTTTATATAATAACTGGTTTTATCAGAATCATGTTAAGGCGGTATTAAAAAAAATACTTTTCCATGCTCAACAACTCGAAATTTTCTGGCACATTTTCAGATTAATTTTTAATAGAAAAAATACGAAAATTGCTGACATGATTTTTGAAAAGATTTATAAGCGACATGTGTTTTTATTTTTATTTCAATTAAATGAAACTTGATTAATAAACAATTATTTTCTCAGTAGGGCAATATTTTTCGTTTCAAACACAATCGCTTCGGGAAATTCTGTTCAAAATGTCCACTTTGACATCAGTTTTTGAAATATATTCTGCCTCTATCAAAAAATCGATCATCATGGTACATTATATAGTTTCTGAAGAAGAGAATCTATCAGCTGGACGCGTATGAGAGCAAAAATTAATTTAAAAATAAGTAAGAAAATAAGCAGTTTGGATTTGAATACATTCTTAATAAGATGATTTTTTTCTTCAAGAGCTATGTATTTTTAATTTGTTTTTGCTATAGGAATTGGTCCTATCAAAAGACAATATTAAGAAGATATATGAGAAATTCATGGGGATTTTACATCTTGCGAATTGACGGAGTTATGGAAATTTTTCTTGTTCACCCCACTTTTTTTTGTTTTCGTTTTTAATTTTTTTGCGGTACGAATTGGTCCTATCAAAAACTTGTTACCATAAAAGTTGTAGATAATATTAAGGAGATGTATAATAAAATTAATTGGATTTGATATCTTGAGAATTGACGAAGTTTTGATTTTTTCTCTCAAAAACCCCCTTTTCTGCGCCCCTTGAGCCCATTTTTAATTTTATCAAAAATCTGTGATACATAAATTTTTGGACCTATTTTTAGAAGTAATAAAAACTTTAAACTGATTTTATATGCACAAAAATTAAGAAGTTATGGAGTTTTTTCGGTTTTCACAAAACCCCTCCCTATTTCCATCCCCTTGCTCCGATTTTGCCCATTAACAAACTTGCCCGAGATTTTATGCCCCTTGATTTTATATATCAGTTTGGAAGAGGTTGGTGAAGAATTGGGGTAGTTATCGTGTCCAGAAGAAAATGATATATATATATATATGTGTGAAGTTTTTTACTGAGGGTGGTTTTGGGTTCTAGGGGTCATGATCGGTGTAGATCTGCAAACATTTTTCAGAAATTCCAACATAGGAACGACGCCAGTAGGTAGTATTTCATACTAAATCTACCTAATAAGATTATTGCTTTATTTTGAAGAATTAATTGTTCATTAAAGTTAAAATTATGGTAGAGAGCCTCCATTATTTCCTTGCTAGCCGGTATGTATTATGTCCTGGTTCTCGGGTGTGTTTTATGTCCTGGTTTGCCGGTGTGTATTACGTCCTGTTTTGACGGTGTGTATTACGTCCTGTTTTGACGGTGTGTATTACGTCCTGGTTTGACGGTGTGTTTCACGTCCTGATTTGACGGTGTGTATTGCGTCCTGGTTTGTCGGTGTGTATTACGCCCTGGTTTGATGGTGTGTATTACGTACCGGTTTGACGGTGTGTATTACGTCCTGGTTTGACGGTGTGTATTACGTCCTGGTTTGACGGCGTGTATTACGCCTGGCTTGCTGATGTGTATTACGCCTTCGTTTGCAGGCGTGAAGACTGGGTGAAAAGAAAGTGATTAGGAGGGGGGTTCCTTCCTCTTAATTTTACTTAAGAGGTCTCAGGAGTCTTACTTTTTACATGGCGGTGCAAGTTAGCAACATGTCACATTTTTTCTCAGTCTCTATAAAACACAAATGTAAACATGCGCGCAATATTTCTCACAAGCTAATAAAGCAATTTACATGAAACTTGGTAAATATCTTTGTTTTAAGGTAAAGAATAACTTATACTTCAAATTTAGTATTATAATTGCATTGATTATTTAAAAATGGCAATTTTTCAATAAAAGAATGATTTGTTTCAATTATTTATAATTTAAATTTAAATTTCAAATAAAATAAATAAATAAATTGCGTACAAATAAAGTGTATGTTAAAGATACATTAGTTTTACATCATTATCAATATTTTAGGGAGCTCTCGAACCAATAGTTTTGCTACAGTCTTGCGCGCAGTGCATGCAAGTCAAAAAACAATTTAAATTTTTTTCTGAAAATTAAACATAAAATAAATTCTATATAGAATATTAATAAATGTATATTTTAAATAGAAGAGATATTAGTTTGTCTATATTAAAAATTTTATGCATTTATGTTTTATAGAGACTGAGAAAAAAATTAAATGGGATATGTAGCTAAATTGCACGGCCAGGTAAAAAGTAAGACTCCTGAGACCCCTTAAACACGTTTATTTCCCAACATTACTAACCTATTAGCTTCTAATTTTGTGTACGCATAAATTCGATAATGATGCTCTCAGAATTCCAGAATTAAAATGTGAAGTCCCTGGGTATAGTGTAGGGGGGGGAGGGTGCATTTGTCTCTTTTAATTTTAATTAAACACGTTTATTCCTCGATATTATTAACCGATTATCTTCAAATTTTGTACACGTATATATTGAGTAAAGATTCTTCCATGAATAGTTTTTAGGTAAACTAGGAGAAAAGAAATGGGGGGGAGCAATGATTTTGTTTATTAAAAAGAAAAAAACTGCAGTTTGTGTTTTGGATAAATTTTACACAGATTATCATTAAAAATAAGCTTACACTTATGATTGTCTGAAAAATTACTTTACTTTAATTGTAATAATGAAACTTTCAGTGATACAGAAAAATAATAATTACATTGAAGAGAGTCGTATTAAAAGAACAAAATAAATTACCCCATTTTACCTTACTCTGTAGCAAACCATACTAAATAATGATTTTTTTTACGCTACCGTATTTTATGGAAGAAACGCCGCATCCGTCGTAAACGCCACACTTCTCGAATTGGCCTGAATAAGCTTAAAAATATCGTAATCGCCGCACCCGTTGTAATCGCCGCATCCGTCGGAACGTTACTTTTGTCGACAGCGTCACATTGACATAAATTTAATCAAAGTTTTCTGAGCAGTGTAGGATGCCCCGTTTTTAATATCTTAAGAAATCTGAAGTTTTATTTAAAATATTTAAATCAGATTTTAAATATTTTTATGAATTTTTAAATTAAGGAAACTCAGTTTGTATTAAAAAAAATCGTAAACGCCGCACTTAGAAAAAAATTAACTTTTAATCTCGTAAACGCTATAAAATACGGTAATAAAGTTCTTTATGTTATTCTCACCGATTTAAATGGTTTATTTGATGATGTAATTTTGTTATTTTTTTATATTCTAATACTAAAGTGTTTTCCTTCTTTATCGACTTCTGCAGCTTATAGATTATTATTGTCACATTCAAGATAAATAAATGAAAATAAAATAACATAAAACCTTATTTTTAATAGAGATTTTGGAAGATCGTCTTCAAAGAGTATAGTATTGGAATGTTTTAAATATAATTTAACGCAATGGTATTCTACATCTAAGTTAATAATAAGTGGTATAATTTTATTTTTTTAGAGAAAACGGTAAAAGTTGATAAGTAAAAAAAAAAACCACAATAGAGCGCCAAATAAACGAACTTGACTTATCTAAGCCTCTATCATACCTCGTTGTTCTTACGGTTCTTTTATAACAGAATTTTAATGTAATTAAAAAGTTTCAGGTGCGGGGTGGGGTGGCTTTAGTATAGAACAAAGGGGCTTTGCTGGCCTATGGCTTATTTTAATGAAAAAAATAAAAATAAAAATACTTTTAAAGAAATGGTAGTAAGTAAAGGAGCTAAGAAAATTTTCTTAATTGAGAGCATTGAAAGTGATTCGGATGATTTGGCGTACTAGATTTTAAATTTTTATTTAAATTTTAAGCATGATAAAATTAATATTTTAAATATCAATCTGAAAATGAGATTAAAGAAAACCAAGACAATGACTCTGAAGGTAATGGATAATGAATCAAAATTTATAGATACTAAAATTTCTGCTTGGAAACAGCTGAGATAATAAAAAAATGAAATAACTTATCTATCTCAAGTTTATGTTAATCGTATTTAAATTCTTTATTTAAAATCAGAACATTTGCCTCTTCATATCCGAACTAATCTTGTTCCCAGTCGCAATCCTTTGTTTTTGGATCTTGGAATAAAACCATTCATTTATATCCTGGTTCATAAAATAGTTTCTACTGCAGAATTCTCCGAAAAAGCAGAGAAGGCGAGTTCAAAGGTTCCGTTTTCTTACTTCGGTCACTAAACGATCAGTCAAGCTGTCAACGAGATCATTAAGGGGCTACTTCTGTAACGCTCCGAGGTAGAGCATTACAGAAAAAATTTATTTACCT
Source organism: Maratus speciosus (assembly GCA_963932465.1). Lineage (NCBI taxonomy): Eukaryota > Metazoa > Arthropoda > Arachnida > Araneae > Salticidae > Maratus > Maratus speciosus. The sequence continues at coordinate 520,790,962 of OZ010795.1, read as the reverse complement.
CAAAAAGTGCTGGAATAAAGCTTGAGAACGGTAAGACTACCAATAAAGTCACAATGCTTGATATTTAAATGCTTATTATATTACTGCTTAAATTCTGCAGTAAATTTTCCGCCATTCTTTCTCTAGCATACTTGTGCATGAGAAAAAAGTTGAAAAAAATTGTGTGGCTGCATCTGAAGTGATTTTCTGTATAAGTTTAGCAAGAAGGACGGTAAGGAATCTAAAACCCAGGGACAGAGTTAAAAAAAATAATAACAACCGTAAAAATATGTGCACGTTAATTTTTTGCTACATATTTATATAAAACAATAGTCCCAGTTTCGGAAAAATTACATCGAATTACTTTTATTGAAACAAATTTATACAAACAGATCCAAACTTAAAAATCAGAATCAGGAATACAGGACGCTATAGGAATTTTGTGGTATATTTGGACACCGACATCGTCCAAAACTTATTTATGTCGTTAATATTGTTATGCAGTCATGCAATTGTATGTTTTCCAGTATAAGAAATACCCCCCCCCCTATTAGAATATGTACTAAAATAAAAACTATTATTCAGGGACTTAAAAGTCAAGAGATTGTGAGAATGCCTCATAAACACTAGCGCAATGTACGTACAATCAATAATTTAAAAAATATATATTTAAATGTTCAGACTATATTTATATATTTAACAAGAAAGAAAAATCCTGCCTTAGATTATGAAATACTTTCCAATACTTCCAGAATACTTTAATAATGCTTTGGTGTTCAATAAGGTTAATAACATACGTAAGTAACCAAGAAACGCCTAACATATTTGAAAAACAGGATTGAGCAATTACTGTCCATAGCCGAAAAAGTACTTCAATTCTTCTGTGCGGTGCTATATTTTATCTATACATTTATATAAATTCTACATAGTATGTTAAAATTTAGCTTTGTAACTAAACATATAATAGGGCGAAAACACCGTCAGCAATTTTTATCAGTAGGCAAAAAAAAAAATATTTGAATTCTTTTGAACAGTCCTGTATATGAGACCCGTACCCGCACCCTCCCTTCTTATATACATATCCAGTGCCAGTAGTGAGAAAAACTTAGTTAAACTAAAAAAAAACGTATATCATAACTGAAAACGCACTTCCAGAAATTATCGCTAATAGACTGTACTTCTGTATTGTATATTTTGTGTGTTCTTGTAAATGAACTATAAATGATATGCACATCATATTCTACAATAAGTATTTGGTATTAAATCTCCGTGATGTATGTCATTTTCATTATATTTGAAATAGTGTAACATCATTCAAATATTCTGTAAACAGTTTTCCCCGTGGACTATTATGTAATGTAATTTGTTTGTGTGGTTCTGTAAATGAGTAATAAATGCTTTGTACCCCATAAATTCATATCAATTTTAATATATTTGAAATGGTGCAACATTATTAAAATGCATTTGATTCTTTCTCAATGACCGTAATCTAACGGAATACTTTTGGCTGTTTCTGTGAATGAACTATAAATGTTACAGGCTTCAATTTTAATAGGGATCATGCTATAGTAAATGTCAATAATATGTTAAAATTACTGAGCAATTCAAGTATAATTACGAAAATTAGAGCACGGACAGACAAACCGAAGTCATAAATATTTTCAACTGTGTTGCAGAGTATTAAAAAATTCATAGCAATCCTTTATCACTTAATAAATAGAAAGAAAAAATAGCTACAAAAAGTATTTTTGTTTCTTTCTCATTACTAGATTGAGATAATGGTATTACTATATATGAAAATTTAGTGCTGTTAAGGTAGAAAATGAATGTTTGAACTATTATACTTTTTCATATGAGCGATGTCGTGTTTTTATTACTGGATATAAATAAATAAATAAGAATTTCAGAATTTAATTTCCTCTACTTCACCTTAATTGAAAAAGGAAAATTCTAATTTTATCGTTCCATTACAGTATTTAAAGTTGTTAAAAACTATAAAAAAGTAAAAAATAGAGTCTCAACAACGTGAATCTTTCCGATACATTCTTACATAAAAACTTTAAATTTGCTTACATTACTATTCAATCGAATATCGTTTTTATTTTAATATAGTTTGAATTACAGGGTGGCTACTAAATACTGTTACAAATATAATGTCATTTTATTTTACAAATAGAAAATAGAAAATGATAACTACACTAACATGATGAACATCAGAGATGAAAGTTTAACCGGAAATAATTTTAATCAAATTCGCCGCCATCTTTATCTATTACCAAAGATAATCTCTTTTACCATTGTCCGACTGCGGCACGAATCATTTTAAGAGGTAGTCGGTACCATTCACGCAATATGGAAGCTTTGAGAAAGTCCATACTTCTGTGTTTGTTGCTATTTACTCCCCAGACGCAATAATCTAACAGATTTAGATCCGGTGAAGGTGGCCAATCTTCTTGCATGATAAAGTTTGGACAGGTGACAGGGAGCCTATGTTGATTTATCTCGGTGCGAAGATGTAAAATCTTGCAGAAATATCCAATTCTTTTTGGTATACAACCTGTCAGCATGTGGTAATAAATGTGTAGCCAATATGTACTGTTTGTAATATTCGCATTAATTTTTATCCCTTTATGGATGAACTTCAAAGGCAATTTTCCATTGTTTGACATTGCAGCCCAAACCATAACAGAATTCTTGTTCTGAAAGCATTTAACAATTCGAAAAGTTTCAGGTATATCCTCGAGGGTTGCTAAATATACGATATCATTTTTAGCATTATAATACTGTGAAGTGCAAAATAGCTTCCCATCAGAAAATATTATTCTATCAACACTTTTCCTACCGTGCCGCTCCTTCTTTGTAATTTTTTTATACTTTGTGCAGCAGTCAATCCTTAAATTTTTCTTTTGCGATAAGGGCAATAACCCAGATCTTCATATATAATAACTTGCATAGTTCTGCTATTCACGTTCTCTTCTGCAGCCATTTTATTTGCAGAACGTTGCGGATTTCTTCACACATTTTTGTGAATTATTTTGATGCGCTTTATTGTGAGAACTGAGCATGGACGACCAGACCAAATCGATATTTACATAGCTATTAGTATCCAATAATCGATTTATAGTTTTATATATAAATATTCCATAAAAACCAGGGCATTTTATTTGCTTAAAGGTTTTACCTGAAAAAAACCTGCGATCAAGGAGCTGTTTAATCATCATTCTTTTGGCTTTCCTTTTTTAAATAATTTTAAATATTCGCTTTATAACCAGATTCGTCTGCACTAATAGAAATTTGCCAAACCCTAAAATAGAGAAATAAATTGTTTTCCCAAACGATTAAAATTAATTCGTATTTTTGGGAGTGTAACAGTATTTAGTAGCCACCCTGTATAATAGAATCGCTAGCAGATGGCAATTATTTCCTAATTGTTGTATCTAAAACAAATCCAAAATACTAACTTTAGCATCATTTTCAGAATAATATTTTGCATTCATCAGAAAAAGAGAAAAGGTATTCGATTTTTTATCATCTGAATAAGAATATCGTTAAATTTCGTGTTAAAAAATATACATATATGATTTTCAAAATATGTATTTCCCTCAGTATTTGCCTGGAGGCAAAGAGTATATTGTTTTATGTTGTAGGATGACCATTTTTTTTCCAATACGCCTTTCTGGTGGCAACATCATCACTCTGTTAAGTGATTTCGATTTTTCAATTGAGTGAAGTATAGCCTCTTAAGCAGATGAATAAGGAAGACTAGAATTTATCAAGATTTCCAACAGTTTTAAACGTTTTCCAGATTGAACAAAATTTTATTAGATTTACGAAAAGGCTTATCCGCAGACATACTAAAGTGTTGGGTAGAATTATACATATAGTAAAATAAAAATATAGTAATTTTTACTATAGCCATGGGCAGAATGCAGGAAATTTTTGTCATATCTTTGGGACGCTTCAAAATATTTTAAAGTATAACATTTTCGTGCATTAAATGAGCGGAGGTGTTTAATGAGCACGGTACAAAGGATTTAAGAGGGGAGAATGAAGTGTCATAACATGTTTTCATGTTCACACTTTAAAACCTGTCTACACAGAGGGTGAGGCGCAAGTTAAAGGTGGGGTGGTTTACCATGAGTCATGGATTATAGAGATTTGCTGTCAAGAAAAAGAAAATGAGGAGAGAATCATCCTGTGAAATAATATACTATTATGGGATTTTTTTCAAAAAGATAATGAACTCAGAATAAATATAACCACTTTTTACGAATAAAACGAACTTTTAAACAAAAATATTTGCTGTGCATTTAAATGCAGATGTACAATTATCCATCTTCTGCTAAATGAAAAAAAAAAAAAAAAAAAAAAAAAAAAACAGCAAAATAATGATGCAAACTGGCGAATCTATTAAGGCGACTACATCGAATTGCTTTTGAATGAGCTAATTTCCCACTTTTATAGAAAGATAGCCCCTAAATGGCGTCTGAATATTAAATCAACCACTCTGAGCAACAGAATGAGAAAAAGTATATATTTTAAAATTATTATTCATTTATTGCCTCACTGAGTGTACACCTGTCTTTATCATTCATAATATGAAATGAAATAGGGAAAAAACACAGAATACGTATAAAAATTAAATATTAAACAATGTTTATTCTAAAGACATCATCATATTTTTAAAAAAGAAAAGAAAATAATAGGAACAAAAATCAGGTATTGTTGAGTTTTATTCCATTTTCGGCGTTGAATTAAATTCACAATAATTTAATACGAACCATTAGGGAATCGCAGATGAAGAAAAAAAAAACTTTTTGTTGTGAAATTTTAGCCCTCTAAGATAACAGGAAAGTTTGCCTAAAATAGCCCTAAAATTTGAAAAAAATTACAGAAATGTAAAATTTATAGATTTTTTTTTTCTCCCGAATTTCGATACAGTTACTAATGTTGGTTTATATATATTCTTGTGGACATGCTTACTTAGAATATAAACACAAATGAGTATATTAATTGTATTCTCATCTTCTTATGACTTAAAGTGAATTCTTCTTACATGCCTCTGAAGATTATAGTAATAATTAGTTTGATTTTTTTTTCAAAACAAATTATTTAAGCGTCCTAAAATGACGCTATAAAAAACAACGATTTGTAAAAAATTAAATAATCAAAGTATGATCAATTTGGGATCGATATAAAATGTAATAAAAGTGTAATATTCTTTGTTAAATACTATTTTTTGAAGAAAATGTTGAATATCGAAATATCGATGCACAATATTTTCAGTTAAGGGGATTCTTCACGCGCTTGAAAACACACGCTCAGTAATGTTAATCCTACGAGCAAGTTATTTTCAAATTTCTCGTTTCAATTTTAATATTTTTAAACGCTTTTTTCTGCGTAGGATAGCTGAGCTCAATATTTAATCTGACTCTTTTTTATTTTTTCAATTTTGGTTGTAGATTTTTTTTTAAAAGTACTTTCAGCTTCGAAACTGGTTTCGATTCCCCTTAAGGCTTTTTGTTCTCAAATGCCCGCCGACTGAAGCATAATTTTCTAACACTCATTTGAAATTTGAAGTTAGTTTTTTGACGAAAGTGTATAAATTCGAACATATTCTTTTCGAAGTGAAAATACTTTGCAATTTTTTTTTCTTTCGATATACAGTCGAACCTCGTTAACATGAACCTCAAGGGGAATCAAAATTTTGTTCATGTTAACAGTAATTCATGTTATCGATATCAAATCTGTGTATTCGTTTTTACAGGGGGCTGTGAAAACAATTCATGTTAAAAGTAATTCACGTTAAGCGTGTTCATGTTAACGAGGTTTGACTGTAATACGATTCCAATTTGAGTTGCTTTTATTTGTCTCATAAGCCTCTTTTATTCAAGTTTTATCGCTACCCCCCCCCCTTTTTTTTTCTCTTGAAAATCTTGTGGCTTTACGGAAAAACGAAAAACACATTCATATTTCTAGTGTATAAAGAAGACTGCCTGCAAATTTCGTGAATTTACGATTTAAATTGACTAGGGAATTGTGCCAGACAGTTAGAAGCTTAGATTTATAAAAAGATTAAAACAGCCCAAAACATCCATTTTAATTTTTTTAGAAAATCCAGTGTCTTTATAGAAAAACGAAACAAAACAAACCATTATTTTTTCTTAACGATTTTACTTAACGTAGCTTTTCAGCTTAAATTTATCGCGAAATAAAAAACTGGAATAACAAAATGTATTATGTGTAAGGAAAGAAAATACGTGTAGATCGAATATTAATACTGTGAATTGTTAATCTACAAAAAAAAAAAAAATAAATAAATAAATAAATTCATTTTAAACATTCCTTCTCGTCCCAGTCTCAACAATAGGTTACATTTTTCTTTTTCTTTTCTTTTCTTTTTATTCTTTTATAGATACAATGCATCAGATTTAACAAAAAATAAACAAATTGGTATTATTCCTTCTAAGTTCATTATTTTGATAAGAAAGGTAATTCGTAGAGAAAACTTAAATTTCCTTACCGAACGTAATTAAATGCATATGAGATAACTATAGCAATATTGCCAAGAAAATACTGAAAGCATAGGTTAAAAAATGCACAAGTGCTATAATATATTTCCTATGTTCATGCGAGGTCCAAACCCAAACCATTCAATGAAGACTATCAAAATTTTTTAATGTCCCACCTAACAAAGTGAAAACGGAAGAAAGAGGATAAAGAAGCACATAGAAACGACTAGTAATCTGCCACCAAAACGCAGGATTGGGGGGATGTGGGGGGGTAGTATGTAGTCTGGATAATGTGAAAAGCATTTATGTTAGACATGTTTAAAAACATCAGAATAAATCCTGAAATTCAGAAGCAGACTTTTCGGAAACACGGAAATTAATTATTACGAAAGAGTGAATCAAGAGTGTTAATCATTGTTTTATTTTACTATTTTTACTTTCTGCTATCTTTACAAGAAGAAAGTATTGGATTCGTGAAATTTTTTTACTTCTGGTTTTCGACGGATTTATACGTTTCAGAATGTCCTGAAAACTATTTGATGGTTTTTAGAAAATGTCTGTCTGTGAGTCTGTCTGTCACTCTGTAAGTCTGTGTGTGACAAAAATTTTGTGGGCGCTCTATCTCAAGAACTAAAGCACGGAATTTCACAAAACTTTAGCTTCAGTTAGACCTTGATATAAACTGATTCTGATTAGTTTTGGGGGAAAATCGCCTCACAGGTGGCACTAATATGCTGCATTATTCATGATTATCGCAATAGCTCTAACTCAAGAAAAAATACATGAATTTTCATCAAACTTCAGATTCAGTAAGTCCCTGATATACATTAGTGCTGTTTAATTTTTGGTGTGAATTGCCCAACATGTGGCGCTGTTGTGCTGCATTTTTCACGATTTCCACAATAGCTATAGGGAGATGGGGGCATATGTGAACATCGCAATTTTTCGATAGTTATTATGTCTTTTTATTTGAAAAAAATTACTAAAGATGATAGCACCTGTAGACATATGGTAAAATTTTTTGGAAGCTCTATGACATTTTGTTTGTCCTTTGTAGCAAAAACACTGTTTTTAGATATCAAAAGTAAAATCTTTGTTCCAAGTTGATAAGCGAGTAACTTTATTTATTTATTCATTTATTTGAATTTGAGTGTTTTAACGTATACTATGAATACTAATAAACATTTTTGGTAAAGTTCTTTTTCTTCTAAAATTGAGAAATTTTAATAATTTATCAATTTAACAGAAGCAGCAATGTGGGGCAGTTGTGAACAGACCAGTTGAGGCAGATATGAACAGTTGATGAGTGCCCAAATAATCATTCTGTGATTCTGTTTCTTTCAGTTAACTTAATGAGAAATAATGCGAGTTCCATTACCTACAATGTTTCTGAAATAGAAGATATTTTTCTCGCACGAAGTTGATTTTGTATTGAAACTTCCACAAACACAACTTTCAGCAAATACATAAAGAGCAGCAACCTCATTTATGTTCAATTGTACTTTAAATAAATTTAATGTTTTCTAAAATGCAATAAGTGTTACGTATTATTTTACTAAACGGTTTACAACAATATTTTTTATGCATTGTTAATACAAAAGTATTACTTTGAACAACTTTGCAAATTTTTCTATTACATTTGTTCTAAACTTGCAATGATGGCTTACTTCCATCTCTAAAACAGTTATGTATATGATGCTTTGAATGGAGATAGAATTACCAGTAATATTTTAAGAAAAAAAAAGAATTTTAAACTGACAACTTCCGTAAAATCCCGATTGTACACCCCCCCCCCCTTTCTTTCAAAAGTAAAAGAAGTTGGTGTGTGGGGGGGGGGGTTATAGTCGAGATTTTTTTTTCATTAAAAAACCCTTCTTTATCTATAATTTAAAAGTAAATAATGCAAATACAGAAGTGAGAATCTTTCGTATTTCGGCAGATTTCTGATAAATAGTATGTAAATGCCCCCTCCCTAAAAATCCCCCCAAATAAAAACCCTTAAGCAAAATTTTAAAGTTTTAATTTCTTTTTTAAAATTGCTTCTTTATTTTTGTTTATTTTATTGCAACAATACCTAATGAATCATCTAAGCCTCCCCCCCCCCCCCCGATCTACTTATTTTCATTTTATAATCTTTTGCTTAAACATATCACACAGAAATATATATGTATATTTCTTTATGGTGAATTTAAAAGATATTTTAACGAATGATTACGATGACAAATGAATAATAGACTTCAAAACATGTTAAAGGATATATTTTCCTTGTGTTCACATGTGCCCCACGTGTGTTCACAACTACCCCGCTGATGGGGCACATGTGAACAAATTTTTGAATTTATAAAACTATTAAAAAATGTAAGAAGAACGATACAGGTGATTTTTAAAAAATGAACATTTCTTCATTTTTAAACGTAAAAGCAAAATATGGGCAGGCCTGACTATTAAAACAATTAGAAATCGAATGGCATTTTTAATAAATAATTTGCTTAAGTAGTTATAAGCAATTTTTAATACGTAGCGGTAAATTTTATCTTTTCCCGTGCCGTCTCGTCCGGCAATTCCGCTCAAAATGCAAATTTGACAAAATTTTCTAAAAGATACTTTGCCTTTATCAAAGAAACTGGAAAATACCATTCGATTACATAATAATAAGAAAACTTGCCAATTCCATGAGTTTGCGAACAAAAATGAATTCAGAAATGTATGAAATGACAGAAAGTATCTCCTTTCATTTTCAGAACAATGCTATAAAATGGAGGGCTCGTTTGTAAAACAATTAAATAGCAAAATGTAATTTCGAGATATTAAAGATTCAAGTTTTTAAAAGAAAACTATATTATCCTCTCGTAAACTGTCGTGATTGCTTCCTCTAAAACAGCTGATTTGTTAAAGACTGTATCCTCCATCATCCTTAGTTGCACTTATGTACTACGCATTTTGTATGATGCATTTTATTTTCTTGGACTTACATGCAAAATTTTCTTTTTTAAAATTCATATTTAAAGTTTATGGCATAACTTTTGAAATTCACATCTAATATTATGACATATATGATTTTAAAAAAAACTTGTGCATTTAGAAAGGTGTCGGGATGTTGTTAACGATTTTACATGAGAATAATAATAATAATAATAATAATAAATAAAAAAATTAGTTACCCATTTTTACACAGTTACCAATTTTATACCCGAATCCTTCATATGTTCATATGTAATCAGTACATTGTATATGTCTCTAAAATTATTGAAACTGCTCAAAGCATTAGATTTAAAACTACCAGGTTATTTTAGAATGAACTCATTAATAAATATTTAAAATAGCACACGTTACAAGACGTATTCATATGTTGCTTGTATCTAATTTTATTCAGTAGAGACCCCTTGCATTGACGTAACGTTGCTATTAGCAACGACTGATACTATAGCTTCTGGAGCACACACGTGGAGCACAGAACCCCCCCGTTTGCCGTTATAAGCACGTGTTATCTTTCTCTTCAATTTAGAGCTTCCTTATTTTTATTATTATAGTGCAAATAAGTCTAAAAAATCAAATGGAGAGCACCATATTCGCCTTATATTTGGGCGCCATATGAAGCCATTTCAGACATGTGACGTCATGTGCAACCCGTCTATAACATACTTACAGTTTTAACGCTTTTAATCGGTAGTTTTGTAGTTGACATCTTTTAGACTTTTTTCTTACCACTATTTTTTAAAAGTATTTTTCGTCTTACCTGTCACCAAATGTCGATGATTAAATAAGGTGAAGATTGCAATTAAAGTATAGTAGCAGAAAAGCTCAAAAGTTGTCATACCACTACCATACCTAATTTATCAAAGTTCTTTTTCTATGTTAAAGTTGAAATGCATATTAACTTACGAGATTCAACATTTAAGTTACTATTTATTAATTTCGAAATAATTAATTATAGAAATATGTTAAACATTTATAAAAGATCTTGTTGCAGACAAAGATTTGTCTCAAATTTCTCAATGTACTCCTAGATTTTTTTAGGTTATTTTTCGGTTTCTTATTTTCTTGGTAAATATTTTATTATGAAGTATTTGATTTAGTACTGTTTGGCAATTTTCATTTCTGTATCTAACCATGCCATTTTAATTGTTTTGTTTGTTTGTTTTTTGTGTGACGGAAGAAGGGGGGGGGGGGGGGGTGGACGACGTGCTTTCTTTGCTCTTTTTTTTTATTCAATGCCAATAGTATGCCAAAGCTTGGAGATGTATTTCATGACGAAGTACCCACACAAATAGAAAAAAAACACGTGTGTTTATTACTTCTGTTGTTTCTCTTTTATTGATCTGAAGACTAATGAATAGGTTCGTCTTTTATAAATCCTTGAACTTGAAACATCTGAATGCTAAAGTGTTGGTGTTGTTCATTACGTTGATTTTTACAAGTCAAGTATTTAATAAAAATTACATTATAAAAATATAAAACAGTGAAGATCAGTCCAGCTCCACGGATTTTTGTGATAAAGTTTATTGAAATTATAGATATTAAGCGAGTATGTATGACCATTGGAAAATCAGAAAATATTACAACCTTGCTGTTCCTAGAAATAAAATATTGTGGTGAAATTATTAGACAACGTATTTCATTTCTTGTTTTACTGCCATTAAAAAAACCTTCAACGGCTCTGCAGAAAGTAAGACCTGATTTTTGCCTAACTTTGTTCCTAAACTTTAGTTTAATAAATAAATATGTAATATTAAGAACAATACTTATCCTTTAATAACACATGTGTCGACATCTGTAATTAGAAATATAAAATATGAATGTTGTAATGACAACATAACTTTTTCCTTTGAAAAGCCTGATTCATTTGAAACAATTGTTATACGAATCGCTTTAATAATCGTGTCTGTATATAGAGAAATGATTGAAATACCACTTTGTCTATGTTTTCTTAGATAAAATTAGAAAAAGTAAGGGCTATAATTTATGAATCTAGGAAAAAAGGTGACCGGAAAAAACGGGACCGGAAAAAACGTGACAAGGAAAAAACGGGACCGGAAAAAACGTGACAAGGAAAAAACGGGACCGGAAAAAACGTGACAAGGAAGTTTTAAATATTGAACTTGTTGATAAATAAATGCTAAAAACTAAAGTAAAGTTTTTCCACTGTCAGTTTCTTGCAGCGTGGGGGGGGGGGGGGGCAGAGTTAATGGGTGAGTAAGACATTTCTAAGATTTAGTCCAAAAAAACAAAATTTTAATATTTCATTAAGAGAAGTTTAACATGACTTCTACAAGGAACAAGCTGGTACTTTGTACGGGGGGGGGGGGGAAATTAAGGAAATACAATTTATAGATTCTTTCAATTCGCTATTGATAGTTTATATATGAGCAAAGATGTTTATAAGGCGGAGGGGGAGGGAAAAAATTACGTACACAGCTTGTAAAGGGAATAAAATAAAGACGAAGAGAGGAGGCATTTTCTTTAGAGGAATTTTTCCATTATCCTGCTTTTTGCTCGCAGGCTATCAAAGCCCGAGGGCTAATGTGCGCGCAGGTTCTGTATGTATGTATGTGTGCACTTACGTCTGTATGCACGTAACGCGATAACTCTTGACAGAAACATCCGATTTGCTTTAATTTTTTTTCCAGGTTCATTCTGATAAGGTGCTTTTCTGATTAGTTTTGTGGTTGTTGGTTAAGAGTAAAGGGGGGCTACTATGGGTTTTTCATGCAAAATTATTTGATTTGCTCCAAAATTGGTATACCGATTTATTATGTTAAGGAGCTTCCATGATTAGTTTTGGAGGTTCATTAATTAATTATACACGGGGGAAAGGGGGCTAGACACCTCTTAATTTAGATAAATGGGTTTTTCATGCAGAGTTATTCGATTTGCACCAAATTTAGTATACCGGTTTATTATAATAAGGAGCTGCCTTGATTAAATTTGGAGGTTTATTGGTTAAGTATGAAGAGGGGGGCGGGGGCTAGTCCCCCCCTTAATTTAAATAAATGGGTTTTTCATGCAGAATTTTTCGATTTGCTTCAAGTTTGATATCTCGGTTTATTCCGATATGGCGCTTCCTTCATTAGGTTTGGAGATTCGTTGGTTGAATATAAAAGGGGGGAAAGAGGGGGGGCAAGTCCCCTCTTCTTAATTTAGATAAATGGATTTTCATGCGGAATTATCCAATTTATTTTACAGTCGTGGCCAAAAGTTTAGGACCACCGTGCAGAAACTAGCGTTTTTAAAATTGAAACCACTGATAACGTCATAAATCAAATCGATTTTCGTCAGATGGCGTCATTCCGTCTGACAGTGGAGTTACTGTATTCGCTTTTCGTTTGAACTTTGAGTAATAAATGTCGCAGACGCAATTTATTGTCTGGATCTTAAATTTCAGTGGTGGTTCTAAACTTATGGCCACGACTGTATTTTTTTCTATGTTCATTCTGATAAATGGGTGGGGCTGGTATGGACAACAGGGGTAAACTAGAATCCCTTAGGTTTGAGTAACAAAAGGGCTTAGGTTTGAGTATAGTAACAAAAATGTAAACTTGTATTGTAATTTTGACACGCTATGCCAGATAAATAGAAAGACATTTAGGATATGCTCGTAAATATGAACTTCATCCCTATCCCTTTGTATTTAAAGAGAGAAAAATGGTTTGTAAACTTTATCAAAATCCATGAATGTGTTTCAACGAAACTTATTGCACCTGTAGAATGCAATAGATCTTGAAATACCCGGAAAACCTCCTTATTTGTCACAAAAGGTTCAGTTAAACAATTTTTCTTTTGTGTTTTTTAAAGGATTTTATAATGTTTCATTTTCTACTTCTAGATCTTAGCTTTTAGTCTTCGTAATATTCTTCTTTTCTATTACATTACTTCACGAATAGTAATTTCTATATAATTTCTTAATAGTATTCTTAATTGTATTGATTTTTAAGAATAGTCTTAGTTTTTTGAATTTTTACATTAATTTGATATAAAAATAATTATTTCTGACAACGACAAGAAGAAATTTTTGGCAGTGGGACGCATACTTAGTGCATAAAACTGGAAAGCAATTTATTCGTTGGAGATAGACGAAACATAAATTAGACTGCGTTTTAATTTTTCTATGTGATCGGTGTCCTTGTAACCGAAAAAAAAAAAAAAAGTCCTTAACTGGAAACACTTTTTACGAGAAATGCTATCAAACCGTTATTTACAAAAAGTAATATTCACTTCTTTTAATGATAGAAAATCTACGAATATATTAAAGAAAAGATTTTTTTTAAATGTTTTTTTTTTCTTTTTTTCTTTTTTTTTTTAAGTGATATGCTTTAGTCTGCCATAAAGCACGTTTCCAGATCAAGTTAAATAAATCTACAGTAAATTTATGATTGTAATATCATAGATACTAAGATTTAAATTTTTAAAGCAAAGTGTATAGATAACATTGCTACATGAAACTTTTGAAATAAATTTTCTTTCTTACCCGCTATTTATTACAAGCATTGTTTGACCTCGTGATCGAGCATTTCTTGATGTTGCTAAAATTCTGTAATTTTGATATGAATTTCTATAATATTGAAAGTTTCGATTTAGGCAATATTTGTAGAAATGTTGTAGATTGCAAAGAATCGGATAAAAAGAGTTGACCACTGTTAGGGAGAATGTAGAAAATATATCTAATTCTATATATTTTTTTTTGGAACTTTGAACAAGAATGCCGTTGCGTGGAGGGGGGGGGGGGGGGGGGTAGAAAAACTAGAAAACTGGAATTCTGATTTATCTTTACAAGAAGACTGGATTCGTGAAAATTTTCGACTTTCGGTTTTCGACGGATTTACACATTTTAGGGGTCAGAGATTCCGAAAAACATGTTTTTACAAAATGTCTGTCTGTGAGTCTGTCTGCCTGCCTGTATGTGAAACAAATTTTGTAGGCACTCTATCTCAAGAACTAATGCACGGAATTTAATAAAAATTTATATTCAGTCAGTCCCTGTTATAATTTGATGTTTATTAGTATTTGGTGTAAATCGCTCAACAGGTGGCGCTTCAATGTTGCATTTTTTTACGATTTCCGCAATGGCTCAATCTCCAGAACTAATGCACGGATTTTCATCAAACTTTAGATTCAGTTAGACCTTTACGTGAATTGAAGTTTTATACATTCAGTGTAAATCGCTCAACAGGTGGCGCTGCTGTACTGCATTTTTTTACGATTTACGCAATAGCTCTATCTCAAGAACTAATGCACGAATTTTATCAAACTTCAAATTCAGACCTACTTTGATATAAATTGGTGCTAAATTGATGTAATTTCTAGTACTATTTAAATGACGTGATTTACATAGAAGAAAGTTTTGAGATGGCCACAACATACTAGTTTAGAATTTAGTGTCACCACCGATTAAAAAAATTACTTATACAAATATAGATAGTACAGAACACATTTCAGTTTTAAGACTTAAAACATACGCTTTTATTTTATATAAAATAACGTCACTCGCATCCGTTTAAGAATTCCCCATTTATCATCCAGTCTTAAACAACATCTATAGAAAAGTATGCATATGGCGTCACTATCTCGGAATAACACAGAAATCCAACAAAAAGTAATGTCGTCATTCAAGAAACTTGACAAAATAAATCAGCTATCTGATGATTCATATGCCTTCATTTGTTTGCAACATTAATATAGATACTTAAAATCGAATATAGTTTGTTATAGCTCCATGT
The DNA here is from genome assembly GCA_963932465.1 of Maratus speciosus. NCBI lineage: Eukaryota > Metazoa > Arthropoda > Arachnida > Araneae > Salticidae > Maratus > Maratus speciosus. The sequence continues at coordinate 520,775,757 of OZ010795.1, read as the reverse complement.
TTTATCAGAAATCATTCATTCATATTTTTTCAAAATAGCACATTCAATTTTTATGGGAAAATGGCAACAAAAATATATTAATCTATTATTTTTCCAACTATTTTTTCTTTACTTTCTACAGAAATGGAGTACTTCTGTTGCCAACGTTAAAGGAATGAAGTTAAAAACTACAAAATTTAACCGATACATCTATTTTGTTCTACGGCTGGCTTATATAACGGAACATTATTTTTAGAGACGACACTATAATTGCTGCCCGAAAGAAATAGCATAACGGTGGCTAAAAAAATACATGCAGAGATTTTAAAGGGCATGAAAAAAAAAGTGAATAAAACAATATTTTTTTTTTTTTTTTTTTAGTATTTTTTAGCATCTAAAAATGCCAGATGATAAGGCGAGATTTAAAGAACAAACAGAAAAATAATAGATAAAATATTGACATATGTATCATAAGTCCGATGTATCATAAGTTTTATGCCTGATGCTAAGACAGTATGGATTTTAATTTGCTAATTTGTTTTTTTTTTTATTTTTCCTCAATCCTTTTTAATCTTGTTTTATTTTGAACTTAATTGGAGTTGAATGGTTTATTTCTCTGTTTTATGTGTGTGGTAGCCCCAAATTCATATTCTTTAGCTAATTTATGGCTAATATGAAGATGAAACCACACATTTTATTTGTGGAACTTTAGGCACTTGGGACTCGGTGATTCTGTCTAAGTTCTACAAATTTCCATTATCCCATTTCTGTTATTCAATTTCTGCTGTTTTTTACTATGTTTTTGGAATCTATATTAAGTGTGTTGGAGGGGGGGGGGGGGAACTGTATTTTTGTCAATTTGTTAATGTCATTTTATTCATAATTTAACAGTTTTTGTTTGGTGGTCGGTAATGTTTATTTAATTTATATATATATAAAAAAATTGTAATAGCAATATTAAAAATATTTTATTTAATTTTTAACTAAAAATATCTTTTATGAAATTTCCAAAATCTTATTACTCCTTTTATAGGAAAATTAGACACATTAATAAAAAATGCAACCTTGAGTTTTTTTCATAAAGTTTTTCATTATTCTCAGGGAATATAATTTTTCACTATGTATACTGTATAGTGATAAAGTGAAGAGATAAATCTTAGTAAAAGTTAAGGAACAAAAGAGAGGTAAAATAACTAAATAATTTATTATAAATGTATTTTTGTTTTGATATCAACATTTCATGATTGAATATGTAATTGTACAATTTACAATAATGTTTCTCTCTCCCCAACTTTATTCATAAGGTTCACATTTGTTTTGTTTTTTTTTTGTTTGTTTTTGTTTGTTTTTTTGCCACTTTCATGTCTATATTTGTTTTTTTAGCACTTTTAATAAAGCAAAATTTATTTCCTCGAATAAAGTGAAGAAATATTTTCACTCCTTGAAAACAATCCTTGCTATATCTTTGCTAAATATAAAACTATAAACTGTTGATATATCCTTGCCAACTGAATTGGGTAAGGGAACATAGAGGGGTAAAACTGCCCCCTCTCTGAAACCATTTTTCTATTGCGTTTTTTTTTTTTTTTTTTTTTTTTTTTTTTTTTTTTTTCCAAAAATAGTAGTTTCTGTAAAATTGCTTAATTGAATTGATTTTTAAGAAATAATTTCAGCTATTGGATTTTTGCATTAACCTTGATGATATGGAAATAATTATTTCCAATAAAGACAAGGAGAAATTGCTATTGGCAGGGTACGCTTACTTAGTGCATACAACTGGGAAGCAATCTATCCGCTGGAGATGCACCAAACAAAAATTAGAAAAGGTAAACAATTCATTTTTTAAAGTTTATATGATATTTATGATATTTTTGGAATTATTATTATGGACCTTTCTAAATTGTTTTATTTTTATAAACATGTTTCTAAAGAGAAAAGGTCCTGCTTTCATTACTAGAAACTGTAACATCACGAATTTACTTTAAATTATGATACTTATGAAAGCTTGTTTAAAAGTTTTTTATTCAATAATAATTTCGACGGAAAAAAAAAAAAAAAAGAATAACCAATTATTTCTGCGCATCCTTATTCATTCTTGTCACCTATAAAATGAGAAGTTTGAAATTTATATTCAATAATTTTCTATTTTTATTAAAATTTAATATATATATATATATATGTTTTATTAAGGCTGTTCTCAACTGCTCTGCTCAACAAACGCAAAACATTTTGACACATTTACAAATTCATTTTTTAACGTAAAGATATAAAATTGGAAAGCCTGAGTATGGAAGTGATTTGGAATCGAACTGTGTTTTCCATTTTTTGATCCATAAATTACCTATTGAGTTATAAGCGATTTTGATCACGTAACAAACACGTTTTTCACCCCTTTTTGAGTGGTTATTCTTCTTTCGCGCGGAAATTTGTTTCCAAACGCTCACTTTGACACTATTTTCTAAAAGATCTATTGCATTTGAAAAAAAAAAAAAACGAATAAAACAGCTCGATTACATAGTTTCTGAACAACTACACCTTCCCAGTTGTATGCACTAAGTAAGCGCACCCTGCCAATAGCAATTTCTCCTTGCCTTTATTGGAAATAATTATTTCCATATCATCAAGGTTAATGCAAAAATCCAATAGCTAAAACTATTTCTTAAAACTAAATTCAATTAAGCAATTTTACAGAAACTACTACTTTTGAAAAAAAAACCGCAATAGAAAAAAAGAATATTCCGAAGACTATAAGCGAAGGACTGGAACTAGAAAATCACTCGTTAAAAAGCTCTTTGAAAAATACAAAAGAAAAACGTTTAGCTGAACCCTTTGTGACAAATAAAGAGGTGTTCAGGGTATTTCAACATTTATTGCATTCCTGGGTGAAATAAGTTTCGAACTGAAACCTATTGAAGAAATAATTATTGGATTTTGATACAGTTTTCAAAACATTTTCCTTTCTTTAAATACAAAGAGATAGGGATGAAGTTCATATTTTTTTATTACAACGGTCTTTAGAATGTGGTATAGCTTGTCAAAATTACAATACACGTTTACATTCTTGCTACTAGAGCCTAAACCCTTTTGTTATCCAAACTTAAAGGGGTGTAGTTTGCCTCTATTGTCCATATTCGCCCACACACAGTGACAATAGATAATTCAATGATAAAACCCTGAGGAAATCCCTGAGTAAAATGTCATACTTTAAAATGTCATACTATGTGCGCTTTTTTTTCCGCGATTCCAGTATCTTATAGAAATGTTTATTTTAATTTATTTTGTTTAGTTTAAATGTTTAGAATAATATATCTGGAAATTCCATGATGAAACCAAGAATTGCAAAAAATTCGACTTCAATCAATTGCTTAATATAACAACAACAACAACAACAAAAAACTATGCTAATTTCTAATTTTAGGCATATCTTAACAAAGATATTTACTTATTATTATTTTTTCTTTATTTGTTCTGTTAATATCTGAAAATACTAATGACACTGATCAGGACATAAAAAGTTATAAATTGATAAGTGATTCAGAAAGTCTAAAAAAAGTTATTATTATTAATAATAATATAATTTTATGTTAATAAACAAAAAATTCAAATAGCGTTAAATAAAATAAAAATAATAAAAATAAAACTTTCCGATCGAATCTACTATAACTGACTTCTTTAAAATTTACAAAAAAAAAAAAAAAAAAAAAAAAAGTTTATATGATATTATATATGCGTAAGTGGAAAAACAAGTTGTTATGTAAACGAGCATTCTCGTATGCGAACATTCACAACATTTTTCAATATTTGCATTCTAATTATCAACCGAAAACATTCTTATTCACATAATGTCCAAATTAAGTAGTAGTGTAAATGTGAATTTTCATATGCGAATATTTAGGAATTTTTTTTTATACTAGAATTCTTAAACATCAAGGGAAAATATTGGTATTACCGTTCGCGAATATCAAATATCAAGTAGTGATGTTAATTAGAATTATCGTAAGCGAATTTTCAATTTTTTTCAATATTAGCCTTCGTAGACATCGACGAAAAATGTTTGTATTCGCGTTCGCGAATCTTAAGTTGAAAGAATCTATAAATTATATTTCCTTAATCCCCCCCCCCCCCCCCGTAGAAAGCACCAGCTTGCCCCTTGTAGAAGTCATGTTAAACTTCTTTAATGAAATGTTAAAATTGTGTTTTCTTGGACAAAATCTTGGAAATGTCTAACTCACCCATTAATTCAAACATCAACGGAAAATGTTGGTATTACCGTTCGCGAACATCAAATATCAAGTAGTGATGTTAATTAGAATTACCGTAAGCGAATTTTCAAATTTTTTTAATATTAGCATTCCTAGACATCGACAAAAAATATTTGTATTGGCGTTCGCGAATGTGAAGTTGAAAGAATCAATAAATTGTATTTCCTTAATTCCCCCCCCCCCCCCCCCCCGTAGAAAGCACCAGCTTCCCTTGTAGAAGTCATGTTAAACTTCTCTTAATGAAATGTTAAAATTGTGTTTTCTTGGACAAAATCTTAGAATTGTCTAACTCACCCATTAACTCTACCCCCTACGCTGTAAGAAACTGACAGTAGAAAAACTTTACTTTAGTTTTTAGCATTTATTTATCGACAAGTTCAATATTTAACACTTCCTTGTCACGTTTTTTCCGGTCCCGTTTTTTCCTTGTCCCGTTTTTTCCGGTCACTTTTTTTCCGTTTACCATAATTTATAGTTGTAAAGTTATCGAAAGAACTAGATCTAAAATGTTTGTATAACGATATTTTCATTAATTACGTTCAGCTTGACATGAAACCCTGATTTCTTAAAAAGTGATTTCGACGATTTCCCAAAAACGATGCGAAACGAAAAAAAAACCCATATTTATGCCATTCTACACTTCCGAAACTTTATCAACACTATTCTGAGAACTCCTCTACTATGGGAAGGAGTTCTTGTTTTATTTACTTTGCTAAGCTTTTCAAGTGGAATAGACAAGTTTTATTCTTATCTTGGAATTGGAGGAGAGACAGGGAATATGCTGTTATCTATTATGTTCTTGAATGGTTTGGTGAAACATCTGCAAATCATTAACCCGTTTGGGACCATGGGTGCATATATGCACCCTCAAAAAGTGCTTACAGCGCTTGAGTTTGATACCAGTAAAAAAGAAAAGTAAAATTGATTTTATTTAATTACGACATTTTCGCGATTTTTAAAGTTAAGTCAAATAATTAACAAAAACTGGTGCCAAACGAATAAAATTCGTGTAAAAGATCCTAGTCCTGAGTGGGTTAAGAAGTGTTTGCGCATACTTGAAAATTATCAGTGGTTCTACAGAGAGAATCCTTTATAGTTTGAGATTTTAAAAGCTTTTATTTAATAGTCTCAACTTCGCATTTTTGGCTTATATAACCTTTTAGTTTTTTTTTTTTTTTTTTTTCCAATGACATTTTAATTTCAATATAATTACCGCACAAGACTTACTCACAATAAAAAAAAAAAAAAAAAAAAAAGTTGAAATTCTTTTAAATTCGAAAAACAAAGCCAAAAATTACCTTATATATATATACTGATCTTACTTCCAAATTTAAATTTATTGTAATACAGATAACTTCGTATAATTATAATTCAAATAATGTGTGTAAATTTTATGTTGAATTACTCAATTTATGTACGTATGCTCTTATATAAAATTAAAATTGTTCATTTCGTGAATTAGATTTCTTTAAGATTAAACTTTAATTTTACAATATTTCTGTAATAAATAAAAATGAACTGCTCTAAATGTGTAAATATATGTGTATATAAATGTGTGTCTTAAATATATAATTGAAAGTCAGCTGTAAATAAGTTTGAACATAAAATTTTGGTGAAAATAAAATAATTTAATTTGGAATTCTTTGCATTCAATAATAAACTTTTTTAAATGTAGCACAAAGTTACTCTTTTAGTTTTAAAAAATATTTTTTCCATATTAAGAAAACTAGGGGATCGTACCCGGACTTCCCGGGTTACAGAATATAGGTGAAAACCATTTTTTTTTAATTGAAAAGTATTTTTTTTTTTACATGCAACGTATTTTTTAGATTGCCCACTAAAAATAATAGAGCATTTTTCATATGAAAAATATGAATTATACAATCAAATAAACTTTTGAAATTTATCAAAAGCGATTTTTTTTTTAATCCTCGTGCTAAGAGTTATTAGCCTAAGATTTTGCTACTTTCTGCATCCTTTTATTTTCTGAGGATTTCAGAGCTTTAAGCGCGTAGTTCAATTACATGTCTGTTAAATTAGTGTTTTATTTATATTATTTTATTTATTTAATCATAGATGAAGTTTTATTTTTGTTTACGGAATATTAGTCGCAAGAAAATGATAAACTCTTCATGTAGTTTTAAGTGCAAACGGATTAATCTTTCTTAATCGAGTTCCACGCGATAAAGATAAATTTAAAAATTAACCTCTCATACCCGCAATCACCCTTTTAAAAAAATTGGTATTTTAATTTGATAATTTTAAAATCATTTAAACTCAAAACTTAAAGTCACGATTGTCAGCAAAATCTTTGGATGTGAAAAGTCGCACTCTTAACTCGAGTTCCTAATCTCAGTACCGGAGAGTAAAAATTACCGTGATTTATGGGGGATTTTTTACGCATTTGTGTTAAAGTTTAGTTTTATCTAAGAAAATCATTGTTTTCTTTTAAATATAACGTCATTTTCACCTACTTAAGCATTTCACTTAGTGTCTGAAACTTAGTACACATACAGAAGGGAAAAAAATATGGAAACTTTATGAGGAAAATGCGTGTTTTCAAAAGCAGTAAGTAATTTTCCGTTCAAAATATTATATCCTTAATGGAATTTTGCGCCATTAAATCCTATACATTTTTTTTATCAACAATTTTGAATTTTTATCAGATAATCACATGAATAAAGATAAATAAATCTCATGACTTCTCTCTTCTCTGCAATAATGAAAGCTATTTCATTACCATCAATTTGAAGAAATTTCATAGAATACTTTTAAAATTAAAATATAATAATGGGATATTTAAAAAACAGCTAGTGCGGAAACATCTACAAAAGAACAGCTTTCAGTTAAAAAAATTATTAGTAAATTTGATTCAGCAGAAAGCTCAGGGCAGATGACTAAAAAACATTCTTGTGTTTTTAAATATATAGATTATATAAAATTATAAAAAAAAATAAATAAAGCAAATTATGTTATTTTGATAAAATTACAGTAATGTGTCTTAAAGAATAGCAAAAAAAAAATTATTAGTAGAGAGAATTTTGGACAAAAACTTGGGGAACTTGATATTATTTTAAACCTCGAATTATTGCCAAGATTTTCTTTGATTGCTTGTCTAACTCGGCGAAGCGAATTCATCCAAGAGAGAATCCTTAAGTTCTGTAATATAAATCACTATTTTTTGGACAAAGAGCATGCACACTGTATGTTACTGCTCTTCCATAAAGTCACTCTAAATGTTTGTAAAACATTGCGTTTTATCAGTGTGTGATTTCGATTACGTTATTTTCAAAGATAAAGCATTTTCACCTCTGAAGAATTTCAAAGCAGCTCGAGTGAAAATGACGCACTTCTACAAAATATATTTCAGTTTTTAGAATTAAAATGCACATTTAAAAAAAAAAAAAGACGCCAATTGCATCCGCTAAAGCATCCCACTTTTACGATCCCGTCCTAAACAACATCTATAGAATGGTATGAAAATGACATCATTATCGTGGAATAATACACAATCCCAGCAGAAAGCAATGACGTCATTTAAGAAGCTCGGCAAAACAATCTCGGATATCTAATGATTTATATCTTTTCATTTTTTTTCGTTTATAATAGCACCATGTTTTGACAGAAATTATTCATTTATATTTTTCAAAATTCCGAAAATTTAATTACATACGGATTATTTAAATTGCAATAAACTAAAAATCCTTTAATTATAAATAAAAACGAAATAAAACCAAAACTCACCCAGTTTTATGACAGACTATATTATTGAAATAGCATGTATTTTAATTTCAATTTTTTTTTCAGTTTTTATGAGAAAATGGCAACAGAAAGGTACAGCAATCTACTATTTTCCTGTTTTTTTCCCCTTACTTTCAACAGAAATGGAGAACTTCAGTTGCCACGATTACAAAAAATGTAATAAATACTACAAAAAAATTAATATCTTAAAATTAAATTGAGCTTTTTAAAATGAGTTTTCAAACAAATTACATTTAAAAGAGCATTTTTTTTCCTTATACGACGCGACGGTGTAAAAATTTAAAATGTGCGATGTTTAGAAGTTTAAAAATTTGCAGTAGAGAAAATTGAAAAACCAAAATTTTATTTCAAATTTCAAAGTGTTTTGCCATTTGCAAAATGACTTATGCATTACGCACAGATATGTTTGTCCTTTATAATATAGATAGATATACATTTGAATTAATATTTATATTTGAATTAGTACTTTTTTTCAAATTTTGTCTGTAATTTGAAATATCAAAATAAATAAATAAATAAAATAGTTAGAGGGTGGGGGGAAGACAATTAAAGAAAACAGAAAATTAAAGGGAATAAAGGAAGTCTTGAATATGTCCATAAATTATATCGTGTTGAATGACAAAGACCTTTTTTTTTTAAGTATGAAGAAATAGAGTGGCGGATAGTAAAATTTTATTTCTTTCACTGTACATAAGGATGATTTCTTTTCAATTTCCATTTCGATTTTTTTTAATATTTTTTTCCCTTGCAAGAGGTTTTCCAAAATAATTTATTTGTTGAGTAAATGATTATCCTATGTTTCTTTCTATCGCCGTGTGTTTTTATTCAATTTGTGTTTCTTCAAAAAATAAATAATGGGACAAAGGTGTAGTAGTCCTGGGGGAAAAAAGTTGGGGGGATGCTCATGCTCATAGTCACGAACATTAGGTTCTGTGTCACACATAGGGCAAATTTGATTTTGAATCTTACTTTTCATTTTGTATTCCCGAGAAAAGTAACTGAAAATTTAAATTTAATTTTGAAAATTTAAATTTAATTTTAAAAATTTAAATAAAAAAAATAAAATTTAATTCAAATTGTTTAAATAAATAATTTTTTTTTTTTTTTTTTGTATGCAGTTATTCAAAATGAAAAGAAATTCATTTTACGTAATTTATGTTAAAACAATTTTAACATTTTTTTACTCCAAATACAACTTTAACTAGAATGAAAAATCATGCTTTATGTATAGATTATGATACATTTTCTTATACTACCAAGAATGTTCTATTATAATAATTTTTTTTTTCATACAAAGAACAGAGTTACGTAAATAAACATTTTAGAAAATATTAACAAACTTAAAAGCCTTCTATAGATTCACTCACGGGAACTGAATCCGTTTGCTAATGTAAATCCTACGGGAGTTTTTTTAACTCGTTTGCAATTTAATTTTTTTAATGATTTTCATTTGCACTGGATAGCTTAGATTGATTTTCACAATGCCCGTTTTTTACTTTGCGATCTTGTTCGCAGTCTTTTTTATTTATTTATTTATGAGGATACGCAGACTTTCGAAACAGGTTCCGAGAAAGTGTAGTTATCCAAGTTGAAAAAAAAGAGCAAATAAAATTGAAAAAGCAAAAAAACAGCCATTGTAGAGATCTCAGCTATCCAATGCAAAAATCATAAAAATAAATAAATAAATAAATAAATGTAAACGAGATATTAAAAAAAAAAATTTTTTATAGGATTAACATTAGAAAGCAGGTGTTTTCGCGTGAGTAAATAATTTCTTAACACACAAATTTTTCAGTATATAATTTTTTATTCTTTTTCCTTTTTTTTTTACATACCACACAGTAAAACTGACAGTGCAATTAAGGCAGTTCTCAAATCCAAAAGGTCAACTTTATGACATTTTTTTTATGACTTTATTATTTATTTTTTTTTTTTCGGAAATGCATGTTATTGTTCAGAAACTGTGTAATCGAGCTGTTTTTTCCAAGTTTTTTTTTTTTTTTTTTTGGAAACGCAATAGATTTTTCAAAAATAGTGTCAAAGTTAGCGTTTTGAACCGAATTTCCGTGCGAAAGAAGAATATCCACTCAAGAAATGGTGAAAAATATGTTTGCTATGTGATCAAAATCGCAACCATAGTCCTGCTTTCCAATTTTATCTTTCCGTTAAAAAATGAATTTGTAAATGGGTCAAAATGTTTTGCGCTTGTTGAGCAGATCAGTTGAACACAAATAGAGCGCCTTAAAGGAGAGAACACATAAAACAATTGAAAAAAGGTTTTCTGGCAATTACCGTTCATTGACGACAATATTTGTGTATCCATATCTTTTGTGGAGTTCTATATAAGAATTTATTTATATTATATTCACACAGTAAAACCTAGCTGTGCTAAAAGACGAATAATATTCCTGAAAACGCATTTTCCTCAAGTCACGCACACAAAAATTAAATAATTCAAATAGTTGCATTGTATATGATCTATAGAATTCATTCATGCCACATAATGTAATAGAAATTATTTAAGATCGAAAATGCGCGTACTGTAATGTTGCTTATAGACTGTTAAGGCTGTTCTCAACTGTTCTGCTGAAGAAGCGCAAAACGTTTTGACACATTTACAAATCCATTTTTTTTTTTTTTTTTTTTTTTTTTTTTTTAACGGAAAGATATAAAATTGGAAAGCCTGATCATGGAAGCGATTTGGAATCGAACTGTTTTTCCATTTTTGGTCAATCAATTACTAATTGAGTTGCAAGCGATTTTGATCAGGCGACAAACACGTTTTTCATCCTTTCTTGAGTGTTTTTTCACCTTTCGCGCAGAAATTCGTTTCAAAACGCTCACGTTGACACTATTTTCTGAAAGATCTATCGCGTTTGCAAAAAGAAAAAAAAAAAAAAAAAAAAAAAAAAAGGAAAAAATTGCTTGATTACATAGTTTGTGAACAAAAACAACTGATAGTTTCATGCATTTCCGAACAAAAACAAATTAAAACTTATGTCATAAAGTTGCCCTTTTGGATTTGAGAACAAAAAAGAAAGAAAATTTATATTATACATGCCCTATGGTTTTCATCGCCTCCATGAAAATGGCTGCTGCCGAAAGCGGTTTTTTTCAGCGTGTGTAACGGTCCTTTGAAATTTGGTGCCAATAATTTTTTTAAGTTTTTTCCGCTTTAATTGTCTGAGATTAAACAAGACAAAGAAATCTTTTATAAAATACTGGTGTCTAAATTTAGGGACCATACATTACGTTAAAAAAAATCTGCTCTCGGCATATGCGATTTTTGTGTCAGCGCTCAGGCCTCGTATGTCAGGCCGGCGTGTTTTCTGTGGTTGACGTTATTCCCCTCCTCAATAACATATATCAATTTCACAAAACACTTTTCAAACAATCACTGTACACTGTTAAAAATTTTGCAGCATTCTGGCAGGTCATTCAACCGTTTTTTCAAAAAACGGTTTCATAACCATAATTTAACTATATTCTGACCATAAAATGGCCAATAATATGGTCTGAATCGTGATAAATTCACGGTTGTGTAACCGTTTTCGGAAAAAACGGTCAAATGCTCTGCCAGAATGCTGCAAATTTTTAACAGTGTATACCGAGAGTAATGCAATGGAATTTTTTTGGGAATCTTGTAAATAAACGATAGAAGCTACTCAATCGGTATTCTATATTAAGCGTATTGCACTATAGTGATATATATCAATTTCATTATGTTTGAAGTAGTGTAACATTATTAAAATACAATGTAAAGAATTTTCTTTCCGGAGGGCATAATTTAACAAAATAGTTTAATGTATACCTGTAAACGAACTACATGTGCTACACGTTCATTTTCATTAAGGAATCTTTATAGTAAATCATAATAATGTATATAAATAGTGTGGCAATCCAAGTTTATTTACGAGCAAACGAGATGACAAACCGAAGTAAACATTTTTCCGCAATACTAGAAAGTGTTAAAATATTGTATTTTAATTTTCTATTTTTTATGCTGCTGCAAATTTTATAGAGATTGCAGATATTTTAAAATAACATCGCCGTTATTCAATAAAATCTGTATTCTATTTTTAAAAATATTTTAGAATAATCATAAATAAGACTATATTAAAAACTCCAAATTAAACTTCTATCACCTTTTTTTACAAAATGAGAAAATGAAACTATTATTTTTTTTTCTAAACACTCAACTATGTTAATGTATTTTAATCGGCGGTTCAGTAAAAAAAAAAAAAAATACATATACCGTATTTTATGGAAAAAACGCCGCACTCCTCAAATTCGCCTGAATAAGCTTAAAAATATCGTAATCGCCCCACCCGTTGTAAGCGCCGCATCCGTCGGAACGCTACTTTTGTCAACAGCATCACATTGACCTAACTTTAATCAAAGTTTTCTGAGCAGTGTAGGATTTTAATATCTTAAGATATCTGAAGTTTTATTTAAAATATTTAAATACAATTTTAAATATTTTTATGAATTTTTAAGTTAAGGAAACTCAGTTGGTATTTAGAAAAAATCGTAAACGCCGCATTTGGAAAAATATTAACTTTTAAACTCGTAAACGCCGCGGCGTTTCTTCCATAAAATACGGCATATAAAAGAAAACAGAACTAAAAATAGTCTTTTACTGTGACTTCAGGGGAAGAAACCCCCACTCCCTCCCTGATGAATAATTCTTGATTAGCCTTTCTTTTCCTGTTTAATTACTTTAAATCCTTTGAGAAGAGCAAACTTATATTTTTTAATTTTCGAGAGAGAAAGAAAATTTACTAAATTAAATTTGAAAATCCAGAGAGAAGCAATTCTGCTCAACTACCATTGCTGGCTCCCATGTCTCCTTTCTGCCCTTCCCTTTCTACCCTGTTCTACAAAAGACATAGTTTTATAACAAAAACACATTGATATTTGGAAAATATATAATCCTTACCAAAAAAGTTGAAGGGACAGATATGGCGCATTCGCGTCTTACTGCCTTTTTTTTCTTTGGCGGTCAGCGAACGGGCTTCGCCAAAGCACTGAACTTTCCAATGGTCCGTAAAAGCAGAATTAGGACAATTTTTTAAACGAGCCGGGCCGACATAAAAATTTAAAGGAAACCGATAAAATATGGAGGGCCCGACTAAGAGTATAGAGGACACCGGGGCAAGCATCATTCTGGTGGGGAGGGGGGGGGGGGCTTCTATCTATCTATAGAATTGTCTTGTGAATAATGTGGAAGTGGGTAGTCATAAACTTCATACATATATGTACGCATAAATTTTGTACCCGGTACTGCTCACATCTATATACAGGGTATCACAAAAAGATGGTCATAATTTTAAGGCGGTTCTCAACTGCTCTGCTCAACAAACGCAAAACCTTTTGACACATTTACAGATTCATTTTTTAACGGAAAGATATAAAATTGGAAGACCTGGCTGTGGAAGCGATTTGGAATCGAACTGTGTTTTCGATTTTTTGATAAATAAATTACCTATTGAATTATAAGCGATTTTGATTACGTGACAAACACGTTTTTCACTCTTTCTTGGGTGATTATTCTTCTTTCGCGCGGAAATTCGGTTCAAAACGCCCACTGGCCCACTTTGACACTATTTTCTAATAGTTCTATTGCGTTTGCCAAAAAAAAAAAAAAAAAAAAAAAAAAAAAAACGGAAAAAACAGCTTGATTTCATAGTTTCTGAGCAACAACATCTGCTCGATTCATGCATTTCCGAAAAAAAAAGTTAAAACTTATGTCATAAAGTTATCCTTTTGGATTTGAGAACAGCCTTAAGAAAAAATACTAGTAGGACAATAGTAGAAAAAATGATAAATTGGTTGATAGGAGTACTTCTTTGCAAACTTTTACTTCGTATGTTATAAGATGTCTAAAAGGGAATGCACTAAATTGGTCATCGTTAATGGTTTTAACATGCCACATTACGAGGAAAACAATAAGGGTGTTTGTTCTCAACTCCGAAAGGGCGAATTTCTGACATAAGTTTTAATTTATTTTTGTTCGAAAATGCATGAAACATGCATTTTCGAACAAAAATAACAAAAACAACACCTAGCTGGTGTTGTTCAGAAACTATGTAATCGAGCTGTTTTTTAATTTTTTTGGAAACGCAATACATTTTTCAGAAAATAGCGTCAAAGTGGCCGTTTTGAACCGAATTTCCGCGCAAAAGGAGAAAAAACACTCAAAAGCGGGCCAAAAATGTGTTTGTCACGCGATCAAAATCGCTTATAACTTAATAGATATTTATTGATAAAAAAATGGAAAACACAGTTCAATTCCAAATCGCTTTCACGGTCAGGCTTTCAAATTTTATATCTTTCCGTTACAAAATATATTTGTAAATGTGTCAAAACGTTTTGTGCTTGTTGAGCAGAGCAGTTAAGAACAGCCTTAATAAATAATTTCTTTTGAAAAAATGGCATACTAATAAACTTTAATCATTAGTTTTCTAATGATATATTTTTTTTTTTTTTGCATGGGTGTGTGTGTGTGGGGGGGGGGGGTGTACTGGAAGCAGAAAGGGGGGAAGGGGGAACAATATGAATCTTGCAACCTGAATAAAATTATTTCCATAAATAGTTTACAAGTTTTTTCACAACTAGGTCGGACTTTTGATCTTCAACTGGAGTCAATAATTTCGTATTTGTAAAGAGGTCATCCCCAAATCAAATCAGACAATTGTCAATGTGAATGAAAAACGAAGATGGGTGAAGGGGGCATGGGGGATAATGGTATTGGAGGATTCTCGCAGTGCAGGAGTTTGTATCAGAAGTTATCGGTCTGCATTGATGTCCCTTTTGTTGATATATTTTGCATTCGACTGCAGATGATATATCGGCCATCTGAGAACCCCTACTAACCAACATATGTGACAGTCATGACAATTACCAGGAATATCTTTAAAGACTTTATTTACTGACTAATAGAAACATGCTGTTGTTAGTTGTCATGTGAGAAAAACATGACCAGGCTTTAAAACTGAAACATCTGGACATTTTTTAAAACTGAGACTGTGGTATATAAAGATCTTTTCCGGAAAGCTTGTGATGTCTTTCCCTTAGGGACAGGAGAGGGACAATAGTTTTCGGTTAAAGCATTCCAAGTAAAACTAAAGTATGCGTGTGAAGGAACAAAAGATAGCGGGGTAATTTTTTGAAACAGCAAGTAAACACCTCTTTCTTCCCTTTCAGTTCACCCATTTAATTCCTTTCAATTGTTTTTTTTAAATGCCCTTTGTCAAAAAAAGACTTAAGTAGTTTAAAAAATCAATTCTTTAATTCATAAAATTGTTAATTTATTAATGTGTTTCTTTTATTTCAAACATTTAATATATCAGGAAGGTATGCGTCCCCTCACGTCCTTAGCGTCCCCCTTGAAAAAAAAAGTAAGGGGACGCTTTAAATAAAATAAAAAAGTGAGGGACGCCGTCCCCCTGCGTCCCCCCTCGACTACACCACTATGGGACAGCTTTAACGAAAAGAATATATGCACTAGTTACTACAGAAGTTATTACAGAAAATAAATAAAACATTCTGCATTTCAAAAATAGCACATAATTTAACTGTCCAAAATCCATCTTGAATAACACATTACTCATTACTCTAATGCAAATTAGTTAAAATAAATGTTTTTCTAGGGCTTCACATTTAGAAATTTTCTTTTTTAAATAGATGCTAATGTAATGACAGATATGATAGTGTTACAAAATTACAAAGTTTATAATGTTCATATTCTACTTACCAAAAGTTTATGCGCAGTTTTTTTTAAAATATCTAATAAGACAAAGTTAAGTTAATCCATAAATGTGTATTAGTGTTGGGTAGGACACGAGAAATTTCTGACGTTTGTATGAGGTACTTCAAAAACATTTTTGTCATGACAATGTCATGCTTCGAATGGTGTGAGGTGCGCGAGGAGTTAAAACGCAAGAACTACAACTGAGTTAGGAAAACATTCTGCATTTCAAAAATAGCACATAATTTCGCTGTCCAAAATCCGCCTTGAATAACACATTACTTATTACTCTAATGCAAATTAGTTAAAATGAATGTTTTTCTAGGGCTTCACATTTAGAAATTTTCTTTTTTAAATAGATGCTAATGTAATGACAGATATGATAGTGTTACAAAATTACAAAGTTTATAATGTTCATATTCTACTTACCAAAAGTTTATGCGCAGTTTTTAAAAAAATATCTAATAAGACAAAGTTAAGTTAATCCATAAATGTGTATTAGTGTTGGGTAGGACACGTGAAATTTCTGACGTTTGTATGAGGTACTTCAAAAACATTTTTGTTATGAGGAGTTAAAACGCAAGAACTACAACTGAGTTAGGATAGATTAGGTTTAAAAAAATGTTTATTTATTTATTTTTTTTTATAAAGAAATAAGAAATGCAGCAGAATTTTTTCAAAAAATAAGAATTTTAAAGCTTTGTATGCTATGGAGGCATAGCATAGTGTGTGTGGGGGGGGGGGGGGGGGGGGGGGAGGATAACTTATTTTCAGGACCGGCACAAATATTGGGCAAACGGGGCGATTCGATTGCCCAGGACACTTGTTCTCTGTTTCCTTTCTTTTCTCGTTGCAAAATAATAATAACTTTGCTTTTATTTTGATCATTTAAGTTCGCATTTTAAAAGATTTTTTTTTTTTCCAGTTACAAAGTTTGTATGAACTAGAGTTTATAACTGTCGAGAAACATATAGATACTGACATTTCATATTTAAATATATATATATATTATATATATTTACCGTAAATTTTTATATTTAAGAGAAACTTGTAAAGTGTTGATAAGTCAGTTGCCCAAGTATGTAACATAAGTTTTATTATCTCTAATTTAAATTCCTTCATCTGTGATATAAAATATACAATATTAACTTTTTAATCATTGCAACTTCCCTGCATTTCTACAATAATGTTTTTTCATGTTATATAAATATTATATAGTTTTCAGTTTCTAAATTATAATCTGCAGAAATAATCAGCGGATTCTTTGTTATTCGACACTTGTTTATGCAAGAAATCTGATTAATAGGTACTGTTCCAATTCTAAACTTATGTTAATTTAAACTACCTGCCATACCCTTATATATTTTATTGAATGGGAGCAGGGCCGAAACTAGGGGGTGCAGAGGGGGCATGTGCCCCGGGTGCCAGAACGAAAGGCGAAGGGCGCCAAATGAAGATTTTGTTTGTAGTTTCTTACAAAAATGTATCTATATATATGAAATACGAAGAAACTCGCAAGCTAATGCTAAACCTATGGGAGCGTTCTTTTCAAGTCTGTGAAAGTGAAAGTAACTTTTTAAAACAACAAAATTTGCTACCAAAATCGAAAATGTAAACACTAACCCGGTTAGAATCCAATCTCAGCTATTCTAAGAAAAAAAAATCATTTAAAACTATTAATATGCAAGTGAGAAATTTTAAAAAGAACGCTCCCATAGGTTTAACATTAGCGATCCAGTTTCTTCGCGTGACTAGAATGCGATGGGAGCATTGTTTACATATTTCTTGCTAGCATCTTAATTATTATTAAATGATTTTTATTTTTCTCTTTTTCTCTCTCTTTTTTATTATTATTTATTATTATTATTTTTTTTTTTTTTTTTTTTTTTTTTTTTGCATAGGGTACCTGCGGAAGATAACGTTTATTGTGCGCAAGGAGGGGGTGGACACCAAAATCCCATGTTTGCCTCGGGTGCAAAAAAGGCCAGTTTCAGCCCTGAATGAGAGCCACTGAAGATAATAAACATAATTATGTACAATGATTGCAAAAGAATGGTGAAGTGTGTTTTTCATACATTTTCAGTAGAAAACAAAACAAATGGGTAAAACTATTTTCTTTTTAAATATAAAAACAAATGATAATGAGAATTGTTTTAAATCAGTTTTGTATGTATAAATCTTACTAGTCAAGATCTTCAAGATTTCAATCACAGACGTAGAGCTCTACAAAGTGTTTTTTTTTTTTTTTTTTTTTTTTTTTTTTTTTTTTTTTTTTTTTTTTTTTGAGGACCTCGCGCACCGTTGTGCCAGACCTGTATAACTTAACTTATGTAAAGTATTTTAGCGTTGTTTTTACATACAGAAAATCTTCCGTAACAAACACTCCACTGCACTGATACTACAGGACACAAAATTTCCGGACGCGACAGCGAAGGACAGAGAAAAAACGGCTGTCCTGAGACAACAGTAGCTTATAACTCAAGATCTAATTCATTTATCCAAAAATTAAAAAACTGTTTGATTTAAAATCTTTCCAATAATCATGCCTGTAAGTATCGTGTTTAAATGTCACTTTTATGTTTTAAAATTTGACAAAGTTTCGCGTTCTTGAACGGAGAATATATATATATATATATATATATATATATTTTTTTAGAATCGCCTTAAATGGGATACCATTAGTCAAAAGTCCGAAAAAATGCTATATTCGATTTCAATCCCCATTACTAAATATTCTTCAGATATGCGAACTATAATGAACTCATGTTTAAATTTATTAATTTATAAAATACCATACATTAACGATAAATAAATATTTGTTTTAATTTTTTGAGTGTTGTGTCCCCGTTATATATGACACGATTTCAAACTTATGTCGATTTCAAAGCTCGTCGGCCTAAATATTCGGATTTTTAAATTGCATAAATGCGTATTAGGATCAATTAGAATGACTCCCACGGAACGGATAACAAAAACACTACTAACACTATAGACCTTATGTAATTGGATCAAATAATAAAAATAACTTATTTTCAGACCCCCTAAATGATTGAGCACCCTAAGCCCGGCCTTCTTATGCTTAACCCTTAAATGCGCGAAATTTTATTTTGTTTCGAAAAAAATTACATATGATTCTCTGAAAGGTTTATGACACAAAAAAAAATAATGAAAAAAATTAGAGATACATTTTTCATATAATACGTTACTCTTTTCTTCTGTTGCACCTCTGCAATATAAGTAAAAACTACTGTCGTGTGCCTGTTTTACGCTCAAATATTGCAAATAGTAAATATTTTAAGAAGTATGTCTCCAAATACCTTATCTTATATAATTATTTATTTTATAAAGCTTAAACTTTAATCCTTTAATTCTCATGATAGAATACGTTCTATAAATTACGCAGTCCAGAGAATCTGACCTTGCTATATTTTTAAACGGAAGGTCTGTTATTATTTAAACTAAATATTGCTACTTTAATTTTCTGGTGTGAATTAGGTATATACGAATTAAAAAAATCTATTAAATTCAAAGCACTGTTGTTTGCATAAGCTGCGCACTAAAGGGTTAACCCCTTAATTCTCGCTCCCGTCATATTGACGGGCTGTGTCTTTTATTCAGATTATTCAGATTTGTTAGTTTCCCACCAGTTTTATAAAATAGTGTAATTGGCTTTATTATGGTATCATTTTACCTGTCAGTAAGGTGAATATTTCTTTTACAAAAAACTGGTGCCAATAAGCAATTTGAATTTTAAAACCGTAATTTAATGCGACCGTTAAGGAGTTAATGAAAAATCATGTCAGATATAAAGGGTACTCGAAGTTTAAAAAAAAATTAAGGAAATATTTATTCATTGTTGATGTATGGTATTCTATAAATTGATAAAATTAAGAATGGGTACAAAACAGTTCACACAGCATAAATATAGAACATGCTGCTGAGACTGAAATCAAATAACATATATTTTCAGACTCTTGATTGAAAAAGTTTTGATATCTAAATGATATCACATTTAAGACTGTTCTCTAAAGGAAAAAAAAAAAAAAAAATCCGCATATCAACACGAAACTTTCTGACACATTTTTAGCATAAAACCATGATACTTACAGGCATGACCGTTGAAGTGATTTGAAATCGAACAGTTTTTCTTTTTTTTTTTGGTTTTCGTTTTTGGATAAAGGAATTAATCTTGAGTTATAAGCGGGTGTTGTCAAATAATGATAGTTTTTTTTTTTTTTTTTTTTTTTTTTTTAACCTTTTGCTATCGCGTCTAAAAGATTAACTTTGGCAACATTTTCTGAATGAATCTTTGCCTTTATAAGAAAATGGAAAACTCTTTAATTTCTTGGTATCTGAACAAAATCGGTAAATTTTATATTTTTACAAATATTAATGCAAATTTTTTGTATTTACGAATGAAAATAACTTCGCGAAAGGATCAGAAGAGGTTAGTTTAGATTTAGGAATACCTTTCAATATAAAAAATTCTCCCCTCCCACCCAAAAAAAGGAAATCCATGACCCCTTTCTAAATAGTGAGCTGGATCCGCCCTTGTCATGAAAAAATACGAGCCCCCTCACCTCTTCCCCGCCCACATAAAAAAGACGTGACCACTTTTTAAAAGGACGGCTTGGGACCGTTTCCATTTCTACCAACACCTACGGTGTTTCTACTCGTTCAGTGACTTATTGCCAATGTCAATGCTTTCCTATCTTAAATGACAAGCACATTATAAGCGCAAATTGGGAAGTATGAATTCAATATTATTAAAAGCAAGAGAAGAAAAAATAGCTCTCTTCTTTTCCTTCAACCAGGACCAACCTCCTTTAGGATAAAGCATCCTTCCCCAAATTCGTCTCAGTTTTTATCTTTCTACATTTTTTTCTTTCATTTTCACCCTTTCCTAAGCTTTTTCAAACTTGAAAGGTAGCCCGCAACCCTCTTGGACTCCTACCCCTTCTCTTTCACCTACAGACAATGAGAACACACCTCGCCACACACACAAATTCATTCATCCTCCTTGAAACAACTCTGGCGTCTAGCCGCTTCAAAGCTAGCTTCAAAGAGGCGCAAACATGACAAAATTTCGGATGTACAGTCGTGGAAAAAAAAAAGTAAACACCCCCTACTAACTCCTCAATAAATCATCGTAGAAGAAAGTTACTGGTACCGAACGATTGGAAATAAAGTCTACTTTTAAATGATGTATATAAAATTTTCTTTGGATTAGTTTTAATATGTAGATGACCTCCTAACTTCATTTTTTTCAATGGCAATACCCAATTTTAACGAGATATTTCAAATCTTCGGTTCAAACTATGCCTAGCCACCAAATTTCAAGTCATTTGAATGATAAGTTTTTGAATTATAAACATTCAAAATTTAGTGCTTCTAATGTTAAATTACATTTTCATATTTTTATCTATGTCTCCCGAAATTATGCTCCTAATGTGCTAATTTTTTTGTAGTAACTAGGGGGCTCGGCCCCCTACGAGCTACGCTCGCCAACCCCCGTCCAGACACCGCAGACTCAAAATGCACGGTAATGTGAACGGCTTTAAAAAGATTTCGAAAGATTGAATTATAATTTAAAAAACAGTGGCGATCTCCGTATAAACGGATTTCTATTCATTTCTCTTTGATTGGGGAAATTTTAACGCCAAATCCGCTGCGGTATTGCTTGATTATCCCGTCGACTAATTTCGCCAAATTATATAAATCGCCAAACCACTCGCCAAATTATACAAATTGACATAATTTTTATTTTAAATAACGAAAGAACAAATAAATTAGTACAACATTAATAAAAACACAAATAAAACGTCGAAATAAAAATAACTTGATGACGTAGACACATGTAACAACATTTCAAAATAAGCTAATATAAAAGGAATTAAGTAAACAGAATCTTTGTCTCCCGGGATTTTTTAACAAAGCGAAAAGAAAGTTCTTTTAAATGAGACATTTTAAATTAATCGTTTTTAATCTGACGTAATTTTGACTAAACTATTCTTTCTCTTTTTAATATTCACGTGAAAATACTCGTGTTAGAAACGAAATATTATTTGCGCTTTCCTAAGAAAAATAGTTGAAAAGTATCCGCTCAAAATATCAAATAAATGTCTAGCGCAATTTGTAAATTTAAACTGTTTTGGAATATTATTTTGTGTTCATTTTATGTAATAACTGAAATGTGACGTAAATATGACGTAATTTCTCCTATTTAAGACTTCTAACGCATGTTAATAAATTTATTATTTTAGAAATTCCTTTCTCTTTTAAAATTCTTGTGTAATTATAGTTTTTATGACGTAATTTTTAATAAGTTCCTGCTTTTTGTACATAATTATTTAATTCTAATTCCAAATGTTTTTTTCTGTTTATAATAGTCACGTGTAAATAAATTTTTAATTTATTACACGTATATATATATATATATATATATATATTTAAGCAAACATTATTGTTTCCGCGGTTTATACAGTTGGCAACAGTTTAAATTAATATCACTTTCTAAAATCTGTAAAAAATATCGCTCGAAATGCTGAAAATTTGAATTTAAAATAGAAATAAAACCTCAAGAAATGAGTCAAATTAATAAACTGAGTGCAGTCTGCACACCGGGAATTTCTGACGCATAAAATGATCTATAAATGATTAAATTCCGATGTACAGTTTTTGCTCCTATAAAACTTTTTTAATGGAACGATTTTGTCCAACTTTAGCATTAAATATCTCTTTAAATATTTCTTCGATTTGAAAACTGTCTGCATCAGCGTGTTTATCAAACATTTCTCTATAATTCCACTGATTTTCATATTTTTGTATGCAGTATTTTGCTTAATATTAACGAAGAAAGACCTCCGGTCACAAAAAATTCAAAACCGGCGGCGGGGGCGGCGGTGACAGCGGTAGTTACTTTTTTTTAGAATAGAGAGATAATACTAATATACTCAAACATAAATAAGCTGAATTTGCAATTTTTATAATTTTATGATATGAATTATGAAATTAATATTCGAAAAAATTTTGAATTGCAACCTACAATTTTTTTGATGGATTTAGACGTATTAAGTCCTGCTTTATGGAAATTCAAAAATTTCACATTTTTCTTCCAAGTAGTTTTCAAAGTATGCTTAAAAAACGGTAAAATGATGGTTTAAGGGGCCGTCTATGATGGAAGTGAGTAGACATTTTGAAATTTATTCTGCTGTACTGTAATCTTACACGCTTCCTTGACTCCTTGAGAGGCGCTTAAGTTGCCTTGATCAAGGAAGGGGCTCTCTCGGTTAACAATCCAATCCAGTACGGAACTTCAATTTGGATACAGCCCTTAAAATACGCTCGTTTTAAAATAATTAATTTCTCGGAAACTTATGGTACGAATTGCATAAAAATTCGTTTTTAGGCTAATTGAAGTGTGTAGAGTTCATTTATGGTGTCAGAATTGGGTACTGCTAGTGAAAAAAACAAAGTTATGGTTCGTTTTAATATGTAGAATGCCCCCTAAGCAAATTTTATATACTCCATTTAAAAGTATACTTTATTTCCAATCGTTCGGTACCAGTAACTTTCTTCTACGATAATTTGTTGAGGAGTTAATAGGGGGTGTTTACTTTTTTTTTCCACGACTGTACCTCAAATCTGTCACAAATTGTCATAGTGTATGGAACAAATGAGGTGCTTTATGTATCAGTTACCCAACACTAATGTGTATAGATTAAAATGAAATATATATATATATATATACATATATGTATTGTATATAAATATGAATAATACAAAACATATTTCAGTTTTAAGAATCAAAACACACGCTTTTATGTTATATAAAATGACGTTAATTGCATCCCCTGAAGAATTCCTCATTTAAGATCCTCAATTAAGGATTCCTCATTTTCCTCATTCTTGAACAACATCTACAGTAAAGCATTGATATGACGTCACTATCGCTAAATAATACACACACACAAAACAAACAAACAAACAAAAAACAGATGTTACTAAAAAAAAATCGGCTATCTAATGATTCATATGCCTTCATTTGTTTGTAATATAGATAATTAAATTAAATATAGTTTATAATAGCTCCATGTTTTATCAGAAATCATCCATTTATATTTTTAAAAAATACCACGTATTTTAATTAAATATTTCTTTTCAGTAGTTATGGGAAAATGGCAACAAAAAGATATAATTACTATTTTCCAATTATTTTTTCTTTACTTTCTGCAGGAATGGAGTACTTCAGTTGCCAAAATTAAACAAATGGAGCTAAAGACTACAAAAAAAAAAAAAAAAAAAAAAAAAAAAAGAATATCTCAAAAATAAATGGAGATGCAGTTTTCAAACAAATTGCATTTAAAATGACTTTTTTTTTTCTTTCAATGCGACGGTATAAAAACTGAAAGTGTGCGAAGCTCAGAAGCTTTAAAATTTGAAGGGGAGTATTAACAGTACAATGATACAGCTGCTTGGTTTTACGAGTGGCTTATACAACTGAAAGTTATTTTCTGGAGACGACATTTCATTTGTTGGGAGAAAGAAATAGCAAATCGTGGACTAAAAACTGACACACTTTATGTAACGGAAAAAAATGTTGTTTTTTAAAATTCTAATTTAAGTTTCGTGCTTTTCAAAACTATCCGATTTTTATTTTATTTATTTATCTATTTTTAGTTCTGTATAAAAAAATTGTAAATTCTACAAAGTTACATAACATTGATAATAACGCATACAAAGCATATTTCAATTGGGAAAAGTTAACCATCCACCGGCGCACCCACGGGTGGGGGTGGGGGGCATACCCCCTTCCAGACCCCGAAACATTATTAATGAAGTAATGATATAAATTTTCGTAAATTTATGAAAAGTATTTTTTTTAATAAATGTTTAGGAAAATGAAAATTTTGGAAAATATTGATTTTGTCTCAAAGTCTTTTACTTATTTTCAAATTTCTTATTAAATTTAATGTATTAGCTTGTTTAATATTTGATAATTAAAAAAAAACATATATACAGTCGAACCTCGTTATCCGACACCTGGTTTTCACGTCACTCCGTTTATCACGTCAGAATTTCAAAGTCTTGATTTTCTGTATATGATTTTAATGTAAATAAATTCCGGATTTCACGTCGTTGAATAATTTTCAACTCCGGATATCCCGACAGTTTAGGAAAACTATCCATTTTTCACAATCTATCTTATAAGCACGGAAATTAAGCGGTAAGAAATGTCTTAGCCAAATTTTTCACTAAAGTTTTCTAAAATAACCATTGAGATAAATGAGAAATTTTACTTCAATTCTTTATCTGAATAAATAAACTCACACACTATGAATGACCTACTCAAGCTCCAGATAGACGCATCAGTCTACTCACGGACTTTTTGTTCTGCTCAGGCGGCGCTTTCTTGTGGTTACACGGCGTTTTTCACCCGACTAAAACCGAATCTTTGCGTTGCACTGAAATGATCAGAAATTATCTAACATCTATTTCTAAAACAACGAATATTGATTACAGTTAATTGTACAATAAAGAATTGTAGAAAGCACATCTAGAGATAAACAAACCTTAATTCATCAATGTTTCACGTAACAATAAAAAACAAGTCATCATAAATCTGATTTTTATTCTTTTTAATTTTGTTTTTGAGTTTATTTTGTTTAATAATGATGTTTCATTGCTTAAAACTGCAAAAACAGTTGTGAATTTAAAATTGTCTTAAAATAATTAAAAGTACAGCTTTTTGTAAACCTACCTTGTTTACTCGCGTAATAGTCGCCCTCGCGTAACAGTTGCACCCCCATTTTGAAGCAGAAAAAAATCGTCAAAATATTTTCTACGCATAAAAGTCGCAGTCGCGTATTTGGCTTTCATTTAGAATATAGAAAATTATCAGCAGTACTTTCCCCAGAACTAGTACTCATAATGGATTCATCTGTTCTGTCACTCCCATTTATTATATACCCAATGGTCACTCCGTTCTTTAGACACCGATTCACATTACAATAGTAATTCTGGTATCTTCAGTGAAAGTGATTTATTATGAGAGTTTTTTATCAAAATTTTTACAAATATCATTTGTAAATTTTATGTCTATAAAAACATTACCATAAAAAGAAAAATGGTATTTAATAAACAGCAGACTAATCTGGAAACATTTAGTATGTTACTAAATTTATTATAATGTGTCTTTTTTTATACCAGTAATGTTTTAGCATTAGAGTGTACAATATTGTGTAGTAGATTTCCTCGCATAATAGTCGCACCTATATTTTCACAATGAAGAACTGGCAAAAAAAGTGCGACTATTACGCGAGTCAACACGGTATTTCTCTCCAACTCCAGTTACCGCAACAATCCGCTTATGACGACACTTTTTTTCTGGTCATTAGAGTGTCTGGATAACGAGGTTCGACTGTACTTACGATTAGATAAAGAACAAACTATTAACTTTATCTCCTTTGAAATCGCATTTTACTGTAGGGGGGGGGGGGGGGGGTATGCATGTAAGTTAAAAAAGAAAAAAAAAAACAACTGTCTGGATACATTTTTACTGGCGGTACAAATAAATTTATACCATAGGGAAGACTGGAGATACTTGGTCCCTGATCATAAAGTATACTAAAATCAATATGTAGAGTTTTGAGATATGGCAGTACATTTTAAGATGCATTATTTTAGATAATCTAGCAACATAAAATCATTTACAGCCATTTTATTTCAGCATAAAAAGGAAATATTTAAATGTTGCAAGTTCAACTTTTTTAAAGTTTTGTTTTTATTTTCTATTGTTGGAAATTCGATAAATTGAATTGTATATCATTTAAAAGTATAAACTTTATTATTCTCAATATAACATCTTTAGCAAATTAGTTTTGTTTATTTACCACCTGAAATATACATTTATGTTCTAAACACAAAATGGGGATACTTGATCCCAGGGATCATGTATCCCCAAATAGCTAAACTTTTAATACAAACAGAAATACTTCAGTTTTGTTACTAAATACAGAACATTAGCATCAATTTAGCAAAAGGTGTTTGCGATACTTTAATTTTATTACAGCAATAGTAGGTAAATTTTCAAAGTATCTCTTTCATTGGAACTATGAAATGTTTGCGACTAAAACAGGATTCCATTATAGACAGGTTTTATTTACACTGGTGAACCATATATAGTATATATAGTAAAATCTGAGAAAAAGCAATCGTAAGCGACCAAAAAAAGTTTTAGACAGATTCCTCCCTTAGTACATATAATTGTATGGTAATCCTTCCATCTTGAGCGCTAAAAGTTTCCATTTAAGACAGGATTCTGGTATAGTCAAGTTTTGTTTTGACAGGTTTTATTGTTATAACATAAATAACTGCATATGTGTAAATACAGTAAAACCTGTGCAAACGGAATCTTCCTTATACAGAAAAATAGTTTAGTCTCACTTAATAGAATATCGTACAATTACACCTGACCTGAAAAAACGAAAACCGTAAATTTATCTACTGAAAACATTATACGGTATTTTTTTTAATTATTTTTAGAAATTCCAGTTTTTTCCCCCGCTACATCAGTTGACGCAAAGGATTATAGTCATTCTTAAAAAATTATTGGGTGTGTGTGTGTGGGGGGGGGGGGGGGGGCATACAACTCGATGCCTAAGGATATAATTATTTATTGTATTTCCAATCAACTTGCTGTCATTATGTTATTATAATCTGATAAAGCCATTCAGTAATAATAATAATCACCGTTCAACAATGCAAAATTTTCTCACTCATTTTAAAACATAAAAGCAGTAAAGCAGTTTAAAGCAGTAAAATCCATTGTCGTAGCAGCAAAAATCTGATTTTGTAGCAGTAAAATCCATTTTCGTAGCAGTAAAAATCTAATTTTGTGGCAATAAAAGCTGTTTTTGGAGCATATTGAAATTCTAATTAATGCTAATAAAACTCCTAAAAATTAAAATGATTGCTATGTTGAAAATATTTTAACATTTGAAAGAATTATTAAACAGATAAAATTTCCGCGCATTTTTTGCTATCAGTGAACATTCTAAACGACAATGGGAGTTGTCGGAGTTTCCTCTTAGTCCGCACAACTTCGAAGAAAATCCTTATTATTTATATGATGCCACCACCGATATGATTACGTGATATCGGTCACGCACTGAGAAGATTGTTTAAATGAAAACCAACGCTTTCAATTAACTAAATTAACAGTTTATTTACATACTATTTACACAACAACAAAAGACTATTTACACTTACAAACTCGGATATAGATGATCCGGTTCAACATTAAATCGAATACAGTAAATGCTGGCTGTGTACGGTTAAACTACGTTAAATCACTCTCACTCTACACACGTTAAATTAGCTTTCCGGAGATCAATCTCGATCTCCCAACACATGGGCTCTAAGCCTACGCTATCCGAGCCTCTCTCAATCCTACGCACTCTCTCAGAGCTATCCAAGGAACTCACGTCCACTTTGCGCACTACGCTCAAAATTGAATATCTCAGCAGACGAGATTGCCTTTTCAGGAACCCCTTGCTCCTTTTCAACGTAACCCCTCCGGAGTTTTCTACCTGGCTCCCATTTCAAACGCTTTTCTACGTTCGTGGAATTCTTTTGTCTTCTTCTCTTCCACAGACATCTCAAAAGGTTGGACACACCCCTCTCCAACTATCTTTTCCCCCCTTCATACCATCTATACATTTTCACCGGCTTAGATCCAGTTTTAGATAAGGAAAGACTTATTTTGAAATTCCAGTACACAGCCCATACAATATATAATATATTAAGACAAAATAATATAGAACCTCAGTTCTAATAGTAGATGTTTCTCAGAACCTGACACCCCCCACCTTAGCGGAAAATATGCCATTTAGGGGCTAATTTTCCCCAAACATATAGTAACATCACAGAAGAGTTCAATTGTCTCTTTGCAGGTTTCTTCATTATTATTATTACATATATATATCAAGGTGTCTGAACATTCTCTACTGACATCTCTAATGAACCGTGTACTACTATTATTATTACAGAAAAACTACACATGCTAATACACTATAACACAAAATTCAAATACAATTACACATATACAAAAAAAAAAAAAAAAATTAAAACGTGATGACATCCCTTTCATGTTTGCCCACTATTTAGTCATTGATGCGGACGGGCTAGTAATTAGCTGTTCTTCCCAGCTCTTCCTATGTAGCCTGGAAATTGCATCAGCATTTAAATGTTGTGCTCCTGGACGATGAGAAATACTCAGGTTCCAGCGTTGCAAGGCAAGAGCCCATCTAGTGAGTTTGGAGGACCTTGGGGTTGTTTCAGTGAGAAATTTTAATGGATTATGATCCGTTATGATCTCAATTTGAGATCCATATGTCCACTTTTCAAACTTCCGCAACCCGAAGAGAACACTCCAAGCCTCTTTCTCTATACTCGGCCAAGCACGCTGAGCCCCTGATAATTTCTGACTGGCAAAAGCTATCGGCTTTAACTGACCCTTTTCATCTTTTTGCGTAAGACAATATCCTACTGCCAGGTCTGAAGCATCGGCGTGAAGCTGATATTCCCGGCCTACGGTAGGTGTAGGTGTAGCCAAACACGTCACGTTACATAACTCATCTTTAAGGGTATTAAATGCTTCTTCTGCCCTTTCATCCCATGGTACAGTATTTTTAACTTTCCCTTTAGTTAATTCCGTTAAAGGTATAGCAATTTCTGCATAATTTGGGATATAAGATCGATAGAATCCCATTAATCCCAAAACAGATCTAACTTCCTTTTTAGTTTTCGGTCTCTTTAAACCCCTTATTGCTCCTATTTTCTCCTCATCAGGTGCATGCGTTCCACCCCCAATTACATGACCTAAAACTCTCTCCAAATTTACATTTATCCAGTCTAATCGTAAAATTTCTATTTTTAAGTTCTTCTATAACAGACCTAGCATGCTCACAATGCTCTTCCCAAGTCTCGGAGAAAATGATGACATCACCAATATATGCTTGTGCATACCTCCGATGATCTTGAAGAACCTCATTCATATCGTTTTGAAACGTAGCAGCTGCCCCTGACAAACAAAAAGGCATAGTACGCCACTGATAAATCCCATTATGAGTTGTAAAAGCTGTCAAATGTTTACATTCCTCCGCCATTTTAATCTGCCAATAACCCCTCAATAAATCGATCGAAGATAAATATTTAGCTGCCCCTGCAGTATACATGATTACCTGCGAATCTTTCATAGGAAATGTTGGGACCTGCGTTACTGAATTTAAAGCTCTATAATCAATGCAAAGCCTAACAGTTGCGTCTTTTTTCGCCACGCAAACAATTGGATGACTGATTTCTGCATTTGATACTTCGATTAGATTTAACTCTAATAACTCCTGAATCTGTCTATCTACTTCCTCTTTATAAGCAACAGGTACACTATATAACTTTGGCTTTTTCCTTGCCACATCCGGTTTCAAATCAATACGGTGCTCCCCTACTTCCGCTGGTTGCACAGGACCCATAAATGCCTCTTTATTATCCCTCAAAATGGACTTTATATTTTTGACTTGACTATTAGATAACCCTTTTATTTCGAAACTTTCTATGTACCGTTCTACTTCTTGTTCCCGGTTTAAAATAGGAATTTCCCCAACTTCTACAAATTCTTCATCACCTTCAAAAACAATATTAACTATGTTACACCTGACCACAAATTCCCCTTTATTTTGATATACATACATTTCGCTACCATCCGCCATCTCAACTAAAACTCTATCACGCACTTTCACTTTTCTAGATAATTGACATTCTAGACATGATTTACAGAATTTTTTAGCTTCTTTAGCCATACCTTCCTGTGACAGCGTTTCTGTCCCATAGCTATAATTTTTATTCAAAATTAATTTAAAACATAATTTTTACTTTTAAATCACATTATCCTCCCCCCTCCCTCTTTCTTATGCTGAAATATGTAATTAAAGGCATTTCTCAAAACCATCCAGCTTTTATTAAAAGGTTTTGCTTTCTTCTTTCTAAAAACATCTTTATTTCCATCCGCAAAGATTCGTTTCTTTTTCCCTTTTCCTTATCGGTCAGCTACTGCTCCCAGTGCAAAGAAATAAATAAGAATTAAATGGTACATCTGCTAGTATCAAGGTCTGCATTTAATTGCGTCGGATTTTTGCGCGCCACATTGATAAGAAATTTTTTATCTCTACTAATACGTGAACGTTGAATATGTATTAACAATAAAAAAGTAAAAATGAACAGATCTTATGGGAAGCATGTATTTATCGTGTTTTGTGGTCGAGCTAAAAGCCAGATGCCTGTGATTTCCAGCATTTTCTCAGGCGGCGGTCTACTTTGTAAAATCTGTTGTATAAACAAGTTTCGCTTTTCTGACGCATTTCTCATCGTACTAGAAGCGCTTGCTTGCAATCTCGGCCTCCCCCGTCCGATTGTGTCACCACATTTTTGCGGTAATGTTTATCGCCAAAAGCCTTTGTACACTTTCGCGCAGTCACCAAAAGTTGTAAATTGGCGATTCTGTGCAACGCCAAGATTTCTTGACTTCTTGCAAAAACTTCACTTCTCTTTCAGCTTTCAAGATGTAAAGTTGTCTAAAAAAAGGAAAAGGCGCTTCGGCGTCCCATGTATTTATGGGGGTCTCTCTCTCCCATTGTTTAACTGAACCACCTAACGATGCTTTTAAATAAAGAGTAAGTCCAGTGAATTTTATAGTTGTTTTTTTTTAGAATTTAGAACCCGGTCTTCAATCAATGCTATATAATTTCCCTCTTTCTTATGCTGAAATATGTAATTAAATTCATTTCTCAAAACCATCCAGCTTTTATTAAAAGGTTTTGCTTTCTTCTTTCTAAAAACAACTTTATTTCCAGCCGCAAAGATTCATTTCTTTTTCCCTTTTCCTTATCGGTCAGCTACCGCTCCCAGTGCAAAGAAATAAATAAGAATTAAATGGCACATCTGCTAGTATCAAGGTCTACATTTAATTGCGTCGGATTTTTGCGCGCCACATTGATAAGAAATTTTTTATCTCTACTAATACGTGAACGTTGAATATGTATTAACAATAAAAAAAGTAAAAATGAACAGATCTTATAGGAAGCATGTATTTATCGTGTTTTGTGGTCGAGCTAAAAGCCAGATGCCTGTGATTTCCAGCATTTTCTCAGGAGGCGGTCTACTTTGTAAAATCTGTTGTATAAACAAGTTTCGCTTTTCTGACGCATTTCTCATCGTATTAGAAGCGCTTGCTTGCAATCTCGGCCTCCCCCGTCCGATTGTGTCACCACATTTTTGCGGTAATGTTTATCGCCAAAAGCCTTTGTACACTTTCGTGCAGTCACCAAAAGTTGTAAATTGGCGATTCTGTGCAACGCCAAGATTTCTTGACTTCTTGCAAAAACTTCACTTCTCTTTCAGCTTTCAAGATGTAAAGTTGTCTAAAAAAAGGAAAAGGCGCTTCGGCGTCCCATGTATTTATGGGTGTCTCTCTCTCCCATTGTTTAACTGAACCACCTAACGATGCTTTTAAATAAAGAGTAAGTCCAGTGAATTTTATAGTTGGAGTTTTTTTTAGCATTTAGAACCCGGTCTTCAATCAATGCTATACTTCCCAATAAAAAGTTTGCCTAATTCTCTCTAAGGTTTTCTTTGCCGCGTGATGTTCTCCCTCATTAGAAACATGCGCTGACTTTAAGATTCCTTCTCTTTTGACTTTAGGCACTACTAATTTAGCTATAGCTTCTTTTACAAATTTATCTTTATGATAAAATAAGTTCTTTTCAATATAATAACCCCCTCTATCAATTTTAGCTAATTCCCAAGCTCTCTCTAACTCTTTACATTCCAATTGGGATTTCTTAAATATATCTGAATTACTAATGATAACGTTAATATTTTCCTCTACTTTCGTTTTTTCTGCATTTTGACTTTGTAAATTTTCCGATCTTGCTTCTATTGCGTAAACATTACAATTATCGCTACTCATATCTTTCCTTTCACTCGAGTTATCAATGCCAATTTCCGAACTTTCTAATTCTTGGGACTCTAGCAATGGCTCCTCGCGATTGATCCCTGACAACTCATTAATCACCTCGGGATGTAAAATTACCTGCTCATTAATATTATCGGTCACCGCACAAAGTACTTCCTGATGAATTATATTAGTTTGTCCGAATTGCGGAATAGCTAACGGTAATTTAACCAACGGTGATTTAACTGCTTCACCAAATAATCCTTGTAAATAAATACTACCCGCTCCTTTTAATTTCTCTTCCGGTACCAAATCTTTATCAATAACGCTAATTTCACATCCAGAATCGACCAATCCTTTTGCTTTTTGCCCATTTACACTAACTTCAATTTTCTCAAGTTTATTTAATTTCTCACCAATAACATTAGTTCTCTGTTCGGCCTTTGCCGATATCCTCGCCACAATAGCTCCCTTCGGTAACTCTTTATTTCCTTTCACGACAATCTTATTTACACCCGCTTTCTGTTCACGCCCTTTACTAGCATTATTATTACCCTCATTACCCACTTTATTACAAAAACGTTGGTAATGACCCCTTAAACCATATTTGAAGCATCTAGGATCTGAATCATCACTAGGTTTCTTAAAATCAGTTTTCCTACCCGAAAAAGAATTAGTCTCATTACTTCCGTTTTGCCTCCAATTACCACTTAATTTACTATCCTCCCTCTGTTTCCCTTTTTCACTGTTTACATATCTATCTTTACCCTTAAAACTTTTATACGTAACCGCATAAGACTTGTGTTTAGCGTCAAAATAATTGTCACATTCTTTAGCAATTTTAGAAGCTTCTAACCATTTACTCTGCTGAGTTAACCCAATATATGATGCGGTTTCTTCATCTAACGTGTTTAATAACTTATCCGTAATTATTAACTGGTTGACCTTTTCACATGAGTCAGCACCCCTAATCTTACAATAATTTTCCCATGTTGCTATTAAACGCGATACAAATAATACATGAGTTTCATTCTGGTTTCTCCTAGCCTATTTAAAGTTTTCCAAACACGCCTTCGGTGTCGGCTCGTGTTCCCTTAGAACTAATTCCTTTAATTCCTCATAACTCTCAATTTGTTCCCTAGTGGTATAAATTTACAAATTATCTGCTTTATCTCCTAGCATATTTAGTAGAATTTCGGCCTGCTGGTTTTCCGGTACATTTTTAGATTTGAATGCCCTTTCTAAACTATTGAAAAATAAATTCCATCCCTCAGTCCCTTCTGGTACTTTGATAGACAGAGTTTTAACACTTTTGATCAATTTTTCTAGGTTACTTTCATTATTAGATTCCCTAGACCCATTTGAGTTATTTGTCGAACCTTGTACCCTTAGCCTGTCCATTTCTAATTCATGTTCCATCCTTAATTTTTCAGCCCTCTCTTCTCTTTCTAACTTTTCGCGTTCTATCTTTTCCCGTTCAACCCTTTCTACTCTTTCGCGCTCTAATTTTTCCAGTTTTTCTTCGCGTTCTAATCGCTCCACAACAATAGTGTTAGATAATTCCTTAATAGCCCCCTCATCATAGTCACCGCTGTCTATTATCTTTTTCTTAAGCTGAAATCTGGTATCTTCCGTGAATTCAACCCCCCAACTCTTCGGCTATCATCTGAAGATCCACCCTTTTTAGTTTCAATAAGAAAGCCATACCTTCACCGATTACTATTACCAACCTACAATAGTATTTAAACCTACCAAATTAATATTTCCTAAATTTCTACTTTAGTACAGTTACCTCCACTTATTATACTAATTAATACATTTCACATAATCGATGTATTATATTTCTAAATTAACCTACTGTATAATCTTGATTTTCCTCAACCATTTGTATAACACAATTTACTTCCAATAAAACAAAAGGTAAAGCAATAATTTCGATTTGATTACTATGCAATACAGATTCAACTTTATACAATTAGATAATAACATACAATTTACATAATAATACTGATACGTTGCAAATTGAATAAAAGTATTGATTTCATTAGAAACATCCACATAAAGAAAAATTGTATAACATACACATATAAATTTCTACAATTATCCTCAATAAAATATTTCCAAATTCAACAAAGGTTCTCGCATTTAAAACAAATAAAATCAAAACCTTTACTTTTTTTTCCTTGTAAGCCTTTTTTTTTTCTTTCCGAAATTTACTTCTAGCCAATTAAAATTCTAAGCAAACGTTCATTACTCGTTTGTTATCAACTCTTCAAGCTTAGAACAGTATTGCTTCATTTAAATATTACTTTACTAATGATTTAAATTTAAGTAAATTCAATTATTCCTTCCAACTGTTATTAACACAATGCATCAATTTTGTTCACTACCATTATTAGTAAAAAAAAAAAAAAAAAAAAAAAAAAAAAAAAAAAAAAAAAAAATAGAAAATCAATATTAGTATACAACAACAAATACATTTGGTTCGAGAATGTCAGCAGACAGAAATGATCAAAACACCTTATCTTATACTTTATCTGCTGGGGTACTCCGCTGCTCACACGTAGTTTCCCGATGAATTCAATATTTCACCCTTTAAAGTCACTTTGATGCTATTCAACACTCAGGCTGTAATACACCGTAATTTGATTCACTGTAGCGATGATACGGCACAAACACTATTTCGGTTCGCCGCAACGACTATAGGGCACAACACTTTAGTTCGGTTCGCTGTAACGATGATAGGGCACAACACTTTAGTTCGGTTCGCTGTAACGATGATAGGACACAACACTTTAGTTCGGTTCGTTGTAACGATGATAGCGCACACACACCGTGTATTTCTGCTCGACGCTTGGTTTTTATCTCTCTAAAATTCCGCTCGACGATCCGGCATTTCCATGCAAGAATTCCACTGGGTGCTCCGGCACTAACACACTGCAACACGGCTCGTTGGTCACTGGTCCAAGACGATTCTATCCCGTCGCTGCCATCAATTTGTCGGAGTTTCCTCTTAGTCCGCACAACTTCGAAGAAAATACTTATTATTTATATGCTGCCACCACCGATATGATTACGTGATATCGGTCACGCACTGAGAAGATTGTTTAAATGAAAACCACCGCTTTCAATTAACTAAATTAACAGTTTATTTACACACTTTTTACACAACAACAAAAGATTATTTACACTTACAAACTCCGATATAGATGATCCGGTTCAACATTAAATCGAATACAGTAAATGCTGGCTGTGTACGGTTAAACTACGTTAAATCACTCTCACTCTACACACGTTAAATTAGCTTTCCGGAGATCAATCTCGATCTCCCAACACATGGGCTCTAAGCCTACGCTATCCGAGCCTCTCTCAACCCTACGCACTCCCTCAGAGCTATCCAAGGAACTCACGTACACTTTGCGCACTACGCTCAAAACTGACTATCTCAGCAGACGAGATTGCCTTTTCAGGAACCCCTTGCTCCTTCTCAACGTAACCCCTCCGGAGTTTTCTACCTGGCTCCCATTTCAAACGCTTTTCTTCGTTCGTAGAATTCTTTTGTCTTCTTCTCTTCCACAGACATCTCAAAAGGTTGGACACACCCCTCTCCAACTATCTTTTTTCCCCTTCATACCATTTATACATTTTGACCGGCTTAGATCCAGTTTTAGATAAGAAAAGACTGTTATTTTGAAATTCCAGTACACAGCCCATACAATATATAATATATTAAGACAAAATAATATAGAACCTCAGTTCTAATAGCAGATGTTTCTCAGAACCTGACAGGAGTATCGATTGAATAATGAAAAATTAGCAGCAGAAAGAAAAAAAATGTCTGTTTATTTGGAGGCTTGAGATTGCGCGATCTTTTGACGAAATTCACCGTTTTTCCGAGTTTTTTCCCGCGATCCTTTGACAATTCGCCTGTATTCAGCGATCATTTGACGAAATTTGCGTTTTTTGCGTGATTCTTTGACGAAATTTGCTTTTTTCCACGATATTTTGACAAAATTCGCAATTTTGTTTGCAATCTTTTGAAGAAATTTGCATTTTTTCGCAAACTTTAGACGAAATTAACATTTTCCCACGATCATTTGACAGAATTCGCGTTTATTCTGCGAACTTTTGACGAAATTCGCAATTTTTCTGAGATTTTTGAAAAAATTCTCATTTTTCCCGCCATCTGTTTTTTGGCAATCTTTTCATAAAATTCGCGTTTTATTCTGAAACCATTTAACAAATTCGCGATTTGTCCTTTCCCCCTTTAATGAAATT
Source organism: Maratus speciosus (assembly GCA_963932465.1). NCBI lineage: Eukaryota > Metazoa > Arthropoda > Arachnida > Araneae > Salticidae > Maratus > Maratus speciosus. The sequence goes on along the minus strand of OZ010795.1, from coordinate 520,738,718 downwards.
TACCTTTTATCCACGCCCCCCCCCCCCCCCCCCTTTAACGAAATTCTCGTTTTTCAGCGATCCTTATGATGAAGTTGTTATTTTTCCGCAGTTCTTTGACTAAATCCTTGTTTTTCCCGCAATCTAAAGATGAAATTTGAGTTTTTTTAGCGGTACTATGTCGAAATTGTTTTTTTTTTTCGCGATCGTTTGACGATAATCGGGTTTTTTCGGCGACCATTTGCCGAAATTTGTGATATTTTTTATGTGCGAATTTCCGGATTGATGACCGATTTTTTTTAATTTTCGAAACAAATCACCCATGCGAGAAACAGTAAAAAAGCGGAAAATCGCGGATCCGCGGAAGAATTTCATGCCTGAGTGCGTTTTGGGCGCAGGCTTGACGCAAAATACTATTTCTGCGCAGATATGCGAAAAATGCGCGGCACTTGAAATCCTGGAAGTGGTTATAGTAAATTTCAGCGATTTTTGCTGTGCGCGAACGCGGTTGGTTACTGACTAGTGCCATAGAAATATACTAGCCCCTCCCAGAGCAAAATCCTGGGTGCGCCAATGTCACATCATTAATGGCAATTTCGAGCTGTAAATAAAACATATTTCAAGCGATTACCTACATTAGATGTTTTTTAAACCATTCGATTGGTCTTTATGGAGGTAGGGGGATATTTTGATACACAGACAGGTAGACAAAAATTAAGATAAAATAATAAAATTTCGATTACGTTGAAAAGTATTAAAAAAGATGCTGCACAAAGTCGTCTTAATAAGCACATATATTTTATATCTACCCATATTTTTTAATGGTATCATTGATTTTTATATCCTTTTCTGTCTGAATTCATTAATTATTCCTATTGTAAATTTTAATGATATTTTTAAAAAATATGTTTCGCTGCTAGTCTGTTGCACTTTGCTATAATTTTTTTCTCAAGACGCCTCGATTAACGCGGAATTCGGATATGTTATTCGTTCAGATATCAGTGTTGTCTTTTAAAACACTTTATTATTGTTTCATTGAAAAATTTTAGAAATCCTGCACATATTCAAAATATGTTTAGTAATTTAGCAAGTGAAATAAATTATAATATTTCTTGCTTAGTGTGCAAATTATTTAAAATATGTTTAACAATTAGCAACCGAAGTAAACAGTGATTTTACTTGCTGCATACGCAATCTATATACAGGGTGTCCGGTCTCAACGGTGTCCAATGGCTAATTCCTAAACCGTTAGTCATAGACATATAGTTCCAATTACAATAATGTTTTAAATCATGTAAAGAAATATTTTAAAAAGCGATTTGGGTCAATAAAAACATTTCTTAAAAAATTACGAAATTTAAATTTTTATACGGCCCTCCGGTCCTATAAGTTATATTTAGTAAATTTTTCCTATTACACTGACAAGTAAGACAAAAAAAAGTCCCATTCATATAACCCTAAAATTGAGCAAGTTATGAAACTTTAAAAATGCATGACTTATGGCACTTTTCTGCTCTGAAAACAAATGAGTTCGGCTTGGCTTTGAGGGGCCAATTAGCAAGTGCTTAAAGTATTCCAAGATCTTATTTCATGTGTATCTGCGCTTTGAAAAAAATCGTACAAGTATTACGATTAAGTTAACATTTATTAAGTTTCAGATTGGCTAAAATAACATATATTTTATTTTGTCAGGATTTGAGACTGTTTCTTTTATGATTTCTTTTAACAAATATGTTATGATAAAAAACAAATTTTGTTATGATTAAAAAAAAAATTATGTTCCTTCAACGATTGTATGTATGTTTTTCCAGTTGAAAATTTGTAATCGAACTTTAACCCATTTTTAAATATCCGATCGAAATTACATTTTACATACTGGCGCAAATCCGATAACAATCTAATATTATTATGATTTTCGGTGGTGTACTCATTTTACAGGATAACGCAAAAAAATTCGGATAGATTACAGTCAAGAAGTTTAAGAGAAAGTTTTAGATTAGATAATACAAGACTGCGGTTGTTGGGTTTTTTAAATTTTATGTAATTTTTAGCACTGAATCCGAAAATTACCTTAATTTTTAACCATAATGTCAGGATATCTCGCAAATCATAAATTGTCAAATTTAAAGAATAACAAAAATCGGAAACTATAAAGTAGAGGAGATTTAAAAAAACTTTTGATAATTGATTTCTACGTACTTTTTAGCACTGAATCTGAAAATGACCGTCATATTTAACCATCACATTAGAATTTTTTTGCAAATCGCAAATGTGTAAGTTAAAATATAGTGAAAATCTCATACTATAAAACATATGTAAAACATTTTTTTTTAAATTTTGTTTTGTTTTATTTTATTTTATTCAATAATTTATTCGATATTTTTGCTTATCCTAGGATTCTTACAGCTAAACAGCTGAGTGGTCCGATGAGGTGGGGGAGGAGATTCAATTTTAACTTTGAACTTTTTAACTTTGAAATTTGAAATTTGCGAAAAATCCTGATGTGATTGTTAAAAATGAAGGTCAATTTCAGATTCAGCGGTAAAGAATTTATAACAATTAATAATCAAAAGCTAAAAAACCTGACATAACCTAACTTTTGCGGTCTAGTGCAATCTAATAATATTTTAAAATACGTATCATTTTGTAAAGAATTGAGGCTGTTAATTTAACATCATTTTATTTAACAAAAATTCTGTTTTTTTTCTTAAATGTTTATTACAAATTGCATTAATATGTCAGAATGATTAATTATTTCAAATTTATATTGCAATGTTAAATTTACTCTCAACCACTTTTTAATACATCTGACTAAATTATATTTCGACTAAATTTGTGAATGACCCCTCATTTGAAGCAAAAAATATGCTCCAACTTTAAACAGCTATTACTCGGTCAATTTTAATCGTAGAATAACAGGACTTTTTTGGTATTACTTCTCAGTGTAAAAGGAAAATTTTACTAAATATAACTTATAGGACCGGGGGACCATATAAAAATTTAAATTGTGTAATTTCTTAAGAAATGTTTTTATTGACCCAAATCGCTTTTAAAATATTTCTTTACCTAATTTAAAATATTTTTGCAATTAGAACTATATGTCTATGACTAACGGTTTAGAAATTAGCCATTGGACACCGTTGAGACCGGACAACCTGTATATATTACGCTATCGTATGCAGCACAGAAATCGCGATTATTTGTTAATTGTTTAATGGCAACGCCCGAATGAAACACATCTCATTGGTTATTGAAAAGCATTTAATGCATCTCCATACCTATAAGAAAGGTTACCATAGGGGGCAGGTTGTTCTGTCGCCAAATGCAGCCAAGTTTGCGTCAGCTTGGTGCTATATCACCACATTTGGCAACCAAAATGAATCGTCAAAGTGACGCCAGCTTGGCGATATCTCTAATATTTTGCCAAATTCCCATAGACTTCAATTGTAAACCAATAGGGTTTATTTGCTTACAGAAAATAAAAAAATGAGATATTTTAATTCAACAAAAACTAATATTAGCTGGGATTATATAAATTATATTTAAGGGAGTCCATGTAAATTAAATTATGAATAAAAATAACACGATACAATGCTTAGCATGCTTTCCCAAACATAAATTTTAAGGCAGACTAAACTGGTCACCAAGGGCGACTAGTTGTTAATAATGTCCTGGTTTGCCGGTGTGTATTACGTCCTGTTTTGACGGTGTGTATTACGTCCTGGTTTGACGGTGTGTTTTACGTCCTGGTTTGACGGTGTGTATTACGTCCTGGTTTGACGGTGTGTATTATGTCCTGGTTTGACGGCGTGTATTACGTCCTGGTCTGACGGCGTGTATAACGTCCTTGTTTGACGGTGTGTATTAAGTCCTGGTTTGACGGTGTGTATTAAGTCCTGGTTTGACGGTGTGTATTAAGTCCTGGTTTGACGGTGTGTATTAAGTCCTGGTTTGACGGTGTGTATTACGTCCTGGATTGACGGTATGTATTACGTCCCCGCTCTCCGGTGTGTATTACGTTCTGGCTTGACGGCGTGTATTACGTCGTGGCTTGCTGATGTGTATTACATATTCGATTGTCGATGTGTATTACGTCTCTGTTGGTAGGTGCGTATTTGTTCTTACTTTTCGGTGCGTATTATGTGCTCATTTGTCGATCGGTAATACGCCCTAGGTTGCGAATCTGCATTTAGGCCGTCGATTGACGTCGACTAAGTCGGTTTATTACGTCGTTGATTGCTGGTGCGTATACCGTTTTCACTTGCTGCGTGAATTACGTCCTTGAATACATGTACTGGTTAGTTTCTCACTTTGCGAATTGCAAAGCATCCTCGTTTATTGATGTTTAAAGTGCTCTCGTTTTATGGCGTGTATGTCTGCATTCGTGGATGTGTTTATGGATATAATTTATGCATTAATTTCATGCATATTAGCAGAGTGTTTAATTGCCAACCTCGTTTAATTATTTTTTTGTATAATTCAAATATTATTTTTAATCCACATAAACATTGCAACATTTCTGCTATGTTATTCTGCTAAACAATACTAAACAAACAGCAAATTTTGCATCCGTTACATTTTTATAATTTTTCATCTTTCAAAAGTTTAAAAAAAATGATTTCATAACCGTAATTAGAAGCAAAACATTCTTATAGCGCAAAAAAAAAAAAAAAAAAAAAATAACAAATTTTAACGACCATTTGGAAAATGATTTTTTCAAAGACTGAAATTTAAGACATAAAAAATCGCACGGAGTTGATCATACATTACGCACGCCAATAATAGCGTTATTACACGTAAAAATTGCAAGCGACAGTAATCGCCTGCGACTCGTCAGATTTCCTGAAACTTACGTATTATCCAAGCATTTCATTGGCTGTTCGGGAAAAGGCTTTTCCATCGTCAGACTTTCAAGAAATCTGACGACCAATTTTAAATGAAATTTCATTCTTAAACTTCTAAACATCCCACAAAATTACTTTTTACACCGTCGTATAGAGAAAAAAATGTACTTTTAAACGCAATTTGTTTGAAAGCTGTATCTGAATTTGTTTAGGAGTTGTTACCTTTTTTTGTAGTTTTTATTACTTTTTGTCATAGTGGCAACAGAAGTATCCATCTCTGTTGAAATTAAAGGGTAAATACAGATTTCTGTATAGACCAATCAGAAAACGAATAAAATGCAGATTCAACCAATAGAACGTTTCAGATATGCTTTTGATTTCCTACCCTGACAGAAAACAATAACGATTTTCCCAAATGGTTAAAATAATAATAATAATATATATAATTTTGTAATTTTGTTTTATTTATGCTTTTTTTTTAATTTAATGTTTAGAAAATTTCTCTATTTTAACTAATTTTTATAAAGTTTTAATGATATTCGTGACAGTTATGTAATAATTTTAAAAAAAAGACCTTTTCAAAATCTAATCAGTTTATATTAAGGCGCAACTAAATATAAAATTGATTGCTTGCTGATGATTCCTGAAATTCTGTCCATTACTTTTTGAACTAGGGCGGCTGCAAAAATTTCTGTCACACACAAAGACCCACAAACCCACAGCAGACAGAGAATTTTTCCAAAAGTAGTCAAATCGTGTTAAGAACATTAAAATGTATTTAATGATTAAAATCTGAAATATATTTTTTACACTCATAAACGATCAACGTGTAAATTATAGAGTCGCATGAAACTTCTTCAGAATGTCCGGGGTTGATTGTGTGTATCATAACAGTAAATGTCCTCAATTGATTGTAAAATAATGAAGTCCTCAATTGATTGTGTGTATCGAGTTCACTGTGTGTATAGATGTGTATCAATGTCCTCATTTACATTGCGAAAATACATATTGCGAAATTTTTAAATTTTAACAAAAAGCAAAGTTGATTCGTATTTAAGGAAGTATAAGTAATAGTTTTTCACCGAAAATAAACTTCTAAGTCGGTTATTTTTGAAGTCCCCAATTGGCGGTGTATACACAAAGTCCTGAGTTTGCACGTCTTGCCAACCTATATGTGTGTGTGTGTGTGTGTGTGTGTGTGTATAATAAATATTGCAGTTTCTTTAGAAATTTTACCTAATCAATTTAGAAATTCCACTTACGTAAGAGTTTGCGGAACGCATTACTTACGTAAGTCGGGAATGCCTGTACTCATGAAGCAACTTGTTTTCTTTGCCGTACATGTATACAGGGTGCAATATGTTATCTATCACCGACCTTTAATTTCTCAACCGTTGATCGTAGACATATAGTTCCAATTACAAAAACGTTTCGAATGAGGTAAATATCCATGTTGTGGCATTATTTAAAGTAAAAGTTTACACATATCATAACAGATATAACACAAAAAGTTTGACATCTGTACTACAAAAATTGACAGAGTTATTAAATTTCAAAGTTTGAGATTTTTTTCGCATGATTTTGTCTTTCAATGAGGGATCAGTTAAAAGATTAATTAAAGTAATTCCAGATCAAAATCAGGGTACAATGTCCTTTTTCCGACGAAACCACCTTTAGCCGGTATTGCCAAATTGGGGTATCACCAAAGAGGGTTATTTCATTAAAAAAAATTTAGCTGACTTTTAGGGGTCGTATACAAATCGAAGAATGAAATATTGAAATTAAACTGAAAAAAAAATATCAATTTATTATAATATCAGAAAACGGTCTACTATAAAAAATGAATATGTCAAATGACGGAATCTACTAGAGATACTGCTCAAAGTGTTGTTTAACTCTTTTATGGGTCGAACAACCATCAAACGTCAAAGTAGGTAGAATCGACAACCGGAAAATAAAACACACTCACTAAGGACTAGATAACTGGCAGCGGAATAAAAACGACCAGCCGAGCTATAGCGAGCATGAAAATTCGGATTAAGCAAATTACAATAGCACCGCAGCGCCACACGTTCGGGCTAAAACACAAGCCATCTAGCATTGGACATGCTAGTCAGCGCTGAGATCGTGATGGCAAGCTACGCATGCATGCAATATGCCGAAATGATACATATTTATGGTGAATCTCAAAAGATTGCCAGAGAGGCTCCGAGTGTTTATTCAGAACGTTTCCCTAAGGATCTACATCCAAAGCATGAAACTATAACTAATGCATTGCACCATATTAAAGAGACCGGCTCTGTTTCACCACGACAAAGAACAAGTAGACAGGCAAGATGTAATGTTCGAGTGACACCGGAGGAGGTGCTGGGATACGCCCTTTTAATTCCACAATTGAGCTCGGCGGAAATAGGCGAGGCATGTGGTCAGCATGTCTGGTATTTGTTGTATGCACTTGATGAGCATCCATACCATATCCGACACTGGTGCAAGCATTGATGCTGGGTGACCACACACGACAATTTTTTTATTGTAATTTCATGCTCAACACCTTAGAGATCCGTCATTCCTTTGTGACATTCTGTGTGACAGATTAGTCATTGTTTATACGGGGTGGCATTGTGAACGTGCACAATGTGTATTACTGGTCTCTGGAAAACCTCCACATCGCCCGCGCAGTACGACACGTGTGGTGCGGTATATGGGGAACCCAGATTGTTGGACCCATCTTCTACGATGGGATTTTAACAGGGCGATCGTCACCTGCATATGCTACAAACACGGTACGTGATTGGTATGAAGATCTGCCTCTCCGACATGCATGCCGAGTGTGGTTTCAACATGATGGAGCCCTCTCCACAGAAAACATCAAACGTCCGGGCGTATCTGGCCACCGATTTCCGTGAACAGATCCTTGGATATGGTGGTCCGGTAGAGCGGCCGCCGCTTTCACCGAGCTTGACACCCATGGAATTCTACCTCTAGGGTTTCATCAAGGGATGGGTCTATGTGACTGAAATCCCTTCTGTGGTTTATCTGAAGCAGCGCATCATCCTTGATTGTTGCACAGTTTACACACCTGCTGAGCTGTAACGTGTGCAGGACTCAGTACTGTCACGCATTCAATTGTGCATTGGCTCCAATGGAGAGCACTATGAGCAGTATCTCTAGTAGATTCCGTCATTTGACATATTCATTTTTTATGGTAGACCGTTTTCTAATATTATAATAAATTGATATTTATTTTTCAGTTTAATTTCAATATTTCATTCTTCACTTTGTATACGACCCCTAAATGTCAGTTAAAATTTTTTAATGAAATAACCCTCCTTGGTGATACTCTAATTTGGCGATACCGGCTAAAGGTGGTTTCGCCGTAAAAAGGACATTACACCCTGATTTTGATCTCAAATTACTTTAGTTAATCTTTTAACTGATCCCTCATTGAAAGACAAAATCATGCGAAAAAATCTCAATCTTTGAAATTTAATAACTCTGTCAATTTTTGTAGTACAGATGTCAAACTTTTTGTGTTATATCTGTTATGATATGTGTAAACTTTTACTAAATATGACAATAGGGACTGGGGGACCGTATAAAAAGTTAGATTTTGTAATTTTTGTAAAATTGATTTTTTACTTTAAATAATGCCACAACATGAATATTTAGCTCATTTGAAACGTTTTTGTAATTGGAACTATATGTTTACGACCAACGTTTGAGTAATTAAAGGTCGGCGATAGATAACATATTGCACCCTGTATATTCTGATTTGTGTATTAAATTCCGAAGCTTTGTTTATCAATCGTCGTTAATTGATAGGCAAATAGACCATGAGAGAAATTTTTATAATAGCAAATAATTCGAAGATACATCGAAGGAATTTACAGAAATGAAAATGAAAGCCTTTTATGTATACAAACGATTAGAGACGAAACATACGTCTGCAGTTGAAACCATGCTTCTCGAAAAATAAATTCTGAGAAATTATTTAAGCCAAATTTTTTGTGTGTAAATTTTATCGGAGATTACAGAAATGGATCTTGACTTGTGAAGTAAAAGAAAGGGTAATTTTTTTCATCTTTCATCTATTGTGGAAACATATATATTTCTTTAGCTAACTAATTTGGATAAGAATTTTGAAAATAACATGAAGTGTGTGAGAATAGAGTAAATTTAGTCGATTATTTTAGTGATTTTAGACTACAAAAGAAAAAAAAAACATTAGAAGCTCTTTTATCTGAAACTCTTTTAACCGAAATCCATTTTTAAAGATTTTTTTTTCTAATCACATTCCTTGTGTTTAAAATCCATTTTGAAAACTTTTTTTTTCTTTTTTTTTTTTTTTTTTTAACTATCATATTCTTTCTGAGCAAACTTTCATTTCCGAACTACGAGTGCATATAAATATTTTCGATCCCCTTTCTTAGAGTTCCTTTGAATTTAATTTGAACTCCCATAAACTGCGGAGTAGAACGAAGAAAGCGTACAAACTAACAATTCTGAAGCTTTTGAATGTTTTGAAAAACGTTTGACATGGATGGAGCAGCAGAAGGACTCTGATTCTTGTGAACTAATAATATTAAAAAACTCCATGATAGAGCTTCAAAGCAAAAGCAATCGAAACTACAACAAACAAAACATTTTTTCATACCCTTGTGATATACGTAAAAGGTTCTTAATTTCAAAATTAAAATCTAGGTTATTTACTCTTGTTTCTATTTTGCTATTGCTTTATTTTTATTAAGCACTTGTTTCCATAATAAGAAATAATGCATATACTTCTCCTTAATCTTAAAATTGAAGCATTCTCCATTATCCGAAAATTTCGATTTTCCGAATGATGGTCGGTCCCAATTACTTTTGATAATCGAGGTTCTACTGCATTTGTTTAAGCAGTCAACAAATCAGTAGACGTGTATAGTTATAATTGTGTCAATTATTAGTACTTGTGCAGATCTGATGCTAGACTCAACTGTTGGTCACGTAGTAATTTGAAATCTTGTCAAACAATTCACCAACCGCTGGCTTAGCCATTGTTCTATCTGCTATCCCAAAGAACTGCCAAACGTTGTCCAACAAAGACCAGGAGGACAGATCCAGGTGTTAATCAACAAAGTGTTCTAGAAAACAGTGAGACAACAATTTTCTGTTGAGGGAGAATTAGATCTTTCAGAAAATAAATATAAAAATGGAAAATGTCTTTCAACGCATATTTTACAGCAAAATCACGATTAAAAAAAAATATATTGTAAGGATTGAATTCCAGTTTAAAATTGCATACGAAGTAAAACATAGAAAATTTTTCTTTATTTTGAGAGACAACCTTAGATGCATCATGTTATGACTATTACGTTAATGCACTAATGTGTTTATTCAAAGCAGACGTAAAATAAGAAGTCAGAGACCTGGAATCTCTTAATATACTATACAACATCTATATGTAACTAATTTTAGAGTTTTTGAACGCCACAGGGATTGTTATAGAAAATTATGCAGCAAAATAAATTGATATTGATTTAAATATGAACATGATGCATAATAGAGGACTTTCTACCCAGAATCTGAGTGTTAATACACTCAGATTCTGGGTTTCAAACTGTTTTCCATCTGCTGGGCATATATGATATTTATGTTTGTGGTGCTATGAGCAAGTGTTAAACTGAGGCTGGAAAACCTTGCTGAAAATCGTTTGAATCCGTAATTTCAAAATTGTCATCTCCACGTTATTTAATCGCAGATTTTTTTCATTAAATAAGAAAAATTATTTTATTTTAAAATTTTGGTAACATTGTGGCCCGGGGAACAAAGGTCCTATGACAACCCTTAAAATGTCCACTAGTAAAATTAATTGAGTTTGATAAAATATTTGCACCCTCTGAATAATAAGGTCTTCTTAATTTTATCTGATTTAGTCGGAATTTTCTAGTTATAAAAAAAAACTTAAAAATATTTTTCAGTATTAATACAAAGTTTTAATTACAGCAGCTACTAAATACTATTAAATTTGTACGGAAAGAATTTTGAAAAAATATGTAAGCAAAAAGTGTACTTGTTCTCCCAACTCTTTTAAAAAATTCATTGTTTTATAACGAATTTTAATCAAGGTAAAAAAAAAGTCAATTTGAGACTGCAATTGGCAGTTCAGTGGCAATTACAGAAAGATTCCAAGTACATTCTTCAAATGCACGGGGTAGGAGAGAAAAACATCTATGAAGAAGAAAACAGTGACGAAATTCTTTGAGAACATAATATCATATAATGTTTCTAGTTTTTTCGAAAGCATAATTAAATTGCTCTTGCCAATCATTTAATTTGTAAAAGGAAATTTCATTATAGAGCATAAAAGGGTTTCATCTAAATATAGGTAAACATTAGGATATATTTTCTACAGTAAAATGTACTTCTGCTACTAGCGAAATGTTTTAAATCGTTTTTTTCCCTTCAGTAAGCATCTACATTGCAAGGAAAAAAGATTCATTTTGCAACAAAATCTAATGATTAATTATTTTCCAATTTTTACAACAAATTAATAATGAAATGTGTTTCAAAAATTTTTTGTGCATATATATATATATATATTAGAGTGTCCCAAAAAAATGAAAGTCGTTTTATTTTTTCGCATACCCTCTCATTTTTTTTCCCTTTTATGTCAAAACAATTGTAAATAAAGTTTCATGTACTTTGGACCACGGGAACCCATGCCGACTTGCCTATAAATGTCTCAGTCAGTACTTGTGTATTTAGCGAGCGAACGCTGGCACATGTCGCCCTATCACGTGTCTGTAGCGGGGTACCCAGCAGCTACAAATGAAAAAGATAAAACAAAATAAAAAAGAAAGGTTTTGGAATGCTTGTGACAATGCGCAATCCCTGAAGATACAGTGAGAATCCTGTGAAACATGTCAGTACCAGTTTGCTCAGGACAGCGCACGTCTATGTGTCAATGTGCTTATAATTCCAAGTTAGTCTTTTGTTAGTAAATGTCGGGATAGTTTTTAATCAGGGAGCAGAAGATGGCAGTATTATTGCATAGTTCTAAAAACCGCTTCAACATCCTCAGCATCATACGAACCATTGCAAGAATATTCCTCTTCGAATCCTAATGAAAATATGGAAAAAGAAGTTTTCCCAACACTGATCGAAAGCTCAGAACCTGAGACAAGTAAATCAGTAATGAGGAAAGATTTTATTATTAAAGTTAATTGCTGCATTAGACAGGTGTCAATTAAGTATGTGAGATTATGTGTTTGCTCTTGAAGCTACTATTGGGGGGGAGGGGGGGGCACTTGATTTAACATTGACAAATTTCAGTTAAGTAAGTCTTAAATTCAAATAATCTGAACAGAAACACGGAAGGAACGCGCGGAAAATATAAAAATTGAGTTCCAAAATGAGGTACCAGATGTAGTGATCTTATATCGGGAATGCAAACTGTTGCTTGCTTTGACTTCTCGAAAATCGAAAGAAGAACGCTTGCTTATAGTTAGTTCATATGAACTTAAAGAACACCTCATTGCTGCGTCGAGACTTTATAATTATACAGGCAAAGAACAGGCGCAGGCTATTTGGAAGGCTATCCTAGATTGAAATCTCGAAAACAAAGTCCAAATTCTTTGTTGTGATACTATGTCTTCGAATGCAGGTCGTTTTAATGGTGCCTGTGCGCTCCTCAAAAAACAAAGTTGATAGGGAAATGCTTTTCTTTGCTTGCTGCCATCATGTATACAAACTGGTATTAAAGGTATACGAACTGGTATAAAGTGAACATTAAACAAGTGACAACAAGTCTCGATATTACACTCTTTAAAAAGCACAAAGAGAATTGGAAGGACATCTATCCCACTAAAACACAGTGCTATAGAAAAACAGTGGAATTGTTCTAACCCGTATATGAACTTGGCAATTTGCTTGAATTTTATTGCTCTGAACTTAAAAATGTTATGATCAGAGAGGACTATCGAGAGTTGTTCAAAATTTCTGTGATATTTTTAGGTGTAGGTGCAGTAAAAAAAATTTAAATCAGACCTCTGGGTGTTATGTCCCAAGCTAGATGGATGGCCCGAGCGGTTTACTCCCTAAAACTCTCGATATTTAGTTCTAATCTGAAAAGAAACACCAAGGATAAGAAATCACTGCTAAAAGTATGCTTGTTTATCGTGACAATCTATGTTAAACATGTCTTCAATACATTTGGGCAGTTAAAGAACGCTAAAAAAGATTTGTTCTTTTTGAAATCTTTGAAAGTCTGCGAAAATGTAAGTGAAAGTATCTCGAAAGCTGCTTTACAGAAATTTTTTCAGCATTTATGGTATTTGACTGATAAAATAGCAGTATGAGCACTTTTTGATGATGATGATGTTGACAAAGAAACAAAATTAAAAATGATGATAAATTTATTTAGACAAAATTTCTCGACCAGAGAAAAAACATACATTTCATCGAAGATTCATCGAAAATGTATTTCGAGTTTCATATATTGATTTTGTAATTGTTTATTTAGTTATATATTTATATCATGCGATTGTTACCTGTTATTTTATTTTTATTTTTACAGAAAAAAGCATCGGTAATCTCATATATGTTAAAAGCCGTTCATTGTTTTCTAGACTCAAAATTTATGATAGTTTTGAAGAGTCCCTCTTCATGGGAGAATAATGCTTAGTTTCCCGACGCGAAAAAGACGATCTCAATCATAGACTTCTCATATATCTCTTATGTTTACTCTGAGATCTCAATGTTCAGAGCAATGAACAATACAGCTGAAACAGTGGTAAAATTGGTGCAGGACTTTTATGATTTAATAACGGTGACGGAGGAACAAAAACAATTTTTGTTATGTTGCGTACAAGGACACACGAAGGTCTATTCCGATTGTAAAAAAAAACATTGAAATGAAAATAAGTTTAGTAATGTTTCTTTTACTGTAATATGTTAATAAATATCTTCTTTAAATAAAATAGTGTTTTATGTACCAAAGAAACATACATTTTTCAATCTTTCCATAGTATTCCCAATACAAGATTCCATGTTCAAGTTTGACCTAAAGTCGGCACGGGTTACCGTTATCTGATTGCAATAATATTTTTTATTTATGTTTCTGAGGTGAAATAGAAAAAAAATAGAGGGTATGCGTATTTGATTTTGCAAAAAAATGTTTTTACCTTGTATCCTGGGACACCCTAATATATATATATAAAATAAGTTCAATTATGCACTTTTACTATAAACGATATTTATAATTGAACTGATTAAAGTTTTGCTGCAACTGTCTCCGTTTGCTTTCTTACAGCTTCCATGTATGCAGTCCGCTTCGTAATAAATGAAATATAATAAAGACATAATGTAAAGTTTATATGATCTGTTTGTATATTTATATATTATTTTGATTTTATGTTTTTTGAATTTAAATATTTGCGGTTATTTATTCTTACGATGCTTTTTTATTCATAACTGTGTTTTCGTATTTACTTTATTCGCAATTTTTCGTTGTATACATATTTATTTTTAAAGGCATACTTAATTCCATAGGTTTCAAATATTTTAATTTAAGACTGTTAGAAAGCATTTTCATGCAATAAACGCATATATTGAAAGAGAAAGAAACTGTATTTTCATTTAAAACATGAATTTAGCTATTTATTTATTCTCTGTAAGAAGTCAGCATTATATTGAAAAATTGCATATTTAACGAATACAGGTTCACACTATACTGAAAGATTCTTTGATCTTTAAAATGGCTTATAGTAAACAACATAAAAAATGCATGAAATTTGACTACTTTTCAGCTCTTCTGATTGTACCGAAATAAAATGTTGAAAATTGGTATTTTCTCTCGAACAAACACTTCTATTTATTTTCTATTTATTGTTAGAAAATGGAAAAGGAAGTTTTAAGGAATATCTTTTTGAGTGCATCTTTACGCGGTAATAAGATTCCATTTTGATTTTCTATCTCTATTGCCTTTTTGATTTTCATTGAAAGCAAAATGTACTTTGCTCAAAGATTTAAACTGATAAAATATATATATTTTTTTTTATATAAATTGGAAAATCATTTGTTGGTTGCACATTATTTCAAAAGATATTTATTTTGAAGAACAAAATAAAGTATTTGAATAACGGATTATTTTGATTAATTTTAATGATTGTATAATGATTGCAATGTGTGTAAAAAAAGGACAGAATAATTGCATTTGTTAAAAATTAAAATTAGAAAGTCTACTGAACAAAAATGTATGAAGAAACTCATGATGGCGCAGTTTCAGTTCTAAACTAAAATTTAAGTTTATTTTACTAATTTTAATTGATAACCAATTTGTGTTCTGTCTACAAAGTAAATGTGACTTTTACAAAAACTTTTTATTAAAACCTATACTCTAGACGCATCATAACTTATTAAGAATAGGGTTGAAAACAATGCGACCGTATATCAAACAGGCCAAAATTGATACAGGGCCTGTTAAGGATCTAATAAGACTGGATTTTCCGCGCCAAGCACAAGGCCAAAGGGGAGGAGTTTGCGAGCAGTACGTGCTATGGGGACTATAAGCTATAGAGTCAAAAGGAAATCAGTTAGCCTTGAGTCTTTGCAGCGTATGGGGACACGTGTTTGAAAGTGGCGTTATTTTTTCAAAATTCAGCGGAGTGTCGAGTAGCGATACGTCATAAAGTTTTGTGTAAATTAAACAAATCGGCTACTGAGACGCTTGCCATGTTACAAGAAGCCTACGGGATGGATTTTTTGTCTAAGCCCCAAGTGTTTAGGTGGAAAAGGCCTTGAAAGAAGGAAGAGGGGACATCGGTTATGAACAACACGCTGAGCGTCCATCAAGTTCTGAAACTTGAGATAATGTGACTAAAATTAAAGCACTTTTGGACTCTGATCGTCGGATAAGTGTCCGAATGATTGCGGAGATGTTGGGACTTACAAAATCGATTGTGCATCAAATCGTCAGGGTAGAGCCTCAAATGCAGAAAATTTGTGCAAACTGGTTCCTTCAACGTGACTTAAGTCATGGCAAAAACAGCGTCGTAACGCTGCCCTAACCATCGTACAGCCCCGATCCGTCACCACCGGTCTTTTTCCTATTCCGTCGGTAAAAATCCACCTTAAAAGATCATTGTTTTGACAATCTGAAGAACCTGGAGAAAAACATAGCGCAACTTCTGACTAGCACTCCAGTTGAAGACTTCCAGTTGGACATAAATGGGTAGCAGAGTGACTGGCAACGGGTGTTTGTGCAGGAGGAGGCTATTTTGAAGAATATTAAGTGTCTGTAAAATTATCTTCAAATAAACTAATTTTATGGAATCAGTCTCATTGCTTCCTGCACAGATCCTGTAGCTATTTTGCTAAAATGTAATTTTTATGTCATTATTGACTTTATTAAATGTTAACTTTTGTTTTTTACATTGATTTTTTATTAGTATCAACACTGTTCCCTATTTGTTCTGTATAGCTAACAAGGATTTTAATTTTGTTAACATTAGTTTTAGTTAAGATGGTTAGCAGACATTTCTGTGTTCGTTTTGTTCCATTTTATGTGTCATACATAATAAATCTAAATTTGAAAATACGTATTGAGTTTTTACCCATGACAATAACACTTATTTGAATTTCCAGCTTTCAAATGTTCCTGCTTAATAAGCACATAATGATTAAAACAAATGAAATATCATTTTATGTCTAAAAACGTTGAAAATTGACAAAAAGTCGTGTTTTATCCGTATAAGTTGTTATTAGATAGATACCTTCGGTTACTACGTGAACCCGTTTAATACGCGAATTTTGATCGGTCCCTTGATTCGCGTATTAACGGTGTTCGACTGTATATTTAAACACTGTTGATTTCAGGGGATTCGCCCGGAGCCTTGAAATAACCACTCTCCCGGAATGCTTTATATTTTATGCGTTTTAATGGCAAAAAAGTGTTGTTCCACCCTCCAGAACTGTAAAAAGTCTGCATCCCCCTCACGGAACCGCAAATATCCTACAGTGTGAAATGTTCGAATTCAACTGTGTAAATAAAATACGTCGTAGGAATGAAGAATTCAAAGGAACTAAATACAAATAGATACAAGATAAAAGAAATTGCAAACAGAATTTATTGCAAAAACATGTAAAAATATTTTTATGTTTATATAGGCCTAAACTGTATAAAGAAACTGATCCAGACATACAAAAAAAAAAAAAAAAAAAAAAAAAAAAAAAGAAAAAAAAATTCTAAAACTTGCATGGAGATATAATTCCATTATAAAGCATTACGAAATAATAAAAAATAGTGTACAAAGAGTACAACCCTCGAAATTCATACTGATACAATTTTAGCAACTTAAATTGGCCAAATTAAGGCAACTATGCCATTTTTTAAAGCAGATAATCGTCAGATTAAGCATGAAAACGAAATCAAACAAATTTGCTTGAAAATTATGCAAAATAAACAGGTGAATTTAGATATGTATATGAAAACATAACAACTTACATTAGTTTTAAATTATTCACTTCTGCTTAGTAGGAAAAATTTAGATCAAAACAGGTAATTTTAACTTTTTTTAAATTGTCTAAAAACAATACGTGGTAGGCGGGTGCTTCTTCTACACATAAATGACGTCATTCTGATGAATAGCATTTCAGCGGTAGATGGCGTATCTTTCTGTAATTAACGGTAGAATGGCAACGGTCCATTTAAAGTGGTGGTCCAAATATGGCTACTCTCCCCTACATAAATATTTGTATTTAACACTTTCGGGGCGATTTTGTTTTTTAATTTTGAGGGGAAAATTACTTTTCGTTGATAATATTAATAGTAGCTATCCAAATAGACATACTGAAGTTTAACGAGACATTGTTTGATATCTAATGAATGTAGTTATTTTGCATATTATTCAATTAATATTCATATGACAATAGGCTTAAGAAAGAATGTTTGGAAAAGTTTAGAAAATATCGTATTACAACCGGATTTAACACATATTACAACTTTTTAATATTTTTTGCGTTTTATCACACACGATTCATTGAGAAAAATAACCTATATTTTAAATTCAAAGAATGAAATATATGTTTAAAATAAAAGAATAACAAAGGTTGGAAAGAGAATTAAGCAAACTTTTTTAATGATTATTACTACTAAATTCAAAAACATAAATGAAATCATAATAATAAATACACAGATATATACTATTTTTACTACATGTAGATAGTAACACAATAATTGCTAAGACAAAATAATATTTGTTGAAAAGAGAATGTACTATTAATTGTAGTATGCCAGTCCCAAACGTGTTAATTTTGTAACTGTGTACGAGTAGTATATCTTTTCTACTTTTTTTTATAAATGCATTTCATTCAGTTATACCGAAATTTATATTAAATACAATCTATTAAAAACTGAGCTTTTGAAAATTAATCTCTCCAACATGGAAATACCTCCTAGGATCCCCTACTCATTCTTTATTCTCAGTATACAAATGATTAAAAAACGTTATTAGTTATTTCTTCTTATGTTTTAAATATAATGACATGTTAAATAAAGAAAATATTTTATTTAAATAACATTTTAAATGTTTAACATTTTTACCAAGTGAAAAAAAAATGGTATGTAACAGACGAAATGATTTAAGATGAAAATATTTATTTATTTATTTATATAGCTGAATTATTTTAAATTCCTATTCATAGATATAACAAATACTTTCGTATTTTGTTGTTTTTGAATTCATAGAATGTATGTGATTATAAAACATATTACATTATGATATTAACTTTTCTAAATATGGAAAACTATTCCATGTCGTTTCATAAAAGAAATTCAATAAATTTTATGCGGGATAATTTTTTATATGCTTCAATACATTAAACAAATGGGTAAGTGTGATCACAGATCGCACAGACGGTTTCGTTTAATATTCCTTTCAAAACACTTTATGCTTTTGCGAAATCTGTTAGTTCCATATTTCGCAACCAGGGGGTGCATTCTATTCTACACAAACCTCTATCTGAACGCAACTCCGTTTTACAACCTATCCGTAGATATATTAGTCCAGGGGATCAGGCCCATAGCACTCGAGATCGGTCGGCCTTCCCTGGCGGTAAAAAGTGGAACTGAAATATGTAAGGTTATGTGCATAATATGAAAGAGTGGTCAAAGGGGTGTCGGCAAAAGTTAGAAAAGTAGCCATCGGGTCCAATGGGGGGAGTTAGAAAAATATCTTAAAATACACAAGTTAGAGCCCGGAGGTGTAAATAATATAAGACTTTTTTGAAAGTTTTATGATTTTTCGTGTGATCGTAAGTGTTCTGCTATAAGAATGCAAAATTTCAAGTCTTCAATTTAAATAGGGTCTCAGTTAGGACAAAAAGCTTAAAATACACAAGTTAGAACCCAGGGGGTTAAATATAAGACTTTTTCAAAATTTTATGATTTGTTGTTTTATGTGAGGTGTTAAGCTATAAGTATGCAAAATTTTAAGTCTTCAACTTAATTAGGGGCTTAGTTAGAACAAAAAGCTTAAAATACACAAGTTAGAGCGCAGAGGATTAAATATAAGACTTTTTCAAAATTTTATGATTTGTCATTTGATGTGAGGTGTTCAGCTATAAGTATGCAAAATTTCAAGTCTCCAGCATATATAGTTTCTGAGAACGGGCTCTGTGACGTACAGACAGACAGAGGAGCGAGACGAACAGGGTTTCGTCAGATGAACGAAACCTTGAAAATGCATCAATAACAATAATAATTGTAAAATTATGTCTGAAGGAACAGAGGATAAGCCAGTCTTTAACGGAAGAGAATGAACATTCATTTTTGTAAAGTACTTGATCTCTTTTTTTTAATCAATATAATAAAATTTTCATATTTCTATTCCTTCGTCAGAATCTCATTTTAATTTCATAAAGTCATAACATTTTCTGCATTTTCGGCTTCTTCTTTACTTAATTCAACTTTTTTTTTTTTTTTTTTTTACTTCAACTTTCACTTCAACTTTTACTTCAACTATCACTAAAAAATATTGTTATTTCTATGAAGAAAATAACACATTTGTTTGCTATATTTACTCGTGTTTTATATTTGAGAAAAAAATTACGTTGCGTTTCTAAAATGCTCAACATTTTGGGAGATCCATACAAAGTAGTATATTCAATTACATTTAAAATTTATCTGTCAAATCATAGTCACAATATTACAAAAGTGTAAATCATTGAAATATGAACTAGCAAAAATTTTCTTGAATGCATTATTTTTTATTTCAATATGATTAAATGTAACATTTAAAAATTATATTTTAAATGTAATGAAAGTTCAAAAAGAAAACTTTTTTCCGTTGTGCAATCTAGTTGCAAATATACGAAAGAGTATCAATAAGTTTTTGCCCTCACATAGAGATATTTAAGAAAAACATATGAAATTAATCCATTGCATTAAAACTTTTCTATTTAGTCATCGTGCACAGTAACACATTTCTGCAAAAGTCATTTAAATAAACAATTAAATTTTAAAAATCAAAAAACCCGACTGCGTAAAGAGCGAACTAATTAATTATTTCTCATCAATGTGAAACTATTTTTTTTTATTCCTACTATTAGCTCACACTCTCGCTATATATATCTTGTTCAAATTTTCAATCGTTAATAAAATACTTATTATTCATGCAATCAAGCTCAAATAATTTTTTTAAAATTTGTAGTGGATGACACTTGATGTTAATCCAGTTTATTTTAAATATTAATTAAATAATTAAATTAAATTAATTAATTTTCAATAATCGAGAGATCCCTCTTCATCATCAAGGCATTTTAAGCGCAACTCAAGAGGGAAGAAGAATGGGAGAAAAAAAATCTCTTATTGACCTAAGTAGGAATTGACTTAAAATATTTTTTTTTTATTACTTGTTTATATTACTTACCAATTTTTTTTTTATTTACTTGTATTGATGACATTTAAGTTGTGTTTAATTGTTAGTTCCTATCTATAAAGACTGTTTTGATGAGGTCTATAGATGTCTATGATGGTTAGACTTGCAGTCAAGCTAGAGATCCTACCTACACAAATTCTAGGTTGTATAATATTTTAACAGAGCTTCTGAGTGTAAAATAGTCAATGAAACATCGTCTTCATGTTGAAAAACCTATCCAATGATATGCCACTCAATAGGGTGCGTAATTTTTTTCGTCTTTACCGTCATTTTGTATTTTGCGGCCTCCATTTTGAAACTACAAAAACAAAACCTAGCCTATAACCATTGGGCCGTTAAGATGAATCGATAGAGATCTCATTCATTAAAATCCATCCAGTCGTTGGGATTTTCCGAGGGTATAAAGAAATCCACATACACAGATACGCGTGAAACACATAACCCTTCTTTTCAGTCGGGTAGAAAGAAGGGGGAGGATGTATTAAATGAGGAGCGATAGTAGACCGAGAGGAGGGCATTTTTCTAACTTTTGAAGATCCCCACACGTGACATATTTTTGGAAAGGCCTGTGACCCATTTATGTTATGCCCCCTAGCCCTTCTCCTCAAATTTGCCCCTTGGGGGGGTTGGGGGGGCATGATGTCCGAAAAAATTAGAAAAGTGCCCTCCGGATGGCAAATTAGGGTGAGAGATTCAGGATGTGCATAACATGAATAAGCGGTCACCGGCCTTTCCAACAATATGTCATATGTGGGAGTAAATAAAAGTTAGAAAAATGCCCCCTTTGGGTCTACTATTGCGCCTCCTGGAACACGTCCTCCACCTCTTTATGAAATATCGCTTGCAGAAATGTGTTACTGTGCACGGTGACTATATAGAAAAGGACTAATACAATGTAGAAATTTTCATAAATTTTACTCAAATATTTGTATGTGACGGCAAAAACTTATTGATACCCCTTGTATTTGCCATAGACGTATATATAGTATACCTGGTAATAGAAAATCGAGTGTCTCAAAATTGACGGGTCTATTTTGAAAATGAATTTTTTTTAATGGCAATGTACTGAAATGCATTGTTTGCTGAAATGAAATGTGGTAAACAGAAAATTTTGAGATACAGAATAATATTTAAGTAATATTAATTTAATGTAAGAACTAGTAGAAACCCGCTTAATTCGACGAATGAAAATGTTTAAGAGAACTAATTGATTAAATTTCCAAAAAAAGAAGAAATAATAATAATTACAATTAATAATCAATCTTATATTGGCTGGGCTAACTCTTAACCCTTTAAGATCCGAAGCTTCTTAGTCGAAATGTAAGGTTTTGGTGCTTTTCCCCAATACATAGTATCATATGCATGACAGAAAAAAGTATTTTTAAAAATATTTGATGTCAGGCTATGCCAATGATCCACCGAATTCTGTGAGTGCAGGTTCAACTTTAAATTTCACAAAGAGAGGAAAATGTTTCTTCTTTTTCTTTAGCATAAACTTGCACAATTGTGTAAGTCAGGTCTTAATCGGATATAATAAATATTATTTTTTGCTAAAGTTTAATTTCAACTTTTCAAATGCTTGGAAAATTAAACTTTATTCATATACGTAATCAGTATCAAGTGGTTAGGATAATGAAATTAAGAAGATATTAATTGAGGCTTTGATCTTTGGTATTTCGTAATGAAAAATTAACGAATTATCGCGCCACTATGACAAAATTATAATTTTTGTTATCAAAGTAATCTAAAAATAACACCTTTTTCACCATCGCAAAATTTACATGCATGCTTTAGATATGCTGGTCATCAAAATTAAAGGGTAATGAGAGAAATGAAACGTAACTGATACTTCCTGAAAAATTATTAATAGAAATATGTACAAAAGCATTAGGTAACATAAATTACAATGTTTCGCAGTTAATTATTCTCAAATTATTGAAATTAACACCAAATTTACGGAAATGAGAAAATGATGAAAAAATTAAGTCCCCTCTTGTGGAAAAAGTTTTTCTTTAATATGGTGTGTGGTCAACTCCGACAGATATGCATACCTCACATCTTGATTTCATAGACATTCACAGACCAAAGTCGTGATCAAATCTTATAGAATAGCACGCCATTCTTCTAAAAGTGCATTTTTCAGCTCCTGGTTGGTCCGGGGAGGAATTTAGGGAGCTGAATATCGGCATCATAAGGCATCCCACACATGTTAAATAAGTTTCAAGCCGGGTGAGTAAAATGGTCAATCCATTTGAGTGATATCTTTTGTTTGCATTCCGACATCACATATGCTCGATGTGGCCGAGCATTGTTATCCATTATAGAAAACACTGGGCCAACAGTGCCCCTAAGCAGTCTAACACGGGTTCCAATACCTCCTCTACATATATCCGAGCGGTTACAGAATCTCCTTGAAATAAATGCAGCTCAGTGCGGCAATTTATCATGATTCTCCCTTCCCACATAAAAAGAATCATTAAACCGCGGTCACAGAAATTGGATATTTCACGGACAGAGGAAGGCAAGTTGCGTATTCCTTCCTCTCTTCAGATCAAATGACGTCTAGAATCAGTGTTCAGACTATATTTGGACTCGTCAGTAAACAATACTCGGACCCAGGCTTCTTGGCTCCATTGAACATTATGACGACACCAGTTGAAACGGACCCTTTTTGGAAGCTAAATTGGGTGGGACACAAACTATTCGTTTTATCGCATGCAGTCCGCTCTCATTAAGCTTTCGTGCTGTAGTAGAACGGTTAATTCGAGTTCCTGTAGCAGCCTGAAATTCTGAAACCATATGTCTTGTAGTCGTTTCGCGGTTTCTTTGAGCCTACAGCGACCGAAAGCGGTCGTTGGATGCAGTTGTTTTACTTGATCGTCCTTGGCCAGGCTGTCTATCAGCGCATTCAGTGCTTAAAATGTAGCCCAAGCTCTTCATATGATACTTTGATGGATATTCAAATCTTGGGCGACGTTCATTTGTGTTTGACCTGCCTCGATTCTATCAATTTTTCGACACTTTTGTCCTTCACCTAAATTATGCTTTTCAGCCACAACTTATGAATACTGATCGCTCTTAGATACCACATTTACTTTAAATAACACTACTGACCGCAATTCCATCATGCGTTCATTGCGCTTCTGTTCTAAATCAATATATTTGCATATTTCCGGCTCGAACATATACGCGGAAGTGCAATTTTGTGTTCAATTGTATTTAATTAACATCAATTATTACATCATCGTGCATTGGTTGCAACATTAACTTTGTGAGCATATTATTTCTCATTATCCTTTAATTTTTAAGACAAGTGTAATAATTAAAATAGCAATTAAAGCCTTTGCGCAGGAATATTAAAAAGCAATAAACCAACGTTTAAAATGCACAAATAATGCGTGAAAAGCAGCAAACAGCTGTTTCGAATCTACAGCGAGATTCTTCTTCAGTGCAAGATAGGGAAAAAAGAACACCGTGCTAGAAAAAGCAAGACTGAGCAAGAGCCAGATGCAAAATTCCACAGTGTTGCCGCATGTGACTGATTTTTTATTGGGGGATACCAAATTCTCACCAGTAAGTTTAAAAGGTTATTATTGTTTTATAAGATAACTAGCAAGCCCCGCGGCTTTTCTCGCGTCATATTTGAAACATGCCAAGTGATATTTATATGTCTAATTTTTATTAAAAGGTACAAACTAAATTTTTATTTTATTAAAAGGTAATATTTTATTTTATTAAATGTTTTTTCTATTAAAAGGTACTTATTACTTTTAGGAATAATTCAAAAATTACTATTTAAAACACAGTTTGATTAAACATCATTATTACACTGCAATGGCAGAAATGAGACTTAACTTAATAAAATGAAATAAATCTAAATAAATGATAATTTAGAAAATATTTTGAAACTTTTATGCTCAATTAATACGCTCATTTCAGTATTCATTTGAAGTTTTGAATTTTTCAAAAACCATCTTCTTACATCTTAAAATTAACCATCAGGTCAAATTCCAAGTCCTATCACCTCTCTCAACATAAAAGGCTATAAATTATTTGAAAACAACGTTTAAACACACAATAAAACAGGCAGATTTGACCATACGTATACGTTTCGTGAGTACTAGGACTCACATCCTCAGTGTAAAAACTTTAAAAACTTTAAAAACAATATCCCCCCAACTGCATGTACGGTGAAAAAAACCCAAATGTCAAAACATAATACCAAAAGACCATCAAGTTCTAACAGCCAATGAAATTAATGCGGAAGTGAAGTGTCGTGACACAACAAATCCATCCAGAAAGTTGAGATGTATGGTGTACTAGATAAATCATTAACCAAGGAGTCTTTAAATTTATGGATATGAATAGCCTCATAAAAGTCTAAATCCAGAGGAGTAATACATTTCTTGATAATGGTAGCTGAGTCAAAATTAAAATTATGTCCCTCCCCCCAGCAATGAGAGGCGATAGAGGATTTCTGTAATTCTTTTTTCTTTACATAGTTTCTGTGTTCATTGATTCTGTAACGGAGTTTTCGTTTAGTTTGTCCAATGTAGGACAAACCACATTGGCATTGAATGTTGTAAATGCCCCAATAATTATGTGGAGGAATTTGGTCCTTAAGTTGCGAAAAAGATAATTTATTATCCGGTTTAAAAACCACATTAAAATCATAATGTCTTAAGATATTAGCATAAATGTCTTAAGAAGCATAATGTCTTAAGAAAATTTTCATTCCTTTCAAATTCTAATATGTACACTATTAAGAATTCTAGTTCTTTTGTTAATCGGATTAAAAACTTCCCCCCCTCCCCCTCTTTACGCATGATTTCATTTGATGTTACTTCTCTGTTTACCCATGTTCCAGTTCAAGGTGCACTACAAAGTCTCACTACTAGATTAAAAGAATTTCATTACACAGATTATGAAATCAACCACATTATTGAGTTATTCAGTACTTGTTTAAAACAAAATTCATTTCAAATTTCTAATCAATATTATTCTATGACGGATGGTTTAGCAATGGGTAATCCCCTTAGCCCTTTTTTAGCAGATTTATATATGCATTACTTTGAGGTTAAAATGTTTAACCTTATCAACTTCCCATTTTATTGTAGATATGTAGACGATTCTTTTGCACTCTTGGACCTTTCTCTATTTTCTGTTGACAACATATTAACGATTTTAAACTCAATAGATTCAGTCATTCAATTCACCTATGAAGTTGAAATAGATAATAGATTGCCATTTCTGGATGTGTTGGTTACACGTCAGCCTAATACCTTTGACACTTGCGTTTACCGTAAACCTTTTGCTGTCACCCCCCCCCCCCCCATTTCAATTCATGTCACCCCCCTTCCCAAAAAGCTTCGGCTTTTCATTATTTGATTAATAGAGCTCGCTTAATTTGTTCAGATAATAATTCACTTATTACAGAATTAAATTACTTTAGATCTGTGGCTATTGATCGAGGTTTTAGTTTATCTTATATCAATAATTTAATTTCTCATAGTCTTAATAAATATGTTAATAATCTTGATTCTCCTGTTACTACGGTTTCCATTTCCAATCTTATCATTTTACCATTTTATAATAGTATTAGCTTTAAGATGGCTAATATCTTAAGACATTATGATTTTAATGTGGTTTTTAAACCGGATAATAAATTATCTTTTTCGCAACTTAAGGACCAAATTCCTCCACATAATTATTGGGGCATTTACAACATTCAATGCCAATGTGGTTTGTCCTACATTGGACAAACTAAACGAAAACTCCGTTACAGAATCAATGAACACAGAAACTATGTAAAGAAAAAAGAATTACAGAAATCCTCTATCGCCTCTCATTGCTGGGGGGAGGGACATAATTTTAATTTTGACTCAGCTACCATTATCAAGAAATGTATTACTCCTCTGGATTTAGACTTTTATGAGGCTATTCATATCCATAAATTTAAAGACTCCTTGGTTAATGATTTATCTAGTACACCATACATCTCAACTTTCTGGATGGATTTGTTGTGTCACGACACTTCACTTCCGCATTAATTTCATTGGCTGTTAGAACTTGATGGTCTTTTGGTATTATGTTTTGACATTTGGGTTTTTTTCACCGTACATGCAGTTGGGGGGATATTGTTTTTAAAGTTTTTAAAGTTTTTACACTGAGGATGTGAGTCCTAGTACTCACGAAACGTATACGTATGGTCAAATCTGCCTGTTTTATTGTGTGTTTAAACGTTGTTTTCAAATAATTCATATTTTCACACAAGTTCTGTACTTATTATAAAAGGCTATGTTGAAACAGGAACTGTCACCATTAATTTTGAAATCGGTTTGTTATTTCCTAATATTCCACAGAAACGTAATTTAAAAAGCTTTTAAAGCCCTTTTTTAGAACGTTTGTTGTTCCTGTGAACCCCGGGTGGTAGAATCACCGGCATAAAATATAGCCTGTGTAGGATCAGAGACTGTTATCATTGATTTGCAACTATTACTTTTATAATCGGTTTATATTCCCTGAAATTGCATAGAATCGTAATTTAGAACTTTTTAGAATGCTTTTCGCACCTCCCCTTCGCTTCACCCCTTTTTAATATAATTTATTTTCGACGTTCCTTCGAGGGCATTTATATTTTATAAGTAACTACCATGTCATATTTAAAGTTTCTAGCCTTTTCAGTATCACAGAAATCGCAATTTAGAAAGATTTTAGCTCCTGCAACCCTCTGGTGGTAGTGGAACAGACATAAAATATAGCTTATGTTTGAACAGGTTCTATCACCAAAATTTGTCATCATTATTTTTTTTATCGGTTTGGAAATTCTTATGTTTGCTTAAAAATTGTAATTTATAACGCTTTTCACTCACTTCATTTTTTTTAATTTGGAATTTTCTTTCGACTGTTCTTAGAAAGCAGTTGCATCGTGTAAGTAAATACCATGCCATACTTCAAAGTGTTAGACCCCTCAGTTGTGCAAAAAACGCAAATTAGAACATGTTTTGCTTTTGCAACCCTCAGATGGTAGTGACAGCAACATAAAATATAACCTACGTTATAGCAGGGACTGTCACCATTGATTTGCAGCCATTACTTTTGAAATAGTTTTGGTATTTCCTTAGATTGAGTAGAAATCTCAATTTAGAACGTTTTTAAGACGCTTTTCGCGCATTTTCACCCCTTTTTAAATTTCCAATTTTTTCGAAACGGTTCTTAAAGATCATTTATATCTAATAAATACGTACCTTGCCTAATTTTAAGTTGCTAGCCCCTACCGATCACAAAAATCGAAATTTAGAACGCTTTTTTGCTCCTGCAACGTCTTGGTGATAGTGATACCGACATAAAATAGTGTCTATGTTAGAGCAGAGGCTGTCAGCATCAATTTCCTACCATTACGTTTGAAATCAGATTAATTCTTCCTGAGATATTGCCGACAAATCGGCATTTAGAACGTTTTTAGAACGCTTTTCGCGCATTTTGCTCCTGCATCTCCTCTGGGGTAATGGAAACAGATATAAAATATAGCCTATCTTGGAGCAAGATCTGTCACCATCATTTTTACACCATTATATTTGAAATCGGTTCAGTACTTCCTGAGATTGCATAGAAATCGCAATTTAGAAAGTTTTTTACAACGCTTTTTGCACATTTTGGCCCCCTTTTAAATTTCGATTTTTTTAGGAAATGTCTTTAAAGATCATTGATATCTTATAACTAACTTCCATTCCAAATTTCACGATTCTAGGCCCTTCCGTAACGCAAAAGCCGCAATTTAGAACTTTTTTCTCCTGCACCCCCTTTGGGGTAGTAAAACCGACATAAAACATAGCCTATCTTGGAGCAAGCGTTGTCACCATCATTTTGACGCCATTATTTTTTAGATGGGTTTGGTATTTCCTGAGATTGTGTAGAAACCACCATTAGAACGTTTTTTAGAACGCTTTTCGCGCATTTTCACCCCTTTTTAATTTCGAATTGTTTAAGAACTGTTCTTAGAAATCCTTTATATCTAATAAGTAGCTAATATTTCAAATTTCATATTTCTAGGCCCTTCGGTAACGCAAAAATCGCATTTTTAGAACGTTTTTTGCTCCCGCACCCCCTTTCGGGTAGTGGCACCGACATAAAACATAGCCTATGTTGGAGCAAGGGTTGTCACCGTCACTTTGACACCCTTATTTTGACACCATTATTTTTTAAATCGGTTTGGTATTTCCTGAGATTGCGTAGAAACCACCATTTAGAACGCTTTTTAGAACGATTTTCGCGCATTTTCACCCCTTTCAAATTTCGAATTGTTTAAGAACTGTTCTTAGAAATCCTTTGTATCTAATAAGTAGCTAATATTCAAAATTTCATATTTCTAGGCCCTTTAGTAACGCTAAAATCGCATTTTTAGAACGTTTTTTGCTCCTACACCCCCTTTGGGGTAGTGACACCGACATAAAACATAGCCTATCTTGGAGCAAGCGTTGTCACCATCATTATGACACCAATATTTTTAAATCGGTTTGGTATTTTTTGAGATTGTGTAGAAACTACCATTTAGAACGTTTTTTAGAACGCTTTTTGTGCATTTTCACCCCTTTTAAATTTCGAATTGTTTAAGAACTGTTCTTAGACATCATTTATGTCTTATAAATAACCAATATTCAAAATTTCATATTTCTAGGTCCTTCAGTAACGCTAAAATCGCATTTTTAGAACGTTTTTTGCTCCTACACCCCCTTCGTGGTAGTGGCACCGACATAAGATATAGCCTATGTTCTAAGTTGGGCTAACACCATCATTTTGATACCATTACTTTTGGAATCGGTTCGGTAGTTCCAGAGCTTACCTCCTACAAATAAACAATTTTTTCCTCTTTATAATAGAAAGTATAGATAGATATTTTACAAATAAAATAAAAGAAAATTACTATTCATAATTTTGCGATATGAATTCCAACAGAAGTGAGAAGTCGGTCGATTAGTGATGACGTCACAACTCTTGTCCTCAGGCCTTGAATATTTCGATGGCAACGACTGAGGCCATCTGAGATTAGATTCTCTATCTCAGTATCAGCGGAATGAAAAATCATTGAAATGTAACAGCTTTATGAGTAAAAATGATTTCTTTTAAATCGTGAAGCCTTTTCTGTTCAATATATATTTTAAAAATTATTTTTAATTGTAATATGAAAATGGAATCCGTAATGATATGGTAATTCCTTTTGTTTTCTTTCTTTCTTCAACAATAAAAGTAACCCGATGAACTCCAATGTTAAGAAATTCCATAAAGTACGTTTAAAATTAAAATTAAAACGTAAAAACGGGACTATTTTAAAAATTTGCGAGTTAGGGCATATCTACAAATAAACTGCATTCATTTAATAAAATAATTATCAAAATCGGTTCAGAAGAAATCAAAGGCCAGATGACAAAAAAACAGCTTTGTCTTTTAGACATATAGATAATGTAAATAAAAAAGTACGTTTTAAAATAAACCAATAATTTCTGGAACACCTAGTATGAACTTTTCTTTGAATATATATTTTATTTGCTATCGGGGTCACATTTTCGAATATCTATATTATTTGCTGTCGATGTCGAACATCAGATTTTTCAATACATCGCGTACAAAAATAGTTTCTCTCTATTCTAAAAAAAAGTAACTACCGCTGTCACCGCCGCCGCCGCCGCCGCCGGTTTTGAATTTTTTGTGACCGGGGGGTCTTTCTTCGTTAATATTAAAAAAACTGTTGCATACAAAAATATGAAAATCGGTAGTATTATAAAAAAAATGTTTGATAAACACGCTGATGCAGACAGTTTTCAAATCGAAGAATTATTTTAAGAGATATTTAATGCCAAAGGTGGACAAAATCGTTCCATTAAAAAAGTTTTATAGGAGCAAAAACTGTACATAGGAATTTAATAATTTTTAGATCATTTTATGCGTCAAAATTTCCCGGTGTGCAGATTGCAGTTAGTTTTTTAATTTGAATAATTTTTCGAGGTTTTATTTCTATTTCAAATTCACATTTTCAGCATTTCGAGAGATATTTTTTACAAATTTTAGAAAATTGTATTAATTTAAACTGTTGCCAACTGTATAAAAAGCGCAACCAATAATGTTTGCTTCAAATTAAAAATTTATTTTACACATGACTATTATAAACAAAAAATATAAAAAGCAGGAACTCATTGAAAATTACGTCATAAAAACTATAGTTACACGTGAATTTTAAATGAGAAAGAATATTGTAAAATAATAAATTCAGTAACATGCGTTAGAAGTCCTAAATAGGAGAATTTACGTCATATTACACTTATTATGTAAAATGAACAAAAAATAATATTGCGAAACAGTTTTAATTTAAAAATTGCGCGAGACATTTACTTGACATTTTAAGATGATCATAATATTTCATTTCTAACAAAAGTATTTTGACGTGAATATTAAAAAGAGAAAGAAAAGTTTGGTGAAAATTACGTCAGATTATAATTGTGAGATTCAAATTATAATTCAGTCTTCCGAAATCTTTTTAAAGGCGGTCAAATTAGCGTGCTGTTAGAGTCTGCGGTGTCTGAACGGGGGTTGACGAGCGTAGCTCGTAGGGGGCAGAGCCCCCTAGTTAGTTAAAGAAAATAGAAAGTTTAATTTTGCTATTGTATGTCTCCAAGGGTATAAATTATACTTCTAGTTAGATAAACTTGGAAATAAGAAGAGAATAAAAATAACAAATCCCTGTACCACAACAAAAGTTAAGATATTCGGAAAAGCAACTTGTTAGCTTTCTTTTTCATTTTCGGAGAACGGATTTAAAAAAAAAAAAGATATTTTTGCCTAGATGCAAAATAAAACTGTTCACTTTTTGTCTAAACCAACTTGAAAACTGTTTAAAATAGCCTTATTTCAGCTTTTCTATCGTGTTTATGATTAATCATATATATTTCTGACTAATGATCAGATAATTGTGAACGCTTTCCTTTATTGTTTAATCTAAATATAGAGCTATTAATACAAAGGGATAAAAGTATAAAACTATCAACAAATGCTAAGCTTTAACTTCGTTTTGCTTAAATAAATGTATTTTTGAGAGAACAAATTCCTTATCAATGTCACGGATGTTAATGGTAATTGAATCTAAGATTGTACTACAGAAATACATGTAAGTTGTGTAAGTTGTAGTTCTGATTTGTAAGAGTCATTCGACATCCGCTAGAAGTCCATGATCACAACTAATATCTTGTTTTTATCACAGTTAGCTCATTAACCTCCAAGTTGTGTTTAAGCTTAAATTTCAGAGATTACTTTTTGAATTTGTTTATGACTTCAAAGATGGAAATGTTTGTCACATAATGAAACGGAGGGAAACTACCGGGCGTCCTAAAAAGGACTGACTGATTTTAAAATTCAATAACTTGCAAACAGTGACAGATATTTAAAAAATTTTTACAGGAGAGTTATGCATAAGGTCAAAAGTAATTTTACAGTGATTTTCGATTTTAGTTCGAATTACAATCAATAGATGGCGCTGCGATCAATAGACGCTAAATTGAGGCTCGATTTCTGGTACTTCGGGACCCACTCAATACATTTCATCCTCCTTTTTCCGCATGGAAGAAGTGAAAGGCCAAAAAATCGAGCCTGTATTTAGCGCCTATTGCTTACATCGCATGAGCGCCATCTATTGTTTGTAATTCGAACTAAAATAGAAAATCACTGAAAAAAAAAAAACTTTTGTCCTTATGCATAACCCTCCTGCAAGAATTTTTTAAATATCTGTCACCGTTTACAAGTTATTGAATTGTAAAATCAGTCAGTCCTTTTTAGGACACCCGGTATTTCAATACTCCAAAACACAGAAATAAGCGCAACGAGTTTTAAAAGAAGCAATATTTTACCATAATCGAAATTCATCCTACCACCACGAAAGTGGAAGGAAAACGCCCTTCTTCGTTCGTAGTGATTGGATGTTCTACTGATAGCAGTACGTTTCTATTTACAGGAAATTGCACCTTATCTGTTAATATCAACTGAACTTGCAGGTTCTTACAACGAGCTACATAAAGTCCGGTTTCATGCATAGCTAAAACACTGGTATACAGCAGTTTCGCATAAACATGATCACAAATATCGCTCAAGGGGACAGTACACTTTTAACGATCATAAAACATGCGAAATTTGGCATAAGTTTAGCAATTTTTTATAAAAACGATAACCACTCTAGAAGCACAAAATTTTTTGAGTATATTTAGGGGATATTGAACTATGTCTAAAAACTTTTTATTTGGATATATTATAATTTAAAAAAATTCAAGAGATCAATTTCAAAGTGCTATTTAAAATTTTTACAGTGGATAACATTTCACTGCGTGCACGATATCTCATGTTAATTCCATTGTATTTGCATAAACTGTATATTAAATTAAATACAACACTCAGATCTATAATTTGAGTTAGGATATTTGTAATTGGTTAATTTTATAAAGAATAATTAACATTTAATTAGAAAAATTATGAATTTTTACATGCATTCAATCGCAAAATTTTTTCTATACTGAATACAGCTTTATAATCCTAGTTCATTTTCGTGATAATATAAATATATATGTAGGTCAAAAATTTTAAAGCTCTACTTCAAACAGTTTTGGAGATATCATGGGCGCGAGAGTAAAAAAAATTGCCATTTTGAGAAAAAGCCGTTTAAAGATTAAATTGTTTTTTAAATGTAAAATATATAATAAAGGAAAGAAAACTACTAATTACATATCGTATTCTGTTCTAAAAATAAAATTAGAAGTTAGTTTAAAATGATAAATATAAAATTACTTGTAAAATGCTGCAGAATATAGAACATGCTTAAAAAAGAAATAGATGTAATTTGTAAAAATGCAGTATTTGCTAGTGCAAAAGATTCATTTTAAACATATAACTTAAATTTTTGTTTAGCCTTGATCATAAAGGGAAATAAATCTACACGTTTTATAAAACTAAATTATTTAATGTAAAATATAGGCCATTTTATAGCGATTCTCGTACTTCGATATCTTATTCATATACTTTCCTGCATAAAAATCCGGTTAGTGAAACTGTTAATTGAAACAAAAATCACTATGAAATTAACTATTTTAATTTTCTATAAGATGAATTAGCACCTTAGGACATATTTCTATCATCGCATTTTGCATAGCGATTACCATTAAACTGATTACTTCTTCGATGCTGTTCTGAAGCACATTTTGCATATTTTTCATTAAGAAGCTAATAAATAATAAGAAGTAGAATATTATTAGAAAATCAGGAAAGTATTTCTTTACGGGAAAAAAAAAAACTTGTTTTGTTTCAGATTTAAGCACTTAATAGCAAATAAAACGTGAAAAACCATGAAAGTAAACAAATTTGGCGAAAGTGGAAGTTGAAGTAAATATTTTAAAGCTTTCTTATTATTGTTTAAGGTATTTATCCAATAACCATTGCCGCATTTTAGCATATTTCCAAAGTTACGATAATGTGAAAGCGCGAAAACAAAAATGTAAGCAAGTCGCCATGACAGTTGTCGCAGGGCTGTTAATTTGGAAATGAAGGGGTGATGTCTACATTTTGCCTAATATCGCCGTAAATAATTATCACACAGTTAAAAGATTGGATTCAACATATTCAGAATACAATAACCTTTCTAGCGAAGTAAAAATTAAAAAACCGATTTTTGAAAATTATAAAACTGTACTGTCCCGTTAAGAAATAAAACTATAGCTAACATTAAAATATTTAACTTTGGAGATTTTTTGTGTGTTAAGAACATGTGAATTCAGTTCACCAAGTTTTCTATTTTCCTACACTGTGTACCAGTGTTACAAAATCCTGTTGGCGCCCATGTATTTGTTCTACAAAAAACCGAGATGTTTTGCAATTACTAATCTTATTCCAGAAAACAGACTCGAAATTTTGCATTGAACTAATGCAAGCCTTTAGACGAGTGTTTCAGTAATGTTAAAACCGTCTGTATTTAAACTCAAGTAGTAATTTTGAACAGATATCCCTGTATAAAATCGTTTTTGGTACATATTATTGACATTTCAAGTTGTTCTACAAGCACTTAAGCAATTATTAAAATTAATAAAGAAATAAATGTTAGTGGCAAAGATGTTTTTTCTCGAATTATTTCTCCAGTACTTCTATGTGTTAAAAAGAAAATAGCGTAGAAAATGAAAATCACAACAGTGATCTTTATTCCAAATCTGAAAATTTTACAGACAACTCCTTTTATTGGTTTCGTCATACTTTGCCATATGCTAAATATAAAAAAAATCACAAAGGTATCTTGACATGATACTATTTGTGACCTAAAATATGTTTAAGAACTTTGTCGGTATTGAGAAACATATCAAACAGCATCCGAATAACTGATATTTCAGTTGAAAAGAAAGGATTACTACACCAAAACTCTAGTCGGAAACTTTTCCGGAAATTACGGATATAAAGAAAAAGTAATGTTTCAAAAATTCTTCTTTAAATCTTGGAATTGTTTTCCTTTCAAGATTTTTCAGTAGATAAAGAAACGCTAAACGGAATTCTAGGTAGCTAAGAAGAGGTTGTGTAACCTATTATTTAAAAACAGAATTAAATTTCGTAATTTTTTTTGAAGCACCAGTCTTTGTTACAGAGAATGCAAATTTTGATTCCAATACCATTCCATGACATATAATTAGCATAAATTAACATTTTTGTACATTTTAACAGAATCTACATGTGTTTTGCACAGCGCAATGAATTTTCATTACATGTTATTTCCAATAAACTATGGAAATTATAAAAAAGTATATAAGGAATGTTTTTGCTAAATGGTAAAATTTGAAGCCATTCCACCTATTATATGTAATGGTACTGGTTGACTGACTACAATGCAAGAAGAATGAAAATAAAGAG
The DNA here is from genome assembly GCA_963932465.1 of Maratus speciosus. Lineage (NCBI taxonomy): Eukaryota > Metazoa > Arthropoda > Arachnida > Araneae > Salticidae > Maratus > Maratus speciosus. The sequence goes on along the minus strand of OZ010795.1, from coordinate 520,703,059 downwards.
TAACTATTTTTGTAGAAGGATTTTCGATTGAAATTACATAGATTTTTTGTGTGTTTGTTTGCTTATTCTGCAGAAAATATTTTGAATACCGATTTAGTATATCCCGTAAATATTAGTTGTTCCTTGAATTAGTATTTTGTAAAGAAAAGTTACAGAAAGATAATAATAAAAAAAAAACTCTTTGCATTCCGTATCACTTTTTTCTTATGTTTCATTTTGCATAATACTGATAAAATGAATTAGAATAAATGAATTTTTTAAGGTTGGATACCAAATTAAATATATATTACAAAAAATAGCTGAAAGAATTTTATTAGATGCGCTTCAAATATAAAAAAAAAAAAAACTTCCATTAAAATGAGTTATTTTGTATTATTGATTCAGAGTATTATTTAAGAAACAATAGTGTTTTCTTTTACTTTTATGACTAAGCTTAGCTGTATAATAAATCTACCAAAAACATAACTGTGGAAAAAGGGAGACAAGTTCTGTATAAAAAAAATAAAGAGAACTAGGTGGGTATCAAGTTCAAATAAAGTTCACTCAAACTTACCTACTGAAGTATTATAGCATTATTTAAATTGTTTTAAAATAAAAATTATTTGTAGCATATTAATAATAAATCTTGAACTTGGCAAGTTTTTACCTACGAATCATTTACTTTTATTAATGGCATTATTATATCAAAACTTGTTGTTTCATGTTTGAAGGCCTTAGTTTGGGTGTATTGAGGCTCCTGAAAGGGGTGAAGTCTCTAGAGTGATGACCAAGAACAAGCGTAAGTGTGTCTGCCTCTTTCTCAGGCCTTTTAGTCTGTTTGGATTGTGGTTTCTGGAAGGGGTGTGAGGGTTCGCTAGACTGATAACCACAGTCGAGCGGGATTGTATCTGTCGGTTTATTGACTTATCAAATAGGTAACAGGTTTTATTTGTTTATAATAATAACAATATTATTTTTATAATGATATTGTTATTAATATTATCATCATAATTTTATTAAGATGTGAAAATCATAGACATAACATTTATCAAAAATTTGCCAACCTCTAGATTTACCATTAATATGCTACCAATAATTTCTATTTTTAAACAATTTAAACAATGTTATAATACTTCAGTAGTAAGTTTGAGTGAATTTTATTTGAGCTTGGCGTCAACTTAGATATCACTTCTTTTCTTGGAATTTCTTTTACAGAACTTGGCTCCATTTTATCAAAGTTATGTTTTTGTTAGATATCATTATTTTTTGTACAGTTACAATATTTCTAGACACTTTACTTAATGGTTTTTAATGTATTTACAAGCGATAATTTTTTTTATCAGGCAACATCCAATTTAACTTTAATTTACTAAAACAAAGCATTTGGTATACATTTTCGTATATTAGGCTTTGAATATAGATTTTGAAAAAAATAATCTTAAATGCTCGGAGTTTAAATTAAATTGCGGTGAGCTCGACTATGGAAGATTAATGGTATCAAATGCGAAATTTTCCAGCTACTGTCAAGTTGGCTTCATACGTGACAACTTATTTTTGTCGCCAAATTTAGCGATATTTCGCCAAGTTGGTCAAATTTTAGCGCTATTTTGGTAATCCTACTAGTAGTATTTTTCAACAATTACTCATTACAATGAGGCGGTCCAAGCAGAATTGTGAGGGACACACAGAGACTTCGATTTTACATAAATATATACTGGTGTATTAAATTTATGTTTTGAATTGTATTGAAAATGTATTTATTCGAAATTTTCATTGTTTCTGAAACAAAAATAAACATATTGATCATATTTGCTCAAGTCAAAATTTGATAACATTTATTTCTTTATTTTTTTAAACTTTTGGACTGGCCTCAAAATGGTTCGTGAAATATAACACTCGTCTGCAAGTATTTTTTTATACTAACAATTCATATTATTTATTTATTTATTTATTCATTTATTGACATACAGCATATAAACTTGAAAATAAACAGACAGTAATTAATCAAATTTGAATTTTTCCCCCGAAACTACATTATAGCAAGAATTTGCATTTTCAAAACCCTCCTTATCCAACAGTTTGAATGTTTGAGTCGCTATCGAAGTACATTGAAATGTTCTTTGATAGTACCCGGCAAGTATTACCTTTATAATCAGCGTTGCTAGCAATCGACAGAATACCTGTAGCACTGACATTGAGAGTCCGAGACGCTGCATGGTTGTGCACAGTGAGATTGTCTAGACCAGAGACGACGAATCTTTTCACATTCGCGTGCCAATTTTTTCCGAAAAAATATTTTACATGATCATGAGAGGTCATCCAGTTTAGTGGTATCAAAGCAGAAAAATTACTGAAAATGTTGAGTTTACGATTTAAAATATATGGGTAGCATTTTTTAACATATTTAAGTATTTAAAAAATTCTATTTCTCTTGTTGCGTCTTAGAGGCTAAATAATTTAGACAAGTTTCGTATTTCAGTTTTTCTTTAAGAGAATGCGAGCTTAATTGGAACCACCAGACAAGAGGTTTCTACTTCAGTTTTTCATACTTTCCATTTCTGAAAAATAAATAAATAAATAAATATCAGAAAAAAATATCAAAAATGTTTCTTTAAAAAAGTTCTTCTATGGTATTGAATTCGAAATTCCAAGTTATCATAATTTAACCATACGTATTTTTGCTTATGATCGTTATTTTCCGATAATATCCTAATTCTCTCTCAATCTCAAAACTTTTTGAGCTAATATTGGGTTATATTGGGATTTATAAAGTCATATTTCAGTTTATTCAATCTGTATGACAGCGAGAACCAACCTAATTTAGAAAAACTCATCATGTCTAAATTCAAAATAGTGTAATTTGTGCTTTTGTACTATTATGAAAGGCTGGGGTGTAAAGCATGGCAACTGATACACACACACAAACACACACACACACACATATATATATATATAAAGTTATATCTTTTTCTTTCTTTCTTTCTTTCTTTTTTTGTAAAATTTTTTAACTGCTTGTCAATTTTTGAAATGTACACAGATTTTACTGAATGAATTTACAAAATGAAAACTATTTGCACATAAGTCCAATAAAATGAAATCTATCAGGCAAAAAATGTTGCACATACGTTCAACAAAAATATCAACTCAGCTGTTTTGCAGAAAACAAGGATAATAATTTAGTTTGTATTTTTCTTTACAAAATTTTCAAATTGAATGTCTTAAAAATTGCATTTTGTTAATAACCTTGTTTTACACGCGAGCGCTTCAATATTTTAATTTAGAACATGAGACTATGCCGTGCCGAAAATAATCTCCCGCGTGTCACCTATGGCACGCGTGTCATAGGTTTGCCATCCCTGGTTAGGCCCATGGTAGCCACACATCCATGATCAATATTTATTTGAATCATAGAAATGACTCTCTTTTGTTTACATTTTGAATTCTGGGATTAGACAAATTTCAACTTCGGAAGTCTCGATATATATGTGTATTTCGATATATCTAATCTCGCAGATGATTTTGTTTTTTCACAATGTGTCTAAAAAGGTAAATTTTATGCACATTATTAAAAAATTAATTCTCTGATATTAGCCGAAAATGGCTGATATTCAGGTTATTTAACTGCATGTTGAGCCCAGATTCAACATTTGGCACTATTTTTCACAAATTAAAATTTCATTTAATAGACATTGTTAAAGTAAAAATGGGCACCCCCCAAGTTGGTAGTTAATCGATCTAAACAATTTTTTTTCGATTTTTTTAGTTTTTTAGTGTAACCGAACTTCGCACAAAATTTGAAGTCTGTAGGTGTAGTAGATATATGAGATGTTTTTGATGAGTGAGTCAGTCATTGATAATATCAGACATTTTCAAATATCTTTATCTCGAAAATCAATTATGCGTTATTTATGAAACTTTGGATTCTGGGTAATTAGAGAGGCCGTTATACGTACTACGTCATACAAGTACGTAGGTCAAATAGATTTTCAGTACACTGTTAAAAATCTGTACCATTTGCTGCATCGTCACTCCACCGCTTTTACAGAAAACGGCTATTTCACTGTATCATTCACTGCAAATTAAAATGTCTGAAATTCAGTCACTTAAGTGTCTGAAACGGAGTGTTCAATTTTCAGACATTTTAAAATGTCTGAATTTTTTCAGACACTTTTTGCGACTGAATTTCAGACACTTGAAATGTCTGAATCGCAGACATTTTTGTAAGCATTTTATGTAGCCATGTTTGACCACGCTGAATACTGGAAAAATATCTGGCCGTTGTCCTGCCCCCTCTACCCCCATACCGCCTGATTTTCTGGTGCTCCCAATTTTAGTATGCAATTTTCGTAAAGCTGATAATTTAAATCTTTTACGACATTGTACTAATTATAATGAATATTTTGTACTTCAGGAGTAGAATAAGATTAAAAAGAAAAAATATTTATCTAAATATTAGATTTTTTAAAATTTTGTTTTTAATCTTATTTTACTTTAAAAGTTCAAAATATTGATTATAATATAATCAGTACAATTTCGAAAGAGATTTAAAATATAATCTTCGCAAATATTGCACATGAAATTTGGGGAACTAAAATCGTAAGAGAACGGGCACTACGCATGCTTTAATCAAGGAGTCCTTTTGCAAAAAATGCAACCCTGCAGTATGGTTAGCTAAATGCAGATGCTCGGTATTCGGGAGTATCCGTTATGGAGGTTAATGGACATTCCCGAATAGCGGATACTTCGATTTAGCTAATACTTTTTTGATCCGCAAGGCATACATATTTGTATTATTTTTACCTCACAAAAGCAGGCATCTCCGATTATCGGACAAATTTCGCGGTCCCGAAGTGTCCGCTATAAAGGGTTTTTAAGGTATATGGATATATATATATTTTTTTTTTTTTTTTTGTCTTGCCCTACTCTAAAAGTTCAAAATATTTATCATACTCGGTGGAATGTCGAAAGAGATTTAAAAAATCCCGTGGACGTGAAAATGGACAAGAAAATCCCCCCCCCCCCCCGTCCCGCCCTCCAAAAAAGGAAAATTCATATAATTCAAAAATTAGATTTTGCCCCATAGGCAATTTTACATATGTATCAGATGGTAATCACAACAGCTATATAACCATGAGTAAATAATAAAATAGTAAATAAATATTCTATTTTAATAGCATTGAGAAAAAAAATTACTTCTAATTTCAAAACATAGCCATTTTTGTATTTGTCATTTAAGTACATATAAATAAAATAGTTAAGTCATTTTAAGTAGTAAAAATGTGTAAGATATGTTTTTCTTTTTAGGTAATTTGTCATTGTTTAGTTAAAAGTAAACACCAGTTTTGTATCTAATTTTATATATCATTCTTCGGAATATGTATATAATTTTCTTTAAACATATTCCGTATTCAATTTAAAATTTTCACCCGCTTTACTTAAAAATGTATATCATTACTATTCTTTTTTATGGAACAACACGATATAAGTCATATTTAATTTATTTTATTTTTTATTCCTGTAAACTTTGTATCCTTTGAATATGAGCTAAATAGATTTTATATATTTGATAAGAAAATATTGATCTAAGAAATAGAAAAAAAAACAGATGAAAATAGAAAGTAAAAAAATATATATATATCAGACAGTATATGCACTATTCTTAATTGTTTGAAAAATGTTTTGAACATAAAAAAGAAGTTATTAAATGGCTTAAAAATATATTTAATACTGTATCATATAAGTAAATACGAACTTTTAAAAATATAAGGCAGCTTTATACATAAACTTCATATCAAGGCATAAACAACTCTTTATTTATGTCTAAATTATCATGTGTAATTTTTTTTTTTTTTTTGTGCCAACAATTACTTGTACCAGAAACGTTGCAAATTCGATTGCAGTAAAAGGAAATTTAATAATTATTTCTCGCATTACTCAATTTTAAAAATTTAAAATCATGAATAAAATATCGCAAAAAAATGCTTGCATATAAATAAAAAAATTAATATACCAATTTAAAAAACACAAAAAATATTAATTAAACTTTATAATTATACTGCTAAACTGCAACGTAAAGTGCAAAATATGAATAAAATGTTTCTCCGTTTGTTTAATGTTTCAAAAATTTTACTGGATGATATAAAAAATTCATATTATTTTTAGAAATTTGGTAAATGTTAAATCTGAAACATTGGATATCAAAATTTACGATTTTCAATAATAAATTTAAAAAATCAATAAGAATAAATCTTTATAAAGTTTCAATTTCCGTGATTAAAAACTGCAATATATACAGTCAAATTTCACAGTATTAATGCTTTTTTTCAATCTGAAAACTTTTCCTAATATCATAATAATATGAATCATCATATTTAGCTCCAAAATAATAATTACAAAAAATAAAAAAAATGCCTGATGTCATATACTACAAGCGTTTATAGTCAGTAAACAGTAAAAAACAAACATTGAATAAACACAGTTACAAATGGCTTCAATTTAATGTTTTTATCTCTGATAAATGAAGCGATGAATCATTCAACTTTTCAAACCTATGTTGCAAGTTTTGTTTTTGAGCAAAGACAAATTATAATTATTTCACATCACCCTATCGAAAATGAAGATTAAACTATCACTCATTCGTTTATTTACAAAGGTCAAGCAAATAGAATTATCAAAATGCTATTTAATTTTCAAAACAATTATATTTCATTCCGTTACATTAAGAAGGCATATAACAGACGACCGTTAGTGAAATCAAAAATTTAGCATTAAACTACAGAAAAGAGATAAATTTTTATAAACGATTTCACTCATATTCAAAAGGATACAAATCTATCGGAATAAAATATTAGAATTAAATATGACTTACTCGTTCGTTCAGTAAATACCCAGATTAACACATTTCCTTTTAATCCAAGCAATGGCGGCGGTGAAAATTTAATTGTTTCTGTTCTTATCTCATGAAGGTGCTGTAGATGACACGCGCGGAAATCACCGTTCTGATTGGCTGTTAAGAATATGACCAAAGATGATGTTTAACTATCGCTTGGAGCGTATCGTCTTAAAATCAGACGGTTGTTGGATAATTTACACATGTTTCTCGGTTCGTTTATAGCATGATCATAGTAAGACATTTATCTGTCTTAAATTTAGACGCCTGTTATGTCTGAATTTTCAGATTCAGACACTTAAGTGACTGAAATTCTTTTTCAGTCACATATGTGTCTAAATTTAAGATGCCTCTATTTGCAGTGTTCCCATTGGTCAGAATAGAGATAATTTATAAAAGCAGTGGAGAGACGATGCAGCAAATGGTATAGATTTTTAACAGTGTAGTAGAGTGTCAAAATTTAGTGAAAACAGCTTGAAATGGTTCGTGTAATATAACACACTAGTATTACAGAAGAACTTGGCTACACACTGCCGTTTGTCTGGATCTAGAAAAATAGTTTTTTTCTAATATTAAAAATATGTATAAGGTCAATGTGCCTAAATAAGACGCTATTCCCCATCTTTTTGTCGCATTTTGTGTACATTTGGCATACTTTTAATACGTTTTATTATGCAGAAAATTATCGAATACTGTACCTTTAATTGAAAACTAACTTGTTTAGAAGAAATGGATTCAATATTTTTAGTGTAATCTCACAATATATTATTGTCGAATTTAGGGATTTTTGTCGCATTTACGGCAGTTAAAACCTAAATGAGACGTCCAAAGCCCTAAATGTGATAATGCGGTTTATACATGCTAATTTATCTGAAAATAATCCTTTTACGCTTAACTGCTGTGACAGAAATAGTCGCATAGCTACTGTGAACGGTCTCCGAAGCTGGTTGATGAAATATAAATGGGAGATTCTCAAAAGGTGGGATCATTAAACGTTAACTATATGCAATTTTTAAAATTTTCAAATTTAAGGCCAAATTTTTTTAATAGTATAGTATTTTGTCTATAAATATAATATATAAATATTTTAATAATATGTCTACAAAATTATACACAAACATTAAAACACAGCAACTATTCTGGAAAATTAATGAATAAAGCATTTAATTAGCAGTTGTGTACGTTATAAATTTTGGACATTTGCAGATTTTGGACTTAAAGATTTCGGACGTTATAATTAACTTTTTGTTATCCAGTAATAATAATAATAAAATCAAATGCTTTGTTACGTACGTTACTTTCTGACATAACAAAATACAGAAAAAATCTTTATAGAAAAGTCCTTCTATCTTCAAAAAAGCAATAAATCAGCATGCCATCTCTTAACGAAATTATCAAAATATCATCCGTTTCCTTTATGCATTCGTTGTTTACCATTAGAACCACCTGGAAAAAAGTTAAAACTCTTTTTCTTGGTGGTACATTGGAGCAGTTAACGTTATGAATGTCCGAAATTGGCCTCTTTAGCATAAAATAATAAAATTTTAAGATAATTATACAAAGCTTTTACAATAAATTATGTCATTTTCTATCTCTGAATAGAATTAAAAACTCAGTGTTAAAAAAAAATAAATAATAAGATAATTATACAAAGCTTTTACAATAAATTATGTCATTTTCTATCTCTGAATAGAATTAAAAACTCAGTGTAAAAAAATAAATAATAAGATAATTATACAAAGCTTTTACAATAAATTATGTCATTTTCTATCTCTGAATAGAATTAAAAACTCAGTGTAAAAAAAAATAAATAAATAAAGTCAATGATAAATAAAGTTATGTTTGAAAGGCTTAAAGTTATGACTTGTGTCCTGTGCCCACCTTTTGAGAATCGTCCAAATAAAAATATTCATTAACACATTCTATACTGTATCTGTACTAAACTTTATGTACAGGACTATTATAATTTAAAATCATTTATTCAGATGTCTCTAGCTTTAGTACTACGGTTTCAAACGAAACAAAATTTCACAACTATTTCTAAATAAACTGAAAATTTGAAGTTAATCGGTGACAATTTTAAAAGGAAGTGGCCTGTGAAACGAATAACAGCAGTTAATGATTAAACACTTGCGTTGGAAAACATCGTTTAAATTTCGACACATAATTCGCGAGTGAATATTAACCCGTAAACTCCACAGTAGTGCGATTAGGGATTCCGTAACTTCAACTGTGTATATTCTGTTGGCAATATAGTGATAATGAAACATATCATGATTCCTATACGAAATTTAATTAGGTCACGGAAATTGTTATAGATTTTTATCAAAAATCTTCTTTTGTTAATGAAAAATACAAAAATAATTAAAGCATGATTTAATTAACGCGAAGTTTTAAACTTTGATCTGTGCGAATTCGCATTATTGTGGAGTCCACGGGTTTAAACAAGTATTTATATGATATTTGTAACATTGTTAATAAGAATATTTATTACATTAACTCAAGTTATTAAAAAATGTTACATGATAAAAATATTAGATTTATAAACAGATGAAATCGTGCAACGTTTCTGATAAATCGATTTAAGCAGGACTTATTTAGCCAGACAGAAGTCCAGAACCTGATATTGTGTTGCCTTCACCCTCTTTCTTTTCATTAAACTTTCACAAAAAATTTTAAGACTTTCTATGCCTTACAATACGTATGTATATGGAAACTCATTTAGATAAACGCAATTTTATTTTTTTAACTTATTTTAATCTGAAAACAGAATACGTTTATTATAAAGAGTAAAAGTTGAAAACAAAATTTAAATATCAGATTTAAGAAAAATGTAAAAAGAAAAAAAAAAATGCGACCTTCAAACCCCAGCATAACTCAGCTGCATCATGCGTTAATCAGATTCCGCAATTAATCTTCCGAGCGTTTTTAGCGTTAAAGTCAACTTACTTAATTCCATTAATATAATTTAAGTGTTTTAATCTTATACAAGGTTTTTGAGAATTTCCTTCATATACAAGTATTGCGAATCCCATAATCATATATGTATATTCCCTGTCTGGAATATACGCCGCTATTCTTACGCCATTTTTTGTTCATAATTTTAAAGACGCGTATTTTTCTGTTTTGATCATTTTAAACACGTATTTAAGTACCCGGTTAAATAAGAACACTTTTGTACGATCATGCTGAAATTCCTATTTTACTAACGCAACACAGTTTAATTAAACCACTTTCTGCTTTATACATTATTTTAATACAATATATGGAAAATACCTTATAAACTTACTTCGTTAATCACCTAAAAGTCTCTCCACTTTTACGTCATTCAGTTCGTCGCAAATAAGTATATGAAGAAAACAAAGCCACCAAAATGCGTAAAATGTGTTATAACTCTTATTTTAAAACTGGTCGCCTTTCTTAAATTTTCATTTCAGGTAGATAGATCATAAGTCGCAGTCCTTCATGCCCATGGATTTATTTGATCTTCAGTGTTAAAAAATAAAAACCGTAAACCTCTTTCGGGATTCTTTGCCTCATTTAGAGAAGATGTGATAATGAACGATGAGAATTTTAATGAAATTTTTTTTAAAGAAAACGTTTTAAATGCAGAAAAATGTTTCGGGTTTCGTTCCTAAAGTTCGGATATCTCATTATATAGCATTTATTTACGATTCTTTCATTAAGATATTAAGTACAAGGACATTGTCGCAGGTCATCACATTTACAGGTCATCACATTTAGGGACATTGTCCTTATATTTATTTCTTTGATTTTTATGCAATATCTGATAAGTCATTCAACATCATTGAAATAGCTGTATGTTTTTATGAAAAAATTCTAATGTAATTGCATATGATTGAACTGGTGTCAAAAATATTTTAAAAGCTTGAGAAAACTTTAAATGTTGAGAATTCTTTGAAAAATCTTAATAATATTCTCTGAGCACTATTTTCACACAATTTTAATTAACGGACACGATTCTGCAAAGCATGTTAAATCTTTCTATATGGCATTTTAATTAATCTGACATATTGATATGTCATTCCGTTTAAATATCATTCAAGCATTTCCAAATCGAAATAATTACCTGCTTTTCAGATTCAGAAATACGGAAGCATATTTCCTTCATTAAAGTGTAAATGATTATCTGTATTGAAATGTTTTCCTGACAGAAACAACTTCTGAATAAAATTATGGAAATAAAATGTTATTCTATTGCAATAAAAGTATTTTTTTTTTTTTTTTTTACCGGAGACATATCTATCTTGACACACATATTTTCCAATTTTTAGAATGTGTCAGATGCAAAACCGCGGTTTCAATTTTAGCAGCTTATATTTTTGACAAAAAAAAATATATATTTAAAATCTTTAAATATATTTTAAATAGAATTTAAAATTTAATTTACAAATAAAAGATCACTACATAAAAGATTAACCAGAACGTTGGGGCCATAAAACTTCATATCACTATAACTGTTACAAAGAAGTCCGCATTTTAATCGATTAGATTTTATAATACTTTAACATGAAATTGGTAGGATTATTAAAACGGATATTATTGTCTTTTAAGGATCCTTTGAATTTTATTTATTTTTTTCAGCAGTATATTTGCCAGTGCATGTGCTTTTGAAACAAAAAAAGTGAGAGTAATTTTTTTGTGAATTTTTCATGTATTTAACTTACAAATATTATTATATTATATTATGTGTGCTTTTATTATGGTGATTTAATTATAAATAGTTCTCGACTTTTACTATAATATTGGTTTTGTTCACGAAATATGGTGAACGCGTATTTTATCATGGACCATGTATCTGAAATTCTTGAATTTATTTTTATTTTTAGTCGGAAAAGATACAGCTTTTTTAATAAATACTGCAGTAATCTATTTCTAAATATTTAATGTCGTTAAAATGTAGTTACAAGCTATACTGGATTCAACTAGGTATCGTCTTTTCACTCTCTTAATGATGCCGATGTTTGGGTTTGAGAAAAGAAAGTTATAAATATTCCTATTAGTTGTTTCAAGGATCAATGTAAAGTCAAAGGTCTTGCTTATCAAATCTTGCTTATCAAATAAAAATGAGGATACACGCTGAAATATTGTCTTGTCAATTGACACAATGGTAAGACTCACCACTCCGTATAAAAAATTACTATTTTTCACATCAATATATTACGAAATTTACATCTCGCAGTGTCGAAAATATGTTTTCCGTATATTTTTTTCCTTTTCAATGCAGAATTACTCTTTGAATTTTTAGAGACAACTAAAATAAATTGAGGCTAAAACTTGTTACTACAGTCAAGCAGTCCTAGATATCCCCTATATGTTAGTATTTCATACAATTTTGTAAATAATGATTCCAGGTACTGGTTTTTATCTAAAGATTTTGAAACTCTAAATAAAAGTACACTGTAAAAAAAAATCTGTAAAGTTACTAAAGTTTTTCTAGGAAACTGGGATTCCAAGAAATATTTATGTAGCGGCAACAAGAAAAATTCCTGTAACACACGCTGTTACAGGAATTTTTCTTGTTGCCGTTACATAAAAATTTCTTGGAATCCCAGTTTCCTAGAAAAACTTTAGTAACTTTACAAATTTTTTTTTACAGTGTATGCCATCTTCCTGAGAAATCAAGGATGTTGAAAATCTAAATTCTTACAATAGTGAAGAAATACATTTCTGTAATTAGAATTTCTAGAAAACGCATTTTAGGAAAATGGATTGTATATCTGTAGTTGAAATATAATTCAAGGCAGAAGACTTTTAAGTACTCCAAACAAATCGCCTTTAAAAGAATGGATTATTTTTGCGAATTATTAGAACTTGAATGTACAATGGAAATTCTCTACACAGAATCACTTAATGAGTTTATAAACGATAATTTTGACGAAGGATGTTCTCCTCATTGAATTTTGCAATTCAGAAATAAAACTAAATGACCATTCATATTGACGCAAATGCGAAAACAACACGCGAAAAATAGTTTGAGAAAGTTCATTTTTTTCATTCACTGCAGATATCATAGAAAATCGAGAGTTTTTCGCCAAGCAAAATAAACAACAGTGCAATGAATCGTAAATGAAAGGAATTTCAGCCAAATTATACCAAACGACTTTTCAAAAATTTTTTAGTACTCCGTCTAGTTTATATTTTCATAGAAACTCGACAGAGTTTCTCGCCGAGCAAAAGAAACAACAGTGCAATGAATCGTAAATGAAAGGAATTTCCGCCAAATTATGCCAAACGACTTTTCAAAATTTTTTTAGTACTCTGTCTAGTTTATATTTTCCGGACTGACCAAAGCGGGATTTTGACACAGCTATATCTCCGGTTCTATTTACGATAGAAACAAAATTGTTATTTCTATGGAATTGGGCGTGCCACATGACTCAGAAAACAAAAGTAAAATGGAATCCGGCCAATAGATTTTTAGTAAATGCGATTTTAAAAGTGCTGTTTTTTGCACTTTTGAAATTCTTGTTCCGACCAAATCTGTTGACAGGTCTACAGCAATGTATAATTATCGGATTTTTATGCGGTTGACGCCATTTCAATTGCTTTTATGAGTAGTTCAAACCTTTGTAAGTTTCATGTAAAAATATTAATTAGTTTTTGATTTATACCAGTTTAAAGTCTTTTTCTTATTGCAGCGCGGCGTACATAATATGTGAGACATTCTCACAACAGTGTGGCGTAGGTAATATGTGAGGCATTCTCGCAGTCTTTTGAATTTTAAGTCCTTGAATAATAATTTTTACTTTCTTCCTATCTTTAGAAGAAGAAAGTATTGGATTCGTAAAAAAAACCGACTTTCGGTTTTCGATGGATTTATAAGTTTTAGAAGGTTCTGAACACGATTTGATGGTTTTTAGAAAATGTCTGTTTGTCACTCTGTGAGTATGAGTATGTATGTGACAAAAATTTTGTGGGCGCTCTATCTCAAGAACTAATGCACCGAATTTCACAAAACTTTCGATTCAGTTAGACCTTGAAATAAACTGGTTCTGATTAGTTTTGGGGTAAATCGCCCAAAAGGTGTCGCTGCTGTGCTGCATTTTTCACGATTTTTTCAATAGCTATATCTCAAGAACTAATGCATGAAATTTCATAAAATTTCAGATTCAGTTAGTACTTGATAGAATTCGGTGCTGATTACTTTTTATTGAAAATCGCCCAACAGGTGGCACTGCTATGCTGCATTATTCTTGATCATTGCAATAGCTTTATCTCAAGAACTAATTCACGAATTTTCATCAACATTCAGATACAGTTAGTCCCTGATAAATTACTAATATAAATTACTGCTGTTTATTTTTTGGTGTAAATCGCCCAACAGGTGGCGCTGCTGTGCTGCCTTTTTCAATATTCCCACAATATCTGTATCTCAAGAACTAATGCATGAATTTTCATCATGCTTCAGATTCAGTTAATCCCTAGTATAAATTGTCCTAATTAATGTTTGGTGTAAATCGTTCAACAGGTGGCGCTCCTATGTGGAATTTTTTACGATTTCCGCAATAGCTCTAGATGAAAAACTAATGCATGGATTTTCATCAAACTTCAGATTCAGTTAGAAGTTGACATAAGTTGTTGATGAATAGATTTTGATGTAAATCACCCAACCTGTGACGCTGATATGCTGTATTTTGCATGATTTACACGATTTTAGCGATAGTCCTATCTAGATTGCCATTTAATTTTAGCAGTGTACTAGAGAATTTAGTATTAACATGTATGAGATAGAAGAAAGTTTTGGGATTGGCATTGGCATATCCGACTAGTTATTTTAGTACACATTCTTGTGTTTTTTTTTTTTTTTTTTTTTTTTTTTCATATACTGGGGTACATCTCATTGCATGACTACATAGAAATATTAACGAGATAAATAAGTTTTGGACGATGTTGGGAGTCCAAATATCCAGGAAACCCCTATACTGTCCCTTGTCCCTGATGCTGATTTTTAAGTTTGGAGCTGTCTATATAAAATTGTTTCAATAAAAGTAATTCGAAGTAATTTTTTTCCGAAACTGGAACAATTGTTTTATATAAATATGTAGCAAAAAATTAATCTGAACACATTTTTACGGTTGATGTTATTTTTTTAAACTCTGCCCCTGGGTTTTAGATACCTTACCGTCCCTCTTGTTACATTATAAAAAAAATCACTTCACATGCAGTCACAGAATTTCTGTCAACTTTGTTTCTCAGGCAGAAGTATGATAGAGAAAGAATGACTAAAATTCTTTGACGGGAAATTTTCTGCAGAATTTAAATCAGCATTTAAATATCAATTTTAAGCATCGTGGCTTTATTGTTAGTCTTACTGTCCCGAAGGTTTATTCCTTCACTTTTCGAGGTAATTTTTTTTTTATTATTTAATCCAATGTAAATAACTGTTCCTAAAAATCAATGAACATTGTGGCTATCACTGTGTCTTTACATGATTTGCCTAAAAATAGGTGGTAATTTTCCTTACCGTCCCATCCTTACCATCCCTTTTTTTCCCCCTTAACGTCCCCTTTTTTACTTTATTCTATCTTTACAAGAAGAAAGTATTGGATACATGAAAATTTTCGAATTCCGGTTTTCGTCGGATTTTGACGTTTTAGGGGTCAGAGAACCCGAAAAACGTTTATAAAATGTCTGTCTGTGAGTCTGTGTGACACAAATTTTGTGGGCGCTCAATCTCAAGAACTAATGAACGGAATTTAATAAAAATTAATATTCAATTAGTCCCTGATATAAAATGGTGCTCATTCGTTTTTGGTGTAAATCGTTCAACAGGTGGCGCTGCTATACAGCATTTTTCACGATTTCCCCAATAGCTCAATCTCCAGAACTAATGCACGGATTTTCATCATACTTCAGATTCAGTTAGTCCTTGACAGGAATTGACTTTTATAAATTTTAGTGTAAATCGCTCAACAGGTGGCGCTGCTACGCTGCATTTTTTGCGATTTCCGCAATAGCTCTATCTCAAGAACTAATGTTTGGATTTTCAAAAAACTTCAGATTCATGTATACCTTGATATAAATCACTGCTGTTTATGTTTTGGTGCAAATCACTCGGTAATTGGCGCTGCTATGCTACATTTTTCACAATTTCCGCAATAGCTCAAGAACCAATGCACGAATTTTCATCAAACTTCAAATTAAGATATAATTTGATATGAATTGGTCCCAAATTCACGTAATTTCTCGTATTATTTAAATGACTTAATTGACGTGATTTATATAGAAGAAAGTTTTGTGTTGGCCACAACATACTAGTTTACCTTACGGTCCCTTCTCCAACACCCATTTAAGACAATGTTATATCAAAATTTCGTACTAAAAATACTACATTGTTATTATTTCTTATTTGAAGGTTCTGTGAATACTATGCAAATTCATTATAAGTAAAAAATTAGAAAAAAAATAAAAAGTTATAGTGGTAAAATGGTAACGAAAATTAAACTCGCAAGTTTAACATAAATCTCAGTTAAATAAAAAAAAATTCGCTGATGACCATTTTTTCTTTATTTTGAATCATTAAGGCACTCACTCGTTTATAAGATTAAAAATGTTATTTTAGCAAGTTTAATTTCACCAGATTTTTATTCCTCAAAGTCAAAAGATTGTGATAATGCCCCATGTGTATCTCACATTGCAGTAAACATTTAGAAATGGTTAGAACTCGCGCAATTACGGGTTAAACATAAAAAAAGCAAAAATTCGTCAAAAACGTTAAAAAAAAATCTATTCAAACTTTTCGAATATTTGGCCCCAGTCGTTCATGAATTTTCTACAAGCAACACGTGTGGCAAATTTCGTAGCCCTGCGCCCTGTGGTTTCCGAGTTTTTGAGGTTACATAGGCTCCATACACGTATGGATTTTAATAAGGGTAGATGTTATTGCATTCGAACCAGTTAAGCTCTCTATTATAAGGCGGCATTGAAGCATTTACGGTTAGTGACAAGGTCACTTAAAAGATCTTGATTACATTACGACGAAGGGATATTTATTGAGTAGCATGTATTTTGATGAATTTGTACTATTTCAATCTCTAGAAAATTTTATCATGTTACTTGAAAGTATAATATGAATTCAATTTATTCATCTAAAGTTTGGCAATCCAGATTTTTACTTTGTGAAAGATGCTTCTATTATCCAATTTATTAAAGATGCTTTCTAGATTTCAGCACCCAGCCTTTTAAAATTCCAATACTACGGGTATTTTTGCACACAAGATTTAGATTACAATTAAATGAAATTTTATTTTGCACAAAATCTGAATGATTTTTGATGAAGGTATTGCGCACAATAATCATCGCGGCATGTCCTATTGATATTTGAGGAGAAACTAGAATATAGAAACGTGCCAGTGGACCTCGATTATGGAAAGATTCTAGGTAAACACTGACTACGGAGAAACCACAGAACATGCACAGAAAGATAATGTAAGCACTTTAGTGAATAACAGAGTACTTATATTCATGAAAACAATTCGACAGAACTTTAGGATTACTATTTATCATATTGAAATAAGTGGGAAAATATTCTCTTCTGTATTGCTTTTATACTAAAACGCACATATACTCAAATATTTTTTCAACTTTCCAAACATTGCAATTTATTCTATTTAAATCATTTTACAAAGTAATACTGTCGATCTGGTTTTTTATTACATAATTTTTTTTTTCATTTTTTACAATCCTTTTATATCAAATAAATTTTTGGCAGTTTTATTTTAATTTTTAATTTTTCTTTTCATTTAAAAAGATTAATAATGGGATTTATTAAACTAATCGACTGTGTTATTTTGGAGTTGTTAATTAAAGAATGCTATCAATATGCCATAAATAGATTTTAGTTCATTTTTCATCAGATAATACAGCTACTTAAAAATTTACAAATATGACTGAAATTAGGGAAAATCATTTCATAACGATGAAATATCGAATTCTGAACTTTTATTGAAATGAATTATAATTTATCGTATGAATTATCCGAAATATATGAAAAAATACTTGGAAAGCATACGACTTAGTATGTCCTGTTAGTCACGAAAAAAAGAATTAGGAATTTAAAAACTACATGCATAGAAAATTCAGAAAATTGAACAAGTGTTAAGAGCTTATGAAAACATAAAAAGAAAAAGCTTAGCCAGATAATCTGAGTTTCTGCCGCGCTTATTGGAGAGACGTTCGATTTCCTGAAAAAAAAAAAAACTAATTTTATTTAAACATTACTTCAGGAACGCCTGGTGATAAAATAAATGCTCATTATTCAATCTGTTTTTAAGTCTTTACATATTTTGTGTAAAACTATGTGAATTTTGGAAATGTAAAGGCAGTTTTTCAAAAGTTATTCGGATAAAATTTTTGCTGAGTTAATGAATCACCATATATCTTATAGAACAAAAGCAAAAAATATTGCTTGTTAGTTCGACACATTTTATCATTTCTAAAAAATAAATGATTTCTTCTGAGATTTGTAAGGATCGATAAAATGGTTTTGAATTATTTTTAAAAAGTTCAACATTATGTCTTACTAGATATATTACACTTTTGAAAAGTTTATAACATCACTATTAAATTATTTTTTTACTTCTATCATCTTTCGTTTATCTTTTCTTTTCGGAATTAAAATGGAATATGTATAATGCAAATGAAATACCTTACAAAAAGAAGTGATATCTCATCAAAAACAACTCATTGTAAATGATCCCGCCAAGCCAGAAACCTAAAACGTCAGTCATAAAAAGAAGTAATATCACATAAAAAGAAGCGATATAGAAGTGCATACTACGAGTGCCGTGAAAAATTCTATCACTACTCATAATGTTTCCAAAGGACTCGGAGTGAGGTACAGTATGTGAAAACTGCTTGATGACCTGCAGGCTTTTATAATGTTTGTTCTTCCTGCACTTACATATGACTGTTTGTTTAACAATGTTCTTCTTTAATTACTTATCCCATTAAACTGTGAAAAACTGAGGCTTCTGGTGTTTACATGCCCATTCTTATTTAACATCGTGGGATCGATTTGTTGATTTTATTTACCATTATTTGAACAAGAAAGACCACTTTTACGCGGAGGAGTTTCTAAGTAAAGATTTAATAAACATTTTCAGTTTGTGAAATAATAATGAAAAATAATGATCATATGAATATTACTAACAATGCACCTAATAATAGACGTTAACTAAATTAAGATATATTGCAGTAAAGCCTGCGTTAACGGAATTGCACATAACAGGGGAAAAATCTGTTCTAGTAAGGCTTTGTTACAATAGTATTATATAATATTCCTTATGTCGGAAACATGACATTTTACGCTTAAGAAATAATTTTGTCATAAACAAGATTCATTTTACCAGTGTTCCCTTTAATTTTGAAACAGGGTATTATTAAACGTATTTATGTAATTAAACCTTATGTTTAAAATATTCAAAAGTATAATTGTAAAAATCGATGATTACCACAATTACATACTATTTTCTGCTTGCCTTACAAATTTTTCTGATTTATTACAAATCTTTCTCCTACAAATATTTATAAGACTTATATAATGAGAATTTAAAATTAATTTTTTCGACTTTCACATTTTTTCGAAATTGATGTAGGTACTGCATATATTAAATATACGCCTGCAGGTCGCCAAGCAGTTTTCACATACTGTACCTCACTCCGAATCCTTTGGAAACATTATGAGTAGTGATAGATTTTTACACGGCACTCGTAGTATGCACTTCCATATCGCTACTTTTTATGTGATATCACTTCTTTTTATGACTGACGTTTTAGGTTTCTGGCTTGGCGGGATCTTTACAACGAGTTGTTTTTGATTAGATAAAATAGATGTTTAGAATGATCGGTAAAATAAATCGCTTTCTAACTTTATAAAATTCCCGTGCTTCAAAAAATGTGCTAAATTATTTCTGTATGGATAAGATCCTGTCGGGTTTGACAGACATACATGGATGAAAGATTCTTTAGCCCTAATCATCCCAACGCTTTTTAAAAGGTGGGGACTTTAAAGAAATGGTATACTAATAATGCTTAACCTACTGAACTCTATTGATTTCTTCTTGATCAAAATTCTATAGAAATAATAATATAAACATAATATATGTTCTAGAATAATTCAAGTAACACTTTTACATACAAAGTTGATATTAGTCCAAATCGTAATATATTAAATTTAAAAAATCAAAAACCCGACTGCGTAAAAATCGAACTAATTAATTATTTCTCATCAATATGAAACTATTTTTTATATTACTTACCTTTTTTTATTTACTTGTATTGATGACTTTTAAGTTGTGTTTAATTATTAGTTCCTGTCTACAAACACTCTTTGATGAAGCCCATAGATGTCTATTATGAAGGTTAGAGTTACAGTAAAGGTAGCGATCCAAAGTACACAACTTCCAGGTTGTGTAATATTTAAACGGAGCTTCTGACTACAAAATGGTCAATGAAACATCGTCTTCATTTTGAAAGACCTATCCAATGATATGCCACTCAATATGGTGCGTAATTTTTTTTTTCGTCTCTACCACCATTTGGTATTTTACGGCCGCCATTTTGAATTTATAAAAACAAAACCTATCCTATAACCATCGGAAGATTAAGGCGAATCGATAGAGACATCATTCATAAAAATCCATCCAGCCGTTGGGATGTTTCGAGGGTATAAAGAAATCCACATTCACAGATACGCGTGAAACACATAACCCTTATTTTCAGTCGGGTAATAATTTTCTTAAAATAAATGTACTTTCTCAAATTGCACGAATTTAGGAGCTTCTTTAAAACCTTGAACCTTTGATTGCTAAAGTAAAAGTTTTTGTGCGAATATGTCTCAGATTTAATGTGTCTTTAACTTTAACTTTGCTCGCTGCCGTATTAAAAGTTTAGTAGATTTTAGCGACAACGGATTTCTTTATTTGGACTTCACAATGACTGAAGGGAGTACGAAAACTAGAAAGCAATGAAGAAAATTCGAGCATTTCAGCTTCAGAAGTCATAAGCAGAAACTTTCTCCTCCTAGATCAGAAAGGCTTTTAAGTATCATCTAAGAAAAAGAGATGAGTTGTTGGAGAAAGAGAAATACTGGATGAATTTCAGACTTTAGTTAGACAAATTGGGGATATCTTATATTCGCGACTGTTATTTTCTGTCTCAACCGATGGCTATGTTTTTCAGGTTTTGAGCCATTGACATTTCCTTTATGGTAAAAAAAAAAAAAAAAAAAAAAAAATCTATTTTCGAACCTTGTTTTATTAAAGAAAATTATAATCTTTATAATAAATGGCAAAATGTTAAAAAAATTGCTCAAATCCTCTGGAAACGATAATTAATTGAAGAATTTACGAGATAGAAAGAAAGGAATGATCAAATTATCAAATATACTGCCAGGCATATTAGTGTCGTGGAGAACGTGGTATAATGACTCACAGATCATGTAAAACGTACAAGAATTTTGGCGCCATTTATTAGATAGACATACAACGAGTAAGCAATTATTGTTCTTTATTAGAACTAATTTATTAATAACAAACAATCATAACGAATTTCTGTTTAAATTTAAAAGATTTTGGCTTCAATCTATAAAAAAGTGAAATTCGATTAATCTTGCAGTACAGAAAATCAATTATTTTTGTAACCATCCAAGTACCCTCTATGTCCTCAAAATAAAAGCATTCGATCCGTCGCAGATCATTTTCAAAATTCAGCTGTCGTTTCTTTTACAATACACTTCCAAATCCAGAGAGAAAAGGGCTGCTATGAAGAAGTTATATATGTAATTTCAAATTTTAATTGCTTAAGAGGTGCAGGGTAGCAGAGTGAAAAGTGTCTGAGGCTGGAATCGAACCAGGGTCATTGACTATATGTTAATGTTTTGCCACTAACTAGAGAAGTCCAAAAAGTGTTACGCGTCGATTTTGACGAGAGTAGTGTTGTTGGAAAGATCTGGTCTTGGGGAGTAAAAATCTCCATGGAACTACCCTTTGTAAATCAGTCGTTTTCGAGATATCTCACAATTTTATATCACGCAATTTGCTTATTTATTGTAATGTATTTGTGCTGTAACATTAGTTCTGTCGTTAAATTTAACATTTTTCTGTTATATGGCTTCCTTTAGGCCACAATCGCCAGTGAAAACTACAAATGTGCTCAATGTGCAATCAATGTGCATCAACAAACACACATACAGCACACAAAACAATACATTTACAAGGCTACAACTAAGGACTATTTTTTAATTCATCTCGCATCGCTTTCTCAAATAAAAATCTTTCGCATGTACTTTGACATCATGTGCAAGAGAAATGTACTACAAAATTTCATTTTTCAAAAATAGTGGGGCGAATAGAATATAAAAATAGTCGTCTGTGGCAGCCCTGCATTTACAGCCATTAACGACTCTTAATTTTTTTCCAAGGTTTTTTAACCATTTGGAAAAAAATGGTTATTGTCCTCGTCAGGGTAGGAAATCAAAAGCATATCTGAAGGTTTTTATTGGTTTAATCATCCTTTTATTCGTCTTCTGATTGGTCTATACAGTAATATGTATTTCCCATTACTTTCAACAGAGTTGGACAACAGAGTGTTGCCACTATGAAAAAAAGTAATAAAAACTACAAAAAAAAATTAATAACTCAGAAACAAATTGAGATACAGCTTTCAAACAAAATGCATTTCAAAGTATATTTTTTTTCTCTATACGACGATATAAAAAGTAATATTGTGGGATGTTTAGAAGTTTAAGAAATAAATTTCATTTAAAATTGGCCGTCAGATTTCTTGGAAATCTGACGATGGAAAAGCCTTTTCCCGTATAGCCAATGAAATGCATGCTTGGATAATACTTAAGTTTCAGGTGGATAATATGTACGAGTCGCAGGCGATTTCTGTCGCTTGCAACTTTTACGTGTAATAACACTATTAATGTGTAATTCATGGCGTACGTAATGTAGGATCAACTCCGTGCTATTTTTTATGTCTTAAATTTTAGTCTTTGAAAAAATGGTCGTTGTAATTTGTTAAATTGCATTTTTTTTTTTTTTTTTACTTTTTTTTCATATTTAATTTCCAAAGATAAGTAACATAATTAAGTTAACAGGAAGCCATTTAACAGTAAAAATTATAAATTTAACGATATGACAAATTTAACAGCGTAAATACATTGTAATAGATAAACAAATTGAGTGACATAACTTGTCGGCTATATCAAAAATGGCTGATATGCGATGGGCAGTTCTATTGAGGTTTTTACTCCCCACAACGAGATCTTTCCAATGATGCCACTCTCGTCAAAACCGGCGTGTAACTCTTCTTGCACTTTCCTAGCGAGATACCTGGACGATGCCAGGCCTAGATCTTCTCACTCTTACCATCTGTTGGCAAGACTGCAAACCGTAGCACACGATGGAAATAACGTTCGTGAGCCACCAACCGTGGGGCAAACACGAAACGAAAGAGAAGTCCAACATCGATGAAAGTCAATAGGTCTACATATATATACTTTTTGGAAATTTTTAGCAGAAAAAAAATGAAATTGGAAAGCATTGACGCGTACAGTCAATGATCCTTGTTCGATTCCAGGCTTGGATACTTTTTCACTCTCCTGGCTCGGCGAATTTTAAGCAATTAAAATTTGAAATTACTGCATTTAAAGCGTGTGAAATTTTCTACTAAAACTTTTCGAAAATTATATATATATAGATTTATTCACTTTCATCGAATTACATATGTTATACTTTATTACAAAAAATAAATAAATAAATAAATAAATAAATTTTTTAAAACAAAAAATTTAATTTTTTGTACAGTTCACAGGTAATGCAAATTTTGACTCTAATCCCTTTTTCTAACATTGATTTAGAATATATCCGTATGTTTTACTACCTTTTACGTGTGTTTTGCGTAGTACAATTAATTTTCTTAAATTAACAATTTTCCTTATATGTTATTTTCAATAATATGTGAAAAATGTATAATTTTTTTAAGGAATGTTTCTACTAAACGGTAAACTCACAAAGACTTTTCACACATAATATGCAATCATACAGGTTGACTAGCTACGATGCTAGAAGAATAATGTAAAAAAAAATATATTTTTTGAAATTTTTTTGTGGACGGCTTTTCAAAGTAAAAAGCGTCATTTTTTTTTTTTTTTTTTTTTTTGTCTGCTTGTTTGTTTACTCTACCTAAAATATTATTAATATCGCTTTAGTATTTGCCGCAAAAGTTCGTTGTCCTTGGTTTTTACTTTCTTCTATCTTCAATAGAAGAAAGTATTGTAATAGAAATTTTTTTCGACTTCCGGTTTTCGACGGATTTACACGTTTTAGGGGTCAGAGATCCCCAAAAACATGTTTATAGAAAATGTCTGTCTGTCTGTGTGTCCGTCTGTCCATCTGTGCGTCTGTCCGTCTGTCTGTCGTCATTGTACCATCAAAAAGTGTATGAAGTTATGCATAGAATTGAACCAAATTTTTATTTTAAGTTTTTGGATATAGCAAGCAGGTCCTCCCTGAATTCGGAAAAATATCGCCGGTAGAGGGCGCTGTAATAGCGATTTGTGTGCGATTTTTAATATTGTACCATCCAAAAGTGTATGAAGTTATGCATAGAATTGAACCAAATTTTTATTTTGAGTTTTTGAATATGGCAAGCAGGTCCTCTCTGAATTTGGAAAAAGATGCCAATAGGGGGCGCTGTAATAGCAATTTTCGTGCGATTTTGAATATTGTACCATCGAAAAGCGTATGAAGTTATGCATAGAATTGAACCAAAAATTTTTTTTAAGTTCTTGGCTATGGCAAGGAGGTCCTCCCTTAATTAAAAAAATCGCCGGTAGGGGGCGCTGTAATAGCGCTTGTTGTGCGATTTTGAATATTGTACCATCCAAAAGTGTATGAAGTTATGCACAGAATTGAACCAAAATTTCTTTTAAGTACTTGGTTATGGCAAGTAGGTCCTTCGTTAATTTTTACTTTCTTCTATCTTTACAAGAAGAAAGTATTGGATTCATGAAAATTTTCGAATTCCGGTTTTCGACGGAATTACACGTTTTAGGGGTCAGAGATTCCAAAAAACATGTTTTTACAAAATGTCTGTCTGTGACTCTGTGAGTCTGTCTGTCTGTCTGTCTGTCTGTCTGTGTGTATGTGACACAAATTTTGTGGGCGCTCTATCTCAAGAACTAATGCATGGAATTTAATAAAAATTGATATTCAGTTAGTGCCTAATACAAATTGATGCTGATTAGTTTTTGGTGTAAATCGCTCGAAAGGTGGCGCTGTAATGCTGCATTTTTCACGATTTTCGCGATAGCTCTATCTCAAGAACTAATGCACGGATTTTGATCAAACTTCAGATTTAGTTAGTCCTTGATATGAATTGATGATGATTACGTTTTGGTGTAAATCGCCTATCAGGTGGCACTGTTATGATGAATTTTGTAGGATTTACACGATTTCCCCAATAGCTCTATCTTAAGAACTAACGCACGGATTTTCATCAAACTTCAGATTAAGTTAGTCCTTGATATGACTTGCTACTGATTCGGTGTTGGTGTAAATCGCCCAACAGGTGGCGCTTCTCTGCTGCCTTTTCCACGATTGCCTCAATAGCTCTATCAATAGAACTAATGGACCAATTTTCATCTAACTTCAGATTTAGTTGTATGTTGACACAAGTTGTTGTTAATTAGGTTTTGGTGTTAATCACCCAATAGGTGGCGCTGCTATGCAGAAATTTTCACGATTTTCGCTATTGCTCTATCTCAAAAACTAATGTACGGATTTTCTCCAAACTTCACATTCAGTCAGACGTTGACATAAATTGTTGCTGATTAGGATTTGGTATAAATCACCCAATAGGTGGCGCTGCTAGGCAGCATTTTGCTGAATTTAGACGATTTCAGCGATAGTCATATCTCAAGAACTAATGCACGGAATTTCATATCGTTAGAATCCTCATGAGATGCATAGATTGCCATTAAATTTTGGCAGTGTGATAGCGAATTTTGAAGTATTAACATGTATGAGATAGAAGAAAGTTTTGGGATTGGTACATCCGACTAGTTTAATAATGGGTTGCTGTAATAGCGATTTTTTTCGATTTTTCTACCATTTTGAATATTGTACCATCGAAAAGTGTATGAAGTTATGCATGGAATTGAACCAAATTTTTTGTGTTCGTTTTTGGTCATGGCACGGAGGTCCTCCCTGAATTTGGAAAAAATCTGCCGGTAGGGGGCGCTATAATTGCGATGTCTGTACCATTTTCATTATTGTACCATCGAAAAGTTATTGAAGTTATGCATATAATTGAACCAAATTTTTTGTGTATGTTTCTGGCTATGGCAAGCAAGTCCTCCCTGAACTTGAAAAAGTTTCGCCAGAAGGCGGCGCTATAATTGCGATCTATGTGCCATTTTCATTATTGTACCATCGAACAGTGTATAAAATTATGCATACAATTGAACCAAAATTTTTGTGCATGTTTTTGGCTTTGGCCAACAGGTCCTCCTTGAATTTGGAAATATTGCGCGGTAAAGGGCTCTGTGATAGCGATTTTTGTAAAATTTTCTTGATTTTTCGTATGTCTATTGTTCATCGGCGGCTCGTGCAGCGGCGGGAACTCGTTTCCTGCTAAGGCGGCTATTCGCAAATACCTGGTAACAACAGAATAATGGAAAAGGAATAATTTTAACAAATACCATGATATAGATTAACTCGTTTTTAGTCCATTTAATTGACTGTAGCATAAATTTAAGATGAAGATCAAAGTTGTTATAATATTGAACTAATAATATTGAAGTATTAACATTTTTAACTAGGTTTTGAAATATTAAGATGTATAAGATAGAAGAAAGTTTTGGGATTGGCACATCCAACTAGTTGTATTTTGTAGAAAGAAATTGCACAAATATAACTTAGTGGAAAAATTATTTTGTATTTCGTACCTCCCTTTTCCTATCTTTTATTTTGCATAATACTCATAAAATGAATTAAAATATGTAACATTATGGTGCTTAGATATTGAGTTAAATATATTCTGCAAAAAATTATCTTTAATGATTTTATAAAATGCACTTCAAGTATAAATGACTTTCGTTAAAATGCGTTATCATTTATTATTTATTTAGAGTATTATTTCAGAAACAATAGTGCTTTATTTTACCTTTATGACAAAGATTATCGGTATATTAAATCTAGAAAAAATAAAACATATATTTTCTTTTAATGTAAAATATAAAATATATATTCATTTCTTTTTTAAGGTATACATCATAAGCTATTCAACTTGTTTGAAATATCAATATGACTTAATGAAGTATTTTAAATTATAAACAGAAGTTCTCTTATACGTCCATTAAAAATATTTCACAAATATATACTCTAAAAACACACTCAAAATATATATTAAACATTTAATTGCTAAAAAAGACGTCAAATGTTAATAAAATACATTAAAAGATCTTAATAATTTGACATGTTTCGATTGAATTTACTCAATCATCATCAGAAAAATAAATAAACACTAAGATGGAAAATGACAATAAACTATTACAAATGAAATTTAAAAATAAATAAATAAAAAAAATAAAAATCACGCGCGTAATATTTTAACAAGTTTCACGTTGCCCTATTTTATTTTCAAGTTATCTAACAATCCAATCAAAAATATATATATATATATATTTTGTTTAATGAAAGTAGATTACTTTATAGGTCAGATTTTTATTTGCAGCTTTTTATTAGAGAATCTATTGAAATTTACGTCAAAAACTCAATGGTCTGCAATGATTCCTTGTCATTTCTAATCCCAAATATTTAATCTGAATTGTTAGATAATTTGAAAATAAAATAGGGCAACGTGAAACTTGTTACTATATAACGCGCGTGATTTTTATTTATTTACTTTTAAATTTCATTTGTAATAGTTTATTGTCATTTTCCATCTTAGTGTTTATTTGTTTTTCTGATGATGATTGAGTAAATTCAATCGAAACATGTCAAATTATTAAGATCTTTTAATATGTATTTTATTAACATTTGACGTCCTTTTTAGCAATGAAATGTTTAGTATATATTTTGAGTGTGTTTTTAGAATATATATTTGTGAAATTAATGAAGTATGTCTTCTTCTGTAAGTCTTTAGGCACAGATGTCATATTCGCCCCATATTGGCGCGATTTTTTTCCGTTGCCAATTTGGCGAAAACATCAACAGCATAAACAACATAATCCGGGCTACCACATCAAGCAAAATAACGACACTTTGGCGCCAGTTAAGTACCCTTTGCGTATATGACATTGCCGTCAGAAAAAAATCGCGCCAATATGGGGCGAATATGACATCTGTTCCGGTCTTTAATGTAATCAATTTGCAGTTGATTGATCCGAATTGAAATTTCTGTTTTTAAGTTTCAGAATTCCTTTAAAAATATGAAATGTTTTCAAGAAACTAATGACAAATTTATAATTACACATAATCCTAAAAATATTCTCTAAACAAATAATTTCACGCAGTTGCAATTTATTAGCACTATTTGGCGAAGCATGTTAAAACTTCCTATGACGCACTTTAATTATTCTGACATACTGCTATTTAATTTCGTTTAAATATCAATGAAGCATTTCAAAATTTTACTAAATTACCTGATTTTCACAGTCACAGAAATATGAATCCGGAATTCCTTTTGTGAGGTTTAAATGAGTCTCTACATTGAAATATTTATATGAAAGAAACACTTTCTGCATCAAATTATGGAAATGAAATCTTACTGCATTGCAAGAAAGATCAGAATTTTTTAATGAAGTCGAATCTATCTTGACACATATTTCTTAATTTTTAGATAGTGTCTGACGTAAATCTAGTACATCAGATTGAGCACTTAAAAGTCCTGACGAACAAATTCAGTTTAGATCTCGAAACGTCTTTTAAATAGGGTTTAATATTTTATTCGTAAAAAAAAGGATACTACATAAACGTTTATGGAGGAAGTTATTATACTCTGCACACATATTATACACATTTCAATCGATTAGAGATTAAACATGAGATCATACATATATTTAACATGAAATATGTAGGTATATGAAAACGTATAGTGTAATTCCGGGATTTATGCCGCACATTTTTTTTTTTTTGAATTTGTGTATAAAATCCCATGATGGACATATAAAAAAAAAAAAAAAAAAAAAAAAAAAAAAAAAAATCATGCTGTGCAATTTAATGTTAAATATACAACGTGTGTACTGCGACAAAAAAATTCAAAACAAATTATTAATATTTAAAAAAAAAAAAAATTCTAAAACATTACACTGCGGCGCGCCACCCGTACATTCAAGCTGATACGTCGCACTTGTGCGGTAGTTATGCCGCGCTTGTAATAAGAACAGAATACAATTATAAATAAAAATATTTAAAAAAAGTATTCATATCTGGACTATAATTAACGATGTAATAACAAAATGAAACTAAATCAGTACAATGAAACGTATTAGTAGATTCAAATTAATAACTGTTGCCTACTTTCACTATTAAAATCGCCTTATTTTTTTACATTAAATTTTAATTGTTATTTCAGCAACAACGTAACACCAATGTATTAGAAAGGAAAAAGAAAAAAAGTAAAATTGTGTTTACATAATTTATTTGTTAACCCTTTCGGGACCGGTGGCTTTTACACAAATTTTATTCGGTTGATACCACTTTTTTAAAAGAAGTTACCTTTACTTAAATAATCATGAAAATGCTCTAATTAAACAAAGCAAATAATAATTTAGGTGCTTATATGCACCTATGTTCCCGAATGGGTTAAGAGACCTGTTTTTTCGACTGCAATCTACAGAAAAAGTGTCGAAAAAGTACAGTCTTTATGTAACTACATTTAAACACATGATGCAACGAAGCCAATTACACTTACTCTTTTTTGGAGTAGTTTGCAAATAACATCTGCGTTACGCGTAATCCAATTTTTCATTATTATCATCTTGACTTGCATATTTCTTCCCCTTCTTACTTTTTATTTTCCCCTTTTTCTCCTTTGGTTTTAGTAAACTTGATAACATGCTTAACATCTTTAGTCTGTGCAAAAAGAAAAGAAAAAGTTAGTAACACTTAATCATACTGCACAAAAGAAACTGCGGCATGTATACCGGAATAGCAGTGCGGCATGTATCCCATTTTGCATGGTGCAGACGTCGGCCATCACAGTTACCTGCCATCGCTAAGGGGAATGCCGTAACCATACACATAGTACACTATACAAACGCTATACTTAGTTTTGACTTCTAAATTTTGCATGCATTTAGTAATTAGTGTATGAAAAGTATTTAAACATAACGTATTTAAAAGTTTGGACAGTGAAATCATGCACTTACGTCAATTTAAGGATTGTACTTCTACAAGTAAACATCGAAATGTGATTCACGCTATACGCTGTTTAAAATAATCTCATTGCGCACCTATACTGTGCGTTTGACGACTATATATCGATAATTGCAAGAAATACAAGGGGTGCGGCATCTATCCCTTATGCGGCAATTCTCCCGGAGTTACCCTATTATTGTCTTTTAAGATTCTCTTCACTTTCAATATTGTACAAATTTCAATTTATTGGATATTACAAATAAGGATTTAATATGATATTGGTAGGTAGAAGAAAATTTATAAATATACTAGAAAGGTAGCCCGTTAAAAATGACGGAAATTTAGATATAAAGATATATACGACTCATGTGCAAGAATATGAGTTTTCTCGCTTGTTCCGCAGTGATAGATGAAAATAACACATTTTAAGAACGAAACACATTTATGAAAAACTGTGTACAGTAGAAGACCACTAATCTGCACAGTTTGGTTCCAAGTGTTATGCAGATTTGAGGCTCTTTGCGGTCATGTCTATTCAATCTTAGTTTACATTTTTTTAAAATTCATATATTGGACAATTTAGATTGTTAAGCCTTAAAAATAAATAAATTACACACTTGAAGTAAGGTAAAAACTATTAAATTATCGTATACGATTTCATGAAATGGTATTATATGGTATTATATGTGTGTGCTTCACGATCTTGGTTACGACGTTGGCGAAATTGGCTGCAACTTGTCATAATCCTAATAATAACAAAAGAGTAACCAGTTTTTAGTAAAATTTCTGATATAAGGTAGTTTTCAAAAACTTGTGCCATATTACAGGCCGTTCTCATATTATGTCAGTCCTAAGAATAATATTTGTAACACCAAAGAATTTCCATGTATATGTGGAATTTAGAAAAGCTTCTCCAAAAGAAAGGTCCTGAAATGACATTGTAATTCCTCTAACTTCAAAGTTTAATCGGGTCCTGATGATCATTTCAGGTCCTACTGAAATCTAATAAATACAGTTATTTTGAATATTACAACAGAATTAAACAGTTAAACTTATTTAACTTAAACTCGCTGTTACTTCCCGACGTTATTTTTTAGTATGAAGAAAGAAAATTATTTAAATTTTTCAAATCATGCATTTATAATTTTTTTCCGTCTTTAATAACTAAATAATGAAAAAATATGCTTTTGTTCTGAGCTCATAAATCTGACAATAAAATAATGTAACTAAGAGACATTGCAAAATTAAATCTTTGTGATTTCAAACCATAAACAAATGATACCACCACCATTTTACCTACTATGACGTCATTAGAATATTGTCCATTGATTGTTGGAGAACTTACTTTGTGAATGATGACCTTAATGATTTAATATTTTTTTACGATTCACGATGAATGAATCAATTGTATTTTTTTAGATTTATGGAATGAGATATTAATCTGTGAACCTAATTTCAACTAAAGTTATCCAAGGATATATGTATTTTTAATCGAAATTAAAAACAATGCTTTGAACTCGAAATAAAAAGTTTTAGTTTGTATAATTGGTTATTTCTGTTAACTATTTATTTAGGTACTTTTCCATTATAGCGCATTTTTAAAAAAAGAATGGCACAATTCGGGCATCAGAAAGTGAGATATGTTGCCAAAATATATAAACAGCTATGAAAACAAATGTAATGAACTTTTATTTTTGCTTATATATGCACTTATATACATTTAAAAAAATCGTTTCTAAATATATATAATATTTTTTTATATAGAAATTACGGCACAGATTTCAGATACGAACCGGGATACCTAACTGGCGCTAAAATGGTGTTATTTTGCCTGCTATTGTAACCCGGCTATTGTTTTTTTATTTATTAATAAATTGTTTATTTACTTTTATTTTCTGTTTTTTAATTATATAAACTGTTTTGTTCTATAGTTATTATTCAAACTTTTATTTATTTATAGTTATTTTCTTTTCAAAATGATAGCAAATAATTTAAAAATATATAAGTAACTGGTATTCGAAAGCGAGATTTCTGCCAAATTGGCGTCAGAGAAAAATCACGCCAACCCCGATGCGTATATGACATCTGTGCAAAAATTACTTCTGTTTCTTTATAAAAATGGGTAAATATCTTTTTTTACATTAAATAAATTGTATGCAAATGGAAAAATTGCTTGTGAGTATGAAGCAGTAAATAGGTTGTCAGAAAATACGGTGGCAAATTTCTTTCTCGCCAAGAAACTTTTCTCCGAAGTATTGTAGATAAGCAATGAGTGCTAGAAATACATTTTTAATTATGATATAATAATATATGCTACAGCTCATATGCAAGGCTACACAAAAGAATTCGTAAGGGTTACTGAGTATGAGAGTAAATTGCTTAATGGTGGTTTTTAAAGAAGTTATGCAGTTTTACGCTGAACTGCATTTAGTTTACTAAGAAATGTTTGCAGAATATAGATAAAATGATATTCAGGGTCACGCAAATAATTGGATACATAACCGTCTATGGATGATAATATCTGGAAATGTGATTTCAGTAGTTTTAAGAGTAGTTTAAATTAAATTTTAGCTAAATAGTGGCATGTAATAACGGTGCTATTGGCTAAAAGACGGTAACTGCTGAAATCACTTTTTAAAATTTTTTATGCGTTTTCTAAAACGTTTACTTAGTTATCTTATTTACCTTATTTCCCTAAATAACGAAGTTTTCTTAAAGC
This sequence comes from Maratus speciosus, assembly GCA_963932465.1. NCBI lineage: Eukaryota > Metazoa > Arthropoda > Arachnida > Araneae > Salticidae > Maratus > Maratus speciosus. Next base: position 520,670,079 of record OZ010795.1, on the reverse strand, counting down.
ATTCAGGATGTGTTGGAAAGTGTTTCATATTCTATGTTTAACGCATGATTTTTCATTCTTCTTTAGTCTTATTTTGCATTTATTTTATTCTTAATTTTTTAGTCTTATACTGCTTTATTGAAACTTTGGCACAGTTGTCATATATGCCCCATATTGCCGCGATTTTTTTCTGATGCCAATTTGGCGAAAACATTACCAGCATAAACAGCAACATCCGGGTTACCATATCAAGCAAAATAAGGACACTTTGGCGAGAGTCAAGTACCCGTTGTGTATATGACATTGGCGTCAGAAAAAAATCGCGCCAATATGGGGCATATATGACATCTGTTCCGAAACTTTAATATTTAATGTTTAAACTCGTCGCACCACCCACCTTGCATATAGTATAAACTACAACACAGAGAGCGCAAAATAATAGACAGTTTGGTAATTTTCCACTGTAGGGGCTTTGGCGTTTTTTAAAAAAAGATTGGTGTAACTTGGGCATCAGAAAGTGAGATTTGGGTACTTTTCCGTTATACGGATACCATTGTCGCCAAGCGTAATAGTTGGCGCAAAATGAAAATCACGTGAATTGAAGCATTTGAAAAATAAAAGAAAAAAAATTGCCGATGCTAAAATGAGCATTTAAAATATATAACATTTGAAAATTCCAGACTTTTACGAACTATTTCATTAAATCAGAAATATATACTTAAAATATTTGAACAAATAACTGTTATAAAATAAAGCAATAAAATAAAACTCATATTAAACTGCTGGCATAAAATTACAAATATCTCTTAGCATTTTGAAATAATTGGCGCATTAGCATACATTTTGGCATGGTGTCCGTATAACGGAAAATATCGAGATTTGTTGTCAAATCATATAAACAGCTATGAAAACAAACTTGATGAGCGTTTTTGTTTGTTTTATATGTTTATTTTATATGTATATTATTCATGTTTTTATGTACAAATTATATCTGTTTCTGTATAAAATTACAGAAACGGCTTTTTTTATGTTAAATAAATCTTATAAATATCGAAAAAAATGCGTGTGTATATAAAATGAAACAGTGTATAGGTTCCCGGAAAATATGTTGCCAAATTTCCTTTTTCGCCAAGGCATCTATACTGGAAAATACCTAAAGCACATTAAAATCGCGCAGTTAGGAGATCACACAGAACAGCGTCGTCTTTTGGCGGTTATTTTATTAGTAGCATCGGGAGGAAGATGTAAAGATGCACTTTAAATTCTCACCCATAGATTTTGAAAAAATATCTTAAAAGAGCGGAGTTTAAATTTTGGTGACCTCCTTTACGAAAGATTAATTGTTTTAAATGGGAATTTCTCCAAATTAGCCAGCTATCGCCAAGTTGGCTAACATTTGGCGCTACTGTGGTAACCCTGCATTAGTATATTTCAACAATTACTCATTTAAATGAGGCGGTCCTACCGGAATCGTGAGGGACACACAAAGACATGGATTTTATATAAATAGATACTTTGCAATTTCATAAGAAAAATTTTAGCAGTACACTTGCCATTGCATCTATTTTCGAAACAAAAAAAAAATGAGATTAAGCATTCTGTTGCATGAATTTTGCACTGCATTTAAAATAACAGATATTAATAGATTACATTTTGTGGGTTCTTTTTTATGTGAGATCGTATTTCATTTATAAAACAATCTGTAAATTTATTGTCATACTGGATTTCTCCACAAAATATGATGAACGCAGATTTTAGTAGAGAACAGATCTCTCAAACAGAAAATTCTTGATTTTTATTCAGATGGAAACAATAAAGCGTTTTTACTAAACACTGCGATTATTGCGATTATTTATATCAGAGATATGTTTGGACTTAACGGCATTTTTGAGTAACTGTGCATCAGAATCGCCCTTTTTCTTGATTTGTGATGTTGTGTGTTTAGAAGAAAGAAAAGAATAAATATTATTTTTAGTGGTTTAAATAATTCAGTGTTAAATGCAAATTCGAAGGTTATGCACAATAATTATGCACAATTAAATATTGTCTTTTTACTTCTTAAAGTAGTAACAGACATTCCTTTGTATATATATATATAAATAATATTCCCAACTTCAACATACCACGGAATTTATATCTCGCAGATCTAAAATGATTTTTCTCTCAAAAATCTATGTTCTTTCCGATACGGAATTATTCTTTGAATACCTAAAGAGAGATAGAATACATTTATGTTTAAACATGTTCTTAAAATCAAGCTGCTTGGGATATCTCTTTTCGGTTTGTATTTCACACAATTCTATACATAATATTTCCATTTACTTCTTCTTATCTTTAAATTTTGAAGTTCTACAGATGTCAGACATTTTTCTGTGTAATAGAGGATGTTGAAAATTTTAAAAACAGGAATAGTGAAGAAATACATTGCTGTTAGGAGCACTTCGAAAAAATACATTTTCGGATTATATGTATGTAGTTGAAATTCCATTCAAGTCAGAATTCTATGAAATTATATTAAGGAATTTAAATAAAATCACCTTTAAAAAGTAAATTCTTTATGCGAATGCTTATAACACGGTGTTAGCATGAAAAATCTCTAAACAGAATTTCTTAATGTCTATAATTTTTTTTTTAATCTATATAGATGACATAGTGAGAATTAATGATTTATATGAAAGATGATATCCCACATCATGGAATTCTGGAACATGCAGACAAAAACCTAAACTATGCGTCGTATTTAACACAAGCGTAAAAAATGAAAGAAAAAATTGTTTAAATGCCGTATTATGTAAGGGAGAGGTACTTCAGTAATTCCAATTTTCTATACTAATTCTATGCAGAAAAAACATTTATGCATTTAAACATAAAACTGATGTTTAGAATGTTCGAAAGAAATTTTTCTCAGTATTTTTTTTTTTTTTCTAAAATGCCTGTGCTCCAAAAATTATGCTTAAAGATACTTTTCCCAATATTCATTTGTATTTTTTATTAATCATTAATATTTTATAAAAATACATGCCCAGTTTCCTTTTACATAATGGCTCAATAACAGCACATCTTATTAAATCTTTCTATATTCATATTTTTTTTTCTTCAAAGGAAACCAAAATGTCATTTTTTTAATGTATGCTATAAAAACAAACAAGCAAAATACACTTTCGTTACAGACTACATTCGCTTAAAACATTTTACATATAGCAACAAATGGTCATGTAAATTAACTTAGATAATTTATCAGATACTTATTTTCATATTTGAATGTCTTCTTTTCATTGAAGTTGCAATAAAGTTTGAATTTCTCATGTCACATTTGCGCTAACTTAGAATAAAGCTATTTTCCTTCGGGAATAATATATTGTACACATAATTAGTTTAATTGCATCAATGTATTAACTGTTAATATTGAATATACATTGTACTTAATGAATTTACAGATTCCTCATTCTATATATTTTATAAATATGTGAATATTCGTAATCAAACAGTCTATCCAAGAGAGAGAAATATAAACATTAAATAACAAATAAAATTTGTGATAAAAATATAATTCTTTGATGCGTTTAATCAATATTATATTGTATTATGTAGTGTATAATGAACGTTCAATATGATATTTACTTCTGTATTTATGTTTATAGTGCCTAACCAAATAATTTTCTTAAAATTCCTTGATAGAAAGAAAAACTTTTAACTTTCAATTACTATTCAAAAATTTCAAGTGTGATTCAGTCTTAAAGAACTGGAAATTGTTCTGTAACAGCTTACATAGACAGTAGATGAAAATTTATTTTAAATAATATTCTAAAGTGTAATTTTTGAAAATGACAGAAATGTATGATATTTCTATTAATTTAGAGGCAACCCCATTCCAACATAAATAGCTTCATTCATTCCTTTTAATATTAATATGTTAATACAAACATAGTTTGAATCACCTTTCAAATTCAAATTTGTCAAAAGTGTTTGTAACTTAGAATTCAATTTAAAAATTTTAAAGTAAAAATGTCTATTACTTTCTTCTATCATCATAAGAAGAAAGTATTGTAATCGAAATTTTTCGACTTCCGGATTTCGAAGGATTTACACGTTTTAGGGGTCAGAGATCCCCAAAACATGTTTATAGAAAATGTCTGTCCGTCCGTGTGTCTCTCACCACTGTATCATCAAAAAGTGCATGAATTATGCATAGAATTAAACCAAATTTATTTTTAAGTTTTTGGATATGGCAAGCAGGTCTTCCATTAATTCGGAAAAAATCCGCCTGAAGGGGGCGCTGTCATAGTAATTTTTGTGCCATTTTCAATATTTTACTATCGAAAAGTGTATGAAGTTATGCATAGAATTGATCCAATTTTTTTGTGTATGTTTTTGGCCATAGCAAGAAAGTCCTGCCTGAATTCGGAAAAATTCCGCCGGAAGGGAGCGCTCTAATAGCGATTTTTCTGCCATTATAAATATTCTACCATCTAAAAGTGTATGAAGTTATGCATAGAATTGAACTAAATTTTTTGTGTATGCTTTCGACCATGGCAGAAACGTCCTCCCTGAATTTGGAAATATTCCGCCGGAAGGTGGCGCTGTAATAGCAATTTTTGTGTCATTTTCAATATTATACCATCTGAAACTGTACGAAGTTATACATATACTTGAACCAATTTTTTGTGGGTGTTTTTGGTCATGGCAAGAAGGTCGTCCCCGAATTTAGAATTATTCCGCCAAAAGCGAGCGCTATATAATTGCGATTTTTGTGTAATTTTCTTGATTTTTCGCAGTTCTATTGTACACCGGTATATCGTGAAGCGACGGAACTTCCCATCCTGATAAGCCGACTATTCTCGAACAGCTAATATACGAAAGAATTACGGAAAACTATGACTTTTAATAAATCTAAAATCCTGTTTTAATAATTATTATCATTATTAGAAGTATTTACGTAAGGTTAAGGCATTACCCGCTAGATTGCCGCAACAGTTTAAAAAAAATGCGCATGATTAAATTACTTACCAAACTACCACTATTTTAGAATTACTAATTTTACCTTATTACTTTCTTCTATCTTCAATAGAATTGTTTACCATCCTACCACTGTTTTAGAATTACAAATTTTACCTTTTTACTTTCTTCTATCTTCAATAGAACAAAGTATTGTAAGCTGAATTTTTTCGACTTCCGGTTTTCGACGGATTTACATGTTTTTGGGCCAAAGATCCCATAAAACATGTCCGTGTGTCCATTTGTTTTTAAGTTTTTGGCTATGGCAAGCAGGTCCTCCCTTAATGTAGAAAAAATACGCCGGTAGAGGACGCTGTAATAGTATTTTTTGTGCGATTTTTGCAGCATTTTGAATATTGTACCATCGAAAAGTGCATGAATTTATGCATAGAATTCAATCAAATTTTTTGTGTATGTTTTTGACCATGGCAAGAAGGTTCTCTGTGAATTTCGAAATATTTCGCGGAAAGGGGGCACTATAATATCCATTTTTGAGTTATTTCTTGATTTTTCGTAGTTCTATTGTACACCGGTAATTTATGAATCGACGGGAACTTCCCATTGTGATAAGCCGACTATTCGCGAACAGCTGATATACAACAGAATAATGAACAACTGTTGATTTAAATAAATATCATGATCGAGGTTAACTCGTTTTTACTTCGATTAATTGACTGAAGCTGAAATTTAAGATCAAAGTCAAAGTTGATATAGCATTGAACTAATAAAAATGAAATATTGCATTTGTAACAATATTTTGAAATATTAAAATATATGAGATAAAAGAAAGTTTAGGGATTGGCACATCCAACTTGTTATTTAGTAGATTGACGCAAGATTTGAAATATTATAAGCATTTGGAATAGTAGAAATTTTACTGCTTAATATAACATGTCATAAAAAAGAAACACAATTTCAATTATTATCATAATATTTATAGCTCTGTGACTGAAATATTTAAAACATTCCTTAAAATACGCTACCTGCATTCAGTAGCGATATTTTTTACTTAACATTTTTATAAAACTATATATGATAATCCCTTGAAACATCAAAAATAACTTAATATTTCTGTAGGGTCAGAACTCACCCTCCCGCTGACGTTGCCGACAGAGGTCTTGCTCGGCAGCATCTTTTGCCATGGAGGAGGCTGTCACGAGAAAAAAGAGGGGAGAAGTGACAGGACGAGAGGCGAACATGGATCTCGCTCTTGTAGCTCCATGTTATAGTTAATGCACCGAATACCGGGTGAGCAAAAAATCCGTATAAACTTTCATAAAAACCGAAAAAATAACAGAAATTAAAAACTGTTTGCAGCATTAACATCTATAGGTCACGGGAATTTTTTTAAAGACAGAATTAAAAAATAACTCAAAAAACAGCCGAAAGATGGCACTGGATCGTGCGATTTTGTTTGAAATATGCAAATGAAACGGTTATAAGAACTTGCGCTCCTAATCCAGAACTAGTTCAAAGTTTTCAGCCGTGTACGTGATCAAGGATGCGGAGTATAAAGGATAAAGCTTTGTTGGTGAAGTTATTTTACGTGAACTAGTTCTGGATTAGGAGCGCAAGTCCTTATAACCGTTTCATTTGCATATTTCCACCAAAATCGCACAAACCAGCGCCATCTGTCGGCTGTTTTTGAATTATTTTTTATTTCTGTCTTTAAAAAAATCCCCGTGACCTAGAGATAGATGCTAATGCTGCAAACAGTTTTTCATGTCGGTTATTTTTTTCGGGTTTTATGATTTTTTAAAGTTTATACGGACTTTTTGCTCACCCGGTATGTATATGTCAGATTTATTGTTCGTGTGATGTCTGTTTGTAAATAAATATTCAATATTTCATTTAACAAAAAAATATTGGTGGTGAGATCCTACATACAACACATAGCATCATTCCAATATTTCTAAAAGGGATAAAAATATATTTACAAGGGAAATAAATACCGCAATTTATTCAGTCCGACATGTTTCATCTCTCTGACGGCGACATTTTCAAAATGTATACTGATACAAATATTTTCGCAAAAAAATTTAAATTGTAAATCTGGTAAACAAAATATCACATGATCTCACGCATAATAAAATAAACTGCAATATTAAAAATGGATATTTGTAAACGAGAATTATTTTATGCTATAGTTTCATTATTCTCTAGAGCATCTCTTTACAAATTTTAAGAAGCTCCATGGAGTCTGAATCATTGCATAAATTTTAACTGTTAAAATGATCTCAATTGATTCTCGGATAAAATGATGGCAAATAAAATCTTGATGGACAAATTATTCCACTACTTTTTTAATTAATCTGGCCAAAACTGTAGCTTTGTTTTTTATTTGATATCTCTTATATGCTTTTTTATTCTAGTTTTAAGTTTTCTCTTTATTTAACAATTAAATACCTTTATTTGTTCATGCCGTCTTGTAAATATATCTTGTAAATGTATTTTTTTTTCTCTTTTAGCAATTATTAAGTAAGTTTTAACATTTTTATACAAAATGGCCTTTAAATATGTAATTGATATAATGCAAGTTACGGCAAAAAACGTCAACGTCTGACACGGAGTGGTGTATATAGCTTTGGAAACGGAAGCATATTCTTGTCAAAGAGAAATGAATGGAAATCCGATTACAAAAAATCGCTATTCGTCCCGGTAATATATATTACTCTTACGTGATCGGGTTGGCATTCATTTCTCCTTGACGGGTAAAATTCGCAAGTCCTGCTATCACATCCACCACTGTCGTTTCGGAAACTAAATTATTTACTTTGCTGAATGGTATCTGTATACAACACAAAATTCATATATAGTTAATTAATTATTTTATTGTTGTTGAAATACATTATACATTCTACAAAATATAATTAAATTTAAATAAAACGTACAATTTATTTTTTAGATAGAGTCCTGTGTAAACAAACAATTAATTATCATCATGTAATTACGCTATATAATTATATACGCTTTTCTCTTCCATGAAATGAAAGTAATTTGAAATTCTTAGTCTTTGTTTGCACTGCTTTTCCAGGAAATAAAAATCTTTGTTTGCACTGTTTTCCACTTTACCGTGAAAAATTTTGTAAAAGAAAATAATTAATAAAAGAAAATTTAATTATATTTACATGAATAAATCAACATACTTTTATTCTCTGCTTTGTATATATAATTTTTTAATACATTAATAAATACAATTTATGCATAACTGCCAAACTTTTACTCTTTTATGTTACTACTCCATTTGAAAAGAAAAAAACATGTTTTATTAAATGATTGATTTTTAAAAATAAATAAAGCAAATTTTATTTTTCCAAGATACTTGTAGCAAAACAGCGCAAAAGTTGGCAAATATGACCATTTGATTGGATAATGGATATGTGTGCTCTTAATGTTATTATTGAAAATGTACAGTATACAAGATGTCATTTTAATTAACTATTTAGATTTAATTAAAATTTCTATTGAGGAGAATTACCTATAAATAGCGCAAAGAAAGAGTACAAAAGTCTTTTTTACCACATTAACTAATTATTAGTACTTAATATTTTCATCAATACGTATGCATATACTGATAGCCATCAATCGCACAATTATGTAAATACTAGCAGCCTAACGCCCGCTACGCTGGTCAGTTTTTCTAAAGAAACCTTGAATCAAACGAAATATATCTGTGAATTTGATCATGTGTTTTAAAGCAATATGTACATTTACCTGGAATGCCCAATCTAATTGGTGAAAACAATATGAACGCTATTACGCTATTATATCTTTTGAGCCATACAAAATTTAGGTCGTTAAGGGCCAACTTCTTTCGTTGATCATTTAGTGTAGTATTCGGTAAGAACGATAGAACAATATGTAATATACTAAAAGGGTTCATGAAAAATTATCAATGCAAGTCTCATCAGAATATGTTAATCAGACATACTGAAAAGGCTAATCGTTCATAATTTGGTTCGCCTGATTCTAAAACATTCAGCCTTAATTCTATAATCAAGCAACCTGACGACCAAGCAACACCAAGCGAATGGTATGTGCTTTATACTAAAACATTCACTGAAAAATTAACTAACCGAGCAAGTTCCATCGAAATCCACTTAGCAGGATCTTTTAAACTGGAAAAAGTACCGAAACATTTCATAAAAATAATCTAATTAACAGTTTAAATCCCGTGAAAATTCATTCAGCGGAACCTTTAAAAAAAGCCAATCTTTCGAAATTGGGTTCATCTGATTTAGATCTTTACCCATAATTATTTAATTAAGCAACGTAGAACATTATGTTTTGTACTAACATCTTTTCTATAAATTATCTAACTAACAATGTAATCCCCATCAAAATCAATTCAGTAGAAGTAAATTTAAAAGCTGCCGGAATGAAATTTCTTTTTGCATTTTATATACATTGAGATAGTTAAATATAGCTATCATAATCGCGTTAACCTGATTGTAGAACTCTCAGGGATGTAGGGGTAGGTATGCGTCGCATCATTTCTGGATTTTTAAAGAAACTCTGCATAACTTCCATAACTATAGCATTCTAGTATATATCCTTTGTCTGTAGCGTATTAACCTCCAATTTTCTTTGCTATACCACTGAGAACCTTTTCCGCATAGCTTCGTAACTAAACAATTTTGAGAGATATGATAAATAGTGAAAAAATTCCTGAAATATTATCTAACTAACTGTGCAACTCTTATTAAAATCCATTCAGTAAAACTTGAAATATTTCCTAATCGAGTTCACCTAATTTTAGAACTCCTGTAACTATTACTAAGAAACTTGGAATGATGGTTTTTACATTAAACTATTTATAAACCAAATTTGCTATCTAATAGTGTAAATTCTGCAAAATTATGTTCAGTAGAATATGAGTTCTAATCAATCGGAATGAAATAGGAATTTACGCTTTACATATAGTAATAGAAGCCTTCGACCGCTACGCTGGTCGGTTTCTCCAAACGAAACTTTAATCAAACGAATTATATCGATGTATTTGATCTTGTGTTTTATAGCAATAAATACATTTATCTTCAATGATCATCCGCGTTGCTGAAAACGATATGAACGCCATTACGGTTTTATATCTTCTAATGTCTCAGACAAAATTTGGACTGTTATGAAGCAAATCTTTTTAGTTGATTATTTATAATTCAATATGAAAAAGAACGGAAGAACTATATGTAGCCTATTAAAATCATCCCTGAAAATTAAAAATGCAAATATCATCAAATCCGTTCACTAAAACCTTCTAATAAGACTAATTTTTCATAATCGGATTCACCAGGTAATACAACATTCAGCTATAATTCTAAAGCAAAGCAATGTAGAACAATATGTGTTATATACTAAAATCTTTCCTGAAAAAATATCTAACAACGGTGCTAATTAACTCAGAAGAACCTTTTAAAAAGGCTAATATTTCAAAATAGGGTTCACTTATTAAAGAACTTTCGCACATAATTCTATAACTGAGCAACGTAGAATAATATCTGTTATATATGAAACACTTTCTTGAAAATTTATCTAACAATGCAAATCTTCTCAAAATCCATTGAAAAGAACTCAAATTATAAGCGGTCGGACCGAAATTGCCCTTTTTATTTTATATTTGAAGTTGATAGTTAAATATATCTTTCATAATCAAGTTAACGTGACTGTAGAATTTTCACGAATGTATCATAGACTATACGCCGTAGATCTTCTGGAATTTTTTAGAAACTCTGCACTTCATAGCTATAACATATATAATCTCTAATATATACCCTCTGCCTATAGATTTTATCCTATTTTTTTTTTCAACTACACCACTGAGAACTTTCCTCATAGTTCCATTACTAAAAATGTAGAAATGTTGCATGTTAAATATTGCAACAATCCCTAATATTACCTAACTGTGCAACTCCAATCAAAATACGTTCAGTAAAATTTTAAATAAAAGGTAATCTTTCACATTCGAATTCACCTAGTTTTGGAACTTTCTCTCGTAATCTAATTTTCTGCAATCTGATTTGTTGCCAAGTTTGTGATTCAGAAAAACAATAACCTAGAAGAAAACTTCGATACAGAGAAGTACCACATACATGCAAGAAGTACCAACCATCCACAAAAAATAATCTAAGTGACAGTGTAAGTCCCATCAAAATACATCCAGCAAAATTCAAATTATAAACGGGTGGAAGGAAAAGCGAATTTGCATTTTATATAATTACAGTAGATGTATCTTTCATAATTGCGTTCACCTTTCTGTATAGCTTTTCCAATAGCTCTATAACTAAAACTAAGCAACGTAGAACACTGTGTGTATACATAAAAACCGTCCGAAAAACATTACCTATCTAATAGTGGCATATTCTATTAAAATATTATACAGAATGGGAATAAAATGCAAATTTCCCTTTTAAATATGTAGTATATGATGATGATACGATTTTCTGTAATAGAATTCATCATGAAGTTTTCGCTTCATACATAAACGATGCTTTCAACATTGTAATTAATACACCGATTGAAGAAGTATCTGATTATGGAAGATTAACCAGAAATTCCATGAACAACTACCCAAAGAAACATTAATATATGGCTTTTGTGATACTTTTATGTTAGCCGGGCGCAAGTAATAAATAAACAAAGATTGTTTCAATATCTTATTCTTATTTTATTATTTTCATTCAAAATAAAAAATATAATATTTCACTCATTTCATTTATAATATATGCTTTACACTAATGCCATTGAAAAGATGAAACGTAAAACAATAGGAAATAATGCCATAACTTAACAAAAAAATTTTTTTAATTTGCATACGCGAAATGTAACTATTGCTATTGGCAATTTTAAAAATGCTAATGGCGATATTTACATACGGATACGGCTGACATAAAAGTACCCCTTTTTTCTTCTTATCCAGGAGCAAGTGATAAATCGCAATGTATTATTTCAACTCCAATTTCTTCCATTGAAAAAAAGTAATACTTACGCATTATTCGGACCATGAGATAGATCGCCAAAAATGGTTGACAATTGCCAATCTTGTTTATCGTTTGCCAATTACGTTCAAAAAAAGTAATTTAACATTCTTAAATACATAACCTTGTTAAAAATGGCAAATTGTTTTAAGTAAATAAATAAATAAAATATATAACATACAACTACATACTATAAACTATCTCTCTATTCTAAAAAAAAGTAACTACCGCTGTCACCGCCGCCGCCGCCGCCGGTTTTGAATTTTTTGTGACCGGAGGTCTTTCTTCGTTAATATTAAAAAAACTGTTGCATACAAAAATATGAAAATCGGTAGTATTATAGAAAAATGTTTGATAAACACGCTGATGCAGACAGTTTTCAAATCGAAGAATTATTTTAAGAGATATTTAATGCCAAAGTTGGACAAAATCGTTCCATTAAAAAAGTTTTATAGGAGCAAAAACTGTACATAGGAATTTAATCATTTTTAGATCATTTTATGCGTCAAAATTTCCCGGTGTGCAGATTGCAGTTAGTTTTTTAATTTGAATAATTTTTCGAGGTTTTATTTCTATTTTAAATTCAAATTTTCAGCATTTCGAGAGATATTTTTTACAAATTTTAGAAAATTGTATTAATTTAAACTGTTGCCAACTTATATTAATTTAAACAGCGCAAACAGTAATGTTTGCTTCAAATTAAAAATTTATTTTACACGTGACTATTATAAACAAAAAATATAAAAAGCAGGAACTCATTGAAAATTACGTCATAAAAACTATAGTTACACGTGAATTATAAATGAGAAAGAATATTGTAAAATAATAAATTCAGTAACATGCGTTAGAAGTCCTAAATAGGAGAATTTACGTCATATTACACTTATTACGTAAAATGAACAAAAAATAATATTGCAAAACAGTTTTAATTTAAAAATTGCGCGAGACATTTACTTGGCATTTTAAGATGATCATAATATTTCATTTCTAACAAAAGTATTTTGACGTGAATATTAAAAAGAGAAAGAAAAGTTTGGTGAAAATTACGTCAGATTATAATTGTCAGATTCAAATTATAATTCAATCTTCCGAAATCTTTTTAAAGGCGATCAAATTAGCGTGCTGTTAGAGTCTGCGGTGTCTGAACGGGGGTTGACGAGCGTAGCTCGTAGGGGGCAGAGCCCCCTAGTAAATAAAAATATTATAATAATAAAATTAATTTAAAACTATACTACATAAACTATCAAATGGACAAATAATAAGGGTTGCTGTAATTAATGCATTTGCCATGCTTGGCGCAGTTGTATCTGACAAGGCCCGGATGTAACTACCACAAAATGTCTAAAGTCGTACAAACATTGCTTTCATTTTTAAATATTTTCGTTTTATAATGTTAATTTCTAAGTGGATCGCTTCCTTGTATTTTAAATAAAATCAATGCACTTTTTTTTTCAAGATGTTTGTATTTATTTATTTTTTTCAAATTCATATAGCCGTTTTAATTTTATAACCAAAAGAATTAACAAAAACATTTAATTTGAATTTCTTCCGTTGCTACAGTAACGGATATACAATATGAATGAATATGGATGAATTATCACTTGTAATGTTTGATATTTCGAGGTTTTGATGCCAAAGACATTGCCAAATGAGAAAAATGTGAAATATCACACGAACTATTGGACTTAAAAAAGTTTGGTTAGTACAATTCGATTCAGCTTACAAAAATACACCAAAATATGTCATCAGTTGAAAACTAACTATAAAATCAGATTTTTAAGGAATTTTTTAAAAGTTCGTTCTCTTTTTAACCCCCCTTAGGGGTGGAATTTTGGAAAATCCTTTCTTAGCGGCACTCTTTGTCATAAGAAGTATTTTTACCCCAATTTTCAAGATTTTCAGTTCAGTAGTTTTGGCTGCGCGTTGATTAATACAAAATCCAGACTTTCTTTTATATATATAGATTTAATTTTTGATATTTTGTATTTACTAACTAACTAAATATTAATATCTAATGATTAGAATTTTTCATAATAATTTAAATTTGAATGTGGTTTTAAGGTAGATGCACCTCGTTAAGAATTATAATTTTAATTACTTTTGGCTGTCTAGTAACCACCTACCTCAATTGCAAACAATTAGAAGTATTAATAAATCTACAATAATAAGGAAAGAAGTTTGTGTGTGAGTGAGTCGACGGTGTTCTGAAGAGACCGCTGCACGTAGAGCTGCAAATTTTTTAGAAAAGCTACGTCTATATGTAAAGTTTTGCACTTCGAAGCCCGATTTTCGATTTTTTTATTAGAATTTTTTATTTCATTTTTATGCGATTTTTAGCGCTTTTTTAGGTGCGTTCGTAATTATATAAATACGTAGCACCTATAGTCGTCGTTCAGTCCGTCCGTCCGTCTGTCCGCATGTAACAGAGCAAAAACTACCCAACCGAATGGTCTGAAATTTCAAATATATGATTGTTGCAAAATTTTGTCGAGCCATTTCAAATTTTATGAAAATCGGATGTATAGTTTAATTACAGGGACAGTCAAAAGTTTTTCTTTACATTACGGCCAATGGGAAAAATTATTGCAAGTGCATTTTAATGATATTAGAGCCTTCCGAATGATCTGAAATTTTAAAGATATAACTGTTGCAAAATTTTGTCGAGCCATTTCAAATTTTAGGAAAATCGGATGTATAGTTTAATTACAGGGACAGTCAAAAGTTTTTCTTTACATTACGGCCAATGGGGAAAATTATTGCAAGTGCATTTTACTGATATTACAGCCTTCCGAATGATCTGAAATTTTAAAGATATAACTGTTGCAAAATTTTGTCGAGCCATTTCAAATTTTAGAAAAATCGGATGTATAGTTTAATTACAGGGACAGTCAAAAGTTTTTCTTTACATTACGGCCAATGGGAAAAATTATTGCAAGTGCATTTTAATGATATTACAGCCTTCCGAATGATCTAAAATTTTAAATATATAACTGTTGCAAAATTTTGTCGAGCCATTTCAAATTTTAGGAAAATCGGATGTATAGTTTAATTACAGGGACAGTCAAAAGTTTTTCTTTACATTACGGCCAATGGGAAAAATTATTGCAAGTGCATTTTAATGATATTAGAGCCTTCCGAATGATCTGCAATTTTAAAGATATAACAGTTGCAAAATTTTGTCGAGCCATTTCAAATTTTAGGAAAATCGGATGTATAGTTTAATTACAGGGACAGTCAAAAGTTTTTCTTTACATTACGGCCAATGGGAAAAATTATTGCAAGTGCATTTTACTGATCTTACAGCCTTCCGAATGATCTGAAATTTTAAAGATATAACTGTTGCAAAATTTTGTCGAGCCATTTCAAATTTTAGGAAAATCGGATGTATAGTTTAATTACAGGGACAGTCAAAAGTTTTTCTTTACATTACGGCCAATGGGAAAAATTATTGCAAGTGCATTTTAATGATATTACAGCCTTCCGAATGATCTAAAATTTTAAAGATATAACTGTTGCAAAATTGTGTCGAGCCATTTCAAATTTTAGGAAAATCGGATGTATAGTTTAATTACAGGGACAGTCAAAAGTTTTTCTTTACATTACGGCCAATGGGAAAAATTATTGCAAGTGCATTTTAATGATATTACAGCCTTCCGAATGATCTGAAATTTTAAAGATATAACTGTTGCAAAATTTTGTCGAGCCATTTCAAATTTTAGGAAAATCGGATGTATAGTTTAATTACAGGGACAGTCGAAAGTGTTCCGTTACATTACGGGGAATGGGAAAAATTATTGCAAGTGCATTTTAATGATATTACAGCTTTCCGAATGGTCTGAAATTTTAAAGATATAATTGTTGCAAAGTTTTGTTGAGCAATTTCAAATTTTAGGAAAATCGGATGTATAGTTTAATTACAGGGACAGTCAAAAGTGTTCCGTTACATTACGGGGAATGGGAAAAAATTATTGGAAGTGCATTTTAATGATTTATCAGACTATGCGCTTTATGAAGTGCAAAAAAGTATACATTCAGTACAATATGGGGTGCAAAAAATAATTATAAAACTAGTTATAGTACGAACGCACCTCATTTGCCACATTTGACGAGCAATTTCCAACTTGTTAAGTTTTGAGTCGATTTTTTTTCAGATTAGTGAAAAGAATACGGTTTCTTTCCTTTAATCCAATATAGTAAATTTTATTCTCTTTTCAAAAAAGTTTATTCGGAAATTCGAACAGCGATTTTTGAAGTTTTAGCGAAATTTTATGCGATTATTGAACTGCATTTAATGCATCTCCATATCTATAAGGAGAGTTATCGTAGCGGGGACCCAGTTATGTCGCCAAATGCCGCCAAGTTGTCGCAAACTTGGCGATGTCTCTAATATTTCGCCAAGTTCCCATAGAAGCCCATTGTAAACCAATAGGGTTTACTTGCTTACAAAAATCAACAAATTGAGATATTTTAATGCAACAAAAACTAATATTAATTTAAGGGTTTATATTAGTTATATTTAAGATAAGTCCAAGTAAATTAATTATGAATAAAAGTAACATGTACAATGCTTAGCATGATTTTCCAAACATAAATTTTAAGAAAGCCTACAGGTCAAAGGAATTAGATTTGAAACTTTTATCCAATTATAGTGAGTTTTAACTTTCGTAATTTTTTAACTTTTTGTGATTTTTAATGCGATTTTTACGTTTCTTCGTGATCTGCAGCAATTTTTTGACATCCATTTTCGACCTAAAGTACATTCTGCCCTCATTTCAATAAAGTTTATGTGGATTTCGTATAGCAATTTTCGAATTTTTCGGGAATTTTGTATGTGATTTTTAGAGTATTTTAACGATTTGCTACCATTTTTTCACATTAGTGAAAGGGATCAACTTGCAATCTTCGAACACAATATATAATTTTTTCTGTTTTCGAAATTTGTGCAGCGATTTAAAATTTTTTCGCGATATGTTATTGTGATTTTCAGAGCTTTTTCGCAATTCCTGCTGTTTTTTGACGTACCCGTGTAACGCCGAGCAGGTTCGCTAGTACAAGAATATTTTCGAACAAATCACTATTACAATAATTTTAAATAAGTTATTTTAAAGGTACATTCCATATCTTCTTATCAGTACTGCAATTTTTTTTTTTTCATTCAGCAGATGAATTCACCAGACGGTTGTTGCCTTAAATTCGGGTATAATATAGTTACACGCCTATGAAATACACTATATTGCCATTAATGGCCGGCAATTTTCAATTTTTGACATTTTGTCGAATATTTAGAAATATACTTGTCAGATTCTTCTGGAATTTCAGGATTAAAAAGAACAGATATGACCTCATATTTAGCAATGCCGATTTGATATGGGGGAAAATTAGGGAGCCAACAAAAAATCAAAGAAAAAAAATAATATTTGGGATAACCCTGTAAAATAAAATGCACGAAATGATCTATCGCTACCGAATATAAATAAACAGACATTATGCAATATGTGTATTCTTTGTGTAAGAATAGCATGTATATTAATAAAAATATGGCGATTTATTTAAAAAAATAAAAAAATTCTTGCATGTTTTTTACTTATAACATACACGGTTTTCAACGAAATTTAACGCCGATTTAAAAAAAAAAAAAATTGACAAAATATAGTAGAAACAATATAGTGCAATTGGAATATAAATAAATTAAATATTTTAGGCAATATGGGCAGTTGTATGAAATAATTTTTATCTGCGCATGCGCGAACGATAACAAGGATCATTTTACATAACTTAATAGTCAACTCTATGGGGCAACTTATTAAAAAAAATCTAGTCAAATATCGTAAAAATTCAGAAAGATATCAGCGTTAGAGTGAGCAAAATTTTAGCTGTTCTCTAAAAGCATCTGAATGATAAGGGATTTTACACAAATTGTCATTTTTTATTAACTGACATTCAGAAAAAAGTTAGTATTTAGCGACTATCAACGAGTAGATTTGGAAAAATGCTTCGATTTTGATATTTCTTTTGATCATGGTATAGGCTCGTTCTGGTGGTTATCAGAGAATAACTAAAGCATCAATAAAAAATGAAAAATTTCAAAAAATTAAAATTAAAAATGATAATTTGTGTAAAATTCCTTATCATTCAGCTGCTTTTAGAGAACAACTAAAAATTTGCTCACTCTAACACCGATATCTGTCTGAATTTTTACGATATTTGACTAGATTTTTTTAATAAGTTGCTCCATAGAGTTGACTATTAAATTATGTAAAATGATCCTTGTTATCGTTCGCGCATGCGCAGATAAAAATTATTTCATACAACTGCTCATATATCCTAAAAAAATTAATATATTTATATTCCAATTACACTATATTGTTTCTACTATATTTTGTCAATTTTTCTGAAATCGACGTTAAATTTCGTTAAAAACCCTAGCAAAAAACATGCAAGAATATTTTAATTTTTTAAAATAAATCGCTATATCTCTATTAATATACGTGATATTCTTACACAAAAGAATACACATATTGCACAATGTCTATTTATTTATATTCGGTAGCGATAGATCAATTCGGGCATTTTATTTTACAGGACGATCCCAAGTATTATTTTTTTCTTTGATTTTTTGTTGGGGCCCTAATTACCCCCCTTATCAAATCGACATTGCTAAATATGAGGTCATACCTGTTCTTTTTAATCTTGAAATTCCAGAAGAATCTGATAAGTATATTTCTAAATATTCGACAAAAAGTCTAAAATTGAAAATTGCCGGTCATTAATGGCAATATAGTGTATATTTACGAAAATTTTATAAACGTGTGTTTTCTCTATACGTTAGACTGTATAGAAAGAAAATTGTATTATCTCTCTATTCTAAAAAAAAGTAACTACCGCTGTCACCGCCGCCGCCGCCGCCGCCGCCGGTTTTGAATTTTTTGTGACCGGAGGCCTTTCTTCGTTAATATTAACAAAAGTAATGCATACAAAAATATGAAAATCGGTGGTTTTATACAGAAATGTTTGATAAACACGCTGATGCAGACAGTTTTCAAATCGAAGAATTATTTTAAGAGTTATTTAATGCTAAAGTTGGACAAAATCGTTCCACTAAAAAAGTTTTATAGCAGCAAAAACTATACATGGCAGTGTAATCATTTTTAGATCATTTTATGCGTTAGAATTTGCCGGAGTGCAGATTGCATTAATTTTTTTATTTTGACTCATTTTTTCAGGTTTTATTTCTATTTTAAATTCAAATTTTCAGCATTTCTAGAGATATTTTTTAAAGATTTCAGAAAATTGTACTAATTTAAACTGTTGCCAGCTGTATAAAAAGCGCAAGCAATAATGTTTGCTTCAAATAAAAAATTTATTTACACGTGACTATTATAAACAGGAAAAAAACTTTCAAATTAGAATTAAATAATTACCTATAAAAAGCAGGAACTTATTAAAAATTACGTCATAAAAAGTATACACGTGAATTTTAAAAGAGAAAGGATATTGTAAAATAATAAATTCATTAACATGCGTTAGAAGTCTTAGGAGAAATTAAGTCATATTTACGTCACATTATAGTTATTACATAAAATTAACACAAAATAATATTGCAAAAAAGTTTAAATTTAGAAATTGCGCTAGACATTTATTTGATATTTTGAGAATTAATTTAAAATGTCTCATTTAAAAGAACTTTCTTTTCGCTTTGTTAAAAAATACCAGGAGACAAAGACTCTCTTTACTTAATTCCTTTTATATTAGCTTATTTTGAAATGTTGTTACACGTGTATACGTCATCAAGTTATTTTTATTTCGACGTTTTATTTGTGTTTTTATTAATGTTGTACGAATTTATTTGTTCTTTCGTTATTTAAAATAAAAATTATATCAATTTATATAATTTGGCGAGTGGTTTGGCGATTTATATAATTTGGCGAAATGGGTCGACGGGATAATCAAGTAGTACCGCAGCGGATTTGGCGTTAAAATTCCCCAATCAAAGAGAAATGAATAGAAATTCGTTTATAGGGAGATCGCCACTGTTTTTTAAATTATAATTCAATCATTCGAAATCTTTTTAAAGCCGATCAAATTAGCGTGCATTTAGAGTCTGCGGTGTCTGGACGGGGGTTGGCGAGCGTAGCTCGTAGGGGGCCGAGCCCCCTAGTGGGTTAAATAGACATAAAAGAAATTGGTACTTTATGAAAACATTCATTTCTCTGTATTTAAATTCCCATTCCCATGTACGTACATATTACCAGAAAGTCATAAAAAACCAAGTAATAGATAATGCGAAAAGGATAATCTTTCCGCAATTTTAGAAATATCGCAACGAAAAAATAAAAAGGAAATGATGAAAAATGTCTCCCTAATTTGGTAGACTAAAGCTTGGAATAAAACTCTGAGACACAAGAGACGTTAGCTTTAAAAGCCATTTTAAAACAAAGTATAAAATGGGTTTAGTGACAAGTATCAAAGAAATGGTGTTTAGCCTAATCCTCCAAGACACGTATTTTCTCTTGAAAACCGCGTAAAAATTCTTTCGAGAAATAAGATTTATCCCAAAGCGTAAAAAAAAAAAAAAAAAAAAAAAGTCAATTTGTTAGCTGGTAAAAAGGTAGGGAAGTTTTATATAAAATGAAGGAAAATGTACTACAAGACTCATGGAATAATATTCTACTAATACTGAATTAAACTAGAGACGCTTTTTGGGTAACAATGGAACAAATTCGTGATTTTTAAACATAATTAAACAAGTTTTCATTTTAAAGAGAAGTAAATTTTAGTAGTTGCAAAATTTTGAAATAATACAATCTACTATTAACCCTTTGCACTCGAGAGGTGACTCTAACTCACAACTACTGTTGCCAGATGTCCAGCGTAAATCAGGATACCAAATGCTCTGGAGGCCACTAATTTCTTACAGTTTATGAGGTATATCCACAAAGTAAGTTCCGTTTGGTTATATAAAAAAACGTGTACAGATAAATATATATATATATATATATATTGTACAAAAATCTACTACTGTGAAACTACTTTTCTAGATAGCTTCCGAAATTTTGTAGGCACTTGTTGTAGCGTGCCACAAGGTTTTGTATGCCTTCTTCATAGAAGGTTGCCGCCTGTGTATGTTTCGCAAAGTTTTTGAAATTTCAGTTTTTCAGTAACAATTTCATGAATTAGTGATCGCAAGATTTGCGGAAATTCCATAGCAAGAGCACTAATTGAAAACTTGCGGTTTTGCTTAACCTTCTCTCCAATTGCGTGAACCAGTTCATCAGTAACCAAAGACGGGCGCCCACTTCCTTCTTCATCGTGCGCTTGATCACGTCCTTCATTAAACTGTCTGACCCATCTTCTAACCATTGAATCACTCATAGCATTTTGTCCGTAAACCTCGCAGATTTGCCGATAAATTTCACTTGGTTTAACTTTCTTTGCATTGAGAAAACGAATCACAGAGCTGATTTCACAAGCGGCGGCATTTTCAATTAAGGCTAACATTCTAAAGAAGCAGTACAAATAACACGTCGGCAGCAGCTATCTGAAATTGACGTACATTTCTTCTCCTTTAGTCAGAGTAACTGGCGCGCATCCTCGGAACTGGGATAGCAGCGCTGCTGCGGATAGAAATAGAAACGGAACTTACTTTGTGGATATACCTCGTATTTCGCCATCTATCGCAGATAAATCTTCCATCAGATAAGATGAAGAAATTTACTTTAAAATGCCGGTATCCATTGTATGTGGAGTCGCGATTTAAAATTTATTAATTTAAAAATTAATTTTTTTAAAATACCTGGCAACACTAGTGGTGAGTGAGAGTCACTTCTCGAGTGCAAAGGGTTAAATATAAAAATAAAATAAAATATTGACGTATGTTTTCAATAGAATTATTAAAAGGTATGTCAGAGAAGTATTTCGAAATTTATAAATATCTTTACGTAGTTTTAATCGTCTTGCCAATATCTGCGAGCAAAACCCTTTGCATCCACACATTGCGTTTTTTTTTTTTTTTAGCCCCAGGTATGCTATTTCTTTCTCCCATCTTATTTTGTGTCGTCTCCCATAAATAACCTTGTATAACCCTTGCGTAAAACAAAAGCCGATGTTTCATTGTGCGATTAAATACTCTTTAGCATTTTTTAAAACTTCTAAGCATCGCACATTTTCAATGTTTATACCGTCGTTTTGGGAAAAAAGTACTTTTTAATGCAATTTGTTGCTGCTCCCACGGCGTGGGCCCGGGTTCGAATCCTCGGATAAGACATGGATGTAATTGTGAATGTCTCATTGTAGTAATGTAATATATATGTAATGGAAAATAAAAATTGTTGTGACTTGTTGTTGTTTCTGTATAATAAGGATCATTCGAGGCGACAGCCATAGTAGCTATAGGCCCCAAAACATTCCACTTCGGTGGACTTCAAATGTCAAAATGCAATTTGTTTGAAAACTGCATCTCCATTTATTTTTGAAGTATTATATTTTTTTGTAGTTTTTAGCGACATCTGTTTCATTTTGGCAACTCAAGTACTCCATTTCTTTAGAAAGTAAAAAAAAAAAAAAAAAAAAAAAAAAAAAAAAAAAAAAAAAAAAATTGAAAAACAGCAATTATACTTTTTGTTGAAATTTCCCCATAAAAACTGAAAAAAAAAAAAAAAAAATGTAATGAAAATACGTGGTATTTTGAGAAAAATATAAATGACCCAACAAACACTCAACTTACGGCCGAAAGGCGTATATGTCGCGGCCAAAAGGAGTTAAGGCCATTTGTAACCAAACAATGTTGTGCCGTAAATGACCCGCCGCTAGTTCCGGCAGCTACTGCCGGAACGGTAATGTTTCGGCGGTGAGAGAACTGTTGCATTTACTTTGCCCGGCAACTCTTAACGGGCGGTTTCTGGCAAAAATGTAATGGATCGTCATCGTTTAGAAAGTAGAGGGCTAATATCACCTAACCCGAATATTTAATTAAAGAGAGGAAATATATTTTTCTCTTCATTTCTTTCTAAGTAAGTTTAATTATTTTAAATCTGGGTTTTAGTAAAAATATAAATATGTCGTGAGATTTATATTTAAAGCAGTAAAATAGATTACATATTTTTATTTAGTTTGAAAATATTTTACAAAAATCAAAAATTGTCCCCAAAATGTACATAAATTCCCTGTTTATATATTTTTTAAAAATATGGAAAAAAACAACAACATAAAAGCGTTTAACTTTCTTGCCTTTAAAATATCTTTAAATAAATATATTTTGAACACACTGGAATAAAAAAGATTATATTTAATGGTTATTTTATATTGTTTTTGATTGCAAAGATAATCAGATAGCATAATATAAAATATATGCTGATTTGAATAATATATTAATAGCAAAATACTGCAATCTTCGGACATATATACTACTTAAACATGTTTAAAAATTTATTGATAAATGTCAATTTATTTATGCTCTTTTTTTTCAGCATTCATGAAAAAATATTTGTTATAATGAAAAGGAGAAAATGTTTCAATAAGCAGTTATTCTTGAGCGAGGAGAGGGGGGGAGAGAAAAGGTAACTTAAAAGCTGTTACTAAAACATGAAATTTTAATATCATTTGAAACATATTTCCGTGTAAAAGAAAATACTGGAAAAGAAATTTTTGTTTCTGAATCCACTGTAACGGAAAATATAAATAAAATTTCTTGCCTGTATTAAATTCCTAACAATTTAGATATATTTAATGATTTCACTACCATTATTTTACTCTTTAGAAATACAGATAAAACTTGCATATGTATAAAAATAATTAAGTGAAAAATTGCACAATAAATCAAGAATTTTCGCAGAATTAAGTAAAGAATTGCAGAATAAATAAAGAATTTTTGTTCATTATTATTTGGTTTCGAGTCCCGACCTGGATACATTTTCACCCAGTTGGAAAAATTATTTCTGGCAAAATTTAGAATACGCATTAAAATCTGACATTATATGAAAGTATTAAATAAAATGCGATATGTATATTTTATGCCCTAAAATAAACATGAAAAGGTTCTATTAATTTTTAGGCATTTCAGTAAAATCGTCTTGAGTCAAAAATAAGCCTTGATATATATATAGATAAACAAGATATTTTTTATGAGCATATCAGAATAAAATGGAATGCATGTTATTTTTAAATCTTATAATTTTAATTGCGAAGATAAATGGGTAAAAATTTACAGAAAAGAGATAAAATGCCCATTTAAAGCATAAATCGGAGGGAAAAAAAAAAGTGTTTTTGTGTTATCTGAAAACTGTATGGAGAGTTTAAAAATTCAAACAATGTATCTTAAATCTTTATTTCTCTAAAAAAAGAAAAAAAAAGAACGAAAAAAAAGAAAGAAAAGGAAAACAAAGCTCTTTTTCCAAATGACTAAAAACAATATTAACAGAAAAAATATGATTTATGAAAAAATGACTTTTATTTATTATAATAAGGTATTGGCTCATAAAACTATTCTCCCTCCCTCCCTCTCCAGAAAAATCAAATAGATGATGGGACCTTCAAATGGCTCAAAGTTAAGCAGTTTTGAAAGTTCTGGTCCGTTACGATAAGAGGGGAGAGGGAGAAATTCTCAGAATTTTTCTTTAGCTGTGACGAGCGTCTGGGGAGAGAACGACTGCTAACAGTAGAACTTAGAAAAAATTCTCCTTCCCTTTCAGCTGTGGAGAAAAGGGAAAAAGTACTGCGTTCTTCCCTCAGCCTTATGTAGCTTTTCCTTTTCGCTTGCATTTGTTATTCGATTATGGAAATTGTTAAAATTATAAACAACGAAGAATGCTGAATCATATAATTTGAACAAACAAACAAACAAAAAACCACCGAATTTGCAAAAAATGAAATGTTTTTAAAAGGAAATAATAATAATAATAAAAATAGAATGGCTGTTATTTATCTGAAAATCTTTCGTTAGATAAATCTGAAAAAAATATTTTTATAGTTTCATATTTTATTATTATTATATTTTAATATATTTTTGTAACAGACTTTCATATCCTATTATTTTTCTTTTGTGTGTGAGTGTGTGTGTGTTTTGTGTGTGTGTGTGTGTGTGGGGGGGGGGGGGGGGGTAAGCTTATGTAAAATTTTACGGTTAAAGGATTTTTGTAACTTTTGTACTTTTTTTAAAAGATATTTTATAATATCTTATTGACACATTATTAAATGGTTTTATGAAGGAAAATGACTTAATAAAGAAAAAGTTTAATTATTGTAATAATATTTGAAAAATTAATTTAAAAATTATTAAGAAGATTTTAAACAACACTTCTTTTTAATTTCTTACAACATTCTCTTTCATATTTTTAATTCTATGTGTGCTTTATAGGTGTAAGGACCAGATATCCGAATAATTAATTATTTAACCCTTTATGCCCCGACGCTACTTTAACGTACCATTAAAATAACTTGATATAAAATATGCATCGATTAGTAGTAGTACATTTTAGAATGAGTTATAGGTACTTTACGTTATCTTATTCCAAAAGCATTATTGGTTGAACAAAACAAAAATATTTTTAAAATCGTTCGAACGATTTGTGATAAAACATGGAGCTATTAAAAACTATATTTAATTTTAAGTATCTATATTAATGCAAATGACATCATTTTACACATGTGTAATAAAACCCGGCAAAAGCAACTAAAGTAATCCGGAATAAAAATAATTTATAGTTAATTTTTAATTAATAATAAACCACCAATTTAACAACGATTTCTTCTCAAATTAAACAGTTATCGTTGTAGCATTTCTAAACAATTAAAAATCCACGATAAAATTCTTACCACAACAATTATTTTCTATTGCTAGATTTTTAAGTGAAAATTGAAAATGAAATAAATCGACGAGTTTAATAAAAAGTGAATATTACGTTACTAGCCGCCCTTGGTGACCAGTTTGGTCTCCCTATGCTAAGATTTGTATCATGTTACTTTTAGTCCAGGCAATAGGGAATTTTATCTAGAAAAATTAATGGTAGTTCTGGAAATCCGCTTGCTTTATGTTTTTTGGGTCGCTGAATCCGAATTTGTAACTTCCCACCAAAATTTCACCCTGCAACCCCGCCCCCCCCAATTTTGGTAAAAAGCCCCCCAAAAAGGTTTTTATTAAAAAAATCAATTTTTTATTGTTTTAGGGTAAAAGTATCTAGAAATTCAGAAAGTAGACAAAATTTGCAACAAATTAGATATATGACATTATGACTTAGGGTGAAGGGGAAGGGGGCATCTGCCTCGGAACATGCGCGCGGTGCTGCGTGGACTAAGTTGCGCAATCCCACTGAACCACCCACACGTTAACATTCGCCTTCCCATCTCCCATCCGAACTTTCCTTATAAGGTTTACTTTAAGTTTTTTGGGTCGCTGAATCCAAATTTGTAACTTACCCCCCAGAAATTTTCCCCCGAACCCTCCCCCAAATAATTGCTATTAACTTAAATTTCTTATTGTTTTAGAGGAAAAGCATTACGAAATTCAGAAACTAGTCAAAATTTGCAACAAATAGGATACATGACATTATGACGTAGGATAAACGGGGAGAGAGGGGCCTGCCTCGGAACATTCCCTGCGCGCTTTTCTCAAAAACCAAATTTTTTCAAAAAATCAATTTTTTAGGGGTTGCCGGCGGAAATTTTGGTGGAAAGTTACAAATTCGGATTCAGCAACCCAAAAAACATAAAGTGAGTCGAAATCTACAACTAGTATTAATTTTTCCAGGTAAAATCCCCTATTGCCTGGACTTCATAACTTAGTGCACGAAGCGCCGCAGTGCATGTTCAGAGGCAGCCCTCCCCCTCCCCGTTCATCCTACGTCATAATGTCAACTATCCTATTTGTTGCAAATTTTGTCTAGTTTCTGAATTTCGTAATGCTTTCCCCCTAAAACAATAAGGAATGTAAGTTAAAAACAACTATTTGTGTGGGTGGGTGGGTTTTCGGGGGGGGGGGGGGGGGATTTTGGGGGGGAAGTTAAAAATTCTGATTCAGCGACCCAAAAAACTTAAAGTAAACCTTATAGAGTTTGGAGGGTAAATGGGAGGGCGAATGTACACGTGTGAGTGGTTAAGTGGGATTGCGCAACATAGTCCACGCAGCACCGCGCGCATGTTCCTAGGCAGATCCCCCCCTTCCCCTTCATCTTAAGTCATAATGTCATACATCTAATTTCTTGAACATTTTGTCTACTTTCTGAATTTCTAGATACTTTTACCCTAAAACAATAAAAAAAATTGATTTTTTTAATAAAAAACTTTTGGGCGGGGGGGGGGCTTTTTACCAAAATTTGGGGGGGGGGGTGCCGGGGGAAATTTTTGTGGGAAGTTACGAATTCGGCTTCAGTGACCCAAAAAACATAAAGTAAGCCGATTTCGAGAACTACCTTTAATTTTGCTAGGTAGAGCCTCTATACGGTCTTTATTGCCTGGATTATTTTATACATAATTTACTTGCTCAATCCTTCGCCAAATCGGAAGATTCTAATACAGAAATCAAGAACTCTGTATTTTTATGTTATCCGGGTTCAGGTGATAATTCGCCAAACGTTGTTCCCGTAGCATTTTTTTTCGTATTTCATTAATTTCATTTAAAATATAATACCTTCACTCTCTTTATTTAAAATTTGTGACTCTCAATTATTTCTTAAAATGAGGAAAAAATAAACAATAAAGTAATAAATAATACCATAAAACATAACATTTAATTTCAACCAAGACTCCCTTTCAGCATCAAATTTGTTTTAATTTACCACGCGAAAAATTGTTTATTACAGTCGCATGAAGTGAACTATTATAATACTGATGAGATGATGGCAATGGAACAATATCTAGTGATTTATCACCTGCGCCCGGCTAATATTAAATTACCATACTGGCCGCCTGGCATATAAAAAGCGAAGCGTTCAACCCTGAATTGTTGATGACAGTCACATGACTTAGGCTATTATTATAGAGATAACTTTACTATTGCAAAATTTTTACGGGAAAAATGAAAATCAAATAAACAGTTTCGCGAACTTTTAAAAAAGAAAATATTACGTCATATCGGAAATAGAATGGACGTCAGCAGGTAAATATATGACGTTATACGAGTTTGGAAAAACGTACTGAAACGTGATAAAAACCCGATTATGGAAATATGGGCATATTTTAACGTATTTAAAATTTTGACGTTCTCTGAATTTGGTTTCAAATCGATTCCATATATATACGTGTGTGTATGCGTGTATATTAGAATTTCCACAAAGGTTTAGGTCCCTAGAGCTCATTCTTAGTGAAGAACTAAAATAAAGATTTCAGATTTTTTTTAAATAAAATTTATAGAATTTTTGTACTTACCATTTTTTTTAAATTCATGAAAAATATATTTAAATAACAAAATATTCGGAAAGAATTTTACATCAAAACTTTTTAATATCGGTCTCCATCCAGATTATAGATTATATTTACTAGGTAAGTAGGTAATCTGTCGTCCGGATAAAATGAAAAAAAAAAGAGCGAAAATTACTTAAATTAACACGCAATCGTCGATTTTTGAAAACAAACTTTCTTAAAATTCCGGGCAACGCCATTTATATACGTAAATTATAAAATATATAATTTTCGTATGTTCTACTGCATTAAGTTTTAATTTTCTTTAAGAAAGGATTGTACGTAAAATGTACGCTGCAATGAAGTTTGTTTTTAACGAATGGATATCCTATATTGTGTTTTTGATAAAGCTCTGTTTCTAAAAATTTTGAGAATTACTGAGTATTTGTTCTAAAAAAATTAAAACAAA
Source organism: Maratus speciosus (assembly GCA_963932465.1). Lineage (NCBI taxonomy): Eukaryota > Metazoa > Arthropoda > Arachnida > Araneae > Salticidae > Maratus > Maratus speciosus. The sequence continues at coordinate 520,641,336 of OZ010795.1, read as the reverse complement.
CATATTATGTGTTAAAACATAATACGATTTTTATTTTACAGTTATGTCAGTAAAAGAAGATATATAGTGGTGGCCAAAATTGTTCACATTTTCATGTTTTATTAATTTTTGAATTAATTTTTGAAATTTTCATGTTTTATTAATTTGTGCGCTTGAAAAATGCAATAAATATCACTTAAATACAAATATTTATATATCAAATTCAAGGAAATTTAATGTAGAATTTAATATAGAAACTATAATTAAAACATCTGCATTACAAAAAAAGTTACGCTTACAAAAAATAGATTTATCTTAGATTTCATTGTATTTTAAAATTACATTAACACATTCAATATTTAGTAGGATAACCCTTGTTTTTTAATACAGCTTCAAACCGTCTTTTCATTGAGAGAACTAGTGTTTCGAGTTCATCCCTTTTAATCCCATGATGCCATGAATCAATTACAGCTTTAATAAGTTGCGTTTTATTAATGCTATAAAAAGTGATAAAATATCTTTATTAAGATTGACGATCGTTTCGTTGCACCAACGGCGACATTTTCAAAATCATTTATGATGGAAAATATTTTCACATTATTTAAAAACAATAAACATAGTAAACAATGTCACGAGACATGATGCATAATGAAAAACATTGCAAACATAAAATTAAATTAAAATTAAATTAGCTATTTGTGAGCGTGGATTAATTTTCATATAATTTAACAAAACAATAACATGGTAAACAATGTCACGAGACAACATGCATAAAGAAAAACATTGCAAAACATAAAATAAAAATAAAATTATCTTGGCTATTTGCGAGTGTGGATTAATTTTTACTATTGTTATTAAAATTACATAGCATCTCTTTCCAAATTTTAGGTAAATCAAGGGACACTGACTCATTCCAAATATTTTAGTTGCGTAAAAATATCTCTATTGACTGTCGGATTATGGATGGTAAATAAAATCTTGATGTAAAAATTAACTTGCTATTTTTAAAATCGATCTGTAGCGGTTCTTCGCTGCATAATCTGGCCAAAGCTGTCCCTTCGGTTTTCATGTGAAAGTTTGGCCCAGATATCATATACGGCCCCATATTGGCGCGATTTTTTTCCGACACTAATTTGGGGAAAAGATCAACAGTATAAACAATAACATCCGGTTTATCAAATCAAGCAAAATAACAATACTATGGCGCCAGTTAAGTACCCGTTGCGTATATGACATTAGCGTCAGAAAAAAATAGCGCCAATATGGGACCGTATGTGGCATCTGTGCCGAAAGTTTTCCATTTCGATTTCAAAAAATCAAATTTTTTTTTCGAATAATACTACTTAAAAGCATTGTCGCAAAGAATTATTGGTACTGTTACGCTAGCCGGGTGAAAATCTCGCCAATAATTATTTTTAACTCGCCAGTTAGCATTTTTTTTTTCGAGTGGTAAATTAAAACATTGCTTTGAAGTTGAAATTAAATATCATCGTTTGTTACATCATTTAATATTTGGCCAGATGCCATATACGCTCCCGGTTTAGCGTGATTTTTTTTACGAAAATTTGGCTAAACCCTCGTTTTCGAATACCAGTTACATATGTATTTTTGGTACTAGTTAGTTATCCTGTCGAACAAAAATCTATCAACAAACTATAAGATTAAATGCCAATAATGGTTGATAAATGTCACATTCACTTGACTTTAAGCAAGTTACACGTATTTACGTCATCAAGTGATTTTTATTTCGACGTTTTATTTGTATATTTATTAATGTTATACTATTTTCTTTGTTCTTTCGTAATTTAAAATAAAAATTATGTCAATTTGTATAATTTGGCGAGTGGTTTGGCGATTTATATAATTTGGCGAAATGGGCCGATGGAATAAATAAGTAGTACCATATTTTTAAATTATTTTCTATTATTTTTTATTTTTAAAGGAAAATAACCAAAAAAAATAATTAACTATAGAACAAAACAATTTATGTAATTTAAAAAAAGAAAATTTAGTGAATAAACACTTATTATTAAATAAACAATAACAGCCGGGTTACCATGTCAACCAAAATAATGCCATTTTGGCGCCAATTACGTACCCCGGTGCGTATATGACATCTGTGCCTAATATTTTTCTTTTCATTTCGTTTAAAAAAAATAAAGAAGTGAAAGCCATTTATTTTAAATGTTTCTGTTTGTATCAAATAAAATGATAATGAAATACAAATTGAATTATGAATAAAAGTAACATGATACATTTCTTAGCATACATTTAAGGGAGGCCAAACTTCTCGCCAAATTAGTTAAAAATAGTAACCTTTTCTAAAATCTGAAAAAGAAATATCTGTTTGATTAAAATTTGAGTTGCCATCATTAGAAAAATGTATATAAAATTAGAAAAAAATTAATATTTCGAAAACTAATTCGAATTAAAAAATTCTAATACCAGTTTTGAAATCTGCGGATCAATATTGATTTTTGGTGTTAATTTCATCGCAAAGTATTCCATATTTTAGGAGAAATCGCCGTGAAACGTAATCAGTTGTTTAATCAGTTGATTCAAAGAATCGTTACATTTCAGCCGTTTCATATATTCGTTTCATAAATTCGTTTCATTAGGATTTTATATATATAGGGTAGATAAAATGTTTAAAACTATTAAAAAATATATTAATAAAATTAAGATCAACTGGTATGCATGAAATACATTGTACCATTTAGGTACATTTTTCATTTCATTTAGGTTTTGAATGTCCGAAATGTGACAAAAGCAATCTAAATTTGAAAAAGTTATTTGAGTAGATTACAAATAATAATAAAAAAAATTCAAACATTTCTTTTTGAATAAAAAGCATGATAATCATTAGTTTTTGATTATTATAGGTATTTTATATTTAGTAAAATGTTTAATATACCCTGAATGTGATAAATTTAGGATGAATTGCGCAGCATTTATGTAGAACTTTATAAGCCTTACATCATTATTTTTAAATCATGTCATATTACATTAATTTTGTTTTTAAATAAATAAAAATTCGACATAAAATAACATATTCAATTAATGTTTTCTGTGCTTTTTTATACCTTTGAAAGAAAAAAGAAAATTTGTATTTACGACATAAAAATACAATTACGTATTAATAGTAATGAAAATGTATAAAAATGGCGTGATTTCTATTCAAATATTTTTCACATAAACTGCAAATTTTTAAAGTCTTATCTATATAATTTTTACATGCAATTAAACTTTATTCAAAAGATTCCAGAATGTAATATTTCAGCCCTCCGAGATAAAAATTATTGTTTAGAAAGAAAACTAAAACAACAGTTAGTGGAAAACGAGATTTATACAGTATCAAGAGAGAATGAGGAAAGTTGTGATGACATTGTAAATTTTCTTAAAAGTTCATAAGTGTTGTTTTATGTTGTTTAAACCTATTTACCTATTCGTTTAATTCCCTCGTCTTAGGGAGAAAATATATCAATTAAAGGACAGGGTTATCATTATATTTAACCGTGTAAATCTTTGAACTTTCGATTCGCAGAAAAATTCAATTTTTTACAGATTTTAAAGTGTTTAAAATCTGTGAACATAAATGGAAATGAATATATATATATATATATATGTGTGTTTGTGTGTGTGTGCATTAAATTAGAATGTTGTTTTATTATTATTTCCCCATGTACATGGAATAGTCACTGGAAGCTTTCTCAAAAGTGACTTCCTTGTCAGTAAAAACAGTGCACGTGACCTTATTTAGGTGTCACAGATGATCGGAAAAGTAACCCAAATGTGGCTTTTGTAATTCGTCACATAATGACTGTCAAGTGACTGTGACTTGGAACTTCAACATGACACTTTAGTAATCTATTTTCTTTATTCATTTTAATCCACCACATAAGATATATATCTATCCGAAAGTCTTGTATAAGACTCAGATTCAACATCAAATGGTTTAAATGGTGACATCAAGATTACCATTGTGATCACTGTGGTCAATTTTTGGTTATTATTTTATTGCAGTTCTTCAATGTGTAATTTGTCGTGTATTAGCATCGTGGGTTAGTCATCGTGGGTTAGTCATCGTGGGTTAGTCATCGTGGGTTAGTCATCGTGGGTTAGTCGTGGGTTAGTACATTCTGTAAGTTTATTACAGAAAAATCTCTATTATGGCATGTGTTCTGCAGAGAGAGCATGTTTATTCAGTTTTACTAAAACTATATAAGCAACTAAATTGCCAAATATTTATGCTGCTATATTCTCCGTTTGTTTATTACTCAGTGGATATATTTATAAAGGTCGCCCAAATGAAAGTGAGAAAGTCAATGGCGCATCAGCGTTTGATGACGCAGAGTACTGCGCATGTGACAATAGAGAGGTTTGTGTGTAACAAATGTAGACTGTATCCACGACACATGGTAATTGGCAGTGCGCCAACTTTGAAGCAAGATCACAGGAAAATTTCGCAACATAGAGGATTCCAAATATTATAAGCCACCCTTTGTAAGCCTTACAGAAATTAAAACAATAATCAAGAAACGTTGGCTTCTTATCATGCCCAAAAGATTTCATTTTGTGTATGATAACGTTCTCCCACACGTAGCTACCATATGCTGAATTTATTTACAGAGATTTCGATGGGAAGTCCTTGAGCATCTACCGTAATCTCCCGACTTCCCACCGTAAATTACCATGTACCACTAGAAAGCTCTAAAGAGGAGGCTATTAGAGAAGAATAACGAGATCTGGGTTGCCTTTGAAGAAGGGTTCCACAACTGTCTTTGCTTAAGGTGTAATCTCGTGTAGTGTTGTGACGCCTGCTTCAATCTTTACATCAACTGTGCCTACTCGTTATATTCCGCATACGTTACACTTTCTTTTCTCACTGATACCTTTAAACCGTTTGTTACAGCCGAAGCAGTCTCACTTTAATTTGGGCGAGCACTAGATTACTCTAAACAATAAGCTGAATAAGAGCATGCGTAATACAAGGCTTTATATACTATGACTACTTATTATTAATATTTACGACTTTTTTTGCTTATTAAATTATTATTATTATGCCTTCATTATTATCCCTTTATGATTATTACTTATTAGGTGACCTGCCCGGTGTCACCCGGACCAGTCAATTTTCCCAAACGAACCGCGAATGATAGAAACGTGTATTCATATTAAAATTTAAAAAAACAAATCTCTCAAAATGTACCTTCGTGATGGATTCCGGCTGACTTCGGCGGCATACACCGTCTGTGTTGGGCATGCATTAATTAAAATTGAAAAACTTGATTCAAACATGTGTCATATAAATTGAATATCTTGAGTGGGTAAGGCCGCTTTCGACATCGGACACTTCGAGTGGTACGCAGTGTGTTCCAAACAAGAATCTTTCTGAAAGAACTTCCATCACGTGTTCCGCTGTCAATAACACAGCATAGCATGCGTGCTGCGCACGCGCCGGAAAATCTGAAAAAAAGTAGTAGCCTGAGAGGAAAGAAATAAATATCTTAGAAATAGTGTCCATAATACCCAATATATGAATGATGCACCCTTGGTGGTGTAAAGCGGAACTAAAATATTTAAGACAATCGAAAGTCAAGCTAAATTTGCCATACCTCGTTGAAATCGGTTCCATAGAACCAGTGATAAGAATGCGTCTCCTGTCGTTGGATGTAAGGTTGAACTAAAATTTGTAAGGAATCCTAACCTAATTTAAATTAAATTATTCCATTTAAAAGCAGGCCTATAGAACCCGGAAAAATCGAAAATTGTAGTAAATGAAGTCTAAAGTTTAGTTGTAATGACCAATGTCTAGTCATATCAGGCCCATTTATCCCACCCCCCTCTTCCAATAAAAAAAGAACCCTTAATATTTGAAAACGCTGGCAACTGAAATCTATATTTAGGAAAACACACTTTTAAATGTAAATAAAGAGAGTGAAAGGTTTATGGAAAAACTCTTAACTCATATCAAATGACACTTGACACAGAAAATCCAAATATAATGTTAAATATGTTGACACAATTCTTTTAGATTATGTTTGTAACAACTGGCAACGTTTAATAAATATTTTCGTTTCATATTTCTAATTAGATAAGGTGTCAGGCTTATCTATTGAAATGGATCTCTTTTTAATCTAGTTTTTAATGAATGTGTGTCCCTTTCTCGTTGTTTCTTTGAATGTTTGAAATATTGCCATGATTTTGTTGCAAACATTAAGGAAAACTACAGATAGATTCAAAATAAAATGGATTTTCGGATGTAAAAAAATATTTCTACATTTGCACTGAATGATTTAAATAGATATATTGATTAATTTTCTTCATTTTAGACAATTAATGAAAATAGTCATTATTTTTATTGTCATTCTACAAAACGCTTTATTTTAAAACATACATTTATCTAATTTATTCATTCATTGAAAGAAAAAATAGCTTTGTTTATGGATATTAAAAATTTAACTAATACACCATATCAAAATATTCTGAAATGTATTTTTGATCTTTACAATGGGAGGACGACAGGCCAGTAACACTGGAATTTCAAATGTAAACAAATTAATGAAATCAGTAATGTAAATTTTTTATTTATTTTTATTTTTGAAGAAAGCAGATACATTTATTTAGGCAATAACCGAGTAACTGGAATTTACTTTTGTAGATGAGTACTATGAATTGTAACCAAGCATGGATATGTTAGACCTACAGTTACTGATATTTTTGAGGACATGGGGAGTTAAAGTGGCATTTAAGGAATCAGTGGGATTTCAATCAAAAATGGCTGAACATGTGTCCCTTATTTTTGATGAAGAATCCAAACTCATAATTAAACTGCATGAACAGACTTAGTTAAAGCATCTCACTTCGAATTTAGGTGTAATGCTCGCATATACAGAGGATGTTTACAGATTTTTGTAACGATTTTAGAAAAGAAAATATTCAAACAATGGTATTATTTTCTAATACAATTTTTCGAAGACAATTTTATTTTCTAATATGCTATGTTTGATAGACTTTTTGTTGAATTACAATACTGCATTTTTATATCTAAGATAGAACAGCTTTTCTTAAAATATCAATTTTGATTTTCTTCCATTTCTCCCCAGCAGTCTTCACAGTATATCCATCCAATCTTTCCATATTATGCTTATAAAATGCTTATATTAAAATTTAAAAAGCACAGTAAACCGTAGGAAACACGACGCGAAATTTTGGTGGATGCATTTAAATGGAAGAGTTTGATTTTCGGTTTCATTTCTCATTTTCTTGAAATACAGCTATAGATATAAGGTATGGCTGGCAGCATTACCTTTATTGAGCATAACAAACGCACCCTAGATATTTGAGAAAGCCTTAACACGCGTCACGAAGTCACAAAAAGCAGGCAAAACAAAGAAAAAAGATCATTCATTGCCTCGTGGATATCCAGGAGCAAATAAATGATCTTTTTATGGCAATTTCATATCGCAATGATCGCAATATGAATGTTTTAGCTGTCAAACTGACACCGGAAAATTTTTGTGAGAAAATATTTCCATGAATAATAAATTTATATAAGATAAAAATTTTCTATTCAATTATACTGGTGGGAAGTTTGCCCCGGCGGTATTTTGAAACTCTAGATCCGATTTTTAAAAAAAGTAGCCGCCATCATGTGACAACCTCCTCAGTTACTTCACTCACAACTGGTAGACAGTACACTACTTGTCTCCTCCTTTTTATTCATAACTTCATTATTCACTCCAACCAGGAGTGAAAAAACCCATTCCTGTAGCAAGAATGAATACTCCTCGGAAGTCACTCCTCCGAAAGTGTCATTACCCAACCCCGTTTAGAGTGAATATTCACTTCACAGGAGTAACTATTCACTCTTTCAGAAAGTAAAAATTTCACGTTTTCTGAGAGAGAATAGACACTCTAAAGATGTTGGGCACATTTTGACTCTGCGAGAGAGTGACTATAAACTCCTCCGGAGTGAATAGTCACTCCTCTTTATTTAGAAAATACTTGTATACTTTTATAGATTTTGTGTTAGCTCTTCTTATTGTGTTTTATTTATAAACAATTCTACATTTTTAGTTAGACACAGATTCTGCAGTTACATGTTTTTTATATCTTAAATGACACTCATGTATTTGACAATTCTTATTTTTTTACATATATTTCTAACGTTATTAAAATAATATCTATGTTTTATTTTTTTTAATTATTTTTGGAAAATTAATGATTATATACCAATAAAAATTTACGACTAGATATTTATAAACAGAAATATCACAAGTTCATCTATTTTTAGAAAACTGTTCTCCAAATATTCACAGTGGTTAATTGATTGTCAAGGACATATTTCTAAATTTCAACACAGAGAAATATAAAGGAAATTAAAAAAGAATGTTGAGTAACATTCTCTTATTTTTTTTCTCTTATTTTTTTTTAACTATTCACTATATCAATTCATATTTGTCAAAGTTAAAAATGACTGTTTCATTATGATAAACCGTAATTTCTGTTATCTAGTTTTTCTTTTCTTTAAGGACTCAGGACTCTTAAAATTAGAAAAAGTGAAAAAAAAGACCATTTTCAACATTTAATATCTTAAAATGATTCAAAAACACAATTTTTATTGGGATGAAATATATAAGTATGTTCCTTCATTTGATGTATTTAGAAAATTGCAAGATGCAGAATTAGAATTTATAGGTCGCTCCAAACTATCAGACAATTGCAGAGCAGAAAATTGGTTTAACAGCTTACGTGCAAGATTACAAAATAAATTTTCCATTTAGAATGAAATTTGTTGTCCCTAATTATACATCAGACTGTAGCAATTTCCCTGAACTTAAATAAATTTGTATTTAAAGCATTTTTATATTTTTAATACAAAATTGTATTTCCTTAATACAAATTTTTGAAAATTTCAACAGTATAATCACCTACAAAATATTTTTTTGAACAATAACAATAAAATCTTAGGTTCAGTATATACAGAATAACATGAAATATATGTTTTGGAAATTTCATGACTAAATATCCAGAAGTTTATGAGATATCCTGCACGTTATGCCCAAAAACGCCATTTGGAGACAACAGACTTCAAAATTTCAGAAACGCCGCTTCAGTTATTGAACGGTTATAATTCTAAAAGCCATAACTTCTGTTCTAAAAAGAATTTCAAGGAATAAATTATATAAAATTTTTCAGAAAAGATACTAGTTTGACATCTAAAAAAAATTTTTATTTCGAAACTTTTGAAGCTTTAAGAGTCCTGAGATGCCTTAAACGGTTTCCTTCTTTTTAAATTATTTCAATTCAATTTAAATTTTAAATATTAATTTTGCAAATTTTCTGAATATATTCTTAAATATTTCAATAGAAATTGCCAAGGATTATGAACCTAAAGTAAGAGAGAATATATTTTCATTGTCATCTGATTGAAAACTAACACAGTATTTTATCAAATAGCTAAGCACTTTGTATTCAGAAAATATTCGAATTTTGTCAATAGAAAAAAAAAAAAAAATCCATTGCATATCATTACGCTACCGAAAAAAATATTTTACTATGTTAAGGAATTTTTCGTTTGTTTCAGCAATTGTTTAATAATAAAAAATAGTAAAGTGTGAAATTATCAACTTCACATTGCCAATTCCGAAGCTTTCTGGTTATCTGTTCATTAAAATGATTTTATTTTAGTCATTTGATGTTAAGACTTAAGCCAGTTGCGTTTAATTTTGAGTAATGTAAAAAAAAAAGAATTCTCAAAAGCTTTAAATGTTCAAACAACAGTCTTCAAAACTATGTAATAATTTTATTTGAAATATGTTTACCATTTTGTTTAATTGAACTTTTAAAACTGTTCTCCCTAACTATCGTTAACTGACAAAAGTGTTTAATGCAAAGCAATTTTCTGAAAAGTAATTAACATGGATTAATTATCCATGTTATATCATCTAAATATAGCCCATACCTTGACAATATAAATCAAATTAATCAAATCTAAAATAGGGGAGAGTAGTACACAGTGAGACGAAAATGATTATTACTTAATATATGGCAACGATTTTTATTCTTTTGAAAATATTTTTGCTGCATCTTTAAGCTACACAAAAGCGCTACACATTAATGTATAAATGGTTTTTAAAAAGATATTTATAAAAGCACGGAAGCAGCATAACGGAGTATCGAAAATTGCTCACTGTGCACCACAAGTTGTACACAGTGGGACAATGTATATATTTTCATAAATCATACATTTTTACACTCTATCAATATTTTGCTGAAGTTTATCATTTCTAATTAAAATTTCTAGTATTTTCAAAATATTAAAAATATAACCCTCGGGTTCACAATGGCAGACCTTGGACTACCTTCAGGCAAATTTTCAGCCTCTTACGTTTAGTAAATTTCCCTAGCCATCGCACGCCCGAACACACACAGAGAAAGAGACAGAGAGAGAAACATTTTTTTTATTAATAAATAACCATTTTAACATGAGAGCCACATAGTAGGTACACAATAAGACACGCCTCACTGTGTACCACAACTGTGTGTCTCATTGTGCACTTTCGATACGTTGTAACAAAATGGATGCCACATCTGTTACATCAATTTCATTGCTTTAAAAAGTTTATGTCATTTTGCCGAAATAGTCTATTATTAGATATAGCTAGGTTTGGTTAAGTAAATATATGTCATATTGAAGGAAATAAACTTTAAATAGACGTTTATGTAACTTTAATCATTATAAAATAAGGAATTATTTACTATTTTGTCGGACTGAAATGCCAAAACTACATCCATGTGTTGCATAAGATGAGGTCGTTATGTGTGTGTGCCAGGTTGAAGAAAAAGTTACAATTATATGTCAAAGTAGCTGCTGTCTCACTGTGTTCCATGTCTCACTCTGTACTCCCCTAACCTACATTATTTTAACGCCATATATGCGCATTTAATGGTGTGTTTATATATTTCTTTATCATCTGTTATTATTATTAAAACTATTTTTCGTGTACAATTGCTGATTTATTTAAAAAAGTTGTAATGCATTCTATTGAATAATAGAATTAAATTTCGTATTTTTGGCCACTGCTTTTTTCTTCTTTATAAAGTCTATATTTTTAATTTGTATTAATAGATTATAACTACAAAACTTTTTATTAAATATTTATTTACGTATATTAATATTTTTTTACATTCATTTCGTCTATATTTTGTTTCATAATTTAATTGCTCATCGCTTATACGAATTTGTTTTGTTAACAAACGTATATTTTTCTTATGAAACCGCAAAGCTACACAGAATAAGTGACATGTTGAAACTGTTTATCAAAAATAAAATCACACAGACTTCAGTTCTACTAATAAAGCTTTTTTTACAGAAAATAGCATTTGAAATTAAGTCAAGAAACCCTTTTTTTACCCTTTTGTAATTGATTATTTCTAGCTATCTGAAATTATATTCGCGATTGAGACAAAAACGTTGAAATTGCTTCTTATGGGGCAGTACAGACACTGTCACATGACAGTTTTTAATTTCTGTGGGTTTTTTTAGACATTTGTTTCAATTTTTTTTTCAGTGAATCCAAACATTTTTTGCATCGCATTTTTGAGCGAAAGTAGATATCGATAAACTAAAGCATCAAAAACACCTGTTCCTAATGCTGAAGAACTTGGTTGGAACAAAATGGAAAGGGTTGGGTTTTAGTTGCTTTATAAAAGAGAAGGAACGTGCTATTTTTAGCCGTACTTCCATCAACAAGGATTTATGAGTTTTAGACAAATTGAATATTGTAATGAGAAGACACCTGGGTAAAAGCAATTCGAAAACTGTACGTCTAGTCATCTCTGCGTGATATACAGCTGTTAGTACATATTAAAGATGTTTGTAAATAGGTAAACTGTTTACCCGGAAACAAGGCGTTGACCAATTCCCATTGACTGCATGAGAAGCGAAGACTATATCGTCTTGTTCACATAGATATGCGTACCACATTGGCTGAAATTACCAATGAATTTAAAATACATGGCGATGGGCATTTTTTAAAAAGTTATTTTCTAACACTTCATTTAATTAATTTTGAGTCTTACTTTTTTAAAATCAATTATCATAAATAACTTTGTTTAACTATTTTAAAATTAATATGGTAATAGAAAATGTCTATTCATTTCGCAATGCCAAATATAACTAGAATGTATCTTTTGGGGGATTTCATTTGCAAGTATTAAAGCAAACAACTTTACCAGATATAGAACATATTCATGTAAGAATATATCTAACAAAAACATAGCTGTGAAAAAAGGGAGCCAAGTTCTGTAAAGACAATGGCAAGAAAAGAAGTGATATCTAAGTGGGTGCCAAGTTCAAATAAAATTCACTCAAACTTACCTACTGAAGTATTATAGCATTTATTAAATTGTTTAGAAATAAAAATTATTGAAAGTCCTTCCGGCCAGTGCCGGGAGGAAGAGGTAGCTTTCATATTCCTTATTTTTTAAAAGCCAACTTATATTATTCAAACACACGAAGCTCAATTAAGTGGAAACCGAATGTAGGAGACTCAATACTAATTTTTATCAATACTAAATCATTATGAATGAGAATTTCGCGAAATTAGTCAGCTTTATCCAAGCTGCTTTTATTTAAAGTCATTTATATTTGGCTGCCAAATTCGGCGATTTCTTAAAGTGCCTGCCATTTTAAGACAACATGGTAGATGAGGCTAACCAGTGAACTTGGTCGAGACCTTAGTAATTGCTGTGCACATGATCACTCATATCGGAATCGGTTGATGTATAAGAGTGCTGTCGCAGGCAAAAAATCAGATTTTTCAAAATGTCACCAACTTTAGGAATTGAAACTACTATATCTGAGCCATTTTTTAAGATAAAGGCAAACAAAAAATGCTCCTGAATCCTTATACAAGGTCAAATACTTAAGAAAGAAACCTTTTTCAATTTCTAATTTTTTTGCACCTCACTTTAAATATAATTTTTTTTTTTTAATTTAATGGCCGCCATTTTGAAACAAGATGGCTGATGAAGCTGGCCAGCGAACTTGGTCGAGATATTGATGTACACTATCCACATGCCTTCTTCCATCGAAATAGGCGAATACGTGTGGTATCGCGTGACAAATATAAGATCGTTTCAAAGTGTTAGCCATGATAGAAATTCAAAGTGCTATAATTCAACCACTTTTTAAGATATAAACAAAAGAACAAATTTTCAGAAACAAAAACTGCTCCAGAATCTTTGTATCAAGGCCAAACACATAAAAAAAAATGCTTTTTCATTTTCCAATTTTTTAATACCTCATTTTAAATTTTAAATTTAATTTATTTTTAAATGGCAACCCTTTTGAAACAAGATGGCGAATGAAGCTGGCCAACGAACTCGGTCGAGACATTGGTTTGTACTATGTACAGACCAAGTTACATTCAAATCGGTTCATAAATACGCCTGTTATCGCGTGACAAAAATCAGGTAGTTTTAAACTGTCAGCCACAATAGAAATTCAAAATGTTATAACTCAGCCATTTTTTTAGATGTAGACGAAACAAAACCTGTTCCGGAATCTTTGTATTAAGGTCAAACACATACAAAAAAATCTTTTTCATTTTCCAATTTTTTGGTATCTCATTTTAAATGTAATTTTTTTTTAATTTTTTTAAATGGCCACCATTTTGAAACAAGATGGCGAATGAAGCTGGTCAACGAACTCGGTTGAGTTATTTGTATGTACTATGTACACACCAAGGTACATCCAAATCGGTTCATAAATACGTCTATTATCACGTGGCAAAAATCAGGACGTTTCAAAATGTCAGCCACGCTAGAAATTCAAAATGCTATAACTCAGCCATTTTTTAAGATATAGACGAAACAAAAACTGCTCCCGAATCGTTTTATAAAGGTGAAACACATAAGAATAAAATATTTTTTCAATTTTCAATTTTTTGCTACCACATTTCAAATTAAAATTTTTCTTAAAATTTTAAATGGTCGCCATTTTTAAACAAGATGGCGGATGAAGCTGGCCAACGAACTCGTTCGAGACATTGGTCTGTACTATGTATAAACGAAGTTCCATCCAAATCGGTTCATAAATACGCCTTTTATCGCGTGACAAAATTCAGGACGTTTCAAAATGTCAGCTTCGCTAGAAATTCAAAATGCTATAACTCAGCCATTTTTTAAGATATAGACGAAACAAAAACTGCTACGGAGTCTTTGTATAAAGGTCCAATACATAAGAAAAAAATATTTTGCCATTTTCAATTTTTTGGTACCACATTTCAAATTTAAATTTTTTAAAATTTTTTAAATGGCCGCCATTTTGAAACAAAATGTCGGATGAAGCTGGCCAACGAACTCGGTCGAGACATTGGTATGTACTATGTACACACCGAATTACATCCAAATCGGTTCATAAATACGAGAGTTACAGTGTGACATAGGTCAGATATATATATATATATATATATATATATATATATTGATATATATATATATATATATATATATATATATATATATCAATTTTGAACGGAGGGTGGTTTCGGTGTCTGGGGGTCATGATCGATGAAAATATACCAAAATTTTTTGAAATCGCTTTCCTCCGAACGGCTGCAATAGGTAGCTTTTTGTAAAGAAAGCTACCTAATAGCATATTAATAATAAATCTAGAACTTGGCAAGTTTTTACTTACGAGTCATTTATTTTTAATAATGACATTATCATATCAAATCTTGTTATTTCATGATTGGAAGCCTTAATTTGAGTGAGCTCCTTCACCTTGAAGGGCGGTGGGGTAAAATATATCCCAACTAATTTAACTGCAAAATTCCACATTGATACTAGAATTCAGGACTAAAAAGTTTAATTTTATTAAATACGTGAAAAGAAGCTTTTACCCATTTTGAAATAAATTCATTTTGTAAATTCTGGTGTGATTCAATCATTTCAGCATTTCACGAATAAAAGTTATTTGCCCCTGAAAGAGTTAAAGTGGTGCAGTCTCCAGAGTGATGACCAAGAACAAGCGTAAGTATATCTGTCTCTTTGTCAGGCATCTTAGTCTGTTTGCATTGAAGTTTCTGGAGGTGGGTGCTAGAGTGATAACCAAAGACGAGCGGGAGTGTATCTGTGTATTTATTGGTTTATCAAATCTTTAACATGAGTCATTTTTATAATAATATCTATATTAATTTTTTTTGTAATGTCATTGAAATTAATATTAACATCACCATTTTATTAAGACATGAATTTGATAGGCATAACATTTATCAAAACTTGCCAAGTTCTAGATTTATTATTAATATGCTATTTATAATTTTTATTTCTAAACTATTTAAAAAATGCTATAATACTTCAGTGGGTAAGTTTGAGTGAATTTTATTTGAACTCGGCACCCACTTAGATATCACTTCTTTTCTTGCCATTGTCTTTACAGAACTTGGCTCCCTTTTTTCACAGCTATGTTTTTATTAGATATCATTACTTTTTGTAAAGTTACAATATATTTAGACAATTTACTTAATGCTTTTTAATGTGTTTACATGTGACTATTTTATTCACCAAGCAACATTCAATTATAAATTAAATTTCCTGCAGCAAACTATTTAGCTGTCAGTTTGCGGCAGAAATCTATATTTCAATACTGCTACATTGAATGCATGTTTTGAGACGAAATATATTGATTCGAAACTTTTATTGTTTCTGAAACAACAATTCCTATTAAATTCCTATATTAGATTTTCCTATTAAATTTTCCAATTAAATATCCTATAGCTGGGCCTGCTTTTTTGTACTGAAAGTGAAAAATAAAGTTATGTGCTTATGCCACACTATGTATCATTCATCCATGGCTGCCGGCAAAGAGGTAGTGCAGAGGAAAAGATATTACCCCTCCCTGGATTTTCAAATTTAATTAACTAAATATCCTTTTCTCTGATGATTTTGAAAATAACAAGTGGGTAAGTGTGATCGCAGATCGCACAGAGGGTTTCGTTTAATATTCCTTTCAAAACACTTTATCCTTTTGAAAAATCTTAGTTCCACATTTCGCAACCAGGGGCGCACTCTATTCTAAACAAACCTTTATCCGAACGAAACTCTGTTTTACATACTATCCGTCGATATATTAGTCGAGAGGATTGAGCCCATAGCACCGAGATAAGTAGGCGCACCTGGCGGTAAAAAGTGGAACTAAAATATGTAAGGCTATGGTGCATAATATGAAAAAATTGTCAAAGGGGTGTCAGCAAAAGTTAGAAAAGTGCTCCCCGGGTGAAAAGGGTGGAGGTTAGAAAAATTGCTTAAAATACACAAGTTAAAGCCCGGAGGAGTAAATAATATAAGACTTTTTGAAAATTTTATGATTTGTCGTGTGGTCCGAGTTATTCAGCTATACGTATGCAAAAAGTCATGTCTCCAACTTAATTAGGGGCTCCCTTAGATAGAATTGCTTAAAATACATATGTGGTAGCTCAAAGGGTTAAGCGTAAGACCTTTTTCAAGATTTTATGATTTGTAGCCTGGCCTCAAGTGTTCTGCTAAAACTATTCAAAATTTCAAGTCTGCAATTAAATAAGGGGCTCAGTTAGAAAGAATTGCTTAAAATACGCATGTGGAAGCCCAAAGGGTTAAATGTACGACTTTTTCAAAATTTTATGATTTGTCGCATGATGGTCTTCAGCTATAAGTATGCAAATTTTCAGGCCTCCAACCTAATTAGGGGCTCACTTAGAAAATATTGTTTAAAATACACATGTGGGAGCCCAAAGGGTTAAATGTACGACTTTTTGAAAAAAATTATGATTTGTCGTTTGATGTGAGGTGTTCAGCTATAAGTATGCAAAATTTCACGCCTCCAACCTAAATAGGGGCTCACTTAGAAAAAATTGTTTAAAATACACATGTGGGAGCCCAAAGAGTTAAAAGTACGACTTTTTGAAAAATTTTATGATTTCTCGTTTGATGTGAGGTGTTCAGCTATAAGTATGCAGAATTTCACGCCTCCAACCTAATTAGAGGCTCACTTTGAAAGAATTGTTTAAAATACACTTGGGGGATCCCAAAGCGTTAAATGTTCGACTTTTTCAAAATTTTATGATTTCTCGTTTGTTGTGAGGTGTTCAGCTATAAGAATGCAAAATTTCACCCCTCCAACCTAATTAGGGCTCACTTAGGACGAATTGTTTAAAATACACATGTGGGAGCGCAAAGGGTTAAATGTACGTCTTTTTCAAAATTTTATAGACTGTCATTTGATGTGAGGTGTTCAGCTATAAGTATGCAAAATTTCATGCCTCCAACCTAATTAGAGGCTCACATAGAAAGAATTGTTTAAAATAACATGTGGGAGTCCAAAGGGTTAAATGTACGACTTTTTCAAAATTTTATAATTTGTCGCATGATGTGTGGTGTTCAGCTATATGTATGCAAAATTTCAAGTCTCCAACGAGTATAGTTTCTGAGAACGGGCTGTGTGACAGACAGAATATCTCAATTTGTCGATTTTCTGTAAGCAAGTAAACCTAGATAAACCCCCATTAAGTAGATAGGGTTACAATGGAAGTCTATGGGAATTTGGCGAAATATTAGAGATATCGCTAAGGTGGCGTCACTTTTGGCGACTAATTTTGGTCGCCAAATTTGGCGATATATCGCCATGTTGGTGAGAAACTTGGCGGTATTTGGCGACAGAACAGCGTCCCCTCCTACGGCAAATTAAAATTTCGCCTAATAGACGTAATGTTAAAGTAAAAATGGGCACCCCCAGGTGGGTAATTCATGGATTTTCACAATTTTTTAATTTTTTTCCTTAGTTTTATAGTGTAAACGAACTTCGCACCAAATTTGAAGTATTTCGCTGCAGTAGATATACGAGATCTTTTTGATGAATGAGTCAGTCAGTCAGTCAGTCAATCAGTCAGTGGTAAAATTATCGATTATCAGCCATTTTCAAATGTCATTATCTCGGAAACTAATTATGCGTTATTTATAAAATTTTGGATTTTAGGTAATTAGGGTGGCCTTACTAGACATTTCGTATAACAAGTATGTAGGTCTCATAGATTTTCAGTAGTAGAGCATTGAAATTTGACGAAAACAGCTTGAAATGGTTCGTGTAAATAACACACGGCTATGTCAGGCGAACTTGGCTGACACACTGCCGTGTGTCTAGATTAGAATTTTCAACGCTTTGCATGGACTGTCATAAACGTTATACATATTTTCAATCATTTCCTTGATATTAATAACTTTGATACTGAATTCCTACAAACATTCCCTAAACACATGTGTTACGACTCATTAACTTAATTCCGTGCTTTACTACATGATATGTGTACAAAAAGTATGCATAAAACATTTATAAGTTTATTTACTTCCTTTTAGTTAACCTAAGTTGTATAATCGAGAAAATACAAGTAAAATTTACTAAAATTTCAATTAATTTAATACTCTTTGGAATAAACAAACAATTCGTTCTCATCATGTAATTACTTTCTGTAATTATCTATGATTTTTTTGTCCTGGGAAATAAAATTAATTTGAATCTTTGAAACATTGTTTGCACTATTTTTCACTTTTCCGGGAAGATCTTATCCAAAGTAAAG
The DNA here is from genome assembly GCA_963932465.1 of Maratus speciosus. Taxonomy (NCBI): domain Eukaryota; kingdom Metazoa; phylum Arthropoda; class Arachnida; order Araneae; family Salticidae; genus Maratus; species Maratus speciosus. Next base: position 520,622,737 of record OZ010795.1, on the reverse strand, counting down.
CTATTATGATAATGTAATTATATTTACAAGATAAAGGAACATTAATTTCTTGTCTACATTGTATACGTACATACAACGTACGTCTTTTTAATACATGTAGGTGATTAAATAAAAATCCGTAAAAGGATATCTGTTCTCTTGACATTATTCTTGAAATTATATTACACAGTTTAAAAAAAAAAATAAATAGATATATATTTTTTTATACATTTTAATTAGATATATATATTTACGTAAAATTTCTATTGTGTGGATTTTGTATATAATCTCGATATTTAGTAAAATGCAACCAGATCATTTTTAATTTTAAATTCTTATGTTTTGATGTAAGATTCGACAAAGAGAAATAATATGTACAACTGCGTAAATATGCTTTGTTCCTGTAAGTATAACGGTTCAAATATAACTTTTAAATGAACGGATGTCATACACTAAAATGTGATGTTACATGATTATGTAGATACATTGTTAACTGCTTCGATATTTGGCTTTTCTCTTGAGCCAAAGCTATCATATTTAAATAGAATTTTTCGCTGAAGGAAAAAGAATGTCACCAAACTAATTTCCATACAAATCTTTAAGAAAATTAAAAGTAAGTAAACTAAGCTACAAAATGCTATAAAAGTGATAAAATACCTTTATTTAGATTAACGTACGTTTCATCGCACAAACGGTGATTTTAAAAATCATTCTTGACAGAAAAATTTTCGCAAACAAATTTTTAGAACAAGATCTTGTTAAACAATGCCACGAGGCTTCATGCATGATGAAATTCAGTGAAAACATACAATAAAAAGGAATTGGATATTTGTCATCGAGGATTAATTTTTACTATTGTTACTAAACCCGCATAGCACCTCTTCCCAAATATGCAGGTTAAGTAACAATTGTAAAAATTAATCCCGCTCATGAATATCCAATTTAATTTTATTTTGTATTTACACTGAATTTCATTATGCATGACGTCTCGTGACATTATTTACCAAGTTCTTGTTAGCCCCCGGAATGCTATTTCTTTCTCCCAGCTTATTTTGTCTCCAAGAAATAACGTTACCTTGTGTTCGCTAGCCGTAAAACAAAAGCCGATGTTTTATTGTGCGATTCAATACTCTACAGTTTTTTATAAAACTTCTAAGCATCGCATATTTTCAATGTTTATACCGTCGTATTGGGAAAAAAGTACTCTTTTAATGCAATTTGTTTGAAAACTGCATCTCCATTTGTTTTTGAAATATTAATTTTTTTGTAGTTTTTAGCGACATTTGCTTCATTTTGGCAACTCAAGTTCTCCATTTCTGTGGAAAGTAAAAAACAAATTGTTGAAAAATAGCAATTATATCTTTTTGTTGTCATTTTCCCATAAAAATTGAAAAAAAAAATATTTAAAATACGTGCTATTTTGAGAAAAATATAAATGAAGGATTTATGATAAAACAAGGAGCTATTATAAACTATATTTAATTTTAAGTATATTAATGCAAATGACGTCATTTTACGTAAAATAAAAGCATGTGCTTTAAGTCTTAAAATTGAAATATGTTTTGCAGTAGAGTCCCGATTATCCGAGTCTCGCTTAACCGAGTTATTTCCTTCTGATGGACTGGTGGTTTCTATTATTATGAAACAGCCACTATAAATGAAGCGTGGAAGAAAAAAAATGGCCTTTTTTTTTTTTTTTTTTTTTTTAATTATGGCCATTTTTTTTCCATTCTGACCAGAAAAAAATCAGAGTTCTAACTTTTTACGATTGATCTTTCATCTTCACCTAACGCTTCACTTATAGTGGCTGTTTCATAATAATAGAAGCCACCAGTCCATAAGAAGAAAATGAAGTAATGGAAATGCCGGGGGCGACACTAAATTCTGAAAAGCAGAATTCCTGTTCTCTAGTAATTATTACTATTTTTTCTTACTAATACGTAAGAAAAGAATATATAATACATTTTCATTTGCTAAGAAGGGAACTTGTTTTAAAAAATTTTTTTCGAAAATATTTCTATCAAGAATGATTTTTAAAATATCGCGATGAAACGTATGATAATCTAATTAAATGTATTTTATCACTTTTATAGCTTTTTTTAGCTTAGTTTATTTCATTATAAATGATTATCATACATATCTATATTATAAAGGACAAACATATCTGTGCGTAACGCATACGTCATTCTTCGAATGGCAACACTCTGAAATTTGAAATGAAATTTCGGTTTTGCAATTTTCGCTACTGCAAAATTTTAAACTTCTAAACATTGCAGATTTTAAATTTTTACATCGTTGTATGAGGAAAAAAATGTACTTTTAAATGCAATTTGTTTGAAAGCTCTATCTCAATTTATTTTTGAGATATTAATTTTTTTATAGTTTTTAGTACCAATTTTGTAATTGTGGCAACTGAAGTACACCATTTCTATTAAAAGTAAAGGGAAAATAGTCATGATTTAATATTTTTATTGATTGTATCCTTATTGATGTCATTTTCACATTACAAATAAAAGTAACTTTTTTTATAATTTTTGGATAGAAAATGACGTCAACCATTTAAAAGAACACGCATTCTTCTTCATAAATCAGTTACATTTCAATGTTTTTACATTATGCTGATACTGAGTTTGAGACACTAGACTCTAGGGAGAGTCCTAACTATCGTGCAGGCTACTCTCGTACCCAGAGCTTTATCAGTTCCCGTAAGAAAAACAAAACCACGTGACCAATGACGCAACACGAACGTCGTACGCAGGAAATGCAGTTTTGCAAAATGGGAAAGATAGAGAGATATTTGTGAATAAATTATTTAGAGCCTTTAAATACATTACAAATCCTTTGTTTTTATTTGGGTTAAAACATACACAAGTAATCCAGAATCCACAGTTTTATAAACTATGGACATTGCAGCAGGTTTCATACATCTTTTCGTAAATAATACACAGCATTTTCTACAATGTATGCAACATCCACTTAAATATGAAATATCAGTAAGAAAATCTTAAAACAAAGTTTCCATTAATTTATGTGTTGTTGCCATTGCTTTTGTCAGAGATAAGAATTTCTATTTTGTGAATAAATTATTTAGAGCCTTTAAATATATAACAAATCCTTTGTTTTTATTAGGGTTAAAACATACACACGTAATCCAGAATCCACATCCACAGTTTTATAAACTATGAACATTGCAGCAGGTTTCGACCATCTTTCTGTAAATTATACATAGCATTTTCTATAATCTATGCAACATCTACATAAATATGAAATATCAGTAAGAAAACATTAAAACAAAGTTTCCATTAATTTATGTGTTGTTGTCATTGCTTTTGTCACAGATAAGAATTTCTATTTAACCCCGTTACATTTATGCATAGCCATTTCATTACATATTCCTTAGGATTCATTTATTTTTAACTCATTTAACAAAAACTGTTTATAAAACTTTCTTCTGAAAATTGTGTATTATTAAAAAGTGTCAACAATCTGAATTTGTATTGAAATTTCTTTCTATACTAGTAGAAATCTTTAAAAAGAGCATGGAGCAATGATAGAACTGTAAACAGATTCTAGAGATATGATGCATAAAAAAAAAAAGTTTTCAGAACAAGCTGTCTGGTATTACTATAGTAAAATAGTGCACTTTTGTATAATTTCATACTGCTTCTTCAGTGTTATTGTCACAGCAATTTCAAAAGGTGTTGGTGTTGTTTTATGACAGCCAATTATCAACACAAGGAATTTAGGCCCAAAGGTGGGGAGTGCCCTCCGTGGGGGTCTTTCTAAAGGAACCTAACCCGTATTTATACAAAGGATTCAAGGTTCGAAGTAAACCAAGGAAAAATCTGAACGATTGGGTTTGAACCCAGCACCTCCCGTCTACCAGCTTCGAGAGCAGAACCTCTCGGCTACTGGTGGGGCAGCAATTTCAAAAAGCAAAATATAAAATTAAGCATTGTTAATAACTTTATAAAGAAAATGTTCCAATCATATTTTTTTTTTTATAAAAAATAAATGCAGTATAAGATCTTTATAACGCAATTCTCCATATAACACACAGCTTTTGAAATGTAAGCAATGAATTTTACACTTAAGAAGAGCCTGCAATTTATATTGTAGAAATGTTGCTAGCTTCTAGAGGACTAAATTTCAAACGTTATTTCCTCTTTATCTATATAATTTAATTTTTTTTTTGGAAATAAGTAATGTAATGTTTTGTTCGTCTGTATTTTGATCATGTTTGTAAGGTAATTTCACAATATATGAAATGATCTGTATTATGCAAAAATTTATAATCTGCACAAACTTTTTGTCCTGAAGAATGCAATATAAAGATCTTCTACTATACATTGATATGTTCCAGACCTATTTGGCCATGTTTACAAGGTAAGTTTCAATGATCTATATAATGCAAAATTCTATATGGTGCAAAGCCTTGTGTTATAAAGATCCTCTGCTTAATTTATTTACTTTGTATTTTTTACCTTTCAAAGAAAAACTGTAAAAAAAACATTCTTTAATCATTTTTGTCTCAGTAAGCAATAGCGTAATGTAAGTGTTCATTAATAAAATAAACACTTAGTATTTCTCTATATCCTAATATCTCAAGAAGCTCAACTATAAAAATAATATTACTTTGTTATGGACACTATTTCTACAATTTAAACCCTTATGCTGCATAAGTAATAATTATTAGATGACAAGAAATCATTATAGTAATAAATATTTGAATAGAAGAAAGGAAAAAAATAAACTCGTTCACTTTTTATTTCAAATTTTTAATACATAATAGTGGCAAATCACTGTCATTAATTTTGGAAAATGCTAAGTTGCATTTGTGTGTACATACACTAGAATGTTAAAATAGAAGTTTTTGAATATTAGTTCATGTCGTTATTTGATATGACAAGGATATAAACATTTAGAAAAGTTAAATGTGCACAGAAACGATTAAATACAAAAAATATATAGATAGATTATACAAACTGATTTTCCCTCCCAAGCATTCTTTGATTATAACATGCAAAGTTTTCACTCAAATTTTTTAATGGACAATATTTATTATCAAATTGATGCAAGTTATAAATAAAACTAATAATCTGAAGCTGTCCAATGTTTCATTTTAAATGACTTTTTGCTTCTAAAAAGTAGTTTGATTTCTGAATAATCATTACAAATTATACTTCATAACGTAGAATGCTGTTAAAAATTTTGAAGACTTATTTTCTTGTAGTAAAAAAAATTATTATTATACAGTAGACTCCCTAAAATCCACATATCATCACAAATGTAAACAATGAAACTTTCAGTTCAAATGTAGGGGAAAAAATTAAGAGTTTTTATTTTTATATCATTCCATATACATTTTCATATGTAATTCTTGTTCATATGATTGAACTCATGCTTTTTCTTTAAGGAGTATAGATTTATTTCTGAAAAAAAAATTAAGGTTTTGCTGGATACTGGTGATCACAATTTCTTTTTTGGTTATTAAGTTTGGCTAAATCTGAAATAAAACTTCCCTATTTTATGATTTTGATGTGAATTAGTAGTGTATCTTTATGAGGCAAGTTTCAATGAATAATTAGAAAAAAAAAATGCAAATCTTTATTATGCATTATTATTTACTTGACCTTTACTTTTAATAATTTAGCCATTTTTAAAATTATCTTAATTTTTATTATTTTACTTTATTACTTCATTTTTTTTTTACTTAATTATTTTACTCTAAAGCATTCATTATAATTTTGATTACAGTATTGCATTCAAATTACTGTTTAAAAAATGTAAACAAAGCGATGACCAGAAATCCACAAAATTCTAAAATCTGCACAACCTCTGGTCCCAAGCTGTGCGGATTTGAGGGAGTCTACTGTATTCAGGGTTGGATGGTATTTACCAGTTTTAACCATGGTTTTTACCGTCTTTGAAAAAACATGTTTTTACCACCTTTGAAAAACTTATTAGTTTGGCTGTTTTTGCCACTTTTTAAAAAATTTATCTATTAATTTTTCATTTTTCCAGGGATGAAAGTTTTCCGGGTATTTAATACCACTATAAAAATATTCACCTAATTTAGTTTCTGATTAGGTTAGTAAAAGAATGCTATACGAGAATAGGGGGTTTTAAGGAATATGAAAAGGCCCGGTAAACTTTCATCCCTGTTTTCTTACTACAAGAATTCAAAATTTTAAATATATTATTGTATAAATATACAATAATTCTTTAATAATTTATTTATCATATAACTATTATTATCAGAATTCACATTACAATATTTATTATATTTATCTTAATGGTGACTAGTTTACAAATTTTTACTTAAAGATTATAAGTACACTTTTATCACACTTAATAAACCTTAATCGTTTTAATAAAAACCAAACACTTGCAAATATTATCACATAATGTAGTTTGTACAAATGTTAGTACTGTTTACCAATCTGTGTCCTGCTGGAGTACTCAGCCTGCACCAGCAAATTCAATTTGAAGAGAGAGTTTATTCTATCCTTAGGTTTTTACCACTTTTTCCCAGGTTTTTACTGGTAAAAACCTAGTTTTTACGATGTCCTGGTAAAAAACAGTTTTTACTGGTAAAAAGACAACCCTGGCTGTATTACAAAAAATAAGATATCAACTAATGTTTGAGAAAAAGTAATTAGTTACAATATAATTTCCTATTTTTCTTTTATACTCATCTCTATTTCCTTGCATAGGTATTTGCAAAGTCAACTAGCATTGCTGATAAGTAATACTTCATATCAATTTTACATCATTAAACATACATTGTTGAAAATATGTTCCTTCTGTTTGCTTTTCTGAAAACGTTTCATAATTTTAGAAAAGTAATCTAAATGTTAATGGAGAAAATATATGCTTTATGTGCCATTAAACATATTTCTTAAATGTGTTTATTTCATTACCTATAGTGGAAAATATTAGATCTGTTTGTATGAGAATTTTTTTCATCTATCATCCAGCAGTTCAGAAATAAAACCACCAAAAGTTCAATAAACAAAAATTCTTCTATCTTAGCAATTGAAAAATAAATATTAAATTAAAATTCTGAAATCTTTCCTATTTATCCACAAATTTTATAAACTGGTGTATTAAATCAAGAACTATATGTAGAGGAAAAAAGATGTTTCCTGTATTGTATTATCTTCTCTAGGGGATTTTTAGCTGACAATATCTATTGCAATTTTTCTATTAGGAAAAACAAAATAAATCTTCTATATGTTCTTAAGCATATGAGCAGCTTTTAAATAAAAAATGGTCAGGTATAACAATTTAAGTACAGTATGGAACATCAAATCTGAAATCAGAACTCTCTCTTACCAAAAAAAAAAAAGGAATTTTTCTCAAAAAAGAAAAGTTTAAAAAGGGACCTCAGGTGAAAATATTTCCTGTTGGCGTCAAAAGATGGTGCTACCTGCTTTAAAAAGTGTGGCAAGTGGAAAACAACCACTATAAAAAATATGGAGCGCTATGCGGAGAGGGCCTTTCACCTTTATCATCACCTTATCACCTTTAATGACATGGGGGAGAATTAAAAAAAAAAAATCTGTATCCAACGTTCATATAAAAACTAATGTACACATAAAATAAATAGAAAATATCACATAACTGATAATTTTTTTGATTTTCAAAAGGGGGAGGGAGGGGGGAAATAATGCTTAATGATTTTACTATAAAGATGGGTACTTCCTGGTTACAGGGGCCCCTGCAATTGCAGTTATGAAATGGTTGCAATTATGAAAGCAAAGGTCTTTGCTAGACATATATGCAGCATATGTATATACTATATGCATAAACACTGATATATGAGTATATACATATGTGTGTGTGAATAAAAATATAAAATACTACATAGTGATTTATTATTTCAAATGTATATTTCTAAAAAATTTAAACTTTGTGAACTGAGGAGGGGAAAAAAGAGAAGATTTTTTTTTTTTTTGGGGGGGGAAGGGCATTATTAGATAACTGATTATTTACCTTACTAAAGATTTACAAATAGGACAAAAAAAAATGACAAAGTTTTAAAGGCTTTATATTTGTATTCTTGGTAAGAAGGTGAAACAATTTCGAGTGAGGATGGAAGAAAATTATATGATTGATTATTTATTGTTGCAATAAAGTAACAGATGGAGCAGAATTTTTTTAAAAAATTGCTTTAACAATTTTAAACTTGGGGTGAACTGAGGCCGAGGGGCGGGGTGCAGCAGAAGCAGAATGGAGAGTTTTTATTTATTTCTTGGAGGGAGCTGGAGTTTATTAGATAACTTATTTATTTACTATGCTAAAGATTTACAAATTATAGTATTTTAAACTAATTAATAAGTAATCACATCCTCAAGGTTGAGCTGGCCATGTAGATACTTATAGGCCGGGAGACGACTGCACAAACCATCACCTCATCGAGTTGACGGCTGAAATTCCAGGATTAGTTAAAATTCGATTCGCATATTAAAATGTAACTGGTCGGCCAAGTCATATCTTGGTGGAAGACACCTGCAAACCCGATTTTAGTAGTTATCTTATTACCATTGGGTTTTCCTGCTCCCAGTCCACCATGTCTTCATACCTTTAGGTGCAAGAAAACACCATGATAAACCTACCGATCAACGACTAAAATCAGGTCTGCAAGTGGTTTCCACCAAGATATGACTCGTCAGACCAGTTGCATTTCAATATGCTAATCAAGTTCTGTCTAATCCTAGAGTTTCAGACACCAATTCGATGAGGTGATGGTCTGTGTAGCTGCCTCCAGGTCTATTAAGGCTGTTCTCAACTGCTCTGCTCAACAAGTGCAAAACGTTTTGACACATTGACAAATTCATTTTTTTAACGGAAAGATATGAAATTGGAAGGCCTGACTATGGAAGTGATTTGGAATCGAACTATGTTTTCCATTTTTTGATAAATATATTACCTATTGAGTTATAAGACATTTTGATCACATAACAAACACGTTTTCCTCCCTTTGCTGACTGGTTTTTCTGCTTTCTTCAGGAACTTGAGTTCGAAACACCCACTTTAACACAATTTTCTTAAAGATCATTGCGTTTGCAAAAAAACTGAAAAAATAGTTCGATGACATAGTTTCTGAGCAACAACACATGCTAGTTTCATGCATTTCCGAGCAAAAATAAATTTAAACTTATGTCATAAAGTTGCCCTTTTGGATTTTAGAACAACCTTAATTAATCTTTAATTTTACACGTAACAAACAAACACCAGTTACATACACACACTACACATTTTTGACACTGTTCTGTTTTTATCAGAAAAGTATAATTTGCTTACATGACAGGCTTTTCAAATACTTGTGATGCCATCAAGTGAGTAATGTTCAAACTGAAAAATATTACACAAACAGTACATGTTTGCTAAGAAGGGCAAAGGAGAAAAGCTCTAATTTTGAGAAGTGGAAAGAGTCGATGGTCGATTATTTATCATTACAATAAAGTAATAAAAACAGCAGAAACAGTTTTTAAAAAATTATATAGTTTTAAAAAATTGAAACTTTGCGTATTTTGGTGTTGGCGAAAGAGGGAAGCAAAATTTTGGAAGGGAGGAAATCTAAATGAATTTTTTTACGATTTTAAAAAAAAAAATCAGAAATTCACCGAAATGCAGAAGAGTTTCACTGCCGATTAACAAACAATAGGAGAGTAAAATGGTACTTGTGTATTATCCAGGCCAGATACATAGATCGCCAAAAATGGTTGACAATCTTCAATTTGATTTATCATAAAGGTGATACAAAACACTAATTTCGGTACTACTTAGCTATCCTGTCGACCTATTTCGCCAAATTATACAAACTGATATAATTTTTATTTTAAATAATGAAAGAACAAATAAATTAGTATAACATTAATAAAAATGCAAATAAAACGTCGAAATAAAAATCACTTGATGACATAAACACCTGTAACTTGCTTAAAATCAAGTGAATTTGACATTTACAATCAACCATTATTGTCATTTAATCTTATAGTTTGGCGATAGATTTCTGGTTGACAGGATAACTAAGCAGTACCCTAATTTCATATACATTTATTAAATACATAGCATCAAATTGACGGCTTTTAGCAATAAATGATATTAACATTGGCAGTTTTATTTCCAGTGGTTTGTTATGCCCACCAGAATGAACATAATATAAATATACTGTATTAATGAATATATCTATGCTATAGCATTTATATAAATATACATATATAAATACTTCTGCCACTGCCTTTAATATGACTATTAACTTTGCAGTTAAAATAAACAAAGCAAAAAAAATAAAAATAAGGGTTACTATAATTAATATTTTTAATGCCATTGTTGGCACAGTGAAGTACCAGCAAAATTAAGGACTTTTAGCAGATTTTCAAACAAATAAGGACTTTCAAGGACCAAAAATTATTTTTAAAAATTTCAAGGGTTTTCAAGGACCATGTGAACCCTGAAAACTTCAAAACTACTTAATTACTATTTGAAATACACATATGCATTAACCCTGTCAGGGGCAAAGTACTTCTATTTGTAAAATGATTGAACGACATCAGAATTCACAAACAAATTTATTTGAAAATAAATAAAAGCCTTTCTTCACATGCTTAATAAAAGGAAAAACTTTATTCCAAAATTCTAGTGCCAATATGGCACTTAGGAATTAAAATTACGTGGTCCGAAACTGAACCACTGCCTTTGAAGCGATTAAAATGATAAAAAAACGAACAGAAAATAACGTCAATTTTTAATAAATTTACTTTAAACGTATCTCGGGGGGGTAGTAACATTAACATTTGAATTGCGAGGCAAGAATTTTAACTACAATCACAGACCACTATCTAACAAATCAGTTACATTAAGATATGCATAAAATAATACACTTATGGATAAAGGCAATCCTTTCTTCAATATACAAGTCCTTAGTTGCTTAAAAAATTGCCAATAAATTCAATCAGAAAATTATTAAATACAGTTTGATATTTAGTTTTCAGAACATTCTTCCACAATAACAAGTTTATACAAAGTATAGATACCGATAATAAACCTGAAAATTTTGCTGCACTTACTATTCAAAGTAGACGAAATAATTTTACATCAAAGCCAGGGCAAACGAAGGAACTTTGCATTAATCCTAATTCAGCTAACAGACATAATTAAGATAACTTAAAGATATATAACACTTCAATTATCATAATTAGACCAACTAGCTAAGAGTTCAAACAAATTTCACATAAATAAACAACCTACAGTTTCGTTTTTAACTTTCGCACATCAACAGCTGATTAGCGCAAAGCACACTGGGAAAATACTACAACAGCCGAGGTCGATAAACGCTGGTAACGAGAGTGCCTTGCACGGTAGTTAGACTCTCCCTAGGATCTAGTAGCTTGAGACGCTAGACGAAATGATTCAGTGAGTAAAAATGAGGTCATATTTAAAACAAAGCGATCATTTTTTTTTTTTTTTTTTTTTATAAAACTAAATATTTGACCTGTACTAAAATATGACAACTAAAGGCAAATTTCTGAATTTTTTATTCGCGGTTACTGAGATTAGAACTTAAAGTTTGTGAGAAAGTTCACATGCAAAGTTGTATCGGACAAACATGACTTTAAGTTTGGAAATACATTCATTAATAATCAATTGCGCGTTAAAATACTTTTAAATTGTGAACTTGAGTGGTGCGTGTGTAAATTTTGAGAATGTGAAAATAACGCATAGTTTAGATTTTATGGGGCAAAATTTTATGACTTGACAAAGCAAAATACTTTTTACTGATTTTTCATCCCGTAAAAACAAACGTAAGAGCCTCAATCGATAACTTCAACATAATTACTCATCTTGATTACGTATTCTAATACACACTGTTAAAAATATCGTGAAAATTGCGTTTATGTAGCGTTCTCATTGGTCAGAAAATAGAGAACCTTTAAGAACAGAGGTAATTTTTCACGATATTTTTGACAGTGCAGTTTAATTTTTTAATAATTTAAGCAGTTGAAGTTTGTGGTAATAACAGTTTGGTAATTTTATGTTAAAAATATTACGTGTTTTAAGAGTTAGACAACCAATGTAAGATGAATTGTTTATTGTAATTATTTTTATAGGTTTATCATAAATTTGATCTCACAGTTTCTTTCTAAACACTTTAGTTCGTCGAATTTCGACGGGTTCCAACTCGTTTTTATAAAAGTAGGTAATTTAAAATATTGTCTAGAATTTTATTCAGTGAAATTTGAAGGAAATTTAAAATTTAGAAGGCTGGTGCAGTGTCTCTCGTTATTTCTGTGCCTGGCGTACCGCATTTGTTATTTTATTTTTAATCATGCTCTGTTAAAAATTTTGTGACAAGTTGAAACAGCTTTTAGTGCTGCAGTAGCTGCAACCATAAGATGGGGAAATCTCACTCCAAGATTTGGAACTCCAGTTGAAAAAAAGCTTGGTTCAACCTATTACAGAATTTTTAATAGTGTAATCACATGGTAATACAGAGAAATGACTTTTCCACAAATGATAACAAGTAAATGCAACAATTAAACAATAATAAGTAATTACACATGAAATTCAAAATTATATATAATTTATTTGCGCATATGTATTTTGCGGAATTGTAATTCATGCAATAGTTGAGGCCAATTTATGTAGAGGTTCAATTAAATTAAATGTTTTCATTAAGCTTTTTGCCTAACATCTATTTTTAATAAAAGCATAATTTACTTATCAGAATCAACTGTTTTCAAGTGCTCTAATAGGTTTTAAGCTATGCGAAAGCTACGTGAATAAGTAATTAACCAATAGAATTGATTTCACTTTCAACAACAAATAATTATTAAATTTTTCATATATTATCCTTATGCATATCTGCAATAAGACTTATAATACATTCATTCCACAGCTTAACATAATTTATTAAGGAAACATTCAGGAATTCCGTCATGTTAAATACTCATAAATCGTATTAAATATAAATAACTCTTTCAAATTTATATATTTTTCGTAATCTGTGCTACTTTTATTAGCAATAGTTATTTAAAAATTGTTTTCAGATAATAAACCTAAAATCGCTTTTCAGAATAATAAATTCAATAGTCACCACAGAGTATTATAAATACGAGTTATTTTTCAATAAGAATCTTCGGATACTACTTTTGTAACTTTATTTGGAAGTGTTAGCAATTTAAATAAAACTATGTGGAAACAAATGTTATTTAGAGATAACCTTTTTACACAAAACTAAGTAAACAATGCGAATGTAATGGTTTCAAACAAATTCTTTAAATTTTACAATTAGCCTGAACTAAAAAGTTTTGTTTAGAATTATTAACAGTTTAACTGAAAGCCATTATATGCAATGAATTGTCACAGGTGCATTTGTGCCTTTGATATAATCGTTGCGGTTTATTTTAGTATAATTAGCATAGCTTTGAAGTTTACATTACAAACGTAAACAATGTTGTTAATATAGAAAATTTATTACATGTTAGATCTTCTTCCTTAGCAAATAACACATTTCATTAAATGTAGATGTTATCCCATTGATTATTATGAATCATTAATGTAATACATTTTCCTGAAAGAAAAACAATTACTGGCAGGTTGCATGTTTTACTTGAGAATGCAGAAAATAAATTTTAATTTTCAACATATATAATTTTATACCTTTTAATTTTTTTTTTACCGCTAGGTAGATTTTTTCATGTACACACATATATATATATGTGGTTGGAGCTTCTATATATAAATATAAAAATGTGAATGGGTAATTTTTTTCTACTGCACTCTACTTTGTTTAAAATATTTAAAAAAAGTAACAATAAAATCTCTGATGATATTTTAGAAAATGTTCTGGAGAATATAGTGTAGAAAATTTTATGCAACCTAAACACATTAAGATTTTTTACTCTTAATGTCTGTGGAACAAACTTGGCATTTTCTCTGTTGTCCCTTTTTCTTGTCGGTTTATGATACTTGAAAACTGTAAGAAAAAAATCTATAAACTTACTAAGAATTTTCTATGAAACTGGGATGCCTAGAACATTTTATGTAACGGCAACTACAAAAATTCATGTAACAGATACAAGTTTGCACTATAAATCAAATAATATGTAATGTTACTAAGACTGTTTTAGGAAACTGGGATGCCTGGAACTTTTTATGTAACAGCAACCCGGATTACCGATAAAATTTTAGTAAGATTACTGTAATTTTAGTAGATACTTTTGTAAAGTTACAAATTTCTGTAGCTTTACAAGAGCTAGTTTTTAGATTTGCACACTGATTGCTGCAACTGTACATCTGTAGATTTACATCTTTTTTTTATAGTGTATTTGCAAATAAAAACTTTGGTGTTAAGTTGCAGGCTGTTTCATTTTTTCTGTTGAATAGTATTCATCAAACAACAGGGATGTTTCCCACGTTGAGCACACCTTTGCAACAGGATATTGTGAAATCTTTATAATTGTCATAAAATAAAACAAGTTGGTTCAGTTAGGAATGATAAATAGTGAAATTCTTGTTCGTGAGGTAGAGATCTTAACATACGTAGGGCTGAGCAGTTCCTTTGACTGGATTTCTCGTGAAGGATGGTCCTGAGACTGTTTGGATCGGCTGCGAAAGGACCATCCAGGGCCCGGACCTGAGATTGGTTTACCGATATGGTATTGAGGTAATCTCTTTAAATATCCATCACGATTTGAGTGTTATCAACAACAAAGTGTTATTTTATATGTTTACAATGTATATATTAGTTACATTTCACTAATATATATATATATATATATATATATATATATATATATATATATATATATATATATATATATATATATATAATGCATAAATAAAACGCCCTATATCTGCGACGAATAATAAGCTTGCATTTCATGCAGAATCCTTTAGTGTATTTTAGGATTTTTTGCGAGATTTGAGCCGAATCATTACCGTTTGCATTGATTTAGATGTCAACATCCCTTGCTCTACACTTTTAAAAATTTGCAGCATTCTGTCCAGTCATTCGACCGTTTTTTGAAAAAACGGTTTCATAGCCATAATTTAACTATATTCTGACCATAAAATGGCCAATAATATAGTCAGAACAGTGTTAAATTACAGTTGTGTAACCGTTTTCGATAAAAACGGTCAAATGACTGGACAGAATGCTGCAAATTTTTAACAGTGTATGCAAAAACAAAACGCACAGCAAAAAATTTGTAGTATACGATTTTTTTTCCAGCAGGCTTTAAAATACTACACTTACCTTTTATTAATGGGCTTTGTTTGAGCTTAAATTACACTTATTAGACATTACTGAATAAATATATCATCAAATAATCTTAAAAATTCCAGTACAATAGCTTCGCTGGTAGAGAACTACTATTACGTTATGCAGAAGACAACATATTTTACTTCCGGGCATCGATATTTTGTTCGTGATTTTATAAGTTATTTTAAAATAGTTGAAAATACCGGGTGTCCCAAAAAGGACTGATGGATTTTAAAATTCAATAACTTGCAAACGGTGACAGATATATAAAAAGTTTTTGCCGGAATGTTATATAAGAAGTCAGGAGTTTCTATGCCGCGATTCTAAGTTTTAGTTACACATAGCATCGATAGATGGCGTTGCAAGCAATAACCGCTAAATCCAGGCTCGAATTTTCGGCCTCTCTCTTCTTTCATGCGAAAAAAGGAGATTAAATGGATTTGAATGGTTCACGAAATATCAAAAATCATGTCTGGACTGAGCACCTACAGCTATCAGCGTCATCTATTGCTTGAAATGCGAACCAAACTCAAGAATAACAGTGAAAAAAACTCCTGACATCTTACATAACCCTCCTGGAAATTTTTTTTAAATATCTGTCACCTTTTGCAAGTTATTGAATTTTAAAATTTATCAGTCATTTTTGGGACACCCAGTATTATTATAACGTTAACAGACCGAAAATCCTCGAATCGCAAAAAATGTTCAAAATAACCAAATTTGTTGTTGTGGGATCCAAGTGTTTTAACAACATTTGGGTAATTTTATTTATGTAAGTTGCATCTGAAGGCAATAAAAATATTCTTCTTGATGTATTTAAAATGATAAATAAACTTTTAACCATAATGCATAACTTTCTAGAAATTACTATTCACCTTTATACAATAATTGCAGTATAATGACTTTTAAAAAACAGCAGCTATATTCTGTAATCTGGTTGCCATACTTTTACGTACGAATGAAGCACTTTTCGGTTACCATGACCTCATCCATCACTGCCGTAAAAACTGACGGCTGTTTTCGGGATTGATAAGTAATATCAATTACACGTTTCACAATAAGCTTGTATAAAATGGTTAGGTTAAAAGTGCCGCTATCTTTCTAAATTTTATAACGGCGCTATTGAAAAATATTCTTCCTTTAGATTCAACGTTAAAAACTGCATCTGCATACGGAAATTGCTTTAGAACCAAGGTATATTAAAATGCATTGTTTTCTAAAATTTTACAGTTATATTTTATGTTTGGATCGAGTTTTGCATATTTTCAAGTATAGGTTCAGGTATAGCTTATTCATGAATATTTTTCTTTACTTTAATATTCCATAATTTATATTTTCATGTTATTTTTACAATGCATATCGTTTAGGGTAGACTGGGGCTAGTTGGCCATAGGGGCATGTTCACCCAGTAGCGATATTTTTTAAACTTTACGTTAGATGACATTGTCATTCCAGCCAAGTAAGTCGGAGCGTCTGTTAACGAATTATTGAGAATTTTCAAAATTTTGAAAAGAGGAGTAAATTTCTTCTTTTATAAATAATCGTTTTTTATTTGTTTGTAGATTACATTTTAGATTTTGATATATAATAATTCAGAAAAATAATTGTTCGAATTTATTGTAGGGCATCTTTTTTTATAGAAATACTTTCAGAATAATTCCTTACAGTCATGAAAAACAAAAATGGCGGTACGCCTACTTGTCACAGGGTATGTTGGCCCGATGGGCCAACATACCTCATAGGAATTTGGCTCTGGGGTATTGGAATTTTGATAGTTTTCATGAATTATTTTAATAAAAATTTATTATTATTTTAATTTATTTATTATCAATTAATAGTAAGGAATTATTTTATTAATTGAATTCCTGGTTATTCCAGTCAATTAAAAAAAAATGAAGTTATAATGCTGTTTACCTCCTCCCCAAATTAAATCAGCTGCTCCAGAAAAAAAAAAAAAAACATTTATAACTTTCATAATTATAGAAAACTCCCTGTTGGCTTGGGCTACAGGCGCAGATAGATTTCGAAGTTAAGCACTAATTTCACCAAGAATTTAACGGATTAAGAGAAATGTTATTTTTTTTCCTTATACAAACTCCCCTACCCCACACACTTTTTTTTGTTTTTAATTTCTTTTTGCTGTAAGAGTTGCTCCAATCAAAATATTGTCAATACAAAAGTTGTAGATAATATTAAGAGGATGTATGACAAATTGAAATGAATTTGATATTTTGTGAATTGACAAAGTTATGATTTTTTTTCTTCTGAAAACCCAATTTTTTGCACTCCTTCAAGCCATTTTTAATTATATCAAAAATCTCTCATGCATAATTGTTTGACCCTTTTCCTAGAAGTTTTGAAAACTTTAAACTGATTGGATATGTTATCATGACCATAGGAAAGTAATATATATATATTTCTAAATCATCTTTAGAACTTTATTAATTTCTTCATATATTTGTGATTTCAAATTTATTATATATATATCTCTCTATTCTAAAAAAAATTAACTACCGCTGTCACCGCCGCCGCCGCCGGTTTTGATTTTTTTTGTGACCGGAGGCCTTTCTTCGTTAATATTAACAAAAATAATGCATACAAAAATATGAAAATCGGTGGTTTTATACAGAAATGTTTGATAAACACGCTGATGCAGACAGTTTTCAAATCGAAGAATTATTTTAAGAGTTATTTAATGCTAAAGTTGGACAAAATCGTTCCACTAAAAAAGTTTTATAGCAGCAAAAAATTTACACGGCAGTGTAATCATTTTTAGATCATTTTATGCGTTAGAATTTGCCGGACTGCAGATTGCATTATTTTTTTTTATTTTGACTCATTTTTTCAGGTTTTATTTCTGTTTTAAATTCAAATTTTCAGCATTTCTAGAGATATTTTTTACAGATTTCAGAAAATTGTACTAATTTAAACTGTTGCCAACTGTATAAAAAGCGCAAGCAATAATGTTTGCTTCAAATTAAAAATTTATTTACACGTGACTATTATAAATAGGAAAAAACTTTCAAATTAGAATTAAATAATTACGTATAAAAAGCAGGAACTTATTAAAAATTACGTCATAAAAAGTATACACGTGAATTTTAAAAGAGAAAGGATATTATAAAATAATAAATTCATTAACATGCGTTAGAAGTCTTAGGAGAAATTACGTCATATTTAAGTCACATTATAGTTATTACATAAAATGAACACAAAATAATATTGCAAAAAAGTTTAAATTTAGAAATTGCTCTAGACATTTATTTGATATTTTGAGAATTAATTTAAAATGTCTCATTTAAAAGAACTTTCTTTTCGCTTTGTTAAAAAATACCAGGAGACAAAGACTCTCTTTACTTAATTCCTTTTATATTAGCTTATTTTGAAATGTTGTTACACGTGTATACGTCATCAAGTTATTTTTATTTCAATGTTTTATTTGTGTTTTTATTAATGTTGTACGAATTTATTTGTTCTTTCGTTATTTAAAATAAAAATTATATCAATTTGTATAATTTGGCGATTTATATAATTTGGCGAAATTGGTCGACAGGTTAATCAAGTAGTACCGCAGCGGATTTGGCGTTAAAATTCCCCAATCAAAGAGAAATGAATAGAAATTCGTTTATAGGGAGATCGCCACTGTTTTTTAAATTATAATTCAATCTTTCGAAATCTTTTTAAAGCCGATCAAATTAGCGTGCATTTAGAGTCTGCGGTGTCTGGACGGGGGTTGGCGAGCGTAGCTCGTAGGGGGGCGAGCCCCCTAGTATATATTATAAATAATTAATGAACATATTATCGCATAACTGGTGCTAATAGCAGCTCATATCAAATGCAACAAAATGTATTTCATCAATACTTAAAAATGCAAAACTTGCAAAAACATTCAGTAATTTTTTGAAAGATTATTTAAATTCAGATAAGTATGAATATCAAATTTTTAATGATGAAGATGCAGAATTTATTAAAAATTTACATAATAGTTTTGTTATTGTCCCTGTGGACAAAGCCGCCAAAAATTATGCAATAATATGTAAGAAATTTTACATTGAAAAAATAGAAGGTGAATTAGGTAATGTAGATTTTTATGCAAAGGTTGATACATATAAGAATCCTGTTGTTAAAAAAATTTTTGCATATAAAAAGAAAGTTAAAAATATGTTTTCTTACAATTTTGATGTTTCTAATTATCACTGTTTCCCATTTATTTTTTAGCACCCAAGTTTCATAAAAATCCGATTAAATTTAGGTTTTTTTGCAGTACTTCTAAAAGAGTTAATAGAAATTTTAATATTGGTTTACAGAATTTATTTAAAAAGATATATGGTTTTTTAAAATGTAAATTTAAGAAATATAGTCATTTTTGGTCGATTGATAATAGTATCGAAATTTTGGACAAACTGCCATTGACTTCTCTGAAAATACAGGTTTTCGACTTTGAAAATTTGTTGACCAATATGCTTATTGATTGTCTTTATAATGTTTTAATGAATATTTTTGATTTATTTGGTTTAAATGAAAAATTAAATATTAATAGAGATTTATTTTTAAGTTTATGTCATTTTTGTTTTTATAATAATTATGTAACTTTCAACAATAATATCTTTAATCAGATCTATGGAATTGGAATGGGAATAATTATTCTAGTACAGCAGCTAATTTATTTTTGTTTTATTAAGAATTTAAGTATACAATGAAATATAATAAATCTTTAAAAGTCTTTTGGTATAGTGATGATATTTTGATTTTCAATTTTGATTTTACTAACGAATATGACAACATATACCCAAATTGTTTAAAGTTGAATAGGGCAAACTGTGATGATTATAATGCAGAATTTTTGGATATTTTTTTAAAATTTTTGATAATAAGTTAACCTTGGATTTGTATGATAAAAGAAATAGTTTTCAATTTTTTACAAGAAGTATACTACACTGGTTTTCGAATTTGCATAAAAAATTTACATAAATATTATAATTGATCAATTAATTCGTTTTAACAAAATTTGTGGCAGTGATAGTAATTTTTATAAGCAGATTTTGGGTAATCTTTTTTACAATAATAGTTATCCTATAAATTTTCTAAAGTACTATTTAAAGATTGTTTTAAAAATTGAGTGGCAGCATTGTGGATTGGCGGGATGAGCAACTTATGGTAGCCTTCCAGAACATTCCATATGAAGTGTGAATTCTAAAGTCTTGTTTAAAGAACGAGTACACACAGGTGTTTTGAATCAATGGAAGTATGCAGATTTGGATTTATAGATTTTGATAATGTACTCAGAGGAAAAATTAACAGTTTGATATTATTGACAGGTGAAGGACATTGTTCAGGTACTTCTGTTTCATGTTTTTGAAATTTTCATTTTGTAGGTTTGGGAGGGTGCACGTTATTCTGCATTCATATATGTTAA
This sequence comes from Maratus speciosus, assembly GCA_963932465.1. Classification (NCBI taxonomy): domain Eukaryota; kingdom Metazoa; phylum Arthropoda; class Arachnida; order Araneae; family Salticidae; genus Maratus; species Maratus speciosus. The sequence goes on along the minus strand of OZ010795.1, from coordinate 520,602,068 downwards.
GTTAATTTCATTTGTTTAAATTGCAATTTTAAAGTAATTTTCTATAACACTATTTTATTAAAGAAAAAAAAATTGTTTTTGTATTCCAATTATGCTTTGTTTACATTGCCTTTTTTGTTTAGATTTGGTTTATTTTAGACTTTTTGAAATTTGTTTCTAAAATGACAATAGTTTTTTTTCTGTACTGAGTGCAGGATGGACGTGTGTTCTGAAACCTGCAAGCTTTTAACAGTGGGGGGTGGAGTTAGGTCTGTTTGTCTCCCCACTGATGAAGAACAGACAGTTTTTACCTGTGTTTTTTTTACCTGTATTTTTAAAAGTTTTGGGGATTTTTAAAGTTAAATATTGCTGATATACACCTTTTTTCAGAGTCATGGTGTTTTTGCATTTTTAAGTATTGATGAAATATATAAAAACATAAAGTATAGTAATCATCAACAAAAAACAAAATAAATTCATGTGAAATGCGCCAAACAGCTGCAGTAAAACACATAAATTAAATATAAACCAGTATAAGATTATTTTATCCTGAACCAGCACCCCCCCCCTCACAGAACAAGAAAAATAACTATGTAAACATTAAAACTTTAACAAAAACTAGGAAAAAATAGGCTGCGGCCTCATCGGCAGTGGGTTATGTTTCAAAAGCAGCCGAGCACTTGATAAAATATGCATAAGTGGCAGTGGGTTTCGGCCAGAACAGTGATAGCAAAATCAAATGTTAAACATTCGATGGCTATTATCACATGCTCCCCCACCGGACCCTACGCCAACAATATTAAATGAATGCCTCACCTGGAACACAGTAAAAGATGCTAAAAATATGTTCGTTGAAAAAAACCACACTCAACCAACTTAGCCACATTGCCACAACCCAAATATAAAACATAAAACAAACTAAACAAAGCAGAATCCAACATCCAATCAACCAATCCTAATTCTTTCCAGGTCTGTTGCCAATCGACGCAGCACATCATCATAAAACCGTCCTTGAAAAGGCTTTAGGAAATATGAGTCATTCACTGACGTCGAAAAGCAATCGATCAGTAATGAAGAAAATCTGCAAAATCTGAATATTTTTTTTATAAAAATTAAAGGTATATTGTTTCTGTAATATAGATTATTTTTAAAATTAAACAATTCCTTCTTAAACAGATGTTTATCTGTACAAATTCTAAAAAATCGAAATATTTGACTAATAATTATATTAATATAAATGCGTTTGTAAATATTGGAGGACGAGTGAACAAGTTGATTAACCTGAAATTGAAAACTATTACGTTTATTGTAAATTGAAATATGTACTTTGTTACTTTCTAAAATTATTTTTAAATCAAGGTAATCAGCCTCCAAACCATTATTGTTAGTTTTCTTTAGTGTCAGGGAATCAGGATAAATTTCTTGAGAAATTTCATTAAAATCATTATTGAAGTTTAAGACGATCAAGTCGTCTATGTATCTGTAAGCCAGGAACTGGAGATCAGCTTTATTAATACTGTACTGAAACTCATAAAAAAATAATAAGCTGCTAACTTATTTTTATAAAATTATTATTCATATTCAGTATATTCAGAACAACTCAAGAATGTTTTTAATATGCATATTATATGCATCTACAGATTGTCAATTTTAATGAATGGTCTCAAACCACAGCTAGTTAGAGTTGTAAGAACAAATGTCTAAACCCATTGCTATGTTGAATTGCCTATTCTCTATGCAATAACAAATTGCAACATTGAACAGTTTATCCCTCCCTCTCTAAAAAACTACAAATTTTCATCCAAGAATTTTAGGCCTTAAATGCTTTAGGAATCCATCAAATTAAACTGAGCGAAAATTGCTAAAGCTTCAGCACACAGTGAAATAAAAGAACTTAAATTAAAAATTTCATTCAAATGTTGGCACAGATGTCATATACGCACCACATTGCCGTGGTTTTTTTCTGACACCAATTTGGTGAAAATCTCGTTTTCGAATAGCAGTTACATATGTATTTTTAAAAAGGGAATAAAATAAATAAAAAAAATGGTTAATTAGTAAGTATAGATCAAAATAATTTATATAATTTAAAAAAAGAAAGTAAATGTAAAGCTCAATTTAATGGAAACCGAATATAGGAGATTCAATACTAATTTTTATCAATACTAAATCATTATGAATGAGAATTTCACGAAATTAGTCAGCTTTATCCAAGCTGCTTTTATTATATTTGGCTGAGATGTTGATGTATACTATCCACATGCTTTCTCACATGGAAATAGGCGAATACGTGTGTTATCGCGTGACAAATACAAGATCGTTTCAAAATGTTAGCCATACTAGAAATTCAAAGTGCTATAATTCAACCATTTTTTAAGATATCAACAAAAGAACATATTTTCAGAAACAAAATCTGCTCCGGAATCTTTGTATCAAGGCCAAACACATAAAAAATCTTTTTCATTTTCCAATTTTTTAATACCTCATTTTAAATTTTAAATTTAATTTTTTTTTAATGGCAACCCTTTTGAAACAAGATGGCGAATGAAGCTGGCCAACGAACTCGGTCAAGACATTGGTATGTACTATGTACAAACGATGTTACATCCAAATCGGTTCATAAATGCGCCTTTTATCGCGTGACAAAATTCAGGACGTTTCAAAATGTCAGCCACGCTAGAAATTCAAAATGCTATAACTCAGCCATTTTTTAAGATATAGACGAAACAAAAACTGCTCCGGAATTTTTGTATAAAGATCAAATACATAAGAAAAAAATATTTTTCCATTTTCAATTCTTTGTACCACATTTCAAATTTAAAAATTTTAAGAAAATTTTAAATGGCCGCCATTTTGAAACAAAATGGCGGATGAAGCTGGCCAACGAATTCGGTCGAGACATTGGTATGTACTATGTACATACCGAATTACATCCAAATCGGTTCATAAATTCGAGAGTTACAGTATGACAAAGGTCAGATATATATATATATATATATATATATATATAAACTTTTGAACGGAGGGTGGTTTCGGCGTCTGGGGATCATGATCGATGAAAATATACCAAAATTTTTTGAAATCGCTTTCCTCCGAACGGCTGCAATAGGTAGCTTTTTAGGTGCGTTCGTAATTATATAAATACGTAGCACCTATAGTCGTCGTTCAGTCCGTCCGTCTGTCCGTCTGTCCGTCCGTCTGTCTGTCCGCATGTAACAGAGCAAAAACTACCCAACCGAATGGTCTGAAATTTCAAATATATAATTGTTGCAAAATTTTGTCGAGCCATTTCAAATTTTATGAAAATCGGATGTATAGTTTAATTACAGGGACAGTCAAATTTTTTCTTTACATTACGGCCAATGGGCAAAATTATTGCAAGTGCATTTTAATGATATTACAGAGATCCGAATGATCTGAAATTTTAAAGATATAACTGTTGCAAAATTTTGTCGAGTCCTTTCAAATTTTAGGAAAATCGGATATATAGTTTAATTACAGGGACAGTCAAAAGTTTTTCCTTACATTACGGCCAATGGGAAAAATTATTGCAAGTGCATTTTAATGATATTAGAGCCTTCCGAATGATCTGAAATTTTAAAGATATAACTGTTGCAAAATTTTGTCGAGCCCTTTCAAATTTTAGGAAAATCGGATGTATAGTTTAATTACAGGGACAGTCAAAAGTTTTTCTTTACATTACGGCCAATGGGAAAAATTATTGCAAGTGCATTTTAATGATATGAGAGCCTTCCGAATGATCTGAAATTTTAAAGATATAACTGTTGCAAAATTTTGTCGAGCCCTTTCAAATTTTAGAAAAATCGGATGCATAGTTTAATTACAGGGACAGTCAAAAGTTTTCCTTTACATTACGGCCAATGGGAAAAATTATTGCAAGTGCATTTTAATGATATTACAGAGATCCGAATGATCTGAAATTTTAAAGATAAAACTGTTGCAAAATTTTGTCGAGCCCTTTCAAATTTTAGGAAAATCGGATATATAGTTTAATTACAGGGACAGTCAAAAGTTTTTTCTTACATTACGGCCAATGGGAAAAATTATTGCAAGTGCCTTTTAATGATATTAGAGCCTTCCGAATGATCTGAAATTTTAAAGATATAACTTTTGAAAAATTTTGTGGAGCCTTTTCAAATTTTAGAAAAATCGGATGTATAGTTTAATTACAGGGACACTCAAAAATTTTTCTTTACATTACGGACAATGGGAAAAATTATTGCAAGTGCATTTTAATGATATTACAGAGATCCGAATGATCTCAAATTTTGAAGATATAACTATTGCAAAATTTGTCGAGCCCTTTCAAATTTTAGGAAAATCGGATGTATAGTTTAATTACAGGGACAGTCAAAAGTTTTTCTTTACATTACGGCCAATGGGAAAAATTATTGCAAGTGCATTTTAATGATATGAGAAACTTCCGAATGATCTGAAATTTTAAAGATATAACTGTTGCAAAATTTTGTCGAGCCCTTTCAAATTTTAGAAAAATCGGATGTATAGTTTAATTACAGGGACAGTCAAAAGTTTTCCTTTACATTACGGCCAATGGGAAAAATTATTGCAAGTGCATTTTAATGATATTACAGAGATCCGAATGATCTGAAATTTTAAAGATATAACTGTTGCAAAATTTTGTCAAACTATTTCAAATTTTAGGAAAATCGGATATATAGTTTAATTACAGGGGCAGTCAAAAGTTTTTCCTTACATTACGGCCAATGGGAAATATTATTGCAAGTGCATTTTAATGATATGAGAGCCTTCCGAATGATCTGAAATTTTAAAGATATAACTGTTGCAAAATTTTGTCGAGCCCTTTCAAATTTTAGAAAAATCGGATGTATAGTTTAATTACAGGGACAGTCAAAAGTTTTCCTTTACATTACGGCCAATGGGAAAAATTATTGCAAGTGCATTTTAATGATATTACAGAGATCCGAATGATCTGAAATTTTAAAGATATAACTGTTGCAAAATTTTGTCGAGCCCTTTCAAATTTTAGGAAAATCGGATAAATAGTTTAATTACAGGGACAGTCAAAAGTTTTTCCTTACATTACGGCCAATCGGAAAAATTATTGCAAGTGCATTTTAATGATATTAGAGCCTTCCGAATGATCTGAAATTTTAAAGATATAACTGTTGCAAAATTTTGTCGAGCCCTTTCAAATTTTAGGAAAATCGGATGTATAGTTTAATTACAGGGACAGTCAAAAGTTTTACTTTACATTACGGCCAATGGGAAAAATTATTGCAAGTGCATTTTAATGATATGAGAGCCTTCCGAATGATCTGAAAATTTAAAGATATAACTGTTGCAAAATTTTGTCGAGCCCTTTCAAATTTTAGAAAAATCGGATGTATAGTTTAATTACAGGGACAGTCAAAAGTTTTCCTTTACATTACGGCCAATGGGAAAAATTATTGCAAGTGGATTTTAATGATATTAGAGCCTTCCGAATGATCTGAAATTTTAAAGATATAACTGTTGCAATATTTTGTCGAGCCCTTTCAATTTTTAGGAAAATCGGATGCATAGTTTAATTACAGGGACAGTCAAAATGTTTCTTTACATTACGGCCAATGGGAAAAATTATTGCAAGTGCATTTTAATGATATTACAGCCTTCCGAATGGTCTGAAATTTTAAAGATATAATTGTTGCAAAATTGTGTTGAACTATTTCAAATTTTAGGAAAATCGGATGTATAGTTTAATTACAGGGCCAGTCAAAAGTTTTCCTTTACATTACGGCCAATGGGAAAAATTATTGCAAGTGGATTTTAATGATATTAGAGCCTTCCGAATGATCTGAAATTTTAAAGATATAACTGTTGCAATATTTTGTCGAGCCCTTTCAAATTTTAGGAAAATCGGATGCATAGTTTAATTACAGGGACAGTCAAAATTTTTCTTTACATTACGGCCAATGGGAAAAATTATTGCAAGTGGATTTTAATGATATTAGAGCCTTCCGAATGATCTGAAATTTTAAAGATATAACTGTTGCAATATTTTGTCGAGCCCTTTCAATTTTTAGGAAAATCGGATGCATAGTTTAATTACAGGGACAGTCAAAATGTTTCTTTACATTACGGCCAATGGGAAAAATTATTGCAAGTGCATTTTAATGATATTACAGCCTTCCGAATGGTCTGAAATTTTAAAGATATAATTGTTGCAAAATTGTGTTGAACTATTTCAAATTTTAGGAAAATCGGATGTATAGTTTAATTACAGGGCCAGTCAAAAGTTTTCCTTTACATTACGGCCAATGGGAAAAATTATTGCAAGTGGATTTTAATGATATTAGAGCCTTCCGAATGATCTGAAATTTTAAAGATATAACTGTTGCAATATTTTGTCGAGCCCTTTCAAATTTTAGGAAAATCGGATGCATAGTTTAATTACAGGGACAGTCAAAATTTTTCTTTAGATTACGGCCAATGGGAAAAATTATTGCAAGTGCATTTTAATGATATTACAGCCTTCCGAATGGTCTGAAATTTTAAAGATATAATTGTTGCAAAATTGTGTTGAACTATTTCAAATTTTAGGAAAATCGGATGTATAGTTTAATTACAAGGCCAGTCAAAAGTGTTCCGTTACATTACGGGGAATGGGAAAAAAATATTGGAAGTGCATTTTAATGATGTATCAGACTATGCGCTTTATGAAGTGCAAAAAATTATACATTCAGTACAATATGTGGTGCAAAAAATAATTATAAAACTAGTTATAGTACGAACGCACCTCATTTGCCACGTTTGACGAGCAATTTCCAACTTGTTGTAATGAAAGCTACCTAAAAGACCAATTTACCTGTATTATAAACTCATTGTGCTATCTTTATCTCATATGCCTTTTCGTAGCTTTTTTGTTGTTATTCTTAGTGGAATATAATATATAAAAGTAGAAATACTGAAATTTGGGAAAATTATAAAATTATATTAAATTCTATGTTCATTGCCTTTAGCATGTACACACTTCGTGAACTTTTGTCATTAATGATTGCTTATTATCTTACCTATGCATTTCACCGCCAACAGCTTATTTCGTTAGTGTAACTGTCCAATAAGGATTTAAAACTGTTCGAGGATTGCTCGATTGAATAAATAATATAATTAAGAAAATAACATTTTCCAATTTATATTATGTAGTAAACATGCATATATTATTATTTTTTTGTGCAAAGGATTTTAAACCGTCAAATAGGGAGAATTTTATTACACATATTTATAATATCCTATAATTTTTTTAATGTAGGGACTATATTTAAATTAATATTTATTAACCCTCTAAGTGTTTGGGGCGTAATATTCCGTTCACTAAGCTCCAGCTATCACAGCAATACAAGCAATATTTAAGATAATATAATTCAATAGATTTAACGAATTTTAAATATGTATATTGAAGAACGATTAATACTCTCAAGGATTACATTCATATTTGTAATTGAGTTTTTTTTTTATAATGTTGAAAGAATCATATTTTCTTAGCATATAAAACAAAATTCAAAGAAAACAGCGTTGCAATTTTACCCTTTTGGAAGACGCTCGGAGGATACTAATTGAACTACAAATTTATAACTCCGTTTTCTTTTCAATTCATTTCATTAACTCTTTTATGCAGTTCATTTTATTTCATAGACAACTATACTAAACATTTAACGTTCTGATGCCCCATATGCGTATTCATACTCAAAGATTATATGAAAAAGTATAAATCATTTAATACTAATTTCAACAAAAATACTTTTCGTTAAAATCATTAATTATTAAAAATAGCGATTAAGCAATGAAAAAAGATTTAATTTAAAAGTTTTAATCTAATTAAACCTCAAAAATTCTATTAACATGCAATTTATGATATGTCAGCATATCAGAAAGCTTATTTTTGCTCATTTTTTTATCTTTACTTTCAAACGGAACGTAAATCAAGAACCTTTGATAAATGCATATAATATTTTAATAAACAGATTATTGTAGAATAAATAATAATTTATAGGTTTGAAATGCAAACTTATGTGTGAATAGTTATTAAAAATTTCTACAAATATAACTAAACTTTGTAGCATTTTTTTCTTGTATTAATGAGTGTTTATAAGAAAACACTTTATTGAAACTTTTTGACATAAAAACATTTTGCAGGACTTATATAAACTAAAAGCAATAATTATATTACATATTATTTTAAAAACAATCAATGCAATTTAAAATTTAATGATCAAAATGAAAAACGTAACAGTCGGCATGGTTCTCAATCTTTGATATACCTTATATATCCTGCGTAAATACGAGTTAGGTTCCCTTAGAAAGACCTCACGGAGGGCAATTCCTCCCTCGTGCCTATATCCCGCGAGTAGATAAATGACCGTCAAAAAACAACCCAACCCGTAAATACCCGTGTATAAGCCGAACCCTAAATTCGAGAAAAAAATACACTGCATACCAGTATTTTCGTGCAGCTATATTCGCCTTATTTAATATGAGCAAAATCTGCATTTAGATAAGACGAATATAACTTTTTTTAAATATTGGTATGCAGTTTGTTTTTTACCTCTCTAATTTGGGGTCGGGTTATACACGAGTATATACGGTGCACTTTTGTCAACTTTACACACTGGGCTTTGAACTTTACAGGGCATTGTTATACAGGTTTAACCATAGCACAAGAAACTATCCACGACACTAAACTGGGAATCAATCGTGCAGCGGGTAGATGTAAATACAAACGTTACAAATTAAGCTCAATGTTATGAAACTCTTAGAAAAGGGAAAGTCTTTTCCCAAAATTTATAAAACACAATTCACTTAACTCAGCTCCAAATGGCCTATCCGTTCGTTCTGAAGGAACCTAAGAAAGTGACTTTAGTAAACAACATCGCTGTAAATAGAATCTCGTGGAACCGCACGTTTCTCTTTATTTCAACTTGAAATCTCGATGCCTTACCAAACTCGCGAAAATTCCCATTTGATTAATCTATCCAAGGTGCTAGTCGAAACCTCTTCTTGAAGTTAACACTTACATCAATATCACTAGTGAACCCTTAAAACCGAGGGCGCGGATCTTTCCAAATCCAAAGTATAAACACTTCCGTACTGTATATAGCTACAACATAACCATCATTACATACTAGACATATCATTACAAAAAATAACTGTGATAATCAAATTTCCGTAGCCTTATCTTTGCGTAACTTAAAGAAACGGCAGAAAATGTCTGATTCATGAACATTTGTTTGACTTCCGAGCACCGCTTTAAGATCAGACTTGTGAGTCTTTCGGGAAGATAATCGATATACAAATGTACAGATTACTCAACTATTTCAAAAATATTTTGCACATTGCAATGAATGCAATCTTTCTGGATACCTTGTGATGAGTGTTTCTTTTTCAATTAATTCAATTTCTAACTATTAAGAACATATTATTGACTAAATTACTGTACCAACCGAATGGACGAAACATTTTTAATGTATAGATGCACAATATTTCATTAAACTTCCGTAGAATGATTTATACTTTTATTAAAATACACTATACGTGAAACCCCGATTTAACGTAACCCGTATTTAACGATTCCTCGCATATAACGTCCTTATTCATTAGTCCCAATTAATTTCCTGTACTCGTAATGTTAAAAAATCCCGGATTTAACGTTATCACTTTCAAATATTTCCCCCATTTAACGTTTTTCAGAAGGAAAAAAAATCCAGTAAAATTTCCTTTAATGGAAGTTCTGTTGGAGTAAAAAAAAAAAAAAAAGCATTCAAAATCAATAGGTTCAAAACTCGGAATACTCCATCTCTTTGTTTTCTTTGCCAACTGCAGGTGCAACATTCACATTCCCCTCCCCTTCTTCCATTCGCGCCGCTTTTATCTGATTGTATTCTGCTTACTAGAGCTCAGAAGCAGGGTAACTCGGCTCACGAGCAACCAATAGCAGTTTACTAATGTTAAACTATCGCCAACTTATGACATACAACAAAAAATGGTTCTGTAGTAAAATAATTTGGAAAATTTGATAATTCTTTAGTAATTCTGTTTTTTATAAATTAATTTAACCTGGTAAAATGTTTGATTAAGTTTTCTTTCATTGTGATGAGTTTCAAATAAAAAATAGTAAAATTTATTCTTAGCAAGCAACTTAAAATAATAATAGTAGTAAGTGGAACAGGAACTAAGAAATTTTGATCATGAGGGTGGGGTGGGGGAGAAGAGTTCCATAAAATCTCCATGAAAGTCAAATTTTAGTTTTTTACTTTTTATGTTCATGTGTTTAAAATCATGCGTTCTAATGTAACTACTCCATAATGGAGTAGTGGTATTAGAACATTTCTTTAAAAAATCGAAAAAAGGTGAAAATGCGCAAAAAGCGTTCTAAAAAATGTCCTAAATGGCAATTTCTACGCTATCTCAGGAAGTACCAAACATATACAGTACATATACGGTACACTTTTGTCAACTTTACACACTGGGCTTTGAACTTTACAGGGCATTGTTATACAGGTTTAACCAAAGCACAAGAAACTATCCACGACACTAAACTGGGAATCAATTGTGCAGCGGGTAGATGTAAATACAAACGCTACAAATAAAGCTCAATTTTATAAAACTCTTAGAAAAGGGAAAGTCTTTTCCCAAAATTTATAAAACACAATTCACTTAACTCAGCTCCAAATGGCCTATCCGTTCGTTCTGAATGAACCAAAGAATGTGACTTCAGTAAACAACATCGCTGTAAATAGAATCTCGTGGAACCGTACGTTTCTCTTTATTTCAACTTGAAATCTCGATGCCTTACCAAACTGGCGAAAATTCACATTTGATTAATCTATCCAAGGTGCTAGTCGAAACCTCTTCTTGAAGTTAACACTTATATCAATATCACTAGTGAACCCTTAAAACCGAGGGCGCGGATCTTTCCAAATCCAAAGTATAAACACTTCCGTACTGTATATAGCATTTCGCATGATTTATTTTAAAAAAAGAAAGCCGCAAAACATTTTTAAATGATTTTTGAAAACTCAGACACTTAAGGGTTAAGTTATGTTTAAAACATTTCTCGGATTGGAGTTTGTTTTAACCGTTTAGACGCCGAATTATGAAGTAGATCGAACTGGTACTTAAATTTGCTTAATTAAGTATACTTATAGAACCCTTATAAGTAATTAATAAAAACATTTAAAGAAAAAAAAATTTCATATGGATTTTTTAGATGTTCCCAAATGGGAACATTGGCGTCTAATGAGTACTTTTCTTATAGGTTTTGAAGATTTTCTTTTTACAAAAATCAAATGAACGAAAAGGCATAAAAATAAAAGATTATGAAAATATTTGGCAATTTAAAAATAATTTACATTAAAATTGTTTACCTTTTTATTTTTACAGCTTTTTATCCAATTTATTTGCCATGATATAAGGGAAAACAATCTTTATGCAACCTCTTGTCACACTCAACACACATGTTGCGGCAGTTTTTTTGGCAAAGAGCACAGCGTCCTTGTGACGCAGATATCAGATAATGATTATCAGTTTTTCTAAGTTTATTTTGAACATGCATTTTTGGTCCAGGTTGAGATATAAGTTTTGGTTTGGAACGCAGTAAGTTCATCGTAATATCTCGACGAAATTCTGAATGTGACATTGAATTATTTCCATGAATGTCTCTATAAATTATCCAAGATGCTGTTGCAGCAATATTTAGAGCGTTTGCAAATAAATTCCAGTACCATTTTTTATTTCGTAGCTTCGGTCTGTACGATGAAAGAAGTTTATCCAGAACATCAACTCCACCCATACCTTCATTGTAATATCTTATAAGAGCAGGTTGTGGAACATCAATTTTCTTTTTTGCCGATTTAGAATATATCTTTGTGTTTGAAATAGGTTCATGCGTTTGATGATTAGAGGCAACTGTCACAACTGCATTGTCATTCCACCGGCAAATGAATACAGTTCCATCACTACGGTAATCCATTGCTCCCCTGGTCTTTTTGGCCAAGTTTTTATTGTCTAGTAAAGGACATTGCCGAATGCGGTTACTTCGGATTGTACCTGTAGCTCTAATTCCAGAGTCTGCCAATTTTTTTAATAAGTTATAAGATGTAAAAAAGTTATCGAAATAGATTTCGTGCCTGCCCGGATCTGTAACTGTGGATATTAGCTGCGTCACGACATCCTCACCCAGAAGCATTCCTGTAGACTCAATCTTCCTTCCAGAATAAATTTCCATCGCATACGGATATCCAGACGAGGAACATAACATCCATATTTTAAACCCGAATCTTATGGGTTTACCTTTTACAAACATTTTGCAAGTGTGGTGTCCATAATAAGGTACCATAGATTCATCTATGCTCAATTTTTTATGGAAAGTTCCAAACTGACGCAAATTTTTCCCCAATTCTTCATAAATTGGAGCTATTTTCCCAAGTTTATCACCTGGCTTCAATTTAGAATTATCATTTAAGTGAAAAAACTTTTTGATTGTACGGAAATGGCTTCTTGACATGACTGTTGGAACAATATCAACTTTCAAATCTTCAGCAGTGCTCCAATAATAATCTTCTTTTGGCACCCAATAGTAACCACTCAAGAGGAGCAATCCTAGAAACTGAGCAATATCTGTATCGTCAATGGCAATTATCTCTCCTTTTTGACTAGCGTATAACTTTGTCATGCATGCTAATGTTCCGATATAGTCTTTAGGCAAAATTTTATCAAAAATTTGAATAGGATCCAAATCTTGTAACTCTGGAAAATCAATTTTTAAATCACCTGGTTCCTCATCAAGAAATGTATGATTAAATTCTTTTCTCTTACTCCATCTTGCTTCATACAGTTTAATTTTTTTTCTTGCAGAAAAATCATCATCACCTTTACCCATGCTCTCTGCTTCTGTTCTTGTGTGTGATGTTGATGGCGCATCACAAGTCTCATCTTTACGCAGAATATCCAATTCTCCCGTCACATCCGTCGGAATAATTTCCCCTAAATCTTCATCATTGATATCCTCATTTTCTGTTATATCACCACTTTCATTTGGCGGAATAATGCATATATCAACATCTGAATTATCAGATTCATCTGAATTTAGCGTATCGAAATATTCGAGAGCTTCTTCCACAGTTTTAAAACGCTTAGCGTGATCCATAATCAACAAAATAAGCCCACAACAGAAACACAGAGCAACTTATTCCTTTCTAAGCGTGAATTTTCCTTCCTTCTTTCCTGAAACACGTGGGGAAAGGAACTCAACTTTGACCTTTCGGCACATCTGATAAGAAGACAGGGGTAAATAAAATTCTCCTCTAATCTACGTCATAAAGCTACAACTGTGACTCACTTGTTTATGTTTGTCGGTTGTACTCAGCAGAAATAGATATCCTTTAGCAAGAGGTGACATCAATGCAGGCAGTAGGAAACATAGAAAATGAAATACTGAAAGTTGAAATTTTTATTTTTTGTTGGGGGGAGGGGAGGGGCGAGGCGGTTTGGGATAAACTTGAATCTTATACTAATAAACCATCTTTTCACTCAATTATACCTTGCTTTCATGCAGAAAATACCTGTACAATATCACTCAAATCAGTTAATTGCATTGAGTTTAAACATATAAAAAAAGTTCATGGCAAACGCCAATGTTCCCAAATGGGAACATCGTAATATATTTCTTCATATTTACTCAACTATACCCTTTTTTATGATTTAATTGTATTCTACATATTGTTTTAAGGTTACTATTTCATAACTCACATGAATTTAAAAATATTTTATATTTTATATATTCTTTAAAAAATTTACAATTTATCAATATGAAATATGGCAAAATTTGCAAATTTGAACATTTTTTTCGATATAAAAAAACAAAAGTATCCCATTTTAACACATTTCAAAAAATCAATCATATTTTTAAGTTTATGAAATAAAAATCTCATAAAGGTATCTTTAAAATTAAATTTTTGAAGATTTTTTTAAATTGATGTTCCCAAATGGGAACATTGGCGTTTAAACGGTTAATAATATTTAAAAAAGGCATTTAGCATTAGAAAACCCAAATGTTACATCTGTTTATATCGAAATTACTTTCCCAAATAATTTCCCTTTTTATGTCTAAAAATGAAATTAGTTGATGAATCCAAGTATAATAACAAATTTTGCTCTTAACCCTTATCGGACGATAGCTTTTTATGCATTTTGCGTGACTAGTATATATTCGAAAGGCTGCGTAGACAACTATTTTTTATATTATATTCAAACCACTATATTTAAAAAAAATAATTTTTTTTGTATATTTCTCTGACAAATACTGTCAAAGTACAAGTCGAAGTAATGCTAAAAAAGTCTGCAAACCGAATAAAATACGTGTAAGTAATGCTGGTTCCGAATGGGTTAATCATCTCTGTATGTGAATACTGTGTGTAACTTTAAGATTGAAGACGAATAGTTTTCCTTTTCACATTTTTATATCACACAACACACAAATGTTACAAACAATTACAAACACTGAAAAACATGTAGAATGATGAGGTGACTTTGGGGTAATAACCCGCTGTTACAACAAGTGACGTTCGTAAAACATATTTTTGGGGAATACTCCCGCTATAAGAAACAGAATAATTGGGGATAAGACCCGCTCGAATACACAACGTGCCGCAATGGCAGCTAAAGAACAACATACTCTTTACTTGGGGATAAGACCCGCTCGAATACACAACGTGCCGCAATGGCAGCTAAAGAACAACTGAACTGGGTCACATGACCGCAAAGCTACGGAGCTCGTTCGGCATGCGCACAAGGTCCGAACTTGCCGCCCCGCGTTGCAATGTGCGTAGCACATTCAAAATATTAAAAATACACTATAAATACAAGAACTAAGTAAAATACCAATACCATAAAATAATATTACAATACAAATACAATAATAATAAGTTGCAATAACAAGGACTATACAATACAATAAAATTAAATTCTTTGTTACAAAATTAAGCTATTTTCTAAAAATAGTTCGATGTATTCTTAAGAAAAGTTGAATGTAAAATAACATGTAAATCTAAGGTGCACTTTAAAATAAGTAGACAATGAGAAAAGGTATGTACATTAGGTTTCATTAATGGGCAAGACACACAATCTAGATATGGATCTAAGAAAGATATTTGAGGCTGTTTTAACCTTTGCAACCCTAACATTACCATCCTTTCCTGGTATAACCTCTAAGATTCGTCCTAGCATCCACTTACAGGGAGGTAAATTGTCCTCCTTTATGACTACCATCGCCCCTGGTTTGATGTTTTCCCCTTTTACCTGCCATTTTGAACGATTTTGGAGATGACTCAAGTAATTTAATTGCCAATTTCTCCAAATTAATTGGACGAATTTAGTGATTCTCTGCCACCTAGATAATCTCGATTCTGTGATATCAATCAACTGAGGTTCTGGAATGGCATCGATAGGCCGACCAATTAGGAAATGGCCTGGTGTCAATGCATTAAAATCATTTATATCGGTCGATAACGGAGTTAAGGGACGCGAATTTAGTACCCCTTCGATTTGGGTGGTGACTGTTTGGAATTCTTCCATAGTCAATCTAGCACCTTTTAATGTTCGTTTAAGATAATACTTGAAAGATTTTACACCAGCCTCCCATAAACCACCGAAGTTGGGCGATCTAGGAGGAATGAAATTCCATTCAATAGCTTCTGAAGTAAGGTAATTAGCTAATTTTTCATCCGGTCTACGAACTAACTCATGAAGTTTGTGCAATTCAGATTTAGCACCCCTAAAATTCGTAGCATTGTCTGTCATAATAGAAGCGCATTTTCCTCGCCTTGAAACAAAGCGTTTAAGTGCGGCGATAAACGCATCAGAAGTTAGATCCGTTACTATTTCTAAATGAATAGCCTTTGTTACTAAGCAAACGAAAATCGCGACATAAACCTTATGAAAAATCCCTTTTCTTTGATTTTTATATTTAATCTCAAAAGGGCCGCAAAAATCGGCTCCTGTATGGTTAAACGTAAAATTTGGGGTTACTCTTTCCGATGGGAGGTCACCCATGATTTGTTTAGCAGTAACTGGGTTGTTCCTAAAACAGACAACGCAATCATGCACTACTTTTCGCGCTAAATTTTTTCCACTTACGGGCCAAAACCGCATTCGTACGTAATGGATCAAAGTTTGGGGACCAATATGAAAATACTTCCTGTGAAAATGCTCAAATATGAGTTTTGTGAGCTTATGGCCTTTCGGCAAAATGATTTGATGCTTCTTATCAAAGTTTAAATCTGAATTTTCCAACCTACCGCCTACTCTTAAGATATTATCTTGATCCAAAAAGGGGGATAAACATTTAATTTTACTGGAAGGGGGAACCCTTGATTCCTGTTTTAAACCCTTAATCTCTTCCTGAAATTCTGCATTTTGTACTAATCTAATTAGATAAACTTCTGAATTTTTTATTTCTGGGGTTGTGAGGCTGCCTCTGCGCCGGTCTGCTAACTTACATTTGCAATTGTGAAAAAACCTATAAACATATGCCAGTATGCGAAGAATACTATAGTATTTACCACGTATGTTGAGAAAAAAATTTACTTCTTCAGGATTCCTGAAAAGAGAAAGAGAAATATTAGAATTGAAATCATTACAGTTATTTTTATATTTTGATTTAGTCTCTGGAATGTAATCTGTTTCTGGCACAGAAATAGTTTCTTGCTCAGTCACTAAGTCATCAGCTGCTGGGAATTTTGGTCCCCTAAACCACATTGGATTCTCTACAAGGGAATTAACACTCGCACCTCTGGTCAAGAGATCGGCAGGATTGTCCTTGCTAGAGCAGTGATACCAAGAGTTCGAATCTGAAAGTGCATTAATCTCTATGACACGGTTAGCCACAAACTGCTTCCATCGCTTTGATGATCCTTTGATCCAGAATAAGGTTATTTTGGAATCCGTCCAATAGTACACTTTCGATGTGATTTTTTGATCTAGGATGGGTTTTACTTTATTGGTCAGTCTTTCACTTAGTAAGGCTCCGAGAAGTTCTAGCCGAGGCAGAGTTATCTCCTTTATCGGTGCAACACGACTCTTTGAATTCACGAGATTGACTTCCACACCACTCTCTCTTTTTATTCTCAGATAAATTGCAGATCCATACGCTATTTTACTAGCATCAGAAAAGGCGTGTATTTCTACAGCTATTACTTGATTCAAGCAACCAAGAATTTTCCTCAGAATTTTTAATTCTGCTAAATTTGGAAGTTCTTCGAGCCACTTTAACCATTTTTCGTGCACATTAGTTGGTAACAGTTCATCCCATGCTGTCTTCTTTAGCCATAGTTCTTGGAACAGGCATTTTATTCTAATGGTGAATGGCGTCAGCATGCCTAACGGATCGAAGATTTTACCAACTGCTTGCAATAGTAGACGTTTTGAGCTTTTTTGCGATGACAAGAATTCTATTAAACTTTTGACTTCGAATGTCAGACAATCTTCTTCTGTTTTCCAGGACATTCCTAATACCTTGCTTAGATTGCTTCCTAGGCTTATTGCAGCATGTTCTGTTTGAATATTTAAACCTTCCTTTTGCCAGCACTTCAGTAACGCTTCATCATTTGTTATCCATTTTCGGAGAATCATTCCTGCTTCAGACATTATTTTGTTAGCATTCAGGGAAACATCAAGAGTTTCTTGCAGCGTATCTTCGCCAGATATAAAATCGTCCACATAAATATATTTATCGAGTAGGGGAACAGTTCTTCGGTGTAGGTTCGTAAACCGCTTGATGTGCTCCTTTATGGTAGCAGATAGGAGGAATGGAGAGGCATTGACTCCAAAAATAACACGTTTGAATCTGAAGACCTTGAAAGATTTTAAACTATCATCATACCACAGAAAACGGACAGAATCCCGATCTTTTTCAGCTAGTGAGATTTGAAGGAACGCCTTCTCGATATCAGAAGAAAAGGCGATTTCGTATAATCTGAAGTGGATTAAAATATCAAATAGAAGTGGATTTAAGTTGGTGCCGGACCATAAACAATCATTAAGGGACAAATCATTGTTATCATGAGAGCTGGCATCGAAGACGAGTCGGACCTTTGTAGTAAGTTTATCTTCTTTACTGACCGCATGATGGGGCAAATAATAAACTGCCCTGTCTAAAACAGGTTCATTTTCTTGCACCTGCTCTATAATTCCTTGCTTTAAATATTCCGTGATTATTTCAGAATATTGTCGAAAAAGCTCTGGGTTTCGATAAAATTTTCTTTTTAGACCTTCCAAACGCTGTTTCGCAACATTAAAATTATCATTTAAATCCTTCCAGTCTTTTTTCCACGGTAACTGAACTTCATAACGATCGCCTACAAATTTGACAGTTTTATCGAATATTTGTTGTGCTTGATCAGTTTCCGATATTTTCGGATCATCATGTTTTATGCCTATAGACTCAAGCTCCCAAAATTGTTTTAAATTATCATTTATTTCATCGAAATCTCTAACGAAATTGCACATAGTAATATTGTTTGTTTGCGTGTTCTCCTCTAGCGCCCCAGTTGGGATCCATCCAAAAACAGTGTCTTGCAGAAAAAGTTTATCATTTATCTTAACTGAATTATGCTTTAAAATTCTATAAAATAATTCAGCGCCAACCAATGCGTGAATTTTTCCAGGTTTGAAAAATGTGGGGTCTGCCAATTCCACAGTATTCGGTAAATTAATGTCCGATACATTTAATTGCTTTGATGGAATTACATCCGTGATTTTGGGAACAATTAAGAAATCTATATTCTCCCTGAAAGAGCCATCTTCGTTTGTAATTACACTCGAAATTTTATTTTTTACATTATAAGTATAACCGTTTAATCCTGTAACGGGTACATTAATTATCCTTTTTTTAAATTTCAGCATGTCAGCGCAATCCTTAGTTAAAATATTGACATTGCTAGCATTATCCAAAATTACTCTAAACCTTCGTTTATTTCCGAAATTATCTTCTATAAAAACAAAGCATGTACTCAATAAAGTTGATTTTCTTTCTTTACTTATATTATTCAAGGTCTTTAAAGATTCATTATTTATCGAAATGTTTTCCGTTTCTCTATTTACCGCACCTGCAAGAGGGGAGGAAATTTGGGGGGAAGCCAATTCATTTTTGGATTTATTTTTTTTATCTCGATGAAGCGATGAGCTGTGTCGCAATCCACAGGTATTACAATTATATTTTGAAATGCAAGAATTTACGAAATGAGAATTATTCAAATAATTAATACACAGTTTATTTTTCTTCACAAAATCGTATCGTTCAGAAACATTCATTTTTAGAAACTGAGAACATTTGTTCAAATTATGAAAAGCCAATTTACACAGAATACAAGTTTTTCCATTTTATTTATCATTCGAATTTAGCATGAAATTTTTTTGTTTGTTCAAAAGAGGAATGTTTTTGTTTAAGGGTTTTGAAACAGAGTATCTATTTACGCTTTCTAACGTAGAACTGCGGTTTTCCAAAAATGACATTAATTCATTAAATTGCGGGTATTCTGATTTTTTAATCGAATATTCAAATAATTTTCGAGATTCCTTATCTACCTTTTGCAATATAATATTGATAAGGATAGCATCAGACAGATTGTTTTGTTCATATTGTAATACTTTTAAGGCCCTCAAATTTTTATTTACACAATCAATAAAGGATCTCAATTCTTTAGAAGACTCGTAATGTATTTTTTCATAATTAATTATGGCTGATAAATGAGTGTCAATGAGCAAACGTTGATTTTCGAATCTTTCAGTAAGTGCTGTAAACAATGACTCAAAGGAATCGTCTGGGCTCTCTAGTTGTTTTGCTTCATTTTTTAGCGATGCTCGCAAATAAAACAGCTTCTGAGCGTCATTTAACTTGGCATTATTGATAATTAAATTTGTAAATTGTACTTTAAAGATTGACCACTCTTCATATTTACCATTGAATGTTGGTAGTGGGATTGCAGGTAACTTAACTTTAATATTATTCAAACTTATAGATTCAATACTATCAGCATGCACATTTATTTCAGAAACTTTAAGATTTTTAAGAAATAGGTTGAGACTTACCTCAAGTTTCTCGAGACGATCTTCGAGTTCATCTAACTCGTTTTCGATATCTGGTAAGTCCTTAATATCAGGGATATCATAATATTTATCCCGTATTTCCGATACTTTTGCTTGAAGCTCAGGTAATTTTCGAATCTTTATTTCGAGCTCGGTACTCGAGTAATTAATTTCGTCTGTATTATCTTTTACGAAATTTTCTAATTTCGTTATAGCACCTTTTAGAGCACCTTTTGTTCTATTTAATTTTTCCATAGCAGCTATTTCGCTGCGAAATCGACGGACCACAACAATGTATGTGAATACTGTGTGTAACTTTAAGATTGAAGACGAATAGTTTTCCTTTTCACATTTTTATATCACACAGCACACAAATGTTACAAACAATTACAAACACTGAAAAACATGTAGAATGATGAGGTGACTTTGGGGTAATAACCCGCTGTTAGAACAAGTGACGTTCGTAAAACATATTTTTGGGGAATACTCCCGCTATAAGAAACAGAATAATTGGGGATAAGACCCGCTCGAATACACAACGTGCCGCAATGGCAGCTAAAGAACAACATACTCTTTACTTGGGGATAAGACCCGCTCGAATACACAACGGGCCGCAATGGCAGCTAAAGAACAACATACTCTTTACTTGGGGATAAGACCCGCTCGAATACACAACGTGCCGCAATGGCAGCTAAAGAACAACTGAACTGGGTCACATGACCGCAAAGCTACGGAGCTCGTTCGGCATGCGCACAAGGTCCGAACAATCTCAACACACATATGCATTAAGCTATTCATTTTTTAAGTATAACATAAAAAATGTTTGATGGAATGGCTGTAATTTCAGATTTACACAATTGAAGTTTCTAGAAATCAATTTCATATGAATGATTTAATAAGTTATAGCAGAAAATGACCCTTTTAAAGGAAAAAAATTAATTTTATATAACATTTTCATAAAGCTCCGATATTAATTTGCGCCGGAACTCACAGGAGTTCAGCTCCATTACTTCTGTGTTTTTATTACATATTTAAATATTGATCGGAATTCACCGGAGTTCATAAATGCAGGGCTCCGGAGATCTGTACAATAGTGATTCCAAAAAACGGAAGCCTAAATTAACATTCCCTTTCCCTCCCATCTCAAATTTTTTGCATTATGGTCTGTGAAAATACTTATATGTGGCGTAGTGTGTCCCACACGTCGGAGATGGAGATGAAACGGCAAGTAAGATTTTCGGAAAACATTTCTTATAAACGTTTTTGCTTGTTATTCATTCTTTATATATTTAGTAGGGGGCTATGCCCCCAGCAAGCCACGCTTGCCAACCCCCGTTCAGACACTGAAGAATCTAAAAGAACGCTAATCTGACGCTTTTAAAAAGATTAGAGAAGATTAAATTATACTGAAAAAACCTGTAGCGATCTCCCTGTAAACGGGTTTGCATTCAACTCCCTTTGATTGCAAGAATTTAAGGCAAAATCAGTTGCTGTTAAGACATCCAATGGATTTTTTAGAGTTTGATTCACAATCTGTTGCCTGTTATATCTAAAATCTGTCGTCAAACTATAAGATTAAAGGCCAATAATGGTTGATCGTAAATGTCACATTCACTTGACTTTAAGGAAGTTGCACGTGTTTACGCCATCAAGTGATTTTAGGTAGTTTCGTAAGAAATACTACCTATTGCAGTGGTTACCATGGTGCGACTTTTGAAAAATTCCTTCATAACTTTTCATTATATGACCCTAGGAACCCAAAACCACCCCCACTTAAAAAGTTTATATATATATATATATATATATATATATATATATGTATGTACTAAATTTTGTCCGCACGATAAAAGTCGCAATTATGCACAAATCGTTTTCAAACTCGCCAACAACTTTGAGATGGCTAATATCTCGGCGGGGATTGAAAATGGGCAAAATCGGCCCAAGGGAATGGAAATGGGGGGGGGGGTTAAAAAATTTGAATACCGTCTTAACAAGATTCTGATAAAACCAGCTCTTACACAACAATGACAGGAAAAAATAAAAAACATCCCTGCCGGCTCGGGCCTACAGGCGGAGGTAGATTTCGATGTTAAGTACTAAATTCTCCAACAAAACTTAAATCAAGATTAGAGATAAAACCCAGTTTCTTCACAAAGAGCGAGCTGTAAGGAGCTAAACTTTTTGTGAAAATTGTAATATACACGAATACACACACACATACATATGGAATAGGTTTAAAAAATGGCTACAAAAAATTCAGAGAACCTTAAAGTGTTAAAATATGTTAATATATTTCCATAGTCGAGTTTTTATCATGTTTTAATACGTTTCTTCAAACTTACATGGCGTTACATATTCACCTGCTGAGGTCCATTATATTTCCAATATGACGCAATATACATATTTTTTTAATTCGTCAAACTATTTATTTTGAGTTTTCATGCTGAAATCTTGCTCTAGGAAACTTATGACGTAATATTCAATTTGTTTTCAATTTGTCAAACTATTTAATTTTACACGTGAAAATTTTGCAAAAGAAAAGTAATTGTTGTGGTGATAATTTTATTATTTGTTTTTTTTTAATTGTTGGCAACTGCTATAACGAAAAACTTTTATTTTTTTCCTGCCATTGTTGTGTAAGAGCTGGTTTTATCAGAATCATGTTAAGACAGTATTCAAAATTTTGAACCCTCCCCATTTCCACCCTCTTGGGCCGATTTCGCCCATTTTCAATCCCCGCCGAGATATTAGCCATCTCAAAGTTGTTGGCGAGTTTGAAGATGATTCGTGCATAATTGCGACTTTTATCGTGCGGACAAAATTTAGTACATACATACATATATATATATATATATATATATATATATATATAAACTTTTTAGGTGGGGGTGGTTTTGGGTTCCTGGGGTCCTATAATGAAAAGTTATGAAGGAATTTTTCAAAAGTCGCACCATGGTAACGACTGCAATAGGTAGTATTTCTTACGAAATCTACCTAATATTTTTCGTTATAGCAGTTGCCAACAAAAAAAAATAATAATAATATTTTCACCACAACAATTGCTTTTCTAATGCAAGAATTTCACGTGAAAAGTTAAATTAAATAAATAGTTTGACGAATTGAAAACAAATTGAATATTACGTCATAAGTTTTCTAGAGCAAGATTTCAGCATGGAAACTCAAAATGAAATAAATAGTTTGACGAATTAAATATATATATATATATATTGCGTCATATTAGAAATATAATGGACCTCAGCAGGTGAATATGTAACGTCATATGAGTTTGCAGAAAGGTATTAAAACATAATAAAAACCCGACTATGGAAATATTATCATATTTTAACACTTTGAGGTTTTCTGAATTTGTTTTAGCCATTTTTAAACCTATCCCATATACATGCGTGTGTGTATTCGTGTGTATTAGAATTTTCACAAAATGTTTAGCTCCCTAGAGTTCATTCTTAGTGAAGGAACTGGGTTTATCTCTAATATTGATTTAAGTTTTGTTGGTGAATTTAGTACTTAACATCGAAATCCACCTCCGCCTGTAGGCCAGAGCCGGCAGGGATTTTTTTACTTCGACGTTTTATTTTTATTTTTATTAATGTTATTTAAGTATTGCATGGCAGAGCAATACTTATTTATTTCCAGTGTCACTTCTCAATGTTAATTTAACATAGAAAAGCCTATGGAGATCATAACTTTTTCATTTTTTTCTTCCCACCTTTTTGTCCCTGATGCCAAACATTTTTTTATTCTTTACTAATTCTAATGATATTATAAATTTAAAGTGTAAAAACGTTTGCCCTCAAAACGAATGGTAAAATGCTTTGCATATGGGTAAATTATAACCCAGAAAGAAACATGGATTTTTTTTTTTTTTTTTTTTTTTTACATTATTCAGATATTTTTCTTAATAACTAGGGGGCTCGGCCCCCTACGAGCTACGCTCGCCAACCCCCCGGTCAGACACTGCAGTCTCTAAAAGCACGCTAATTTGATCGGCTTTAATTGAATTTTTTTGGAAGATTGAATTATAATAAAAAAAACAAAGGCGATCTCCCTATAAACGAGTTTCTATTCATTTCTCTTTGATTGGGGAATTTTACGGAAAAATCAGCTGCTGTTAAAAGATACAATGGCATTTCAAAATCATCTAATATAAAAGGAATTAAGTAAACAGAGTCTTTGTCTCCCGGTATTTTTTAACAAAGCGAAAAGAAAGTCCTTTTAAATAAAACATTTTAAATATATCTTTTTAATCTGACGTAATTTTCACCAAACTTTTCTTTCCCTTTTTAATATTCACGTGAAAATGCTTTTATTAGAAATGAAATATTATTTGCGCTGTCCAAAAAAAAAAAATAGTTGAAAAGTTCATCTCAAAATATGAAGTAAATGTCTCGCGCTATTTTTAAATTTAAACTACTATTTTGCAATATTATTTTTTGTTCATTTTACGTAATAAGTGTAATGTGACGTAAATGTGATGTAATTTCTCCTATTTAAGACTTCTAACGCATGTTAATGAATTTATTACTTTACAATATCCTTTCTCTGTTAAAATTCACGTGTAATTATAGATGAAGTAATTTTCAATAAGTTCCTGCTTTTTATACGTAATTATTTAATTCTAATTTGAAAGTTTTTCTTTTCTGTTTATAATAGTCACGTGTAAATAAATTTTTAATTTGAAGCAAACATTATTGTTTCCGTTGTTTATACAGTTTGGCAACAGGTTAAATTAGTACAATTTTCTGAAATAAGTAAAACAATATCTCTCGAAATGCTGAAAATTTGAATTTAAAATAGAAATGAAACCTCGAAAAATGAGTCAAATTAAAAAAATAAATTAATTCTGCACACCGGGAAATTATAACGTATAAAATGATCTAAAAAGTATTAAATTCCGATGTATAGTTTTTGCTCCTATAAAACTTTTTTAATGGAACGATTTTGTCCAACTTTAGCATTAAATATCTCTTAAAATAATTCTTCGATTTGAAAACTGTCTATATCAGCGTGTTTATCAAACATTTCTGTATAATACTACCGATTTTCATATTTTTGTATGCATTATTTTTCTTAATATTAACGAAGAAAGACCTCCGGTCACAAAAAATTCAAAACCGGCGGCGGCGGCGGCGGCGGCGGTGACAGCGGGAGTTACTTTTTTTTAGAATAGAGAGATTACAGATTTCTGTTTTTCAATTCCTACTATTAGTTCACACTCTTCCTATATTTACTTATATATCTTGTTCAAATTTTCAATCGTTAATAAAATATTTATTATTCATCCTATGAAGTTGAAATATTTTTTTTTAATTTGTACTGTATGGCAATTGATGTTAATAGTTTTTTCAAATATTATTTCATTAATTAAATTTTAATTAATTAATTTTAGTTTTATATGGGAGACAAAATGGCGACCATTGGTTATTGAAAAGCATTTAATGCATCTTCATGTCTATAAGGGGTGTTACCAGAGGGGGGGACCCTGTTCTGTCGCCAAATACCGTCAAGTTTTTCGCCAACTTGGTGATATACCGCCAAAAGTGACGCCAACTTGCCGATATCTCTAAAATTTCGCCAAATCGCCATAGACTTCCATTGTAAACCTACTTGCTTATAGAAAATCAACAAATTGGGATATTTTAATGCAACAAAAGCTAATATTAGCTTAAGGGATTATATTAAATTTTTCTTTGACGACCTAAGTAGGAATTTACTTTAAATACAAAATTTTTATATTACTTGTTTTATTGAGAATCAACGGACATTTTTCATAGAAAATGTAACATTTTTTTCTTCATTGTTGCAAAAATTTCAAAACCCGTAATAATAATTTATTTCTTTTTAGTTGAAACATTTATTCCACGTGAAATATTAAATTGAACTAGTTTTTTTTTTTTTTTCAAGAATTAAAGGGGTGAATATGGCATCATAGTGGAAATTAAAAGGATATTTTTAGAATAAGTTTTTGCTTTGATGGTCAAGTTTCAAATGGATAGCTATTTTTACGCAGGTGGCGAACGTACTCAGAAACTACATAACTTAAATTTTAAAATGTATTTTTTTTCCGAGATGAGAACTATTTATACCCCTTAGGTATAAATAGTTAGGTAACTATAACTTAGGTTAACTTAGGTAAACTCAACTAACTTACTACAGTAACTACTTAGGTACTTTCTTAACTTAACTTAGGTAATAATTAGGTAAATAATTAACTTAGGTTATAATTTTCTGATGTGTTTACATCAACCCTTGGGAGAGAATAAGGTAGCAAAATTTAAGTAAAACTTTTATTTTTTAAAGTCCCGGACCTATTTTGATGTTTAATAACTCATAAAATAACAAAGATAGATTAAAATTAATAACATAAATGGTTAGATAGACTGAAAATGTTTCATGACCCTTGTCAATGAACTTGCACGTGTCCCCCCTTCGTCGCACGGAGAATATAAAGTCGATAGTCAATTTCACGCCAGGTAGCGGCAAGCATGTCGGCATCCACAGAGGCTATTGCGGCTGTAATTCTGGCTTTTAAGTCATCAATGTTCAACACTCTCCTCCTGTAAACATTGTCCTTTACAAATCCCCAAAGGAAAAAGTCCAGCGGCGTTATATCAGGTGATCTGGGTGGCCAAGGATTTGGACCTCCTCGCCGAATCCATCTTCCTGGAAAATGGTCATTCAAAGAAGTACGAACGATGGTACCCCAATGAGGTGGTGCACCATCTTTTTGCAAAATGACATGTGGCTGAAGCTTTTCTAGTTGTGGAAATACGAAGTTTTCCAACATTCCTAAGTATACGACTGATGAGACCGTCTCTTCTGTAAAAAAGAAAGGTCCAATGACTTGGTCGTGCATTAGTCCACACCACACGTTAATCTTTGGGGAATCCCTTACTGCCTCACGGTATTCATGAGGTTTTCAGATCCCCATATGCGCACATTATGGCGATTAACAATGCCAGAAACATGAAAGGATGCTTCGTCGGAGAACATTATGCGCTTCAGAAAATCAGCATCATCTTCTATTCTCCTTAGCATATCTGTTGCAAAGGCCATCCTCCTAGGCCTATCGCGCGGTTCCAAAACTTGAACAATTTGAACTTTGTTTGCATGCAGTCTTAATTTTTTCTTAATAACCTTCTACACCGTCAAAATTGGCATGTCCTTGTCCAATTCTCTTGCCGCTGATCTCACAGATCTTCTAGGATTGTGTAAAAATGTCTCTCCGACACGCTCAACATCAAAATCACTTGTGCAGGGACGTCTGGAACGTTTTTTATCTGCGATACTTCCAGTTTCTAGAAAATTCTTTATCCACCGCAAGATGCTGCTTTTGGATGGAAGATCTTTTTGGTAAATTCTTCTGCAATTTCTCTGTGCTTGCACTATCGATTTTGGTCCTATGAACCACCATAAAATCTGTGATTTCTCTTGTGGTGTATGCATTCTCCTTAATATCCGCTCGAATAAAATATCACATATAAAAGTAACATAGAACCAACACATCAAAAGTAAACATAACATTGCAATAGTTGCCAAAAACAAAAGAGAGAACAATGCAATTAATAGGCAGACGATATTTAGAAAAGTACAGATATTTAGGCTGGAAAGTGAAATTATCCGAAATTAACAACACGCGCAGACAATATTTACAAAAGTAAAGATATTCAAACCTGAAAAGGAAAATATATGAGTTATTCCATCAATAAATGCCATAAGTTTGTTTATATCTTCATTATTTTATGAGTTATTAGACATCAAAATGGGTCAGGGACTTTATAAACACCCTGATTAGCAGTAAGGATTCAACGCAATTTATTTTTGCATTCATAGCGTTACTGAGTGGGAAATAGGATATCTAAATTTAAGTGAAGTTAATCTATACTAATCTATACTAATATTATAAAGATGTAAAAAATTGTTTATTTGTAGGAGGTAAGCTCTGAAGCTACCGAACCGATTCCAAAAGTAATGATATCAAAATGACGGTGTTAGTCCAACTTAGATCATAGGCTATATGTTATGTCCGTGTCACTGGCCAAAAGGGGGTGCAGGAGCAAAAAACGTACTAAAAATCCAATTTTTGTGTTCCTGAAAGACCTAGAAACATGAAATTTGGAATGGTAGTTATTTATAAGATATAAAAGATATCTAAGAACATTTCCTAAACAATTCGAAATTTAAAAGGGGTGAAAATGTGCAAAAAGCGTTCTAAAAAACGTTCTAAATGGTGTTTTCTACGTAATCTCAGGAAATACCAAACCGATTTCAAAAGTAATGGTTGGAAATTGATGATGCAAACGTCTGCTCCAACATAGGCTACATTTTATGTCGGTGCCACTACCACTAAAGGGTGGGGCAGGGGCAAAAAATCGTTCGAAAATGCGATTTTTTGTGTTACTCAGGGGCCCAGATACATGGAATTAGGCATATGGTATTTGGATATTAGATATAAATGATCTCTAAGAACATTTCTTAAAAAAATCGAAATTTAAAAGGGGTGAAAATGCGTAAAAAGCGTTCTAAAAAACGTTCTAATGGGCGATTTTTACGCTATCTCAAGAAGTACCAAACCGATTTAAAAAATAATAGTGTCAAAATGATGGTGACAACCCTTGATCCAACATAGGCTACATTTTATGTCGGTGCCACTACCCCCAAATGGGGTACAGGAGCAATGAAAACGTTCGAAAATGCGATTTTTGTGTTACTGAAGAGCCTAGAAACATGAAATTTGGAATGGTAGTTACTTATAAGATATAAATGATCTCTAAGAACATTTCTTAAAAAATTCGAAATTTTAAAGGGGTGGAAATGCGCGAAAAGAGTTCTAAAAAACGTTGTAAATGGCAATTTCAACGCAATCTCAGAAAGTATCCAACCGATTTCAAAAGTAGTGTTTGGAAATTGATGATGACAGCCCTTGCTCCAATATAGGATCTACTTCATGTCGGCGTCATTACCACCTTGCACTTGCATTTTAAACAGCGTTCTAAATTGTGATTTTTGAGATACTGAAGGTGCTAGCAATATGAAATTTGGCAAGGTAATTACTTATGAGATGTAAATGCTCTCAGAGAAGAGTACCTTAAAAATTTGAAATTTAAATGGGGGGAAAATAAACGAATAGCGTTCTAAAAACGTTCTAAATTGAGATTTCTACGCAATCTCAGGAAATATAAACCGATTTCAAAAGTAATGTTTTCAAATTGATGGTGACAGCCCCCGCTCCAACATAGCCTATATTTTACATTGTTGTCACTACCACCTGGGGGTTATAGGAGTAAAAAATGTTCTAAATTGCGTTTATTGTGTTACTGAGGGGGTCTAACATTTTAAATTTGGAATAGTAATTACTTCAAAGATGCAAATGCTTTCTAAGATTTGTCGAAAGAAATTTCCAAATTTAAAAAGATGTAGGGAGTGAAAAGCGTTTTATAAGCGTTCTCAATTACGATTTTTATGCAATCGTGTGAAATACGAAACCGATTTCAAACATAATGGTTGCAAATTGATGGTCATAGAACCTGCTCAAATGTAAGCTATATTTTATGTCGGTGCCACAACCCCTAGAGGGTTGCAAGAGCAAAAAACTTTATAAATTGCGATTTCTGTGGTACTGAAGAGGCTAGAAACTTCACAATATAGCACAGTATTACTTATAAAATATAAATGTCCTCTAAGAACAGTCGAAAATAAATTCGAAATTAAAAAGGGTTGAAGCGAAGGGAAGGAGCGAAAAGCATTCTAAAAGAGTCATAAATTACGATTTCTATGGAATCTCAGGAAATAATAAAACGATCACAGAAGTTATTGGTTGCGAATCAAAAGCAGTGTTGCCAGTGGGCTACTTTTTTAAAATTCGGATTTCTTGATTGGCACTACTTTTTTGAAGTAGTAAAATTCGCCATATTTAATGACATATTAATTAAGGCGAAAACAAGTGGAATTTTACCATTTCAGAAAAGTAATGCCAATCAAGAAATCCGAATTAAAAAAAAGTAGCCCACTGGCAACACGATCAAGAGTGATAGTCCCTCATCCTATACGGGCTATATTTTATGCCGGTGTCACTGCCACCTGGTTGGCAGGAACAACAATAAAGCCTTTAAAAACATCTAAATTCCGTTTTCTGTAGAATATTAGGAAATACCAAACTATTTCAATGTTAATGTTGACAAATTAACGGTGACAGTCTCTGTTTCAAAAATTTTCGAGACATTCTATTTCAACTCTGTTTGGTCATTTTATGTTGGTGCCATTAACACCAGAGAGGTGGTAGACTGTTAGACAAGAAGCTTGGAATTTGATATGGTGGTTAATTTTAAGATGTAAATGTGTTTATATGATTTCTAAAAAATTCATTACTTCAAATGAATGCTGAAATGAGCATAAAAGTCTCAAAACACTTTCTAAATTATCATTTATTTTGAATTAGTTTTAGTTCTTCTTATTAATTAAAATATCATTTCTGTCTATTGCACTTTTATAATGAAGTTTATTCAAACTGTGGCTTAATTTGTAATTTTTGAATTATTCCAAAAAGTGTTCTTCTAATAAAAAATAGTCATGCAAATATCACTTGGCATATTTGAACTATTACGCGAGCAAAGCCGTGGGGTTTGCTAGTTTTTTATGTTTTGATTATAGATTTTTTACGTTCGGATTGGAAGTTTTTGTCCAAACTACAAAAACCTGCATTACTACAGTGGTGAAATATTTTGAATTACACATTGGTAAACTGCTTGTGATGCAATACCGCACACATCAAAGCCTGATGATGATATCCTCTATTAATTTAGAAATGAGTTCGTCTGAATGCAGTAGTTATTAAAAATCTTGACATATTACACAAAGACATAATTTGAAGAACAAATTAAAAAATATATATATTTCCTACATTGTTTAAGCCCGAGAAGGGACAGATATTAAGATATTTCATTCAAGTTATTAGTTATATTAGTCATTATATGTATCATTATGTTAGTTAAGCGAATTGAAGATTAGAAAATAAAAATAAAATTCATGCAATATGATACTTAAAACCTCCTAAAAAATTAGATTGCGTTCAAATGAAATCGAAAAAAATCTTAGACTTTTTTTTTAAGTTTTGTATTTTGCATGCATCTTATCATTTTATGTACAATTGTCATAAACAAATTACAAAATCTACAATACAAGAATTTTCAATTAAAAATGGAAGAAGTCTAAGATTTATTTCGATTTCATTTGAACGGAATGTAATTTTTTAGGGTTTTTTAAGTATCATATTATATGAATTTTATTTTTATTTTTTAATCTTCAATTGGCTTAACTAATTTGTTACAAAAATTTAACATTAAATGTTGAACTAATTGAATGAAATATCTTAATATCTGTCCCTTCTCGGGCTTAAACAATGTAGGAAATATCCTTTGTTTTGTTTTTTTTTAATTTGTTCTTCAAATTATGTTGTTGTTTAATACTAATTTATTTGTTCTTTCGTTATTTAAAAAAAAAAAAAAAAAATATGTCAATTTGTATAATTTGGCGAAATTGGACGACGAGAGAAGTAGTACCATTAAAACATTGCTTTGAAACTGAAATTAAATGTCATGATTTGTTGTATTGTCATATACGCACCGGGTTTGGCGTGCATTTTTTCTTACGATAATTTCGCGAAAGCCTCGTTTTCGAATGCCAGTTAAATATGTATTTTTAAATTATTTTCTGTTATTTTTAAAATAAAATAACAATAACTAAAAAAAGTCCTTCCGGCCAGTGCCGGGAGGAAGAGGTAGCTTTCATAATCCTTACTTAAAAAAAGCCAACTTAAATCATGCAAACACACGAAGCTCAATTTAGTGGAAACCGAGTATAGGAGATTCAATACTAATTTTTATCAATATAATGAATGAGAATTTCGCGAAATTAGTCAGCTTTATCCAAGCTGGTTTCCTTTAAAGTAACTTATATTTGGCTGCCAAATACGGTAATTTCTTAAAGTGCCTGTCATTTTAAGACAACATGGTGGATGAGGCTAAGCAGTGAACTTGGTCGAGACCTTAGTAATTGCTGTGCACATGCTCCCTCACATCGGAATCGGTTAATATATAGGATTGCTGTCGCATGCAAAAAATCAGATTTTTCAAAATGTCACCCACAACAGAAATTGAAACTGCTATATCTGAGCCATTTTTTAAGGTAAAGACAAACAAAAAATGCTCCTGAATCCTTATATCAAGATCAAATACTTAAGAAAGAAACCTTTTTCAATTTCTAATTTTTTTGCACCTCACTTTAAATATATATATTTTTTTTAATTTAATGGCCGCCATTTTGAAACAAGATGGCTGATGAATCTGGCCAGCGAACTTGGTCGAGGTGTTGATGTATACTATCCACATGCCTTCTTACATCGAAATAGGCGAATACGTGTGTTATCGCGTGACAAATACAAGATCGTTTCAAAATGTTAGCCATGCTAGAAATTCAAAGTGCTATAAATCAACCATTTTTTAAGATATCAACAAAAGAACAAATTTTCAGAAACAAAAACTGCTCCGGAATCTTTGTATCAAGGCCAAACACATAAAAAAATCTTTTTCATTTTCCAATTTTTTAATACCTCATTTTGAATTTTAATTTTTTTTTTTTAAATGGCAACCCTTTTGAAACAAGATGGCGAATGAAACTGGCCAACGAACTCGGTCGAGACATTGGTATGTACTATGTACGGACCAAGTTACATCCAAATAGATTCATAAATACGCCTGTTATCGCGTGACAAAAATCAGGTCGTTTTAAAATGTCAGCCACAAGAGAAATTCAAAATGCTATTACTCAGCCATTTTTTTTAGATATAGACGAAAGAAAAACTGTTCCGGAATCTTTGTATTAAGGTCAAACACATACAAAAAAAATCTTTTTCATTTTCCAATTTTTTGGTATCTCATTTAAATTTTTTTATTTTTTAATTTTTTTAAATGGCCGCCATTTTGAAACAAGATGGCGGATGAAGCTGGCCAACGAACTCGGTCGAGATATTTGTATGTGCTATGTACACACCAAGGTACATCCAAGTCGGTTCATAAATACGCCTGTTATTACGTGAGAAAAATCAGGACGTTTCAAAATGTCAGCCACACTAGAAATTCAAAATGCTATAACTCAGCCATTTCTTAAGATATAGACGAAACAAAAACTGCTCCCGAAACTTTTTATCAAGGTCAAACACATAAGAAGAAAATATTTTTTTCAATTTTCAATTTTTGGTACCACATTTCAAATTTAAATTTTTCTTAATGAATTAAATGGCCGCCATTTTTAAACAAGATGGCGGGTGAAACTGGCCAACGAACCCGGTCGATACATTGGTATCGACTAATGTATCGAATTACTATGTATAAACGAAGTTACATCCAAATCGGTTCATAAATACGCCTTTTATCGCGTGACAAAATTCAGGACGTTTCAAAATGTCAGCCACGCTAGAAATTCAAAATGCTTTAACTCAGCCATTTTTTAAGATATAGACGAAACAAAAACTGCTCCGAAATCTTTGTATAAAGGTCAAATACATAAGAAAAAAATATTTTTCCATTTTCAATTTTTTGGTACCACATTTCAAATTTTAAATTTTAAAAAAAAATTTAAATGGCCGCCATTTTGAAACAAAATGGCGGATGAAGCTGGCCAACGAACTCGGTCGAGAGATTGGTATGTACTATGTACACACCGAATTACATCCAAATCGGTTCATAAATACGCCTTTTATCGCGTGACAAACTTCAGGACGTTTCAAAATGTCAGCCACGCTAGAAATTCAAAATGCTATAACTCAGCCATTTTTTAAGATATAGACGAAACAAAAACTGCTCCGGAATCTTTGTATAAAGTTCAAATACATAAGAAAAAAATATTTTTCCATTTTTAATTTTTTGGTACCACATTTCAAGTTTTAAATTTTTTTAAAATTTTTAAATGGCCGCCATTCTGAAACAAAACGGCGAATGAAGCTGGCCAACGAACTCGGTCGAGACATTGGTATGTACTATGTACACACCGAATTGCATCGAAATCGGTTCATAATTACGGGAGTTACAGTGTGACATAGGTCAGATATATATATATATATATATAGATAGATATAGATATACAGGGTGATTCAGCTCGTCGGTGACAAACTTTAAGGATCGATAGAGCACACCTAGACGAACATTTTTGAATAGGGAATGTAGGGTCCCTGACGCGATGGTAAGGCGCTAGGCGCTTTCGAAAATTTGGGTGCCGAAATTCGAAACGTCATAAAAACTAGGGAAATGGTTAGATTTTCTTGCTTGTTGCGTCGAAATGATTCTGTTTGTTTAGACTTTCTTCAGTACCAATTTGATAAGCGTATCTCTTAAAACATGGATAGGGGGCGCTGCAGACTTTGGAGAGCTAGACAACAACTTTAAGCCCGTTATTTTGATAATTTAACACATGCTCGCCAAAGTTTATACTCTAACTTAAAGTTTGAACCCAAAAGTAGAGCCCTGCAAAAAGCGTAAGAGCCGGAATAAAATGTCAAAGTACAGGGTGGTCGAAACTCGAAGGCTCCTAAGAGATAAACAAACAGATTTCTTGACTTATGGCATGCATTTTCATGATTCTGTTTGCTGGGGCTCTCTGAAACTCAGTTGAACGGTACAAAAAGAAACATCGATAGGGGGCGCTTTGGGCAAAAAACATAATTCGTTGACATTTCGGACGCTAACTGGAAACGGGGCGCTACGATCAGTTAGTAATAATGAAAACACATTTTCTACCTCTGCTCAACACTTCTGAATAAATTTAGACCAAAAACATCAATGATACTGGAAATTTATTTACAAAAAATAACACTACAGAAGATGCTCGAAATTTCGACCTTGGGCCATGATGCAGGCTTCGCACCTCCGTCGCATTGAGGAGTGTGTGTTTCCAACAATGCCAGGAGTATCTCTGATCTGCCCTGCAGCTGCCACAATGCGCGCCACAAGTTCTTCAGCACTGCTGACAGGTGTATGGTATACCTCGGCCTTCAGGTAACCCCAAAGGAAGAAATCCAAGCAGGTGAGGTCTGGTGATCGGGCAGGCCAGTGAACTGGACCCCCACGCCCGATCCACCGCTGGCCATACCTTGCGTTTAGATGGAGACGCACGTCGTTCGTGTAATGGGCCGGAGCTCCATCGTGCTGGAACCACATCTGGCGACGCGAACCTTCGGGTACGTGCGCCTCATCCAGAAGCTGCGGCAGCACTTGATCCAGGAAAATCAGGTAATTTCCACCTGTCAGCCGTTCAGGTAACAAATAAGGGCCAATGAGGCAATCCCCCAGAATGCCGGCCCACACATTTACTGAGAAACGCTCCTGGGCTGCTCGGCTTCTGGTTTCATGTGGATTTTCATCACACCACACATGACTGTTGTGGGCGTTCCACATTCCCTCCCGGCTGAAGGTGGACTCGTCCGTAAACAAAATGCTGTTTACAAAACGGGGATCCCTGGATCTCATCGCCAAGTACCATCTTGAGAATTCCACTCGAGGGCCAAAATCCTGCTCTCTGAGCAACTGCACCCGCTGGATGTGGTAGGGGTGCAGATTCCGGGAACGTAAGATGCGCCACGCAGTTGCTTGCGAAATGCCAACATGTCTGGCGATATCTCTCGTGCTAAGACCTGGGTTGTCCTCAACCAGGTTAAGCACAGCCTCTTCGTTGTCGGGGGTGCTCACTGATCGCTCCCGTTCAGGCCTGCCTCCGTCGAAAGATCCCGTTGTGGACAACCTCTGGTGTACTCGAGCGAAGAAGGCATGGCAGGGGATTTGCCTGTTGGGGTAACGCTCGGCGTACAACCGCTGAGCGGCTCGTCCATTACAACCAGCAGCGCCATACGCCAAATGCATGTCAGCCAATTCAGAGTTTCTGTACCGTTCCATCCTACTACCGATCTGCAGACAAGTAACCCGAAGCTTAAGTAGGTACCGCACGTTCAAAAGACGTGTCTGCGCATACAACTACGTCATCTCGCGTTGTCGTCTACGCATTACGTATCTTTTGCATATCGATATGGTACGATATCTTTTGCATAAATCAGCAAAAAGCACCTTATGTAAATTTTATTGCGCGCATTGTGCATGATTGAAATCAGCTATGTTTGTTAAAAAAAACAAACAAACTGCAGTTTTAATAGCTTCTTATGATAAGTAAATTACTCTCTTGTTTTGTTTCTAACTGATCGTAGCGCCCCGTTTCCAGTTAGCGTCCGAAATGTCAACGAATTATGTTTTTTGCCCAAAGCGCCCCCTATCGATGTTTCTT
Source organism: Maratus speciosus (assembly GCA_963932465.1). NCBI lineage: Eukaryota > Metazoa > Arthropoda > Arachnida > Araneae > Salticidae > Maratus > Maratus speciosus. Next base: position 520,565,630 of record OZ010795.1, on the reverse strand, counting down.
TTTGTACCGTTCAACTGAGTTTCAGAGAGCCCCAGCAAACAGAATCATGAAAATGCATGCCATAAGTCAAGAAATCTGTTTGTTTATCTCCTAGGAGCCTTCGAGTTTCGACCACCCTGTACTTTGACATTTTATTCCGGCTCTTACGCTTTTTGCAGGGCTCTACTTTTGGGTTCAAACTTTAAGTTAGAGTATAAACTTTGGCGAGCATGTGTTAAATTATCAAAATAACGGGCTTAAAGTTGTTGTCTAGCTCTCCAAAGTCTGCAGCGCCCCCTATCCATGTTTTAAGAGATACGCTTATCAAATTGGTACTGAAGAAAGTCTAAACAAACAGAATCATTTCGACGCAACAAGCAAGAAAATCTAACCATTTCCCTAGTTTTTATGACGTTTCGAATTTCGGCACCCAAATTTTCGAAAGCGCCTAGCGCCTTACCATCGCGTCAGGGACCCTACATTCCCTATTCAAAAATGTTCGTCTAGGTGTGCTCTATCGATCCTTAAAGTTTGTCACCGACGAGCTGAATCACCCTGTATATATATCAATTTTGAACGGACGGTGGTTTCGGGGTCTGTGGGTCATGATCGATGAAAATATACCAAAATTTTTTGAAATCGCTTTCCTCCGAACGGCTGCAATAGGTAGTTTTTTTGTAAAGAAAGCTACCTAAAAATGTTTAATTAATAACTATAGAACAAAGCAATTTATAACCCTTTTTGTAAATAAAAATAAAATAAATTCAAATAAACATTTATCTATATAATAAAAGCTAAAGTCATGTGACTGTCATTAACAGATCCGGGTTGACCGCTTCGCTTTTTGTATGCCAGGCAGCCAATTTAGCAATATAATGTTAGCCGGGAGCAGGTGATAAATCACCAAATATTGTTCATCGCCTGCATGTCATCAGTATTATAATAGTCCATTTCATGCGATTGTCATAAACAAATTTCGCGTGGTAAATTAAAACAAAGCTTTGGTTATGAACCTAAATGTCATGGTTATGGTATTATTTATTACATTTCTTTATTCTTTTCTTTTTTTTTTAAGCAATAATTGAGAATCATAAATTTTAAATATTTCAATTTTAAATTAAAGCTATAAATTTCAAATAAAATGAATGAAAGTACTATATTTTAAATGAAATTAATGAAGTACGAAAAAATACGAAGAGAACAATGTTTGGCGATTTATCACCTGCACCCGGCTAACATAAAATGCCGAGTTCGTGATTTCTGTACCAGAATCTTCGGATTCGGCGATGAATTGAGCAAGTAAATTAAATTATGTATAAAATTAATGTGGTACAGTGTTTAGCATATATTTAAGTGAGACCAAACTGGTCGCCAAAAGCGGCTAGTTAATAAATAAGCAACAATAGCCGGGTTACCATGTCAGGCAAAATAACACCATTTTGGCACCAATTAGGTACAGCGTTACGTATATGACATCTGAGCCTAATACTTTTCTTTTCGTTTAATTTTAAAAAAAGAAAAAAAAAAAAAAAAGGAAGAAATGAAAGCCATTTATTTTAAATGTTTCAGTTTTAAATGAAAGTTTTGTATTAAATAAAACGATAATTAAATACAAATTGAATTATGAATAAAAGTAACAGAATACATTTCTTAGCATACGAGTAAGGGAGGCCAAACTGGTCGCCAAATTAGTTTAAAATAACAACCTTTTCTAAAATAGGGGGAAAAATATACGTTATGATTAAAATTTGAGTTGCCATCATTAGAAATAAAGTATATAAAATTAGAAAAAATTACTATTTCGAAAACTATTTCAAATTTAAAAATTCTAATACCAGTTTTGAGATCTGCGGATCAATACGGATTTTTGGTGATAATTTCTTCGCAAAGTATTCCGTATATTAGGAGAAATCGCCGTGAAACATAATCAGTTGTTTAAACAGTCATTTCATAGAATCGTTTCTTAAATTCGTTACATCTCAATCGTTTCATGAAATCCGTTTCATAAATTCGTTTCATTAGGATTTTATATATATGTTAGATTATTCTAACATTGGAAGGTTTTACTAGTGAACGAAATAACTGGTTACCAGCAGTACAATGTTGAAAATAATAGAAACACAGGTAGAGTTGAATTCTCGTCGACAAATATAACGAATTTTGAATTTTAATGAAGAGAATATTTCGTAGTAAATCAACATGGATATTGGAAAGTAGTTGCAGTCATCGAGTGGTAGGCCAGGTAACACATTTATCCAGTGTAGGTTTCTCCGGAATAATTGAAACAATGCATAATTTAACTCAGGATTTTATTGAAAGAGCTTTCGGCGGTGCAGTTTCCACCAATTCATTTTAATCAAGCCATCGCTACATATTATTTAATTATGGGTAAGCAAATTATAGATAATAGAAAATATCAGACGGCGGCCAGGGGAAGTTATCAGAGTAGAAATACGACAAATTCTGCTGAAAAACAGCGAGTATCGACTTTTTGTTCCTCAAGTGTAAGAATACAAATATGGCGTAAATCGCGCTCTCAACTAATGAATAATTAAGAATATCACGTTATGAAAAAAGTGCGGTAGAACAAGCGGATGAATTTGAAGGGAAAAGGGATAACCTCAGAAATGCGCGGGAAAGTAAAAATGGAAGCTAAAAGAATATTCCAAAAAGAAAAAAGCGCGGAAATGGAACATTTAATTTAAGAATACTAAAAGCATAATATTTAAGCAATTTAGACAAGTGAGACATTAAATTAAAGGGAATTTAACAGAATTAACGATAGAGATTATTTAAGGATAAGGATTTACTGAATATAAAGTAGTAATTTAGAATAAGGTAAGGAAATAGCGGAATTAGATGTAATAATGTAGCATATATAGGGTAGATATGCACAGCTGCGCAAATTCCTTTTTGGGGTTAACACTATTTACGAATCATCAACCTTACCTTATTTAATTTCAGAATTCTGCGATTAATTAACGTTAAAACTTGACAAATATTTCTATTCGGAAGGAGTGATAAACTAAAAGGCGAAATAGTTCACCATTAAGTATATGGAGATAGATATATTTAAAATTTTTATTTTCTAAAGAAAAAGAGATGCTTTAAATTATGCAAATAATGTACCAAATATAAACATGCGGATTGCAGTGACGGCAAGTGGGGGTGGAACACGCTACGATTTTAGTACTGCAGAATATCCGTTACATTTTTCAGTAATTTTTTTTTAGAAATCAAGCCCTGATACATAATTTTCTTAAAAATTATGTGAAATAATATATATTAAAATAATATATTCTAAGTCAAGTAGAATATTATACATTTATCATCCTTTATGAGCTAAAAACGGCAATGTTTGAAAAAGACAATAATAAAAGCAATATTCATTAAATTATAAAGTTTAAAAAAGAAACAAAAATTTAAAATGTGATACTCATAAATTTGATGATTATTTTTTGAAATACCACTTCTTTGATCTTTGAGAATAAGTGTTTCTTTTGTCACTGAATTAATTTATCATAATTGAAATAAAAGAAATTGCCTCAGGGATTACTTTTGCAATATATTTTTTTAATATAATTAATTAACATGTTCTGCATTATAATTTGAAATAACATAAAAAATTATCTTAATTTCATGAAATTTTTTTTTTTAAGTCAGCAATATATATTTTTAATTCTTTTGATACGCTATACAACACTTTTATGCATAAAGATGGAAAACCATTTTCGAAACATAGCAATCAATTATTATTTTCTAATTGCACTTTATTTTTTACAGGACTGCCGAGAAGGTTATGTGTTTTACGCGTATATGGGTATGTGGATTTCTTCATACCCTCGAAACATCCAAACTGCCGGATAGATTTTAATTATTGAGGTCTCTATTGATTCGTCTTAACCGTCCGATGGCTATAGGCTAAGTTTTGTTTTTATAAATTCAAAATGAAGGCCGTAAAATACAAAATTGCGATAGAGACGAAAAAAAAAAATTATGCACCATACTGAGGGGCATATCATTGGATAGATTTTTCAAAATGAAGACGATGTTTAATTAACTATTTTACAGTCAGAGGCTCCGTTTAAATACTACACAACCTGGAAGTCAATATTAGTCAATAATAGTCAATATTATAAAAGTTGTGTAAGTAGGATGTCTAGCTTTACTGTAACTCTAACCATCCTAGACATCTATAGGCCTCATCAAAGCAGTCTTTATAGATAGGAATTAACAATTAAACACAACCTAAATGTCATTAATACAAGTAAATAAAAACATAGATATGTAATCCTTCTATATATAAAAAAAAGTTTTGATTTGGAAATGGACCAATGAAAATCTGCGTAGACCATCCAGGTATACTCCTACTAGATCGGCATCCATATTTTTTATGACCGGGGGTCTTTCTTCGTTAATATTAAGAAAATTGTTTCATACAAAAATATGAAAATCTGTGGTATTATAGAGGCATGTTTGATAAACAAGCTGATGCAGACCGTTTTTAAATCGAATAATTATTTTAAGAGATATTTAATGTTAAAGATTGTCAAAATCGTTCCATCAAAAAAGTTTTATAGGAGAATAACTATACATAGGAACTTACACATTTTTAGATCATTTTATACATTGGAAGTTACAGATGTGCAGACTGCAATTATCTTTTTAATTTGACTTATTTTTTGAGGATTTATTTCCATTTTAAATTCAAATTTTCAGCATTTCGAAAGATATTTTTTACACGTTTTTGAAAAGGGCAATTATTTTAAACTGTTGCCAATTTTAAAAACAGCGCAAAGAATAATATTTCCTCCAAATAAAAAAAATTATTTACACGTTGCTATTATAAACAGAAAAAAACTTTCAAATTAGAATTACGTGATTACGTGTTAATAATTAGGAACATATTGAAAATTACATCATAAAAACTACAGTTACACGTGAATTTTAAAAGGAAAGAAAATGTTTAAATACTAAATTCATTATTATGCGTTAAATGTCACAAATGAAGGAAATTACGTCATATTTAAAAAGGCCAAATACACTTTAAATTAAAAAATATATTTCCACGAGACGTTTATTTCATATTTTGAGATAATCATTTCAACTATTATCGTTAATTCTAAGACAACGCAAATAATATTTCCTTTCTAACAACAAAAGAATTTTCATGTGAATATTAAAAAGAGAAAGAAAACTTTGTTGAAAATTACGTCAGATATAAAACGATTCATTTAAAAGAACTTTCTCATAGCGGTGTTAAAAAATACCGAGAGACAAAGACTCTGTGTACTTAATTCATTTTACATTAGCTTACTTTCAATTTTTAACTAATTTTTAACACTTTCTAACAATGTTGAAAAGTGCTATTGATTTCGGATTGTCTGTTCGCGCTCTAACTCTCGTAAATATACTCGGATCGCACTGAAATTTTTGGTTATTTACGTTTAGCATAGCACGAACCCTATTTCAAATGAAGTTTGTAGCATGTTTAGTTCATTTATAGGTACAGTCAAAAGTATTCCGTTACATTACGGCCAATGGGGAAAAAATAATTTCAAATGAATTTTAAAGATGTTACAGCCTTTCAAACATAATAGAAAATATATGCAATTACGGAGTGCATTTCATACAAGTCTTTTCTATCCGAAATTCTGTATATTAGCGGCGATGGTAGGGAATGCATTTTTAATTATGATATGCGCTTTTAAGTTTCACTATATTTATGCATACAATATGGTGTGTGTAAATGTTATAGTTGATATACAGGGCTACGCAAAATAATTCGTAAAGGTTACTGAGTATGACCGTAAATTGCTCAAAGGTGGGTTTAAAATGTGTTATGCTGAACAGCACGTAGTTTTCTATGAAATGTTTGTAGAATATAGATAAAATGACATACAGGGCCAAGCAAAGAATTGGATACATGGCCGCCTATAGATGATAAATTCTGGAAAGTGCGATTTCAGTAGTTTTAAGAGCGGTTTAGTTTGAATTAAAGTTTAGCTAAATAGTGGCGTGTAATAAAGGTACTAGGTAAACAACAAGGCTGTACAAAAGTATTGAAGTATGTTTCCATCTATTAGTCTAAATTTCTGAAAGAGAAATTTCAACCTGTTATGCGTTTTCTTGATAAACTAAATTTTCTATTATATAGTATATATATCAGACTACAGATCAAATACACGGCTGTTCGGAAGAATTGGAATAAATATTTGGCTATGGATGGTAACTGCTGAAATCAGTTTTTTAAATGTTTAGTTACTTATCTTATTTACCTTATTTCCCTAAATAACGAAGTTTTGTTAAAGCTTTCAGGAAGTGTTGGAAAGTGTTTCATAATCTATGCCGTGCGCATGATTTTTCTTTCTTGTTTTTAATCAAAGACGAAAACAGCCATTGTATATCTAGCAGCGGCTGATTTCGTCTTAAAAATCTCCAATCAAAGGAATATGAATGAAAACCCGTTTACAGGGAGACCGTCACTGTTTTTTTAAATTATAATTCAAACTTTTAAAGGCCGATGAAATTAGCATGCTTTTAGAATCTGGGGTGTCTGAACGGGTGTTGGCGAGCGTAGCTCGTAGGGGGCAGAGCCCCCTAGATTAAAAAAAAAGTTTCACATTGATGAGAAATAAGTAGTTCACTTATTACGCTGTCGGGTTTTTTGATTTTTTAAAATTAAGTTTTACTATTGAAAGTTGAATATCATGTTATTTTTTTAATTTTTAACTAGGGGCTCTGCCTCCTGCAAGCTATGCTCGCTAACCCCCATTCAGACACCGCAGAATCTAAAAACACGCTAATCTGATGGGGTTTAAAAATATTAGAGAAGATGGAATTATACTGAAAAAAGCTGTGCAGATTTCCCTGTAAACGGGTTTCCATTCAATTCCCTTTGATTGCAAAAATTTAAGGGCGAATCAGGTGCTGTTAAGACATCCAATGGTTGTTTTGATTTTTGATTAAAGAGGATCAGTTAAACATTTGAAAAAAAGCTAAAATAAAATTAATTAAGTATAAGAGTCTTTGTCTCCCGGTATTTTAAAACAATCTCTATAACAATAGCCTAAGTCATGTGACTATCATCAATAGTTCCAAGCGGACCACTTCGTTTTTTATACTCTAGGTGCCATTTTGGTACTTTAATGTTAGCCAGGCACAGGTGATAAGTCGCCCAATATTATTCTATCGCCATCATTTCATCTATATTTTAATAGTTCAAGTCATCAAATGCCATAAACAAATACGGTCTGATCCCTTCGCCGTTCGTATGAAAAGTTTTCAAAGATTTCATATTGGCGTGGTTTTTTAACGACCAGTTATGTGCCCGTTCCGTATATGACATTGGCGTCAGAAAAAAATCGCGCCAATATGGGACCGTAAAATTTCCATTTTGATTAAAAAATCGAAATTTTTTTTTCGAATAAAACTACACAAAAGTTGCCATGGTCGCAAAGAATTCTAGGTACTGTTACACTAGCAGGATGCAAATCTCGCCAATAGCTTTTTTTCAACTCGACTGTTAGCATTTTTTTTCGAGTGGTAATATTTGCCCAGATACGGTTATACAGGTTACAGATATACACGGTTACAGATATACATGTTTGGAGTGATTTTTATTTTTTTACGAAAATTTGGCTAAACTTCGATTTCAAATACCAGTTACATATGCCTTTTTGGTATTCCTTAGATATCCCGACGACCAAAAATCTATCGCCAAACTATAAGGTTAAATGCCAATAATGGTTAATCGTAAATGTCACATTCACTTGACTTTAAGCAAGATACACATGTTTACGTCATCAAGTGATTTTTATTTTGACGTTTTATTCGTATATTTATTAATGTTATACTAATTTATTTGTTCTTTCGTTATTTAAAATAAAAATTATGTCAATTTGTATAATTTGGCGAGTGTTTTGGCGATTTATATAATTTGGCAAAATTGGTCGTCGGAATATCTAAGTAGTACTGTATTTCCTAATTATTTTCTATTATTTTCTAAAGGAAATATCAAAAAAATAATTAATAATCATAGAACAAAATAATTTATATAATTTGTAAATAGAAATAAAAGTAAATAAACATTTATTATCATATAAACAACAATAGCCGTGTTACCATGTCAACCTTTTCTGAAATATATTTAAAAAAATCTGTTTGATTAAAATTTGAGATGCCATCATTAGCAAAATGTATATAAAATTAGAAAAAAAATAATATTTCGAAAACTAATTCGAATTTAAAAATTATAATACCAGTTTTGAAATCTGCGGATCAATATTGATTTTTGGTGTTAATTTTATCGCAATGTATTCCATATTTTAGGAGAAATTGCCGTGAAACATAATCAGTTGTTTAATCAGTCGATTCATACTTCCTCTTCATAAATTCGTTTCATGAGGATTTTATATATATAGGGTAGATTAAAAATATATATATTTTTTAAATAATTAGCGGTGTGTAATTTTTGTGTAAAACCGAAGGTTGTTAATTAAATATATTCATACAAGAAAGAGCTGCAGATATTTACACAAGATTAATCGTTTTTTCAAATTATTGTTTTGAAAGATTTCTGCTACACTGTTAAAATTCTAAAGAAAACTGTCCAGTTTTTTTACCGTTCCTAACGATAACGGTTACACGACCATATTATGAAGCGTGTCCTACCGTATTATTGAGCGTCTTATTGTCAGAATACAGTTAAATTAATATTATGTAATCGTTTTATATAAAAGCGGTGAAATGACTGGGCAGTTTGCTGCAAAGTTTAACAATGTGTCCCGTATTATTTATTTCACACACACACACACACACATATATATATACATATACATATATTTATATTTATATTATTTCTAATATTTTAATTTCTTGAAAAAAATATATTTAATGTTCAGATTAAAGAAAATAAAACATAATCGTAAATCATAAACCAATATAATAAATGTAATTTTAAAATTTATTAAAATTTTGCTAGTCATCTTCAAAATGATTTTTTTTCAAATTCTTATGTACTTGCACATATACTTTTGCTACATAATGAAGCCGCAGAAATGTATGACAGACTTAGCTAGATTTTGAAATAAAACATATCTCCAGATAAATAAACTATGCAGCGCAATTCATATGTTGAGATAATCATATTCCCAGAGTCAAAATAAATCTCTTTCTTTAAAGAATTCAACATCTCTTGAAAAAAAAATATTTCATAGATGTGAATAATCCACATATCTGAAAATCAAATTGTAAGATATAATGATTTCAGTAGTAGAAATGTACCTTTTAAGAGGCTACTTCAGTCAAGTGAAAAGACTCGTTCGCTAATGCTAATCCTATGGAAGAAATTTATAAAGATATCTCGGTCGCATTTCATTATTTTTAAATGATTTCTTTTGTATTCAATAGTTGAGATCGATCTGTACAAAGGCCGTTGTTTATTTTTTCGATTTTGTTTACAGGTATTTCTTATGAGGACACTCTCATTTTCGGAATCGGTTCCGAAAGTAAAAGCATCCTCATAAAAAATATCTGCAATTAAAATCGAAAAATTAAAAAACGGCCTGCATACAGATCGATCTCAACTATTCAATGCAAAAGAAATCATTTTAAAATATTGAAATGGGACCGATATATCTTTATAAATTTCTTCCATAGGATTAACATTAGCGAATGCGTCTTTTCATTTGACTGAAGTAGCCTCTTTAGGAGTCTGAGGACTCTTAAATTTGGACAAAATGAAAAAAGTACCATTTTCAACATTTAATATCTTAAAACGTGTATGAATTTAATACACAATTTTAATTAGGAATGAAAGCTGTATGTTCTTTCATTTGATTTTTTTTAAAATATTGCAAGATGCAGAATTAGCATTTACAGAGGGCTGTAAAATGTCAGACATTTCACGAGCAAAAAATCGGCTTAACAGCTTACGCGCACGATTACAAAATAAATTTTGTAACTAGAATGAAAATTTTGTTGCCTGCATATACTTCAGATTACAATAATTACTCTGAACTTAAATAAATTTGCATTTAAAGAATTTTTATATTTTTAATACAAAGTTGTATTTAGCTGATGCAAAATTTAGAAAATTTCAACAATATAATCGCCTAAAAATATTTTATTTTGGTAATAAATAGGAAATTTTAGGTTCGGTTTATATAGACTAATATTAAACATCTCATTTTGAAAATTTTATGAAAAACTATTCAGAAGTTTTTGAGATATCGTGCGCGTCATGCCCCAAAACGTCATTTGAAGAAAAATGACTTCAAAGTTTTGAAAATAGCGCTTCAGCTATTGAGCGGATATAATGCTAAAAGCCATAACTTCCGTTCTAATTGGAATTTTAAGGAAACAATTATATCAAAATGTTCAAAAAAAAAATAGAAGTTTAAGATCTAAAAAAATTAAAATTTCGAAAAATTTAAAGCTTTAAGAGTCATGAGACCCCTTAAAGAAATGAGATTTTTCAATAGCTAATATTTCTTTCTTTTATTGTTATTAAAAATATAAATGTTTTTTGACCAGATAAAAATATAATTTAAAGACTTATTAGAAAATTGCATAAATTCTCTCGTGTACCTTCATTTATTTACAGGAATAAATTTATCAATTTAATCGTATGTATCCAAAAAGAGAAATTTAAAATAAATTTAAAGTTCAATTAGACAATCTACATTTCTTTTTCTTTTCCCATCACTTAACACATAAAAATGCATTTGCAATTACAGATGATGTTTATAACATCTGTATAGTAAAAACATGTGTGATTGATTAACTTATAAATTGAAGTACATTTTAATAAGATTGACCTACTTCTACTCTTAGTTTTTACGGAATGATCTGATCATTTTACCTCAAGAGTTTACTCAAATGCGAACATAGAACTTTACCTTTCTTTTTCGAAATATCTCCAGTGCTTTTTACCAACTTTAGCGAATATTTTAGAATGGTCAAACATTCTGACATAGTTAAAATTAACTGGCAAATAGTTGAATTTCTCGAAATAACTTTTAAAATTTTCTTCATCTATAAACTGATATACCCTTGATGAGACTAATATACATTTCATTAGGGTTTCTGTTTTTCGCTCCTCCGCTGAATATTTATTCTCAAATTATAAGAAAAATACGTGCAAAACTGAAATTTATACCTGATAACATTCCCAGACTGTTTTAACCACACATTTTCGAAAATATACAATGCATGTATATATGTTAGGACGTCGTGAATTTTTAATAAGTTACTAATATCAGCTCACTTGCATAGGTATTTGTAGCTGATCGGACTCGACATTCTGCAAAAAACGACATTTGTGCGAGTCAAAACCTCTTAAATATATGCTTTAAATGCATTTTTGAAATATACGAGTAATCACAAAGTACAAATATTAATACCCCACCTAAGAAATTTCTGATTAATATCGCATAAAATTACCTCGGGTACTATTAATTGCACGCATTCCTTAAGGAGTTATATTTACAAGTTCCTACCGATATGACACACCAAGTTGATGCTACTAACTCATGAGTAGATCACGTAAAACAACTAAATTAAAAGCATGTTGCTGTAGGCGTTACTGTATCTACTTGAATTAAGTCCCTTAAATTTTCTTTTCTGTTAAGATCGGATGATTGTTTGGACCGATTGATGAAAGTGTTAGTTACGTATTGATGCAGACCTGTGAACAAGGCTACTTTCATCTTATTAAAAAGATCTGTGCTTATGGTATATTTATAAAGAAGATACTGAATGAAGAATAACACATGATCAACTAGAAAGGTTAAATAAACATGTTGGCTTATGTAATTGATCAGAATAGTACGTCATTAACCTAAGCCATAATGCGATAAACACGCGGAAACCATAAGAGAATCACCACCGATTGGAATATTGCCTTCTGAGAGCGCCGCTTAAATGCATCACTCAAAACTGAAGTGTTATTCGCAAACAAAGGCAAAATTATCATTCATCGGGCCACATTGCGGGAATCCTGTCAGTTACTGTTAAATTTCGATGTTTATTGTCCATTACACACGTGGGACTTTATGTTCTGCGGTAAACAATTGTCTCATTTGATGAACCGAGATTTTTTTTATTGCATGTTGGGCATGTTGGTTATTTCATAATGTGAGCTTAGAAAAAGGGTTATCATGGAGCTTCATTCATTGACTACTCCTATTCCAGTCGAGTTTGTAACCAATTTTTATCCACAAAGCGTGACGCTTTCCAGTGGCTTAGGTTCTTTTTCAAACCACAGTTTTGAAGCATTGGTTTAGTGCCACCAGGGGTTCACCATCCAAAGCAATGTTAGAAAATTCGCTTCGGTAAGCAAACAATTTCGACAAGATCGTTCGATGCGTGCTCGTTGACGCGATCAAACATGATAGCCCTCTTTTGCCACTCTGGCAAATTCCTGTATTTACCCTACTTCAGAGACTTATCCATTCCACGTTATTACGGTGATAATGAACGGCAGACAGGGCTCGGTTTACTTTGTGATATTTCTGAAACGCCATTTTTATAATTATAACCAAGCCACAGCTCTTCCAAGAAAGGATGACTAATATTTAGCCATGTGTGCTAATATCTATTTTGGTATCTCTTTTCATCATGCATTTAATTCAATTAATTTATCGAGTGCTTGTCAAAATATTAAATGTAATCAGATTGAACTGCAAAGTTTTAAAATTTTCTGCAACTAAACCAGAAGAAAGTCCCAATATGCTATTAGGTATGCTCAATTCTTTCTTTCTTTTTTTAATTAAATGAAATTAAACAAAAAAAGACAATTTTACGAGAAAGAGCTTAATTAATTGCACTTCGCAAAGTATTTAGATACAGGTTGTTCATTTTATGCGCTGTCGTTGTGATCAATGCATATACAAAAAATATGTTATTAATTAAAACAGTTAAAAGAATATAAATATATAAATAAATCTATATTAATTTTAATTAAATGTAATGCCGTGACAATATCCATAATGAAAATAATATGAAAAGCAAATTCAACAACAATACTTTAAAAAGCTTACTTAGCGCAAAATTAATCATTAGAAGAATCTACCAGATGAGACAAAAGTCCGTCAAAATTAAAAAAAATTAATAAAAAAAAGGGAAGAAATCATGATAAGGAAGTGTGATTTGCAGGAAAGGACTCACAAGGTAGTTTGATTACTTTATGGAATAAAATAATTTTTACTTACAAAAAGTCAACAGCATAAATTGCGCTGACATACGAAAAATTCAGCGAATTATGCAAATTAATATTGCAATAAAAGACCGTGATACACGAGGATTACTTATTCACTCTCCCCATTTTATAATTACCCGATCGATGGTTGTTAGTGAAGTTTTTCTATTTCAACGAAGAATCAGAAATTGTTGCGTTACGAAAATTTTGTAGGGCGAAAGGACTGAAGACGAAGAATGGCCCCATATAGTGTCCTGTATTAGTGAAGCTTGTGAAACGGTTCGAAGAAAATGGCTCTTTTGAGGATAAGTCACGAAGTGGATGACCCTTGTTGGCCGAGGGCCGAATCAATCCGGTGGAAACCATTAAACTGAATTCCACCATGTTGTCGGAATTATTTAGCTGCGGAATCGTCCTCGAGCAGTCGTCAATCGTCCCAAACAGTTCTCGCAAAGCTGGAAGGATGTTGTATGTGCCTCAGTGATCGATCGGCGTATCTTCCACGGAATATTGCATCTCTTACAAAGTGCAGTCATTGCAAAAGTTACAACCGGGAGACACAGCTATGAGGGAACCATTTGCCGAGTGTGCTCTGGCAAGAATTGAAAGCGACCCTCAGTTGTTATTCAAAGGTTTTTTTCTGGACGGATGAGGCGCACATCACATTACACTAGGATGTCAATACCCAAAACTCTCGTATATTGGCGATGTCTAATCCTCGTGAATACACGACGAAGTCACTGAATCTAGCCAAGTTTACTGTCTGGTGTGGCTTCACCCCATCTTTTACTGTCGGACCATTCTTCTTTGAAGAACCGTGTTCCATATTGGGCTAGAGCAAATAGCCGCTGAGCATTATTTCACTCTTTTGCATGACAAAGTCGTGCCCGCATTAAATCAAAGAAGTGTGTTATCTGTAATTAACTTTATGCAGGATGGCACACCGCCACACTATACCAATCCAGTAAAACAATTCCTATTGAGTACTTTTGGTAAAGACAGATAGATCAGTCGTAGTTGCAAGATTGCATGGCCTCCACTATCACCCAACCACAGTCCGGTTGACTTCTGGTTGTGGAGCAATTTGAAATAACTTGTGTACCGTTCGTACCTTTCAGAATTGCCGTACTCAGTGATTCCATCTGCTGTGAGGTTTTTGCATTTCATTCCAAAATGTTGCATTCAGCTGTAACGGGCGTTGTCAGTCACTTTAGTTGTGTCGTAGAATGTACTGGAGGTCATATTGAACATTTGTTATTGCAAAAATAAATGAATGGAGCGAACTGTTGTCATGTTCATTTTGTTTCGGGTCATCAGTGCCCTCTACAGGTGACTTTTTTAACTGAAAATATTTTTGCTGCTAAAACAAATCCGACAACATTGTGAGCCCTTTCTTGCAAACCGCGCTTCTTTATCATATTTTCTTCCTTTTTATGAATTTTTAATGTTTTAACGAGCTTTTGTCTCACCCGGTATATGAATTTCAATCCAATTATAATTGAATAAATTAAATATGATATTAAACTAAGTTAAATGTCTTAGTTGTTGTTCATTTTGAAAGTTATTAATTGCTGTTTACAACAGGAATCATCAGTATCATTTGATGCTTTTCGCTTGTATGCCTAATAGCGTAATTGAAATTGATGATTTCATGTACATATGAAATCTTGTTTTTTTTAATTAAAAATTAACAAAAATGAAATTTTATATGTTTAATTATATTTTAAATGGAATTTATTTTCTAAGATAATTACAAATTTAAGGTATATTTTGAAGGTATTGAATTTTTTAAATAATTATTTTTGGACTATTTTCTACTGTCTTTTAGAATGATTTTAAAAAAATTATCTGCTTTTGAACTTCTTCCTTTGTTTAAGATATTTTTATTTGTTAAAAATAAATAATAAGGAAACATATTAACTTAGCCTTTTCAAATATGAATCAAAGCTATGTCAAAAACATCTGTTTTACCATAATTTAAAAATTTGCGCTGAAAATTTCAAGATTTCTCACAAAGAAAACATATCAAACCCATCAAATGTTTCAAAATTTAAAGAATTCTATAAAGCTCTTTTATTCCAATATAAAGTTTAAAAACTTTTGTATTTTAGTCTTTTCATGTCAAAATTCATGTCAAATATTATGTACTTCGACTTATTAAATTTCCAAAAGGAAGAAAATAATTTCCTAATATTTTTTTGTTATCAGATAGATGAGTGACACAGGTAGAAATACTCATACAGCTATAAATATTTTAACATGTGTCTTGCATGTTTAATAAAATAATTAATTTCAAAACAATAAATTAGAAAAATAAAAAGATGCAGTTTTCTTTTATATATTTATATTTTTAAAGTATCCTGCACAAAATGTACATTAATTTTAATCTATGATTTATGCTTTATTTTTTAATATCATATAAATCAGATCACATTTATGATTTTAGGCAAAATAGAAAATGATAACAATTTCAATTGGAAATACCCAAGCAAAAACACTAACATCTAATCAATTTCTTTGCTTAAGTTACTTAATTCAAAAGGTGAATTTCATTTAGAAATAATATGCGATAAAAACAAAATACAGTGTGCAGCAGGTATTTTAGAACATACATTATAAGTGAAATACCAACTTGTGCAACATAGTTACTTCTTTCTTTGTTTTACATGTAAACATGTCACAACCTAGCCTAACTGATGAAATGAAGAGGCATGCTGTAATTGTCGCATTGGCTAAAGACACTCCGATTCCGTGATTGCTACGTTCTTGCTGCATGGTCATTCGTCTTAAAAGTAACGAGTAAAGTTGCTAGGTTTGAAGTTGCAACCCTTTCATACAGAAAACGACACTGTCAGCAATAGGACATTATCAAGACTGATTCATCAGTCGTGTCGATAGAAATCCTAGGAAGTCGATAACGGCACTCGCTACGGCGCTGCAGGTTAATGAATCCACCTCCCGATGTGTGATTTATGATAAACTTTGTTAGAGATCGTATGTGATTAGGAGAGGACAATTCGTGTCTGAGAGAAACAGGGATAACCGCCTGGCCAGAACAAAACACCTCCTTAACAAGTTGAAACATCAGGGAACGCTCCTGCTTTTCTCCGATGAGAAACACTTTGTCCAGGTCCAGAAAGTGCACTGGAAATAGATCGGTAACTGCGTAAAATCCAGAATGAGGACCAGTTTTTCATGCACAGAATACTTCCAGCCTCACTGATGATTCTGGGGCAGTGTTGCCAGTGGCCTACTTTTTAAAAATTCAGATTTCGTGATTGGCACCACTTTTTTGAAATGACAAAATTCCCCCCGTTTTCGCCTTATATAATATGCCATTAAATAAGGCGAATTTTTCTATTTCAAAAAAGTGGTGCCAATCAAGAAATCTGAATTTAAAAAAAGTAGTCCGCTGGCAAAACTGTTCTGGTGTCATGAGCAGCGATGACGATCAGATGCATCCACATTTATTTATTCAAGGTGCCAGAGTCAACGTCGTTTCTTATACCGAGATATTAAAGCTCTGGATTACTTCTGTAGTACTTGGCATCATTTTTCAACAAACTTCTGCACCATTCCATAAAGCCCACAAAACCTAATAATGGATATCAAAAAACTTTCAGGACCATGTCATTATCAACTTGTTGCCGCCCATCTACCTAGATATTAAGCCGATGGGCTATTACGTATGAGGCGCGTTTGAGACGGACTCTAATAATCATCCATACAACACTATTGCAGCTCTCAGAGCAACCGTTTCTGTTTGAAAGTAGGCGATGTTTAGTTCTCAAACACCTGTCGCAGCCTTATATATAGAGAGTATATGTATACACGTATATATACTTCTTTATGTGTAAACTGAGTATACTTACGAAAGAAATCGAGCTTTTATTTATTTGTAGAGAACCACACATATAAATGTACAGAAAGATATAAGATGTTTCTTCCAATATTAGAAAGGCCTGCAGATGTAGATTGGGCTAAACAAAGATCTTTCCATAAAGTTTCATAAAGCAGCTTAAGGTACAATCATTATTTAATTAGCCTTGTCGCCTTCCTTTATTTGTTTGAAAAAATTAAACACATTTATGGTAACAAATATGGCATTATACTTTAATATGAATGTTCACATATATATATTAGGTTTACTTTAGTAATTCCGAAGCTATCAATTAGGCCATATATATTTTTCTAATTTAGACAGCTAAATAATGTACATGCAGTTGTCTATAGCAGGCTTAATTATTCTGTGTTTCACTATTTTTTTTTTTTTTTTAAGATTTGAATTTTTTTACACCAAAGTATAAACTGCGCCCTTTTTCCGATATCTAGACGTCATGAAAGGTGTTAAGTATTTGTAATAACTCTTTATTTTTAACAGGCTAGCAATTCTTTTTTTTTAGGTAGATTTTGTAAGAAATACTACCTATTGCAGTCGTTACCATGGTGCGACTTTTGAAAAATTCCTTCATAACTTTTCATTATAGGACCCCAGGAACCCAAAACCACCCCCACCTAAAAAGTTTATATATATATATATATATATATGTATGTATGTATGTATGTATGTACTAAATTTTGTCCGCACGATAAAAGTCGCAATTATGCACGAATCATCTTCAAACTCGCCAACAACTTTGAGATGGCTAATATCTCGGCGGGGATTGAAAATGGGCGAAATCGGCCCAAGAGGGTGGAAATGGGGAGGGTTCAAAATTTTGAATACTGTCTTAACATGATTCTGATAAAACCAGCTCTTACACAACAATGGCAGGAAAAAAATAAAAGTTTTTCGTTGTAGCAGTTGCCAACAATTAAAAAAAAAAACAAATAATAAAATTTTCACCACAACAATTACTTTTCTTTTGCAAAATTTTCACGTGTAAAATTAAATAGTTTGACAAATTGAAAACAAATTGAATATTACGTCATAAGTTTCCTAGAGCAAGATTTCGGCATGAAAACTCAAAATAAATAGTTTGACGAATTAAAAAAATATGTATATTGCGTCATATTGGAAATATAATGGACCTCGGTAGGTGAATATGTAACGCCATGTAAGTTTGAAGAAACGTATTAAAACATGATAAAAACCCGACTATGGAAATATTAACATATTTTAACACTTTAAGGTTCTCTGAATTTTTTGTAGCCATTTTTTAAACCTATTCCATATATATGTGTGTGTGTATTCGTGTATATTACAATTTTCACAAAAAGTTTAGCTCCCTACAGCTCGCTCTTTGTGAAGAAACTGGGTTTTATCTCTAATCTTGATTTAAGTTTTGTTGGAGAATTTAGTACTTAGCATCGAAATCTACCTCCGCCTGTAGGCCCGAGCCGGCAGGGATTTTTTTTTTTTTTTTTTTTTTTTTTTAGAATTAGAAAATTGAAATTTTCGAAGCTGCTTTTGTTCTTATAAAAATGATCAAGGAGCCCAAAAATAAAACTATCTAAGCAAGAAATAAATATAGGTTTCCTAAAGTATTCTCCAGTTTTGTCAGGGTGCATTTTCGTCTGACAATCAGCTTCACGAGTTTGTGCAGAGCCTGATTTTAGGTGAATGCACAGGTTGCACAGGATCCTGCGCCTATAAATGTTAGAAGGACAGAAATTTTGAAGATTAAATAAATATCATTTTTTTTCGTTTATAGAAAATCAAATGTTTTAAAAAAGTCTTTTTGTTCTGAAACAACGTAGCAAAGCATGTTAGAATTATTTGGCATTATGGAATATTATCTTAAATTCTCATAATTTGTTACAAAAAGTTAACAATATAAACAATTACAATAAACATATTTTTAAATTTTCAATACAGACAACTACTATTTTTTTTAGCTTTTAGTAAAACTTATTCCAATGATTTGAAAAATTTATAAATTTAGTGATTTGTTTAATTATAGCCTACTACATAGTTCTATCCAAAAATTTTCAGAATGCGTAATTCTAAAATTAGATATAACCATAATGAAATAGAAACTATTAAGCAATTTCTTTTAATAGAAGAAAGTATTGTAAGCGGAATTTTTTCGACTTCCGGTTTTCGACGGATTTGCACGTTTTTGGGGTCAGAGATACCAAAAAACATGTCCGTGTGTCAGTGCGTCCTTTTGTTTTTACTTTTGGCTATATCAAGCAGGTCCTCCCTTAATTTAGAAAAAAATACGCCGGTAGAGGACGCTGTAATAGCAATTTTTGTGCGATTTTTGCGGCATTTTCAATATTGTACCTTCAAAAAGTGCATGAATTTATGCATAGAATTGAATCAATTTTTTATGTATGTTTTTGACCATGGAAAGAAGGTTCTCTATGAATTTCGAAATATTCCGCGGAAAGGGGGCACTATAATATTAATTTTTGAGTTATTTTCTTGATTTGAAGAAGCAGACTGAAGCAGAAATTTAAGATGAAAGTCAAAGTTGATATAGTATTGAACTTATAAAAAGTCCTTCCAGCCAGTGCCGGGAGGAAGAGGTAGCTTTCATATTCCTTATTTAAAGAAAAAGCCAACTTATATTATTCAAACACACGAAGTTCAATTTAGTGGAAAACGAATATAGGAGACTCAATACTAATTTTTATCAATACTAAATCATTATGAATAAGAATTTCGCGAAATTAGTCAGCTTTATCCAAGCTGCTTTTATTTAAAGTAACTTATATTTGACTGCCAAATTCGGTGATATCTTAAAGTGCCTTCCATTTTAAGACAACATGGTGGATGAGGCTAACCAGTGAACTTGGCGGAGACCTTAGTAATTGCTGTGCACATGCTCACTCATATCGGAATCGATTGATATATACGAGTGCTGTCACAGGCAAAAAATCAGATTTTTCAAAATGTCACCCACATTAGATATTGAAATTGCTATATCTGAGACATTTTTTAGAATAAAGACAAACAAACAATGCTCCTGAAACCTTATATCAAGGTCAAATACTTAAGAAAGAAACCTTTTTAAATTTCTAATTTTTTTTTGCACTTCACTTTAAATATAATTTTTTTTTTTATTTAACGGCCGCTATTTTGAAGCAAGATGGCTGATGAAGCTGGCCAGCGAAGTTGGTCGAGATATTGATGTATACTATCCACATGCCTTCTTACATCGAAATAGGTGAATACGTGTGTTATCGCGTGACAAATCCAAGATCGTTTCAAAATGTTAGCCATGCTAGAAATTCAAAGTGCCATAATTCAACCATTTTTTAAGATATAAACAAAAGAACAAATTTTCAGAAATAAAAACTGCTCCGGAATCTTTGTATCAAGGCCAAACACATAAAAAAAATCTTTTTCATTTTCCAATTTTTTAATACCTCATTTTAAATTTAATTTATTTTAAATGACCTTTTGAAACAAGATGGCGAATGAAGCTGGCCAACGAACTCGGTCGAGACATTGGTATGTACTATGTACAGACCAAGTTACATCCAAATCGGTTCATAAATACGCCTGTTATCGCGTGACAAAAATCAGGTCGTTTTAAAATGTCAGCCACAATAGAAATTTAAAATGCTATAACTAAGCCATTTTTTTAGATATAGAAGAAACAAAAACTGTTCCGGAATCTTTGTATTAAGGTCAAACACATACGAAAAAAATATTTTTCATTTTCCAATTTTTTGGTATCTCATTTTAAATTTTAATTTTTTTTTAATTTTTTAAATGGCCGCCATTTTGAAACAAATGGCGGATGAAGCTGGACACCGAACTCGGTCGAGATATTTGTATGTACTATGTACACACCAAGGTACATTCAAATCGGTTCTTAAATACGCCCGTTATCACGTGACAAAAATCAGGACGTTTCAAAATGTCAGCCACGCTAGAAATTCAAAATGCTATAACTCAGCCATTTTTTAAGATATAGACGAAACAAAAACTGCACCCGAATCTTTTTATCAAGGTAAAACACATAAGAAAAAAAATATTTTTTCAATTTTCAATTTTTTGGTACCACATTTCAAATTTAAATTTTTCTTAAAAATTTAAATGGCCGCCATTTGTAAACAAGATGGCGGATGAAGCTGGCCAACGAACTCGGTCGAGACATTGGTATGTACTATGTATAAACGAAGTTACATCTAAATCGGTTCATAAATACGCCTTTTATCGCGTGACAAAATTCAGGACGTTTCAAAATGTCAGCCATGCTAGAAATTCAAAATGCTATAACTCAGCCATTTTTTAAGATATAGTCGAAACAAAAACTGCTCTGGAATTTTTGTATAAAGGTCAAATACATAAGAAAAAAATACTTCTCCATTTTCAATTTTTTGGTACCACATTTCAAATTTAAAATTTTTAAAAATTTTTTAAATGGCCGCCATTTTGAAACAAAATGGCGGATGAAGCTGGCCAACGAACTCGGTCGAGACATTGGTATGTACTATGCACACACCGAATTACATCCAAATCGGTTCATAAATATGAGAGTTACAGTGTGACAAATGTCAGATATATATATATATATGTCAATTTTGAACGGAGGGTGGTTTCGGGGTCTGGGGGTCACGATCGATGAAAATATACCAAAATTTTTTGAAATCGCTTTCTTCCGAACGGCTGCAATAGGTAGCTTTTTGTAATGAAAGCTACCTAAAATGAGATATTGACATTTGTAACAACATTTTTCGTAGTTCTATTGTACACCGTTGGTTCATGAATCGACGGGAAGTTCCCATCGTGATAAACCGTCTATTCTAGAACAACTGATATACAACAGAATAATGAACAACTGTTGATTTTAATAAATATCATGATGGAGATTAACTCGTTTTTACTCCGATTAATTGACTGAAGCAGAAATTTCAGATGAAAGTCAAAGTTGATATAGTATTGAACTAATAAAAATGAGATATTGACATTTGTAACAACATTTTGAAACGTTAAAATATATGAGATAGGAGAAAGTTTTTGGATTGGCACATCCAACTAGTTTATTTAAAGAAAATGTGCGCAGATCACCTTCAGGCATTTCTGGTTAGCAAACGACTATTAATAAAAACGTTGCTGATAGAGTTGAAGTAAACTTATAGTTTTGGCGGTTAGTGTGTTTAAACCGTATTTGTTGTAACTATTATAAACATTAGAAAATCTGACATAAGGGGGGAAAAAAGAAAAAAACTATAAATGCAAAATTTTAAAAAATGTCTATTTATAATAAATCGTGTTTAAGTTACCATCTAAAGTATTTCAAAAAGTAATATTAATAATCGATTTTTAAACGCTATTTTAGTCTATTTTTTTACTCTACAGACATCATAGTTTTTGCAATGGTTTTAAATTTTAATCAGTTTATCTGCTGGCAACGAATTTAATTAGATATGTTTTATGGAAAACAGTAAAAGTAAAAATACCGAAATTCACTTGTAATCGCCTTAAAATTATTCGCTTATGTATAAGAGAAACCATTTTAATTATCAGATTTCCTTTATATCGTTAATTGAAATAAAGATATTTTAACCTATTTCGCTATATTAAGGATTTTATTTAATTACTAGAAAGGTAGCCCGTCAAAAATGACGGAAATTTAGATATAAAGATATATACAACTCATGTGCAAGAATATGAGTTTTCTCGCTTGTTCCGCAGTGATAGATGAAAATAACACATTTTAAGAACGAAACACATTTATGAAAAACTGTGTACAGTAGAAGACGTCTAATCTGCACAGTTTGGTTCCAAGTGTTATGCAGATTTGAGCCTTTTTGCGGTCATGTCTATTCAATCTTTGTTTACATTTTTTTAAATTTATATATTGGACAATTTTGATTGTTGAGCTTTAAAAATAAATAAATAACACACTTGAAGTAAGGTTAAAAACTATTAAATTATCCTATACGATTTCATGAAATGGTATTATATGGTATTATATGTGTGTGCTTCACGATCTTGGTTACGACGTTGGCGAAATTGGCTGCAACTTGTCATAATACTAATAGTGTGGGCCGCTATAACAAAAAAGTAACCAGTTTTTAGTAAAATTTCTGATATAAAGTAGCTTTCAAAAACTTGTGTAAAATTGCAGGCCGTTCTCGCGTCAGTCCTAAGAATAATATTTCTAACACTGAAGATTTTCCATGTATATATGGAATTTTGGAAAGCTTCTCCAAAAGAAAGGTCCTGAAATGACATTGTAATTCCTCTAACTTCAAAGTTTAATTGGGCCCTGATGTTGAGTACTGAAATCTAATAAATACAATTATTTTGAATATTACAACAGAATTAAACAGTTAAACTTATTTAACTTAAACCCGCTGTTACTTCCCGATGTTATTTTTTAGTATTAAGAAAGAAAATTATTTAAAATTTTCAAATCATGCATTTATGATTTTTTTCCGTCTTTAATAACTAAATAATGAAAAAATAGACTTTTGTTCTGAGCTTATAAATATGACAATAAAATAATGTAACTAAGAGACAATGCAAAATTAAATCTTTGTGATTACAAACCATAAACAAACGATACCGCCACCATTTTACCTACTATGACGTCATTAGAATATTACCCATTGATTGTTGGAGAACTTATTTTGTGAATGATTACCTCAATGATTTAATATTTTTGACGTTTCACGATGAATGAATCACTTGTGTTTGTTTAGGTTTATGGAATGAGATATTAAGCTGTGAACCTAATTTCAATTGAAGTTATTCAAGGATATATGTATTTTTAATCGAAATTAAAAACAATGCTTTGATCTCGAAATAAAAAGTTGGAACAGATGTCATATTCGCCCCATATTGGCGCGATTTTTTTCTGTCGCCAATATCATATAGGCAACAGGTACTTAACTTGCATCAAAGTGTCGTTATTTTGTTTGATGTGGTAACCCGGATTATGTTGTTTATGCTGTTGATGTTTTCGCCAAATTGGCAACCGAAAAAAATCGCGCCAATATGGGGCGAATATGACATCTACACCAAAAAGTTTTAGTTTGTATAATTTGTTATTTCTGTCAATTATTGATTTAAGTACTTTTCCATTATAGCGCATTTTTAAAAAAAGCTTGGCGCGATTCGGGCATCAGAAAGTGATATATGTTGCGAAAATATATAAACAGCTATGAAAACAAATCTAATGAACTTTTATCTTTGTTTATATATGCACTTATATACATAAAAAAATCATTTCTAAATATATATATATATTTTATATATACAAATTACAGCACAGATTTCAGATATGAACCGGGATACCTAACTGGCGCCAAAATGGTGTTATTTTGCCTGCTATGGTAACCCGGCTATTGTTTTTTATTTATTAATAAATTGTTTATTTACTTTTATTTTCTGTTTTTTAATTATATAAACTGTTTTGTTCTATAGTTATTATTCAAACTTTTATTTATTTATAGTTATTTCCTTTTAAAAATGATAGCAAATAATTGAAAAATATATAAGTAACTGGTATTCGAAAACGAGATTTCCGCCAAATTGGCGTCATAGAAAAATCACGCCAACCCCCATGCGCATATGACATCTGTGCAAAAATTACTTCTGTTTCTTTATAAAAATGGGTAAATAGCTTTTTTTATATTAAATTGTCGACACAGATGTCATATACGCCCATATTGGCGCGATTTTTTTTGATGCCGATGTCATATACGCACCGGGTACTTAACTGGCACCAAAGTGTCGTAATTTTGCTTGATATGGTAATCTGGATGTTGTTGTTTATGCTGTTGATGTTTTCGCCAAATTGGCGTCGGAAAAAAATCGCGTATATGACATCTGTGATAAATTCTATACATATGGAAAAAATTGCTTGTGAGTATGAAGCAGTAAATAGGTTGCCAGAAAATACGTTGGCAAACTTCTTTCTCGCCAAGAAACTTTTCTCCGAAGTATTGTACATAAGCAATGATTGCTAGGAATGCATTTTTAATTGTGATATGCGCTTTTATGTTTCACTACATTTATGCATACTATACTGTGTGTATAAATGCTACAGTTCATATGCAGGGCTACACAAAAGAATTCGTAAGGGTTACTGAGTATGAGAGTAAATTGCTTAAAGGTGATTTTTAAAGGAGTTATGCAGTTTTACGCTGAACTGCATTTAGTTTACTAAGAAATGTTTGTAGAATATAGATAAAATGATACACATGGTCACGCAAAGAATTGGATACATAACCGTCTATGGATGATAATATCTGGAAATGTGATTTCAGTAGTTTTAAGAGTAGTTTAAATTAAATTTTAGCTAAATAGTGGCATGACTATGAACGGTAACTGCTGAAATCAATTTTTTAAATTTTTTATGCGTTTTCTAAAATGTTTACTTAGTTATCTTGGTACTTCTTAGTTATTCCGTCGACCAAATTACTGTCGCTAAATTGTAAGATTAATTGCCAATAATGGTTGCCATTAATTAATTAATTGTAAGATTAAATGCCAATAATGGCCAATAAAACCATTAATTCGACGTTTTATTTGTATTTTTGTTAATGTTTTACTATTGATTTGGCGATTTATATAATTTGGCGAAATTGGTCGACGGGATATCTAAGAAGTAACGTTATCTTATTTACCTTATTTCCCTAAATAACGAAGTTTTGTTAAAGCATTCAGGATGTGTTGGAAAGTGTTTCATATTCTATGCTTTACGCATGATTTTTCTTTCTTCTTTAGTCTTATTTTGCATTTATTTTATTCTTAATTTTTTAGTCTTATACTGCTTTATAGAAACTTTATCACAGTTGTCATATACGTTATCATATATTGGCGCGATTTTTTTCCGACGCAAATTTGGCGAAAACATCAACAGCATAAACAACAACATCCGGATTACCATATCAAGCAAAATAACGACAATTTGGCGCCAGTTAAATACCCGTTGTGCATATGACATTGGCGTCAGAAAAAAATCGCGCCAATATGGGGCGTATATGACATCTGTGCCGAAACTTTAATATTTAATGTTTAAACTCTTCGCTCCACTCCCCTTGCATATAGTACAAACTATAACACGGATAGCGCAAAATAATAGGCAGTTTGGTACTTTTCCACTGTAGGGGCTTTGGCATTTTTTTGAAAAAACTTGGTGTAATTTGGGCATCAGAAAGTGAGATTTGGGTACTTTTCCGTTATGTGGACACCATTGTCGCCAAGCGTAATAGTTGGCGCAAAATTGTGAATTGAAGCATTTGAAAAATAAAAGAAAAACCATTGTCGATACTAAAGTGAGCATTTAAAAAATGTAACATTTGAAAATGAAACATTTCCAGACTTTTACGAACTATTTCATCAAATCACAAATATATACTTAAAATAAGTGAACAAATAACTGCTATAAAATAAAGCAATAAAATAAAACTCATATTAAACTGCTGTCATAAAATTACAAATATCTTTTTGCATTTTGAAATAATTGGCGCATTAGCATACATTTTGGCATGGTGTCCGTATAACGAAAAAATATCGAGATTTGTTGTCAAATCATATAAACAGCTATGAAAACAAATTTGATGAGCGTTTTTGTTTGTTTTATATGTATATTATTGATGTTTTTATGTACAAATTACATCTGTTTCTGTATAAAATTAGAGAAACGGCTTTTTTATGTTAAATAAATCGTATAAATATCGAAAAAATGCGTGTGTATATAAAATGAAACAGTGAATAGGTTCTAGGAAAATATGTTACCAAATTTCCTTTTTCGCCAAGGCACCTACCTATACTGGAAAATTACCTAAAGCACATTAAAATCGCGCAGTTAGGAGCTCACACAGTACACCGTTGTCTATTGGCGGTTATTTTATTAGTAGCATCGGAAGGAAGATGTAAAGATGTACTTTAAATTCTCACGAAAATTCGAAAAAATATCTTAAAAGAGTGGAGTTTAAATTAAATTTCGGTGACCTCCATTATGAAAGATTAATGGTTTTAAATGGGAACTTCGCCAAATTATCCAGCTATCGCCAATTTGGCTAACATTTGGCGCTACTGTGGTATCCCTGCATTAATATTTTTCAACAATTACTCATTTCAATGAGGCGGTCCTACCGGAATAGTGAGGGACACACAGAGACTTGGATTTAATATAAATAGATGCTACATTTAAATTATCACCTATAAGTAAAAAATATATATATATATATATATTCGATAGCTTAGACGGAAAATTTGTGGTTAAGTAACGTTAACATAATAATACTTATATAATAATACTAATAATACTAATAATATACATAATAATACTAATTTGTAACTTACTATAATTTGATATTTTGTTATCTGTGAAAACCACATAATGTTGTATTTCAGTTTGTTAACGTTCATGTAGCCATAAATATATAAAATAATAAAATCATAGGTATAACCATAGATATAACCATGCTGTATTTTAATATATTGCAAGTATATATTACAGTTAATATCTAATTTTATTGTTAACCCCTTAAACTATAGCAACATATAAGGAGTTGCTTATAAGGCTTCGCTCGAAGTAAACCGCCGTAAAGGATTCTGTGCCCTGTTCCTTTACCCAACCTCGTTTGTTCCGAAAGTTCATGGGTCGTCACTCGTCTGTCATTTCTAACCATCTTATCGTCAGCGGTGACTGTTGTATCGGTGATGGCAATGTGGACCTGGCCTGGTCTCGGTGTGTCGTTCACTGATTGTCTGCCTTGTCTGAAACTCTTGCATCAGTTATTCGCAGCTGTACGACCTAAACAGTGTTCACCATAAATATGCTTCATTCGGCAAAAAATATATACGTCGTAGCCCCTTCAGCCACACAAAAGAAAGAAAAACGCACTTCGCCTCGCTGCTCGACTCTGTACGCCTCCATCCTATTCAGCTTATGTTTTAGCCGTCAGTTATACACACAGTTTCATTCGAAACGACGCAATTTTATCTAATGCGCCACTAACCCTGCGCGAAGCCAAAATCAAATGAAAAACTAGTTCGGCAACTTTGATAATGTCTGTTGTCCTCTTTTCAATCCGGCAACCCCTTATATTTTAGAAATGTTGTTTGAAATATACAGGTTTATATATTCTTTAAATTTAAAGAACAGTTTTTCCGTATAGTAATATTTGACTAAGTTAATGACAAAAACTCAACTAATAAATAATAGATAAAGATTAGTATACAGAAATATATACTCATTAAAATGGAAAATTGAACAAATCCTGATACATGGACTCGAATTTGCAGTGACCTCACACAATATTTAAATGGAGTTAACAAAGACTTTTTATTTTAGTCCAGGCAAATTAAAGTAAATACACCTTCAACCCGAGCAAAATTGCAATAGAAGCTCTGTTAACTGATTTTTAATCCGTAACCATTACTGAGAAATATAACCAAAATCAGACAAAATCCGATCACGGAACACCCTTAAAAACGGATTTCAAAACGGACTGAATCATATGCCGTTTTGCGTTGTTGTGCTGTTGTATAGCTTTTAGTTGAGACGGAAGACGACAGAGGGCAGCACTAAACAATTTGGACTGCAAATATTCATTTTATTCGAACAACTGACAACCAATAATGCTTTTGGAACAAGATAAAGTAAAGTATCTATAACTCATTCTAAACTGTATTACTACTAGACCGATCTAACAGTCATCCGGTATGCGGTGAGTTTTTCAAGCTCCGGCGATGGGGAGATATATCTCCGGCCTCAGGCAAGCCCTATACTATATTTTCTCTCTACATATTAAGTCTTCCTGAACATTTTAAGCCCTTCCGCATCAAAATCGGTCCAGTGGTTCGCGAGATATAGTTCTTTTAAATTTCTCTACTTTCTGTTAATCCCGTTCCTCTATCTCATGTATCCGCAATAACTGGCTCCGAATCGATTCCAGTGCTTATAAATGCTAGTTCTGCATAACTTTCCCAGGCATCGGAACATTTTTAATAATATGCTTTAGGGAATTTTTAAGGGCAAATATCAGTATTTTTTAATAGAAGAATAAATCTAGCTTAAACGCGCGAAATTTCGCCTTATTTAAGAAGTAATTTTCTATAAGAAAATACTGGTAAAGAAAAATTTCCTGGCTATAAAATTTCAGGACACGCACGACCCCTGCATTTATGGACATTTCATCACCAATTTACTTTGTTAAGGAGACTTTAAACAAAGATATCGATATTTTTTATACATACTGTGCTGTGATTGTGATCTGACCAGACTAGTTTGTCATGTCAGTGTTTTTCAAGATTATATTTATGGTGTTAAATGATTATTTAACAGCGGATTACTACATTATTTGTGTAATTTGAAGCTTATACAACACTAGTGAGTGAGTTTTAGATTCTTTTTATAAATTTTAATGAGCCTCTGAAAAGTACATGCTTTACCATTGGCGGCCATTTAATAATGCATCTCTGTGGAGATTATTGTAATGTTAACCTTTTTTAATTAATCTCTAACCTCTAACGTACATAATAAATGCTATAAACAGCTCCATACTGTGCTTGTTATTAACGTAAGTGTATATACATTGCTCTGTTGCCAGTTTCAATTCAAAATATCAATTTTAAGTGTACTAAATGATGTTTTGAAAATAGTTAAAAATTGTGTTCTATGCTAACTTTTAGCTTCAAACTCCCATAGGAATAACATTGGGAGTGTGTAACTTTTATAAAATTATCAAAAATACCTATAAGAGACAGCAGACAGAAGAAGAGCAGCAATGACATTTAAAAAGTGGCCGATGTACTGGAACACATATCGCCATTTCATTCTGATTCTACTCTACTCAAAATTGTTACAGGCGTAACAGCTAAAAAAGAAGTTAATGTTGATGAGTTGCACTTATTTGGTATGATCATCATCTCCAAAATGATAGGGAAGGATATATTTAGGTATTCGGCTAAAAGGTCAACGAAAGTGAAAACTCTAGGATCTGCTGTCGCCATTTGTAGTTATAAAGATGACTTAGATATGCAAATAGATCCAGCGCTCCTCTTCCAAAGAATGATGATTACTGGCACTTGTGGTGAAATGAATCTCGGAGATGTCATGCGTTATGAACCGTGTGCGTACCCTGCAGCATTATTTGAATCACCAAGTATGATGAGGAATTCAGACAAATTTCAGTTAGCTCAAGCACTAGTCAAACACATTAAAAATTTACACAATGAAAAATATGACAACGTGGAAAGTACAGAAAGGTACATATTGGATGGAGGATCTTTCTTGCGTCGCATTTCCTGGTGTAAAAAATGATACATATGAAACATTGCTATGTCTTACGCTGATTTTATTGTTAAACAATATGGAAAACCTATCATGGTTTTTGATAATTACATTGAGTATCCAACAATCAATGATGTGGCTCACAGATGACGCTACAAAAAAAAACAGTAGAGATATTAATTTCAGCCCATACGTGAAATTTATTGGAAAAAAAGAAGAGTTTCTGGACAATGAAAAAACAAGCAAGCAATGACTTTCCTCATAGGCGAATTGCTTAAGAAACAAGGCTGTACTGTTCCCAAAACAGATGGGGATGCCAATATAGACATTGTTCATGCTCCAGTCTCATCTTCAGAACATGCACATGCACATACCACTGTAATAGGTGAAGATACCGACTTGCTGATTCTCCTTCTTTAACAGGCAACTGATAATGGCTTCAAGCTATTCTATCGCAGTGACATAAGACGAGGATCATGTTCCAAACCAGTCTATCATATCCTCAACATGCAATCTCTGTTAGGTGGTGAAAATTGCAACTTCCTTCTGTTTCTGCATGCTTTCACGGGCTGCGATACAACATCCAGATTTTTTTCGATTGGGAAATCCTCATCATTTCTCAAACAGATGAACAAGACAGAGCTCCGTTCTATTGCAAAAATATTTTGTTCAAATTCAAGCCTACATTCAGATATGGCTGAGGCTGGAAGAAAAGCAATGCTTGTGTTTTATGACTGCAAGGCACTGGATTCTATAGACAAACTACGTCACCAAATGTTGGTAAGGAAAGTAACTACAGTAAAATCATTTATTATACCTGAACGTTTGCCTCCGACCGATTCTTCTACAAAATATCATAGCTATCACACTTACTTACAAATAAATATCGGAAGAAAGAACCAAGCCAGCAGAATGGGGCTGGTATGTAAAAAAAAACACTCGTGCTACCCAATACTCTGCGAGTGACTACCTAACTTCTAACTATAAATATGATGAAAACTATTGATGCGTTTTTTTCTTCACTGGAACATTTCTGTAAAAATGAACTTAAGCAGTAATTTGTCAGAAATAGTAGACTTTTGTGTACTGTTTATCGTTTTTGACTATACTTCAAAGTTAAATTGTGAAAATAAAGCGATATATTTCCGTAAGCGATATATTATCTGCCTTAGTTCCAGAAAATCCCCTCCGCCATTTTGAAATCCGTATATAGGGGTGTTCCCGTGCTCAGATTTTGTCTGATTTTTAGTATACTATTAAGCAGTAGTTCCTGATTAAAAAATTCTGTAAAAAGCTTCGATTGCAATTTTGCCCATGTTCAATCACAAAATGCCTGGACTATTTAGTCACTCATAAAATTCGTATACACATTTCAGCAATTTTATTTTTCTAATAAGGAGCATAAATTCTTTTTGATTACCACTGTATATTTATTAACTAAAAGAAAATATTTTTGGAATCTGTAACACTGCTTGATTACAAATCATCATTGGCAAAGTTCGCACTAAATGAATAGCTCATATACTATTATAATAATACAAGTCAAAGAAAAAAAAAACCTAATCTTATACTGTTTTTTCCTTTTCGTTTATTTATTTATTTTGCAATTGCCTGCTAATAAATTCAGATATGAATTTTACATTCAGTGGAATGAAAAGTTAAAAAAAAAAAATAAAAATAAATAAATAAATCACATCATCACAACGAAACGAGAATGTGCTCAAAAGAGCAATCTTGAATACTTCCTTTTTCATTTCAAACAATGAATAAAAATAAATAAAGGTTTTTGACCTTAAGAATTGCAATTTTAAGCTTCTTGTTTTCATAAAAAAATGAAACAATGTCTAAGAAAATTTATTTTCGTTTTATTTTTTATAATGTTTACGTTGAATAATTGTAAAAAAAAATATTAAGAAGAAAAAACTTTTTGGATAGTGTTTTATGCCCTTTGTTTCTACAATAAAGTATTTTTATTTAAAAGTATAGTTCTTGAAATAAATCTGAATCTTTAAATTAAGAGGGAAAAAATACTGTTGTAAATATTATTACATATTTTAAAACCAAAATTGTGTGTGAGTGTTTGGGTTTTGAGAAATATAGTTACTTTTTTTTTACTAATTTAACCCATATACCTAGCGTCCCATATTAGAGACGCTTCAAATTTTAATAAAATTGTATAATTTTCTTCGTCTTTATAATATGAAAATTGTATGAAATAATTAACTATAAATATCTTTATCTGTTACCGAAAGATGACAGCATAATATGGATATTTATTTACTTATATGGAGTCTTTTTTCAGTTTATAGATTTTTCCTTTTTCAAGTTGGCGAAATGTAAAAAAGTTTATTTGTGGGTTTTTTTTCTAATATAAAAGTCAAATTTTAACTTGTACACTTCTTTCAATTACGTATTTTTTAAATTGTGAAATTATATGTCCAAGCCTATTTTTTTTTTGCGTTTTTGTAAAGTACAAAATATAAGGAGCTAGGCACAAATAGGTACATATTTTTATTAGCTATTTAGGTGACATTTATTTATGTAAAGTCCTTTTCAAGATGATTATGAAACAAATTGTTTTTAAGACTCATATACGATTATTCTTAGTTTATTATTACTAATATTTATAATGATATTACGCTTTGTAAAGAAATAAATATGTATTTTTTTAGTAGTTCACAAAAATGCTAATTAGAGTACATAATATACAATTTAAAAGCTTATCTTTTATAAATTTAGACAAGGTATATAGTTATGCATATTGTGCTATTACAAATATTATGCATATTCCCATTAATTCTTTTACATTTTATCAAATAATTATAAACATTTTTTAGCGTATTTCTTTTTATTGCTTTTCCAGTTCATTTTGCAACATTTTAAAGTGATTTTACCAAAAAATATGAGAAAACAAAAATTAAGGCACAAAAGGGTTAGGTATTATTTATTCTGAACGCTGAAACATTTACCGATTTTTTGTTTGTATAACGATTCAAATTAGGGCTGTTTAAAGGAAACCAAATTTAAAATAATGTTACTGTCATTTGTAAAACGATTTTCTGAAAACGGTGTCTAATGTTTAGAATTCTTTTGCATGGCATAAAATAAATGCATTATCACTTATGACAGATTATTGTTCGACATAGAGTTCGTCCCAAAGGTTCATAGACAACCGATTTTTATATATAAAAGATAACAAATCAAGTAAGATAGACGAAATAAATTATGCAAATGTGTATTATTGAAATAATAATAATAATAATACACTCAAACAAATTTTAACAGTCACAGACATTAAAAAAAAAAACAGTTGTCCCAAAACGTATATAGGCAACTGATGTTAAAAGATGATTTAAGTACTGTTATCTAAAATTTGGATATTCCAAGGTCATGGCACTTTTGAAGCAGTAGTTTTCTGAGATGAAAGCGAATATGTCTTTCAGTTTCCGTCTGATTGCAAAAAAAGCCTCGCAATATGCATTTTTCCAAAAAGGTAATTTTAGAAATCTGTCGTTTAAAGTCTCGTGGATGGAAAGTTGTTGCCATTGAAAGAATTATTGGACGCAACAGGGTTGGTATTTCCTGAACTCAGTCAAAAAGTCACAATTTTGAAACAAAATTCCCTTCTGGACGACCAAAGAGTACAACTAAACGGCAGGAAAGATATTTTGAGATCAGTTTCAACCCAGAATCTGTCTGTTGAGGTCAGTGTCTAAAGAAGTAAGCGATGTAGTACCAAAATCCATGGTCTTTTGAAGGCTGCAGGGAAGTAAATTTCTTAATTACAGTAAAAAATATTGTTTGCTAAAGTTTACAAAACAGCATAAAGATGATAGTGTTTAGTGCAGCCCAAAATAACAAGAACTGGACAGATGAATTGGTGAGTGTTTTTTTTAGTTATGAAAATAAATTTAATTTAGATAGCCCCGATGGTTGGGCTTATTACTGACACGATATTTGCAAAGATCCACGAACTTTTTTCACCAAACAAAAAGGAGAATGTTTACTCATGGTGTGGGAAGCATTTTCTTATAATGGATTAACATATATTGCTTTTTAATAGGTCGTCGATGTTCCGAAGATTACCAGAAAATGCTTAATGTACAGTTACTTTTATTTTAAAAGTTGTTATGTCAGGACAAATGGATATACCAGCAGATAACTGCAGTTTACAGATGTCCAACTCTAAAATGCAGTGGTTTAGACAAAACCAAGTAAGCATAGATCAAAATTTGTGCGAATTTTAATAAAAAAGCTAAAATCTTGAACAACGGTTTTACGCACAAATAACGTACAAACACGACAAAAAAATCCCATACGATCGTTTCGAGGATTCTTCAGTGAGGAAAAAAAAGAGAAAATTAAAATGGGTTCAAAGAACCAATTGGTTATAGCCGCGAGTACTGGCTTATGGGCTGATTGAAAAGGCGAGAACAAGAGTTTATATATCTTAAAGAAATGACGTAATTGACCAGAACCAACTGAAAAAAAAGGAGTCACTGTGCAGTATCCCCCCCCCCCCAATATGGCGAAAAAAGGGGGTGCTGGTCAAATCATTCACTAAGGAGGAAGTATGTTTATGAATAGAGTGAGCTTCGTAAAAGTCTAGATCAAAAACTGAGTTACATTTTTGAATAATTTTACCCTCTGGATAATTAAACAGGTGGTTGGAATTCCAACAATGTTTCGCTATTGTAGATTTCTCAAATTTCTGCTTTCTAACGTAACTCTGGTGTTCTTTCAGCCAAATTCTAAGTGCACGCTTCATCTGCCCAATGTAAGAGAGACCGCACTCATAAACAATTCTGCAAATGCCCCAGGTATATGATCGACAATAGGATTTTTAAGATTGGAGAAAGAAATTTTATTGCTTGAAGACAAAACAACTTTAAAACTAAACCTATTGAGAATACGAGAAATTTGTGTACTGATTTTAGGAAAATAATGTTAGACAATAATATTTTTAAATTCTTTATTTGCTGAAACAGAATCAGTGATTATCGAGGTTTAAATAAAATACTTTAATGATATTCGAGCTAAATCCACGATCGATGGCAACTGCATTTATATGGTTAATTTCACAATTTAAATAGCTCAGAATTTGAACAAATTTTACGTGCACGGAAAATTTGTTTAAATTCAGAGTTGTTTAGATATCTGGTGTTTAGATCATCTGGAAGATTAGAATTTAAAAAATTGAAAGATCTTTTTATTATTAAACAAAACATGTATGGAGATTTATCTGTGTTTTCCGATCTTATATATAAAACTTTAATGGAAATTTCTTACAAATTTGGTACAAAAAGTTATATTTTTTTTTAATCAAAAGTAGTTACTCAATCCCTATTGCAAGTTAACCAAAAAATATTTTCTGAATAAATAAATCGATATAATTTTAACCTCTAGTTTAAATAATTGTTCGATTTAAAAATTGTCTGCTTCAGCGTGTTTATAAAACATTTTTCTATAATGCAACGAATTTTCATTTTTAACAATTTCCAACATAGTTGAAAAGTGTTTATGATTACGGTTTGTCTGTTCGTCTGTCCCAGTAACTCTCGTAAATATTTTCAGACAGCCCCGATATTTTGTATGTTATTCATGTTTAATATAGTACGATCGATATTGAAAATGAAGTGTCTAGCAATTTTAGTTCATTTACTGGGACTGTCAAAATTTTTCCGTTACATTACGGTCTAGTGGAAAAAATCATTTTAAATTCATTTTTAAGATGTTAGACAATTTCAAACATAATGAAATTTCGAAGCATTTATTTAGTGCACTGAATCATGCATTTCGAAGAATATGGGTGGCAAAGCATTTGATATTCACTCACAGGTCCACTCAAAAGAATTCCGTTATATAATGGTCTACGGGGTAGTATTTGCAGCGAATTTTAGTTGTGTTACACTATTTCAAATATTATGAAAATGATATACATTACTGAGGCTAACTACAAGATACTTGTTATATAACATTATGTGCACAGCATTTATCGTTTATTTATAGGAACACGCATAAGCTTCTGGTTAAATACTGTATCTGAAGTACTCTGTATATTAGCTATAAGTGCTGGAAGTGCGATTTCATTTATGGTATGCACATTTAAATAAATTTTTGCTTAGTATGCTGTGTCTATAAATACATTATAGTATTACACAGGGCTTCACAAAAGAAATCACAGTTAATGCGGAATATTATAGTGAATAGCTTAACCCTTTATGTATTGAATTATGAATTCATGAAAATTTATCTTCTAAAGCATTTTTCGTGAATTGTTTAAACTACGTTAGAAGATTTACATAATCATTTAATACATTTTAGAAGATATCTTAGGTTAGAATATCTTTGAAGGATTGTAGGATTTAGAAGGATTAGTTAAATTTTAATTTATAGGGATTTTGTGTAATATTTAACCCCCCCCCCCCTCAAAACTTTTATTTTAAATGCTTAGAATTTATTATATAGAATATATATTTAAATACTTATTTTAAGAAAACTTAGTATTTTGTATAATTGGGAAATGTATAAGAAGATATTGCTAGGATTTTATGTTTTTTTTTTTTTTTTTTTTTTTTTTTTTTTTTTTTTTAACATACTGTATTGCAATTGAATTAAAAATATGTCTATTTTTCATTATTATACATTTAAAAATAAAGCTCTTCGAACGTAAGCTGTTACTTTAAACTGAAAGAACGCTTGGCAGAATAAGATATAATTTTCTAATCGCTCAATAGCAGCCTGTAACATTACATATATTTTTATTGTAATTTAAATTGCAATAAAATAATAAATAAATTGTTTTAAAAAATGCATTGTAACTGTAAATGTATTGTAATTTTACAGAAATCAATTTCTAAAATCTCTTAAATGCCTCTTCTTTTTTCCCGCTAACTGTACTTAATTTAAAGTATTTTTTAGATACTATAATATTTTAGTTATAATGTTTTATATTCTTCTGTACTGTAATATCATGGAAAACATATTTTCACATATTGGCCACTACACCTGTTAGCAATCGATCTAACAGGAAAAATGTCTGTTGCCACCAAGCAGAAACTGCGAAAGTAAATAATGATTATTAATAAAAAGAAAAGTGCCCTGTTAAACTGGTGGCATTGAGCTCGCAGGCAATTCACACTAATTGTATATTATACTCTTATTTCAAAGAATAATGCCCTCGTAAAAATGAAGAAACAATGAAAAAACTAGATTTAGCTAAATTAAGGGGGGGGGGATTATATTTCCCATTTCACCGCTTTATACTTAACCAATGAACCCCCAAAACTAATCAGGAAAGCGCTTTATCAGAATGAACCTATATCCAGAGTTTGAAGCACATCAGATATTTCTGTTAAGAGTTATCGCGTTATGTACGTACATACATAAGTACATACATACAGAACCTGCGGCTACGTCAGCTCTCAGGCTTTGATACCCTGCGCGCTAAAAAATAGATAAAGCTAAAAAAATATTAATTTAAAATATATAAACTTTTAAAAAGTTACTTTAAAAAACATTATGGTGCATAAAATTTTTCAGTAAAATTTTCACTTTAGTGCAATTAATAAAATAATCATGAGGTAAAATATAAAATACACTTTAGTGCAATTAATAAAATAATCATGAGGTAAAATATAAAATACACTTTAGTGCAATTAATAAAATAATCATGAGGTAAAATATAAAATACACTTTAGTGCAATTAATAAAATAATCATGAGGTAAAATATAAAATACACTTTATACTCTCAAAAAAATATATTTTTATTGAAGAAGAAAACAAAGTTTTTATGTATGTTAATGTTAATTTAATGGAATGATCCCGAAAATTTGTGCATAAGCATAAACTTCTAATGAATCATAAAGTAGAATATCCCAACAAAAAATTTTCAGTAAAAAAAAAAAAAAGCGCCAAGTTCTCCTAAATGTTTCGGCCAGAAAAAGTAGTGATATCTGAAGTTCGCACAAGTTAAAAGCCAAACATCCCAAATCTTTCATTGAAAATGGCTTCCTGCGACTTGGCCGTTAATGCCTTCTACAGCATTTCAAAATTAATGATTGGAAATTACGCATTTATGAATTATTTAAATATTAAAAGTAATATTAGAATGCAAAGTGGCAAATTCACATAAAGACATTATAAGTAAAAGATTTCTGATAGCTACCATTCAGTTTCAACAAACATTAGTTTTGATTACAGATCATTTAGTTCAGGGGTGTCCAACTGTGGCCCGCCAGATACCACTAAAATTTTACAGTTATCTTTGCCTTATCTAATCCTCGAATTGCTGCGATTCAACTTGTCGACTATTTCTTTAAAATTTTAGTGGTATCCGGCGGGCCACAGTTGGACACCCCTGATTTAGTCCACCTGTGGTTTAATTACCATTTTGTACGGTCTAAAGCTAAAGTTATTAACGTAAAACCCAAGAAATAAAACAAATTTATTTACTTCAAATCTCACAATATGTTACATTATATTTTATTGTATAATATTGAAATCTTGTGTATTGACGAAAGAGATTTTTTTCGTTTGAACATTTATTATAGTTTGTTTGCATACATTAAGAGGTACTCGATTTATAAACTGTTAAAAGCTGATACTAATT
Organism: Maratus speciosus; assembly: GCA_963932465.1. Lineage (NCBI taxonomy): Eukaryota > Metazoa > Arthropoda > Arachnida > Araneae > Salticidae > Maratus > Maratus speciosus. The sequence continues at coordinate 520,526,682 of OZ010795.1, read as the reverse complement.
ATGTTTTAGCAATTAAGGATATTATCTCCTGAACACAAGTATTTTGTTATTTTTAACTTCTAAACATTTAAATAGACTGAAGTTGTTTAAATGCTTTTTTCAAAAGTGTATTTTATTTCTCTACTCTGTGCCACAAAATGCTAAAATAATCAAAAAATGTAGTTGGTATGTAACTCATTTGTACATATTTGAAAATTTGAAAAATTCTTCCGAAGGCATTAACGGCCAAGTCGCAGGAAGCCATTTTCAATGAAAGATTTAGGATGTTTGGCTTTTAACTTGTGCGAACTTCAGATATCACTACTTTTTCTGGCCGAAACATTAAGGAGAACTTGGCGCTTTTTTTTTTTTTTTTTACTGAAAATTTTTTGTTGGGATATCATTACTTTTTGTATGTTTTTTCAAGTTTGTTATTCTAAACTATATTAATATGAAAAAACTTAAATTTCGGTACTTTTATGTTAGCCGGGAGCAAATCTCCTCATTAGCCTTTTGTTTTTTCGCCAATAGCAGTTTTAATTTTTCACATGTGTAAATTAGAAACAATGCTTTGGATTTCAAATAAAATATTTTGGTTTATCTTATTATTTCTTATTTATTTATTTATTTATTTCTATGTTAAATATTCTATTAAATAAAATCAGGGAAATGCATCTATTTTAAATGAGATGACTGAAAAGTATATATCTTTAAATGAAATGAATGCAATATGAACAATGGGGAGCTGTGAACAGTATTTGGCGATTTGCCACTTGCGCCCGGCTAACATAAAAATACCTAAATTTACTTTATTGAGCTTTACAAATTTATACATTATTTCTTTTCATATTAAAGTACTAGCCGTCTCTAGCAAGGAGTATTTACCGTATTAATTCCATGTTAAACGTTGCATCATGTTACTGTTATTCATAATTTAATTTACTTGCCCATTCTTTCGCCAAGTCGGAAGCTTTTGATAGAGAAATCAAGAACTCTTTACGATCATGGAAGCAGATCGTATATTTTGTGTTGTTATGTATTTCATCTTTCGTGACAAATATATCTTAACTCACTTATGCATGTTTCCTTAGCAGCTACGATTCGTTCTCTAATGCGGAATTTTTAAACCTATTAAGTAATCTTTTCTAATTGGGCTCACTGCCAATTGTTGCATTTTAACTGATACGACTTGGTACAAGTAAAATGGTTCTTATGAAATCCTTTGACAATATCTGCATTTGCATTAAACCATATTGATGCTAATATCTTTTTGTCTCACGTTAACCTTTTCAATAGACTCGATTACGGAAGAATAGAAGGTCTACCGGCTCACTGCCATGATCCATATGAAAATCTATCATTCTTCTCACCTGATCGTGTTGAAGAATTAGTCAGTGTGCCATCGTTTTAAGATTTTAGCTAATTTTATTCGAAACCTGAAAACTAAAATGCGAGGAACCGGATTATAGAAGATTCATTCTAACGTACATATCGATTAACAGGTTACATGTTATAGAATTATAATAATCATCAGAAGAACTGGCAGTTTCAATGCTTTAATAGTTTCCGTAAATTCTCTTTATATAATACAGAAGTTTTAGCGGTGTAAAGATTAATAACATAGTCACAGTAAGTATACTAACAGTACAATATAAGAACAATAGCAGAGGTTTTGGGCAGTGACGAAACTATTAGCACTTTGGAAATATTAGCACGTTATATCATTTAACTATTCAGATGATATGCGGAAAAATAAAAATAGATGGCTCGCATTAATAATTAACTCATTGAAAATAGCCACTAGCTTCAAATATTCGCCAAGCTTGGCGACATTTAGCAAAGTTTCGCCAAATTTGGTAATATATCATGTCAATTCTCAAATTTGGCGACAAAAAATGTTTTGTTTATTCTGACGTCATAATGATGCATATGTATTATGTATTATACACATACCTATAATATGTATTATGCAAATGTATTACGTATTATATGCATATGTATAATATGTATGATGCATATGCATAAGCTCATTAACATCACTAAAACGCACTTAAAGGAATAGTGTTCCATAAATAGTAGGGATAATTGCCAGATTGACCAGAGTGCTATTGAGATTAGAATTCCGACATTTATAATAGACCGGGAGGCGTCTGCACACACCATCACCTCATCGAGTTTACAGCTGAAATTTTAGGATTAGTTAAAACTACATTAGCATATTTAAATGCAACTGGTCTGTTAAGTCATATCTTGGTAGAAACCACCTGAAGACCTAATTTTAGTGGTTAACTGATACGTTTACTATTGTATTTTCCTACATCCAAAAGTTTGGAAACATGGAGGAATGGGTGCAGGAAAACACAATGGAAAATCCACCAATTAACCCGTAAAATCGGGTCTGTAGGTGGTTTCCACAAAGATATGACTTGGCAGACCAGATACATTTCAATACGCTAATCGATATTTAACTAATCCTAAAATTTCAGCCGTCAACTCGATGAGGTGATGATCTGTGAAGACGCTTCCCGGTCTTTAATAAAATTTGTTTTAAGGGAGTAAAAGATGGAGTGATAAACTGAAAGATTTGCCTTAAGATTTTTGTAAAAGCATATAAAAATTCATTCAGCTTGAAATCATGTAACACCTTTATAACTCAGGCTAAATTTCTGTAATCGGGTTTTGGCGACCAACATATCTTATCTATAACTATAATCTTTCTTTTACAGATTTAAAATTAACAATAAATTAACAGTAAGTAGGCTAATAATACAATATGGTAACATTAGCAGCGAACTTCGGACGCCGTATCTGTCGCACATCGTTAAAGACAGTTTATTAGTTACACATTTCATTTAATTAAAAGGAGATTTTTAAACTTTCATATGGAATTAGGATATTTTTCCACTATAGGGACCTTGGCATGTTTTTAAATTCTTGGCGCAATTCGGACTTCAGAAACTGAGATATGTTGTCAAATGATATAAACAGCTATGAAAGCAAAGCTGATGAACTTTTATGTTATTTATATACATATAAACATTTTGTTTATACATGTATAAAATATTATTTTTTATATACAAACTATTTATGTTGGTATATAAAAATAAATAAACGGGTTCCTTACATTAAATAAATTGTATACATATGGGAAAAATTGCTTGTGTATATGACACAGTAAATATGTTGCCAGAAAATACGTTATTATCAAATTTCTTTTCTCGTCAAGGCTATTTTCTGTATTTTGCCAAGGCTACTATATCGGTAACGTACAGAATTGCGGTTATATATTTTTTAATGTTTTATTGTTTTAATATCGTAAATATATCATAATCTATACTGATTAAAATTTTTAGGTATATTCATTTTTTCTATTTAACAAGCCTCTTTGGAAAAGCATATATATTAAATGTTATTGTGCTTGAAATCACGTGACCCCCTTCAAAACTCAGTAATCGAGTTTTGGCGAACATTGGCACAATTGAATGTGTTAAGGAACTGTTTACGGCCAAATGAACACCCCCTGTTTGAAGGGTTTAGAAGCGGAAATTCTGTGTTTTCAGATTTTTCTTGTTAATTGTGCTACAAACCCGACTTACTTGTGAAATTTCATGATTCTACGACTTTTAGAAGTACCTTAGTTATTTGATGATGCGAAGTGAGTCAGTGACAAAAAAGCGATTTTTCGGAATTTAATATTTCGAAAACTACTAAATATAGAAACATAAAATCGTGGAACCTTAGTTCAGTTTGACCATACGAACACGTGTATAAAAGAAAAATTTCTATATCTCTCCCTAAAACGACGTTATTAGGGGGTGAAATGTATGCCGTTATGGTTCAGGAAAAGGTATCTTAACGGCTTGTGCGAACTTGGCGGACGCACTGCCGTGCTCCCAGATAATTATAACAATAGCACACAGCTGTTTTATGATGATTATCTTTAACACTTTTTACACAAAACTCATTTCCATTAAGTCCGAATAATTAATGACTATATTTATTAACAGATAAATGTATTGCACAAAATAGAATAGAAAAACAAGAAAATATGAGTTAAGCTGACAATATTAGAGAATAGACTAATTAACAACAAAATAGCATAAAGAACTTTATTTATACGCATTCCACTGGGGACGTAATCCATGTGCTTTTTAAAGCATAGTTTTAGAAAGTTTTAATTGCTGTAACTCCTTTCTATATTATTCATTAATTTAGTATCCATTTGATTAAAATTATTGTTAACTTATCAGAAATAATTTGTTTTCAACAAGTATTTTGTATTAAATGATTCTAAATTAAAGAGAATAATTAATTGTTTGATGAAGTATTGTACCCTCTTAGGTAATATTTATAAAATTTGCATATATTTATAGAGTTGTATTACTGATATTAATTAAGATATCTGCCTACGTTTTAAGAACTTTTTAAAACTTTGCCATTTTATTCACATATTTTGATTTAGTTTTCATTAAAATGAATAGTTTAACTTCAAAATTATATATATACTAGAAAGGTAGCCCGTCAAAAATGACGGAAATTTAGATATAAAGATATATACAACTCATGAGCAAGAATATGAGTTTTCTCGTTTGTTCCGCAGTGATAGATGAAAATAACAAATTTTAAGAATGAAACACATTTATGAAAAACTGTGTACAGTAGAAGACCACTAATCTGCACAGTTCGGTTCCAAGTGTTATGCAGATTTGAGGCTCTTTGCGGTCATGTCTATTCAATCTTTGTTTACATTTTTTAAAATTAATATATTGCACAATTTAGATTGTTAAGCCTTAAAAATAAATAAATTACACACTTGAAGTAAGGTAAAAACTATTAAATTATCGTATACGATTTCATGAAATGATATTATATGGTATTATATGTGTGTGCTTCACGATCTTGGTTAGGACTTTGGCGAAATTGGCTGCAACTTGTCATAATTCTAATAGTGTGGGCCTCTATAACAAAAAAGTAACCAGTTTTTAGCGAAATTTCTGATATAAAGTAGTTTTCAAAAACTTGCGAAAACTTGCAGGCCGTTCTCATGTTATGCCAGTCCTGGGAATAATATTTCTAACACTGAAGAGTTTCCATGTATATGTGGAATTTAGAAAAGCTTCTCCAAAAGAAAGGTCCTGAAATGACATTGTAGTTCCTCTAACTTCAAAGTTTAATCGGACCCTGATGTTGTTTACTGAAATCTAATAAATACAGTTATTTTGAATATTACAACAGAATTAAACAGCTAAACTTATTTAACTTACACTCGCTGTTACTTCCCGATGTTATTTTTTAGTATTAAGAAAAAAAATTATTTAAATTTTTCAAATCATGCATATTTATAATTTTTTTCCGTCTTTAATAACTAAATAATGAAAAAATATGCTTTTGTTCTGATCTCATAAATATGACAATAAAATAATGTAACTGAGAGACATTGCGAAATTAAATCTTTGTGATTTCAAACCATAAACAAATGATGCCGCCACCATTTTATCTACTATGACGTCATTAGAATATTGTCCATTGATTATTAGAGAACTTACTTTGTGAATGATTACCTCAATGATTTAATAATTTTTACGATTCACGATGAATTAATCACTTGTGTTTATTTAGGTTTATGGAATGAGATATTAAGTCGTGAACCTAATTTCAACTAAAGTTATCCAAGGATATATGTATTTTTAATCGAAATTAAAAACAATGCTTTGATCTCGAAATAAAAAGTTCTAGTTTGTATAATTGGTTGTTTCTGTTAATTATTCATTTAGGTACTTTTCCATTATAGCGCATTTTAAAAAAAAGCTTGGCGTAATTCGGGCATCAGAAAGTGAGATATGTTGCCAAAATATATAAACAGCTACGAAAACAAATCTAATGAACTTTTATTTTTGTTTATATATGTACTTATATACATAAAAAAAATCGTTTCTAAATATATATAATATTTTTATATACAAATTACGCCACAGATTTCAGATATGAACCGGGATACCTAATTGGCGCTAAAATGGTGTTATTTTGCCTGCTATAGTGACCCGGCTATTGTTTTTTATTCATTAATAAATTGTTTATTTACTTTTCTTTTCTTTTTTTAAATTATATGAACTCTTTTGTTCTATAGTTATTATTCAAATTTTTATTTATTTATAGTTATTTCCTTTTCAAAATGATAGCAAATAATTTAAAAATATATAAGTAACTGGCATTCGAAAGCGAGATTTCTGCCGAATTGGCTTCAGAGAAAAATCAAGCCAACCCCGATGCGTATATGACATCTGTGCAAAAATTACTTCTGTTTCTTTATAAAAATGGGTAAATAAATTGTATACATGTGCAAAAAATTGCTTGTGAATATGAAGCAGTAAATACGTGGTCAGAAAATACGTTGGCAAACTTCTTTCTCGCCAAGAAACTTTTCTCCGAAGTATTGTACGTACATAAGCAATGATTGCTAGAAATGCATTTTTAATTATGATATGCGCTTTTATGTTTCACTACATTTACGCATACTATACCGTGTGTATAAATGCTACAGTTCATATGCAGGGCTACACAAAAGCAATTCGTAAGGGTTACTGAGTATGAGAATAAATTGCTTAAAGGTGATTTTTAAAGGAGTTATGCAGTTTTACGCTGAACTGCATTTAGTTTACTAAGAAATGTTTGTAGAATATAGATAAAATGATATACAGGATCACGCAAAGAATTGGGGCACAAATGTCATATTCGCCCCATATTGGCGCGATTTTTTTCGGTTGCCAATTTGGCGAAAACATCAACAGCATAAATAACATAATCCGGGTTACCACATCAAGCAAAATAACGACACTTTGGCGCCAGTTAAGTACCCGTTGCGCATATGACATTGGCATCAGAAAAAAATCGCACCAATATGGGGCGAATATGACATCTGTGCCAGAATTGGATACATAACTATCTATGGATGATAATATCTGGAAATATGATTTCAGTAGCTTTAAGGGTAGTTTAAATTAAATTTTAGCTAAATAGTGGCATGTAATAACGGTACTATTGGCTATGGACGGTAACTGCTGAAATCAAATTTTAAAAAATTTTATGCGTTTTCTAAAATGTTTACTTAGTTATCTTATTTACCTTATTTGCCTAAATAACGAAGTTTTGTTAAAGCATTTAGGATGCGTTGGAAAGTGTTTCATATTCCAAGCTTAACGCATGATTTTTCTCTCTTCTTTAGTTTTATTTTGCATTTATTTTATTCTTAATTTTTAGTCTTATACTGCTTTATAGAAACTTTGGCACAGTTGTCATATATACTACATGTTGGAGCGCTTTTTTCCGACGCCAATTTGGCGAAAACATCAACAGCATAAACAACAACATCGGCTTACCATATCAAGCAAAATAACGACACTTTGGCGACAGTTAAGTACCCGTTGTGTATATGACATCTGTGCCGAAACTTTAATATTTAATGTTTAAACTCTTCGCTCCACTCACCTTGCATATAGTATGAACTATAGCACAGACAGCACAAAATAATAGACAGTTTGATACTTTTCCACTGTAGGGGCTTTGGCGTTTTTAAAAAAAAGTTTGGTGTAATTTGGGCATCAGAAAGTGAGATTTGGGTACTTTTCCGTTATACGGATACCATTGTCGCCAAGCGTAATAGTTGGCGCAAAATGAAAATCACGTGAACTGAGGCATTTGAAAAATAAAAGAAAAAATATTGTCGTACTAAAATGAGCATTTAAAAAATATAACATTTGAAAATTCCAGACTTTTACGAACTATTTCATTAAATCACAAATATAAATAATTGAACAAATAACTGTTATAAAATAAAGCAATAAAATAAAAATCATATTAAACTGCTGGCATAAAATTGCAAATATCTTTTAGCATTTTGAAATAATTGGCGCATTAGCATACACAGTACTTTTCCGTTATACGGCAGCATGCCAAAATGTATGCTAATGCGCCAATTATTTCAACCCTGATCGTAGATTTTTATTGTAAACCATGCGAAACATTGTGATTTGTTATTTATAAAACGTGAATCACGTGAATGATTATTGTTTAACCTTAACCTTGGAAAGCTTTTTAATCTGCTATTAATCGAATTAAAAATGCTTTTTTTTTTATAAAGTTATAGTTTACTTTTACTGCTGATGCTCAGATGGATTTTATCATTTGGCAATTACCAGATGATGAGAAAGTTGTGATAAAACTGTTTCAGGAATTTGGAATTCTGCATAATAAAAGATTGTGTTAAAAAAAAAAAAAAAAACATGAAATAAAATTATGGATGAGTTCTGGAAATCCGAAATTGAGATGTAGCTTACGATCATGCGAAGAAAGCGTAGGAATACGATAAAAAAAAAAACTTGGTTTAAAGGATCGCGGGTGACTTTTCCTAATGCTTTGAGGTTTATATATTTATCGTGCAAAGAGTTGACATCGATTGAGTTTTGTGAGCTGCAACTTGATATGAACCACAACACAACAGTGGAATGGAATAGTTATTCGAGAGAAGTTGGTGCAAATGCGTTATGTTCACGACCAAATAGAAAAATCGGTGGACCTAATAAAATTATAGAAGTAGATGAAAGTCTTGTATTATTTATACAGATTGCTGGAAAGGATATAAAACAGATGAACTGCTAAGTGCTGGTTATGATCATTTCACAGTAAATCACAAATACAATTTTGTCGACCCTAATACTGGATGTCATACTCCAAATGTTGAGAGATTATGGGGCGTCGCAAAATGGCGCAACAAAAGACATCGGGAAGCTGTTCGTCATCATTTAGAGTCGTATCTCATAGATTTTATGTGGTGACAAAAAATGAAATGTTTACTGCAATGCTGAAAAATATTTTTAATTTTATGGCAGCAGTTTAATATGATTTTTTATTTTATTACTTTATTGTATAACAGTTATTTGTTCACTTATTTTATGTATATATTTGTGATTTAGTAAAATAGTCCGTAAAAGTTTGTAATCTTTAAATGTTATATTTTTAAAATGCCCACTTTACTATCGACAATGTTTTTTCTTTTATTTTTCAAACGTTTCAATTCACGTGATTTTCATTTTGCTCCAACTATTGCGCTTGGCGACAATGCTGTCCGTATAACGGAAAAGTACCGCATATATTTTGGCATGGTGTTCGTATAACGGAAAAATATTGAGATTTGTTGTCAAATCATATAAACAGCTATGAAAACAAACTTGATGAGCGTTTTTTTTATATGTTTATTTTATATGTATATTATTCATGTTTTTATGTACAAATTACATCTGTTTCTGTATAAAATTAGAAAATCGGCTTTTTTTATGTTAAATAAATCGTATAAATATCGAAAAACAAAAATGCGTGTGTATATAAAATGAAACAGTGGATAGGTTCCCGGAAAATGTTGCCAAATTTCCTTTTTTGCCAAGTCAGCTATACTGAAAAAGTACCTAAAGCACATTAAAATCGCGCAGTTAGGAGCTCATACAGTACAGCGTCGTCTATTGGGGGTTATTTTATTAGTAGCATCGGGAGGAAGATGTAAAGATGTACTTTAAATTCTCACCCATAGATTTTGAAAAAATATCTTAAAAGAGCGAAATTTAAATTAAATTTTGGTGACCTCCTTTATGAAAGATTAATAGTTTTAAATGGGAATTTCACCAAATCAGCCAGCTATCGCCAAGTTGGCTAACATTTGGCGCTACTGTGGTAACCCTGCATTAGTATTTTTCAACAATTACTCATTTCAATGAGGTGGTCCTACCGGAATCGTGAGGGACACACAGAGACTTGGATTTTATATAAATAGATCCCTATGAATTTACAAAAATGTTAAATATGTATGGAAATTTGAAGAAATGTTTCAAAAACTTGATACATACAAACTACATGGAAAACAATTAAACTTATAAAAAATTATATAACTTATACTATAGTAAACTATAAGCTTTTATCTAATGCATTTACTACAAGTTAAAGGATATTTTAGTAAATAAAAATGTGAGAGGTGATCGAAAAGTGAATAGTAAGATTTTCAACAGTTTTACCAAGTTTTATCCATATAACAGACACAATTGTTAACATATCCATGCAATTAAAATTATTTTAGTAGTTGCACTAGACAACATTATATAGACAAAGTTTACAACGTTTTATTGAAAAATGATAATAATATTTTTAGTTATAATTTTTAAAGTGAGTTTTTTGCGTAAAAATCGATTTTGAGAAAAATGCATTTAAACGATAAGTTGCTAAATTTTGACTATAAATAATGGATTGACTTATGTTTTAAACATGGTAGGGGAAAAAAGCAGTTTTAGAATAGTAAATGCTGTGTTTTCAACTGAAATATTAAAAACAAAATCGATAATTTTCGTGAAAGACGTAGTTCACGTAGTAGTGACGACTTTCAACGTAGATATATTTCTTGAGTTTAATTTGTTGCGAAAATATTTTAGATATAATATACTCATTACTATAGATATTCATTTACGGTGAAATCTTATTGGTACGGACTTTAAGGGGAATCCATATTTTGTCCGCTGTAAAGGATATCCGCATTAACGTTTTAATTTAAAATTTTATTATTCATTTTAAATTTTATTATTCATTTAGAGGACCACACAAAATAATTCTGTTACATAATTGTATATGGGAAGCATTGTTTGTGGTGTATTTTAATTCTGTTAAACTATTTCAGATATAATGAAATTGATATACTTGCTGAGGTTTAATACAAGTTACTTCCTGTATAATAGAAAATGTAAAGTATTTACAAGGACAAACAAACAATTTCGGATACTATACTGTGTCCGAAGTACTGTAATTAGCGATAATTGCTGAAAGTGCATTTTTGGTTGCTATGAGTTTTAAGTTTGACTAAATTTTTACATATTACACTGTGTGAATAAATGCTGTTGATCATATACAGAGCTTACACAAAAGATTTCTTAAGGGTTGCTGAGGATGAACGAAAATAGCTTAAAAGTGGTTTTTAAATGTTTTATGCATTTTTACGCTGTGTTTACATTTATTCCACACATTTTCACGTCGCTCAATCTGAAGAACTAATGAATGGAAGCTAGTAAAAATCCGAACTCTGTTAGATGACATAAATCAGGGCTGAATCGATTTGGCTGTATTGCCTAACTGGTGAAGTGGCTATTATAAATAATGCTTAGCTTTCGTGATAGCTATTTCAAAAACTAATGCGCGGAATTTTAGTAAACAATATATTCTAGTTGACATAGTTAAATAGATACTGATTAAGTTTGAATTTATATCTCCTTCCCAGAAAATGTCTCTACTATGCTGTGTTTTTTTTTTCCTGATTTCCGCAATAGAACTAATGCACGGAATTTTTCCAAACTTCATATTTTGTTAGACCTTAACATAAATAGTGAATGGATATGTTTCTGATGAATCACTGCATAACAAGTGGTGCTGAAAGGCTGTATTTTTCACAATGTTTACTGCAGTTGTATTTCAAGATCTAATGCACGGAACTTCACCAAATTACATATTTTGTTAGGCCTTAACATAAATCGATGCTGGTTTGTTTTAATTCTGAAATTAATCAGTCAACAGACGGTGTTGCTATCCTTCGCTTTAGCAAATATTCTTAATGGTTTCCACAGTATATTGTTGCAATTTAGAGAGCGTGGTTTGCAAAATTTTATATTACTAGGGGGCTCGGCCCCCTACGAGCTACGCTCGCCAACCCCCGTCCAGACACCGCAGACTCTAAATGCACGCTAATTGGATCGGCTTTAAGAAGATTTCGAAATATTGAATTATAATTTAAAAAACAGTGGCGATCTCCCTATAAACGAATTTCTATTCATTTCTCTTTGATTGGGGAATTTTAACGCCAAATCCGCTGCAGTACTACTTGATTATCCTGTCGACCAATTTCGCCAAATTATATAAATCGCCAAACCACTCGCCAAATTATACAAATTGATATAATTTTTATTTTAAATAACGAAAGAACAAATAAATTAGTACAACATTAATAAAAACACAAATAAAACGTCGAAATAAAAATAACTTGATGACGTATACACGTGTATCAACATTTCAAAATAAGCGAATATAAAAGGAATTAAATAAAGAGAGTCTTTGTCTCCTGGTATTTTTTAACAAAGCGAAAAGAAAGTTCTATTAAATGAGACATTTTAAATTAATTCTCAAAATATCAAATAAATGTCTAGCGCAATTTCTAAATTTAAACTTTTTTGCAATATTATTTTGTGTTTATTTTATGTAATAACTATAATGTGACGTAAATATGACGTAATTTCTCCCAAGACTTCTAACGCATGTTAATGAATTTATTATTTTACAATATCCTTTCTCTTTGAAAATTCACGTGTATACTTTTTATGACGTAATTTTTAATAAGTTCCTGCTTTTTATACGTAATTATTTAATTCTAATTTGAAAGTTTTTTTCCTGTTTATAATAGTCACGTGTAAATAATTTTTTAATTTGAAGCAAACATTATTGCTTGCGCTTTTTATACAGTTGGCAACAGTTTAAATTAGTGCAATTTTCTGAAATCTGTAAAAAATATCTCTAGAAATGCTGAAAATTTGAATTTAAAATAGAAATAAAACCTGAAAAAATGAGCCAAAATAAAAAAATTAATGCAATCTGCACTCCGGCAAATTCTAACGCATAAAATGATCTAAAAATGATTACACTGCCATGCATAGTTTTTGCTGCTATAAAACTTTTTTAGTGGAACGATTTTGTCCAAATTTAGCATTAAATAACTCTTAAAATAATTCTTCGATTTGAAAACTGTCTGCATCAGCGTGTTTATCAAACATTTCTGTATAAAACCACCGATTTTCATATTTTTGTATGCATTATTTTTGTTAATATTAACGAAGAAAGGCCTCCGGTCACAAAAAAATCAAAACCGGCGGCGGCGGCGGCGGCGGCGGTGACAGCGGTAGTTACTTTTTTTTAGAATAGAGAGATTTTTTTTCTAACTCTGATCTCACATTTTAACCACATTGTTGCTTCAATAACTCATTTTTTACTTCAAAGTTTGCCTATATTCCCGATTAAAAAATATTGTACGAAACAATTTTGATATGAATATTACTTATGTATATGATTTTCTATTGTATAGAAATACAGAAATGCAGAAATATTGTATTTGAGTTTAGTGTTTAAATATGCATACGATGCAGCGATTTTTGCCATTTTTACAAACTGTATATGAGAAGATAATTGAGATTTACGAATGCAATTTTGAGGACGTAATGTGATCGAAATTACTACTCCGCATCCTTAATTTAAAACATTTATCTATTACAGATTCTGAGTTACCAAACTTCAAATATCACTGATTTTACCAGTAAATGTGTAGCAGAAAACCGAAGCCTCTTATAAAAACTTTAATTAAAAAGGGTTACATTAATATTTTCAGCTGAATTGTTTTGATCTAATAATATAAGTTAATTATTATACACAATTATTAATTTCTCACATTTATCGTAGATCGATTCAGAGATATAGAGCTTTAGACATCGGTGCTTTGGAACGTATTCACTGACTAATCACAAATTAACAGATCAAAATAACTGATCAAAACCTATTCGATATTTCCAGAGTATAGAAAAGATTGGAATTTGGTGTTTCATTATTGTCCGGTGAGTTTTCTTTTTTTGTTTATGTAACTGAAGGAAAAAGGCAAAAATCAGAAATATTTTTACTACTTCCCTTGTAAAATTCGACAGTTCTAACGCATTCTTTTGTTGGAAACGCTATATTTCATCCTTTCCAAGCATTAATAATCACTGCTTTGTAACTTAAAAAATAATGTACATTTTGAACTGAAATTTTTCATGTAACAGACAGGAAAGATAAAAAATCAAGCAATCTCTGACAATTTTGCTTTATAATTTTAGAAATAATTTTTTTATAAATTTTCTTATTTATATTCTCAATGTATATAGGAAAACCCTTATATTTAGAAAATACATGCAACAAGCGCAACAAAAACTGTGCAAGTATTGAAATCATAGCAAAAACTTTAATGTGGAAAATAGCCCAATTTCTCTTTATAATTATCTTTAAATAAGAAAGCAACTAACAACTATTTGAAAACAAAAACAATGACATCTTCTTTCTATGAAATGAATTCCCAATTCCAAGTTTCATTAGCAGGTATAGAAAATGTCTAGAAGAAATCGTTCAGTTTAGAGTTAGGCCTATTTTTTATATATGGTCAAATAGATTTACTATAATGCTGCCGACCGCGATGCTTCGCTATCATAATTCAGCCAACAAATATCTTGAAAGCATACAATCATTTAAACACATTCGAGATCGCTTAACTGCATACGTTATCCCTCCTAGCATAGAAAGTCAAGCTGAGTCCAAATCAGTATGTCAAGCACTGTCCAGATATACTTCCCGTCAGTTTAGATCACTGACAAAATTCAGATTGTGGTTTAAAGTTAATATGAATACCATTGACGAGTTTCCACAAAAAGCAGTTTGCGTCAAATAATGCTCGAATTCGTCATTTGACTGTGAATTTCATTAATTAAGATAAGTTCAAGATTTATTTGAAAGGAGGGGTATGGATAAGGGTGGCACATCCGAACCTGAATAATCTATTCTCGTTTCTTTTTACCACCTGCTTATCAAATACCGAATTCACAGATTCACAGTTTGAATAGCAGATAGTATTTGTTGCTGTTGTTCTACCTTTAAGAACATTATAAAGGAAATGTTGCCACTTTTTAAAATTATTTTTTTAATCTGATATATCTTCATAGATCTTATGTTTCGAAGGAATCGCCTTTTCGGAAATGCGATAATTTAAGCCTTAGGATAAAATAAAATTTTTAATTACATATATATTTATTTTATAATTTCTTTTTAGACCATTACAATTCAAATAAATATTTTGTATGATGTTGAACGAAAAAAAATGTCCAGACCAGGAATCGAACCCGGATCCTTGGCTTACAGGGCCAATGATCTACCGTTTAAAATAACTGTGTCGAAAACGGCGAGCACACTTCAATGAGATAACCTTATTGGTAATAACATCTGATCTGTCATATAGACTGCTCAGCAGAATAAACCGCAGGTATATGAACGCCATATGTACAATGGGTAGGTAGATAAATTATTATTTTAACACAATCAAACTGATTGGTAAAGTTATCATACGAATTAAATATTTCCAACTGAGCGAAAAAACGCCCAGGCCGGGAATAAAACCCAGATCTTTGTCTTACAGGGGAAATACTCTACCATTTAAGTTAACCGGGTCGACAACCAGCGAGCATATTTTGCTCAGACAACCTTATTGGTAACAACATCTGGTCTGTCATGTAGACAGCTCAACCGCAGGTAAAGGAACTTCATATAAAAGATGGGAATGTATATAAATTATTATTTTAACACAATCAAACTGATCGGAAAATTTATCATACGAATTGAATATTTCACGGCCACATATACGAAAAAATGCTTAGGCCGGGACTCGAACACAGATCCTTGGCTTACAGGGTCAATGTTCTACTGTTTATCAGGGTTTGATTATTTTTCGCCCAGTTGGAATTATTCAATTCGTATGATAACTTTACTAATCAGTTTGATTGGGTTAAAATAATAGTTAATCAAGTTTACCGTTTAAAAATAATCAAAACCAAGATAACTCAGCTATGGCAAGATTTAACAATTGAGAATTATAGCAACTCTATATTTTAATTAAAATAGTTTTCACACGAGACTACAGATCAAAATTAGAAAAATCTGGTGCACTTAAATTTAAATGTATCCAAACAACCCTCGGGTGCCTTTAATGGAATTTACAGTTTCATTACTGTTTTCTTTATTACTCCTTGGAGCACTATTAGCCACTTTTAATTTTTATTTCAGCTTTAATTTACTTACGAACTTACCATATTAGTTCTCATGGGATAAAGAAGTTATTTTCTGGAAAAATCTGAAGTTAAATTGCACATTATACTTTTAGAATAAAATGTATTTTTTAAAAAGAAAATATTTTAAAATCTTAGAACATACATATAAAAAAATTATTTCCGATTTTTGTTTCAACTTTATCGAAAAATATAATGAAATTACATTTTTATTGTTCGTGAAAAATGCAGTCAATTTCCGAGTAGTGTAAAATTCAGACAGGATAATTATCAGAGTATACAAGTTCTTCCAATTTCTGTTAGAAATAGAGAATTCTAATGTCATATTTGTGGCAGAATTAAACGTATTTCATTTGGGATTAATACATGGTACGATTAACTACGATGAATGGAATAATCGTTCCACAATATTCCATTCATTTGAAACGCTTTTAAATTTCCGAGTAGTGTAAAATTCAGACAGGATAATTATCAGAGTATACAAGTTCTTCCAATTTCTGTTAGAAATAGAGAATTCTAATGTCATATTTGTGGCAGAATTAAACGTATTTCATTTGGGATTAATACATGGTACGATTAACTACGATGAATGGAATAATCGTTCCCCAATATTCCATTCATTTGAAACGCTTTTAAATTTCCGAGTAGTGTAAAATTCAGACAGGATAATTATCAGAGTATACACGTTCTTCCAATTTCTGTTAGAAATAGAGAATTCTAATGTCATATTTGTGGCAGAATTAAACGTATTTCATTTGGGATTAATACATGGTACGATTAACTACGATGAATGGAATAATCGTTCCCCAATATTCCATTCATTTGAAACGCTTTTAAATTTCCGAGTAGTGTAAAATTCAGACAGGATAATTATCAGAGTATACACGTTCTTCCAATTTCTGTTAGAAATAGAGAATTCTAATGTCATATTTGTGGCAGAATTAAACGTATTTCATTTGGGATTAATACATGGTACGATTAACTACGATGAATGGAATAATCGTTCCACAATATTCCATTCATTTGAAACGCTTTTAAATATATACCACTAATGGGTAAATGTTAGATTTGCATGGAATATTACTTGTAAAAAGTCCTAATATTGAAGAAAATTTTGACAGGAACGGGAAATAATTTCGATGAAATGGTGAAATTCAAATTAGAATTAGTGCTGGTTGATTTGAGTTATGTAGCTACTGTGGACATAGTCTGGAATGATCCATTTTAATTAACAGAAACATAGAACAAATTGATAAAACATTTTTTCTTTATATCTTGACACAACATTTTCCTTCACAATCTTGCTATTTTTTTTTTATTACTTGTACAAGATAACAGCTGAGATATAGATAATCCATAGGAGAACAAAAATACAGTAAGAAGACCCTATGTGTTTGAAATGAAAACAAAGTGCTCATCCCCTCTTATTTTACTGCAAATATACATTACTAAAACAAAGTTTTGCTCTGTGTCTCTCTCTCGGTCTTTCTCTGTGTGTCTGTGTGTGTGTTTGTCTGCGATGGCTCGCGAAATCTAGTTCATATAGAAATCTGAAAATTGCGATTAAGATAGTTCAAAGCATGTTCTGATGCACCTGATTCTTAGTTGTTTTATTTTTTATAGTTAGCCTAGTTAATAATTAAATATGACAGCGAACTCTTAGCAAAAATCATCTGTTTTATTCCGAACCGCAAAAGCACTAGAGTATTCCGAGAACCTGAATTAAACATCGGAACGAAATGTACCAAGGAAAGGATTTAGGAATGTTTTCGTCATTATTCAATTCCTACTATTAGCTCACACTCTCCCTATATTTATTTATATATTTATATATTTATCTTGTACAAATTTTCAATCGTTAATAAAATACTCATTATTCATCCTATCTGGTTGAAATAATTTTTTTTAACTTGTACAGGATGACAATTAATGTTAATAAAGTTTTTTCAAATTTTAATTAATTAATTAATTTTAGTTTTGCATGGGAAACAAAATGGCCGCCATTGGTTATTGAATTTCAATGAAAGTATTTTCAATAAGGTTACCATAGGGGGGGGGGGGGACCTGTTCTGTCACCAAATACCGCCAAGTTTGTCCCCAACTTGGCGATATATCGCCCAATTTGGCGGCCAAAATGAGTCGCCAAAAGTGACGCCAACTTGGCGATATCTGCAATATTTCGCCACATTCCCATAGAGTTCCATTGTAAACCTACTTGCTTATAGAAAATCAACAAATTGAGATATTTTAATGCAACAAAAACTCATATTAGCTTGATTATATTAAATTTTTCTTTGATGGCCTAAGTAGGAATTGATTTTAAAAACAAAATTTTTACATTACTTGTTTTTTAACTTTGTTCACCCAAAACATTTGCTATAGTTAAAAAAGAAAGTCATATTCTGAAAGATAGTTATTTTACAGATTAAATTCATCAATCAGTTTTGAAAAAACGCCGTTTTATCTCTTCAAAAATAAAAATAAAAATCGGTCGCTTTCGCAGTTCCTTTTTTTCTCCTATATCACTTCTCTAGGGCGTAATTTCGAATGTACGATTAACAAATTATGTATATGAAGCACGGAACTTCTTCTCTTCGATGGCGCAATTGGTTTTCAAAAAATACGAATTATAACCTTTTAAAATATTCCGTACCGCAGGTCTTTTTCGACTTTAAGGGTTTTTTTTTTTTTTTTTTTTTTTTTTTTTTTTTACGGTAAGAGCAGCTAAACGTCCGTTTTGCAACATAATCTAAATTAAGAGCATCTATGCAGACGGCATTTACATCACCTACAAAATTTTCGAAATATGCAGAAGGTTAAAAGTATTTTTTATAAAATAAAATGTGTGAAAATTACGTCGAAAACATTAAAAGCTGCCGTGTTTCGGCGAGGTTTCTCTCGCCTTCGGCTGAAAAATTTTCTGATAAAGATGTATATTTTCACACGAAATTTTTAGGAATGCTCAGATTTAGTTATATTCATAGACCATTAAAAATTTCAGGAAATTCGGAAGATAAGAACTAATTTTTACTTTTTCTATCTTCAATAGAAGAAAGTATTGTAATCGAAATTTTTTTCGACTTCCGGTTTTCGACGGATTTGCATGTTTTAGAGGTCAGAGATTCTAAAAAACATGTTTATAGAAAATGTCTGTCTGTCTGTGTGTCCGTCTGTCCGTCTGTCCGTCTGTCTGTCGCCATTGTACCATCAAAAAGTGTATGAAGTTATGTATAGAATTAAACCAAAATTTTATTATAAGTTTTTGGCTATGGCAAGCAGGTCCTCCCGGAATTTGGGAAAAATTCGCCGGTAGGGGGCGCTGATATAACAATTTTTGTACGATTTTGAATATTGTACCATCCAAAAGTGTATGGAGTTATGCATAGAATTGAACCAAATTTTTAGTTTAAGTTTTTGGATATGACAAGCAGGTCCTCCCTGAATTTGGAAAAAATTCGCCGGTAGGGGGCGCATTAAATGCGTTTTTTGTGCGATTTTGAATATTGTACCATCGAAAAGTGTATGAAGTTATGCATAGAATTGAACCAAATTTTTATTTTAAGTTTTTGGCTATGGCAAGCAGGTCCTCCCTGAATTTGGAAAAAAATTCGCCGGTAGGGGGCGCTGTAATAGCGATTTTTGTGTGATTTTGAATATTGCACCATCGAAAAGTGTATGAAGTTATGCATAGAATTGAACCAAAAAAAATTTTAAGTTCTTGGCTATGGCAAGGAGGTCCTCCCTTAATTTGTAAAAAAATCGCTCGTAGAGGGCGCTGTAATAGCGATTTTTGTATAATTTTTGTGCCATTTTGAATATTGTACCGCCGAAAAGTGTATGAAGTTATGCATAGAATTGAACCAAATTTTATGTGTTTATTTTTGGTCTTGTCACGAAGGTCCTCCCTGAATTTGGAAAAATTCTGCCGGAAGGGGGCACTATAATTGCGATGTCTGTACCATTTTCATTATTGTACCATCGAGAAGTGTATGAAGTTATCAATATAATTGAACCAAATTTTTTGTGCATGTTTCTGGCTATGGCAAACAAGTTCTCCCTGAACTTGAAAAAATTCCGAAAGAAGGGGGCGCTATAATTCCGATCTCTGTGCTATTTTCATTATTGTACCATCGATCAGCGTATAAAATTATGCATACAATTGAACCAAAATGTTTGTGTTTGTTTTTGGCTTTGGCCAACAGGTTCTCCTTGAATTTGGAAATATTGCGCGGTAAAGGGCTCCGTGCTAGCGATTTTTGTATACTTTTCTTGATTTTTCGTAGTTCTATTGTGCATCGGCGGCTCATGCAACGGCGGGAACTCGCTTCCTGCTATGCCGGCTATTCGCAAACAGCTGATAACGACAGAATAAGTAAAAATTAATAATTTTAACAACACTGTAAAAAAAATCACTGTAACTTTACAGCAAAAAATGCTGGCAATATGGGTGCCAGCAAATTTTGCGGTAAATTTACAGCAATTTTGTTTATCACGGATAAACAGCAAATGTGTAAATTTACAGCATTTTTTCAGTTAATTTTACAGTAATTTTGTTTTTCAGATTTTACAACAAGTCTGTATTATATCAGCATTTTTTGCTGTTAATTTTACAGCACTCTTAACAAAATAACTGTAAATTTTTAGCTTTTTTTTTCTTTTTGTAGATATGTATTTGTATTTTTATACCCCCCCCCCCCCCTCGTAATATTTATTCACATTGATTTTCTCTTTTTTTATATTATGACCATCTTTTAAAGACAAATGGTACTAAGTATTATCTTTATGTCTACTTATATCATTGTTTTAATAGCATTCTTATATAATAAATTCTGTTATACATATGTAAGATACAAACTTCGCACGATAAAGTAAAAGAAGAAATAAAATAAAAAAAGACACCGAAAAAGCTATAAATAGAAAATTTTAAACTATTGTAACACATTGTATAGAATATTCCACATGTCAATTCAAAATATACTGTGTATTATAACATACATTGAGGACATTCAAAATATCTAATTTCAGCTTCTAGTTGCGGATTATACTTATTATTGTTAGATAATGGACAAAAGCAAAATGTGATCTGCTGCGATAATAGTGAGCAAACTCTTGGAATTTTTTATGGATTAATAAAATAGTGTTACATATTACACATAAAGGGTTTGAACATTACATATAAAAAATAAAAATAAATGCGCGTAAAAATCTAGGATCTATAAAATCTGAATATCTCTCACGGAAAATAAGATCATTGGTAGTAAAGTTGTCTTTGATAATTTGAAAAACTTTACATTAATAATACATTAAATAATTTAAATATTTAAATAAGTACAGAAAGTGAACTTAAAGTTTTTGGAGAATAATGAAAATTATATGATTTATATTATTAGTAATTATATTTACAATCCGATAAACTGGAATTTTGGAAAATATATAATAAGCAAAACAAAACATATTTAATAATATAATGGGGATTTTTTGTTATCTGGGACCGAGACACAAAAATATAAATAATAACAAAGTCCTTTAAGAAAAAAATAATTTAAAAAAATCTGAATTTGCACAATTCTCTTTTGTTGTAATTTAAGAGAAAATATTTAATATTTATACAAATGATTCAAAAGCTATTGTTGTTACTCAGCGTTTATATACATGTGGTCAAATACGAAATTTGTATCTTACATTATATAATAGAACTGGCTATCTAATAGTTATTAAATCAATGATACAAATAAACATAAAAATAAAACTTACTATGAATTTTTAAAATATATAGTATCCAGTTTCATGTTTGTGTATCCAAAAGCGCCACTTTGAATTGCAGTAATAAGCCCTTATTCAGAAAGACGCTAACAATCGAACGAGGCTAACGCTATAGTAATAACCTGCTTTGGTTGACGCTCCCTCTGAATATCTCGTTTGGAATGTTGTTTGGGCGGTTTTGGCGGCGTTAAAATAACAGCTGTTTACTGTAAATCAATACTGAAATTACAAAAACGCTGTATTCTCATGCTAGTGAAGCGATTCACAGCAAAATTGGCTGTGATTTTTCCCGTTTTTTTTTACAGTGAAATATCATGATATAGATTAACTCGTTTTTAGTCCGTTTAATTGACTTGAGCAGAAATTTAAGATGAAAATCAAAGTTGGTATAGTATTGAACTAATAATATTGAAGTATTAACATGTGTAACTAGGTTTTGAAATATTAAGATGTATAAGATAGAAGAAAGTTTTGGGATTGGCACATCCAACTAGTTTTGTCATGGTTACGGAACAGAAGCGAAAACAATATAAACAGCAAGAAGAAAACGTATTTCTTTTTCATTTAGATATTAATATTTTTTTCGCGATATTTTGTCACGAATGCATATAACAATCATCTTTATAACAGCTGAAGATCCCAAAGAGATGTTACAAGAATAATTATTTTCTTTAACTACTGAAATGGACTAGGTAAAAGAAAAAGTATTCTAACGAGCCATTTTACCACTAAATATCCATATTTGTTCTCTATTATTTCGCACAGATTACGAAAAGATTACGTTTTTAAATCCTGAATATTTCAAAGAGTTTGGACGATAACGACTACTTCTTTTTATACATTTAAAATTCTTAGACGTATCCTCCTCCCCCATCCCATTTTTTCGGCATATTTCAAAAGTGCACATCGCCATCGAAAAAAAAAAAAAAAAAAAAAAAAAAAAAAACTAAAAAAAAAAAACAAGTACCAAGCAGTATGTACTTTCAGTTTCCTTTCTAAAACTCTAAGCCATTAAAAAAAAATAAAGAAATTAACGCTGTGAAAAAAAATTCTTCCGAAGTCAATTTTTATTTCTTCGGCGCATTTTCCCGCAGGATTATGTGCATTTTGGTTTAAAGAATACACTCCATTTTTTTTAAATATCTCTGAAATTTTAATATTACATATTAAGCTTTAAGCTAATGATCGAAATTTGACTATGCTCAGGTTTAATCGAATTTGGGAGTGAAACAACTAATTTTAAAATGAAAAGGATTCACTTAGGATGTCAATGTGAAATAAATAAATCTATAGATATTTACACATAAGATCCTGATCTTTACAACTTACAATCAATCACGGAAATATATTTATAATTCATACGTTTCGTTCACAAATTATAACATATAGGGAGAAAACAATCAGTTCGAATTTAAAAAAAATAAAATTCCACTACATTCCTTCCAACAGAAAAAAAAAGGATTAGAGCATGAAAATTATACACACTTTTTGGAAAACAAGTAATATGTTTACTTAAACGTTGCTTGTCGAAATCATGGATTACTCGGAAGAGGTTACTATATATTTTCGTGCGTGATTAAATTATAATTGCCGCCCTTGGCGATCAATTTGGTCTCCCTTAAAATTTATGTTTGGGAAAGCATGCTAAGCATTGTATCATTTTACTTTTATTCAGAATTTAATTTACTTGGGCTCCCTTAAATATAATTAATATTAAACAAAAACATAATTTGTAGAACAAATTAAAAAAAATAATAATAAATTTTTTCCTACATTGTTTAAGCCCGAAAAGGGGCAGATATTAAAATATTTTATTCAATTAGTTCTATATATAATGTTAAATGTTTGTAACAAATTAGTTAAGCCAATTGAAGATTAAAAAATAAAAGTAAAAGTCATACACTATGATACTTAAAACACCCTAAAAAATTAGATTCTGTTCAAATGAAATCGAAATAAATCTTAGACTTCTTCCATTTTTAATTGAAAATATTTGTATTCCAGATTTTGCATTGTGTTTATGACAATTTTACATAAAATGTTAAGATGCATGCAAAATACAAAACTTAAAAAAATGTCTAAATGTCAAATCTATAAAAATCTGTAAAATATCTATAGTCAAAACATAAAAAATTAACTTCACTTATTTTTAAATACCTTATTTTCCCATTCAGGAACGCTATGAATGCAAAAATAAATTGTGTTGAATCCTTACTGCTAATGTTTAACAATATTATAGTTATGATACAGTAAAAAATAAAAAATAAATGTTTTACTTAAATTTTGTTACCTTATTCCCTCCCAAGGGGTGATGTAAACACATCAGAAAATTATTATCTAAGTTTACCTTGGGGTATAAATAGTTCTCATCTCGAAAAAAAAATACATTTTAAAATTTAAGTTATGTAATTCCTCACTAAGTTCACTGCCTGCGTAAAAATAGCTATCCATTTGAAGCTTTTTACTAAAACTTAAACTTGACCAAAGCAAAAACTTATTCTGAAAATATCCTTTTTATTTCCACTATGACGCCATATTCACCTTTTTAATTCTTGAAAAAAAAAAAAAAAAAAAAAAAAAAACACTAGTTCAATTTAATATTTCACGTGAAAATCTTTCAACTAAAACGAAATAAATTATTATTACGGCTTTTGAAATTTTTGCAACAATGAAGAAAAAATGTTACAATTTCTATGAAAAATGTCCGTTGATTCTCAATGAAAAAAGCTAAATTTGGAATTAAGTAAAATAATTGAATAATGTAAAAAAAAAAGGTCCATGTTTCTCTCTGGGTTATAATTCACCCATATGCAAAGGCATTTTACCATTCGTTTTGACCCTGACGTCAGGCAAACGTTTTTATACTTTAAATTTATATTACCATTAGAATTACTAAAGAATAAAAAATGAGTGGCATCAGGGACAAAAAGGTGGGAAGGAAAAATGAAAAAGTTATGATCTCCATAGGCTTTTCTATGTTAAATTAACATCGAGAAGTGACACTGGAAATAAATAAGTATTGCGCTGCCGCGCAATACCTAAATAGTCCCTTAAGATAATATCAGTTTTTGTTGCATTAATCTATCTCAATTTGTTGATTTTCGGTAAGTAAGTAAACCCTATTGGTTTACAATGGAAGTCTATGGGAATTTGGCGAAATATTAGAGATATCGCTAAGTTGGCGCCACTTTTGCCGATTAATTTTGATCGCCAAATTTGTCGATATACCGCCAATTTGGCGACAAAATTGGCGGCATTTGGTGGTATTTGGGGACAGAAAAAGATCCCCCTACGGTAACCCTCATTATAGGTATGGAGATGCATCAAATGTTGTTCAATAACCAATGAGATGCGTTTCATTCGAGCGGTGCCATTAAACAATTAACAAATAATCACGATTTCTATGCCACGTAGGATAGCGTAATGTATATATATATATATATATATATATAGATAGATAGATAGATAGATAGATAGATAGATTTTCTCAGATTTAAAAAAGAAAAAAAAAACATTTGTCATTTTTACGGTGTTTTGTTTCTTCATGTTTGGAATATAAGCTACAAACATGAGATTTTTATACGGTTATCAAAATGTAATCAAATTGTCTTACAAATATAAAATTATTTCTAAGTCAACCTATAATACGTTTTCCTTAGAGCGTTTGCTTTAAGACTCGAGAATTAAAGCTCTAAGCATGTTAGTATTAAAACATGAGAAAATAAATTGTTTCTCAATAACGTTTGACTCACAAAAGTTCAAATAATATTACTTTCCTATACATATGGATATTCATGTATTAGTAAAATGCGGAAACAATGTTTTAGTCTTTACTTATTACTGTTGTTCTTGAAATTCCATAAAAATTGGCGAATGTTATAATCACTAACTGACCTTTCTTTATTCTAAACTCATGATGGAAAAACATTATTGAATGAAAAATTGAATTGAATATTTTCTGTTTAATGATTTTTTTTTTTTTTTTTTTTTTTTTTTTTATTGGAGCTTGATAAAGTATAGTACAACTTATATATTTCTTGCACTTTTCAACATAGATCAAAACTGATTGTTGCTCTCTCTTTTTTCTCCCATTTGAAGTTTAACAAGTAGAAAATTACACGTGAAACGTGGCAAATGAGGTGCGTTCGTACCATAACTATTTTTTTAATATTTTTTGCACTGCATATTGAACTAAATATATATTTTAGTGCACTTCATAAGTGCATATCAATTTCATTCTGTTCGAAAGGCTGTAGCATCATTAAAATGCACTTGAAATATTTTTTTTTCCAATAGGCCGTAATGTAATGGAAAATTGTTGACTCTCGCTGTAATTACACTATACATCCGATTTTCATAAAATTTGAATCGACAAAATTTTGTGACAATTATATATTTAAAATTTCAGACGTTCGGTTGGGTGGTTTTTGCTGTATTATATGCGAACAGACGGATAGACAGTATGTAGACAGACACCCACATAAAAGGACCGAGAGACAACTACAGGTGCTACATATTTATTTATTTAAGAATGCACCTAAAATAAGTTTTTAATCGCCAAGGCATTGCGTTGGATGCATAACCTAATAGTTTTAACATTTTTCAACGCAGTTGAAAAGTGTTTATGAATTTAGTTTCCTTGTCTTTCCGTACTCTAAACCATTTAAATCTACGCGGATTGCCCTACAATTGATATATGATTTTGAGGTTTGGTAAATCATGTTCGATATTGAAAATGAATTGTGTATAACACCTGTAGTTCGAATACACGGAAGTACAAAATAACTACTATGCATTACCGTCAATATATTTTACTAATATTTCACTACTCCCAACATATTGAAAATGATATCCGAGGGTTGTTCAATAATTATTGTCTCAAGAGTGTAAAAAATATTTTTACTGCGATGGTTGATATGGAATATTGAAGCCTAATGTCTTAGATTCCTATAAGCTCAATTTCATAACCTGAAGCGGTTCTGTGATAGATTTGCGACAGCGGATGAGACGTGGCTTGTCGTTTGGGCTCGGGATTATAGTGATGTAGCCACGTCTCATCCACTGTCACAAATTTTGCCCCATAAGCTCCAAACCTTCAACGCCTGCTTTTAAGCTAGGCGCCGCCTCGAACGAAAAAAATATGTCAATATAGCTGCTACGGTTCTCAAATTGAGCATAGAGGCATCTAAGACATTAGGCTTCAATATTACACATTAGCCATCACAGTACAAATAATTTATACACACTCAGGATAATCATTATTGAACAACCCTCGTATACCACTGAGATGCGATAGAAGATGTTTACTAAAAATTATGATGTGGAGAGCATTCATCGTTCATTTATACGGTCATGCAAACTAATCCTGTTAAAGCACTCACTTTAAACAATAACAAGTAGGAAATTGTACGTCCAACGTAGCATATGTGGCGCGTCAGTACTATAACTACTCTTATAAGTATTCAGATCTTGGTATAATAGCTGTTGCACTCTTAAGGAAAAATGCATGAATACAAAATTTATTACGATTATATGCATTAAATTCAGTAGTACGGAAATATGAATCCCCTTAAATATGACGTAATCACCACGGCAATTTTAGAATCATTATCTATCATGGGATACAATTGAATTAATTATGGAATTATGAATTACTTACAGGATTTAATACAATGACGAAAACTTTTAATGATATCATTTTAAGTTCTGATTCGTTTTTCGTAAAATTTGAAACGACTCGAATAAATGCTGCAACGTTTATATATATTAGATTTCAAATTATTCGTTTGGCAGTTTTTGCGCAGTTATGTGTGGGCAGATGGGCAGATGGACTGTCCAGCCGACGTCTATAGGTGCTACGTATTTATATATTTACGAACGCACCTAATATTTTAAGTGGGTTTTCCAGTTGTTTTATGCGTTTTTAAATTTAACTATTTTTTTTCATATTATTTGGTATGTATAAATTCTACTAAGGAAAACGAATACTGTTAGGCCCAGGAAGAGATTGATAGAAGAGTTAGCGAAAGACCTAGCACAGAACCAAATAATAAATTATAAATTAAAGGCCAGAGATCGGAAGATCTGGCACGATATATTAAGAGAGTATAAATAAGAGTATTAACTCTTAACTACATCTACTAATAATCATATCACAATAATATATATTCCCAGTGGAAAAGTCAAAAACATATATTAAAAATAATTATTTGCTTAAAAGACGTTACTTTACTAAAAACAATATACACATAGACGATGGGTATCAGGCAATGTTAATTAACATATTAATTCAGATCTCCTTTATTAAAACGCAAACGTATACTTCTAAAAATAAAACTGTTAGTATAGTTAGTATGTAAAGAGTAGTGGCTAATTATTTCTCGAGTTTCTTTGAGTATTTTAAAAGTTCTTTAAAAGGATATGGTTTATGTTTGATGCGATGTGTTCCCCGAAGTTAAAGAAGCTTTTAAACACCAAAATCGATCTTTTTGGTAGGGATGACCTCTCAGGAGTTTATATGTTTCCATTTATTATGGAGGGGGGGGGGGGGGGGGAATCAGAAATCATTATACAGGTATGACCCAGCGAAAATCCAGTAGATGTAAATAATATATGTCGTATATATAATATAACAGGGATAATACTGCTTTACTCCAACTGAATCAAATAAGGAGCATTAACATACTGTAACGAGAATAGATTGATTTACAGATCAAAATTTTATTTAAAAGTAATTATAAGGGAGTCTAAAGGTAATTATAAGGATAATTTATTTAAGGGGAACAGAGGTTTGTAACGAAATGTTATGTTTTCGCTTCCCGAATACATGGATTGAAAGGTTGGACAACTTGCTGAATCGCGACACAGAATAGGCACGTGCGATATCGAAAATGAAGGGTGCGTTATGTGTTAACTTGTATTCGATGATTTTTTCCGGTGCGTTGTGTTTGTAATTCGGTTATACATTCTGCTGATGACTCAATGAAGGAGTCAAAAAAATATCAATATAAGTTTTTAATAATATTTTTAACGTGTTTTTAGTAAAGTAACGTCTTTTAAGCAAATAAATATTTTCAATATATGTTTTTGACTTCTCCGTTTGAATATATATTATTGTGATATATTAATGTGGTCAAAATCCTTCATGGATCTTAAAACCATTGCGTATGTATTGTATGTGTAAATTCTACTAATCATATACTGATCTGAGCAAAACATCTGGAATACATATCCGTCGATTTACGGAAAGTTCTGAATAGGAATTTTCAACTCTGCTATAAGTTTCCTAACCTAACTATATTTTTGCATACTATATAGTATATATACAAATTTATAGATAATATATAGGGCTGCTCAAAAGAATTCGGATAACATTCTATAATAATTGTTGATTGTAATTTCAGAAAATGGTTTTTCAAATGTGTTATACGTTTTCTTGATTGTTTTCTTCATATTTCACCTTCCTGAATTTTGATGTTTTCTTACAGTATTCTGGATGTGTTCGAATGTGTTTCATAATATAATCTTTACGCCGGATTTTACTTTCTTGTTAATGTTATAAGAAGATAATTTTCTCAAAGAAAACTATGATTAAAGAACAAAATTTATAATTAAGGCAAAGTTTTTCATTAGTTCTTCCTTTCATCAAATTTCTATTTAATATTCAATTTCCACTTTATACATTTATATATGTATTTATATGTTTATATTATATATTATATTTTTTATATTTTGTATATTTAGCAGTTTATAATTCTCTGGAGTAACATAGAAATTTTCTTTCAGATTACACATTTATTAATTATTCACATAATTTATTTTTAACCATTTGGAAAAATGGTTATTGAGCTCGTCAGGGTAGGAAATCAAAAGCATATCTGAAGCTTTTTGTTGGTTTAGCCCGCATTTTATTCGTTTTCTGATTGGTATATACACTAACCTTTACTTTCAACACAGATGGATACTTCTGTTGCCATTATGACAAAAAAGCAATAAAAACTACAAAAAAAAAATAATAATAACTCAGAAACAAATTGAGATACAGCTTTCAAACAAATTGCATTTAAAAATACATTTTTTTTCTCTATACGACGGTGTAAAAAGTAATATTGTGGGATGTTTAGAAGTGTAAGAATAAAATTTCATTTAAAATTGGTCGTCAGATTTTCAAGAAATCTGACGATAGAAAAGCCTTTTCCCGAACAGCCAATGAAATGCTTGAATAATACGTAAGTTTCAGGAAATCTGAGGAATCGCAGGCGATTTTTGTCGCTCGCAATTTTTACGTGTAATAACACTATTAATGTTTAATTCATGGCGTACGTAATGTATGATCAACTCCGTGCGATATTTTTTGTCTTAAATTTTAGTCTTTGAAAAAAATCATTTTTCAAATGGTCGTTGTAATTTGTTAAATTGCATTTTTTTACGATATTTTTTATTATTCCTCTCGTTTTGAAGTGCAAAGGATTTAGTAATTTCCTTTCCTCACACAAATATTCGAAAATCGTTTTCCTAATGGGAGTGAATTCGTGCAAATTAACCCTCTGGAATATTTTGAATATTTGTCAAGTTGGGTTTATGTAATGGTGCGTGATATAATTAAACATACGACGCTTATAGAAATAAAATGTTTATCGGCACGAAATCGGGTAAACTAAACTTATATGATTAATGTGTCTCTTTTAACAGAAATTTTACCATCGAAGTGGTTGTGAGTTCAGAATCTGCCTCCAGAAGTGTAAGAAGTGTTCCAAAATTCTATTTATAGTAATATGTATTAGTTAAATGGTTTATATCTATGTATAAGTTCCTCAGATGCAGGAAAATATGTAACTTTAAAAAGAAATTCCTGCCGAATATGTAACATTACATAATTTGCCAATAATTGCAAAATGATAAAATGTGAAATATATTTCAGCCGTAAAAGAGGATATATTATGTTGTTTAGCATCGCATTATGTAATGAACAAAAAAGACTTAGATATTGATTTAGTTATTGATTTTCAAACTTTTTAATTATATGCAATTTTCTTTTATACAAGGTATTACATATTTTCCTATGAAAAATAACTGTTGTAACAAAGTACTGCGAATAAAGAAAACAAGTAAGAAAAATCATGCGTATAGCATAGATTATGAAACACTTTCCAACACTCCCTGAATGCTTTAACGAAACTTCATTGCTTAGGGAAATAAGGTAAATAAGATAACTAAGTAAAAATTTAAAAATCTGATTCCAGTAGTTACCGTCCATAGCCAAATATATATTCCAATTCTTTTGAACAGCCCTGTATTTGATCTGTATGTCGATATATATTCCATATAATGAGAAAATTTAGTTTAGCAAGAAAACGTATAACAGGTTGAAATTTCTCTTTCAACAATTTATGCAATTAATTGAAAAAATACTTGAATACTTTCGTACAGCCCTGTAATTTACCTAGTCCCTTTATTACAAGCCACTATTTAGCTAAAATTTAATTCAAATTAAAACATTCTGAAAACTACTGAAGCCACATTTCCAGAAATTATCATCCATTGACGATAGGTATCCAATTCTTTGCGTGACCCTGTATATCATTTTATCTATATTCTACAAACTTTTTTAAAATCAACTAAATGCAGTTCAGCGTAAAAATGCATAACTCATTTAAAAACCACCTTTAACCAATTTGCTAATACCCAGTAACCCTTACGAATTATTTTGTTTAGCCCTGTATATGAATTATACACACCATATAGTATGCATAAATATAGTGGAACATAAATGCGCATATTATAATTAAAAATGCATTTCTAGCAATCACCGCTAATATACAGTAATCCTGATACAATATACTATCTGAAAACTTTTGTGTGTCCCTGTAAATGCTATGCACTTTGTAATATACATAAAATGACTTATAGTAAACCTCAGCGTTGTATATGAATTTCATTGTAGATGAAATAGTTTAACATAATTAAAATACGCCGCAAACAATTCCCCCTCCCTCCCAATATCATTATCTAACGTAATTCTTTTGTGTGGCCCTGTTAAAGAATAATAACTCTTCTTTGCACCGCATATTATACAGAATGCATGTTTTAGTGCACTCCATAAATGCATATCAATTTTGGTATGTTTGGATGCGTGTAACATCATTAAAAATCCTTTTAAACAATTTTTTCCTATAGGCCCTAATGTAACGGAAAACTTTTGACTGTCCCTGTAAATCAACTAAACATGCTACAAACTTCATTTGAAATAGGGAACGTGCTATGGTAAATGTCAATAACCACCAAAAATTTCAGGACAATCCGAGTATATCTACGGGAGTTAGAGCGCTGCCAGACGGTCAGACGGACAGACAAACCGAAGTCAAACACTCATCAACTTTGTTGGAAAGTGTTAAAAAGAACATATTAATAATATTAAAACTGCTCATTAATTTTTCACACCAGAGCAACTGAACCTGTTCTTTCTATAGCGGTGTTTACTTTTCATGAAGCGAATTATAGAAAACTTTCTTTAAACTCGACTTTTTTAGTATTTTACTCATAATGCTTTCTTCTTTAATCTCCGTAATAGAAAAACTCTAAAATTAGAAGAAATATTGCATGCAAACTAATTCCTTGTTACAGTTTGCCTGTTTTTCAGCTTGGATTTACCTAATGAAATCATATATCCCACATGGAATATATAATGGAATCATATATCACACAAATATATGAAATATGACATATTTACAAAAATGATATGTTTATCAGCATGAAATTCAATAAACTAAGCTGTTAGGTTGAGTCATAATTATCTTCGATGCAGCTAAGTAAAATATATTGTTCGAATCAACCACTATGATTCATCGGGGCAAAAGGTTTTTTGTTTTCACTATATAGATAAAGTTAAGTTAGTCTTCTGTCAATTGTTTTGTGTGATGCACGTTACATTAAACTGTTTTTCTTAACTTCTGAAGTGGAGAGTCAAAAAGTGGATATTCGTCATGTAATAATCGTCATGTATTTTGGGAATATAAACAAGGTAATAGTGCTAAGAGGCTACTGAAAAAGGATGCTGTGTATACGGTAAAGGACTAATTAATAACTCATCGGGAAAATTCTTTTGTAAAATTCTCTTGTAAAATTATTCTTGTAAAATTCTCTTTTGGAGATACGACCTTAAAAGACGAACCGAGTGTTGGACATCCTTCCGACTTTAACGAGAACTTTTTAAAGGCAATATTGGAGTCACATAAATCAACAAGAGGTATAGCAAGAACGTTGACTACTTTACAATTAACTATTAACCGCCACCATGAGAAATTAGGGAAAGTCAACAAGTTAGAAGTATGTGTACCTCATAAATTCAGTGAACGGAATAAATAAGATCGTATGTCAATCGCCACAAGTCTGCTCTGACGTGTAAAAATCGAGCCTTTTTTACTGACTTTGACGACAACATTTTAAATGCAATATTGGAGAAAAATCCACATCAATCAACAGGTATAGCAGGAACGTTGATTACTTTCAAATTAACTATTAACCGCCACCTGGAGAAATTAGAGAAAGTCAGCAATTTAGAAGTATGGGTACTTCATAAACTCAGTGAATGAATAAATGAGATCACATGACAATCGCCACAAGTCTGCTCTCACGGGTAAAAATCGAGCCTTTTTTAAACATGATTATAACAGGCGATAAAAAATTGGTTATCTATGACAATATCATCTGCAAAAAGAGTGGGTAAACCACATTTAACAGATCCAAGGGCAAACATATGACAAAAATATTTTATTGTCCAAACAAACTACATTTTGCTATTCAAATTATTTTTATAAATGTAAATTAAATAGGGCAGTTCTAAATGAGAGAGAACTTTTAAACTTACACTTATTTCTAAAGTAACACAATTAAAAATAGTTTTTGCAAAAGGGAAAAGAAAATTTTTCATAACAAATATATCGATGAATAATAATAATGTAAATTAATTAATAGATTTTGAATATACAAACAGAAGTTTTAAATTCGAAGTTATTTATGTTTATTTGTATCTTGTATTATTGGGATTTTTTATATGTTTATACAAAATTTCCCAGCATCACAAATATATAGTTAACCAGAAAGAAATGCCGTACGCTATGCACAGATTATATAAAAACTTTAAAATACTTCCGGAATAATTTTAAAATATTTCACTGGTTAATAAGGGAAATAAGATCGTTTTAGAAAGGGCATAACAATTTTTTTAAAACAGGATTTAGCAATTAACGTCCACAGAAGGAAAATGCTTCAATTTTATTGAGCATCCCTGTATTTGATCTACATATATATATATATTCTACCTGCTATAAGTGTCCAGTATGTTAAAATTTAGTTTAGTAAAAAAACACATAATATGATGAAAACTCACCGTCATCAATTTTTATCATAAGAGAGAAAAAAAATAGTTTAAATCTTCTGTACAGCACTATATACTACCTAAAGTTTTTCATGCACGCCATATATTAAGCTAAAATTTAATAAACGAAAAAAAAAAATAAATGAAAAATCACTTGAAGCTACTGAAATCACATCTTTAAATATTATCATCCATAAGAGATAATTTCTGTAGTTCTTTGTGTTGCCATGTATATATGTTTTTATTTGTATTATACAAAATTTAGTTCAGCTTATAAATGCATAACTCAATTAAAAACCTCCTTTACGCAATTCACGCACATACACAGTAATGCTTACGAATTCTTTTGTATATTCTGTATATGATCTATAGTATTTATGCATACCCACAGAGTATACAACAAATTAGTCAAACTTAAAAAGGCATATCATAACTGAAAATATATTTTCACTAGTTAGCTCAAACAGACAATACATCGGATAAAGTACTGCATTTGAATATTTTTTTGTGTGCACCTGTAAATGAACGATAAGTGCTTTGCATATCACACTCTGCAGCAGTTAACTTCTAGTAAACTTCGGTAATGCATATCAATTTCTTTCTATTTGGAGTAGTGTAACATTATTAAAATATGCTGCAAGAGTTTTCTCCGTATACCAGTATGCAGTAAGGTTTTTTTGTGTGTGTGCGTATTGTCTTATAAATGAATAATAAATGCTTTTCACCTCAGGTTCTACAGAGTACATGTTTTAGTACACATCAGAAATTCATATTAATTTCATCATGTTTGAGACGGTGTAACATGATTAAAATGCACTTTAAAAGATTATTTCCTTTGTCCGTATTGAACCGGATACTTTTGGTTGCCCCTGTAAATGAACAACTATAGCTAGAGGCTGCATTTTAAATACAGAACATCCTGTGGTAAATTTCATTAGTATATTAAATTACAGAGCAATCCGAGTAAATTTAAATCAGTTAGAACATGAGCGGACGGACAAACAAAGCGAAGTCATTAACAGCTTTCAACTATGTTAGAAAGTTTTAAAAATGACTCTCAATTGTCTATAATAGTCTTAAGTCAATATTTATACAAACATTTCAGTGCAGAATTTGTTTGCCAGGCTGCCCCAACTAAGGTTGCAGTCATCTATAATTAGGATACCAAGCAATTGGTTTTGCAGCGGTTTCTGCGATATTGCTAAGAGTACTATTAAAACACTGTCGAAGTTTCTTTAATATTTCAACATTCACCAAAAAACTAGGTGAATTTCCTCAAAAACTCTTGATCTAATCAGTAAAGGTTAAAATTTTGCGAGGTTTTTTTCTTATGCAAAAACGCGATTTTTTGTTACTATCTCTTAAAACGTGTTCCCTAACAGAATAACATTTACATCGGTATAGTCAAATGTAATATAATTCAAAGGTGATTAAATGCCTATTCTGTAAAATTGTATAGGAAAATCGCGTATGGTCAGTTATTTAATTAGAAAATATTTTTTGTGTCTGTAATTAAATGAAAAGAAAAAAAATCAACAAATTGAAGTAAAACATTGTGATAAAATTTTTCATTGTATATTAGTTGAATAAATGAAAGAAAATTTATAGATGATACTTGAAATGTATACAGGGTGTATCTGAAAAGGGGGCATAAATTTACCGCATGGTAGAACGCAGCTATACGAGCAAATTTCGTCATAGAATGTGTGATCGGAACGCAAACGGTAAAAAAAAAAGGTAAAAAAACGGAAATTAAAAGGTAATTTTCTACTGTCGCAATTCAAAAATTAACACAAGAATGAGAGGAGATACTTCAGAAAACCTTTTTGTTAACAGGAATGTAATTAATATACATGCTCAAAGAAATTGCCCAAAAGATCTTCCGCCCGCTGTAATGCACGCTTCAGACCTGCGGGATTAGAACTGACGCACATTTGCAAAGACACCAGGGATTTCTTGAATATTGTTGTCAACAACCTATGGCCAAGCTATGGGACCACCTCGACCAATCCACCGCCCTAGGACAGTGAGAAATTACTTTTTAACTTCTCACCGCTTGCATTCCAACCATGACGAAATTCACTCGTATAGCTGCGTTCTATCACCTCATAAATTTTTGCACACTTTTTCAGATGCACCTTGTATAAAATTGCTGCAAATATATTGACTCCGTTGAAATCTGAAATCTTTCTATGGTAGAACCATATCTCAAACAGAAAGTTAAATTGTGCCAACGAAAAGTATACCATACAAATATACCTGATAAAACGTAAACCTGTCTAAAACAAAAGTCTTTTGAGGCCCAAAATATTTTATGTTACTATTATATGACCAGTAGATCCAGCGATGCTTTCGAACTTCAAACATTGTCTTTATTTTCTGATACATTTTTCCTAAATTTATAATGAACTGGATTTTTTTATAACAGATTCTATTACGAAATATGTGTGTACTATGTACAAAGTCTGTTCAAAATTCGTTCATGTAACATCTATTCATCATTGTATGTTTTCTGCATGCATAGACAAATGGATGTTGACTTCAGAAATAAAATGTACAATGATACGTAACCAAAAATTATAACAAAAATTGAAAATGTAATGCCAGATGTGGGCAAAAAATCCTTACCAATGATACCTCATTCATAGTTGTACGTTACATATTACTTAAATTCAGTATAGGATATCATATGTGGGCAAAAAATCCTATCCAATGATACTTCATTCATAGTTATACGCTACACATTAGTTGAGAAAAAGGACGTGGATAAAAGGAATAATATATATGATTAAGAATTTCCATGAAGCTTTTTATTGTATCTTTCTTCAGAGGGAAGTGAATACACTGCCATACTTACGAGTGGTAATTTTTCCGATTGAGTGAAAATGCGCCTAGTTTTTAACTCGGTCCCAGAACTTTTGTCTTTAATTGCTATTGCTCTTCAAATTGAGCAATCAGTATGACATCCAGGCCAACACAATTCACTCAGAAAATCATCTGGTAATGACATAAGGTTTCATACGAATTGCATTTTTCTAACTGAGCAAAAAAATGCACAAGCCGGGAATCGAACCGAGATCCTTGGCTTACATTGACCGTTTAAACTACCGTTTAAAATACCTGGGCTGACAACCAGCGGCATATTTCGCTCAGATAAAGTTATTGGTAATAATATCTCGTCTGGCATGTAAGAATCTCAACATAATAAACCGCAGGTAAAGCAACTCTGTATAAATGATGGATACGTAGTAACAGTACGATTACGTACCAATCAGCATGGTCCAGTCAAAATAATAGTTACATAAGGTTTGTTATTTGGAACAGCTCGACAGAAGAAACCGCAGTTAAAGGAACTCCATAAGCAATGGATACGTAATTATACTTACCACTGTCATATTGATTGTTAAATAAGTCAAACGAGCTGCAATTTTCTCACTGGGTTCAAATGTGTCCAGGACGGGATCGACCACAGAACCATTGTCTTTAATTTCCATTGCTTTTTCTAATTGAGCTATAAGTATGGCATCGAAGCCAAAACAATTCACTCCGATAATCATCTGCTAAAGACATATGGTTTGTTACTTGAATCAGCTCGACAGAAAACAAACGTAGGTAAAGGAACTTCAATAAACAATGGATACGTAGTT
This sequence comes from Maratus speciosus, assembly GCA_963932465.1. Taxonomy (NCBI): domain Eukaryota; kingdom Metazoa; phylum Arthropoda; class Arachnida; order Araneae; family Salticidae; genus Maratus; species Maratus speciosus. The sequence goes on along the minus strand of OZ010795.1, from coordinate 520,488,991 downwards.
AGACTTACAGCAGCCATTCTGATTAGTAAATAAATTTCTACGAGTAGTCATTTTTCATGCTGAGTGAAAATGTGTTCAGGACGCGGATCGATCACAGAGCCATTGCCTTTAATTGCTAATGCACTTCAAATTGAGCTATATGGATGACATCCGAGTCAACACAGTTCACTCAGATAACCATTTGATAATGATAGCTGGTCTGTTATTTGAAAAATCGCCACATAATAAACTTCATGTACAGGAACTCCAATAAACGATTTATATCTAATTACACTTTTTCTTGTTTTAACACAATCATCGTGATTGGTAAATAAATTATTCAAGAAGTGATTTTTCCAGCTGTGTGAAAATATGTAAATTTCAGGAATCGAGCCAGGATCTTTTCAATTTAACGTTTGTGCTGGTAGGAATATCGTCCACATATCTGAACTGGAAGAGCACTGAAAATTTAAACCAAAGATTTTGCCTTCGGTCCTGGCCTCGATGCTTTTTTACTCAGTTGAAAATATTATGACACGAAAGATTTATTTACGAATCAATATAATCGTAATAAAAGAATCAAAAGTACAATGATATGCATTTCATAGAAAATATTTCTGTGTAAAATGAAAAACAAAGTGTTTATTTTTCCAATTATTCTACATAAAACGTTGAAAGTGAAACAGTTTATTTTTATGAAATTCTTACTTCAGATAAAACAACATGTTAAAAATAGTTTTGTCATTAACCAATTATTTTTATTCAGAAAATCCCAATAGTATGTTTTGATTTATTTAATCAGGGAATGCCTACCCTAAAAAAAAAATATTTCAAATTTCATGTTATATCAATAATCTTATTAATATTTCTGTAATAAAAATATGCCAACATTTATTATAAGCTTAAGTAATAATAACTGAAGAATAATTTAACAATTAAATCCATACGAAAACCTTCTCTATTTATTAAAACTTTAAAAACGCTCACTAGTTAAGATAAATTACAAGCATGTAATATTTTATTCGTAAATTGAAACGAAGTGCCCATTTAAAGAAATAAAAGTCTGAAAGTCAATTAAGAATCCTTAGTAAAATTATTTCTAAGTTGTTAAAAACAATAAAAGTTCAGCTGAATTTAAGTTAATTTGAAATTTAAACATTTTCACCGGATACATTTGCATAGTATTTCTTCAGGTGACAAATGGTGACTGGCTAATTCAAAGTCAAATACAGAAAATACATTTTAAAGCTTTCAATAAGAATGATGAAAATGTTTTCACATTAAAGAGAGTGTGAAAGGATTGTAATTGTTTAATCCCTTTGAAATGTCTGACGTGTATTTAAACATTCTGATTTAAAGATACGAAAAATTTATTGAAATGCATTATATATAGCCTTTGGTATAATTAGGAAAAGTACAGCACTTAATTTAAAACCATTTATCACTCCGTTTTGTTAAAAGTTCCGAAATTATTTTAACGAGTTTTATTATATTAGAAAATTTGCTAAATATTTCCGAGAAAAAATAAATGTTACTCTAAAATATTAAAAAAGATATTCTCTTTTATTATATTTGGAATGTTTTAAGGATTTTGTGGTTCTGAAAAGTATTGCTTTTATAAAGATGAAAATTACAAAGAAATATATACGCATTAAAGTTTTTAAGATTTATACGAGAGTAAATCAAAAAACAATGCCTCCATTGCTCTAAATTTTATTTCTTTGACAGCTACTAGACTATTTATGCATGATATTATAGAGTTAACCTTACTTACAGAGTGTCCATAATTAAACTACCCTATTTTAAAGTTGTCTAAATACGAAATTATTGGTCAGAAAGTTGTAAAATTGTTTGTCGGACATAATAAAGGAATGGGAATTTATTTGAGCGAAAACAAAATTTTTAGTTCAAAATTTCGCCACCTGAGGGCGTTTTTTAATAAATCACACATTTAGCCACTGCCCATTGAATATTAGGCCTGAGCTTTGAGAAAAAATGTTGGCTCTCGTAGGCGGAATTTTTTTTTCAGAGATTGTACTGTCCGTTCAATTCGAACACCAATAATTTTTAAAAGTTTTTACGCTTTATTTTTTTTCAGGGGGCGTTCTGTATATTTGTTTTATTTAATCTGAGAAATATAAAGCGTAAAAACTTTAAAAAATGTATAATTCATTAAAAAAGTCCCTGATGGCGAAATTTTGAACTAAAGAAATTTTTTCGCTCAAACAAATTCCCATTCCTTCATTATGTCCGTCAAAAAATTTTACAATTTTCTGACCAATAGATTCGTATGTAGACAACTTTAAAGTAACATCGTTAAATTATGGACGCCCTGTATTTATACAGATTTTTCTTTTCAGATTGACTGATTAGAACGATGGATCTGAAGCTAAAAGAAAGAGTCGCCATTGAGTTTCTGGCAAAAGAAAGTTGTGCACATAAGGAAATCCATAATCGTTTGAAGAATGTTTATAAGGACGCTGTAATAGACATCAGCTAAGTGCGGTGCTGGGAGGAGAATTTTTGAAACGGAGAAACGGAAATTCCAGGTAAATCGAAAGAAACGGAGAAACGGAAATTCCAGATAAACCGAAAAGCTGTCGGTAGGCAACATTTAGACACAGACTCTAATCGAGAACATGCTGATGACTTAATTCGAGGAGACAGACGCGTTACATTTTAGAATGTTACTGATACATTGAACGTCTCGTATGGCTGTGCACAAGGAAAAATTGCAAAACCGCAAAAAAGCAAAAGCTAAAAGGACAAGTTGGAAATTGCTCGACAAACGTGGCAAATGAGATGCGTTCGTACTATAACTAGTTTTATAAATATTTTTTGCGTCTCATATTGTACTGAATGTATATTTTAGTGCACTTCATAAGTGCCTACCAATTTCATTCTGTTCGTAAGGCTATAACATCATTAAAATGCACTTGCAATAATTATTTTTCCCATTGACCATAATGTAACGGAAAATTTTGACTGTCCTTGTAAATAAACTATGCATCCGATTTTCATAAAATTTGAAAAGACTCGATAAAGTTTTGCAACAATTATTTATTTAAAATTTCAGACCATTCGGAAGGCTGTAACATCATTAAAATGCACTTGCAATATTTTTTTTCCCATTGGCCGTAATTTAAAGGAAAAATTTTGACTGTCCCTGTAATTAAACTATATATCCGATCTTCATAAAATTTGAAATGACTCGACAAAATTATGCAACAATTATATATTTTAAATTTCAAACGATACGGTTGGGTAGTTTTTGCCCTGTTATATGCTGACGGACAGACAGGCGGACGTAACGACGACTATAGGTGTTACGTATTTATATAATTACGAACGCACCCAAAAACAGTGCTAAAAAAGAGTGGTAAAAGAAAAATCTTGAATTTTTCAGAGATAATTTTGACGCCTGGGTTATCCGCTGGCGCAAATGTATGCAAATGCATGGTGACCATGTTGAACAGTAGTTTCGTGTACAGGGCAGTTCAGGCTATGATCTACGATAACTCCTGCTGTTATATGTTCATTAATTAAATTTTTAAGACACATTAGGTATTACTTATTGATCCACCTTCGTATATCTAGCGGTTTACATTACCAGTTACCATATTTTAGGATATATCTAGGGAAAACAAATCATACTGAAAATTTACCTTTTTATTATAGTAAAGTGAGGACAGACGACGCTGTACGACAGATGCCGCAGATATTGTATTGGCGACACTAACGCTCCCAAGGTCAAATTAAGAATTTCGCTGTGTGCCTAAATGCTGTCTGCTGTGTTGTGTTCGTTTCCACCGCTTAATTGTCAGTATTTACATATTTATGCTGTTTTTTATGGTTAGATGGTAATTTGCTAAAATTATTCTAATAAAGATTTATAACATATTTTAAGCAAAATAAACAGAGATTTCATCCCAAAACCGATTGCAACTGTAGACTCGATCCTCGTAGAATACAGATATGTGCTTGTCTTTCCATCACGTCGCTCACATGACACAAAATGGTGACGCGGCATCTTACCCGCCACTTTGGGGTAGATGCCGCACCGAGCTTGAGGGACAGATGCCGCAGAATATATTTTTATTTTTCGGTTCAATAAATTCATCACTGCGATTTAAGTAGAACTTGCATTTAAATGAACGTATGTTAGCGCATTCTGCTACATATCAAAATATTCTCAGCAACAGTGGTGGTTCACCAAGTATGAATAAGGAAAACGTAGACCGTTTACAATTCTCACCATCTAAACTATTAAACAATGGTCAAAAGATCTATACAGCCAAGTAAGAAAAAGCAAAAGGCTGCAAATATTACAAGCACAGATTTTATAAACAAGAAAAAAAGAAGAAGGAAATAAAAAGCAAAAGAAGCAAGAAAGCGTCAAAGAATGTCAGCTTGGCGTAAGTAAAATGTGTTAAAAAAGGAAGGGAAAGATCAACTTGAAAACACCTCACTTGAGGAAGAAACTAAAATATGAGTCATCTTCGGACAGTGACGAAAGTATTCCTCTTATGGATTCTGAATGCAGTTATGGATTGGAATTTGATGACTCTGAATGTGCTGAGTGTCTGGAGTCATATCAAGAAACAAAGTCTAAAGAGAACTGGATTCAGTGCATAACATGCAATCGGTGGCTGCATGAAACATGCTCACTTTACTCTTGCAACGGAAAGTGTGGTGATTGTGGGCGAATAGAAATACGAAATTAAAAAAATGAGAAGAAAACGAAAAATAAAAAGACTACGGCCTAAAATGGATGGAAGTAGTATTTAAGAGCAAACTACAACGGTCGCCTGGATATAAACAAGTGGTTTATATCCTTTATGTAATTATGCTGTCTATTGTTTCCAGTGAAATGTTTTTTTTGTCTTTTTTTGCCTGAAGTTTTATTTTTTGAGCTTGGACTTTTGCAATTTCGTTAAACTTTTCACAATTAATGATATGTATAATGTATGTAAGTTTACTGTTATTTATTTTAATTTTAAGTAGTTTGAGGAAATAAAAATGTGATTTACTCTAAAAAATTAAACAGCATAGCTTTTTTCTCCATGCGGCATCTGTACCACACCCCATGCGGCGTCTTACACAGCACATAAAAAATGATGTTAAAAAGAACGTTTGGGAAAATAATTATACCTGCTTTATTAAGAAGGCTTTAACTTGTTTTACACAGAAATTTGATTCTAAAGGGTTTGGTTAAGGATTTCTGGTACTTAGTTTGTTGTTTTTTGCTTTATTGTATTTTTTAAAAGAAGAAAAGTAAAACTGCGGCATCTGTCCCCACTTTACTGTAATTAAAATTTATATTTATGATCAATATTTTGTGCAACTTCGATTTTTTGACTCGGCAGTTAATGTTTACTTGTGGAAATAGTTTGATCTGCCGTACTTTCAACTTCGATTATGCGACTACTTATTTAAGTCAGTTTTTTGTTTTAAACTCTTACTTATATCAATTTAAACTCTTACTTATATCAATCATTTCTATATTTCAAAAGAGCCAGGTAAATTTTGGACGAAATGTAATTTTCTAGATCGCAGCAAATATTTGTCTTCAATTACTAAATAAAATTTCTGGTCCAAACAGAATTGTTTGATCTGCGGATTATACGCCGGAAATTACGGTATTTATTAATGGTGCCAAAAACAAATTTCACATGCACTTTTTGACGAAGAATATATGCATCATCCGTCCCGAAAGGCTTAAGATCCAGAGAAGATTGATAAAATAATTGCTTGTAAATCCGATCAATTGGTGAGACACTGAGATTCGCCAGGCTTTTAAACCCTTTGAGCTCCGGGGGTGAATTGTTTAAAATGTCCAAATGTCACATTGGCACCAGTATTTTGTAAACAAAAGATTCGGCTTATAATATACACGAAAAAATGCACTGACCTATTTGCAAATGAATTTGGTTGAATATTCCGGTGCCAATGTGACATTTGGAGTTTAAAATTAAGTGGGAAGAAATTCACCCATCAGAGCTCAAAGTGTTAAAAGTGACCAAGAAAAAACGAAATTTGTTTCATTTTCTTAAAAGAAATAGGTCGCTCATGGAAGGAGTTCAATTAGGGTGGTCTCTGAATGGACGTAAAATTAGTATTGAACCTATGGGAATAAATTTCGTTCGATGAAAAAATAGTCGTTCAGGTGGTCGCTTAATAGAGGTGATCGCACAGGGAGGTTTCACTGTATATGAAAAAATACATTAGTATTGACGGGTAGAACACAAGATATTCACTAATATTCTGTTGCATTAAAATCATTTTTTACATATTACAATGTTTTCCATATACCCTGTATATATATATATATATATATGTAAAGTATTTTTCAAAGAAAACTACTAAAAAGTGATAGTAATAAGATAAACTAATCAATAATAAACTTTAGTCCAATTTTTCAGTAAGAAATATTTTTGGCCGGCTAAATTCACCAAATACTCCACTGTGCGGCGTTGCCCGTGTCAATTATGAGGGGCCTCCCGGGTAAATAAATTAAAATGAAATAATACAGCAATAATAACCGATATTTGTGCATTTTCGTCCACAAATCATTATAAAAATGATCAGAAATCGCGACGTTTGTATCGCAACCACAGTAAAACCCCTCAGCTTTAAATATCAGAATGCTCGTTTACTTGGCTGGTGTAACAGAAAAATATATTATTTTCCCGATAAGCCGAAGAAAAAACATCAACCAATTGGCGTAGTAAATAGTAAAATTCTCGTTGGTATAGCATATATATACATTATAATGTAAAATTTATGTTAGTGAGAAACGTAAATTTTTTAAATCGTACTGATGTTATCAACGACCTAACCCATAAATTGTGCTTTATTGTGATTTTTCTTAACTGTTAAACACGAACAATTTCATTTCTTACACTAAATAGAAAAACATACTTTCAAATGAAATTTATTTGAAATTGTATCTCAATTTTCAGCTTTTAATTGGTTCTGATTTCAATACTGATCATTAAAAATCATAAAAATGAGATACAATTTTCTGAATTTAATCGATTTTAAATTAATTTTCAAGCAGGGATCTTCTTAAATTTGCAACCCAAAATTACTAAAAAAGAACTCATTTGGTCTGAATGCAATATTAATGATCCCCATGTCCATGAGTAACGCTGGAATCATATTTTTGGTGGAAATGACCTAACTCATAAATTTTGCTTTTACTGCAATTTTTTTAACCTATAAACATCACACATTCGATTTTTTAAACGTCTAATGGAAAGCAAAAAGTACATTCAATGCTATTTGTTTGAAAAGGGATTTTCATTTTACTGATTTTTTATGTGTTTTATAGTAATTTTTAAAGCAAGAATATTTTTTTAAATATTTGTGCAAACCAATTACAAAAGATGAACCCGATTGCTCTTAAAACAATGTAAATAATACATCATGTGGGAGTTTTTTCGTGCAATATTCTATAACTATATCAGCAAACGAAATGAAAACCTATAAAAAAAAATATAATACGAATTTAACAGATTTGAAATTAAACTATTCAAAATTATATTAAACGTTTTATCTTCAAAATATATTTTAAAAAAGTTTGTAAGTCTATTCAAAGTACTTATCGTTAAAGTTTTATTTTCAATTTGAAAAAATCAGTAGTTCAATTAAATATCTATTAATCTTTTTTTTTTAACCATTTGGAAAAATGGTTATTGTCCTCGTCAGGGTAGGAAATCAAAAGCATATCTGAAGGTTTTTATTGGTTTAATCATCATTTTATTCGTTATCTGATTGGTCTATACAGTAATCTGTATTTCCCTTTACTTTAAACAGAGATGGACAACAGAGTGTTGCCACTATGACAAAAAAAGTAATAAAAACTACAAAACAAATTAATAACTCAGAAACAAATTGAGATACAGCTTTCAAACAAATTGAATTTAAAAGTACATTATTTTTCTCTATACGACGATATAAAAAGTAATATTGTGGTATGTTTAGAAGCTTAAGAAATAAATTTCATTTAAAATTGGCCGTCAGATTTCATGGAGATCTTAATCCTGGAGATTTCTGTGATACTGTAGAAACTTGACATTTGGCATGGTTGTAAATTATAAGATGTAAATGTTCGTTTTAGAATGAATTCTAAAAAAAATCGAAATTTAGAAGACTAAATAAAGCAGGCAAGTCCTAAAGATGATTTAAATAACGAAGTGCGTGGAATTGTTAGGAATATATACATAAAAATTGTCATGGCTGTTACTTTTAAGCCATAAGTACTCACAACAGAACAATTTCTAAAACTTTTGCTATGTAAAACGGTGCAGGAACAAAAAACATTTGAAAATATTCTATTTATGTGTTACTGCTGAGTCTAAAAACTTAAGGTGAAATGAACAGAAACGTTTTAATTTACCATTCATTTGAAATGATTAGGTATAGAAACTTTAAATATTTAATGATACTACATCCCCCCCCCCCCCGAAAAAAAACCAAACAAACATGCAATTTAAATGCAATAAAATTGGTAGATAAACACCTAGCATTGTATAAATTATGCAAATATTGAACAAATGTCGGTATGAAACAGCGAATAGGTTGTCTGAAAGTACTTGTGAATGTGTTCCTTCTCTAGACTATTCTATCACCTGCCAAGACCCTTAAAAGAGAGAAGCGCTGGCTTAAATTTGATATGGATTTTTTTTTTTTTCAAGATTCACTAATCTAGATATTTCATCACTTGAATTTGTAACCAGTACATGGCCAATTAAATATAGTATCTCCCTTTCTTTACTTGCAACAAGTTATTATTAAATCTATGTTCTCGGCAGTATCGCTCAGACTAATCCCTCTGAGGGAAGTCCTAGTACATTTTTTAATTTAGAAAACTTTGAGACAACTTTAAAAAAATCAAAATAAATAACTGTTATGTGATTTTTAAGTAAATTTTAAAAGACAAAAAGACTTTTTAAAAGAAACAGATTTTTCTACATGCACTCTGGCAAGACGCAAGATGGAGATTTTGTCCTTAAAAAACAATGGTAGGAGAATTTTATTGCCAGGAAACGAACTCCGCTCCATATTTCGGGAAAAACAATAAAACGAAAAATGTTTCTAAATTAGAAGCCAAAAAGTAAAAAATTATTTTTTATTGTTATTTCGCGGATTTTGCTTTGATGCATTGTCCGGATCGGGTTTGATGAAATGATTTATAAGGATGCCTGGTTTGCACTGATTGTAATTTTAACCACATATAGAAACAAATTCAAATATTACGCGTTATCATGCAGCACGGTAGTGCTGTATAGTAGAGCTCAGCCGTTTCTTTCTTTTACGTTTTGAAACATGATGAAAAGACAACAACTCAATTACAATCCAAACCAGAAAACATTCAGTGATGAAGTATGGATTGTTGGAAACGTCTTAATTTAGCGATGTGCCTTTCGAAGAAATATCCAATATCCTTTCAAAAAATATCCAATATTAAGGTAATGGCACCCATTTAAACTTTACATAGCGTTCCATAATTTAACAATATAGAAATATCTCCTTCAATGATTCTTTTTTGCTGCCACATCCTAAAAAGCGGCACAATAATCTAAAAAAAGTGATAACACGAGTATTTTGTTTTAAATAAAAGTAAGATTTTCTCGCTATATTTTTGCATTTTTCAAATCCATTTTTCAAATCGACGTCATTCTAATTTGAAAATGAAAAATTTTCCTATATATATGTAAAAACTTTAACTAAACACATGTTAAAATGACGTAGTTTCTGCATTTGATTGTTTTTAAAGTTTAAAAATCTATTTTAATACAGAAGTTTTAATTTCAAGAAAACAATTTAGGAAAAGATGATAATAAAAAAAATCGTTTGCTAGGTATCACTGTAAAACATTTGGTGTAACGTTACTCCATAAAACTGGAGGCAGCATTGCCTCCAATCTTACGGTGGTATTTAACTAATATAACTGGTGTAACATTACGCAGCTCTTGTGTGAGGTTACACCATAATATTGTGAAACATTTCACAAATTTCTGTGTAATATTACACCATAATATTGTGAAACATTTCACAGCTCTTGTGTGAGGTTACACCATAATATTGTGAAACATTTCACAAATTTCTGTGTAATATTACACCATAATATTGTGAAACATTTCACAAATTTCTGTGTAAGGTTACACCACAATTGCCGGCAAGCTTTCACAGTAATTGTGTGTAAGGTTACACATCAGTAGGAGTAAGGTTTCTCCTAACTTTCCTGGAAAGTTACCCATTATTAGGTGTAAGTTTTCACCACATTTGTCTGTAATCTTACACTGTAATTGTGTGTAAGGTCACACATCAGTATTAGTGAGCTTTGATGGAATGGCTAAATTTTTTCCTGCAACTATTTATAATCACCTGGTATTAAAATATTATTTACCTAAAATAATTTTTTTACAAAATAGTAACAGCTTTTAAATGCAAAAAAAAAAATATTAAAAACACATTTTACTAAAAATTAGTATATATTATTAAACAAGCCTTAAAAGCACACTTTTTATTTATTTTGCTCCAATAAATAAATATATATATATATATATTTTTTTTTTTTTTTTTCAAATTTAATCTTACACAGTAATTGTGTGTAAGGTCAGTAGGGGCCAGCTTTCTAGGAATGTTACGCATTATTTTGTAAAAAAAATATTTTAGGTAAATTATAATTTAATACCAGATGATCATTAATAGGTGCAGGAAAATTTTATCAATCAAAATGAGAAATATGTACTAATGTACACTTATAAACATCTGGAATTAAAATCTTCCGCAGAATATCCCCCTCCCCAACCTGCTGCAGCGATCTCCTCCCCCCCCCCCCCCCCCAAAGAGTTTTTGAGTTTCTGAATAAGTATTTTAATATAGTTCTTGCATCAATCTGATGAAAGAAAAAAATAGTACATAATTTTTTAAAAAATTACATCTCCCCCCCCCCTTTTCCTCCTCCTTTATTTTTGAGTGCTTTGGTGTTTCTGAATCAATATCAAAAGTGGATGAATGCCACTCATTGTACAAATTATAAACTCACAAAGTACAATATGATAAGAAAACATATTATTAATTATTTAAAGTATTATATATATTGACTTTAATTAAAACTATTACGTGTTTCCTTTTTTATACTTATTTTGTTATGTTTACAAAAAGGTGAAATTTAAAAAACTTATATTACTACCTCAATTAATAAGAAATAATAATTTAAAAAGCTTACTTAGCTATCAATATTAATAAGTATAAAATCTTAGATATTAATACACTAATAATTAAAATAAATACTGTATCCTTTCTTTATCCAGAAATAAAAATATGCTATATTTTTACAGAATATTCTACAACAATAGAATATTCGTATGAGTATTTTTTTAAAGCGTAACGTCATTTTCTGTTCAGTTTTTTTCAGAAAGTTTATTTTGAATTTTATGAGAAAATAGCACCAATAAAGATAAGAAAACCTTATTACTTTTTCTTTATTTACAACAATGGAAGTAATCAAATTGCTACCATTTTGAAACAAATTTTCGAAAAAATTATATTTAAGTATAAAAATGGGAATATCCTTCTATATATATAAAAAAAAAGTTTTCATTTGGAAATGGACCAATGAAAATCTGAGTAGGTATTTCCGGCAGATCGGCATCCAATTTGAATGCTTAAGCATGGCCATCTTCGTTAATATTAAAAAAACTGTAGCATACAAAAATATGAAAATCGGAAATATTATGTAGAAATGTTTGATAAACACGCTGATGCAGAGAGTTTTCAAATCGAAGAATTATTTTAAGAGATATTTAATGTCAATTTTGGACAAAATTGTTCCATTAAAAAGTTTTATAGGAGCAAAAACTGTACATAGGAATTTAATCATTTTTAGATCATTTTATGCGTTAGAATTTCCCGGTGTGCAGACTGCATTTACTTTTTGAATTTGACTCATGTTTTGAGATTTTATTTCTATTTCAAATTCAAATTTTCAGCATTTCGAGAGATGTTTTTTAGATATTTTAGAAAATTGTATTAATTTAAACTGCTGCCAGCTGTCTAAACAGCGCAAACGATAATGTTTGCTTCAAATTAAAAATTTATTTTACACTTGACTATTATAAACAGAAAATATAAAAAGCAGGAACTCATTAAAAATTACGTCATAAAAACTATATTTACACGCGAATTTTAAAAAAGAAAGAATATTGTAAAATAATAAATTCATTAACATGCGCTAGAAGTCTTAAAAAGGAGAATTTACGTCACATTTACGTCATATTACACTTATTACATAAAAAGAACAAAAAATAATATTTCAAAACAGTTTAAATTTAAAAATTGCGCGAGACATTTATTTGATATTTTAAGATGATCATAATATTTCATTTCTAACAAAAGTATTTATACGTGAATATAAAAAGAAAAGAAAAGTTTGGTGAAAATTACGCCAGATTATAATTGTCAGATTCAAATTATAATTCAATCTTCCGAAATCTTTTTAAAGCCGATCAAATTAGCGTGCTGTTAGAATCTGCGTTGTCTGAACGGGGGTTGACGAGCGTAGCTCGTAGGGAGCAGGCCCCCCTAGTATATAAAGAAAAATAGCTAGTGCAGGCAAATCCACAAAGAAACAGCTTTCATTTAAAAAAAAAGAATTATTAAAATTGGTTCAGTATAAAGCTCAGGGCAGATGACTAAAAAACAGCTTTGTTTTTTTTCTGTAAATATTTAGAATTAAACAATCGTAATGTTATCTCTAAGGGAAAATTGAAAGCCGACATTTTAGTGTGTTAGGGTTGACGATTATTTTTGATTTTCAATACCCGCCGAGATTTTGGCGAGAAATATTTTGGACGCTATCGTTTTAACAAAAGTGTAATTTTTGCAGGGAAGCCGGAGCTGTGCTCCGACAATAACTATGAAAGAGGTATCATTGGTAAGATTTTTTTGCCTACACCTGACATTACATTTTGAATTTTCGTTATAATTTTTGGTTAAATATCATTGTATATTTTATTTATGATGTCAACATCCATTTGTCTATGCATTTAGTAAACATACAATGATGAACGGATGTTACACGAAAGATTTTTGAACAGTCTTTGTACATAGTACACACATATTTCGTACTAGAATATGTTTAAAAAAAATCCAGTTCATTATAAATTTAGGAAAAATGTACCAGAAAAAAAAGACAATCTTTTTCAAAGCGTCTTTTCGCACCAAATACTCGAAAAAAAATATTTTTTTTACAAATTCTCTACCGTAATTCCTCCGCTAAATTTGACTGATCCTTTATTACATGCATAAGTAGTTTCATTAGTATTTTTTTTTCCAAAATATTCTGAGTATGCCCTGCAAGGAAACCTTCTTTATAAGTAAATTCTCTGTGCTCGTATTTTAAAAGCGAAATATAGGAAAAGTTTATCTGGTGGAATTATCCTATCTAACAAAACCGGAAACACATCTAATGTGTTCTTAAAACATTCCATATCTCGTAAAAGTTATCCGGTATTTATCAATTACAGCTGAATATAAAATACAATGGGAAAGTATTTTTGCGATAAAATACGAATATTAATGTGAAAATAACGAGTTGGTGTTATTATAAGCTTAGCTCTGGTAAACAGACATAAAGAGGGCATAAATTTTAAATTTAAGTAGAAGAACGAAGAAGTAAGAACAACATAGCCTGCATAAATTGTTATATATATATATATATATATATATATATATATATATATATATAGGGTAAAGTGTCCATATTTCGTACCCTCTCCTAATTTTGTCCCCTTAAATTCTACGCTTCTGTGAAAGTGGCGCCACTGATGACGCAAGGCACAGGGGACGGGAGGTGAAAGGGTCAATGTTGAAAGTTTCGTTCACCTAAACGCACACATAAATTAAAGACGGCGAATTTCCTATTTTTAGAAGACATGAATTCTTATTACGTCGTTTGTAGAACGTTATTTACTGTGCTGTAAGTATTTATTTCTTATTCATTGTGAGTATTTTACGTTGGTAAGATGCTGACAGTAACATACAGTGAGTTTTAGGACGCTCAGTTCATCTTACGGGAACTGAAGCTCCGTCATATTGGGAAGTAGTGTGGTCCCATTTTTGTCCCCCTTGCAGTTCTTATTTTCGTCCCGGGGACGAAATTAGGAATGCTTTTTCATTACATTTTTTTTCAATTTTTTCCTCATGTTTCGATGGCTAATGTTTCGTTAAGTTATTCTTCCACTGATAATTAGTACATTTCTTTGTGCCTCACTTTAATGTAAATTAAATTATTTACTCATTTAGAAATAAATTTTGATTTAGTTATAAGTTAAGCCGCGTTGGATTTTTTGGGGGGACGAAATTGGGACCATTTTATTTCTTTTGCATTTTTTAGATATTTTTGAGAAAACAATTTTTCGCATTGTTAAAATTTTTTTCTACGATATTTGCCTATGTTCCTATGTGCGTAGGTAATTAGTCTATGTAAAATCCAAATTTGGTAGATTTGCACTGAAAATTACAACTTCCACGGGCCTAAAAGTGACTGGGGGGAACGATAACCGGAACCTACCGTATACATAACATCTGCACTATAGACTCAAAAATGATTACTCAAGTCTGCCACAAAAAAACTGCATAAGATTTATTGACAGTTTGTTATAGGTTTTTAGTCACTGAAACAAGGAAAAATACATAAAAATCCCATTACAGGTTTTCTTACGAAACTCACGTTTTTAGCTTAATTAAGCGTAAAATTTCTCTTTTTAACCTGAAACCTGGTATCCAATAATTATTCCATATATTAATTTCATATCTCTAAGAGTGACACTCAAGATAAATACATATAGAAAATGCCAGGAATTTGTTGAACCAAAAAAAAAAAAAAAAAAAAAAAAAAACCGTTAGACACCGATACAAGTTTCTAACACGATTCACACAACGTCTACTCAAAGGTAAATTGTAAGAAAGGGGGAAAGTATAATCTGGAACTAGCATTATAAATTTTAACATTGATACTTGTAATAAAATATTGATTTTTTTCCATCGCAGCTGTCCTTTTCTAGTGTAAACGTCCTATGTTTTGCAACGATACTGCACGTGATGTAGGAAAATGAGGGTCATTTATTGATTCAGCACCCTAAAAACATATAATTAACAAAAATATCTCATGCAGCTAATTTTTATTTCTTTACTGACTTGTGGTATTAAGAACAAATACTGCTGAGTTTTTAAGAAGTTCTGCATTTATTAAAAATTTACAAAATGACCCTGCTATTGGGATTATTGGTATTTAATTAATTAATTTATTTATTTATTTTGCAATATATTCTGTTAAAAATAATTAAAAATACAAATCTGCCATTCTTTCAAAAGTCAAAATTTCAAAGCTAATTTCCTAGCATTAAAAAAAAAAAAAAAATATTGCATTTTCATTTTACAAAAGTAAAAGATCTGAAAGTATCTGTCGATCTTAGACACATTGTTTCTAGAAAATTTTTAAAGAAATAAAAGTTACGTCACCTTTAGAATACTTTAAAATTGCAACACATTCCCCATAATATAGTCCAGGAACTTTTCATCAAATGACATATAGCAGATGGCTGGATGAGATTTAGCTGCTGATGTCTTTTTTAACTTTCATTGTACGGATGATTGAAATGTTCTTAAAGTTTACGGGAATGAGAAAAGTTGGAAAATAAGTTACACTTTTTGAATTGTTTGACAGTTGTTTAAACATTTTGACACAGACATACGAGAAAATCTATTCTGCGAAACCTTTGGAAAATTACCTAATGTACAACTCTTAATTAAAATTTATTCAATGCTTTACTTAATAAATGATTGTAATGTGCACTGTACTGATGTTAAAATTTATGAATTATTTTTCATAGATAAAATAGGTATCGTATTTGTTTCCATGTGATGAAATTTCGTAAAGTAATTTTTGCCTATAAGTAACTCATCACAAATACTTGAAGTTCGTATTTTTAATCGATAGTTGATTTTCGGGTTCTATACAATATAAGCAAGTGGTGTTGTATCAAAATTACATTCTATTCCTTAAGTTATAACATTTTATAATTCATTTTTAATGAACGTTATGTGGTAATAATAATGATAATATCAAGCATTATTCCTTTGAATTATACTATATTATACTTTAAACAAGGGAAATTTGATTTTAATTGTTTTCCAATAAATATATCAACATAATGCTAATTTTTTTTAAAGTTACAATTAAAATAGTGATATTCACGTACGAAATATTCCTGAAGCAATTTCTGAAAAGAAAGACATCGGAATCAGAAATGCAAGACAGCTTTTCAAAAATACTTTTCGGAAGAAAAAATTATTAATTTAAATACAGAAAATGGAAATTACGAATTGATTTTCTAATCAAAATCAAATCTTAAAGTTGCTTTTTTTAGTAGAAATTTGGAGGAGAGCATTGTTTTTCGACATCCGATTATAAGAACAATGTTTTTTTTCCCCTTTATTTTTCTGCCAGCGAAAAGAAGTTTTTTTCCAAGATGTGTCATCCAAGCTGTTGTATGTAATTGCTGATTTTATTTGTTAAATTTTGTGATCAAAATATTTTGGACAATTTGTTATGCTTACATTTGAATACTAACAGTGTTTATTTGTATATTAGTTTTAAATGTTAGACAGATTTAAACACATATATATATAATACAAAGTTTTAAGCACAAGAACTGTTTAACTGATTGCATACAAGAGTCGGTGGCATTCAGCGTATCGCCATGAATGGAAGGAATGTTTAAATTTTACCGCATATAGACAGAAGTGTTTTCGAGGCATAGACTTATTGACCAATAGAATTATAGGGATTTATGCTGGAATAGCAAATAGGAAATTGGCAAGCAAAAGCAAATGGTAATGTGGAAAAATGTTAGTAGAAATTGAGAAAAGGGGTTTTTTATATAATATTTCAACAATTTGACAATGGTGAATCATGAAGTCACAGTTAGCAACATTTTTATGGGTTTTATGAATATGGAATACTCCAAGAAAGTTAAGTTAAATACTTAAAAAAGGATACCAACGCTGCAATCGAATGAGAATTTATCTTGCCTTTTTCAATTTCTCCGTTTATACCGCAAATGATGTTTTTATATTGCTTATAAAATCATGAAAAGTGGTAGTGGTGTAGATTGTGGTATGATAACGAGGCTGATTTTTTTTTTTTTTTTTTTTAACAAAACAAAAACAGTATTTGCGCTTTTTTAATATTGTGTATACATGTATTTAATGTAGGTTTTACAGGATCAAATCTATACACAGAAATTAAACTACCTTTTGCAGGCACAAGCACAACTAGATTGTGGTGCGCAGTGTGTTATAATTTTTTCAGATTTGACTTTTTCTGAGAAGGATATTCAATTTAATATTATTCGAATAGAGAATTAGTTCACATTTTTTAAATAGTTGTTTTTTGTTGACAATTGCCAAAAAAAATACTATAATATTTCCAAACATCAATTGAAATGTACACTAAAAGTCCAGAAAAACTGCATGGTATATACAAATAACGGAAGCATGGAACCAATCAGAGTAACGCTATTGTGGTATTTTCTTCTTAAACACCGAGTTACCAAAACCCTGAATGCTGTATATAACTATAAACTAAATAGTAATTAGCAACATTGATTTTATTTAACTTTAATTACCATTACTCAATACCATCCCAATTGTAAAAATGAAAAATATTAAGAAGTCTTGGATAACACCACCTAGAACATCCTACAGGATTTTAAACTCAATGGTAGGAGGAAAACACACAATAATTAAGCAAGTAGTTCCAGTATAATCATGTTAGAACGAAATTGAGGAATACTGTAAATTTAATATAAATAAGTACTAATATATTAAACCTGAAACCCTTCCTTTTTACCCGACTGAAAAGAAGTGTTATGTGTTTCACGCGCATGTGTGTTTGTGAATTTCTTTATACCCTCTAAATATCCCAACGGCTGGATGGATTTTAATGAATGTGGTCACTATCAATTCGTCTTAACAGCCCGGAGGTTATAGGCTAGGATTTGTTTTTACAAATTAAAAATGGAGCCCGTAAAATACAAAATGGCGGTAGAGACGAAAAAAAAATTACGCACCCTATTGAGTGACATATCATTAAATAGGTCTTTCAAAATGAAGACGATGTTTCTTTGACTATTTTACAGTAAAGACCTCCGTTAAAATATTATACAACCTGGAAGTTTTGTATGTAGGATCTCTAGCGTTACTGCAACTCTAATCATCATAGACATATCTATAGACCTAATCAAAACAGTGTTTATAGATAGGAAATAACAATTAAACACAACTTAAAAGTCATCAATACAAGTAAATAAAAAAAAATAGGTAAGTAATATAAACGAGTAATATAAAAAAAATATTTTAAGTCAATTCCTACTTAGGTCAATAAGAGAATTTTTTTTTCTCACATTCTTCATTTCTCTTGAGTGGCGCTTAAAATGCTTTGATCAAGGAGAGGTCTCTCTCTATTATTGAAAATTAATTAATTTAACTTAATTAATGAATTAATATTTGAATAAACTGGATTAACATCAAGTGTCATCCACTACAAGTTAGAGATCTGCACGGGTCGGGCTCGGGCCGATTTTCATTCACGGCACTCGGGCCTGGCAGGATCCGGGCCGTACTTTATTTCTGAAGGATCAGGCCGGGCCCGGGCCATACTTTTTTCTGAAGGTTCGGGCCGGGACGGGCCTAACTTATTTTTTCTGTACAGAGCCGGGACTGGTTTCATACCTAGTTTTGACCCAGCCCGTATGAAAATCATTGTCTCAGTTTGGCCAGATCCATTCAAAGATGAATTAAATTAGGCCTGTTCCAAAAATTTTTGCAGAAAATGGATACATTTTTAAATTGCCATTATTCTACACTTAAATGTTACAATTTATTCTTTTTAAAGAATAGTAGATTTCTACGTTTATTAAAATATAGCAAAGCGTGTGAAAAGGAACCTGCCTATGACAGAACACTGTTTTAAACTGAAAAATGTGTTGATCCATACAAAATTAACATACTAATACGTAAGAAAAGAATATATGATACATTTACACTTGCTAAGAAGAGAACTTGTCTATAACTCATTTTTTTTCTTTTGTATGCAATTCCGTCTTAGAAGATTTTACTGTATAGCATTTATCAGATTTTTAGCATACATGGAATACATGTATGTTAATACATGGAACATGGATCTGGGAGCACGGCAGTGCGTCCGCCAAGTTCGCACAAGCCGTAAGCTACCTTTTCCTGAACCATTTCGGCATACATTTCACCCCCTCATAACGTCGTTTTAGGGAGAGATATAGAAATTTTTCTTTTATACACATGTTCGTATGGTCAAACTGAACTAAAGTTCCACGATTTTATGTTTCTATATTTAGTAGTTTTCGAAATATTAAATTCCGAAAAAGCACTTTTTTGTCACTGACTCACTTCGCATCATCAAATAACTAAGGTACTTCTAAAAGTCGTAGAATCATGAAATTTCACAAGTAAGTCGGGTTTGTAGCACAATTAACCAGAAAAATCTGAAAACACAGAATTTCCGCCTCTAAACCCTTCATACAGGGGGTGTTCATTTGGCCGTAAACAGTTCCTACGCATTAAATTGTGCCAATGTTGGTCGCCAAATCTCGATTACAGAGCTTTGACGGCGGTCACGTGATTTCAAGCAGAATAACATTTTATATATATGCTCTTCCAAAGATGTTTGTTAAATAGAAAAAATGAATATACCTAAAAATTTTAATCAGTATAGGTTATGATATATTTACGATATTAAAACAATAAAACATTTAACAAAATATAACCGCAATTCGGTACGTTTCCGATATAGTAACCTTGGCGAAATACAGAAAATAGCCTTGACGAGAAAAGAAATTTGATAATAACGTATTTTCTGGCAACCTATTTACTGTGTCATATACACAAGCAATTTTTTCCATATGCATACAATTTATTTAATGTAAGGAACCCGTTTATTTATTTTTATATGTACCAACATAAATAATCTGTATATAAAAAATAATATTTTATACATGTATAAATAAAATGTTTATATATATAAATAACATAAAAGTTCATCAGGTTTGTTTTCGTAGTTGTTTATATCATTTGGCAACATATCTCAGATTCTGAAGTCCAAATTGCGCCAAGATTTAAAAAAAATGCCAAGGTCCCTATAGTGGAAAAATATCCTAATTCCATATGAAAGTTTAAAAATCTCCTTTTAATTAAATGAAATGTGTAACTAATAAACTATCTTTAACGATGTGCGATAGATGCGGCGTCCGAAGTCCGCTGCTAATGTTATTATATTGTATTATTAGCATACTTACTGTTAATTTATTGTTAATTTTAAATCTGTAAAAGAAAGATTATAGTTATAGATAAGATATGTTGATCGCCAAAACCTGATTACAGAAAATTAGCCTGAGTTATAAAGGTGTTACATGATTTCAAGCTGAATGAATTTTTATATGCTTTTACAAAAATCTTAATAAGGCAAATCTTTCAGTTTATCTGTCCATCTTTCTATCTTTTACTTCCTTAAAACAAAATTTTATTAAAGACCGGAAGGCGTCTGCACAGATCATCACCTCATCGAGTTGACGGCTGAAATTTTAGGATTAGTTAAATATCGATTAGCGTATTGAAATGTAACTGGTCTGCCAAGTCATATCTTTGTGGAAACCACCTACAGACCCGATTTTACGGGTTAATTGGTGGATTTTCCGTTGTGTTTTCCTGCACCCATTCCTCCATGTTTCCAAACTTTTGGATGCAGGAAAATACAATAGTAAACCTATCAGTTAACCACTAAAATTAGGTCTTCAAGTGGTTTCTACCAAGGTATGACTTAACAGACCAGTTGCATTTAAATATGCTAATCTAGTTTTAACTAATCCTAAAATTTCAGCTGTAAACTCGATGAGGTGATGATCTCAATAGCACTCTGGTCAATCTGGCAATTATCCCTACTATTTATGAAACACTATTCCTTTAAGTGAGTTTTAGTGATGTTAATGAACTTATGCATATGCATCATACATATTATACATATGCATATAATACGTAATACATTTGCATCATACATATTATAGGTATGTGTATAATACATAATACATATGCATCATTATGACATCAGAATAAACAAAACATTTTTTGTCGCCAAATTTGAGAATTGACATGATATATTACCAAATTTGGCGAAACTTTGCTAAATGTCGCCAAGCTTGGTGAATATATGACGCTAGTGGCTATTTTTCAATGAGTTAATTATTAATGCGAGCTGTCTATTTTAATTTTTCCGCATATCATCTGAATAGTTAAATGATATAACGTACTAATATTTCCAAAGTGCTAATAGTTGCGTCACTGCCCAAAACCTCTGCTATTGTTATTGTATTGTACTGTTAGTATACTTACTGTGACTATGTTGTTAACCTTTACACCGCTGAAACTTCTGTATTATATAAAGGGAATTTACGGAAACTATTAAAGCATTGAAACTGGCAGTTCTCTTTATGATTATTATAATTGTATAATATGTAACCTGTTAATCAATATGTACGTTAGAATGAATCGTCTATAATACGCTTCCTCGCATTTTAGTTTTCGTGTTTCGAGTAAAATTAGCTAAAATCTTAAAATCATGGCACACTGACTAATTCTTCAACACGATCAGATGAGAAGAATGATAGATTTTCAAATGGATCATGGCAGTGAGCCGGTAGACCTTCTATTCTTCCGTAATCGAGTCTATTGGAAAGGTTAACGTGAAACAAAAAGATATTAGCATCAATATGGTTTAATGCAAATACAGATATTGTCAAAGGATTTCATAAGAACCATTTCACTTGTACCCAGTCGTATTAGTTAAAATACAACAATTGGCAGTGAGTCCAATTAGAAAAGATTACTTAATAGCATTAAAAATTTCCGCATTAGAGAACGAATCGTAACTGCTAAGGAAGCATGCATAAGTGAGTTAAGAGATACTTGTCACGAAAGATGAAATACATAACAACACAAAATATATGATGTGCTTCCATGTTCGTAAAGAGTTCTTGATTTCTCTATCAAAAGCTTCCGAATTGGCGAAAGAATGGGCAAGTAAATTAAATTATGAATCACAGTAACATGATGCAACGTTTAACATGGAAGTAATACGTTAAATACTGCTTTCTAGAGGCCGCTAGTACTTTAATATAAAAAGAAATTAAGTATAAATTTGTAAAGCTCAATAAAATAAATTTAGGTATTTTTATGTTAGCCGGGCGCAAGTGGTAAATTGCCAAATACTGTTCCCAACTCCATTCTTCATATTGCATTCATTTCATTTAAAGATATATACTTTTCAGTCATCTCATTTAAAATAGATGCATTTCCCTCATTTTATTTAATAGAATATTTAACATAGAAATAAATAAATAAATAAGAAATAATAACATAAACCAAAATATTTTATTTGAAAATCAAAGCATTGTTTCTAATTTACACATGTGAAAAATGAAAACTGCTATTGGCAAAAAACAAAAGGCTAATGAGAAGATTTGCTCCCGGCTAACATAAAAGTACCGAAATTTAAGTTTTTTCATATTAATATAGTTTAGAATAACAAACTTAAAAAAACTTACAAAAAGTAGTGATATCCCAACAAAAATTTTTCGGTAAAAAAAAAAGCGCCAAGTTCTCCTTAATGTTTCGGCCAGAAAAAGTAGTGATATCTGATGTTCGCACAAGTAAAAAGCCAAACATCCCAAATCTTTCATTGAAAATGGCTTCCTGCGACTTGGCCGTTAATGCCTTCGTGAGAGGTTTTCAAATTTTAAAATATGTACAAATGAGCTACATGCCAACTACATTTTTTGATTATTTTAGGCATTTTGTGACACAGAATACAGAAATAAAATACACATTTGAAAAAAGCATTTAAACAACTTCAGTCTATTTAAATGCTTAGAAGTTAAAGATAACAAAATACTTGTATTCAGGAGATAATATCCCTAATTGCTAAAACATAATTAACATCAACTTTTAACAGTTTATAAATCGAATATCTCTTAATTTTTGCAAACAAACTATAATAAATGTTCAAACGAAAAAAATTTCTTTCGTCAATACACAAGATTTCAATATTATACAATGAAATATAATGTAACATATTGTGAGATATGAAGTAAGTAAATTTTGTTTTATTTCTTGGGTTTTACGTTAATGACTTTAGCTTTTGACCGTACAAAATGGCAATTAAACCGCAAGTGGACTAAATGAACTGTAATCAAATCTAATGTTTGTTGAAACTGAATGGTAGTTATCAGAAATATTTTACTTATAATGTCTTTATGTGTATTTGCCTCTTTGCATTCTAATATTACTTTTAATATTTAAATAATTCATAAATGCGTAATTTCCAATCATTAATTTTGAAATGCTGTAGAAGGCATTAACGGCCAAGTCGCAGGAAGCCATTTTCAATGAAAGATTTGGGATGTTTGGCTTTTAACTTGTGCGAACATCAGATATCACTACTTTTTCTGGCCGAAACATTAAGGAGAACTTGGCGCTTTTTTTTACCGAAAACTTTTTGTTTCGATTAACAATATTAATGATAACTGAAACATTTACATAAAAAAATAGAGATTCGTTAAAAAAATAAATATCACAGCCATCGGAATTTCTATGAAAAGGAAAATCATAAACATGAGAAAAAAAGTTAAGATAAATATATGTGGTCAGAGCTTCCTTGTACAAGACAAATTTTTAACCAAATCGACGCAAAAATCAATGTTTTGTAAAAATTCACTCGGGCCGAACTTTTAATTTTTTTTCTGGCTGGGACCGGGCCTGGAAATTTCGGCCCGTGCAGACCTCTACTACAAGTTCAAAAAAATTTATTTGAGTTTGATTGGATGAATAATAAGTATTTTATTAACGATTGAAAATTTGAACATGATATATATAGCGAGAGTGTGAGCTAATAGTAGGAACTGAAAAGAAAATAGTTTCACATTGATGAGAAATAATTAATTAGTTCGCTTTTTACGCAGTCGGCTTTTTTGATTTTTTATATTTAATTGTTTATTTGACTAAGAAGTTTATGAGAGATATGAAAGAGGTTAAAGCTTAAATAAGAAGTAAACATTCAATTTTAAATCTTGAATCATTAACATAACTATATTGATATTGTTTTTAAAGGTTTAAGTAGATAAAAAAAAATAATAGAACATGATTGAATACCAAAACACCCTTGGGCACATTAGCATACTGTGGTAGACACATTAGTATTTAAAATAAAATTATTAGAATTGCATAAATTTCCCTTTATACATTTATATATTTATCTTTCTTCTTTTATTTTTACGTCTCCATCAAATTTAATTCAGCAATGAGTTAGAAAATAAGTTTGCATTCATATAATGTCCAAACAAATTGAATTCTGCCACAACATTTCAAAACAAAGTGAAAGTAAAATTGAGAAGTAAACAATTAAAGGAATAAAAGAAAGAAAAAAAGAGAGTGGGGGAGGGAGACTAGGCAACAAATATACCCTTAAGAATAAGGAGGGAAAATATAAGAAAATCAATTTTGAGCAAGACCATACAGAATAGACAGGTAGCAGAATTCTCAATTTTATTAAAATGCCAACTTGAGAAGAAAAATATCTAAGGAGACAGATCTAAAAATATCCTTTCTTTAAATCATATTCTTAAATTAACATTGTCTCTAATTCACTGAATTTGTTTTATTAGAACTATAAAATTAGATATAATAAGGCGGAAAATCTTAGACTGTCATAATAGTTTTTTTGCCTTGATATTTTTAAGTTAATTTCATTAAATGAAAATGCAGACATTTCAATTATGTAAGAATATTTATTTAAAAAAAAATCAAATAAGATAAAGAAAAATGAACCTGAATTAATTTTTATATTTAAGTTACTGCTTATGTAAATCAGAAAATATTTAACTAGTACACCATCCACATTTACCAAAATAACATACAATATACATATGGAATTCAAACATAAGAATATTAATAAAAAGGAATTAGTGTAAATGACATATAGCTTTATTCTTAAATGATACTAAACAGGCTACTTACAAGAGTTGTTACTGAGTAGGAAGGTTATCCAAACTGCGTCAACAAATTTGTCACATTCATTGATAATGGATTTATTTCCGATACTCACACCGGCGATTGGAATTTTCTGCACTGGTCTCACACAAATTTTGTCACTGGTTACTTTCAGGAATTCACCAGGATCTCAGCAGTGAGCACTACCGACATTCTACTTGTCGGCATACTCGAATGTGTTTTTACTGATGTTCGAAACTAAGAATATCAGCAGCCATATCCTCTCACACAAAAAAGGAAGTCCCAGAGAATGTCTAGAATTTTTGCTATTTACGTGATTCATTTCTCTTATTCACAGAACCACGGGACACTTCGATTTGCAGATTACCTTTCAACGGCTCTTAGCCTGTTGAAGATCACAGTTGTGTAGACGTCGCTGTCTACTTCTCTTCATAATAATAATTATTTTGAGCATCCTTCAAAAGAAATAAAGGGGAGGGGGGCAAAGAGCCCCCACCCCAAAATAAAAAAAAAAACTCCAAACTATCTCACAGTATCCGAGCGCGCAGTCTTCTCTCATTAGCTTGAATTCCGTGAAACAAACACCCTCTCAGTAACAAGACAAAACTGCGCGGTGGAAAAAGGGCGCAATTTTTTTGGCTAAACCCAGCACATATTTGTACACTGTCCTTCGCAGGGAGGACAGTATTCCCGCAAAACGAGGGGTTGAAGGTGCACATTTCCAGCACGCGTGGATACTAAAATGCTTACGGGTCTTAGAGACGGTAGTTAGAGTTTTTATTACCGAAACATGGCTCCACGCTATAATTCCCTATGAGCAACATCATGCATTTAAAAATGAAATCAAATGCAGCTATCTTCAGGAGATTGCGCATTTCTGCGAAAATAGTGTAGGAGTGTACGACCTCCCAAAAATGCATGCACTGTTAAGAAAAAGAAGGATTTTAAGGGACCTCCCACGTTAACAGCAATTTTCTCATGGGAAATTTCGTATACAAGAGGGCAGAAGAAATTAAATAAATAGAAAGGGAGATGCTATTTTAAAATGGCATAAACACTGCTATTGTTTTAACAAATCTTAGAAAAGCATAAGGGGGGGGGGGGCTGTTTAAAATTTTGAAAAATACAAGGTAATTAATACAGAAATAAAATAAGAAAAGAGAAAACATGCCTAATAACACGATGCGGTCGGGCCAATATAATACAACGGGTGTCCAAAGCTATTAAATCGGTTCCTACTGCTACAATGGCAGATCTTTAAGATTTAAGTGACTATTAACGAGGCGTTATAGTCGATGCATGAGAGAGGGGGCATATCGTCTCCGAGTTCACGGTGCAATTTGGATTTTCACGCATGATCATATAACGAATGTACCATGGATATCAGGTATCCGGTAAAAATCAAATCTCTGACAGCGGTGAAGCCAGTAAAAGACTTTGAAAGAACGATGACGGCTGAGGAGAATACTTAAACATGATAGACGTCCAACACTTCTTCAAATTGATACAAATTTCAAAGCTGGCGCATCAGCATGCGAACTGTTCAATGGTTGGACTTTTGGAGCCGCAGGTTCACTCGTGTACCTTTGTTGATAGCACGGCGTAAAATTTATGCCTCGCTTGGGCCGGCCAACACTTCTATTGGACTTTCATGACTGGAAACACGCTGTCTATACTGACTAGTCTCGTTTCCTATTGTATAAGGCAGATGGACGTGTGTGGATATGGGAACAACCTTATGAATCGTGGACTCTACATATCAACATGAGAGTGTTCCAGCTGGTAGAACCTCTGAAATGGTATGGGTTTTGAGGAGTTGGAATGATATGTGACCCCTGGTACGTCTAGAGTCGAATCTGACTTAATGCGGGTAGGTAAGAATCCTGTCCGATCACCTACACCCAATCACGTCCACTGTGCATTTCGACGGACTTGGACAATTCCAGCAGGACAGTGCGGTACCTCACACATCGAGAGTTACTACCGAGTTGCTCCAGTAGTACTCTTCTGATTTTAAGCATTTACATTTGTCACCTAAATTCGGATCGGGAATCAATATTTCGGGTTCTGATTGGAGATTAGTGTGATGTATTTTCATTGTCGTCTTCCAGATAGGTATTTTAAGCATAGCCATGCTAAACGAAACTGTAGGCAGCGTGGACCCGTTTCGAGGTTCGTTCGGTTCGAGATTGGGACTTTTATGAGATTTTTCAGTACAAATTTCAGGTTCAATTAAGAATATTATTACGCACCCGGGCAACGCCGGTCGGCTCAGCTAGTTTACATAAATATGTATTCTGTATTAGAGAAAATATAGTACCCTGTATACTATACATATTTATTTTTACCCTGACATACATTAAAGATTTTCTCTTATTAAAAAAACATAACTTATGAAGAAAAATAAAATTAATTAGCAAAAGTTAAAATCTATATTTTAAAGCTCTTTGAGGCAAAAAATGAAGGTTGGTATTAAATTATACTACTTTAATTGTGTCGTCATTTTCTTTTCCATTGTGCAGTAGGGTGTCGCGAAAAAATTTAATTTTTTAAAATCAAAAACGGGTAGGTGCCAAAAGTTGTGTTTATGCTAGTACATCATCTGTGTGCAGTATTACCGCTGAGAAAAAATGGCTTGAGTCTGCGCTTTTGGTCCAAATCTTGAAAATTTGGGTAAAATTTGACATCTTTTCAAAAACTTTAAAAAAATTCTATACAGATGTTTATTATTTAAAAGTGTTATTTAAACATTTATTATTAATGACTTAACATATTTAAACGATGAAACGATATCTTTGTTCTGTAAAATTGGAACAAAACTGACAACTTTTGGTGAAAAAAAGGCGTTGCCACTTTGTTGTGTCATACAACTAATTGCTGTTTAGAATACAGCTCTTTACCTAGTTGCTTTCAAAACTACCCGGGAAGTACTACGTGGAGGTGGCTGCATTTCATGCCACAACAGTGCATAGCTCAACTACCCTACTATCTGAACTTAATGTTTTATTTATACATTTAATTCTGTTTTTTTTTTTTTTTTTTTTTTTTTTTTTTTTTTTTTTTTTTTTGTATGAAAGACTGGCATAAGTTTTCTATGTATCAGGCTAGTACATCTCTTCTTTGGATCCTAAGACTTTGGATGCCGCTGCTGTGTCTCCTTTACGTATTTTTATACTGCTTGTGTAAGAGAAGACAAACAGTGTAATGCAGAATGGGTGATATTAATGTAATCTATTCAACCGTCTATTATTTTCACCAAGATTGCACCCGATAAACGCATATCGATAAGGGGTTCTGTTACCACAAAAATTTCCAATGAATTAAATTTATATAATTATCCGCTTCAAAGTTGATTGTCAATATTTCAGATTTGCCTATGCCATTATTTACACTCATCTTTCACCTATTATGCGCTGAGCAGCTAGCTGTTTAATGTGATGGCGATCGTCAGAGGGCATTGAAATAAGAATTTCCTCTGCGTATGCAAAGCAATCTTTGTCCTAAATAACCTTTTTTTAGTATTTGTTTTATTCCGTTTTGTGTATTGTTTAGTAGCCGAGTAATTTCCCATGAGTTTTTAGATCCCTTCTTTAGCTGTGTATTACATCTGATTGTAAACTGTCCTGGGGCCAAACTTGGATTACATAGTACTTTTTGAGTCAAATTAGAGACTCTGATGGGCAGTAAGTGCTCTTTTGAAGGCGGATAATTCTGTTCATCGTTGTCATCCATTCTGTGAGGGACATGTTTAGAATGAACCATTACAATTGATCACTTTTTTTACCTCCAAGTCTAGTGAATTAATTTCCTCTGCATCATTTATTAGACAAGATCGTTGACAAAAATTAGATTCTAACCCACAGGGATTCGCCGGACCAATAGGAAAATCTATGTCGACGTGCTATTTCCTTCTTATGTCAATTTTTGAAGCCATAGAGAGTAATTTTCAAACATTATTTCCGGAAATCGAGAAAAGGGTACTAAGCACATACCAGAAATACCTGCTAGATATTTCAAAAGTTATTTCTTCAAGATATTGCGCAGAATAGCAAGCGAATAGGAACCCAAGAAACTTGTCCTACGCAAGATGACTCACAAAGGCGAATAAAAGTATTCGCCATTATATAAGCACTGATTAATCATAAGAGTCTGTAGGTTCACTCGCAAAGTATGTAATCAAAGTTTATGGCTCAGGATGGTTTGCACTAAATGTAATCCACATCTAAAAAATTGATCTAAAAACTCATGGGAAATTACTCGGCTACTAAATATCACAGAAAACGGTAAAAAACAAAAACTAAAAAATTTATTTAGGACAATGGTTGCTTTTCACATCGAGAGCAAATTCTTATTGAAATGTTCTCTGACAATCACCATCACATTGAACAACAAGCTTATCAGCACATAAAAAATTCACGAGATAGAGTAAATGATGGCATACTCAAAGATGAAATACCTAATTGTTGTAAAATGTTACAGGAACAGAACTCCCAATCACTAGGAGTAAGTGGACGCAATTTCGGCGAGGATACGAGACGGCTGAATAGATTCCATTCATTCCACTGCATTACTCTGCTTACCTCATCATACACAAGCAGTAGAAATATACGTGAAGGAGTTTCACAGCAGCATCACTCAACTTCTGTGGATATAAAGAAGAGATGGACTAGGTTGATACACAGAAAACTTATGCCAGTCTTTGATAAAAAATCACAATTCAATGTATAAATAAAACATAGAGCTCATGTGGAAGGGTAATCGAGCTATGCACTGTTATGAATTGAAATGCAGCCACCTCCTCGTGATACCTCTTGGGTAGATTTGAAAGCAACTACGTAAGATCTGTATTCTAAACAACAATTAGTTGTATGACACAACAGAGTGGCAACGTCTTTTTTTTCACCAAAAGTTGTCAGTATTGTTCTAGTTATGCAGAACAAAGATATGGTTTTATCGTTTAAATATGTTAAGTCATTAATAATAAAGGTTTAAACAACATTTTTAAATAATACATAGCTCTATAAGAATTTTTTAATTTTTTTTTGAAAAAATGTCAAATTTTACACAAAATTTCGACTTTTGTACCAAAAGCGCAGACTCAAGCCATTTGTTTCAGCGGTAATATTGC
Organism: Maratus speciosus; assembly: GCA_963932465.1. NCBI lineage: Eukaryota > Metazoa > Arthropoda > Arachnida > Araneae > Salticidae > Maratus > Maratus speciosus. The sequence goes on along the minus strand of OZ010795.1, from coordinate 520,458,717 downwards.
ACGCAGATGATGTACTAGTATAAAGGCAACTTTTGGCACCTACCCGTTTTTTATTAAAAAATAATAATTTTTTTCGCTCCACCCTATTGTGCAGTAAGTCCTATAATGAGTAAAAAAAGCTATGAGAACTAAAGAACTACTATAAGAATAAAAATGAGTCTCCGGAGATCAAGGCTAGAATTACGGATTAAAATTAAATGTAATAGGCATGTTCATTAATTTGTATCGTGTTGGGTTTTTACCTAACTGTTGATAGCAATTTTTTAATTACTTTAACATTAATTAAAATGTTTTGTTTCGTAAATGCTCCAAAGTATTTTAAAAACTGTTTTAAAAAATCATGCCTCTCTATGTAAAAACATACAAAAATATTAAGTTCTGCTTTAGAAACTTTCTAAAAAAATACGCTTTATGTTTCATTAAAGAAAATGAAATTAAATTTACATTTCCAACAACCCCATATTTAGGTATTTTGTTTTTTCAAGCTCCTTAAAAAATTTTAACTACACAAAAAATGAATGATATACTTTCTTTTTTATATAAGCACCCTTAAATTATCTTTTCATTACATAATACGAAGTGATATTTTAATTCGAAGTAGTGATAAAATTTGGTGAATTTTGTTTCCATGATAACCACTATCTTAGCTTTCTAGGCATTCCTCAATATGCGTGAAAACAATATACGTATAATAATTGTTTTTAGAGGATATAATATATGTTAAATATTACATCTTCTTACTCAAAGTACGTGATTTTTTTTTTACTTTCCATAAACGAATAAGTCTCTAAGTATAATCCTATCTCTAAATAATTTTGTTTAAGATAGAAAAGAGCACATTATACGGCCAGAACAGTTTCCTATATGAAAAAAAAAATTCAAATAAATAATGTAGAAAATAATCAACACATTCTTACACACAAGTAATGAATTTAAATATTTATGACATGCGAAAAAATCAGCACGATGTTTATTTAAACAAGTTGGAAATTGCTCGTCAAACGTGGCAAATGAGGTGCGTTCGTACTATAACTAGTTTTATAATTATTTTTTGCACTCCATATGTAATCCTGAATGTATATTTTTTTGCACTTTATAAGTGCACTAGCCGCCTTCGCCCGCTACGCTGGTCGGTTTTTCTAAAGAAATCTTGAATGAAACAAAATATATCTGTGAATTTGATCATGCGTTTTAAAGCAATATGGGCATTTACCTGGTGTATCCAACCGAATTGCTGAAAGCAATATGAATGTCATTACGCTATTATATCTTTTATTGAGTCATACAAAATTTAGACTGTTAAGGACCAATTTCTTTAGTTGATCTGATAGTGTAGGATTCGGTAAAGAACAATAGAACAATATGTAATATACTAAAAGCGTTCAATAAAAATTATCAATGCAAGTCTCAACAGAATCTGTTAATTGGACTTATTGAAAAGGCTGATCGTTCATAATAATTAGGTTCGCCTGATTCTAGAACTTTCATCTATAATTCTACAATCAAACAACCTAACAATCAAGCAACAGCAAATGATATGTGCTTTATACTAAAATATTCACTGAAAAATTAACTAACCTATCAAGTTGCATGTAAATCCACTTAGCAGAATCTTTTAAACTGGAAAATATACCGAAACCTTCCCTAAAAATGATCTAATTAACAGTTTAAATCCCATAAAAATTCATTCAGTGGAACCTTTAAAAAAAGCAAATCTTTCAAAATTGGGTTCATCTGATTTAGAACTTTCCCCATAATTATTTAACTAAGCAACGTAGAACGTTATGTTTTATACTAACATCTTTTCTGAAATATTATCAAACTAACAATGTATGTCCCGTCAAAATCTATTCAGCAGAACTCAAGATATAAGCGGCGGGAATGAAATTTCTCTTCGCATTATACATATATTTTAAGATAGTTAAATATAACTTTCATAATCGCGTTCACCTGATTAGAGAACTCTCTGGGAGGTAGGGGTAGGTATATACTGCATCACTTCTGAATTTTTTAAAGAACACAGCTCAACTTCCATAACTATAGCATATATACTCTCTAGTATACCATATCTCTGTAGCGTATAGCTTCCAAATTTTCTTTACTGTACCACTGAGAACTTATTCCGCATAGCTCCGTAACTAAACAACACAGAATGATATGATAAATATTGAAAAAATCTCTGAAATATTATCTAACTTACTATGCATTTAATTAGTTGACTTGAAATCTTTCATAATCGAGTTCACCTAATTTTAGAACTCCCGTAGTAACTTAGAATGATGGTTTTTACATTAAACCATTTATAAACCAAATTTACTATTTAACAGTGTAAGTTCTACAAAATTCTGTTCAGTAGAATCTGAGTTATAGTCATATTTAAAATATGTATTGGTCATTAAACCTTTTTTCTTTACATTTGAAATAAAATCAGTAACTGTTTTGGTATTTCCCTGTTATGCCAACACCATTGTCACCAAGCGTAATAGTTGGCACAAAAATGAAATGATACATTTGAAAAAAAAATTGTTGATAAAAAAATGAGCATTTAAAAAATATAACTTTTGAAAATTACAGACTTTTACCTACCATTTTTTTTTAAATCAATAAAAATAATGGTACTACTTGGTTATCCCGTCGACCAAAAATATATTGCCAAACTATAAGATTAAATGCCAATAATGATTTATCGTAAATGTCACATTCACTTGACTTTAAGCAAGTTACACGTATTTACGTCATCAGGTGATTTTTATTTCGACGTTTTAAATGTATTTTTATTAATGTTATACTAATTTATTTGTTCTTTCGTTATTCAAAATAAAAATTATGTCAATTTGTATAATTTGGCGATTTATATAATTTGGCGAAATTGGTCGACGGGTACAAAAATAAATTCTTAAAATATAAGAATAAATAAATATTTTGCAAGTAATAAAATATAGTCAATTTAAACTGCAGTCTTGAAATTGTAAATGTCTTTTACTACTGAAGCATGGCGTACGAAATACGTAAAATATGTCTCACATTGCAGTAAACATTTCATTCTTTCAATGAAGACATTCACGGTTTTTTGAACAAAACATTTTTATATGTATAATTCCTAATTTCTGAAATAATTTTATTGTAGGTTCCTCGTCATCAGATAACTGCGAAATGGTAAAATCTATATCAGTATCAGTAATAAATATTTTCTATTAAAAAAATAACAAATAAAAAAGTTTTGCGAGATCATGATGGAATAAAATAAATTCCATCATTAAAAATATTCACGTTCAATAATTAGCAAATGTTAATATGTGGCACGGTTTGCAATAAAAATCGTTTGCACGATTAGGGTTGAAATAAATGGCGCGATACCATACATTTTGGCATGGTATCGCGACGAAAATTAGAACGAAAGAGTACCACAGATTTTTTTTTTTATTATTTAGTTTTAGTTTTTGAGGCGTTTGAATTTTTTTTTTCTAATTGACGAAGTTGTTTTTATTTAACCAAAAGGAATGGTTAAAAAATTATTCAATTTGAATTTTTTCGCCTGCTTCTTTTAACAGAATGAAAAGAATGAGTTTTTAGAAATTATCACTTGAAAAATTCAGGTTTTGGCGCCAAAGATAGTGCCAAATTAGAAAAATATGAAATATCTCTCGAACTATTGGGCTTAAAAGGATTTAGTTAGTACCATTCGATTCAGCATACAAAAATACACCAAAATATGTTATCAGTTGAAAAATAACTATAAAATCAGATTTTTAAGGAATTTTTTTTAAGTTCGTTCTCTATTTTACCTCCCTTAGGGGTGGAATTTTGGAAAATCCTTTCTTAGCGGCACTCTATATCATAAGAAGTATTTTTACCCCGACTTTCAAGATTTTAGGTTCAGTAGTTTTGGCTGCGCGTTGATTAATACAAAATCCAGACTTTCTTTTATATATATACATAGTCTGTAACATCATTAAAATGTACTTGCAATAATTTTTCCCCATTTCCTGTAATGTAACGGAACACTTTTAACTGTCCTGTAATTAAACTATACATCCGATTTTCATAAAATTTGAAATGGTTCGACAAAATTTTGCAACAATTATATATTTAAAATTTCAGACCATTCGGAAGGCTAAAACATCATTAAAATGCACTTGCAATCATTTTTTCATATTGGCCTTAATGTAACGGAAAAATTTGAATGTCCCTGTAATTAAACTATACATCTGATTTTCATAAAATTTGAAATGGCTCGACAAAATTTTGCAACAATCATATATTTAAAATTTCAGACCATTTGGTTGGGTAGTTTTTGCTCTGTTATATGCGGACGGACGGACAGACAGACGGACTGAACGACGACTATAGGTGCTACGTATTTATATAATTACGAACACACCTAAAAAAATGTGTGCATTATTCTACCGCAAAAGTCACACTAGTACCAGTAAAAGTCTACAATAACTCTGAAAATGCAAAATACTTTGAAAATATGTGCATTATTCTACCGTAAAAGTCATAATAGTACGAGTAAAAGTCTACAATAACTCTGAAAATGCAAAGTACTTTAAAAAGTCCTTCCGGTCAGTGCCGGGAGGAAGAGGTACCTTTCCTATTCCTTATTTTTAAAAAGCAATCTTATATTATTCAAACACAAGAAGCTCAATTTAGTGAAAACCGATTATAAGAGATTCAATAATAATTTTTATCAATAATAAATCTGTATGAATGAGAATTTCGCTAAATTAGCCAGCTTTATCCAAGCTGCTTTTATTTAAAGTAACTTATATTTGGTTGCCAAATTCGACGATATCTTGAAGTTTCTGCCATTTTAAGACAACATGGTGGATGAGGCTAGCGAGTGAACTTGGACGAGACCTTAGTAATTCCTGGCACATGCTCTCTCACATCGGAATGGGTTGATATATACAAGTGCGTTCGCAGGCAAAAAATCAGATTTTTCAAAATGTCACCCACATTAGAAATTGAAAGTGTTATCTGAGCCATTTTTTAAGATAAAGACAAAACAAAAAATGCTCCGGAATCCTTACATCATGGTCAAATATTTAAGAAAGAAACCTTTTTCAATTTCTAATTTTTTTGCACCTCACTTTAAATATAACATTTTATTTAATTTAATGTCCTCAATTTTTAAACAAGGTGACTGATGAAGCTGGTCAGCGAACTTGGTCGAGACATTACGATATACTATGCACATGCCTTCTTACATCGAAATAGTTAATAAATACGCGTGTTATCACGTGACAAATATCAGATCGTTTCAAAATGTCAGCCATGCTAGAAATTTAAAGTGCTATAATTGAACCATTTTTTAAGATATATACGAAACAAAAGCTGCTCCGGAATCTTTGTATCAAGGTCAAACACATAAAACAAAATCTTTTTCATTTTTCAGTTTTTTGATAACTCATTTTAATTTTTTTTTTTTAAATGGCAGCCCTTTTGAAACAAGATGGCGAACGAATCTGGCCAACGATTTCGATCGAGACATTGGTACGTACACACCAAGTTACATCCAAATCGGTTCATAAATACGCCTGCTATCGCGTGACAAAAATCAGGTCGTTTCAAAATGTCAGCTACGATAGAAATTCAAAATGCTATAACTCAGCCATTTTTTTAGATATAGACGAAACAAAAACTGTTCAGGAATCTTTGTATTAAGGTCAAACACATACAAAAAAAATCTTTTTCATTTTCTAATTTTTTGGTACCTCATTTTAAATTTTAAATTTTTAAGAATGTTTTAAATCGCCGCCATTTTGAAACAAGATGGTGGATGAAGCTGGCTAACGAACTCGGTCGAGACATTGGTACGTATTATGTATACACCAACGTACATCCAAATCGGTTCGTAAATACGCCTGTTATCGTGTGACAAAAATCAGGTCGTTTCAAAATATCAGCTACGATAGAAATTCAAAATGCTATAACTCAGCCATTTTTTTAGATATAGACGAAACAAAAACTGTTCAGGAATCTTTGTATTAAGGTCAAACACATACAAAAAAAATCTTTTTCATTTTCTAATTTTTTGGTACCTCATTTTAAATTTTAAATTTTTAAGAATGTTTTAAATGGCCGCCATTTTGAAACAAGATGGCGGATAAAGCTGGCCAACGAACTCGGTCGAGACATTGGTACGTATTATCTATACACCAAGGTACATCCAAATCGATTCATAAATACGCCTGTTATCGCGTGACAAATATCAGGTCGTTTCAAAATGTCAGCCAAGCTAGAAATTCAAAGTGCTATAACTCAGCCATTTTTAAAGATATAGACGAAATAAAAAATGCTCCGGAATCTTTTTATTTTATTTTTTAATTTTAAATGGCCGCCATTTTAAAACAAGATGACGGATGAAGCTGGCCAACGAACTCGGTCGAGGAATTGGTATGCACTATTTATACACGAAGTTACATCCAAATCGGTTCATAAATACGAGAGTTACAATGTGACAAATATCAGATATATATATATATCTACCCTATAAATATAAAATCCTAATGAATCGAATTGAAACGAATTTATGTAACGATTCTATGAAACGACTAATTAAACAACTGATTACGTTTCACGGCGATTTCTTCTAAAATATGGAATACTTTGCGATGAAATTAACACCAAAAATTTGTATTGATCCACAGATCTCAAAACTGGTATTAGAATTTTAAAATTAGAATTAGTTTTCGAGATATTATTTTTTTTCTAATTTTAAATACTTTTTTCTAATGATGGCAACTCAAATTTTAATCATAGCAGATATTTTTTTTTTCATATTTTAGAAAAGGTTATTTTAAATTAATTTTGCGATGAGTTTGGCCTCCCTTAAATGTATGGTAAGAAATGCATCATGTTACTTTTATTCAGAATTCAATTTGTATTTCATTATCATTTTATTTAATACAAAACTTTCATTTAAAATTGAAAACTTTAAAATAAATGGCTTTTACTTCATTCTTTTTTTTAAACGAAACGAAAAGAAAAATATTAGACACAGATGTCAAATACCCAAACGGGTACCCAATTGGCGCCAAAATGGCATTATTTTGCTTGACATGGTAACCCGGCTATTGTTGCTTATTTATTAATAAATGTTTATTTGAATTTATTTTCTTTTTATTTACAAAAATGTTATAAATTGTTTTGTTCTATAGTTATTAATTATTTTTTTTATTTATTGTTATTTCATTTTAAAAATAACAGAAAATAATTTTAAAATACATATGTAACAGATATTTGAAAACGAGGTTTTCGCCAAATTGTCGTAAAAAAAAAAAAAAAAAAAAAAAAAAAAAAAAAAAATCACGCCAAACCCGGTGCGTATGTGACAATGCAACAAATCATGAGATTTAATTTCCACTTCAAAGCAGCGTTTTAATGTTATTACTTCTTCCATCGACCAATTTCGCCAAATTATAAAAATTGACATATTTTTCTAATTTTAAATAACAAAAGAACAAATACTTTAGTATAACATTAATAAAAATACAAATAAAACGTCGAAATAAAAATCACTTGATGGCGTGAACATGTGTAACTTCCTTAAAGTCAAGTGAATGTGACATTTACGATCAACCATTATTGGCATTTAATCTTATAGTTTGGCGACAGATTTTTGGTCGATGGGATAACCAAGTAGCACCGTTTTAATTTACCACTCGAAAAATAAAAAAATGCTAACTGGCGAGTTAAAAAAAGCTATTGAAGAGATTTACAACCGGCTAACATAAAAGTATCAGGAATTCCTTCTGATCATGGCAACTTTTATGTAGTTAGATTCGAAAAAATGATTTTGATTCTTTAATCAAAATGGAAACCTTTCTTATGAAAAGCGAAGGAATCAGCCCGTTCTTTATGGCAGTTTCATGACTTGGACTATTATAATATAAACGAAATAATGGGGATAGAATAATATTCGACGACTTATCACACCTGTGGCTGGCTAACATTAAAGAACCAAAATGGCCGCCTGGAATACAAAAAGCGAAGGTTTCCGCCTGGAGCTGTTGATGATAGTCACAGGACTTAGGCTATTATTATAGAGATTGTTTTCAATTTTAAAAACAGCGCAAAGAATAATATTTCCTAACGATTAAAAATTTATTTTCACGTGACTATTAAAAACAGAAAAAAAAAAAAAAAAACTTTAAAATTACTATTAAATCAGTACGTGTTAAAGGCAGGAAAATATTGAAAATTATGTCCTGAAAAATTGTATTTACACCTGAATATTAAAAGGGAAAGGAAACTTTAAAATAATAAATACATTAATATGCGTTTAACCCTTTCACGGACAAGGCACTTCTATTCGTAAAATCTCGAAATCAGTGAATGGTACCAGAATTTACAAACAAATTTCGAAATACAAAAATGCTTTTGTTCACTTACTTAATAAAAGGGAAATTTTCATCCCAATATTCTGATGCGAATGTGGCATTTAAGAATTAAAATTAAGTGGTCCAAAAATGAACCACCACCCTGGAAGGGGTTAAACCATCAAATTTTAGTAACTGTATTATGTCAATCGTTTTATAACGCTGTTAAAAAATACCGAGTGACAAAGACTCTGTTTACTTAATTCATTTTATTTTAGCTTCTTTTCAAATGTTTAACTGATCTTCTTTAACCAAACACGAAAACAACCATTGGGTGTCTTAACAGCAACTGATTCTACTTTAAATTTTTGCAATCAAAGGGAATTGAATGGAAACCCGTTTACAGGGAGATCGCTACAGGTTTTTTCAGTATAATTAAATTTCTCTAATCTTTTTAAAACCGATCAGATTAGCGTGCTTTTAGATTCTACAGTTTCTGAACGGGGGTTGGCGAGCGTAGCTTGCAGGGGGCAGAGCCTCCTAGTATATATATATATATATATATATATATATATATATAAACTTTTGAACGGAGGGTGGTTTCGGGGTCTGGAGGTCATGATCAATGAAAATATACAAAATTTTTTTAAATCGCTTTCCTCCGAACAGCTGCAATAGGTAGCTTTTTGTAAAGAAAGCTACCTAAAATGTGTGTCTTATTCTACCGTAAATGTCAAAATAGTACGATTAAAAGTCTGTAATAACTCTGAAACTGTAAAATTCTTTTACATAAAATCTGGCAAGTTTTAGGAGGTCTACTTTAATATTTAGTATCACTGGCGACATATTACGAGAGTCACACAGATTTAAAAAAAATTACAAATACAAATGTTATTAAAAGCTGCGTCTTTTTTTTACCTATATTTTATAAATCTTCAGTGTTGTCAAAATGTTTAATGTTAAAAGTAGATTTTTTTTTTCTAATCTTATCTAATTAATTTTTATAATAGATAATAATGCAATCGAAGATTATTGTGCGCTCTATTTAAGCGATCTATAATATTGATACTTATATTATACACAGTATAAAGCATATTGCCATCCACTTCAGATATACATATAAATTTAATTATGTTTGAAAGACTATAACATAATTACAAGACACGGAAAAACATTTTTCCTCATTGACCTTATTGTAAAAGAATACTTTTGAATCTTCCTGTAAACGAATTATTATTTCTACTTATTCTATTCACTATATAAAACACGGTACTATCCATCTAAGTGACGCATATCTATTTCATAATGTTTTAAATAGTGCAACATTATTTAAGCATATTGAAAACGAACAATAATCCCGTAATAAAACAGAACATTTCTGTGTTTCCCTGTCAATTAACCATAGAAAGCACACACTTAATTTTCAGTACCGAACATGCAGTGGTAAATCTCAATAATATATATGTCATTTACATGGCAAACCAAATATATTTATTTGAATTGGAGCACGGCCAGGCAAAGGGCAAATGCACAATATAAAAATATTTTAATACTGTATAAATTTATTCGAAAAGTCATAGTTTTTTTAACTAATTGATCTTCAACAGTACATTTCAATCTTTATTAAACATAAATGTATCATTTTCACGAAAAGGAGTTTTTTACTGTCACAAAAAGATTATAGTTAAATGTTAAACTTATTTTGTCAAAAATGTATTCAATAACTTACCTAAAAATTAAATATACATTTGAATGAAAATATTAGAAAAATTTCAGATATTTATCTCTTCGGAATTGTATAATTAACCTTTTTGTGAGAATGCACACTTGAGGATTATAAAAGTCCTCAGTTAAAACCCCGAGGTTATCATAAATTAGGTAACAATAAGCTAATTAAAAATTTTAACACAAATTTTTGGCAGTTACAACATTGCATTCAATGAAAAGAAACGCACAATTTTAGGAACCTGACAACCGAAAAAAATGCAAAACTTAGTCCTTTTTTTAAATAATAGAATGTATTTAAAAATTAATTTAGTAAACACTCCGTTTGATAGCAAGACATTCAAACAAAAATTTAAGTTCTGAAATCTTAACATCCCATTAACATCTGTTTTGGAAAACACATTTATGAAACTAACTTCAGTAGTGTAATTTAGGAATTAATGAATATTTTTAGTTCAAGACATATCGATTTTGTCATCTATATAAATAAATCTATTGTATTAAGATAAGTATATCTGGTACATTTAACACAGTTAGTCCATGTTGAGATGCCTGGTATTTCAAAATATGGAATTTTTGAGAATGTTTAAAAAGTAATTCGAAGTCATTTTCTTATTTTCCTTCTTGGAAATCTGTTGTAAAAAATATGGAACAATGTTATTTAAATTTAATTTCAAGATGTACAAAACATTTCTTAACGATGTAGGTTAGAGAAAATAATAAATATATATATTTGTTGATTAATTCTTTTCCTTATGTAGTAGTCCATACTTGATTTTATAACACATTTAAGTAAATTTATTTTACTACCTTAGATGGTACACTAAACAGCAAAATATAATTTGAAAGCATTTTCAGCATGCTTCTAAATTAAGAACTTTTGTAATTTTAAATTCCAAAACATTAAAGGTTCGGTTTTAAATAAATGTTTTAATGTAATAAAGATCATAAAGCATTCTTAAAATATGAAAAATTTCTCAAATGTTATATATGTTAAAAAAAATAATACTTGAAAATGTTCGTATGTATATGGAGATATTTAAAAATTCTCTTTTGAATGCCTTTTGAACGAATTTAGATATTCATTACTTTGAAGTATTTTGAAAATGTAAATATTTGGATAACGTAAATATTTGCTTCCTATACAGTGCTGAAAAAACGTTTAAGACCACATGCTAATTTTGTTGTTTAGAACAAAATTCCGAAAAGAGTTATATATCTTGAATTTAGAAACATATATCTGATATAATAGGTGAATTTAATTCAATTGTAAAAGTTAAAAAATGTTTTTAACAACAAGTGTTAAAATCATGCAATATTAATGAATGGAACTAAGTTTAGAACCAGTAGCTTCTTTTAAATCTAGCATAATGAGATGACGTCGTCGTGACTGCAGTATTTTATGAGGGACTCATCTGCGATGATGGTTTTAGGTTAGTAATCGCTAGATTTGATATTTTGGGATATCCAACTGTTGCTTAGGGCATGATCGCTGAAAATCATTAACTGAAGAGGAAAAGAGTAAAATAAAGGCCTTTTTCGTATAGCGGACTGACAGAAAGGCAAATTGCCCAAAAATATGTAAATTTAAAACTCTTGTATAGAAGTTTCTTTGTGATCCAATGAAGTATATTAGAAATTAGAGAAGAGGATGGTTATCAAAACTCACAGCCCGGTGAAAACGAAACGTTATTAGAATGGCAGTTTAAGATTGTGATTATTCTTCTACGATAAAATATGCCGTAGAATTCTCGGTAACGTCCACAACTGTTAGAAATGTGTTAAAAAGTGCCGAATGCTTGAATTATGATAAATTCAAAAGTAAGCCAAATCTACAAGAGCATCACATTGATGCAAGACTAAAATCAGCCTCTTCCAATGTCTTCAAATTCAACCTATGAGGAAAATTAGTTTTAATATTGAAAAAATATTCACTTTTGATAAAAGGTGGTTTAAGAAATTACTGGTATGATTTACCAAGTGAGTCATGTCTGCTTTCAAAACAGGCAAAAGGTGGTGTCTCAGTCCTGATTTGGATAGGCTTTAATGCAAAAAGAAAACAAGTTTTGTTTTCACTATGACGTAGATGAACTCCATTGACTATCAAGATGTTCTTGGTAATAATTTTGTTCCCCTTTAAGATGAACTTATGGATCTGAACTTGAAATTGCTTCAAGATGACCCTTCTATTCGCAAATCTGTGTGAACTTCGGTTTGATTATCTGTAAACAACATTAAAAATTTGGACATTCCACCTAAAAGTCCTGATATAAATCCCATAGAGAACTTGCGGATAATCATGGTTTGTCAAGTTTATACCAGCAGAAAGCAGTTTGATTCGATTAATGAACTGAAAATAGACTTTTTGTAAACATAAAAAATACCTATTTCCACACGTAAAAATCTGACCAAATCCTTCCCAAAGTGTCTTTCGGCAGTCATTAACGTAAAGGAGAAACAAAGTACTAAAAAGTAATACACAAATCATTTACATGTCTAATTTAAATTTTTTATATACTGGTCCTAAACTTTTTTCTACACATTTGTGTTATGTAGAAATTATTTCTTGTTTATTTTTTAACCATGTTATTTTACGAATTTAAATATTTCCAACTGAGCGAAAAAATGCCCAAGCTGGGAATCGAACCCAGATCCTTGGCTTACAAGGCCAATACTTTTCCATTTAAGCTAACTGGACCGACAACCAGCCAGCATATTTCGCTCAGAAAACCTTATTGGTAGAACACCTGGTCTGTCATGGAGACAGCTCAACAGAATAAACCGCAGGTAATGGAACTCCATATAAACGTGGATGGATACGTAGATGAACTATTATAATAGTTCTATTATAATAGTTCATCTACGTATCCATCGTTTATATGGAGTTCCATTACCTGCGGTTTATTCTGTTGAGCTGTCTCCATGACAGACCAGGTGTTCTACCAATAAGGTTTTCTGAGCGAAATATGCTGGCTGGTTGTCGGTCCAGTTAGCTTAAATGGAAAAGTATTGGCCTTGTAAGCCAAGGATCTGGGTTCGATTCCCAGCTTGGGCATTTTTTCGCTCAGTTGGAAATATTTAAATTCGTATGATATCTTTACCAATCAGTTTGATTGTGTTAGAATAATAGTTCATCTACGTATCCATCGTTTATATGGAGTTCCATTACCTGCGGTTTATTCTGTTGAGCTGTCTCCATGACAGACCAGGTGTTCTACCAATAAGGTTTTCTGAGCGAAATATGCTGGCTGGTTGTCGGTCCAGTTAGCTTAAATGGAAAAGTATTGGCCTTGTAAGCCAAGGATCTGGGTTCGATTCCCAGCTTGGGCATTTTTTCGCTCAGTTGGAAATATTTAAATTCGTATGATATCTTTACCAATCAGTTTGATTGTGTTAGAATAATAGTTCATGTTATTTTAATTTAAAACGAATTACAAAATTTGCAGAAAATTTTTATGTATAATTATACAAGGATACTGGTGTTTCATTAAAATAAGAGTTTTACTGATTTTTTTGATGGCCCTAAGCTTTTTTCCAACACTGTACAATGAAAAAATGTCAGATCTATCTATACGATATCTGCGCGTGTACATCTGTTTCAACTTTAGATGTAATCAGCATAAATGGAAAAGCATTTGCATAACTTTAGAGAAAATACGTGTTTAAGAATCTGTATAAATTATCTACTCGCATATTGTATCCATTTCAATATTACAGTCGAAACAAAAGTAAATTAAATGTATGCACCCGCTTATCTGATGCATTGGCCGTGCCTATTAAGTTACGCTCGCAAGTTTGGGTGTCGCATAAATTTATGTGATCTATTATTCTTAGTTTAGGAGTCCCATTCTAAAATAAACTCCTTAGCTTAATAATATATAATGTAATGTGAACTAAATTATTCGCTTAAATGACATATGATGTCAAATTTCAAATTGCGGCTTTATTTGAGTGATTTATTATGATATAAAGGTTTTGAAGAATTTCAGTATAGTTATTTAAAGTCACGAGCTTCGAAATTGTCTATTTATTATAAATCGTGTAGTAACATATTTTTTTTTAAAAACGAAATCCATTCACATCTTAAATCATTGTTTATTTTTTTTAAATACAATTCAAATCTTAGAATCTATCAAAAAGTAATGTTAAAAGAAAGGTTTTAAGATATATTAGTAAATTACTAATAAAATTCCGTTATTGTCAAGTATTTGTATCAATATTCTGATAATATATTCCATGTTATATAAGAAATTGTCAAAAATAAACATATTCAAGTTAAAGGCTTTAACATTAGAACGCCCGGAAGGAGTCGATCCGACTTCGACCATATGATTAAATGTCAACTTGAACCAGAAATTCTTTCATAAAATAAGTTAAATTTAAGCCACGCAGATTTACGTTAAATAAATCAGTCAAATAATTTTAAATAAAAATTCTGGTGTCAAATATTTTTTTGAAACTTGAGTAAATTTTCCTGCCATTCTAGTGTTAAACAAGTTCAATCTTTAATCAGAAATTAACTCGTAATGTTTAAGCCATTTTAAAGAGTAGAATAGAATATAAAGTGAATGGCCGAAAATGAAAGAAAAATTAATCCATGATTTAACATAATTTTTTAAAGTAATTTACAATCATATTTCTAGTAGCAATTTTATCGATTTTGTATAAAAACGAATATATATACATTCATTAATATTCAAATATGTAATTTTTCAAATGAATAGTATTCAAAACTGTCTTTTGAAAAATCAGGTCAATCCATCCCGAAAGAATCAAAACTCAACTCAAACATGGAACATTCAATGTCAACCCGATCTGCGGGCCATGTTGTGTTTGGTGAAGTTTATAAATGGTTGAAAATGGGATTAAGACGGTAAGTATGGTAAGGTTTAATTCATTTTAAAGTATGAAAGAATGAAGTATATAAAAGATTGAAGATATCATATAAAAATATTTTAAGTAGGGTAGACCGCGGCAGATTTACGCGGATTTTTTTCAATGAATTTTCTAATTTTTATGTTTGAACTTAGAAAATTTTAGACATTGCAGTTTTATAAAGCAGTTAATAAAGTTAAAATTTGTGTATCCAGTTATTGCCCTATTTGTGTTTTTAACCGTAATTTTATTTATTTATTTATTTTTTTTTTTTAGATCCAAGTCTTTTGCGTAAATTTGCCCCGTTCCCGGGGCAAGTTTACGCATCAAGTGAGGCACGTTTAGATATATTATAAGTGATACCAAGGAGTATGTGAAATAAATATTTAATTAAACGGAAATGCTTTATTTATAACTTAAAACACTGTTTAAAAAATAATAAAGAGAATTAATTTAAGAACATTTTATAGGCTAAACTGAAAGCATAGGGCTTATTGCTAATTAAAAACAGAAACTATTTAGTCATCTTCATCTGTTACAGTTTTCACAAATAAAAGATAAAGTATTTCCTTTTGCACACTTGTCATGGGACCACCTTTTGCATCAAAGACATTGAACCCATTCTTGACCCTTTTCGGATTGGCTGTATGATTTCAAACAATAAATACGTACACCGTTTTCATCTTCGTTAACTATTTTCTTTATTCCAGAGTGTACAAACATTTTCCCTTTTGCAGTTTTTTATTTTCATACTTTTTCTTTTTCTGTCTTCTTGTTCTGTTTCCATAGAAACTAGTAAATTTTTATGTAATTTCTTCTTTTTGAACGTGCATAAAAGTGTCCCAATGTCAATGAGTAAACTTGCCCCACCGCCATGTTTTGATTTATTTTTAACGTGGAGCGAAAATTAATAATATACATACGTTCATACAAATACAGTTCTCAAAAATGATAAGATTCTGTTAATGTTCATATATTTGTTTATCCTTAACTAAGTATTATTAGTTAACAATAAGTTTCAATAAGTTCAACAAAAATTTACTCACGTTGACAGAAAACAGATTATCCTTTCCTCATGCTAGATCGAAGCTCGACTGACGCTTCAAAACGTGTGAGAATACCCACTAGGGGGCAGCATCAATCTGTCATGACTGGTGGCACCCCAGTTATAACTCGTTTCGGAAAAAGTGCACTTCGTAAACGTACCCCATGCGTAAACCTGCCCTGGGCTACCCAATTCATAAACTGTTCTGGATAAAAGCAACTTACCTGTAATAAAAGATTTGTTATGTATTTTTTTTTTTAAATGCTAGAATATTTTTGAAACAATATTATTATTATTATTTTAGAAATCATTTTAAATTTACATTACCTCACGTCATAAAAAATTTACAAACGAAATGTATATAAAACAATATTTTTAAATATATATTTCGTTTTAGGCAAATTAGGCAAATATTTATATCACTCGCTAATATTCAAATTAGAATTGACATTCAAGAATGCAAAATTTGGGACAATTACAAAATTTTTTACAGTAAGAATCTATAGTACTGCAATCTGGTGCAAAACTGCTCAGTTTATGAGGATTTGTGTTAACAAAACCCATGCAAGGTACATTAAATTTGAAAAATGACACTTTAAAATGATGTCAGTGTGTTATTCTATGTACACATAAAAACTGTACTAATATAAATAACAGCATGTTATTTTGTTTTAGAGTCCTGCATGGAGTCGGTTTCAGTTAGGTTAGGAATTTTTCGGGACGGGTTTTGTTAGCACAAATTTTCAAAAGAAACTCATGAACATTTTTCATGTAAAAAAAAAAAATATATATATATATATATATCTAAATTTTGACGATATTGTTAAACTGTTATTAATTAATTTAATAGTGCATTTTAAATAATGTAATTAATATCTATTTATTTTATATTAGATTAAATGTGTTTAACAAGGTATTTCAAATTGTATTAACTGCATCTTTTGGTATCATTTACTGTGATTTCTTAACTGTTTTATTCACCTTAATCTTTTTGATATACTGACAGCCATGTGCGCGTGGATTTTTGTAAAATACTGAAATATTAATCGGTATGGTGTTTATTATTTATATTTTATATCCTATAAATATTTAAATACGTTTTATTGATTCTTCCATTTCATATTATTTGTTTCTATTCTGCTTTCATTTTTAATCAATTCACTTGATTTTATGGTTGTTTGGGCACAGGGGAAAATAACTTTTAGCTTTAGCTTATTTTTCCCACAGAAAACAACCATTTTGCTTATATCATTGAATTCTGTGCCCTTGATAACGTAATTCAATGTATAAGCTTTTCAATTTTTGTCGGTTTCCACTTTTTTCTTTTTCTTCCATAATAATTCTTATATTATTTTTTTTTAATACTTACAGCTTTAATTCATAATAATTGACGGTGGATGGTTATGTTTAATTAATGGTTATATATATATATATATATATATATATATATATATATATATATATATATATATATATATATATATCCCTGCCGGCTCGTCCTACAGGCGCAGGTAAATTTCGAGGTTAAGTACTGATTTCACCAACAAAAACTAAATTAAGATTAGAGATAAACCCGGTTTAACAATTTTATCTGGCTGCTTTTGACGAGTTTTTCATGTTATTTTTCTCTAAGAGCTGTTTTTTTTAAGATCAAGTTAAGGGGTAGGATACCTTTGAACACGTCGAAAAGGGAAAAAAATATCACTTTGTTCGAAGCTTCAAAACTTGTGTACTAAGTCAAAAATAAAAATCAAACTTCATTTAAATATAAAGCTTATACTTATATTTATATTGAAAAATATATATACACTTGTAAATTCATAAATAAATATTGAAATTATTAGTTAAAAAATATATGATAATGAGAGAAAAAAAATCTGAAAATATGCATATAAAGAGGAAATTTTGGTGAAAATAACTGCATAATACTGATACCTTTAAAATAATACCAGGATATTTGTAAAAAAAATTGACTAAATTAAAAAATTAACACAAAATTAAAAATTTTTACTTTTTTAAAAATATTTTCAAAGTGAAAAACAAAAAATAAAATAAAATCTTACCTTTTTCTAGTTTTAAGTTGTAGATAATACAGTAATGAATATGTGGTGAAATTTTTTTTTTGATTGCCATGCATAGTATTTTAGTAACACTGCGCACAGTATGAACGCAATACAAAGTTTAATTATCCTATGTAGCCTTAATATTTAGTCTTAATAAAACAGCCATAATTAGTAAACTAATGGGAATTTTTTAATGCGGTTTTCTGCATATTGTTCAGAAATGATTACGGAATCAAAATATGTATTAAACATTTTTCGAAAATTTTGCAGATTTAAAGGTATCCTACCCCCTTAATACGATAACTTTTTCTCTTTTTTTTTTTTTTTTTTTTTTTTTTTTTTTTTTGCTGTAAGTGTTGGTCCTTGTAACAACCTTGTCACTATAAAAGCGTTAGGTACTATTAAGATTTATAATAAATTTAAGCGGATTTGACATCTTGAGAATTAAAGAAGTTATGATTTTTTTTCTCCCTAAAATCCAATTTCCCCCCCTTGAGCTCATTTTTAAGTGCTTTCGTAATTATATAAATCCGTAGCACCTATAGTCGTCGTTCAGTCCGTCTGTCCGTATATATCAGAGCAAAAACTACCCAACCGAATGGTCTGAAATTTTAAATATATAATTGTTGCAAAAGTTTGTCGAGTCCTTTCAAATTTTATGAAAATTGGATGTATAGTTTAATTACAGGGACAGTCAAATTTTTCCGTTACATTACGGCCAATAGGAATAAATTATTGCAAGGGCATTTTAATAATGTTACAGCCTTCCGAATGGTCTGAAACTTTAAATATATAATTGCTGCACAATTTTGTCGAGTCATTTCAAATTTTATGAACATCGGATGTATAGTTTAATTACAGGGACAGTCAAAAGTTTCCCGTTACATTACGGCCAATGGGTAAAAAATTATTGCAAGCGCATTTTAATGATTTTACAGCCTTTCGAACAGAATGAAATTTATATGCACTTATGAAGTGTACTAAAATATACCTTCAGTACAATATTTGGTACAAAAAATATTTATAAACTAGTTATAGTACGAACGCACCTCATTCACCACGTTTGACGAGCAATTTCCAATTTGTAAATGTTACCAAAAATCTCTCATACGTAAATTTATGGCCATTTTTCTAGAAGTAATAATAACTTTAAACTGATTTGATATGTATTACAATTAAGAAGTTATGTGTTTTTATTTTTCAGTTTTAACAAAATCCCTTCCTATTTCCACCCCCTTGGTCCGATTTTGCCCATTAACGAACTTGACAGAGATTTTCTGCCCCTTGATTTTATGTATCAGTTTTGAAAAGATTTGTGCAGAATTATAAGTTATCGTTTCCAAAAAAAAGTTATATGCATGTATATATAGAGAGAAATAGATAAAGTTT
Organism: Maratus speciosus; assembly: GCA_963932465.1. Classification (NCBI taxonomy): domain Eukaryota; kingdom Metazoa; phylum Arthropoda; class Arachnida; order Araneae; family Salticidae; genus Maratus; species Maratus speciosus. The sequence continues at coordinate 520,439,296 of OZ010795.1, read as the reverse complement.
TGAACTGGAAGATTCTTTTGGGTTCTAGGGTTCATGATCGGCTTAGATCTGATAATTTATTTCAAGAATTTCAACATAGGTGAGGATGTATTAAGTAGTATTTCTTCCACTCGACGCAATGTCTCCTCTTCTAAATCAGGTATGTTTGCCGTTCGTGGCCGCCCTGTATCATGCCTGCTGCTGTAGGCTGTCCTATATTCACAGAGGTTACGGGGCAAATTCCCAAACGTTGGATGATGCGGTACACGTTTGTTCAAGTACGGTTCGGTATAGAGAGATGCCGCAGCCCTTTATTTGACGTCAACTGCAAGATACACAAGGTACAGTCGTGGAAAAAAAAAGTAAACACCCCTTACTAACTCCTCGACAAATAATCGTAGAAGAAAGTTGCTGGTACCGAACGATTGGAAATAAAGTCTACTTTTAAATGACGTATATAAAATTTGCTTAGGGGACCATCTACATATTAAAACGAATCCAAACTTCATTTTATTCAATGGCAATACCCGATTTTAACCAGATATCTCAAATCTTTGGTTCAAACTATGCCTAGACACGAAATTTCAAGTCATTTGAATGATAAGTTTTTGAATTATAAACATTCAAATTTTAGTGCTTCTAATGTTAAATTACATTTTCATATTTTTATTTATAACTTCTGACATTATGATCCTAATGTTTTATTTTTTTCTGTAGAAATAATACTAATATACCCAAACATAAATACGTTGAATTTGCAATTGCTATAATTTTCTGATATGAATTATGAAATTAATATTAAAAAATATATGAATTGCAACATACAAATTTTTTTATGGATTCAGATTTATTAAGTCCTGCTTTATAGAAATCCAAAATTTCACATTTTTCTTCCAAGTAGTTTTCAAATTATGCTTAAAAAACGGCAAAATGATGGTTTAAGGGGCCGTCTATGACAGAAGGGACTAAATATTTTGAAAATTTTTATGCTATCCTGTAATCTAACAGGCTTAATTGACTGCTTAAGGTACCTTGATCAAGAAGGGAGATGTCTTGGTTAACAATCGAGTACCGAACTTCAATTTGGATACAGTACTTAAAATACGCTCGTTATAAAATAAATAATTTCTCGAAAACGTATGGTATGAATTGCATAAAAATTTGTTTTTAGACTAATTGAAGGGTGTAGATTTCATTTATGCTGTCAGAATTGTGTACTGCTATTAAAAAAAACAAAGTTATGGTTCGTTTTAATATGTAGATGGACCCCTAAGCAAATTTTATATACATCATTTAAAAGTAGACTTTATTTCCAATCTCTCGGTACCAGTAACTTTCTTGTAAGATAATTTGTTGAGGAGTTAGTAGGGGGGTGTTTACTTTTTTTTCCACGACTGTACATGTCCACCATTTCAGCGTTCGTAAATTGTTACAGGTTCTACGTACGCAGACGTGTCTTTGAACGTCTGGGGCTGCCTCCGAAGTACCGCTCTGATGAACAGCGCCCTAAAACGGATAACAGTGCCTTCAAGCAGTTCGGATTGTAAGAAATTTGTGCGTTTGATGTGAAATGTAACTTGTACACATACCGTCCTAGTATAAAGTACTGTTAAATAAAGAGTTTTTCCAACCATTATTGCCTTGTCATTTCTGCATCTTCGTTTACCCTCCATCTGATAAGGTTGGGATTTTCTGGTCATACATTCCTATGTGATATTGTTTTGTTTTTGTGTTTTTTACCTCCACTAACATTTTGTAGCTGAGTTTGTGTGTGTGTGTGTATTTAAGGAATTTTTTTTTTTTTTTTTTTACTTTGCTTTACAAAATTATTGATGATTACAATAATATAAATGATTTTGAATAAAGTAATTAATATGTAATTAAAGAAACATTTACAGTGTTTTGCAGTTTATTAGCAAGAAAAAGTAATCTGATTCATTTAATTAACATACTAGGGGACTCTGCCCCCCTACGAGGTACGCTCTCCAACCCCCGTTGAGACACCGCAAACTTTGAAAGCACGCCAATTTGATCGGTTTAAAAAAATTCGGAAGGTTAAATTATAATTAAAAAATCAGTGGCGATCTCCCTGTTAACGGTTTGTTTTCATCTTTGATTAAATCGAATCAGTGAAAAATTTCAAAATAAGTTAATACAAAATTAATTAAATAAACTGAGTCTTTGTCTCCCGATATTTTCAAACAACGCGACAAGAAAGTTCTTTTAAATAACATATTTTAAATGAGTCGTTTTAAGTCTGACGTAATTTTCACGAAAGTTTTCGCTTTCTTTTTAATAATCACGTGAAAATAGTTTTGTTGCTAGATAGAAAATATTATTTGGTCTGTCTTGGAATTGACAAAATAGTTTAAAAGATTACTTCAAAATACGAAATAAATGTCTCGCGCAAATATATTTTTTAATTTAAACTGTTTGGCAATATTATTGTTTGGCCATTTTTAAATATGACGTAATTTCCTCCATTTACAACTTTTAACGTACGTATATATATACATATATATTACGCTATCGTACGCGGCAAAGAAATCACGATTTATTTGTTAAATTTTTAATGACAACGCCGGAATGAAACGCATCTCATTGGTTATTGAACTGCATTTAATGCATCTTCATACTTATAAGGGGGGTTACCATAGGGAAGACCCTGTTCTGATGCAAATGCCGCCAAGTTTGTCGCCAAATTAGTGATATCTTTAATACCGCGACAAATTCCCACAGACTTCCATTGTAAACCAATAGGGTTTACTTGCTTACAGAAAATCAGCAAATTGAGATATTTTAATGCAACAAAAACTAATATCAGCTTAAGGGATTATTTAATTATATTTAAGGGATTACAAGTAAAATAAATTATGAATAAAAGTAAATATAGATTTTATGACTTGATTTTAAATAATTTTGTGCTTTTGAAACGTAATCATTCAACTATAATTTAAAAGTTTTTTTTTCTGTTTATATTAGTCACGTATAAATAAATTTTTAATTTGATGGAAATATTATTCTTTGTGCTGTTTTAAAAATTGGAAACAATTTAAAATAGGGGAGAGTTGCCATATTTGGACCGCCGCTTTAATTGGACCGTTGACATTCCGCCGTTAATTACAGGAAGAGACGCCATCTACCGCTGAAATCCTACTCATCAGAATGACGTAACTCATGATTAGAAGAGGCAACCACCTACCACGTGCTATTTAAAGAAACCTAAAGTTGGCTGTTTTGATATAATTTTTTCCTAGTAAACGTAAGTGAACACTTTAAAACTTAGGTAAGTTGTTAGATTTTCATATACATATATGAATTCATCTGTTTATTGCGCATATTTTTCACGCGGATGTGTTTGATTTTGGTTTTTGTTCTGTCTTCAGATTATATGTTTTAAAAAATGGCGCAGTTGCCGTATTTGGGTCAATTTAAGTTGCTTAAATTGGACCAAATATGTGATTATAAACTTGAAAAGTAAGTAATTACTTTCGAGAACGGTACGCTTTGTACACTTTTTTTTAATTATTATAATGGATTACTATGCAAGGTTTTTTTTTTTTTTTTGTATATCTGGATAAATTTTTTACGCAGCTTAGGCATATATAAACATAAAAATATTTTTAGATGTTTATGCAATTTTTTTTTTTTTTGCAATTTCTTTTATCTTGCATGTATTTGTATTTATTTTCTTTGAATTCCTTATTCTTACGGGGTATTTGGTTTACAGAGTTGAATTCAAACATTCTCCTCCTAGATTCATATTTCCGATGGCAGACTTATTACAGTTCTGGAGGGTGGAATTACACTTTTTTTTGTAATTAAAACACATAAAATATCAATCCTTCAGGGAGGATTGGTTATTTCAAGGCTCCGGTGTGTTTGTGAGTCGGGGGGGTGGGGGGCTGAATTCAACATTGTTTGAATATAAAATGTTTGCGCTTGATTAGTCATAGCGTATATTTTGCTGGAGGATATTTTTTTAAAACATTTTAATATAATGTTAAAAATGTTACAAAAGGCAAAGACAAACTGTATGGAAGAAAAAGACCCGTGACATCAAAAGCTGTTAAACATATAGGATACAAAAAGGAGAAAGTAAGTTGTGAACAAATTGACCTGCAAGAAGTCTGCAGCTAGAAATTCTCCCCTAAAGCCAAAAAATCATTAGAAATGTTATCGATCTTGCTAAATTCAGTTAAATCAAAGTACAGAGGCAGCCAAAAAACAGTTGTGTTAACATCTTCGCCGTATAAAGTAAACCTTGCAATAAAAAAAAAAGACATAAACAAAAACGACAAAAAGGAAGCTATCACTGCTCAAAAGCAATTGGAACATCAAGATTTAAAAAATATGCGTAATGCAATTAGCAAGAAAATAATGGAAGGGAAGAACTACAAACATAATGTAAAGAAAATTTCTGTTGCAACAAAAAGGTCTAATAATTCAGAATCTAAAAAGAAAAATCGAGACAGTGATGATTGGTTTTTCCTAATTTGTAAGAAAAATAAAATAGCAGAAATGATTCAGATTTGAGATTGTCAAATACGGTTCTATGTAGTGTGCGCTAGAAAAAAAATCAAGAAACGAAATTGATATGTAAGCTTTGCATCACTCCTTACATGATATTCAAGTAACTGGAAATTAGTTATAAAATTTCTATTCTTAATTACTGATAACTTTGATTTATATTTTGAATGCATTTTGATTTAAAACAATTACTCTTATTTTCATATATTTGATTTCCTTATATTTCATTGCTGTTATTTTGTTTGATTGTTCCATTAATCGCAAACTTTGCTTTTAATGAAATTAGTTATATTCCTTAGTCATTAAAACAACCTGATATTATTTGGTCCAATTTAGGAGACTGGGGGTCCAACTTTGGCAACCAGTTTCTGAATATGGACCACTTTTGACAGATTTTTCAAATTAAAATAAAATTTAAGATTTTCAAAAAGAAATTGATCTATAGATTTATTTAGTCAGTAGATGAATAGATTGACAGAGTGTAATGATGTTTTTCAGATATTGCGAAAATTAAGTGAGTTACACCTGAAAATAAGTGAAGTGGTCCAAATTCGGCTACTCTGCCCTAATACCATTTCTAAAAGATGTAAAAAATACTTCTCGAAATGCTGAAATTTCGAATATAAACTGGAAATAAATCCTCAAAAAATGAAAAAAAAAAAATGTCTGCACGCCTCGAAGTTATAATCTATATAATGATCTAACCCAGCAAAGAGGAAATTGCTGGCCAGCAGTAAGATAGGTGCTGGCAATGATGGAGAAGTGCTGGCTGATGGTCTACCACTGCATGACCACTGCTGGACAGCTTCAATCAACTTTGCTGTTGGAAATCATCAGATAAAATTCTGGTGGGCATCCATTTTATCTCATGCGCTGGCCCACCACTACATGGAAGTGCACGAACTTTTGCAGTATTGCTGCTGGGAATCCTTACGCTAGGTGGCGCTGCGAATATCGAAGACATTGAGTATTTGAACACAAATCTGAAATGAATATCTTAACACAATTTAAGCTGTGAAGCTAATTTTTTTTTTTTAACTGTAAAAAATATAGCACCACTGCCACCAACAAAATAAATAAGTAAATTAATAAATAAATAAATTCTGTATGTCAACGCACTTTTTTTTTCTTCTTAAATCTGGTTTTACTAGGTTACAAAGGATTTCGGTTTTCATAATTTACGCAGTTCAGAATCAATAATAAAAAAAAGCGTATAAAATACATAGAGAATTTCTATACCAGTTTAATGATTGGGAACGTAAATCACAAAATAAACAAACTTGAAATAGTGTAATGAGAGCTTGAAAGCTACGAGCAGTCGTAGCGTCCGCTGAAAGCACTTGTTCATGTGCGATCGCGAAAACCAAGCAGCATCGAACGCGGTTAATACTTAGGACGGTGACCACATGAAAACCAATGACAGTTCAAATATTTCTATAGACGTTTCTGTTATAGACACTTCTATAGCTCTTGGTGATACTAGCTTATAGAAAAAAGAGCCATAATTATATAATACTTTGTTTTTTTATACAATTCTATAGGAAATTTTTGTAAGGAAAAGTGCTGGGTCAGCAAAGGAATAGTAGTGGGATAGGTACTAGTAATGCAGGAAAAGTGCCGGATTGAAGTAATGTGACGGCATACCAATGCTGGCCTGCTGTTGGCCATCACTGATGGGCCAGCTGCATTCGGCTTGGATACTTTCCGTTTAAATAATGGCACCCTTGCACTTTACCGCTGATGGCACTGCTGGCTGCCATCTTTTTTCCAGCTCATGGCCCACTGTTTCATTTTTTGCTGGGAAAATTGATTAAATTCCTATGTATAGTTTTTGTTACAATCAAACTTTTTTGATGGAATGATTTTGACCAAATTTAACGTTAAATATCTCTTAAAATAATTACTCGATTGTAAAACTGTCTGCATCAGCGTGTTTATCAAACATTTCTCTGTGATACCACTGATTTTCATATTTTTACATGGAGTAGTTTTCTTAATATTAACGAAGAAAGTCTCCCGGGCACAAAAAATTCAAAACCGGCGTTAGTTAATTTTTGTTTAGAATAGAGTGTTTGGAGAACTGCGAAATACTGTTGGTACGTCAAAAAAATTTTAAATAATCAAGATTTTTAAATAACAAGTAATATTTATAGGATTACAATATTCGATAAGACTTTATATATATATATATATATATATATATATTGAAAAATCCAAATTCACATAATTTATTACACGAAAAAACATCTAACAAACTGTAACTAAAACAATAATTAACAAAACCAAGAAATATATATATTGTCATATATATATATATATATATTGTCAAGTGCGGATATGCTAATAATAAGCACATTCTTGGATTAAAAAAAAATCTGAAAGACAAATTTTCCAGGGAATTCATATTATTGAAGAAAATATCTCTTTTGTAAAAAATAAAAAACAAAAATAAATTTTTAACAAAATATTTTAGATATTTATAATATTTGTCGAAATGGACTGTACATTAAGTTACTATAACGTCGCTGCATTACATTTTTGGTAAACTATTATCGATTTCATGATCATTTTTCTGGTATTCATCTTTTTTCTATTACGCGAAAGATATTTTTATTTACTTTTGTAATTTTTTTATATATCTATATTGAAAAACGTATTACCGTAGAGAAAATGATTAAAAAAATTAAATTTGATAATAAATTTTGTTAAACGAAAAATTGGAGTGACAAGTAGTAGGAACACTATTTCATCATATTAAATATGATTATTTTAAAATTAAATCTGACAATTTGGGATATAACGTAGCTCCAAACAACGTATTCGTGTTGCAGTTCAGCCCTTATCTCAAATAAAACAAACTTTATTCAATTAGTAAAAGGATACTTAGAAGGAAGCACTTAAACTAATTGGATGTGATAAACACACACTTATTAAAATGGAGAGTTAAGGGGTCTCAAGACTCTTAAAGCTTCAAAAGTTTCGAAATTTTAATTTTATTTTTAGATGTTTAACTCCTATCTCTTCTAAACATTTTGATACATTGTTTCCTCGAAATTCTCATTAGAACAAAAATTATGGCTTTTAGAATTTATCCCTCATAATAGCTAAAGCAGTGTTTCCAAAACTTTCAAGCCATTTTTCTCTAAATGACGTTTTTAGGCATAACTCGCAGAATATCTTAAAAACTTCTGAATATTTTTTCATGAAATTTTAGAAACATTTGTTTCATGTTAGTCTGTAGAAACCGAACGTAAAATTTCGTTTTATTGTTAAAAAAAATCATTTTTAGGTGATTACACTGTTGAAATTTTCAAAATTTAATATTAGCTAAATACAACTTTGCATTTAAAACATTTTTGTGCTTTAAATACAAATTTATTTAGGTTCAGGTTAATTAGTACAATCTGATGTATAAGTATGCACCAAAATTTTCATTCTAGTTACAATATTTATTTTGTAATCGCACACGTAAGCTGTTATACCTATTTTTCTGCTCGTCAAATGTCTGGCAGTTTGGAGTCCCCTATAAATGCTAAATCTGCATCTTGCAATTACAGCCATAACTTCTGTTCTAATGGGAATTTCAAGGAAACAGTTGTATAGAAATGTTCAGATAAGATACGAGTCAAACATCTAAAGAGATTAAAATTTCGAAAATTTTGAAGCTTTAAGAGTCTTGAAAGCCCTTAATTCTCCATTTTAATTAGTGTGTGTTTATGACATCTAATTAGTTTTAATGCTTCCTTCTAAGTAAAACTAAAGTACACACTTATATATGTCATCCCAATTAAAATTGTGTTTTAAATCATATACATTTTAAGATATAAAATTTTGAAAATGGTCTTTTTTTTTCCTTTTTTCCAATTTTAAGCGTCCTGAGAACCTTTAAAAAGGCAGAATTTTGCTCAATCGTAACCTTGGGATACGCTAATCATAATAGTTTGAGTACTACAGGGTGAAATTTATTTTATTTCTAAATAGTTAATTTATTGTAAATGCTTTTTACTTTCTTCTATCTTCAATAGAAGAAAGTATTGTAATCGAAATTTTTTTCGACTTCCGGTTTTCGACGGATTTACATGTTTTAGGGGTCAGAGATCCCCCAAAACATGTTTATAGAAAATGTTTGTCTGTCCGTGTGTCCGTCTGTCCTTGTGTCTGTCGCCATTGTACCAGCAAAAAGTGTATGAAGTTATGCATAGAATTGAACGAAATTTTTATTTTAAGTTTTTGGATATGGCAAGTAGGTCCTCCCTGAATTTCGAAAAAAATCGCCGGTAGGGGGCGCTGTAACATCGATTTTTGTGTGATTTTGAATATTTTACCATCCAAAAATCTATGAAGTTATGCATAGAATTGAACCAAATTTTTATTTTAAGTTTTTGGCTTTGGCAAGCAGATTCTCCCTGAATTTGGAAAACATTCGTCGCTAGGGGTGGCTGTAATAGCGATTTTGCATATTGTACCATCGAAAAGTGTATGAAGTTATGCATAGTATTGAACCAAATTTTTATTTTAAGTTCTTGGCTATGGCGAGCAGGTTTCGCCGGTAGGGGGCGCTGTAATAGCGATTTTTGTGCCATTTTGAATATTGTACCATCGAAAACTGTATGAAGTTATGCATAGAATTGAGCCAAATTTTTTGTATTTCTTTTTGGTCATGGCATGAAGGTCCTCCCTAAATTTGGAAAAACTCCGCTGGAAGGGGGCGCTATAATTACCATGTACCATCGAATCGCATCTTTATTGTACCATCGAAAAGTTTAAAAAATTCTGCATACAACTGAACCAAACTTTTTGTGCATGTTTTTGGCTTTGGCCAACAGGTCCTTCTTGAATTTGGAAATATCGCGCGGTAAAGGGGCTTTGGATAGCGATTTTTGTGTACTTTTCTTGATTTTTCGTAGTTCTATTGTCACATCGGCGGCTCGCGCAAAGGCGGGAACTCACTTCCTGCTACGTCGGCTATTCGCAAACATCTGATAACAACGGAATAAGGAAAAACTATTAATGTTAACAAATATCAAGATATAGATTAACTCGTTTTTAGTTCATTTAATTGACTGAAGTAGAAATTTAAGATGAAAATCAAAGCTGGTATAGTAATGAACTAATAATATTGAAGTATTAACATGCGTAACTAGTTTTTGAAATATTGAGATGTATAAGATGGAAGAAAGTTTTGGGATTGGCACATCCAACTAGTTTGATTTTACTTTAATATGAATATAAATCGCAAAGCAAATAAAATATTTTTTTTACATATATAAATATTGCTTTTTTTTTTACATTTAAAATTACATAAACGTTGTATTTTTCATTAAATTTCATAAATGGTCTCAAACAAATTAAATGAAAAAGAAAATGAAATTTTTTAAAAGATGTATTACATTTTAATAAAGTGAAATAAATTTCAAAATTTAAGAAAAGTAAAATTGATGAGAGTATTGAGTTTTCAAAAAGAAATTATGCAAATAATTTTAAGGATAAGAAATATACATATCTAAAAATATTTACTTGAATTTCAAAAAAAGATTAAACTTAATTATCTTTATTACATATATATATATATAACTAACATATTTATTACAAATAACTTTAATATTAAATTTAATGAAGTACTTTGTAATACTGAAAGTATAAAAAATCAACGCATTTATGTTAAAAGCATATTGAAAAATTATTTTTCTGTTAGCTTAAGTGACATAATTCAACGTAGAACTATTGTACATTAAAGACAAAATAGCTTTGACAATTTTTTAAAGGGAACAACTTCAACTTCTAAGCGAAACAGCTTTGAGAGCTTTTATCATCTTTTAAAAATAACAAACAATTCTGCGCTGCATTAAAAGTGTATTATTAAACTAAGTATGTGTATATCCACTTTATTTCATACAAACTGTTTATCTCAAATATTTGCAAAGGTTATTTCAAAATTTTCTGTGTTTCATTTAACTTTAAACATCTATTTGATAACTGAAGTGTGATTAAATTTCTTTCATGCTTTCTCTTCATGTCGTTTAATATTTATATTTTCTGAATTTAAAGTGTAGTCTGTTTGAAATTCTTGAATAATATTTTCTTATCCTTAAAGAGAAATCTTAATGTTTTTAAATGTTTGCTTAAACTAATTAAAGATACGCTAAATTCTTGTTAAATGTTGATGACAGAAATTTTTAGTTTGGATAAATATTAAAGTAAGGGATTGTGTTTGAATATTAAGAAAATAATTATTGATGTAGCCGAAATAACAGAAGCTTAAAAATAAGCTAATTAAGAAATATTGAATGAAGAGTCTTTAGGCAGAGTATATCAAAACCGATTAATAAAATTTCTGGTTAATAATGCGTGATAACAAGTAAATTTGTATGGGAAACTCATACCAGATTAAACAAATTCTACGCAAAATACTTAATACTGTAATAAGAGTTTTGTTCTTAATATTAAAGAAATTGTTACAATATTTTTGACTGCTTTTCTTTCTTTTCTATGAAATACGATGTCTTATTCAAAATTACAGAAAATGGCAACGATTTTATCCATACAACAACAGATCTGAGCCCTCCAACTGAGCTAGAAACTCCATAATTTGGAATGCACGTGGTGTTGTCATAGTAATATCTCACAGATTGCTGCAATGTGAAATGAATTGAAATCCGATTACTGATATTATTCTGATTCTAGTGAAAACAGCAGTAATCAGTTTGCCATTTATTATTTATTATGCTGCTGTGTTACCATGGTAATTCACCACTCTCTGATGCAACCAGCTCACTGGCTGTGGCGTTATTTTTTCTATCTCTCGTATAATGCACATCAAGTTTTGTCGATTGTAGGATTTCCGCTCAAAACGAGAAGTCCAAATATGCAAAACAAGTTTATACTGAACGTTAGTTTACCGTGATTTTGCACAGATAGAAGTGTCAATATAAGGACTTAGAAAAACAGTGTTGACTTATTTTCGAAATTTTGTCATGTTAAAGCGTTTCTGAAATAAACGATTTCAATCGGGTTTTTTCAAGTGTATTTGGGTGACATGTGCGAGTTCGGAAACGCGAAATTATAGTAGGTAACGATATCACAAACATGGTCTGACAGCTGAAGTAGAGGAGACGCTGCTATACTTTATCTTTGCATCATGTCATTATACTTAATGTTACAAGTACCATTCGAACGCTATTTAACTACGCAGATAGTTTTGTGATTCTTACACGTAAGATTTTTCTATTTAAAATTTTCGCAATTTTATCAATGTAACCGTAACGGTGAGATCTTATCGTTGCTCTTAAATCCAAAAATTTTAAAAACCTGCATCCTAGATTTTGTACTGTTTTCTCATTATTCCGGACGTCATTCGGATAATGTACGTAATGTAGATGATAATACAATATGTCAATAGATGACAATAGAATATAGCAGTAGATTACAACGCATTGGTAGATGACAATGATGCCCACGTGTTTTCGCAGTACACAAAGAACACTAACTGTTTCTGTTTGTGTTGTCTTGTGTCGAAGTTCAGAATAATATGAGCTCCTTTTTTAAAAGGAGGTCATTTTGAAATGAAAAAGTATGTACTGCCACTTCAATTTTCAAAATTTTGTAACTGTAACCGTAATTGTTAAAAACATACTGTTTCTCTTCAATTCCTTAGTTTACAATACCTGAATCTCTAACTTATTTATGAATGGTACGCATACAAGGAACACGACGTTTGTCAAAGTTTTATTATGACCACGTTGTATGGGCCTAAATTGGTTTGCATAAAATAAGTTTCAATATATTCATGTAGTGTTTAAAATATTGTCTAAAACTGAGGTAATCGTGTCATAAAAGAGTGATATATGGATCAACAATGTCTTCTGTGATATTTATATTATTATAATTTCTGCGATAATATCTAAAAAGGAATTTCAATTTTATAGTTCAAAATTTTTAATTATAAACTTTTTTAAATTGGCACTCTAAATCATCTTGAATTTTGCATCCGTGTTAAAGTCAATTGTACGTTGAAATATTTTACAAAAAGTGACTTAAAATTTTAAATCTCTAAATGTTTAAATGTTGAATGTGCCAATTTCAATATAAAATAATCCGAACGCATTGTTCATGCATACATATATTAGTAGACGTTGTCATGTTTTTTGAAAATTTCTTTAGTTGAGTACGTCGTGGTTTTTCTTTAAAGTTCATTTAACAAACTTTTAAACTGAAGGTTTTCCATGATATAAGCTTCGTAACTATCGCAAGTAATTATGGTATCACTGATTTAGGCAGATTAGTTCTATAATTTTTTAAATGCAAGATTTTATGTAAACGTGCACACCAGCTGTAACATATATAGAGTTCCTAAAATTTGTGAAGAATAAATATATCAGAGCATTCTCAAGTGGATCATTTCAAAGAAGATAAGTTTCGTTTTATTTTCGAAGGACGTGTGAATTTAGCTGCATGCTTTTATCGGAATTTTGGACACTTACGCTGTAAAAACTTCTCTTTTATTAATAACTTTTGACGAACTACTCAAATTTAAAGCAGTGTAAACAATATTGATTTCGATAATTTATTATTCTAAGAAAGTTCGGAGGATTTTATTTAATGAAATTTAAAAACTTCGCAAAAGGACCTTTCTTGAGAAACCTAAAGCTTCAAAAATTACTATATTTTGATCTAATTTCCTTAAAGATAACTCTTTACTCTCACATTTTTTTAATGATACATCATGTAGCAATATTTAACAATAAACATAATGACACCTCGAGTATATAAACTTTCTGGAAACAATATGTCGTTAGAGAAAAAAGGTTGCAAGACAAATAGCTTTAAGTTTTTTTTTTTTTTTTCAAGAAAAAGCATTGGATTAGTGAACATTTCCAAATTCCGGTTTTTGGCGGATTTACACATTCCAGGGGTGAGAGATTTCAAAAAACATATTTTTACAAAAAGTCTGTCTCTAAACCTATGAGTCTGTGACTTTGTCTGTCTGTCTGTATGTGACATAAATTTTGTGGGCGCTCAATCTCAAGAACTAATGCACGGAATTAATTAAAAATTTATATTCTCCTTCATATATAAATTGATGCTGATTTGTTTTGGTGTAAATTGCTCAACAGGTGGCGCCGCTATGCTGCATTTTTTACGATTTCCGCAAACGCTCTGTCTCAAGAACTAATGTATGGATTTCCAACAAGCTTCAGATTAGGTTAGTTCTTGACATGAATGCATGATGTTTACGTTTTGGTGTCAATCGTCCAACAAGTGGCGCTGCCATGCTGAATTTTCCCCAATTACCGCAATAGCTCTATCTAAAGAACTAATGTACGCATTTTCATCAAACTTCGAATTCAGGTATGCCTTGATAAATATTATTGCTGATTATGGTATGGTGTAAAACTCCCAACAGGTGGCGCTTTTATGCTGCATTTTTCCCGATATCCGCAATAGTCCTATTTCAAGAACTAATGCACGGACTTTCAGAATCCTCACGATGTGCATAGATTGTGATTTAATTTTGGCACTGTGGTAGCGAATTTTGAAGAATTAACATGTACGAGAAAGAAGACAGATTTGGGATTGCCACATCCGACTAGTTTTATAATGTTCTAACATTTTGCCAATTTTAATAATGCCTTCTTTTTCCCCATTATATTGAATTACCAATACCTAAAAAATAACTTGAAATAAAATCATTGTCCTTTATAATATAGTGCTGTTCCATAAAAGAAAAAAAAATTCTAAGGAAAAATACTTAGATTGAAAGTTTAATTTTTATATTTATATATGTAAAATATATCTACCCTATATATATAAAATCCTAATGAATCGAATTGAAACGAATTTATGTAACGATTCCATGAAACGACTGATTAAACAACTGATTACGTTTCACGGCGATTTCTCCTAAAATATGGAATACTTTCGATGAAATTAACACCAAAAATCCGTATTGATCCACAGATCTCAAAACTGGTATTAGAAATTTAAAATTAGAGTTAGTTTTCGAAATATTAATTTTTTTCTAATTTTAAATACTTTTTTTCTAATGATGGCAACTCAAATTTTAATCATAACAGGTGTGTTTTCCATATTTTAGAAAAGGTTATATTAAATTAATTTGTGGACGAGTTTGGCCTCCCTCAAATGTATGCTAAGAAATGCATCATGTTACTTTTATTCAGAATTCAATTTGTATTTCATTATCATATTATTTAATACAAAACTTTCATTTAAAATTGAAACCTTTAAAATAAATGGCTTTTACTTCATTCATTTTTTTTAAACGAAACGGAAAGAAAAATATTAGACACAGATGTCATATACGCAACGGGGAACATAATTGGCGCCAAAATGGCATTATTTTGCTTCACATGGTAACCCGGCTATTGTTGCTTATTTATTAATAAATGTTTATTTGAATTTATTTTCTTTTTATTTACAAAAAATGTTATAAATTGTTTTGTTCTATAGTTATTAATTATTTTTTTTTATTTATTGTTATTTCATTTTAAAAATAACAGAAAATAATTTAAAAATACATATGTAACAGGTATTTGAAAACGAGGTTTTCGCCAAATTATCGTAAAAAAAAAAAAAAAAAAAAAAAAAAATCACGCCAAACCCGGTGCATATGTGACAATGCAACAAATCATGAGATTTAATTTCCACTTCAAAGCAACGTTTTAATATTATTACTTCGCCCGTCGACCAATTTCGCCAAATTATATAAATAGCCGAATTATAAAAATTGACATATTTTTTTTTTTTTTTAAATAACAAAAGGAGAAATAAATTAGTATAACATTAATAAAAATACAAATAAAACGTCGAAATAAAAATCACTTGATGGCGTGAACATGTGTAACTTCCTTAAAGTCAAGTGAATGTGACATTTACAATCAACCATTATTGGCATTTAATCTTATAGTTTGGCGACAGGTTTTTGGTCGATGGGATAACCAAGTAGCACTGTTTTAATTTACCACTCGAAAAATAAAAAAATGCTAACTGGCGAGTTAAAAAAAAAGCTATTGGAGAGATTTTCACCCGGCTACCATTAAAGTACCAGGAATTCTTTGTGATCATGGCAACTTTTATGTAGTTTTATTCGAAAAAATGATTTTGATTCTTTAATCAAAATGGAAACCTTTCTTATGAAAAGCGAAGGAATTAGCCCGGTCTTTATGGCAGATACATGACTTGGACTATTATAATATAAACGAAATAATGGGGATAGAATAATATTCGGCGACTTATCACGCCTGTGGCTGGCTAACATTAAAGAACCAAAATGGCCGCCTGTAATATAAAAAGTGAAGGGATCCATTTGGAACTGTTGATGATAGTCACAGGACTTTGGCTATTATTATAGAGATTGTTTTCAATTTTAAAAACAGCGCAAAGAATAATATTTCCTAACGATTAAAAATTTATTTTCACATGACTATTAAAAACGGAAAAAAAAACTTTAAAATTACTATTAAATGAGTACGTGTTAAAGGCAGGAAAATATTGAAAATTATGTCCTGAAAATTGTATTTACACGTGAATATTAAAAGGGAAAGGAAACTTTAAAATAATAAATACATTAATATGCGTTTAACCCTTTCACGGACATGGCACTTCTATTCGTAAAATCTAGAAATCAGTGAATGGAACCAGAATTTACAAACAACTTTCGAAATACAAAAATGCTTTTGTTCACATACTTAATAAAAGGAAAATTTTCATCCCAATATTCTGATGCTAATGTGGCATTTAAGAATTAAAATTAAGTGGTCCAAAAATGAACCACCGCCATTGAAGGGGTTAAAGCAGCAAATTTTAGTAATTGTTTTATAACGCTGTTTAAAAATACCGAGAGACACAGACTCTGATTACTTAATTCATTTTATTTTAGCTTCTTTTCAAATGGTTGACTGATCTTCTTTAACCAAACACGAAAACAACCATTGGATGTCTTAACAGCAACTGATTCTACCTTAAATTTTTGCAGTCAAAGGGAATTGAATGGAAACCCGTTTATAGGGAGATCGCTACAGGTTTTTTCAGTAAAATTCAATCTTCTCTAATCTTTTTAAAACAGATCAGATTAGCGTGCTTTTAGATTCTACAGTGTCTGAACGGGGATTGACGAGCGTAGCTTGTAGGGGGCAGAGCCCCCTAGTATATATATATATATATATATATGTTTAAGAACCTAAATTGTCTAAACAATATATCGTTAGGAAAAAAATGGTTGCTAGACAAATAGCTTTAAATACAGCTTTTTTTTTACAATGTTCTAACATTTTGCGAATTTTAATAATGCCTTATGTTTATTCCATTATATTGAATTACTAATATCTAAAAAATAATTTAAAACAGAATCATGGTCCTTTATAATATAATGCTGCTCCATAAAACAAAACAACTCTAATTATATTTTTACTTAGATTGCATGTTTAATTTCTATATTTACATATTTAAAATATATGCATATGCTTAAGAACCTAAACTACCTAAATTTTTAAATTGGTCAAAAGAAATTTATAACCATTTTTATTTTATGTTGAAATTAAGTTCCTGTAATTTAACATCAAAATCTTTATGAACCCACCATAGTGACTAAGTATGCTACAAAGACTCCCCAAATTGCAAAATTTTGTCTTAAGAATCATTAATATAACAAAAGTCATTTATTGCAACTACCCTTTATATATAAAATCCGAATGAAACGAATTTATGAAATGATTTTAAGAAACGATTGTTCAAACGACTGATTGTGTTTCACGGCTATATCTCCTAAAATATGGAAGGTTTGGCGGTGAAATTAACATAAATTATTCCTATCAATTCACAGGTGTCAAAACTGGTATTAGAGTTTTAAAATTTGAATTAGTCATTGAGATACTATTTTTTTATAATTTTAGTGACATTTCTGTAATGATGGCAACTAAATTACTTTTGTGGAAAAAGGGGGAGAACAGGGAAAAACTATAGGGTTTATTAGATTTCTGATTTTTCGTCATTTTTAAATTTAAATTTAAATTATCTTTTATTTCAATCATAGAGGAAAAATATTGAGTTTATTATGTTTTTCAGGAAAATTTGAAAAAAAATGATTGATTTGTTATTTGTCGTAATTTTCAAATTGAAATTGAAAAGAGGAATTATTAAAAATAGAAACAAAATTTTAAAATATGAGTGGACAGTATTTCTGTGACGTCACAAATGCTAAAATGGTGATTTTTTATAGCCTCGAACTGAAAAGAAGAATAGGATTAATTTCTTTATGGATTATTTGGTGGAAACAAATTCTAAAGTTTTTATATTATTTTAAGTATAAATGAAATTTTCTGTAATCGTCAGCTACGGTAAGTACAATGAGCAGTATTCCTGTTACGTCACAATTGGTAAAATGATGGTTTCTATAGCCTCGTATTTCGAAAGAGAGAATAGGGTCCATTAAATAATCACTTGTTAAAAGCAAAATATAGGGAAAATTACGACAAAATATTGTTAAATAAATATTAAAAAGTACCAAAACTTTAAAATGATAAAATTAATTACACTCGAAACGCGTTTAAAGGTGATTAATTTCGTCATATATAAAATTCCCAAATATTAAGTATCATCATTTTTAAAGTACCTGAAATAATTAAACTTTTACGCGTGAAGAACGTCTAATATATGTTTATTTTCTAAATATAATGTATTTCTTCTATTGTACTTTGGCAGGATTCCCGAATGTGATGTTATTTTTGTTTGAAAACTTTTCATGTTGTAAACAAAAAACCTTGCAGGTTCTTTGCTTAATTTAAACAAGTTGGAAATTGCTCGTCAAACGTGGCAAATGAGGTGCGTTCGTACTATAACTAGTTTTATAATTATTTTTTGCACCCCATATTGTACTGAATGTATATTTTTTTTTTGCGCTTCATAAGTGCATAGTCTGTAACGTCATTAAAATGCACTTGCAATAATTTTTTACCATTGGACGTAATGTAAAGAAAAAATTTGACTGTCCCTGTAATTAAACTATACATCCGATTTTCATAAAATTTGAAATGGCTCAACAAAATTTTGCAACAATTATATATTTAAAATTTCAGACCATTCGGAAGGCTTTAACATCATTAAAATGCACATGCAATAATTTTTTACCATTGGCCGTAATGTAAAGAAAAACGTTTGACTGCCCCTGTAATTAAACTATACATCAGATTTACATAAAATTTGAAATGGCTCGACAAAATTTTGAAACAATTATATATTTAAAATTTCAGACCATTCGGAAGGCTGTAACATCATTAAAATGCACTTGAAATATTTTTTTACCATTGGCCGTAATGTAAAGAAAAACTTTTGACTGTCCCTGTAATTAAACTATACATCCGATTTTCATAAAATTTGAAATGGCTCGACAAAATTTTGCAACAATCATATATTTAAAATTTCAGACCATTCGGTTGGGTAGTTTTTGCTCTGTTACATGCGGACAGACAGACAGACAGACAGACGGACGGACGGACGGACTGAACGACGACTATAGATGCTACGTATTTATATAATTACGAACGCACCTAAAAACAAAAAAAAGCTTTATAATGCTTGCCACAAGATTGTGTGCCCATGAAGACAATTCAATCTAATAGCTGCGGTAGCAGATTTATGTGAGTGAGAGATGCGAAGTTGGCATCGTCCTCGTGGCTTAATGGTAGATCACTGGAGCGCTATTCCAGGGGTTCGATTCCCGGCTTGTACATTTTCCCTCTGTTGGTTTACGCTTAGTTAGCAAAGTGATGATAATTCACGTCTTTAATATTCAAATGCTTTATATTTCCATGAATATTCGTAATTATTTTACACAAATAAACACAAATGTTTTACGAGATTTACGTAGTCACATGGTACATCTACAGCTCACTTTGAGGGATTTATTTTGTAGGGTGACAAGGAAAAATTATTTTTTTTATTTAATTATTTTTTAATGTCGTAAATGCCATCGGGATTAAACTTTAACTAAAAGATCTATATCAGTAAACAATAAGTAATTCTTTATAATTGTAAGTTCCGGGAGGATTCGACCGTTACTTCTCTAGATATTCTACAAAAGGTAAAACATGGAAAGTGTTTGGTGACTTTTAAGCACATAGTGAATCAATCTAACATATTTTAAACGAACACCAGTTTTCCTGTCCAACATTTGTATTTATAAATTTCTTTATAATTTAAACGAAGCATGCATTTAATCTCTACAACATTTATCTAGTCTTACATGAAAGACCTGCTAAGATATAGCATGAAATATTTTAATGGTACATTCGAAACGTAAATATCTCAAATGCATATGCTTCAGTAACTGAACTATCGGTATTTTATATTAATCTACATTCACAAATAATAATGCCGCATAAATTTATAATAGTCATTATTCTTAGTTTTGAGGGGAAATTATAAATAAGCATCTCAGCTGTAGGATCGATAATATAATTTCAAGCAAATTATGTGTACATCTGACATGTGAAGCGAAAATGTTAAACTTTAACGTACTTTCATTGATTTCAATTTTGGTAAATGACTATAATAATTTTAGTGTCACAATTTAAGCTTCGGGGTGTTTGGAAATTGATTATGCATTATAACCATTATGCTAAGTTATTATTGAAACACAACACTTTTCATATGTAATACATAAACGTTTATATTTTCAAAAATATCTAAGTGTAAGAAAAAATATTTGAAATTACACAAAATATCATTTTAGAAACTAACATAACTTTGCTAACGAAATTATAAACCAATCCTTTAATTAAACTGTTGTAAAATACATACATTAGATTTAAAATGTATTTAATTGTCCATTTAATTTTAAAAATCATCCTACAGGTATAAAATATAATATACAATTATCATTTAACGATGATTTCCTTGTGAAAAAAAAATTGTATTAAAAATGAAATTATCCACCTGAATATTATTAAAGCGTAAAATTCTTTCATCTTAAAAAACCCTGCAGGTTTGATATGGAAATTCCTTTTTAAAAAATAAAAGTAAGTAGAATATCCTAGGAAAAAATTTTAATAATTCTTTTAACATTTGTTTTGTAATTTTTAATTAATTAAACATTGATGAAAACGTGTTTTTACCTTCTAATAATATATATATATTTCCTTTCTTTTGTAGACGACGCATTATACATTAATTAAGGCAAATTCTTTCAATAGAAATATTAATGACTTCTGAAAAACAAAGGAAAGAACAACTATAATTTACACTAACGTTACTTGACAAATAATTTATAATAGTAAAATTTCATAAGAAATATATTCTATTAGCATTTTTCCTCTAACTAACATACTATTTTTCTCAGAAATTTATTTTGTTTCTAAGTAGCATTTTATTTTTCTATTAAATTGACTTGTCATGTCGGAATATATTTTTAGGTAGCTTTCTTTACAAAAAGCTACCTATTGCAGCCGTTCGGAGGAAAGCGATTAAAAAAAAATTTGGTATATTTTCATCGATCATGACCCACAGACCCAGAAACCACCCTCCGTTCAAAATTGATATATATGTATATATATATATATATATATATATATGTATATATATATATATATATATATATATATCTGACCTATGTCACACTGTAACTCTCGTATTTATGAACCGATTTGGATGTAATTCGGTGTGTACATAGTACATACCAATGTCTCGACCGAGTTCGTTGGCCAGCTTCATCCGCCATTTTGTTTCAAAAAGGCGGCCATTTAAAAATTTAAAAAAAATTAAAATTTGAAATGTGGTACCAAAAAATTGAAAATGGAAAAATATTTTTTTCTTGTGTATTTGACCTTTATACAAAGACTCCGTAGCAGTTTTTGTTTCGTCTATATCTTAAAAAAATGGCTGAGTTATAGCATTTTGAGTTTCTAGCGAAGCTGACATATTAAAACGTCCTGAAATTTGTCACGCCATAAAAGGCGTATTTATGAACCGATTTGGATGTAACTTCTTTTATACATAGTACAGACCAATGTCTCGACCGAGTTCGTTGGCCAGCTTCATCCGCCATTTTGTTTCAAAAAGGCGGCCATTTAAAATTTTAAGAAAAAATTAAATTTGAAATGTGGTACCAAAAAATTGAAAATTGAAAAAAATATTTTTTTCTTATGTGTTTGACCTCGATAAAAAGACTCGGGAGCAGTTTTTGTTTCGTCTATATCTTAAAAAATGGCTGAGTTATAGCATTTTGAATTTCTAGTGTGGCTGACATTTTGAAACGCCCTGACTTTTGCCACGTGATAACAGACGTATTTATGAACCGATTTGGATGTACCTTGGTGTGTACATAGTACATACAAATAACTCAACCGAGTTCGTTGGCCAGCTTCATCCGCCATCTTGTTTCAAAATGGCGGCCATTTAAAAAAAAATTTAAAAAAACTAAATTTAAAATGAGATACCAAAAAATTGGAAAATGAAAAAGAGTTTTTTCGTATGTGTTTGACCTTAATACAAAGATTCCGGAACAGGTTTTGTTTCGTCTATATCTAAAAAAATGGCTGAGTTATAACATTTTGAATTGCTATTGTGGCTGACATTTTAAAACGACCTGATTTTTGTCACGCGATAACAGGCGTATTTATGAACCGATTTGAATGTAACTTGGTCTGTACATAGTACATACCAATGTCTCAACCGAGTTCGTTGGCCAGCTTCATTCGCCATCTTGTTTCAAAAGGGTTGCCATTTAAAAAAAAAATGTAATTTAAAATTTAAAATAAGGTATTAAAAATTGGAAAATGAAAAAAAAAATTTTTATGTGTTTGGCCTTGATACAAAGATTCTGGAGCAGTTTTTGTTTCTGAAAATTTGTTCATTTGTTTATATCTTAAAAAGTGGTTGAATTATAGCGCTTTGAATTTCTATCATGGCTAACACTTTGAAACGATCTTGTATTTGTTTCGCGATACCACACGTATTCGCCTATTTCGATGGAAGAAGGCATGTGGATAGTATACATCAATAGCTCGACCAAGTTCGCTGGCCAGCTTCATCAGCCATCTTGTTTCAAAATGGCGGCCATTAAATTAAAAAATATATTTATTTAAAGTGAGGTGCAAAAAAATTAGAAATTGAAAAAGGTTTCTTTGTTAAGTATTTGACCTTGATATAAGGATTCAGGAGCATTTTTTGTTTGTCTTTATCTTAAAAAATGGCTCAGATATAGCAGTTTCAATTTCTAACGTGGGTGACATTTTGAAAAATCTGATTTTTTGCCTGCGACAGCACTCGTATATATCAACCGATTACTATGTGAGTGAGCATGTGCACAGCAATTACTAAGGTCTCGACCAAGTTCACTGGTTAGCCTCATCCACCATGTTGTCTTAAAATGGCAGGCACTTTAAGAAATCGCCGAATTTGGCAGCCAAATATAAGTTACTTTAAATAAAAGGTGCTTGCATAAAGCTGACTAATTTCGCGAAATTCTCGTTCATAATGATTTAGTATTGATAAAAATTAGTATTGAATCTCCTACATTTGGTTTCCACTTAATTGAGCTTCGTGTGTTTGAATAATATAAGTTGGCTTTTTTAAAATAAGGAATATGAAAGTTACCTCTTCCTCCCGGCACTGGCCGGAAGGACTTTTTTAATATATAGCCACACTGTCATTTTGAAAATTATTTTGAAAACAATATTTTACGCATTTAAAATTAAACACTAGGAGCTACTCCTTTTTGTATTATTATTATATATATTTTATCATAAAATCTATACCATATAAGTTTTATCGAAAACTCAACTGTATGCATATAAAAAAAAAATAAATAAATATATCATTTTATAACATTTGCCTGCACTTTCCTTCTTTTATATAAATAAAAACAAAATACATTAGAGTATTCCAAAATTTAAATAATGTATTTTGTGAAAAATACACATTTTAAACTCCAATTTAAATCAACCAGTAGAGCATTTTCAATCGTATCTGAAATTTCGTTTTAAATTTCAAAGATTTTTAGTACTTACACCTGTAATTTACATACAGATGAAAATATCTTGCTTTTTAAACAGTATTATTCCTTAAAGAAGAGTTGTTTAAAATTAAGCTAACAATGAAAGCACTCTAAAAACATTGGGATTGAGAAGTCACATTTTCCCCTTTCCGACTGTTTTTTAACAAAAATAGAACGTAAGATAAAGGTATGCCAATCTCTTAAATCTTTACTTTGTTTCATAAAAGATAATATTGATAAGGTTAATTTAAACGTTTTTTACGAAACCATTTCAATGACGGTACAAAGGATAATTAATTTATTTATCTACTAATTTATTTGATCACTTAGGTAGCTCAAATGTTGTTTTTATGAATTAACAAAGAAACGTGTATAAACACTCGCGTATATTAGTATTTATATGTATATAAATTCTTGGCATACATCTATATATATATTACAAACTATAATTTTATGATGAGTTTGATATTTTTAAGTTGTTTTTATGAGTTAACAAAGAAACATGCATAAACACTCACGTATATTAGTATTTATATGTATATAAATTTTACGCATACATCTATATACATAGCTGCCAACTTGTACGGATTTTTGCTACCACTAAAATTTAACAGAAATTTCTGCCTTATTTAATTATCACCATTCAGTGAATTTCGGCGATTGAATTAGGCAAAATTTTCTATTCAATTTTAGTGGTAGCAAAAATCCGTACAAGTTGGCAGCTATGTATATATATTACAAACTATAATTTTAAGAAATATTAAAGGTTGTTTTTGAGTAATGTAAAATCCATTATATAATTTGTAAATAATATTTTTCCATTGTTAATCTGGATGTAACTAGATTAGAGTGACTTATTGTTCCGGCTAATTCAAAAATCACCTACTTAGCTAGGTCATACGCCATTTGGACTCTGTAATTTCAAACTGAAAATAAATAAGTTTTAGATCATTAAATTTTTCAACAAATTATGAGCTACTTTTTCCGTAACAGATTGTACTATCTAGACCTTTTGAGGAGACGGGCGTAAATTTAGGTGGCCCAGTTATAACAAATCCTCCTTTAAAACAATCAAACATAACACTAAAATTATTCATTACTATATTTATATGTTTTTATATGAAAAAGTTCATTTCGAAATTGTTTCAAACTTGCTTACTTGACCAGACAAGCATTTTTAACTTATTTAAGAAGATTTATCGCCAGACGATAAAAACCATGTCTCATATGGAATGACAATGCCACAAATTTTACGGGTACTTGTAATCTTTTGAAATCTATCTATCAAGTTTGTGCTTCTGAAAAATTCAGCGATTTAGTGCTGAAAAACAAATACAATAGAATTTCAGAGCCCTTGCATCTCCACATTTCCGCGATTGTGAGAATCGAATATAAAAGCCATGAGTCAAATCCTCTTGAAGATAACTAAATTCTTTATCTTAAATATTGAAAAACTGACAACACTTGTGGCGCAAATCGAAGCAATTATGAATTCACGTCCATTGATTCTCTTGTCTGCAGAAATTAGTGCTTTACAACACATCCTTATTTGAAGTTCTCTTTTAAATATCCCGGAAAATAGTGCTGTTTTAGATTATTTACATTTTTCTTCTAGATGTACACTAGTTCAAAGGTTAAAAAGTCCTTCCGGCCAGTGCCGGGAGGAAGAGGTAGCTTTCATAATCCTTATTTAAAAAAAGCCAACTTATATCATGCAAACACACGAAGCTCAATTTAATGGAAACCGAATATAGGAGATTCAATACTAATTTTTATCAATATAATGAATGAGAATTTCGCGAAATTAGTCAGCTTTATCCAAGCTGCTTTTCTTTAAAGTAACTTATATTTGGCTGCCAAATTCGGCAATTTCTTAAAGTGCCTGTCATTTTAAGACAACATGGTGGATGAGGCTAAGCAGTGAACTTGGTCGAGACCTTAGTAATTGCTGTGCACATGCTCACTCACATCGGAATCGGTTAATATATAGGAGTGCTGTCGCATGCAAAAAATCCGATTTTTCAAAATGTCACAAACAATAGAAATTGAAACTGCTATATCTGAGCCATTTTTTAAGGTAAAGACAAACCAAAAAGGCTCCTGAATCCTTATATCAAGATCAAATACTTAAGAAAGAAACCTTTTTCAATTTCTAATTTTTTTTGCACCTCACTTTAAATATATATATATTTTTTAATTTAATGGCCGCCATTTTGAAACAAGATGGCTGATGAATCTGGCCAGCGAACTTAGTCGAGGTGTTGATGTATACTATCCACATGCCTTCTTACATCGAAATAGGCGAATACGTGTGTTATCGCGTGACAAATACAAGATCGTTTCAAAATGTTAGCCATGCTAGAAATTCAAAGTGCTGTAAATCAACCATTTTTTAAGATATCAACAAAAGAACAAATTTTCAGAAACAAAAACTGCTCCGGAATCTTTGTATCAAGGCCAAATACATAAAAAAAATCTTTTTCATTTTCCAATTTTTTAATACCTCATTTTGAATTTTAAATTTATTTTTTTTAAATGGCAACCCTATTGAAACAAGATGGCGAATGATGCTGGCCAACGAGCTCGGTCGAGACATTGGTATGTACTATGTACAGACCAAGTTACATCCAAATAGGTTCATAAATACGCCTGTTATCGCGTGACAAAAATCAGGTCGTTTTAAAATGTCAGCCACAAGAGAAATTCAAAATGCTATTACTCAGCCATTTTTTTTTAGATATAGACGAAAGAAAAACTGTTCCGGAATCTTTGTATTAAGGTCAAACACATACAAAAAAAATCTTTTTCATTTTCCAATTTTTTGGTATCTCATTTAAATTTTTTTATTTTTTTATTTTTTTAAATGGCCGCCATTTTGAAACAAGATGGCAGATGAAGCTGGCCAATGAACTCGGTCGAGATATTTGTATGTACTATGTACACACCAAGGTACATCCAAGTCAGTTCATAAATACGCCTGTTATTACGTGAGAAAAATCAGGACGTTTCAAAATGTCAGCCACGCTAGAAATTCAAAATGCTATAACTCAGCCATTTCTTAAGATATAGACGAAACAAAAACTGCTCCCGAATCTTTTTATCAAGGTCAAACACATAAGAAGAAAATATTTTTTCAATTTTCAATTTTTGGTAGCACATTTCAAATTTAAATTTTTCTTAAAAATTTAAATGGCCGCCATTTTTAAACAAGATGGCGGGTGAAGCTGGCCAACGAACCCGGTCGAGACATTGGTATGTACTATGTATAAACGAAGTTACATCAAAATCGGTTCATAAATACGCCTTTTATCGCGTGACAAAATTCAGGACGTTTCAAAATGTCAGCCACGCTAGAAATTCAAAATGCTATAACTCAGCCATTTTTTAAGATATAGACGAAACAAAAACTGCTCCGAAATCTTTGTATAAAGGTCAAATACATAAGAAAAAAATATTTTTCCATTTTCAATTTTTTGGTACCACATTTCAAATTTTAAATTTTTAAAAAAAATTTAAATGGCCGCCATTTTGAAACAAAAAGGGGGATGAAGCTGGCCAACGAACTCGGTCGAGAGATTGGTATGTACTATGTACACACCGAATTACATCCAAATCGGTTCATAAATACGCCTTTTATCGCGTGACAAAATTCAGGACGTTTCAAAATGTCAGCCACGCTAGAAATTCAAAATGCTATAACTCAGCCATTTTTTAAGATATAGACGAAACAAAAACTGATCCGGAATCTTTGTATAAAGGTCAAATACATAAGAAAAAAATATTTTTCCATTTTTAATTTTTTGGTACCACATTTGAAGTTTTAAATTTTTTTAAAAATTTTAAATGGCCGCCATTTTGAAACAAAACGACGGATGAAGCTGGCCAACGAACTCGGTCGAGACATTGGTATGTACTATGTACACACCGAATTACATCGAAATCGGTTCATAATTACGGGAGTTACAGTGTGACATAGGTCAGATATATATATATATATATATATATATATATATATATATATATATATATATATATAAATTTTGAACGGAGGGTGGTTTCGGGGTCTGGTGGTCATGATCGATGAAAATATACCAAAATTTTATGAAATCGCTTTCCTCCGAACGGCTGCAATAGGTAGCTTTTTTTGTAAAGAAAGCTACCTAAAATGCAAATTTTGGAAACGGTGGAGCCGAGAATATTTAAATTGATTGCAACTCCGCAATAAATGGACAAATTTCTCGCAAAATTTTTTAGTTGGTGAATTTTTGTTATTGAAAAGAAAGAGTATGACAAGTTTATACAACTGAAACTCGATAGAATTGTGAAAACAAATAAATATGATGATGGACTTGTCTGTGTCATCTTTCTCAAAACCTTCACTGACTTATTAGGTAGAAATATTACCAGAGTAGTACATTTGCCCTTTCATGATAATGCTGTACAGCCACCCAACGCCGGGCGCCATGTTCTGGCTAATTCAAAAACCACCTAGCTAACCAGCGCATGCGATATTTGAAATCTCTGGACTAAACATAAGTAGTTTTTTGTTGATATATAGAATTCTGAGATGTAGTATGCGTCGCTATGGCGATAATACCTTTTTTACGAACCTATTTTATTATTAAATGTGTGTTTGTGCAGTAAAGGTTATATGTCATCTGCAGATTAATAACGCTGAACTACTTAATAAGATACTAAATTAATTTGAACATATACAGGGTGATTCATAAAAGATGGGCAGAACTTTAAGGGGTTATAGTACACTTAAAGACAAATAATATTAAATAGGAGACTAAGGGCCCCAGACGTATTCCCAAGGAGATAGGGGGCATTAAAGTTTAGGGTCCGAAATTTCAAATGATTATAAAACATGGAAAAATTGGTCGATTCGTTTGCGGTTTTTGCAAAAAATTTTCTTTATGCCAGTATTTTCTTGAAATAAAATTTTAAAGTTCAATTTCAAAAAATGCCGACAGGGGGCGCTTTAGACTTTGGAGTAACAAACAACTATTTTTTAACGTTATTTTTTGTATTTCTTTAAATGATTTCGAAAGCTTAGACTTAAACTTAAATTTTGATCTAAAAATCTGAGTCCTAACGAGTAGTTAAGTAGCGTAAACTGAAATTTGAAATTTGAAACCCTTCTCTCCCCAGAACAAAAATCAGTTATTCCCGATCTTTGTGTTGTAGATTAGGCTCTAACTACTGCCGCGTTTTGCTAAAATTATTCTTTATGTCAGTATTTTCTTGAAAATAAATTTTAAAGAAAATTTTCAAAAAATTCCGATAGAGGGCGCTTTAGACTTTGGAGTAACGAACAACTATTTTATACCGTTATTTTTTGTGTCTCATTAAATGCTTTCTAAAGCTTAGACTTAAATTTTCAGCCCAAAATCTGAATCGTTAGACGTGGTTAAGTTTCTGGGGAGAGGGGTTTGAAATTTCTACTCCTGAGCACAGTTCAGTTTACCATGTCCACACATTGTGTGCTGTGATACGAGGTAAAAAGACACAAATTAGGATTATGTTACCAAAGCATATTTATTAACATGTAATTACAATAAATGTTCAAAATTGTGACCACCAGAGGTTATGCACGCAGAACAACGGCGAAGAATGGAACGGCAAACATTCGCGAAAACATCAGGCTTTTCGAGCACTTCCCCTACAGCGGCGGAAAGTCTGGCGAACAGTTCCTCGGGGTTTCAATGGGTGTCTCATACATAAGAGCCTTCAATCGTCCCCAAAAAAAGAAATCGAGGGGTGAAAGATCTGGCGAGCGAGCAGGCCAAGCAACAGGACCACCTCGACCAATCCATCTGTTCGGAAATGTGATGTCCAGATAGTTGCGGACGTCTCGTACGTAATGGGCTGGCGCTCCATCGTGCTGGACCACATGACCCGCCGGATGCGTGGAGGAACAACGTTTAACAGGTCTGGCAGCACATGTTGCAGAAATGTGAGGTATGTTTTACCGTTGAGGCGTTCAGGAAGAAGGTACGGTCCGATTAGGTGGTCTCCGAGGATTCCTGCCCAAACATTGATGGAAAAGCGTCTCTGATGAGCATGTGGATACGTAGCATGTGGATTGACATCCGCCCATACATGTGCATTGTGTGTGTTAAATGTACCTTCACGTGTGAAGGTACATTCATCGGTGAAAAGCACAGTTCGTCCAAAATGTGGATTTAGGGCGTTCTGCTGCAGAAACCAGCGGGCGAATTCAATACGATTTGGATAATCCCCTGGAGACAGTTTCTGGACTCGTTGCACATGAAACGGGAGCAAATGTTCATCCTTCAGTACCCTCCAAGTCATGGACTGTGAGGTATCCACCTGCCTAGCCACTGTTCGTGTACTTGTACTTGGCTGCGCCGCTACTACATCCAGAATGGCTTCTGCAACAACTACTGATTCGTCCTTTTTTGCACGACCTGCATTCGACCGGGAAGCGAGAAATGATCCCGTCTCACACAACTGTCTGTGCAAGCGCTCGAAAGTTTTGCGGTTAGGCAACCGCCTGTTGGGAAATCGCTCTCTGTACATTCGTTGTGCCTCTGCACCATTTCCATCTGCCGCTCCGTAAATTAAATGCATCTCAGCCTTTTCTTTATTCGTGAAGGGCACCATCTTCCGATTCATTACTACAGCGACTTACACTTGACTCATCGTTCAGTGGTTTTTATGCCTGAATCGTGTCGAAATTTTGCATACGTGTTCTTCTTCTTCCCCATTTGACATTTGCATACTTTCTGTTTCCTTCTTCACCCGGTGACTAGCGTCAGGAATGGAGCTTTAACGTTTGCATGAGCGACGTTTCCAACTGTGCCAGTGCCTTTATGAGTGAATTCCGACTATGCAGTCCTTGACGAAAGTTGTATTTTTGCCTCGTATCACAGCACAGAATCGTTGGGCATGGTTAAGTAGTGCAAACTGAACTATGTTCAGAAGTTGAAATTTGAACCCCCTCCCCTCGCTACTGAACCAGCTCAGCGATTCAGATTTTGAGCTGAAAATTTAAGTTTAAGTCTAAGCTTTAGAAAGCATTTAATGAGACACAAAAAATAACGGTATAAAATAGTTGTTCGTTACTCCAAAGTCTAAAGCGCCCTCTATCGGAATTTTTTGAAAATTTTCTTTAAAATTTATTTTCAAGAAAATACTGACATAAAGAACAATTTTAGCAAAACGCGGCAGTAGTTAGAGCCTAATCTACGACACAAAGATCGGGAATAACTGATTTTTGTTCTGGGGGGAGAAGGGTTTCAAATTTCAAATTTCAGTTTATGCTACTTAACTACTCGTTAGGACTCAGATTTTTAGATCAAAATTTAAGTTTAAGTCTAAGCTTTCGAAATCATTTAAAGAAATACAAAAAATAACGTTAAAAAATAGTTGTTTGTTACTCCAAAGTCTAAAGCGCCCCCTATCGGCATTTTTTGAAATTGAACTTTAAAATTTTATTTCAAGAAAATACTGGCATAAAGAAATTTTTTTGCAAAAACCGCAAACGAATCGACCAATTTTTCCATGTTTTATAATCATTTGAAATTTCGGACCCTAAACTTTAATGCCCCCTATCTCCTTGGGAATACGTCTGGAACCCTTAGTCTCCTATTTAATATTATTTGTCTTTAAGTGTACTATAACCCCTTAAAGTTCTGCCCATCTTTTATGAATCACCCTGTATATTTTGATCATTTGATTAGACACTTACGAATATCACGAAACAAAAATATTCATATTATCAATTACACGGAATATAATATGAGGATTTTTGTTAAAAAAGCTTTGAGTAATTAGCTCATTTTTTCATGCATGCAAATACTGTGACAAAATTAAACATGCACTTGGATGAATGTGATCTCTATTTTTGTTAAAACACAACTTCAGAAATTTGGAAAAAAAATAGCAATACTCTTGAAACATCAAATAATTTACTTTAAATAAGATTTAAATTTAATTTCTAATTTTGTAAAAGCATTACATAGTTAAAATCATTGATGCTATTTTTACACTTTTTAAAACCATTTCCATAATATTTATTAACTATTGACACACACAATCACTTTTATCAGTCTGTAAATGAATTTGAACCGTTATTTTTAATCTTTTCAGCAGTAGTTTATATAAAAGATTTCCGTAGTTGATATTGAATTACTAAACTTGTTTTTTCTTCTATCTTAATTATTAATTTAAATTATAATAAATTAATATTTTAATTACCTATAATTTCAAATATTAAAGTCTAATTTTACAATAAAAACAAAGGTCTGGAATAACCTAAAATATGTAAGAATTATTTAAAATTCCTTACAGTATTATCAGATTGAAGAAGTTAAATTTCGCTGTAGCTTGATCTGGAACCGCTTGCTCAGAATATTTATATAACTTTGAAAATGTTTCTTTAATGAATAGAACCTGATAATAAGTATTATTTTTTTTTTCAGAAATTAAACAGTTATTACAATAAAATTCGTATTAAGTACTAACATTAGGATATCTGTAAAAATTATCATTATGTCTTCAACGTTAATTCGATATTCGAATTTAATTTTCTCTAGCAATACACGCTGCTTTAAATATGCAATAAATATAAGACAATTACATACCTATATATATATTTTAATAGATAAAGAATTATTGCTCTGTTACAAAAGCTCCTAAAATAATAGTAGAAACATATATTACGTAAAAAAAAATATATACTGAAAGTTTTAAAAATAATTGTGAAAGGATCATGCAGTTGTAAATTTATTTATTTCGAAATATAATAAGCTGATAGGTACTAATTTTCGGTAATAACCAACCATACATAAATCTAAAATCGATGTTTTAGAAATAACAATTGCCTCACCCATACAGCATACGCATCAAAACATAATACTCCAGTTAAACTGAAGAGCTGATTCGAGACTGTTACTAAATTCCTCGTTAAGAAATGTATTAAATTATATGTCGCAGAACATAATAGACTGATACATATGTTTTCATGACTGCATTCCAACTAAAACTATACATACACTGTAAAATTAAAATTGTGATTTTTCCGGAACATTAAGTTGCAAATTTTCAAGCAAAGATGCTGTCAAAGCGGACCTTTTGTTGTAAGTTGCAATGATTTCCCCCTCACGTTATGTTGCAATTTTACAAGCACCGATACTGTGAAAGCGAATTCAATCAATAAGTGAAGTAAAAATCGAATGTCACGTGCACCTCGCATCCAATAAAAATGCGTTTTTCGCCAGATTTGAGAAACTTTACAACAACCTTAAAGACAGGAGCTTTTAAATTTTATAGCCCTTAAAGACAGCAGCTTTTAAACTTTACAGCAACTGTGTTGGCAGCCAAGGTGCTAGCACATTTTTTTCTTTTGTAAAACACAGATTTTTTTTTTAACAGTATCCAGTTATGTGTACAGTTACAAATCGAGCTTCAGTGTTTATAGAGTCGGTTCATAATTTCCAATATTCGCAATGTTGGTAGGTTTTATACAACGTGTTCATTCTATACATTTTTAACTCAAAAATATCAATTTCAGCTATTGTTACACATTTAAAGATTAACTGAAACATAAAATCATGCCTATGGAGCCAGGGTTCTTTTTTAACATTTGCCAGGAAAGTTGAAAAGTGTTTATGCATTTGGTTTGTCTGTCCGTCTGTCTACGCCCTAATTCACGACATATACATGGATTTCCATGCAATTAAAAATGCTAATGATGCTTCTTACCACGGCATGTTCGATATTGTATATGAAGTGCGTAGCAGTAATAGTTTATTTACAGGGCACTCAAAAGAATTCTGTTACATTATGGTCAATAGGAGAAAATCGTTTGCAGAGCATTTTAATGACATAATGCTATTTCAAATGTTTTGATACAAATCACTGAATTTCTCTACAAGATTATTATAATAGAATACGATAAACTAAACAAAGTACTTTAAAATTAGTTTACTGACAAAGGCATTGAAACATTTAAGCTTATTTTAAAACTTTCCAACAAAGCTGAAAAGTGTTTATGCATTCGGTTTGTTTGTCTGTCTGTCTGTATATTCGTCTGTCTGTCTGTTTATCTGTCTGTCTGTCTGTCTGTCTGTCCACCCTCTCAATCCAGTCAATATGCTCGGATTTTCATGCGATTGATAACCATTACTTCGGATCACCATGGCATGTTTGGTATTGCATATGAAGTAAGTTCATTTACAGGGGGAAATAATTCCATTACATTATGGTATATGGAAAAATCATTTGCAGAGTATTATACTGACATTACGATATTCTAAATGAATTTAAACCGATATAAATCACTAAATTTCACTACAATACAAGATGGTTAGAAAGGAATAGGCATTCATTTACAAGGGCACTCAAAAGTAATCGAATATAGTGCTGTCTTTGAGCAATAATTGCTGGACGTGCGTTTTAAATTTCGTTTTCAAACCCTTATTTTTAACATGTTACTCGTTGTATAGAAATACTATGCCTCGCATACATTGCTGCTCAAAAGAATTCACGTACTCCTTATTAGCCAAATTTACTAAAGCTGAAATTTGAACTGATATATGTTTATTTCTTGACTGAACTAAATTTTGGCATGCATGTAGTAAATAGATACAAATATACATATCATAAACAGGGCTGCTCAAAGAAGCGGATGATTTCCCGATTGTGGAGGGGAACTGCTCACATTGAGAGTTCAAATGTGTTATGCGTTTCCCAAATGATTCTATTATCCCATTATATTTCAAGTTACGGAAGTGTGAAGTTTTGCAATATTATTGAGAATGAGTTGAAAAGTGTTTCATAATCTATGATGGACGAATGATTTTTTTTTTCTGGTTTAAGTACATTGTAATAAATTATCTATAGTCCCATTTCTTAGCAATAAGTGATTTTTCAATGAAACTATCACACGTATTTGCGTGGTATGGCGCCCTGAGAAATATTGATAGCGCACATATTTCTGTGTCAGGGTGGTCAATGAGTTGACACTATTTTTAGCGACGCCAAATTACACCTTTTAAAGTTTTGATTTACGTTTTTTTTTTTTTTTTTTTTTTTTTTTTTTCCTTTTTTTTTCTGCTAAAACGTATTCACTATAATAAATAGGATTTGTATTTAACTTATTAAAAGGCACCCACATAAAAAATCATTAATGACATTTATTAAGGTATATTTTAAACTAAATCAGAATTTCGAGTTGTAGATAAAGGTTAAATATCTAGGATTAGCTACGCTGTATTACAGACATTGATAAATGTTTTCATTAACAGATACTTTTATAAATAATGCAGAATAAAAAAGCACATTTTTATTGTTGCGAAATCAAGCAACTCCTCTTACCACTTACCCTTTGAAACAAGAACAAAAAACGCACCTGCAGTGTGTTACGTCAGACCTACTGCGCAAGAGCGGACAGAACTTGTTTTCCTTTTTTTCTGTGAGAATTGACTCAGATTTAGATTAGAACAGAAACTAGATATGAACGTAGAGAAAAGAGAATAACTTTTAAAAAAGAAAACTTTAATACTCGAATTGTAATATAATGTAAATAATTTCTGTTTGTGAGTGTCTAAGCAAGTTGTGTACGTCTTCAATAATGTTTAATGTAATACAGTTTTATTTACTTCGAAGATTCAAGACTTATTATTTGGATGTCGTCTTATTTATTGCATA
This sequence comes from Maratus speciosus, assembly GCA_963932465.1. Taxonomy (NCBI): domain Eukaryota; kingdom Metazoa; phylum Arthropoda; class Arachnida; order Araneae; family Salticidae; genus Maratus; species Maratus speciosus. The sequence continues at coordinate 520,404,102 of OZ010795.1, read as the reverse complement.
GAATCCCCGGCTATTTCTCCTTATGCGAAAGAAAGAACAGGTAGGACATTTAACTTTTATTTTATGATTGTATAAGTTGAAAGATTTTTATTACATAATAAGATTAATAAGAAAATTAGAAAAAGAGAATAAGATCAGTAGTAACATTTTGGCATCCCTTCCGGTGATATAACCTAATAATGAGATAAATAGAATAAGATATTAAGATATTAGAATAATTAGAAATTATTTATCAAGCTATTTAATTTGAAGAACTGAAAAATTATTGAGAACTGTTGAACATATAGAGAATTGTACTTTTTAATAGAATTTAGTTGTTGTTGTTATTAGTTCGCAATGGCTGAAAGTTTAGTTATCGCCAAAAAAGAAAGAGCTGTGCTACGTGAAATCATAAATAAGTTTATAAATAAAATAGAAGCTATTTTGAAAGAGGGAGAACCAGACATTTTCGATTTGGAAGAGGTAGTGGAACAGTTAAGTGTGACAGAAATGGAACTGACACGAGCAGACGGGGAAATTAAAAAATTGGTGCAAGAAGCACAATTAGATACAGAATTACAGGGCGCTCGCGAATTTAAAGAGAAAATTACGTCATGGCGCTTTAGAGCAAACAGAAAAATAAAAGAGTTAGATAAAAAGAAAACACGGGGATGATTGATTTTCTAAACGAGAAAATCCCTTAAAGGAAAACGTAAGCATTAAATTACCGCAAAAATAAACTAAATATCGCAAAATTTTCTGGGGATTTTGTTGAATGGCTTTCGTTTTGGTCAGCTTTTGAAACATCCATTCACAACAATGACACATTAGATCCAGTAGATAAATTTAACTATTTAAAAAGTTTTCTAGCCCCCATTCCATTAAAAAGTATAGATGGATTTTGTGTCACTGCAGAGAATTATTTAAAGGCCGTCGATATTTTGAAAGAAAGGTACGGGAATAAGGATATGTTAATTTCAGTACATACAAATAAACTTCTTAATTTAACTCCACTCAGACACTCGAATGACACCAAATCATTTCGAAAACTTTTTGATGAGATACAAACGAACATTAGAAGTCTAGAGTCGCTTAACATTTCATTAGACTCTTATGGAAGTTTATTATCCCCCATTTTATTTAAATTATTACCGAGAGACCTAGTTTTGGAATTTAATAAAACGCATGAAGACTCAATTAATGTCCAAGATTTAATATCGTTCTTACATAAGCAATTAATATCCAGAGAGAAAATGTATGCGTCATCACTGAATGAAATAAATGAAAAATCAACACAAAATAATTATGTTGCACAGTCATTTAGGAAAAATCCCTCCTTTCTCCCCCGAGTCAATAAATTTAATACGCAGAGTAATAAATTTGATTCTCCGAATAGAAAATTACCGTCAGCGAGTGATTTATTGGTTCAGAGCGAAAATGAGACTACTTGTGGATTTTCCTTTGGCAGGCACCAGACAAATAAATGTTTTAGCACTTGTAATTTACCGTTTGAAAAAAGACTTGATTTACTGAGAAAGAGGGGCCTTTGTTATATTTGTTTATCCCACGGACATATTGGGAAATACTGTGTATCGAAGGATTTATGCGGTATTTGTAATTCGAGACACGCCCAGATAATGTGTAATAAAGAAATAAATTCAAAAGAGAAATCTACTAATTCAGAGAGTAGCGATGTTACGAGACCAATGCTGTCAAATCAGGATATAATTTCTAATGTCTATTTACAAACTTTGATAGTGGAGATCCGTAATGATAATCAATCTTCCGAATTTATTCGTATCATTATAGATACTGGGAGTCACAATAGCTATATAACTAGATATGCTGCAAATAAATTGAAATTAAGGAAAATTCGATCAGAAACAATTAGACACGGACTATTCGGAGGGGTAGAAAAAACGAATAAACATAATCGCTATGAATTTACTATCAGTAATTTAGATCATAGTTTCCGATTTAAAATACAAGCTTTAGATGAAGGAAAAATTTGTTCAGGAGAAAATTTATGCCGCGATAGCGAAATGATAAAAATCTTAGAAAAAAAGGGAGTTCATCTGACCGATGTTCGTGAAAATAATCGACTATGTTTATATGAGAATAATCCGGAAGAAGTACACATTTTAATCGGCGCTGACATGGCGGCGAAATTATTCACAGATAATATAAAATATTTTCCTGATTTGGGTATAACAGCTTTTGAAACAAAGTTAGGCTGGCCAATTATGGGGAAAACAGAGGGTAATAGAAATGATTCAGAAAGTTCGTTGTCAGTTCTATCGCTGTCATTATTTACTTCAAATGCCAGTTTATCACAACTGTGGAACTTAGATACCTTGGGTATCACTAATGAAGATTATAAAAATAAAGACGATTTAGCAAGAGAGACTTATAACCATTTTCTTGAAACAGTCAAACGTGATGAAAGTGGCCGCTACGAAGTGACACTACCCTGGATTGTTGATAATTCAATTTTAGCGAGCAATCGCGTATTAGCCGAGAAACATTTGCGCAAGACAGAACAAAAACTTATCAAAACAAATAAGAAAATACAATATAAAGAAATTTTTCATTTGTGGAAGGATAATAATATTATAGAAGAAATTTCAGACGATAAGGAGAATAAAGTACATTTCTTACCCCACAGACCAGTAATTAAAGAAAATAGTGAAACGACGAAAATGCGTCCGGTTTTTAATGCCTCCGCACATAATGCAAACTCTCCTTCTTTAAACGACTGTCTCACAAAGGGACCTAATTTGATTGAAATAATTCCGAGTATTTTGAATCGTTTTCGTAAATACAAAATAGGTATTTCTTCAGATATTGAAAAGGCATTTCTCCAGATAAAAATCACAGAAAAAGATCGCGATTTTTTACGCTTTCTCTGGTTCGACTCCAAACATAATTTGAAAGTTTATAGACATTGTCACGTAGTCTTCGGACTCACTTCAAGCCCGTTTTTATTAATGGGTACACTAAACCATCTTTTAAGTCAAGTACCCGCACAGTGGGAAAATACAGCACGAATTTTGAAAGATTCATTTTACATTGACAATTCCATTACTAGTTTAAAATCGATTGCAGATACTGGAAAATTTATAACAGAATCACGGTGTATTTTATCATCAGCTCATTTTAATTTAAGATGTTGGCGATCAAATTTGCCTCAGGCCATGATCGATGTTTCTGAAGAAAATACAAAGTTAGCACCAGTTTTGGGATTGGTCTGGGACTTAGAGCAAGATAGATTAATGTGTAAAATAGAAGAAAAAATTGAAACGAAAGAACCACTCACAAAGAGAAAAATTTTATCGGTTACCCAAAAGATATTCGACCCCATAGGATTCTCCGCCCCGAGCACTCTTATTCCAAAATTAATTCTTCAGGAAACCTGGAAACAGAAATTGAAATGGGATGAAGAACTTCCTGAAAATTTAAGAAAACAGTTTGAGACCTGGTTAAAACAAATTAAGTTTTTACAAGAAATTCAAGTTCCACGTTGGTTGAATGTATCGCCCGAAAATGAAAATAACATTTCCTTGCATACCTTTTCCGATGCGAGTAGACACGCCTATGCCACTTGCGTGTATCTTAGATGTCAAACACAAGAAGGAGTTAAAGTTCAGTTAGTCAATGCTAGAAGTAGAGTAGCGCCCATTAAAGAACTCACAATTCCTCGACTGGAGCTACTCTCGTGCCTCATTGGAGCTAGACTCGCTAAAACTATCATGAGTGATCTTCAGTTAAAACCAGAGAAGACAATCTTTTGGAGCGATTCCTCAGCAGCTTTAGGGTGGATAAGAAGAGAACAATCTTGGGGTACATTTTTCCACAATAGAGTTTTAGAAATCAGAAGCCTTACCCAAGTTGAAGTTTGGCGACATTTACCAGGAAATTTAAATCCGGCAGACCTCCCATCCAGAGGATGTTCCTTTGAGCAATTGGAGAAATCACGATGGTGGGAGGGACCAGCTTGGCTGTATTTACCGGAAGATCAGTGGCCACAACCGGAAGAACACCCTGACGAGGATATAATAAATAAAGAAAGGAAAAAGACAATCCTAACACTTTTAGACAATGAAGACACTGATTTACACCGTTTTTATCGATATTTTTCCTCTTATAGAAAAAACATAAGAATGATTGCATTTATATATCGTTTTTATAACAACACAAGAAAGAAAGAAAAAATTTCATCACCTAACATCTCCGTTGAAGAATTTGAAAAAGCAGAAAAAATACTACTCAGATTAGTACAAAAGGAATCCTTTTCAGGAAACACAGATCCCAAATTAAGAGCCTTACGACCATTAGAAGATAAAAACGGACTTTTGAGAGCAAAAACAAATATAATCTGTAGACAAGACAAAGAAGATTTTCGTTATCCAGTAATTTTGCCCTCAAAACATCCTGTGGTACAGAAGTTAATTTTTGAAAAACATTTAGAAAATCATCACGCTGGAGTTAGCATACTAATGGCTCAACTTCGAGAAAATTTTTGGATTTTGAAATCAAGAAAGTATATCAGAAACGTCATTAGACAATGTGTTAAGTGTCAAAGATTCCAAACACCCAGAACAGAGGTCGAACCAGAAATCCCACCTGAAGACAGAATCAGAGATGCAGCTATATTTGAAGTGGTGGGAGTCGATTTAGCCGGTCCTCTATACCTTGCCGATGGTTCAAAGGTGTGGATAGCCTTATTCACCTGTTCTGTCTATCGAGCAGTACATTTGGAGTTGATAACATCTTTATCAGCTGAATGCTTTATGCAGTCCCTAAGAAGATTTATAGCACGGCGAGGCAGACCATATATAATTTACTCAGATAACGGAAAGAATTTTGTTGGCACTAACAGAGCCCTTTCTAGTGTGGATTGGCAAGCTATAAGTACATTGGCCTCCATTCAGAAGATCAGATGGAAATTCAACCCCCCTTCAGCCCCCTGGTGGGGAGGGTGGTGGGAACGCCTCGTGAGAACAGTAAAAGATATTTTAAGAAAAGTTTTGGGTCGCGCCTCATTAAATTACGAAGAACTGAGCACAATACTCTGTGACTGTAAAAATGTTGTCAATTCGAGACCGATAACATACATCTCCGAAGATAATCGCGATCCCGAACCTTTAACTCCACTGATGTTCCTTCAAGAACTGCCTACATCCGGTGTCCCAGATATAGATGCATTAGACTCCCAAGATCTTAACAGACGAGCAAGATATCGTCAAAGAATAAGAAATGATCTGCGATACCGATTTAGAACGGAGTACTTAGGACAGCTGCGGCAACAGTCTATGAAGAAGAATTCCAAACCTTTGCAAATAGGAGACATCGTTCTTCTGGAAGATACCAACAAAAGACGTCTTCACTGGCCTTTAGCCAAAATAATTGATATATTTCCCGGAAAAGACAAAATAGCAAGATTGACCAAAGTCCAAACAGAAAATGGCATTTTCCTCCGTCCTTTCCAACGCCTGTTTCCTTTGGAAATTGATGCAGCTAGCGATTCCCCATCAGATAACAGAATTCAGCAAAAAGTGAACTTTAATCTCCCTAATGAACAACGAAAGGTTACTCCAGAAATCGATCAGACTAGAAGCAGTGTAGAAAAGAGCCAACCCTGTGACAGAAATATCTCTCCTGTGTTTACCAGAAGTGGACGACTAGTGAAACCGCCTCTGAGACTCCAATCTGGACTTCTAAACTGTTGAGTTCCTCCCATGGATCACAACTCAAGGTGGCAGGATGTTGCGAAATCAAGCAACTCCTCTTACCACTTACCCTTTGAAACAAGAACAAAAAACGCACCTGCAGTGTGTTACGTCAGACCTACTGCGCAAGAGCGGACAGAACTTATTTTCCTTTTTTTCTGTGAGAATTGACTCAGATTTAGATTAGAACAGAAACTAGATATGAACGTAGAGAAAAGAGAATAACTTTTAAAAAAGAAAACTTTAATACTCGAATTGTAATATAATGTAAATAATTTTTGTTTGTGAGTGTCTAAGCAAGTTGTGTACGTCTTCAATAATGTTTAATGTAATACAGTTTTATTTACTTCGAAGATTCAAGACTTATTATTTGGATGTCGTTTTATTTATTGCATAGAATCCCCGGCTATTTCTCCTTATGCGAAAGAAAGAACAGGTAGGACATTTAACTTTTATTTTATGATTGTATAAGTTGAAAGCTTTTTATTACATAATAAGATTAATAAGAAAATTAGAAAAAGAGAATACGATCAGTAGTAACATTTATCAAAAATAACTTACGTCATTTCATGCTGGATATTGTATTGACATGTATCCATTCATAAATCTGTATCATTTATATCAGTTTGAAGACACTGTTAATATTAAATTTTGTCACCCTGTGTAATGAAATAACCTGTTAAATAGTTTAACTATCCTAGTGACTGTTTTAATCTAAAAATTACATAAAAAGTAACCGTAATTAGAAATCTCATATAAATGTCTCTTTTAAAACATGATATAGTCTTTACCTACTAGGACATTTTTTTTTATTAAAACTATTTTGACAAATTTCAAGTGTATTACAAATATTGCGCAACATAATTTACTATAAGGAATATATTAAATCAAACCTATGTATATTTTTTACTTTCTTCTATTTTTACAAGAAGAAAGTATTGGATTCGTGAAAGTTTTCGACTTCCGGTTTTTGACAGATTTATACGTTTTAGGGGCCAGAGATTCCGAAAAACATGTTTTTACAAAATGACTGTCTGTGAGTCTGTGTATCTGTATGTGACTCTGTCTGCCTGTATGTCTGTGACACAAATTTTGTGGGTGCTCTATCTCAAGAACTAATGCAGGGAATTTAATAAAAACTAGTTGGATGTGCCAATCCCAAAACTTTCTTCTATCTTATACATCATAATATTTCAAAACCTAGTTACACATGTTAATACTTCAATATTATTAGCTCAATACTATACCAACTTTGATTTTCATCTTAAATTTCTGCTCAAGTCAATTAAACGGACTAAAAACGAGATAATCTATATCATGATATTTGTTAAAATTATTAATTTTTCCTTATTCTGTCGTTATCAGCTGTTTGCGAATAGCCGGCATAGCAGGAAGCGAGTTCCCGCCGCTGCATGAGCCGCCGATGCACAATAGAACTACGAAAAATCAAGAAAAGTATACAAAAATCGCTAGCACGGAGCCCCTTTACCGCGCAATATTTCCAAATTCAAGGAGAACCTGTTGGCCAAAGCCAAAAACAAGCACAAACATTTTGGTTCAATTGTATGCATAATTTTATACGCTGTTCGATGGTACAATAATGAAAATGGCACACAGATCGGAATTATAGCGCCCCCTTCTTTCGGAATCTTTTCAAGTTCAGGGAGGACTTGTTTGCCATAGCCAGAAACATGCACAAAAAATTTGGTTCAGTTATATGGATAACTTCATACACTTTTCGATGGTACAATAATGAAAATGGTACAGACATCGCAATTATAGTGCCCCCTTCCGGCAGAATTTTTCCAAATTCAGGGAGGACCTTCGTGACATGACCAAAAATAAACACATAAAATTTGGTTCAATTCTATGCATAACTTCATACACTTTTCGGCGGTACAATATTCAAAATGGCACAAAAATTGTACAAAAATCGCTATTACAGCGCCCTCTACGAGCGATTTTTTTACAAATTAAGGGAGGACCTCCTTGCCATAGCCAAGAACTTAATTTTTTTTTTTGGTTCAATTCTATGCATAACTTCATACACTTTTCGATGGTGCAATATTCAAAATCGCACAAAAATCGCTATTACAGCACCCCCTACCGGCGATTTTTTTCCAAATTCAGGGAGGACCTGCTTGCCATAGCCAAAAACTTAAAATAAAAATTTGGTTTAATTCTATGCATAACTTCATACACTTTTGGACGGTACAATATTCAAAATCGTTATTACAGCGCCACCTACCGGCGAATTTTTTCCAAATTCAGGGAGGACCTGCTTGCCATAGCCAAAAACTTAAAATAAAAATTTGGTTCAATTCTATGCATAACTTCATACACTTTTCGATGGTAAAATATTCAAAATCGCACAAAAAACGCATTTACAGCGCCCCCTACCGGCGAATGTTTTCCAAATTCAGGGAGGACCTGCTTGTCATATCCAAAAACTTAAACTAAAAATTTTGTTCAATTCTATGCTTAACTCCATACATTTTGGATGGTACAATATTCAAAATCGCACAAAAATTGTTATATCAGCGCCCCCTACCGGCGAATCTTTTCCAAATTCCGGGAGGACCTGCTTGCCATAGCCGAAAACTTATAATAAAATTTTGGTTTAATTCTATACATAACTTCATACACTTTTTGATGGTACAATGGCGACAGACAGACGGACAGACGGACACACAGACAGACAGACATTTTCTATAAACATGTTTTTTGCAATCTCTGACCCCTAAAACATGCAAATCCGTCGAAAACCGGAAGTCAAAAAAAATTTCGATTACAATACTTTCTTCTATTGAAGATAGAAGAAAGTAAAAATATGTTCAGTTAGTTACTGATATAAATTTATGCTGATTAGTTTTACGTGCAAATCGCCAAAAAGGTGGCGCTGCTATGCTGCATTATTCATGATTTCCACAATAGCTATATCTCAAGAAGTAACGCACGAATTTTCAGAAAACTTCAGATTCAGTTAGTGTTTGATATAATTTGGTGCTGATAACTTTTCGTTATAAATCGTCTTATAGGTGGAGCTGCTATACTGCATTTTGCAGGATTTACACGATTACCTTAATAGCTGTATCTTAAGAAATAATGCATGGATTTTCATCAAACCTGAGATTCAGTTAGTCCTTGTTATGAATTGGTGCTGATTGCGTGTTAGTGTAAATTGCCCAACAGGTGGCGTTGCTGTGTTGCCTATTTCATGATTCCCCCAATAGCTCTATCTCAAGAACTAACGTATAATTTTCACCAAACTTTAGATTTAGATAGATGTTGACACAAGTTGTTGCTGATTAGGTTTCGGTAGTAATCGTCCAACAGGTAGCGCTTGTATGCGGCAATTTTCACGATTTTCGCACTAGCTCTATCTTGAAAACTAATGCATGGATTTTCTCCAAACATGAGATACCGTCAGACGTTGACAGAAGATGTTGATGGCTAGGTTTTGGTATGAATCATCCAATAGGTGGCGCTGTTACGCTGCATTTTGCTGGATTTATATGATTTCAGCTATAGTCATGTCTTAAGAACTAATGCACGGAATTTCATATCTTTAGAATCCTCATGAGGAGTGTAGATTTCCATGTAATTTTGGCAGTGTGCTAGCGAATTTTGAAGTATTAGCACGTATTAGATAGAAGAAAGTTTCGGGATTGGTACATCCGACTAGTTTATTTATGTTCATTTCAATGAAGCGTTAAAAATAAATAAATTTATGAGACGCATTTTAATAGGTTCCATTCTATTACAATTAATACGATTAATTTCTATCTTAATTTAACACTTTAAACATTCCATTTTGTACCTGCCCCACCAGTGGCCGAGAGGTTCTGCTTTCGAAGCTGGTAGACGGGAAGTGCTGGGTTCGATCCCAATCGCGCCCGTCGGCCTAATCGTTCGGAGTTTTCGTGGTTTTCTTCGAGCCGTGGATCTTCCATGCGTTAATACGGATTAGGTTCCCTTAGAAAGACCCCCACGGAGGGCACTCCCCCCGGGCCTATATCCCTCGTGTAGATAATTGGCCGTCAAAAATCAACCCAACCCAACCCATTTTGTACCAACAAAAGTATAATTATATATCTTTGAATCACTATTAAAAATATAATCCTCATACGTTTAAATATTCATGTATACGTTTAAATATTCATATATAATATTTCAATTTGACAAATGTATAATTATATATCTTTTAAATTACTATTAATAATATAATACTCATAGGTGTAAATATTCATGCTGGAAGATTTCTGTGTCTATTTGCATCATAGTTTTTAAAATAAACCATAAAGTGAGAACAAAATATTTGGTTCTTTATCGTGCACAATATAATATCGTATTTAAAATTCTGTATTCCGTAATTTTTTTACCATATTTATAATTAGTAATTCAAAAAGAAAATATTCAGTATTCTTATTCTGTAACATAATAATGTAGCTTATGAATTAATATAAGAGAGTATTAAATTAAAGGTGTTTATAGGTTATATGATTATCCTTATTTGAAAATTATCATGAATTTTAAGTAATAAAAATATAGTAAGACATAGAAATAAATTAGTATAAAAATGTTTTCTGGGAAAAACTATTTATAAGGATTTTTTTTGTATGGTATAATCCTTATGAATGTAAATTAATAAACTATTTGAAGAAATTTTATAAACTTTTTTGCATATAAGTTTTATGATTTTTTTACATCAATATTTTTGCAGAAAATTCTGCAATTTTTAAATATCCTCTAATAAATATCTACTAAGTAACATTTTTAAAATTTATGTTCTACATATTGAAAAAAAAAATCTTCATTAAATTGTTAAAATGAAATATATTCCTTTTGTGATATATTTATGTGGTGACAGAATTTGAACTCTGCACTGCGAAGCCTAACAAATTTCGTGATGAGGCTCTGGACGATCAACCTCAACCTCTGAGCCTACGAAAAACTGCTGAATCTAAAATTAAATTTGTGAGGAAGAAAGAGACAACTGTTGATTGCTCTTGTGAGCAGACGTGCTGAAACGTAGTTGTGGGATGGACCTGGGTTAAGCAGAATGTCCCCGGCCAGCTATATTTTCATGTTTAACCTAAATGTAAATACCCCATATGTAAATATTTTCATCCACATATCCAAGAATATTAAAGTGCCAAGATTTCGTTAAAAATCTGCCTGGATTATTTACTCCTAGACACCGACCCAGAGTAGAAGTACATATATTCCACAAAAAGAATATGCATTTATTCTACATTTATACAAAAATATTTTTATTATTCCATTTAAATTTAAAATTATCTGACTAACAGAATCACACATACATTAACATTAATACATTAATATATTACAATACATACATTAATCACACATACATTACATTACTTAAAAAACTGATAAAAGAGGATTTCTAAAACTCAAAAGAAAGAAATTTTTATTCCTAAATTTATTAAATTTATATTTTTTCATATTTACATTTATAATATAGTTAAACAAAATTCAGATTATTACGCCTGTTTCAGGAGAAACCGCTTACATTTATGTCACGGTCCTCAAAGCCTCCGTCAGTTAATTCTTAATTTTCGCCCTCGGACGTACCTCTGAATGTAACACCAACGCGGAAGTATTTCATTCGAAATTATCTTCCCCATCACCGAACGCACTAAGTAAGACTAATGTATCAATTCCTATATTATAAATCTCTGCGCCTGAGGGATTGAAAATGAGTGATGAGAAACATTAAAAAGATAAAATAAATCTATTCTCTGATCAACGAAATATTTCTCTGGAGTAATGATACCTTCAGTATAAATACTTAATGAAGGCGGTATATTCTACATAAATGAAAAAAAAAATCAATGATAGTGTTTAATTACAGAAATTTAAAGAAAATCGTTGATTTAGTGAAAAAGGTGTAACAATATTCTTAGATAAATTTTATGTGTTATAACTTCATCGTCCAGTTAATCTTTTTATTTCTCTCTTCTTTTTGAGAGGATACACGTAATTCGAATTTTTGGATATTTTGAACTTTTTTTCCGGTCTTTTCAACTTTTAATTATCCAAGTTTAACTGTACTTGAAAACAATTATATAGAGTTATTATTCAATGGTCCAAATGTCATAATTTGAAATATAGAATATTAATTGTACTTAAGTAACCAATGCCTGCACTTAGATGCCCTTGGGAGATCTGAAAGGGGTATATTTACTTGTTGTCAATTAAAAATATTAATTTCATATACATACGCATTTTTGATATGTTAAGGCGGAATGCTCTTATGGTTTATTTGTAAATTCGCATATCATATTAATTAGAAATGATACAATCTCTATATGCGGGATTATAAAGAAAAAAATTAAAAAAACATTTAACAAAAAAAAAAAAAAAAAAAAAAAAAAAAAAAAAAAAAAAATCTTCTGTATTAAAACAAGCCCAATCACGTTTCCTTCCTTATAGACATTTCTGAGTATTTTCAAACAGTTCACTTTATTAGTTTTTAAATTAAGTTTCAAAATGTCATTCAGAGTACATAAGAATTGCACTCATTTAGTTTTAAAACACAACTGCAAACATTCGAATTCTGTTTTCATGTTTGACAATCCTGTTAAGAGACAACGTGCTATGACCGCTAATGAAAAAAATTTCCAGTACAAGATAAAATAAATTACAGTGAAAACCAGTGATAGAATAAACGATTGTAAGAACTTAAATTTTGAGTCTTTTAAAGAATCATTTAAAATAAGAAAACCGATTATCTTTGAAAAGAATTTTGATATTTATTTTACATTTTAACCAAATAAAATAAGTGCAAATTTATTTTGTATATGTGATTAAATTTAAAGATTTTTTAGGTAAAGTACATGTAATTCTGTGGTTCCAAACGTGGGACGTACACGCCACTGGTGGGTAATTTGACGTTTTAGGAGAGAGGGAGGCGGGCAATTTCAAATGTGTAAATTTTCGCATTTGCTACCTAAGTCTTCGGAAAAATGATGTTGTTGACAAATTTTAAAATAATACAGTATGACTTCAAAAATGCGGCATTCAGAAATCCGGCAACTTCAAAAATCCGGCATCAAAACCACCTTTTCTCTTTCTTTTCTTTTACACTTCCAACTTAGGGAAAAAGAAAAACAGCAATTTTTTATGAATTAAAAACTTCAAGATAGAAATTAAAGACGGAAAAAAAGAATATTTTACTTTCTTTTTCATTTGTCAGAGGCAATTATTTTCAGAACAAATTTTCTGAGAGCTGCACCGTTCCTTAGCAACGGGAACAACTTTGAGGAAAACTTCGGTGAACGCATGGCGGAATATATGATCGGGATGAATTTTCGGCAGCGGCGACATCATGAAGTAGAATTTTCAGGGTTTCACATTTCCCGTGAAAAGACTGAAAAGAATTCATGAGCTGATGGATACGCAAAATCTGAAAATGCATTAAATGTCTAAAGAGGGATATAGATGTTTGGTCAAGCATTGACGAAAATGCATCAACAACGAACACTTTAACGGACAGAGAGATTGCTAAGCTGTGCTAAATAGAATCGTCGATAATGCTAGTAGAAGCTCAGAGGACGAGGATGAACAACCGGCTGAAGAAAAGGTGTCAAGGGAAAAATGCATAAATTTCACTGGAGAAATAATATATGCTTTAGAGAAACAAGACTTTATTTCCGTAATAGAGATTCTTCATTTGTTTAAAATACGAAAAAAAAAAAAAAAACTTGTTAAAGAACGACGGCCAAAAAAATTGAAGCACACGAAGTTGCATTAATGTTTCCGGAATTATAAGAGAAGAAATAATTTCACTGTTTAGTAGATTTTTTTTCGGTAACACAGAAAATATCAATTACAGTAAGTTTTTTTTTTATTTAATTTTCTCTTTTTCTTACATAATTATCACTTAATAATGAATTAAATTATGGCTAAAGGCACCGTTAAGAATATAGTACTACTTTTGATATTCCTGTTTACTACTTTTGATATTCCTAGTTACTACTTTTGATATTCCTAGTTACTACTTTTGATATTCCTAGTTACTACTTCTTATATTCCTAGTTACTACTTCTGATATTCCTAGTTACTACTTTTGATATTCCTAGTTACTACTTCTGATATTCCTAGTTACTACTTTTGATATTCCTAGTTACTACTTTCGATATTCGTAGTTACTACTTTTGATATTCCTAGTTACTACTTTTGATATTCCTAGTTACTACTTTTGGTATTCCTAGTTACTACTTTTGATATTCCTAGTTACTACTTTTGATATTCCTAGTTACTACTTCTGACATTCCTTCAAAAATCCGGCATAGTCTCGGTCCAGATGATGCCGGATTTTTGAAGTTATACTGTACAAGAAATATTTAAAAAGAAAATTCAAAAAGTAACTCACAAATTAAATTGAATTAAAAGATTGAAGAAGCCCCTAATCAAAGTTTAAAAATAGAATTCAAATCAGAATAGTTACATGAAGAATTTGGGTAAAATTATCACCTTCTCCTTCGTGGGATTTTTTTTTTTTCATAATTTAAAGTTTCCGTAATTATTTTGGTTATATATGTATTTTAGAATTTTCAAAACTTTTTCGATTATTTATTGAATGAGCATCGTATTTCTATTCGTTCGGCTGTGTGTCTCATGCAGAAACTTTCACACATCAAATTATTTAAAGCTATATTTGAATCTATACGCCATGAACACATTTAACTTAAAATATATCTGAAATAAACTTATCGAGATGCAGCTAACTTTTAAAAATTTATAAATATTAAACAGTACCAGAAAAGGAAAGGTATAAATAGTAATTGGCCATGACACTAGTGCAGGATTTCTTACACAATTAATAAATATTTAACATGTACATTTTACTCTTTAAAATCAGATAATACACCGCAGTCAATTAACAATAATGAGAAAGGGAAACAGAGAAATGTGCTTTGATGCAGAATAATGGTTTCTTTATACTGATAAAGATGGGAATCTTGAAATGCTTCTTGTGTAGGGGAGACCGGGGCTAGTTGGCTACAGGGGTAAGTAGGCGCAGTCCTCATAAATCGCCTATTTGTGGATAGATTGGGCAACCAGTCACAGACTACCTTTCTTCTTGCTTTTTATAATCCTCATTGTAGTTTTGCAGCATTACTTACGCGCAGTGGACATTTATTATGATTTTTCTGTTTTTTGCACTCATAAGTAATTTTTTGTTGCTTCATTCTTTTTCTAATTTCTAATACTTATCTTAATAGATGCGATTTAACTTGTGCAGTTTTTCTTAGTGAATGATTAACTGTACATACCCCATACGTGATTTACTTGGATTATTTATGCTTCGATGGTTACGTGTCCCTTTTGCGAAGAAATGTATTATGGGGATAGTAGGAGCATTGGACACGGGGCAAGTTGATTCAGTGTCTGGTGTGTACTGGTAGCTCGAAAAACAGAAAACACCGAGAAAAGTGGTTGCAATGCAAGATTTTGGGCACACGGGCTTGCCCAATCGGAGACACTCGATTTTTTATTTGTGACAACCGTAACTCTGATGATTATATCGAGTAGGATAGAAGTTACTCGATATTAAGGTTTTATTCATTATTTTTAGGTCTGTATAATTTAGAATTTGCATTGTACGGCGATAACGCCTTTGTTTAAACTTACTGGCAATAATGAGAGTGATTTCTCTTAACCTCTTGTCTTATTTGAGTTTCATTTAAAATTTTATAAAGCGTGTGCCAACTTACCCCTTAGGTAAAAGCAACTTGCCCCGGTTAGGTTGGCACACAATTCCCCTTTTACTTTAGGATTCCGCTAAACATAAACTAGAAAAGCTACAAACTCAAAACTCCGGGTATTTATAGCCCAATGCATGTTCTTTAAAAGTACAGTTAAAGTTTCATAAAAAACTTAAACAAAAACTTAATAAAAATCAATAACTAAAAGCTGCGCTTACTAACCCCGGTCTCCCCTATTGTATTTTCTATAGAGAAACATTCATCGTCGAAAAGTTTTACATCAGTTTTTAGTAAGTTATTAAAATGAATTATAAAATGTTTCAATGTTAAATGTTAGAGTCTCTTCAAGCGCTTTGTGAAGATGAAAATGCTGACCATATAACACTTTTGTTTCACACTGAGGTAAATTGGAAAGGAACAACGAAACTATTTTTGAGACTGTAGTATTTGTAAAATTCTGTTAAAAACACATGTGTGACTTAAAATTAACCCTCGTTCAGAAGTTGAAAAATTCGAAGATTAGTTGTTCTGAAGGTCGTATGAATCTTATTAAGTCGGAAGAGTGTTCACCTTTTAAATAATTAGAGATGTATGTTACAAGGTGAGGAAGGGGACCATCGTGATTTTACAGATGCTTTGGTGGGGCGTTGTCAATAAAGGGTTGGAAAATACTGATGTAATGCAATAAATTGTAAAGTGAAGGTTTGAAATTTCTATACATAAAATATGTGCATCTACGAAGTTTGTTTCAATGATCTACGAACATCGGCTCTTAGTCTCTTAGTTATCATGACACTTTTTAGTAGTTCCTCTGACCCAAAATGAACCTCAAAATTTGAAAGTGAAATTATTCACATTTTTCAGTACATCGTACAGATGATATAAAAGAGGTAAAAGTATATAATGGGAATTAAAAATATATTATTTAATAGATGTTATCCGTGATTTCGATAACAAAACATTTAAACATTTTACGCATTAATGCATCAAAAGTTCATTCCTCGATTAATGTAAACATACACAATTAACCAATTCATTATCGTACTTTATAGTTCATAAAACGTCTGATAAATCCATATAGCATATTAAGTTTTTATATGTTAAACGTATTAAACGTATTAAACGTATGTTAAACGTACGTACTCTTAAACGTATTTTCTTTGGTTAGACTCTATGCGCTTTACCTACAATTAAGTTCTTTGAGTAAAGTTTCTTCCTTCTTATTATATTTAAATAGTTCAACTTACACTATTTTACTTTTATTGCTTTCATAGATACGAGTTTGGTCTATATTTTCATTTCAAAGAATATGCGCTGATGTTCTTAAACATATTTGATAATTGTTTTTATTAACAGGTCTGTTCAGACATGTCTAACATGTGAATAGTAAATTAAAAAAAAAAAAATCTAACAGAAAACACTTCCCAAATTGAATAAAAATTATGCTTTTTAAAAAGTGCAATTAAAACATGGTGAAGTATAAATGTTTAAAAACTAATCTTTGGAAAACAAAAGATATGTCTTTAACTGACATGTAACTATTGAATTTTTATCAACATCATAATTTTCTCACTGTTTGAATTTCCAATGATGTCTAATACTTGTCACAAATAAAATTCAAATCCATAATAGTTAAGCAATTGAGTTTCATATCCCCGAAGAAATGTTGCATTTTACGAAAAAGCAAGCAAGCTTAATTATGGAAAAAATGTCAAATCTGTTATGGTGTTGTAATTTAGTACTATGGGGTGGTCTCGATTTGGAAGGATGTTACTCTAGTGAAGGGCTGAAAAAGAATAGCAAGCGCAGAATTATTTTAATATAGATTTGGATATTTAAAATTTAAATGAGATATCGGTTACCACATGTCACTCACATGGATTAAATGACAAGTACCGGAAGAGGGATTATCACTTTGCTTAATTGCAAAAATGTTCCAGAATAAAATTAGCTTATGATTTAAGATAGATTTGACTCAAATAAGTTTTCAAAGCGAAAGTTTTCTTACGGACTAATACTTGTCTGCATGAAAAAAATTTCCTTCACTTTATGAGTCCTGTGCAAATTTGCATTTTAAAATGTGTCAACATTGAAAAATATTTAAAAAGGTAAATTTTATGGCTGCATTTAAAAAACATTTTCCCGAAAAATCTATCTTTGCGGAGAGAAAATATATTGTGCCATTGTTTGCCTGAATATATTACAGATCAGATAATTACAATACATAAATTTACATGCTGCTTTAAAAGTACTAAATTCATATAGTACCTTCCCTTATATTTTTATCTAAATTTTCTATATATTTTCCTCATATTATATGTTGATTAAAAAAAATCTCAACTGTTTCATCATTCGAAGGTTTGCTGCAAGTAAATTAAGGGTTTTCATTCAAGAATAGTATAAAATAATGTATGAAAATTGTTAGATGTTTGCTACGTGAGTGTTAGCACATCAACAACGATTTTTAGCAAAACAAAAACGGATATTTTGTGAACCGTATGAACATTTATTTCGTGTTTTATTAAATGTTTTTTTCAAATCAAAATAAATGAAAAAAATTATACGATTGATTCAGTAAAAAGGAAGACGATATTCCACTATTTGAGAAATTTGTATCGGTAGGGATTTCAGTCAGCTTGAGAAGCATACAATTATTTTTCGCCATTTGTTCGATACAAAACTGATAAAATTCCTTGAAAAACCATTGATGAACGGTGAAAGTTAAAACAATAATAACAGTTGAAAAATGGCATAAATAGGAACAACGGCAAAGTCGACTATTGTAAAAAAAAAACTATACCGTTGGATATATATCATCTAAGAATCTGTGGCCATCATAGTTTTTCGCCCATTCCTTTCAAATTTCTGTCTTAAGCGGTGCAGATAATTTACTAAATGATGAATTTTAGTTACTATCAATAAAGTGCATGTTGTATTCACTTTAATACTTTTAAATAAAGATGTACATATTATTAAAATACTTAATCAAGATCAGTTTTTTTTTTAATATAAATAACAAATTATTCATTTAAACATTCCATTCTCCTCATAAAACATATTTCATTAAAAAATAAGTTGCAGGCAAGTATCAGGGAATACACTCTGTTTCAAGAATGAACTAATAGCATTTTTATACCAATCTCTTTAATTTCCTAGAATTCCCCCTTTTAACAAAAACGGTCGCACTTTACAAAGCATTTCCTTTGCATTGTTTCATTGTTCTAGCCCGGGAAATTGAATTATTCCATTAAACGTCTTTTCATTGTACAGAGGAAAATGTACAATGATACCGCGTGGTTTTAATATAAAGGATAAATAATTGTAACAATACACTCAGTTATACTGTAACATTTTGTCCTCGTAATGAAATAAATATTTGCATTTTTGAAAAGAACAAGAAATATTTTTTTAAGCATATTAAAATATTGAATAACTAATTAGACGTTAAAGAACGGAGGGGGGGGGGGGGATCATGAATATTTTCTTAGATAAAAGATTGAAAAAACAAATTAACCTGTTGCCAAATCGGGTATTAACATATATATATATATATATTTAAAGAAACTGTTTACAACTTGTAAAGTAGTGCAGGGTGAGACAAAATGATTCCATGTTTTTAAATGACTACTATCTATCTTTGATTTAAATAATGGCTGTGGGAATGTAGAAAGGGGTTCAAACTTATTTTTTGCACTTCATAATTGTTATTAACTATTTGGGAATGGTTGTTGTTTTCGATCGACGATGGGATCAAATGATGCTCGCATTTTATTATTTTTTTAACGAAATTCAACGAAGTTCTTTACTTTTAGAAGAATTTTTATTTGAATAGGTAATAGAAAGGCATAAAATCATTAAAAATTGTTTGAATAGATAATCGAAAGGCATAAAATTGTTAAAAATTGAAAAAGTTACAAAATAGGTAGGCGCAAATTATCAGATATCGAAAAATCCAAAGCCAAAGAAAGACGCCGAAATGAAAATCGTCTTGCAAAGCAAAAATTGAATTCTTCAATTCATTATGTAGCCCATGAAAATCGAGGTCTTCAACTGATTATGTAGCCCATGAAAATCGAGGTATTCAACTGATTATGTAGCCCATGAAAATCGATTACAGAATAAAAGACGAACGCGAAAAAGGAAACAATATAATGTTTACTCGACTGATATTAAAAGACCATGTCTCAAGATGCTCCAATCTACTAGCTACGGCGTTTTACAAGCGTTTTATAAAAAAATCGTTTCCAAATGGTTGTTGTAATCTGTTAAATTGCATTTTTTTATGTGAGTTCTACTTTTCTTTTAAAACACAAGTAATCCGTTTCACGTTAGATATCATGAAGCATGTCATTATACGTATGGATACAATATCAGTTCATGTCTCGTCACATCTTCAATTCTTTCGTTGGTGAAGTCAAATAAGGAACATCTAAAATAAATCACAAGAAATCATTTACAATGTATGATGTGATATAGATTTTTTGATCACATGAAATTTCTATGTAATTTAAAGTAGCCACATGAAGCAGTTACGAAAACAAAACTTTGGAACTACTTTCTGTATTGAGTTTAAAGCGTTTCTTTTATATAGCGACGTTATTGTAATTTCTAAAAACGGCCATCATTTTGTTACACTCTGAATTCAGACAGACTACTCTCAGTGAAATATTGTTAAACAAAATGTCGTCGAACGATTTAAGATTTAACTTAATTTCGTATAGGGTAGTTTTAAATGACGTCACATATTTACCATAGATCAGTTTCAACCACTTGACCACGTAACCCAAATTTTTCACTAACCAACCAAAATCATCGATTTTTTAGCCAATAGTATCACGTAACCAAACAGAGTGAATAAAAACCAGAAAAGCCGATGAGAAAACAAAATGCCCACGATATGGCGTGGTTTGACGTCAATCGGGCTGCAGTGATTGATGATAAAAATGTTATAAGCGAATTGCAACTTCCCTGTACAATAGCCAACATGAAACAGTAAAGAATGTCAGAAATATTGGAATTTTATTGCTGAAGTAAATTACAATGAAAATGAAAAACTTTATAAAATAATAGTAATAAAAATATTCATTAAACCTTGAAATATTTAAACAGCAGAATAATATTTTCTAAATATCTATTACTTCTGCATGGTTAGCGAAGACCTTGAGACAAAAAATGACCTTCTATTTCCATACTCAATTTATTACGTATAGTTTACTTTGTTCTTCCTTTACTTCCGAATTTTAAAGAGTATTTTTTAAATAAAAAAACTGTAATGAATTGAACAGTTTAAATTTAATTTTTGTTTTACATATAAATGAATAAAACAAGCATGACAAGCTTTTTACTTTTTTACAATATTATAGAAAATACCCCTTTTTTTCATTATACCGCGAAAATTTAAAAACATTCTTAAGGCGAATTCTGAGATTATTCTACACAAAATTGTAGTTTTCTATATGTTTTTCTAAATTTAATTTAACATTCAGTTTCATAAGAATGAAATAGAAATCTCTATGTTATTTATAGCACCATTTTCTGATCGAAAGACTTTCTTATTTAATTCGATATAGAAGCTAATTTCGATTAATCCCTTCAGCACGTAGTACTAAAAGAACTTTACTGAAGAGAGTAAACATTTTCGGAAACAATGTTTTATTTGAACACTTTCTGTAATGTAAAAATAAATAATTTAAAGTCAGTTTTGAATAAAAATAAACGTTTTATGTATGTAGAACAAATTTTAACTTAAGAACTTCTTTTTAAATACGTGCTTAGTGAGCTTTCCTTCCGTAATGTTTGGAACAGCAGAGTATGGAACAAGAAATAATTCCGAAGAGAACTTTATTTTGATTTACTATTGTGAGAAATAAAGAATGAAATTATTTTTTAAAAAAGATTTAGCGATTATATAAATTTCAAATTTCGGAAGAAATGCACAAAATCCTAAACTTTGCAATTCTTTATTCAAATATGCTGTTTATATATATATATATATATATATATATATTTGAGATTTTGGATCCTACGTAATTTTAATCAACTCTATTTTTAGTTCACAAGCTATCAGAGGCTGAGAGCTAATCTGCCTGCAGGTTTTGTATGTATGTACGCATGTATAAGCGCATGTATATACGTAACACGATAACTCTTGATAGAGATATCCGATTTGTTTCATATTTTGGACCAAGGTTTTTTTCCCTGATCAGTTTTGGGGGTTCATTGGTTAAGTATAAAAGAGGGGAACGGTGGACAAATCCCCCCTTAATTTAGATAAATGGATTTTTCATGCAGAATTATCCGATTTACTTCAAATTTGGTATACCGGTTTATTCTGATAAGGCGCTTTCCTGATTAGATTTGAAGATTTATTGGTTAAGTATAGAGGCGAGAAATGGGGGAGGTAATCCACCCCACCCCCCTTAATTTAGCTAAATGGTTATTTTTTGGTCGATTGCTTTATTTTTCGAGAGCATTATTCATTGAAATAAGAATAAATAGCCTTTGAGCTCAATGCCATCAGTTTAAATGGGCACTTTTCTTTTTATTATAAATTATGTTTATTTCAACCTGTTTTTACTAAATTTAAACTTTTCACACTTTGATTTTAGATCAATATGATTGTACAGATTCTGACATTGCAACTTTGTTTTAAAATGTTTTTGAATTATTTGTGATTTTTAAACTAGTATTATTTCGGCATTTCATGCTTTAGTGTTTAACACAGTCTTCTTTTCAATTTATTTTCAATTCATCTTTTAGCTATAGTATTTAGACTTGATTGAATGGTTTTATTTATACATTCTATCAGTATATATAAAGTTAGACACTGTTGTATTTTGCTTAACTTGTTTTATGACATGCTCTTTAATTATAATTTTATGTTTTTATTTTAACCGCTTTTCTTGGCGCAGCATTTCCTTAATAGGACTTTGTGCAATTATACCCTAATAAACCAATTAGTCAATTTTATTCAAATATATAAAGGACTTACTGTAAAAATCTTTAATTGTTTCTTTTAGAATATTTTCGTATCGTTCGCCATACTTATTTTCATGTTGTAACAAATGATAATATCTGCTTTCACTCTGTATATCCCTGGAAAACCAAGTAATCGGAAGAAATGCGGGTTAATAATTAAATAAATTTTGTGTCATTCTGAGAAGTCCTTCAGTACTAATGGTCTGTCGTTGTTTGAAATATAAAATATAATACAAGGCAGTTTCTATATAATGATAGAATGTTAAAAAATAATCTACCTTCGGCTTAAAAATGTATTTCTCCCGGTCGATAATTTTCCCCACCGTTCATATACAGTTATATGAGAATTTTTGCATACCTTTAATTGCTTGCTTAAGATATCCGTGGTAAAAATGTAATTAAGACTAAATTGATCCATGCCTTATATACATTTAAAATTACCTGAATCTCCCGCAGTTTTTCGTGTTTAACTTGAATGTTTGCAATTTTAGTATGAAAAATATTTAATTCACTTTGCCATTTACTTTTGCATGACATAAACGCTCTGTGTTTTTCGAATCTTGCTGCATTCAGATGTGATTTCTGTATAATGCTCCTAGAATTTTATGCCTCGAAAACGAATTTACTGTCTGGATTTATGTTCATATCATTCTTCTAGATTATTTAAAATTTACATTATCATGACAAATGTCCTTCAAATTACTAAATATGTTCATAATCTACTTATACTAAGGAAAATATTTGTATTTAACGTCGATAACATTCATATTATCAATCATTTGTTAAATAAATTTTTCATCATTCATTCAGATAAACATTTCAAATGTAATTATTTATATTATTTAATTGTACGAAATTTACGAAATTACCATTACTGATATTAAGGAATGCTGTCAAAAATCAACTGAAATCAATTTTTCGTCTATATTATATTTTTACAATTCCATTATATAGTTAAAAATGTGTTAATTATGATAAACATAGTATTCTACGTTAAAGTTATGTAATTATTTTTTTAACGGATATTTATAGTTTATAAAGTTACATTAAAAGTCTAAGTGTAGGTAATTCTTTGATAGATTCAATAATCCTTATCAATTTTAATTCATGATATCGTTTAAATTTACCAATATTGTTTAATTCAGATGTTAAAAAAAATATTTTTTAATTTCGTAAATATTTTAGAAATAAAAATATTTTTCTTGTTTTTGCACTAAATATTTGTATTGCTTATTTATTCAGCCAAATTCAAACATTTGCTTTGTATTAAACCTTTGGTACAAAATAGCTATTGATGATTTGCTTAATCTCATTACTATTCCTTTAGTTACAAAATTGTTGATATGACTACACTCTAAAAAATATATGTGTAAATTTACTCATAAAAACAGATATATCGATGATACAGAAACGATTTCTCAATATGTGTAAAGTGATGTGACAGTTGACAAAATACACACGTAATGTGTAAATTTCAAAATACACATTTTAATGTACAATTTGAAGATAACAAGAAATGTGTAAAATTTATCTGATCTCACTTGAAATACACACTTTAATGTGCAAATTTCACAAGAATACACATATTTCGGTATAACATTGTTACACATTTATCTGCTTAATCTTGCTTTTTTCTGACAAATCGCTTTATGAATATCTTATGTTTAGTTGCAAATGAAATATTAGAATTACTCCTTACCCAGATTTCTTTCGGTAATCATTAACCAATCGCAAATAATTGTGCTGAGCTACGCTGAACAGTGGAGATGCGTTGAGGGGCTTCCTACTTGCGTACAACTTCCAGCTCCTGCTATGAATACCTTGCTGTAATGTGAGCCACTGAGAAAAGTATAACTGTATTTATAAAACTTCTTAAATTGGTTTAAATTAACTTTAAAAAAGTTTAAAATAGAAAAAAAGGAGAAAAAGAAGGTAATTTCAATTATATAACATAATTTAAGGAGAAGAGGAATGCAATATACATATTTCATTAATAAAAATGTTATAATATGATATAATAAAGAGAATTTAGCTGTAATTATGTAAACAAATGAGGAAATGCGAAAAAAAAAGGAAGTTACCACTAGTTTGGAAATAAACAGTCAAATCAGGACAGGGCAATCTAAGCAATAATGTGTTAGAGCAGCGTAAAAAACAAAGACAAGCAGAGCAATTTTTTTTTTGTAGTATTTTAGGTTCTATAAAATAACAGACAAAAAAGAAAAGAGAGAAAAAAATAGTTGTTGTGAACAAAAGTTCACTGGGTTCTTCAAATCAGCCATTTTTTTCTTTCTAAGAAAAAGGTATTGGATTCGTGAAAATTTTCGACTTTCGGTTTTCGACGGATTTACATGTTTTAGGGGTCAGAGATTCCCAAAAACATGTTTCTACAAAATGTCTGTCTGTGAGTCTGGGACTCTGTATGTATGTGACACAAATTTTGTGGGCGCTCCATCTCAAGAACCAATGCACGGAATTTAATAAAAATGTATATTCCTTGATATAAATTGATGGTGATTAGTTTTTGGTGTAAATCGCTCAACAGGTGGCGCTGCTATGCAGCATTTTTCACGATTTCCTGCTATAAATCAATCTCCAGAACTAATGTACGGATTTTCATCAAACTTCAGATTCAGTTATTTCTTGACATGAATTGACGTTTTATACATTTTGGTGTAAATTGCTCAACAGATGACGCTGATATGCTGCATTTTTTGCGATTTCCCCAATAGCTCTATCTCAAGAACCAATGCTCGGATTTCCAACAAACTTTAGATTCAGGTATACCTTATTATGATATTATGCTGTTTATGTTTTGGTGTAAATCGCTCAACAGGTGGCGCTGCTATGCAGCGTTTTTCACGATTTCCACTATCTCAATAACTAATGTACGAATTTTCATCAAACGTCAAATTCGGATATACTTTGATATGAATTGGTGCTAAATTGATGTAATTTCTTGTACTATTTAAATGATTTAATTGACACATTAGCTCATGCATTATTTCTTGATATATATCTACTACGAAAATCGTGAAAAATGCAGCATAGCAGAACCACATCACTGTAAAAAAAAATCTGTGAAGTTACTAAGGTTTTTCTAGGAAACTGGGATTCCTAGAACTTTTCATGTAACGGCAACAACGAAATTTCATGTAACAGACACACTTTTGCGCCGAAAATCAAAAAATCTGTAAGGTTACTAAGAATTTTTTTGGAAACTGGGATTCCGAGAACTTTTCATGTAACTGCAGCCAGGGTTACAAATAAAAGTTTAGTAAGATTACTGAAATTTTAGCAGATTCATTTGTAAAGTTACAGATTTTTGTAGCTTTACAAAAACTAGTTTTGTAGATTGGCAGCTTTTTTCGTACATTTACAGGTGAAAGTTTAGTAAGCATGTAACTTTACATCTGTAGAACTACAGATTTTTTTTTACAGTGATGTAGGGCGATTTTCACCATAAACAAAACAGCACTAATTTATATCTGGGACCAACTGAATCTGAAGATTTATCAAAAGCCGTGCAATAATTCTTGAGATATAGCTATTACGGAAAATGCAGCATAGCAGAGCCACCTGTTGCACGTTTTACACAAAAAGCTAATCAGCACCAGTTTAATTGAACGTCTACACTGTAAAAAAAAATCTGTGAAGTTACTAAGGTTTTTCTAGGAAACTGGGATTCCTAGAACTTTTCATGTAACGGCAACAACAAAATTTCATGTAACAGACACACTTTTGCGCCGAAAATCAAAAAATCTGTAAGGTTACTAAGAATTTTTTTGGAAACTGGGATTCCGAGAACTTTTCATGTAACTGCAGCCAGGGTTACAAATAAAAGTTTAGTAAGATTACTGAAATTTTAGCAAATTCATTTGTAAAGTTACAGATTTTTGTAGCTTTACAAAAACTAGTTTTGTAGATTTGCAGCTTTTTTCGTAGAGTTACAGGTGAAAGTTTAGTAAGCATGTAACTTTACATCTGTAGAACTACAGATTTTTTTTTACAGTGCAACTGTATCTAAAATTTGTGAAATTCCATGCATTTGTTCTTGAGATAGAACGCCCACAAAATTTTTGTCACATACAGACTCACAGAGTGACAGAGTGACAGACAGACTAAAAATCATCAAATCGTGCTCAGCATCTTCTAAAACGCATAAATACATCGAAAACCGGAAGTCGAAATTTTTCATGAATCCAATACTTTCTTCTTGTGAAGATAGAAGAAAGTTGAAATAAAGATGTAAATGTTTTAGACGACATATGATGCTCTAAGAAATTATCATAGCTTGATTTCATTTACATGAAGAAAAACAAAAATCTTACGCTTGTTCATATTATCTGCATGCAGATAATTTTAAGAAACAAACATGGAAATTATTTGAAGTACTTTAAAGTGGCATTTTGTTTTTGTCTATGGCAGGTGAATTAAAATGTATTTCTAAATGGGTTTTCATGAAGTATTTACACAATTTATTATCAGAAAATTTTTGTTTTGGCAGCAAAAGGTTTTAAACTTCTTCAAATTCTAAAATTTGTATCTTTAATTATGACAATATTTTTAAAAGCTCGTTTTTGCACACAAAAAATTGGTTTTAAAATATACCAGTGATTATCGTTCTATTTAAGAAACATATATGTAGTGTAATCAGTCTCTCCATTTTTATTATTATTTTTTTAGAATAATTAAAAAATTATTTTAACGATGGTTTGTTTTTTATTAAAAATGTGTGTAATCTCTGTATAATATATAATCGTTTATGCATATCTTTATTTATATATTTAAGATATAAAAGCAACATTTCTGAATAAAAGTTTTAAGCTATGTTATTCGATGTTTCAAGCACATAAAAAAAAAAAAAAAAATGTTGTTTTTAAATCTTTTTTTTTTTTTTTTTTTTTTTTTTTTTTTTTTTGTTATAAAAAACAATCTTAACAAGACGCTTTTGAGTTTTTAATTAAAAAAATTACATTTGCTCTCAACAGAGAAAAAAGGACTTTTGTAGTGTTGTATAATTAAGCTGTCATTTTTTTTCATGTCGTTTGTTTCATGTATGTACCTTCTAAAATATACGGTAGTAAAAAACATAATTTAAATTTATACCTCAACTAAAAAAAAATTCACTTTGATTGTTTTAAAACAAATCGATTTTCAAAAGTTCTTTTTATAAAAGAATTGAGATAAATCTTTGAGTTTAAGAAAATGATAGGATTTAAAAATGAAAGAAACAAGTACTTTGTTTTTTGACATACCAAGTTCATAAAAAAATATTTTTACATTGTTTATATAGAAAGAAAATATTTTATGTGAAAGGCATGCAGTTAATAAAAAATATAAACATGAAAATGTATGATGCACTTAAAGAAGTTCTTTATCACTGTACCATAATAATGATATTAATAATAACAATAATATTAATAATAGTTTTAATAATATGCTAAAGAGTAGTATATTTTTGCAAGAAAATGTTGTTTAATGAGCTTTTAAATAATTTATATTCACTTCAATTGCATGACATAATTTAAATTTTGTTAAAAATATTTTTTAAATATTAATATAGAATTTCGTAGACAAGAATAAATTAAATTATGTTTTGTTGAAAATTGGAATATTTATCTGTATAACTAATTTATTTTACCATTTATGGTGAAGGCACAATATTAAACGTTTAACAGTTTGTACATGTCATTATTTGTTTCTTTATGATATACATAAATAATAATTTTAATAACCTTTTTTTTCTTAAATTTCTATATTTTATACATGTTTAATATAACAAAATAACGCATTCTTTAGTTTTTCTTATGTTTTATAAAACAATTTCATTAAAGATCTTTAAAATATTTAAGTTTAAGAAATTGTGTTTTTTATCCACGGAAATATATATTAAAAATGCCCATATTAAAAGCAAAAAGTATGCCCGTGAGTAAGCTTGACGTCATATTGACGGGTGTTAATAAAGTGACCGATAAGTTTCATTTTAAGTACATCTTCTTTTTTTCTAAATACCGCGCAATTACAATTCTTACACGGGAAAACATTTCTGTCAAACGCAATTTGTCTGTACCCTGTGTCTCAATTTACTTATTTATTATGGTTTTAAAATAGCTTTCAAGCGCGTACTTTTTATAAAATATCTCTATCGCGTTCATTCCTATTTCCAATAATTAACACGTTTGTGCCTAAAACAATATAAAAGTGCATGTTTTTCCCTACTCGACCTTGTAAAAATTGAACTTGCGAATTTTTCATAAATAAAACTCATATTAACTTTATAATTTTTTTTTAATGCAACTAGGGGGCTCGGCCCCCTACGAGCTACGCTCGCCAACCCCCGTCCAGACACCGTAGACTCTAAATGCACGCTAATTTGATCGGCTTTAAAAAGATTTCGAAAGATTGAATTATAATTTAAAAAACAGTGGCAATCTCTCTATAAACGGATTTCTATTCATTTCTCTTTGATTGGGGAAATTTAACGCCAAATCCGTTGCGGTACTACTTGATTATCCCGTCGACCAATTTCGCCAAATTATATAAATCGCCAAACCACTCGCCAAATTATACAAAATGACATAATTTTTATTTTAAATAACGAAAAAACAAATAAATTAGTACGACAGTAATAAAAATACAAATAAAACGTCGAAATAAAAATAACTTGATGACGTAGACACGTGTAACAACATTTCAAAATAAGCTAATATAAAAGGAATTAAGTAAACAGAGTCTTTGTCTCCTGGTATTTTTTAACAAAGTGAAAAGAAAGTTCTTTTAAATGAGACATTTTAAATTAATCGTTTTTAATCTGACGTAATTTTGACCAAACTATTCTTTCTCTTTTTAATATTCACGTGAAAATACTTGTGTTAGAAATTAAATATTATTTGCGCTTTCCTAACAAAAATAGTTGAAAAGTATCCTCTTAAAATATCAAATAAATGCCTAGCGCAATTTCTAAATTTAAACCGTTTTGCAATATTATTTTGTGTTCATTTTATGTAATAACTGTAATGTGACGTAAATATGACGTAATTTCTCCTATTTGAGACTTCTAACGCATGTTAATAAATTTATTGCTTTACAAATTCCTTTCTCTCTTAAAATTCAAGTGTAATTATAGTTTTTATGACATAATTTTTAATAAGTTCCTGCTTTTTGTACATAATTATTTAATTCTAATTCCAAATGTTTTTTTCTGTTTATAGTAGTCACGTGTAAATAAATTTTTAATTTATTTACACGTATAAATATATATATATTTTTTTGAAGCAAACATTATTGCTTCCGCTGTTTATACAGTTGGCAACAGTTTAAATTAATATCACTTTCTAAAATCTGTTAAAAATATCTCTAGAAATGCTGAAAATCTGAATTTAAAATAGAAATAAAACCAAAAAATGAGTCAAAATAAAAAATTAATGCAATCTGCACTCCAGCAAATTCTAACGCATAAAATGATCTAAAAATGATTAAACTCCTATGAACAGTTTTTGCTCCTATAAAACTTTTTTAGTGGAACGATTTTGTCCAACTTTAGCATTAAATATCTCTTAAAATAATTCTTCGATCGGAAAACTGTGTGCGTCAGCGTGTTTATCAAACATTTCTGTATAATACTACCGATTTTCATATTTTTGTATGCATTATTTTTCTTAATATTAACGAAGAAAGACCTCCGGTCACAAAAAATTCAAAACCGGCGGCGGCGGCGGTGACAGCGGTAGTTACTTTTTTTTAGAATAGAGAGAAACGGTTCTGAAACGGCAACATACCTCATTTAATTACATTATGTTTTTTTGAAAATTGGAATATTTATCTCTATAACTAATTTATTTTACCATTTATGGTGAAGGTATAATATTAAAATTTTAACAGATTGTACATATCCAGGGTTCGCACGGGTGCTTGAATTTCCAGATTAAGAAATTATTCGGTACCAGTATTTTCTTATGGAAAATCTATCCTTAAATAAGAAGAAATTTCGTCTGTTTAAACTAGATTTATTTTTCTATAAAAAAAATTCTGATATTTGGCCTTGAAAATAACGGTACCGGAACTAACCCTGATATCATTATTTGTTTATTTATGATATACATAAACAATAATTTTTATAACCTTATTTTCTTAAATTTCTAAATTTTTACACGTTTAGCATAACAAAATAACTTATTCTTTAGTTTTTTCTTACGTTTTATAAAACAATTTCATTAAACTTCTTTAGAATGTTTAAATTTAAGAAGTTGTGTCTTTTTTGAACAGGAAGAGCCTCTAAAAAGAGAAAAATATGTCCTTGAATAATCTTGACGCCATATGATGGGTGTTAACAACTAGATGGATAAATTTCGTCTTTAGAGGATTATTTATTGTTTCTAAACGCAGCGAAATTTCAATACTTACATGGGGAAAACATTTCTGTCAAATGCAATTTGTCTGGAAGCTTAGAAAATTTTATATGTGATAGTGTCACAGTTGCCTTGCATTATTTAATTCAAGTTCGTTTAGAGCCGCATATAAATTCAAAAAAAATTCTTTATAGCTAATAATAAATTTAACTTTTTAGAAGTAAAACGCATGGCATTAACCATGCTATATTTGCTTTTAAAACATAAACTAGCCGGATGTGGCGATCCCAAAATTTTCTTCTATTCCATAGATGTTAATATTTCCTAAAAAATGGAGCATATCAGTGCCACCGTTAGGTGATTTACACCGGAATCTAATCAGCAACAACATATGTCAAGTTGCAGCTGAATCAAAGTTTGATGAAAATCCGTACATTAGTTTTTGAGGTAGAATTATTGCGGAAATCGTAAAACAATTTACATAGCAGCGCCACCTGTTGGTCGATTTACTCCAGAAACTAATCAGGACCAATTTATGTGTACTAATTGTTGTGTACTAACTAAATCTGAAGTTTGATGAAAATGCATGCATTAGTCCTTGAGATACAGTTATTGCGGAAATCGTGATAAATACAGCCTAGTAGCGCCACCTGTTGGGATATTTACACTACAAACTAAACATCACTAATTTATATCAGCGACTAACTGAATCTGAAGATTGGTGAAAATTCGTGCATTAGCTCTTCAGATAGAGCTATTGCGATAATCATGAATAATGCCGCATAGCAGCGCCACCTGTTGGGCGATTTATACTAAAAACTAATCAGCACCAAATTATATCAAGGACTAATGTAATCTGAAGTTTTATAAAAATCCGTGCATTAGTTCTTCAGATATAGCTATTTCGGAAATCATGAAAAATGTAGAATAGCAGCGCCACCTGTCGAGCGATTTGCACCAAAAAGTAATCAGCACCAGTTTATATCGGGGACTAACTTAATATAAAGTTTTGTTAAATTCCGTTCATTAGTTCTTGAGATAGAGCGCCCACAAAGTTTGTGTCACACACACACACAATCAGACAGACGGACAGACAGACATTTTGTAAAAACACGTTTTTTGGGTTCTCTGACACCTAAAACGTGTAAATCCGTCGAAAACCGAAATTCGAAAATTTTCATTAATCCAATACTTTCTTTCTTCTTGTAAAGATAAAAGGAAGTCACAAAGTTATATTAAAAAAAAAAAAAATGGAAAAAGAAGAAAAATTGGTGACTAAAGCACTTTATCACATAAATGTCTTGGTAATAAGATCTTATAAAATTTAATTTTATCTCCTTAAAAGCTGTTATTGAGGTGATAAGAAGTCTACTTGTAAAGCCATTATTAAATATCTTACATTAATAGAAACATTAATCTAATCTAGTCTTTAATGTAAAAAAAAAAAAAAAAAAAAAAAAAAAAAAAAAAAAAAAAAAAATTGTTGCTTTGAAGATTTGGTGCATTAAAAAAAACTAAAAAAAATTATTTACTTAGAAATAAGTACCTACTGGATTTTCCATGTTATTATTTTTGTTTTACCTTACAGTTTTAAATAGTGTTACTCAATAAATCACGCTAAAGAAATAAAGTGAATAGAAATGATTTTTTAGAGGATTTTGATGTTTTCTTTTTGCGTTAATTTAATAATAGTAAATAATTCATTGCTTATTAAAATTTTTAATGCACCTAAGAGATGTAAGAGAATAATTTAAAATAATAGAAATGCAATAAATGCAATAAAAAAGCAAATATATGTCCGTGTGTAATGTTGACATCATATTGACGGGTGTCAACAACTTGACCAATAAATTTCAACTTTAGTGCATTTTTTTAAAAACTTTTAAACACCGTGCAATTTCAATTCTCATACGGAGAAATTATTTTTGTCAAAAGAAATTTCTCTGTAAATTTTTTCTCAACTTACACGGGAACCACTTTAGGTGTTGCTCGCACCTAGAATCGAGACCGACATTTTGTAGCCCTATGCATAAAAGTTAGAGAACCGATAAAAATTCTTTGTTAAAATCATATTTTATATATTTTTTTATATTTATAATTTTTTATTATTGGATTTTAATTTGTTAATTTTACACCAAAAGAGAGTTAAGTCGCCAGATATGGCACTTCAAAATTTTCACTAGCTTTATACTTGTAATAGGTTTACGTCCAAAACATTACAACACGGTACGTAGCGAAAATACTGAGCTAGGGTTGCCGGATAACTGTACGGGAAGAAAAAGACGCCAATCTTTCCCCGCCAAATATGTAAATATAATATTGTATTTTTTAAAAATCAAATTCGTAGGTTCTTGAAGGAATTTTAAAACTTTTTTTCAGCATTTTATAGTTATTATTGACTAATTTATATTTTTAACTATTTTTTTTTAAATATTTTTTATTTTTTAATTAAGAAAATTTAAAAAAATTTTCTTATACTTTAACAGCCCGAAAGGTGGTCTCGAAAATTGCATTTTCAGAAAGTTAATCTGCTGTAAAATCAAAAAATATTATTTTAACAAAAAAATTTTATCGATTCCCAAACTTCCTAATATAGAGCTTTAAAATGCACCAGGTTTCAATACTAGGTGCGAGCAACACCTAAAGTGGTTCCCTTGTTAGTTATTTTGTATGGTTTTAAAATAGTTTGCAAGCGTGAAACTTTTAGAATCTATTTCAATCGCGTGCACTCCGATTACCAATGATTAAACCCTTTGTACCTAAAACAATATAAAACACCATATCTTTTCCAATCCGGCGACATAAAAATTGAAATTGTGCAATGTTTGGAAGTAAGAAAAAAAAATAGTAACAGATAAGTATTTGGGTTGGGTATTGCCATTATCAGTATGACGCCAGCTTTACTCCCGAAAATGTTTTTGATTTCTAATATAAGCATTAATTTAATTTTAATATATTATCACAGATTAGAATATTTTGTATCTGATAGCGCCACTGTTACCATGCATCCTTTTATTCACGTTCATTTAAAGCAGCATATAAGTTCAAATAATTTCCTTTATAGTTAATAATAAATTGAACTTTTTAGAAGTAAAGTACATAAAATTAACAATGCTTCAGTTGCTTTTAAAAGTTAAACAAAATAATCCTTAAAAACAACAAAAAGAAGAAATATTCGTGACTAAAGCACTTTAATGCATAAATATCTTGGTATTGAGATCTTAGTAAAATTTAATTTTGCCTCCTTAAAGCTGTTATTGAGGTGATAAGAAATCAAATTATAATATCATTATTAAATGTCTTACATTATCAGAAACATTAAAGTAATCTAGTCTTTAATGTAAAGAATTTATTTTCTTGCTTTGAAGATTTGGTGTAATAAAATAACTAAAAATTTTTTTATTTACTTAGATATAAGTATCTACTTGATTTTCCATGTTATTATTTTTGTTTTACTTTAAAGTTTTAAATAGTGTTACTTAATGAGTTTTATAAACCAATTCTGTTCCATGCTAAAGAAATAAAGTGAAGAGAAAGGTTTTTAGAGGATTTTGGTAAGATTTCTTTTAGCATTATTTTAATAATAGTAAATAATTAACTTCTTATTAAGTTTTTTAATGCATTTATGAGATGAAAAAGAACAATTTAAAATAATAGAAATTCAATAAATGCAATCGAAAATTAAAAATTAGTTAGTGAGTAATTTTGTTGTCAGATTGAAGGATGTCAACAACTTTACCAATAAATTTCATTGTTAGTACATTTTTTTTTTCTTCTAAATTCTGCGAAATTTCAATTGTCACACAGCGAAATCCTTTTTGTGAAACAAAATTTCTCTGTAAATTTTTTCTCAACTTACTTATATTTTAGGGTTTTAAAATAGCTTTCAGACGCGAAACTTTTAGAATCTACCTCTATCGCGTGTACTCCGATTACCAATGATTAACCTGTTTGTATCTTTTCCTATTCGGCGATGTAAACATTTAAATTGTGCAATGCTTAGAAGTAAAAAAAAAATAAATAAATTATAAAAAAAAAAAAAAATAAATAATAGTAACAGCTAAATTTTTGGGTCAGGTATTGCCATTCTCAGTATGATGTCAACATTACTCACGAAAATGTTTTTCCTTTATAATATAACCATTAATTTAATTTTAATATATTGTCACAGGTTAGAATATTTTGTATTTGATAGTGCCACTTCTACCATGCTTGACTTTATTCACGTTCATTTAGAGCCGCATATAAATTCAATCAATTTTCTTTATAGCTAATAATAAATTTTACTTTTTAGAAGTAAAGTACATAAAATTAACTATAATTTAATTGCTTTTAGTAGATAAACAAAATAATTCTTAAAAACAACGAAAAAAGAAGAAATATTAGTGACTAAAGCAATTTAACGCATAAATGTCTTATCATTAAGATCTTAAAAAAATTTAATTTTGTCCCCTTAAAAAACTGTTATTGAGATGATAAGAAATCCTACTTCTAATACCATTATTAAATGTCTTACATTATCAGAAACATTAATGTAATGTAGTCTTTAATGTAAAGAATTTATTTTATTGCTTTAAAGATTTAGTATAATAAAATAATTAAGAAATTCTTATTTACTTAGAAATGATTATCTAATTGATATCCGATGTTCGTTCGATGTCTGATTTATAGTTTTAAATAGTGTTACTCTATAAATAGGATAAAACAATCTTTTTACTTTCTTCTATCTTTACAAGAAGAAAGTATTGGATACGTGAAAATTTTCGACTTTCGGTTTTCGACGGACTTACACGTTTTAGGGGTCAGAGATTCCGAAAAACATGTTTTTACAAAATGTCTGTCTGTGAGTCTGTGCATCTGTGAGTCAGTCTGTCTGTCTGTCTGTATGTGACACAAATTTTGTGGGCGCTCTATCTCAAGAACTAACGCACGGAATTTCATAAAAATTTATATTCAGTTAGTTCCTGATATCAATTGGTGCTGATTAGTTTTTGGTGTAAATCGCTCAACAGGTGGCGCTGCTATGCAGCCTTTTTCACGATTTCGGCAATAGCTCAATCTCCAGAACTAATGCACGGATTTTCATCAAACTTCAACAAACTGTAAGTCATTGACATGAATTGAAGTTTTGTACATTTTGGTGTAAATCGCTCAACAGGTGGTGCTGCTATACTGCATTTTTTACGATTTCCGCAATAGCTCTATCTCAACAACTAATGCTTGAATTTTTATCAAACTTCGGATTCAAGTATACTTTGATATGAATTAGTGCTGTTTGTGTTTTGGTGCAAATAGATCAACAGGTGGCGCTGCTATGCTGCACTTTTCAGAATTTCCATTATAGCTGTATCTCAAGAACTAATACAATAATTTTCACCAAACTTCAGAATCAGTTAATCCTTGACATGAATTGACATTTTATACAGTTTGTTGTAAATCGCTCAATAGGTCGCGCTGCTGTGCTGTTTTTTGTGATTTCCGCAATAACTGTATCTCAAGAACTAATTCTTGGATTTTCAACCAACTTCAGATCCATGTATACCTGGATATCAATTATTTCTGTTTATGTATTGGTGTAAATCACTCAACAGGTGGGCTGCTATGCTACATTTTTTCAGAATTTCCGCTATAGCTCTATCTCGAGAACTAAGGCTCGAATTTTTATCAAACTTCAAATTCAGATACACTTTGATATGAATTGGTACTAAATTTATGTAATTTCTTGTACTATTTAAATGATTTAATTAACGTGATTTATATAGAAGAAAGTTTTGTGATGGCCACAATATACTAGTTTCTTGTTTTAGAAATAAAGAGACCAAAAATGTTTTTTAGATGATTTTTTTTGCGTTAATTTCAAAATAGTAAATAATTAAATGTTAATTAAATTTGTATAATGTACCTAATAGTTGTAAATGAACAATTTAAAATAATTCAATAAATTGTTTAAAGAAAGAAAAAAATATTGTTATGAAGACTACTTTTTTGCAGCACTTTTTCATTTACGTTAAGGAAAAAAAAATGAATCAAATATTGTTAATGCAAAGTTGTATCATTTTCAAAAATCTCTGAAGAATGGAACATCATAAGGAATCTTACAAAAAAAAAAAAAAAAAAAAAAAAAAAAAAACTACTAGAATTAAATAAATAGAAGAAAAGCTATATGGATACTGATAAAATATTTCCAAAATGCATGAGCGTGCACACGTATGAACGTAACAATGTCCGTCAACTTCAGATTATCAGTAATGTGGACAAAACCTTGAGATCGAAATTTAATCGGAAAAAAAAAGTCGCCGTCGTATTAAAGCAATCATGGCTGATAGTGGATTAATTTGGCGATAATCTTAATTAAGGGGGTCCGAGTTTCAAAATTCTATTTTTTAATACAGATTTAGTTATGAAATATTTTTCGGAAATATCTTTTAATATAATAAGAATATTTTCATGTAAAAAAATCTGAGAAATTTTAAATATAATGTACTTTACCTAATATGGACAGTGCTGTCAATATGGACATCCCTAATAGCTTTAAAAGTATCAATAATTTTATCGAGAGATGGCGCTACATGTCCGTGAAGAAAAACATTTGAAAATATAATTAGGCCTGGAAAGTGCAAAAAAGAGCGCTGTTCGCCATTTGGAAGGAAACTTGTTGTTTCGTGGTGTGCTGATCGTAATTACAGGTAAGTTTAAATTCTTATTAGATATGGTAAAATCACTTTAAATTTTGAAAAGTGGGGTGTTTTATAAAGCTGATAAAACATATTTTTGATTGCTATTGCATATATTGCTTTAAAATGTTTCCTTTGTTTATTTATTACAAAATTTAGTAAAACTATGCCCGATTCCCGATATGGACACCTTATGTCCACAATGGAAACAGAGCAAGTGAATCTTCAAATTCGCAAATTTGTAAAATATCTGTTTAATGTCATCTGAACAATCCTTCAAGAAACCTCCTCCAAGAAAAAAAATCCTCCAAAAAACCCTTGCAGAAAAATAAAAAAAAGCCTCCCCTCAGTAGGTTATCTGTTGGCGAAATCGCAGGTACCAGCTGCATGACTTGCTCAACAAAGGAGAGCTGGTACTGTTTTTTATGCAGCATTGATGCTGTTGCAGACATGCGGCTATGCATCACATGCGGCAGATATGTCCATGAGGAATGTGTGGGACTTACCGCCCGTGATGAAGAAGTTTTTATTTGTTTATCCTGTGATTACTGAGTAATAACAGATGTAAATTCTGCGGACGGACGTAATAAAGCTAAGCAAAACCAACTATATTATTTCATAATATTTTGTAGTACCTGAGGTACATTGCATGGGTCTTCGAAGAGTCACAACCGAAAATACCCCCCCTTTCTAAAGTTCATGTTTTGAAGATATTTACTGTGCCCCACCCTCCCCCGCAATACTTTAAGATATATTTCTTTTATCCTCTCTCCTCTAAAATCCCTTGGAAGAGTGACTCTTCCATACACCCTGTGTAGTATGTGAATTAGGAGCCACATGTCCCTAATATATACATGCATGTCCATAATAGGTACAGGTGGTTCCTTATATGGACACTTGAGAACATTTTTTGTTTTTATCATTAAAATTAAACCAGAATAATTACAAGGTCGCTAATTTTAATAATGATAGTCAACTGTCCAGGGATAGTGGTCATATATTTTTGGAGTCCTATGACGTGTACACGGGCGTGAAAAAAATCAATTTTTCTTAGGGTGTCCATATTGGGTACAGGTACCTTTTTTTTTTATTGTAAAATTTTAAACATATTTAATTTTTCATATAACTCTGGAAGTACTTACTCGATTTACAAAATTTGTACACTTTTGTGTACAGAAAATTTGTCATTTTAATTTGCCTTCAGGATTTCTTAAAATATTGATTAGCAATATTTAAAAAAAAAAATTATGTAAAAAATGAAGTTTCTTTACGGGTGTGTTTTGCATTAAAAAGCATATTTTCACAATTATCACTCAAAATTAAAAATCCTGAAATTAATTTGTTGGAAATATAGCATAAAATCTCTGTTAAAAACTTCATACATATATCTTGCAAGGAACTTTAGATATATTCTTTTAAAGTTGACAAATAGTGAAAAATTTGATTCTGAGATAAATGGAGCTAAAGTTCTCGTTAGCGGGCAGCTGACAGATAAAAGCATGCTGTTTGCGGTATTTAACGCTAAAACCTAAGCGGTATTTGTTTTAAGACAATAAAAAAAAATGCATATTTTTTTAGAATTATTAGCCCCGGACCCCCTTAAATTTTGTATTGAAATAAAATGTAAATCTTCTATAGTCAGTTACATAATTTTAAGCTTCTTGTTTTCGAGTAAAATCAAATTGTAATAAAATGTAATTTTCAAAACCAAGGAATTGGGAAGCTATACTTTTCTCACGATTCAGGCCGGAAAAACTTTTTTATCTCAAACAAATTATTTCTAAACATATATATTTTTGCGCTTTCAAATATTACTTATTTCATCTTTAATTATATTACTTAATGCATTTTTATAACAATTCTTTAAAACATGGTGCCCTTAAATAGTGTTTCGCTCCAATATAGTTCGAATAAATATGCTACGTATATTATCAGCAATTTGAACTTTTATTCTATTGTTGATTGAAATTAAAGTTTTTTTATTAGAAACAAATAAATGCCGTAGGAGAAATTAAGCCTTCAATTTATAAGGAAATGATTTTTTTTTTTCTGAATATATAGCAACAGATTATTCTTATAATATTTCAGGTTATTTCTATTGCTTCAAAACAAAATAAATGCGGCATGATAAAATGAAATATTGTATCGCTAAACGATAACTGTATTTTTCAATTCGATCACATTATTAAAAATTTTCATTTGTATTTCAAAAGTAAACATTATTTGAATATTAGACATAATATTCGGTAGCGTTATCCTATAAGTACTTTTGATTATTTAATAATCATATGCAAATTTGGATGATGGCAAACACTTTAATCCATAAATAGAATGTAATACTGGTAGATATGTAATATAATTCTTCTATCTGATAAAATTTCCTCACAAAAAATTTTTATCTGTTTCGTATTTCAAAAGGGAATAATTTTAAATAAATAACGAAATTAATGCAAAATACACGCATTTAATGCAATGTTTGTTTTAGTATATTTATTATCAAAACCTTAATCAAAATTAAAATTAACTAAATTAATTACTATAAAATTCTTGTGAATTTTCAACAATAATTCAAATTATCTGCGCTTAATCCAACGTGTGTTACTTTATATATTTTACCTGAACTTTAATTGAAAATTAAAATTAACTAAATTAATTACATCTGCAGTTCTTTTAAAATTCACATAATTAAATTATCAGAATTTAGTACTTAATTTTAAATTAGCTTAATTTAGAATAACTTCAATTTAGAAACAGGTTTATTTTATTAAGTTAATATTATGCGGATTGTGTACTCCTAAATTTAAAGTATCATATTGTTTAATTTTCAAATATTTTTCACGCTGCGTACAAAATTTTTTATTTTTTGTTTGATACATATTAGTTTTAAAAGAAATTATGTAATATCTGCCAACATTTATAATACATTTAAATGATGTATGTGGTTAGCATAGATTTTAAACAGCATAACTCTGTTCAGAAAATATTTTATATTAATTTTCATTGTATATATGTTAAACAATATTGTTAAAAATCAACCTAATATAATCTAGAGAATACTGATTTTAAAAGTGCTGTGAAAGAAAAACGTTGAGTGAAAGATTTTAATTGGTTACATAATCACATAGATCACCATTAGTA
Source organism: Maratus speciosus (assembly GCA_963932465.1). Taxonomy (NCBI): domain Eukaryota; kingdom Metazoa; phylum Arthropoda; class Arachnida; order Araneae; family Salticidae; genus Maratus; species Maratus speciosus. Next base: position 520,363,516 of record OZ010795.1, on the reverse strand, counting down.
GGTATACTAGCCTATAAAGGGTTAATTAATCATCCTTAATATACATTGCGATTATAATTACGTATCGCTTTAATATAAACGATGTTGACTAGTGATTCCCATCGTCGGACATGCCTCGCAGCAGTCAAGTTAATTTTTTAATATACTATATGAGATTAATTATTCTGATAGGGAAGATAATTAGCAGTTTAACATCTTGTGGAAGGATCTCGAAAATTCTAGGATTTCTAATCAGATTAATATATATATATTTTAATAAAATTTTCAACGAGAAATTTTATTTAATAATATATGACTTATTGTTGTGCGGAATACATTTAATCAATTTTATACAATAAAATTTCTGGTTTAAAACCTGATTATGCAACCAAGATAGTAAAATTTTTTTGTAAAAAAAAGAAAAGATTGAAAGATCAGAATCCAGAAATGGCACTTGGATATTGTGATTTTCATATAAATAATTTAATGGCTAAATATATGTTAATGAGTTTTAAAGTCAACTTAAAAAAATATAAATGCAATCAAAGTTAATGTCAAAGCTAAGGTTATGGTGACTTCATATAGAGGTAAAATGCGTCCTTAAGGCAAAATACTTGAAAAGATTGAAATTACTTTATTTTTATGCATTATTATTATTATAATTATTATTTTGGCTTGAAGTTTATTTCGTATCATGTTATACTACTAATACTCTTTTTTTCTTTTTCTTTTTTTTTTTTTTTTTTTTTTTTTTACATTTTTAAAATAATTTCCTCCTTAATATTTCATCTGCCATTCTATTTTTGTGGCTATCATTTTCTTTGGAAAGTTATTACACATTTAACGAACTCGCATTCCTAGAAGTTAATAAATATTGGCTATACATAACTATATATATATAATCTATTTTCTGTTATTTTTGCGTTATAAGGAGCTAAATTTTGTCATTTTAGGTTTAGTGCCGACAAAATTGGATGAAATAACGCATCTTCTATGAATGAACTCACAAGCTCCTCTGAAGATTCTGTGGGTTATTCATAGTTTCTTATTACTTTCTTCTATCTTTACAAGAAGAAAGTATTGGATTCATGAAAATTTTCGAATTCCGGTTTTCGACGGATTTACACGTTTTAGGGGTCAGAGATTCCAAAAAACATGTTTTTACAAAATGTCTGTCTGTGACTCTGTGAGTCTGTCTGTCTGTCTGTCTGTGTGTATGTGACACAAATTTTGTGGGCGCTCTATCTCAATAACTAATGCACAGAATTTAATAAAAATTGATATTCAGTTCGTGCCTAATACAAATTGATGCTGATTAGTTTTCGGTGTAAATCGCTCAATAGGTGGCGCTTCAATGCTGCATTTTTCACGATTTTCGCAATAGCTCTATCTCAAGAACTAATGCACGGATTTTGATCAAACTTCAGATTCAGTTAGTCCTTGATATGAGTTGATGATGATTACGTTTTGGTGTAAATCGCCCAACAGGTGGCGCTGTTATGATGAATTTTGCAGGATTTACACGATTTCCCCAATAGCTCTATCTTAAGAACTAACGCACGGATTTTCATCAAACTTCAGATTAAGTTAGTCCTTGATATGACTTGCTACTGATTAGGTGTTGGTGTAAATCGCCCAACAGGTGGCGCTTCTCTGCTGCCTTTTCCACGATTGCCTCAACAACTCTATCAATAGAACTAATGGACCAATTTTCATCTAACTTCAGATTTAGTTGTATGTTGACACAAGATGTTGTTATTTAGGTTTTGGTGTTAATCACCCAATAGGCGGCGCTGCTATGCAGAAATTTTCACGATTTTCACTATTGCTTTATCTCAAAAACTAATGTACGGATTTTCTCCAAACTTCAGATTCAGTCAGACGTTGACATAAATTGTTGCTGATTAGGGTTTGGTATAAATCACCCAATAGGTGGCGCTGCTAGGCAGCATTTTGCTGAATTTAGACGATTTCAGCGATAGTCATATCTCAAGAACTAATGCACGGAATTTCATATCGTTAGAATCCTCATGAGATGCATAGATTGCCATTTAATTTTGGCAGTGTGATAGCGAATTTTGAAGTATTAACATGTATGAGATAGAAGAAAGTTTTGGGATTGGTACATCCGACCAGTTTTACATACTGGTTTCCTATGTTCATTTCTAATTCATCTTTAGAATTTACCAATTTATTCATATATTTGTGATTTCAAATTTATTATATATATGTATATATATATATATATATATATATATGTATATATATATATTACGATATCTTACGTGGCACAGAAATCGCGATTATTTGTTAATTCTTTAATGGCAGGGCTAGAATGAAACGCATCTCATTGGTTAGTGTGTAAAAGTCCTTTGGCAGAATTTAGGCCGAGGTAAATCGGGTTTATTTACGTTTCGCTCTTTTGCTGCAATTATGGAGCTTCAAAATATCATTAGAAATGCCAAAAAAGATCTCAGCGAATGCTTGAAAGTGAAGAAGAGGCCGAATTAAGAAGAGAAAATCGAAATAGATTGGATAGAGAACGCCGCCGATCACAGAACATAAACGATCGCCAAAATACGCTTAATAACCGTTGCATGCCCGAATACGTTGCTTCTGAAATTGAAATTACTGATTTAAACGTTCCGAAGCATAACTGTGGGACTTTGAGTGAAAGGTACAATTTCTGCGAATCACTATATTGGAAATGTGAATTAAACAGCAGCAAGAAGTTTACAAAATATTGCCATGACGGTAAAGTAATTTTGTCGCCCTTATCAGAAACTTCCGATTTGAAAAAAATATATTGTTTCAAAATTCACTTGAAGCCAAAAACTGTAGAGAGCATATCCGGCAGTATAATGCCGCTTTATCTTTTGCCTCATTGGGGGACAGAAATCAAATTGCCTTCTGGAGCAGGGCCAAATTTCTTCCGGATACACGGTCAGGTATATGATAGGATTTCTCCTTTGTACAATAATGATAACAGGAATCCCGGCTGTGAACAGCTTTTTCCCTGACCGGTTCATTTTTTAAACGTAACTGTTATACTTTTGAAATTTTAGATCTTATTTAATTTTTTAAACAGGTATTAGTATAAATAAATGTTATCCTGTCTTTTTTCTATGATGTCCACTTCACTGTTATATCTTTGAATCATAGTCTGCTCGAGCAAAGTCCGACATGTCGGCTTATAATACGAATTATGTGACAGAATAAGAAATCGTGATTTTAGAAAATGCTTAAGGGTGGAGATCACCTACAGCTGCTCGATATTGCTCCATTTTAACACAATATTAAAAAAATGGAGCTGTAGATATTTCTTCAAATTAAACATTTTTTAGGATAAAATGTACAAATCTTTGTTTACGTATTCCTTTAAATAATTTATAATGATACATAATTAGAATTTAGTTTAATAAAAACACACTAATTAAGTATTTTCAATGACGTACATGTGTTGCGCTCAGGACTATAAAAAATACATTCGATAAATCCACGTAATATTACATACAGATATTCTTACAATATCGTACTTTAACTTCAACCTAAATTAAAAAGAAGTTTACAGATGACTTTTTTTTTCAGGTAATTCAACCAGACAAATCAAATTATATTTCTATATAAATTAATAAATAAATAAATATATTACAGTTACTTACATAAGAATAGGTAGAGATTATAAAAGTGTATAAGATACTAGCAAACACCGCGACTTTGCTCGCGTAATATTTGAAATATGCCAAGAGATATTTATATGTCTAATTTTTATTAAAATAAATTATTCTTATAGGAATAATTAAAAAATTACTATTTAAAACATAGTTTGACTAAATTTCATTATTGCACTGCATTAGGCAGAAATTAGACTTAAATTAATAAAAACAAATAAAACTAAATAAATGATAATTTAGAAACTATTTTGAAACTTTTATGCTCAATTAATAAGCTTATTTCAGTATTCATTTGAAATTTTGAATTTTTAGAAACCATCTTCTTACATCTTAAAATCAACCATTATGTCAAATTGCTATGTTGAAATAGGAACTGTCACCATTAATTTGCCAACATTAATTTTCAAATCGTTTTGTTATTTCCTAATATTCCACAGAAAAGTAATTTAGAAAGCTTTTAAAGGCCTTTTTTAGAACGTTTGTTGTTCCTGTGAACCCCAGATGGTAGAATCATTCGAATAAAACATAGCCTGTGTAGGATCAGAGACTGTTATCATTGATTCGCCCTTATTACTTTTATAATCGGTTTATATTCCCTGAAATTGCATAAAAATCGTAATTTAAGACTTTTTTTAGAACGTTTTTCGCACCTCCTCTTCGCTTCACTCGTTTTTAATTCGAATTTATTTTTGACAGTCCTTCGAGGGCATTTATATTTTATAAGTAACTATCATGCCATATTTAAAGTTTCTAGATTCTTCAGTATCACAGAATTCGCAATTTAGAAAGTTTTTTGCTCCTGCAACCCTATGGTGGTAGTGGCACAGACGTTAAATATAGCTTATGTTTGAGCAGGTACTATCACCAACCATTTGTCACCATTATTTTTTAAATCGGTTTGGTATTTGATAAGACTGCATACAAATTGTAATATAGAACGTTTTTAGAACACTTTTCACTCACTTCATTCTTTTAAATTTGGAATTTTCTTTCGACTGTTCTTGGAAAGCAGTTGCATCTATAAGTAAATACCATGCCATATTTCAAAATGTTAGATCCCTCAGTTGTACAGAAAACGCAAATTAGAACATGTTTTGCTCTTGCACCCCCAGATGGTAGTGACAGCAATATAAAATATTAATAGCCTATGTTGGAGTAGGGACTGCCACTATCCATTTACAAGCATTACTTTTTAAATAGGCTTGGTATTTTCTGAGATTGAGTAGAAATCGCAATTTAGAACGTTTTTATGAAGCCTTTCGCGCATTTTCGCCCCTTTTAAATTTCAAATTTTTTCGAAACTGTTCTTAAAGATCATTTATATCTAATAAATATGTATCTTGCCTAATTTTAAGGCGCTAGCCCCTATCGATCAAAAAATCGAAATTTAGAAAGTTTTTTGTTCCTACAACCTCTAGGTGATAGTGACACCGATTTGAAATAACGTCTATGTAAAAGTAGAGGTTGTTAGCATCAATCTGGCTACCTTTACTTTAGAAATCAGTTTGATTCTTCCTGACATTGCTCAGAAATCAGCATTTAGAACGTTTTTAGAACGCTTTTTGCGCATTTTCACTCCTTTGTAAATGTCAAATTTTTAAAGAAATGTTCTTAGAGATCATTTATGTATGATAAATATATACCATGCGAAATTTCATGAATCTTACATATTTCAAAAATCGCAATTTTAGAACGTTTTTAGTTCTTGCATCTCCTCTGGGGTAGTGGAAACAGATATAAAATATAGCCTATCTTGGAGCAAGACCTGTCACCATTATTTTTACACCATTATATTTCAAATCGGTTCTCTACGGATTGAATACTTCCTGAGATACATAGAAATCGCAATTTAGAATCGCATTTTAACTTTCGATTTTTTTTTTTTTTTTGAAATGGTCTTAGTGATCATTGATATCTTATAAGTAACTACCACTCCAAATTTCATGATTCTAGGACCTTCCGTATCACAAAACCGCAATTTAGAACGTTTTTTACTCCTGCAACCTCAAGGTGGTAGTGATACAAACATAAAACAGAACCATGTTAGAGCAAGGTCTGTCACCATCAATTTAAATCATTACTTTTGAAATCGATTTGATGCTTCCCAAAATTGAGTAGAAATCACCATTTAGAATTTTTTTTATAACCCTCTTCGCGCATTATCACCCGTTTTAAATTTCGAATTTTTTAAGAACTGTTCTTATAAAACCTTTATATCTAATAAGTAAATAATATTTCAAATTTCATATTTCTAGGGCCTTCAGTAACGCAAAAATCGAATTTTTAGAATGTTTTTTGCTCCTGCACCCCATTTGGGGTAGTGGCACCAGCATGAAATATAGCCTATCTTGGAGCCAGGGTTGTCACTATCTTTTTGACACCATTATTTTTTAAATCGCTTTAGTATTTCCTGAGATTTTGTAGAAACCACCATTTAGAACATATTTTAGAACGCTTTTTATGCATTTTCACCCCTTTTAAATTTCGAATTTTTTAAGAATTGTTCTTAGAAATCCTTTATTTCTAATAATAATCTAATATTTCAAATTTAATATTTTTATGCCCTTCAGTAACTCAAAAACCGTAATTTAGAACGTTTTTTGCTCCTGCACCCCCTTTGAGGTAGCGGCACCAACATAAAACATACCTTATGTTAGAGGTTTATCACCATCGTTTTGACAGCATTATTTTTTAAATCTGTTTGCTATTTCCTGAGATTGTGTAGAAACCAACATTTAGAACGTTTTTTAGAACGCGTTTTGTGCATTTTCACCCCTTTTGAAATTTCGAATTGTTTTGAAAATCTTCTTAGAATATTTAATTTATAACATTTATATCTTATAAGTAACTACTATTCCAAATTTCAAGATTCTAGTCCCTTCCATAACACAAAAATTGCATTTTTAGAACGTTTTTTGCTCCTGCACACCCTTTGGGGTAGTGGCACCGACATAAAATATGGCCTATGTTCTAAGTTGGACTAATACCATCATTTTGATACCATTACTTATAAAATCGGTTCGGTAGCTCCAGAGACTACCTCTAACAAACACACAATTTTACTTCTTTATAATATTAGTACTAGCTGTTTAACCCGTTCTACGGACGGGTGTTCCTGAACTTAGTTCTAAAACCAAAATTAAAAATAAAAATCTGTAAAACCAAATTAAAGTTTATGAATATAAAACTGTGTTATGTCTATTAAAAATCAGTAATTACACAACCAATATGAAATATGTATGTACACAAAAAATCAGGTATGTATTAAAAATAAATAAAAGTAAGTGTTTGCACAACCAAATTAAAGTTCGGAAAATAAAATTCAGTTATAAAGTCAATATTTACACAACCAAACAAACATTTGTAAGGAAAAATTAAATTTACATCGTGGCTGCAAAAAAAATGGAACAAATTATGTACACAGAAGTTGCTCTTGAAAAGGCTACATACAACCTTCCTTCCACGTGAAAAAAACTGAATGGAGCAAATAGATTCCAACTTTTTTCAAACTTTGACCCTGAGATTTATTGATAGTAATAGCAAAGGCGATCCTAAGTGGAAACTGGCGGCGGCGTAACTGGAAAGGTAAACTGGTATGCAACGGTGTAAGCAGGATTATCGGTATGAAAAAACGGGTGCCTCTCCTATGTCCTGTCAAAATGTCTGCATCTATAACATTTTGCGACAACCTTCTGACTATTAAACGTGTTCCCTTACAGAGACCATTGGACATATTCATGTTCCTAAGCGACATAACAATAACGCCAACTTTAAGATTTAACTGATGTGGTGGCATTCCAGAAGGTGTTAAACTATTGATGAAATCCATCTGCAAATTGTTTTTTTCTTCTTTATCAGAACAAAGTATTGTATCAGCGCTAAAATAAGTTTTGACTTCGCCAGGTACTTTTCGTAAAACCTCCTCATTCAATCTCAAACAATCCTCATTCTTGAGACACAAAATGGCTCTTTCCGAATGATGATCAAGATCAATTTCAGACGAACCAAAAATATCATCCACTATAGAATACTGTATTAACTTTCTGGAGGTATTTCAATAATATCTTCTCCGAGTTCATAATCATTAGTCAACCGGCCATCCTCCATGCGAACGAGCCATTCCACGAAACTAAGTTCCCCTGGCTCCGTTCGCATATTTGTAACCAGTTTGCACTGTCGAAATGTTGGCCAGAGAGAAGAATTCTTGATACAATTTTCAAAAATGAGTATTTCGTTTGCATGTATAACCACAGGTAAAATCTGCCTCCAGTCACCTCCAAGAATAAACACTTTGCCCCAAAATGGGACATCATTGCCAACCAAATCTCGCACAAGCCTATCAACAGCATTCAAAGCATGAATAGGTACCATGCTACATTCATCCGATATAATGAGCTTAACCTTTTTCAGTAATATTCCTTCAGATGTATTTTGCCGAATTTTTGAAGCTGAATTGTCCAATATAGGGACTGGTAATTTAAACTGAGAATGTGCAGTTCTTCCAGCTTGCAAGAGTATAGATGCGGTGCCTTTTCATGTAACGGGAATAGCAGTATGTCCCATTCCTCTGACGTAATGCAGCAAAGTATTGAATAAGAACGTTTTTCCTGATCCCGAAAAAGCTTTGACAAAGAAAACCTTAGCGAGAGTAGCATAATCATTTTGAATACTTTCAATGACAGTATCAAAAATTATACGATGTTTCGGCTTTAGCACGTTTAACAATCGGTTTCCCTCTACTCTTTCTTCTTGTAAATCATAGACATCGCATTCCACAGAGTTCTCTCGGTTTGAGGGTTCAGGTAATTCAAGGTTCTGAAGTGTCATGCTGTGTATGCGTAGATGATTAGCTGTGTCTTAAAGGGCTCTATCTCTACTCTCCTGTAGCGGCAGATGGCGAACAAATTCTTCTGAGAGTTCTGACTTAAACTCTTCCCATAATTGAATCGGTGAATTTGGATTGCCAAAGACACATATGAACGAAAACAGTTGTCTCAGTTTGGGTGGCATTTCAAAACCACATGCTTCGGTTAAACAATGTTGCCATTCATCATCTAAATTTCTAGAACGGCATGCACCCTTGAATGTTTCATGGACAGCATTCTCCTGCGTCCTTAACTTCTCGAAAGACCGGGAACATGACAAAGCAGCATACGAAGATGGAATCTCTCAATATCTTTTGGGCTTACAGAATACATACTGATACTATTAAGTCACCTAATGTAACATGCCTTTGCCACACCTTTCCATACAAAATGCTTTGGAATTTCTGTATAGAGATATATGTTTGCTGAAGGATCAGCCCTGTTAAGTAGAAACCAAGCAGTGAGCATGGTGTCTTTATTTCTTGCTCTTTCAAAAGCTTCACGTTTGTCATCTTCCCTAAATTGCACAGATTCCATATCTTGTAGATGCACAGGCAATCTAATAATAACATGGGACCTATCCTGCATGGGCTTTTCAAGAAGTGGCCACATCGCCTCTGGTGCCGAAACATATTGTTCATTTAAGCGTGGCGTACGTAATAAGTATATCTCGAAAAATATTTTTCCACTACTGTGCATTTTTTTTAATGAAATTTAATTTATTATGCTGCTATGGCAGTAGACGCTATAAAATATCTTTAGAATAAGGGAATAAAAAGAATAAAAAGTTTTGTTGATGTTCGTGATAAAAATTTTTCTTTATTTTTAAAATATGGTAATAATTGAGCGCAATTAAATAATCTCTAATTATTTGCATGCGGGGTAAAAGAATTATGGTAATACCCGGTACATCTTCTCACTATTGCAGCGTAACCTACGTAATATGTAGTATCTCACATTGCAGTAAACATTTAGAACTGGTTTGAACTCGCGCGATTACGGATTGAACATAAAAAAAAGCAAAAATTCGTCAAAAATAAAAAATAAAATAGAAAAAATGTATCTAAAATTTTCGAACTTTTTGTCCCAATCGTTCATGGGCCTCCTACCAGCAACCCGTGTGCAAAATTTTGTAGCCCTGCACCCTTTGTTTCCGATTTTTTGTGGTTGCAAACATACGCGCACAGATTTTAATAGTATAGATAGACAACACGATTCACAATTTAAAGTTTCTTTGTTACTTAGCTTTGAAAATAAGATGCGCGCAATGTCAAAAATATCTGATTTAAGTAAAATGGCTTTAATATTAAAATTTATCTTGATTTGGTTTTTTGGATGGTTGCGTTTATGACGGCCAATTATCAGCACGAGGGACATAGGCCCTAGTGGGGAGGAATGCCTTCCGTGTGGGTCTTCCGAAGGGAACCAAACCCGTATTTACACTTCGAAAACAAAGGTTCGAAGAAAACGACGAAAACTCCGAACGATTAGACCGACGGGCGCGATTGGGATTGAACCCAGTATCTCTCGTCTACCAGCTTCGAGAACAATACCTCTCGGCCGCTGGTGGGGCTTATCTTGATTTGGATATATCGCTCCGGCTCCACGTATTTTATCATGAAAACGGTTTTAATTGGAGTATCGTAATGTATATATATATATATATTTCGGTGACATGTTATTCTTTCACAATATACAAAAAAAAAAAAAAAAAAAAAAAAAAAAAAAAAAAAAACTTTTTAAAAAACTTCTAAGGTGATCTACCCCCTTAAGTATGTCAAGACTAACAAAAGTTGAAAACAACTAATGCAGATCAAAAATGTAATTTTTATATATTAGGTCGTTCGGAAAGTCGTGTCCGTTTGGGAAAATCAATTCGCACCAGAAAATTCTATCATTTAATTGTTAGACATTAGTTCCGATGGTAAATTAAAACACTGATTTGAAGTTGAAATTAAATGTCATGTTTTTTGTTGTTGTTGTTGTTGTTTTTTAGCCCCCGGTACGGGTATGCTATTTCTTTCTCCCAGCTTATTTTGTGTCGTCTTCAAAAAATAACGTTACCTTACAGAAGCCTGGCATAAAACGAAGCAATACGATTAAATACGCTATAGCAATTTTTTAAATATCTAAACATCGCACATTTTCAATTTTTATACCGTCGTATTGGGAAAAAATGTACTTTTAAATGCCATTTGTTTGAAAACTGTATCTCCATTTATTTTTCAAATATTAATTTTTTTGTAGTTTTCAATACTATTTGTCTAATTTTGGCAACTCAAGTACTCCATTTATGTAGAAAGTAAAGGAAAAATAGCTGAAAAATAGCAATTATATATTTTTGTTGCCATTTTCTCATAACAACCGAAAGAAAATGTAATTAAAATATGTGCTATTTTGAAAAAAATATAAACGAAAAATTTGTGTTAAAACATGGTGATATTATAAACTATATTTAATTTGTAGTATCTATAGACGCTTTTAGTTTGACGTCATTCATGACGTTTTGGTTGGAAAGTGACTCCAAACAAACGGTTGCTATGCGTCATTTCTTTTTAAATATAAATCGTGGAAAATGTTACTAGTACATATCAAGTATTAAAACACTTAGATGTGAGACATAGATATACGACGTAGCAGCAACACACAAACAACAACAAAAAAAATACAACATAGCAACCGTTTGTTTGGTGTCAGTTTCCAACCAAAACGCCAGGACTGACGTCACGACTGAAATCGTCTATATTAATGTTACAAACAAATGAATGCCTATGAATCATTAGATAGGCTTTTTTTCTGCCGAATTTCTTTAATGACGGCATGTTTTTGCTGCAGTTGTGTATTATTTTGCGATAGTGCTATCCTATGCATGCTTTACTGTAGATGGTTAAGACTGGATCGTAAATGTGGAATTCTAAAGTGGATGCGAATAACGTCATTTTACATAAAATAAAAGTTTGTGCTTTAAGTCTTAAAATTGAAATATGTTTTGTACTATTTATATATACATACATATATATTTTTTTTTCATAGGGGGCAACACTAAATTCTGAAAAAGCAGAATTCCTATTTTCCAGTTTTTTTTTTCTTTTTTTTTTTTTCTTTTTTTACGACAATTTGACGAAAACCTCGTTTTCGAATACCAGTTACATGTGTAGTTTTGCTACTACTTAGTTATCCCGTCCACCAAAAATCTATCGCCAAACTATAAGGTTAAATGCCAATAAGGACTGATTGTAAATGTCACATTCACTTGACTTTAAGCAAGTTTCACATGTTTACGTCATCAGGTAATTTTTATTTCGACGTTTTATTTCTGTTTTTTATTAATGTTATACTAATTTATTTGTTTTTCCGTTATTTAAAATAAAAATTATGTCAATTTGTATAATTTGGCGATTTATATAATTTGTCGAAATTGGTCGACGGGATAACTCAGTAGTGCCATTTATTTATATGTGTATATAATACGTATTTATAAGTCTATACCTCTCTCTCTATATAATTACATGCATAATGTATAAAAAATAATACAAATATGATGTTTATAATACAAATATGATGTTTATAATACAAAAATATATGTTTATAAACATTTAAAACCATGTTTTTCCGTCTCTTAAAAAATTGGCTAAAACGGCCATTTTGAATTTCTTTGCCAATTGCGCCAACCAGAACAGGATACGGATCTCTTCCCTAAACTTTTTATATTGTTTTTAATTCATTATTTCTTTTTATTTTTTTTCTGCATATCATCTGTTCTTTTAGGAAGGTTTTTAAAAAATATTGGACTAATTTCCCATAATCTTCTGGTCACCAGCCAATAGTGTTTTTTTTCTATATTTGAAGTTTTTTTGCATTTGAACATTACTGAAGACAAAAACTATCAAATGAAAATGAATCACCTGAAAATTTTTTAAACTCAATGGTTAATCTCTGCGATCATTACAATATTCTCTATTTGAATTGTGTGGCAACTAGAGAATATTTAAACTCCTGCTGTCATAACTGCCTCATTTCTCTAGCAAACTCCACAAAAATGATCAACGAAAAGATTTGTGTCAAAAAAGCCCAAATTTTGCCCAACGCATAAGATAATGCAACAGCACAATGGCTTTCATATCGTTTTCAGCAATGGAAAAGGTCATTCGGGGTCAAGGTCCATATTGCTTTAAAATACAAAGTCAAATTCAAGATTTCGTTTAATTTATGTTTTGTTTTAAAAATTAACCAGCGCAGCGGGCTTAGCCTGCTAGAATTAAATATAGTTCAGTTTCAAATGCATAACTCAATCAAAATCAACTTTTAAGCAATTCACGTTATTTATACTTTGTAGTGCTTACGAATTCTTTTGTGTAGCCCTATGTATGGTATATATAATGTATATACACATGCAGTATGCACAAATTTGGTTAAACCTAAAAACGCATACCATAACTGTAAACGCACTTCTAGCCAGCGGCGCCAACTTTTGAAAAATATTAGGTGGAATCAACCATTTTAGGGTAAAGTTATGATAAGTTAAGTTAAAATTTCTAAAGCTGAATATAAAATTGCAATTTTATTAAATTATATTTTCATATGAGGCCTTCATTTTATGGACTCTAATATTAACTATTATACCATGAAAATTATTACAAATTACACCACAATTGACTAAAAAAATAACAAAATTGGCGTTCACTGTAAATGCGCAATGTATTAATTCTACTATTTACATAAACTATAACTTTTATTAAAAATAGATGCAATGCCGTATATTTCTTTAATCACTGATGATAGAAATATGATTCGAATTACAAAAAGTATCAAGTATGATGGTTTCAGATTTGGAATTTATTTAAGAGAAAGTTGCTTACGTATAAAAATACGAAATTTAATTTTTATGGATGCCTTTTTTATAACTTATATTCAGGAAAATAAGGACATTAAAAGAAAGTCTCAAGAAGAACATTTAAAAAAAATTCTTCTAAGTGAAGAACATGTTGTGTTAGGATACTTTAAAATTTTATGAATTTTCAATGTTTTCTTGCTTTAAAAACTCGCTTTTCAATATTTATAAGTATTTAAATTTTTTTTTAATAAAATGAACCCTTACATATTTATTTAGCACGGCAAGATTCAGATATGATATCCTAACTGCGCATCTTACAATATATGCGTCAGAAGTTATCCCCAGAACGAATTTTTCAGCAATATCCATATTCATGTTGGAAGTACAGTAATTTGATCAAAACCTTTCTGTGACGTAGCGGTCTTTTCTGTGATGTGTTTTCCGTGAAGAGACGATTCCATCATTTATACACTTTTCTATTTTATTAAGATAATAAAATCAGAGAAGGAAACATAGATCACCCGGAGATTCTCTGCAAGTTTCACTAAAGAACAGAGTTTCACTAAAGAACTATCAACAGAGTACGCTTACATTGGTTTTACCTTTATAAGTCAAACCGGCCACTTAAACATGTCCTAAACAGAAACGATTTTTTCCATTTAACAAATATCTGACACATTCACATACGTAAAAATTGTGAAATTTGCAGCAAGAAAAATTAAAAACGAAAAAAAAAAGGGGGAGGGGGTGAAGAAGAAAAAAACCCATAACTTCGTCAATTCATGAGATATAAAGTCCGCATGAATTTATTATATATCTTCTTAATATTATCCACAATATTTATATTGACGAGTTTTTGATAGGACAAATTCTTACAGCAAAAACAAATAAACAATTCATTGACACATATTCATTAAGGAATTTAGCAACCTTCACATCATTGGTAGGAGAGACCGGGGCAAGTTTTACAATTTTTTATAATTTTATTTTTGTATTTATTATTTTAAACTATTTTGATATCTACAGGATATAATTGTATTGTCAAGACCTTTCTGTACAAATTGGCACAATAATTTTTCAAAAAACTAAATATACTTTTTCACAAAAAATGGTTAAATCTAATCATGTTACGTTGGAAAATGTGCCCCGTATGCGGGGCAAGTTTTCCAGCCTACTAAAAATGGTCAGGGGCAAGTTTTCCAACTACACTTTAAATGGTAAAACACAGGTAATAAATCTTGCATGTTAATTAATAAGTACTTTCATTGTGAACGAAATGCACAGTAACATAAAAAACAGTTTTAATCCATTTTACATTTCAAGATAAAGGTCCAAACATCTCCCTGGTCGGAATTGGATTTTGTTTTTTCTTGCCACTTTTATTTGATTCCTTTTGCAGTTTCCCTTTTTTTAGATGAATCTTTTTTTTTTTTCATTTTCAGTTGATTTTTAACAGGAGAATCAGTCAATACAATACTTCATATTTTTCTTCCCACGCCGTGTTTGCATCCTTAGTGCAGCCTTCGCGAAAGTCCTGACTTCTTCTGGTGCAGGCAAAGCTTGTTTGGGTGTAGAAGGAACGCCTTTTTCATAAGCAATAGGGAAATTTTGAGTAAAACTTTAAGGAACAGCCTCTTTGGAAGTGCTAGCCTGTGTTGGTGTTGAAGGATTACATGTTTTCGGTGTTCTTGTTTTTTTTATTATTTTTTTATTTTTTTATTTTTTTTTTGGGGGGGGGGGGGAGGGCAATCGATTACTGAGGAAAGTTTGAAATATTTTCACGGCTGTTGGTTCTTTCAACATTTGGTTCGGCAGGAGCTGGTCTGTCAGAAATATAGGATGGCATAAAAGCAGAGCCTGTAAATATTTCAGGATTCAGTGGGAAAATTCTCTAACGTTTAAAACCCGCCATAATATTGACTGTGGATTAACGCAAGTGGAGCAGCTCTAAACACGGTTAATTTTCTTTTTGAGGGGTCCATACACACTGCGATCTCAGTGTTGTAGCTTATGACTGTAAAGGCATAATTAACATAAAATGGATTCATTAAATGAACCCAATTTAGAACGAAAATGACATTTTAGGATATTTTTGAATTTACCTTGTTTTTTATATTGATAATTTTACTGAAATGACTAAATGATCGAACTGGTTCGTAGTATATATGGTTATTTCGCCCATTTTACTACACAATAAATGCATTTTTGATACAATAAGACTAGCTGATTTAGGAGGGGGACGTTCCGTACGTTGTTGGAAAACCTGCCCCGTCACCATATTTGAACTTTTACACTATTTGGACAAATACAGGTGTAAGTTATTTGCGAAACAAACGCATAGTTACCTGAAGAAAGAAACCTTTTTTTAGGCATGCAATGTCAAAACAGTAAGTCTAACGCTAGTACGTTTTTTTTTTTTTTTTTTTTTTTTTTTTTTTTTTTTTTACGTTTTAATAAAAACCTAAAATTTTACTCACCGTTGAAAAAATGAAAAAAAAAAACAGCTCTCCAGACGAAGTGACAGCAGCTATTAAGCTATAACTTTTGTAGATGACGTGTAAGATGTTGCCACTTTAGCCAGTTTACTCGCTAGCGTCACCTAGTGGCTCATTTAAAAACTAAAGCGAGTTTGAAAACTTGCCCCTATGGAAAATGTGCCTCTGTCTCCCCTACTCAATGGTAAAATATGAGGAATCTTCTCTTTTGAAACTTTAAGTCTTTTAAAATGGGGGGGAGAGGATTCTTGGATCAAGTGCGTATGTTACTACTATCCCTTTTCTCTATTTTCAAACAAAATGAGTTTGAGAACGTCGACACATTTTTTTCAGAGATTGAAAAATAACTAAATAACGAGAGGAGAACATTGAAAATTTTGCGGGCTAGAAAACCAAACTATTGGGTGTGCTCGGCACCATGGGCCTCACTGCCTCATGGACCCCACTATAAGTTGGGCTCACTGCTTCTAGCAATTATCGCTAATAGGTAATACTTCGGACACAGTACTGAACGCAGTATCTGTACTCTTTTGCGGGTCCCTGTAATTTAACTATAAATGCTATGCACATAATATTCTGCATAAAATACCTTCCAGAACGCCTCAATAATGTATATCAATACCATTATATTTGAATTGGTGCAACACAAATGAATCATGCTGCAAACAGTTTGAAACAAATTTCTCCCATTGTGAGTAATATAAAGAAATAATTTTGACTGTTACTGTAAACGAACTATAAATGCTGCATTCTGTAATTTCAATAGCGATCTTACTGAGTAAACGTTAATGACATATAAAACTTTCACGGTAATCAGAGTGTATTTACGTGAGTTAGAGCAAGGATAGACAAACCGAAGTCACTAACACTTTTTAATAATTTTCGAATGTGTTAAAAATAAGCATTTAGCGCTTTTTTTGCACCTTATGCCGAACATGTGGAGTATTGTTTTCCTTTTGAAAATGATTCCCGAGGTTCTAAATAGTACAGTTACGGAACGGTGTAGCATTTCCATCAGTACATCTTTATTAATGAGCACTAAACACATATATTTAATTTAAAGCTTTTCCATATATTAACATCTAATTATTTCAAATTCAGTTTTCATGGATTATTTTCACAAACTAAATAACCTATTTATTTTGTGTACCTTAAACAGGCAGTAATTCTTTTTGCTTTTTCCGCATTATTACAAATAAAAGGAAAATCTTCGTCAGCACTTTCTTATTGAGTTAAAATAATCAATAAATGTCAAATTCCTTTTGCAAAATCATTGCTTTTATTTATTTTAGAGAACGATTTAAATGATTCAATATTTAGTTTCTTAGGACTGTTTATTCGATTACTGGTTTCTCCGTGTAATTTATTTTACGGTATAAGGAAAATAATTTTCTTAGTGGTCGGAGCACGTCATATTTTACAAGGTTGTTAAACGAGAAAACATATTTGATACAATTCTATCGTAAATTAAATTAAAATGAGTAAAATTGTTATGTTCGCAGAATGAAATATTGTTACTTGATTTCGAATTAATAAAATTGTTATTAATAGGATATGTTTGAAGATGGTGACAAAAAATAAAAATCGAATACATATATAACATGGAATATTTTATATTTGTTTCAGGCAAAGAAAAAAAAGAATCTTTGATGCATTAAAAACTTAATGAGTTGAGTTTTATTTCAATAAGGAATTACACTCGCTTAAAAACTTCCACATAATAAGAAATTTAAGGGGCTGCCAGTAGACTGAATTTAAGGAAGCATACTAACTGTAAAAAAACTATTAAAATTTTTAAGACACATGTGGCATCTCTGTGGCATCGCGAACTTAATAAAAAAAATCACTGCTATCTTTTTATCGAAGCCGAATATTTAGCTGAAAAAAATTCAGGATTTCTAATTTGTTGCACATCTATAAGAATTTGAAACCTTTAAGTGGTCCTCATTTTAACCCTTTATCTACTGACGGTGCTTATAAGTACCACTCACTTTAAACTTTTATACTATATAGTGAATATTACTAATATTATAATGGTACTTTGCAAAAAACGCTCTTTTAACTCCTCTTTATCCGAATACATGGCAGCAGTAGTTCTAGGTTTGTTATTTTGGAGAGGAATGAGGCTATCTTTGAAGCAATCGATGTGTTTTGTGCCGACTTTTTGTACAGATCGACACGCTCGTCTTTTCATTGCTGCAAACACAGTAAAGGATATAAGATAAATGTTGGATTCTTTTTGTGTGTTCATTATGGTCTTAGAATACAATTTAACTAGCTATTTTAGGTGAACGGTGTATGTATTTGATTTAACAGCTGAATTAATCGGTGGTACTTATAACTACCGTCAGTACACTGGGTGTTCGAGAAAAACTTCTTGTTTACTTTTCGTCTGTTTAGTTATCCATCGTTTTCATCGGCTTTAAAATTTAATTACTAAAATGTAGTGTAGTAAAGATTTCACTGGTATTTCTTTTCTGTTTCATTGTTATTTTTTTTATAGGAAATGGAAAAAGTTGTGCCACCGGCTCGTTTATGCTATAGTAGAAATGGCATATGTAAATTCATATATTGCATATGTGGAGATGCGAGAGAACATGTTGTCCCTGAAATATTGACGTCGCAAAACTAAAGGGATACTAACAAGATCGAAACCTAAAAAAAATAGTTTTTTTTTATCCTTTCAGGACCAAAACATTTCCATTTCTGAAGTGCTAAAATAAATGATTGGCATCGCAATTTGCGATTTATTTGTCAATAAGAAAAAGCCTATATTTCACATACTTATTAAATCGAAAATATTTTCTGGTGCCAGTTCAAATACCTTGAGGGTTTTCTGTTACGATAATTTAGTCATAGTGTACTGACGGTACTTTAAAGTACCACTTTAGCTAATTACCTCTAAATAATTAAATTTCTCCCAGTGAGTATTGTTTTTTATATTTATCCTTTAATTTTCATTGTAGTAACTGAAAATATATGAAAAAAATTTCAGTAGATCATAATGCCGTACATAAAGGGTTAAAACATAATAGCAGAGGAAGCTACCCAAATAAGTCGGTTGAGAACTTTGTAAGTCATATACACAATGGTGAGTCGCATGGAAATAGGTTCATAAATACGAGTGCTATCGTACGACAAAGATAAATAAATAAATAAATAATAAACAGATATATATATATCAACATTTCGACGGAGAGTGGTTTTGTGGTCCAGGTGCCATGATACGTGAAAATATACCGGCATTTCCCGAAATTTGCTTTCCTCTGAAAGTCTCTAATAGATAGATTCTTACTTTTTAGGTGCCCCTTCAGAATAGGCCATCCTCTTACAATCTGTCCACATATAACAGCGGAAAAACTACTCAACCGAAAGGTTTGAAATTTAATATATATAGTGATTGCAGAATTTCAAACTTTATAATCGAACCAAAAACTTAAAAAATATATTAATAAAAGCTTTCCTCATTCTATTAAATCCTATCATACGTAATTTACCCAATGATACCCCATGATAGGTAATGATTCTATGTTGTCATTGCGATTACGCCCTATTCAAGATGCAGTCATATTGTTTCCGTATTGCTAAATTAATATATAAAATCGTAATAAATTTTGTATTCGTGCATTTTAGCATAAGAATGCAACAGCTATTGCAGCAAGATCTGAATATTTATAAAACAAGTTATAGTACGAACATACCTCGTTTGCCCCATTTGACGCACAATTTTCAACTTTTTGTAATTGAATCTACTTGAAAGAAACCCCAGAAAACAAAACAAAATATTGAGAATGGCTATGTAAAAATGAAATATATATATATATCTTTACTGTTATGCGATTGTATTCCTTTACACATTAAAATTGAAAAAAAAATTAAAAGTACAATTTTTAAAAAGTTAAACTTTCCCTTTCGTATGATTCGTGTCTATGAGTAGCACGATTCTGCTATTTTTAGAGTATTTAATATACATTTTTATAAAATTAAAACTGTCAGTAAAAATAAAACATAGAATCACGTACACCTATTTTGCACATTTGACATAAACTGTTCCGTTGATAAACTAAATTGCTTAAACATTTTTCAAATTAAAGACTTTTATTTAGATAAAATAGTTGAGTGAAGTGTTTTAATGCTTAAATTCAAAACAAAATTACTGCACTTAATCCAAATGGATGTATTTAATTTCACTTTAAAAATTTCTTATATAAATAATTAAAATATTTTAAGAGTTTTGGTGTTTGAATTTGAATTAGAAATTAAGATATTTCTGATGTAAGGGTATTACTGTAGTATTTCGTCTTACGTAAGTTTAAGTAAATTAAATCTATTTGTATTTGCTTGTAAAATTATGCAAGCGCAACTAGGGAGTTGATATTCATCTTAGTCGAGAGTCTATTGAACAATTATTGCCTACAATATAATGTTTTGCAAAACAGAATTTCATAATGAAAGCGGATTATAAAATTCATACATTAAAATGTTTTACCGCTTTCATTACCATTCTACGAAAATCAGACAGCATAACGAAATGAAATATATTGTTTAAATGACGTAAAGCTACATTTATATTTATTATTCTCATTAACTTCCCTCATACGCAACTCAGTAACAAGGAAATATTAAATGTTGTAACAGTATAATTTACGAAATAAGTTCAAATAAACAGAACATGATTAACACTGTCGACAAAGAGCAGATGGATCTATTACGACATAGCTATTGCAGACGGATTTTACTATACTGGTATGACTAGCAGGAAATTTAAGTGTAGAAAAAAGGGAACATCTAGCTGATATTAAATGTAACAGAAACACCACAGCCCTAGCAAGATTACATCAAGAAGAAATCATCCTCAAATAAATTTCAATGAAAGTGTTATAAATTTCCCTCCAGTCTGTACTATCAATCCATTATAAGAGAAACCATAGAGATCGTAACACGCAAAAATTCCATATGTAACGATGCAGCACGTTTTAACTTATCAAAAGTGTGACTAGAGCTACTCAAAGGTTACGAAAATGAAATAAACATACAAGTGGAAAAAAAAAAAAAAAAAAAAAACGTATATAATGTTAAAGAGTACGTAGAAAAATGAATGATGGGCAGTTTTAGAAATTTTTATTTAACTGTGTTGAAAATGTGTCGGGTAGAGTCTAAACATGTAAACAGTTGAATAAATCTATTTTGTCTGTTTTTAATGTTTTAATTTAAATCTTTTAAGGAACAGATGTCATATCGTCCCACTAGCCGCCGTCTGGAATCTTTAATCCTATTTTGCGTTGAAAATTTTGGTTATTATTATTTTTTTGGTATCTATATTATAAAGGACAAACATATCTGTGCGTAACGCATACGTCATTTTGCGAATGGCAACACTTTGAAATTTGAAATAAAATTTTTATTTTTCAATTTTCTCAACTGCAAATTTTTAAATTTCTAAACCTAGCACATTTTAAATTTTTACACCGTCGTATGAGGAAAGAAATGCTCTTTCAAATGCAATTTGTTCGAAAGCTGTATCTCAATTTATTTTTGAGATATTAATTTTTTTGTAGTTTTAAATATCATTTTTCTTATCATGGCAACAAAAGTACCGCATTTCTATTGAAAGTCATTGAAAGTAAACGGAAAATAGTCGAAAATAGGAGATACTGTATCCTTTTAGTTGCCATTTTTTCATAAAACCTGAAAAAAAAAGTTGAAATTAAAATATGGGCTATGTCAAGATTATTGTCTGTTATTCTGTGATAATGACGTCATTTGCATACTTTTCTATAGACGAATTTTAAAACTGGATTGTAAAAGTCGATTGCTTCAGCGGATGCAAATGACGTCAGTTTATAAAAAAAGCGTGTATTTTAATTCTTAAACTTGAATTATGTTTTGTAGAAGTGCGTTATTTTCACAGCCCAGCTGCTTTGAAATTCTTCACAGGTGAAAATGCTCCACTTTTGGAAATAATGCAATCGAAATCAGACACTGATAAAATGCAATACTTTACAAAAATTTAGAGGGTCTTTATAAAAGAGAGGTGACATGAAAATAATAGCGATTTATATTACAGAAATTCATGATTCTCGCCTGGATGGATTTGCTTCGCCGAGTTGGACAAGCTAACAACTAATTCGTGGTTTAAAATAATATCATGTTCCTGAAGTTTTTGTCCAAAATTCTCTCGAATAATAAAATTTTAATGCTACTCTTTAAGACATTCTACTATAATTTTATCAAAATAACATAATTTGCTTAATTTAATTTTTCCTAATTTTATATAATCTATATATTTAAAATACAAGTATGATTTTTAGTCATCTGCTCTGATATTTCTGCTGAACCAATTTTACTAATATATATATATATATATTAACTGAAAGCTCTTCATTTGTAGATGTGATCGCACTGTCTTTTTTTTTTTAATATCCCCACTTTTATATTTTAATTTTAAAAGCATTTTATGAAATTTCTTCAAAATGGTGAAAATTAGATAGCTTTTATTATTGCAAACAAGAGAGAAATAATGAGGTATTTTTATCTTTATTCATGCTATTTTCTGATAAAAATTGTTGCATAAGGTTTAGTGTCGCAAAATCCCATTAGGAGCAGAATATTATATTAGGGGCATAATAACGGAAAATGACATACTGCTTTTGAAATCACGCATTTTTCCTCATAAATTTTCTATATTGTTTTTCCTTCTGCATGTATAGTGATACTAAGTTTCAGACACTAGACGAAATGCTTATTTAAGTGAAAATGAAGTCATATTTAAAAGAAAAACGATCATTTTCTTTGGTAAAACTAAACAATTTAACACAAATGCGTCTAAAAAACATAAATTATGGAAATTTTTACTCTCCTGAATTGAGATTAGAATCTCAAGTAAAGAGTACGTCTGTTCACATAAAAGATATTACTGACAATCTTGACTTCAATTTTTAAGTTAGAATGATTTTTAAAGGATCAAATACATTTTTTTTAAAATGATGAGTATGGAAATGAGAAGTTCGTATGCAAATTTTGAGAAGGTGAAAATTGCTGTTTTTCATTCAGGAATACCAAGTATAAGAGCCTAAATTGATAACCACATCTTAATAACTGATCCTTATTATATTTTACTGATTAAGTATCTATATTATAAAGGACAAACGTATCTGTGCGTAACGCCAGTGGTGGAAAATTGGCGCAGAGGCGGAGCCTATTGACACCACTAAATTATTGTAGTATTTTGCCTCTTATCTAATGATCAAATTTCTGCGTTTTTATTAAACGGAATAATACCATAAAAATTTAGTGGTGGCAATAGGCTCCACCTCTGCGCCAATTTTCCACCACTGGCGTAACGCTGACGTCATTTTGCGAATAGAAACACTTCACGATCAAATTTCGGTCTTGAAATTTTCGCTACTGCAATTTTTTAATCTTCTGACATTCGTACATTTTCAATTTTCGTCGCATAGGGAAAAAATTTACTTTCAAATGCAATTTTTTTTAAATCTGTTTCTTAATTGACAGATGTATTATATTTTCTAAAATAATTTTTAAGCATGATTTTTTTTTAAGTTTATCTTATCACGTGCCTTTTCACTACATAATAATAATAAACATTTTGCACATAAAGCAATAACATTTTTCAGCATTTGTTTCTGACTATTTTTGCATAACGAAATTAATACTTCCTTTATAAACAAATAAAAGAATAATATTAAAAAAATCACCAATCTAATATATTTGTGAAAGACAAATTAACGAAATTGTTACTTTTTTTTTTTTTTTTGTAAACAAATAAAAGAATAATATTGAAAAAACACAAATCTAACATATTTGTAATCGTACAATTTAAATTTTTAGATCACCAAATAGGATTTTTTTTCTAAATGGAATTTGTTTGCAAAGTTCATCTCAGTTTACTGATTGTCTATAGTTTTAAAAAGAATTTTAAATCATGAAATATTATTTAATTTATCTATATCGCACGGAGCTCGATTACGAAAGATTAATCCGTTTGCCTTTAAAACAAAATAAAGAGTTCATCATTTTCTTACGGCTAATATCCATTTAAAAAAACTTCCTTATGAATTAATAAACTAGAAAACAGGAATTCTGCTTTTTCAGAATTCAGTGTCTCCCCCGATGAAAAAAAAATATATATATGTATACATAAATAGTACAAAACATATTTCAATTTTAAGACTTACAGCATACGCTTTTATTTTATGTAAAATGACGTCATTCGCATCCGCTTAAGAATTTCACATTTACGATCCACTCTTAAACATCTACAGTAAAGTATGCATAGGACGTCACTATCGCGAAATAATACACAAGTGCAGCAAAAAGATGCCGTCATTAAAGAAATTCGACAAAAAAAACGGCTGTCTAATGATTCATAGGCCTTCATTTGTTTGTAACATTAATATAGATACTGAAAATTAAATATAGTTTATAATAGCTCCATGTACTAACAGAAATCTTTCGTTTATATTTTTTCAAAATAGCACATATTTAATTACATTTTCTTTCGGTTGTTATGAAAAAATGGCAACACAAATATATTATTAATATTTTATAACTATTTTGCCTTTAATTTCTACAGAAATGGAGTACTTCCGTTACCAATATTAAGCAAATGGCTCCAAAAACTACAAAAATATTAATAATTCAAAAATAAATGGAGATGCCGTTTTCAAACAAATTGCATTTAAAAGTACTTTTTTCCCAATACGACTGTATAAAAATTGAAAATGTGCGATACTTAGAAGTTTAAAAAATTACTATAGAGTATTTAATGGTACTGCTTTGTTTTACGG
Source organism: Maratus speciosus (assembly GCA_963932465.1). Taxonomy (NCBI): domain Eukaryota; kingdom Metazoa; phylum Arthropoda; class Arachnida; order Araneae; family Salticidae; genus Maratus; species Maratus speciosus. Next base: position 520,338,859 of record OZ010795.1, on the reverse strand, counting down.
CTGGCTTCTGTAAGGTAATGTTATTTTTTGGAGACGACACAAAATAACCTGGGACAAATAAATAGCATACCGTACCGGGGGCTAATAAAATAATATAAATAAAACACAAATTTAACAGACATGTATAAGCTCTGAAATTATCAGAATATAAAAGGATGTCATAAGTAGCAAAATCTTGGTCAAATAACTCTTAGCATGCGGCTAATAAGAAAATATCGCTTTTGATAAATTTCAAAAATTTATTTGATTGTATAATTCGTATTTTCCATGTGAAAAATGCTTTTTAAATGTAAGTGGGCAATCTAAAAAATTTATTGCATATAAAAAAATTATCAGTTTTCAATTTAAAAAAAATGTTTTCACCTATATTCTTTAACCCGGGAAGCTCGGGTACGATCCCCTAGTATACATAATGGACGTTTTCAGTGGGGAGGAGGGAACACAACATTTTAAAGATATTTTAGTTATCCAATTTAGTGGTTTTTTTTTTTTTTTTTTAACATTTTTTTACTGTAATGAATTTTATGTTATTTGTTTTGCATTTATTTTTTTCTAATACTTTTGTGCAACAATTTTTTTTTGTTTTTATCAAATTATATTTTTTGTATTAATAATCAATAAAAGTAGCATACTGGTTTAATTACGTTATTTATTGGAATTCCATTCGGTACAGATTTTACGCCAAGAAAAAAATCCAAGATGGCGGCTTGCGGGAAGATACAACATCTGTTACCCTTTTAGCAATTCGAATTAGTAAATTAATATAACAATGACTCAAAAACGAAAGAAAACACAAATACGTATTTTTATAAAAAATTCAGCTATCGTCTTCCTTTATATAATTAACTAACTGAAATACCTAGCGTTCCCCGGGGCTTTAAACATGTTTGATTTCAAAAATCAGTTTTAAAATTAAACACCGTAAAGGACTATGAATCTCACTTAAATATGATCTCTTTTTTAATATATTGAAAGCCTTGAAAAATGATGCTTTTATACCTTTGTTAAAAAAAAAATCGTTTCCGAAGCCTAAATAAATATAGACTTGATTCTTCAAAAAAATTTTTGAAAAAGAAACGTAAATTCATAAAAAGCCCTTCACGATATTACTTTCTCTTGTAAAAGCCATGCATTAACCATATATTCGTTTGAAATATCAGATCATACGTGATTTAACCTATGTTATTCGCAACTAAAAAGAAATGGCGCGTCTAGTATTAGTGGAGAATTAAATAAAAACCATGTACTCGTGACATCCTAATTCACGTTTATATTTTAACAGAATAATAAGGTTACTATAATTTGTAACTCAAGCTATAACCTGTATACACAATCAGGACACATTGCCTTTATCGTTATCTTTTTACGCTCGAAGGTTTCGCTTTTGTACTCCAGTGTGAAATTTGATAATTTTTTAAATTCAATATTTGAAAAACGGCATATCATTAGATTTGAAATTTAGATTAAGAAAAATGCAATTTTTTACCTTTATAAAGCAGTTTGTCTAACAGTTTTCTGACAAATACTTTTCGAGCTATTAATTTTTTCAGTAACTTCAAATGTTTCATTTTCCGAGTTTAATCTGTGGCAACGATTAGTGAAAAAGCCATTCGTCAGCAACGCGTAGCTTTTTATTAAAGAGGACTAGGGGGCTCTGCCCCCTGCAAGCTACGCTCACCAACCCCCGTTCATCACTGTAGAATCTAAAAGCACGCTAATCTGATCGCTTTAAAGATTTGAGGAGATTGAATTATACTGAAAAAACCTGTAGCGATCTCCCTGTAAATGGGTTTGCATTCAATTCCGTTTGATTGCAAAAATTTGCTGGTAAGACATCCAATGGTTGTTTTCAAGTTTGATTCACATTCTTTTGTCGGTTATATCTAAAATCTATCGCCAAACTATAAGATTAAATGCCAATAATGGTTGATCGTAAATGTCATATTCACTTGAATTTAAGGAAGTTACACATGTTTACGCCATCAAGTGTTTTTTATTTCGACGTTTTATTTGTATTTTTATTAATGTTATACAAATTTATAGTACTTCTTAGTTATTCCGTCGACCAATTTCGCTAAATTATATAAATCGCCAAACAACTCGCCAAATTATACAAATTGACATAATTTTTATTTTAAAAAACGAAAAAACAAATAAATTAGTAAAGGCACAGAATTGCTAATATTAATGTTTTACTAAGGCACAGATGTCATATTTTGGCCCGATTTTTTTTTTCGACGCCAATTTGGCGAAAACATCAACAGCATAAATAACAACATCCGGGTTACCATATCATGCAAAATACGACACTTTGTCGCCAGTTAATTACCCACTGCGTATATTACATTGGCGTCAGAATAATATCGCGCCAATATGGGGCGTATATGACATCTGTGCCTTAGTAAAACATTAATAAAAATACAAATAAAACGTCGAATTAATGGTTTTATTGGCCATTATTGGCATTTAATCTTAAAATTAATTAATTAATGGCAACCATTTTTGGCATTTAATCTTACAATTTGGCGACAGTAATTTGGTCGACGGGATAATTAAGAAGTACCAAATTTATTTGTGCTTTCGTTATTTAAAATAAAAAAATATGCCAATTTGTATAATTTGGCGAGTGATTTGGTTATTTATATAATTCGGCGAAATTGGTCGACGGGAGAAGTTGTACCATTAAAACATTGCTTTGAAGTTGAAATTAAATGTCATGATTTGTTGTATTGTCATATACGCACCGGGTTTGGCGCGCGTTATTTTTACGTCAATTTGGCGAAAGCCTCGTTTTCGAATACCAGTTACATATATATTGTTAAATTATTTTCTGTTATTTTTTTAAATGAAATAACGATAAACAAATAAAAGTTTAATTAATAACCGTAGAACAAAACAATTTACAGCATTTTTTATAAATAAAAAGAAAATAAATGTAAATAAACATTTAATTATAAATAAGCAACAATAGCCGGGTTACCATGTCAGGCAAAATAACGCCGTTTTGGCGCATATTAGGTTCAGCGTTGCGTATGTAACATCTGTGCCTAATATTGTTCTTTTCGTTTCGTTAAAAAAAAAAAAAAAAAAAAAAAAAAAGGAAGAGGTGAAAGCCATTTATTTCAAATGTTTTAGTTTTAAATGAAAGTTTTTTATTAAATAAAATTATAATGAAATACAAATTGAATTTATGAATAGAAGTAACATGATACATTTCTTAGCATATATTTAAGGTATGCCAAACTGGTCGCCAGATTAGTTTAAAATAATACAACCTTTTCTAAAATATGAAAAAAAAATATCTGTTATGATTAAAATTTGAGTTGCCATCATTAGAGAAAAGTATATAAAATTAGAAAAAAATTTATATTTCGAAAACTAAGTCGAATTTAAATATTCTATTACCAGTTTTGAGATCGGTGAATCAATACGTATTTTTGATGTTAATTTCATCGTAAAGTATTCCATATTTTAGGAGAAATCGCCGTGAAACATAATCAGTTGTTTAATCAGTCGTTTCATATATTCGTTTCATAAATTCGTTTCATTAGGATTTTATATATACGAGTTGGAACCCGTCGAAATTCGACAAATTAAAATGTTTAGAATGGAACTGTTAGATCGAATTTATAACAAACCTACAAAAATAATTAAATGAAAAATACATCTTGCATTGGTTATCTAACTCTTAAAACAAATAATGTTTTGAACCTAAAATTACCAAAATATTATTTCCAAAAGCTTCAACTGTTTAAATTATTGAAAAATTAAACTGTATTAGAATATGTAATCAAGATGAGTAATTATGTTGAAGTTATCGATTGAGGCTCTTACGCTTGTTTTTACGGGAGGAAAAATCAGTAAAAAGGATTTCGCTTTGTCACATCATAAAATTCCCCCCAATAAAATCGAAACTGTAGGTTATTTTCACATTCTCAAAATTTACATACGCACCACTCAAATTCACAATTTAAAAGTATTTTAACGCGCAATACATATTTAATGAATGTATTTCCAAACTTAAAGTCACATTTGTCCGATACAACTTTTCATGTGAACATTCGCATAAAATTTAAGTTCTGATCTCAAGTACCCGCGAAAATTTACCATTCAGAAATTTGTCTTTAGTTGACATACTATTGGACATTTAGTATTGATCAAATATTTAGTTTTATCAAAGAAAATGGTCGCTTTGTTTTAAATAGGACATCGCTTTTACTCACTGAATCATTTTGCCTTGCGTCTCAAACTCAGTATCAGCGTAATGTAAAAATATTGAAATATCTTCTTCAATCTTTTTATTTATAAAGAATAAGGCGGGTTATTTTTAATGGCTGACGTCATTTACTGTTCAAAAATTAGAAAAAAGTTAATTTTATTTGTAATGGGAAAATGGCATCAATAAGGATATAATCAATAAAAATAACTATTTTCCTTTTACTTTTAATAGAAATGGGGTACTTTAGTTGCCACAATTACAAAATTGGTACTAAAAACTATAAAAAAATTAATATCTCAAAAGTAAATTGAGGTAGAGCTTTCAAACAAATTGCATTTAAAAGTACATTTTTTTCTCTATACGACGACGTAAAAAATGAAACTGTGCGATGTTTAGAAGTTTAAAAATTTGCAGTCGCGAAAATTGCAAAATCGAAATTTAATTTCAAATTTCAAAGTGTTGCCATTCGCAAAATGGCGTATGCGTTACGCACAGATATGTTTGTCCTTTATAATATAGATAGGGTAGATAATTAATTCTTTTATTTATGTAGTCTTTTATAAGTTTATATTTTACTGTTTCCATAATTCAAACCTGTAAGAGTAGCATTTTTCTCCAAATAACATTTAAGATGCATGCTTATAGAACAATAACGTTAAGAAAGAAAAACAACATCTAATAAAGTACGCCTATTTTCCTTGCTTTACGTAAAAGGACAAGTTTATAAAAGCTAATGCTTATATCTCTCTATTCTAAAAAAAAGTAACTACCGCTGTCACCGCCGCCGCCGGTTTTGAATTTTTTGTGACCGGAGGTCTTTCTTCGTTAATATTGAGAAAAATAATGCATACAAAAATATGAAAATCAGTGGTTTTATACAGAAATGTTTGATAAACACGCTGATGCAGACAGTTTTCAAATCGAAGAATATTTTCAAAATGAAAGAGCTTTTATTTAAATAAATAAGTTGATTTAAGTGTTTTAATGCCTGACTTTGAAACCAAGATTTCAGATTTCATCTCAATTCAGATGTAATCTTTTTTAGATAACTAAAGTAAATTTGTTTAAGTGTTTAGTATTTGAATTTTAAATCGAGATGGTTCTATTTATGGTTATTTCTTTTTAAAAGTATTATATCTTACGTAAGTTATGCAATTGTACTTAATGTTTCTATTGTTTTTATGTGAAATAAAGTAATTTCCTACAGATTATCTATTAAGGAATTAATCTTAAGTAACAACTACGGAATTTATCTATTTCACCATCATTTATCACTTTCACTTTTAAAAATACTATACAGTAGTACCCCAAATTACCGTCCCCTCGACTTACGTCACCCCGCGTCTGGTCTGGAAAAAAAAATTCATAATGAACACGGACTTTGGACCTTTTTTGATGACTTTTTGTTCTATGAAGATAAAATTTCCCACGAGAGTCACGGGATAGTGACAAACAAATAAAAATAGTAAATGGCAAATCTGAAACTACTAGATGTGTCTAGGTGCCTTTAAGAGACTACTTCAGTCAAACGAAAAGACGTGTGCGCTAACGCTGATCCTATGGAAAGAATTTATAAAGATATCTCGGTCGCATTTCAATATTTTTAAATGATTTTTTTGCATTGAATAGTTGAGATCGATTTGTATGCAGGCCGTTTTTAACTTTTTCGATTTTGATTTCAGATATTTTCTATGAGGATGCTTTCAGTTTCGAAACCGGTTCCGAAAATGAAAGTGTCCTCATTAAAAATACCTATAAACAAAACCAAAAAAGTAAACAACGGTCTTTGTGTGGATAGATCTCAATTATTCAATGCAAAAAAAAAAAAAAAAATCATTTAAAAATATTGAAATGCGACCGAGATATCTTTATAAATTTCTTCCATAGGATTAGCATTAGCGAACGGGTCTTTTCGCGTGACTGAAGTAGCCTCTTAACCCGGGAGAACTCGCTGCATGAGATTTTCTCTCACAGTCGTACTTTTTTAAGACTCTTATTTAAATCCTTTTTACATTTTAATTAAAATTTCAAAATATATTTCAATTATTTTACCTATTTTGTGAATAAAAGTACTAAGAATACCAAAAAAAGTTGATATTATATGAATGCAAAGTAAAAGAAAAGCAATTGGGCATTATCACTAGCGAGTTCTCCCGGGTTAAGACTAAACATTTTGAGAAAAGCTAATTTTTTTTTATTTTGTTTGTTGTATTACTTTGAAATATGCTACAGAGAGATAGCGAAGTGTTGAAATGAATACTTTTTTTTTTATTTATCTGCAGGATCATGGAAGAATTGATAACAAGGACAGACATGAGATAAAAAGTTAAATTACGTTTATTATTCAAGAAAGAATTCAATATTCAATGGGGCAGATAGAAGTAGAATAAATTTTAAGTTAAAGCTTAATGATTAATTCCAAATTCTTGTATTGCAAACGCTTTTGATTTGCTAATGTTAAATAGATGTAACATAATCCCTAAATACACTAGAATATATTTATTACATTTTGGTGAATTTTTATTGCGTATCCTTTTTTGCTTATCTAAATGTAGCTCGACTTGCATAATTTTCCGTTGCCAGTCTTGGATCGAATTGCTGACGTTAGTCGATGTATTACTGAATCTTACGTAAGTTATGCAATTGTACTTAATTTTTATATTGTTTGTATGTGAAATAAAATAATTTCCTACCGATTACCAACTAAGGAATTAAACTTAAGAAACTGTTATTAATGACCAACTATGGGATTTAGCATTTTCATCAAGAATATTTGCAATGACGTAAATATCCTTTTTGTTTCTTCAGATAAGGATCAAGATTCACGACTATAGTTTCGAGATCATAAATTTGCTCTCATAATCAGGTGATATAAGCAAAGGGCTGTTGCTTCCAAACTTTAGACATTCATAATTCGTAACCTACTTGACTAAATGATATTCTGACCGGTATTCATAAATAAAGTTTATCAAATAATCGAAATAGTATGTCTAATTAAGTATTAGTCCGAAATATTTCAAAGTTGTTACAATTTATCTACGCTATAAAAATAAATGCATAAATTTACACATTATAACATTTATACTGATGATACAAAAACGATTTGTCTGTATATGTAAAATGGTGTGTAAATTGCAAAAAAACACGCCACGCCTGGTGTATCAGTTTCAAAATAGAAATTGTTCTGTGTATTTTGATGGTAACAAATTAAGCTGCTGAAGTGCGTAAAAAGTTGTCAGATAACTCTTAAATATACAGTTTAATGTTTAAATTGCATATGAGTGCGCATATAACTGTGCAATATACAAAAACGATGGATTTTGTGTACTTAGTACATAACAATAAAGTTTGGTATGTAAGTTTGAACAAAATACTTTTATGATCGCAAAACAGATTTAAATGAATAACAAACTCATGTTCTCGGTGTGTTTGTTCTCTTTCCAGCACACACACCACAAAATAATGTAACTTTTCTTTACAGGAAACAGAATCTTCTGAAATCTAGACACACGGCAGTGTGTCAGCCAAGTTCGCCTGACATAGCCGTGTGTTATTTACACGAACCATTTCGAGCTGTTTTCATCAAATTTCAATGCTCTACAACTGAAAATCTATGAGACCTACGTACTTGTTATACGAAATGTGTAGTAAGGCCACCCTAATTACCAAAAATCCAAAATTTTATAAATAACGCATAATTAGTTTCCGAGATAATGACATTTGAAAATGTCTGATAATCGATAATTTTACCACTGACTGACTGACTGACTGACTGACTCACTCATCAAAAAGATCTCGTATATCTACTGCAGCTACATACTTCCAATTTGGTGCGAAGTTAGTTTACACTATAAAACTAAGGAAAAAAATAAAAAAATTGTGAAAATCGATGAATTACCCACCTGGGAGTGCCCATTTTTACTTTACCATTGCGCGTATTAGGCGAAATTTTAATTTGCCGTAGGAGGTGACGCTGTTTTGTCGCCAAATACCGCCAAATTTCTCGCCAACATGGCGATATATCGCCAAATTTGGCGACTAAAATTAGTCGCCCAAAGTGACGCCACCTTCTCGATATCTCTAATATTCGCCAAATTCCCATAGACTTCCATTGTAAACTTATCTACTTACTGGGGGGTTTACTTGCTTACAGAAAATCAACAAATTGAGATATTCTGTCCATCACAGAGCCCGTTCTCAGAAACTATGCATGTTGGAGGCGTGAAATTTTGCATATTTACAGCTGAACACCTCACATCAAAGGACAAATCATAAAATTTTGAAAAAGTTGAAATTCAACCCTTTGAGTTCGGGGTCTCACATGTGTATTCTCACAATTCTTTCTAAGTGAGCCCCTAATTAGGTTGGAGGCGTGAAATTTTACATACTTATAGCTGAACACCTCACATCAAACGAAAAACTATAAAATTTTGAAAAAGTCGTACATTTAACCCTTTGGGCTTCCACATGCGTATTTTAAGCAATTTTTTCTAACTGAGCCCCTTATTAAATTGCAGATTTGAAATTTTGCATACTTATAGCAGAACACCTGAGGCCAGGCGACAAATCATAAAATCTTGAAAAAGTCTTACGCTTAACCCTTTGAGCTACCACATATGTATTTTAAGCAAATCTTTCTAAGGGAGCCCCTAATTAAGTTGGAGACATGACTTTTTGCATACGTATAGCTGAATACCTCAGACCACACGACAAATCATAAAATTTTCAAAAGTCTTATATTATTTACTCCTCCGGGCTCTCACTTGTGTATTTTAAGCAATTTTTCTAACATCCACCCTTTTCACCCGGGGAGCACTTTTCCAACTTTTGCTGACACTCCTTTGACCATTCTTTCATATTATGCACCATAGTCTTACATATTTTAGTTCCACTTTTTATCGCCGGGGGCGCCTACTTATCTCGGGTGCTATGGGATCAGTCCCCTCGACTAATATATCTACGGATAGTATGTAAAACGGAGTTTCGTTCGAATAGAGGTTTGTTTAGAATAGAGTGCGCCCCTGGTTGCGAAAAGTGGAACTAACAGATTTTTCAAAAGGATAAAGTGTTTTGAAAGGAATATTAAACGAAACCCTCTGTGCGATCTGTGATCACACTTACCCACTTGTTATTTTCAAAATCATCAGAGAAAAGTTTATTTAGTTAATTAAATTTGAAAATCCATGGAGGGGCAATGTCCTTCCTCTGCACTGCCTCTTTGCCCGCACCCATGGATGAACGATACATAGTGTGGCATAAGCACATAACTTTATTTTTCACTTTCAGTACAAAAAAGCAGGCCCAGCTATAGGATATTTAATTGGAAAATTTAATAGGGAAATTTAATATAGGAATTTAATATAAATTGTTGTTTCAGAAACAATAAAAATTTCGAATCAATACATTTCGTTTCAAACCATGCATTCAGTGTAGCACTATTAAAATATAGATTTCTGTCGCAAATTGACAGCCAAATAGTTTGTTGTAGGAAATTTAAATTAAAATTGAATATTGCTTGGTGAATAAAATAGTCTCATGTAAACACATTAAAAAGCATTAAGTAAAGTGTCTAAATATATTGTAACTTTACAAAAAGTATTGATATCTAACAAAAACATAGCTGTGAAAAAAGGGAGCCAATTTCTGTAAAGACAATGGCAAGAAAAGAAGTGAGATCTAAGTGGGTGCCAAGTTCAAATAAAATTTACTCAAACTTACCTACTGAAGTATTATAGCATTTTTTAAATTGTTTAGAAATGAAAATTATTGATAGCATATTAATAATAAATCTAGAACTTGGCAAGTTTTTGATAAATGTTATGCCTATCAATTTCATGTCTTAATAAAATGATGATGTTAATATTAACAACAATGTCATTATAAAAAAAATTAATATAGTTATTATTATAAACAAATGACTCATGTTAATGTTTTGATAAACCAATAAATACACAAATACAATTCCGCTCGTCTTTGGTTATCTCTCTAGCACCCACTCTTCGGAAACCTCAATGCAAAGAGACTAAAAAGCCTGAAAAAGAGACAGATACCTTTACGCTTGTTCTTGGTCATCCCTCTAGAGATTGCACCCCTTTAACCCTTCAGGGACAAAGAGCTTTTATTCGTAACATGCTGAAATGATTGAATCACACCAGAATTTAAAAACAAATTTATTTCAAAATGGGTAAAAGCTTCTTTTCACGTATTTAATAAAATTAAACTTTTTAGTCCCGAATTCTAGTGTCAATGTGGCATTTTGCAGTTAAAATTATGTGGGATATATTTTATCCCACCATCCTTCAAGGGGAAGGAGCTCACACAAATGAAGGCTTCCAAACATGAAATAACATGTTTAGATACAATAATGTCATTAATAAAAATAAATGACTTGTAGGTAAAAACTTGCCAAGTTCTAGATTTATTATTAATATGCTATCAATAATTTTTATTTCTACACAATTTAAAAAATACTATAATACTTCAGTAGGTAAGTTTGAGTGAATTTTATTTGAACTTGGCACCCACTTAGATCTCACTTCTTTTCTTGCCATTGTCTTTACAGAAATTGGCTCCCTTTTTTCACAGCTATGTTTTTGTTAGATTATATTTACTGCATGCCATCTCTCCCTTAGAGTTGTTTTGAAGGCCTAAAATCGGATTTGTTTTCTATCAATTTCAGTCGCATGTTTTCGAAGATACATCTACATCAAGAGGATAATTTCTCTATTTAATTAAATCTACAGTAAACAAGCAATAATAACCGAAACGGGCTACGAATTGAAGTACTGCAACTTTCCGAAGCAAACCTTGTTCATTCAGCTACTAATACACAAGTCAAGTTTTGAAGTACGATATTTATTGTATCCGCATTAGTACACATATTTCTGTGTGATCTTCTGTTTTTACACATATTCCTGTGTAATATTATCGCACATAATCCAGTGTAATTTTCTGTTCTTGCACATATAACTGTGTAGAATTCGTACGCATATATCTGAGAAATATTCTGCTCTTACAGATATAGCTCTGTAAAATTCGTACGCATATTTCTGAGAAATATTCCGCTTTCACACATATTTATGTGTAATATTATTACACATATGTCAGGTGTTTTATTCAAAACACATAGATATTTGTGTAATGTGCAAAACTGGTAAATTTACATTAACACACCAATTCAGGTAAATCCGTAATTTTTTTTTATTTACACACTTGTTTGAGTTTTTGAAGAGATAAAAGATTGCATGCTTCCATTAAGCCGATAAATACACATAAATACCCGTAAATGTTTAAGACAAGAGTGTGCATTATATGATAAAAGTGTAGTTTTACAAATCTACGCATATATTTATGTATGACTAATTTTCAAATTTATTTTTGAAACTGTATGTAGACGACGTCATTAGAAAAAATGTAAGGATTTACGGTTAAAACCTTGCAGCAAACTTCCAAGTTATTCAACCGTTTTTATTGAAAACAGTTACATAACCGTAATTTAACTTTTTTCTGACCATAATAACGTCAATAATATGGTCAGATATGTTTAACAGGAAGGGTCAAATAAATGTAATCTTTAAAAATGGTCAAATGACTGGACAATTTTTTTAATATTTTTAACTGTGTAGCAATAATTAGTAGACGTTATTATTAATCGTTTCGCACCAGTCATATTTTTTATACAACATTTGCTGCAGAGTTAATATGGAATAAACACTTTTTGACGTTTGTACATTTATATGTAGTTTGTTCATGAATTGATTTTGCATTTAATTTTCAAATATGTCGTAAAGTATAAAATTTCTGATAATTTAATAATATTTTGTCTTTTATATAGTGATAATCTCAGTTTTATATAAGGGCTGTTGGAAATCCCTATACTTACCTTGTTAAATTTTGTACCTTTTCTCAGACACTATCAAAGATATTCGCTTAATTTTTTTTTATATACATAATATGAATAATTCCTAATAAAGTTCGTTCAACTTTATAAACAGATAATCTTTAGATATTGTTTAAAAAATATGGGATAAAAAAAAAACTTTGAAATAATAGAAAACTTGCTTTTTTCCAAAGAAAAATTTTTTATAAAAATTTTGTACAAAAGTTTGTTACAAATTTCACTTCAGATTGATCAGGGATATGTTTGAAATATACTGACAAGATTGCAAACAATAATATATAGCAGTTTCTATAACAGGTACATAGAAGTTTAAAAAGCAACATTTTGCGTAAATTGAGTTTAAAGTTTACTTATGTAATATTTATGTATGATGTAAACAAACGAATTACTAAAAATTGTTTAATTTCTTGTGCGAAAGCTTGTATACTATTCGAAAGTGGAATTTAAATTTAATATAGTTCAGTATCTGATTTAATGGTAATGCGGAAACACTTACTTACTCTTACCTATATAAGGTCCTAATTAATTTAACTTTAAAAAAAATTATTATTTCAGCTTTTGTTTTGTTAAAATAATTTAATTGTCTTGTGAATTGATCACATTACTCCTTTTCCCGTCTAATGTTTACTAAAAGATTTCTGTAATCAAGAAATGTTTAAAATACAGAAATTTGTAATGATTCTTATTTAAACATTCATACATTAAAATCTTTTAGGTTGTCTTTGATATTCTTTGAAAATTCAAGATTTTATCTTATTGTATGATATGCCTCACTTAAATAAATTTTAAATTAATTATAAGAAATTGTCGCGAAATTATAAAACGTTTATTAATATTATACATTAACCATCATATTAAAGTTTTGTAGAATGTCACACATAAGTAAAAGTATTTTACAGATTTGTACATTAATTTTATAATAGAAAAAAATGAAACAAAAAATATATTTTTTTTATAAGTAAAATTTCTTTAGCGGATATTTTTTTACATAATTTAGTTGTTTTTTAAAACATAAATCATGTTTATCTACAGCAAAAAAAAAAAAAAAAAAAAAAAAAAAAAAAAAATCAAATTATTACATCTCAATGACTGAAATTCCTTTAAAGGTAAATTTTGGTCGATCTAATATAATACCTTCATTTAATAAGAAGTATCGTTTGACATATTTAAGCGTAAATGATATATCACTTCTATATTAACACCTTAACCTAGAGAACGTACGCTGCGTAGGTTTCAGTAATCAACTACCATGACGTACACCCTCTACGCCCTTCACTACACAGTAACGGCTGCATATTTGATCCGCATTGGTCTGTGATATGCAACTAATATAAGAGACACTAGTCGAAGGTGAGTTTTATGACACAAACATTTTACGTCGCATAGTCTGGTATTCTGGTATATACACCTTTATCAACGAAATTGAGCATTGAGGTCAAAGTATTAATAGCTTCCTCGCAGTAATCCATTTTTCTGTGAAAATATGGAATCCCGCAGTAAAGTTTCCGTAATCGTACAAATATATCCAGGAAGAATGACTAATTTCGGATCGACATTTCTAGCTCTCCAAATGTTAAAAGTTATGTTAAAAGATTATGATGTTACCTTCCTAGTATGAGGGTGTGTCAATAAGTTTTTACCATCACAAAGAAATAACTCAGTGAAAACTATGAAATTGCTACATTGTATTAGTCCTTTTCTATATAGTCACCGTCCACAGTAACACATTTCTGCAAACGGTATTTCAAAAAGAGTGGGGAGGATGTATTCCAGGAGGCGCGATAGTAGACCCAAAGGGAGTATTTGTCTAACTTTTACCGACCCCCACATGTGACATATTATTGGAAAGGCCTATGATCTATTATCCATTTGACGCACTCCCGATAACTTCCTCCCCAAATTTGACCCAGGTGGGCATGAGTGATGTCCGAAAAATTTAGAAAAGTGCCCCAACTGAGGGAAAATTTGGGGGGTTGGCTCAAAAGGCGCATAGCATGAATAAGTGGTCACAGTCTTTTCCAAAAATATGTCACATGTGGGGGTCGGTAAAAGTTAGAAAAATGCCCCCCTTTGGCTGTCGAATACATCCTCCCCCTTCTGTTTGAAGTACCTATTGCACAAATGTGTTACTGTGCACACTGAATATGTAGAAAAGGACTCATGAAATGTAGAAATTTAATAAATTTCACGCAATTAGTTCTATGTGAAATCAAAAACTTATTGATACTCCCTCGTAAAATTCGGCCAAAACTTGACCTACTAAAATCCCGTTAGATTCCGATGTTGCAAATACGTTCAATGGAGGGTATCGAAAAAAAAATTAAACGCACTTTATAATTTTACTTGTTGGTGATACGTTTGCATTAAAATTGACAAAAAGATTTAAAATGAGTTAGAAATTAAAAGTATGTGGATGAAATATTCCAGCCAATGTTTTTCTAAAACAAACACTTTAAATTTTTTACTTTTTCGCTTTTTAATTTTTTATACTGTCGCTGGATGCTACATGTTATATTTATGCAAATTTTCTTTGTGACTGTACGACACTAGAAATTTCATTCTTAGATAAAACTCTCACTGAGTAATGATGCTTTAAAATTTAAGAAATTTCAGAGCTTTCTGGAAATAAAAACAGACAAATGCTTTTTTAGTTCCAGAGAGCTCTAAAATTTCAAATTCAGTGCATTATAACTCTGCGAATTTTTGTCTTAGAAGAATGGAATTTTCACTGTTGTACATATCAAATTATGGAGAAATTTTTCTAAATATAAATTATAGGATTCAGGAATCGTATTAAAATTTAAAAAGTTTAGCCTTATGTAGATCAATGGCAGGGATATTTCTAAAAAAATAATAATAATACAACATTCTATTTAATCAGCTGTTTCCTAAAGAAGCAGATTACGTTGAAAAACAAAAATCGATATTTCCAAAATTTAGCATGGATTGGATACCTTCAAATGTAACAAATCCACTGCAAAATGAGTTTTACAAAACTACCAATTAGAACAGAAGTTATCGCTAAAAATACGTTGCATAAAAGCATTTGCTGTTATGTTATAAAGTTAACGTTGAAGCCTTTTTTGTATAAACTACTTTTTTGGCATTCGTGCACTCTCATTTAAAAACTAACTATCATAGAACCTTGAAATTTTGAGTATTACTAATTTTCATGTGTAATGTTATGCTCAAAATAAATTTATATGTAGCAGAAAATTGTGTATTGAAAAATTAAATATTAACTGTTTGTAAATTTCGTGAATATGATTATAAAAACCATTAATTATGCTAATGAATTTGAATATATTTTCAAATTTATGTTTAGCGTAAAATAAAGTAGCATAAGTAATAATATAAAAAATATTTCACGTGTATCTCCAGTAGAAGTTTTTAAATCTTGCACGCAAAATGCATATTTTAATACAGCAGACACTCGATTTTATGAATTCGAGCGAACTCCTATAATGTGTTCCTGAAATCGAAAGTTTGTAAATGGGAGAGTACAAGAAAAAGATAAGGAAATGTGAAATACCGCATCTTTATTCATTTATTTTAAAAGACTCAGCTATTTGTTTTATTGAAACACTCTTATAAACATATGATTCAAGGCAATCGATGTTGTAAAGCATCTCGATATTGTCAACTAAATAGAAATAACGACGGAGGCTTAAAAGTCATTCAGTAACTTCTTTAAAAGTAGGCCTGGGGAGGGTTTGATCATATTCTGGTCCTTCTTACGCATCCGATTGTTCTCCAGTGTGATTGTAGAATATTTTCCCTATGTTTTCATCATCTGAAACTTTTTCAATGCAGGTTACGTTTTCGTCTACATCCAAAACATATCTGAATTTTAGGTTTGCAGGAACTTGGGGATTCCTAGTTCAAAAATCTTGCATCAATAATTCATCTGATGCGACAGCAATATCGCGTTCGGTTTCTTCGATTGTTTCTTCCCTCATGAAACCTGCATGCCGAAACGAGTCTGCAATTTTTTTTGCAAAACATCATTCTAAGCGTCAACTGATAAATACATCGCACCGAGTACATCAATGTCGTAATGTATTTCAAGTTCTAAACTAAGTATGATTCTTTTTCAAAATCAATCTCCTGTTATTCCTTTTGAAAGAATTAATCTCTCCTTGATCCATCGGCTGCAAAATCGAGGTGACATTTGGTTGAAGGAACACCACTCGGATCACCTGGAGTATATGAACTTCAATGCGTACAGTAGAGTTGCCTACTATCATGAGAATTTTTCGATTATTTTTTTCAAAATTCTAGTTCAACTGTTTCTATCACTTTTCTTATATTTCGCCAGTTACCCATGCTTTCTTGTTGACAAAGTACGCTGATGGGAACTTTTTAATGTTCGTGAAACATCTAGGTGTTTTATAGTTTCCGATTAATAGAGGCGGGATTTTTTCTCAGCCAGTCATATTATCAACAAGCAACTTCCTTAATCTTTGTTTTGCCCTTTTCCCACCATTGCATGCGTCACCTTAAAAAGCTAAAATTTTTAATGGAAGAACTTTGAGAAATTATTCATTTTCGTCCGCATTGAAAACACTTTGCCGTGCATATTCTGCGGTCAGTACTTTAGCTTTCTTTCTTTCCAATCATTTGTGATGGTTGTATCCATGGCTCCACTTTCTCCGCATAATTTTCAGAAACTCAGACGATGTCTTAACTTAAATTTTTGCAACAAACCATCTGAACCCTTTAAATGCTTCACATCTAGCGTTGAGAGAAATATGTCAGCTTGCTCTTTTCAGAGGTTTCCGTCAGTGGGGATGTTCTTTTTTCACATCTTTCAAAGGGAAGCATCAAAAGCCTTTCTTAAAATCAGGCAATTTTGCCTTCAGAAAATATTTTCGGGAAGGTTTAAGCTCATCAAATTTATTTCCTACGGCAAACATGTTTTGTTTCTCCTTGATAAGAGTGCTCAGTGTACTTTTCGGTAATCCATATTTTTTCTCAATTTCAGTATTTGTCTGAGTTCTCACATCCACTTCGATGAAGATTTTTTTTATATCTAATGTGATACCCGTTCTATTCCGTTTGGTTGACATCTTCAAGAAATCTGAAAGATTGTATGAACAACACACATGCGAATGACAAAACACGAATTGTCTAAGGCAGTCTGATAACCAGACCACAGCATACAAACCCCAAATAATATGAAATTGCAGTGCAAGTAAAGTTCTTTAAACACCTTCTCTTCTTTCCCCACATACACGTGACAACCCTGCACATGCACGGGATAATTTTATTCCATTCTTCACAATTATCATTAATTAATCCCCTTTGCCCCCCCCCCCGCCTACTTTCGACGAAATAGAGGAGAGAAACTGAAAACGTGCCAAAAGATTAAGTTCGTAAAAAAGAGAGTTTATGTGATTTTATTTCGTAAAAAGGAGCGGATGTTAACATTAGTTCAACGGGATGCAGATTGGGATCAGATGCAGATTGGGATCATAAAAACGAAAAATTCGTAAAAAAGGTTCGTAAAATTGAGCGCCCACTGCATTGACAATTTTAAAAAGCCCTTTTTGTAGTTATGATTTAATTAATTAATATTGCTATATACATGTATTTGAATGCCTTTCTTAATCCGGAAGAATGTGTTAAAATGTAGAAAAAAATGTTGTATTTCAAAGATTTGTTTTAAAACTACAGTTTTTTTTTTCGCGTCGCTTTAAATATGGCCATTTTTCTACCGCTCAACATAATATGTCCAATTAAAATTTCAATGAAACATCTTTTTCTATAACGATTCAACGATATCGTTTTGCATTATAAATGGTGCACAATTATAATTTCATACATTTTATATTTATAGGGCATACTATTGTTGAAATTTATTTTGCAGATATAGATACTATTTTATATATAATATAATGCGTAAATACTGTTATTAGTATTGCCATTTAATATAAAGTTAACACGTTTATTTTACCAATTCCATGAAATTTAAAAAGTTTAGAAATTCAATGAATTGAAAAAAAAATTCTTGAAATATTTTGAGTTTTCTCCAAAAGGTAAATCACTAAAACTTTTTTTTTTTTTTTTTTTTTTTTTTTTTTTGGTACATATGCAGATTTTTTAGAACATTGCAGGTAATTTATTTCAATTATGTACAACTGAAAGTTCAAAATGATCTAATTAAAAGATTTTGGACAATTTCAAAAGAATTTAATTATGCAATGCAATGTATTAAAAAAAATTACGAGAATTTACAGGTATTTAAACATATAATTTAATATCTTTTCGTTATTAAATAAAAACTTACATTCCAGACATTTATGAAAATACCCTTAAAACTGCATGAATACTTAGTGTTACGGTATCATGAATGCTTGCTTGGTAATTGGATCGTCTGATATTATTTTTTTTTTATTTATAGTTTACAAGGAATCCTTTAACATATAGTTGACAAATTATCATAGTTTTACGATGTAAAATTTACTCTATTTCTTTAAATTGTCATTAATTAGATGTAGTTGTACATGCACAATTTACACAAATCTGTCTGGATATGAATAAATCAATGCTTTATAAATTTAAGTATTATAGAAAATGTAAAGATGTAAAAACTAAAAATATTTTGTTATAACTTGAAAGAAAGAAAAGAAATGCTCCAAACTTAAAGCAATTTTGTTCTCTTGTTCAACATGCTACATAAAAATTTTATTTCTGTTATTTTAAGAATATTCTAATAAATGTTGTATTATGCAATATTACACTTAAATTTATCCTTCTATAAAACAGACCATTATCACAGAGATTTGTCAAATTTAGTGACTGCACAAAGTGATATGTAATATTTTTCCCAGAATCGATATTTGAAGCATTCTCATGAAAAGAAATATTTCATGAAATTTTATCATCATTTATTCATTCTAAATCGTTTACTAAACACGATACGTTGACAATGCAATAACTAATTTTATAATAATAAAATTTATAGTTGATAGAATTGAATAATTTAAATACTTTAAGTTTTTGAAATATTGAAAGAAAAGCAAATAATGTCCTTGTTTTGTTAACGTGTTTTGTATTTAATTTAAAATAGCAAGACTACGGAAAAATATTTACTTATAAGGCATCAAATAAAATATAGCAATAAGTAAAGTGTTTTTCAAAATATTTTTATTCATTTATTCTACGTATTCGTTTGATTTTTTCTTTATTCTGCATGCAAATTAAACATATATTTATTTACTAACTGAAATACCTGGCGTTCCCCGGCCTTTTAAACATGTTTGATTAGAAAACTCAATTTTAAAATTAAACACCGTACGAACTATAAATCTCGCTCAAATATATTCTCTCTTTTTAATATATTGAAAGCCTTGAGAAATTTTGCTTTTATACCAGTTTTTTTAAGAAATTTATCCTAAGCTTAAATAAATATAGACTTAAAATATTTACATTAAAATCACAGACAATACATAAAACAATTAAAATTATTACATAAAAACACTAAAAACATATTAAAATTGGGACGTTTCGTATCATCACGACCCCTCCTCAGCCAATTATAAACGTTAAGTCAATACTATCAACAGTTACAAGAAAAAATCTGTTATGCAATTTTAAACATAGATATTCCATCCTGCAGTTTAAAGACATCGTCTACGGAATTCCGTGTGAGCAGTGTGAAGCGGTTTATATTGGTGAATCTAGCAGGACACTTGAAATACGGCTTAAAGAGCATAAACAGGCATTTAGATGTAGAAATTTGAATTCAAAGATCGTCCAGCATACTATTGCAACCGACCATTTTCCAGATTTTAATAAAGCTTTTGTGATCCAATCCGGCTGCAACAATTACGCAGGGAGAGTGTTTTTAGAGGCCTGGGATACTAAAACCAAGGATTTAGCGATTAACGAAGCTGCATCTGTGCCGGCCGAGTATTCTATTTTATTTTAACTGTAACCTGAAATTGATGACTTTCTGTTGTGTTTTTCTTGTAACTGCTGATAGTACTGACTTAACGTTTATAATTGGCTGAGGAGGGATCGTGATGATCCGAAACGCGTCAATTTTAATATGTTTTTAGTGTTTTTATATAATAATTTTAATTGTTTTATGTATTGTCTGTGATTTTAATGTAAATATTTTAAAGATGGAATTCAGACGTAATATTTTTGCTTATATAATTAAATATAGACTTGATTCTTGAAAAAAAAAGTAAATTCACGAAAAGCCCTTAATAATATCACTTTCTCTTGTAAAAGCCATGGATTAATCATATATCCGTCTTAAATATGACGTCTTACGTGAATTAACCTATATTATTCACAACTAAAAAGAAATGGCGCATCTAGTATTTGTCGATAGTTAAATAAAAATCATGCACTCGTGACACCATAATTCACTTGTATATTTTAATAGAATAATAAGGCTTCTATAATTTGTGACTCGTGCTATAGACAGTATAAACGTCAGGACACATTGCACGTTATCATTTTTTTTTACGCTTAAGGTTTCACTATGGAACTCCATTGCGAAATTTCGTAATTTTTGAAATTCCATATTTGAAAAACGGCATGATTATTAGATCTTAAATTTATAACAAGAAAAATACAATTTTTAGCCTTTCTAACGCAGTTTATCTACAAATTTTCTGACGAATACTTTTCAAGCTATTAATTATTTTCATTAACTTAATCCTTAAATGCCTGATTTTTCAAAAAGCATTGTAATAATGTATTTCGGCTTTCATTTTTTAAATAAATCATGGGAAAAATACTTAAAAAACTCATATTTTGTTTTAAGTATAGTTTACGGCTAAAAAACAGTTCGTTACTAATCGGCAATACTGGTCTTTAATTGAAAAAATAATTTCCCTTGATAAAATTCTATAATATTAAACACACAAGAATTTTAGGAACTATAATAAGAAATAAATTTTACTTGCTCACTGCAGAACAAAATAGGGTATTTCGCAAGCTTCCAAACAAAACAAAAAGAACAAGTAGCAACAATTGGGAAAAAAAAATATATCTTTATTCTTAAACAGCACAAGTGTTGCCATCTACATGTTGAAAATCGATTTAATAATATTTTCAGAATGTATTTTATTGGCAACATTAGGCATTATATCTTCAATATTATTCTAATAGTATTTTAGAAGCCTAAATTGGGTATGTTGCCGAAAAGCAACACCCGGCATTTAAGGGTTAAAATGTTTCATATTCCGAGATTAATCTGCGTCAACGATTAGCGAAAATGCCAGTCGTCAGAATCGCGTAACTTTTTATTAAAGAGGTTTGTAAATCACTAGTTGCAGCCTAATCTAAAAGCAATTTTAATAGTTTCATAGTTATGGAGAATTTTACCAATTTTAATTAATTAAAACATTAAAAAGGTATAAGATATCAGTCTTTACTAAGCTGCTGTTCTAAATATTTTAAAATGGTAAGGATATTTAAAAGTAGTCACATGTGTTAACACATAGTAAAGATAATTAAAAAATATATTTTTGGCTTAACTGCAACATTTCCATTCATTTCATCTATATAATATTTCCACAGACATTAAATATCATGTAATTCATTGCAAATGATTTATCACAAACAACATGTCTGAGATAAAATAATTTATTTTATATTTATAAACAATTATAAAATGTTTATATTCTTGAAAAGTCTTAAGGGGACCGTGGACCTCTTTCTCTGAGCGGAAATCGATCCAAAAATCGAAAATTATTTTGTGCATATTATTGTTCTCCAGTTTATTCTGAGCCATTTTCGAGAAAACGCATGCAGATGTGATTATTTTTAGCATAGTTACAAGCGTTTAAATTTTGTGCACAATTTTTCTGACCTTTAAGGGGTCTTGTACCTTTTAAAACGCGTCGAAAATTAACAAAAAACTTCAAAGTTTGAATTAGTCTATCTTCATAACCTTTTTATGTATAAACATGAAATTTTGGATATTGATTAAACAGATTGTGTTTTGTAATATACTACAGAAATTTATTAACCCTTTACAGAATTTGTATATTGTTGAAATCCAAATAGCTCTTTTTTTTTACCCCATAAGTCATTGCGCGCATGATATCTTGAGAAAGTCTGTATGGACTGTCATGAAATTTGGTAAATATACTAAACAAATATGTGTGTTTAAAATGATCTACTTTTTAGTATTTACAATGGTAATATTTTTTGTTATGACTATTTTTATTCATTAAAAATACAATTTTTTTTTAATGAAAATATTTTTTTATATAGTTAATGACATAATTTTAGTCTAAAAGTACGTCATTTTAAACACACATATATTTTTAGTATCTTTACCGAATTTCATGCCAATCCATACATACTTTCTCAAGATATCATGCGCGCAATGACTTATGGGGTAAAAAAAAAGAGCTATTTTTATTTCAACAATACACAAATTCTGTAAAGAGTTAATAAATTTCTAATGGTAGCATATTCAAAGCACAATCTGTTTAATAAATATCCAAAATTTCATGTTTATACATAAAAAGGCTTTGAAGATAGACTAATTCAAACTTTGAAGTTTTTCGTTAATTTTCGACTCATTTAAAAGGTACAAGACCCCTTAATATAGGGGAGGGTAGTACACAGTGAGACGAAAATTACTGTTACTTAACGAATGGCAACGATTTTTGTTCTTTTGAAAAAAATTTTGCTCGATCTTTAAGCTACACAAATACGCTACACATTAATGTATAAATGGTTTTAAAAAAGTTATTTATTAAAGCACAGAAGCAGCATAAAGAAGAGTGTCGAAAATTGTCTCACTGTGTACTACTTGTGGTACACAGTGAGACAATGTATATATTTTCATAAATCATACATTTTTATACCCTAACAATAATTTTCTGCAGTTTATGTCTTCTAATTAATATTTCTAGATTAAAATTTTTTTGAAAATATGAACCTAGGGTGGACAATGTCAGACATTGGGCTACCTTCATGCAAATTTTCCGCCTATTACGTTTAGTCGATTTCACTAGCCATCGCACGCCCCTACACGCACAGAGGTAGTGAGAGAGACAAAAAACCCCTTAATTTATTAATAAATAACTTTTTTTTTACGTCAGAACCGCATAGTAGATACGCAATGAGGCACGTCTCACTGTGTACTTTTGTTACGTTGTAACAAAATGGATGCCATATCTGTCATCAATTTCATAGCTTTGAATGCTTGTGTCGTTTTGTTGACATAGTCTATCATTAGATATAGCTAGGTTTGGTTAAGTAAATATATGCCATAATGAAAGAAATAAACTTTAAAATGGACGTTTATGTAACTTTAACGCCTGTAAAATAAATAATTACTATATATAACTGCCGAAACTACATCCACGTGCTGCATAAGATGAGGTGGTTCAGTGTGTGTTCCAGCTAGGAGATAAAGTTATAACTATATGGCAAAATGGCTGTTGTCTCACTCTGTACCCTGTCTCACTGTGTACTCCCCTACCCTACTTTAAATTTGTTTATCTCAAAACTGATTTTTCAACATATTTAGATATTTGAAATGCTTCATGCGTCATAATGTTTGATCAAAATTCATGAAATTGTTAAGGAAGAATCCCGATATTGCTTACAAAGATACTGTGCGTGCATTTTAAAATTCGACTTCATTAATATAATTAAATTTATTTTTAACTTATTAAAAGGCAAAATTTTGATGAAGATCGATATCGAATTCAGAAAAAAAAGCTCTAAAAAATTAACTATTCAAGGGATTAAAAAATCGATGAACAGATTTGTTTGTAATAGAATTTTAAGTGATTAAAATGCAAAATCGATTAAATATTTAAAAATTTATGACGGATGGAGCATTTTAAACTTTCGGTTTAAAATTTTAATTTTTTAACAAATATTAAAATTATAATAAGATTGGAGATTTCTTTTAAGGTTGTTTATATACTTATGGTTAAATGTATATTTCCACAAACTTTCATATATGTATGATGAAAATTAAAAAAATAAATTTTTAATGTCTACCGTGCCCTTAAAGAAATAACATAAGCATTGCACAAATATATATTCTAAAAACACACTCAAAATATATATTAAACATTTAATTGCTAAAAATGACGTCAAATGTTAATAAAATACATTAAAAGATCTTAATAATTTGACATGTTTCGATTGAATTTACTCAATCATCATCAGAAAAACAAGTAAACACTAAGATGGAAAATGACAATAAACTATTACAAATGAAATTTAAAAATAAAGAAATAAAAATCACGCGCGTAATATTTTAACATGTTTCACGTTGCCCTATTTTATTTTCAAATTATCTAACAATTCAATCCAAATATTTGGGATTTGAAATGACAAGGAATCATTGCAGACCATTGAGTTTCTGACGTAAATTTCAATAGATTCTCTAATAAAAAGTTGCAAATAAAAATCAGACTTATAAATTAATCTACTTTCATTAAACAAAATATTTATGTTTTCTATTTTATTTAGCCTAGATAATGCTGTTTTACCTCTATTAAATTTTATGTCAGCAATGTGTTCTTTACATCTCACATTGAATTTTCTCTGAGTTATGCCAATATAATAATTTCTATAACCACCTTCTTTAAGAAAAGGAATGATATAAACTAAACACCGGAAAGATCAAATTTATCAATAGAGTCAATTCTAGTGGTTAAAATTGATTTTAATTTTGGAGGGGGTCTAGCAATTAAAAAACATTTTAGTTGAGTTTTAGCGGATTCGAAGAAATTTGGATAATAATTTATAACCACCCTTTTCATGTTATTTTCTCTGTCGGTTTTATTCTCAAAAACTGCATCGTTTTTTTGTTAATAAACTTTTTAATTAATTTATTAACTATTTTAACTTGATATCCGTTGTTAATAGCTATTGTTTTAATTTTATCTAATTCATCATTTAAATTTTCAGGGGAACAAATTCTAAAAGCTCTGTTAATAAGGAATCTAAAGGTAGATAATTTATAAGAATATGGAGTGCAAGCATCAAAAGGTTAGGTTAGTTATGGGCTTACGATATATTGAACGAATTAGTTTATTATTTTCTCTTCTTAATTCAACATCTAAAAAAGGTAATTTCTTATCGGTTTCAAGTTCAAAAGTAAATTTAATCTTATTATCTAAATCATTTAACTGTTGAATAAAAACTAACAATTTATCAACTTCTCCCTGCCAAACAATAAAAATATCATCTACATAACGTAGCCATACTAAATGTAATAATTTAAAAGTACTGAAAATTTTTGATTCAAGGGGGCGTAATTTGAATTCCATTTTTAGCAATTAAATGTTTAATATATATTTTGAGTGTGTTTTTAGAATATATATTTGTGAAATACTTTTAATGGACGTATAAGAGAACTTCTGTTAATAATTTAATAACATAAGATTGTTTAATGCTTAGTACTGCACGAGTTAAATGCAATAACAATTGTAATTGTACGACAAATGTCTTTTAACTGAAATATATTTTTTCACTTATTTTATGTATTATCTATAAATTATTTAAACTTTGTTCTTTAAAAAAAAGGATATATCACGTATTGTAGTTAGTAAAAAATTGGAGCATGGAGTAGTATCCATATTCCAATGTGTATTTTCATAACATAGATAATTGCCATGAGTGTATGTCGTGTTTTATAAATATACATACTGGTGTGTATTTTTTTTTTGGAGAACCAATTATAAGTAATCTTTAATGACAAATGAAGTATTTTATGCATTTTAACTTTAGCTCGCTATATTCAATGAAAATAATTTGTCAAAAAGAATAAGATAAAAATAAAATTACCAATTTAAGAAATACATATAATTAAACCTTTATCTACTGACGGTACTTATAAGTACCATTAAAATAACTTTTTTTAACAATTCATTTAATACATCGATTAGTTGTAATACAGTTTAGATTCCGTTATAGATTCATTACTTTATCTTGTTCCAAAAGCATTATTGGTTACACACACACACACAAAAAAAAATATATTTTTTAAAGGATGATTTCTTTTGTTTTGCATCTTTTCTGATTTATTGGGGGTGGAGGTTGCGGGAAGGGATTTTTCAATTCGTAAATATTTCTATATTTCTATTGCAAGAACATTATATTTATACATTTCATAATTCTACAAAATACTAAGAAAAATATTTAAAATAAAGGATTGGAGAGGAATATTGCCCAAAATCCCTATAAATTCAAATTTAATTAATCTTTCTAAATCCCCCAATCCTTCCAAAATCCTTCTAAAATTTATTAAATGATTACGTAAATCTTCTAATGTAGTTTAAAGAATTCTTGAAAAATGCTTTAGAAGATAAAATTTCATGAATTCATAATTCAGTACATAAAGGGTTAAAACTCTTTTCATATCTTGATACTTTCAAAAGATATAAGATTACTCTCCATAGACGCATATAATCTATTCTACTTTATAAAAATATTAGTAAGAATATTTATTAGCATTTATTTAAGCAACATAAAATTAGATTTAAAGCAATCCTTCAATATCTGTCTTTTAATTTATTGTGACGTTTTATCTTTACGCCCGCCGTTTTATAGGGAAAGTAGTAAGAAATATCTCCTTTAATTTACTCACGCATAAAATAGATCATTTTCGGGGTGATTCATCATATACCGAATAGTACGCGTATCATTTTGTAATTTCCTCCCCTACCGCCTCTTTAAAGGTATCCCCTGGCGGGAAATACTTCTCTGAAATTAAGCATCCCCGTAGCTTCATTCATGCATTATGGTCATTTATTATAAACCATCGGATAAAACTAAAATGTTGTGTGAGTAGATAGATTAGTATGCATAGGAAAAATAATATTCAGGGTCAATATCACGATTATAACTTCTATTTCATTCCTATGCGATTGAAAAACAAGTCGGAAATTGTACTCAAATGTGGCAAATGAGGTACCATTTTACTATGACTAGTTTTATAAATATTCAAATCTTGGTTCAATAGCTGTTGCACTTTTATGGAAAAATGCATGAATACAAAATTTATTACGATGATATATATTAAATTCAGTAATACAGAAATAATATGGCTCCATCTTAAATATGGCGTAATCACCATGGTAATCTAGAACAATTACCTATCATTTGATAACATTGAATTAATTATTTATGGTAGGATTTAATAGAATGAAAAAAAAAAACTTTAATTAATATATTTTTAAGTTTTTATTCGATTTTCCTGAAATTTGAAATGACTCGACGAATATAGTAATTTTCCAACCATTCGGTTGGGTAGTGTTTGCTCTGTCATATACGGACTGACGAAATGACAGACGGACGGATCAGACGATGAATATGTGTGCTACGTATTTATATAATTACGAACGCAACTATTTACTGCCATTTCGGTGTCTGTGAAAAGTTTTTTCATGTATGAAAAATGTAAGAAAAATTTAATCTTATTCTGCGACGTTTACTATGGATATTACTCAAACTTTACTATTGAATCCAGGATCACAATCCACGTATTAAGTCAAAAATACGAGGTGTGTAACTTCAAGTCAATTCTTGATTTTGGTTCATAACCTTAAAAATTATAGAGATATTAAAGCGTAGTATAGAACAATCTTATATTTTTACCACAATTAACCTCTTCAGTTCTGAATTAAAATAATAAACAGTCTAAGTGTTTGGGGGTGGGCGTTTATTAACATCATATGGAGTTAATAATAATGCACGAAGGAATTTGATCCGAATTTTTTTTTTTTTTTCTGTCACAAAAATGGGATTGCAAAAATAAAACAACAGTCACTAAGTGAAAAAATTACACATTAAGCTATTGTTTGTTTTGCAAAAATGTCTTTTATATCGTTGTATATGAATATAAAACTATGTTTCTGTTGTATATTTTAAGTAGTTTAGATTTAAAATGAGCTTTTCAGAGTTAGAAAGTGTACTATCTTAATTTTGATTTTCATCAGAAATGTTTAAAAAGCCAGTCATGTAAGCGAGTAATTTTTCTTTTGTAAATACTATTCTAGAATGTAATCGTGTAAGTGTAAGTTGTGATCGTTTAATTAAAGGTTAAGTATATATATCTAACCTAAAAGCTACCTCGTTTTTATTGTACTATCATAGTTATTAGTTAATTAGTTAAAAATACTATACAAAGGAAATAATTTCATATTCTCAGTTTAGAAAATATGTGTTTCATGTTTAATAAAAAAAAAGTATAAGAAGATTAATTGTAATAATTAGCTCATTTATGTCTAATGTTCCAATAACGGCACAATAGATACCTGTACGTTTTATACTTACTATCGCCGAAGCCAGTGTGGTATGTTTTGTATTATCTGTCTATTTAGTAAAATAAATATTTTCTCTGACAACATTGATGATGCTATGGAACATAAAAATAGAACAGGAAAATTCGAATTTTTATAGTAAATTTTCAAACAGGAAAAAGTAAGTACAGTGTTGCCAAATTACATAATAAATTAGATTTTTTTCTGTTGCTTGTTAAGTAAAAAAAAAGTATATCGCAATGAAAGAAAGTTCTAAAGTATACCATAAAAAGTAGCAAAACACTCGATATTTTCAATTTTCTATAATTATGCTGCAATTATACAGTGAAAAATATGAAATTTTGTTATCAACCTCTACAGTTCCGAAGCTAAAGTAATAATACAAATGCTTATTCATTGGTTTTTTCCAAACAAAATGACATCCTAAATAATAGAAGAAATATCGTTTCTGAAATGGATCCTTTAGGCACTTAGTAATTTAAGTTAAAAAATATATTTCTAAAACTACAAACCAACTTAAAAAACATCAATTTAAAAACCGTTCACACAATCACAAATTTAAGAGCTTTAAACAACTAAATAATGTACAAATCCTCAAAAATCTTTATTGAAAAAGATTTAAATTAAATACTTAGGAAATTTTCTCACTTTCTTGGTCATACTGTCTTTTGGGCAGTTTTAGAAATTTTGCAAACTCAGATGAAAATAACATTTATTTTATGTGGGAATCAGCTTAGATTCGGAAAGTTATTAGTTTGTTTTGAACGCGAAAAAACATTAAGCTATTAAGAAGTGATGTGAAAATGAAAAAAAAAAATCGGACATTTTAGTTTTTATAAGGAAAAGAACAGAGGTCGCCATAGGGGACACAGGGACCGAAGAGGTTAAAAGTACTTGTATGTCAGGGAGAAATTTTTACCACATTTAAAAGTACTTGTATGTCGGGAAGCTGGTAAATGAAGGTTCTGTTACACAGAACAAAACTTTCGCTGTTTAAAATATCAATTTAAGTATTAATGACGTAGATTAACTCAATTTATTTAATGAATGTAATATAAGTTATAACCTACAAACTTATATATATATATATTTAATATATCCAACATAAAATGAAAAATCTTTACTTTTATTGACTTCGCTGTTTTGGAGGGTTGGGTTGATTGTTGACGGCCAATTATCTACACGAGGGATATAGGGCCAAGGGGGAGTGCCTTCCGTGGAGGTCTTTCTAAGGGAACCTAATCCGTATTAACGCATGGAAATCCACGCGCTGTTTTGGAGGAATTTAGCAACTTCAGATTAAAGCAACAATTATTCTAGAAATGTTGCATACTTGCTGCCATTTTATAGCAAAAGGTCTCCACAATATGGAAGTGAAGTAAATTTTGTAAAAATAACAATGCTTAATTTTTTATGAAAAAAATGAATACAAATAAATACAATATACAGAAATAAAGACTGACGACAGGATTTTATTTTTCGCCCGATTCTGAAGATTTAGAAAAATGTCAAAAAATTCTGCCTTATATTTTTAAAAACGTTTTCAATATTTCTTTTTTTATTATTATTTTCAAATTTTTTTCAAAGTTAAATTGTGTGATTAAATAAAATATGAGTGGACAATTCTTTAAAGTTAAAATTAGAGGATTGAAAACAAACTAAACCTTTTATTGTTTTATGGAAATACAGTCAAACTCTTTTAATGTGAGCATTGCTAACTTATGTGCAGTTAAAGTGAGCAATTTGCAAATTAAGAATAGTTCATCATTGAAAAGAGGATCTTTTAAGGATCTTTTTCAGGATCTTTCAAGGAAAGCGCGCTCCGATAAAAAATTCAAAAATCGAAACCGATTAAAAAACTGATAACTCACAGCCGCTCACTGACAGATGCGCGCTTTTTTTCGTATGTTTTTTCTTAACACTCAAAGAAATACAAAATAAATGCTAAGCAATGAGAATTTATTAACATAAAATATAATATTCAATTCAATTAGATGTTATTCCTTTAAAAGTGCAATTTATATAACATGTACCAGTTAACAATATTTGAAAAGGATATTTCCCTTCCACATCAGGAAATGAAATATCTTCTAATAAAGTACCACAGGTACCGTTAAACCATCCTGGTATACGATATGGAAATTTATCACCAAATATTTTATCATAACAGTCTTTAATATTGTCCGTATCCCATGGTAAACCAATTAAAGTCGAAGATTCGACATAATGTCGCAAAGGATCTGGAAACTGGTATGGAAATTGAACTGTCTGTTTTGATCCAACAATAAGTTTTTTGTTGTGACTATCGTCTTCATTTCTTTCAGTACACACATTTGGCTGAAATATTCCATCTATATCCCAAGTTAAGTAAAATGGTATTATACCTAGAAATTCTGAAGCAGACATAGAATAATGAAACTTCCCAAAACGGGATATACTAATTTCTTTATCAACAGAATATGACACTAAAAAAGCTTTAAAAATATCTTACATAGTTAATTTTAGTCCATCTATAAATTTTCATATAATTTTGAGCTTCTGTATTTTTTAATGGATGCAATTTAGGTCCATCAGGAAAATAATTTGCCGAGCCAGTACCACCAGTATCATTACCTTTAACATACTTTAAATTATAATAATCAACATCTTTAAAGGATACACGTAAATCCTCATTGAAAATCTGATAAGACTATTACGGTTCTTATCAGCTACAAAAATAGAATCAGGAGTAATATGAGCAAAACACGTGTTCACATAAATGCGTTTTTGAGCTAAAATAAGGTAGAATTCGGAAAGAAATTCCTTTATTTCTGGAGCAAAATCCTCTCACAGCGATAATATTTCTACATTACAACTCTGTATAAAAATGTAGCAATTTATTTGTTTTTCAGGATATAATTTAAACCCTCATCATTTTCTTTATCCAACAAAATTCAAAGGAATTTTCTGTAGCATTCCCGGAATAAAAGAAAAAAAAATGGAGAGTAAAAGACGTTTCGAAGGCAACCCCTATGTAATATTTACAACTGAGTCTTGGAAAAGAAGGCACGTATAAGAAAAGCTCAATTTATTCGTATTAAGCGAGTTCGACTGCATTTAAAAAAAAATCTAATGATTTTTCTCTGAACAATAAATTATTGCTTTAAAAAAATAACCAACATCTAAAACAATGTAGGGGAGGTTTGATACATAGGGAGGGTTGATACATTGACAATTTTTCTCAACAAATGGCATTAACAGCTATTGTAACAGATGTAAAGTCTTCTTTTATTAGCAGAGGCCATAATTAGCAGAACTTACCAGTGAAGAACTGACAACATTTTTTATTTATTTACTTATTTATTTATTTATTTATTTTTTAATTTTGCATTCTTTTGGAGTGTCAATGTAAATTTTTTTTTAAATACTGATTTTCTTTCATAACTCTTATTATTGTGAACATAGTATCTTGTAATTTTTTTATTTGTAAATCACATTGTTAGGGTGAGTTTTACCAGAAAGCAAATTGGCATTTTGCAACTGCATTTGTATAAAGTGACTGAAAACGCAATAAGGCATGAGAGGGAGAAATGATACATTAGAGCTGGGGAGAAATAATAACACTTGTATATTTGAAATTTAATAGTTTTTTTAAGTTGTAAACTAATATAGGACTGTAATATTCATTATTGTTTTACAGCAAGAGTTACTGAAATTGGTAAGGAACAACAAAGAGACTATTCATATACATTATGTAGGTTACATAGAAAAGCAGTGCGATGATAGACGGTTAGTTCGCTTTGCTCGTCATGTAGATGCAAAAAAGTTTAAATGGCCTGAAAAAGAGGATGTTTTTATAATTGACGGAATGAAAAAAAAAAAAAAAAAAAAAAAAAAAAAAAAAAAAAAAAAACGTTCAATTCACCTGATTTTACTTACCAAAATGATAGAGTTATTATTTTTTCTTTTAACCATTTCAGGGGTGGTGGTATGTTTATGAAACCACTTAATTTTAATTCCCAAACGCCACACTGGCACCGGCATTTTTGTAAAACATTATATTCCATCATATTCCATTTAATATGAAAGTGAAATATATCCCTTTTCTTATCTCCAATTAAATTTGTTGGCAAATTCCGGTGCCACTCATTTATTAAATACTTTAGCATTGCAAATGCTTTGCCCTGAAAAGGTTAAAGAAATCTTAAATGTGCTAAATTTATGTTAAATTGTTTGCAAATTAGCAATGTTCACTTCATTTTTCCTTGCAGCAAGATCCCTAGGGTTTTTCTTCATTATTTAATTTCTAAAAAGTGTGTAAATAGAATTATTTAAATAATAGCAATTGTTTAAATATTTTTGTAAAAAACATTTCTGAAACGAAAATATATCAATGTCATTTCTTTTTAAAATTTACTTAAATATTTCAAGATCTATCATAAAAAATTTTATGACACATAAATTGAATTGTCTGCATTTTATTTCGCAATTTACATAACAATGTATCAAATCTCCCTTGCTAGTGTCTCAATCCTCCTCAGCAATGGGGAGATTTGATGCAGAAGTAACCATTCACAATAATTAGGATATATTTTTTTGAATGACTAGGGGGCTCGGCCCCCTACGAGCTACGCTCGCCAACCCCCGTCCAGACACCGCAGACTCTAAATGCACGCTAATTTGATCGGCTTTAAAAAGATTTCGAAAGATTGAATTATAATTTAAAAAACAGTGGCGATCTCCCTATAAACGAATTTCTATTCATTTCTCTTTGATTGGGGAATTTTAACGCCAAATCCGCTGCGGTACTACTTGATTATCCTGTCGACTCATTTCGCCAAATTATATAAATCGCCAAACCACTCGCCAAATTATACAAATTGATATAATTTTTATTTTAAATAACGAAAGAACAAATAAATTCGTACAACATTAATAAAAACACAAATAAAACGTCGAAATAAAATTAACTTGATGACGTATACACGTGTAACAATATTTCAAAATAAGCTAATATAAAAGGATTTAAGTAAAGAGAGTCTTTGTCTCGTGGTATTTTTTAACAAAGCGAAAAGAAAGTTCTTTTAAATGAGACATTTTAAATTAATTCTCAAAATAGCAAATAAATGTCTAGCGCAATTTCTAAATTTAAACTTTTTTGCAATATTATTTTGTGTTCATTTTATGTAATAACTATAATGTGACGTAAATATGACGTAATTTCTCCCAAGACTTCTAACGCATGTTAATGAATTTATTATTTTACAATATCCTTTCTCTTTTAAAATTCACGTGTATGCTTTTTATGACGTAATTTTTAATAAGTTCCTGCTCTTTATACGTAATTATTTAATTCTAATTTGAAAGTTTTTTTCCTGTTTATAATAGTCACGTGTAAATAAATTTTTAATTTGAAGCAAACATTATTGCTTGCGCTTTTTATACAGTTGGCAACAGTTTAAATTAGTACAATTTTCTGAAATCTGTAAAAAATATCTCTAGAAATGCTGAAAATTTGAATTTAAAATAGAAATAAAACCTGAAAAAATAAGTCAAAATAAAAAAATTAATGCAATCTGCACTCCGGCAAATTCTAACGCATAAAATGATCTAAAAATGATTACACTGCAATGTCTAGTTTTTGCTGCTATAAAACTTTTTTAGTGGAACGATTTTGTCCAACTTTAGTATTAAATAACTCTTAAAATAATTCTTCGATTTGAAAACTGTCTGCATCAGCGTGTTTATCAAACATTTCTGTATAAAACCACCGATTTTCATATTTTTGTATGCATTATTTTTGTTAATATTAACGAAGAAAGGCCTCCGGTCACAAAAAAATCAAAACCGGCGGCGGCGGCGGCGGCGGCGGTGACAGCGGTAGTTACTTTTTTTTAGAATAGAGAGATTATTTTTTAAATTCACAATATTTTTAATAAATGAATAAAAGGTCACTTTATAAGAAAACACGAAAAATCTGTTTAAAAATAGGTTTCTAAGGGTTGTGAAAAATTAATTTAAAAAAGTGTATCATACCTCCCCTACTTCCCTACATTTAATGCAAGCAACATATTAATTATTCAATAAAGTATGTCTTGTGTGATTCATGTCAAATTAATTTCAACAGTGTGCATAACGCATAATAGGCTTTCGAATGACATACGAAAACAATTTCACGCTGTCAGTTTGATTAATAAAAAAGACATTTATTTAACTTTGAACATTAAAGAATGTTTGTCAAACTACACCATTAAATGCTTTTAAAATATCCGCAGAGTAATTATTCGGTTAGTGAACGTAATTTATGTGCCAGAAAAAGTTGTTTTGAAAATTAATTACTTCCATGTATAAGTTTTGACAGTATAATTGCTGTTATAAATTTCCTTATGTTAAAGATTAATAAGCAAAATTTACATTGGAATTGAGTTTATTTTTCTTTACAGTACAGTCAATTTGCATATATTGTTATCAACAGCATGTATTAAAATCTAATTTTCATCACATTATTAAATAAATTTCTTATAAAACAGTGTAACATTATTTGAGAAAGATACTAATAATCTTTGAAATACATGTTGTACTTTATGAATTTAAAATTAAAAAATACTTAGATTTGAATTATATTCGTTTTGATTTAAATTCAAAACGCTTACGGAAGATTGTCCAAATGCTTTTAAAAAATTAAAAAGTCAAAAAATTATTAAGTTTGTGCACTTACATTATGTGCAATAAAATGCATTTTTAGAATGGAACATGTAAAAATTTAACAACGTAGTTGCTTCAATGAAAATTTTAAAGAATATTTTATAAGCAAGACAAGTGCACTTTTGATTTTTTTCAACCCTCTAAGTACTACGTAATTAATTTCTACGTTTTGTAAAAAATGGCATTTAATTTAAGCCATTTATTGAAAGTTGATCAAACTTCGAGTAATTCATTATGATGTAATTTTTCATTAAACCACTTACAAATTTCTTTTTGAAAAATTTACTTTAATATATCTAACAAAAAATGAAAATTCATTACTTTTATTTACTTCGCTGTTTTGGAAGAATTTTGCAACTTCCGATTAAAGCAACAATTATTTTAGATACGTTGCATACTTTCTACCGTTTTGTAGCAAACTGTAGACGATGAAGTGAAGTAAATTTTATAGCAATAGCAATGCTTCAATTTTTATGAGAAAAGATAAAGACAAATAAATACTATATACAGAAATAAAGGCTGACGATAGGATTTTATTTTTGGCCCGATTTTGAAGATTTAGAAAGTATAAAAAAAAATTTTGAATTACATTTTTCAAAACGTTTATAATATTTTTATTTTTATTATTATTATTTTCCTTTTTTTCAAAGTTAAATTGCGTGATTAAATAAAATATGAGTGGACAATTCTTTAAATTTAAAAGAGAAGATTGAAAACAAACAAAACCTTTTATTGTTTTATGGAAATACAGTCAAACTCTTTTAATGTGAGCATTGCTAACTCATGTGTAGTTAACGTGAGCAATTTGCAAATTAAGAATAGTTCATCATTAAAAATCTGATAAGATTATTACGCGTCTTATCAGCTACAAAAACAGAATCAGGAGTAATATGAGTAAAACACTTTTCACATAAATGCGTTTTTGAGCTAAAATAAGATAGAATTGAAAAAGAAATTCCTTTGTTTGTGGAACAAAGTCCCCTCACATCGATAATATTTCTACATTACATCTCTGCATAAAAGTGTAGCAATTTATTAGTTTTTCAGGATATAAGTTAAACCTTCATCATTTTATTTATTTATTTTTATTTTTTACCCAACAAAATTCAATGGAATTATCTATAGCATTCCCGGAATAAAAGAAAAAAATGGAGAGTTAAAGACGTTTCGAGGATCACCCCTACGTAATATTTATAACTCAGCCATGGAAAGAAAAATTCATGTACAGTCGTGAAAAAAAAAGTAAACACCTTCTACTAACTCCTCAACAAATTATCGTAGAAGAAATTTACTGGTACCGAATGATTGGAAATAAAGTCTTCTTTTAAATGATGTATATAAAATTTGCTTAGGGGGCCATATACATATTAAAAAAACCATAATTGTTTTTTCAATAGCAGTACACAATTCTGACAGCATAAATAAGCTCTACACCCTTCAATTAGTCTAAAAACAAATTTTTATGCAATTCGTACCATAAGTTTTCGAGAAATTAATTATTTTAAAACGAGCGTATTTTAAGTTCTGTATCCATATTGAAATTCGGTACTCGATTGTTAACCGACAGAGCTCCCTTCTTGATCAAGGCACCTTAAGCAGTCAATTAAGTCTGTTAGATTACAGGATAGCATAAGAAATTTCAAAATATTTAGTCACTTCTATCATAGATGTGTCCTTAAACCATCATTTTGCCGTTTTTTAACCATAATTTGAAAACTACTTGGAAGAAAAATGTGAAATTTTGGATTTCCATAAAGCAGGACTTAATAAATCTGAATCCATCGAAAAATTGGAGGTTGCAATTCATATTTTTTTAAATATTAATTTCATAATTCATATCAGAAAATTATAAAATTTACAAATTCAACGTATTTATGTTTGTGTATATTAGTATTATTGCTACACAAAAAATTAGAATATTAGGATCATAATTTCAGAAGTTATAAATAGAAATATGAAAATGTAATTTAACATTAGAAGCACTAAATTTTGAATGTTTATAATTCAAAAACTTATCATTCAAATGACTTGAAATTTTGTGTCTAGGCATAGTTTGAACCAAAAATTTGAAATATCTCGTTAAAATTGGGTATTGCTATTGGAAAAAAAATGAAGTTTGGATTCGTTTTAATATGTAGATGCCCCCCTAAGCAAATTTTCTATACGTCATTTAAAAGTAGACTTTATTTCCAATCATTCGGTACCAGTAACTTTTGTCTACAATAATTTGTTGCGGAGTTAGTAGGGGATGTTTACTTTTTTTTCCCCACGACTGTACATTTAATGCAAGCAACATATTAATTGTTCAGTAAAGTATGTCTTACGTGATTCACGTCAAATTAATTTCAAGAGTATGTATAACGCATAACAGGCTTTCAAATGACATATGAAAACTATTTCACGCTGTCAGTTTGATTAATAAAAAAGTTATTTATTTAACTTTGAAAATTAAAGAATGTTTGTCAAACTACACCATTAAATGCTTTTAAAATATCCGCAGAGTAATTATTCGGTTATTGAACATAATTTATGTGCCAGAAAAAGTTGTTTTGGAAATTAATTTCTTCCATGTATAAGTTTTGACAGGATAATTGCTGCTATAAATTTCCTTATGTTAAAGATTATTAAGCAAAATTTACTTTGGAATTGAGTTTACTTTTCTTTACCGTGCAGTCAATTTGCATATATTGATATCAACAGCATGTATTAAAATCTAATTTTCATCACATTATTAAATCAATTTCTTATAAAACAGTGTAACATTATTTGAGAAAGATATTAATAATCTTTGAAATGCATATTATACTTTAGGAATTTAAAAAAAAAAAAAAATACTTAGATTTTAATTATATTCGATTTGATTTAAATTCAAAACGTTTAGGGAAGATTGTCCAAATGCTTTTAAAAAATTAAAAAGTCGAAAAATTATTCAGTCTGTGCACTTACATTATGTGCAATAAAATGTATTTTGAGAATAGAGCATGTAATAATTTAACAACGTAGTTGCTTCAATGAAAATTTTAAAGAATATATTATAAGCAAGACAAGTGCACTTTTGATTTTTTTCAACCCTCCAAGTACAACGTAATTAATTTCTACGTTTTGTAAAAAATGGTATTTAATTTAAGCCATTTATTGAAAGTTGATCAAACCTCGAGTAATTCATTATGATGTAATTTTTCATTAAACCACTTATAAATTTCTTTTTGAAAAATTTCCAACTTTTTAATAAATAGTTTTATGATGAAATCTATTACACAAATTCTAAGAAACAATTAAATTGTTAGAAGTATTGAATTTATTAATTTGATGCTTTTCTTTTCATTACGAACAGCAAAGAAACGGAATTTTTAAAGGATAATCGACTAGTGTCCTGAACATGTTATCTAGTTTGTTC
The DNA here is from genome assembly GCA_963932465.1 of Maratus speciosus. Taxonomy (NCBI): domain Eukaryota; kingdom Metazoa; phylum Arthropoda; class Arachnida; order Araneae; family Salticidae; genus Maratus; species Maratus speciosus. The sequence goes on along the minus strand of OZ010795.1, from coordinate 520,300,394 downwards.
GTCAGAAACTATTAAGTGGTTTTTAAAAAATATATAACGATTTAGCCAATTTTGTGATACGGTATATGCATAAAAAAATAAAAATACTTAGACATGAATCTCCTGCTTCCTGCTATACTTTTTTCGGAATTTATTTATTTTTTTAATAAAAGATATCTCAGCTATTTTTAAATAGGCATATGGAATAATATCGTACTCTGTCGTTGAAAAAAAAAAATAGAATTTTTACATAAAAAAAAAACTGTTTGACAGACAGGTGACAATCAAACAACAGTAAATAATTTCTTAAATACACTATAAAAATTCAGAAAACGATGCGGTAAATATCGAATGATATATGCTAATGTCTCTTAAAGGAATTCTGAATAAGTAAATTCGATAAATATTGGTAATTATACTGTTTCAAAATATACTATCAGATCATTTCTTTATGCATAACCCATATTGACATACAACAGTGATACATGTCCATCTTATTAACACATATTGCCATACAACATAAGTACATTTCCTTCCGGTTAACACATTTTGCATTGCAACATAAATATATTTCCTTCTGCTTAATATATCTTGACATACAATAATAATGTATTTCCTGCTACCCTCAACTGGAGTAAATTTTGGCCCATGCTTCCACGGTGGAACATTGGCCAATTATTTACAATGAGCTGCCAGACTCCTGGTAGTGCTGTTACTTATACTTTGAGACCGAAACTTTGTCGATAACTGAAACGATGTAGCAGTTTTAATCTTGTTTCTCTTTTAGGTCAACGTTAACCTTAATCATCTCGCTGCCTAATTGTATCAAAATAGCTTCAAAAATTGCGTATTTAACCCTTTCGCGACGAGCATCTTTTAAGAATTTTTATTCTTTTATCACCGGTTTTTCAAAACAAAAATTTTTGTCTATTTAATCGGGAAAATGCTTTAAGGCATTAAATAATGGCAAAATAAGAAATGGAAAAAAAAAAAAAAAAAAAAAAAAAAGAATTAAATAAGGCAAAATTTAGCATAAAAAAATAACTCGTGGGAAAAATCCAGGAGGGTTAATTAGACGGGAAAATGCATGCCCGAGAAAATCTCGAGTTGCCCAAAGTTTGCTACATTTACGTAACTCGATGAAATCTCGGGTTGCGCAGCGAGAGGGTTCATGGGCCAAAGTTAACCCAGTTGACGGTACTTAACACATGTTCACTTACAACATAAATACATTTTTATTGATTCTTGAATGAAAAATATACAATCTTATTTAAAGGAATGCTCAGATATCAGAAATGATCCTTGTGAAATAATCAATAATCAGTCATTGGTATTTATCAGGAAACGTGACACACATGTCATATACCACCCATATTGGCACGATTTTTTTTCTGACGTTAATGTCATATGCACAACGGGTACTTAACTGGAGCCAAAGAGTCGTTATTTTGCTTGATATGGTAACTCGGATATTGTTGTTTATGCTGTTGATGTTTTCGACAAATTGGCGTCGGAAAAGCATCGCGCCAATATATATATATATCGCGTATATTACATCTGTGCCGAAAACGTTTATGTAATAATATTCGTGAAGTTTCAGTAAATCGGGAAATAAGAATTACTATTCACAGTCGTTAAACACTGAAACTAGAATTTGTACAAGGAAAAGAAGAGAATCGTAGAAACAATTTTCTCACATTTCAACTAAACTTACGTAGTCTAAGGATAATTTAAAAAAGTAATATAAAAATTTTGTTTTTAAAGTCAAGTTTGTTTTTAAAGTCAATGTCATATATTGGCGCGATTTTTTCCGACGCCAATTTGCGAAAACACCAACAGCATAAACAATAACATCCGGGTTACCATATCAAGCAAAATAACGACGCTTTGGCGCCAGTTAAGTACCCCTTGCGTACATGACATTGGCGTCAGAAAACATTCGCGCGAGTATGGGGCGTATATGACATCTGTACCGTCAATTCCTACTTAGGTCATCAAAGAAAAATTTAATATAATCCTTTAAGCTAATATTAGTTTTTGTTGCATTAAAATATCTCAATTTGTTGATTTTCTATAAACAAGTAGGTTTACAATGGAAGTCTATGGGAATTTGGCGAAATATTAGAGATATCGCCAAGTTGGCGTCACTTTTGGCGACTCATTTTGGTCGCCAAATTTGGCGACAAACTTGACAGTATTTGGCGACATAACAGGGTCCCCCCTATGGTAACCCCCCTTATAGATATGAAGATGCATTAAATGCTTCAATAACTAATGGCCGCCATTTTGTCTCCCATGTAAAACTAAAATTAATTAATTAAATTTTAATTAATTAATAAATTTAAAAGATAAAATTTTAATTAATTACTAAAATTAATTAATTAAAATTTAATTAATTAAATTAAGTTTTGCATGGGAGACAAAATGGCGGCCATTGGTTATTGAAGCAATTAACGCATCTTCATATCTATAAGGGGGGTTACCATAGGGGGGACCCTGTTATGTTAATTCCATTAATTAAAATTTAATTAATGAATTAATATTTGAAAAAACTGTATTAACATCAATTGTTATCCTGTACAAGTAAAAAAAATATTTCAACTTGATAGGATGAATAATAAGTATTTTATTAAGGATTGAAAATTTGAACAAGATATACATATCTACCCTATATATATAAAATCCTAATGAAACGAATTTATGAAACGAATATATGAAACGGCTGAAATGTGTATCGATTCTTTGAATCGACTGATTAAACAACTGATTACGTTTCACGGCGATTTCTCCTAAAATATGGAATACTTTGCGATGAAATTAACACCAAAAATCCGCATTGATACACAGATCTCAAAACTGGTATTAGAATTTTTAAATTCGAATTAGTTTTCGAAATATTAATTTTTTTTTCTAATTTTTAATACATTTTTCTAATGATGGCAACTCAAATTTTAATCATAACAGATATATTTTTTTTTCATAATTCAGAAAAGGTTACTATTTTAAATTAATTTGGCGACCAGTTTGGCCTCCTTTAGATCTATGCTAAAAACAATGCTTTTTTTGTATTTCGTTATCATTTTATTTAACACAAAACTTTCATTTAAAAATGAAACATTTAAATTGATGTCTTTCACTTCCTTCTTAAAAAAAAAAAAAAAAAAAAAAAAAAAAACCCGAAAAGAAAAATATTAGCACAGATGTCATATACGCACTGGGGTACCTAATTGGCGCAAAAAATGGCATTATTTTGATTGACATGGCTATTGTCGTTTATTTAATAATAAATGTTTATTTACTTTTATTTCCTTTTTTTATTTATATAAAGTATTTTGTTCTATAGTTATTAATTATTTTTTGCTATTACCTTTTGAAAATAAGAAAATAATTAAAAAATACGGTACAACGTAGTTATTCCGTCAACCAATTTCTCAAGTTATATAAATCGCCAAACCACTCGCCAAATTGTACAGATTGACAAAATTTTTATTTTAAATAACGAAAGAATAAATCAATTAGTATAACATTAATAAATATAAAAATGAAACGTCGAAATAAAAATCACTTGATGACGTAAACATGTGTAACTTGCTAAAAGTCAAGTGAATGTGACATTTTCGATCAACCGTTATTGGTATTTAATCTTATAGTTCGTGATAGATTTTTGGTCGACGGGATAACTAAGTAGTACCAAAAATACACATGTAACTGGTATTTGAAAACGAGGTTCTGGCCAAATTTTCATAAAAAAAAAATCATGGCAAACATGCGTTGCGTATATGACATCTGGCGAAATATTAAATTATGTAACAAACCATGACATTTAATTTCTACTTTAAATCAATGTTTTAATTTACCACTCGAAGAATAAAAAAATTGTAACTGGCGAGTTGCAAAAAAGATATTGGCGAGATTTGCACCCGACTTTTTTTCTTTCGGCACAGATGTCATATACGGCCCCATATTGGCGCGATTTTTTTCTGACGCCAGTGTCATATAAGCAACGGGTACTTAACTGGCGCCAAAGTATCGTTATTTTGCTTGATGTGGTAAGCCGGATGCTGCTGTTTATGCTGCTGATGCGTTTCCCAAATTGGCGTTGGACATTTGTGCCAAACCTTCAAATGAAAGGCAAAGGGATCAGACCGTATTTGTTTATGGCATTTGATGACTTGAACTATTATAATATAGATGCAATGATGGGGATAGAATAATATTTGGCGACTTATCACCTATGCCTGGATAACATTAAAGTATCAAAATGGCATCTAGAGTATAAAAATCGAAGTGTTCCGCCAGGAACTGTTGATGAAGTCACATGATTTAGGCTATTGATATAGAGATTGTTTTAAAATATCGGGAGACAAAGGCTCTGAATACTTAATTCATTTTTTTAGCTCCTTTTCAAATATTTAACTGATCCTCTTTAATCAAAAAACGAAAACAACCATTGGATGTCTTAACAGCAACTGATTCGCCCTTAAATTTTTGCAGTCAAGGGGAATTGAATGGAAACCCGTTTACAGGGAGATCTGCACAGCTCTTTTCAGTATAATTTAATCTTCTGTAATATTTATAAAACCCATCAGATTACCATGCCTTTTGATTTTTAGATTCTGCGGTGTCTGAACGGGGGTTGGCGAGCGTAGCTTGCAGGGGGCGGAGTCCCCTAGTATAAATAAATATAGGGAGAGTGTGAACTAATAGTAGGAATTGAAAAAATCAAAGATTGCATTAAATGATTAATTGAAAACTTTTACATAATGGATAGCGTGTTATTTTATTTTTTAAACTGTAAATATCAATCCAGTTTATTTTCTTAATTTCATAAACATGCATAATTTAAAAAATATTTTTTCTATAGAGACATTGTAGAATAACAAATATTTTCGTTACGTAATGCCACGCCAGTTCACTCTGAATTTGTTCTTAAAAATTTCCTTTACCTTTTATTCCAAATATCTTTCACTTGTCTTTAAAATTTTCATTTCTTCATTTTCGAATGTATTTTTGGAAGATTCCGAACTTTCTTCAAAGACTTAAAAGTGATTAGACTATTTTCGAATAAACAGACTGGAAGTTTCGTTTAAGCTTGTTTTCAAATTTTAAATCGTTCAGTGAGAAGAATACTTTTCACAATTCTTCTAGTTCCTGAATTTTAAAACAAATGTTATAGTAGAATCTTCTAGATAAGTAACATATATATTTGTTAGGAAATAGTATTTTCTTACATACATATAAACTAAAACTATAGTAATTATTTATTTAAAAAAGAGATTTTTTTAATTTATAAATACAGAGAAACACTGTAACATTTAATAATAGGTTTCAAACTCTGTACCCCTTTTGAATTATTATTTAATATAAACTATGGAAATTACAGAGCCTTATTTTGTAGTATATGCTTTTTTTTTTTACTTACAAAATTTTCACTTACGCATTTTCAAATTATTCTGTAAATGAATTGAAAGAATCTAGAGCAGTGGTTCCCAACGTGGGTGTACGCCCAATAGGGGGCCATTAGTCATTTGAGGAGGGGGATTGGGGAGGATTGAGATTTGTTATTTATCCAATCTCTATAAGTATTTTAATCAATGTATTGTTGTAGACTAAAAACAGATATAATACATGAAATTTTAAAAATAACTGAATAAATATAATTTTTCAAAGTGTTTCAATTTAAGGGATCTCAGGACACATAAAATTAGAAAAAGTTAAAAGAAAATGTCATTTTCTACATTTAATCTCTTAAATGTATATGATTTAAAAACACAATTTTTGTTGTGGTGAAAGGTATAAGTATGTTCTTTCATTCCATGTATTTAAAAAATTCCAAGTTGCAAAATTTGTATTTACAAAGGACTCTAAACTGTCAGACATTCGTCGAGTAGAAAATTGCTATAACAGATTAGGCGCAGAACTAAAAAGTTTATTTTGCAACTAGAAAACATTTTTTGGAGCCTAATTATATTTCAGATTATAGTAATTACACAGTACGTAAATAAATTTGTATTTAAAACATTTTATATTTTTAATACAATGTTGTATTTAGCTAATACAAAATTATGAAAAATTCAACAGTATAATCACGTGAAAAAATACTTTTTTGAACAATAAAAATAAAATTTTAGGTTCCGGTTATACATACTAATATGAAGCATATGTTTTGAAAGTTTCATGAAAGTATATTCAGAAGTTTTCGCGATATCTTGAGCGTTATGCCCAGAAACGTCATTTGGAGTAAAACGACTTCAAAGTTTCGGAAACGCCGCTTCCGCTACTGAACGGGCATCATTCTAAAAGCCATAACGTCTGTTTTGATGTGAATTTCAAGGAAACCGTTACGTCAAAATGTTGAGAAGTAACAGTATTTAACGTGTAAAAAAATTAAAATTTCGAAAATTTTGAAGCTTTAAGAGCCCCGAGACCCCTTAAAAGTTAACTTCAACCACAGATAAAATAAACCAAAACAGGAATAATTGTTTCTAAATTGTTTTCGGATATTTAGCAACTTTTGAAAATAAAAGTATTTACAATTTTGTGGTTATAATGTTATTCTAGTATTACACACATTTTTATTTATTTATTTATTTATTTATTTATTTTTATTTTTATTTTTATTTTGCTATTCCTTGAAAGAAACTTGCATTTCTATAGACAATGAAATATATCACATGAAGGAATATTTGCATATGAAAGTACTTATGGAAATATCTAAAATTGACTATTTTGTAGAAATTCATCCTAAAATATTTTTGAAAAGCCTATGCAAGATATACTACTTTTATAAAATTATCAAATCTTCAAATGAGCATCACAGAAAGAAATGGGTAAAAAGTAAACTTCTTATGACTCTTTTGCAGACCCCATGTACGATAGATAAACGTACATTAGAATATATTCATTTTAAAAATTTTAAATTGGATAATACATGTTGGTCAACTTACGATAGTGGGGAAAAGAACAAGTATTTGAGAAGTATATTATGAGCTGAAAGAAGAACAGTGTAAATAATTCTCAGTGTCTACTGTAAATTCATAAAAAACAGAATCTTGAAATTTCACTTGTGAATAATGTTATTCCTAAAGTATTGATGTTTAAAAAATTCTTCTTAATGAAGTACTATATTCAATTATAAAATGTAGTAATTATACCAAATGTATTGCAAAATGTGTGCGTTTATTGAAATTTCATGAAGATGAAAATGCAGAGTTTATAACAAATTTGTGTCTGAGGTAAGTTGCAAAAGAACAATAAATCTTTTTTAGGTGTAAATGAGAACATATATAGCCTCGTTGCATTCATAGAATTAGGGTTTAAAACATACTTGTAAGAAACAAAAATTACCTTTTTGATAAGTTAAAGAATTTGTAACGGCTTATTGTAGTTAATGCTCTTTTGGACTTCCTCTGCGTGAAAAAGAGTTTATTTTTTATGTAATGAGAATTTTACGTTATAGAGGTGATGTGGCGACATCGGGATTTTAAAGATGCACAGGTGGGGCGCGTTCAAAAAAAAAGGTTGAGCGTTGAAATTGAGCTGTGAATGCGTCGAAATTTCCAATATGCCTCTGGCATATTGGAAATTTCAACGCATTCACAGAGAATAGAGATTTCTTTAATTAATTTCATAAATCGCATGATATACAATTTATAACTGAATGAAAAAGTGTCCGGGTCAGGATTTTAACCAGAAACCTATGGCTTGATCTGCCAACTGATCTATCTGGCACAAATCTGGCGGATTCTATTAACCCAGCCAACTTTATTAATTGTAGCATCAGGTCTGTTATCTGAAAGAGCTCATCCGAATAAATCGCAGGTTGCGAAATTGCACTTCATTAATTTAACACAATTATTGTAGTTCAGAAATAACTCTACAGTAATTCTGTAAGTTAGAAAATTACAACTCGTATGATTTATTTACTAACTGAGATAGATGGTTACATTTATAGAATTCTATAAATATTTTTGAGTTTTTAAAAGTTAATGAAAAAATTAAAATTCGATTTACAATTGTTGTTCCTTTACAAAAAAAATGCTGTTGACAATATGACGTAGAAAAAAAAAAGATGAAATAAAATATTTCTTGAATGATTACATTAAATAAATATTTATACCAAGAATTTTATTCCTCTTAACGCATATTCTGAGCCATTTAAATGAAAAAAAAAATACAACTGCAACTGTTATTTACTCTAACTGTCGTAAATATAATCAGTTAGTCATGCAATTTATATGTGTTATTGTGATTTACTATGGAGTGTCTAGCCTTCATAGTTCACTTATAATAATCTCATAAGAATTCCGGTACGTTACGGTCCACTGGGAAAAATCTTTTCCAGTGTATTTTAATGATATCACATTACTTCAAACTTAATGAAATACATATGCTTCTCTGTGGTTCCTAAAATGTGCTTTTTGTAGACTATGGAATGCAAAGCATTTATCATTCATTTATAGGGTACCGCAAAACAATTCGGTTACGAATTGTTCTCCGAATAAACATTGTTCTTAGCGTCTTTAAATAGCATTACTCGATATCTAGCATAAATAAATTTATATTCGTTATTTAAATGCACTACAAGATCCTGCATGTAGAATATGACGTGCATAATGGTTGTCGACGTATTTTGATGTTTCGCAATCTCTAGGTACACATAAATCACATAATAAACCATATACTTTCAGTCCCATACAGGATAAAAGAGCAGGAACTTTTTTTTCCGTCTTTAGTATCATGTAGAATGAAACTGTGTTCCAACCTCTTTACATAGGTTGTGAAAGTTTCGATTTTATCATCAAATTCTTTAAATGTTGTAAACATTTTTATTTATTACAAGCATCAAAAAATAAAATGTAAAAGTAAATGTAAGTTATCACTTACCACCCATTAATAACGATGACTTATTAATAGCACATTGAAGAATTAGAAACAACAGTTGTACATGAAATCGGAACCTGAGCCATTTTCAATTCGCCTCAATCATTATATTAGGTAAACTTTTTCCGGTGAAACTACACTTTTTTATTTTCCTTGTCGACATTATTCTACCTTTTGTAACTAATTAATTAATATTCAACATCATTTGAAAGGAAGAGGTAGCTCATATACATGTAAACTTTTAATTAACATTTAGCAAAAGCAAACACGTCACCTTACAAAGGACATCACATTACATACTAGATTAGAACATTGATAGAAGAACTCTGATACTTATTTATCATGAATTAAGGAGGAAACTTTTAGTGCTGCCATCTATCATTACAAATTTAAACTAGAAACACCATAGTTCATTTACAGGGTAACATAAAATAATTCCTTTTCATTACTGCCTATGAGCAAAAAAGGCTATTTCATCTGTGATAAATCTCTATCAGCTATGAGAACTTTTTAATTTTTTGGCACACATTTATAAGTTTAATAGTTTTTTTATGTACTACGTGGTTTATATAAATGCTATAGATCACACACAGGGCTACGCAAAATTATTCCTACGCATTTTTCTGTAGGAGCGTGAAATGCTTAAGGCTGTTTTTCAATTGAGTTTTGCATTTTCCATTTGAACTTTAATATACTAAGAAACGTATATGGAATGTAAATAAATTCATATACAGAGCAATACAAACAAAGGGATATATTGGCGTCTATGCATATTTATTTCCGAAAGTACGTTTTCTGTTATTATGCGTTTTTTAAACTGTTTAGTAAGGATATGTTTTTTACTTTATTAAAGGGTAAAGCTCAGTTCCAGTATTATGTTGGTGTTGAAAATATTCCATAAGATTTGACTGACCGATGCTCTCTCTATATTTTTTTCTTCTGTTTAAAATTTTGTATTGGAAAATTATGAAATAAACTTTATTTCTTTACGTAATACCTTATCAGTTAATTCTTACTTTTATCTAAAATATTTTCCATAAAATTCTGCTCATAATAATATATTACTTGGATTTAAAATTTTTACTTCGCCATTCCTAAACTAATGTTTAGAAAGAAACAACGCAATACTTAGAGTTAAAAATTATATTGAATTAAATTAAAACAAAGAGATTTCTTGAAAGATTTGTTTAACGCAGTGTTTGTTTGCATTCTAAAATTCCATTTGAGCATTATCAAATTTCTGAAGAAACTTGATAACATTTTGAGAAAAATAATAAATTTTCCAGAATTCATAGGAAAGAAAACGTTTATTTAATGATTTTAATAAAAAAAATTATTTTTAAACAGTTAAAACAATAACAATTACACTTAGTAACAGTTCTTTTTTATTTTATATAATTTTGTACTATTTTAGGTTTATTATTAAAGCAAATGGTTGAATTCAAAGAGGTTTAAAGAAATTTAATTCTATATCAGATAATCAATTTGTATTTATTTGTAATTATTTCCTTACCATACTTTCTTTAAATCCTACCAGAACATCATATGCAAGTGCATTCAACAAAGTAAAATTTTACTTAAGACATAAATGTTTGTTCTGATTATTTGCTTTTATTTAAATTCAAAAATTGTCTAAATCACTTTTTCTCTAATAATATTTTTAATTACACGTTATAACATTTAATTACGGTAAAAAAAAAAAAAAAAAAAAAAAAAAAAAAAAAAAAAAACATGTTCGAAAGCCTATAAATTTTATTAATTCTTATTATTCGTATAATATAATTCTTCTTTCGTCAATTATATTAATAGTTTAAACATCAATGATGTTTCACAAGTAAAATTTGCTAATTATATTTCAGATAAGTAAACTGTAAAGAAAGTTGTGAAAAAATTCCATTGTAAAGAATTCATTCAATCCGTGTTTTGATATTCTGCATTATTTTTGCAAAATACCAGACAATAAACTTTTAGCAATCTTGCTAAGCTATTGATTTTCTTGAAAATAAAAGAATTTATAAGAAAAGAAGTTTTCTAAATGAGTAATCGTTCGTAATCTGGGATTTGAACAAGTAATAGTCCGTAATTTTGAATCGGAAAATCTCATCAATATATGAACTACGTGTTTTGACAGTAATTTGGGTATTGATTTATAGTCCCTGAGTTAATGATGGGAACATTAAGGAAGAATGCGTTTGTTCAATATGATACATTGGATTTTAAATGTTTTTGAAATGCAAGTAAACGTTATCTAAGGGAATTCATAAAATAATAAAGGTTTTGAAAGGCATAAAACATTAATGCGTTGTTAAAGGTTGTGGAATATTTTTTTATGTAGAAAAAATCTAAATTACGTGCACGTATGCACAGAAAAAAATTACCATTTGGATTTTCTTCATAATGAACACACTGCGAGTAATTTTTCGAACAATGGCTTTATATATCCAACATTTACATGGAAATAAACTTTTAAATTTTCAAAACATGTACAGTCGAGAAAAAAAAAAAGAACTCCCCTATTAAGTCTGCTGTAGATTCACCTATAAAAATATGACTAATATTAAACGACTAGCAATAAAGTCAACTAATCAATGTTACATCTAAATTTAGTTTAGGATATCGTCTACATAGAGAATTTTTAATTTAATTTTTATTATTTTATTTTTTATATATTTTTTTTATATTATTTTATATCTATTTTTATTATTGTACATTGAGAATGTAGAAATCCAAAAATAAAGGATAGTTTAAATAATGTTTAATTTTTTCTTTCCCGTTCCCGTATCTGAAAAAAGAAATAAGGACAAAATTATACATCTTTAAATAAATTCACTTTCTTGAACTTTATAATAATAAGCTCGAAGTAACAGTGGTTGGTCGGTAGCTTCAGGGCCACGAGCCCTCCCTTCGCGCTTTTGGTGTCTTTAATTTGTGTAATTTCACTCTTAAATTTGTCCGGTATTAATTTTTGATTTTTTTTTTTCATCCTTGCTTCTGCTAGAGTCTCTTATACTCGGGACGTGGCTGGGGACCTACGAAACTTGCTTCCGCAAAAGAGTCGGAATACGTAGAAGAATAAAGGTCTGCGGACGAAAAGAGTCCGCTCGCCACGACGGCTGACCCAACCTCCCAAACCAGCCGCCGACCAAGAGTAATAATAAGCTCGAAGTAGCGGTGGTTGGTCGGTAGCTTCAGTCGGAATAAGTAGAAGAATAAAGGGCTGCGAACGAAAAGAGGCCGCTCGCCGTGGCGGATGACCCACCCGCCCACCCCCAACCGCCGATCGAGAGTAGTAATAAGCTTGAAGTAGTAGTAGTTGGTCGGTAGCTTCAGTCGGAATAAGTAGAAGGATAAAGGGCTGCGGACGGAAAGCGCCCACTTGCCGCGGTGGTTGACCCACCCGCCACCCCCAACCGCTGATCGAGAGTAGTAATAAGCTCGAAGTAGCAGTGGTTGGTCGGTAGCTTCGGTCGGAAAAAGTAGAAGAATAAAGGGCTGCGGACGGAAAGAGTCCACTCGCCGCGGTGGTTGACCCACCCGCCGACCGAGAGTAATAATAAGTTCGAAGTAGCAGTGGTTGGTCGGTAGCTTCAGTCGGAATAAGTAGAAGAATAAAGGGCTGCGGACGAAAAGAGTACGCTCGCCGTGGCGGTTGATCCAACCGTGCACCACCCCCAACCGCCGACGGAGAGTAATAATTAGCTCGAAGTAGCAGTGGTTGGTTGGTAGCTTCAGTCGGAATAAGTAGAAGAATAAAGGGCTGCGGACGAAAAGAGGCCCCTCGCCCCGGCGCACAGTGGAATATTTGACCTGAAATCCTGGTCAAAAATATTTTTCGATGTAAATATAGTCCGATTGGCTTGAAATTATAAGATGTTATTGGGTATCACTATGGCATGCTTGGTATTGTAAATGAAGTCTATAACCTTTACGGTTCGTTTACAGAGACACCCGAAAGAATTCCCTTACATTATGGTGTATGAGGAAAAATCGTTTGCTCTGTATTTTAATGATATCCCACTTTTAAAGGTACTGAAATTTATATACATCACTATGGTGTACTAAGGCACTTATTGTAGAATATGGTGTGCATAGAATATATCGTTCATTTACAGGGACACACAAAAGAATATGGTTGAAGAATAAATTTAACTATTAAAGTCTATGACCAATAATTGCTGGAAGTGCGTTTGTAGCTGTGATAGGGGTTTTAAAATAGAATTTTTAAAAATATATATACTTGGTGTGGATACATTCTACAGATCATATACAGGGCTGCACAAAAGTTCTCAAGTACATTTCCGTTTATTCACGGAAATGGCTGAATAGACATTTTTAACTGTGCTATGCGTTTCACTGAACTAACTTTTAGCACACTATGAAGTATACATACAAATACATAGCTTAGTTTAATATTTTATATCTTAAAAGCTGACGAAGTGTAAGTAAGATTTTAGCACTTCACATAATAATAAATATACATTTTATAAATATTTTGACAATAAAATAAAGAGTCATCATTTGCGAAGAGCACAAAGAAAAAAAAAGTTAAAATATTAATTTACTAAGTAGATATTTTAAAAATACGAATAAATCACATGTACATGGGCTTAACATTACCGACGGGAGTTTAGAAGTTGAGCGACCTGTAAATATTTACTGTTTTTAAGAGGAACGTAATTGTTGATAGGTTTGTCTTATTCACTATTAATGTTTAATTTAATACATTTAATTTGACTATATATAAAACTTATTATTTACATTTAATAATGCTTATTACATTTAAATTACATTTAATAATAATTATTATTCAATTTATGTTTAATAGTGTTATACTTAATAGTAGGTTCAGTAAAGTGGAGCCTATATAGTATTTTCAAAATGATTTTTCAGAAATCTTCTTCATCTTCTTCATCACCCTCTTCTTGGCTTTTATCGGGACTACCATCAGACCTTGCTGGCAGAAGAAGTTTTAGGTTCTCGATACTGTATGGATTGCTCATTTTAGTTGATAAACGGAGTTATTAGAAAATATGAAGTTGCTTATTTTCACGTACATTATAAAACGAAAATTCTAATTAAATTTTCTTGGTGCCGTTTGTCAGTTTTGGAATTAAAATTAAGTGTCCCTTTTTAAGGACACAACCCTCGAAAGTTTTAATTCCCTCCTTTCTCTCCTTATGTTACACACATGAACCCCAATAACTAATTAGGGAAGCCTTTTTCAATAAATAAGTATATACAATTTGAAGGCGATCGGATATTTCTATCAAAAGATATCGAGTTAGTGCGTATGTACGTACCTACATACGTATATATGTACGTACGTACATACAGACAGACAAAATATGTAGGTGCAAAAGTTCTCCGGTAATATCCTGTGAGCTAAAATCCTGCAATACGACAGTAAATATATAGTTCTTATCTCTTCAATTCGGTGGCAGCAAAAACAGGGCATTTAAATAGTCATCCGGGAAAAAAAAAATGTATAAAAAATGTCAACAATATGCGGAAGATTTTTTCGCAGAAATTGACACTCAAGACTATAACTAATACGATTATAATTCAAACGTTGCCGGGCAAAACGCGGCACATATTTAACCTTCCGTCTACCAGACGGGTCCATTGGACCCGACAGCAATATTTAATGTAAATTTTTCTCATGAAAAATAGCATTCAAAGTTTCGCGATTACATGACTTTTTCTGCAATTGTCTCCTCTATGTATATGCAATTACGATTAAAATTTTGTTCGAAATTTTTTACCTATTTTTAATTTGTTTCATTGTTTACCACGCGGGTCCATTGGACCCAACATTAAAACAAACGTAATATACTGTTGCTTTCTTTTTCTAGGGTTGCCATAAATCATGAGGAGGAACAGGGTTACCATAATTGGCTGTTTATCGCCCATTTGGCGATGGATTTTTAGCGCCAATCTCGCCAAATTTGGCGACTTTATAATGAAGTTTTGAGAACATTCTAGACTGATCTAGTAAACTTCGTGCTCTATATATAAAAGGTTACTTCTGGTTCAGAGAGTCATTTATCAACAGACACAGTTAGTGAGCGAATGGTGTCTATTGATGTTTTTGAGTCTTTTCATTGAAAATAGGACTTGATATTTGAAGACAAGTAATAAGTGTAGTTTGTACGTGCTTTGTTATTTTACAAATATTCATCATTTTCTTATTTCCTAACTTATTTTTTGTTAAAAACTGAATTGAAGATGAACAGAAAAAAAGTATTGACTCAAGAGGAAATTAAAAAAATTATGGAAAATCCGGACGATATAGAATTCGACACCGATGATGAAAATCTGTCGTCTGATGAAGGTGAAATAGATTATGTTGAAATACATAATGAAATTTCTGATTCCTACTCAGAATCTGATAATGATTCCAATGAAGTAAATGTAGCAACCACAAGTACTTCAAATTCTACTTTTGTTTCCAAAAATAATTCACAGATCTGGTATAAGAATGAAGTTGCCAGACCACAAGGAAGACGTACTGAAATCAATATTTTACGTGAAAAATCTGGACCTTCAAGATTTGCAAATCGTGAAGTGGATTCCATATCATCCTCATTTCTTATCTATTTCCGAAAAAGACTTTTGGAAATTATAGTAAAATGGACAAACGCGGAAGGCAATAGAGTATTCGATAAAGAGTGGAAACCTATAGATATTATAGAACTTAAAAAATTCATCGGACTTTTATTACTTATTGGAGTATATAAATCGAAAAATGAAACAGTAAGCGAACTTTGGAGCATAAAAAATGGAAGACAAATATTTCGGGACATTATGAGTCGCAATAGATTCACAAGTATATTACGTGTCATAAGATTTGATGATGCTGCTGAGAGGCGTAAAAGAAGATCAACTGATAAATTAGAGCCAATAAGAGAATGCTTTGAATTGTGGAATAGCTATTTACAAGACCCTTATATTCCTAATTGGTCTATGACTGTCGATGAGCAATTAGTTTCTTTTCGTGGAAAATGTCCTTTCCGTCAGTATATGCCATCTAAACCTGGAAAGTATGGATTGAAGTTCTGGGTTATTTGTGACAGCGTAACATCGTATGCTTGGAAACTGGAACTATATACAGGCAAAAATGAAGTAAGAGAATCTCATCAGGGAGAAAATGTAGTTAAAAGATTGACGAAGGAAATTGAAAATTCTGGTCGTAATATTACATGTGATAACTTTTTTACGTCATATGCATTAGCAACACATCTTACTTCAAAAAAATTATCTCTTATTGGAACAATTCGAAAAAATAAACCTGAATTACCCGCTGTGTTCACAAATCCAAAACATCATTCTGTATATTCTACTTTATTTGGGTTTCAAGAGAAGGCGACCATCATCTCTTACTGTCCCAGAAAAGGTAGAATTGTTACTTTGCTAAGCACAATGCATAACACTTATGATATTGACAACAGCTTAGAAAAAAAGCCACAAATAATCCTAGATTATAATAAAACCAAAGGCGGAGTAGATACGATGGACAAAATGGTAAGAGCATATAGTGTGAAACGCATGACACGTCGGTGGCCTTTGATTGTATTTTATAATATGATCGATATAAGTGCGATGAATGCATACATAATATGGTTGTCACTGAATGCTGAATGTGATCCGAAAATGAAAAAAAGGCGGAATTTCATTATTCAACTTGCAGAAGAATTAGTAGGTGAAGGAGGTATAGCCGTCTCAACATCTACTTCAGAACAACTTTACGCAAATAGTTTTGAACCGCCACGAAAAAAATCAAGATGTCATATTTGTCCCTCTAAAAAAGATCGAAAAACACGAACATTATGCAAGAAGTGTACGAAAAATGTTTGCGGAGAACATTCCGTCGTTATTTGTACTTCATGTACAGAATAATTTTATTATGATGAAAAACGTTTTGTAGTCATTATAATATACTATATATATTACTTTCTTACTGTATGTGTTACTTTCTTACTCTATTACTATATATATCACTTTTATATATTGTATAAGGTGCATTAATAACAAATATATTCATTGTAGATAAATGGGTTTTTTGTATATTTTGAAATCCTATATATTTTACATATGGGTCCAATGGACTCGAATGGTAGTTCTTGCATATACTTTTTTTTGGTAGTCTGAAGGTTAAAAAGCTTTCGATATGTATAAATTAGAGCCAAAAACGCTTTAAAAATAACCATTTTGCACATTTAATGTTTTTATTACATTAAAAATGAAACTATTTAAATTAACACATAGTTTAACACTAATCACTGACCTTCCTTAAAGACGTAAGCCCTGTTTAGTTTCAATTCAACAATTCATTGAGCCAAAAAAAATTATATTTAAACATAACAACAATGCCAAAAAACAACAAAAAACCACGTCTTCTGAGAAAGAAACTTCCTCTTCAACTGAGGTCAGCAGCCACTGGATATAACTCAGGTTCCTAAAACAGATATAGATCGATGCATTAATTAGTTAGCTATTAAAAAATATGATTTTTACAATTGTTGTCGAAATTTTAATTTTTGCATTTTTGGCCAGGTTTTTGGGTCAAATACGGCACTGTGCGGCGTTTGACTCGGAGGGTTCGGGGCGATGAAACTACCGAACGACTGTTGCTACTTCGAGCTGATTATTAGTCTCGGTCGGCGGTTGGCGGTGGACGAGAAGGTCAACCGCCGCGCGAGCGTCCCCTTTTCGTAAATGTACGGAATGTATAAATAGCAGTGAATGTTTCAAATCCAGTTCTGTGCCCACTGAAAATTAATGTATTGAAACGTATTTTCTTGGAGAATGAAAAAACAAGAATTACAGTCAAAACATTAAACTCTTTGACATTAGACTAGATGAACTTTGAGTGCTTATAAAAGATGTTTTTTTTTAAACTATTTTTACTTTTATACATATTTTTTTAATCAAAAATAAAACTAATTGAAAAAATATTCATTTCTTTTGTTAATGGATGCTTGGAATGGTTGTATTGTTTTTCTATGAATACGATGGACACTTATTGAACAAATTTTGATTTCCGAATATAGTCACGACTTATACACTGATTATACTTATCCTATCTTCTTTATTCTCATGTTTGGCTGATTTATTTACAGAAACTTTTATTAAGTTTTTCCCAAGTTGAACACAGGAGCCTCCTACAGACTCAAGTGGTCTTAATATATACAATAATTGTATTTAAGATATTGACTAATCAGAATCACTCATATTATACTTCCTTTCGGTATGTGTATTTGATAGGTAGTCCTCATTTTTCGCAATTTTGTCCAAATTAAAAAATAACAATAATATCTAGCTAATCAATTTCACTACTAAAAGATCAAATCTAAAACTGAAATGAAAATTCCATGTCATAAATTAAAAGCATGAAAATAACATTGCCATTTTTTTATGTCTTCATTGTTATTATTTTTTTTAATTTAAACAAAAATTTTAAATAAAAAAAACTGCATTTTTTTTTTTCAAACTATAAATAATAAAACAAACGATTACTGTTTTACTCTGATTTATTCTCATGAACAAGTTCAACAGTTTATTTATTGTTTTGATAAAAAATTTCTAAGTATAAAAATATAGATTCAAATATTGAAAAAGAAATATGTAAGATTAATTATGCACAGCTGCAACAATGACTAGATTATTAATGCATTTTGAAAAAAAAATAACAATTAGTTTATGAGATACATTTTTTGAATCAATAGAGAAAACTCTTTGATGTTTTAACAATTTTTATTAATTACTGAAAAAAATGATATGAAAAAAAAGGAGAAAGATCGAAGATATAAACCTCTAGCTTACTAAATCGAAGACATGTATTTCAAATGCGTTATCAGAGTATATACGTTGATAATTCGTCATAACCTAATATTTTAAGCATTACACATGATACCTTAATGAGAAAATTAGGATAAATTTGTTAGTTAAAAGTGTTGATAATCTATACTAATATTATAAAGAGGTAAAAATTGTTTATTTGTAGGAGGTAAGCTCTGAAACTACCGAACCGATTCCAAAAGTAATGGTATCAAAATGATGGTGTTAGTCCAACTTAGAACAGGCTATATCTTATGTCCGTGCTACTGGCCAAAATGGAGTACAGGAGCTAAAAATGCGATTTTTGTGTTACTGAAGTGCCTAGAAACATGAAATTTGGAATGGTAGTTACTTATAAGATACTAATGATCTCTAAGGACATTTCTTAAAGAAATCGAAATTAAAAAGGGTGAAAATGCACGAAAAGAGTTCTAAAAAACGTTCTAAATGGCGATTTTTACGCAATTTCAGGAAGTACCAAACCGATTTCAAAAATAATGGTGTCAACATGATGGTGACAGCCCTTGCTCCAACATAGGTTACATTTTATGTCGGTGCCACTACCCCTAAAGGGGGTGCACGAGCAAAAAAACGTTCGAAATTGCGATTTTTGTGTTACTGAAGGGCCCAGATAAATGGAATTTGGCATGGTAGTTACTTATTAAATACAAATGATCTCTAAGAACATTTCTTAAAAAATTCGAAAATTAAAAGGGGTGAAAATGCGCAAAAAGCATTCTAAAAAACGTTCTAAATGGCGATTTTTACACAATCTCAAGAAGTGCCAAACCGATTTAAAAAATAATGGTGTCAAAATGATGGTGACAATCCTTGCTCAAGCATAGGCTATATTTTATGTCGGTGCCATTACCCCCAAAGGGGGTGCAGGAGCAAAAAAACATTCGAAATTGCGATTTTTGTGTTACTGAATGGCCTAGAGACATGAAATTTGGAATGGTAGATACTTATAAGATATAAATGTTCTCTAAGAACATTTCTTAAAAAATTCGAAATTTAAAAGAGGTGAAAATGCGCGAAAAGAGTTCTAAAAAACGTTCTAAATGGCAATTTCTACGCAATCTCATAAAGTACCCAACCTATTTCAAAACTAATGGTTGGAAATTGATGATGACAGCCCTTGCTCCAACATAGGCTCTATTTCATGTCGGTGTCACTATCACCTAGGGGTTGCAGAAGCAAAAAACTTTCTGTATTGCGATTTCTGTGTTACTGAAGGGCCTAGAATCCTGAAATTAGGCAGAACAGTTATTTATAAGATACAACTGATCACTAAGAACATTTCCTAAAAAATCGAAATTTTAAAGGGTTAAAAATGAGCGAAAAGCGTTCTAAATTGCCATTTGTACGCAATTTCAGCAAGTACCGAACCAATTTAAAAAATAATGGTGTGAAAACGATGGTACAAGCCCTCGCTCCAACATAGGATGTATTTCATGTCGGTGCCACTACTCCAAAGGGGGTTAAAGAGCAAAAAACGATATAAATTACGTTTTTTGTAATACTGCAGGGGCTAGAAACTTGAAACTAGGCATGGTTGTTACTTATAAGATATAAATGATCACTAAGAACATTTCCTAAATAATCCGAAATTTAAAAGGCGTGAAATGGACGAAAAACGTTCTAAATTTCGAAAGTAAAAAGCCTATTTCAAAAGTAATGGTTGGAAATTGGTGATGACAACCCTTGCTTCAATATAGGATCTATTTCATGTCGGCGTCACTATCACCTTGCGGTTCCATTTTTAGAAAAACATTCTAAATTGGGATTTTTGTGATACTGAAGTGGCCAGCAATTTGAAATTTGGCATGGTAATTACTGATGATTTGGAATTACTGATGAGATGTAAATACTCTCTGAGAAGAGTTCCTTAAAAATTTGAAATTAAAAAGAGGTGAAACTGAACGAAAAGCGTTCTAAGAATGTTCTAAATAGCGATTTCTACGCAATCTCAGAAAATATAAACCGATTTCAGAAGTAATGGTTTCAAATTGATGGGGACACTTCCCGCTCCAACATAGCCCATATTTTACATTGTTGTCACTACCACCTGGGGGTTATAGGAGTAAAAAATGTTCTAAATTGCGTTTTTTGTGTTACTGAGGGGGTGTAACATTTTAAATTTGGAATGGTAATTACTTCAAAGTGTTAGATTTGTAACCCCTGAAAAGTGAAAGTAAAAATCACAGAACATTTCATTTTATTCAAGACAAACTTTCTCATCTCCAATAGACGTGGATTCCTGTGGTCGGCGTGCCCTTTTTCTCTACGGGTACATGGAAGGGTTGCCGTTATGTCGACGTCACGGACTAACGTACTTTGGACTCTTTTTATTCTTTTAACCTTTTCCAATGTATGTATCACTCTCTTTTTCGCTGTTGTAAAATGTAGTCGCTCTGTGAAAATGTGCAGGAAATTATTATCCCTGCGCGATAACATATTTATTCAAGAATAGTTATTAAATATATGTGGAGAAAAAACGAATGATCCATTCGCACCACAATCTATACACACTTAATTTAACAAAGAATCATCTTTCTTTAATACACTTTAGGTTTATGTTTGTAAATATGTACAGAGCTTGCGGAAAGAAGATATCGCCATAAATAGTAGTGACGGGACCGGGGTTGCGCTATCGAGATAACAGGTAAGACTATTTTTTCTTATTCCTGTTAATGAAATGATTAATAATATAAAGAGCTTACGGCACACTGATTACATGAAATATTAAATTATATGAATATATTTTTGCAAGACAAAGATGCAAATGCTTTCTAAGAATTGTCGAAAGAAAATTCCAAATTTAAAAAGATGTAGGTAGTGAAAAGTATAAGCGTTCTCAATTACGATTTTTATGCAATCGTGTGAAATACGAAACCGATTTCAAACATAATGGTTGAAAATTGATGGTGATAGAACCTGCTCAAACATAAGCTATATTTTATGTCGGTGCCACACAATCCCTAGAGGGTTGCAGGAGAAAAAACTTTCTAAATTGCGATTTCTGCGGTACTGAAGAGGTTAGAAACTTTAAATCTAGCACGGTAGTTACTTATAAAATATAAATGTCCTCTAAGAACAGTCAAAAATAAATTCGAAATTAAAAAGTGGTGAAGTGATGGGAAGGAGCGAAAAGCATTCTAAAATAGCCCTAAATTACGATTTCTATGGAATCTCAGGAAATAATAAACCGATTACAGAAGTTATTTGTTGCGAATCAAGAGTGATAGTGCCTGATCCTATACGGGCTATATTTTATGCCGGTGTCACTACCACCTGGTTGGCTGGAACAGCAAGAAAGCCTTTAAAATCACCTAAATTCCGTTTTCTATAGAATATTAGGAAATACCAACCCATTCCAAGATTAATGTTGGCAAATTAATGGTGTCAGTCTCTGTTTCAACATTTTTCGAGACATTCTATTTCAACTCTGTTTCAGCATTTTATGTTGGTGCCACTAACACCAGAGAGGTGGTAGACTGTTAAACAAGAAGCTTGGAATTTGACATGATGGTAATTTTAAGATGCAAATGTGTTACGATGGTTTAAAAAAATTCAAAACTTCAAATGAATACTGAAATGAGCGCATGAAATGAGCATAAAAGTCTCAAAACACTTTCTAAATTGTCATTTAACTGGAAGTAGTTTTAGTTCTTATTAATTAAAATCTCATTTCTGTCTTTTGCACTTTTATAATGAAGTTTAGTCAAACTGCGGCTTAATTTGTAATTTTTGAATTATTTCAAATAGTGTTCTTCTAATAAAAAATATTCATGCAAATATCACTTGGCATATTTCAACTATTACGCGAGCAAAGCCGCGGGGTTTGCTAGTAATTTATATACCGATGTATATTCTCTGAAAGAATCATTGGTAAATTAAGAGGATATGCAGAAGTCAACTATGATTTATTGCACATTAAGCTATAAAATTAGCGATAAATAAGATACTGCTTCAGATGTATATAAAATGCATTATACTTTTTGGAATCAAACGTAATTAATTTTATCAAACAACTCAAATGAGGTGCTAGTCATGTGTTAAATTAAAAAAAATTAACAGATCACACATAGCTGGCAAATTAGAAATATATCTGGCAGTGGTGGCCCAGTTGGCAGAGGATCGAACCCATAGCTGAAGGCTTCGAGATCGAGGCTTACTTCTGGCTAAAATCCGCCGTGTACGCTAATGGGGTCTGGTGCATGTAAACTCCGTCGTGGGCGCAAAGTTCAGCAAGTTACCTGTGAATTATACCTCTGGAAGTGCCTTATTAGATGAAGGTCTCGTTACCTGACCAAGATTCCAAATTACGAGATCAACATGAGCAGCAATGCGCAGGTTCCAAACAACAATATATAAATATTAAGCAACCGTACATAACACAGTTCACATCTAAGAAATATGCACTGCCGATACTATCTAGGCACTCGCTAGCTTTATTGCCGCTACGCGGCGATCAGGCGCCCCGATATCAGGCATCAAACCCGTTTAGCTGGGGCTACCCGACAGGAAGGTGCCTGGTCATCGGATTCGAAAGAAAGAAAAATAAATATTTGCAGTAATAATATTCCGAAATTTGTATACCTCCTTAGACTATGAAGTAAAACATTCTTGACCCTATTTTCCCTCCTTTCCAACATTGCTACCTACCGCATTTTTTCTCGTACTCTGGCAGAGGTAAATAACCTTCGAATGGCACTTAATTCATAAAAGTTATTGAGGCTCACTATAGCATATTTGGTATCGAAAATGACGCGTTTTATCACTTCATTAGTGGCGACAACGTGGGAGATCACACCGTTTCCAGAATAACTGTCCAAAAATTTCACAAACTGCATCATTATTTAATCTTAATACTTCGCAGACCTTTCGTCAACCTACTATCGCTTTTTTAAGCACTTGGCATTTTTTGGCTTGGAAAGGTTCCCTTACAAACTACAAAATACTTCAGCATAAACTTTTTTGAATAGTCTCTTTGTTCAATAATGCCACAGTTATATGTAATTGAAATAAATTCTCAGATATGTCGATAGGAAAGTTCTATTCCACCCAATTGTGTCTATTTGGATTACTAATTCTAATTACTAAAGTCAATTTTAATAGAATGGTGCCTGTTTAAAATTTATCTTTCAAATCAGGTATTTCAGCTGCAACAACCTAATGGAAAATTTTACAAACTGAGTTAATATTAGCCTAATTGTACCTAGGTCTTCTGCCATATATAATTACGTTTGAAATATTAAATGAAATAGATTATGAAACATTCTCAGATAAGTATTTATTGACATTGAAAGTTCGAAATTCAAATATAAAGAATACTTCATGATATGGCAGTTTGAAAATCGTTTTTCTCTATTTTCTACAGATAGACATGCTGCGACGTAAATAACAATCATAATTAATATAAAATTGCTTAGAGCTCAAGCACGAAATAAATATGAACTTAACTTTCCATATAGGATTACATTTTTATGTATGGCGTTTTTAGACATTAATAATTTTAAAAATATAACAACAATTTTCAAATTAACTATACACATTTAGTAATGAGATAACAATCAAAGAAGTATTTTAATGCACCATTATAATAAATTTTTAAATAAAAATAAAATTATTTTCTCTTTTAAATTGAATAAATTCTGGTATCGAGTTAACATTACGGGGAGGAAGCTGCTAGGTTAGAAACTGCTGATCAAAATTTATAATTTCATTATTGGAAAACTTAGTAAGCTGGATCATATTTTAATCTAATTGTTCATACCTCAAGAGCCATAGATAATTACTTTTGAAAATTCTAACGAAATAGGTTATTAATCATCATGAGGAGAGAATTAAATCTAAAATTAAAAGTTCATATTTCAATTATAGGGAAAAGTTAATTATCTGTCCGTTTGGAAAATGTATTTCTGTCATTTCTATGTAGTAGAAGAACATGCTGCGATATACATCATGATCATTATTAATCTGAAATTGCTTACAGTTCAAATACGAAATAACCGTAAATTTAATCTTACATATAAGTCTAAATTTGCGTAAATAACTTTTTGTAACAATTTTAGATTTAAACATTTTACACCAATTTCCACAAGAACTGTTTACTTTCCATTATACAATAATATCTGAGGAATTATTGTATTGTAACATCATAATAGAAATATAAATAAATATAAAATTATTTACTCTTTGAAATCCATTAATATTTTAGAAATTAGTTGAAATTACGAGGATGGAGACTGTGGATATAAACTGATAATTTCCTTTCCAGAAACCTTATTAAAGTAAATTAATTATTAATCTTGTTGCACTTATCCCTAGAGAAATATAAAAATACTGTTAAAAATTCAAATGAAATACGTTTTTAAACATTCTCAGATGTGACTGAAATCTAAAATTAAATTATCGTTTTTCAATTAGAGTAAAAAGTTACGTATTTATAAATTTGGTAAAAGTATTTTTATCATTTCTATATACAAGATAAACATGCTGCGATGTACGTGATACCTGCAATTGAGGTAAAAGTACTTACAAGGAAGGTCTCCATACTCAGAGTATTTTGAAAAAAAAAAAATACAAATTAAACTACTTATGTATGTAATAAAGGATCAGTCAAATTTAGCGGCGGAATTACAGTAGAAAGTCTGTAAAAAAATAAAATACTTTCGAGTATTTGGTGCGAAAAGACGAAAGCGTTACGCGATTTGGCGAACTGTACTTTTTCTCGCCAAAAGCAAACGATTTTAATGCATCTGAAAATTGTTTGTTAAGTGATTTTTAGAATGCGTGTAAAAAGTATTTAATGAATTTAAACATAAATAATGAGAGAGTTTCATAAATACATTTTTTCATATTACATATTAATGTTGCTTGTTACTTAATTTTATTACTTTAAAAAAAATTTCATCTATAAAAAATACTTTTATATATTTAAGCGTATTCCAAAATAAAGGCAAGATTCATTTAGAAGTTATTCATTTCAAACCAAGGAAGTCGTCGTTTTCATAGCAACAAAATTGAACCGACAGTGCTCAATTGGACTTAATTTTGAGATATTGAAACAATTTTAATTTTGTTTTAATTCATAAAATTTAATATTTAACTTTCATTATAAATACATATACAACAAAACTATAGCGAAATCAATCTAAAACTGACAAAACTATAGTTATTTAAGTGAAATTTATTTAAACAAGTTCAATATGAAATATTTTTATCTTAAAGCGTATTCGATATGAAAAAGTATTTTTCGAAATTTCATTTCATCGCCAACCGAGGATAAATCGCCAAATAAACGAAATTTTCATTATTTTTTTACGAACGTTCTATCGGGGTTCCGCCAAAAATTTTTTATAAACATATATATCCACATAAGACGAACACTCTGTAATTTTTTCAGATTTTTCTGAATATGCCCGTATGGAGACCTTCCTTGTTAGTACTCAATTGAAAAAACTCAGCTTAAGGCAATCATACCGGGTGTCCCAAAAAGGACTGACTGATTTTAAAATTCAATAACTTGTAAACGGTGACAGATATTTAAAAAATTCTTGCAGGAGGGTTATGCATAAGGTCAAAAGTTTTTTTACAGTGATTTTCGATTTTAGTTCGAATTACAAACAATAGATGGCGCTGTAAGCAATAGTAGCTAAATACAGGCTCGATTTTTGGTCCTTTATCTTGTCTCATGCGGAAAAAGGAGATGGAAATGTATTATCCGGGCCACGAAGTACCAAAAATCGAGCCTTAATTTAGCCTCTATTGATCGCAGCGCCATCGATTGTTTGTAATTCGAACTAAAATTGAAAATCACTGTAAAAAAACTTTTGACCTTATGCATAACCCTCCTGCAAGAATTTTTTAAATATCTGTCACCGTTTACAAGTTATTGAATTTTAAAATCAATCAGTCTTTTTTGGGACACCCGGTATGTTATGAAACTAATTAGATTTTGATATTGAAATTCGATATAGATTGCTTCCGATAAAACATGCTTTCGATACATTTTTTATTAATAAAAGGATTTTTTTTAAATAAATAAATATCATAGTTGGTTTTTCAATTTCTCGTTAAATGTCGCATAGGAATCATGTATCATTAGCACTATAAGTTTCGAGGATTTGAAGTTGGCTGAGTTTGAACCTGGCACCTACTGTGTGGAATGCGAACGCCTTAGCACAGAGCAAAAAGCTAGCTCAATTTTTCTGGTCATTAACTCATCATATATATGTTGTTTGTAAAAGGTTTTTTAAGAAAGACAATGCCGCCTCACACCCCGCTTCCAGTGAAAGCGGCTTATTTAGATATAGGCTTGTGCTCGCTTAGGTGTTTCCCATGATGCTTTCTTTCCCCATTGGGCGTGAATACGTTGTGCTTCTGCAATTTGTATTGAAGGTTACATGTTACTTTTTCGGCTTAACCAATTTCGGTTTCGAGAATTTTGCATTGCCTGGGTTTGAACGTCGGACTTACTGTATGGAAGACGAACGACGCGCCGTAGCACAGAACAAAAGAATATCTCAATTATTTTGTGCCAGCGACTCGTCATATATATTTTTTGCTGAAGTTTTGTTCGGTGATATGACTTTGCTACAACCCTATATTGTCAACAAAGTTTTGCGAAGTAGAAATTATAGAATTCCGTATCGCACAAGTACAGTCTGCAAACGTGCAGAACCAAAGTACAGCGTCCATGGTGCAGAAAACAAAGCATAAAGTCCAAATATTTATATTGAAATATAAATAAGATAATATTTTTTACCCTTTAGGTGTAACTACTCTTTGTAATTGTTCGATATATGCACTTTTTGCTTTTTCTGTTTCATATTACACTAAACAAATAAAAACATCCGTGCAGAATAGTCTTTATTCTTGTTGAGGAAAATGCGCGCAGCTATTAATCGTACGATTGAGTCTAATTAATTAATCTTGAAAATGAAATAGTATAGTAATATAATAGAAGAAATAAATATTATATAAAATCAAAATTACTCCTCTAATTTTTTAATGTATTTTTAATCTCCAAATGTCAGTTCTTTCACGTATATTAATTTGAAATTTATAATAGGACAAAATAGTTTCGGATTATTATAAAGTCGCATTACAAATAAAAAATTCTAGTGAAAAAAAAATAATAAAACACTCTTAAACTATTTGTTACTATATTGTTCAATCTATTATGAAAAAATATATTTTTTAAGATTATAAACTTTTCGGCTGTCTAAAAAATGAGCTCAGATTAGTTAGGCGGAAACTTTCTTTAATGAAGCATTAGGTAATATAGCTCAAAAGTGCAGGATTAAGCTTCGAGTAATACGGCGATGCTTCGTATTTTTAAGTCCCGGAATTAAATAAAAAATAAAGCTTTGTAATCTTTTAAGAAAGTTTTGATACACACGCTTGTTTGAATTCGTCTTCCTTCATCGTTAAAAAATACTGTAATGTATTTTTTAATTGTAGAATTCTTATTGTTGCGAAAGAGATTGCAAAGGAGTTTGTAAGTTTTTTACACTATTTATAAAAACATGAAATTGGCTTTTGTTTTCATCTAAAAAGCATTGACAGTAAATAGGATTTATGCTACAGAAAAAGATAAAATAAGTATTTTTTTAAACATCGAGTTATATGTTTTAAAATATTTTTTTATAAGCTATACAAACAACTTTTTGAACAATTTATTGCCACTTTTTCTCTTTTAAATAATCTTCTTTTCCTAATAAAAGAATTTGTAAATAAAGGTAATAAACATTTTAATAATACCATATGACAAATATTAGTAAAAAAATTACTTTTTTTCTTTTTCTTCAAAATATTGTTTTTGAAATATGAGGAAGGGCAGTGATGTTACATTATGAATTATTTTCTACTCTTTAATTGTGTGTATTTTTAAATTTTTACATCTTGATAGTTTTAGTACCTATAATAAATTTATTTATTCGAGTGACTTTAAATTTGTGGCTCAAAAGAGACCAACATATCACTATTGGCAGAAACACCGTTATTAAATAAGATTAACTTTCATAATTTGTGGTGGTAGTAGACTTTCAAACAAAAAGTTTCAGCAGTTTATTTCATCGAAACGTTTGTTGATATTTTTAACGCCACAAGTTCCTAAATTACATTTTCAATTTTTTATTATATCATTTTCAATAAAGCATTCCTAAGATACGTGATAAGTAGAATTTGGCCCATCTTTCCTTTAAATTATTCACTTATATTCTGCACTACAGTCACCACAATTTCTGATTTAAAAAAAGGCTATCTTTATTACGTCTTTAATATAATGTATGTGCGTGTTTAAAGACATATCTAACATACTCTTAAACTCAATATAAAATGAAACAAATCATATTTTAGGAATGTAACATTTCTTTTTTATTTTTGTATGTCATTTATCAATTTGCCAAAGGTAGTAGCTATTTAAAAAATAGTTGCTGGAAAAAGGTATAATTATCTCTTCATTTCCCTACTGCTCAGATTCTTCTTAAATGAAATTACAGAATTCGATTTATAAAATTTAATATATAATTAACTTTTACATATAGTACGATAATATAAATCTATTTCAACTTTTCGTTCCCTAGGATGAAATTATTGTTTCATCATTGATCTAATAATTTCAAAACGTTAAAAAATATTCTTACATAAGTCTTTTAAGAGATCAACAATGCAGTGTATTAAATCTAATCTTAATCAAAAAGATTTTTATTTCTTTTTTAAATAAAAGTTATACGCACCAGCTTTAAAAGTGATACTGAACTACAGTTCTTTTCTAAAAAATGATTATAAAAACCCGATAAACATAATCAGTTATCACTGTTCCTAATTGCCATGTGGCCTCTAAGCCACCCAACACCTACACCTTTTCTTAGTTGGCATTACAGGTTTAATGTCACTTTTACTGTCCAAGAGCACATTTCGTTTTTTACTATAGAGCGCTCGCTGATCAAAAGAGAGCAAAGAACTGTTGTGAGACTAATGCTTTCAGATTCCGCCAAAGCACACATCATTTAATCAATCGATACCCATACGTGTAGCAAAACCTTGAAATGTTCTATAGGGTGGACCATCTGTTGATTCTTTTTATATTATGAAACAAAACGCATTTTTATGAGTGATAATCGAAATTCTTATTGAACGCGGCAGGTGGGACTATGGTATTTATGTATGGAATACAATATTGCATATGTAGCCATCGCGGCTCTGCTTACATGCCATCATCCGAACATAATATTTTCGATGACTTTTCCAAGAATGTGCAGATCCATGGCCAAAATTTCAGCCAACATGTTACGTTTGAGGCCTTGGATTGTGCGGGGGGCATTGGCGTATACTTTACTTTTCAGAAAACCTCAAATGAAATAATCAATTGTGGTTAAATCACGCGATCTTGACGGCCAATTCACATCAGAATTTCTTGATATTACGCGATCTGGAAATTTCTCGCTGAATAAGTTGATGTTTTGAAAAGCAGTGTTGTTGCACCGTTGTCGTGTTGTCAACGAGTCCATAATTACAAATGGCATACATTTGACTGTTCATACATCCATGACGCATGCCAGCTGACACAAATAACCTGCAAAATATTCAGAGTTCAAAAAAGAACCAACAGATGGAGTAACCTATATTTACATTGGCAAAAAAAATGAAAACTGTAAATATTATCCTGAAATTTTTATTTAAATATCCCATAGTGAATGCTTTCCATTAAAATTATTAAAAATTACTTTAAAATCTTTTAAATAAAAAAAAAAATCATAAACGCAAAGGAATCTTTTGCGTCTAATGGGTTGTAAAACACGTTCAATGATTCGTTATCGACTGAAATCACCATTCAAAGCTTCGAATTAACCAAAAAATTTGTTTATGATAGATTTCGATATAGCAATGGTTTACATTCTTTAAATAAAAAAATAGGGAAATGAGTTTTGAATTTTATAAAACAATAAAAGTTTTATGTGTAAAATACGGAATAAATAAAAAATTTCCTCATATCCGTTACAATATTTATTTTACTTTCAAACAGAAGAAATTTCTTATAAAAAAAATTAATTTTTATTAAATAAATTAGCATAAGATTCATCTATTGCTAAAAATGTGTTAAGTGAAACAGAAAAAGAAAATATATACAAACTGATTTTATGATTCTGTCTCATCGAAGCGTATTACAAATACGGAATTGATATTTGTCTTGAAAAGGACTTTGCTAAATCACAAACACATAGAGAGTTTATATATAACATTTTTCTACAGCTTTATTTATTAGGATGAGCGAAGCGAATCCTCTACTAGTCTACTCAAATTACATTTTGTCGTACACTTTACAAAAAAACTATTCAGTATTTGCCTTGAAATTAAACTTAAAAATACATTATGACCTGTAGATTTGCACAATGTTATTTTTTTTTTTTTTTTTTTTACAGAATAACCTTATAAAAATATTATTTTAATTAATTTATTTTACATGTTTTTCCATTACGGATGCATTTTTGAAAAAAAAAAAAAATGAAACACGTATATTTTCAGAAGAAAAATTATTAAATCATGGAGTCAGTACTTATAGATAGAATCAAGATTAATTAAATTAATAAAATATATTTTCATTATTCCGCCAAAATAGCTCAAAAACTGTTTTTTTAAATTTAACTAGCTGTTTAACCCGTTCTATGCACGGGAGTTCATGAATTGAATTCTAAAACCAAAATTAAAAATAACTATTCGATTTAGTAAAATATTTTTCTACTACTGCTCATTTTTTTTAATAAAATTTAATTTTTCATGTTACTATGGCAACAGACGATAAAGCTGTATCTTTGGAATAAGGAATAAATATAATAAAAAGTTTTGTTGGAGTTTGTGATAAAATGTTTGCGTTTATCTAAAAAAAAAAAAAAATTGTAATAATTAAGCGGAATTAAATAATCTCTAATTATTTACATGTGAGGTAAAAGAATTACCGTAATACCCGCTGGAGCTTTATAATATTGCAGCGTGGCATACATAATATGTATATCTCTAATTATTTGCATGTGAAGCAAAAAAATTATCGTAATGCCGGCTACAGCTTTTTAATATTGCACCGAGGCATGCCTAATATGTAAGGTAAAAGAATTACCGTAATACCGGCTACAGCTTAAAACTTTACTTACATTAAACTTTCTTATATTAAAAATGTATGTTATTTGAGAGGAAAATATACATTTTAATAGAATACTTTATTAAGACTGGTTGTAGATGGCGCATATTTTGGCTCTCGTTCCTCTTAATCATATAAGAGTTTCACGATTTCTTTTGTGAAATTTTTAAAATACTTTTTTTAGGCAAATTATAGCATATTTTTAATGAATTAAAATTTTGTGAAAATCCAATTATTTAATTAAATTAAGTACTTTTTATTGTTAAGAATTCAAATACACAACTTATTCTTATTATGTGAAATAATTTACGCAGACGAAACTTACGCATTTTAAAAGAATTATATTATGATTTTTTTTGTAAAGTGGCAACAAAAAATTGTAAACAAATAAAATTAAATGTTAAATTCGTTATATAAAGTGTTATTTGAATTCGAAGGTTGAAAATTTAACCAAATGAAATATATTTACTATTAAGAAGTAATTACTACCCAAGCAACAAATAATCCCTGGCCGAGCTTCCGCCGAATGTCCTAATTTGACTATGTTTCGCCCGAAAGATGTCACCCCTGAGGTTGGCGGGAAAGGCTTTTTGTCCGCCCGGCAAAGCAGATAAGGAGCATCACATCCCGATTATTATTGAAGTAGTTTTGAAGCTTTTGCCTATTTGTTTTTGATCATTTGGTCACTAAGTAATCTTTTACCGACAACATTCCAATATCATATGATATTTTGCCAATTAGTTAGTGATATCATACAGCAAAATTTGTAAGATGCAAAAATAGTTTTTAAATTAGCACAATTTGCATAACTACAGGCATACACACATTAAAATTTTATTAAAAACAATTAAAATATAATTGAAAAAATATATAAACGTTTCGGCTATTTTCATAGCCCTCATCAGTAAACGAGCAGAGCCACAAAACAACAAGAGCCACAGCAAACGAAAAAACAGTTAAATTCAAAAACAATTTACTGTTTTAACTGTAGACAACAATATTAAATTCCTTACATTTTAATTAGTTACACCAGCGATAGGTAAATATTTTTGTATTTTATAATGGAAAATATTGTCATTTAGGAAAATATTTCATTTGAATTAAAACGGACTTTTAGTCATTTAAATTAATTATACAATATATGCATCTTACAATGAAAATTATTCCCACTTAACATTGTTTCCCAACTATAAAAATCACATTCTTTAACACTTCTAATTTTATTATGGTTATGCATATTTTTTTTTTCCAAAATCTAAACAATTATTTTAATAAATACTTTATTCTGCCATTTTTTTTTTTTTTTTTTTTTTTTTTTTTTTTTTTTTTAACTTTTAAAAATGTTATAAAAATTAGATTTTTCATTATCTGGATCAAAAAAGATGATTTACTTCTCTGTAAGACAATTTAAATCATAACATTTAGAAAAAAATCTCAAAAACTTTCTCAATTTTTTTATGTATCCTTACAATCGTCTTAAATCATTTTATTACAGTTCTAGAGTCGTATTTTCTTAATTCCAAATATTTTATATAATTAACTTCTAAAAAAATACCTTTATTTACTCAGAATTTTTAAACTCATAATTAAAAAAATAGATTTAGAGCAAATAGTTTGTAGTTTTTAATTTAAGACATTTTCTCGTATTTATCTAAATAATAATAAAAAAAACGGCAAGTCTTATTATCAACATTTAACAAATATATCAATTTAATTCATTTAATTTATTAATCAGTTTAAGTTATAATACTTATCAAAGTATATTTTTAAGCATGAATGACTATACATAACTAAAAAAAAAGGGAAAAAGAGAAAATTAGAATTAGATTTAGATTTTGATTACAGTCTATTATCCAAATATCGTGGATAATCTGCACACTTTAAACAGATTAAGGTTTATTGATTTGTGCATAAGGAATTTATTCTCACGAAAAAACAATTCTTCGGAAATATTTTTGACTTATATTTCCTTCGTTTGTTCGCTTAAAAGTGGGGTCTGGTCTGTCCTTGAAACGTGAATAGAGGATTTTGAGGGGATACGAGATAAAGATCTCGAAAGATATTGGTGTGTTTATGTCACGTGAAACATTTCACTACGGGGGGGGGGGGGGGTTAGAGTTACCGCCGACGCTCTTTGTAAAATGACTCAATTTTGGTCGACTGACAAGATCGGCCAATTTTATATTTGCAGTATGTGCCAATCAATTTCCTTCATTCATCAATTCGATATTCTGGCGACATTAGCATTTGACCTATAACTAAAAGAATCGTCAGTTATAGCCGAGAAAACATCGCGTTAATCTCTCTATTTGACTACCGTTTATTTGCCGACAATTCTTATAACAGGCCGAATTTTAGCCGATATCTCTTGCTGTTGGGGTATTAGTATTATTTTTAATATGTTGGCCGTTTAAAAACAATTTATGGAATGTGTTAGTTCTATTATAAAGAATGCCGAGAAAACGTACACTTACTGGTCGAAAAGAACGCGAACATGATTTAGCTTTAAAGCAAGAGACTAAATACCAGCGCAAAAAACGATGACATGACGAATCTCTTCTGACAAATAATGCATGTGCTCGGAAATATACTTTAAATTTCGAAGATGCACAAAAAAATTTAAATTATATTTTTGTAAAATTTGTCATTGACGTTGGTTTGATATGCATATTCAATCTGACGGATCTTATAAGACTTGCCATAAATGTATAGTAAATAATGAACTAAATATTTTTTCTGTAGCTAATAATATGGATCCAGGTCCACAACCGGAAATATTGAAGAACTTAACTTTCATTGAGGAGCAATTAATTACCCAAGTTCATCCAGTTATTAATGTTTATCGCATTAAAGGTGGTCAGCTTGGATACAGTGGGCAAGTTATTAATTTTTATCACGATATTACAGAATTTTGTATTTTATTACCTCATTCCATAGATACTATATCACAGTACATCTTTGTTAGAAGACAAGATGGTGAAGAATTCAAAGATTTTGTAGCAAATCGTGAAAATGTTAAGTCTGCTTTAGAATATCTAAAGGAAAATAATCCTTGGTATCGTTATATTACTATTGATGAAAATAATTTGCAAAGTTTACCCGAAAATGAAAATATTTTTCAGCGAATAATACTCAGTCAAGAGCAACAGCAGATTTATTTACCATTAGTTGAAACAAATTTGAATTCTGTAGATGATCAATGTCCATGGACAAATAATATATATGAATCCGGAGCCTTAAATGTGACTTTCAGATGTAATCGAGAGGCAATAAATAGTATGTTAGGTATTAAAGAAGGAAATGATGAATGCAGTGTCATTCCTTGGCCTCAGATAGATACTAAGCCTATAAATGAATTTTCATGTGCTGGATATATTTGTAGAGCTTTTCCTGCGTTATTTCCAACAGGAAGAGGTGATGTTAGAGATGCTAGAGTTCGTAATATTACACCAAAAGAATACTTTAAATTTCTCATGATATATGACGGTGGAAGATTTGCAAGGCATCCAAGATTTAGATTTTTTGCTTTCAATAGCATAATGCGTTGGACAGCATTACAAAATGGAATTATTTGTATTTAAAAAAAATCTCGCCTACATGATGTTGAAACAGTTGAAAAAACTCCAGGAACGGTTGCAGAAAGATTCTACATTGTACAAGTCGATTTTATCTTTCAATGCTAATTTAAGATAATCGAGCTCTCATTGGTTTATCAAACCACGAGAGTTGTTAGGCATGGTTGAGGAATTGGGAACTCCTACGGTTTTCATTACACTTAGTGCAGTTGATTTATATTGGCCTGAAATTTATCACATTATTGATGCAGACTATGTTTACACTAATTGTAACCAAAATTCTGAATTCATCAGAAAATCAAAATTGTTGAATTGTAACCCTTTAATCGTTGCTTACTTTTTTCATAAGCGGTTGGATTTTTTTATGGAACATTTTTTCAAGAAATATTTCAAAGTCAAGCACTTTTTTTTTCGTATTGAGTTTCAAGATAGAGGTAGTCCTCACATGCATGGTCTTTACTGGTTTGAAGATGCTCCTGATGTAAACAATCTTAGTTCAAATGATGATGAAAAGATACGTAAAATTGTAAAATACTTTGACGAATTCATATCAACTTGGCAACCAGATCCTAATCAAGGTTATGATATACATCCATCTAAATTTCATTTTACGGATGTGCTTGATGAAGCTGCTGACTATAATCACTTAATACGTGCAGTACAAATGCATAAATGTTCTAAATCTTATTGTAAGAGAAAGAAAAAAGATTCTTCTGAAGTCACATGCCGTTTCAAATTTCCCGAAGAAAGTTCTCACGAAAGTAAAACTCAGTTCCTTACTAATGAGCCCGAATACATTTCACAAAGAAATAGCCCTTATTTAAACAGTCATAGCCCACAAATTTTTAAAATTTGGTGAGCAAACATGGATTTCCAAGCAGTCATTTCCATTCACGTAGTTCTAAAATATATTGCTAATAATAATAAAATATATTGCTAAATATGCTAGCATAGGTGAACCCAGATCAGAAGGGATGAAAGATTTCATCAGACAAACAGTTCAAGAATCACGCGATAATATCAATGTTCAGCAGATAATTCAGAAGATTTTAATAAAAATTTGTGCTGAACGTGATTATTCTGCCCAGGAAGTATTTTGGGTGTTAATGGGATGGCCTTTGTATAAGTCATCTCGTCAGTTTGTCACCATTAATTTAGCAAAGAACGCATGGAAACAATTAGATATGAATAAGGAGGATGGAAGCATATCCGTTTCAAATATTTTAGAAAAGTACGAGCAATGCCCAATGAGATTTGAAAATATGTCATTGCAGAATTATTTCACGAACGTTTATAAACGCGGTGAAAATTTCAGTATCGGAAAAAACCATTTATCTCCAGAATTATACCGAAATTGAAATATGATCCCAATAACGTCAATAATGAAGATTTCTATAAGCAACAAGTTATGTTGCATATTTCTTGGCGTGATTTTCAAGTTATGAATCCAAATAATACTTCATGGAAAGTTATATTTGAACAGCATTTTGAGAATTATCTGTTGCAAAATTTAGAAGGTGAGGAAGAATTTGAAGAAATTGAATCTACTGAAATATATCAACCATTTGACTGGTAGAATGTCGCTTCAACACAATATAATGCACAGGATGAATTCGATTTGGGCAGAAGGGACATTGATATAAGGTATAACTGACATTCCATTCAAAGTCAAGATTTGCTTAATAAATTACAGAATTTTATTGAAAATGAAAAGGTGAAAAAAGTAGTTGTGTCACTGTTCCTTCTAATTTGCCAAATTTCGCAAAAAAAATAATAAATATTTTTGAAGAACAGCTCAATTTCTTGCAGGGTCATAGGCGAGAAATGCCAATAAAAAGATTTGTTGTCCAAGGAAAAGTAGGTTCTGGAAAAAGTACTTTAATACATTATTTCACTGCTCGATTAAATGAAACATTTGGTCCATCTTCGTTTCAATTGTTTGCACCAACTTGTGTTGCCGCAGTCAATATGAATGGATCAACAATTCATTCAAAAATTTTATTGGGACTAAATCAGAATCTAAGAGATCTTAGTCCATATTCGATTGGTGAAGTTCAGGAGGAATTTCGAAATTGGAAATTCATAATTATAGATGAAATGAGTATGATTGGATGCAGGCTTTTGCGAAAAATAGATTTACGATTACGTTGTGTTGTGCCATCGAAACAAGATGAACCTTTTGTCGGAAAGTTCTTATATCTATTTGGAGATACAAAAAACTACCTCCAGTAAACGACAGGCCTCTTTACAGTGACAAAAATCAAGGAAGTGAGTTTCTTTTGGAAGGGCAATTGTTATTTTCTTCGACTATTTAAAAATATTTTTTCTTTATCATCATCCTTCCGATAAGATGAAACTCAACAAATATTTTGTAGCATACTTGACCAAATTAGCAATGGAGAATGCACTACTGAAGACTATGAAATATTAATGAATAGAAGCTTACAGTCTCTTTCAAAAAGCGAACAGCATTTATTTAAAGATGCAATTAGGCTGTTTTCAACGAATAAAGACTTAAAAGAATATAATAATGAAAAATTAAAAGAACTGCTCCAACCTGTTGCCTTGATTCAAGCTCTTCATAATTGTACTAAAGCAAAGTTGGCCGATTCTGAAATGACAAACGGGACTTGAACCATTTCTTACTTTATCAGTTGGGTCTAAAGTAATGTTACGTTCTAATTTGTGGACCGAAAAAGATTTAGTAAACGGGGCTTTAGGCTATTGTGCAGATGTTATTTATGAAGAAAATCACGGGCCGCCAGACCAGATGCCAAGAATAATCATGGTTAAAATTGAAAACTACAGTCAATCAACTTATGAGAATGGCTGCCTTCCGATTCCTCCAATAACTAAATTCTGGAAAAATGGAAATATAAATTGCTCAAGAAAACAATTTCCTCTGCAGTTAGCTTTTGCAGTTACAATTCATAAATCCCAAGGTTTAACATTAGATAAAGCAGTCGTAGATATTGGGGATAAAGAGATATCAGTTGACTTAACGTATGTAGCGTTGTCGAGAGTGAAAACTCTTCAAGGTTTAGCATTCAATAGAAAATTTCCTTACGAGAGATTCTACAATATCAAAAATTCTAGTATGCTAACATGCAGAAAAAAAGAAGAAATTAGAATGAAAAGCTTTACAGTTAATAATTCTTAGTATCAACCAGGGCAGATTTCAAATGTTTTTCCAGAAAATAGGATTTTGAAGAAGTAACTTTCTTCAAGCTCTCTTGGAATATATTATTCTAAGATTGCTATCAAAGATTGTTTGATGTGAATTACAAAGATTGGAAACATACCTATTTCAAATCATTTGAGAAACCAGCAGAGGCTATTGTAAAATGTAAAAACATCATTAAAAGAGATTTTAGTTAAAAATTTAAAAATACTTAAATATTCTTATACCTATATTTCAGGCATTATAGTAGCCACCAGTATAGACACTTTTACCACATTTTTTTACATTAATATATAAAGATTCATGACACTTAATTTTCATTTAAAAAAATCTTTTATCTGTCGTTTTGTACATATTAAAATCGAAAATTATAATTTACATTTCTTTACTTTTCTTAAAAACAAAAACACATTTTTTTTAAAACTTAAAAAGGACATATATTCCGGTATATCGTTAAAACTATGCTATTTATAAATATATACTGCATTGTCCATACTCTTTGACACTTCTCTGAAAAAACGTTTTCGTCCATTTCTTGGACTTCATCAGTTTCAATTGGCGGCTCGCAGTTTCACTTTCGACCTTTTATCATCTCTCTCTTTCCACTTTTTCCCCCTTCTCTCTTTTCACTTTCCCCTTCTTTCCAGCATTTTTAGCCAACGGGAGTCAACATTTGCATGCGCCATATCGTTGCATACACTTTTTCTTTCGAGGTTAATCTCGATAGCCTCTCTCATTAGGGTGTTGTGGGGATTATCATATGCAGCTATTTTTTCTATTTTAATTGATTGAGGTATTATGGGGTTTTTTAAATTTGTTCTTGAGAAGGCTGTTGCTTGATTATTATATTTTATGTCGCGGATATGCTCGTTATACCTTTCGCTTATTTTTCGCTTGGTCATCCCGATGTATGTAATTTCCTTATTTTCTGTATCTGAGGCTTTAATTTTATATACTCCTGCCGTCTGTAATTAGTCGTATCTTTCTGCTTCATTTCGTATCGTTTTAAATAGGGAAGGGTTGGGTGTGATTGGGACTATCTTTCCGATTTCACTAATTTCGCGTTTTATTTTCAGTGCTATTCCGTTCATGTATGGTAGGGGGGTGTATAATCTTTTTTATTTTGTCCTGGTTGGATCCAGTTAGTTTTTTTTTCGCTTTTCTGATTACTTTGTCTATTGTTTTTCTTGGATGGCCAGCGTTAAGTCCTATGTTTTCTATAATCCTTAACTATTCTTTTAATAACTTTTCTGTTGAACATATATACAGTGCTCTATAGATGTAGGTATTTAGGGCTGCAAGTTTATAGTTTATTGGTGTATTTGTTTTGCTTGACATTATCGCTAGGTTTGCAGTAGGTTTTCTATAGATTGTTGTTTTTATCTGGTCATTTTCGTATATTATTTTTACGTCAAGGTATGGTAGGGATCGGTTCTTTTCTTCTTCTATTGTAAATTGTATATTGCTATCGTATTTATTTATTTCGTTTAAGAGTTTTTTTTAAGTTTACTGTTCTGTTTGTTATGATAAATATATCATCTACATACCTTACCCAAAGGCGTATTTCATTTTTATGATCCTGTATTATTCTTTTTTTCCATTACTCGCATTTTCCATTCTGAAACCACATTTGAAATGGGGGACCCCATCGGTACACCCCTCAGCTGTTTATATATCTTATTGTTAAATTTAAAATAACTTTCGTTTAGGATCAGATTTGTTGCACTTTCCATAGTATTTATAATTTCTGGGTCTGTGTAGTGTTTCTGTATAGTCTTGTTTATTTCTTCTGTCATTTCGTTAAGGTTAATCGACGGGTATAGGTTTTTTACGTCTAAGCTTATCATATAATCGTCTGGTTGCGGTTCGTATTCTCTTAATATCTGTATGAATTTTCGTGTTGAATTAACTGATATATCGGAAGGGGGGAGCATTTCTTCATACTGTTTCCGCATATACTTTTCTATGTCATAGGTTGGGCTTAGCTTTTTGTTAACGATCGGTCTCATTTTGTATGGATTCTTGTGGTCTTTCAATTTTCCAAATATAATTGGTGTATTAGGAGTAAAATTCTGTTTTATTGGTTTAGTTCCATTTGGCCGTTTACCCCTTTTAATCAATTCTTCTGACTTTTTCGTTAGTTTATTTAGGGGGTCTTTCTTTATTATTTCAGTCCCTAGTTCATCTATTGTGCTCTCCATCAAATTAACATATTCATTTTTATTCATTATTGCTATCTTTCCTGTTTTATCAGTGTGCAAAAAAGTTAATTTTTGGTTTTCTTTAAGTTGTTTTATTATTCTAAGGTCGTTACCATTTTTACCCCTCCTTTTCCCCTGCTTTTCAATCTCGTTCTGA
This sequence comes from Maratus speciosus, assembly GCA_963932465.1. Lineage (NCBI taxonomy): Eukaryota > Metazoa > Arthropoda > Arachnida > Araneae > Salticidae > Maratus > Maratus speciosus. Next base: position 520,259,434 of record OZ010795.1, on the reverse strand, counting down.
GAAAAGTTTCGTAACTTCTTCGCTTCCTCTTCAGGAATAGATTTCAAAACTCTTTCGATTTTGGGGATGGCCTCTTTTAGATTTTTTTTTCTCTCTACATTAAATTTAGGGCCTTTCTTTAGGCAAGCGTCTTCTTCTTCTGTCGGTTTGTATGCCGATATATTTATGTATGGTATGCTTGTTGTCATTTGGGTTTTATTATGCCTATTATTATGCCTATTACAAGGTATGCCCTACCATACCTTGACGTAAAAATAATATACGAAAATGACCAGATAAAAACAACAATCTATAGAAAACCTACTGCAAACCTAGCGATAATGTCAAGCAAAACAAATACACCAATAAACTATAAACTTGCAGCCCTAAATACCTACATCTATAGAGCACTGTATATATGTTCAACAGAAAAGTTATTAAAAGTAGAGTTAAAGATTATAAAAAACATAGGACTTAACGCTGGCCATCCAAGAAAAACAATAGACAAACTAATCAGAAAAGCGAAAGAAAAAACTAACTGGATCCAACCAGGACAAAATAAAAAAGATTATACACCCCCCCCTACCATACATGAACGGAATAGCACTGAAAATAAAACGCGAAATTAGTAAAATCGGAAAGATAGTACCAATCACACCCAACCCTTCCCTATTTAAAACGATACGAAATGAAGCAGAAAGATACGACGAATTACAGACGCAGGAGTATATAAAATTAAAGCCTCAGATACAGAAAATAAGGAAATTACATACATCGGGATGACCAAGCGAAAAATAAGCGAAAGGTATAAGGAGCATATCCGTGACATAAAATATAATAATCAAGCAACAGCCTTCTCAAGAACAAATTAAAAAAACCCCATAATACCTCAATCAATTAAAATAGAAAAAATAGCTGCATATGATAATCCCCACAACACCCTAATGAGAGAGGCTATCGAGATTAACCTCGAAAGAAAAAGTGTATGCAACGATATGGCGCATGCAAATGTTGACTCCCGTTGGCTAAAAATGCTGGAAAGAAGGGGAAAGTGAAAAGAGAGAAGGGGGAAAAGTGGAAAGAGACAGATGATAAAAGGTCGAAAGTGAAACTGCGAGCCGCCAATTGAAACTGATGAAGTCCAAGAAATGGACGAAAACTTTTTTCAGAGAAGTGCCAAAGAGTATGGACAATGCAGTATATATTTATAAATAGCATAGTTTTAACGATATACCGGAATATATGTCCTTTTTAAGTTTAAAAAAAGATGTGTTTTTGTTTTTAAGAAAAGTAAAGAAATGTAAATTATAATTTTCGATTTTAATATGTACAAAACGACAGATAAAAGATTTTTTAAAATTAAAATTAAGTGTCATGAATATTTATATATTAATGTAAAACAAATGTGGTAAAAGTGTCTATACTGGTGGCTACTATAATGCCAGAAATATAGGTATAAGAAAATTTAAGTGTAATATGGGCATTAAATGAGACAGAAATTACTGTCGAAAAATACTGGTTAAAAATTTAAAAATATTTTGTAAAATTTTGCTTCGAAAATATTTTTATTTATACCACTCTTATATCATAAATAAAAAATTCCGAGGAAATTCTTAGTTATTTGGCTGAATTTACATTTCTAAAAATAAAATACGCTAAAACATAAAATAACGTTCTTGCTTAATAAAGATGCAAAAATAATATAAAAAAAAATATTGTTACTTTCAAATAGTTATCTTATTAAATAATGCTTCGCGAATCCAAACATAGTATGGCTTTTGCTAGTTGTTATTAAATTTGTCTTAGCTTTTCCGGGATATTTGCATTTCTTGAATACCGAAAATAATTGTAAAAACACAGCAGAAAAAATATTTCATTGAAATTTAGTTTTATATTTTTCTTTCAATGTTTTTTAAAGGATATTTTCAATTTCTTTTTTCAAATTGCAGTTTAAAATATTTCATTAAAAAACACAATCCTTTAACCCTTACGTGCATAATGACACATATCTGCATCACTTTTTTTATTTAACTCTTAGCTACCATTATATTTAGATATCCTGTAAAGATTTAACTATATGCTACTAAATAAAATTAAAAATCTGTCTTAAAATTTCTGGCGTCTAATCTTTAATATAAGAATAAAATAGGTAATTCTAAATGAATAATTTCTGCATTTAAAGGTTAAGTTTGTAAAACTTAACTCTTAAATGCAGAATAATTGCAACCTTAAATGCAAATAAAAAAAATATATAAAATAAGGTATTTAAAATCATACTTATTAAAATACTAGCCGCCTTTGGCGACCAGTTTGGTCTCCCTTAAATGTATGCTAAGCATTGCATCATGTTACTTTCATTCTTAAACTAATTCACTTGCTCAATAATTCCCCGCAAATCCAAAGAGAAATAAAGAATTCTTTGTGCACTTGATAACATTTCATACAATTTTTGTTATTATGTTTATTTCGTCTTTTTTGACGAATACCTCGTAATTTTTGTAGCTGTAAAAATTGAAATTTCAAGTGTTTGAACGGAGATTTGTTCATAAATTTTCTAAATTAAACCTATTTTACTGAAACATGCCGTTACTTCAATGTTATTTTTTAGTATTAATAAATTTATTTAAATTTTGAAAAGCATGCATTTATAAATTTTTTTCACTGCTTAATAACTAAATAAGGAATATATATATATACTTTTGTTTTTATAGATTTGATTTCTGACCTCATAAATATGACATTAAAGTAACGTAATTAAGAGAAATAGCAAAATAAAACCCTCGGGAATGCAAGCCGTTAACAAACGTTAGCGCCGCCAATTTACATACTATGACGTCATAGGAATATTGTCCATTCATTGTTGGAGAACCTGCTTTGCAAATGATTACCTCCATGGCCTAATATTTTCTACCATTTATAATGAATGAATCTCTTGTGTTTGTTTATTTTATGAAGTGAAATAGAAAGCTGTCAACTTAATTTCAATTGAAATTATCTTGGAATATATATTTATTTGAATGTAAATTAGAAACAATACTTTGATGTTCAAATGAAATATTTTAGTTTATGTTATTATTATTACGATTAATTGCTTATTTAGGTACTTTTCTATTACAGGGGCCTTGGCTTCTTCTTTTTTTTAAGCTTGGTGCAATTCTGGCTTCAGAACGTAAAATACGTTGATGAAATATATAAATAGCTATGAAAATAAAACTGGTGAACTTTTATTTTTATTTATATGTATTTATTTGCATATAAACGTTTTATTTACACATAAAATGTTACAATATTTGTTTAGATACAAATTACATAAATTTTTATATAAAAATAGATTATTAGCTTCTTTAGATTAAATAAATTGTATACATATGTGAAAAATTGCTTATGTATATGAAATAGGATTTAGATTGCCGGAAAATACGATGCCAATTTTTTTTTTCTCGCCAAGAACCTATGCTGGAAAAATATCTATTTATTTATTTATTGTATTTTAAGTGTGGTAAATGAAAGACGTATATTTTAAATGAAAGTTATGTATTTTAAATGAAATGAGTGATAGATTTATATTTTAATGAAATGATAGCGATGGAAGGATATTTGGCGATTTATCACTTGCGCCCGACTAATGGCCGTTTGGCATATAAAAAGTGAAGCCGTCAGCCCGGAACTATTGATGACAGTCACATGACTTCGACTTTTATTATATAGATTTACTAATTTGCTATATTTTAGTTATGACAGTAGTTTTTACTTATAGTGCAGATGTGCAACATAAGAAAAAGTCAACGTATTTTACAAAAATGTATCTCTGATTTTATTATTATTATTATTATTATTATTATTATTCATGTGTAATAAACCTTTTTGAATCATATATACCTTTTTGAAACAAAACAAAAAATCGTGTATTTAAGGGTAAAATAATCCTCATATGTATCTGACAGTTTTTCGAGTGATTAAGAAAATTTCATTATTTGGTTCAATTGCTGCGTAATTTCCACTACAAGCAGATTTTAAAATCATTTTAAAAGGAAGAATTGTTTCACGCCTTATAAAGCTCTTCTTCGCTTAAGAAATCCACTCATGAATAAATCGTTTTACATAAATATAACCGTCACATTTTTTTCACAGGCATATAGAATGCATTTGTACAGTTGGGATTCAAACGTAACTTATTTCATTACACAAGTGAAATGACGTGCGAGTCATATGTTAAATTAAACATTTTCAGTAATAATATTCCGAAATATTTATATCTTCTTAGACTCTGAAGGAAAACATTCCTCACCAAATTTTTAATACTTTCCAACATTAAAAAGCAGTAAACCAACGTTTAAAATGCACAAATAATACGTGAAAAGCAGCAAACAGCTGTTTCGAATCTACTAGCGAGATTCTTCTTCAGTGCAAGATAGAGCAAGACACAGCGTGCTAGAAAAGCTCAGCCTTGCATTTTCTAGCGTGCTTTTTCTAGCACGCTGTGTCTTGGTCTATCTTGCGCTGAAGAAGAATCTCACTAGTAGGTTCGAAAAAGCTGTTTGCTGCTTTTCACGCATTATTTGTTCATTTTAAAGGTTGGTTTACTGCTTTTTAATATTCCTGCACAAAGGCTTTAATTGCTATTTTAACTTTCCAACATCGTTGCCTGTCATATGTTTTACCGTACTCTGACAGAGGTAATAAAGCTTGGAATAACATTTAATTCATACACGTTATTGAGGTTCACTATAGCATATTTGATATTGAAAATGTAGCGTTTTATCACTTCATTATTGGCGACAATGTGCATCGCGCCGTTTCCAGAATAACTGTCCAAAAAATTCATAAACTGCACCATTACTTAACATCATTACTCCTCAGACGTTTCATCAACCTAATATTACATTTTTAAGCACTTAGCATTTTTTGGCATGGAAAGGTCCCCTTACAGACGTCAAAACGCTTCATCATAAACGTTTTTGAATAGTCTCGTTGTTCAATAACGTCACAGTTCCATGTAATTGAAATAAATTATCGGATATGCTGATGGGAAAATTGCATTCCATCCAATCGTGCTTATTTTGATCACTTAATTCTAAAGTCAATTTTACTAGGATTGTATCGTTTAAAATTTATCTTTGAAGTCAGCCATTTTAACTGCAACAACCTAATGGAAAATTTAACAAACTAAATTAAATATTATTTTAATTGTACCTATGTTTTCTACCATGGATAATTCCTTTTGAAACATCAAGCGAAATAGATTATGAAGATTCTCAGGTAAGTACCAAATCGAATTTAAAAGTACGAAATTCAATTATAAAGAAAATCATCTTAAGTGATTTTAAAAGGAAGAATTATTTCAAGCATTATAAAACTCTTCCTTGCTTAAAAAATCCACTCAGGAATGAAACCGGTTTTACATAAATATAAAAGTATATTATTTAATACACCTTTTTAAAAATCTTTCATATATTATCTTTCTACGCCGAGAAAACCGAGTCTAACTTCAGAAATTACATTCATGAATTTTTCCCAAAAACGCTACAGTTCAATTGGTGCACATTTCAAGGAAATGTTACATCCAAGAGTTAGCAAATGAATCGCATTCCAATTATCTTAAGGATACGATATATTCCACTAATCAAAATTATATATTAGAATTAAACCAAAGGATTTCTCTTGGACGCAGAAAATGTGAAATTAAAATTCGTAAAGGCAATGCCCCTCCCCCCCCCCCCAAAAAAAAAAAAAATGCTTTTCGTGCATAAAGACGCTATTTTTAAAATGTGCCGAAAAAATCGAATTTACTGCAAAAATTGTAAATAAGGTATGTATGTATATTATTAACATATTTTACATACTGCCAACATATGATTATATATTATAAAGTGAAGAAAATTAACAAAATTTATTTCTATTTTTTTATATATTTGTTTCCCTTTTTTTAATTTTGAAATTTAATATTATTTAATGTATTTTTCTGTAAAATAAATGGTCGTTCTTTTTGAAAATGTAATAATGTAAGCTTAATTAAAGTGCAACGATCCAATATAGTGTTAAATTACCATTTGCAGAATCTATTTTGCAAAATTTAATTAGTAGTGACGAAATGGCACCGGCGGATCTTGTAGGATATCGAAATTGTCGGAGGGGCTAGTGCTAAAATAACTATTTGGGATTCGTAATTTGTTTTCGCAAAGTATAATCAAATTTGAATTAATATTAAAATGTTTATTGATAAAGGTTATAAATCTATTAACTATAAAACTCTTAGTTTTATATTTACTTATTTATTTTTACATTTTGGTGTTTCCAATATTGCATTGTTTCAGTTTCACAGCCTGTCGACCTTTTTGGAAATCGTGGTTAGCGCATAATGAAATAAATTTTTGTTATAACGATTATACAATTGTAACCATAAATTACATTTGAAAATTTATTGCGTGTGGCGAACTAATGAAAAAGGCCTAAAATTAAGTTATTAAATTGTAGTTAAGTTCAAAATATACAAAAATGTTGAATTGTCATCGGAAACACACCTTTGTATATAATGTGTATAATAGCAACCTATCTGGAAATGAGTTAAAAAGGAATTACAAAATTCCAACTTTACATGCAAAAACAGAGTTAAGTTAAATAAAAGAAGGTAACATACGCTTTTCATGTGCCCAACTTCACGATTTTTAAATATAGGATAAGGTGCCCTATTATCGTCCCCCAGTCGCTTTTAGGCCCTTGGAAGTTGTAATTTTCAGTGAATATCAACCAAATTTGGATTTTACATAGACTAACTACCTATATACATAGAAACATAGGTAAATGTCGTACAAAAAAATTTTTAACAATGCGAAAAATTGTTTTTTCAAAAGCATCTAAAAAATGCAAAACAAAAAAATCCCTGCCGACTCGGGCCTACAGGCGGAGGTAGATTTCGAAGTTAAGTATTAAATTCACCAACAAAACTTAAATCAAGATTAGAGATAAACCCAGTTCCTCCGCTAAGAATCAGCATTAGGGAGCTAAACGTTTTGTGAAAATTCTAATATACACGAATGCACACACGCATGTATATGGAATAGGTTTTAAAATGGCTAAAACAAATTCGGAGAACCTCAAAGTGTTAAAATATGTTACTATTTCCATAGTCGGGGTTTTATCTTGTTTTAATACGTTTCTTCAAACTCACATGACGTTACATATTCACCTGCTGAGGTCCATTATATTTCCAATATGACGCAATATATATATTTTTTTTATTCGTCAAACTATTTATTTCATTTTGAGTTTTCATGCTGAAATCTTGCTCTAGAAAACTTATGGCGTAATATTGAATTTGTTTTCAATTCGTCAAACAATTTAATTTATTTTTTAACGTGAAAATCTCTCAACAGAAAAGCCATTGTTGTGGTGAGAATTTTATTGGGTTTTTTTTTAATTGTTGGCAACTGCTATAACGAAAAATATTTATTTTTTCCTTCCATTGTTGTGTAAGAGCTGGTTTTATCAGAATCTTGTTAAGACGGTATTCAAAATTTTTAACCCTCCCCATTTCCATTCCCTTGGGCCGATTTTGCCCATTTTCAATCCCCTCCGAGATATTAGCCATCACAAAGTTGTTGGCGAGTTTGAAGACGATCCGTACATAATTGCGACTTTTATCGTGCGGGCAAAATTTAGTACATACATACAGATATTTAGTTAATATATATATATATATATATATATTAACTAAGGTATATGTATATATATATATATATAAACTTTTTAGGTAGGGGTGGTTTTGGGTTCCTGGGGTCCTATAATGAAAAGTTATGAAGGAATTTTAAAAAAGTCGCACCATGGTAACGACTGCAATAGGTAGTATTTATTACGAAATCTACCTAAAAATGGTCCCAATTTCGTCCCCTCAAAAAATCCAATATGCCGAGGCTTAACTTACAACTAAATCAAAATTTATTTCTAAATGATTAAGTAATTTAATTTACATTAAAGAAAGGCGCAAAGAAATATACTAATTATCAGTGGAAGAATATCATAACGAAACATTAGCCATACAAGCATGAGGAAAAAATTGAATAAAATGTCACGAAAAAGCATTCTTATTTTCGTCCCAGGGACAAAATAAGAAGTGCACGAGTGACGAAATTGGGACCACGCTACTTCCCAGTGTGACGGTGCTTCAGTTACAATAAGATAAACTGAGCGTCCTAAAACTCACTGTATGCTACTGTCAGCATCTTACCAACGTAAAATACACGCAATGAATAAGCAATAAATACTTACAGTACAATAAATAGCGTTCTACAAACGACGTAATAAGAACTCGGGTCTTCTAAAAATAGGAAATTTGCCGTCTTTAATTTATGTATGCGTCTTGGCGAACGAAACTTTCAATACTGACCCTTTTTATATCCAGTCCCCTGTGCCTTGCATCATAAGTGGCGCCACTTTTGCAGAAGCGGAGAAGTTAAGGGTGACGAAATTAGGAGAGGGGACGAAATATGGGCACTTTACCCTATCGGTAATTCCACACAAATTGAGCAAAAATTTTAAAAGTCGTGGTAACGACTTTTTATGCTCTAAATTCGTAAAAAACCACATACACTCTCAGAAAAAAAAACTGCAAATTTATGAGCGTTTGCCCTTCAATTTTCACGGACAACAGACTTATTTGATAAAAAAAAACGGTTTGAGCCATTTAATAAGCGGCCTTATCACTTGGATACATAGAGAATTAAGGGCAATTAACATATTCTTACAGTTCTAGCCCATCTGTTAGCAAAAATAATTTACGACACCGTACATTTTTCTCCGCTAGAGTGTAACCGTTCATTTCAGTCGTGTTTCGCAAAATAATGTAACTTAACCGCGCATATTTTTTAATCCGCTAAAAAAAGCGGTTCTATGATTATTATCTAACGTGCTACGTGCTACAAATATTAAGTAAAGTGCTACGAATAGTAAGTAAAGTGTTTTAAAGTGCATTATATCCTGTTTTAAGGAATTGTATTACTTTGCCCCGTAAAATTACTGGCTGCAGAAAATAATGGCATGGATTTTCTTTCTTTACTGGGTATGACTGAAATCTCTGCTGCCGGTCTCTGTCCATAATTTTACAGGGATATTTTTAACAGTGTAGTAACCAATTTTATTGAAATTTGGTACACAGATTCAATTCTTATTTCAATAGAGTTACAAAATATCTCGACAAAAAATAAAATATTTTGGCAGGTCTGGACATTTAAAAAACTTGTAACACAGAATTTAATGCGTGCAATATCGTTCAAAGTTGCAAGTTTGAAGTTCCTTGAAAACTATTTAACATAAATTAAAGCTTTTTATAATGTTGTAAACTCTGGAAAATTATCTTCATATTTATTTTATAATAATAATTTTATAACGGCATGATAAATTGGTTGTGAAAATTGAAAATTTGTCTATTTTGAGAAAATTAAAAACATCTGTGAAATTGATGCCTGGTGTGGTGTTACACGTTAAAATCGAATTGCCCAAGTTTGTAAGTTGTCATTTATTTTCTTCAAAATAGCTTACAAATTCTAAAAAAAATATTGCAAAATCACACTTTTTCCATTTATATATGCTCAAAATTTAAATAAAGGAAAAGGCAGACATTAACAATATTGAATAGGCATAAACATCAATAAGCCTAGTATATGCTTAAAAAATTCAAGATTGCCTGTTGGTTCCTATCATAACAGAATTGTTTTCAAAAAGGTAATATTTATTACATTCCACCTCATATTTGGGCAGGCTTTTTACAATATTGCGAACGATTTCAAGAAAAATAAATTTTGTGCTGCCATCTACATTGATTCAGGATTGAATTATATTTTTTTTGTACAACTTAATCATTTTTTATACTCTAATTTAAAATATTCTTCTGTAAAAAATAAACTGAAAGCAAGAATAAAAAATTCTGCATTTAAAATATGAGGTTTTATCTATAAAATCAAATAATTTAAAATTTTTAAGAGCTTTTTTTCACGTTCAAAAAATTGATAGATATATTGCAATTTTACCCTGAAAATTGTTTAATATTTTTTTTTTCCTCGTTAAGGAATTAAAAAGGCAAGAATGAAAGTTTCTATATTTAAAATATATACTTTTAGCTATAACGTCAAATAACTTTTAAATTGTTAGAGATTTCCTTCATGTTAAAACAAGTAATAGAAATATTGCATTTTTCCCCTCAAAATTTTTCAATATTTATTTATTTTTCCTCATTACGTAATAAAAATACAATTACTGATTTACGCATACCTGTTTCTTATTATTCATTCTGAATTCCAAATAATTTTCAGTAATGTTTTTTCATTCCTAAAGCAAATACTCAAAATTGAAATTTTAAGCATGTAGTCAAAGCCTTGATTTTGTGTCAATTTTTAATGTAAATTTTAATACTTAAATAAACAATCCTGAAATCTATTATTCTACATTTACTCATAAATAGATATCATCTATTTATAGGCTGCCTTTCACTAAAACCGTGACTTGTCAGCCACAGCTGATTTCCTCATTTTGTATAGAGTGACCCATACATGAGATAATAACATATTTATTTTGACATATCTCTAACAATAATAACAACCATTCTGCTTAAACACAATTTCTGTTGAACTTCTAGATTTACTGAAATAGATCCATCACTGTTCTTTTTTCAGCTGCCTAACCAAATCTTCAGAATGATCATATATGCAATTTTAAACTTTAAGCATTTGTAATCTTTCTAAACATGATGGACAACATATTTCCATATTTTAACCTACTACTTAAAATCATATCTTAACTAAATTATCTTACTGTATTAACAAATCTATTCATATTAATTAAAATATTTTTAACTACATGCAATTAATATGTTTATAATAATTAAAATATTTATGTTTTTATTCCATACAATTAATTTATCATTTGTTCTAGAATAATGTAACTTTAGTTACCGCATTTCCATTTTGTGGAGTAAAAATATGAACTATGTCTACCAGAAATCACTACTTGTGTATATTCCAGAGACCCCCCCCCTTTTTTGGGGGGGGAGGCATCATTTTTACTATGTTTATTTTTTTTTAACTAAATGAAATATTACCTGTTCTTGAAGTAAGTGTATTTTCTCTTATATATATAAATACATTTATCCAGTAGACTATGAAAAAAAAAATAAATAAATAAATAAAAAATTAAATATCAAACACAACATTTTCAACACGGTATGTAATTATTTATTATGTTCCATATGTTGCGGACACTGTAATATGATATTGATTAATAATATATATAAATAAATGATCATAATTAGATTTTCAATTAAATTTCAAATATATTTCAAATATGTTCAGAATATAGTTAAAAGTCATGCGTCATACGCAAATCCTTGATAGTTACGTAGCGGCAGTAATTTATAATTGTATTTCTGTGGTATGTTTGGTAGATATTGTAGCAGAATGCTGAAAATCGTACTGGCACGCATTTGCTCATCGGCCTACAGTACATTCTTTTGAGGTGCAGATGGGCATTTAATCTGAGATTTCCCATTATTGGCCCACTTTTATGTAGGCGATCACTTTCCGGAGCTCCTTATGTGTTTGATTACCAACACTCACGGAAAGATCGAGCTATGAAAGTTTAGAAATTTCCCCAAAAGACCGCCAAATGCCGTTTATATACATATATATATTTTTTTGTTTATTTATTTATTAAATTTTTTTTAATTTACCTAAAGTAAGAAAAATTTTACTTTATGATCCAGAAATTTTAATTTAATCAATACGCTGTGAACCTATCATAGCCTAAAGTTACCTTCGTTTGAAACCGCGCAGACGAGGTAATCGAACATACAACACTTATATAGACGGAACATACATAAACCATACTTAACTAAATATGAAAAAACTAGCTGACCCGCACGGCGTTGCCCGGGCCCGTAATAATATTCTTAAATGAATCTGAAATTTTTATCGCAGGTCCGTAGAGAGGGCAGTGGGTGGAGACGGTGCAAATTACTAGGGCCCGACACTTGTCAAGTACCAAAGTTGTGTAAAGTCAAATGTTAAGTTTTTTAATTTTTGTCTGTCTCATACTTTAAACTTTTTTATTCCAAATTAACTGATGAATTTAATTAAAATGTAATTATATTTTCAATAATTTAATTTTTTATTTAAAATCTTTAGATGAAAAAGCGATTACAAATACAACATAAAGTGTAATACTGTAAAAGAAATAATAAAATTGTAAGCAAGTATTACTATAGAGTTTTTTTAAAGTACCATCCAGCAAATTTATTTTCTAATAGAGTAAAGCCTGCTTATAACGGTATCCTACAATAAAGGGGAAAAAAAGTTCCAGCTCTCCCCCCCCCCCAAAAAAAAATAATAAAATAAATAAATAAATATCATGCTTTGTTCAATTTAAATAACCTGCATAAAACGGAATTTATCACTAGTCGTTTTCGTTTCCATCTAAGCAGGTTTTATTGTATCTTACTTCTGGTGGGCCCGTAATAATATTCCTAAATGAACCTGCAATTCGTATCGCAGGTCTGTACAGTCAAAACTACCTGTCCGTACAAAATTACTTTTTACGTCATGACAACATTTTGTAAACTTCTTGCTGCTGTTTAATTCGCATTTCCAATACAGTGCTTTGCGGAAATTGCACGTTTCACACACAGTTATGCATGCTCCGAAACGTTTAAATCAATAACTTGGATTTCAGAAGCAACGCGTGCATGCTACAGTTATTAAGCCTATTTTGCCGATCGCTTAACGGCGTTCTCGATTAATTCTGTTTGGATTTCGAATCTATTTCGATTCGACTCGAATTCGGCTTCTTCTTCACATTGAAGCATACGCCGAGAATTTTTACGGGCATTTCAAATGATATTTTGAAGCTACATAATTGCAGCGAAAGATATTGCACCGAAAAAGCGAAGCGTAAAGAAACCCGATCGCCCTAAATTCTGCCAAAGAACTCTTACACAATAACCAATGAGATGCGTTTCTCGGGCGTTGCCATTAAACAATAACAAATAATCGAGATTTCTGTGCCACGTACGTTAGCGTAATATATATATATATATATAGATGCTAAGTCTATCTTAGGAATGATATTTTAAGCACTGATGAAATTCTTTGTATTTGGAACTTAGAAAGCTTCCAGCAAATGAAAGAGGCACAAGGACGATAATGCCATCTTTATGGCTGTTTCGTACAATTATCACTGAAACTGAAGAATTGCGGACATTTCAAACTGCAATAAAATTAAAATCTGCATAGAAAAAATAACCGTGAATGAACGTATGAACATTGGAATGGCAAAAGAGTTATGTCATTCTTACTAATTTTTCAATTGTGTTATCGTAATTGTGAAAGAACATCTTTTGGCTGTCGGATTTTTGTATTTCTTCTACAATGTGGAACAATAAATGTGTAATACATGGAAATTATTCCAGAGAGAAACATTCGCCTTGCATACAATATTTCAAATGAAAATCAAATTTCAAATTTCAAAGTAAATGCTTAAAAGGCGCAAAGGCCAACATAGTGAAAAAGATTCCAAGCCGGGACTTACTTTAAAATTTGAAATTTGATTTTCATTTGAAATAAATGTGTAAATCTGTCAAATAACGGAAGTCGAAAAAAATTTCGATTACAATACTTTCTTCTATTGAAGGTAGAAGAAAGTAATAGTTACATTTAAAAATGCCTATCAAAAATGAAACGATCGTCCAGCAATTATTGTTAATCGATCTGGGCCGAAACTATCCTTATTTGAACCCGGGGCAAACATGGATTTTGGCGTCCCCACCCCCCTTCCACAAAGTATATTTACAAAGAGAATTTACTAATTTTATAATAGACGACTTATTTTAAAATATGTAATCATAAAATATGTAATACTGAAGTACGTAATCTACAGTGGCGGATCCAAGGAGGAGGTCCCTCTGAACATCAACAAAAATATTCTAAAGATCATTTTAAAAATCACATATTCAGTAGAGTTCCGATTATCCGAGTCCCGCCTAACCGAGTTATTTTCTTTTGATGGACTGGTGGCTTCCATTATTATGAAACAGCCATTATAAATGAAGTGTTAGGTGAAGATGAAAGAGCAGTCGTAAAAAGTTAGAACTCTGATTTTCTGGTCCGAATGGGGGAAAAAAAATGGCCATAATTTTTTTCGCCATTCGGACCAGAAAATCAGAGTTCTAACTTTTTACGACTGCTCTTTCATCTTCACATAACACTTCATTTATAATGGCTGTTTCATAATAATGGAAGCCATCAGTCCATCAGAAGAAAATGATCCTTTCCAAAGGTATAATCTTCATTTGGCGCCCCTTTGTTCTGGCACCCGGGGCACATGCTCCCTCTGCCCCCCCCCCCATTAGTTTCGGCCCTGTAATCGATAATGGTGTAACTGAATTATTTTGTGTGTCCCTGTAAACGAACGAGAAAAATTCTGCATATCGTATTGTATAGTAAGCCTCTTTTAGTGTACTTCGGTGATACATATTAATTTCAATACAATTGAAATATTGTAACGTAATTAACATGCACCTTAAACGAACTTTCCCCATGTACGGCAATATAACGATATTCTTTTCCGTGTCCCTGTAAACAAACTGTAAGTGCTACGTAATTCATTTTCAATACTGAGCATTCCATGGGAAACCTCAGTCATTCAAAATTGTTGTAGCATAGAGAGATAGATAGAAAAGTGCAGGCAGACAAACCGAGTGCATAAGCACTTTTCAAAAATGTTGGAATATGTTAAAAAATGCAATTTTTTTACAGTATTCTGTGAGCGTTTGAAAATGTTTCATAAATATGTCTGATGCTGGATTTTTCGTTCTTGTTAATATAATGCTTTATTGTTTAATTTTTTATTGCTAATTTATTTTATCAAAAATTGCATTTAACGATCAGTTCTTCTTATGTTCTCATCCGCGATACTTAGATTAATCAATATCTGAGTTATTCGAGAAATATCTAGTTCGAAACATTTTCAATGAAATTCGCAGATTTAGATTTACGCATCATTACTTTTTGAAGCTTGCAATTTTGATGGATAACTTTTAGTTCAATAATGCTTTTCTTCTTAAACACCTGCAGTTTTGGAGAAATCGATATTTTCTATAATGAATAAAGTCAATATCTATTATTTGTTTTTGTAGAGAAATTTTAATGCGATTAGAATAGAAAAAATTATATTTTTATTAGTATCCACATTTTTATTAATAATTCTTAGCCTTCTTGTGAAATTTAAGCCAAACAATTATCTTTCGCAACAAGGTACAATTTAGACATTTGTTTTCTTATAACAAATTTTATTTCCTTAATATGACAAGAAAATTTTTAATTAGAAATACACGCAATATACTTTCATTAATATCAACCATTTAAAAAAAAGTATTGCTGGTACATGAAAGTCTAAGGACACTACACGTCGAGGAAATGAAATATCATTTTGGATGCGGTTATTACTGCATGGCACAACTTCGAGAAAAAAAGTGAAAAACAATTATTTATCTATCGCAGTTACGGTTACAGTGATAAAAATTTTAAATTTCAAACGGCAACAACTTTATTTTTTAGCGCGAATTGACATTGATAATGAAATATAATTATGGATGTTGAAACGGTATCTATAGCATTAAAAATGGTAACTTAATCTTCTCTAAATTGTTGGTTTCACTGTAATAGGAGCATTATTTCAATTAATATGTCTGCAGATATAATGAAGTTTTAAAACATCGAGTAATGATAAATACTACTCTTTGTAATTAAGTTTTTTAACATCATAATGAAAAAATCTTCTCAGTTTTTCATCATGAAAAAAAAAAACACATAAAGACAATAAAAAAACATGGCGTTATTGTCTTGCAACCATAGTAAAATCCCTGAGCTTTAATAACAAAATGCACGATTTCTTTGGCGGGTGTAAGAGAAAAAATGTGATTTTCCTGACAATACGAAAAAAAAAAATTCCTATAAATCGCGCAGCACTTAATGAAATTCCCGTTTGTATGGTATTATCCATATTATAAAGTAAAAACACTATGTCAGTGCCCATAAATTGTGACCCATAAATTGTAACCCATAAAATGTGCCTTTCCTGCAACTTTTCTAACTTCTAAACATCACACAATTTCATTTTTTACAATGTCGAATGGAAAAAAAGTTCTTTCAAATGAAATTTGTTTGAAAATTGTACTTCAGTTTTCTGATTTTAATGGATTTTAAAGTAATTTTTAAGCATGGATATTTTTAAATTTGAGTGCAACCCGATTACGAAAGATGAACCTGTTCACACTTAATGCAATAGTATAAAGAAAAGACATGTCTATGAGTAACGCTGGTATCATATTTTCGGTGGCAACAACCTAACGCAACAGTAAATTTCCCTTTTACTGCAGTTTAACGTCTAAACATTGTACATTCGATTGTTCCAACGCATTATAGAAAACAAAAGTACTTTCAGTAATATTTGTTTGTAATGTTTATCTAAATTTACAAATTTTTTATGGGTTTTACAATAATTTTAAGTATGCATATTTTTTAAATATGCTTGCAACCCAAATACAAAAGATTAACTCAATTGTTTAAAAACATTGCAAATAATTCAGAATTTGTTTGCTTTCGCGTAATATTCAATAACTAAATTGACAAACGAAATTAAAACACCAAAAATAAAATAAAATAAAACACGAATTTAACAGATATCAAATCAAACTACTCAAAATAACCTGATAAATATATAAAATGCAAATGGGAATTTCGTTCTGGGTGCATATAACTTGAATTCTTCAGAACGGATTCCCATGCGACTTGCACTATAAGTTTTTTAGGGAAGATTTTAGTGCGTAACATATTGTTTTCCGTTGCTTAGTCATAGAATTATAGGGGAAAGTTATATAATCATGTGAACCCAATTATGAAGGATTAGTCTTATTAGCTGAATGAAAAATACAGAACTTTTTTTTATCTCTAAGTATAGTGAAGGGTTTATTTTGAGTAATGGGGCTGTGCGCTAGGGTATTCTTATTTTAATGAGTGTGCCATGCACCTTTGTTTAAAACAATATAGAATGACTTATGTTTTAAGCGACTACCTGGCATGCAACTTGATTACAAAATACTAACCTGCAATAATGCTTAAGGTGCTTCTCCAGTTCCCTGCTCAACAACGCGAAACTTTCTGACACATTTTCTGACTCATTAAACGTAAAGGCTTAAAATTTGTACACCTGACTATTAAAGAGATTTGGAATTGAAATGAGTTTTTCCTTTTTTCATAAATAAATTACTTATCGAGTTATGAGCATTTGTGGTTGCGTGACGGCCGGTTTTTATCTTTATTGCAGTGTTGCGTCCGAAATTCAGTTCAAAACACCAACTGAAAGATCTTATACCTTTACCAACATATGGAAACTATCTTTCGATTACATAGTTTCTATATAAGAACTCCTGTCCATTTCATGCGTTTCCGAACAAAAATTAATTAAAAAATATGTTAGAAAATAGCTTCTTTAGATTTGAGAACAGCCTTGACTTGACGTTTATGAGAAAACTCACTTTTCTAGTTTTAATTTTAGAACTTGCGAAATTTAAATTCAGAAAAGGGATGTTCTTTTGACACATTGTGGAAATTCTTTTAACTTTTAAAATTAAAATACATGTTTTCTTTGGCACGCGTAACAGAAGTATACAATATCTCCCACAATACGGGGGAAAATGCAAAAAAAATACATCCAAATGAGGTAGTAGTTTCTAAAATTTTATTTGGAAAATTTGAAATTTTATTGAAATTAAATCTACAATGATTAGATGAAATGATGTCATTTTTAAATCAAGACATCTGTCAAGAATTTTTTTGAAAATGTATATAACCGCTCTCTTTTTGCTATAAATCACAGAAAATGTTAACACTGAATCTAAACCAATACAACACTTAGCGATAACGTATAGCTATAAGATATGCCTGTAGTATACAATCGAAGTAGTAAGCAAAATATAGGAGCCATATGTTTACAATGAGTTTGATTACGCGTTGAAAAGATTTGATAGAATGTGACGTCATATCTAGCCTTTTGATCCTTTTTCTTAAATTGTTTTCATGAAATTTGACTGTTTGTATTAAAATAGATGTTTTAATAAAAAAAAAAAAAAAAACATTCAAATTGAGGTGCTACGTTATTTTCCTGCTCGTATTGTTAAATTTTTATTTTATGTACAAAAAAATGTGAATTTTCTGTATAGAATGACGTCAATATCAAACACGCAAAAATATGGCAAGAAAATCTGAATTTTTATTAGCAAATACAAACAAAATACACGCGTTATCCTTTTACTCACATTATTGTGTCATTTTTAAGGGTGTGGCAACATGAAAGAAACGTTTGAATTTAAAAAGTTTTAAAAAAAGATATCTCTATAATGTTAAATTATGGAAGTGGTAGAAAAAGGGGTAAATAGTGGTCTGATATATTTTTTAAGTAGACAGTGATCTTTTCTACGTTCTAAAACGTATGCACATGAAATTTCGTGCAAATCGGTCAAAAATTAAAGATTTGTATAAAGGACATACACACAGAGAACGGCTTTTATATATATAGATTATTATATATTAATAAACTAGCCTTTAAAAGCACACTTTTAATTTATTTTGCTTCAATAAAAAAATACATTTTTTAAATTTTGAAATAACAATTTAGTGTTTTTTTACAAGAAAATTTACAGAAAGAAACATTGTAAAATTGTAAATTTGACAAATGAAGAATGGATGTCCAAATGTTCGTATAGATCGTCCAAATGTTCCAATTAAATAAAACAACATTTTCTCTATTAAAATACTGGTTTCCAAAAAGCCGTAGACTTGGCAGGTCTAATTAACATCAGCAATTATATTAATGGATTTTTTTTTTTTTTTTTTTTTTTTTTTTAAGCAGAATTATTTTCAATTTTTGCTTCAAATATAAAGTATATAGAAATTTTAATGTTTTTGTATGTATTTACACATATTTGTATAGTAAAAAGTTCGTTGAATATATATATATTTTTTGTTGTTACTGACTGAAATGGTAGCATGTGTTCAAACAGTGTGATTACTTCATACATTAAAAAAACAAGTCTGAAATTGTACGTCAGACGTGGCAAATGAGGTGAGTTCGTACTATAGCGATGTTTCATAAATATTCAGATCTTTTGCACTTTTAAGCAAAAATGCATGATTACAAAATTTATTACGGTTATATATAGGGGAGAGTAGCCGAATTTGGACCCCTTCACTTATTTTCATGTGTAACTCACTTAACTTTTGGAATATCTGCAAAACATCGCTACACAGGGTCAATCTGTTCATCTACTTACTAAATAAATTTTTAGATCAATTTCTTTTTGAAAATCTTAAGTTTTATTTTAATTTGAAAAATGTGTCAAAAGTGGTCCAAATTCAGCAACTGGTGGCCTAAGGTGGACCCCCAGTCTCCTAAATTGGATGAAACAATATAAGGTTGCTTCAATGACTAGGGAATATAACTAATTTCATTAAAAACAAAGTTTGCGATTAATGAAACAATCAAACAAAAAAACAGCAATGAAATATAATGAAATCAAATATCTGAAAATAAGAGTAATTGTTTTAAATCAAAATATAAATCAAAGTTTTCAGTAATTAAGAATAGAAATCATGAATCTAATTGCTAGTTACATGAATATCATGTAAGAAATGATGCAAAGCTTACACATGAATTTCACTTATTCATTTTTTATTCCAGCGCACACAACATGGAACCGTTTTTTTACAATCTGAACACTGAATCATTTCTACTATTTTATTTTTCTTACAAATTAAACAAAACCAATCATCATAGTCTAGATTTTTCTTTTTACATTCTGAATCATTAGCTTTTTTTTTTTTTTCAACAGAAGTTTTCTTTACATTATGTTTGTAGTTCTTCCCTTCCGTCGTCATTTTCTTTCCAATTGTATTGCACCTATCTTTGAAAACTTGATTTGCAATTGCTTCTGTGCTGTGAGAGGTTTCGTTTTGTTGTTTGTTTGTTTTTTTTTTTTTTTTTTTTCATTTGAAGATTTACTTTATACGGGGAAAATGTTAAAACAGCTGTTTTTTCGGCTCCCTCTATATTTCGATTTAACTGAATTTAGCAAAGTAGATACTATTTCTAATGATTATTTGCCTTTTTGGGGAGATCTGTATCTGCATCCTTCTTGCAGGCCAATTTCTTCACAACTTACTCTCTCCTTTTCGTTTCCTATACCTTTAACAGTTTTTGCTGTCACGGTTGTTTTTCTTCCAGACAGTTTGTCTGTGTCATTTTCAACATTTTTTAATTATATTAAAAAAGTGTTTAAAAAATATCTCTATTGATAAAAAATACGGTGCGATTAATCAAACGTAGAACGTTATATTTTCGAACAGTGTTGAATTCAGATCTCCCACACTCGTAGCCTTGAAATAATCACTTCCCCCGGAAGGTTTGAGATTTTCTGCGTTTTAATGGCTAAAAAGTGTAATTCTGTCTTCCAGAACTGTAAAAATTCTGCCCCCCCCCCCCTCAGAAAAGAAAATATCCTCCAAGAGGAAAATGTTTGAATTAAACGCTGTAAATTAAATACACCTCAGGAATAAAGATTTCAAAAAAATAAATACAAATACATACAAGATAAAACAAATTGCAAACAAAATTTATTGCATAAACATGTAAAAATATTTTTATGTTTATATAGGCCTAAACTCTATAAATAAATTGATCCAGATGTAGAAAAAAAAAAGAAAACCTGCATGGAGATAGTAATTCATTATAAAATATTTAAAAATCAAAAAATAGTGACAAAGTGTGCAGTTCTCGATATTCATTACTTACTTTTCAAATTTATGATCGTATATCTGGTCCAATTTAAGCAACTTAAATTGGCCCAATCTGGGCAACTGTGCCATTTTTTTAAAACACATAATCTCAAGACTAAGAACAAAAATGAAATCAAAAAAATCCGCGTGAAAAATATGCGCTATAAACAGACGAATTTAGACATGTACATGAAAACATAACAACTTAACCTTAGTTTTTAAGTATTCACTTATGTTTACTAGGAAAAAATCAGATCAAAACAGCTAATTTTAGGTTTTTTAAAATTATCTGAAAACAGCACGGGGTAGGCGGATGCTTATTCTAATCGTAAATGACGTTATTCTGATGAATAGGATTTCAGCGGTAGATGGCGTCTCTTTCAGTAATTAACGGCAGAATGTCAACGGTCCATTTAAAGCGACGGTCCAAATATGGCTACTCTCCCCTATTAAATTGAATACGGAAATAATAGGACTCCATCTTAAATAGGGCATTATCACCATGGCAAACTAAAATAATTTTTATAATAGGATATCATTGAATTACCTATGATATGATTTAATAGAATTATGAAAACTTCGAATAAAATATTTTTTGTTTTCATTCAATTTTCATAAAATTTTAAATGACTCGACAAAATTCTTCAACGATTATATGCATTAAATTTCAAACCCTTCGTTTGAGTAGTTTATCCGCTATTATATGCTGACAGACGGGCGGAACAGGCAACGACCATAGGTGTTACTTACTTACATAATTACGAACGCGCCTAAAAAGATCTTTTAACATTTGTTTTACTTTGTGTTACATGGCATCATGAGCGTATTCTTTGCTTGATGGTCTAATGAATTAAATTTAAATATATCTCGCATATAAGTAATTTGAATTTTTTTTTTGTATAATTAAAAGGTGATCTTTTTAAAAATTACAAATAGAACATTAGCCTAACTTGACAAATATTCTGTACTTAAATAAAAAAGTGTGAGTAATTAGTCTTTTTTTTTCTAATTTTTAATACAAATGTTTCACTTTATTTTTATTGATCCTCAATGTCTATTCTAGTATTTTTTTTTTTATATTTGGCTTTATGTTTAATTTCAAATAACGTCTGTAATCATATAATAAGTTTGAATTAAACTATGTAATTAAAATAAATAAAAACTAAAAACTTTAACTTTTTATCTTTAGTAAAAAAAAAAATAATTCTGTCTTTTTTTTTTCATTTGAAAACTTTCTTTTTTTTTTTAAGCAACAGCATTTCTAAACAACATTTCTTGCTACTGAAAGAGAAAACACACTTCATTAACAAAGAACTAAACTTATTTTAAGTGAACAACATCTTCCAAGTTCTTTTCTATACGCTCATTTCGAATGCTAAAAGATTTATTCTCTAAAGCTCTTTCTTCATTCAATTTTCAAACTCGGCTTTATGAAATTGAATGCATTCCATTAAACACCAATTCCGTTTCCCGCATACAAAAGTGCACATTCCGGAAACCGTGTGATTTTGAAAAGATAGTTGAATGATTGTTATAATAGATTAGAGATTTATCATTCTTTTAAAACATAAAGCATAGCTATTTAGATGGAAAAAAGTTTTGTATTCAGAATAATACATATTCTTTAATTTTCAGCCTATAAAAATTAAAATGAGCTTAACTGTGAATGCAGTCATTTGTACCCGAAATTTCTCATTTATGATTGCAAATGTAATAGTTATTTTTCACAATAACGCTTTTAAGTTTATTGTATAAATGTATAAAATGCAGCATTAAATTAGATAAGCTTTCATAACATATTATTATGTAAATTAACGATGAAGTTTTCAATATTCTTTCGTTATTACAATTTATTCAGGAATGTACTATTTTATACAGCAATATTTAGTTTTTAATACTCCGTACTGTCTGGAAATCGTATTAAATGAATTGATACAGAACAGCAATTTAGCCTAATTTTTGAGCGAATTTATTTTTATATCTTGCTGTTAACATTCCAAACTAACATTCCAATATAAATTTGAGATCTTTAATCATTCTGACATATTAGTGGATAATGTACAATTTGTAATAACATATAAGAAGAAAAAAAATTCAGAATTTTTGTTAAATAAAATGATGAAAATTAACGGTTTTAGCTTTTGATAATTGATTTTTATCTATTCTGTACCGCTGAATCCGAAATTGATCTTCATTTTTTACTATCTGTAAAGATTTTTTGCCAATCGATAATTTTAAAGTTAAAAAAAAAAAAAAAAAAAAAAAAAAAACAGCAAAAATTTGATACTATAAAATAGATGTCATTGTTATATTTGTAACTTTTGATAATTGGTTTTTGTGCATTTTTTTACCGCTGAATCCGTAAATGATCTTCATTTTTAACCATCACGTAAGGAGTTTTCATAAATTGTAAATTTCAAAGTTAAAAAATTCAGAGTTAAAATTGAATCTCCTCCCCTACCTCATCGGACCCTTCAACTGTTTAGCTGAAAGAATCCCAGAATAAGCCAAAATATTTAAGAAATAATTGAATTAAATAAAATTAAATTAAATAAAAAGTTTTACATCTGTTTTATGGTATCAGATTTTTGCTGTATTTTAACTTTGGCAGTTACGATTTGCAAAAAAATTCTAACGTGATGGTTAAAAATGAAGGTGATTTTCAGATTCAGCGCTAAAAAGTGCATAAAAATCAATTATTAAAAGTTAAAAAATACAGTCATCTCCTCTATTTTATAGCATCCGATTTTTGTTATTTTTTAACTTTGACAATTTATGATTTGCGTAAAATCCTGACATGATGGTAAAAATTAAGGTAATTTTCGGATTCAGTGCTAAAAAATACATAAAAGTGAAAAAAAAAAAAAAAAAAAAAAAAAACGCAACCATCGCAGTCTTGTGTTATCTAATCTAAAACTTGTTCTTAAACTTTTTGGAGCTAATCTATCCGAAATTTTTTGTGTAATCCTGTAAAATAAGTATAAATAGTAACCGCCGAAAATCATAGTATTAGACTGTCATCGGATTTACGTCATGATGTAAAATTTAATCTCAATCGGGTATTTGAAAGTGAGTTAAAGTTCGAGTACTAATTTTGAATTGGAAAAACCTACATATGATCGTTGTAGTTAAATAAAAACTTATAAAAATAACGTAATTTTTGTTAAAATAAATCATGAAAGGGCAAAGATTCAAATCCTTACAAAATATAACATATATTAAAATACAATTATTTTAGTAAATCTGAAACTTAATTAAAGTAACTCAAGCGTAATGCTTTTACGATTTTTTTCAAAGCGCAGATACACGTAAAATAAGTTCTTCGAATACTTTAAGCACTTGGTATAAGACCCCTCAAAGCATGGCGGAACTCTTCTGTGTTCAGATGCAGTAAAGTGTTAAATGTCATCTATTTTTAAAGTTTCATAAGTCGGTCAATTTTAGTTTTATAGGAAGGGGAATTTTTTTTGTCTTACTTGTCAGTGTAATAGGAAAATTTCACTAAATGTAACTTATATGACCGGGGTGCTGTATAAAAACTTAAATTTCGTAATTTTTTAAGAATTATTTTTATTGACCCCTTTCTGTTTTAAAATATTTCTTTACCTCATTTAAATCATTTTTGTAATTGGAAATATATGCCTATGACAAACGGTTTAGGAATCAGGTATTGGACATCATTGAGAGTGGACACCCTGTATATGTTTTGTATATTTTTCAAAATTGAAGTTTACAGATTTCAAGATATTTTGTCACAGTCTGAAATAACTTTCGATGAGATAAAATGGAAAATTAATGCCCTAATTTTCGCAGATAAAATGGGAAATTAATGCCCTTTCATATCCCGATTTTATCTTTCGATAAACGTACATAGATGTGAAAGTATTTTAAAAGATATAAGGATAATATTAATTAGTGAATAAGGTGTCTCTAAAATATTCAAATGCGTTTTCATCTTTTCCCTATTGTAAAAAGTGTGCTCAAAATAAGGTACTAATTACTATTATTTTAATTAAAAAATTAATTTTAATAAAGTTTCCTTTTTAGCTCACATGCTATCAAAGCCTGAGAGCTAATGTGCCCGCAGGTTCTGTATGTATGTGCGTAACGCGATAACTCTTGATCGAAACATCCGATTTGCTTCAAGTTTTTTTAAGTTCATTCTATTATGGCGCTTCCCTGATGAGTTTTGGGGGTTCATTGATTAAGAAAAAAGGGGGGAAAGGGGACAAATACCCACTTAATTTAGATAAATGGGTTTTTCAGGTAGAATTTTCCGATTTGCATCAAATTTTGTAAATAAGCTCATTCTGATAAGGTGCTTCTCCGATTACTTTTGGGGGTTCATTGGTTAAATATATAAATGGGAATGGGGGCTAACCCCCCTTAATTTAGATAAGTTGCTTTTTCAGGCAGAATTTTCCGATTTATATTAAATTTTGTAAATAAGTTCATTCTGATACGGCTCTTCTTTCATTACTTTTGGGGGGTTCATTGATTAAGTATAAAGAGGGAACGGGGGCTAACCCCTCCCCTTAATTTAGATAAATGGGTTTTTCAGGCAAAATTATTCGATTTGCATCAAGATTTGTAAATAGGTTAATTCTGATAAGGCCCTCATTACTCATGGTTGTCCATTGGTTAAGTATAAAAAGTGGCTCGGGGTGCTAACCCCCCCTTATTTTAGATAAATGGTTTTTTTCGGCAAAATTATCCGATTTCCTTCAAATTTTTCTAATAAGTTCATTCTGATAAGGTACTTTTACTAGTTTTGGAGGTTCATTGGTTAAGCATAAAGGGGGAACGGGGGGCTAATCCCCACCCCTTAATTTAGATAAATGGGTTTTTCTGTCCGATTTGCTTGAAATTTACTACACCGGTTTATTCTGATAAGGCGCTTCACTGATGAGATTCGGAGACTCATTTCGTAAGTATAAAGATGGGAAACATAGGAGTGGGGGTTAATCCCCCTTTAATTTATTTTTCGAGGGCAATGGTTTTGGAAATCAGAGTTTAATATACAATTAGTGTGAATGGATTGTGAGCTCAATGCCATCAGTTTAACTGGGCACTTTTCAATTTATTATAATTTTCCAACGTAGTTGAAAAGTGTTTATGGCTTAGATTTGTCTGTCTACCGTTTGTCCGTGCTGTAACTCGCGTAAATATTGTCTGATTATCATGAAATTTATATATGTTACTTGGGGTTACTATGGCAGGTTCGGTTCTGAAAATGGGGTATGTAGCATTCACGGTTCAGTTACAGGAATACTCAAAAGAATTCCGTTACATTACGGCTTGTATGGGAAAATAGTCTGCGGTGTATTTTAATGATATTACATTTTTTTTAAACATATTGAAATTTATACATATATCATTGAGTTTTACTGAAAGACGCTTGCTGCACAAAAAGAAAATTGGCATTTTTTCTATTATTGACTGTAATACCAGAAATTATTCAAATGCGTTATGCTGTTTTAAATTGAACTAATTTTTTAAATAATACTTGTAGTGTGTATAAATTCTATAGACTATACAGCGCTGCAGCAAAAAGTCCACAAGTGCATTTCCGTATATTCAGGGGAATTGCTGACTATAAATCGCCTATAACATACACAAAATAATAATAATAATAATAATCCGATGTTTTTCCGACTTTTTATGGTAATAACAGAAATTGGATTTTCAAATGCTTTTTTCAAATTGTTTATTTAGACATAATCTTAAAAAAGCATAAAGTTCTGTTACTATATTCTGAGTGTGTTGGAAAGTGTCACATAATCTATGATGAATGCATGATTTTTCATTCTGGATTAATTTTGCTAGGGACCCTCGCTTCTAAACTTTGAACTTCCGTTTTAGAGGCTGAAACATCCGAAATTTCCTAAAACTCAAAATATCAAAAGTTCATCATTTTTCGTGTGTAATGAATGCAGTTTTTAATGTTTTATTTGTCAGAGAAGGGAATTTTTTTTCTATAACCGTATAAAAATTTGAAAAGTATAACTTTTTAAAAATTAATGGCAGAACTATTTCACGAACATAATTTTAAATTTAACTTTATTCTGAGACGTTTTCTGATTTAAACTGACTATGAATCACCAACAGGAAAAAGATTAAAACGCCTTTAAGTCTGTTCGGGACATCCTGTACAGTTAAGACTAAGGTAACGAGTTAAGAATGTTTTGAAAACATGATGGGAAAAAACTTGAAATACAAAATACATTTAATGCAAAATGTGTCCGAACATAGCAAAAGGAATGGGCTGTCTTTAGTTATCATAATTTTCTTTTAAATAATATAATCATTGATGCTTTTAAAAATAAAAGAAAATGTTATGTCTGTTAGAATTATTTATGAAAGAAATCAAATATAAATAAAATTTTTAAACAACTAATACGCTGATCTATAACAACTAGTTTAGAATTTTAGCTGATGCCTAAACATAACTATAATTTAGTAACAAAACCTGTATATGTATTACGCTATCCTATGTGGCACAGAAATCGCGATTATTTGTTAATTGTTTAATGGCTACTCCCAAATGAAACGAATCTTATTTGTTATTGAGCAGCATTTAATGCATCCGCATACCTGTAAGGGGTTACCATAGGGGGGACCCTGTTCTGTAGCCAGATGCCACCAAGTTTGTCGAGAATTTGGCAATATATAGCCAAATTTGGTGACCAAAATTGGTCACCAAAAGTGACGCCAACTTGACGATATCTCTAATGTTTCGCCAAATTCAATTGTAAACCAATAGGGTTTATTTGCTTACAGAAAATCAACAAATTGAGATATTTTAATGCAACAAAAACTAATATTAGCTTAAGGGATTATATTAATTATATTTAAGGGAGTCCAAGTAAATTAAATTATGAATGAAAGTAACATGATACAATGCTTAGCATGCTTTCCGAAAAATAAATTTAACGGGAGACCAAACTGGTCGCCAAGGGCGGCTAGTATAGAAAACTTTCATTTTCATTGTTTTAAATGAAAAAAAAAATTTTTTTTCATTTAGAAAAAAAAAAAAAAAAAAAAAAAAAAAAAAAAAAAACAAGCCTTTACTTTATTTTTAATACAAATTGCATATGATTTGTCGGGGGGTAATAAAGAGTAATCATCGCTAAAGAAAATTTAGATGATTATAAAGCGTAATCATGTTAAAATCGAATAGCTATACAAATACGTATCATATTTATTATTTCGTTTACTAATCATACTTTTTAACTGGTTGTAAAATATCAATTATAACTTATGACGAATTTTTAAATAAAACAAATCACTGTTCTAAAATTTTTAATATATATATATATATATATATATAATTCTCTTATCAAAAAACAATCTTTTAAATAATTTTTATATAATAATAATTTCTACGCACTATTAAAATTGTTGTTGTTCCCATCTATGATAGGATAACTATAAAAATGCTTTAACAGGATAATCTTTGTTAACTGACATTATAATATCGTACCATGAAGTATGTACCAAGATTTTATTGCACTTTGATAACAGGTTCAAGACCATTACCTTTAAGCGGCTATTTCAAATAATTAATGTAAATCACTCTGAAAATTGGAAGCAATTTACTCAAACGGGCGTGAGATTAATCTTAAAATAAATGAGGCATATCTGCTTTGGAACAATTAATGGAATGATTGTTCATACCGGAAATTAAGTTACATTTTATGTTCTTTTTTAGTTTATTAAAAATGTACATCACGAAAAAAAGAGAAATCGTTTTCAACTTCAATAATCTTTTCCTTTTAAACTTTATAAATTTATTAAACATAATAAACTCTGGCAATTGTATTTTTAACTGTTTGCTTAGTAATATTTATATTACAAAATGTTAAGCATAACTGCGAACTCTGCTAAAATGTAAATTTTGTTAAAATAAACATAAAAATTGAACTACGATCTCTTCCTAACTTTTTTCAGAAATTGGTTTTTATTTTCTACTAAAATCAATGTTTTTACTACACTGGTGGTAATTAATTTATGAAATCACGGTTTTTTAACAAAAACTTCTATAATATTCATTAAAAATTAATGAAATTTCATGGGATGTACATAGTATGTATAACAAATGAGTTACAAAAATAAAAATTCATATATAATATTTAACATAAATAAAAAGTCACAAATTAGATTTTCGTAATATACAAACATGGAAATTGATTTATGAAATATAACATTTCATTGGCTATTCCGAAGTAATATGACAAAAATTTGCATAAAACAAGGTAATGTGACATGCACAGTAGACATAAAAAGAGTTATATATTGGATGCAATACGTTTCAGTCATACTTTTCAAGATGGGTAAACGAAAGATGTTGTCTGAAGAAGAAAGAGCTAAAATGTATGCATATCTACAATGTGGAAGGTCTGTTCCGGAAATTAGTAAATTAAATAAAAGTTCCGTTTTTATGATTATAACGATAGAAAAGATCCAGCAAATTATGGCAAAAATTTTAACAAAAAAGGTAATCCACGTTTAAGTAAGAGAGAGAAAAGGTGGATTCTTCAACTTGCATCGAATCTCGGTCACAATTCAAAGTAGATTTGTGGAGATCTATCTCTTCCTGTTACTTCTAGAAGAGTTTGGCAAATTTTACATTATTCACGAAGCTTGATATGGTTGAAAATGAATTATGGTCTAAAGTTACTTCTGCGTCACAAGCAGATGCGCTTGCAGTATTAAGAGAAGTACATGGCAATGGGTGACAATAGGAAGTAAGTCCTTTCCTCCAACGAAAAAGGTGTTAATATGGATGGCTGGATGGCTTGAAGTATACTAACATTGGAGGGATCTCCGAAGAAAACCAAAATCTACATTCAGCAGAAATTTTGGTGGCGGAAGTTTGATGATTTGGGCAACGATCGCTTATGATGGCAAAAGTGAAATTGTATTTTTAAACGGTCGTTAGGCTTCTTTTGATTACAGTTTAGTTTTAGAAAATTCACTTCTTCCATTTGCATGGTAATATTATGGTTTAGATTGCATCTTCATGCAAGAAAATGCAAGTATTCACATTTCAAATGCAATAAAAAATTGGTTTGACGAACAGAATATTGTTCTTTTATATCATCCACCTATTAGTCCTGATCTGAACTCCATCGAAATAGTTTGGGGAAAGCTTGTTCGAATAGTTTGTTTAAATGGGACGCAGTATAAATCTCTTGTAGAATTGAAAGCTACAATCTGCCAAAACTGGAAATTAATTAATCAGAAATACGTTAAAAATCTTGTTTTATCAATGCCACCTAGAATAAAAGAAACTCTGGTGAATAAAGGCGGCTTTACTAACTTTTAATTACAATTAAAAGTGATATTTCCTAAATGAATGTCCATGTTTTTAAGTTACTAAAATCTAATATTTGACTTTATGTTTCAGTTTATTAATATTTATGAAATTTTATTTTTCTAAATTATTTGTTGTACATTTCATGTATAATGTATGAAATTTCATTAATTTTTAATGAATATTATAAAAGTTTTTGTTAAAAAACCGTGTTTTCGTAAATCAATTTCCACCAGTGTAGCACAAATAATTTACAATGGTTTTGTTTTTTACGGCTATATCATACCAGATTTAATGCCAATGCACGTGGATTTAAAATTAAAGTCTATTTCACTTTTAAAATAGAAAATAAATTACTTTGGCTTTTGTAAGAATAAGTGTGAAATCAATGAGACATATTTGCC
The DNA here is from genome assembly GCA_963932465.1 of Maratus speciosus. Classification (NCBI taxonomy): domain Eukaryota; kingdom Metazoa; phylum Arthropoda; class Arachnida; order Araneae; family Salticidae; genus Maratus; species Maratus speciosus. The sequence continues at coordinate 520,228,865 of OZ010795.1, read as the reverse complement.
TTTGTGTATTTGGGAGACTTGAAGCTCAATTAATTTACATTTTATGAATAGAAATATCTTACTCAATAAGGTTATAATTAAATATATTAACCATATAATACTTCAAACGATCTAGGGAAAAAGGCTAGTTTACTTAGCACGTTGTTAATTTTAATATCAGGGGCAATTAAATTTTATTTGGCAAAGTATTCCAAGTGTGTAATCCTGTATTTAACAGGAACAGGGAGTTCATATTTTAAAAATATAAATTATTTTTACACTTTTTAAATTCAAGATGAATCTTGTTTAAAAGAAAATCAAGTATGGTTATTCGTTTCTAGAGCTTTTGAATCTCTAGAAAAATTCGCGTTTTTCAGGAAAAGCTGAGTAATTGAAAATTTTAGAACAACTAAAAGCAGACTCGAAAATCTGTTCCGGTATTAATTAAAGCATCGGAATGGATGGATACTCCATTAAGAAGAACCCCCCATCACACCCAGAGAAATCAGTTCTTTGATATTTCGTCAAGGAATGTTAAGGAAAGACCTTCTCTTAAACATTCTTCGAAGAGTCTTTATTTTTCAATCATAATGGTCACTCCTTCTTGTCCGGCCAGGCGAACAACTGTAAAAAAAAAAAAAAAAAAAACATCATGTATTTTCCAACAGTGGTGACAATAAGCAATAAAACCTCAAAATTATACCTTTAAAAATAAGTTTCCACAATTTTGGCCACGAATGTACCGTTATTAATATTAATTTAATTTTAAGTTTACCATTTTGGTTAAAATAAAGTTTAAATGCTTCAAAATGAATATATTTCTTTTATTTAGAGAGAAATCCTATTAATTATGTTGAATTCATTAACAATTATCTAAATCGTAAAAAGAGTTAATAACTTCTTAAATCACAATTAATGCTAAAATTTTCACTTTTCTGAATCCTTTAAATTCATTACAAATAATCGAAAAAAAAAGTAATTTTACTCTTAAGTACTCGCAGCGTACACGCATATTTAGAAAGTGAAAGAAAATGACATGACTAAAAAATACAAAAAAAAAAAAAAAAAAAAAAAAAAACATACAATCAACTCAGGTAAATAGAAATCTTTTCGCTCTTTTGTGTCACTGAACTATTCAGTTTTTTACACGAAATGAGTTTAGAAAAAAGTTGCCCACAGTTAAAAGTTTGTTATTTTTCTGTCCAGTTTCAAAAGATTGCACTTATTTTCACTGTTCTTATGATATGCCGATTATTTTTCTGGAATAAAACTCTAGTTTATCTAATTCTAGTACTTTATATATATTTTTTTTCAAGTATGTTGGAATGCTTTAGTAATGTAATTTTAGTCTTAAAAAAAGCATTAAAATAATCTTCAATTATAAAAGTTTTAGATGTTTATTCATAAAAGCGTGATAAAAATTGATTACATGATAACTTTTTTATTCAGTTATTTTATTTTATTGTGAATTATAAATTGGCTTATTATCGGATATTTACACAATTTTAGAAAACTTAAAGGAAATGCATTAAGTTACACTATTATTTTAAATAGCAAAAATCATTATTTTTCGTGAAATTTTAAAGAATGTAATAATTTAAATTAAATATTTAATGTTTTTGATAAAAAAGTTTCATTTAAATCTGTCTTATTATCGGATATTTACGAAATTTTAGAAAAACTTATAGGAAAATGCATTGAGAAAACTTTTGTTTTAAATATCAAAAATTAATATTTTTGTGAAATTTTAAAGGATGTTATAGTTTTAAACTAAATATTTAATGTTTGCGATAAAACATTTTCATTTAAATCTTTTAAAAAGACATTAATTTTATCATTCATTGGCTGTTTTTTTCTACGCAGGAATGTTATTTAATTCTATCTCTTGTTCTTTTTATTCCGATCTGAAATTTTTGCCATGCTAAAACAAAATTTTAAAATATAGCTATGCTATAAATGCAAGAATTTTATTTATTTTTAATCAAATCAAATCATTTATATTCTTTCAAATCAGCTAATTAATGAATAAGCTAGTTACACTGTAGAAAAAAGAAACATTCCGTTAAATATTTTCTTGTTTACATTATGTTTATTTGGTTTGAAATAGCCCGGTGGATACACTACATATCAACCAAATTTTCAATTTTTTAGCCTATTAATACAAAAATTGGCATTAAATAAAATAAGTTAATTAACAAGCATATGAAAACAAACAAACTCTTAATTAAAAAAATAAATTCCTGTTTAATTTATGGTTATTTGGATCGAAAATAAACTGTAAGTTTGCAGCTATGTATTTAGGTTCCCTCCAAATATGTATTAGACTTGGTACAAAAACATCTATATATTGCAAAGGGTATCTAGTTAAGAGTTAAGCTTTATATATTATTTATCTTTTTTAAATTTAATCCATCCGTTTACTAAACATATGTACAGCTCCAAGTCAAAAAATTAGAATAATTCATCTCATTTATATTTGTAATTGCATTTAGCCTACAGTGTAGTACAATCATTTCAGTGTAGTACAACTGAAAAAGAACAATGGTTGATGTTATAATAAATTTGCATGTTATTAAAGAAAATTAAAACTGTAAAAGATTAAATTTGGAGCGAATATTGTACTTTTTTTAAATTATTTTCATTATTCAAATTATTAGAATACTAAAATAGATGGTTCAAAAAATTGGAATACTTATGGATTTTGCTGATTGGTTCAGAAGGTTGCATATATTAAGCATAAAATTATCTTCTGCGGGATTTCTTCTTAATTTATAAAAACGCTTTGCATCATCATTGTTTTCATTTTGTGTGAAACATGGATCTTTCGTCCGACGTAACAGAGTTTACAAAGCATTGTATATTTAATTTGCATAAAGAAGGCCGTAATGAGCAATATATCGCGTGTTACTTAAAATGCTCTGTAACAGAGAATAAGGCAGTATTTTAAAGGCGGACATTTTGAAAACAAGCATCTGAATAGCGGCCGAAACCCAAAAACTACTGATAGAGATGATAGAAAACTAAATATTATTGCTAAAAACCGCTTTAGAAGTGTAATATATTTGCATCGAAACTGGAAAGAATACAGTGTTAACGTGAGTAAGTCTACAAGACTCAGACGTCTCCATAAACTTGGATTTGAATCTCATGTACCAAAGGTAAGGCCCCTCATGACTATTTAAAAGAAAACAGAGAGAGTGAAATTTTGCAAAAAATGCTTTTTTTGGGATCTGGATGATTGGAAAAATATATTGTTTAGTGATGTAATTGTGGTTTGCGTAACATATGAGGATTAAGGTGTTAGTGTATGGCGAATGAAGCAAGATGCATACGACAAGAACTGCATGAAACAGTCAGTGAAATTTGCTGCCAGTATAACGTTATGGGCTCGCATGATACCAGATGGTCCTTGAAGGATATGTATCGTTAACGAAAGGATTAATTCTGAGATATATTAAGAAATCTTTGAACATTTCATGATACCGTTGTTGGAAGACCTAGGTGGTGACGACTTTTTCCCAACATGATTTAGCACCTTCACACAGGTCAGTGTACACCAAGAACTGGCTTAGCCAGCACAAAATAAAATTAATTCCCCGGCCGGGTAATTCGCCGGTTTAAATTTCAATAGAGAATTTGTGTGGATTAATGAAGAAAAGACTACAAGACATTGCATCAAAAAACAATGTTGAGCTTCTTTCCAGCATAAAGTCGGCATAGGTCTGTTCATGTCTGGGCAGAAGACGTTGTGAGCCACATGTAGCTAGCTTGGCAAAGCGAGTTCGTGCTGTTATAAAATGTGAAGGCGATGTTACAAAATATTAAAGAATAACTATTTTATCTTTTTTAAAACACTTAAGCTTTACAATGCATTATTCGAATATTTTGAATCAGGTAAACATTTAATCTAATATTTTGGATTTTTTCCAAGTGCAAATAATTATTTTAATTTTTGTATTATTTCCTTTAATTTTTACGCTGAAAGATTCTACAAACTATGTAGATTGTTATAATATTAAGTTTTAGCCTGTATTAATTTTTGTATAAGCGATACATAAAAATTAAATTATAGATTGTTATAATATTAAGTTTTATCCTGCATTACTTTTTCTATAAGCGATACATAAAAACCCTTTTTCACAATTCCTTTTTTCTATTATTTTAATTTTTTCACTTGGAGATGTGTACAGATATATTTCTTCACTTTTTAACATGTGTATACAGTGAACAAATGTTTAAAAAGAGATTTGTCTCGGCGATTGTTTTTTACACCTGCACAATCTGCTAAAGTGAGGAATTTCCACGTCAAAATTGTGTGTATGTATTTTCCAAAATTTTGTCCGCGGTATAGAGTCGTTAGCCCCATTACAGGAAAAATGTATTGGAAAGGTTTGAAAAACAAGGTAACTGGTGAAAAAAGATTACTATGTAAGTCTAATTTTTAACCCTTTCCAACGCAGCTTAAACGTGTTTATAAATTGGGTTTGTCTGTCCGTCTGTCTGTTTCGGCGTCTATCTGGCCGTCTGGCCACTCTCTAACTCGCTTAAATATATTCGGATTGCCATGAAAATGATATATGTTATTGGGAATTACTATCGCATATTCGGTATTGAAAATGAAGTGTGTAATATTTATGATTCTTTTACAAGGACATTCAAAAGAATTTCGTTACATTACGGCCTATGGGGAAAAATCATTTGCGGAAGTTTATATTGTTATTTTACACTTTCAAACACATTGATATGTATATATATATATATATATATTTGAAGTGCCCTACAAGATAATAGAAGATGGCATAGATACTATTCATCGTTAATTAACCGCGACAATCCAAATGAATTATGTTACATTACGGTCTCTGGTGAAAAATCTTTTGCGGCGTATTTTATTCATGTTACGTTTTTTCAAAAATATTGAAATTGATACATATCTCCGAGGTTCACTGCAAGGTGCTTACTATAGAATCTGTTGTGCAAAGCTTTCATCGTTCATACACAAGGATACACAAAATAATCCGGTTACAATACTATCTATGAACAATGACTGCTGGGTGTGCGTTTTCCGTTGTGGTATGAGGTTAATTATTTAACATTATATTTTTGATATTACTTAGTGTGTACAAATTCTAATGTCATATACAGGGCTGCACAAAACATCTAAAGTAGATTTTCGTTTTATGATGGAAATTGATGAAGAGTTATTTTTAACTGTTTTATGCGTTTCCTATTTAAACTGAAATTCAGTATACTATGTATTATATGATAAATCTATAGATCATATAGGGGAGACTAGGGACGGTTGACCATACCATACGGAAAGCTTGACCCAACCATCAATTTTCATATTTAAAAGAATTTCAGAGTTTTATGAACAGGTGTCAACCCAAGCTACTGGAATGCTCAAACAGCAGTCTTCGTTTCATAGAGATAATCGAAATAAGTGTGGAAAAAATCAATTGTGAGGCGTTTTCAACCTAAAAGTTGTGTCTTTTAGAAATATTTTGTAAGGTTAATTTCAAATAAATATATAATAGAAATTTAAGTAGGTAGGTTTAAAGTAATTCAGAAATACCGAGCTTTCATTCCAGGCTTAAAGATTGTACAGTAAGTTAGGCTTAACACAACAATGTTCTATTCTTTAGAAAAGGTCTATGTAGGGAGGATTGATCCAGTCAAAGTGAGGGAGGGTTGACCAGATACTCAAGGCTTCCTTAATTAAGTGGTTTTGGAAATCTTTTTATTATACACTGTGCATAATGAAAAGTTAATGGTTATATATATAAAAGAATATAAATTTATTCTGTAAAGCTTCAGTGAAATGGTGTGATGGAAATGAAAATGTTTAAAACTGACTAAAGAAAGATGTGAAAAATTGCGAGAAAATTGGATAGGAACGTTTTTCCATTTAAATATTACTTACAATAGTTATATAAAAACAGTCGGAAATACTAGAAAGGGCTAGGAAGGATGAAAGCAGCAATCTTAACCTTTTCAGGGGTGGTGGTATGTTTATAAAACCACTAAATTTTAATTCCAAAACGTCATAATGGCACCAGAAATTTGCTAAACTCTTTTCCATTTAATATGTAGGTGAAATATAGCCTTTTTGCTTATTTCCAAATACATTTGTTCGTAAATTCCGGTGCCAGTTATTTATTTCAACATTTTAGTACTGAAAGTACTTTGCCCCTTAAAGGTTTAAATCATCTTAATGATAAGTTATGTGCTCATGCGGCTGCAAAAGAACATAGCATCGATCGAAAAATTTTAGGAATGTATGTAGACAAATTTCAACAGGGTGAATACAGTGATGTGAAGCCAAGAAACACCATGAAAATGGAACCTGTCTCTACCAGAATACTGCCTTAAATCTTAAAATTTCATTTTCTCTGCTGTACAATTATTCCTGCTCAGACAAAATCCTGTTTAACACTTTCAGATGTAAAGCACTTCCATTAATAAAATGTTGAAATGAATGATTGGCACCGGAATTTACGTACAAATTTAATTTCAAATAAGAAAAAGATATTTATCACGTATATAATAAACAGAAAAAATATATAATAAAATTATTGTGCAATTATCACGTTTGGGATTAAATTTAAGTGGTATATCTATGAAACCGCCGCCCTTGAAAGGGATAAAACAAAATTTTTCTCCTCTGACTTGCGATTGCGTCTCAACAGTTTTGTTTAGGCATCATATTTAAAAAAATATTTTTCATAATAAATAAAGCATGTAGCATAAAGTTATTTTGCTTTTTTTAACTCATTTTATTTCTCTTCACAAATATTGCAATATAAAACAAAGTGGGTCAAGACTCCCATATAGTAGGTCAACCCTCCCATATGTAGGGAGCCTAGACCCATTATTTTTTTACGATTAAAATCAAACATTTTTCAAATTTCTTATATGTTACACTTATGTAGCAATTTTATTTTGATAAGTGATTGTATAACGAATAAAATGATATATAAAACTTCATTCTACGTTCAGTTTTAAAAAAATAAAAAAATCTTTTCTTAAAAAGTCTTTCCGGCCAGTGCCGGAAGGAAGAGGTAGCTTTCTTATTCCTTATTTTAAAAAAGCCAACTTGTATTATTCAAACACACGAAGCTCAATTAAGTGGAAACCGAATGTAGGAGATTCAATATTAATTTTTATCAATACTAAATCATTATGAATGAGAATTTCGCGAAATTAGTCAGCTGTATCCAAGCTGCTTGTATTTAAAGTAACTTATATTTGGCTGCTAAATTCGGCGATTTCTTAAAGTGCCTGCCATTTTAAGACAACATGGTGGATGAGGCTAACCAGTGAACTTGGTCGAGACCTTAGTAATTGCTGTGCACATGCTCACTCACATCGGAATCGGTTGATATATACGAGTGCTGTAGCAGGCAAAAAATCAGATTTTTCAAAATGTCACCCGTTAGAAATTTAAACTGCTATATCTGAGCCATTTTTTAAGATAAAGACAAACAAAAAATGCTCCTGAATCCTTATATCAAGGTCAAATACTTAAGAAAGAAACCTTTTTCAATTTCTAAATTTTTTGCATCTCACTTTAAATATATTTTTTTTATTTAATGGCCGCCATTTTCAAACAAGATGGCTGATGAAGCTGGCCAGCGAACTTGGTCGAGATATTGATGTATACAATCCACATGCCTTCTTCCATCGAAATAGGGAAATACGTGTGGTATCGCGTGACAAATACAAGATCGTTTCAAAGTGTTAGCCATGATAGAAATTCAAAGTGCTATAATTCAACCACTTTTTAAGATATAAACAAAAGAACAAATTTTCAGAAACAAAAACTGCTCCAGAATCTTTGTATCAAGGCCAAACACATAAAAAAAATCTTTTTCATTTTCCAATTTTTTAATACCTCATTTTAAATTTAAAATTACATTTTTTTTAAAAATGGCAACCATTTTGAAACAAGATGGCGAATGAAGCTGGCCAACGAACTCGGTCGAGACATTGATATGTACTATGTACAGACCAAGTTACATTCAAAACGGTTTATAAATACGCCTGTTATCGCGTGACAAAAATCAGGTCGTTTTAAAATGTCAGCCACAATAGAAATTCAAAATGTTATAACTCAGCCATTTTTTTAGATATAGACGAAACAAAACCTGTTCCGGAATCTTTGTATTAAGGTCAAACACATACGAAAAAAACCTTTTTCATTTTCCAATTTTTCAGTATCTCCTTTTAAATTAATTTTTTTTTAAAATGACCGCCATTTTGAAACAAGACGGCGGATGAAGCTGGCCAACGAATTCGGTTGAGTTATTTGTATGTACTATGTACACACCAAGGTACATCCAAATCGGTTCATAAATACGTCTCTTATCACCTGGCAAAAATCAGGACGTTTCAAAATATCAGCCACACTAGAAATTCAAAATGCTATAACTCAGCCATTTTTTAAGATATAGACGAAACAAAAACTGCTCCTGAATCTTTTTATCAAGGTCAAACACATAAGAAAAAAACATTTTTTCAATTTTCAATTTTTTGGTACCACATTTCAAATTAAAATTTTTCTTAAAATTTTAAATGGCCGCCATTTTTAAACAAGATGGCGGATGAAGCTGGCCAACGAACTCGGTCGAGACATTGGTCTGTACTATGTATAAACGAAGTTACATCCAAATCGGTTCATAAATACGCCTTTTATCGCGTGACAAAATTCAGGACGTTTCAAAATGTCAGCTTCGCTAGAAATTCAAAATGCTATAACTCAGCCATTTTTTAAGATATAGACGAAACAAAAACTGCTACGGAGTCTTTGTATAATGGTCAAATACATAAGAAAAAAATATTTTTCCATTTTCAATTTTTTGGTACCACATTTCAAATTTTAAATTTTTTAAAAATTTTTAAATGGCCGCCATTTTGAAACAAAATAGTGGATGAAGCTGGGCAACAAACTCGGTCGAGACATTGGTATGTACTATGTACACACCGAATTACATCCAAATCGGTTCATAAATACGAGAGTTAGAGTGTGGCATAGGTCATATATATATATATATATATATATATATATATATATCAATTTTGAACGGAGGATGGTTTCGGGGTCTGGGGGTCATGATCGATGAAAATATACCAAAATTTTTTGAAATCGCTTTCCTCCGAACGGCTGCAATAGGTAGCTTTTTGTAAAGAAAGCTACCTAAAAGTGGGCCAAACCTCCCTAGTCTCCCCTACATAAAAATTCATATATTATTCCAACTATTAATTGTAATTCATGAAATTGTGTTCCGTATCTTACAGTTAATTTAAACACCCTTTTTACCTTATTAAACTGTGAAGTTTCATTACAGTATTTTGAATGTGTTGAAAAGTGTTCCGTAATGTTTCTATGTTTGCGGCATAATTTTCGTTTTTGTTTGTAATGTCATTAATTTTTTTGCATTCTGAGCATAAAAAAATTAGTTTCAATATCGTTGGTACATTCTTCTTCCATAGACATTTGAATAGTACAAAACGTCGAGATTACCTGCGCCGGTTTCTGTTTGGAAGTTTGCCGTGTTTGATTCATTGAATATCAACGTAAAAAATATATGCTTCAGCATCCACTTCATGAGAAAACAAGAACATATCGCCAAGCATAGATTATGAAACATTTCCCAACAAATACTACAATAAATAGAATACTACAGTCAATCAGAATACTACAATAAAATTTCATAGTTTAATAAGGTGAAAAAGGATGTCTAAATAAACGATTTGTATAACGCATAACACATTCTAAAGCACAATTTCAGCAATTCCCAATAAAAGTCGAAGAAGAATCTGAATGGTTTATGCAGCCCTGTATAGGAACTATAGATTTATCATATAATGCATAGTATGCTAAATTTAGTTCAGTTCAGAAACGCAAAGCAGTTCAAATTTCCCCATCAGAAATTACCTGCAACCCGTACATAGAATTTAGACACACTAAGTAATATGCAAAGAAAGCAGATTAAAAATGCGCACCACAACGGAAAACGCACTTCCAGCTATTATTGTTCATGGAGAGTAATCGAATTATTTTGTACGTCCACTGAACATGAAGGATTAATGACATATACACCATATTATAAATCAAAAATCTTGTAGTTCATTTCAGAGATAGTATGTATGAACTTCAATAAGTCTGAAATAGTGTAACATGAATAAAATACAATGCAAACGATTTTTACCCATAGACCGAAATATAACGAAATTCTTTTCAGCGTCCCTGTAAATGAACGATGACTGCTATCCATACCATATTCTATAGCAAGCTTCTTGAAGTGCACTTCAGATATATGTATAATTATCAATCTGTTTGAAATTGGTAAATATCATGAAAAACCAGCGCAAACGACTTTTCACATAGGTCATAATATAATGGAATTATTTTGAATATCCCTGTAAAGGAACTATAACAACTACACTTTTCATTTTCAATACCGAACATACCATGGTGAATATCAATTTCATGGCGATACTACAATATTTACGCGAGATAGAGCGCGGACAGAGAGACGGACAGACAGGCAGGCAAACAAAGAGACAGACAAGTCATAAACACTTTTCAACTACGTTGAAGTGTAATAAAAATAATGTTAATATTAGAATAAAACATGTTTCAGCTAAAGCAATTGTATTAGAAGTATACACATTAAAACAGGAAACGTAATATTTGCGTATACGGTCCTGTTTTAGGGTTCTGTACTTAAAAAGTAAAAACGGAACCATTATAAGATTACTCCTGTGTCGGTCTGTCACAGCCATTTTACTCGTAAACAATGGAACGTGGAAAGTTCAAATTGGGAGAAGTTATAAAGACTATTGACCCACATATTTCCAGATTATTAAGTATTCATTATAGTTAGCAAAAACGTACAGTGGCTAATTAAGCTATTTGAAAAAAAAAAAAAAAGTTTTCTTTCTATATCGTGTGAAAGCTTTCGTAATGCTGAATTCAAAGATACATTCCTTTTAATTTTAGGTATTGTATTTTAAAAGATATCGTTGAAAATGTAGAGCAAAAATATGTCCCCCACCCCATCTAATTCCGAATCTACGGAAACTAAAGTTATGAAAAAATTAGAGGTAGTAGACGCTAATTTAAACCTTGAAGGAAAATTGTAGCGATTACCCTAGGTCACATAGATTTTCAGAACTTCGCATTTTTCTGTTACACACAAATTTCGATTTACGGACATTCAGAAAAAGTGTTGAGCAGCGCTGGAGAAACTAATCGTAGCAGAAGCATAAAAGCATTGTTGATAATGATGTTCGAAAAAAATCGTGAGTAATTAGCCGAGATATTAACCCTTAAACATACGGTAATTTGGGCGTACATAATGACAGAGGCGGCGTTCTTTATGCCTAGTTAACAACTTTTAACGATATATATATATGTGTGTAATGTAATATCCAGTAATTGTATAAAAGCAATAAACGTCAAATTCTTAAAAACAGACTAATTTAAGGGGTCATAGGACTCTTAAAATTGGAAAAAAAGAAAAAAAAACCTTTTTCAACATTTGATGTCTTAAAATGTATATAATTTTAAAATACAATTTTTATTGGTGAGAAAGGTATAAGTGTATTCTTTCATTTCATGTATTTAAAGAATTGCAAGATGCAGAATTAGTATTTATAGGGGGCTCGAAAATGTTAGACATTTGTCGAGCAGAAAATTGGCATAGCAGATTACGCGCAGGTTTACAAAATAAATATTGCAACTAGTATGAAAATTTTGATGCCTACTTTTACTTCAGATTATAATAATTACTCTGAACTTAAATAAATTTATATTTTAAGCATTTTTATATTTTTAATTCTAAGTTGTATTTAGCTAATACAAAATTTTGAAAATTTCAACCGTACAATTACTTTTTTTTTTTTTTTTTTTTTAACAATAAAAAGGAAATTTTAGGATCAGTTTATACAGACTAACATGAAATATGTGTTTTGATTCATTTCATGAAAAAATATTCAGAAGTTTTTGAGAGAACCTGCGTGCCCAAAAACGTCATTTGGAGAAAAATGACTCCGAAGTTTCGGAAACGCCGCTTCAGCTATTGAGCGGGTATTATTATAAAAGCAACAACTTCTGTTCTAATGGGAATTTCAAGGGAAAAAAATATATCAAAATGTTCAGAAATAGGAGTTTAACATCTAAAAAAATTAAACTTCTAATATTTTGAAGCTTTACGAGTCCTGAGACCACTTAATTAGAATGAATGACATACTGTGATATTCAGGACTAGTTTGCATTTCGTGGATATCTCAATATGACGAGTGACTTTAAAAGTTAATTAAAAACCTATTTGGAAAAACACGGCACGGACCAAGGCGGCGTTGCAACTTTGCGATCTCCTTTCGAAGAGCACTTAGCACAATGCCAAATTTAAACTTTGAACAAAGGTGTTTTATTTTAGCTACACTGTAGAAATAAAGATTATAACTACGCTGAATTTCGTTTTATGAAATGCCAAATGAAGTTTAAATATGTATTGCGTTTATTGTCAGTACCGAATTAAGTTCATCATAAACAGATTAGGATAATATTAAAAAAAGAGGTATACAGAATAGCTATATTTGATATTATTTAGGTTCCATATCTCTTTGAACTTTCATGGTATATCCATTTACACTTTTCTAGTATATACAGCCACCCCAATCCTACGTTGTACAGTTTTTTACAAAGTCTTAGTATTCTTTTAGCAACGGTTTTTTTTGTAATACAATTACAAATTCATATATTTATTCTACGGAGCCCTCTGTGCGCGAATAGTACTCGCACTTTACCGTTTATATATAACTTATATTTAGTGAAATGCTATTCTGTTTTCTTATTACAACTTATATTTGGGAAATTTTATGTCTGAAATTTACATTTTTGTGTTATTATTGTAGTTATTAGATCATGTAATTTTTTTGGAATTTGTCCGATTGAATAATTTATTGACACTAAAATCCCTAATGAGAATATGTAAAAAATATTTGATTTCTCGAGTTCTTATGATAAGAATATTGAGGTACCCTCATATATTCAATATTCAAATGCAGGAATCAAACCTATTGTGATGAATGTTTCTACTTCTTTATTTTGTAATACAAACATACAGTATATTAAAGGAGTATTTTCGAAAGAGATCCAGAAATCTTAATTAATAAAATGGGCCGTATTTGTAAATGTTTTTTATCTCCGTAGCTGATTGTTATTTCTTAAAGCTCTAGATTCTGCGTCTCATATACCAGTTGTATTAACAGAATAAGACCTGCATATTAGATATTATTTGTAGATACATTTGCATTCTCAATCTGACATGAATACAACTTACTCCTTTTTTATTTTCAAGATGAGAAATATATGATTTTCGAAAATTTTCAGAATTGAAAAATTTATAAGTAAAGAAAAAAAGGAAAAAAAAAGCCTGATAAATTTTTATGACATATTTGGGAGTTGCAATACGGAATTTTAAATATTCCATACTGCTATCTCTTTTCCTTCATGAGATATAACTTTTCAAAAGCGACATTTTGAGTAAGTTGGATTAAAGTACTTATGTCAAAAAAGAGAAGTAAATGCAGATAAATCCACAAAATATACATGATTTAAGACTACCAATAATTGTGTACTAGGGTAAACTCTGTGGCTTTACGAACTGTGAAGGATCTGAGCAGAGAGTGTCCATCCCCGTCTTCTTGACCCTAGGCCCTGAGGTGCTATGCATCTTATGTTACGACAGGGTGGTCAGCCTAACGCGTGACTACCGGTGTTTAGTTCCCAAGCAAACTTGATACTCATTTTATCGACCACAAAGAGTTGAAAGGCTGACTGAACCTTCCCCAGCCGAAAGTCAAATTCTCGACCTGTAGTCCGGCGGTCAGATGCTCTGACCACTACGCCACTAGGCTTCTGAACTGTGTACGCATAAGATTTTTTTAATTTATTATTTACCTCGATTAGTTGCTCTACCAGTGGACAAGAGGTTCTGCTCTCAAAGCTGGCAGACGGAAAATGCTGGGTTCAAACCTAATCGCGCTCGTCGGTAAAATCGGAGTTTTCAATGATTTTCTTCTAACCTTGGATATCCTTTCGTAAATACGGGTTAGGTTCAATTAGAAAGACAACCATGGATGGCACTTTTCCTTCGGGCCTGTGTCCCTCGTGCAGAGGGACACAGGTTTTTTCATCAAATTATGGTAATTTTAGTAATATATAGTAATTTTTCATCAAATTATGAACATTGCGAAAGAGAGCACAATCGCAATTATTGCCTCGTTCCAATAAAAAAGATGTTTAAGCTAGTATTTTCGTGCAAATGCATTTAAACTTCTTTTCTGTATATTTTTCCACTTGATAGGTAATGTGCCTCAAAAATATGTAGTTTTCCACTTCTAAAATAAGTACCGCGGCAACAAAATAATTAATAATAACATTTGTCGGATTTCTGTGAAATGTACTTTAGCCATGTTTCGTAAGAACAAGTTTTTTACATATTTTACATATTTTTTTTTCACCAGATATTTCGTTAAATTATATTAAAGCAAATATTTTTTTTTAATAATCTACAATAATTGATTAAAAAAAAATACAAAAATGTAGGGCTTATTGATATGTTTATTATTATTAATGTAGCTTTTTTTAGAATATTTTTCAGGTAAAGAAAATGGTCGCATTAAATAAAAAAAATCACACAATATTACCAGAAGTTGAAATTTCCAAATAAAAATATTTAAATTTACGTTGTAATGCGATTCTCAAATAAACACAATTTAATGTTGGCATTTCCCCCCCCCCCCCCCCGAAAAAAACAACAAGCTCTCAACAGAATAAAAATAAACTTTTATAATCCAACAAACGCAGTTCATACATGTAAATTTTCTTCCAAAATTGCATTCTTAAATTTTTTGCTCAAAGAAAAAAAAATGTTCTTTTCATTATTATCCGATAGAATTTAAAAAGACTTTCTTCCCCTCCATGAAGGTATGTTTATTGCATGAGGGCTTTTCCTTCATCCAAAATATTTATAAAATAATTTCCTCATACTTCTGGTTTAACACCTGTGTTTAAATCTGTTTTCCTAAAATATACTTTAACAAAATATTGTAGCAGAGTATTAACATATTTTTTATTTGAATGCATTTGTTGAACGGGAAAAAAATGTTTAAAGGTTTTAAAGAAAGTTGTTGCTTAAACAGGTTTATCGAAAAATGCATTTATCACTGCCGGTTAAGCACATACATATTTTTTAAATATCTGTTTGAGCTTATTTACATTCTCAATTTCTTTGAAAAGTGATTTGCATTTATCCATATCTCTAGAAAAATATCCAAAAGAATTGTAAATATTTTCATTATCAATTAATGTAGTCACTGAAATTCAAAAAACAAATTATTTCTAAATTTCTTATATTTTTTTAAGTAATAATTTATTTCTTTTTTATAATATTCTAATATTAGTTAATTTAGAATCTAGTTTTAGAAATTTGCTGCAATGAACATGCTTTTTGCAAAGAGAATTAATTTGCGGAAAACTTTGAATGTTTAGATGCAGAAGGAAAATTCGTTTCTCACGATTCTACAGAATTTACCTGGGAATCGGAAAACAAATCTTACTTACTAAAGATTGTACATCTATAATGTCTTCATTTTTAGTAAGTTTAAAATGCAATGAGGTGTTAGCGTGATTTTTGAAATTGCGCCAAACATCAAATTATAGCACAGCGTATCATTAATATTCTGCCATCCTATCTATATTATAAAGGACAAACATATCTGTGCGTAACGCATACGTCATTTTGCGAATGGCAACACTTTGAAATTTGAAATAAAATTTTGGTTTTTCAATTTTCTCTATTGCAAATTTTTAAACTTTTAAACATCGCATATTTTAAATTTTTACACCGTTGTATAAGGGAAAAAAAATACTCTTTTAAATGCAATTTGTTTGAAAGTTGTATCTCAATTTACTTTTAAGATATTAATTTTCTTGTAGTTATTATTACTTTTTTTGTAATTGTGGCAACTGAAGTACGACAAACTTACTGAAAGTAAAGGTGAAATGAAAATAGTAGATTGCTGTATCTCTCTGTTGCTATTTGCTCATGAAAACTGAAAAAAAAAAAAAAAAGAAATTAAAATACGTGCTGTGCCAGGAATATCGTATGTTATAAAAACCGGTGAGTTTTGGCTTTATTTGGTTTTTATTTATCAATTAAATGATTTTTATTTTATTGAAATTTAACTTTACTAACGATACAATAATTTCTTTTTTCAAAAATGTATTTTAAAGAATATTTGTGTGACCTGAAATAATGCAATTTTATTAATCCTTGTATAATTACATTTTCCGAAATTTGAAAAAAATATAAATGAAGGACATTTGATAAAACATGGAGCTATTATAAACAAAAAAAATGAAGTCATATAAATCATTAGATACCCAAGATTGTATTGCCGAACTTCTTAAATGACGTCATTACTTTCTGCTGGGTTTGTGTATTATTCCGCTATAATTTTTGTCCAAAATTCTCTCTACCAATAAAATTTTATTTCTATTCTTTAAGACATGTTACTGTAATTTTATCAAAATAGCATAATTTGCATAATTTAATTTTTCATAATTTTATATAATCTATATATTTAAAACACAGGAATGTATTTTAGTCATCTGCCATGAGCTTTCTGCTGAACCAAATTTACTAATAAATTTTTTAACTGGAACCTGTTCATTTGTAGATGTGATCGCACTAGCGGCTTTTTTTTTTTTTTTTTTTTTTTTGTATCTCATTATTATATTTTAATTTTAAAAGTATTATATGAAACTTCTTCAAAATGGTGGTAAACAAATAGCTTTCATTATTGCAGAGAAGAGAGAAATAATGTGGTTTATTTATCTTTATTTATATGATTATCTGATAAAAATTCAAAATTGTTGATAAAAATTGCTGTATAGAGTTTGATGGCGCAAAATGGCATTAGGAACATAATACTTTGAACGGTAAATTACGTTACTGCTTATGAAAACTATGAATTTTCCTGATTAAGTTTCCACATTTTTTTCCCCCTTCTGTATATGTAATAAGTTTCAAACACCAGGTGAAATGCTTAAGTAAGTGAAAGTGGCATCATATTTAAAAGAAAACGATGATTTTCTTAGATAAAATTAAACTTTTTAACACAAATGCGTCAAAAAACATAAATTATGGCACTTTTTACTCTCCGGTACTGAGATTAGAATCTCGAGTTAAGAGTGAGACTGTTCACATGCAAAGATTTTGTCTACCATCGTGACTTCACGTTTTGAGTTAAAATGATTTTAAAAATGATCCAATTAAAATACCAATTTTTTAAAAAGATTGATTGCGGGTTGAGAGGTTAATTTTAAATTTATCTCTATCGCGTGGAGCTCGGTTAAGAAATATTAATCCGTTTGCCCTTAAAACAACATAAAGAGTTCATCATTTTCTTACTACTAATATTCCGTAAACAAAAATGAAACTTCCTCTGTGATTAAATAAATAAAATAATACAAATAAAACACAAATTTCACAGACATGTAATTGAACTACGCGCTGAAAGATCTGAAATTATCAGAAAATATAAGGAGGACATAAGCAGCAAAATCTTGGGCTAATATTTCTTAGCATGCGGCAAATACGAAAAAATCGCTTTTGATAAATTTCAAAAGTTTATTTGATTGTATAATTCATATTTTTCATATGAAAAATTATTTTTTATTTTTAGTGGGCAATCTAAAAAATATATTGCATGTAAAAGAATGTTACTTTTCAATTAAAAAGAAATGGTTTTCACTTATATTCTGTGACCCGGGAAGCCCGGGTACTATCTCCTAGTTAGAATAAAAGGAATATATTCATGGCTTTCGTGGGCTCTTCATTGAAATTTTTAAATCCAATAGAGACTTTAAATCTGAACTACTTGCAGATTTTATTTATTCGCCAGATTAGCCATTTTGTATTAAACGAAAAAAAAAGTAAAAAATATGACAAAGAATTATTCTTTTTTTTTTTTTTTTTTTTTTTTTTTTTAATGTGTCATATGCGTCAGTGCTTCATGATCAAACACAATAGTTTTGAAAAGAAAAAGTACCTGCAACACGTTTCATAACAAAAGATTATGAACGTGGAATGACCTTTTATTTTCAAAATTTGCTTTTTCAATTATTATCATAAGTGATTAAAAGGCATTGTTAAAATATTTTTCTGCTTTCATATTCATTTTAAGGTACTTTCGTAATTATATAAATACGTAGCACCTATAATCGTTGTCTGGTCTCTCCGTTGTCCGTATATAGCAGCGCAAAATCTACTCAACCGAACGGTTTGAAATTTAATGCATGTAATCGTTGAAGAATTTTGTCAAGCGATTTCAAATTTTATGAAAATCGAATCAAAACTTAAAAGATATTAATAAAAGTTTTCTTCATTATATTAAATCCTAGAACACGCAATTAATTGAATGATATCCCATGATAAGTAATGATTCTTGGTTGACATGATGATTACGTCATATTTAAGAAGGAGTCATATTATCTCCTTATTACTAAATCTAATATATATAATCGCAATAAATTTTAGATTCATGCATTTTTGCATAAGAGTGCGACGTACAATTTCCGATTTGTTTTTATAAGTTAATTGGTATTTTATTATGTGTTTATTTTCTTTGACGATTTCACAGTTATAGAGATATTTATATTTTGTAATAATGTTCATTTGTGTTTTAAAAAATGGTAGTAATATTTCTTCGCTTCACACATGCATTTTTCTGAGATATTGGACTGTATTATGTTGTGAAATGTTCATTTTGAATAAAGTTATAATAATTTATTTTTAAGGGCGTAGCTAAATTTATTCCTTCCGAACACTGCTTATGCGACATTTGATATCATTAAAATTATTTCAACTTCATGAAACTAATGTGTACCATTTCAAATGAAAATCAAATTTCAAAGTAATTGCTTTAAAGGCGCAAAGGCCAACATAGTGAAAAAGATTCCAAGCCGGGACTCGAACTTGGGCCATCAGTATAGCGCACTGATGTTCTAGTGAATAAATCACTTGGAACGATACCCTGCAAGGAAAATTTCTCACTATTATATGTTGGCAAAGCTACAAACGCAGCACAAGGTAGAATATTTACCGTGAGCCACCGACTTGGTATCAAACACGGAAATTGTATGCAAGGCGAATGTTTCCCTCTGGAATAATTTCCATGTATTAATATAGTTTCTATCAATGCTGGATTTAATTATGTTCCGTGTTTGCCCCAGGTCGGTGGCTTACGTTAAATATTCCATCTTGTGCTGCGTTTGTAGCCTTGCCAACATATAATAGTGATAAATTTTCCTTGCTGGGTATCGTTCCAAGAGGTTTAGTCGGTAGAACGTCAGTGCGCTATAATGATGGCCCTGGTTCGAGTCCCGGCTTGGAATCTTTTTCACTATGTTGGCTTTTGCGCCTTTTAAGCAATTACTTTGAAATTTGATTTTCATTTAAAATATTGTATGCAAGGCGAATGTTTCCCTGTGGAATAATTTCCATGTATTAATATACTAATGTATAAGTTTGGAATATATAAAATCGTTTAAAGATGATGGCAGCGTATCGCCAATTAAATTACAATAATCTTTTTAGATTTATGTGGTAAAATTACTAATTTATTTAAAAATCTGAATCCTCATTACATCAGACTAACTTTTAACAAAATATCCATGAAAAATATAATAATCTCATCATAAACTAGTTTAGAACGAGAAAATGACTTGCAATTTCCCCTCTGACCTGTGTGCACTGCTTCTTGGTATCGATGGTTCTGAAACAATAAAAAAATGATTTTAATTTTTTTTAATTAAATTTAGAAAATTGGCATATATAAAAATTATATGATAATCTTTAATTAATATTAATATGTAAAATTATATTATAATTTTTTAATTAAATTTAAAGAGGAATATTAGGGGTGTAATACAAAAGATTTTCATAAATCTAGCTTAAAAAAATCATATAAGAACAATAGAAAAAAGAAGTCATGCACAAGCATAGATTACTAACCACTTTCAAACACGTTCAGAATACTTTATAACAACGTCTCGGTTTAATAAAGTTAAACATATTATCGAAAAATAAAATTTAACAAGCGCCAGATACATTGAAAACCCATTTTCAGCAATTGCCATCTACATTCAAAAATATTTTTGAATTATTTTGTGCAGCTCTGTAAACGATCAGGTGATTCATATGTACAGTTGAATCTTGTTACAACGTGCATAATTTAGTGAATATAATTTTGATAGCCAAGAAAAATCCAATTATCCTATCATTATAAAAATATATACTTTAGCAATTTTTTCAATATAGCGAATTTAATCAACGCTCTCCATATGCGCTGTAAAGTGATTTTACTCTATGCTGTAGTATGCTGAAATTTAGTTCATTTGTAAAACGCATAACGCATTTGAAATTTTCCTTTTAGCATTCTCCATAAACAAACATAATTTTTCTCGAATTATTTTTTTGTGCTCTCTTTATGAAATACACTATTTAGACACACCAAGTTCTATGCAAAAAATTAATTAAATATGAAATCTCAACCATAAATTCAGCTGATGGAAAACTGATTGAGGAAAGCATTATAAAAATCATCCGAATATTTTTAAAAATATTATGCTGCATGTAGAATCAATTTGTAATATAGTGTAATACAGTGTAATGTAAATACAGTGGTTCTTTTAAAGAACCTCTATCTATGTTATCTGTTAATCTATTTTCGTCCGAAAATTCGTATGCTAAATCATCATTACTAATTAAAATTTCCATACAATAATTACAAGTGATGTTTTTGCAAATTTGAAAAGCAGCACAGCCTGTATACTGTAATGACATGCATGATTGGCACAGTTTTTTTTTTTTTTTATCAAGTGGTTTTAATATACCTATTTCAAGATATTTAAATGAGTCTAAAATTATTGACGAATTGTATTTATTATCTAACTCTTTAAATGAATATTTTTGTTTACTATTAAAGAGTGAATTTTGACTTTTTTTTTTTTTTCCTCACTTTCAAACAACTACTCTGGTGAGATATAATAAATACTGCCCCAATAACTGTCTGTAAAGACTAAATATTTCTTTTAACAGATCTGCATTTAAAATTTCCAGATGAATACATAACTAATATTTAAATCCTTTAGAGCAAAATGTTGTTAAACAATGCGGTCTACTGCAAGTTAGTTGGAAAACATCAAAGATTGTAAATAAATAAATTTAATAAAATAAAAATAATTAAACAATAAATTTGAAATGTTAAATCAGAACTTGCCTTGAGAGATATGTTAATCCTAAGATTATTCTTTGAACACAATTTAATAATAATTAGTTGCTCCTTAAGAATTGTAAAAGAATATCAGGGAATTTCTTAAAATATTTTTCCAAATATTGCTTCAACTGTTTAATATTTTGAAGTTTTGAATTTATTACTTCAACTTCGTATGTAGAAATACTTCGAACTACGAAGGAACCTGTATATTTAGATTGGGTCGCTTGAGTGTCATTTCATTAAATATGCAGGGAAATACATCACCAGTCAGCAACGGATTTTTCCTTGTTATATTATATCACTCACACTCTTTTTAGCCTTCCGTTTATCTTTAAATAAAATAATGCGGTTATCAAAATGCCTGTATTCTAGCATTTTCCGTAAAATGAAACTCGTAGATATGCGAAATCTTGAGAGCCATATTTCTTTCGTTCCTCATCATTTGGAAAACGAAAACGTGAAAATAAGATGTATTCTAATAAGAATTATATCCAGGAACGGAACATATAAAAGGCATTGTCTTTCTTTAAAAAATATGTACACTGTTAAAATTTTGCAGCATTCTGGCAGGTCATTCGACCGTTTTTTGAATAAAAAATGGTTTCATAACCATAATTTAACTATATTCTGACCATAAAATGGCCAATAATATGGTCAGAATAGTGTTAAAATTACGGTTGTGTAACCGTTTTCGAAAAAGAAAACGGTCAAATGACTTGCCAGAATGCTGCAAATTTTTAACAGTGTAATAAATTTTAATAAACAATATATAAATCACGTACAAAGTTTTCTACGATAATTAAAATTTGTAATACTATCAACGGAACGTTGAAGAACAGTCGGACTGGCACCTGTCACTTTGTGTTTCATTCGTTTCAATTCATCCGCCATCGACTGGTCACGTGACCTGCGTAAGTTAGTTTAGCGATTTGGCCGTGTATTCAGGGGGCTGTGCCCATTCGAAAAATGACGCCAGCCTTACGTCCGGACACATATGTCCTTTATAATATAGATACATACTACCTAATTTTGACGTCACCATTGAATTCTCCTCTAAATTTACCTTCAGATATCATCAGGTTTCTTTAGGCGTTATGAAGATTTAAAAGTTTGAATTTCTAATGTTAAAATAATTTTAAATATTTGAAAAACAGATGAACTACATTTAGTGTTCTAAACTGAAATAAAATATTTGACAGAATGAGCTGTAATTTTGGATTCGCCTATTTGCAGCCTATAGAAAATAAATTTGTAAGCATATATGTTTTTTTAATTGCCGGAATTTCCAAACATCTTCTCTCACACTAAAATTTCATGATTGTATAAAGTCCGAGTCAAATTTATACGTGCAATATGCGCTAAATAAGAAATTTGACTGATTATGCAATTTTTTTTTTTAATTTTTAGAAAACATATACTACATTTTTTAATCACATGTAGTCGTGAAATCTTAGGTAACCAACTGATATAAATCCTTTCCCATTTCAAATGACGAAAATAAATAACATATGAACGAGCTGCAGGTTTTCTGCTCTTTTTAAGTAACCCAATGCCAGAAACGTCGATTTCAAATATAATTTAAAACTCTATACTGAAACTTTGTGAATGGATCAAAAATAAAGGCAACATATAAAAAGAACTGTGAAAGGAAAACTTTGAAAGCTAGTTTTCTCCCCTTCTGTGAATTTCTTTTATATTAAAAGAAAAGTACTTTGTAAAATCTTTTGTATCCGCGACTTTTAACTCCAGAAAAAGAAAGACTACTTAAAGCACCGTAAGTATAAAAACATTTAAGAATAATTGCAACGTATTCTTTTCAAATGCATGCTCTTTTTTAGATAAGAATAAAAATTCTTTTAAAAAGCATACAATTTATTTCTTTATTTATTTTTTTTTTTTATTATCATCGGATTTTAAAGGATATGATATCTTCACGATAAATATTTATCTCTAAGTAAACTTTAATAAAAATAATAAGTTTTGTGAATTGAAGATCCAACTAAACTACCGTCTATAGTAGTTATATAATTCGTAGATTACTTGTTCATTTTTCTTAGAAAATTTTGACACATAATTAATTATGAAATTAGTTTATTTTTATCTCAAAATATCATATAAATGTGTGAAATCACTGATACATAAATTCCAAATTCAAAAATTTTTGCATTGGCCATAAATAAAATACTTAAATGTTACTTTACTTATTTCTGTCTATAAAAATTTATAATGATAAATTAGAACAAATAATGTTTAAAAGGTGATCCAGCAAGTAGTTGATCAAATGAGGCCCATGCTATGAAGTTTTTATTGCATTTTCTTCCTTTTAAGTTTTAGAAGTAAACTAACATGATTACTACAACCCTTAATGAATATCCTATAATGGACAAAAATGAAATCTGCTGAAATTGAATAGCAACAAAATGATAAGTAAATAGTTTCTAGTAAATAGTTATAGCCATTTTTTCAGTAATTGATCAATCGAACAAGTCAGTCGAAAATTTGAAAATTAATCTTTAAAATATCATTCTTAAGCTGTGATTAACAATAATTCATTTAAAAGTATTATTTGAAATAAGCGAGATGGAAGTGGGTTATTTTAACTTACCGTAATTTCCTCCAACTAATTAAAAACTAAATTTTTTACTTTTCTATTTAAAAAAAATAATAATAATCATAAAATGGCTTTTCTTATACAGCAGACAGCTGACAGCAATGTGTCAAAAGGTGCTCCAACATTCTAACAAAAATATCATGGCTAGTGCTACGTGTAAAACTCATTTCCGCCTGAAATGGCGCAATTTTTAAAAACTTGATCAACTTCTGGAAAGGTATCAACTACTGTCTGGGTCACCCTATTTGTAAAAGTTTAATGAAAATATAAAGGGAATAATAAACATTTCTTTCATATTTTAGTGTATGTGTTTTACAAGAGAAGTTTTATAACGTATTGCTGTCACGTTTTAATAGATAGAATAAATCTCTATAAAGAAAATCATAAATTTTCTTAAAACCTGAGCAAAATCCAATAGGAGTGTTCAAAGGTACACTTTAAAAAAAAGCAGATGTTCCTTAATTTACGAAATTGTACTATAATCACGAACAAAAATGTACAATAACCTCTTCCGATTTACCCACGATTCCGAAAAGCATTTCCTTTATCTTTAGAAACATCACAATAGAATTAATTTTGAAATTGAAAGAATAATTTATAAAAACAAATTTTCATTAGCTGCCCATAATTTCCGGAAGCATTTTCGAGTAGATTTTGCAATGCATTAATCAGTTCTGTCTATCCGGAAAATCTGTTTTTCGGATGCTATGAGGTCTCATATAAATATTTTCACCTTCAGCAAGCATGTTTAACTGAAAAACATATATAATTAACAGAATTAACGTTAATAATAAAATTAACACCTTTCTGTTACAGTTGCATGCACAATTTCAATAATGTCTCTGAAAATGTTTATTTGAGGTCTGATAACATCCGAAAAAACGATTTTCCGGGTAGAAAGAACTGATTAATGCATTGTAAAAGTTACTCGAAAACGTTACCGGAAATTTTTGGCAGCAAATAAAAATTAATTTTTATAAAAATTTATATTTTTTCTTTTAATTTCGAAAAAAAAAAAATTCTGTGGTTTCTAAAGAATAAAGGAACGCTTTTCGGGATATTGAGTATCTTGTAAGCGGTTATCGAAAACTTTATTTCGTGATTATAGTACAATTTCGTTGCTTAAGAGCCAATATTTTTAAATTCAGACAAAAAAGGTCATATTTTGATAGTTGTTTTTTTTTATTATTTGCTTGATATTTTTTTATGTTGAAGTAGATCACATTTAATGGATAATATGCAATTTTTAGCCCTGAAAGAATTTTCCCTTCCCTGTAGAAAATGCCAAAGTTCAAGGTTGTGACCGTCATTTTTTATGAAAAGTGAAATGCGAGTATGTTTGCCATGCTAAAGCTTGGGAAAGCAACGACATCCCAAAATTCTTTTGTGATGAAATATTAGTATAACACTACCTGCTTAGTAAACTGTATTCGTTTCCATGGAGCATTGTTATTTTACATTGTTATGTTGCCTCAAAATGCAATAAAAATGACGTTTTTGCCCGTTTTCCGCTCGTATTTTATTATTTAAGCAATAGTACCACAAACTTTTTCTTATAGAATATCGAAGTGTAGTGCTAGGACAATCTAAATAATATAAAATTTTACCGGGATATTGCTGCTGTTAGCAGAAATAGTCTGTTAAATATTCAAAAATTTCAAAATTGGCAACATTTCAATTAGTCTTTTCTCAAAAAAGCGTCACGGTTCAATAAAAAAAAAAAAAATTATCACGTATTAGTTGAAAATATGTACAAACACATGGAAAAAAAAAAGTGGGGGCTCGTCATATTTTTAGGAAAAAAATAACAAAATTTACAAACATTCACAGTCAAAATATCCCGTTTAAATTTCCCTTTTTTCCATTTAGAACAAGGAAGTGAAAATAAAAGGTATATTTCATTTTCTCATAGGGGAAAAACAAGAGAAACAGGATGTTTCGTTTTCTGATAGAGAAAAAGTATGATAAATGACAGTCTTTTTTGTGACTTTTGACATTTTTTTTCTAAAAATATGACGAGGCCCCACTTTTTTTTCTTTTCCATGTGTTTGTACATACTTCCAACTACTACATGATATATTTTGTTTTATTGAACCGTGACGCTGTTTTGAGAAAAGACTAATTGAAATGCTGCCTATTTTGAAATTTTTGAATATTTAACAGACTATTCCTGCTAACAGCAGCAATATTCCGCTAAAGTTTTATATTATTTAGCTTGTCCTAGTAGTACACTTTGATATTCTATAAGAAAAAGTTTGGGGTGCTATTGCTTAAATAAGTAAATACGTGCGAAAAACGGACAAAAGCGTCATTTTCATTGCATTTTGAGGCAACATAATAATGTAAAATAACAATGCCCCATGGAAACGGATACAGTTTACTAAGCAAGTAGTGCTATACTAACCTATCACCACAAAAGAATTTTGGGATGTCGTTGCTTTCCCAAGCTTTAGCTCTGCAAATATACTCGCATTTCACTTTTCATGAAAAATGGCGGTCACAACCTTGAACTTTGACTTTTTCTACAGTGAAGGGGAAAAATTCAGTGCTTCAAAATTGTACATTATTCATTAAAGGTGATCTACTTCCACATAAAAAAATATCAAGCAAATCAAAAAATACAACTGTCGCACTTTGTCTGATTTTCAAAATAATGCCTCTTAAGGAACATCTGTCTTTTTTACAGTGAATAGTAATTTATCGCAGTGTGGGAAAGCTTATCTGGCCTAGTCTAATCATTCTTTTAAATTCAGACTAAAAAGCACATGTTTTGAGTTCTCAATAAAAGATCTCATAAATGGAACATTAGAAATCATGGCTGGCATAGTATCCACACATTTAATTTACATTTTCTTAAAACCATCTTTATATACACTTTTCATAATTGATATACTTTGATAAAACTTTTCATACTTCTTAGGAGAATTTTGCATGAAAACACAAAAAAGCAAAATTCTGCGTCAAGCATAGATTATGAAACACTTTCCAACATACTGAGAATACAGCAGCAAAACTTCACCGATTAATCCGTGAATGATTATATCGGAGTAAATAACTTTAAAAAACCGTAAAACGTCTGATAACCAAATTTTAGACGTCACTATCTATACTCCCGAAAGTATCTGAATTGTTTTGTGGAACCCTGTACATGAGGTTTAGATCTGTATTTACAATACACAGTATAATGAAATTTATGAAATGTATAATAAACGTACCGGGTGTCCCAAAAATGACTGATGGATTTTAAAATTCAATAACTTGCAACGAGTAAAACATATTAAAACAATTCTTGCGGGAGTGTTATATAAGATGTCAGGAGTTTTTATGCTGTGATTCTCAGTTTTAGTTACAAATAGCATCGATAGATGGCGCTGCAAGCAACAACCGCTATATCCAGGCTCGATTTTTCGACTCCTCTCTTCTACCATGCGAAAAAAGGAGATTAAAATGTACTGAATGGATCGCGAAGTACCAAAAATCGGGTCTGGACTGAGCGCTTATTGCTTCCAGCGCCATCTATTATTTGAAATTCGAACTAAAATCAAGAATCACAGTACGAAAACTCCTGGCATCGTACATAAACCTCCTGCAAGAACTTTTTTAATATTTGTCACAGTTTGGATGTTATTGAATTTTAAAATCCATCAGTTCTTTTTGAGACAGCCGGTATATGTAATGTATAATA
The DNA here is from genome assembly GCA_963932465.1 of Maratus speciosus. Taxonomy (NCBI): domain Eukaryota; kingdom Metazoa; phylum Arthropoda; class Arachnida; order Araneae; family Salticidae; genus Maratus; species Maratus speciosus. The sequence goes on along the minus strand of OZ010795.1, from coordinate 520,201,233 downwards.
AATGAATAATGTATTTAGGAAATGTAAAAAATCTGTGGAAACGTGCCCTTCAGAAGGATTCGTGAAAGGAAATGTACTCGAAATCTTTTGTTCAGATATATTATCTATAGAATTTATACGCACCAAGTAATATACAAAAAAATATTTACATTCACAAACCCATACCACAACTGAAAAGTACTTACAGCAAGTATATTTCATGTACTGTAACTGAATTATTATCTGCTTTTCTGTAAATGGACAATAATTGTTATGCACAATATATTCTACAGAATTCATCTTGTATTGCACTTCAGTGATACATGTCAATTTCAAAGTGTCTGAAGCAGTGTAACACCATTAAACTACATTAAAAATTAATTTCTCACATATACCATAATGTAATACCGTAATGAATTATTTCAAATACAATACATGTGAACGAACAATAAATGCTTCACGCTTCAGATCTAATACTGAATATCTTACTAAAAATCTTAATAACACACATATCAATAATCGAAGTACGAGTATATTTACAATAGTTGGAGAACGGCCAGAAAGATAGGTGCCAGACAAACTGAAGTCATAAGCATTTTTCAACTAGAAAAAGAAAAATTATTGTGAGGGAAGGAACTTCATATTGGGATGAAAACTCTACCTGATAGTATTTAGATACTCGAGGAGATCATTTCTAACATTTACTTTGAAAAAGCGTACAAATACCTATCTTCTAACACTTCTTAAATTGAAAGAAATACGATGATTATTTCAAGAAATTCAATTTCTATTAACGATAAAAGTTGAAGGAGAGCGTTCAATTCTTTAAGTCAGGATTAGAATATTTTATTTCAATTCAGCACATTTCAGATATTACAAAAATTCAGAAGCAAAAACGAAATTTTGTGTTTTGAAGCACAATAAACACTCTAATAATTAAAACTTTTCTATTTATTTCTGATAAAAACTATTTATACTTAAATAAAATTTTCACTTTTAGAATAAATATGTTATATTTCTCGAATTGAAGCTATCATACACGATTTCATGATTATTTCAAATAAAATTACGATAAATGTTCAATCATTTGGAAAACCAATCATTATGGAGCCTTACATTACAGCATCCGAGTTTACATTCACATTAAAAAGAGAAATATTTAAAAGCTTTTTTCCACTGAGACACGTGGTCATGGCTCCTCGCAGATGACCAAGAAGCCCGAAACACGCATGGGGAATGTAAAATATTCCAAATAACGAGATATATAAGTGCATTTTGTCAGAATTGCCACCCTATAACTTTATTTCGGGAATGTTCTACAACCATAAGAAGCATTTTTTATGCAATATTATGGTTATAATTTAGAATTGGTAAATATTATAAGAACTCTAAATAATTATATGCATTCTAACCCAGTGGCCGAATGCTTAATAGTGTTCTGAATGCCCGTTCTTGGGTTCTGCATACCAACAATAAATATATTTCCAATCTTTATCTTATCAAGAAAACATTTTAATTCGAAGCAAAGAATATCACTTTTAATCTATCTTCTTATATTTACTTTTTGTCTCTCTTTTTACCCAGATTATTTTAACAGTAATTTATCAAATTTTGCTGTCCAAATAGAGAAATACATGTTTCAACTTACCATAAGATATTAAAATCACTCTACATGATAAATAATTTTAAAGGAAATAAACTCTTTGATGTATAACCATAAATCTAGCCATTTTATTATGCATAATTATGATTTTAATTTAAAATTGCTAAATATTGTAAAAACCCTAAACAATTTGTATTCTAATCCAGTGGCCGCATAGTTAGGAATATTCAGAATATCATTCATCTGTTCTGCATATCAGGTACATACATATATATTTTGTTTAATCAAAAAACATTTTAAAGTGGTATCAGAATTTACCACCTTTAATTCATCCTCATATATTAACTTTTTTCCCTCTCTTATCACGCAGAACATTTAAACAGTGATTTATCAAAATTTGCTGTCAAAATGGATTATATATATATATATATCTCGACCCATCATAAGATTTTAAAATCACTCTACATCTACATGATGAAATATTCAAAGGAAATTAACTCTCCCCATCGCCCTACAAGACCTTCGGAACCATTAATCAAATGCCACGTAATCAAATTCATGTTTTGGGTGCATTAATAAATCAGCTGTTTTATACATACGTTAAATATTACTGTTATTCCCACTGAATTAATGTAAAATTTAGATTACACTAGTCAGCAGCAAAAATGCTTCTTACACAAAAATAGTTTCTGTATAATTTTCTATATAATTATTACATTACAGTTTTCTATATAACTTGGTCCTGAGAAAAACGAATATGACATTGAAACTACTGAGTTAGGTAAGTGTCATGAAAAATGTTAAAATTTCATCGAAAAACTGTGGATTTTTATATAATTTAGTATGATACTATTATAAGATAACATATATTATGTTTTATAACTGTAACATAATTATAATAACCTGTCATTTAACGGATTAAAAATAATGCTAATTTTAACTGTATCTTGTTTTCATACCGTATACGTTTTTACTAAACAAGTACATATACCAATAATACTATATCTTACAAAATTAAAGCTAATAACAAAATTCTATGGTCATATTTGTTTTATCGACCCTAAATTGGTAAAGACTGACAAAAGAATACAAACTGGGAAGCCTGATTTACAGATATTTCCGAAAATAAAACTTATATTATAAAATATTTACGTGTTAAGGAACACAAATTTTCACTTCACTTCATTTTCAGTATATTAATATTATTCATAATTTATACATTTTGATGCATTCAGTTATGTATTATTTATATCTTAAGTTTAATTTCCTTTACTTTTATTTATTATTCTGAATCAATACTTTTTTCATTTTGATACATTTATTTCAAATTTGAAGTTTACCTTGAATTCTTAAAATCTTTTTTTACATTTAACACTAATTTATAAGTTATAAATGGTTTCGTATGAATGATATTTAATGCATTTAATTTGAAATGATTTTTTTCCTTGACATTCTAAAATAATTTTTATGAAATAGAGTCAACGAGAAAATTAAACACTTCACTTCACATTCTAAAAAAAAAAAAAAAAACCTGATGTCATTTAAACGAGGAAAATGCAATAAACCACGAACGAAAATATTCAATAACCTCTTCCGAATTGCACATGATTCCAAAAAGCGTTCTTTACAATTAGAAACCTCAGAAACTAATATACTTTCGAGATTTTAAAAGTGTTCATTAGAGAAAAATCCTTCTGTTCTTGCAACTGATTTCTGAAAACTTTTCCGAGTAGTTCTTGTAGTGTATTAATCAGTTTTCTACATCCAGAATCTCGATTCTTCTCATGCAATTCAATGTCAAGAAAAAATAAGCTTCATTAGAAATAAAGGTGTAAATTAACTCATATTTTATAATAGCACATGTTATGAGCTCGCAAACATACGTATAATGACCCACGCAAATATCGAGGAATGTTTTAGGTCAATTTGGAAAACATGAATACTTACATTCCATCAACGCAGTGTCCAGAAAGTTAGTATTCGCTTGTCAGTTCAATCAAATTTCGTTAACTATGATTCAACGACGAAGTTATTTAGTGACTTTGCTATGCAAACGTAGCATAATAATTCACCGATGTCCATGTTTGCAATAAAACTTATTTTGGTGAACCGATGTAACCTCGCACTTTATCATTTGTATTTTATTTGAAAAAATTGCGTGGTGGAGATATCAATTCTTTAGTCAATTTTTGTGTAAAAAGAACGGGAGATTCTGGCTTTGAGCAATTAATGTAGTCTTGATAGCATAGACTGTATACATAATTCCTTTATTTAAAAGGATGTGCATGGCAACAAATGGGAGTAGAGATCACAAAATTTTTAATGCAAAGAATTTGTTTTATTAGAATATTTTTAAGATATAGTTACAATATATATATGTATATATATATATATATTTCTTTCTTTTCCAAAATGCATTTGCAAATAGTATACATTTGTTAAAGATTATTTTTATTTTATATTACTTTTTGAAATTTAAATGTTGGAAATTTTAGCTGGTTTCTAAATAGAAATTTCTGAAAATAAAAGTTTTCAAGAGAGTTTCTTAAGTACAACTTTCAAAAAACTAATTTGTGTTTGTATTTTTTGATGCATTAAATTCTCTAGAATATCTTTTCAAAACATTTTTTTTGTTTCGTCCAATATTGAAATTTTGATAACAGGTTTAACGAACCGTTGTCACGCTGTGAAAAAAGACTGATCAAATACATCAAACGCAATCTTCTTTACACAATTTATTATTATTGTCATTATTATTATTATTATTATTATTATTATTATTATTATTATTATTATTATTATTCGGTTTATGTTCCCGCACTTAAATCGTTCAAGCTATCTACCTTTTTTATTACTATTAAACTAAACATTTTTATTCAGAGAAAAACCATCAAAAAATAAATAATAATATAATATCACTGATATTTTATGCTTTTTTTAGTTAAAATTTTAATCATAAACTTTTTGATAACATGTGCTAGTTCATGATTTGTTTTAATAATGACTTTTCTAATGGAACTGCACTTTTAGTTCGTTGTTTTTTTTTTATACCCCAGTAAAAAATGCTTTTAATCTAATACACCTAAAGTAACGCATATCACATTGGATTACTAAATTTTCTTTTAAAATATTATCATTCCTTATTGAATATTTCAATATCTTAACTATTTTCAAAACACCTAGTTGCAAAATTGATTATGCTTAATATTGTTAGATTCGATTTCGAATTAATTATGCACATCAAATTTCTAGCATCGGAAAAACTTTTCATAACAATGATTTCTTTTTCAAACACTTGTTATTTTGTAGAAATTCATCGTTAATTTTTTAACATCATTAATTTTCTTATTTTATGATTTTTTGAATAGCTATTTAATGGATTTCTTTGATAAATTATATAAGGATTTATACATCGTAGGCTGCAATCATTTCTGCAAAAATTCTTCGTTGACAAATTTAAAAGAAAACAAAAAATATCAAAACAAATATTTTTTTGCATCTGTATGGTTCATTCATTTTAATATTTTATAACATATACTTGCATGTGTCAGTCGGCAAGACCACGTATTTATACATGGAGGTTCAAAACTCCTTAGAGGAACTTTAAGAGAAGGCTAGGTATATAATAGCGGGCAACGTTATAAAATGTGAAACTGAGGCCATAATTCATTTTTTGAGAAAAATATAGATCACTTTACTTCGATCGAACTCCCGATTCGTATTCATAATTTTAGATATAATGTGCACATTTTTTTAATGAAAAACTATGTGGCATTCACTCAGATAAATCGTGGATAAATCAATGTATATGTATTACTTGAATGCTTAAATAAATTCAAAAATTGGAATTTTCGGACATCGGGTAAGGTATTCTACAAACTACAAAGACGTTTGCCAATATTAATTTTTTAGGTGTTTGTTAATTCATTTAATCGAAACTGTACAGATTAAAGGAAATTCTGACACACTGATATTCTACTATTTACTTTAATAAATTATAACTTTATTTTTTTGCCACAGATCGCATAAATCAATCATCAGATACAATATCGACACATTTCTTGAAAAATAAAATTGTTAAAGGTATTACGATATAAGTTACATTTCGTTATTTTATAAATTAGAATATTAATGATAATAGTAAAAATATTTCGTTCGCAGCACTTCGGAAGTTAATGAACTAAATTTAAAAGGATTTAATCAATTAATTTTATTTCCCCATGAATTTTATTTTCTCTTTAAAATATTTTTCGAAATTGCGTTTTCCACACTTAATTATTACAAATTAGACAAAGAAAACTCTATATTATTTAATTATTGATTTCTTAATTCGATCGTAATTACCATTGTCAAATGCATTGTAGACTGTTGACAAATTGCTTGTGAATAATAGATTTCACTAGAGATTTATCTGAGGTGGTAGATAACAGTTACCGATTCACCTTTCATTTAATCTGTCTGTCAGTTTAGCGATTACAGTTAACAATGTTAACATTTGACTCAAAATTACCTTGATATTACAATATTATTTATTTAGTTATTCAGCAGTTAAAATAAATGTGTGGGTCAGACAATAATTTATATCACAGTAATTCAAAGTACCAAATGATCCATCTGTCATCCCCACATTTACGACCTTCAAATTCTACCTATTTATACAACTCCAATATTCTCATAACTATTTTATTGGTAGGAATTTATAGATATTTCGTTTCATACAACATTACAGCTCACATAGCCTTCATGAAAATACAGTTTTACGCAGATTTTCTAATGTGGGAATACTTACCTTCCAGAAAATGCAAGTTATATGATTTACTTTCTGTAATTATACTAAATAGTTTGCTTATCATTAATGTTATCTTTTAATGTCCATATAAATTTATTGAAGCAATTTTTCGTAAAGGATGTCCACATTGTTTAATTATTGACATTGATTTGTTGATTATATAATTTTTGTACTCGGATTGCAGTTAGCAATGCTAACATTTAACACAAAATTACAATGACATTACTGCATTATCTATTCAGCAGTTAAAATAAATATGTGGGTCAGACAAGAATTGACATCACGGTAATTCAAAGAGACTCCCAAACGATCCATCTATCATTCCCACATCTACGAACTGTAAATTTTACCTATTTATACAACTCCAATATTCTCATAACTATTTTATTGGTGGGAATTTATAAATTTTCCGTTTCATACAGCTACGCAGCTCACATAGCCTTCCCTAAACTACAGACTTACGCTCATTTTCTAATGTGGAAATACTTATCAATTTATTTGATTTTTATTCTGTATATATATTAAAAACTTTCCTCATTATTGGAATTAACTTTTAGCGTTTATGCACATTTAATGAAATAATTTTTCTTCAAATACATTTTGTTTAATAAATGAAAATAAGTTGCTAATTATATATTTTGTACTGATATGTACTTTTTAAGTAATATGGTACATTAAACTAAAACCAACCTGCTTTTATCAATCCATTATTTATAAAGGGGATTTTGAACTTTACAACTTTTCAAATAACCACAGATAATTTACGTCAAAAAATAAAGTCAACATTAGTATATATTTTTTAAAGTTAGCGTTTGTCTAAGAGAGATTAATAATTTTGTTGCCTAGAAGTACATGTTTAAATGTTTACATAAAGAATCTTATCGAATGCTAAGGTCAATAGGAGAGATGTCCATAACATTTTACAATTACGACGCAATACTATTTCTTTTTCAATGAATGAAATAACACTTTTTTTTATGTTTTGTTTCATTTAGAGTGGCAACAGTCTTCCATAAATATACGGTTTATGCAATTATAATAATGATAATAAAAATAATGTTTTAGAACTCCTAAATATAAATATCTAAATAGGCTAAATTTCGCTGCATAAATTTCACAGAAAAAAAAGTATAAATTTACATTTAAATTTAATAATAAAAAAATCTTCACTTTAATCAGTAATTTAACGCTTTGCAGGGAGACTGTAATAACAGTCCTGAGTAGATCAATCGTTGAAAGCGCGACACTGTATTCTTAGTTGCATAACTATTATTTTGAATTCACACCAGAAAATATTGAATAGCAAATGTCATTCAATTTAGTTACCGAAATGTCTTTCATTACATAAAGCAATAAAAAAGAAAAGTGCGAAGCTAAACTGATGGCATTGAGCTCACAGACTATTCACACTAATTGTATATTATACTCTTATTTTAAAGGATAATGCCCCTCAAAAAAATAAGTGAAGGGGAATTAGCCCCCGTTTCCCCCTTTATACTTAACCAGTGAACCTCCAAATCTAATCAGGGAAGCTCCTTATCATAATAAACCGGTATACCAAACTTGGAGCAAATCGAATAATCTTGCAAAAAAAAACATTTATCTAAATTAAGGGGTTGGACTAACCCCCCTTTATCCTTAACCAATTAATCGCCAAAACGAATCAGGGAAGCTCCTTAACATAATAAACAGGTATAACAACTTCGGAGCAAATCGAATCATTCTGCATGAAAAACCCATTTATCTAAATTAAGAGGGGCGGGCTAACCTCCCTTTTCCCCCTTTACCCTTAACCAATGAACCCCAAAACTAATCAGGGAAGTTCCTTAACATAATAAACCGGTATACCAAATTCGGAGTAAATCGAATGATTCTGCATGAAAAACCCATTTATCTGAATTAAGGGGGTGGACTAACCCCCCTTTTCCCCTTTTATCCTTAACCAATGAACCCCCAAAACTAATCAGGGAAGTTCCTTAACATAATAAACCGGTATAATAAATTCGGAGCAAATTGAATGATTCTGCATGAAAAACCCATTTATCTGAATTAAGGGGGATGGACTAACCCCGCTTTTCCCCCTTTACCCTTAACCAATGAACCCCCAAAACTAATCAGGGAAGTTCCTTAACATAATAAACCGCTATACCAAATTCGGAGCAAATCGAATCATTCTGCATGAAAAACACATTTATCTGAATTAAGGGGGGTGGACTAACCCGGTTTTTCCCCCTTTATCCTTAACCAATGAACTCCCAAAACTAATCAGGGAAGTTCCTTAACATAATAAACCGGTATACCAAATTGGGAGCAAATTGAATGATTCTGCATGAAAAACCCATTTATCTGAATTAAGGGGGGTGGACTAACCCCGTTTTTCCCCCTTTACCCTTAACCAATGAACCCCCAAAACTTATCAGGGAAGTTCCTTAACATAATAAACCGCTATACGAAATTCGGAGCAAATCGAATCATTCTGCATGAAAAACACATTTATCTGAATTAAGGGGGGTGGACTAACCCCGTTTTTCCCCCTTTATCCTTAACCAATGAACTCCCAAAACTAATCAGGGAAGTTCCTTAACATAATAAACCGGTATACCAAATTCGGAGCAAATTGAATGATTCTGCATGAAAAACCCATTTATCTGAATTAAGGGGGGTGGACTAACCCCGTTTTTCCCCCTTTACCCTTAACCACTGAACCCCCAAAACTAATCAGGGAAGTTCCTTGACATAAAAAACCGCTATACCAAATTCGGAGCAAATCGAATCATTCTGCATGAAAAACACATTTATCTGAATTAAGGGGGGTGGACTAACCCGGTTTTTCCCCCTTTATCCTTAACAAATGAACTCCCAAAACTAATCAGGGAAGTTCCTTAACATAATAAACCGGTATACCAAATTGGGAGCAAATTGAAAGATTCTGCATGAAAAACCCATTTATCTGAATTAAGGGGGGTGGACTAACCCCGTTTTTCCCCCTTTACCCTTAACCAATGAACCCCCAAAACTAATCAGGGAAGTTCCTTAACATAATAAACCGCTATACCAAATTCGGAGCAAATCGAATCATTCTGCATGAAAAACACATTTATCTGAATTAAGGGGGGTGGACTAACCCCGTTTTTCCCCCTTTACCCTTAACCAATGAACCCCCAAAACTAATCAGGGAAGTTCCTTAACATAATAAACCGCTATAACAAATTCGGAGCAAATCGAATCATTCTGCATGAAAAACACATTTATCTGAATTAAGGGGGGTGGACTAACCCCGTTTTTCCCCCTTTATCCTTAACCAATGAACTCCCAAAACTAATCAGGGAAGTTCCTCAACATAATAAACCGGTATATCAAATTCGGAGCAAATTGAATGATTCTGCATGAAAAACCCATTTATCTGAATTAAGGGGGGTGGACTAACCCCGTTTTTCCCCCTTTACCCTTAACCAATGAACCCCCAAAACTAATCAGGGAAGTTCCTTAACATAATAAACCGCTATACCAAATTCGGAGCAAATCGAATCATTCTGCATGAAAAACACATTTATCTGAATTAAGGGGGGTGGACTAACACCGTTTTTCCCCCTTTATCCTTAACCAATGAACTCCCAAAACTAATCAGGGAAGTTCCTTAACATAATAAACCGGTATACCAAATTCGGAGCAAATTGAATGATTCTGCATGAAAAACCCATTTATCTGAATTAAGGGGGGTGGACTAACCCCGTTTTTCCCCCTTTACCCTTAACCAATGAACCCCCAAAACTAATCAGGGAAGTTTCTTAACATAATAAACCGCTATACCAAATTCGGAGCAAATCGAATCATTCTGCATGAAAAACACATTTATCTGAATTAAGGGGGGTGGACTAACCCCGTTTTTCCCCCTTTATCCTTAACCAATGAACTCCCAAAACTAATCAGGGATGTTCCTTAACATAATAAACCGGTATATCAAATTCGGAGCAAATCGAATCATTCTGCATGAAAAACCCATGTATCTGAATTAAGGGGGTGGGGTGTGGACTAACCCCGTTTTTCCCCCTTTATCCTTAACCAATAAACTCCAAAAACTAATCAGGGAAGCGCCTTATCACGGTGAACCTAGGAAAAAATTTTGAAGCAAATCGGATGTTTCTATCAAGAGTTATCGCGTTACGTACATACGTACGTACGTACATACATACATACATACATACATACAGAACGGGCGGGCACATTAGCTCTCAGGCTTTGATAGCCTGTGAGCTAAAAATAACTGTTGAATATTCCTGGGAAGAATTCAGAATAAAAATCTGCTAGTATTGGCAACACTGCTGATAAGTGATCCGATTATTCTTGTAGTGATCGTGAGCTTTCAATTGTTGACAGTAATTACTGTGATGATTGTGACATTTTTCAATCGAAAAAATGACTTCTTACTTCTCATTTTGCTTAGCAGTGATTCATGGATTCGCCCACTACACGTTCAAAAACACGGAAAATCCCGCCCACCTACAAACTGCTAAAAGAGTCTAATGAGATTTAAAATACAGCGATCTATTAGTATGTAAATTTAGTTTTCAAACGAAGAATATCGTTGAAGAATAAATTTAAATGTAAACATAAATATACCTTTTATTGTATTGTATGATTAATTTGACTGTTAAAAGAAATAGGAATGTTAATTTCTAGAAATAGTAATAATGTATTATTCAACGATTATATAATCATTAAATGGTTTTTAGGAACGTATGCGGAACTACAACTTCTTATTGCAAAATATTTTCTTGTGAATTTGCATTATATAACATTTAATTAAAGTACTATTAAAATTGAACAGAAATTAAAAATAAACAAACAAAAGAACTTAAAAGCATGTTTAATTATCCTTTTCGGTCCCTGGGATCCCAAACGGAGACATTAAAAAAAATTCGTAAAAAATAATAAATAGCATTTATCTGTTTTAAAAACCAAAGACTCCATTTGGGAAAGATTTATTTTGTAGAATCCCAGAAAGTTGGCAGTACGATACTGTGACTGAAAAGATAAAAACACATTCAAAATGACAAAAAAGCGAGAAAATTCGTCTCGGCCTACTAGAGGTGAGAATTTTTTCTTGTTTACCTCAAATAAAAAAATATTTTAATTCATTCTTTCGTTTTTTAATTTAAGGATAATCATTTAGTATGATGCCTGTCAATTTTAATATAACATTACATATTATGTCTGAAAATTTCAACTTTGAGAATGATGTACCCATTCGGGGACCTTGGAATTCAAATCACCGTTCAACCCTTTAAAATTTTCTTTACGGGGCGTTACTTGAATCAAGAAGAAATTGAAACTCTTCTTGCCGAAAGTGATGGAGATCTTTCGTATCTTGGCGATCCAGAATTTGATGACGAAAAACATTCTGAGAGTGATCCAAATAAGGAATTGAAAGAAAGTTATGATCAATTGAATAATATTCCTTGATTTTTTGAGCTTAGGAAGCTCATTTGGGCTTAGCTGTTGATAAGTCAATTCAAATGGAGGAACAAAAAAAGGACAAGCTTTTTTTTAATCAGGCCATTCCTAGATTCTTTTAGAAAGAGCTGTCTACATTTACCCCGAACCGAATGTTCGTCCATTGATGAATAGGCGTTCTGTTTAGTGAAAGATGCCCAGCCCAGCCAGACAATATGTTCCCTCGAAATCGAATTATGTTGGGTTAAAAAATTTTGTGCTTGCTGCACAAGATGAACTTGTGTTAAACTTCGTAATATACACAGAAAAGAATATTGTTCAGGAAACGGATACAATGTGTTATGATCTAGGACGCTCCGTAGTGAAGCATTTGAGCATTTGGTTGATAGAGCCTCTATTGTATCCTATCCAGCCCTACTATTTATTGGTCTGAAAAATTGGACTATCTGATAAATATAAATGAGTAAAATGTGGTCAAAAGAAGATGGATCGACTAATTTCTTACAGTAGAATTTTAGAGAGGACAAAGAAGTGGTCGATAAGAATATTTGCGCACTTTTTGGACATGGCAACCAGCAAATTCCTTGATTTTATACACCAGATGTTGCAGAAAAATTGATATATGTCAAAAAGACATCTTGCAATTTCTTGATTTTAAATTATCCATAGCAAATTCGAGCTGTCAACTCCCGCCGAGAATATACAAGTGAGAGCCCTCAGATATGTCAATGGGTTATTCCCATTCCTGTGAATGGCATGAGGTTTGATAAAGTTGTACGTTTTCCTGAGCATAGAAAAATTAAAAACCACATGAAGTGTCACAATCCGGATTGTAAGGGTAAATCCCGTGTCAGATGCATGAAGTGCAATTTGTTCTTGTATGTTATTTTATTTATTTATTCATAGGGAATTTTTTTAATGGATATTAGCCGTAAGAAAATGATGAACTCTTTATTTTGTTTTAAGGGCAATCGGATTAATCTTTCGTAATATAGCTCCGCACAATATAGATAAATTAAAAAACATTTCATGCTTTAAAATTGTTTTTAAAACCATAGACAATCAGTAAACTGAGATGAACTTTGCAAACAAATTCCCTTTGAAAAAAAAATCCTATTTGGTGATCTAAAAATTTAAATTGTACGGTTACAAATATGTTAGATTTGTGTTTTCTCAATATTATTCTTTTATTTGTTTATAAAAGAAGTATTAATTTCATTAATTTGTCTTTCACAAATATGTTAGATTGGTGGTTCTTTTAATATTATTCTTTTATTTTTGTTTATAAAAGTAGTATTAACCCGTTAATAGTCGCGCGTTGGTCTTTTCCCCGCCCGAAATTCGTTATCTTCCTGTAACTCATTTCCTGTTAAAGTTACGATAGCCAAATTCCGTGTAGCTGACCTTGAGTGTTCACACTCTTGTGTAGTAAAATTGCAACTCTTTCCTGCTATTTCTTAGCATTTTATCGCCTTCTTAAGTTTCAATCGGTCTAAATGACCGCGTTGAGACCACTTGCGTTAGTTCAATTTTCCCCCCTCGTGTTCATCCTTTCCCATTTCCGCGAAATCTGCGGGGGAAAGTTTCTTCGAAGTACGGACTCTCTGTCTGTTGTTATTTCGTCTTTCTGCTATTCTTTCTGCTATTTTACCCGTTCATAGAGTACTTTTTTTACCTTTAGAATGTTACTTAAAATTGTTTTATTATATTAGTTGTGAAGTCAGTTCGCACAAAAAACTGATTGATGGTCACTTACATTTTTTTTCATTGTCAAATATTGCGGGAATAATTTCTCAAATTGATAATCATTTAAATATGGAAAAAAAGGGAAATTCATCATCATTATTTGAAAGAAGTTGCTTTCCATTTATTACCGGAACATATAAATGAAAAAAAAAAACACACACAATAATACAGCCAACCCATAAAAAAAAAGAGAAGAGAATTTTGTGGGAATCAGTAAAAAAATTGCCGTATCTCCAAAATCTGAAAAGTATCGTTTTTGTACAATAAAACAAACTCGAAAGATAAAACAGTTTTCTCAGAAATGTAGTATGTATATCTGCGAAGAACATACATATAATTTATTTGCACAATAATGAGAATTTTATAATGTAGGTTAGAAATTGCGCAAATAAAAATCTCTATTGGATAATTCAGTGAATATTTATACTATGATTTTAAAAAATATTTTAAGTATTTTTCTAAAATTTATCTATTTTTAAATTTTCATACTGTAAGTAAAAACACATTTTTTTTTTAACAATGCCGCAGAAAAGGTTTTTTTATTATTATTATTTAAATCCAATAGAGGCGTGGGGACGGTATCTAACAAATTTAAATTTGTTGTCCTTCATCAATTGTTCAAACTATTTTTCAGAATAATGTTTTTCAGAATACGAGAGAAAATTCATTTAAATAAAATTATTGCTGCATATTTATAATTTCGGAGAAAAATTTCTTATTGTTTTTATTATTTTAATGAATGTTATTATAAAACAATAAATTACAACAATAATACCTTATTATGAAATGTACAATTGGATATTTATTTTAATTAAATAGTTGCTGTAAAATACATCCCTATTAAGATGAACCTTTCAGTGATTCTATTAATTAAAATAATTTATCCATCTTAGGATTTAAATCTACAATTGCAAATGTATTTAAATTAAATATATAATTTCAATAACTTATTATTTACTTTATATAAGCGAAGTTCGTATCCAGAGTTTATATTCAGGGGCGCTGCTCCCACCCTGAAATAAGTAGAAAAACTACAAATCGTGCATTTTCATTTAAAAATGGATTTAATCATAAACTCTCGAGAGCCCCCCTCCCCGCTCCTCTCCCCCCATACACACATAGACACCCCACAAAATAAATAAATAAAACGTAGTTACAACATTTACATTTTTAATTTCGAAATTAAGTATTTTTTACCTTTTTCTTTATTATATATATATATATATATATATATATATATATATATATATATATATATATAATAAGCTGTTGAATTAGTTTTATTGTATTTTATTTGCTGTTGCATGTCATAGGTTCCATTTTTATTTTAAGTTTAATTGTTCAATTTAATGTCAGTGTAATATATTGATGCTAAATTTATTAATTTTATTTTATTAAGTGGATATAGAGTGCCGGAGTATCATAAAAATCTACCTGACTCTGATTCTGTCCTTCCAAAAAAAATAAAAATACCCCTATCACGAATTTAGATTCATATTCGTAAATGTTTTCCTACTAATTATTTATTCATAGTAACATCAGAAATTCAATCAAATCATTTACTATTTACTTTTAAGTATTTATGCAAAACGAAGAAAGAGTTATTAAAAACATTTATCTAGATGCCAACTGAATGTATACTTAAGCGAAATAAATTATTTTTTTGTAAAAGGTTGTAAAATGTATAATTGCTGTAACCTTTTAAAGTTTAGTCAATATTTTCACCCTACGTTATCCGTTTTCGATCATCTGATAACACCGGCAAGTTTCCCCTTCGTTTTCGGCCTGCTGGTAACGGCGGCATATGGACCGAACGCGACTACTAACGTTCTAAAAAATGTCGCGACTACTCTCGGGTTAATTTCGTTATGCAAAAAAAAAGTCAGAAACAAATGCTGAAAAATGTTTGTTGCTTTATGTGCAAAATGTTTATTATTATTATGCATTGAAACCGGCACGTGATAACATAAACTTAGAAAAAATCATGCTTAAAAATTATTTTAGAAAATATAATACATCAGTCAATGAATGCAGTTTTTAAACAAATTGCATTTGAAAGTAATTTTTTTTTCCCTGTGCGACGAAAATTGAAAATGTACGATAGTCAGAAGATTAAAAAATTGCAGTAGCGAAAATTCCAAGACCGAAATTTGATCGTAAAGTGTTGCCATTCGCAAAATGACGTCAGCGTTACGCACAAATACGTTTGTTCTTTATAATATAGATACTTAATCAGTCAAATATAATAAAGATAAGTTATTAGGATGTGCTTATCAACCGAGGCTCTTATGCCTCGATTTCCGGAATGAAAACAGCAATTTTCACCTACTCAAAATTTGCATACGCACTTCTCATATCCATATTCATCATTTTTTAAAAATTTGTATTTTGCTTGATCATTTAAAAATCATTTTAACTCAAAACTTGAAGTCATGATTGTCATCAACATCTTTTATATGAACAAACGCACTCTTTACTTGAGATTCTAATCTCAATTCCGGAGAGAAAAATTTTCCAAAATTTATGTTTTTTAGACGCATTTGTGTTAAAATGTTTAGTTTTTTCTAAGAAAGTGATCGTTTTCTTTTAAATATTACTTCATTTTCTTTTAAATAAGCATTTCGCCTAGTGTCTGAAACTTAGTATCAGTACACATGCAGAAGGAAAATCAATATAGAAAATTTATGAAAAATGCGTGTTTTCAAAATTAGTATGTCATTTTCCGTTATTATGCTTCTCATATAATATTTTGCTCCTAATGGGATTTTGCGCCACTAAACCCTATACAACAATTTTTATCAACAATTTTGCATTTTTATCAGAAAATAGCATGAATAAAGATAAAAATACCTCATTGTTTCTCTCTTGTCTGCAATAATGAAAGCTATCTTATTTTCATCATTTTGCAGAAATTTCATAAAATGCTTTTAAAATTAAAATATAAAAGTGCGAATGTAAAAAAAAAACAAAAAAAAAAACAGATAGTGCGGTCACATCTGCAAAGGAAGAGCTTTCAGTTTACAGAAAATATTAGTAAAATTGGTTCAGCAGAAAGATCAGGGCAGATGACTAAAAAACACACTCGTGTTTTAAATATATAGATTATATAAAATTGGGAAAAATTAAATTAAGCAAAGTATGTTATTTTGATAAAATTATATTAGAATGCCCTAAAGAATAGCATCAAAATTAATTATTCTAGAGAATTTTCGACAAAAACTTCAGGAACACGATATTATTTTAAACCACGAATTATTTGTTTGCTTGTCTAACTCGGCGAAGCAAATCCATCCAGGCGAGAGTCATCAATTTCTGTAATATAAATCGCTATTATTTGCATGACATCGCTCTGTTATAAAGACACTCTAAATTTTTGGTAAAACTTTGCGTTTTATCAGTGTATGATTTTTTTATTACATTATTTTTAAAAGTGAAGCAATTTCACCTGTGAAGAATTTCAAAGTAGCTGCACTGTGAAAATGACGCACTTCTACAAAACATAATTCAGGTTTAAGAATTAAAATACACGCACGCTTTTTTTATAAAATGACGTCATTTGCCTCCGCTAAAACAATCCATTTTTACAATCAAGTCTCAAACTTATGACATCATTATCAAGGAATAACAGATAATATTCTTGACTTAGCACATATTTTATTTTCAACTTTTTTTCAGGTTTTATGAGAAAATGGCAACAAAAAGATACAGTATCTCCTATTTTTGACAATTTTCCGTTTACTTTCAATGATTTTCAATAGAAATGAGGTACTTTTGTTACCACGATAAGAAAAATGGTACTAAAAACTACAAAAAAAAAAAAATAATATCTCAAAAATAAATTGGGATACGTGGGATAATTGGGGGATTATAACGTGGGGGATAATTGGGATACTCTTTCAAACAAAATGCATTTAAAAGAGCATTTTTTTCCTTATACAACGGCTTAAAAATTTAAAATGTGCGATGTTTAGAAGTTTAAAAATTTGCAGTAGAGAGAATTGCAAAACAAAAATTTTATTTCAAATTTCAAAGTGTTGCCATTCGCAAAAAGACGTGTGCGTTACGCACAGATATGCTTGTCCTTTATAATATAGATAGTAGATGAAATTACGTTTGAAAATGTTTTGTTAGCAATGTAAATAAAATAATAGTATTTTGTTGAGATATTTTAAAAGGTGATTTGCTTTAACCCTCTGCCCACCACAGGGTTACATGGACCCGACAGGAAAAACGGAATTATTTCAAATACACTAAAATCCAGTAGAATGTGATAAAATTAAGAAAATGGTTTGTAAGACAGTATTTTTTACATCTAAATTCATAATAATCTAGGGACATTTTAAAGGAATATCGAATATAAACTAATGAATTTTAACTGCGGTTAAATGCATTATTCTAATTTTTGTACGCTCTTTTCTTTGATAGTGCGAAGGTCAATTATTTCAGCATTTATAAAAGATTTTTTTTCTTTTTTAAAAAATAAAATTATAGTATTCCGATGAGATATTTTAAAAAGCGATTTGTGTTTAACCCTCCGCCTACCACAGGGGTTCAATGGACCCAACAGGAAAAACGGAATCATTTCAAATACAGTAAAATCCAGCTGAATATGATAAAATTAAGAAAATGGTTTATAAGCTCGCATTTCCTAGATGTAAATTCATAAAAATCTAGGGACATTTTAAAGGAATATCGAGTATAAACTAATGAATTTTAACTGCGGTTAGATGCATTATTATAATTTTTGTAAGCTGTTTTCTTTGGTAGTGCGAAGGTTAATTATTTAAGCATTTATAAAAGATTTTTTTTCTTAAAAAACAAAACAAAATAATAGTATTTCGATGAGATATTTTGAAAGGTGATTTGTTGTTAATCCTCCGCCTACCGGGTTCAGTGGACTCCACAGGAAAATCCGAATTATTTCAAATAAAGTAAAATCTAGCTAAATGTGATAAAATTAAGAAAATGGTTTGTAAGCTCGTATTTTTAGATTTAAATTCATGAAAGGAACATTTTAAAAGAATATCGAATAAAAACTAATGAATTTTAACTGTGGTTGGATACATTATTGTAATTTTTGTACGCTGTTTTCTTTGAAAATCCGAGGACCAATTATTTAAGCATTTATAAAACATTATTTTAGCCCCCGATATGCTTTTTCGTTCTCCCAGCAAGTAAAATATCGTCTCCAAAAAATAACGTTCCTTTGTATAAGACAGCCGTAAAACAAGACAGATGTATCATTGCACTGTTAAATACTTTACAGCAATTTCTTAAACTTATAAGCATCGCACATTTTCGTTTTTTAGACCGTCGTATTGGGAAAAAAAATACTTTTTAATGCAATTTGTTTGAAAACTGCACCTCCATTTATTTGTGATATATTAAATTTTTTGTAGTTTTTAGAGCCATTTCATTAATTTTGGCAACTCAAGTACTCCATTTCTGTAGAAAGTAACGAAAAAAATAGTCGGATAATAGTAATTATACCTTTTTGTTGCCATTCTCCCATAACTACTGAAAAAGAATGTAATTTAAATACGTGCTATTTTGAAAAAAATATAAATGAATGATTTCTGATAAAACATGGAACTATTATAAACTATACTTAATTTAATTATCTATATTATAAACAAATGAAGGCATATAAATCATTAAATAGCCGTTTGTGTATTATTCAGCGATAGTGACGTACTTTGAATATTTTACTGTAAATGTTATTTAAGATTGGATCGTAAATGAGGAATTCTTCAGCGGATGCGAATGACGTCATTTTATATAAAACAAACGTGTGTTTTAATTCTTAAAACGGAACTATCTATATTTATATACATACATTTTTAGGTGCGTTCGTAATTATATAAATACGTAGCACCTATAGTCGTCGTTCAGTCCGTCTGTCTGTCCGTCCGTCTGTCCGTCCGTCTGTCTGTCCGTCCGCATATAACAGAGCAAAAACTACCCGACCGAATGATCTGAAATTTTTAATATATAATTGCTGCAAAATTTTGTCGAGCCATTTCCAATTTTATGAAAATCGGATGTATAGTTTAATTACAGGGACAGTCAAAAGTTTTTCTTTACATTACGGCCAATGGGAAAAATTATTGAAGTGAATTTTAATGATGTTACAGACTTCCGAATGGTCTGAAATTTTTAATATATAATTGCTGCAAAATTTTGTCGAGCCATTTTCAATTTTATGAAAATCGGATGTATAGTTTAATTACAGGGACAGTCAAAAGTTTTTCTTTACATTACGGCCAATGGGAAAAATTATTGGAAGTGAATTTTAATGATGTTACAGACTTCCGAATGGTCTGAAATTTTTAATATATAATTGCTGCAAAATTTTGTCTTGCCATTTCCAATTTTATGAAAATCGGATGTATAGTTTAATTACAGGGACACCCAAAAGTTTTCCGTTACATTACGGCCAAAGGGAAAAAAATTATAGCAAATGCATTTTAATGATTTTACAGCCTTCCGAATGGTCTGAAATTTTTAATATATAATTGCTGCAAAATTTTGTTGAGCCATTTCCAATTTTATGAAAATCGGATGTATAGTTTAATTACAGGGACACCCAAAAGTTTTCCGTTACATTATGGCCAATGGGAAAAAATTATTGCAAATGCATTTTAATGATTTTACAGCCTTCCGAATGGTCTGAAATTTTAAATATATAATTGCTGCAAACTTTTGTCGAGCCATTTCAAATTTTATGAAAATCGAATGTATAGTTTAATTACAGGGACAGTCAAAAGTTTTCCGTTACATTACGGGGAATGAGGAAAATATTATTGTAAGTGCATTTTAATGATGTTACACACTATGCACTTATGAAGCGCAAAAAAATATACATTCAGTACAATATGGGGTGCAAAAAATAATTATAAAACTAGTTATAGTACGAACGCACCTCATTTGCCACGTTTGACGAGCAATTTCCAACTTGTTCTTTTCATCGAGGGCGACACTAAGTTCTGAAAAAGCAGAATTCCTGATTTTTAGATTTTTTTTTTCTGTCACTCATTTTCTGAAATATTTCTGAGTAGTTTTTAAAGTGTATTAATCAGTTTTCCAACGTGGAATATCAGCTTTTAGGAAACTATTAGATCTTCAGTATACATTCACGTTCAACAATCATGTTTCACATATAAACATGATAAATTAACAGCATTGTCTTTAAAATATAAAAATATATTATTTGTTTGTTTAGTATGTATAAGTTTAGTTTTTCAGCTGAAAATGTTTACTTAAGAATTAATATAATCCAAAAAACTGCTATTACACTTTGGAAAACTGATTAATACACTATGAAAACTACTCGTAAACATTTCCGGAAATCAGTTGAACCCAAAAAAAATTGCAAAAGATTTTTTTTTTTTTAATCTCAAAAATACACTGGCTTACAATGTTTATAATTACAGAATGTTTTTCGGAATCATGGGTAACTTCGAAGAGCTTATTCTATATTTTCGTTCGTGTTTATATTATATTTTCATAGATTAACACGTTAAGCGCCTCTCAGTTACCGGTGGCTGACAATGAACTTTCGGTTTAGAACGCGTCATTCACCTATGGCTGGCGGTCTAAAATATGATATAAAACTAAAAGAATATACATTGTTTTAAGTAATTACTTAAAATTTATTTAAAATTTACTTACCTTTTATTTATTACAGGATTATACTTTCTTAAAAATTACTTAAAACATTGTAAATTTTTCAGCTGGCACTCATGGTGTTAAGAAACATCTGTCTTTTTGGAGTATAACCACGAATATCTATGACTGGTGGAGTTATTCTGTAGAGTTTTAATATATATATATATATATGTGTGTTTTTTTTAGATTAGATACCTGATATATTTTGTATGATAATTTCTGAATTAAGGCTCATAATTTTAGAATTATTTATTTCACGATTTTACTTTCTTAAAATTTACTTAAAACATTGTAAATTTTTCAGTTTCAATGTCAGTCACCGTGGCACTCAACGTGTTAAGAAACATCTGTCTTTTTAGAGTGTAGCCATGAATATCTATGACGTGGTAGAGTTATTCAGTAAAGTTTTATTTTTTTATTTTTATTTTATTTATTTATTTTTTTTTTTTAGATTAGATACCTAATATATTTTGTGTGATGATTTCTGAAGTAAGGCCCATAATTTACGAATTATTTATTACACGATTATACGTCTTAAAAATTACTTAAAACATTGCCACTTTTTCAGCTTCAATGTCAGTCACCGTGGCACTCAACGTGTTTAGAAACATCTGTCTTTTTAGATTCTAGCAACGAATGTCTATGACGTGGTAGAGTTATTCAGAAGAGTTTTAATGCTTTATTTTTTTCTTTTGTGAGATTAGATACCTGATATATTTTGTATGATAATTTCTGAATCAAGGTTCATCGTTTACGAATGTAAAATTTGAAATATTTGCGCTGAAAGCATTAATCTGTTAATGCTTTTGTCACGCAATTTGTCTACCATTGTGAAGACGCACTGCTCCAACAGCATCTGAGCTAGCATCAACTGAAACTATTGCAGGTTTATTAACATCAAAGTACGCCGATTTTGGAACTATTTTTTAGAACATCTTTTAATTCAGAGAAAGAGTTTTC
Source organism: Maratus speciosus (assembly GCA_963932465.1). NCBI lineage: Eukaryota > Metazoa > Arthropoda > Arachnida > Araneae > Salticidae > Maratus > Maratus speciosus. The sequence continues at coordinate 520,179,034 of OZ010795.1, read as the reverse complement.
TTTATCTATGGACCGTTTCCACAATACATTATTTTTAATAAAAGACCACTGAAAGGTTCCGTAATTATAAAGAAATTATGTATAAATTTCGATACATAGCTCACCATTCTAAGAAATCTATGAAATCCAGCTAAACAAGTTTGTGTTTTAAATTTTTCCATGGCTTTCACTTTTGCACGATCTATCTCGATACCAATTGCTGTGAATAAGGGACACAAGAATTTGATTTTGGTTTTCTCAAGTTCACAATCTTCTTTATTCAGACGAAGTCCCGTATCAAGAATTCGTCTAATTACTTTTACAGTTAGCTTTCGCATTTCTTGTTTTCTGTCTGCCCTTACTAATATCTCATCCATAGCATATTGAACCTTTTCAAATTCACTTAACGCGAACTGCTATTGCTTCATTTGTCTGAGAGAAAAATGGCGTCGTTTTATAACTTTATTAATATCCGTTGGATCTATCGGTTGGATAGTGCACACAAACGCATTCTATCACCTTTTTTAACAAATACCAAGGGGCTGACTGCAGGAATAGAATGTATTTCCGGTTTTGAAATTTCCATTTTAACCGTATTATAAGATAAAGTTATTTTTTGACAGATTTACGAACTGCACTCAGAAATCGTCAAGTTGGATGTGTTTTCAAATCTGCGCCATCCTAAAGTTCTGAATCACATTCAAAATTTTTGAAATAAACTATACCTTGAAAAACTGTGCCTGAAATTTCAGTTCCTATTTCATTAACGTATACAGACTCAGGAGTAGGTTTAACTAAGACAAGTTTTTCACAGTTAGAACATCCCAATGTACATTTAAAATTTCCTTTATCGACTAAAACTCTCAGTATGACTGGCGTATTTTGAATCATGCAGTTAATATAAGTTTCCGAAATTATTAATGTAAACTCATTATTATAAGATTTTAAACGTTTTTACTTCAGACTCGCGTATAAGTCCTTTAAGCGCTTTAGCTAAACTTTCTGTTATAATATTTCCTACAGTGCCCGTATCTAATTTACATTTCACAACGATTCCATTTTTTTTATATTACTGTTGTTAACCAAACATCATTCAGAGTGCACAGAAGTTCTCCGGCAAGAAATGTATTATAAATTAACCTTATCACTATAATCAGAAACTTCTGTAGGTTCCTGTATGGCTCGATTCTTCTATCGGTGTTTATTTTAAATTTACATAGATGGACATAATGTCCTTTTAACGAGGAGATATTGCAGGTGACATTAAATGCTAGACAATTACCAAATGCATGCATTAAGTCACATTGGTAACACGCATATTTGTTGTATTGAGTTTTGGCTTATTTTTTGGTGGATGAACCATCATATTAAATTTAATATCAGATTTTAGTTTCTATTTCCGAATCATCATAATATCATTTCCTGTATTATTAACAATTGCATTCATTTATTTTAACTAAAAAGTAGCTTGATCACTAGCTCTACATATATCAATAGCTTTATTTAATGTTCAAACTTTTTCAGCCAATAGAAATTCACGAACAAGTTAATCATGGCTTAAACTATCTTGCAAGTCGCCAAAAGCATAATCATTATTTTTTTACGTTAATAAGTATAGTTATCAATAGGTTAAGTATATTAGTAATTTAGTAATTTAGTAAGATAAGAATCAAAAGTTTCTTGATTACCTTGAAGGCATGTAAAAATACATATCAACTGCAGGTTTCATTATTCTGAGGAGAAAAATATTCGCTAAATTTCTGCTCGAATACATCGATCTTCTGCTGCTCTTGTTACGACAAATTAAATGTATTAAATATCACTACTGCAGCAGATCCTATAGCTGACTGCTGCACGTAGTAGCCTGAACTTTGAGTGGTTTTGTAGTTAGCTGCAAATGTGTGTTTCCAAACATTCCATTTAACGGCAATATTATCTCCAGAGACTTCTAATTCTGTCGGAAGAGGAGCGTTAGTAGCTTCTCGCTGCATTTTGTTAAATGTTAGTAAAAAAAAAAAAAAAAAAAAAAAAAAAAAATGTCATTATTTCTACTTCTTGACATCATTTAACATCCTGTTAAATTGGGTGTTAGAAAAATAAGAGAATAAACAAACTAATGAAACACAAATAGAAACACAAAACATAGTACACAAATGAAAACAACCAAGTTAAAGTACAAATATATAAACTGTTAAGTGGAAACAGAAGTAGATAAGCCGAAGTTCAAGTGACAATGACTTCCAAAACATCAACTTTCCAATAAACAGTAGTAAATTTTAGGACATGCAAATCTAAACACTCTATACATGCGATACAGCTTAATACAAGCTGTCTTTTATACTAAGATAAGCGGTGCGATAAAAACCACCGTGGTGAAAAACGATACATGATATCTGTAGAAGATCAAGTCCTGAATCTTTAATGATCATAGTTTCTAATGGTTTTGCGACTATTAATATTGTAAACAAGCCTTTAAACTGCCAAGTAATCTTATAAAATTTTATAGTTCATTCACGAGATCATTCCTGTTCTCTACGGTAAATAAATACTGTTTGATCATCGACGTCCGCTGAAGCAAACAAATGCTCCATGAGGATTCCGAAGAGCCCTATCTTCAATATAGCATAGCTAGATGACGGTTTCAGATGTTTAAAATACTAGTCACGTGAAAACATTCACAAGATAATTTTAATTCCCTTGGAGAAATCTATTCCTGTTTCTGGCTGCAGTTAAAGATTTTTTCTGCATAGGTACATGAAGTCGAAATCTAATATTGATCGCTTTTATTTTTTAGATTTTGGTTGTAGTTTATTTATGAGAACATTTTCAATTTTGGCACCAGTTCCAAACTGTGCCAAAATTAAAAGTATCCTCGTATGAACAAATAGGCAACCGAAAACGAAAAAGTTAAAAAGATCAAATTAGAGGTGGATCTCAAATACTCTATGCAAAACTAAATAAATATATAAACTATAATTTAAAAAATAAATTTGAAAAGGAAGCTCTTATAGATTCAAATTTAGGTTACAAGTTTTGTCTGTGGTACGAATAGTTTAGGATCTTATGGAAGGGATAAGAAAATCGTCAAAAGCAGGTACCCGAAGCTCCAGTCAAAACTTCTACGGAAGTAAGCATTAACACCGCCGCTGTTGTAATCAGTGTATATTCGAGAATAAAATTACGAGCAATATCAAATATATTGTAGATAACATTAAGCTCCCCTTGCTCATACGCACACATTGGCAATATAATCAACCAAACATGAGGCGTGTTTTTGAGCGGTGGGTTTCGAGACTCCGTTTAATCGAAAAACAAGACATCCCCCCGCAGGTTTCTCTTCATCTGTTGTCTCTATCATTCGTTTTCTCAGGTGGTAAAAAGCGTCTCAGAATTTTCACAGCTGCTATAGACGGTCTACTAAAAATAAGACTAGTCGTTGGGGGCCACCGTAATATTTACCCATCATGGATATAGATAATATAAAATATGAAAATAAAACATGTGATATTTGCTAAGCATTGTACCATGTTACTTTTATTCATAATTCAATTTATTTGGACTCCCTTAAATATAATTAATATAACCCCTTAAGCTAATATTTATTTTTGTTGCATTAAAATATCTCAATTTGTTGATTTTCTGTAAGCAAGTAATCCCGATAGGTTTACAATGGAAGTCTGTGGAAATTTGACGAAATATTAGAGATATCGCCAAGTTGGCGTCACTTTTTGGCGACTTATTTTGACCGCCAAATTTGGCGATAAATCGCCAAGTTGGTGACAAGCTTGGCGGTATTTGGCGATAGAACTGTGTCCCCCCATGTGGTAACACCCTTATAGGTATGGAGAAGTATTACATGCTTGACATTTGCGATAAGCCATTATTGGCATTTAATCTTATATTTTGGCGATAGTTTTTTGGTCGGCGTGATAATCGAGTAGTACCGAATTGCCTAAAAGAAACATCCTTTTAACTCGAAAAATTATAATCATATTAACTAACAGTTAACTGAGTCGGATTAAGCGTCTCATTTCCAATTAAAAAATATCTTTCAATTGAAATTTGAATGTAGTGCAGGGTCACGAAAAATCGAAGAGTGTGAAAAATAGGATTACAGATATCTCGGCAACTAATTATCCGATCGAGTTCATTCATGATGCAAAATTTATGTTTTTTATTGTCTTTTATATTCACTCCTTCAAATAAACAATTTCAAAAACTTTTGCATACCTTTTATCAGAACGAATATTTCAAGAGTCCGAAAAAATAGTTCCGTTTAATCGAGGTTACTGATATTCAATAGGATTCTTCCCATTATTATTCCCTAAGTACACACCGAATTTCAAGTCTCTATCTCAATTTGTTCGTGAGATAGAGCGTTTACAGACACACACACATACAGACGGACGGACACATTTTTTTCTAAAAATATGTTTTTCGGAATCTCCAGTGTCTGAAACGTGTAAATCCGTCAATTGTTTTTTTCGATTTTTATGACTTACCCTATACTACGTATGATGGGTAAGTAAAAATGGAAAACTTATATACAGGGTATTTCATAAAAGATGGGCAAAACTTTAAGAGGTGATAGTACACATCGAAACAAACAACTTTCATCAAAGAAGCATGGTCGGAAATAAAACGCAAAGATGCTGGTGCATTTGGCAACTTGTTCCATGGAAACATTAAAGCTCCATTCCTGTTGCGAGTTATCGGAAGAAGAACGATACTGGTAGCATGCGAATATGATATGGAGAAGAATAACAAAGCGTATGCAAAATTTCGCCTCGATTAATGCAGAAAAATCACTGATCCGAGTGTGCAACTGTCAATCGCGGTAGGGAAGTATCGTAAGATGTTGCATTGCACTAATAGGGAAAATGGTGATATGGATTTTACCGACGGAACTGCAAATGGAAATGGCTCAGAGGCTTAACGATTGTATGAAGAGCAAATTCCCAACTTGTTTTTTCACTTAATCGTTGTTTCTGCGCTTTTGAATCGTATAACAACATCATCTTCAGCGCTCTCTAGCAACTTTGCGGTTTAATTCCGACCATGCATTCTTTGATGAAAGTTGTTTGTTTGGATGTATCGCCTCGTAAAATTTTACCCATCTTTTATGAAACAACTTGTATTCATTTCACAAAAAGCTAACAGTGCAAGATAAATAAAATATAAATCAATAAATTTTGCGAATAAAAGAAATGTGGTATTTCTTCGTTGAAAAACCCTTTTATAAAGAATTATGCAACTGTGCTAAATTACGTTTAATATAGCGCATTTTCACTTTTTATATATTTACGGTGCATTTCTATTAAAATGTAGTTATTTGAAAACATAATAATCTTTCATTATTTAGATCTTTTTAATAAAAAAAAATAATGTGTTACAGTATAAAATAATAAATAAGTAAATACATTAAGTATAAGTAATTAAGTTAAATTTATAATATTTAATGTTTATTAGATATAATTTTTTCCATAAAATATACATTCTTTATTATTATATATTGTCTTCTCTAGAAATACTACTTAAATCTATCATAAGTAAACAGCTATTTAAATTTGCTAAAAAAATATCAAATATTTTTTAGGATAGATTTTATTACTTCAATAATATGTTTGCTAAGAATCATATTAGGAGTTATACTGTTTATTTATTTCTTCTAAAATTGACTATTACGCGAGAAATTTCTTTATATCCCTCTAAAAAAAATCAAATCACAATAAATGTGAAACTACATTCATGATTATAAAATAAAATTACGAATGATCATAAAACACAAAGACAATTTCATTTCTCTTTCAGCTTCTTTTAGGTTTTGTTTTTTTCACCATTGTATTCTTGATATTATTTTTAGAAACAGCATTTCAATAGAATTTGACTTCATTTATATAAATGAAGTCTTTATTTTTTATTTATTTATTTATTTTTGAAGAAATAAATAAGTGGATTTTGATTGCATCGTTCTTTTTTTTCCTTTGCAGAAATATACAAGACTAATATTGTGTATTAAAAATAATGATGTTCCTAAAATATATGTATCTGAGAGTTTTTTAATGAAGCTTGCACAATACGCAATTCCCTAAATTTAACAGTATATTTGAGTTTCTATTTGTTTTAAAAGAGTTATAAAAAGAAATTTGAATTTTAAAATAATTTATTCGAAAGTATGTAGCTCGTTTTAAAATAACATTAATACTAGAAACATATTTGATTGAAAGTTTTAATTTTTTATTTAATTAGTAATATTGAAAATAAAAGTAAATATGAAATATATCAAATGAAATTTATTTTGAATTTATTTGATTATACCAAATTTTATAAAAAACAGATGTATTATACACTTTTATACTTTTCTTTAAAATACAGTAAAATTTCAAAAATATATGAAATATTTGACAGTTATTGTTAAATCCAATAAATTATTTATCTTATTTATTATGTTACAGATATTCTTCTTTTATAATTATGTGTCTTTGCAGAATTTATATTATATAAATTTAAAAAAAAATACTTTAATCTTTATTACAATTTCCAATTTAGAATAGGCTCTTAAAAAATTAATTTAGAAAGTTTTGTGAAATAAAATAGAAGAAAATTTTATAAAGAAAATGTTGACTAATGTTTTGAGTATTTTAAAACATATTATCATGTGTAGATGAATGTTCGCTAATCAGTTACAAATTGAAGCTAATACAATAAAGCAAATACTAGTTACTGTCTCTGTTATTTCACAAAAATATTTTTTAACTGGCAAAAATTCAATAAAGAAAACTTTTTTGTCATATTTCTCAAATACTTTATCTTTATTAAGCGGGCAAGAAATGTATAAAAAAAGTTTTAATACGTACTTAATATATTATAATGTACTTTAGAGCTTTCATAAATATAGCTTCTGTGGTATAAACCCCGAATAAATAATTCGAAAAAAAAATTATACCAATGAAGATTATTTAATTTTTCTGTCCAAGTATCTATCCCTAAAAATTTTATGGAATGTCTTATGGCGTTAATTAAATTATTTTAAAAGTTTTTACTCATTTCTTTTTAAATTTAATAAAGAATTTTCTGACATATACCTTCTTAAGGCCAGTTAAAACAGTAAAGTTTTGGATTTATGTTTATGATGGTATAGTGTTTCTTGAAAACTATATACAGATGGCAGCACAAAATTTCCCATTTAAGATGCGTATTATGTCGCTTATCGAATTGTTACCAAGACGTTTTTCTTTACATAATTAAAACTTTTTTTCTTGGTTTCTCTAATTCTGGTTCATTCCAAAATATAGCCGTGACGCTATAAGTGCGACCAACGACAAACAAGGCCAGTTCATGACTTTTAAAACGTCACACGGAGTGGATCATCTTTACGCGGTGATTGGTACAAAAGGGCGAGTCCATCATTTTGCGCCAATCGCCTTGTAAAGATGATCCACTCAGTTTGACGTTTTAAAAGTCATCAACTGGCCTTGTATGTCGTTGGTTGCGCTATGATTTCAAATCACAATCTTCAAAATGTGTTTAATTTTTTTTGGATTGACGTAATTTTTTTTTTTTTTGTTATTGTATGCATGTGCATGTTCTATGAATAATTTTTCATGTTTTGTTAATTAACAAGTGTGATATTTGAAGCCATATCTAGGTTTAATTACTTAATTTATTAGAACAGTACAGTGGCGAACGAGTAAATTAGAATTAGTTATTACTACCATTTAAAAATAAATCATTCGTTCGTACAAAGGGGATCAGCCAGAGTCTTTTGCTGTATTTTCTACTACATACGATGGCTGTATTTTACTTTGTGCATAAGTAGCCTAATTTGAATATTCATATGTAATCCTTATATCTTTATCCTTATAATATTATAAATGTCATTGTGTGTCCGAAAGTTTGAATGAAGTCAACATCAAAACGGATGAATTAATGTTTTTGCATCTTTGCATATATGTGTATTATAAAACGGAAAAGAACATAGGCTATATTTTATTTATTTTATTCATATATTTTTCTTAATAATTCAAAATTTCATTCTTTTTCACGTAGAATCAATTGACAATTTCGCGATAAATTTAACCATCTTTCTTTCTCGTTGCCAAGAAAATCCAAATCTGGAATAATTTTACCTCTATAATTAATTTTCTATTGAACAATTTCCAGATAAAAAAAATCAAAAGAAAATAAATATGACGTCATATTTGAAACGAAAAAATGAGTATTTTTTATTATACACGAAGGATATGACTATCGATTACGTTAATAACGGGTTTTCTGCCAAAAACGGAGTCATAATTAGAAGGAAAAAGAATGAAAAAGAATCATATTATTAATAAAATATTTCGCTTGGAAAAATATGATGTCATATATGAAATAAAACAGCTATTTTCAAGTATTCGTTAAAAATACAAGGGGCATGAATATCAACTAATGGAAATAGTTAAATAAGGACGTCATATTAAAACGAATAACAGAAATATTTTTCACCAATGGATCATATTCTCCCTTTTGATTCGGGGCTATAAAAACCGCCATTTTACCAATTGTGACGTCACAGGAATACTGTCCATACTGATTAATGAGTTTGAATATAAATTACATACAAATGAGAGTTTTCTTTCAAAATTTACGTTATGATTATCAGGAGACACTTTTTTGTGGAAAAAAGGGAAATTATTAATATATTTTTTATGCCATTTTCTCTTTAAAATTAAAAAGAATTGAATTTCAATTAATATAGGTGGTACAAAAACATGACTAAAGTAAATTTTCCAAAACGGAAAACATATTTTCACACATCGAAGCTTCGTGCATGAATTTATTCCATACAAGCGAAAATCGTCTGTCAGCTATTGACATTTACAACCAATGATGTAAATATAACTTCTGTTCATTTAAGTTTCTAGTTATTGCCCATGATTCATATGAATTAAATTTAAAAAAATCTGATGCTATTTTAATTAATTATTTTTAAAAGATGGCAGTTAAAACTTTTCAAAAAGGCGTTATTAGTGAAAGCTTTTATCTGATAAAAATGATGTAATATTTTTTTTTTTTTATGGAAAGCATTCATTTTAATAAGAAAACATAACTATATATTTATTTTAATTTCGTCAAAGCGATGTCGTTTTCATTACACCAGCTTCGAAATTAAAAACGAAATCTTAAAATAAAAATATACTTTTCAGAAATAAAATTTTGCATGAAAAGTCGCAATTTTTCAAAATAAAACGTTTGCTTGCATTTTAAATGCATTTTATATCATGAAATGTAGTATATTTAATGATATAAAAAACTGGTGGAACCAGAGAGAAAAGTAAAGCTCGATCTAAAAAAGTTACAGTAAAAAATTGTCAAAAAGCTTCCGTTTAAGAAAGTAATTAGTGCGTAGAAAAGTAGTGGAATCAAATTATCCGTAAAGCTCATGAAATTACCCAAATTTTTGTTGATAGCTGAAAATGTGGACTGAGTTTTTAACTCATTCTGAATTCCAATCATTCATAACCAGTTTAAAAATTTGGGCTCATAAGAATAGGTTAGAATTGATTTAGAAGTGAGCGAGAACATGAGAGGTATCGAGAACATGAGAGATCATTCAGTACGAAGTATAGACCAAATTCCATTCCAGGGGTCACTGATAAGCCTGGAAGATCAAAGTCCAAAATACGCCCAAAAACCTAAGCATGTACGATTCAACCATATGCTAACTACTTGTCTGGCTTAAGTCCATTGACATAAAGCTCCCTTTTCACAGTAATTACACGAACTAAAAATGATTACGCTATATGTGTTATGTCAGAAAAGTTAATAACAACAATTCCTCAACAACTTGAATATATTAATGTTATACTTAAAATATTACTTCATGGTTTACATTCTTTCATCTTTGTGGAGTTTAGCTTGACTTGATGCAATCATGTCCACAATTCTGGGCCAGACAGAATTTTTTTTTGCACATAAATACGCATTATGTTTACATATCCCTGTACTCATTTTGAGTGGATAATATGATTTTGAATATAAGGCACCAGTAAAGCTCAGTCCACATTTTCATCTATCAACAAAAATTTGGGTAATTTCATGAGCTTTACAGATAATTTGATTCCACTACTTTTCTACGCACTAATTACTTTTTTAAACTGAAGCTATTTGCCAATTTTTTACTGTAACTTTTTTAGATCGAGCTTTACTTTTCTCTCTGGTTCCACCAATTTTTTATATCATTTCATATCTTTTACAGATCCTTTCAGGAACTTAATCAACCAACTTCAACTAACCAAACAACCGCCCCAATTAACCAACCAATGATCCCAATTAACCGACCCAACCTATTGTCCCAATCAAAAACTAACAGAAACATTGATTCACCAGTGTATTTCAAGAGCTCTGACGACCCCATACTTATTGCTAAACCCCATATTGGGATATTGACCTATACTTTACTCAGGACTGACAGCCAGACTAGTCCTTAGACTAAGTTTTATACATTGTGTGATCTCTTGAATTTTTCTGCTATGTACCTACGCTCCTCTGGTTTAAGGGACTATGCAGTATCTAGGCCAACCCCTCAAACACACAAAAAGCTAGGGTAAGAAACAGTCATAAGAAATGAATTAAAACTGCGAAAAAACTATAAAAAGGGAAAATTTCTGTCTTTGGAACTTAATCAGGGTTCGTACGGGTATCGTTATTTTCAAGGCCAAATATCAGTATTTTTGTATAGAAAAATAAATCTAGTTTAAACGCGCAAAATTTCGCCTTATTTGAGGATGTATTTCCTAAAAGAAAATTCTGGTACCGAAGAATTCCTTAGTCCGGAAATTCAAGGACCCGTACGAGCCCTGTTAATGGGAATTTAAAATTAAAAAAAGTCTGAAAACGACTGAATGCAGAAAAATGATCAAAAGTGATTGAAAATATTATACAATACACCGGTAAATAATATCAGAAATATTACTAATATTGGATATTTATAATAATATTTCGGAGTTCAAACTAAAATATCACAATCACGATAATGACTAACATATTTACATCTAACTGTAACCATTGATAAAAAAAATCAGGAAAATTGGAAAGTAGGTGTCCTTTGTAAAGTATGCATTAATTAAGGAGATAAATTACGTAAAAGTGTCTATTGACAACTGGTGTATTTGGTACGGATAAATTATATAATTGAGCCTACAAACATTTGGCGCATGTTACCGGGCGTCGTTTAGGGAAAATTAATTTAACCGTAAGCGCAGGCACCTATTTTTGTAACGTTAACACATGCGTGGGGTAAATCTCACCCCATTTTGTCTCCCATTATATTTTTGAATAAATGCGCTTTAAAAATTCTACTACTCTATATTGTAAAATACATCAGTACTACTTCTTTTTAGGGAAAAATCAAGCGTTTCATATTTATTTTCCGCTTTTATAACAGTTTCTGTAAAAATGGCGGGTTTTTTTTTTCTTAGAAAATATGCAACGATTTGTTTTACCTCTTAAAACATGAATTATTTTATAAAATTTACAGTAATTACATGTAATACACTTTCAGCAACATATGAAGACAGCTTTTATTTCACTCTTTCAGTAAAATTATTTTAGTGTGTGTTATCCCGTAACGAATGAACATATCGAAATGTAACGTTTGTGCACGCGCGGTATTATTTAATCCCAAAAGCCATATTTCTACTTTTCTAGCCAACAAACTAAAGACATTCCTTCATACAACCTTTCTCAACCTTGGCCTTGAAAGATACAAGGAAGGTCTGAAGTGTTTCCTGACGTAATTTTGAAGTTTTTTCACCTGCATAACCCTTTCTCCCGCAGGTAAACGCAACGTCTCCCGAAAGCCAGACCGTCTGCATACGTACTACACCATAAAACGGAAGAGCATGTAGAAACATGAGCCTTGATAAAATGACGTAATTTTGAATTTTTTTCATCTGCAAAACCCCTTCTCCCGCAGGTAAACGTAACGTCTGCCGTCAGCCAGACCGTTCGCATACATATTACACCATAAAACGGAAGAGCATATAGAAAAATGAGCCTCGCTAAAATCAAGTGACGAAAACGTTGCTAGCTTTTAGACCAGGGATGGCGAACCTTTTCACGTCCACGTACCAAATTTTCACAAAAATATACTTTACGTGATCATGACGTGCCAACAATAAAAAATTTAATGAATCAAATAATAATGAATCAAAACTACTTAAAATTTTGTTTTTAGCATTAAAAAAATACAGGTGATATTGTTATACTGTAGAAATTTATTTAAAAAATATTATTTTTGTTGTCTCATCTTAAATGCCAAATAATTTATATCAGCTTTGTACTTAGTTATTTTCGATAGAATGCAAATTTAATTGCACTCACTTGATAAGACGTTTTGAGTTGAATTTTACCTTTTTTTTTTTTTTCTTACGAAAAGAATGTCTTGCAGAAAAAATTGTCAAAATAGCAAGCGCCAGAAACTATAGCTTTTAGTGTCTGGAATTTAATTCCAAGTTGTTATAATTTTAAAATCAGCATTTTTTCTTATTACACTTCTAATTTTTGTTTAGCGATAATCTTCTAATTCTCAAAATTTTTTGAGCCAATATTGAGCTAGATTCGGATAAATTAAGTTATATTTCAATTTCTTCAATATGTGTGACAATCACAACCAACCGAACTAATCGGATTCAAGTGACACAGACAACATCTATATTAATTAATGCATTTTGTGAAATTCTACTATATTTTGATGTAAAACTTAAATCTATGCCGTGCCAAAAATAATCTGCAGCGAGCCATATGTTCGCCGTCCCTGTCTTAGATTATTACTTTCGGTCCAACAATATTAATTTTTTTTTTTTTTTTTAACTCGCGAAACTGAATTTCATTTGTCGTTATAATGACGTAATTATACTAAAGTGTTCCGGCTTTTAAAATTAAAATGCACGTTTTCTTTGGCGTGTGCAATAGGAGTATATGATTTCCTTGACAATACGCAGAAAAATGCAATAAATACAACCAAATGAACTAGCATTTACCGAAAATTTCTTTCGTATGACTTAAAAATAAATCTTTCGTTTTATGTATGATAATAATAAGGATTAATTTCAGAATACCAGTAGTCTTTTTTCAGAATAAAACATCATTACAAAGTTATGTCAGTTAAACAGAAATTGACGTCATACCTAGCAAACGATTTTTTTTATTATTATCTTTTCCTAAATTGTTTTTTTTTAAATTAAAACTCCAGTATTAAAATAGTTTTTTAAACATTAAAATCATTCAAATGAAGATACTGCGTCATTTTAGCACGTGTTTAGTTAAAGTTTTTACATATATACAGGAAACATTTTCATTTTCTGATTGGAATGACGTCGATTTGAAAAATGCAAAAATATAGCGAGGAAATCAGATTTTTATTTAAAACAAAATACGCGTGTTATCACCTTTTTTAAATTATTGTGTCGCTTTCTAGGATTTGGCAACAGGAAAGAAAGATTGAAGGAGATATTTCTATATTGTTAAATTATGGAACGCTATGTAAAATTTAAATGGGTGCCATCCCCTTAATATTGGATATTTTTTGACCCGACCTTCGAAAGGCACATCGCTAAATTAAGACCTTTCCAAAAAGCCAAAATTCATCACTGAATGTTTTCTGGTTTGGATTGTAATTGAGTTGTTGTCTTTTCATCATGTTTCAAAACGTAAAAGATGCGGCTGAGCTCTACTATACAGCACGACCGTGCTGTATGATAAAAATAATGTTACATTTTTTTTTTTTCTAAATTTAGAATAATATTGCATTTTTGTAATCGATTTCATGTTTTAAATAAATTAAAGTACATAGTTTTAAATGATTCATGAAGTGAAAGAATATTTTTTTTTTATCTCGACAAGTATCATTCCCTAGGAAAAACTAACCTGGTGAAAGCGTCGTCATATTTTAAATCATTAGCTAGTTTTCTTTCAGAAAACATTAGTATTTTATAGCAGTTATACAAAATGGCGTGATTGGCACAGAATTTAACAATCGCAAATACATAAGTTTAACACCCTTTTACCCTACAATCTCGCAGAATACTGGTATCAATAAAATTTAATAAATGGCATATGAAAGTCGATGTAAAAAAGTTTAGAAAGTAATTTTATTTTGAGATTAGGCTTTACATGTGACATCATTTACGTGTAAACAAGAGCCAAAATCACTAATTAAGCAATAAATTCGCCTTTCTCCTCACATCCCTGTAATTTTTAAAGGCAACGTGATTATCGAAAAGCGCAAGCGAAGAAGGGAAATTTCCTTTTGATTTAAAAATATCGAAATCTATTATTAAAAATATCGCTGAAACACAATCTCTGTTCCCCATTGGAGTATTATCCTGCAAATTTCGAAGCTTTCATAATCCAAAAGTACAGCACATCAATAGATATGAAAATGTTTATTCATAAGTCGGGTGCTTTTCCATAAATAGATTTATTTCGCTATTGAAAGCAATAAGCAGTTCTATTGCTTAAATAATACGTATTTAGGTTCGAGATCTTCAGAGCATGATAAATATTTTGATATTATTGATAAATCTACAGCTGATAAAAGTGTGGTACGGTGAAATAAAAATCTAATAAATATTTGAAAGATAATATTTGAAAGATATTTCTCGTACTCTTATTATTTATTTTTGAACTTTGATGCTTCACCACGTTTGATTTTTTTCAAATCATTTATCTTTTTTTTTTCAAGATGTGATTTCTTCAAATATAAACATAATGTTGTATGTTATTTTTTCTATTATTCTAATCAATTGAAGTCACGTCTGAAGTAACCTGTTAATAACCACTTTCCCTTAAAGATACTTACTAATATCTTTCTTTAAGTAATATTCTTTGTCTCGAAAACATAAATTAAATCAATATCCATGAACGGAATAAATATAAAATAGAATAAATATAAATAATAAAATAGGATAATAGAGATGTAAATTTATTCCTCATTTGATCTTAGAAAAGGTGTATGGAATTTCAAGCTCACGAAAGAAATTTAAATGATCCTATATATATAAACAAAAATAAGCAAATTGGGATCATCAGAAGCGTTTCTACTATAAAACTTGATAAAAGGTTATTTATATATGCTTTTAATTATCGAAATTTTTCGCTTAATTGATGAATTTCTTTTTCTTTAAATGTTACGTGAACGAAGTCACGGGTAATAGCTAGTTATTCTACATTTGTTTGTGCATTAAAGTACTAGTATGTCTAAATTTGTATTTTCTTTGAAAGCATTTTCTTACAACGTTTTGAAATATTAAGAATAAGGTGATTCTTTTGAAAGTTTCTTACATTACGTACAGAGGGTGCAGTAAAATTTCACTTTACATTATGTTAATAAAAGCAAAAATGTAACTGCTTAAATTACATGTATGGGACCAAAACGGTATAAATTATATGCAATTTGGGTTTATCTAAAGTTCTCGAAAAGACCTCGTAGAAGAGAATTCGTGATATTCCGATAAACGTTTGAGCAAATTATGTCTCGCAAGTGTTTTCAATTAAAAAGTTAAACTGTTTAGGATTTTTCTGCAAAATTAAAACAGTACACGTCTCATTGCGTTTTTTAGGGTGACACATTAAACGAGAATACTTTGGACAGTTTCTGAGAGGAGTGAAAAACGAAAGCTTTGGAAATAAATTATTTTCTCAATTTAATGCCTTAACGTTTGACGAAGCTGTCGAATAGTCTGTGGCATTACAGAATGCAAAATTCGATATTTCAGAATTAAAAAAATAAGTACGAATGTTAGCAAAGTTGCGTGTACTAAAAATGCAAAATAAAAGAATTTTCAGAACAGTATAGTCGTATTCCTAAACAGAATATGTTGATGTTGGTGTTGTTCTATGACGGCTGATTACCTACACTAGGGATATAGGCCTACGGGAAATGCGCTCCGTGGGAGTCTTTCAAAGGGAACCGTGTCCGTCTTACGCAACGAAATTCAAGGTTCGAAGAAAACCCCGGAAAAATTCCGAACGATTAAGCCGACGGGCGCTATTGGGTTCGAACCCAGCACCTCTGCTACCAGTTTCGAGAGCAGAAACTCCAGGCCACTGGTGAGGCCCAAACAGAATATGTACTATCCTCACATTTCAAAGAAGCAAATTGCACTGAGATGTGTCGTGAATATTCACAATTAGCCAATTTTAGTAAATACAATAAAAAGTTGCAATATGTGTAAAAAAGTGGTAATTTGGGTAATGTTTCTAATAATAAAAATATTAATAATAAGGAGAAAACGATTATCTCAAATGAACATGATATTTTATCTGCCTGAATATGGAGCCAAGCGATCAACTTATTAAAGCCAAGTAGAATCCGGTTATTCTTAGTACCATAATCGTCATGTCTTTCCGATATCTGTTTTAACCGAGAACACTCAAACTGTCGGGGGATTTAGAGCCGTTATTTGATTTTTAAATTAATTGGAAAATAATATGACAGGTAGCCAAATTTATCCACGCTAACCAAGGGGATTGCTCGTTCACCATGCATTAGGCACGGGTATTAACAGGTTGCATCTCTTGAAGGTGGTGATTGGGTATTAATGATGCTAGTGACTCAGCTTCCGAATTTCCCTCACTAGTGCCAAGTCTATAGGGATAGGATGCATTCGTATATTTAAAATATTTCCTCATGAAATTAATGTTTTTAGTTGCTTTTTTCTGTGTACTCTCCTTAAAAGAAGTCTCTTTTTTTAAGTGTATATTTGCGTGTTAAAATCTGACGAATTACGAGAAAGATTTTAACACTTTATCTAAAATTAAGCATATATTTTAGAAATTTTTTGAAAACTAAGGAAAAAGAGACATCTTTTAAGAAGAGTACATAAAACTATGTTAAAAAATAAATTTTCTGTGGCGATATTTTAAATATGCGAATGCATCAAACGCCCATATACTTAATATTACTGTGGGGAATCCGGAACCTCAGTGACTAGCAGCCTTATCTCTCAGACGATTGCTTTGAGATCTCTTCGAAGGGAATTAAATCGTCTTCTGGTAGTCATCAAACAGAGTCTATTAAGCAGCCCATATGTAAAAAATATTTCGAAATTTCAAATATCTCTTCACATTTTAGAAAATTGGCATTATTCTTAAATGTTACTGATTAAAAGATTCTAAAACATGAGGGGAAAAAATTCCCACTCCTATTCCTCGAAAAATGTTAATGTACAGGCGCGGGGAAAAAAGTAAACACCCACTTAACTCTGCAAAAAAATATCATAGAAAAAAGTTACTGGTACCACACGATTGGTAATAAAGTTTACTTTTAAATGATGCATGTAAAATGTGCTTAGCGGGCCATCTACGTACTAAAACGAACCATAACTTCGTTTTTTTCAATAGCAGTACACAATTCTGACAGCATAAATGAACTCTACACCCTTCAATTAGCCTAAAAAGCAAATTTTTATGCAATTCGTACGACAAGTTTCCGAGAAATTGATTATTTTAAAACTAGCGTATTTTAAGGGCTGTATCCAAATTGAAGTTCGGTACTCGATTGTTGGCCGAAAGAGCCCCCTTTTTGATCATGGCATCTTAAAGGCCAGTCAAGCAGTCATTGAAGACTGCTAGATTACACGATAGCATAAGGAATTTCAAAATATCTAGTCACTTCTATCATAGACGGCCCCTTAAACCATCATTTTGCCGTTTTTAAAGCATAATTTGAAGACTACTTGGAAGAAAAAATGTGAAATTTTGGATTTTCATGAAGCAGGACTTAATAAATTTAAATCCATCAAAAAATTGTAGGTTACAATTCATATTTTTTTCGATTATTAATGTCAATATTCATAATTTATATTAGAAAATTAGAAAAATTAGAAATTCAGCGTATTTATGTTTGGGTATTTTAGTATTATTGCTACACAAAAAATTAGCACCTTATGAGTACAATTTCAGTAGATACAGTAAACTCTGTCTAAGGCGGAATCGGTCGGGACTGAGAACAATTTTCGTGGTAGACAATATTCCGGCTTATGCAAAAAAGATGACGATCTTTTATTGATTCTCCTGACTAGAAAATCGGTTGAAAACTGAATTCTGAAAGATCCTTTGTCTTTTTAAAGATAAATGAGAAACTTTATTCAATTTCTTAGTACTGTTGTAATACATTCATATTGGAAGTTTATACACAAAAAAAAAAAAAAAAAAAAAAAAAAAAAACTTCGAGAATGAGAAAGAACGCTATAATTTTGAATTTGAGCACAATCTTAAAGTATAATATATGGTACTTTCGAAAATACGTAATCATTTTCCTAAATGTTCATTTTACTAGAAATATTAACTTTTAGATGCAATTTTGCATATGAAAAAATGGCATAAGCATAAATTCCTTAAAATTTAAAGTTTCTGTTATTTTGAATTAACTTTTTTAAAAGCTTACGGAATTTTAGCTATCATGCTCGACATTGAATTATTTGACTTATCAGTTTTAAAGTTTAATAAACAAAACGCTTTTCATTTTTAAATTATCCTTTTTCCGCCTTATGCAAAATTTTGGTTTCGGTGGGACCTTAAAATCCTTTTCGTTTCCGCGTCAGACAGATTTCGCTTTATGCAGCATGAATTAATGTACTATGGGTTCGCCGGGACTTGAAAAAATTTCCGCGGTAGACAGATTTCCGGCTTATACAGAGTTCGCCTTAGACAGAATTTACTGTATTAATGAAAATTTGAAAATGTAATTTAACATTACAAGCAGTAAACTTTGAAAGTTTATAATTCAAAAACTTATCATTCAAATGACTTGGAATTTGGTGTCTAGGCATAGTTTGAACCGTAGATTTTAAATATCTTGTTAAAATTTGGCGTTGCTATTGAAAAAAAACAAAAACAAAGTTTGGGTTCGTTTAAATATGTTGATGGCCCTCTAAGCAAATTTTACAACATTCATCATTTAAAAGTAGACTTTATTTACAATCGTTCGGTCCCAGTAACTTTCTTCTACGATAATTTTTTGAGAAGTTAGTATGGGGTGTTTACTTTTTCTCTACGACTGTACATAGCATATATAGTGGTTAAATTTTTACTTTTTACTTATTACAAATCAGAGTGCTCAATTTTATATTAAACATGCTATTAGTTTTAAATTTATGACGGAATTTCAATTACTTATTTTTATGTACAAGTATTTCTTTTAAATTCTTCTTCGCATGCTTATATATATTTATTTCTCAAGTTTTCTTTTTTCAGTAATGGACGAAAGACGTTAAAATACGGCATTAACGTTAAAATATGGCATGTAATTTTTTTAATTATTAATTACTTTATAAATATTTTATATAATCCTTATTTATTTCGATGTGCCCTTTCTCAGACATAATATATTTTTCCAGGAAAACAGTAAAAGGACAATAATTCAGGCGCTACATTGATTTATCTTTCACACATCATAATTCACTAGGCTCATTTATTAAATCTGTTATGATTAAACAATAATACTCTTTCTTGTTTTATAAATAAAACATAAACTTTTGTTCTCATCTTTTATTGCAACTAATAAAAAGAAATTGAGAATAACAATCATTTAGTAAGTCTTTTCTATATATGCGACTATACATATAATTCAATACATATATTTCAGTATATTTAGCAGCCTGGTATCACAATAGATTAAAGGTTTTAACGTAATGACTTGAAAATGTAAAGAACGTAGACATAAAAAAATAATTTATTTAAGATTAATATATTTTGCATTATTTAAAGAAAAATAATGATCATTTTATCTTTTAAAACAACGTAGGAAAATATTTTGATCCGATGAAATTTGCTATATGAATTGTGAAAAACGATTTTGTCATTTTGCTCACTGATTTTGAAAATAATAGTTTTATTTACGATTTTCTTGCATATCTAAACAAAAACACAAAATAGTTCCAAACCTAACATCTTCATAAAGTTTAGAAAAATAAAATATTTAATACATAAATAAATATAAAATGAATAAAGGAATAAGGCAGTATAAAGTAAGCAAAATTGCCGCTTAAGTTTCTTGTATTGCAAAAAATAAATAAATAAATAAATAGAAAAAAATAACTACTGCTAAAATAACTATTACTAATGTAATATTTAACTATTACTATATCATTTATTGATGTGAAGAAAGGAGGTTTTGAAAATATATTGTCTATTTATTTACTCGTGATTCTCAAAACATTTTTTGTTATCTTTAGATAACTTAGATAACATCGAATCTAAAGCCCTATAAACCAATAAGTGCCCAATATTAATAGAAACGTCTTTCAAAATGTTATATTAGTAAAAAGTTTTTTTTTTTTCATTATCTAATTTTTTTCTGAAAGAATAGAAAAGTTTTAGAATCCTAGTTTATAATGCCGTTACATTAAATGTTCGCTTAAAGTTCGTTTTTCTTACATGAAATAAGTTTTCTTCATTCTTTATATTACGAAAAATGTTAATATGAGAAGAATTGGTCTAGACAATAATCGGCTATTTGGATGGGTTTTTATTAACCTTTTACAATTTATTTTTTAATAGCGGATGTAATATTCGTTACTTAGATATGCTTCGTAATTTCATTAAATTTTGAGACCACAATTTCTAATTAATATTTTGCGACTTATTTAATCTTAGAATTTCTATTTCTATTTTATAAAGCCAATTCGCCAAGAGTGACACACAAATTCATCAGTTGTTTGACTTGTTCTGTTTGACCACCAACGAAAAAAAAAGATTTATTTTTCAACTCTTTAAGTTCTTTTTTACATTCATTTTTAATTATCCACTGTACATATTATTTGGTTCGTGCATTATTATGAACATATTATGGACGAAAATTTAAATGTATTGCGAAACAAATTTATGTCTGGTTAAATATGTTTTTGTGATGTATAATACAGGGTTATTACACATGAATCATCAGGTTTTGATACGTTACTACGTGCGAAGTAGGAAACGTATATGTTTCCATGACAACTAAAACGAGAAGGCATTAACTACAGTTTTGCGCTGCGTATGTGTCAAGCGCGTGTGGTTGCCATGGTTACTGCGCGAACGTCATATTCGAAATGACGACTGGATAGCAGAAAGCGTTTTATGTACTAGAACTGCCAAAGTGTGAATCGCTTATAACCGTTCAGAGAGCATTCCAGAAGGCATACAAATGCAACCAACCAACCCAACAAAGTATTCTGTTCTGGTATCGACAGTTAAAAATAACCGGTTGTTTATGTAAAAGCAAAAGGTCCGGGCGATCAAGCGTCACTGAAGAAACAGTGAACCGAGTTAGAGAGAGTTTCATCCGTAGTCCCAAGAAATCAACAAATAGCGCTAGCCGCGAACTTTCCATTCCACAGCCAACTGTTTGGAAAATTTCTGCTGTCCAGTCGCCATTTTGAGTATGAAGCTCGCACAGCAACCATAGCAACCACACACGCGTGACACATACGCAGCGGAAACTGTAGTTAACGTACTTTCGTTTGAGTTGTCATGGAAACATATACTTTTCCCAGTTCGCACGTAGTAACGTATCAAACCCCGATGATTCATTTGTAATAACCGTGTATTTTTCTAGATCAGGGTCATTGATGTAATGACAGTTACTAAAAAAGATTCATAAATACCAGCCTAAATTAAATGCTATTGTATTCCGACCACATAAATGTTATCACTATTAAAATTTGTATCCCTTTTAAAAAATATATTAAACGTTTTCCTGTAACTGTCAAAATATTATTTTACCAAAAGTGTATTTTTTTTTGGGGGGGGGGGGTAGAAATTGAAAGTTTGGGTGGTTTCCCCTATTCGATAGGATCGTATCTGATTGAAAAAAAATATTTAAAAAAAAAAAAAAAACCTGATGTCAGGTTATGCAAGCGAGGACTCACACAATTGTGTAGGTTCGGCCTCAATGCAGCCGTTTTTTGACTAAATCTACACGATTCTATAGTTTAGGATTACGTGAACAAATATCTAAAAAAAAAAAAAAAGTAAGCGAAATAAAGTTTTTGATTATAAAGATAATTTTCATCAGCCACAATGAAGATGTTTGAAACAATTTTTGTTTTGGGGAAGACATGAATAAACGTCACATGTCCCGCATCTCACTCTTGTACGGCTGGAACCGTTTTTAAACCAGTAACTAGGTGAATTTCACCTCTTAGTTTCAAATGGTATCTTTATTGGCGGATTATAGAATTTGTATCTAAATGAGCAACATCATATTGATTCTCTTCTTCGCTGTCGCTGAAGACAGCTCTTGATTTTGTCTTTCTTGATAATGGTACATCCAACAGGTTCTCAGCCGAACTTAATCCAAACGATAGTAAATCAAGTGTTTTTTAGGGGTAACTTGTTTGCTTTGGCATCTCATTCGAGAGTCTCAAACGAGTTCACAAAGATAGGGTCGATATAGTGAGTTGCTTCCTAAAAATAGCTTTATTACAAGGGATTTTCCACAACTTTTAAATCAGTTCACTATATCTTTCTAAGTTTTCACAACATTTGACTGGACGTTATTAGAAGTTGAATTTATGAAATAAAAATTTTGAAATCTTCCGCGCATGCGCAGTTAAAAATTATCTTATAAAAATGTCCATATCTCATCAAATTTTAAATATATTTATGTTTTAATTGCAGTATACTGTTGCTACAATTCTTTGGCAAGTTTTCGGAAAGTTCTGTTAAATTTGGTTGAAAACTGTGTATGCTATAAGCAAAAAACTTTTAAATTTTTCACAGACACAATAACATCTTCACGAATATAAGTGCTATGCTTACACAAATGCACACAAACGTTGAACAAGACCCAAATAGTAATTTAACACAGTGACAAACCATTTTCAGCATTTTCGGTTGCATAGGTGATCGCAAATATTATTTTATTATTAAATTTATTATTAGTCCCCTAATTGTCTCACCAACTAAATCTTCACCAATAAATATGAAACAGAACATATTCTTTTCATCCCAGAAGTTCAAGGACAATTCGCCAATAATTTTTGTAGATATTCGACAAAGCGTGTGCAATCGAAAGCATCCAGTCCCTGTACCTTAACTTTTGGGGGCCAGTGTGCTTTATATGGAAGATTTTTAAACTCAAGTTATTTATTTTTAATATCGCTTCTTAAAACCATTCTCTATTGAAACGTATTGCATGATTGTTATGTACAATGCTTCAAAATAAAAATCTATACAATTCAACATATAAAAAGGATTTACCTATAACTGCCTAAAAACCCGTTTTTTTCTATCAGTATTTCATTTCCACTTACAGTATTGTAAGGGCAATATAAATTGAAAATGTGTCTGTAAAGCTGATAAAGCACAATCACAGATTTCTTATACGTGACACGTAAAACACACAAAATTTATTTTTATCAGCAGATAAGCAAACGGGATTACTTTTATTTACAAAATACAGGAAGTAATAAAAGTGTTTTCTGATTTATATTCGCTCCTATATTTCTGTTGAGGTCAAGAGAAAAAAAGCCTCAAAACTCTTAAAATTGGAAAAAATAAAAAACAAAAAAGGCCATTTTCAACATTTAATATCTTAAAATGTATTTGATTTTAAAACACAATTTTAATTGATATGAAATATATAAATATGTTCTTTCATTTCATGTATTTAAAAAATTGCAAGATACAGAATTAACATTTAAAGGGGGCTCCAAACTGTCAGGCATTTGACGAGCGGAAAATCGGCATAACAGATTTCGCGCAGGATTACACAATAAATTTTGTAACAAGAATGAAAATTTTAGTGCCTACTTATACGTCAGATTATAATAATTACTCTGAACATAAATAAATTTGTATTTAAAGCATTTTTATACACTCTCAGAAATAAAACTCTCCCTTTTGACGATTCAGAAATCCTCGAGCTGTATTTCGTCGTTTTTGACGATCATTTCCTATTAACATCACGTGACTTGTAACGAAACGTAAACCCTCAAATATTTGACGAAATTTTTGCCTCAATCTCGGTCAGACTCAATGCATTTTAAGGAAACATTTCCTCAAATCCTCCTCAAATCCTACGATTATTTCCTATACGATCCTCAAATCCTACGATTATTTCCTATACGATCCTCAAATCCTACAGATATTTGCTTGTTTGTGTTAGTCCTGTACAGAAAATACTGAAATATAGGTAGTTATTGTTTCTTCATTAGTTATTTTTTTAGCTGTTAGAATTTTTAGGAATGCTTATTAATATTATTATTTTATTTATATGTTGTCGTTCGTTATGTCTTAATTCGAAAAGAATAAATTTCCTGTGTTTTTCAAAACCATTCAATAAAAAAATTAGGTAAATAAAATTTCAAACTTCTAGGATATCTTTTTTTTTTTTTTTTTTTTTTAAGAAGTACATTATGTTTTCAATCAAATTAAAAATAAACATAATTGATCCCTCTCCTCTTTATAAACAAAACAGTAAAGTGTTAAAATCTTATCTTCCTACTCAAAGTGATAAAATCTCACGCAATATGCACTTCACAATTCATTATTTGTGAGCAACAAATTAACCAGACCATATTCTAATCATCCATTGATCAAAGAAAATTTCAGTTGTAAATTATTTAATCAAGCCATATTATAATTATTCATTGATACGAGAAAACCATAAAAATAAATTAGCTTTCCTTAAAACTTTCAGAAAATATAGCAGCCCGATAAAATTGCAATCTACGTTATAAAAATAAAATACGAAGTAGAATTCATTATATCAGGCTAAAAGCAGACACTTTCAACTCCCCAGCAGCCAGGTTGGCAGAACACCGACCTCCCATACGAAAGGTCGTGAGTTCGAATCAAGCCGGGGAAAGAGAGAGGTGATTATTTTTTCTTTCCCCGTGTCAAATATTGGAGCTTCCAAACTGATTGAGAGATGGCGCCACCAGCCCTCTTTTGACGAAACTATTGACGAAATTTATATCGTCAAGCAAGTGAAGAAACTAATTTCATCAATTTGACGAAATGTTCGCTCGGAGCATTTTCCAGGAAACTATTTCGTCAAAAACAAAGAAAATTTCGTGAAATCTGAGTATTCATTTCTGAGAGTGTATTTTTAATACTATGTTGTATTTAGCTAATGCAAAATTTAGAAAATTTCAACAGCGTAATAATCTAAAAAAATATTTTCTTGAACAATGAAAGGAAATTTTAGGTTCAGTTTATACATACTCACATGAAACATATGTTTTGAAAACATCATGAAAAAATATTCAGAAGTTTTTGAGATATCGTGCGCGTTTTGCCCAAAAAACACCAGTTCAAAGTTTGGGAAACACCACTTCAGCTGTTCAGCGGGTATAATTCTAAAAGCCATAACTTATTTTCTAATGGGAATTTCAAAGAAAGAATTATATCAAAATGTTAAAAAAAAATAGGAGTTTCATATCGAAGAAAATTAAAATTTCGAAAATTTTGAAGTTTTAAGAGTCTTGAGACCCCTTAAAATGTATGTTATTGTACTGTTATGATATGTTGTACTACGTAACGCTTAAAATTCATTATGTGAGCCATAAATAGTAACGTAGAAAATGTTAGAACTTTAAAATTGTTTTACGGTTTACTTTAATTATCAATAAATGAACACAAAAATGAATAATTGTAATAGAAGATTATTGTTCATGGAAATTGGATCAATACATTTTTAGAAAAACTGTTATTCCACATCCGTAGAGGAGCATACATGTTGTACCATTGTTTCCTAACAGTAATATTCACCTTACTTAATCGAAGAATTCTTCTATTTAACAAGGAGTAAATTAATTTTCTTTAGAATTTTTAATTTCTCTCCTCGATAATAAGCACCTCTACGCATCCTTTTATCAATTATCCAAAGAAAATATTTATCGCTTTTCCCTAAAAGAAGTCTTAATGAAATATTTTAATATAAAATAAGTAATAAAAAAGGGACATTTTTCTAAAATATATAACACATATTAATGCATTATGAAGTTATATAGGTAAGACTAGGGAGGGTTGACCCACTTTTTTGATTTTTGATTTTTTAACTATTGAACGTAGAATAAAGTTTATGCATCATTTTATTCGTTAAACATTCAGTTATCAAAAATTGCTGCATAAGCCTAATGTATAAGAAATTTAAAAAGTGATTGATTTTAGTCATGAGAACATAATTGGTCAATGCTTCCCTCAAGTGAGACGGTTGACCAACTTTGTTTTACATTAAAATATTTGTTAAGAGAAATAAAATCAGTTAAAAAAAAGCAAAATAACTTTATGCTACATGCTTTAATTATTATAAAAGAGTTTTTCTTTTTTTTTTTTTTTTTTTTTTTTTTTTTTTTTTTGAAAATATGATGCTTAAACAAATCTGTTTGGCCAGAATCGCAAGTCAGAGGAGAAAATTTTTGTTTTAAACAGGATTTTGTCTGAGCAGGTATAATTGGACAGCAGGGAAAATGAAATTTTAACATTTAAGACAGTATTCCGTTAGATACAGGATCTATTTTCGTAGGATTTCGTGTATTTTTATACCCGGATTTAGAAGCCACTGTCTCGATTTTTTTTTTCTTGTCTACTTGTCGTACTTTTCATGAAACGCGATCTGACAACTCTAGTTGTAACATAGTTCGGCTTCATCTCACAGTATTCGTCTTGGTGAAATTTGTCTACATACTTCCTAAATCTTTTCGATCAATGCTGCAGCCGCATGAGCACATAACTTATCATTAACGTCTTTAAAGACTGCTGCTTTCATTCTTTCTAATCTTTTCCACAGTTTCTATTTAACTGTTGTAGGCAATATTTAAATGGAAAAATGTTCCTATTAATTTTTCGATTTATATTTCATTAAATTTTTTCGTACAGTGGATACTATAGTAATTTTTCACAACTTTTTTTAATCTGTTTTGAACATTTTCTTTTTCATCACACTGAACAGAATAAATTTACATTTTCAACATATCACCATTATTACATATCATGATTTCTTATATATATAACCATTAATCCTTCATTACGCACAGTATATAATAAAAAGACTTCCAAAACCATTTAATTAAGAGAGCCTTGAGCATCTGGTGTGCCCTACCTCACATTGACTGGGTCAAGTCTCCTCACGTAGCCTTTTATAAAGAATAGCACATTGTTATGTTAAGCCTAACTTATTGTACAATCTTTATGCCTGGAATGAAAACTCGATATCTCTGCATTACTTAAAACCTACTGACTTAAATTTCTATGATATATTTTATCTGAAAAAAAGCTTACAAATTATTTCTAAAAAACACATATTTTAGGTTGAAAAGCGTCACAATGGATTATTTCCACACCTACTTCGATTATCTGTATGAAACAAAGATAGTTGGTTGAGCATTCCAGTAGCTTTGGTTAACACCTATTGATGAAACTAGGAAATTCTTTTAAATATGAAAACTGAGGGGTGGGTTAAGCCACCCGCCCCCCCTCCCTATGGTCAACCCTCCTAGTCTCTCGTATAACGTGATTTGACATAATGGGGCGATATCTCTATCTTTATGCGTCTATATCGATTATACAAACTTTTAATTCGCTTCCTTAAGGGTTGAATAAATGAGATGTTACTGTTTTTATATTCGCAACTATTTCTTAAACGTCAGTAGTTAAAATTATGAAATTTTACCTTTTATTAAATATTTTTTACATTAGAACTAAACAACCTACTCATTTTTAAGTTTTGAACGCATTTCATTATTAGAAGTAAACAATACACGCAACAAGATTAATGTATAATTTGAAAATATAACACTGCAAAGTACAATATGCAAAATATTTTTATTTTCCGTTATAAAAGCTTTTCTTGTTATGATTTTTCAAAAGGCTAATAGAAACAATGATATTAATCATTTTTCTATCATATAGCGCTTATAAATACAGCACATACACATTATTTCTCAGGGATGTAAACAGTATTCATTGATAAAAAAAAAAGCTGTTTCATATCTGACAATTAATATTTTTACTTGCCCGTCAAATGTTGTGGAGTATTTTATATGAAACCTTATGTATAGATATGGGTTTATAAAACCAATAACAATTAAGAATGCATGTTTCAAAACCTATATTTTAAAATGTATTCTTATTAATTTTTTTTTTAATTTGAGTTAAATATTTAAATTATTTGTAAAATTCCGTCAGCTTATCTAAAGGAAAATTTATTCAATACTATTTTTGGAAATTAATGATGTGTCTAAAGTAAATTCCTGCTATGCCCATACCTATTAAACAATTTAAAAAGCTATTTTTTAATGAACAAATATATATCGAACGTAACGTTTTTTGCTCAATGTTCGATAGAATATGATTACGGACAATTATTGTAAAAAAGAAAAAAAAAACTTGAAAATGAATTTAAAAATTGTTGATTATAAAATTTTTTTTTTACGATCAATATTCATCTAAAAAAATATGTTTGACTTAAAAAAACTTTCTGTCGAAATATGATCCAATAGGAAATTTCTTTCACACGTCAGTTTTCTTCGAACACTGTATTTTACATACATTCTTTTCATGTATTCGTATTCTTTAGAGTGTCTTCGTAAAACAACAATAAATGATATTTACATCCTCTTCAACAGGTTACTGTAGCAATATACTAAAATTACATTACAGTCACCGTTCTACAGACCCTGCATTTAACATATGTTGGTAATCTTTTGCATGACCCTGTAAAATAACTATATATGATAAATACACCTTCTTCGAGAAAAAAAATGAAGTAAGTGACCGGACAACTTACTAAAATTACGTTGCCGTCACCGTTCTACAAACCTTTCATTTAACATTTATGTTCGTTTAATCATTCGTTCCATAAAATCATTTTATAAAATCGTCACAAATTCGTTTCATGGGATAATCGTTAATAAAATCGTTTCTATGGGATTTTTAAAATTTAAGTTTAATTTAAATTTTACATTTAATTTGTATTACAATGGCTAATTTATTTTAAATATAAATGGAATAATAACTAACAGTTAAGGCTATTAATTGTTCATCAAAGTTCCCTGAGGATACACATTTTTATTATGATACAAGGTTCTGGCTATATTGCACAAATATTGATAATGAGATGTAATGCGTTTTTTAAGCAAAATATATTCTTAGACTGTTTTAATTGCTTGTACCGACGAATATTCATAAAAATAATAAATTCATGCATTATTATAAATAAATAAATTTAAATTTATATCGCAAAGTTATTTGTGCTGTAATTTTCCTTACATTTTACACCTTTAAGTTTGCAATTAAACAAAGCGACTCATTATTACCTCCATCATAGATATTTTTAAAATGCACAGTTGTATTTTGCCTTAATAACGTAAAGTTAAGAAGTATAATTTATTGTAGATGTTTGACTTTTGAATTTTTAAGTACAAAATGAATAATTCTTGATGAAATATTTTTCCTGAAGGTAATTAAGCTTAGTTTAAAAAGACATTTTATTAAGTAAACATTTATTCTTTAAGAATAGTACTTAATTGCAATGCTCTTGATACAATGTAAAGCTAATTTGTTTCTCTGTAATTCAGAGCGATTAATTTCGAAAAATGATCGCTATATATTGTTTTCGAAGTTCATTTGAAGTTTTCAGAAACTCAAAATACATCATTACTACATAATGGAAAATTTAAATATATTATTTTTATAACTAAGAAATTTTGTACAATAAAATAGAGAGAAAGTCTTGAAATACTTTCCAAAGAATTGTATATGTTTCGACATTAGATGTTATTGTTTACGTTAACTGGGATTTCATTGAAAATTCTGAAATTCAAAGCAATGTCTCATGACAATGACATTATTATTATTATTATTGGTTTTCGTTACGTTTGTAAATCTTAAATGGAAGATTGATCAAACAATAAACAAACTGTTTTCAAACAATTACTGTAATGTAACTGAGATATGATTTTTTATTTTTTTATATTATTCTAGAGTTGTAATCCTAAATTCAACATGCAATAAAAAAAGCAGTGTTATATCAAGTGTCTTTTTTAATAAACGGCTTGCTTGCAATTGTGCAAAAATCTTATGTTATTAATATTACCTGTTTTTATGGTTCAGTATCTCATAAGGCAAAAACGAAAACCGTATAGTGTCGCTTTGGAAATCCTGATTGTGAAATAACATAAGACTAATATATATCAAATTATAAATTAATCATTTTCAGATTTGTTTTTTTTATATGTGCTTTAAGACTTTCTTCCTAGACAATATTCAAATTTCTAGGTCAACCGAAAGTACACTTTTGGTATTCATAATACAAATTTTAGCGTACTGCCGATTGACCGAGAACATTTCAATTTCGCACGACCGACGTTCTTTTAGCATAAGTAGAAGAAAAAATCCAAAAATCAATAA
This sequence comes from Maratus speciosus, assembly GCA_963932465.1. Taxonomy (NCBI): domain Eukaryota; kingdom Metazoa; phylum Arthropoda; class Arachnida; order Araneae; family Salticidae; genus Maratus; species Maratus speciosus. Next base: position 520,148,671 of record OZ010795.1, on the reverse strand, counting down.
TTTATAAATTTATCTCGATTTATTACTTGCCAAACTCATGAATTCTAGTAATCTGGAAGACTAATCATATATATATTAAAAATATATAAAATCATAAATTGATCATTTTCGAATTTGTTTCTTTGCATGTACTATATGGCCTTTGTAAGTGCCAAATTTTAAGGTTTCGTGTTGTACTGTGACTTTGGGTTATGTAAATTGGATTGTGAAATCCAATTGAAAAATTCAAATTGAACTAAACTAATTCCAATTCACAAACCCAAAATCACACTACAGCCGGTCGTATAGAGGCCGAAACATTTACGTTGAAACTAAATTAATGTGTATATGTAAGGTAAACGTTTTAATTTATTTTACACAATAAATAAGATAATCGCTTAACTTGTACAATAAAATGACTGATGGTTAATGGTAATAACATATTTTTGCTCTAAAAAAATAATTGTTTTAAATTACATTAAAAAAAATGAAAAAAATATTAAAAAAGATATACAGCCGGTGACCGTTTGGTTTAAAAAATATTATGCAGTGTACTATTCAATATACGTGGACTGTTGCATAAGTTGCCATGGGGAGTTTAAGTCCCGGCTTTACAGACTTTAAAATGTTGTGGTGTACACTAGAACAAACAATTTGTGCGAATAAAAAACAGGGCTGTAACCTATTTACTAAGCTAAAAATACAGGGTGATTCATTTCTACCGTATATAATAACTTAAATAAAACTGAAACAATATTCACAACAGAATTCACTTGCTGTATGACAAAGCAATTAAACCACGGAATATCCTCAATTACAGAGTCATTAGGTTAGTAATTCCCTTTGTTTACGTCACACACAACTTTACATAAATAAACTTTGAACTAAATTTTCTCAGAATGTTATTTTTTGAACATTGACGTACCTTTTCATAGAAACTACTACGCAATATTTTCTGTAATCTGGGCTGGATATTTTACAAACGTCGCCTCAGAGCAACAGTAGGATATCTACACTGATGTCCAAAATTAAGAACCAGTCACAGAATGCCAATTTTTAAGTAAGCGAATACTCAAAAGGGAATAAGATAGTTGAAATAATTATTATCCCTACAGCACAGCTAGTCCATATAGCATCTCATTCATGTCACACATTGTCACAAGTGTCACAGTCACTACGGTGAAACAAAAAATAGTGAATTCCATACGTCTCATTATGAGTCTCAAATGATCACAATATGGGACTCCACTGAGATGTCAATGTGACTGCTGCTTCCTGACGAGTCACCAGGTGACTTTACAATGTAGTTACATTGTGACTCTCATGTGACTGTCATTTTTAGACTCAATTTCAAAGTCATCATAAACGTTGCACTATGATAAGTCACCAAATATTATCACATTATAATCACATGGTGACTTTTCACAAAAGAGCACAATGGTGACTTCACAGTAGCCTCTCTGTCACCTGAAAACCATCATGTGAATTTAATGTGACATTATTTGGTAACTTATCACAATGCAGAATTCACAATGACTTTGAAATTGAGTCTACAGATGACAGTTACATGAGAGTCACAATGTAACTACATTGTAAAGTCACATGGTGACTCGTCACAAAGCAGCAGTCACAGTGACGTCTCAGTGGAGTCACATATGTGATCATTTGAGACTCATAATGAGATGTATGAAATTTCCTTTTTTCCTTTGCTTCACCGTAGTGACTGCGACACATGTGACCATGTGTGACATGAATGAGATGTTATATAGACTATCTGTGCTGTAGAGATAGTAATTATTCGAATTATATTATTTCCTTTTGAGTATTCGCGTACTTGAAAATTAGCATTTTGTGATTGTTCCTTAATTTTGGACATCAATTTAGTACTAATCGAAAAGGAGATGTCAGACTTACTGCTATGAAAAAATGTGTCTACATCTAGTGGAACTGTAGCGAATTTTTATAAAACACATCTGATACATAGTATTAAACATAACTTCGTGTTTCAGAAGTTGTTCCATTAATTGCAAACAGTTTCTCATAGCAGTAAGACAGACATCTCATTTTTTTATTGTTACTAGACGTCCTAATGTTACTCTGAGGCGGCGAATATCCCAGATCAAGTTGAAGTAAATTTCCTTTCTAACATATGCACAAAATTTTTATTTAAAAGTTTTTCTTTGGAAAAATTTAACTCTTTGTTTTTTCAAAGTGGTTTTTATTCCAGATTTTTTTTATACCTGAATAACCTGTTTATAAATTTGACTTCATTTTATTAGAAATTATTTATATTATGTATATAAAAAAATAAGTGAATATCTTTGGTAGTTTCTGAGAAAATGTAGATTAATTAACCGTGGTACGTATGGGGACATCCTAATCCCTTTAAGGTATAGGAAATGCCCACACCTAATCAGCGCAACACAAGCAGTTGCATTTTTAGAGCGTAATTGGCAATGCATACGGTGCACTGACAAAATTACTGTATACTACCAGCATTTTTCTTCCTTCTAATGCACGTACACATAGCAAGTTAATTGTGATTCACATACCATTAAATTTTCAAGGTTATAACATTTATGACCAAAATTCCGGGTTCAAATTAATGCGAAGCACCGTGTATTTTTGGCTGAATAAATAGCGTGCAACTCTGGTTTCTATATAAAAATTGCTCCTTCTAGTGGTTATTGACATCCTTTTAAAGTGGTGAACCCAGTAGAGAAATTCTCTATATAGTTAAAATGTTGCTATAAAGCACTGTTTTTACGTCGAGTGTCTTATTCTGAAGTTATGGAACAAATATAGTAGATTGCGAAAGATTTTAGTAATTGACAAAAAACTTCTACAATGCTTCTTTAAAATATAACAGTTCAATAATTTCCCTCTTAATTTCATTTTATATGGACAATGTAATACGACAAATTAGATCAAGCTTTTATAAAAATGTTATCATGCAAACAACATAGATAACGAAATAGAGTTTAAATTATTGTTAGAATTTTTTTTTTTAAATTTCATTTCTGAATTTCCCTTTTAACTAAATCTAGAAAAATATGTTATTATTTTAGTAAAACATGTTATCTGCACAAAAGTTCATATTTTATCTTAAACACCACTTCAGAGAATTGGTTTTTCCAACTTCTACCTTAAAATAACTAATGAGTATTGAAGAATATTTTTGCTCAGATAATGTAGCAAAACGCACCAAAAGACAATTTAAAAGCAGCAAACTAGTTAAAAATGAAATACACTTAATTACAACTAGAAAATTTAAACAGTATGTTTGATTTTTCTTTTGCATTTTATGTTAATTGTTTCAACTGTTAATCACCCTGTGCTACAGATAACATTAATTGCATTCTAGAGAGAATTTTAAATATAGTAACATAAAATAATATTTCATTGGCAAATTTTTAAAGTCCTTCTATATATAAAAAAAAAAGTTTTGATTTGGAAATGGACCAATGAAAATCTGCGTAGATATTTCGGTAGATCGGCATCCAATTTGAATGATTAAGCATAGCCCTTCATCGTTAATATTAAAAAAACTGTTCCATACAAAAATATGAAAATCTGTGGTATTATAGAGAAACGTTTGATAAACACGCTGATGCAGAAAGTTTTCAAATCGAAGAATTATTTTAAGAGATATTTAATGCTAAAGTTGGTCAAAATCGTTCCATTAAAAAAGTTTTATTGGAGCAAAAACTATACATGATAATTTAATCATTTTACGATCATTTTATACATTATAAGTTCCCGGTGTGCAGATTGCATTTATTTTTCTTATTTGACTCATTTTTTGAGGTTTTATTTCTATTTTAAATTCAAATTTTCCGCATTTCAGGAGATATTTTTTACAAATTTTAGAAAATGTTATTAATTTAAACTGTTGCCAATTGTATAAACAGCGCAAACAATAATGTTTACTTCAAATTAAAAATTTATTTACACGTGACTATTACAAACAGAAAAAAAACTTTAAAATTAGAATTAAATGATTACATGTTAAAAGCAGGTAAATTACGTCATAAGAACCATATTGACACTTCAATTTTAAAATAGAAACAAAATCTTAAAATTAAAAAAATCATTATTATGCGTTAAAACTTGTAAATGGAGGAAATTACGTCATATTTAAAATGGCCAAAAAATGTGGCAAAACAAATTAAATTAAAAAATAAATTTGCGCGAGATATTTTGAGATAATCTTTTCAACTATTATCGTGATTTCGAAGACAGCGCAAATAATATTTCCTTCTAACAACAAAAGTATATTCACCTGCACTGTAAATCGAAATGTCTTAAATTCAGACACTTAAGTGTCTGAAACGGAGTGTTCAATTTTCAGACATTTTAAAATGTCTGAATTTTTTCAGACACTTTTTGCGTCTGAATTTTAGACACTTCAAACGTCTGAATCGCAGCCATTTTTTTAAAGAATTATACGTAGCCATGTTTGAACACGTTGATCCTGGAAAAATATATGGCCATTATTCTGCCCCCCTCTCCCCCCCACACACAGCCTGATTTTAGGGGCTCCAAAATATGGTATGCAATTTTCATAAAGCTGATAATTGAAATCTTTTTCGACATTGAACTGATTATAATCAATATTTTGAATTTATAGAGTAGAATAAGATTAAAAATTAAAATATTTGTCATAATACAGTAAAACCTCTCAAGAGTAGGCACCTTAGAACCGTGGAATTTGTTCGCTAATCGGAAGTGTCTGTTTTTCTGAGGTAAAAAAATATAAAATATGTGCATGTTGTTAATAAAAAATGTGCTTCTTAAATAGTTGTGTCCTCTATGTAGGAGTATCCGTTATGGAGATTTTACAACAAAACTTTCATAGGACAATTTTCTTCAGCGGACACTGACCTTTTTCAAGATAAATGCATTTTTTTTCCTCATAAAAGCGAACACAATCGAATAGCAGGCAAATTCAACGTTCCAAAACGCGTTCAATTCGCGAGGTGGCCGCGATTGAGAGTTTTTACTGTATTTATTTTTTTATTTAGTTTTTAATCTAATTCTACTTTTAAAGTTCAAAATGCTGATTATAATCAATACAATGTTGAAACACATTTAAAATATAAGCTTTAAAAAAAAATATCCATATCGAATTTGGAGCACGTAAAATCGTAGGGGGGGGGGGGGGGTAGGGGTCTGCCCATTCTTTAATCAGGCCCTCCTTCTGGAAAAAGTCCAACCCTGTATTATGATTCGATAAATGTACGTGTCAGTTTTAAGTGCAAAATCTAGCTATATGCAAATAAATATTTTATAAAAATCTACCTCTTTACTTTGTATTCATTTTTAATTTCAAATTACTTTTTTACTAAAAATAATCAAAAAATCAATATTATATAATTATTTCAAATGAAATATATCTGTATATTTTTACCCCATTCTTACAGTTACGTTAACGGTACATGATTACATGAATTTAAGAATCTAAAAATAATCATTAAAATTTAACAAAGTGACTAGAGATAACGCGAGATCCTTTTTCTAAATCTTTAAGTAAGATTTGTTGACATAAACAAATTTTTTTCTGTTTCAACGTCTACATTAGTGACGTCAATTTCCGTTCAAACAATCAAATCGTGAAGCTGTGGTTTTGACTTTTGAATCATTGATGTTGAAAATTAAAAAAGATTATATGTTGACTATTTTCAGTATGGCAAATGGGATATTTCTAAAACACTCGGAAACACTAAAATTATAGCAAAGGGAAATCCTTTAATTAGAATGACCGGATTTAATGAGTTTTATCAGTCAAAACATTTTAAAATAAATAAATGAACACAAGTAATTCGCTGCATTAAATATATGGGGGAATCAATGAATGAAAGGATGTTCGAACTATATTCTTTTTTAAAATTTATGATGTACACACTATGAGGCAGAAGAAAACTTCATTAGACAAGAAAAGCATAAATAATAAATAAAAGCAGCTATCAACAGGAATGTTTACTATAAATGCTTTTGAATTCCAGTACATAACACATAATAAATCTATCAGAAATGTAAAAATCGATGTAAACATTACAAATGCTGCCGCATTAAATGCTTATAAAAATATTGTATACTTAAATAAATAATTAAAAAGGTTACTTCAGAATAATAATCACACCAAAAAAAAAATACTATTAAGGCAGTCTTGATGGTAATTAAGAAGTATGAGCCAATCAACAGGCGATGTCACTGCGATTTTTAAAGTAATGGCTACATAAGAAAAGTCTTAGGAAGGTGTAAAATTAATAAATTCAGTAACCGCTAATATACACCATGCAGACACACCAAAATTTATTTTAAAGATAACATTGGATAGAAAATAATACAGAAATATGATTGCAGATGATTTGAAGAGTAGAAATTTAAATATTAGCAAAATAAAATTTTAACATGGAAATACCATAGGCAAAATGCTTTTTGAACATATTTTGGCATAACGCAGGAACTAATAAAGCTATAGACACGTGTGAGGTCTCCATTTAAAGAAGAAACAATCACAGAGAGTTTTAAATACATAGTTAAGACCCCACTTACCTGGGAAAAGGTCTGATTATTCCAAAAGCACATTCGCCCAGAGGACGTCCGGATTGGAGGCTACGTTAGTAACCGTTAGTTAGGCAGACTTTGATATTTAAAAAATAAAATCCCCTTGCACATCCGGCTACCTCTGTTAAAAGAATGGAAAATTTCCATCCTGAAAACATAGCCCGCCAGACAACAGTTCTATTTACAAATCAGACGAGATGAAGAACACTATACCAGTTTTATAGATAAATATTAATACGGAGTACCACTATGTAGATAGAAATTAAATCCCGGAACTTCACATTCCGCAAAAAACAATCAAGTCAAAATAAATTATTAGTTAAAATGTACGCGTACATAAAAACAAGCATTCAGTTTGAATTACAAACGAACATCAAGTTCGAAAGGAACACGCATGCGCAACTGAGAGTGCCCCTTGGTGAATGCGGAGCGGAGTTACAAAGTGTCTTAAAATTAGACACTTGCAGATTTTTTAGACACTTTTATCAGTTCGTGTACACTATGATCATAGTAAGACACTTGGGTGTTTTAAATTAAGACATCTATTGTGACTGAATTTTCAGATTCAGACACTTAAGTGTCTGAAATTCTTTTTCAGTCACATATGTATCTTAATTTAAGACGCCTTTATTTGCAGTGTAATAAGAGAAATAAAATTTTGGTGTAGATTACGTCAGATTTAAAACGATACATGTAAAATGATGGAAACCCATTTACAGAGAGATCGCTACTGTTTTCCTTTCTTTCTTTCTTTTTTTTTTTTTTAATTTTAATTCGATATTTTTAAAGCCGATCAAATTAGTGTGCTTTTTGCATTTTGGTGTGCCTGAACGGGGGTTGGCGAGTGTAGCTCGTAGGGGGCAGAGCCCCCTAGTATTAAAAAAAATGTTCATATTTAAAAGTTTTTGAAAAAGGAGAATATTCCCCTATAAAAGAATAAGCTATTTTTCCATGAAATAAGAATTATGCATGAAATTAAAGAGATCATGTGGACTGTATAGTCCAGGGACGGCGAACCTATTGCACGCGGGAGATTATTTTCGGCACGGCATGGACTCATGTTCTGAATTAAAATACTGCAGTGTAAAGCAAGTTAATTTACAAAATGGAATTTTTGATACATCCAATTTTCAAATTTTGTAAAGAAAATAGAAACAAAACTATTATGATTCCTTCCTGCAAAACAGCTGATTTGTAAAGAATGGAACTTCTGTTAACTTATGTGCAATATTTGTTCCTTGATAGACTGTATTTTAGAACTTATGTTCAAACAGTTTCATTTTGTAAATTCAGATGTAAAAATTATTCAATAAATATAATATATATTGTGTAAAATCTCTGTACGTCTAGAAAGTTGTGACGATAAAGTTAAACAATTTTACAAAAAAAAAAAATAAATAAATAAATCTTAGTTGTTATGCTTTACACTCCAGCCTTTCATATAAGGAAAATGCACACAAATTGCACTATTTTGAATTTAGACTTGCTGGGTTTTCCAAAATTAGGTTGCTTGTCACTGTCATACAGATTGAATAAACTGAAATGCAACATTATAAATCCCAATCTCGCTCAATATTGGATCAAAAAATTTTGATATTTTGAGAATTAGGAGATTATTGGGAAATAATTATCACAAGCAAAAATTTCGATGATGAAATTATGATAAGTTGGAATTTCAAATTCAATTCCATAGAAGAAGTTTTTTTTTTAAGAAGGAATTTTGATATATTTTTTCTAACAGTTATTTTTATTTAATTTTAATTTTAATTTTAATTTTTTAGGGGGGGGGGGGGTCGTGAAAAGTATGAAAATCTCAAGTAGAAACCTGTTGTGAAGTGTCTACAATTCAGCTAGAATTCTCTTAAGGAAAAACTGAAATACGAAGCTGATCTGAATTATTTGGCATCTAAGACGCAACAAGAGAAATAGGATTTTCTAAAACAAGTATATTACAAAGTAATATACAAAGTACAAGTATATATCTAAGTACATTGCAAAGTGTTACCCATATATTTTAAATCCTAAAATCAGTATTTTAATTAATTTTGCTACTTTGATCCACTAGATTTGTTGGCACGCCATGACCAGTAAAATATTTTTGGGAAAAAATTTGGCACGCGAATGTGAAAAGGTTCGCCGACCCTGGTATAGTCAAAAAAACTTTTTAATAAGCTCCGTGTCTATTAGGTAGTGCATATCTGCTTTAAAAATATAGTCATTTAAAATGTCTAAATATGTATAGTTATTCTGAAATACATTCGCAGAATAGTAAATACGAGACTGTATCAATAAGTTTTTGCCCTCACATAGAAATAAATGATTGAAATTTATTAAATTGTTACAATGTATTAGTCCTTTTCACCGTGCACAGTAACACATTTCTGCAAAATTTAGAAAAGTACCTCCTTAATGGCAAATTTGGGAGTAGGGGCTTGGGGAGTACATAACACGAATCACTAAAAAAATTCACTTATTCACTCCCGATAACGGAGTGATATATTTCACTCACGATAATGGAGTGAAATATTTCTCTCCTTTCTAAGGAGTGAAGAATTTCACTCTTTAAGGAGTGTATTTTTATAAAATTCACTCCAAAAAGAGTGAAAATGTCTTTTCACTCCTCCTAATTTTAGAATGTGGAAAAGCAGTTAAATATTTTTTTCGAAATAATTTGAATCCGTGGCACTGCTACTTCTACTTCCAGCTACCCTAATAATTCTAGACTCTCCCAATTCAAACGAAGTGACGTATTTGAATGAAATTTTACAATAATAAAAATATCCCCTACGATGGCCCGAGATTGCAGGCCGAAAGTAGTAAAGAAATTTTAATAAAATGTATATTTTTTACTTGTAACATATATATTATCTTTGCCACGTATTAGGAAAGCGGTGATCTTTTTAACCTTCTCATTCATACGGGCCTCATATGAGGACAGATAAGTATTGTCCTATAAAGCAAAAATTTTTCAGCATTCCTTTGCGGAGGTCTGATTTGTGGACAGATAATAGTTAGCATGCAGCAAAATAACAAAATTATTTTATAATGGGTTCTGATTTATCACAAAAAAAAGTTTTTTTTTTAATAATGAAAAATAATTTGTGCATGAAAGGGTTAAAATTCATATTATGTATTTTGTGAATGACATACTTATTTTGAAAAGACATAAATTATACTCCCTCCGTCCCAAACTAGTTGCTACATTTAGGTCGAAAATTTTGTTCCAAATTAGTTGCTACATTTCAGGTGTGTGGAGTCATAAATAACTTTCGATGCGGTTTAGTAGATCGACACCATTTTGTAAGGACTGTACCACCAGTATATCATAAAGATCATTTTCTTCCTAAAGGATTAACAATTCATTAGCTAGAATGTAGTTTTATGCGGTTACTGGTCGAGCATGTCAACCCTGAATTTTTTAAACCAATTTGGTACTTATTTAAGGAGAGACGGGGGGAATGCTTAGTAAGCAGATGTTGTTGATTGATAGTATAGCACACTGAAATCTCTGGATAATGTTCATACAAAATCCTAAAATCATCAGTAACAATAATCAATACAAAAGTAATCAAATGTAGCAACTAATTTGGGACAGAGGGAGTATTATTTTTCACAATATATACTTTTATTATATTTTATAACTTTTGCTATAAATCATAAAATAGTGTCTAAACTTTAATACAACTTTTAGTTTTGTTACTATTAACTGTTTAAATTATTTTTTTTAGAAAATCCAGTTATATGGATTAATGTAACACGAAATCGTTAACTGTAATTTGCTCGTATGCGATAAAAATTGCCTAGAAACAGTCATTATGTTTAAACAATAGCGATATTCACTTATGATTATTTACGGTGATATTTTAGGTAACGTGCTCTAGTACCTGAAACGAATGTCACCTCGACAAGTATAAAAATGAATAAAATATGTCTATAAGGAATCAAATTTGCTTAGTAGTAATATTTGCTGTTAACTACTTTCAGTTCGTTTTGGATTATTTACAGATAAGGATTTCGTGTAATTGTTTTATTTCTGGTGTCATCCATTGCAGATAAATATTATATAGTTCACTGTAGTAATAATAAATTTCTAAATCCATGATTTTTTTGTATTTTTCATTATTATTTTTTTAATATTAATTTTCTCTAGATTTGATATAGATTTTACCTTATTCTCTTTAACATTTACAACTCTATTCGGAATTTAATTAATCGTGCATATAAAAGATTTCATTTTATTATATTTCATTATATTTATAACTATTTATAACTTAGGTTTAAGTACGGTTTTGTAGCTGATCATCATATTAATTCTGGTATCATCCATTTCAGATAAATGTGATCTAGTTCACTGTAGTAATAATAAATTTCCAAATCCATTATGTTTTGATTTTCGCAGTATTATATTTTAATGTTAATTCTCTCTAGATTTTATCTTATTCCCTTTACCATTCACAACTCTATTCGGAATTTAATTAATCGTGCATATAAAAGATTTCATTTTATTATATTTCATTATACTTATATATATATTTATAACTATTTATAACTTAGGTTTAAGCATGGTCCTGTAGCTGATCGTCATATTATTTCTGGTATCATCCATTTCAAATAAATGTGATCTAGTTCACTGTAGTAATAATAAATTTCTAAATGTATGGTGTTTTGATTTTGTATTATATTTTAATGTTAGTTTTCTCTAGATTTTATCTTATTCCCTTTACTTAGCTGATTCCATGTATGATAAAATGCTCATGCATATTTGTTTGCGATTTTCTGTCTTTATGCTTTAGTATTTTTTCTTCTTGTGCTTTCTGTGAACTAGGTGTAATTTGTTTTATTATCAATAGTTTCTGTTGATCATTGAACTCATGTTATTTAGAAAAAGTGCACTTTTATATTTGTTTAGTAATTTTTCTATGAAAAAAATGTTCAGTGTTTTGTTTCTTATAATTTCCTTTATGTAATTTCTTTTAACCGTTTATTTTTCATCATCATCCATTTGAAATGAGCGATGATTAATTCGTATTCACAATAATTTATTTATAATTTCATGTTTCCAAAACTATTAGAATGTACAAAGTAGCGACTTAAAAGATGTATCGCTCATATTGTTAATATTACTATAGACTATTGTAGGAATTTTATCTTTTCATATTTCTATTGTGTTTTAAGTATGCACATTCGAATGCCTTTTATGATTTTTTTTCTAATAAGTTCCATAGCTTAGTATGATTATCTGCTTTCGTCATACTAAACTTCATCTTCATAAACACGGGTGGCGTACTGAGTGTGCTACTCAAAGAAAAAACAGTACCAAGTAACAAAATAATTACGTGATTATCATCTGCGTTTTATTTACCCTCTTCCGAAAGACTCTTAAAATTTCAACCTATAATAAAGTTTGCGTTCACTATTTTTATTTCCTTCATTATTTTTATTGGTATGCCACCACTGGCGTACGGCATACATCGAGTGTGTATGTATAACTTATTCTCTTTTCTTTCATAATAAAATTATTTTTCCTATAAATGCGGTGTCTGTTAAATTTATACTATTACTAGACATCAGTCGCTATTTTTCTTTAGCATCATATGTTGATATTTATGCTTTAAAAGACATGGGCACATGCATTTATGCAGTACACCTACCGTGTCTTTATGTTCTACGAACTATCCATGCTTTATTAAAACTAATTATATTCCTTTTTTTTTATAATGTGATATTTATTACATGAATAATATTACTGGACATTACATTAAACAAGAATGTCATTAAAAGTTGCAAAACGTTTTGGTGCCCACAATGCGAAATTCGAGATTTTATGTTTCTAGAAACTGCCCGTGTCTGTAAAGGTTATAATTTTTTTTTTTATGGATCTTCTGAAATGTTGTATAGACATTATAGCTGTCTGAATAGACATTGTAGCTCTGTATGTACCCCTTCTAAATGAGAAATTAACCTCTATTTTAAATAAATGTGCTGCCGTGAAGAAAATTTTAATGTGCATTCTGCTTATATATATATATAGAATAGAAAGTTCTGAATTATTAACACACTCTCATAACAAATTAACCAGATGCCATGTCTCGCTCACAGTTCTATTTCAATAAAACTGTGAAGAGTAATGGTTTTACAAGTAAGTTTTATTTTCTGATTTTAATAGACTGCTGAGAAAAGAGTTTATGTAATCTGTTAATGCATTTGTGTATGCATTTTTTTAATTCTTGTACATAACTCAACTTCATTTTGTATGTAAAGATGGAGATATGTAACCGATCTTTACTCGTTTTCTTATAATTTAGAGTTATAAAAATTATGGGTAAGGGTATGTTTATGATGACAATAAAACCTTTTAATATTTTTAGAATTTACCGTAGATTTCCGTGTATAAGCCGAGACTTTTTGGGCATTTTCTGGCACCAAAGTGTGAGATCGGCTTATAAACGAGACTAAGAAAATTTTCAAACTTAATATTCGAAATAAAAAAAAAAAAATACGGTAAACATAAAAGTACTTAAATACTCCACTTTTTACAATGCAAAAGTCTGTAATCAGCATTCACTGTCGAAGTTATTATCAAAATTTCCAACCAACGATTTAAAATCGCTTTCTTTCATAGGTACATCAGGATGAATATCGTTAGCAAATAATTCAACATCATCAGTGCCATCTTCTAGACAACGCGAAGTCTTTTTGCCCACGTGCAGCTTTCATTGCTTTTGGAATAATTGAAATTCTGTCTTTTATCTTTTTCCGTTCTATAACTTGTTTTTTATTAACCCTCCAACGACGAGCAGTCTCTGAGTACGACTGCTCAGCAAAATTAAGGGCTTTTAATTTAAAATCCGCATTATATGCCGAGCACTTTTGCCCAGCCATCTTTTCCTTAAGACAAAGTAACAGTTAGCAGTCACGTGAAGCAAAAAAAGGTTTTCCCAGAAGATTGTTTTTTATGAACTATCAAGTCATTAGAGGATGAGCGGAACTTAATTAAACAGTTATTACTAAAAGGACTCATTACACTGTGTTACAATAAATAAAAATAAGAGCAGCTAATCATTGTATACAATATATTAAAAAATCTTCAATTAAAATAATATACTACTCACAGTAATAAAATACAAATATATTCCAACATTTTCGAACAATAAAAAAACCTGTTCATCATCAGGGAAATATTCCGGAGGAACAAGCACGTTACAATATCTACAATACACAATTTTCAAAAACTAATACTGACTTTCTTTAGCGGGAGTTTCCCAAGATTAATTTTTAAATACGGTAGTAGTGCCATCTGTTGAATAAAATCCGATTTAATGTTTATTGAAACGTAATTACAGTTTTCAGAAATTCGATACAAGCTCTTGGCATAATATAGGATACATTATCGTTGCAGACTTGATTTTTTTCTTGTTAATATTTCCAGTGATTCACGAATCTTGGCTTTGTGGGGATTCGTTTGTAATTCCTGCATTGTCAAAATCGATTGCTTTTATTTCACCATTGGAACAAAGTCTTGATAGGGTTGTGCTCAGTTTACTATATTTAATATCTATTTTATGTTCTTTAAGTCTTTCGCTGAATTTACGTTTAGTCATTCCTACATAATATTTGAGTTCTTTGTTATTTAACTGAAATGGTATTTCATATACTCCAGCATGATTTGCAGGGTGTATGGGGTCCAGTTTCCTACTGATTAATTCCACACTATTAGGTGGGGACGATGCTATGAGTTGGATATCGTATTTCTTGAAGGACTGTCTTAACCTTTCAAAAATAATTGGGATACATATGATTTTTTTTTGTAGGTTGGCGTGGTGACTATGTCTAGTTCTAGATTTGGTTTATTGAGTCTTTCGATAATCTTATATATTGTTTTTAGTTGGAAACCGTGATTATTTGCAATCTTGATTATATAGTTGATTTCATCTTTTAAATATTGGTCTGAACAATTTTTAAAATCTCTATGGATACAAGATTTTAATGAACTGAGTTTATAAGACCATGGGGCTACTGCGACTTTCTGTATAATATGATAGAGTTTTACTTTCATTCGATATACTTTCCTATTAATTTTATTGTCCACTTTTATAAGCAGACTATCCAGAAACTGGAGCGTATTATAAATAGCTGCTTATAAAATATTATTATAATATTATTATAAGTAGCTGCTATGTAACAACAGGGAAAATACCGTAACCTATATTTTCCTTTACTTATAACAGAGATGGATACTTCTGTTCCCACTATGACAAAAAAGTAATAAAAATTACAAAATAAAATTAATAACTCAGAAAGAAATTGAGATACAGCTTTCAAACAAATTGCATTTAAAAGTACATTTTTTTTCTCTATACGACGGTGTAAAAAGTAATATTGTGGGATTTTTAGAAGTTTAAGAATGAAATTTCATTTAAAATTGGTCGTCAGATTTCTTGGAAATCTGACGATGGAAAAACCTTTTCCCGAACAGGCAATGAAATGGTTGGATAATACGTAAGTTTCAGGTGGATAATAGATCAGTTTCAACCACGTGATCACAAACCTGGCAACACCCGCGACAACCAGTTTTGGTTGGCAAACAAATAATAATACAGTACTCCGTACTCCTATTCTACTTCGGTCGCAAGACGAACCACTTTGTTTTTATATATATACCACTTTGTTTTTGTTTAGTGATTATTTTTTGTTTTTTTTACCTACCTTTTGCCATCTAAATTAGTTCAAGTTTTTAAACTTAACGAAAAAAAAATGTCTTCAAAATATTATGAAGAGTTGGGCAAAGATGTCATATACGCACCATATTGACGCGATTTTTTTCTGATACCAATGTCATACACGCAACGGGTACTTAACTGGCGCCAAAGTGTCGATATTTTGCGTGATATGGTAACCCGGATATATTTGTTTATGCTGTTGATATTTTCGGCAAATTGGCATCAGAAAACAATCGCGCCAATATGGTGCGTATATGACATCTGTGCCAAGAATTGAATGATACTAAAGCTAAGAAACGACATGCTTCCAAAATTAGTTTTATTTTCGGTGTAGATCCATACAGTTTGAAAAGAAAATGATTTGAAGAAATATGTAGCGGATTTACCCGACGTTAGTTATTTTGACATCGTAAACTATTTAGTTTATGGGCAAAGTTTTTTTTTTTTATACTGAGAAAGACTTCGGGTTTTATAATAGCTTTGAATCTTATAAACAATTTGAGTGCAACTGGGTAAGAGAAGTGCATTCTTTGAAAAACGGAGATTTTCATCTTGTTATTCGAAAAGTAAGCATACATTTCTGTGCATGAATTAATAACAAATTCAATGTGATTGTGATTTATTTCAAGGGTCAGCTAGGTGGGGAGGCCTACCAAATGGCTTAAGCACTCACAAGCCCCACCCATGTGATTTATTTCATAATAAAAATCGTAGAATAAATTCACACAATATTGCCATGACAGCCATCTCTGTCGCCTTTCTTGGGAAGAGTTCCATATTGTGTGCTGGTTGGCGCGATCGGCGAAGGAATCCAAAATAGCGCCAAAAACACATTTTAGCATCATATAAAATTTTTCAAGATGGCGGAAAAACATGGTCTTTAAATATTTAAAAACATATATATATTTATTAAATATTATATATGTCACATGTTTATAAAAAAAATGTTTATACTGATAGTTTATTTTTATGTATCTGTATTACATATAGAGATATACCTTATGCATACATAATATATACACTTATAAATAAATATCATGTACTTATATATAATTTTATAGATTTATTATATATGTCAAATTAAAACAAAAGTTATAAATTTTTCAAAAAAAAAAAAATGCTAAATGCAAAAAATTACACAAAAACCATATGAATAAAGCCCATTCCAGAAAAAAAGCAACCCCTAAGGCTGAAGATCGCAATCACATCGTTTCATTTAATGCCAAAAAAAGCTCGCCAAAAAAAAAAAAAAAAAAAAGCACAGAATATGGAACTCTTCCCCCTTTTTATTTATTTATTTATTTATTTATTGAATAACAAAATACGACTTGTGTGCTTGACATGAGAGCCCGTTTATAAGTCAGAGACAAGATAGCACAAGGAAATATTGCAACAGAAGAGAAATAAACCCTGGGAATTCCACACAAAGAGTGTGCGCAATGGAACCAGCCGGAATCGAACCCACAATCTCTTACGCTCGCAAGGGATTAGAAGAGTGGTGCTTTGACCATTCAGCCACAGAGACCCCTCACTTCCCCGTTTTCTTCAAACAACTTTTTTCTCATAATATTATCCGTCTTTGGAATGCCTGGTAATCTGTAATAGGATTTATTATGTTCCCTGTTCGAACGATTACCGCACATTTTTACACAAGTTGCTGGCATGGTGATGCGAATAAATGTGATAATTTACGTGATCACACCTGCAATAAGATATCACATCACAATGTGAATAATCGTTCCCAAAAACCTTGAAATATAGGCTCAGATTTATAAAAAAGAAATGTTTGACAACAAAAGCAACAGCAATGATTCACGGCGACCGATGTGAAAATACGAGTCGAAGAAAACTACCAATGTTATTTGTTTGCCCTCCAAGTTTTTCGCTAGAGGTCACGTGATTAGAGCCTTGACGTCAGTTAAAACTGATCTATACGTACAAGTCGCAGGCGATTTTTGTCGCTTGCAATTTTTACGTGTAATAACACTATTAATGTTTAATTCATTGCGTACGTAATGTATGACCAGTTCCGTAGAAGTTTAAAAATTTACAATACCGAAAATTGTAAAACTGAAATTCCTTTTAAAATTTGTTCATGATGGGTCCAGGAATGTTAATGTTTAATTCATGGCGCACGTAATGTATGATTAACTCCGTGCTATTTTTTATGTCTTAAATTTTAGTCTTCGAAAAAATCATTTTCCAAATGGTCGTTGTAATTTGTTAAATTGCTTTTATTTTTTATTTTTATTTTTTTTTTTTTTTTTAAGAATAAACTCTGACAATTCAAAGCACAATGGAAGAGGGATTAAGATAGGATACAAGTTGAGTAGAAATCTTGAGAATAGCAGATTCTATACGAAACGGTACTAACATTTCATTTTCGCATTAACTTAATAGTATAAATTTAAAATTAAGATTCGTTGCATTTTAATTCGTTGCATTAATTTTAGCATCAGATACCTCGAAACAGGGAGAGAGATTTTTAAAACACTACGTGTCATGTTCGTGTGACTTGAATTTTTTTTTTTTTTTCGATAACTTCACATGTTAAATTTCTTACAAATAACAGAAAAAAATTATTTTGTAAGAAAAATATGTTTATGAGTTGCTTTACAAATTGCATCTTTTCATTAAATTCTTAAACTGAAGTTTGACATAAAATTTGAGTAATTTATCAATGTCTTTAATCCCTATCACTTATTAAATTAGCGCCTCAGCGGTTTAAAAATTGGAAAAGAAGCAAATTATGTCATTGCATGTTAATAAATTACAATGATTTATGAACACAGAAAATGACAAATTGTTATATTTCACCTTTTTCTTGAGGCTAAGAATAATAACAAAATCTTACATGTACTAATGAGATTTAGAAGTTAATTTAGCATTTTATTTGATTTTCATCATTAAACAAAATGTCCATCGAAATTTAATTCATAATATAATTTATAGATTAATAATACATTATAGTCCGAAATTTATTACTATGTTAAATTTGGAATTCTTAACAATCAAATAATTCCAAATAATTTAGATTTACAAGAAAATCTATAAAATATAGCTTTCTTAGTGATAAAGTGAAATGAGAATTTTAAATTCTAAATGGAGATTGCTTATGTTATTTATATTTTGGGTTTTTAGGTACGTTTCTTGTGTTACAATGTTATTTTGCGTACTCATATTCTAAAAACAATGGATAACAATTCTATATATAACAATACATTATGTGGTCGGAAGAACAAAAGACTAGGAAAACTAATCCAATCCTAGGTTAGATTTAATAGATTTCCGTTTAAAAATAATAAATTAAAGAAAATCCAGGATGTCTCCTCTGCCGCCATCAGAGGAGCCAGGAGCATTAGATTTATCTGGAAAGTAATTCGTTAAAAAATACTTAATCAAACAAACTGGAGAGTGCGCATCAACTCCATTATGCGCTGCCGAAGGTAGTTAGGACAAGAATTCTAGGTTTTGTTAGGCAGATTTCCTTTTAAAAGTGTAAAATCATTCAACACTGATTTTAGGTATATTTAAAGATATCACGGCCACGGACAACTCCAGTCGGATCAGCTAGAATACCATCTGTATAATTTAAAATTATTTGAACATCAAGACTGTCTTTTCACGTCATATAGTTGATGAATAAAAAGGTTGGCTTCAGCAATTTCACATAATAAATAAATATGTAATATAATTCAAATGACAATCTACATACTCATACATCGCATAGCTACTAATTTATGAAAATTTAACAGATAGTCAAAAATATTTCCTAACGGGAGGTCTTAAATGGAGGTCTTGATGTATTAGTCCCAGTATACGAAATATAGCTGTAGTGGCAGTAATCAATCGATCAACAAAGCATAACACCTGCATAAATTGTCCTTTCAATGATAAGGTTTTGTTTCTACAAAATTGTCTCTTTTCTAAACATTTCTTTTAAAAACATTGAGTGTGCATTAAAAAATATATCAGAAAATGTATTAGAGATTTCGTGATTAATTTAGATTAATTTAGTGTTCGTACATGTCACGAATTTAAAAAAAAAAAAATTGAAGGTTATTGCATTTTCAATAACAGTTCTAGTAGAATTAAATATGTGCTCGTTCAATCACTTCAAAAAAATTAAATAAAAAGAAACGTTTTAGATTAACTTTAAGATAGAGCTTAATTGCATAATATGGGGCTGTACATATATAACGTTATAATCTTTTCGGCAATTTTGGACCTCCTCGCCCCATTACGATATAATACATTATCATTTCTCAAACCCTCCCTCCTCCCTAATGATATGTTATCAGCGTCCTTTTTTTTTTAATTTTTTCTTTCTTTTCTAAGATTTGCTATGATCTGCATTTCTTAGTAGGTATATTTTACTGATTTAAATGAAGATAAGTCAATAAAATATCATTGTTATACATGAAATAACTTTATATCGATTAACACTTTAAGAAAATCCTTACTATTTAAAAATATTTAAACTTTCTGTTAGATAATGCATTCAACAGAAATATTGTCTTCTTGCGTATGCGGTAGCGGGTAACTTTTTATCAAAAAAAAAAAAAAAAAAAAAGGGTGACCAATATTCCTCCCCATTTTATTTTTACTGGTAAACATCACAAGTATCATTCCGAGCCTGTTTTCTCTAACCACGTATTATATGCCCATTTAGCCAGATGAATAGGAATGCCGAACGTTGGGTTATTCCATGTCTTGGAGTAAAAGCATCTTATAATTATTTAATAATTTTAATAATAACTTTCTCTTATCATAAAAGAAGATAACAGAATAAGAAAAATTTAACAGATTTTGTGCTATTTTGATGTAAAGAAAAAGTTACCTTTAGAAAAGGAAAATTTTGTTTAGATCAAAAATGATCATTAACATCAACAATATATTAAAAAACAAGAAATCAATAATATCCTCTACTGCAAAACATTGCTGGGAGATTTTTCATACTTTTGACTTCAATTCGGATAAAATAATCTCCAAACCTACAACTATAAGCGAACTTAACTTCCTTGAAGCATTTCATATTTATAAAAAAATTAAAAATGTTGTTAATTGTGAATTCGCTACTCCCCCATTATCAGATAGTTGGAAATATTACATAAATACGTCTTTCTCTTAATTTATTTTCCCTCACTATTTCGGTCCCAATTCCCATCTATATTCCTGTTGGCTGTCACCTGCAAACCTCTGTTTTCCTATTGGTCAATAAACCTTTAACTTGAATCCCCACCTCTCCTATATATGTGAACAAATTTCCGCCATCCTTAGCACTGATGGAGATATGCTATATGCTACCGAAACCGGCATGCTTAAAATTTAAAATTTTTGGTGATTGAACGTTGTTATTTTTACGCTTCTAATATATGCAACTACTGTGTCCGTAGCTCACTCAACAACCCCACTTTTAACAGAAAAAAAAGCAAAGGGTAATCTCAAGCCCACCCCCCATACTCACACACATTCAAAACATACTTTTCTAGTATTAAAATTTCATATAAATTCATATGCATATAATAAAAAAATCTAAATCAAATCTTATCAATAATCTAAATCTGAAGTAAAATCTTATCAATATAAAAAAAAGCTAAAGATTTTCCCACTAAAAAACTATAATATTGGTAAATCTTTAACTATACTCCCTGTAGGAAAGATTGGCTTTTCAATGGCAAGCGTCCTCTTTTCATTATCCCTTCGCCTGTCATTCTTCGGCTCTTACATTAGATTAGTAACTATGGTAACGAAGGTAAAATTAAAAGAGGACGTGTGTTCTTGAAAAGTTGATTTTTCCCACAGGGAGTATAATGTATGTGATATAACACTATTTATCTAAAAATAAAGTTTAATTTAATTTTGAAGCAGTAGCAATATTTGTACAATATGATTACAAATTTAAATATATTATTAAATGTACATATATATTAAGACAGAAAATAAATACAATTAAATACAATAAACACAATTGGAGTAAAAAAATAGCCGAGGACAGGACTCGAAATTGGGTCTACAGCGTACCATGCTGTTGCTTTAACCGTTAATCAACCCTGACCGGTGTCCAGGCAATTTCTTACTTATAAACCAAGCCAAAAAATAAGAAATTACCAGTCTAGAGCGTTGGCCGGGGTAGCTTAGAGAAACAGCACGGTACGCTGTAGAACAAAGTTCGATTCCTGGCCCCGGCTATTTTTTCACTCCACTTGGGTTTACTGTCTTTATTTGTATTTATCGTCTGTCTTATTATATGTGTACCTTTAACAATAAAAAATAGAGTTCAGACTTTAATTTGTATATATTATTGAAAGGAAGGAGGAGGGGGGTGCAAACAAGATTTGCACTAATTAAACATAAATATCCATATTTAAAATGTTACTGTTTTAAAAGATCTTAATTTAAAAAAGAAAACATAAAAAGACACATTGTGAGTAAAAAAAAAAAATATGAGATTAAAAAATACATATTTTTCAAGAGGTGAAATAAATAAAATAAATTTAAATTTAAATTTAAATATAAAATAATTATAAAAAAATAATGTAAGATAATATTTTCTAAGCATTTAAAAAATGTATATTATTCTGATCGGTAAAAGTTCGTAAATACATTTTAATTACCTATAAAGCCTAATACCTCGGTTAAAATTTGTCTTTCTTTTTGAGTAAGGTTATAATAATATGACAAAATATCACTTAATATGATAAAATCAGTTCGTAATCATAAATGCTTTTGCGATTTATCGACTCGTTGATAGAGATATCAAAAGACAACCCCTCTCTGCCTATAAATATCTTATTCTATCAAGTGCCAGAAATTCTCTCCAGCCCTAAATTGATAACTTATGTATATGTACAGCACCTAGACGATCAGTTGTAATAAAAAATCCCAGGCCATTCGAAATATATGTCTCTAATTTTATCTCTTAAACCGTCGATAATTAAAACATTGTAAAAAAGTACAGAAATCAGTACATAATTTAGATGTCGATTTTGTTTTAAAAGGGCATGTATCTATATTATAAAGAACAAACATATCTGTGCGTAACGCATACGTCATTTTGCGATTGGCAACACTTTAAAATTTGAAATAAAATTTTGGTTTTGCAATTTTTAAACTTCTAAACATCGCACATTTTAAATTTTTACACCGGAAAAAAATCTCTCTATTCTAAAAAAAAGTAACTACCGCTGTCACCGCCGCCGCCGCCGCCAGTTTTGATTTGTTTGTGACCGGAGGCCTTTCTTCGTTAATATTAACAAAAATAATGCATACAAAAATATGAAAATCGGTGGTTTTATACAGAAATGTTTGATAAACACGCTGATGCAGACAGTTTTCAAATCGAAGAATTATTTTAAGAGTTATTTAATGCTAAAGTTGGACAAAATCGTTCCACTAAAAAAGTTTTATAGCAGTAAAAACTATACATGGCAGTGTAATCATTTTTAGATCATTTTATGCGTTAGAATTTGCCGGAGTGCAGATTGCATTAATTTTTTTATTTTGACTCATTTTTTCAGGTTTTATTTCTATTTTAAATTCAAATTTTCAGCATTACTAGAGATGTTTTTTACAGATTTCAGAAAATTGTAACTAATTTAAATTGTTGCCAACTGTATAAAAAGCGCAAGCAATAATGTTTGCTTCAAATTAAAAATTTATTTACACGTGACTATTATAAACAGGGAAAAAAACTTTCAAATTAGAATTAAATAATTACGTATAAAAAGCAGGAACTTATTAAAAATTACGTCATAAAAACTATACACGTGAATTTTAAAAGAGAAAGGATATTGTAAAATAATAAATTCATTAACATGCGTTAGAATCTTAGGAGAAATTACGTCATATTTACGTCACATTATAGTTATTACATAAAATGAACACAAAATAATATTGCAAAAAAGATTAAATTTAGAAATTGCGCTAGACATTTATTTGATATTTTGAGAATTAATTTAAAATGTCTCATTTAAAAGAACTTCTTTTTCGCTTTGTTAAAAAATACCAGGAGACAAAGACTCTCTTTACTTAATTCCTTTTTTATTAGCTTATTTTGAAATGTTGTTACACGAGTATACGTCATCAAGTTATTATTATTTCGACGTTTTATTTGTGTTTTTATTAATGTTGTACGAATTTATTTGTTCTTTCGTTATTTAAAATAAAAATTATATCAATTTGTATAATTTGGCGAGTGGTTTGGCGATTTATATAATTTGGCGAAATTGGTCGACAGGATAATCAAGTAGTACCGCAGCGGATTTGGCGTTAAAATTCCCCAATCAAAGAGAAATTAATAGAAATTCGTTTATAGGGAGATCGCAACTGTTTTTTAAATTATAATTCAATCTTTCGAAATCTTTTTAAAGCCGATCAAATTAGCGTGCATTTAGAGTCTGCGGTGTCTGGACGGGCGTTGGCGAGCGTAGATCGTAGGGGGCCGAGCCCCCTAGTAAGGAAAAAAAATACTCTTTTAAATGCAATTTGTTTGAAACCTGTATCTCAATTTATTTTTGAGATATTAATTTTTTTGTAATTTTTAATACCATTTTTCCTATCGTGGCATCAAACGTACGCCATTTCTATTGAAAGTAAACGGAAAATAGTCGAAAATAGGAGATACTGTATCTTATTGTTGCCATTTTCTCATAAAACCTGAAAAAAAATTGAAATTAAAATATGGGCTATGTCAAGAATATTGTCTGTTATTCCGCGATAATGACGTCATATTCATACTTTTCTATAGACGAAGTTTAAAATTGTATTGTAAAAGTGGATTGCTTTAGCAGATGCAAATGACGTCATTTTATAAAAAAGCGTGTATTTTATTCTTAAACCTGAATTATGTTTTTTAGAAGAGCGTCATTTTCACAGCCCAGCTGCTTTGAAATTCTTCAAAGGTGAAAATACTTCACTTTTGAGAATAGTGTAATCGAAATCACACACTGATAAAACGCAATGTTTTACAAAAGTTTAGAGTGTCTTTATAAAAGAGAGGTGACATGCAAATAATAACGATTTATATTACAGAAATTGATGTTTCTCGCATGGATGGATTTACTTTACCGAGTTAGACAAGCAAACAAGTAATTCGTGGTTTAAAATAATATCAGTTTCCTGAAGTTTTTGTCCGAAATTCTCTCGAATAATAAAATGCTATTCTTTAGGACATTCTACTATAATTTTATCAAAATAACATAATTTGCTTAATTTAATTTTTCCAAATTTTATATATTCTATATATTTAAAACACAAGTGAGTTTTTTAGTCATCTGCCCTGATCTTTCTGCTGAACCAGTTTTACTAATATATATATATTTTTTAAACTAAAAGCTCTTCATTTGCAGATGTGATCGCAATATCTGTTTTTTTAAATATCTTCACTTTTATATTTTAATTTTAAAAGCATTTTATGAAATTTCTTTAAAATAGTGAAAATTAGATAGCTTTCATTATTGCAGACAAGAGAGAAAAAATGAGGTATTTTTATCTTTATTCATGCTATTTTCTGATAAAAATGCAAAATTGTTGATAAAAATTGTTGTATAGGGTTTATTGGCGCAAAATCGCATTAGGAGCATAATATTATATGAGGAGCATAATAACGGAAAATGACATACTACTTTTGAAAACACGCATTTTTCCTCATAAATTTTCTATATTGATTTTCCTTCTGCATGTGTACTGATACTAAGTTTCAGACACTAGGCGAAATGCTTATTTAAGTGAAAATGAAGTCGTATTTAAAAGAAAACTATCATTTTCTTAGATAAAACTAAACATTTTAACACAATTGCATCTAAAAACATAAATTACGGAAATTTTTAAACTCCGGAATTGAGATTAGAATCTCAAGTAAAGAGTGCGTCTGTTCACATAAAAGATGTTTCTGACAATCGTGACTTCAAGTTTTCAGTTAAAAGGATTTTTAAATAATCAAACGAAATACAATTTTTTTTTAAATGATGAATGTGGATATGAGAAGTGCGTATGCAAATTTTGAGAAGGTGAAAATTGCTGTTTTTCATTCCAGAATTCCAAGCATAAGAGCCTCAATTGATAATCACATCCTAATAACTGATCTTTATTATATTTTACTGATTAAGTATCTATATTATAAAGAACAAGCGTTTCTGTGCGTAACGCTGACGTCATTTTGCGAATGGCAACACTTCATGATCAAATTTCGGTCTTGAAATTTTTGCTACTGCAATTTTTTAATCTTCTGACCATCGTACATTTTCAATTTTCGTTGCATAGGGAAAAAATTTACTTTCAAATGCAATTTGTTTAAAAATTGTATCTTAATTGACTGATGTATTATATTTTCTAAAATAATTTTTAAGCATGATTTTTTCTAAGTTTATGTTATCACGTGCCGGTTTCAATACATAATAATAATAAACATTTTGCACATAAAGCAACAAACATTTTTCAGCATTTGTTTCTGACTTTTTTTGCATAACGAAATTAATACTACTTTTATAAACAAATAAAAGAATAATATTGAAAAACACAAATCTAACATATTTGTAATCGTACAATTTAAATTTTTAGATCACCAAATGGGTTTTTTTTTTCTAATGGAATTTTTTTACAAAGTTCATCTCCGTTTACTGATTGTCTATGGTTTTAAAAACAATATTAAAGCGTGAAATATTTTTTAATTTATCTATATCGCTCGGAGCTCGATTACGAAAGATTAACCCATTTGCCCTTAAAACAAAATAAAGAGTTCTTACGGCTAATATCACTTAAAAAAAACTTAAATAAAATAGTATAATAAATAGTGTAATAAATAGTGTAAATAGTATAATAAATAGTGTAAATAAATAAAATAGTATAAATAAAACACAAATTTAACAGACATGAACAAGCTCTTAAATTATCAGAATATAAAAGGATGCCGTAAGCAGCAAAATTTTGGTCAAATAACTCTTAGCATGCGGCTAATAAGAAAATATAGCTTTTGATAAATTTTAAAAATTTATTTGATTGTATAATTCGTATTTTCCATATAAAAAATGCTTTTTTAATGTAAGTGGGCAATCTAAAAAAATTATTGCATATAAAAAATAGTAGTTTTTAATAAATAAATAAAAAAAAATGAAAAAAATGTTTTCACCTATATTCTTTAACCCGGGAAGCCCGGGTACGATACCCTAGTATATATTAAATGCAAAATTTTAATTGTTCATATAGCATCCTTTTCTCGTTGCTTATATTTTTTGAAAAATGTAGCCCCTAAAATAGATATAAAAAAATCCCATTCATTTACATCTAAAATTTACCGATTTTAATTACTTCGAATTTTATTTAGTTTCACTGTTTTTAACAATAAAGTAGTGATAATGTGTGATTAAAACTATGAATAATATGCGAATGACAATATGAAAATTCGAACTTCTCTATCGGAAGTAGGAAACACAACAAATAGGAATGAAGCGGATATGATGACGAGCATAAACTTCCAAAATTTTTCCTGAATTTAGTATAATGATTAATACTTAAGGTTCTGTTAGCAGTATTACAGACCGCTGCTTTTTTGGTAGAATTCGTTACTACCTATTACATTCTCTGCTATGTTGGAGTATGTTGGAAATTCTGAAAAAAAATCTGCATACATATATATATATATATATATATATATATATATATATATATATATATATATATATATATATACATACATATATATATATATATATATATATATATATATATATACATATATATATATTACATATATATATATATTACATATATGTCACTTTTTTATGGACAAGATAACTTCCATAATTCTGCACAAATATCTTTCAAACTGAGTATAAATTCAAGGGGCATAAAATCTCCGTCAAGTTCGTTAAAAGGCAGTATTAGACCAAGAGGCTGAAAATAGAGAGGGGTTTTGTGAAAACCGAAAAACACCATAACTTCTTAATAATAATACATATCGAAACAGTTTAAAGTTATTATTACTCCTAAAAAAAAGGACAAAAAATTTATGCATGACAGATTTTTGATAAAATTAAAAATGGGCTCAAGGGGCGCAAAAAATAGTGTTATGGGGGAGAAAAAAAATCATAACATTGTCAATTCTCAAGATATAAAATCCAATTAAATTTGTTATAAATTTTCTTAATATTATCTACAATTTTTATACTGACAAGTTTTTGATAGGACCAATTTGTACTGAAAAAAAAAAAAAATAAAACGAAAAGAAAAAAAAATCCTCCCTGCTTGGCTTACAGGCACAGGTAGATTTCGAAAACTAAATCATGGTCAAAGATATACTCATTTTAACAATTATATCTGACCGCTTCTGACGAGATTTTAATTTCATTTTTATATAAAAGCTGGTTCTATTAGAATCATGTTAAGGCGGTATTCAAAAAAATACTTTTCCAAGCTCAAGAACTCGAAATTTTCTGGCATGTTTTCAGATTCATTTTTAAAAGAAAAAATATGAAACTTGCTGACGTGATTTTTGAAGAGCTTTATAAGCGACCTGTGTTTTATTTTTTGTTCAATTAATTAAAATTTGATTTATAAACAATTATTTTCTCAGTAGGACTATATTTTTTGTTTCCAACACAATCGCTTCGGGAACTTTGACATCATTTTTGAAATATATTCTACCTCTGTCAAAAAATCGACAATTACGGTACATTATATAGTTTCTGAATAAGAAAACCTACCAATTGGATGCGTTTGAGATCAAAAATGAATTTAAAAATGAGTCAGAAAATAAGCAGTTTAGGTTCGAATGCAACCGTAATACAAAGTTTTTTCCATCAACCTCTATGTATTTTTGATTTGTTTTTGCTGTAAGAATTGGTCCTATCAAAAACTTGTGAATATAAATGTTTTAGATAATGTTAAGAAGATATATAACAGATTCATGCGGATTTTAAAAACTAGTGAATTGACGAAGTTATGGATATTTTTCTTCTTCAGACCGCAGAAAAACGCAGATCGATTACAGATCTCTTAAAAAATCACGTCAGCAAGTTTCATGTTTTTTGCTTTAAAAAATGAATCTGAAAATGTCTCAGAAAATTTCGAGTTGTTGAGCATGGAAAAGTATTTTTTTTTTTTAATGCAGCTTTGACATGATTCTGATAAAACCAGCTATATAAAAATGAAATTAAAACTCGTCAAAAGCGGCCAGATAGAATTGTTAAAGTGGGTTTATCTCTAATCATGTGTTAGTTTTTGTTGCTGAAATTAGTACTTCTAAATCTGTCTTCACTTTTAGGCTGAGCTTCAGGGAATTTTTCAATCACTTTCTTGCAATTTCAGCTGGGGAAAGTCTGCATAGTTTGGTGCCCCAATTCTATCACTTGAGACTTCTAAATAAGTGAATTTTAATTAGAATAGATCTGTATCGAGTGGGTATCCTACGAGTTATTTGAACCTTTTGTTCATCCCTCGATCATGAGGTCACAGAAACCCCTCAGTGTTTGTATGCGACAATTTTTGTTAAAAACTGAAAGCTGAAAATGATATGACCATTTTTTAATAAAACCTCATCTCCAACCGAAGATATTCGAAACGTTTTCATTTGCTCTCAAAAGATAAAAAGAATAATCTTTACGAATAATAGTCAAAATCGTTATATTGCTCTTAATGGAGGCTATTATGTCGAATGGTAGATTGTTGAAGACAAAAATATAGCAATACTTATAAAAGTACATATAAATATATATTCCAGACACTTTACAATATTCCTCACTTCATAACTTATTTAAAACTGTATGTAAACTAAAAAATCAAAAGCAAAAATCACATAGCCATGATCATTACCTGGCTTGATCTACATCCAACCAGACCGTTCAAATTAGGTCCATTATTTTAACATGAAGCATTGGAACAAGATTTCATCCTTGCCCTCTTTCTCACAAATAAGACAATCTTTACTATGATAACTTCACGTTTTGTCATCACTGTCCACTTAAGGTACCTCTTATGGGTCTGACTCACCATTGTCATCTTGACACAGAACCGCCATTTTCTGTTTTCAACTAAGGTTATGAGTATATCGTATCATTTATGGTATATAACATTTATTTCATATGAATTTTTGTGTTTGGAATTGCAAAGTGGGTATATTTTAGTGAGAAGTTAAAACAATTTACCACAAATGGTAATTCCATGCACAGTGAAATACAAAAATTACAATAAATTTGAAAATCTAACCTCTTTTTGCACCTATTTACAAGTTACTCTTAAGCAAAATGTTGTTGGTGAATTACATAAAACTGCAACAAGGGTCACTGGTGCACCAGGTCAGGTACTGCTACGTGTGACGGAAAGAGAGAAAAACTGAGTACTACATCTTACACTTCTTTCCTCCCATCGCAAATGATTTATGTTTTGTAACAATTCGTTCAATATTCTAAAATACTTCCTTTTCTATAATATCACATAACAACATAATTTTTGAAAATAGTATTAAAAAAAAACTACAAAACAGTTAAAAGATCATTCTTTGTAATATGGTACATACTACTAATATACATAAACTTTTTCTTCCAACTTGTCTTTAAAAAGTATATATTGCACGTTTTAAGACTTCACACTAAATGTATTTTACAAATTTTATACAACATATTTATTTTAATGAGAATTAAGTTTCTTGGTGTTTAAATGAAACAAATTTCTAACATTAAAAGAGTATAATCCGTATATTTATTTTAAAACTTAATAAGATTCTCTGAATAAACACTCGCATTTTAGCGCTTAAGAACGCAAACAATTTCACTGAACGCTTTGGAGATGCTTTCAATTTCTAAACACTTTATATTTAAATATTTGTTTTCCATTACTCAGATTCATAAATTGTGAATGGATATTTACATTTCATATAATTCTTTGGACTTTGGAGTGTTTATTTCTTCGTTAAATTATCTGAAAACCGTTAAAATGATATCTTACGAAGAAGAACTTACATTTGAAAAATAAGTTATCTTTAATAGCTTAAATAATGGGAATATCTTAAAAATTACTTTAGTAGTACATAAAGAAATATAATTTAATACATTCTTTTTTTTTGTCACGCTATATATATATATATACAGGGTGTCCACGCTCAACGGTGTCCAATGTCAAATTCCTAAACCGTTAAACATAGACATATATTTCCAATTACAAAAACGTTTTAAATCGGCTAAAGAAATAATTTTATAACGATTTGGGCAATAAAAACAATGCTTAAAAAATTACGAAATTTAAATTATCATACGGTCCCCGGTCCTATAAGTTATATTTTTTGTAAGTTTTTCTATTACATTGACAAGTAAGACAAAAAAAAACTCCCGTTCATATAACACTAAAATTGGCCGAGTTTTGAGACTTTAAAAATGTATGATTTATTCCACTTTTCTGCAGCTGAACAAAGATGAGTTTTGCTATGATTTGAGGGGTCATATACCAAGTGCTTAAAGTATTTAAAGAACTTACTTCATGTGCATCCCCGTTTTGAAAAAATCGTACAAGCATTAGGATTGGGTTAACTTTTATTAATTTTCAGATTGACTAAAATAATTGCATTTTAACATATGTTTTATTGTGTAAAGATTTCAGGGTGTTTCCTTTCATGATTTCTTTTAACAAAAATTATGTTATTTTTATAAATTTTTATTTAACTTCAACGATCGCATGTATGTTTTTTCAGTTTAAAATTTATGCTCGAACTTTAACTCACTTTCAAATATCCGATCGAGATTAAACTTTACATACTGAAGTAAATCCGATGAGAATCTAATATTATTATAATAGTCGGTTATTACCATTTATAATCTTTTTACAGGATAACACAAAAAAATTCGGATAGATTACTGCCAAGTTTAAGAACAAGTTTTTGATTAGATAACACAAGACTGCGATGATTGTTTTTTTTTTTTTTTTTTTTTTTTTTTTTTTTGTGCATTTTTTAGCACTGAATCCTAAAATTACCTTAATTTTTAACCATCATGTCAGGATTTTTCGCAAATCATAAATTGCCAAAGTTAAAAAAAATAACAAAATAACAAAGTTAAAAAATAACAAAAATAGTTTACTATAAAATAGAGGAGATGACTGTAATTTTTAACTTTTGATAATTGATTTTTATGCAATTTTTAGCACTGGATTTGGAAATGACCTTCATTTTTAACCATCACGTTAGAATATTTTGCAAATCGTAAACATCAAAGTTAAAGTATAGCGAAAATCTGACACTATAAAACAGATGTAAAATTCTTTTTATTTAATTTCATTTCATTTAATTCAATAATTTCTTCTATTTTTGGCTTATACTGGGATTCTTACAGATAAACAGTTAAGGGGTCCGATGAAGTGGAAGAGGAGGTTCAATTTTATCTTTGATTTTTTTAACTTTGAAATTTACAATTTGCGAAAAATCCTTACATGAAGGTTAAAAATGAAGGCCGTTTACGGATTTAGAGGTTTAAAAAAAATCAATTATCAAAAGTTAAAAACACAACAATGACATCTATTTTATACTATCAAATTTTCGCTATTTTTTCTTTTCTTAACTTTAAAATTTACGATCAGAAAAAAATATTTACGTGATGGTAAAAAATGAAGGCCAATTTCGGATTCAGTGGCAGAATATATAAGAATCAATTATCAAAAGCCAAAACTGTTAATTTTCATCATTTTATTTAACAAAAATTCTGCTTTTGTTTTCTTCTTATATTTTTATTGCAAATTGTATATTTTGCATTAATATGTCTGAATGATTAGAGATTTCAAATTTATATTGCAAGGTTAATTTTACTCTCAACCATTTTTTTATATATCTGACGAAATTATATTTCTACTAAATTTGTGAATGACCCCTAATTTGCGTCAAAAAATATGCTCCAACTTGACCAATTTTAATCGTAGAATAACGGGACTTTTTTTGTCTTACTTGTCAGAGTAACAGGAAAATTTTACTAAATACATAGGACTGGGGGACCGTATAAAAATGTAAATTTCGAAATTTTTTAAGAAATGGTTTTATTGACCCAAATTGCTTTTAAAATATTTCTTTATCTCATTTAAAACATTTTTGTAATTGAAACTATTACATTTTTGTAATTGGTTATCTTTGACTAACGGTTTAGGAATTAGCCATTGGACGCCGTTGAGAGTGGATACCCTGTATATATATATATATATATTATTTTTTTTAAATAGCATTTATAAGGAATTTTAGATAAATTAAAATGCAGCAAGAAATCAGAAGATTTTTATTTTTTAATTGTTAAATATTTTTAATATAAGGTGCATTTTTAAAGCAAAAATAAGACATTTATTTATAGTTGATGCTCACAAAAGCAAAAATAAAAAAAAATGCGGTGATAAGGAAAAGAAGAGATCTTATAAAGCTAAAAAAATATTTACATTTTTCTTATTATCAAAATAAAAAATTTGCATTTCAGTTGCCCAAGTTATCGAAAACAAGAAAGTTTTTCAAGCTCAAATTCACTTTCTGAAAAATTTGTTATGTTCGTACTGAAATTTCAAATTTTCCAAAGAAATCCACTCAATTGAAACTCATTTTTAAAATTGGGCAAAAATCCTTAAGAATTCTCTTAAATAATAATAAGAATCATGAGAAAAAGGATAAAGTTATTTTAGTTAACACGTTGACTACCACGATGACTGATACTGAAGCGCTGAAAATTTACAATGTTCAAAGTAATTTTTAAGAAAGTATAATCCTGTAATAAATAAAAGGTAGGTAATTTTTAAATATTTGTTCAGTAATTATTTAAAACAATGTATGTTTTTTCAGTTTTGTAACATATTTTAGACGTCAGCCATCGGTGAATGACGCGTTTTAAACGGAAATTTCCCTTTCAGCCACCGGTGGCTGACGTGGCGCTTAACGTGTTAATTTTATGAACTCACTGTAGTGATGTCAGGTATTTAGTATTGGGGTTAGACTATTTTTAATATAAAATCTAAAATTATGGAAGTATTTCTTAAGTAATCATCGTGTAACGATGATAGATATAATATTTTTTAAAGGTATATCATTATTTACCATTAATATTACTGTATTATTATTATTATAGAAATTTTGTTAGAATATCTTTTCTCTAAAAAGTGCTCTTTTTCTTCTTAAAAATTTGGTTAAATCAGCACAAGATTAAAAAAACAAGACGAACGGTAAGCTTTTTTACTCTACACAGCCCGATATAAACAAAATCTGGTATGACCTCTTTCTTTCTAAAACTGACCACAGCATGTAACAAGGTTCATTTTAATAGCATATCATGTCACTTTTTAATAACCTGTGCCAAGCTGATTGGTGTTTGAGCTCTTGAACACCCAATATCTAATAACATATATGTTCTTCTATTTCGAAGATTTGGTACTAGAGTATCCATTTCCATATAGGGGAGAGTAGCCTAATTTGGACCACTTCACTTACTGTCAGGTGTAACTCGCTTATTTTTTGGAATATCTGCAAAACGTCATTACACTGGGTCAATCTATTCTCCTACTAACTAAATAAATCTTTAGATCAATTTCTTTTTGAAAATCTTAAATTTTATTTTAATTTGAAAAATTTGTCAAAAGTGGTCCAAATTCAGCAACTGGTCGCCGAAGTTAGACCCCCAGTCTCCTAAATTGGACCAAATAATATCGAGTTGTTTTAATGACCAGGGAATATAACTGATTTTATTAAAACCAAAGTTTACGATTAATGAAACAATCAAACTAAATAACAGCAATGAAATATAATGAAATCAAATATCTGAAAATAAGAGAAACTGTATTAAATCAAAATGTATTCAAAATATAAATCAAAGTTATCAGTAATAAATAATAGAAATTATGGAACTAATTGTCAGTTACTTGAATATCATGTAAGGAGTGATGCAAAGCTTGCACATGAATTTCGTTTATGGATTTTTTTCTTTCTAGCGCACGCGACATGAGACTGTATATGGCAATCTGAACACTGAATCATTTCTGCTATTTATTTTTCTTACAAATTATGCAAAATCAATCACCACTGTCTAGATTTTTCTTTTTAGATTATGAATTATTACACTTTTTTTTTGCAACAGAAATTTTCTTTACATTATTTTTGTAGTTCTTCCCTTCCATCATTTTCTTGCTAATTGCATTACGTCTATTTTTTTAACTTAATGTTCCAATTCGTTTGTACTTCCTTTTTTATTTTCATTTCAAGGTTTACTTTATATGGCGAAGATGTTAACAGAACTGTTTTTGTCTGCCTCTGTACTTTGATTCAACTGAATTTAGCAAGGGAGATAATATTTCTAATGATCTTTTGATTTTTGGGGAGGATTTGTAGCTGCAGCCTTCTTGCAGGTCAATTTCTTCACAACTTAATCTCTCCTTTTTTTTTTCCTATATCTTTAACAACTTTTGCTATCACGGTTGTTTTTCTTTCAGACAGTGTGCCTGTGTCTTTTTCAACATTTTAAACATTATATTAAAAAAGTGTTTAAAAATATCCTCTAAGGAAAAATACGCTATGATTAATAAAACGCAAACATTATGTATTCAAACAGTATTGAATTCAGCAACGCCCCCCCCCCCCCCCCCCGGAGCCTTGAAATAACCACTACCCTCTGAAGGTTAGAGATTTTACGCTTCTTATTGGCAAAAAAGTATAACTCCACTAACTCCACCCTCCAGAACTGTAAAAAGTCTGCAATCACAAATATCCTCCAGGATGAACATGATTGAACGCAACTCAGTAAATCAAATACCCCGTAGGAATAAGGAATTCAAAGAAAATAAATAAAAATACATACAAGATAAAATAATTTTCAAACAAAAATTATTGCATAAACATATAAAAATATTTTTATGTTTATATAGGCCTAAACGGTATAAAAAAAATAATCCAGATATACAAAAAAAAAAAAAAAAAAAAAAACTTGCATGGAGATAGTAATCCATTATAAAATATTTTTAAAAAATGTAAAAAATAATGTACAAAGCGTACCATCCTCGAAATTAATTACTTATTTTTCAAATTTATGATTGCATATCTGGTCCAATTTAAGCAACTGAAATTGGCCCAATTACGGCAACTGTGCCATTTTTGAAAACAGATAATCTTAAGACTAAG
This sequence comes from Maratus speciosus, assembly GCA_963932465.1. Lineage (NCBI taxonomy): Eukaryota > Metazoa > Arthropoda > Arachnida > Araneae > Salticidae > Maratus > Maratus speciosus. The sequence continues at coordinate 520,113,289 of OZ010795.1, read as the reverse complement.
AACAAAAACAAAATCAAACATATCCACGTGAAAAGTATGCGCAATAAACCGACGAATTCATATATGTATATGAAAATATAACAACTTACCTTAGTTTTAAAGTATTCACTTACGTTTAGTAGGAAAAAATATATCAAGACAGCTAACTTTAGGTTTTTTTTAATTGTCTGAAAACAGCACGTGGTAGGCGGTCGCTTCTTCTAATCATGAGTGATGTCATTCTGATGAGTATGATTTCAGTGGTAGATAGGGTCTCTTCCTGTAATTAACGGCAGAAGGGCAACGTTCCAATTAATGGCGGCGGTCTAAATATGGCTACTCTCCCCTAACATAGTATTTGTAGCTACCACATTACAAGGACAGGTGGAAATCTAAGAAATAAAGTAGAATTTTTTACAAGTGAGTGAAAAATTGTCAAGACCATAATTCGAAACTAGGTTATTTAGTTTATTATGCAAATCTTAATCCAATTGGAAAACTTAAATCAAATGACCTAAATTAGACCTAAATGAATGCTCTTTAAAAAACCAACCTTTTCACTGGATACGGAAAAATAAAACAAAGTTGGAAAGTGATTAGAGAATAAATACACTAATGTGATATTTTTACATTTCATTTAATCCTTGTTTGGTGGTGGAATTGTCAAACATTGCTATATCACGCAAATTTAATGCAGATACAATAATTTTGGTTCCAAAAATCTATTAAAATATCTTTGGAGTCAGAGTTACGGGAAGAATTTTAGAACAAAATATCTTTGAAGACGTTCTCAGAATATATATTTTTAATATTGACAGGCTCCTTACAATACACACTCTGCGGTGAGATGGATTATTTTTGTATGATTACTTTTCCAGCAGCTCTGTAATCCGTTGTGATGTTTTTTTATTAATCTGTAATTGTTTAAAAGCAAAACGCACAAAATCCACAAAATAAATTCCCAAATTTAGGAGATAAGCATGTCAGAGACCTTCCTCCGTCTAAAGATTTTCTCTTGCGCTACGACAAAACAGTTTCTACATCAAAGAAGCCGAAAAAATGGCACACATCTACGTAGATGTGAATTGTTTAATAAAGATTTTTTTTTCTAATTTTAAGACTTTTTTTTAACCATTTGGAAAAATGGTTATTGTTCTCGTCAGGGTAGGAAATCAAAAGCATATCCGGGTCATTTTCAATAAATGCATACAATTCAGAAAAACATTTAAAAAAAATTACTTTTAAATTTCACATTAACAATGAAATAAATGATAATGTATAAGTTAGATGTGTCTGTAAATATAATTAATTAAGCACTTTAGCTTTTGGTATAATTTTTATACACTATTTTACTATATTTTATACACTATTTACCAGTAACATGGTAACAGACTTGACATTAACAGCAAAATATCTTCCAAATTCTACATGCTAATTATTAACACTAAGAAACAAAACAAAATCTTTAATATATTAACTTGATAATAATATTCAAGCAAAAGAAAGTACTAAACTTATATTTTTAACATAAAAAATTAGGTAACAGACTTGACATTGAATAAAAATACTCACCTTTATAAAAAATTCTTTACTCCACTACACTGTTGTTTTTCAAAAGCAAAAGAAAATGGCTACAAGTAAATATTTAACTAGGATAAGTGTTTTTATTGCAAATGTGCTGCCGTCTCTTGGTGAAATTGTCAACCTTTATTTCATGAAATTGTAGTTTGGTAACAGACTTGACAAAATATGAGGGACAAAATGTTTTGTAGCTTTTCTTAATTTTTTTTTTTTTTTTTTTTTTTTTTTTTTTTGCTGGAATAATGTCAGAAATTTAAAATAATGATGATTTATCTCATTAAATGTCCCAATTACTTTCCTTTTAAAGTGAAAAATGAAGTGAAAAAATATTACAGAATTATAAAATACAGAAGAGGGACAGCTATTTTTTTCTTCTACTAGATGCAAAAATCTGCATCTTTACGAAAAAAATATGAAAGTGATTATTTTTATGTTTTAGAAATATGTTGTGTAGTGTAAATAAATAAATATAATATTTATAGTCAGTTTTAAATAATATATTATGAGTACAATTTTTTTTTTTTTTTTTTTTTTTTTTTTTTTTTTTTTTTTTTTTTACTGTGGGACAGCATATGTATGCATATTTTGAAAATGACCCATCTGAACGTTTTCATTGGTTTAATCCGCAATTTTGCTCAGATAATTAAGCAAAACGCACCAAATGACAGTTTAAAAGCAGGAAACTCGTTAAAAATGAAATACACTTAATTACAACTAGAAAATTCAAACAGTATGTTTGATACTTCTTTTTGAATTTTATGTTAATTGTTTGAACTGTTAACGATCGTGTGTTACATATAACATTAATATTATTCTAGAGCAAGTTTTAAATGCAGTAATATAAAACAATATTTCATCGGCATGCTTTTAAAGCAATTAAAAGGTTATGTTCCTATTTAAGAGTTTTTCAAAAACGTTTTAAATATTAATTTACAAAAATAATATAACGTTATAAAATATTAAATTAGAGTTACATCTTACACCTCCGTAGTAGCAAAACAATAATGGCTATTGTGATTACTATGGGCCCCAATATTGAACTAATATTTCATCATCGAAAATATTTTCACGCAAATATATTTCTCGCATTGAAAGTATTTTAAAGAAAATATTTCTTTGCAATATTAATGCATGGACAATACTTTAAGGGAAATTTGCTACTGTGACACAAGTGATGCTATTGGCAACGATTTATCAAACATATAAACAGTACAAATAATATTTACACAACATTGTATTCAAACAAGTTTTATATAAAATAAAAAATGCTTTGTTTTTTCCGTCGTGGTTTTTGATAATTTTATTTTCAGAATACAGTCGGACCTCTATTTAATGAACCTCTATTTTGCGAACTTTTCCTTAGAAACAAGAACATTTTGCGATTTTCTTCGTAAAATAACTTCCAAATAGCGAAGTGCATTCTCTATTTAACGAATTTTTTCTTGTGATCTAAATTTTTTTTCCTTCATATTTCTCAAAATATTTCTGTACATTTCAAACTTATTCTTTCTTTAAACACATTTATGATGTTCAATGACCTTGAATTGGTTTTACCAGGCGCCTTCTTTGTTAACAGTGAGAATTCGGTAAGTACGGAGGACGAAGACAACAATCCCTTAGGTAACTTTAAAAAAATCTGGATACAAATGAGAAAAAAAGAAGAAATTAACCATGATGTGGTAATTGATGATTGTATTTCACTTAATTCTGAAATTGAGACCCCAGAAACACTATCCGAATTAGATATTTTTAACAGTGTGAAAAATAAAATCAACACACCAATGAATTGCGATGAAGAAGAATGTGATGAAGATGGAAATGATCATGATGCAGGAATTAACGAAACTTCGTACGATGAAATGCTAAATTCATTTGAAACAATCCGACGCGGGTTATAGTTAGAAGAAAATACGCATGAAGTGGTTTTGGGGGTATTGCAAATATGCGAGACATATTATGAGAGAAAGCACTTTTTAAAAGAAAAAGCTCAGGCAAAATTAACAGAGTTTTTCAGAAATTAAATTTAAGGACGCATATGTTAATGTATGGTTAAATTTATTTGTTATAATAATAACAAATGTGATAATGTCATTAAAATTCGTTAATTTTAATGCAAAACTATTTACTTTAAACAGAAAGTACTGTGTATTCCCGGACAATGTTTTGTTTTCCTTGCAGAGTTCAAGTATTTAAACACATAGAAAAAAGGAATTGATGATGGTGAATCTCTATTTAACGAATTTTCCATATAACGAACATTTTTCCGGGATTTGGCGACTTCGTTAAATAGAGGTTCGACTGTATATGGCTTTTATATTTACGCAAAATGCATTTTAAAACCAGAAAGTGACATTAACATATCTTCAGTGAGAGCTTGTTTGTCGAATATCTTACATCTATGACATTTCGTACATCTAGAGATCATGTGGACTGCGTAGTTCAGCAATTTTATAAAAATACTATTTCTATTACTTAGTTCATATTTGTGTTAAAAATGTAGTCGTTTAAAATATTTAAATCAGTATATTTATCATTCTGAAATATATTCGCAGAATAGTAAACATATGGAGTAATTTACAAATACAATTGAAAAATAAAATTAAGTACAGCTTTCACTTCTCCCATTATATAATTTTAACACTTATTTTACTTTATTATTCTTTATGTTCCAATGCTTTTGTGATGCTAACGCAATTTAAATTAACACACTTTGCTGTAAATTTTATCTGGTAAATATAAGATAAATAAATACACAAAAAAATAAATGGTACGAAATAATTAAACATGCACTGAAAAAAATGTAGTACTCAAAAATGAGTAAATCGATGTACTCATAACGAATTGAGTATGTTTGGATCAAAAATGAACCTATGCTTTCTCAATTTTGAGACATCAATGTTATTTCACCCAAACAAAAGGATAATTTTGTACCCTGTAATGGTTTATTTCATTTATGGTGGCATAAATGATGTTTATTAATGTAAATATTAAATTATGCACAGTATTTAAAAATAATTTAAGAGTATTTGCAAATAACGTTATTGTCACAAAAATATTGTGTATCTTGTTAATAATTTTGTTATTTTTCTTAATAAATAATCAATTAAACGTTTTTTGTTAATAACCTTGAACAAGAAATAAATGTCAGTACATTTTTGCTTTAATTTTTAGTTTTAGGGGAGCAGTACATAACGATTCATACTTGAACATAACCATGAAAATCGAAAATGAGTACATGTCTTTCTCAATTTTGAGTAGAGTTGGATCGGAGCTAATTTAAGCATGTGACGTATTTAAAATTGAGTACTTTTTACTCAATTTGAGCACTCATTTAATATATGTGTGCCATATATATAAATATATTGTAAGTTCGGATACACATGCATTGAACTTATTTTTTAAATGCAATAAATATGTAAAATACAACACACATTTAAAATTTTACTAAATTTCAAAATAAACTACGAAAATTGAAATGAAATTTTAAATATTTTATTGTCATTTATGAATTTAATCCATCAAAGTTAGATATTTTCTAAAAATCAAGATTTTCGAGGACCATTTGCATTTTCATAACATTATATTAATAAAAAAGTTGATTCTCATATTTCCATTTATTACAGTATTTCTACTTTTGCAGCTCTTGCTTCAAAATAGAACGTTGTTTATAGGTTCTTAAACAAATTCTAAACAAAACTCCTTATATAAAACTTTTTTTTTTTAAATTGACTTTTATTGTAATTTCTCAGACTTATAATCCTTTTTTTTTTAAATAATTATTCGACTTTTTTATGTTTTATAAACAATCGAATAAGTTATAAATAAATAATATATAAGATTTTTATGTGATTCTATTGTAATAGTTGTTTATTCCTTACTTTTTATAGTAAATACATAAACTTTTGTATTCATAGCTTGCTCATGAATAAAAAAAAATAATCATAACTTACTCACAAGTCTGGAGAAAACCATTGTGAGGAAATCCAATGAAGAAATTCTTTTGGGGAAACCATTGAAATAAACAATTATAGAGAAAACTATCGAAGAAAAAATCGAAGAAGAACTATCGAAGAGAAACCATTAAAGAGAATCATTGAAGAGAAAACCCTTAAAAAGGAACCTTTGAAAAACCATTTATCCAAATTATACTTCCCAGTTATACATATTTTCCAGTATTAATATTTATAATATATGTATTGGAAATACATTATCTTACAATATGTGCATTTTGGAATTATATATATATTGCAATTATATATATATTACAATACATACATTTTCCAATTATGTATACTTTAATTATATTAACTAGGGGGCTCGGCCCCCTACGAGCTACGCTCGCCAACCCCTGTCCAGACACCGCAGACTCTAAATGCACGCTAATTTGATCGGCTTTAAAAAGATTTCGAAAGATTGAATTATAATTTAAAAAACAGTGGCGATCTCCCTATAAACGGATTTCTATTCATTTCTCTTTGATTGGGGAATTTTAACGCCAAATCCGCTGCGGTACTACTTGATTATCCAGTCGACCAATTTCGAGAAATTATATAAATCGCCAAACCACTCGCCAAATTATACAAATTGACATAATTTTTATTTTAAATAACGAAAGAACAAATAAATTAGTACAACATTAATAAAAATACAAATAAAACGTCGAAATAAAAATAACTTGATGACGTAGACACGTGTAACAACATTTCAAAATAAGCTAATATAAAAGGAATTAATAAACAGAGTCTTTGTCTCCTGGTATTTTTTAACAAAGCGAAAAGAAAGTTCTTTTAAATGAGACATTTTAAATTAATCGTTTTTAATCTGACGTAAATTTGACCAATCTATTCTTTCTCTTTTACATATTCACGTGAAAATACTTCTATTAGAACCGAAATATTATTTGCGCTTTCCAAACAAAAATAATAGAAAAGATCCTCTCAAAATATCAAATAAATGTCTAGCGTAATTTCTAAATTTAAACTGTTTTCCAATATTATTTTGTGTTCGTTTTATGTAATAACTGTAATGTGACGTACATATGACGTAATTTTTCCTATTTAAGACTTCTAACGCATGTTAATGAATTTGTTATTTTACAATATCCTTTCTCTTTTAAAATTCACGTGTATAGTTTTTATGACGTAATTTTTAACAAGTTCCTGCTTTTTGTACATAATTATTTAATTCTAATTCCAAATGATTTTTTCTGTTTATAATAGTCACGTGTAAATAATTTTTTTATTTGAAGCAAACATTATTGTTTGCGCTGTTTATACATTTGGCAACAGTATAAATTACTACCATTTTCTAAAATAATGTAAAAAATATCTCTAGAAATGCTGAAAATTTGAATTTAAAATAGAAATAAAACCTCCAAAAATGAGTCAAATTAAAAAACTTAATGCAATCTACACACCGACAAGTTCTATCGCATAAAATGATCTAAAAATGATTGCATTCCCATGTATAGTTTTTGCTGCTATAAAACTTTTTTAATGGAACGATTTTGTCCAACTTTAGCATTAAATATCTCTTAAAATAATTCTTCGATTTGAAAACTGTCTGCATCAGCATGTTTATCGAACATTTATCTATAATACCACCGATTTTCATATTTTTGTACGCAATATTTTTCTTCGAAGAAAGACCTTCTGTCACAAAAAATTCAAAACCGGCGGCGGCGGTGACAGCGTTAGTTACTTTTTTTTAGAATAGAGAGATATTTAGGTAGTAATATTTATTTAGAATATGCATATTGGAAATATATTATTTTACAATGTATATATATCCAAGTTATATATTTTTTAATATTACTCATACATTCGAATATATATATGCATATTTAATATATATACTCGTACATGCATTTTCCTCAATAATATATTTACAATGTATATTACTTTTGTATTACAATTTTTTTTCATCCCCAAGTATCTGTTGATTATATAACAGAAGTATGTAAATTTAAATAAATAACATTTTAAGGAAAATACAAAAAGGAAATTCAAAGAATCTCATAATTATGGAATCTAAATTTTTAAAAGGTTTAATTAAAAGGATAATTTACAATCAAAAATATTTATTAATTAAAAAAAACTGCATTAAAACAATATCAAATTTACTTTTCATGTACAAAATAATAATAGTAATAATGATAATATGTTATAGTGAAAATATACTCTTCATTATTTAGAAACATGTGTGCAAAAAAAATGCTTATTGCAAGCCTTTTCTTCTTGTTAGATTGTTCTCAAATTATTTCGCTTGAATTTTTCTTTAATAAATATAACATTGAATTTGTTTTATATTAACTTTTTGTAACTTTTTTCCGAGCATCTGTATTTTGAAACAATAAAATGTTAGAAAGTTAAATAAAATATCTATTTATATAAAAATACTTTTCAAAATATTAACATTTCTTTATTGCGTTTTTCATACATTTTTCATTTAAAATAACTATTTTTTTTCATAGAAAGAAAACAGATGCAATTTATTTTACGATTTTTTTTGTTTTTTTACAAACGCGGAATAAATTTAATGAACAATTTTTCGTTCTTGAACATTTTTATAAATGTTGGCAAAGAATACTCTTATTAGTTTAATTTCATATTTTTTAATAATTAAAACACGTTTCAAGAATTGTCTGATAAAATTTGAAAACAAAATTGAATGAAATTCCATAAAGCCATTTCATGACAAAAAGTTGGAAAAACACTATTATTACCCCCTCCTTTGATTTTAATTTGTACTGAATCCCGATTCATTAAAACTTGTCAGACACAAACTATAGTGTTAGTACTATTACTATTATTATCTCCCAGTATGCTATTTCTTTCTCCCAGATATTAAAGCATCGTCTAAAAAAAAATAACGTTCCGTTGTATAAGCCAGGCGTAAAAGAAAGCAGATATGTCTCTGTACTGTTAAATACTCTTTTGCAAGTTTTTAAAGTTCTACGCATCGCACATTTTCAATTTTTATATCTTTCGTATTGAGAAAAAAAGTACTTTTTAAGGCAATTTATTTCAGTACTGCATCTCAATTTATTTTTAAGATATTATTATTATTATTATTATTGTTGTTGTTGTTGCTGTTGTTGTTGTTGTTGTTGTAGTTGTTAGCGCCATTTGTTTAATTATGGCAACTCAAGATTTCTGTAGAAAGTAAAGAAAAAACTAGTTGCAAAAAGTAATTATATCTTTTTGTTGCCATTTTTTCAATAACTTTTGAAAAAATATATAATTAAATTACGTTTGAAAAAATTAAATTAAAATATTTAAAATATTTTGGAAAAATAAATGTACGATTTCTGTTAAAACATGGAGCTGTTATAAACAATATTTAATTGAATTATGTATATTAGAAACAAATGAAGGCATAATCATCAGATAGCCTTTTTTGTCGAGTTTCTTGAGTGACGACATTGGTTTATTTGGATTTGTGTATTATTCAGCAATAGTGACGTCATATGAATACTTTACTGTAGATGTTATTTATGACTGGATCGCAAATGAGCAATTTTTCAGAGGATGCGAATGATATAAAATGATATAATAATTTCATATAAAATAAAAGGGTCTGTTTTAAGTATTAAAACTGAAATATGTTTTGTATTATCTATATTTACATACATATTTTTTTTTCATCTTGAAAATACTAAATTCTGAAAAAGCAGATTTCTTTTTTCTAGATATTATTATTATTATTATTATTATTATTATTATTATCATCATCATCATATTATATCCGAAAGTGCATTGTAAAAAAAAATAATAAAAAAAAAAATTGTAGCCTTGCGGCATAAAATTAGTGGCAACATATTGCCTAAAATCTTATTTAACTTATATAATGGCGTAATCTAAACACCAGTTATATCGGTGAAATTACTGAAAAAAATTGAGGCAGTAAGGCTGTCAACAATTTTATAAAGTAACGTCACACAATTTTTTTAAAGTTCTACGGAGTAATTTCAATCAACGACATATTGTTTCTGATAAGACATTATTACTTTTCATAATATATCCATTTATTATAATTTATAAATTTTGCTTTAAATCTTAAAATAGTATCTAAATTTTAATACAACCTATAGACTTGTTACGATCGTACTGCTTAAAATTATTTTTTAGAAAATCCAGTTATATCAGCTTATGTAACAAACCGGTAACTGTAATTTGCTCGTAAGCGATAAAGATTGCCTAGAAACAGTCATTATATATAACTAATAGTGATAATCACTTACGATTAGATACGGTGATATTTCACGTAACGTGTTCTAGTACCTGAAACGAAGAAACATTGACACGTATAAAAATGAAACATTACTTATATTATAAAATTCATAATTTATATTATAAAATTTTTTGAATTACAAATTCAATGTATTTATGTTCGGGCTTTTTACTATTATAACCACACACAAAATTACCATATTAGGATTATAATTTTAGGAGATATTAATAAAAATATGAAAATGTTATTTAATATTATACGCTCTAAATTTTGAATATTTATAATTCAAAAGCTTATCATCCAAATGAGTTGAAATTCCGGTTCTAGGCATTGTTTGAACCGAATATTTAAAACATATTGTCAAAATTGGGAGTTGCCGTTGAAAAAAAACAATGGTTGGTTTTGTTTTTATTTGTAGATTGCCCCCTAAGGAAATTTTATATACATCATTTGAAAGTTAGACTTTATTTCTAACCGATTATTTTTTTTTTCCACGACTGTACATACTTCAAATTTACGTTTTAAATATAGTCATATTATCGTGCATTATTATATATTTTTATCGTCCGTTATTATTGTAAAATGTTTTGGCTCACGCAATACAAAACCTGTGATTTTATGTTACTGCAAAACGTAGTGTCTGTAAAGGTCATAAAAAAAATTTTATGCACCTCCCAGACTGTAATATTAGCATAATAGACATTTTCAGCTGCATACCTTCTAGATAAGAAATGAACCTCTAGTTTAAATAAATGTGTTGTAAAAAAGAAAACTTTAATATGAAGATATTATATTTACTAGAATATAGCCCGTCAGAATGACGTGTTTACATTTTCAAAAAAAATTATATAGCATTGCATTATAAAAAGAATTTTGAAGTAATAAATTTTGTCTTGTCTGACTTATAGGGTCAGGTGGGGTAAAGTAAAAACAGCCTATTTTTCATTGAAATTTAATTGGCAAGAAAATTATTAATTGAATTGGTAAAATACTGATATAAAGTATGCAAATGAACTTCACTCACAAAATTTGAAGAAATATCTCACAAAAACATTCAAATTAGTATTAATAATGCTATTTTAAAACATATTGTCAATTAACTATTTTATCTGGTGGTATGGGGTAAAATAAAAGACAATTCCAACAGAAAGTTTATTTGTTTTTATTAATTGCCAAAATATTAATTATATAACTTAAATTTTAAAAAGTTGAACAGAGAAAATCCCGATTTTTTTTTAAACATGCATAAAAGAAACCTGTAATAAATTTTGCATTGATATATATACACATATATATATGTAATACACGGCATTACATATTTCTGATATTCTAATTTCATTTTATAAGAAATATTCATTTTTCCCCCAATGTCTTCAGAATTCAAAAAACATTTTAAATAGAAAATTTCTTTTTTTTAACTACCGACAGGTGGCGCAACAGAGCATATAAACGTTTGTTTTAATATTTTAAAAGTTCAAGACGAATGAGTCAATTGTTTGCTTACTTTCATATAGGGATAGATAAAGCTACCAATCTAATTTTAACTGAAGTTATCGCAGCAGAATATTAGAGAATTGAATGTAATCTCTTAAATGTTAATTTATTTTGAATAATCTGTCTAAAAATGTAACTTTTGCGAATAGTGGAAAAGAAAGCACGTTTTACTCAACGTTTTAAGATTGAAAATCAAATCAACATTCACTCGTGATGCCACATGTACAATAGGGTGGAGTGAAAAAAACGAAAGTTCGAAATTTGATTTCGGATAGCTGCCAAAAGTTGCCTTTTAGTACGTCTAATAAACGTGCAAAATTTCATGAATTTTGAAAAACTCCTTCAGGGCTCTACCAAGAGCTTTGTATTTTCATTGTTTTACACAATAGGTCCTTACCATAAATTGTAAATTTACAGTGTTTTTTGGTAATCTCGCTTAACATTTTTAAATTTTAAATGTTTAGAGTAACTTCCTTTATCATTTTTAAACTTGAAGTCTTTATTTTAAAATATTTGAAACGTTTTATTGAGTTTTACAAATTGTTTGTTCTGATTTTTAGAGTAAAAATGAGTGCGAGTGGAGGCAAAACGAAGTTTACCGTTACTAGAAGTGCAGTGGAATGTTCCCTATTACTTACATAAAAGACAATAATTAAAGCACAGCAGGAATGGTAAAGATCCACCAAACTCAGAGGTAACTAAAATCATAAGATAAAAGATCGAAGAAATTTGGAAAAAGCATCAACTATAGTAGTTTTCCAGAGGCGTATTGATCAAATGCTAGACAACAATTTTTCTGAATACCAGAAACTTATTCGATTCCCCTAATCCAAAAGAAATGATAATTACATGAAGAAACATCTAGACATTTCGGTGTGTAAATGCAAACCAATTCCTATGTGTACATGAGAAAAATCAAAGAATGTGCCTCTAAAAGAACTACCATTTCTTCTTGCAAAAGGTGAACAAGAAAGATGGTTATTGGCACGTTCGAAGCTGGCATATTAGCCACTGCAAGGGAAGACTAATCTTTGTTTCAAAAAATCTAATAGCACCATTCTTTCTCTTAGTGTTTACAGTTGTTCCTTCACAACATATGGCCATAAGTTTATCAAGGTTTAAGTTGTTTTCAATGCAATATTTTAAAATGCTTTCTGCAATAAGCTTTTATGATCCAGAAGATGGTGTAATGTGTCCCAGATACAGTGAATTTGGTTCTTTAATCAGAGTTACATTTTCTTCACTTATTGTTCTTCGATTTAATCTATGTCCAATTCTCTTGATGTAGTGTTTTATGTTTTCTTTCATCAAAATATATAATTTCGATTCCTGCTTCTAAAGCTTTCAGATCACCATTTTTAGCACGTTATCTAGTTTTCATTCCTTCTATGCCTACTTTGCGTCTGTCAGTTATATGTGTGATTCGTTTTCTGTTACAATACCAACATCTTGCAGAATTGCAGAAGTTATTGCTGCCACGCATCTATCAGAAACCTGATACTGATCTGAGACCCTTGGAACCCTAGGTAGATGTGTTTTCATTTGCCTTTGTGACTCTTCCTTAAAAGTAGATTTTTGTGATAAGGATTTTAATTCTTCGCACCATGATGAAGGGCTACTATTTCTTTCTTCCTCACGACCGTCTTAATACCTAACAACTGTTCTGTCCTGATTAGCTGCAGACTTTAAACTTGCCTTTATAGCCCCCGTCGAGTATTTTTATGTCGTCTCTTTGTTTCAATTTACTTGTCTTGGCTTTATCGAGCGTGCCAATAACAATATTTCTTGTTGACCTTCGGTCAAGAAGAAATGCTTGTTCTTTTAGAGGCACCTTGTTTGATTTTTTGCAGGTACGCTTATTAATTGATTCGCATTTGCACGCCGAAATGTCTAGATGTTTACTTACAGCTTCAGATTTGTAAAACTGAACTTTCTTCATGTAATTATCATTTCTTTTGGCTTAGAGGAATCGGTTAAGTTTCTGGTATTTAGAAAAATCGTTGTCTAGCATTTGATCAATACGCCTCTGGGAAACTACAATAGTTGATGCTTTTTCCAAATTTCTTCGATCTTTTCTCTAAAGAGTTTAATTACCTCTGACTTTGGTGGATCTTTAACATTCCTGCTGTGCTTTAATTATTGTCTTGTATGTAAGTAATATTTTATAACGCCTGCTATTGTTTCCAAAACAACTTCATTTGTTTTGAAGGAGCATCAAATAGGGGACATTCCACTGCACTTCTAGTAATGGTAAACTTCGTTTCGCCTCCACTCGCACTCATTTTGACTCTAAAAATCTGAACAAACAATTTGTAAAACTCAATAAAACGTTTAAAATATTTTAAAATAAAGACTTCAAGTTTAAAAATGATAAAGGAAGTTACTCTAAACATTTAAAATTTAAAAATGTTAAGCGAGATTACCAAAAAACACTGTAAATGTACAATTTATGGTAAGGACCTATTGTGTGAAACAATGAAAATACAAAGGTCCTGGTGGAGACCTGAAGGAGTTTTTCAAAATTCATGAAATTTTGCACGTTTATTAGAGGAACTAAAAGGCAACTTTTGGCAGCTATCCGAAATCAAATTTCCAACTTTCGTTTTTTTCACTCCACCCTAATGTACAACACAAATTCCAAATCCAGAAGCAATTGACGCAAGAACGAATCATTAAAAAATACGGTCGACATCCGATTTTGCTCTTAAAATATTTGTAAAACCATAATAAAGCCTTTAAATAATTTGAAATACGTTTGTTTTTAGAAAGGAAACGTTAATCCGGTACAAAATAATTCACGGGAATGAATCACAGAATATAGCTATATTCACTGAACACCATGAAGTGTTCTCATTGGTCAGAAAATAGATAGCCTTGAAAAACAGAGGTAATTTTTCGCGATATTTTTAACCGTGTATACTGAATTCAAACTGTAAATAAATGTACACAAAAGTGAAAAACGTATTTCAAAATTTTAATATGCTTTTGCAAAATATTTTAAGAGCATTTAATGAATAGCTGAAAGAGGCATTCATTTGTTTTTGGATTTGTAATTTGTGCTTATGAATGGCAACGGTAATCGCTTGTATACATCGGAACCTTGTTGTTGGTATCTGTTTATTTTTAAATTAGAAATTAAAGCGTTATATTTATATACTTTCTGAAGGTTTGAGAAAAATTGAAGAAGAATATGTTACACAATGAATAGATAGACAGATTAAATAAGGCAGTCGTCAAATATGGCATCGGAATTCTTAACCCTAACGTGGCCGCGTTTGGATTATCAGGAAACGGATGAGTTCAACCCCGGAAACGTTATACACTTAGTGTCATTCTATGTATAATTATTCATTTTATAGATTATTATAAGTATTATATAAATTATTATATTTTATTACATTTTATAGAGATTCATGAAATTTTTTAATACGCGATCGTCAAGTGAGCGTCAAGATTAGCGATACTGACAACGAGATTTAAATCGACTATTAAAGAGTATCGGTAAAAACGGTTAAAAGCTATTAAAGGTCGACTTATGCCATATCACTCATGCTGAAATACGCCAAAATACAAAAGTTAATTAAATATTATGACAAATAAAAGCAATATTAACAGAATGCACAATCTGTTATTTTATCAGTGTATCCTGAAATACCTGCAATATTTAAAATCAACCCTCTTTAACCCTTTATGTACTGAATTATGAATTCATAAAAATTTTATCTTCTAAAGAATTTTTCGTGATTTTTTGAAACTACATCAGAAGATTTACATAATCATTTAGAAATATTTTAGAAGGATTGAAGGATTTAGAAGGACTGCTTAAATTTGAATTTATAGGGATTTTGTGCAATATTTATAACCCCACTCAAATCTTTTCTTTTAAATATTTTACTTAGCATTTTGTAGAATTAGGAAATGTACAAACATAATGTTTTTACAATAGAAATAGAGAAGTATTTCCGAATGGAAAAATTCCTTCCCCCCCCCCCCCAACGCCATGAAAGCTGAAAATATGCAAAGAAATCATCCTTTTAAAATTATTTTTGTTTTGTGTAACCAACAATGCTTTTGGAACAAGATAATGCATCTATAATTCATTCAATACTGTATTACTGATAATCTATGTATTAAATTAATTTTATAACAAGTTATTTTAATGGTACTAATAAGTATCGTCATTATATAAAGTAACCTTCTCTAGAAAACTGTTTAACATACGACGTATTATTCTGGTATACACTCACAGATTAGGACTTCAAATCAAAAAATCAATTTGAATTGGTAGTCTAATTTTTTTTTAATTCTGTATATCATTTATATATATATAAAACAGAGTAAAGATTTTTTTTTTTTTACCGGAACTTCTTGGTATCTATACAAGCGCCTCCATTTCTAGTGCTACTAAATCACATTTGATTCATTTTTCTAAACAACAATTATTTTCAAATTTCTTTCATAAAGAAAGAAATAATACAAATTTTTAGAAATATTTCGTATACATAAATAATTTTTTTCTATTTCAAGATTTAATTCAGTATCCATAATCAGTCTGCAAATTTTAATGTGGGGAGATGCAAAAACGTTTATAAAATTAAAAGATATTTGCAGCAGCGTTGCAATAATGTTAATAAAAAAGTCATTCAAAATATTCTCTATCGCATTAATGATCATTATTTATAAGATTCTCAGAGAAAAGTATCTTTGTAATTTTTAAACAGAATATTTCATACATATTTCAAAATAAGAAAACTTTTTCAACTTCAAGGATAAAAAAACCGTTATTTATTTAATCTTTCTCAGTGACTTTTCGGATATGATTTTTAAATTAAAAATAAAAACTTTAATGTGTATTTTCCTGACTTTTTGAATACGAAAATAAAATACGTATAATATAAGGCACGAAAGTAAAATATGTTCACAAGTATTTCATTTCCTTAAAAAAAAAAAAAAAAAAAAAAAAAAAAAAAAAAAAAAAAAAAAAAAAAATTGGTTTTAATTTTTTTAATTTTTATTCCTTTTATTTTGTACTTAGAGTATTAATAATTTCTTCCATTGATGAAAATTTTATTTTTTGTTTCACGAGAAGATATTCTGAAAAAACTACCGCAATGAAAATAATATTTTTCTATTTAAAAATAAATAATTTTCGCAAGATCTTAAATTTGAGAACTAGTTTATTTGAAGATTAAAAGATTTAATTTAAACCCTTTATCTACTGACGGTACTTATAAGTACTATTAAAGTAACTTGCTATAAAATTCATTTAATAAATCGATTAGTTCTTATGCAGTTTAGAATGAGTTATAGATGCATTAATTTATCTTGTTTCAAAAGCATTATGGGTTACAATAATAATAATAATAATAATAATAATAATAATAATAATAAAAGGATGATTTATTTTGCCTTTGCACTTTCAGCTTTTTTGGTGTTGGGAAGGGGGGGGGGGGTTCAATTCGGAAATATTTCTATATTTCTATTGTAAGAACATTATATTTGTGCATTTCCTAATTCTACAAAATACTAATAAAAATATTTAAAATAAAAGATTTGAGTGAGGTTACAAGTTTTGCATAAAATCTCTATAAATTGAAATTTAATTAATCTTTCTAAATCCTTCAATCCTTCTAAAATCCTTCCAAAATTTATTAAATGATTATGTAATTATTCTAATGTAGTTTCAAAAATTCACGAAAAATGCTATAGAAGATAAAATTTTCACGAATTCATAATTCAGTACATAAAGGGTTAAGTATATACAGAAAGATGAAAAAACTTTAACTACTTTCCAACATATTTAAAAAATGTTTATGACTTTGGTTTGTCTGGCCGTCAGTGCTACACTTGCATGTTAGTCAGCCCTTCCATCTGGCAGTCAAATATATAAAAATATTTCAATTGAAAATCAAATTTCAAATTAATTGCTTAAAAGGCAATTTTAATTTGAAATTTGATTTTCATTTGAAATACTGTATCCAAGGCGAATGTTTCTCTCTGGAAAAAATTCCAAGTATTCATATAGTTTCAATTGATTCTGGATTTAATTAAGTTTCGTGTTTGACCCATGTTGGTGACTCACGATAAATATTCCATCTTGTGTTGCGTTTGTTGCTTTGCCAACATGTAATAGGGAGATATTTTCCAGGCAGGGTGTCGTTCCATGTGGTTTAGTCGGTAGAATGTCAGTGAGCTACACTGATGGCCCGGGTTCGAGTCCCGGCATGGAATATTTTTCACTATGTTGGCCTTTGCGCTTTTTAAGCAATTTATTTGAAATATTGTATGCAAGGTTAAAGTTTCTCTCTGGACAAATTTCCAAGTATTAATAATTTGATGATTCTTGTCATAAACGCTATGTTGAATTTTAAAGTTAAGTTTTGTTTAAAATATAAAATCTTATCTTTTTACCGTACTTTTTAGCAAAATATCGCTATTCTGGAGCCCTATTCTTCTAAAATATTTTTAAATTTTCCATTTAAAAACAATGCTTATCAACTGTCATCTTTGTTTATTAAGTTCTAAGCTTGATCTTGAATTCAAGTTTGATATGAAGAATGTTTATTAATGTGTTGTGATTTGTCATTGCTTTATTAAATACGAACATGGAGTCTAACGGATATTAATACAATTCTTATTTATAGAAGGACATGATAAACCCTATATATTTAAATTTTTTTATTCCCGTGCATATGGTATTTTGTGAATATGAGCTAAATAGATTTTGCATGTTTTATAGGAAAAGACTGATCTGGGAAATAGAGAAAAAACAAGTAAGAAAAATCATGAGTTAAGCATAGATTATAAAACACTTTCTAACACTTCCTAAGCGATTTAACAAGACATCGTAATTCAGGGAAATAACGTAAATAAGATAACTATGTAAACATGAAAACGCATAAACATTTGAAAAACTGATTTCAGTAGTTACTTTCCATAGCCAAATATGGTTTCCAATTCTTTTGAACAGCCCTGTACTTCATCTGCAGATTGATATATACATATATGTATATATATATATATATATATATATATATATATATACTATATATATATACTATATATTAGGAAAATTTAGTTTATCAAGAAAACGCATAACAGTTTGAAATTCTCTTTCGGCAATTTATACTAATATATGGAAACATACTTAAATACTTTTGTACAGCCCTGTAGTTTACCTAGAACCTTTATTACATGCCACTATTTGGTTAAAATTTAATTCAAACTAAAACACTCTTAAAACTGCTGAAATCACATTTCCAGAAATTATAAATTGTAGACGGCAACATATCCAGTTCTTTGCGTGACCCTGTATATCATTTTATCTATATTCCACAAACATTTCTTAGTAAATTAAATGCAATTCAGAGTAAAAATGCATAACTCATTTCAAAAAACACCTTTAAGCAATTTGAGCCCATACCCAGTAACCCTTACGAATACTTTTGTGCAGTCCTGTATGTGAATTATAGCATATATATACACCATATATATGCATAAATATAGTGAATCATAAGAGCGCATATCATAATTAAAAATGCATTTCCAGCAATCATCGCTAATAAATAGTACTTCGGATACAATATAGTGTCTGAAATATTTTGTGTGTCCCTGTAAATGCTACATACACTTCGTATTATACATGAAATAATTCATAGTATGCAAACCTGAACGACGTATATCAATTTCATTATATATCAAATAGATTAACATAATTAAAGTACGCCGCATTCAATTCCCTCCACCCCTATATCATTATCTATTGGAATTCCTTTTTTAGACCTGTAAATGAACAGTAACTATTCTTTGCATTGCATATCCTACAGAATGCACATTATAATGCGCTTCATAAATCATATCAATTTTATTCTGTTTTAAAGCGTGTAAAATAATTAAAAATCATTTGAAGCGATTTTTTTTACCACAGGCCGTAATGTAACTTAATACTTTTGACTATCCCTGTAAATGAACTAAACATGCTACAAACTTCATTACAAATAGGGACCATGCTATGGTAAATGTCAGTAGCATCCAAAAATTTCAGGATATTCAGAGTATATTTACGCGAGTTAGAGCGCGGACAGACGGACAGACAAACCGAAGTCATAAACATTTTTCAACTTTAACAGGCGTGAAAAACACTTTATTTTGATGCTCAAATATTATATTTTGTTTTTAATGCCAATAATTACCTGTATCGTAAACGTAGAAAATGAGTTTACAATCGAAGAAAATTTAATAACTGATTCTGAATGTCTACAATTAAATGTTTGATTAAAATCACAAACAGAAAAAAAATGCTTACCTACAATTTAAAAAAATAAATATATCAATTTGAAAAACACTAAATAATTAGTATTTATAATTGTACTGTCAAACAACAATAAACTCCAATAGACGAATTAAATGCATTATTAGATTTTACAATTTCTCAAAAATCTTTCCATATGTTATAAGGAATTCGTATTATTTTATAATTTTGGCAAATGTTAAATCTGAAAACATTGGTATGAAGATTTAGGATTTTAAATACCAATTAAAAATATTATTAGCAATAAAAAAAATCTTTCAAAAGTTTCACTACTATAATATGTAAAAAGACCATTTTTCCAGTATAATGTTAATTTCTAAATTGACACAGTTTCGCAATATCATTATAATCGAATATCATATTTAACTCCAAAATAATAATGACGATAAATACTGTGTTAGAATCAGTCTCTGCGTGAGCTTTTTTTTTTTTTTTTTCCCCTAGCGATGGCAGATTAAAATATTTTACAGTATCGAATCAGAAAATATCGCTTCTGAAAATAATTCCAGATCAGTCTCATTGTATATAACATAAAACTATTTAACTCATGTTAATAATCTATAAAACAGGAATAAAAGATTTAAATTAAATTAGACATACCGTTTATGCTCCATAAATACTGTAATAAAATCCGTGTTTTATCCTAAACTGTCAGACATTTTTCTGTTATATTAAAAAAGCGTTGAACTAACTTCCCGCGTCAAAAGTTCTCTGATCCTTATTTATTCTGCGGTCAAATAGAGCGCAGACGATTTTGAGCAAGCATGTGTTTCTATCATATTATTATAATTTTTTTTGTGTGTGTATACAACAGATTTGGAGTTTAAATGCGCAATAATTTTATCTTTATGAGAGTGTCTGTAATTAAAATTTTCTATTTGAATGAAACACCTCCGCCCCCTTTTTTTAAGTAAGCTTGTTTAACACGTAATAAATACAAAATAAGTATTTTCTTAATAAATGAAAAGGGAGTATAAAGGATAAAAAAAATTTCTTTGTCAATCTGTCATTCTTTTCATATTCATTTTCTATAGAATAAAACAATTTATAAAATAACTTTTTTTAAAGTCATACCTCTAAAATACAAATTTGAAATACGAATAATTATATCATGGGTTTTGTATAAATTTTGTATATATATTTTTTCGGAAAATGCTAATTTTATTTAAAAAGTCTGAAAGAAGTAGATTTTTTTTTTTTAAATAGTTACTTAAAATAGTTAAACATTAACAGGAAAAAATATGACTTGAGAGCAAATTCTAAAGCAAGAAATGCATATATGACTAAACTGTAAAGACTCTTTCTACTTGCTCATTAAAAGCTACAGACTTCACTGTAATAGAAAATGTTTTAGTTTGAAACCACAGAATTGTTTCGAATACCACTGGTGGACAAAAAAATAAAACAACTTCCTCCCAGCAAACTAAATATGTAAAGTTTACAGATTTAATATTCCTAATTCAAAATATGTTATCCAATGTGTTCCAGCACGTACCATTTTTTCGAGAAACACTTTTATAATAATAACAATCAGTGAAGGATTATTATAAGAAATTGGAATGGTAGATAAAATTGAAATCATGAAATAAGTATACTTTCACTGTCTTAGATAACAAATTGATAAAATATAGCATGAAAATTTAGTTTGTTGATACTTGTACCGTTCATTTTCCTTTTTATGCCCCCCCCCCTCCCTTTTTTCGTGTCCGATATTAATATTTGCTATCCATTAATATATTTTCATTCCTTATGCCGCTGTAACTCGAGTCTGTTTAAAATATTTCTGTTCATTTTCAACGATTTTTGAAATTCATATTTTTGTCACACTGTGGCTTACAATATGATGGGTTTTTTTCGTCACATATGTGACGTGACGTACGTTAGATGCAGTGACATAACAGTGACGTCACATTTTTTTTTTTTTTTTTTTTTTTTTTTTTTTTTTTTTTTTTTTTTTTTGCCAGAAAATATAATTTTACATTAAATATCATGTTTTGAATATTTTTTGTAATTTTTTAAAGTGTTCTAAGAAGTTCACATCTCAGTCACAGTGTGACACCACTGATTGGTGACATTTTGGTCACAGATGTGACGTGACCACACGGACCTAAAGTGACGTCACAACGACGTCACTGTGACCATCCATGCTATGAGGGTACAAAAACCCTGAAGTCTTTTTTACCACTTTCCAACACAATTACAAAGTGTTCATGACTTCGGTTTGTCTGGCCATCTGTTTCTTTGTGAGTCAATTTCACTCAGTCCGTCTGACTGACTTTTTAATCTTTTGATTCGCAAGAAAATGTTCTGGACTTTCCGTGCTCTAACTATTCCCCATTGCCATGTAATTCGTATGAGTTATTCAGGGTCAGTATGGCATGATCGGTAGGGAAAATTCAGTAGGTAGCATTTGTAGATCGTTTACAGGGACGCTCAAATAATTCCGTTGCATCAAGATCTGTGGGGAAGAATAGTTTGCAATATATTTTAGTGATGTTCCAAAATTTTGAAACTGATATACAGCAGTGCGATATATTACAATATGCTTTTACTAGAAGATGGTGTACATTGAACATATCCTTCATTTATAAGGACATTCAAAAGAATTCGTTTACAGTACTGTGAATGACACTTGCTATGAGTGCATTTCCAAAAATGGTAAGCGTTTTTAAATTTATGTAAATTTTAGTATATCACTATGCAGTATAAATTTCATAGATCATATACTGGGCTGCACAAAAAAAAGCCGATGCCATATAGATTTATTGACAGAAATTGCTGAAGGGAAATGCTGAAATTTACCATAATGTAAGTTACCTACACAAATGTGTAGATCATATTCAAAAATTCACAAAACAATTAATATACTTTTATGACTATTGATAGTAATTACAGAAATTGGGTTTTAAAATGTGTCAAGCGTTTATAAAATTGTTTACTTACATGTCATTCTTCACCATATCACCATAAGTGAAGTTATTTACCCCCTACTGAATATGTTGGAAACTTTTACATAAACTATACTCGATAAATAATTTTTCTTCCTTGTTTTAAATCTAGTATGGAAATGTTTTTTGCAAGTGAAAAAAGAATATCCTTTAAACAAAATTACTAAGCGATTTCCCGTTTCATATTTTTATTCATTTAGAGGATTTGTTAATTTTTTTTTCGAAAGAAATCTCATTTCAGTATTATAGAAAACATGAAACAAATTTTTTAATTCAAGTTTTACTGCTTTAAATATGCAAAATGCGTGCACAATATGAAGCTTGATATGATTTATGTTTATGAAATATTTCCTCATTTATATTTAAACGCAGCAACTTTACCTTTTACGAGGAAAATTATTTTTTAATGAGTTTGTTTAGCATCAATATAATAAAATTAGGCAGAAACCACATATACTTTCGTCTGTGAAAAATTATTACTGTATACCAAAATTTTACATTTCGTAGCTATTTTATTCCAATTTATTCCTTTTATGAATCATATACTTCAAGTGTGTAAATTGTAAACTAATTTTCTTTTATTTTAAATAATGTTCTCTTTCAAAAGTGTTTAAAATTCTAAGAAATTTTCATTTAATTTTCTTCACGCTCAATATACCTCAGAATAATTTTGAAGAAAGCAAAAAGTTGTTTTAAGTGTTCTGCAAATATTCTGTAAGTGAGTAATTTGTTTAGTTTAGTTTGGATAGAATTATTGTTTATAATGATGCGTGTTAAGTAAAGTGTGTGTAAGTACTGCAATTATTTTTTATTTATTATTATTATTTATTTTATTTATTTATTTATTTATTTATTTATTTATTTTTACAGTTCCCAACATAGATGAAAAGTGTTCAAGACATTAGTTTGTTAGCCATCTGCCGTATATCTGCGTTTTTCAGTGTTCTGTTTCTCGTAAATATACTCGATATTTATATGTAACTCATATATGATATCTAGGTTTACTGTGTAATCGTTTTATTAGCCCCCGAAATGCTCTTTCTTTAGGGTCACAATTAGACTGTCGTCCCTAAAAAATAACGTTACTTAAAATAAGCCAGCCGTAAAACAAAGCAGATGTATCATTCTACGCTTAAATACTGATAATCTCTACTGCAACTTTTTTAACTTCTAAGCATCGCACATTTTCAATTTTTACACATTTGTATAGGGGAAAAAAGTAATTTTAACTGCATTTTTTTTTTAAAAACTGCATCTCAATTTATTTTTGAGATATTCATTTTTGTCTTTTTTAACGCCATTTCTGTAATTATGACAACTGAAGTGCTCCATTTCTGTATAAAGTAGTTTGAAAATAGTTTGAAAATTACCAAAAGATTACCATATCTTTTTGTTGCCATTTTCTTATAAAAACCGAACAAAAATTGTAAGTAAAATGCGTACTATTTTCAAAAAATATAAATGAATGATTTCTGATAAAACAGGGAGCTATTACAAAATATATTTAATTTTAAGTATCTACATTAAAGTTACAAACAAATGAAGGCATATGAATTATTAGATAACCGATTTTTTTCTGTCGCGTTTGCGACATCGCTTTTTGGTGGTTTTGTGCATTATTCAGCGATAGCGACGTCATACGCATACTTTTCTATAGATGTTGTTTAAGACTTGATCGTAGACTCCTCAGCGGATGCAAATGATGTAATTTCATATAAAAAAAAGCGTGTATTTTAAGTTTTAAAACTAAAATATGTTTTGTAGAAGTACATCTTTTTCACTCTAACGGATTTGAAATTCTTCACATGTGGAAATGTTTCACTTTTGAAACTAACACAATTGAAATCACGTGCTGATAAAACGCAATGTTTTACAAAAATTTAGAGTGTCTTTATAGAAGGGCAGTGACCTTTAGGTTAAAAAATTAATTGTTTGAGAGCTAGACTAACCAATATAAAATGCATTTTTTATTGTAACTAATTCTGTTGGTTTTTTTATAAATTAATGAAATAGTTCCTTCTTAAACATTTTCTTTCGTCGAAATTCGAGGGGTTCCACCACGTAATAATTTTGTTTCATCATCGGGGAGACATAAAATTGTCAAAAAGCAGATTACCTGCTTCTTGCTTGCATTTCATTTACACAGAATCACTCAAAAGTATTCCGTTACACTGCTGCCTACGGGGCAAAATAATTTGAAGCGTACTTCTATGATGTTACATTATTTCAAAAATAAATAAATCGATATGCATTTCTGAAGTGCAATAAAATATGCTTTCTGTAAAATATGGGGTTCAAAGCATTTATCATTCGTTTACAGAAATACACAAACAAATTTTGGTTACGTAACGTTCTAATAGGAAAAAATTTTCCAGCGTATTTGTGATGATTTAGTGATTCTACACTATTTCAAGCATAAGGCGATTTACATATATTATTGTAATGCGATACATGCACTGCAAGGTGCGTACTGTAGATTATGACGACATAACAATTATTGTTCATTTAAACTGATCCATAAAAGGTTTCTGTTACAGTATTGCCCATTTACGATAAATGTTGTCATTGCGCTTTCAGTTTTGAATTTTTCATTTTAGTTCAACTCATTTTCTTGCATACGACGTGGTATGTCTAAATTCTATAAATCATATAGAGGGCTACACAAAATCATTCGTAAATATTATCGTTTATGAACATGAACTTCTTAAGTGAGTTTTCAAACTGAGTTATTCATTTTCTAGCTGAACTATATCTGCACTGTAAAAAAAAAAAAAAAAAATCTGTAAAGTTACTAAAGTTTTTCTAGGAAACTCAGATTCCTAGAAGTTTTTATGCAACGCCAACAATAAAAATTCCTGTAACAGCGTTTGTTACTGGAATTTTTGTTGTTGCCGTTACATAAAAATTTCTAGGAATCCCAGTTTCCTAGAAAAACTTTAGTAACTTTACAGATTTTTTTTTTTTTTTTTACAGTGTAGTATAATAAGAGAAATTTGAAAATATAAATGCATAACTTTACAGATTTTTTTTTTTTACAGTGTAGTATAATAAGAGAAATTTGAAAATATAAATGCATTTATATACAGGTCTACACAAAGTTCTGTATACATTTTCGCCTGCGAATGGTATTTCATGAAAGTAAGTTATAAATCTTGTTATAGGTTTTTAGGGTTTCGGAACTGAAAAGGGAAAAAAGGAAATCTTATATAATATACATTTTATTTTTTTTTTTCGTTTGAATGTAAAAGCCGTTTTTCTTGAGAACGGCTGATGGTATGAAATTAAAATTACTATTAAATATAAAAGTCTAAATCCCATCATTTTGTAAAAAATATTGACCCCTACACTGCGAAAAACAACAACAAAAAAAAAATACACCGCCTTCACCTAGAATGAATAGGTAGTCATTTTCTGAATCCCTAAACTAGAAATACAGATTTCCGAGCTATGCGAATAGAGTAAACAACTAAACTGAATAGACGAAATGATCTAGAATTTCTAGTCTCTTGTTTTGTATGTGATGAAACGATAATGAATCGTTTGATTAGCAAGAAATTATCGCTTCATTTCTAGAATGACTTCATAAACTAGAATTATAGTTACTAAAACTAACCTCTTGTGCTCGCATGTACTTGCATAGATTTTTAAATAAATTTGACCAAGAGAAAACCACTCCTGGATTCTAGTAGGAGACTCTAGAACTCTCTAGCAAATGGAACAAGAATTTATAAGGATGACCTGTAACTATTTTTTCTAGAGCCACAATTTACACATTAAAAAAATTCCGTTAAAATGCGGAAATTTTACTGGCAGTCGAGACGCCAGTACTATATCCGTATATTAACGGAATTTTCCCCCGTAAATTCCAGAAAAAATTCCGTGCTTTTACAAATTTACGGGAAAAATTCCGTTAAAATACGGAAATGGTGCTGGCGTTTCGATTGCCAGTACAATTTGCGTATTTTAACGGATTTTTTTTAGAGTTCCGTACTTAAAAAGTAAAAACAGAACCATTATAATATCACTCCTGTGTCTGTCTGTCACAGCCATTTAGCTCGTAATCTATGGAATGTGAAAAATTCAAATTGGGGGAATTAATAAAGGCTATTGACCCACATATTTAGAGGTTATTAAACATTTACAACTATTTTAGGGAAAATGTAGAAGGGCTAATTAAGTTACTTGAAAAACAAAATCTTTTCTTTGTATATCATGTGGGGTATCACGTGCAAGGTTTCAAAACGCTGAACTCAAAAATGCATTTCTTTTAATTTTAGGTATTATATTTTCGGAGATATCGTCCAAAATGTAGTGCAAAAATCTCCCCCCCCCCCCCCCCATCTATTTCTGAATCTACTGAAATTAAAATGGGGAAAAATTAGAAGTAGTAGACGTTAATTTAAACCTCGCAGGAAAATTATAGCGATTACCCTAGGTCACATAGTTTTTGAGAAAAGCGCATTTTTCGTTACACACAAATTTCGATTTGCGGGTATTCAGCAAATATGTTGAGGAACACTGGAGGCACCTATCGTAGCAGAAGTATAAAAGCATTGTTCATAATGTATTTTAGACAAAAATCGTCAGTAATTAGCCGAGATATTAACCCTTAAAGACACGGGCGTTTTGGACATACATAATGACATGGGCGGCGTATGTACCATCGGCTTTTAAAGCATAGATAACAACTTTTAATGATACATTTCTGTAATATAATGTCCAGTAGTAGTATAAAAGGAATAAACGTCAATTTGTTAAAAACATAGTAATTTAATTAGAATTAATCACATAAATACTATGGGATTAGCGACTAGTTCGCATTGAGTATATCTCTCAATATGCCTTCCGTGTCTATAAATGTTAATTAAAAACCTATCTGGAAAAACGCGGCACGGACCAAGGCGACGATGCTTCTTTGAGACCTTCTGTCAAAACGCACCTAGCAAAATGCCAAGTTTAAACTTTGATCAAGGGTTTTCTTTAAGAACACTGTAAAAAGAAAAGATTATTACTACGCTGAATTTAGTTTTATGAAATGCCAAATGAAGTTTAACTATGCACAACTTTAATTGTCATTACCGAATTAAATTCATCATAAACAGATTAGGATAAGATTTAAAAAAGTGTTATAGGGGAGAGTAGCCATATTTGGACCGCCGCTTTAATTGGACCGTTGCCATTCTGCCGTTAATTACAGGAAGAAACTCCATCTGCCGCTGAAATCCTACTCATCAGAATGACGTCACTCATGATTAGAAGAAGCAGCCGCCTACCACGTGCTGTTTTCAGGCAATTTAAAAAAATCTAAAGTTAGCTGTTTTGATCTACTTTTTTCCTACTAAACGTAAGTGAATATTTTAAAACTAATGTAAGTTGTTATGTTTTCATATACATATATGAATTCATCTGTTTATTGCGCATATTTTTAACGCGGATTCGTTTGATTTCATTTTTGTTCTTAGTCTTGAAATTAACTATTTTTAAAAATGGCGCAGTTGCCGTAATTGGGCCAATTTAATTGGACCGCTTAAATTGGACCAGATATGGGATCATAAATTTGAAAATTAAGTAATGAATTTCGAGGACGGTACGCTTTGTACACTATTTTTTGTTATAATTTATAATAGATTACTATCTCCATGCAAGGTTTTTTTTTTTCTTTTGTGTGTATCTCGATTAATATTTTTATACAGTTTAGGCCTATATAAGCATAAAAATATTTTTACATGTCTATGCAATACATTCAGTTTCCAATGTCTTTTATCTTGTATGTAATTGTATTAATTTTTTTTTAATTCTTTATTCCTACTGCATATTTGATTTACAGAGTTTAATTCAAACATTTCCCTCCTGCAGGATATTTGTGATGAAGACTTTTTACAGTTCTGGAGGGTGGAATTATACTTTTTTACCATTAAAACGCGTAAAATCTCAAACCTTGATGAAAATGTTGAAAAAGACGTAGACAAACTGTCTGGAAGAAAAACACCCGTGACAGAAAAAGCTGTTAAAGATATGGGAAACAAAAAGCAGACAGTAAGTTGTGAAGAAATTGACCTGCAACAAGGCTGCAGCTACAAGTCCTACACCCCCCCCCCCAAAAAAAAAAAAAAAAAAAAAAAAACTCATTAGAAATATTATTTCCTCTCTCAATTCAGTTAAATCAAAGTACAGAGGGAGACAACAAACTGTTGTGTTAACATCATCGCCATATAAACTAAACTTTGAAAAAAAAAAGACAAAAAGGAAGCTTTCACAGCACAAAAGCAATTGGAACATCGAGTTTTAAAAAATAGGCATAATGCAATTAGCAAGAAAATGACAGAAGAGAAGAACTACAAACATAATATGAAGAATATTTCTGTTGCAAAAAAAAAAAAAAAAAAAAAAAGTCTGATAATTCAGAATCTAAAAAGAAAAATCTAGACAGTCATGATTAGTTTTGCCTAATTTGTAAGAAAAATAAAATAGCAGAAATGATTCCGTATTCATGTAGCCATATACGGTTCCATGTTGTGTGCGCTGGAAAACCAATACAATAAACAAAATTCGTGTATAAGCTTTGCATCACTTCTTACATGATATTCAAGTAACTGACAATTAGTTCCATAATTTCTATTCATAATTACTGATAATTTTGATTTATATTTTGAATACATTTTGTTTTAAAACAATTACTCTTATTTTCAGATATTTGATTTCATTATATTTCATTGCTGTTATTTTGTTTGATTGTTTCATTAAGCACAAACTTTGCTTTTAATAAATTTATTTATATTCCATAGTCATTAAAACAACCTGATATTATTTGGTCCATTTTAGGAGACTGGGGGTCCAACTTAGGCAACCAGTTGCTGAATTTGGACCACTTTTGACAATTTTTTCAAATTAAAATAAAATTTAGGATTTTCAAAAAGAAATGGATCTAAATATTTATATAGTTAATAGATGAATAGATTGACCCTGTGTAATGTTCTTTTGCAGATATTCCAAAAATTAGTGAGTTACACATGAAAATAGGTGAAGTGGTCCAAATTAGGCTACTCTCCCCTACAGAATAGCAATGTTTGATATATTATTTAAGTTTAATATCTCCTTGAAATTTTATGATATACCCATTCATACTTTTCCAGTATATACAGCTATCCCCCAACCCTACAAGGTATAGTTTTTTTTACAAAATCTTATTTTTCTGTTAGTAACGGTTTTTTTAATAATTTAGTTAATTATTCATATATTTATTGTGCGGAACCCTCTGAGTGCGAGTAATACTCGCACTTGACCATTTATTTTAAAGTGTACATTCTAGATTCCAGAACCATTATTTCCCCCTCAGTGTAATTTAATAAGTAAAAAGTTACTGCCTTAAACATCTTTTATGGTAATTCCGATTATGGAGCATACACGTAATAAATTGACATAGAATTATCAATTAATGATTTTCGGGTTTTCTTTCCTTTACGTGCACTACAACAGATTTTAGAGAGTAAAACCAATAAAAAAGGTACGGCTTTAAAACACCGTTTTTGTTTTCATCCCGATAGTGGAAAACTTTCCTTTACATACACTACAACAGATTTTAGAGAGTAAAACCAATAACAAAGTTACGGCATTAAATCATCGTTTACTTTGATCCCGATAGTAGAATACTTTCCTTTACATATACTACAACAGATTTTTGAGAGAAAAAACAATAAAAAAGTTATGGCATTAAAACATCATTTTTTCCCCCGAAAGTGGAAAATTCCCTCACTAAATCCACATAGAATTGTCTATTAATGATTTTCGGGTTTTCTTTCCGTTATATGTGCTAAAACATATTTACGAGAGTAAAACCAATGCAAACGTTACGGTATTAAGACACCGTTTATGGTAATCCCGATTATGGAGCATTCACGTTATAAATCGACATAAAATTATCAATTAATTATTTTCAGATTTTCTTTTCTTTACATGTGCTAAAACATATTTTGGAGAGTAAAACCAATGCACTTTTTACGGCATTAAGACACCGTTTATGGTAATCTCGACTATGGAGCATCCATGTTATAAATGGACATACAATTATCAATTAATTATTTTCCGGTTTTCTTTCCTTGACATACATTACAAACACCTTTTGAAAGTAATAGCTATAGGATTCTTTCCTTTGACCTAGAATCTTGAAAATTGTTAAGAAGGAAGATCATATAGTACATGCAAAGGAAAAGTCCGAAAGTCATTAGATTATAATTCTAAAGTCAGTTTCCATAATCGGGACTAAGGCCAATGGTTTCCAATTGAAAAATTCACAATTTAGAAACAAAAATATCTTTTTTTTTATTATTAGACGAAAAAAATGTCTTACAATTACGATATCAGAATCAAATCTTCCTTTCGCTGTCGTAGTCGTAGGTCATAGCAAAATTAGATTGCATCAACAAACAAGTTTTACAGACAAACATGCAAAATTAAAAGCATTAATATCAATATTAAAATTAATATAATTTTGTTACTCTTTTATGTATAAAATCTACTACGGCGATCAAAATTTTCAATTGATAAATGATTGCATCCTGAAAATCAATATTCCTGTTCAAAAAAAAAAAAAAAAAGACTAATCTAATATATATAAAAGAAAACTTATGTATGTCTGTAATTCTATGCAAATCCACAGTTTGGAAGCCAGAATTGTGAAATGTTACGTACATGTGTATTAAAACACGGCCGAAGCAACTAAGGAAATTCGGAATCGAAATAATTTATATTTAAGTTTTAATTAATAAAAAACCACCAATTTAACAGCAATTTCCTATCAAATTTAAACATTTTTCATTATAGTAGTTGCCAACAATTAACTTTTCTATTGCAAGATTCCTACGTGAAAAATAAAAATGAAATAAATAGTTTGAAGAATAAAAGAAAAATTGAATATTACGTCACAACTTTTCTACTGCATGATTTCCATGTGAAAAATGAAAAAGAAATAAATAGTTTAACTAATAAAAAAATAATAATAAAAAACGGGGAGTACTACATCATACTGGCAATGCAATGGACATCAGCAGGTAAATATATAACGTCATATGAGTTTGACAAAACGTATTAAAACATCACAAAAGCCCGACTATGAAAATATTGGCATATGATATTAAATTATAAACAGAGGTTCTCTTATACGTCCATTAAAAATATTTCAGAAATATATATTCTAAAAGCGCACTCTAAAATATATATTAAACATTTAATTGCTAAAAAGGACGTCAAATGTTAATAAAATACATTCAAAGATCTTAATAATTTGACATGTTTCGATTGAATTTACTCAATCATCATCAGAAAAAACAAACAAACACTAAGATGGAAAATGACAATAAACTATTACAAATAAAATTTAAAAATAAATAAATAAAAATCATGCGCGTAATATTTTAACATGTTTCACGTTGTCCTATTTTATTTTCAAATTATCTAACAATTCAATCCAAATATTTGGGATTTGAAATGACAAGGAATCATTGCAGACCATTGAGTTTCTGACGTAAATTTAATAGATTCGCTAATAAAAAGTTGCAAATAAAAATCTGATCTATAAATTAATCTACTTTCATTAGACAAAATATTTATGTTTTCTATTTTATTTAGCCTAGATAATGCGGTTTTACCTCTATTAAATTTTATGTCTGCAATGTGTTCTTTACATCTCACTTTGAATTTTCTCTGAGTCATGCCAATATAATATATTCTATAACCACCTTCTTTAAGAAAAGGAATGATATAAACACCGGAAAGGTCAAATTTATCAATAGGGTCAATTCTAGTGGTTAAAATTGATTTTAATTTTGGAGGGGACCTAGCAATTAAATTTAAATCAAACTTTTTTAGTTGAGTTTTAGCGAATTCGAAGAAATTTGGATAATAATTTATAACCACCCTTTTCATGTTATTTTCTCTGTCGGTTTTATTCTCAAAACCTGCATCGTTCATTTTCTTAATAAACTTTTTAATTAATTTATTAATTATTTTAACTTGATATCCGTTGTTAATAGCTATTGTTTTAATTTTATCTAATTCATCCTTTAAATTTTCAGGGGAACAAATTCTAAAAGCTCAGTTAATAAGGAATCTAAAGGTAGATAATTTATAAGAATATGGAGTGCAAGCATCAAAAGGTATAACATTTAAGTTAGTTATTGGCTTACGATATATTGAACGAATTAGTTTATTATTTTCTCTTTTTAATTCAACATCTAAAAAATTAATAACTTTTTATTAGAGAATCTATTGAAATTTAAGTCAGAAACTCAATGGTCTGCAATGATTCCTTGTCATTTCAAATCCCAAATATTTGGATTGAATTGATAGATAATTTGAAAATAAAATAGGGCAACGTGAAACATGTTAAAATATTACGCGCTTGATTTTTATTTATTTATTTTTAAATTTAATTTGTAATAGTTTATTGTCATTTTCCATCTTAGTGTTTATTTGTTTTTCTGATGATGATTGAGTAAATTCAGTCGAAACATGTCAAATTATTAAGATCTTTAACTCCATATTCTTATAAATTATCTACCTTTAGATTCCTTATTAACAGAGCTTTTAGAATTTATACCCCTGAAAATTTAAATAATGTATTAGTTAAAATTAAAACAATAGCTATTAACAACGGATATCAAATTAAAATAATTAATAAATTAATTAAAAAGTTTATTAACAAAATGAACGATGCAGTTTTTGAGAATAAAACCGACAGAGAAAATAACATGAAAAGGGTGGTTATAAATTATTATCCAAATTTCTCCGAATTCGCTAAAACTCAACTAAAAAAGTTTGATTTAAATTTAATTGCTAGACCCCCTACAAAATTAAAATCAATTTTAACCACTAGAATTGACCTTATTGATAAATTTGACCTTTCCGGTGTTTATATCATTCCATTTCCTAAAGAATGTGGTTATAGAATTTATTATATTGGCATGACTCAGAGAAAATTCAAAGTGAGATCTAAAGAACACATTGCTGACATAAAATTTAATAGAGGTAAAACCGTATTATCTAGGCTAAATAAAATAGAAAAAATAAATATTTTTTTTAATGAAAGTAGATTAATTTATAGGTCAGATTTTTATTTGCAACTTTTTATTAGAGAATCTATTGAAATTTACGTCAGAAACTCAGTGGTCTGCAATGATTCCTTGTCATTTCAAATCCCAAATATTTGGATTGAATTGTTAGATAATTTGAAAATAAAATAGGGCAACGTGAAACATGTTAAAATATTACGTGCGTGATTTTTACTTATTTATTTTTAAATTTCATTTGTAATAGTTTATTGTCATTTTCCATCTTAGTGTTTATTTGTTTTTCTGATGATGATTGAGTAAATTCAATCGAAACATGTCAAATTATTAAGATCTTTTAATGTATTTTATTAACATTTGACGTCCTTTTTAGCAATTGAATGTTTAATATATATTTTGAGTGTGTTTTCAGAATATATATTTGTGAAATATTGGCATATGGTTATCTGAGTTTCTTTTCGCCATTTGTAAATCCATTCCATATATATATACACGTGTGTGTATGCGCGTATATTAGAATTTACACAAAGGTTTAGATACCTAGAGCTCGTTCGTAATAAAGAACTGAAATAAAGATTTCTGATTTTTAAAAAATAAAATTCATAGAATTTTTGTACTTGCCATTTTTCTTTAATCATGAAAAAAATTATTTAGATAACAAAATACTCGGAAACAATTTTTCATTGAAAGGCTTTAATCTCGTCTCAATCTAAATCACAGATTATATTTACTAAGTAAGTAGATAATCTGTCGTCCGGATTAAATGAAATAAAAGAGTCAAAAATGCGTAAATTAACACGCAATCGTTAATTTTTCAAAGCAAACATTCTTAAAATTTCGGGACAACGCCGAGTACTTTAGCTAGTAAACTGAAGAAACGTCTCTGAAAATGTTTCCCAGAATCCGTGGAAGCAAAGAAATACTGTTTTTATAAATCTTTCTTAAAATCTAGATAATAAATTAATTTCTGACGTTTGTCAAAATAAAGACATTTTTACTTAATCATGGGTAATTCATGAGAGGTTATAATATGTTTTTGTTCGCGGTTATAATCGCGGTAATGAGAGTTTTATATTTTGCAGTATGACAAACATTTATCTTTTTCTTTTTCAATTCCTACTATTAGTTCAGACTCTCCCTATATATATCTTGTTCATATTTTCAATCGTTAATAAAATAATTATTATTCATCCACTCAAGTTCAAATACATTATTTTTAAACTTGTACTGGATGACACTTGACGTTAATACAGTTTTTTTTTTAAATAATTCATTAATTAAATTTAATTAATTAATTTTAGTTTTATATAGGAGAAAAAATGGCGGCCCAGTTTGTCGCCAACTTGGCGGTATATCGCCAAATTTGGCGAGCAAAATGAGTCGTCAAAAGTGACACCAACTTCGCGATATCTCTACTATTACGCCGAATTCCCATAGATTTCCATTGTAAGCCAATAGGGTTTACTTGCTTATAGAAAATAAACGAATTGAGATATTTTAATGCAACAAAAACTAATATAACTTAATAATAACTTAGTGTGAGCAGGATCAGATACAAGATGAGTTGAAATCATATTCAAGGTTGGTAATCAATGTATTCAAAGAGAACTTTTCTTATATCAAGTTTAACAAACCAAGTACAGCTTTATCCAGATTGCATCAAAAAGAAAATATTAAGATAAACTTCCAAAAAGCTAAAATGATCATTTCAACATCTAACCATTACTCTTCAATAATCCGTGAATCCATTGAATTTTTACTTAGGAGTGATGCTGTTTGTAACGATGTCCTTTCTTATAATATTCCCGCGATTTGTTATAATATCCTAAATATTTCAACAAATCCCGATAATATGAATTGATCTTTTCACCCCTCTACAGAAAAATGGATTGAACTCCGCTTGCGCATGCGCAATGTTTTGTTTTTGTTTTTAATTTGTTTTCTATTCAGTTAGGCATCTTTTCCCTTTGAAAATGAACGCGTGTGTGTTCGACAGATATCAGGGTTATCTTAAATAATATTATTATACGTTTATATCACTTTTTAAGTAGCTATAAGTATGTTGTAAAGCTTATATTAATGACAAGATGAAAATTCATTCCTGACACTGGTTTTTTAATACAGTGTTTTGACTCTATTGGAGTATCACAGTTGAGGTTTATTCTTACAGATCGAAAAATCTCAAGACCAGGACTCGAACCTGAACACCTTGGCGTACTGTGCCAATGCTCTACATATTGAGCTATCCGAACGGTACCTGGCTTACACAGTTCACCCCAATTTGTTGGACATGGCTGCGAACTACAGCGGCAGTTTCATTCATCCGTGCTATAACTATAGCATTTACATACCGAAAGTGTGTGATAACAATGAATATCCTGTATACCATGTAATCAGACCATAAAGAATAGAAGCAGAGTTGCAAAGTCTCCGGTTTTTTTTTTACACCACTATTATTTTAGAGAAAAAATAGATTATTTTAGAGAATATTGTCCTTTTAAATCACCTAAATGTTCTAATTGAATAAAACAACATTTTATGTATTAAAATACTGGTATCCAGAAAGTCGGAAACGAAGCAACTCTGATAGAAGGATTTTTTTTTTCAACTGGATAAATCATATTCAATGTTGGAGTAGCACAATTTTAACGTCAGAAATTTTTATAAAGACGTTTTTTTAACACTATTCCTTTCCCCATTAATTTAATAGTCTCAATTTAAAATATATTTAGTTGAATTCTTTAGTTTTAGCGGCAGATGCCGCGAAACAGGTAAAAACATTTAAAAGAAAACCCTCTGTATTATGAATGTTTGAGCTGAATATATATATATATTTAATTCGATTACTTCATTTATATTAGATTTCTTACAAATAAAATAAAACTTTTATTTTGTCACAAAAATATGTTTATGAGCTTCTTTCAAAATGTATCTTTTAATTAAATACTTAAAATAATGCTCAACATAAAAGTGAAACAATTTATCAATGTCTTTAATTCCTATCACTTATTAAATTAGCACCTCGGCAGTTTAAATATAGGAAAAGAAGCAAAATAACTCATTGCATGTTAATAAATTATAATGATGTATGACCACAGAAAATGAAGAATTGCTATTTTTCCTTTTTTTTTTTACTTGATGTTGTCAAGAAGAATCAAAACGTCTTATATATATTAATGAGGTTTAGAAGTTAATTTAACATTTTATTTAATTTTAATCATTAAAGAAAATGCCCATCAAAATTTTAATTCAGAATATAATTTATAGAATAATACAATATAGACCGAAATTGATTACAATATTAAATTGGGAATTCTTAACAATAAAATAATTCAAAATAATTTAGGCTGACATGGAAATCTTAAAATGTATATTTCTTGCTCATAAAGTGATATGAGAATTTTAAATTCTAAATCGAGATAAATGTCATTCATATTTTATTTCGATTTTTGGTTTTGAGGAATATTTCTTATGTTAAAAGGTTTTTTTTTTTTTTTTTTTTTTTTTTTATCGCAATCACGGAAAAATATTCCATCTTGTGCTGCATTTGTAGCCTTTCCAACCTGTAATAGTGAGAAGTTCCAGGCTGGGTATCGTTCCATGTGGTTTAGTCGGTAGAACGTCAGTGCGCTATACTGATGACACGGGTTCCTAGTCCCGGCATGGAATCTTTTTCACTAGTTGGCCTTTGCGCCTTTTAAGCAAATATTTTGAAATTTGATTTTCATTTGAAATATTGTATGCAAGGCGAATGTCTCTCTCTGGAAAAAATTCCAAATATTAATATAGTTTTCGAAATATTAATTTTTTCGAATTTTATATACTTTTCTCTAATGATGGCAACTCAAATCTTAATCAATAACAGATTTTTTTTTCATATTTTAGAAAAGGTTATTATGTTAAACAAATTTGGCGACCAGTTTGGCCTCCCTTAAATGTATGCTAAGAAATATATCATGGTACATTTATTCATAATTCAATTTGTATTTCATTATCATTTTATTTAATACAAAACTTTCATTAAAACTGAAACTTTATAAAATAAATGTCTTTCACTTCTTCTTTTTTTTTTTTTTTTTTTTTTTTTTTAAACGAAACGAAAAGAAAAATATTAGGCACAGATGTCATATACGCAACGCTGTATTTAATTGGCGCCAAAATGGCGTTATTTTGCCTGACATGGTAACCCGGCTATTGTTGCTTATTTATTAATAAATGTTTATTTGAATTTATTTTCTTTTTTATTTACGAAAAAATGTTATAAATTGTTTTGTTCTGTAGTTATCAATTAAACTTTTTTTTAATTATTGTTATTTCGTTTTAAAAATAACAGAAAGTAATTTAAAAATATATATGTAACTGGTTTTCGAAAACGAGGCTTTCGCCAAATTGTCGTAAAAAAAAAAAAATAATAATAAAAAAAATAAAAAATACAAGCCAAAACCGGTGCGTATATGACAGTACAACAAATCATGGCATTTTCAACTTCAAAGCAATGTTTTAGGTAGCTTTCGTTGCAAAAAGCTACCTATTGCAGCCGTTCGGAGGAAAGCGATTTCAAAAAAAATTTGGCATATTTTCATCGATCATGAGACTCAGACAACGAAACCACCCTCCGTTCAAAAGTTGATATATATATATATATTTATATATCTGATCTTTGTCACTCTGTAACTCTCGTATTTATGAACCGATTTGGATGAAACTCGGTGTGCACATAGTACATACCATTGTCTCGACCGAGTTCGTTGGCCAGCTTCATCCGACATCGTCTTTCAAAATGGCGGCCATTTAAAAAAATTAAACAATTTAAAATTTAAAATGAGGTATCAAAAAATTGGAAAATGAAAAAGATTTTTTCCTTATGGATTTGACCTTAATACAAAGATTCCGGAACAATTTTTGTTTCGTCTATATCTATAAAAATGGCTGCGTTATAGCATTTTGAATTTCTATTGTGGCTGACAAACCGATTTGGATGAAACTAGGTGTGTAGATAGTACATACAAATGTTTCGATCGAGATTGTTGGCCAGCTACATCCGCCATCTTCTTTCAAAATGCGGCCATTTAAAAAATTTTAAAAAATTTTAAATTTGAAATGTGGTACCAAAAAATTGAAAATTGAAACATATTTCTTTTTTATGTATTTGACCTTGATGCAATGATTCCGGACCAGTTTTTGTTTTCGACTATATCTTAAAAAATAGCTGAGCTATAGCACTTAGAATTTCTGCCGTGGCTGACATTTTGAAACGTCCTGAATTTTGTCACGCGATAACAGGCGTATTCATGAACAGATATGGATGTACCTTGGTTTATACTAAGTACATACCAATGTCTCAACGGAGTTCGTTGTCCAACTTCATCCGCCATCTTGTTTCAAATTGGCGGCCATTTAAAAAAAATTTTTAAATTTAAAATGAGGTATCAAAAAATTGAAAATGAAAAAGATTTTTTTCTTATGTGTTTGACCTTAATTGAAAGATTCCGGAACAGTTTTTGTTTCGTCTATATCTAAAAAAATGGCTGAGTTATAGCATTTTGAATTTCTACTGTGGCTGACATTTTGAAACGACCTGATTTTTGTCAGGCGATAACAGGGGTTTTATGAACCGATTTGGATGAAACTCGGTGTGTACATAGTACATACCAATGTCTCGACCGTGTTCGTTGGCCATCTTTATCCGGCATCTTGTTTCAAAATGGCGGCCGTAAAATTAAAAAAAAAGTGAATTTAAAGTGAGGTGCAAAAAAATTAGGAATTGAAAAAGGTTTCTTTCTTAAGTATTTGACTTTGATATAAGGATTCCGGATCATTTTTTGTTTTGTCTTTATCTTAAAAATGGCTATGATATAGATGTTTCGATTTTTTTTATGTGGGTGACATTTTGAAAAATCTGATTTTTTGCCTGCGATAGCACTCGTGTATATCAACCGATTCCGATGTGAGTGAGCATGTGCACAGGAATTACTAAGGTCTCGACAAAGTTCAATTGTTAGCCTCATCCACCATTTGTCTTAAAAGAGATATTCTTCACTCAAGATATCGCCGAATTTGGAACCAAATATAAGTTACTTTAAATAAAATCAGCTTGCATAAAGCTGACTGATTTCGCGAAATTCTCATTCATAATGATGTAGTATTGATAAAAATTAGTATAGAATCTTCTATAATCGTTTTCCACTAAATTGAGCTTCGTGTGTTTGAATAATATAAGCTAGCTTTTAAAAAATACGGAATATGAAAGCTACCTCTTCCTCCCGGCACTGGCCGGAAGGACCTTTAATAATACTACTTTTCCAATCTACCAATTTCGCCAAATTATACAAATTGACATAATTTTTTTTATTTTAAATAACGAAAGAACAAATAAATTAGTATAACATTAATAAAAATACGTATTTTTCCTTTATACGGACACCATTGTCGGCAAGCGTAATAGTTGGCGCAAAATGAAAATCACGTAAATTGAAACATTTGGAAAATAAAAGAAGAAATGTCGATAATAAAGTGAGCATTTAAAAATTATAACATTTGAAAATTACAGATTTTTACGAACTATTTTATTAAATCACAAATACATACTTAAAATAAGTGAACAAATAATTTTTATACAATAAAGTAAGGAAATAAAACTCATATTAAACTACTGGTACAAAATTAAAAATATCTTTTAGCATTGCAGTAAGCATTTCATTGATCAACGATCAGGGTTGAAATAATTGGTGCATTAGCATACATTTTGGCATGGTGCCCGTATAACGGAAAAGTACCAAAAATACAAATAAAACGTTGAAATAAAAATCACTTCTTGGCGCAAACACGTGTAACTTCCTTAAAGTCCAGTAATTGTGACATTTACGATCAACCATTATTGGCATTTAATCTTATAGTTTGGCGATAGATTTTAGATATAACAGGCAACAGATTGTGAAACAAACACGAATACAACCATTGGATGTCTTAACAGCAACTGATTATGCCTTAAATTTTTGCAATCAAAGGGAATTGAATGGAAAGTACCGTACGTAAGGTACGTAAGTACCGAAAGCAGTTTACACGGAGATGGCAACAGGTTTTTCAGTATAACCTCAATCTTCTCTAATCTTTTTTAAAGCGATCAGATTAGCGTGCTTTTATATTCTGCCGTGTCTGAACGGGGGTTGGCGAGCGTAGCTTGCAGGGGGCAGAGCCCCCCAGTATATATATATATATATATATATATGTGTGTGTGTGTGGATTTCTGTAAGAAATTCTATTTGATGCTGCAAGTTTATCATCTCTCATGGTCTCTATTAAACTTCATATTCAAAAATATCATATTACTGTTTTTACTATTAAGTTAATTGTGCAATGTTTATTTATTTATTTATTTATTTTTAATTTAAGACTAATATATTACAGTCTCTCATTTTATGGATGAAAAATAATATTTAATGTTATAATTTAGCATCATAGCTGTTACATCCATTATATCTCTTTTTAGATTATATAATTTAAAAGATAGTACAATAGGTAATATTAGGATAGAATGAGATTATGTCTATTTACACTTTACTCTACAATTTTGATATAACTATTGATATGTTTATTAAAGTAGAAAATATTCATTAATGATTAGTTAAATTAATAATAGTTGATCCACATTTATTACCATGTATAATGTCAGTGTAATATAATGATACTTAATTTATTACTTTTTTTTTAAGATGATGAATTGTAATATTATATAATGGTTACATATATATCCTATAAAATTCATATACTCTTTAATATACAATTAGTAGATCTTAAAACCCAATTAATACATTGCGTAAAAAATGTATAAAAAATATAAGAACATAAAATTGTTAACTAGTCAACCCATTTTACTTGTCACTTATGGCTAATATGGGTTTAATACTTTACGTAAACTTATATTGATTTAATAGCTTTCCTTTCTACATTTTAATGCTTATAGAACTTCTTTATTTTAAAAGCAATCCCTTCATTACCTGGAATATAATGTTGTTTCCTATAACATAAATTAATTTAAAAGAACTGACATTAAATTTAAAGTGTTTCATAGATGGCGTTAGCCGTTCCGTAATCGACTATTCTCAGGCCTACTCTTTTTGTAAAGTGGAATCGTCTCCAGTTCAAAGGTATAAATTGCCTATCTCTTTTCTGTTTGTTTCTTTAAAGTTATCATTATGATTTTAATATGTTTGATTTCAAGTTACAGTAAGATATTTAGTTTGAGTTTTACGATGTTTTTAGAGAACGGTTTTAGTCATGATATAAATTTAAGTTGTTTTGAAAAGCTCCAGGTGTTTTGAAGTTTAATCCTGTTTTAACCAAAGTTATTTTTAATGATTCACTTAGCTATTTTAAACAAAGTTGGCTCTGAATATTTTTCAACTTAAAGCTGTATTTTTTATAAAGTATACATTAAATGAAATAGTTTAAATAAAGAACTGTCGTCAACAATATCTGACTTTTCTATAGATTCAACACACAGTTTCGTAACAGGTATCTTCCACAACACGATTACAGTTCCTCTGCTGATAGCAGTATAAGTGTATATCAGACCTGTATTGATACAGGCTAAGAGAAGAGGTTATGGGCAACCAATGCCATACCTGGATAATGGAAACGTGTTGAATTTAAATAAGAAGAGTCATAAATTTTAGCTCCATTTCAAAGACATTTTTGTTTGTTAAGAAGGAGGGGCTGATATTTTTTTGAAGGCGGCGAGTATGCAAGTACAGATCTATAAGCTTGGAGCTTTAAACTACTCAACTCGGCAAATGAAT
The DNA here is from genome assembly GCA_963932465.1 of Maratus speciosus. NCBI lineage: Eukaryota > Metazoa > Arthropoda > Arachnida > Araneae > Salticidae > Maratus > Maratus speciosus. Next base: position 520,070,883 of record OZ010795.1, on the reverse strand, counting down.
ATTAAATACCTTCTGTTGGAGAAGAATGCATGGGATATTGTCACTGGAGTTGAGAAGGAACCTGAAATTAATGCCGATAAGGGAATTACAGCAAAGGATGTGAAAGATTTTCATACTAGGAAAAGGATTGCTTTATCCGCAATCTATTTATATATGGGAAAGGACTTTAGAAAAATCATAGATAACAAAGATAATCCCAAAGATGTATGGGATGTATTAAAGAAACATTTCGAGCCTGATAATAGATCACGGCATATGTTCCTGTTTTCTGAGTTCATGTCCTGTAAAGTAAAGCCAGATGAAAAGATAGATTTATTTGATGCCAGGTTAAATAGAATTGCTGATCAACTGAACGACCTTGGTCATCATGTTGAAGAGGTGAATAAATCATTTCAACACCTGCGTCATCTCCCAAGCCATTTCGACAGCATAGTGCAACTTATATTATGTTGGAAGGAGGAAAAGTTTATTTTCAACGATATTCTAATGGGATTAATCGCCGAAGAATCAAGATTAGCCCTGCGAGATTTAGACAAACGTAAAGAACTTTTCGTTGAGACTCAACATATACAGAAAAGTAGACTTTGATGCTTTCGATGTGGGAGCACAGACCATCTACAATGGGATTGTCGACAACGCCGAAGAGACTCTAGAAGCTATAATCGTCGTGTTCCATCTGTTTCTAGTGTGTCTGATGCCTCCGAATCCAGTTCCGAACGTGCCCAGTCTCTAGTTAAGAAAAACAGGAATTGCCGAGGCAAAGGGAAGGAACCACCATCAAACTGTAACAGCGTTAAACAAAAAGGTAAAAACAATCCTTTTTTGTTTTATATTCAGGCAAATTTGAGTGGTAGTGAAAGCGAAAATAGCTGGTTATTTGATACCGCAGCTTCACACCACTTTTGCCGTGATAAGAGTTTTTTTTTTTTTTTTTTTTTTTTTAAGCCTTTAAAAGATGAAAAAATGTTTGTTGCTGTAAATGGTGTTACTTTTCCGATAGAAGGAAATGGAAATGGAAAGTTAAAGTTTGGCCAAAGGCTGTTTTTCTTTTCTGATGTAATGTATTCCCCTAAACTAAGGAAAAATCTTATTTCAGGTCCAAAATTGGATGTAAAAGGTGTAAAATTTACTGGTGAAGGCGGTAAGGTGGAGGTGTCCAAAGATAGTCAATATTTATTTAATGCTTTTCTTAGGGATGGTACGTACCATTTGTATCCTAAAATTCCAAGTTTAATTCCTAAAAAGGTTAAATTTGAAACGTCCCATATATCTAAAAATTTTTTCAGAACTTGGTATCGCAGATTTGCGGATGTAAGTCCAGATTTGATAGAAAATACGGCCAAAAATGAAAGTGTTAGAGGTCTTCTCCGGGTTAAATCGGGAAAATTTTTTGCGAAATTTGTAAACTTAGTAAACATAGACGTACATCATTTAAGTCAATTAATAGGATTAGATCTAAACGTCCCCTCGAGTTGTTGTTTATGGATGTCTGGAGGCCTGTAAGAGAGAAAGGAAGAAACGGAGAGAGATATTTTCTCTCAATTATTGACGATTTTTCGCGTAAGGCCACAGTTTTTCCCATAAAGGAAAAATCCGAAGTGTTTGGAATTGTTCGTAATCATGTGATCCGGGCGGAGAGATTTCTCGAACGTAAAGTAAAGTACATCCGATCAGATAATGGCGGGGAGATTAAAAATGATAATTTTAGGATTTGCTGTGAAGGGAGAGGCATTAAACATGAATTTACGGACGTGTACTCTCCTGAACAGAATGGGACTATTGAGAGATACAATCAAACGATTGCTAACGGCATCAGATCAATTTTAAGTGAAAGTGGTTTAAAACGAAGTTTCTGGCCGGAGGCAGCGTTGTATTTTACCTATACTTGGAATCGCATTTGTCACAAATCTCAATCGAAAACTCCATTCGAATTTTATAATGGGTCTAAACCCTCCGTTAGACACTTAAAACCCTTAGGAGCTATAGCATATATAGGTGTTCCCAAGCAACTTAGGTCGAAACTTGATGCAAAAGCAAAAAGGGGGGTAATGGTTGGTTACGCTTTTAGTACTAAAGGTTACCGGGTTTGGATACCTGAAGAAAACAAAGTTATTGAAACCATTAATGTTTCTTTCAATGAGGAACTCCCAGATAGTGTCCGGCGCAGTGGAGTCGTGATGGGTTCAAAAGAAATAGGATCTCCTATTTTTGATAAGGAATCTGATGAAGAGTTTGAAGATGAGATTGAAAATAATGATACCCCAAATATAAATTATTTCCCTTCGTATAAACCTTCAGATTTATCCACTTCAGAGGAGGAGGAGAATTCCACAGAGGAAATAAAATCAAGTAAAGATGTTTTGAGGGCGGTTCCACTCTCGGATACTGTTTGGTTAAGAAAAGTTGTCCCGAGTGCTTATGGTAATCGTAACTACATTTACTATTACGAACAGGGAAAATCTGAAAGGTTGAGATCCTTAAACGATGTAGAAAAGTATTATAAAAAGCATCATCTTAAATTTGAACCTTATATTTTCTCTTTTAAAGGATCAAATAAATTTAAAGGAGTGGTTTCAGGCCAAGAGGATAGTTCTTGTTCAAATACGGAGACTTCTGATATTAATAAAGATATATGACTAGATGACATCAAAATACCAACTACCTATAAACAAGTTTTAAAATCCCCACAAAGGAGGTTTTGGGAACAGGCCATGAGAGAAGAATTGAAAACTATGAGAGAAAGGGGAGTTTGGAAACTAGTTAAGTTACCAAGCTATGCTAAACCCTTAGGTTGTAGGTGGGTTTTCACATTAAAAAAGGATGACAAGGGCAAAATTGTAAGGTGTAAGGCCCGCCTAGTGGCACAAGGTTTCAAACAAATAAAGGGGGAAACCTATGATGAAACTTTTCACCGGTTGTTAATTTTGCTATTATTAGATTTTTCTTTTCTCTTTTAGTCTCCTGTAAAAAATGGACACACCTACAATGCGACGTAAAATGTGCTTATTTATATGCACCTTTGGCCGAAACAATATATATGTCCCAACCTCCAGGATTTGTGGAAAACGAAAATTTAGTATGTAAATTAGAAAAAGCTTTATATGGTTTACATCAGTCTGGTAGAATGTGGTATTTTGAAATAAATAAAATTTTGCATGATATAGGGTTTGCAAAGTTTGAATGGTGCAATTGCGTGTATAGTTTTGATGATAACACTATCCTGCTTCTTTATGTAGACGACATAGTAATTTCGGTAAAAATGAAAGAGTGGTGGAAAAGGTTGTTAAACTTTTGACTGGTTATTTTGATCTTAAGATACTAGGTAAAACCAGAAAGCTATTGGGCGTAGAATTCGAGGAGGGTAATGACTATCTAGCAATACATCAAATTCCATATATTGATGAGATTTGTCAAAAATTTAAAAAGTTTAAGTTCCCTATCACTTCACTCCCAATAAGCAAAGTTGTAGTTTATTCAAAAACCCAATCCCCTCAATCCGATAACGAAATATTTGAAGTGTCTAAAATTCCATACAGAAGTGTTTTAGGATGTTTATCGTTCCTATCTAATAGAACCAGGCCCGATATTGCATATGCAGTAAAATATTTAGCCAATTTCAAAATAACCCTGGATTAGTACATTGGCATGGATTATTAAAGCTGTTGGGATATGTTTGTTTTACTAAATTTTTAAAGTTTAATTTGAATTGTAAAAATGTACATGTAATTGCATATTCAGACTCCGATTTTGCCACAAACAGGGATGACGGAACTTCAATGGGAGGTCAGTTATTACTTTTACATAAATCACCAATAATGTGGAGGTCCTTTAAGGAAAAATGTATAAGTTTATCGACCATGGAATCGGAATTTATTGCGATGACAGAAGCTGCAAGAGAGCTCTTGTGGTTCGATAGAATAATGGATGAATGTATTGGTCGAAGGATAATTTGTGATAGAAAGGAAAAATCTTTATTATTGGTTGATAATCAAGCCACCATTAGTTTTGTCAAATCCCCATTGAAAATCACCGAACGAAACACATCGATGTAAAGTTATTTTTTATTACAGATTTGGTATATAAAAACATTTTTGAGGTAAAGTATGTTAAAAGTAAAGAAAATTACGCGGACATCTTCACCAAGCCCCTTAGTAAAGTTGAATTATCAGAGTTTAAATTGAAAGTTTTCTTGTATTGTTAAATTTGTTGTTAAATTTTGTTAAATACCCCTCATTGCATTAAAGTGTATTTATATAATATTTATTGTACTAGATAGTCCAGCTTCTGTATAAAAGATGTATTTTAAAGTTTTGACTATATAAGGTTATGTATAAGATCAATTTTTTTGTGTAAAAATTGAATTTAGTTTAGCCTTGTGAACCAATTTAAAATCCCCCTGGAATGCAATAAGTGCCCTTTGTCCTTTCATTCTCCGGGATTCGAGCGGCCTTTCGTAACGTCTCGTGAAAGGTGAAAATGTAATCCGGCCAGAGAGTCTACAGGGGATAGTGTCGGACGAAGGTGTAACTGTTGCAGGAAGGCCCTTTTTGCGGGCATGTTAAAGTTTAATTCAGTAAGTCCTTCATTTTAATATTGGAAATGCCACTTTAGTATCCCGGTTCACTTGGTGAAACTTAAATATAAGAGTTTAATTATACATGAAGTCGACTTCATTACGTTAACATTGTTGTAAGTTTATTGAGATTAACCATGAACTTTATTAGTTTAAGATTTTCTGAGCTTAATTTGAACTGAAAGTTTAATCTTGTTTCAGTTATTGAAATAGAAATCTGAATGCGTAATTTGAATTATTGACATGTAAAAAATCTGCATTTATTATATACAGTGGAAATATGAAATTATGAGTTAAACATTTATAGAGTATATTATGTGTTATGAAAGAGAATGGAATCATGGGCCCATGTATGATGAAGGATGAAAGATGATGGATGAATGCGATAATTAATAAAGTTTTGAATATGTATAATTATTCAGAAATTTATATTGAAATATATTGATTGAAAATGTATTGAAACTATATTGAAACTGTTTTAAAATGAAGTTATATTAAATCTCTGTATTAAAACGATTTGCTTTTCAGAAAGATTTGAATTTATCTAGTAATGTATTAGAAATATTAATTGAAGCTGTTGGACTATTGAAGTTTAAACCAGAGTTAAATTTAGATACTGTGGTTGGAAATATTGCATTTTAGATGCATGAGGGTAATTTGTTTCTTCTTATATATTGTTATAAATCTTGTTAATGTTTGTAAGGTTTACTAATTGTATGTTACTGTTTAATAGGCGACAAGTTATTTTTAGATAAACAAATCGGAAATTGCTCGTCAAACGTGGCAAATGAGGTGCGTTCGTACTATAACTAGTTTTATAATTATTTTTTGTACCCCATATTGTACTCAATATATATATTTTTTAATTTCATAAGTGCATAGTCTATAACATCATTAAAATGCACTTGCAATATTTTTTTTTCCCATTCCCCGTAATGTAACGGAAAAATTTTGACTGTCCCTGTAATTAAACTATACATTCGATTTTCCTAAAATTTCAAATGGCTCGACAAAATTTTGCAACAATTATATATTTAAATTTTCAGACCATTCGGAAGGCTGTAACATCATTAAAACGCACTTGCAATATTTTTTTCCCATTGGCCGTAATGTAACGGAAAACTTTTGACTGTCCCTGTAATTAAACTATGCATCCGATTTTCATAAAATTTGAAATGGCTCGACAAAATTTTGCAACAATCATACATTAAAAATTTCAGACCATTCGGTTGGGTAGTTTTTGCTCTGTTATATGCGGACAGACAGACGGACGGACAGACGGACGGACGGACGGACTGAACGACGACTATAGGTGCTACGTATTTATATAATTACGAACGCCCCTAAAAATGTTGAATTTGATGAGAAGATTGAAGATGTAATGGTAAAAGTTCAGATTGTCTTTTGTTTAACCTTTGTAAATTCAGAGCAAATTTTGGAAATTCTGGGATCTTTTTTTTCTTTTTTTTTTTTTTTTTTTTTTAATTTTTCTTTCCCATTAGTGACAAGTGGGGGCTTTGTTATCTAGTCAACCGATTTTACTTGTCACTTATGGCTAATATGGGTTTAATACTTTACGTAAACTTATATTGATTTAATAGCTTTCCTTTCTACATTTTAATGCTTATAGAACTTGTTTATTTTAAAAGCAATCCCTTCATTACCTGGAATATAATGTTAATTGTTTCCTATAACGTAAATTAATTTAAAAGAACTGACATTAAATTTAAAGTGTTTCATAGATGGCGTTAGCCGTTCCGTAATCGACTATTCTCAGGCCTACCCTTTTTGTAAAGTGGAATCGTCTCCAGTTCAAAGGTATAAATTGCCTTTCGCTAATCAATTGCTGCGCTCTCTCTTTTCTGTTTGTTTCTTTAAAGTTATCATTATGTTTGTAATATGTTTGATTTCAAGTTACAGTAAGATATTTAGTTTGAGTTTTACGATGTTTTTAGAGAACGGTTTTAGTCATGATATAAATTTAAGCTGTTTTTGAAAAGCTCCAGGTGTATTGAAGTTTAATCCTGTTTTAACCAAAGTTATTTTTAATGATTCACTTAGCTATTGTAAACAAAGTTGGCTCTGACTATTTTTCAACTTAAAGCTGTATTTTTTTTATAAAGTATACATTAAATGAAATAGTTTAAATAAAGAACTGTCGTCAACAATATCTGACTTTTCTATGGATTCAACACCCAGTTTCGTAACAGGTATCTTCCACAACACGATTACAGTTCCTCTGCTGATAGCAGTATAAGTGTATATCAGACCTGTATTGATACAGGCTAAGAGAAGAAACTATAAAAAATTCAAAATTCAAAAATAATAATAATGATAATAGGACGGATGGGTGGAAATATGTTAGAGTACGGAGGAGGGCGGAGTTGTTTGGATAATACGCAATGTTTTTTTTTTTTTTTTTTTTTTAAAGGAGCAGATAAACAGATAAATATAACATTGCAATAATACATTTTATAATGGATGTTGAATTGGTACACATGTATGAGTAATTGTATAGTTATATTTATATATTTATTAATTTAAATTTAATCTATTTTTTTCATTAATAATAAATAATGTTATGTTTAACCTGTATTTATCTTTTAGACAAATGAGGACGATATCTCATCTATAGTATATTATATTCTAAGCGTATAAAGTGCATGTTTTAATTATAAATTTTATTCTTTGTTTTATCTTCTCTTACTGTATTATTTACATTAAATTTTAAGTACGTTTGTGGACACATTAAATAAATTAACTTCATAATTTAAAGTCCTTTTTTTAAATGCCTAAGAATTATAATTTTGATTATTTTGTTTATTATCATTATCCTTATCATATTATAAATGTCAATGTGTGTCCGAAAGTTTGAATGGAGTCAGCGTCTAAACCGATGAATTAATCCTTTTGTATTTTTGGATATAGATGGATTACAACCTGGAAATGAACATAGGCTATGTTTAATTGATTTTATTCAAATATTTTGCCTAATAATCCAAAATTTCGTTATTTTTCATACACAATGAATTGACAATATTCCTGTAACATTTAACCATATTTCTTTAACGTTGCCAAGAAAATAAAAACCCAGAATAATACTTTCCCCTCGACAATTAATTTTCTGAACAATTTCCACGCGAAAAATTTAAATACAAAGCATTCAAAAGAAAATAAATATCACGTCATATTTGAAACAAAAAAAAGGAATGTTTTTTATTATACTTGAAGCATGAATATCTGTTACGTTGAAGAAGTTTACGTGGTAAGCGGTTTTTTGTTAAAAGTGGCATAATAATTAGAAAAAATAATAGTGAAAAAAATTTGTGCTATTTAGAAAATATTTAGCTTGGAAAAATATGACGTCATACTTGAAATAAAACAGTAATTTTAAATTATGCGTTAAAAATACAAGGGGCATGAAAATCAGTAACTAATGAAAATGGATAAATAATGACGTCATATTTAAAATGAACAACATAAATACTTTTTACTAATACTGATTAAAAATAGTGAATATAATAAGCTATACACAAATGAGAGTTCCATTCAAAAATTACTTTATCGTAATCATGAGAAGACATTTTTTGCGGCAAAAGGGGAAATAAAACGGATTAATGTATTTTTGAGGCTGTTTTCCCTTTAAAATTGAAAAAAGAAAGTAAATTTTCCAAAAACTAAAAACATATTTTCACACATTGAAGCTTCATGAATGAATTTATCCCACAGAGATAAAAACAAAAATCGTCTGTCAACATATTGGCATTTACAACCAAGGATGTAAATAAAACTTCCGTGCATAGAATAGGATAGTTATTTGAATTAAAAAAGCACTTACTATTTTAATTAATTATTTATAAATGTTGGCAGATTAAACGTTTCACAAAGGCGTTTTTAGTAAAAAGTTTTATCGGGTAAAAATGATGTAATATTTTTTCATGTAAAGCATTCATTTTAATCAAAAAATATTAATATATAAGTATTTTAATTTCGTCAAAGTGATGTCATTTTCATCACCAGTTTCGAAATTAAAAACAAAATCTTAAAATAACAATACACTTTTCAGAAATAATATTTTACATTAAAAGTCACAGAATTTCGAAATTCAATTTTAGCTTACATTTTAAATAGAATTTCTTACTTGTAATTTAGCATTTAATAAAATGAATATTTCAGTGTTTTTCTAAATGTACACTAATATTTAATTTCATTAAGCGATTTCATGTTTTAAATAAATTAAAATATATATATTTGCATGATTCATGAAGTGAAAGATTTTTTCAAAATCTCGACAAGTATTATTCGGTAGAAGAAAATAACCTGGTAAAAGCGTCGTCATAGTTTAAACCATTAGCCGGTTTTCATATCGAAAATACATTAGCATTTTATAGCAGTTACACGAAATGGTGGGATTTCCACAAAATTTATCATTCGCAAAAGCATAGGTTTACCATACTTTTGCCATAAAATCTCTCGCAATGCCGGTTTCAATAAAATTTTAAGAAATAGTATATGAAAGTCGATGTAAAATATGTTTAGGAAGTAATTTTAATTGGAGACTAGGCTTTACATGTGACAGCATTTACATGCAAAGAGCCTATGCCTCGAATTAAGCAATAAATTCGTCTTTCACCTCACACCCTCTAATTTTTAATGGTACTCTGACTATCGAAAAGCGCAAAAGAAAAACCAATAAAAAATCCGGGTACTAATCAGGTATTGTTTTCTGAAATTTCTTTCGATTTTAAAATATCTAAATCTACAATTAAAAATATCCGTGAAAGATAATCTTTGTCCCCCATTGGAGCACATTCCTGCAAATTTTGAAGCTTCCATAATCCTAAATTACAACACAACAATCAATATGAAAATATTTATCCGTAACCGGAGTTTTTCTATATTTTTTTCCGCGGTTTAAAGCAATAAGCAACTCTATTGCTTAAGCTCACGAAAAAAATTAAATGATCCTATATATATATAAAAATATGCACATAGGGATCATCAGAAGTTTTTCTACTATAAAGTGTGATAAAATGGTTAATTGTATATGCTTTAATTTATCGAATGTTTTGCTTAATTGATACAATTAATGCATTTATTCTTCTTTAAATGTTACGTGAACGGAGTCACGGGTAACAGCTAGTATTATATATTTATTTAATTGATTAGGATATGATGTAACAGTGACTTAAATATTGATATTTTTAAATTTTGGTACATTTAATTATGTGAAACATTAATTAATGAATCATCCATGTCACATTTTACATATTATTAATATTAATTTTTAATAAATAATTTACATATTTTTCTTATAAAGTTATTAATTTAATAAAATATTTTTAATTATCACTTACATATCTCTAGAAAGTATATGCTTTAAAGTATCATCCAATAACAGTTATAAACATTTAAATAATGACATATATTACTTTATATTCCAAAAGTATTTATTTTACTAATAATGAACTCAATAGCTGGCAGCACTTCAGTAATGCTTTGGACAACAAAGTGGAATTCCTTTTCAGATGTACTATAGAGGGAGCTGGTACATTATATTGCAGAATGTACTTGAACATACTGTGCATTATTACTTCTTGGTCCATTATCTTTTTAAAACTTTTTTGACAACAGTTGCATATAATCTAACTCTTGTTGTTTTTTATACATCATTGCTGGGTACAGAGGATCTCAAATTGGTAATATGTTTTTTTTTTTTGTTTTTTTTTCAAGCCATTTACATCCGTATTTATTTTTTCATTTTTTCTGGTTTTATTGTGTGTTGTTAGCCCTAAATTCGTATTATTTAGATTTTTTATATGGCTAATACGAAGATTTACCACACACTTTATTTGTAGTGCCCAGGTATTTACGGCCTGAGGATTCTATCTTGTTTCTACACATTTCCATTATACTCCTTTAATTGTATTTTTTACTATGTTTCTTTGTGGTAATTTGTAATTTTTTAAAATGGTTTTATATATATATATATATAAATGTTACGATTTACATAATATTGGAAGCTTTTTAATAGGTGAAATGAAGTAACTGACTGTCATGATACTAGTAGTGAATCACGTCTAGCAGTAATACAGTAGTGTAAGTTGTTAGAACTGTTAATGTCGATCCTCATTTGTCACGTTTGACGTGGGATTCACAACTTATTTTAGTTAAAACGTTTTATCTTTGTCACCAGAGACCTGCCAAAACCTTCAGGAAGAACTCTAGTGCCTTTATAAATAGAACAAACCCATCTTCAAGCATGTTAAGCGGATTAATTGCCAATTTCCCGATGCTTACCACGAACACTGGATCCAAAACACATGGATTCAATGGGATGGAGTTCCTCCAAATTCAGCAAACGTCTTGTACACGTTCACAAGTCACTAAGACAATCGTGTCATCGCATGAGGCTTGCCGCTCAGAGTTTGCATGCATCAATCTCTGTCCCAGACTTTAGTGGCTAAAAAGTTGGAAATGATATGAGCATTTTTGTTAAAACACTTATCTCCAAAGAAAACTATTCGAAATATTTTTCATTTCCCTCAACAGATGCAAAGAATAAGTTTTCCGAAGAATAAGTTTTTCGGGATGAAATTCCTAACAAATTCAACAGGAAACGTCCTGTACTTGCTCCGAAGTCAGTATGACAATTGTGTCATCGAAAGAGGCTTGCCGCTCAGAATTTGTAAGCATCTATCTTTTCCTGAGACGTTAGGGGTTAAAAAGTGGAAAATGTCATGAGCACTTTTTAAAAACACTTATCTCCAAAGAAATCTATTCGAAATGTTTTTCATTTGCCTCAAAAGATGCAAAGAATAAGTTTTTCGAAGAATAAGTTTTTCGGGATGAAATTCCTAACAAATTCAACAGGAAACGTCCTGTACTTGCTCCGAAGTCAGTATGACAATTGTGTCATCGAAAGAGGCTTGCCGCTCAGAATTTGTAAGCATCTATCTTTTCCCGAGACGTTAGGGATTAAAAAGTGGAAAATGTCATGAGCACTTTTTAAAAACACTTATCTCCAAAGAAAAATATTCGAAATGTTTTACATTTGCCTCAAAAGGTGCAAAGAATAAGTTTTTCGGAGAATAAGTTTTTCGGGATGAAATTCCTAACAAATTCAACAGGAAACGCCCTGTACTTGCTCCGAAGTCAGTATGACAATTGTGTCATCGAAAGAGGCTTGCCGCTCAGAATTTGTAAGCATCTATCTTTTCCCGAGACGTTAGGGATTAAAAAGTGGAAAATGTCATGAGCACTTTTTAAAAACACTTATCTCTAAAGAAAACTATTCGAAATGTTTTTCATCTGCCTCAAAAGATTGAAAGATTAAGTTTTCCGAAGGAAAAACATATTCGTTACATTGCCCAGGGACTGATTCACAAATTTGGGGCCCCAGCCCCAGATGCTCAAAGCACCGATGCTCAAAGACCTTGCACCGAATCTTACAGTGGGATTGAGTAAAAAAAAAAAAAAAAGGTATGGAAACTAGATAACAGAAATTTTGATTTCACAGAATTTAGTGTCAGCAGCGATGAAAAAAAAATATGTACATAAATATAGATAGTACAAAACATATTTCAGTTTTAAGACTGAAACTCACGCTTCTATTGTATATAAAATGATGTCGTTTGCATCCGTCAAAGAATTCCATATTTACAATCCAGTCTTAACAACAGCTCCAGAAAAGTATGCATACGAAGTCATTGTCACAGTATAATACACAAACACAGTAAAAAGGCGATCTCGTCATTCAAGAAACTTGACAAAAAAGTATCTAATTATTCATATGTTTGTAACATTAAGGATTAACACCGATGATACACAAATGCAACAGTCCTTGTCCCAGAAGTTAGGTGTTAAAAAGTTGAAAATGACATGAGCCCTTTTTAAAAACTCAAGAATTCGGAACGAGAAAAAGATTATTCTAATTCAAAATATTAACAAAGAAAACCATTTTTAAAGTATATATACATTTTTATTATTATGTTTTGAACAGTTTTATTGTGAACATCATCTACTCTCTTTTTATGTTATCAACCATGTTCCCCTAGTTTAGTATAATTTAGTATGAATCATCATAATGAATGTTAAATATTTAAGTCAAAGAAGTGGATTTGCTTATTCGCCATTTTTATTATAGAATTCTTTTCGTGAGGAGAAAGAGTATCATGTGTGATCTCATGTGTATTTTAACTGATTATTTAAATAAGGTATTCTATGTTTTCGGGTTAAAATGATAAACTCACTTCGTTATTACCTTTATTCGATAAAGAAATAACTAATTCGAAGGACTGTATTAGTCTACTACATATTTTGTGATTTAAAAAATCGTATTTTTATTCAGTAAAAATTTCATTTGGCAAAATTTCATTATTTATTCTTCAGTGTTTCTTCGTCTGTGATTGTGATAAAGAAAAAAAATGTCGTGTTATTTCATGCCTTGTTATTTTTCTGAATACCTGATTGTTTTAATGGGATTTGGAATATGTAAAGTTCTTAAATGTTAAATATTATTCTTTTAACTTAAATTAACTTTCGAAATTTCTATTTCTGAGCATAAGAAAATTTCTATTCAGAGTTTAATCCAAATGATTAATTCAATATAGTCTTAAATTAATATTTAAAATTGTTAAATTATTTCTAAATAGAGGGCAAAATGACGAATGAGAGAGGATAAGATGTTTAATATATAACAATACTGATAAAAGTACCCATACAACTACACTGGTGAGCAAAAATTAAGGAAAAGTCACAAAATGCTAATTTTCAAATACGCGAACACTCAAAAGGAAATAATATAATTCGAGTAATTACTATCTCTACAACACAGCTAGTCCATATAACATCTCATTCATGTCACACATGGTCACAAGTGTCACAGTCACTACGGTGAAGCAAAAAAATAGGAAATTCCAAACATGATAGGAAATTCCATTATGAGTCTCAAATGATCACTATATGTGACTTCACCGAGACGTCACTATGACTGCTCCTTCGTGATGAGTCACCGTGTGACATTACAATAGAGTTACATTGTGACTCTCATGTGACTGTCATATGTAGACTCAATTTCAAAGTCATCGTGAACGCTGCATTGTGATAAGTTACCAAATAATGTCACATTAAAGTCACATGATGATTTTCAGGTGACAGAGAGACTACTGTGAAGTCACCATTGTGCTCTTTTGGGAAAAGTCTCCATGTGACTATAATGTGATATTATTTGGTGACTTATCATAATGCAACGTTCATGATGACTTTGAAATTGAGTCTAAAAATGACAGTCACATGAGAGTCACAATTTAACTACATAGTAAAGTCACCTGGTGACTCGTCACAAAGCAGCAGTCACATTGACGCCTCAGTGGAGTCACATATAGAGATCATTTGTGACTCATAATGAGATGTATGGAATTTCCTATTTTTTGCGTCACCGTAGTAACTATGACACTTGTGACCATGTGTGACATGAATGATATGTTATATGGACTAGCTGTGTTGTAGAGATAGTAATTACTCGAACTATATTATTTCCTTTTGAGTATTCGCGTATTTGAAAATTAGCATTTTGTGACTTTTCCTTAATTTTTGCACACTAGTGTATATTCAAAACAATTTACAACATCCCTGACATCCATGACGTATTTTAAAAAGTTGTAAACTAAAAAGGCAAAAGCGAAAATCACATCGCCCGCCGTGATCAATACCTGACTTGAACTACATCCAATCAGACTATTCAAAACATGGCCATTATTTGAACATGAAGCATTGGAACGAGATTTCATCATTGCCCTGTTCACCACGGATAAGACGGTCTTTACTATCACAATTTCCCGTTGTCATCACCAGTGTCCACATAAGGTACCACTTATGGGTCTGACTTATCCTCGTCATCTTGCCAGATCCCCTCTATTTTTTAAGCCAAGTTTAAGAGTATATCGTGTCGTTCATTGTAAATAACATTAATTTCATGTGAATTTTTTTATTGCATTTTCTGTATAGTCTAGTGAAGGGTTCAAGAAATTTAGCATAGATGACTTATTACTTACACTGTAAAATCTAAAGATTAAGACACATTTGAAAATCGAATGTTGTATTGCGCGTACTCATAGCTTGCTCTTAAGAGAATTTTTGATCGTGCGTAACAAAGGCCACTGTTGCACCAGATCAGGTACAGCTCCGTGTGACAGAACGAGCGAAAAACAACACCAATCTCAAATGATTTGTGTCTTATAACTAATAGTTTAATATTTAAAAATACTTCCTTTTCTATAATTTCAGGACATAAATTTTATAATTAACATTCAAAACAACTTATAGACGTTTGTAAGATCATTTTTAGTGATATGCAAAATAATATATACAATCCTCTTTTTCTTCAACATTTTCGTTAAAAGATACATACTGAACGATTTAAGACTTCACACTAAATGTATTTTACAAAACTGATGCAACATATTTATTTAGATGTGAATTAAATTTCTTGATGTTTAAATGAAACAGATTACTAACAATGAAATAGTGTAATTCGTATTTTTATATTAAAACTTAATAAGATTCTCTGAATAAACACTCGCATTTTAGCGCTTAAGTACGCTAATAATTTTACTGATCCCTTTAGAGATGCTTTCAATTTCAAAACACTTTATATTTAAATATTTGTTTTACATTAGTTAGATTCATAAATTGTGAATGGATATTTAGATTTAATATAATTCTTCGAACTTTGGAGTGTTTATTCGTTCGTTAAAGTATCTGTAAACAGTTAAACAGACATCTTACATAGAAGAATTTACACTTTAAAAATTAGATTCTCAATAGCGTAATTAATGGAAATATTTTAAAGATTACTTTAATATTAGTACATATAGAAATAAAATTACAGGACTCGATTTTTTGTTTCTGTTTTAATTTTTGTCAGGCTATAGAAGAAAACATTTTAGTATTTAGAAGAACATTTAGATAAATTAAAATACAGAAAGAAATCTGAAGATTTTATATTTTACTAGAGGGCTCTGCCCCCTGTAAGCTATTCTTGCCAACCCCGTTCAGACACTGCAGAAACTAAAATCACGCTAATCTGGTCGGTTTTAAAGAAGGTTGAATTGTACTGAAAAAAACCTGTAGCGATCACCCTGTAAACAAGTTTCCATTCAATTCCCTTTGATTGCAAAAAATTTAAGGCAGAATCAATTGCTGTTAAGACATCCAATGGTAGTTTTCGTGTTTGGTTTAAGAAGATCAGTTAAACATTTGAAAAGAAGCTAAAATAAAATGAATAAAGAAAACAGAGTCTTTCCTTGTATTTTTTACCAGCTTTATAAAACGATTGACATAATACAATTTACTTCAATTACTAAAATTTACTGCTTTAACCCCTTCAAGGGCGGTGGTTCGTTTTAGACCACTTAATTTTAATTTTTAAATACCACATTGGCACCAGAATAGTGGGAAGAAATTTTTCATTTTATTAAGTAAGTGAACAAAAGCATTTTTGTATTTCGAAATTTGTTTGCAAATTCTGGTGCCATTCACTGAATTTAATATTTTACGAATAGAAGTAATTCGCCCCTGAAAGGGTTAAACGGATATTAATGTATTTATTATTTTAAAGTTTCCTTTCTCGTTTAATATTCTCGTGTAAATATAATTTTCCAGACATATTTTTCAATATTTTCCTGCTTTTAACACGTACCCATTTAATAGTAATTTTAAAGATCTTTTTTCTGTTTTTAATAGTCATGTGTAAATAAATTTTTAATCCTTAGGAAATATTACTGTAATGTTAGTCAGCCACAGGTGTGATAAGTCGCAAAATATTATTCTATCTTCATTTTTTCATTTATATTATAATAGTCCAAGTCATGTAACTGCCATATACAATTACGGGCAGCTCCCTTCGCTTTTCACAACAAATGTTTCCATTTTGATTAAAGAATCAAAGTTATTTTTTCGAATAAATCTACATAAAAGTTGCCATGGTCGCAAAGAATTTCTGGTACTTTTATGTCAGCCGGGTGCAAATGTTGCCAGTAGCCCTTTTTTTTTTACTTCTTAGTTATCGCGTCGACCAAATTACTGTCGCCAAATTGTAAGATTAAAAGCCAATAATGGTTACCATTAATTAATTAGTTGTAAGATTAAATGCCAATAATGACCAACAAAACCATTAATTTGACGTTTTATTTGTATTTTTATTAATGTTTTACTAATTTATTTGTTCTTTCGTTATTTAAAATAAAATTATGTCAATATGTATAATTTGGCGAGTGGCTTGGGGATATATATAATTTGGCGAAATCAGTCGACGGAATAACTAAGAAGTACCCCCTTTTTTTTTAACTCACCAGTTAACTTTTTTTTTTTTTTTTGAGTGTTAAATTAAAACGGTGCTACATGGTTATCCCATCGGCCAAAAATCTGTCGCCAAAGTATAAGATTAAATGCCAATAATGGTTGATCGTAAATGTCACATTCACTTGACTTTATGGAAGTTACACGTGTTTATGCCATCAAGTGATTTTTATTTAGACGTTTAATTTGTATTTTTATTAATGTTATTCTAATTTATTTGTTCTTTCGATATTTAAAATAAAAAATTAAGTCAATTTGTATAATTTGGCGAGTGGTTTAGCGATTTATATAATTTGGCGAAATTGGTCGACTTGGCATGATTTTTTTTACGATAGTTTATCGAAAACCTCGTTTTCAAATACCAGTTACATATGTATTTTTAAAATATTTTCTATTATTTTTAAAATGAAATAACAATAAATGAAAAATAGTTTAATTAATGGCTATAGAACAAAACAATTTATAACATTTTTTGTAAAAAAAAGAAAATAAATTCAAATAAACATTTATTAATAAATAAGCAACAATAGCCGGGTTACCATGTCAGGCAAAATAACGCAATTTTGGCGCCAAATAGGTACCCTGTTGCGTATGTGACATCTGTGCCTGATATTTTTCTTTTCGTTTCCTTTAAAAAAAGAGAAAAACGTGAAAGCCATTTATTTTAAATGTTTCAGTTTTAAAAGAAAGTTTTGTATTAAATAAAATGATAATTAAATGCAAAATGAATTAGGAATAAAAGTAACATGATACATTTCTTAGCATACATTTAAGGGAGGTCAAACTGGTCGCCAAATTAGTTTAAAATGATAATTTCTAAAATATGAAAAAAAAATATCTGTTATGATTAAAATTTGAGTTACCATCATTAGAGAAAAGTATTTAAAGTTAGAAAAAAATTAATATTTCGAAAACTAATTCGAATTTAAAAATTCTAATACCAGTTTTGAGATCCGTGATTCAATACGGAATTTTGGTGTTAATTACATAGCAAAATATTCCGTATTTTAGGAGGAATCGCCGTGAAATATAATCAGTTGTTTATTCAGTCGTATCATAAAATCGTTTCATAAATTCATTTCATTTCAGTTGTTTCATAAATTCGTTTCATTAGGATTTTATATATAGAGAGTAAATTTATTATTACATATTTTTAAATCCAAATTTAGATATTTACTTATAGCTGATGTTAACATAAACGAAAATAAACAAAATTGTTTTTTCCTTAAGATTGTTTAGATTGTCATAATAAACAGCAGAAATGATCTTACAAAGCTTCTGAAGATATTTACACTTTTCTTTTTTATCAAAATAAAAAAGTCCTTCCGGCCAGTGTCGGGAGGAAGAGGTAGCTTTCATATTCTTTATTTTTTAAAAAAAAAAAACTTATAGCATTTAAACAAACGAAGCTCAATTTAGTGGAAACCGAATATAGGAGATATAATACTAATTTTTATCAATATAATGAATGAGAATTTCGCGAAATTAGTCAGCTTTATCCAAGCTGCTTTTCTTTAAAGTAACTTATATTTGGCTGCCAAATTCGGCGATATCTTGAGTGAAGAATATCGCTTTTAAAACAAAATGGTGGATAAGGCTAACCATTGAACTTTATCGAGACCTTAGTAATTCCTGTGCACATGCTCACTCTCATCGGAATCGGTTGATATATATGAGTGATGTTGCATGCAAAAAATCAGATTTTTCAAAATGTCACCCACAATAGAAACTGCTATATCTGAGCCATTTTTTAAGGTAAAGACAAACAAAAAATGCTCCTCAATCCTTACATCAAGGTCAAATACTTAAGAAAGAAACCTTTTTCAATTTCTAATTTTTTTTCACCTCACTTTAAATATATATATATTTTTTAATTTAATGGCCGCCATTTTGAAACAAGATGGCTGATGAACCTGGCCAGCGAACTTGGTCGAGGTATTGATGTATACTATCAACATGCCTTCTTACATCGAAATAGGCGAATACGTGTGTTTTCGCGTGACAAATACAAGATCGTTTCAAAATGTTAGCCATGCTAGAAATTCAAAGTGCTATAATTGAACCATTTTTTAAGATATAAACAAAAGAACAAATTTTCAGAAACAAAAACTGCTCCGGAATCTTTGTATCAAGGCCAAACACATAAAAAAAAACTTTTTCATTTTCCAATTTTTTAATACCTTATTTTAAATTTAATTTTTTTTTTTTTTAAATGGCAACCCTTTTGAAACGAGATGGCGAAGGAAGCTGGCCAACGAACTCGGTTGGTACTCGGTTGGGAGACATTGGTATGTACTATATACAGACCTAGTTACATCCAAATCGGTTCATAAATACCCCTGTTATCGCGTGACAAAAATCAGGTTGTTTTAAAATGTCAGCCACAACAGAAATTCAAAATGCTATTACACTTCCATTTTTTTAGATACAGACGAAACAAAAACTGTTCCGGAATCTTTGTATTAAGGTCAAACACATACTAAAAAAAATCTTTTCCATTTTCCAATTTTTTGATATCTCATTTTAATTTTTTTTTATTTTTTAAATTTTTTTAAATGGCCGCCATTTTGAAACAAGATGGCGGATGAAGCTGGCCAACGAACTCGGTCGAGATATTTGTATGTACTATGTACACACCAAGGTACATCCAAATCGGTTCATAAATACGCCTGTTATTACGTGACAAAAATCAAGACGTTTCAAAATGTCACCCACGCTAGAAATTCAAAATGCTATAACTCAGCCATTTCTTAAGATATAGACGAAACAAAACTGCTCCCGATCTTTTTATCGAGGTCAAACACATAAGAAAAAACTATTTTTTCAATTTTCAATTTTTTGGTACCACATTTCAAATTTAAATTTTTCTTAAAAATTTAAATGGCCGCCATTTTTAAACAAGATGGCGGATGAAGCTGGCCAACGTACCCGATTGAGACATTGGTATGTACTATGTATAAACGAAGTTACATCCAAATCGGTTCATAAATACGCCTTTTATCGCGTGACAAAATCCAGGACGTTTCAAAATGTCAGCCACGCTAGAAATTCAAAATGCTGCACCTCAGCCATTTTTTAAGATATAGATGAAACAAATACTGGTCCGAATTCTTCGTATAAAGGTCAAATACATAAGAAAAAAATATTTTTCCATTTTCAATTTTTTGGTACCACATTTCAAATTTTAAATTTTTTTTTAAAATTTTAAATGGCCGCCATTTTGAAACAAAATAGCGGATGAAGCTGGCAAACGAACTCGGTCGAGACATTGGTATGTACAATCTACACACCGAATTACATCGAAATCGGTTCATAAATATGCCTTTTATTGCGTGACAAATTTCAGGACGTTTCAAAATGTCAGCCACGCTAGAAATTCAAAATGCTATGACTCAGCCATTTTTTAAGATATAGACGAAACAAAAACTGCTCCCGATCTTTTTATCAAGGTCAAACACATAAGAAAAAAATATTTTTTCAATTTTCAATTTTTTGGTACCGCATTTCAAATTTAAATTTTTCTTAAAAATTTAAATGGCCGCCATTTTTAAACAAGATGGCGGATGAAGCTGGCCAACGTACCCGATCGAGACATTGGTATGTACTATGTATGTACGAAGTTACATCCAAATCGGTTCATAAATACGCCTTTTATCGCGTGACAAAATTCAGGACGTTTCAAAATGTCAGCCACGCTAGAAATTCAAAATGCTGCAACTCAGCCATTTTTTAAGATATAGACAAAACAAATACTGATCCGAATTCTTTGTATAAAGGTCAAATACATAAGAAAAAATATTTTTCCATTTTCAATTTTTTGGTATCACATTTCAAATTTTAAATTTTTTTTAAAATTTTAAATGGCCGCCATTTTGAAACAAAATAGCGGATGAAGCTGGCCAACGAACTCGGTCGAGACATTGGTATGTACAATCTACACACCGAATTACATAGAAATCGGTTCATAAATATGTCTTTTATTGCGTGACAAAATTCAGGACGTTTCAAAATGTCAGCCACGCTAGAAATTCAAAATGCTATGACTCAGCCATTTTTTAAGATATAGACGAAACAAAAACTGCTCCGGAATCTTTGTATAAAGGTCAAATACAGAAGAAAAAAATATTTTTCCATTTTTAATTTTTTTGGTACCACATTTCAAATTTTAATTTTTTTTTTTTTAAATATAAATGGCCGCCATTTTGAAACAAAACGGCGGATGAAGCTGGCCAACCGACTCGATCGAGACATTGGTATGTACAATCTACACACCGAATTACATAGAAATCGGTTCATAAGTATGTCTTTTATTGCGTGACAAAATTCAGGACGTTTCAAAATGTCAGCCACGCTAGAAATTCAAAATGCTATGACTCAGCCATTTTTTAAGATATAGACGAAACAAAAACTGCTCCGGAATCTTTGTATAAAGGTCAAATACAGAAAAAAAAAATATTTTTCCATTTTTAATTTTTTTGGTACCACATTTCAAATTTTAATTTTTTTTTTTTTTAAATATAAATGGCCGCCATTTTGAAACAAAACGGCGGATGAAGCTGGCCAACCGACTCGATCGAGACATTGGTATGTACTATGTACACACCGAATTACATCGAAATCGGTTCATAATTACGAGAGTTACAGTGTGACATAGGTCAGATATATATATATATATATATATATATATATATATATATATATATATATATATATATATATATATATATATACATATATATATATATATCAATTTTGAACGGAGGGTGGTTTCGTAGTCTGGGGGTCATGATCGATGAAAATATACCAAAATTTTTTTGAAATCGCTTTTCTCCGAACGGCTGCAATAGGTAGCTTTTTGTAATGTAAGCTACCTAAAAGTTTCATTTCAGTTGTGCAAGTTAACCAAAACAAGGAACTGTTTCAATCTCAAATTCACTTTCAGAAAAACGAGTTCGCGCTAAAATTTAAATTTTTTCAAAGCAATCAACTCAATTCAAACTCATTTTTAAAATGTAGCAATAGTCCCCCAGAATTCTTTTAAATAATAATAAGAATTCTGAGTAGAAGGATCAAATTAGTTTGCTTATTTTTATGAACTCACTATATTGATGTCACAACCTCTTTAAGTAATTTAGAATTGGGACAAGACTAACATACAACGGTATAATTGCAATACTCTATTTAATATAATTTATTTCTATTAATCTTTTATTATGAAATTATTTGAATTATTTTTAGTGTCAAATTTGTAAGGTAATTTTTTGTGCAAAATGTGACTTATTAAGAAAATTAAATAAGTTTGTATTTTTTTTTTCTAGTTTACGCGCTATTAAGTCTTTTCTTATTTGAAAACATTGAAATTACTAATCGCATACAACAAATATTCGTTTTAAAGTAATTATATTAGTTTTAAGTAATTATAAGAAATAACCGCGCGCGTTAAGTTCGTTCATTTCATGTTGCCATTCTCTACATAATGACCATTCACATCCATGACACATTTCTCTCCTATAATTTAAATGTACAATCAGAGTTTTCCGGCTTATTTGCTTTGGATTGTGAAGAACTTGGCTTGTGTCCATTTAAGAAAATAAGGCCGGTGTCAGTGATTAAGATTATGACATTTATTTGAAAATATCCTCAGATGTTGTAGGGAAATCAAACATGAGATTGCTGTTTCATTTGAAGTTATTTTCATTTCATACACATTTAATACTCTTAAGGGTCTGCATGGAAAAACATTGTCTACTTCTTATTTTGCATCCCGTATTTCGTAGACATTTCTTGAAACCAAATTTACTTCAACATTTATGGTAAAGTATAATTCACGATCTGGTACGATGACTGATTTTCATTTAGCATTGGTTACACCATAATCAAGAGCAATAACTTTATCACTCATATTAAATAACCGATCATCAAAATTATCCTTTTCTGATTCCAAACTGAATTATTTCTTTTATTAGGAATTAAGAGGTCGATTCTCGTACGATTGCCTATGATTAAAACATGCTTGCTAGAGGCCCAATTTTTGTCATATTGGTTTATTTCCGATATTTTATATAAAACAATCAGTTAGTGCTTTGATTGACACTACCAGGATATCTTTACATATCCCGAAAATATTGTTTTAAAGTGTGCTTTGTGCTTAACCATTGCTGGAGGACTTGAAAGATGCATTAGGTTTATGTTTAATTCCACAGTTTAGGATAAATTTCTGAAATGATATGATGATAATTGCAGTTCATTGCCACTGAGTAACGCGGCTGAGAAAATCTGCCTCTTAGACATTCTATTTAAAAATATTGATATCTTTGGATTGAAACTAAACCAATTATTGTGTGCATCCACAATTGATATAAA
Organism: Maratus speciosus; assembly: GCA_963932465.1. NCBI lineage: Eukaryota > Metazoa > Arthropoda > Arachnida > Araneae > Salticidae > Maratus > Maratus speciosus. The sequence goes on along the minus strand of OZ010795.1, from coordinate 520,047,587 downwards.
CGTATGCTGAAAAATAAATACAGCGAAATCAAAATTAATTCTTTCCAATGGAAATGTAAGATACTTCCACAGGTGTGTATAAAACCTTGCAATGTGGTAACTTTTAATCCTTGAACACTCTATAGAAAATAAAAAAAAAGTAAAAATATCACCAAAAAAGTTTTAAAAAATTCAAGATTTTGCAGATATTTTGAAAGAAATGAAACTACAGATTAACACAAAGAAATGATCAGACTTTTAAAGATTTCATACTGGTTTGTTCCAAAAAGTTTATAACCTGAAATTGCACTCGATGATTGGATTTTCTTAAGAACAATTCAGTATTTTAAAGGAAATTAAAAGTGCTTCTTCTCACGCAGGAAATAAGTTTTTATGAAAGGTTCCGTTAGGTTCTATTGTAGCACATTATTATAACTAACTCAGATCCAAATAACTTTGTTTCAGGGAGGGCTGCTTAGAACAGAGGAATTTGATTTTGGACCTTTGGTGACCCATCCGAAATTTTTAAGAATAAGGCACTAGAGATATGGGCGACGCAACAGATTGAAATTCTGAGAGAAGCTAGATTTTGGATGATATGCCTGTGATTCATAAACTTTGACCCATTTTATTAAAAAGGGATGGTTAAACGGGCAATAAACTAAACGAATGATTTTTTGTCAGCAACGCTCCTGGCAATGTGTATATATCAAGGTACATATCAACATAAAAAATGTACAGATATTTAACAAGTAATAAATATGAAATGTTCAAAGATGAAATTATACTAGCGTTTTACTCTAATGTGAATTTAAGAAATAATTACCCCTTTTTCACCTGGGAACATTACATTGTTCGAGTGGAAATTTGTACTTTTGACCATTAAACATCATAATACGTCGAATCTTGCGAGGGGTGACATTTTTCATGATCAGATGTTGGACAACGTCCCCACATCCGGCCAAACGTGAATTTTACACCGCGCACGAAAAAAGGATAACGAGACAAAAATTAATATTTGGCATGAGTATTGTGGGGGACAAAGAACAACCCTTAGTGCTAAATGCTTAATTCCTGTTTATTTTAAATTACAGGAAAATGATAAATTTTACTGTGAATTTTAAAACCAAAGAAAAATTAAATTTTGTTCATCAAATTTGAAAATCGAGTCAATGGACTTCCCTCGTCTTCCTTCTTCCCTTTATGGCGTCTATGATTAGAGATTAAAAATGCACAAAAGGTTACTAAAATGAATAATTTCCACCTTCCATCCTGTCACCAGTGATGAAAATTACCTGCACTCTCAAAAATCAATAACAAATATATAATAATAATAATTATTATTATTACTATTATTTTTTCTTAATTTGCATCCGAAAGGTTGATTTTTGCTCGCGCAGTTACAGATGCATTTCTTTCCAGGTAAGCAAATTCTGTTTTTATTTATTCTCCTTCTAACTACATGTATTTTGGGGAGAAAAAGTACTTCTACTTCAGTGTGCAACTCTCAGTGTCTACTTGCTAACTTGGCTATGCTTTCATTTCCTATCTACTTTTCTTTAATTAATAACGTTCTTTATTTTATAAGTGTTATTTTATACAGTGTTCGTTTGTTCATATATTTTTGTAAGGATATTTGAAAAAGAAATACTTAAAAAAAGATAAAAAAATTTCTTTTCGTAATATGGTCAATCTCACAGCCCTTCTGTTGTAATATCATATTACATTTTGATTTTCAAAATAAAAGAGCTTTTCTTAAAATTTCAAGGTTGATTTTGTTCCACTTGTCGAGCACAGTCTTCCAAAGTTTATCCAATGTATGTATATTAGGATGCAGCTCTGAAAGAGCTCGGTTTAAAATTCCAAATTACAGTAATCCATCAGAACCACGCTGAAGAAATTTTTAAGGGATGCATTTAAATGGAATTTTCCCAATCCGGTTTTCACTTTTCTTTAACTGTAGCACTAGATTTAGATTTAGAGGTATGTCTGGTAGACATATGCTGATGGAACAAAATGACGATTGTTAGGTTAAAGTGATGGAATGACTTCTTTCAAAACTGTTGTTGAAAAATATTTCTAATAGAAATCCGAGTTAATTTTGGCCTTTTGTTCTTCTTTTTTTAATTACATAGTACAACATATATATTTATTTCTATTCCCCTTGTAAGGAAATACACACAAAAAGCAGGTATGATTTGAAAATTATTAACATAACACAAGCCATCTATTTCTTTAAAAAATGTACTACATTATTTTTGTTTTAAAAAGGGGGGAAATGATAGGATACAGTTATGAATAAAACGAATCAATACTTTTAGTAAATGTGTACTTTCAGAAACAATTTGTCATAAAACATAAAAAGATCAGGCAGCAAGTTACCTGAACACCCTTGTGATTAGGAGACAATTTTTTTCTCTTATTCAGAGAAATCTCCGTCTTCTGTCCCGACAATTTTAGAAAAGTTCACAGATTAGAGAATTTTTGTTGTTTTCAAATTAAACGGAGATGGTTAAAAGTTCCATGTCAATTTAAAGAGTACTAGACAGCACGGTTTCTGGAACACACCAGAGATTTTATGGAAATGCAGCTTTTTATTAGAGTATTTCAGCTAATTGTAAGTTAGGTTGTTTGGTTTTCTTAATTTTGGGCGGATATGGGCATATCAAAGCTGAAATTTAGGTGTTTTAATGAAATATATTTAATGGCAAAATTACTTAAATTTGCGCATGTATTTCTTTTTTTTTGGGGGGGGGGGGGGGGAGGAAGTGATTACTATGATTGTTTTTTGTTTTGTTTTATTTTTTAATTTGAAAGTACGCATTTGAAAATAAAATTCTACATTAACGCCAAAAACGCATACATAGATTTATATTCTTAAAATAAAAAACACATATATGACCTGAAAAGTGTAATACTCACATAACTAAAAAATGCAACATTTTATAGAAAGACACAAAATGAATAAAAGAATAAACATATGATTAAAAGTAATCACGTTTTTTGCTAACAAGATTAATCCATTATCAATTTATTATGATTTTCCGAAAATTGAAAATCATGTCAGAAAAAACTAATTTAATATAACTTTAAAAACGCTCTACTATAATTTAATTATTAATATTTTCCTTGGGATATAGAAGTCGATAACTATATACTGATTTGTTTTCTATTTCTATATAATTAATTTTAGTTCGTTTAATAAACTTAGTATATTAATAAAATCCAATTTGAAAATAGAAATAATTTCCTCTTCAGGAAAAATATAAACATATTTATGCTCGTTGGATTGTTAATTTTGGACATTTTTTGTAGTAAGAACACCGGAAGATTTATTCCGTTGTAAAAATAATGACTCAAGATATTAAATTCTGTAATAAATGTTTAAAATAAAACTCAAAAATCATTTTTTACGTTTTAAATTGTTTAGTAGTTTTAAATTTTATATACTAAGACTTAGTTAATAGAATTGAATTAGTAATTTTAGAAATTTAAATGCTGTTTGTCATAGTTTGAATGCTTATTTTTTAAATAAATAGATAAATATTTTTTTAATAAATATTATGAGAATTGCGCTTTTAACAAAAATCAAATAAAAGAAAAGAAAAGCTCTAAAACGCTGGTTTAACATTAAATCAAACTTTTAATCGAAGAAAATGCTTCCGTGTATTTAGCAAGTATTTTATGCATATTACTATAAATTGCAGTGTAAACGTTTAGTCTAGCGGTTCCCAACATTTATTGGTACGCGACCACCTTTAAGTTAAAAAAAATTTCACGACCCACCTAATATGAGGGTGTATGAGGGTATCAGTATGGACATTTAGTATGACCTTTATAAGCTATCGGTACAGCGTCTAGAATATATAGTGTGGAAATCAGCTATACCAATAATACATTAAAAAGATCTAAAATGTTGAATCCTTTAAATGTCAAGTGATGCTGAAATCCAAAGAATCGATCACAGCGACATATGCAGGATATTTTCTGAGAATCCAAGACGATTTGGGCCGGGTACCAGATAGATTTTTGTTGTTAGCGGAACGAGATTGACCAATCCGAAGTCAGCATTTTTGCAAACAGAGAAAAGTTCGCAAAAAATACAGGTTTCTGATTTGTCAATATCGTTTCGCTAACAGCGAAAAATCTATCTGGGCTAGCCATCGTCTAGATGCTGTAATAATACGATTTTTAAACTAACATTTGAAAATATACCACTGATGTCGCTGCGATCGACTCTTTGTATTTCAGCATCGTTGTACATTTAAGGGATACATTTTTTTTAACACTGTTTGGATAGCAGATTTCCACATTATTTATTATAGGCAATGTACTATCGGCTATCCCTACGAAAAAAGCAAATACACTGTTAAAAATCTGCAGCATTTGCTGCATAGTCACTCCACCGCTATTATAGAAATTGGTTACTTGTCATTATACCACATATATACTGAAGAAACTTTTAACTCTTAAATGCCGTGTGTTGCCTTTCGGCAACATACCTAATTTAGCCTTCTAAAATACTATTAGAATAATATTGAATCTCTAATGCCTAATGTTGCTAATAAAATACACATAGAAAATACTATTAAATCAATTTTTAGCATGTCGTTGGCAGCCCTAGTGCTGTTTAAAAATAAAGATAGATTTATTTATTTTTTATTGTTGCTATATGATCTTTTTGTTTTGTTTGGAAGCTTGTGAAATACACTATTCTGTTCTGTAGTGATCAAATAAAATTTATTACATGAAAAAGTGAGGTATGTAGCCCGTATTTATGATTACTTTTGGATATTTAACGGTAATATATTTGTTGTAAGCAGATTTTTGCGTGTGCTGACAATTGGCAACAACAGGCATTAAGTGTTCCACTAAACCTGGAGAACAATGAGCAGTTTTTGTTTTATTTTCTTCTATATTCAATAGAAGTAGTTTATTTTACTAGTTGTCTATAATTATAGTTCACTTTTTTTAAATGTATGCAAGATATTTTTCTACATTTTATTTCCTGCAAATTTTAATCTATAATTTTTAGAATGCCTCCAAAAAAGTATTTGACTCAAAAACAAAAGAGAAGAATTGGTTCATAATAACTCTCATAATGATATTGAAATGACTATTCCGAAATGCAGTAAAGAGATTTCAAAGTAATGTAAACTGCCAAACAGGGAGATTATTTGAAAAAAGAGAACATAAAGGTAAATGAAAACCAGATAAAGTTTAGTGGAAATGAAATAATTTATCAAACGTGAATGAGCTGGATATACCACTAGCTTTTTTCAAATTTGTCTTTTCAGATGAGCTTATATAAAAATTGTCAGCGAACGCAATTAAATATGCTTGCCAAAAAGATCCTTCTAAATCTACGAATTTCACATCACAAGACTTTAGGCAAGTTTTAGAGATAATATTATAAATGTATTTAGGGCATTTGCCCAGTGTTCGATCGTATTGGTGTCATGAACTTGGTTTTCCTTTAACTCAGGACACAATGAGTACAGATCAGTTTGAGAAAGTCAGAAAATTTATTCATTTCAGTGACAACCAAAAACGTCTACCTATAGATGATGAGAAACATGATAGATTACACAAACTTCGACCTATAATTGATATTTTAAACAATCATTTTGCTTCTAACCCTTTTGAGCAAAATTTTTCTATTGAGGAGCAAAGGTGCACTACTAAAGTTCGACATTACATGAAGTAATATATGCCAAATAAACACCATAAATGGAGCTTTAATATTTTGTACTTGCTGGTATTTCTGGGAATGCTTATAACTTCGAAGTATATTCAGGTCAAGGAAATATGCTAACGGGACCAATTACTGAACCCGATTTTGGTCCTTCAAGCAATGTATTCAAGATATATTGAGGAAGAATATCAAGAACAGTAAACCATAAGTTGCGTTTTGACAACTATTAAACTGCTTTGCCGCTGATTGTACATTTGGTAAACACTGGCATCCATGCATTGGGTATACAGTCAGAAGAAATAGAATTCCTGGGTGCAAAATACCCAATGAAAAACCCTTAAAAGTTTTAGATCGGGGTTCTTGATTTGAATATACTACAACTGTAGATGGCTTGACATTTTATCACTAGTCTGGAAAGACAATAAATTCATCACGATGCTATATCTACTTTCGCCGGAACAAATCCTGTAAAAAAATCAGTCGTTTTGACAGGAGTCAAAAGAAAATCATTAAAGTAGTTAGTTCATATATAATTAAGGAATACAAGCGACATATCGGTGGAGTTGACCGATTTGGATAACTTAACGGCCCGCTACAAAATTAATATTCGTAGTCGCAAATAGTCTCTACGAATATTTTACCATTTGCGTGAATTCACTATAGTAAACGCATGGCTTCTCTACAAAAGAGTTTTGAATGCTAATGATCATCAATCGGCCAAAATGCCTCAATCAAAGATCAGAGAAGAATTTGGAAGATCATTATGCATGGTGGGAAGTAAATATATCCTTAAGCGTTGAAGAACTTCATCGATGTTTGAAGAAGAAATTAAGGGAAAAAAATCATAGAGGTGTATCACAGTACTCACATAAAGATGTTCGATTCGACCAAACAGGACATATGCCTCTATATGCAGATAAAAAGATGAGGCGCAAATTCCTAAATTGCAAAGGATACACTGTAACAAAATAGGAAAAATGTGGTGTTTGACTGTGTTTTAATAGAAATAATAATTATTTCAAATATTTCCATACAATTGCCTAACTTAGTAATTTGTACTCATATTATCAAGTATCATAAAATAAACAATTTATTTTGTATTCCACATTGACTTTTATAACGTTTTACAATAAATTTTTGTATTTGAAATGAGAATTAATTACTTTTATAAAGCACTTTGTGAAAATTCCTTATCATAGTTCTTAAAATTTATGTGTGTTTTATATTATGGAATTTTATCAAGGAAAATTATTTTTTCAATTATATCCGAGTGTTGCCGATTAGCAACAAACTGTTTTTTAGCCGTAAACCATAGTTAAAACAAAATACGATTTTTAAAAGCATTTTTCCTATGATTTATTTAAGAAATGAAAGCTGAAAAATAATTTTAAGTTAATTTTTTAAAAATCAGGCATTTAAGGGTTAAAAAAAAAAAAAAAAAACTTTTATATTGAGAAGAAAGCAATAATAAACATTAATTTTAAGGATTTCTAATATTTAATTTTATATATTATCAGAACCAGCGCAGAGTTGTATAATAAAAAATCTTCTCGAGGGAAAAATCATAAGATATATTTCAAATTTAATCCAATAGAATTACATGAAATAATTCAACTTAAGACTGTCAGAAAATAAAAATTATTGCCTGTTTAATCTGGTAATGGTTTATTATGTATAATATTTTAAAGTCACAGAAAATATATAATTCAATTATTTAAAACCAAGTTCTAAATCCATATATGCTAGTAACTCAAAATCATGAATTATTTCAAATACAGGATGCGTATTCATCCATATGTACCCCTAATCTGTTATATAGATTTTTTTAAATAAAAAAGCTGAATGAAATAGGAAATAAAAGCTTAAAACTGCATTTAAAATATAATTTAAAACTTTCATCTCACAGTTACATTGCAGAGGTGCATTTTTCTCATATTATTCTAAATACTCATGAATAATTATAGCTAAATCATTTAAAGTACAACAAAAAGAAGACATTTGACTTGCTTTTAAAAATATATGTTAAACTTTTATATAATATATAGATGTACATTTTGTTTGAATAAATGCTTTATAATCTGTTTTATTATTCAGGACATGTCAAAAGAATTTAGTTAAACAAAATCATACAAATTAGATTACTTCACCAAAAAATTTCCAAAATCAAAATAAGCTTCAAAAAAGGATTTTTAAATATAAATATACTTGTAGAAATATTATAATCTGCTTAAAAACGTTAAAATAAATAAATAATCGCAATGAAGTATACAGTATGAAAGGTAATCATAAAAACTTCTTTTCACAAAATAGCAGCTTAAGGAAAATTGTTTTAAGCAATAAGTGGTTCATACACTTATTAACTTAGAAAAATCCAAGTTTAATGCTTTCACTTTATTTTTATCAGGAAGATTAAAATCATTGTGAACTTTTAAATTTTAATAATGTTCTGATGCTTGTGTATGATACTTTTTACTTTTGTTTAAATAAGCAAATTTTCATGTATAAATTACTCTTTATATTTCAAAGAACATTTGTTTAAATATGCTAATAAAAATGATATAAATTAAAAATTTTCCATGTTTAGTTTTAAATGTTGTGGGAATGATCAGCACATACACATAAAGAGGAATGCAGCATATTTAATCCAAAAGTTTAAATTTCTAGTTCTTGCAAATTTTTTCATGGTTCGCCAGCAATAAATCTTAGACTAAGACCAATGTCAGACGGGTGTCTTTTTTGCTGCTTTTTTGCTTATGTATTTGTCTAATCACAATGCTAGCATTGTGAATGGATAATACGCAAGCAAAAAAGCAGCAAAAAAGACGCCCGCCTGACATTGGTCTAAATATGAAATTTTGTTGTTAGCTTCGATACATAAACAGGTGAAACTAAGAACCATACAACAGGCCAGTCCAACCTTTGAGTAACCACAGGCGCACATCCAGACCTTTGCAATCAATGAAGGGTGCCATTATTCATATGAATAAACACATACGGCAATATTATCGCACAATATTTACACGCACGTTTTAACATAATGCAAATGGATCTTACAGCTGTAGAAAAAAAGGGCTTTCAACGGTTTTGGAGTTACATTTAATAAATTTAAAATTATGCCTTTTACTATGAGACATCTGTCTTAAAAATGTTTGTAGGGTAAGGTGCCAGAAACTTTAATCGCGACTATAATAATAACAAGAACAACAACAACAAAAAAAAGCAATTTAACGAATTTCAACGACCGTTTGGAAAATGATTTTTTCAAAGACTAAAATTTAAGACATAAAAAAAATCGTACGGAGTTTATCATATATAACGTACGCTATGAATTAAACATTAATAGTGTTATTACACGTAAAAATTGCAAGCGACAAAAATCGTCACATTTCCTGAAACTTGCGTATTATCCACCTGGAACTTATGTATTACCCAAGCATTTCATTGGCTGTTCGGGAAAAGGCTTTTCCATCCTCAGATTTCCAAGAAATCTGACGACCCATTTTAAACGAAATTTCATTCTTAAACGTCTAAACATCCCACAATATTACTTTTTACACCGTCTTATAGAGAAAAATAATGTACTTTAAAATGCAATTTGTTTGAAAGCTGTATCTCAATTTGTTTCTGAGTTATTATTATTTTTTTGTAGTTTTTATTACTTTTTTCTCATAGTGGCAACAGAAGTATCCATCTCTTTTGAAAGTAAAGGTTAGTGTACAGACCAATCAGAAAACGCATAAAAGGCGGATTAAACAAATAAAACGCTTCAGATATGCTTTCGATTTCCTACCCTGACGAGGACAATAGCCATTTTTCCAAATGGTTAATAAAATAAAATAAAATAAAAAATAAATAAAAATAAACATGGAAATCTGAGTTATTGCTAGGTTTCTTTTATGGATGTCAAAATACGCTTTGACTTACTTTGAAGGCGTGAATATAGTTCTATAAAATCACTCTATTCTAAAATAAAAGGTAACTTACGATGTCACCGCCGCCGGTTTTGAATTTTTTGTGACCGGAGGTCTTTTTTCGTTAATATTAAGAAAAATAATGCATATAAAAATATGAAAATCGGTGGTATTATAGAGAAATGTTTGATAAACACGCTGATGCAGAAAGTTTTAAATCGAAGAATTATTTTAAGAGATATTTAATACTAAAGTTGAAGAAAATTGTTCCATTAAAAAAGTTTTATAGAGTACAAACTATACATGGGAATTTAATCATTTTTAGATCATTTTATACGTTGGAAGTTCCCGGTTTGCAGATTGCATTTATTTTTTTAATTTGACTCATTTTTTGATGTTTTATTTCCATTTTAAATTCAAATTTTCAGCCTTTCGAAACATATTTTTTACATATTTTGAAAATGGTATTAATTTAAACTGTTGCGAACTGTACAAACAGCGCAAATAATAATGTTTGCTTCAAATTAAAAATTTATTTACATGTGACTATTATAAACAGAAAAAAGTCCTTCAAATTAGAATTTAATAATTACTTATAAAGAACTGAAACATTAAAAATTACGTCATAAAAACTATATTTACACGTGAATTTTAAAAGAGAAAGGGTATTATGAAATAATAAATACATTAACATGCGTTAGAAGTCTTAAATAAGAGAAATTACGTCATATTTAAAATGAAAGTAAAATAATATTGCAAAAGAGTTTAAATTAAAAAAATGCGCGGGACATTTATTTGATATTTTGAGATGATCTTTTCAATTATTTTTGTGAATTCTAAGACAGCGCAAATAATATTTCATTTCTAACAAAAGTATTTTAAAGTGAATATTAAAAAGAGAAAGAAAAGTTTAGTGAAAATTACGTCAGATTAAAAACGATACATTTAAAATGTATTATTTAAAAGAGCTTTCTTTTCGCTTTGTTAAAAAAATACCGGGAGACAAAGACTCTGTTTACTTAATTCATTTTATATTCGCTTATTTTAAAATGTTTAACTCATTTTATTTAAACAAAGGCAAAAACAGCCATTGTATTTTTAACCGCAGTTAAGTTGGCCTTAAAATTCCCCAATCAAAGAGAAATAAATAGAAACCCGTTTATAAGGAGGTCGCCTCTGTTTTTAAATTATAATTAATCTTCCGAAATGTTTTTAAAGCCGATCAAATTAGTGTGTTTTTAGAATCTGCGGCGTCTGAACGGGGGTTGGCGAGCGTAGCTCGTACGGGGCAGAGTCCCCTAGTGTATAAAAACAAAGACAAGCATGATAGTGATCATAATGGGGTCCAATCCATATGGGTGGTTCCATAGAGATAGTTTGGAAGTGCTAAAACCAATGGACCAGTGTGACAACAGCAAAAAAGAAAAAAGCTGAACATTCATGCACATGTGTCTTCAAAGGGGCCGGGAAAGGCGAAAAACGTTTATTTTATGTTTCTTCATAAGTAATAAAAAGAGCTAGTTCCAATTATTACTAAATTTAACCATCATAATTACACTTTATAAAAAAAAAACGACAAATCGTGAAAATACGTATGATTAAATTTTCAAAGAATATTTCTGTTTTTTAATGCCTTTTCACAGGTTTTGAAAATATTTCTGATGCAAATATTAACGATTTTAAAGAAAGCATTCTTTATAATGGAATTTGACTTCTAAAAACTCTAATAATAGGAAACCGTCAAAGGGGCGCCATGAAAATCTTCAAAGGGCACGGTGGCGCCCGCTGGCGCCGACAGCCCTGCTGACAACATGTGTACTATTTCAAATAGTAGCCAAAACGACAATACTAGCAATTAGGAAGCTTGAAATTATCTAACTAGAATTACTAGAACTGAATTAGTTGAACAAGATAACTTTGTAATAACTCAAACAATATTAGAGAATTGGAAATAATCAAATTCGAGGTCAATTAAAAACGGTCGGAAAATAGAAATTCAAAAATAAATTTTTACACACGTTTGCATGCATTGTAACATTTCTTGCGTACCAATATCTTAAACATCCTGTCCGTTTCTAATGCTCTATTTACAGACTTCCGAATACCTGAACTTTGATTTAAAATTTTCATATTACAATTGTATTATATTGATAACATGAAATGCAAAAGATGTAGAGAAATGTGAACACATTGTTGATAAATTTTCGGACGTGGTCAATACAAATGATTTCTTATGAAAAACGAACAGTATCTTAGAAAAAACTTGTAATTCGAGTATTAAAGTTTTTTAATCCTATGTTAGCTAAAAGTTGCTGATTATTTCATTAAAAGTTTAAGTGCATGCAAATGCATCGCAGATATTTCTATTTTTGAAGTATCGCATATATTTATCTGTTATATTCGGTATTTATATTGTTATTCATCATTACATCTGTTTTAAAGGGCTAATTTTGTCTTTAATATTTATGAATCAAAACAACAATATATAGGTTACATTCTTTCATCTATGAAAATACATGATCAAAACAATTACTTCAGGTTGTAGGTATAGATATTATTAAGCAATGACGAGCACTGAGAAGAATATTAAGTATACATCTCAACACCACAGTAGTTCAATGATTCTGTCATTTCTAGCTAGTGGAGAGATCCGGTGTCCCGATATTTCCAGTAGTAATATTGAAGCTTGAACTTCGATATCATTAAAATGTCGCTATATGGATTGCTCAGGCTCATGTAGAGGGAGGAAAAATTATTAAAATGGCAGTATTGACGAAGAATATAGATAGGCAAAGTGTAAGTATAAAAAGCAAAATGTACTAACTGTGTAGGTGAGACCGTGACTTCTTAGCTCATTATTTCTTTTAATTAATGTTTCATGGCGTTATTTAATGTTTAATTTTATATTTTACGAAAATTCTTATTCTTGTTTAGTTTGTACAATCAGGGCATCTTAAAGAATAAAAACGTAAGTTGAAAAATATTAATTAATAGTTTCTATATGAAGCTCAGCAGAGGACATCAAGTCACTAGACCAACCGTCAAACGGGGCATGTTAGCCTTCAAAATTGATTAGATTTTAGGGTTACGAACGGAAATGAGAAAACACATAAGATATCAAATGTAATTTTAAAATGGTATATAAAAGATATAAAGAATAAAAAAAGATATTTTGTTAAACTTAACAACTGCTTCATTGAAATCTTTCATCAAAGAATCTAACATCATTTTCAATAAACCCTTAAATCATTTAGATTAGAAATGCAACTAGTTAGTTTTATGGCATGAGATAATGTTACAGATACGTGAAATGTGTTATTTATGAGATACAAAATTAATATTGTAGCTTACAGTAATCTAAAGAATAATATATCACAGGGAAATCAAATGCTTTTATTTACAAAAGCTGTAACTGTTGCTGAAAATTTTGCAATGCATTCCTCTGCCTTTTATTTAAATTTAAAAAGAAAATACTAAAAGAAAGAATGTTTAATGATAGAAAATGGATTCTTTTTAGAAAAAATAAGTGTCGTATTAAAATAGCTATTTAGTTTAATAGTTAATGTTTCCTACGGAAATCAAGACATCACAACATGTTCTGATTGACATCGCAACATGATTCCCGAGGCTAACGAAAAAGACAGGGTACCGCGGTGGGTCCGATTCTCCTTTTTTTACAGGCTGCTCGAGTCACGTGATGCTCGAATGCACCAATGAAGGTGTGCGAAAAGAGCATCAGGTGACTTCAGCGGTCTGTATAAAAAGAAGAATCGGACCCACCGCGGTAGCCTGTCTTTCTCGTTAGCCTCGATGATTCACATGCCCAACGTTTGGACCTGGTATATCGAATATATTCTTCTCCTAATTTATTCCTTTTGAATAATTTGATACAGCGAAAACATAGGGAATTCTCTTTCTCATCTAGTTCTTTTTCGCTGGATGAGTCTACATCCTGCTTGCTTCTACGTTGACACAGATACGATACTAGTAAGGTATACTACTAAGATATACTAGTAAGATACACTACTAAGATGTGCTAGTAAGATGTACCACTAAGTAATAAAATTCTCGAGCGCATCATCTTGCTTAGGTTGAAAAGCCTGTAATGAATAGAGCAAAATATTATATCATTAATTCGCGCTTTTAATATTCCTTTCATTTATAATGTATTATGTGCATAAAATTATATAAAATAATTCCTTACCTGAAGATGTTTTCCGTATCCAAATTTAGCCAAACGTGCACATCATTTGACGTTGGAACCGTGACTGCTGTTACAGGTAACAGGACATTAGATGTAGAGGATTCTATAGCTTACTTTGGTACTTGGGTTTTAGAAACGGCTATAGTTTCTGGTTGAAATGAAGTTTTGGATTTAATTTAAGTTTCTTTTTCATATCCTGGGAAGTCGAGGACTGGAGAAGGCATTAAAAGAGGTTTTCCGGTAGTAATACCTTCCCAAACTTTATCTTGGAATTGCTTATGTTATACAAACTTCCTTGAATTATCTCCTTTTCAGTTTCACTTCCAAAACATCAACTTTCATTGCTTCTTCTAGAATATTTAGCCGGTCTGTTTTTCTGACATAATTAAAACCATCTTGGCAGCTAGAGGTTAGGCTGTAGCTATGAGGCAGTAGCTTTAGTAAGCCCTAGACAAAACTTAAATTGTGACTCACATTAATGTAAGCTTCTACAAAAGAAATCTCAAATAATGTCACTTACAGTTTTTATTAATAACAGAAAATAGAAGTAACTAAAACAATAATTTTACAATTAAGTTCTTGGAAAGAAACTTTCTTAAACTTCCAAGCTTTCAAAAAAACAACTGGTCCTCGAGTCTCTTAAACAATACACCGTTTTTTCGTCAGCTATTTACCCAATAAAAGAAAAAAAATATTTCGTGAATTTAGATATGTTATAAATTTTAGATTACATAAAAGTAAAGCTTTTACAGAATTTTATTATTATTATTAGTAGTAGTAGTAGTATTTTATGTTCATAAAGCCGGGGTCCTCCGATTTACGGGCCTAGATATTTCTCTTATTTACTCTAGATAAATTTTAGCAGATTAATTTCTGTTAAGCTGACTCATATATCAGATCAGATGCTATGATAAATAAGATAATGATGATAAATAAGATTATCTGGATGTATTAGGTCCTCCAGATTCTTTCGGTATAGCTCAGTGTGCAGAGTATTAGCAGCTTCAGTCAAGAGATCACTGGTTCAAATCCTGGATCGGACATTTTTCGCCCTGTTGGAAAATTAGAACTCATGCGTCTTATTTGATTCTCTGTTAATGACTCTCTGCTCAATAACGAACACAATTATGAAATTTTATTGATTTTATAAGGTTATTATTGGAGAAAACAAACTATTGAACTGAGAGGCATGACATTGAATTAAGTGCGTCAACTTGCCCTGCATCACCATTTAGGTTTTTGATCACCGTATCAAAATAGTCTATTAATAAATGTATTTTTAATCAGTATGTAGAAAATAACATATTAACTAGGGTTTTTTAGACTACTATACACTAAAATTAAACTTTAATTTAGAAACAAATTAGAATATTGAAAATTTGTATTGGCTTTCATTAATTGATTCTTCGCAACTGACGCTTTTATGTGTGAAAGAAGACGTGATAAAACACAAGTCGCTTAGCTAGTAACGCCATTTACCGGATAGTTTTAACAATATCGCCGATGATTTAACTTTTCTCTATAGCCAAAAGCCCAGATTAACCCTGTTTACAAGGCGTCCATTTTTAAATGAAAAACTGCAAACACATCTTCGAAGAAATTCGAAAAGAATTAAAAAATGATGCGCTTAGTGGTCAAAACGTTTTCGAAAATCATCTGTCGAAAAAGAAAATTTGGTTTTATAAATGAGACGTTAAATCTCAAAAATAAATATTGTCTTCTTACAATTTGTATATAATTAAAAACGAAAAAATCAAGCGTCCAGCATAGATTATGAAACACTTTCCACATTCAAAATTCTGTAACAGAACTTTACAATCTATTAAGGTGAAAGTTGTCTAAACAAACAATTTTGAAAATGCATAACGCGTTCGAAAACCCAATTCCTGCTATTACCATGAATAGTACAAAAAATATCCGAATGTTTTTCTACACCTCCATAGATTGATATGTATGTTACATAGTATGCTAAATGTTAGTTCAATTAAACGCATAGTACAGTTGAAATTTCCGATTCAGCACTTTCCGTCTATAACAGAAGTGAAACTTCAGAAATAGCCCAGTATATGATCTATAGAATATATACACAACAAGTAATATGCAAAAATATAGTTAAATTTTAAAAAGCGTAACACAAATGAAAACACATTTCCAACAAATATTCTTCATAGGCAGTACTGTAGTTAAATACTTTAGTGTGTCCGTGTAATTGAACTATAAATTATATGCACTGAAGATGCTACACTAAAAGTTTTGTAGTACACTTCATAAATATATACATATTTCAATATATTTTAAATTGTGTAATATCATTAGAATACACCGCAAACGATTTTTCTTTATAAGCCGTAGTATGAAGTTTTTTTTTTTGAGTCCCTGCTACGCACTTCATTTTCAACACCGAATATACCTCAGTAAACGCAAATAACATATACCAATTCAATGGCAGTCTGGCTAAGTTTAGTTAGAGCTCGGAGGGACAGACAGACCGACAAACCAAATCCATAAACACCTTTCAACTAAGTTGGAAAGTTTTAAAAACGCTTTTCGGTATCATTGGCAACTGGAAAAAAGTTATTGTATTTTTTCATTATTGTTATATTATGGTTTCATAGAGTAAAAAGTATTTGGACATATTTTAACAGAATATTTTATGGTTTAAATTGAATGGTAAAAAAAAACACTTTTATTTTACACAGAAAGATGTGAAAATAAATAGGTAGCTACATTTAATTGCCGAAACGTCAGTGAAGGCTTAGACCAATGTCAGACGGGCGTCTTTTTTGCTGCTTTTTTGCTTAAGTATTATCCGTTCACAATGCTACAGCATTGTGAATGGATAATACTTAAGCTAAAAAGCAGCAAAAACGACGCCCGTCTGACATTGGTCTTACTGTGGAGACCCGAAAAGTTTTGGTTTCCGTCTGTCTGTCCCGCAATAACTGCCGTAAAAAGAGTCCGATTAGCTTGAAATTATGGATGAATGTTGGTGAAATCACCGGATTTAGCTGTATAGGTTTTGGTTAAATTTGGTTCATTCGTTCGGAATATATAGAGCATTTTATTTTCCGCCTTAATGCTTTCCTATAGCAATTCAGACGATTTTTCCATTTTTATTTGTTGAAAGAAAATGGCTCATATGATTGAAAGATTTAAATGATAAATTATGGATGATGGAATTTCCTAATTAGAACCATACATTATTCATATTAGTTTGAAATTTTGTTTATACATTTGTCAGAGTTTTTAAATTCGGTGTATATCTTATGGAGGGATTTTATATATGTGTTCCAATAATATAAAATATTTTCTTTTTTTTATTTACTTTTTTTCAATCACATATTTCATTGTCTTAATTTTCTTTTAACTGTTTCCTAGCAACGGAAAGGTGAATTTGATCTCATATATCAAAAATAAAACAAATACGCTTTGAGGTTGAAATAAAAGGGGCTTGTGTTATGATATTAATTCTTATTATTAAAAAAAAAAAAAAAAGTTACTAATATCTCACGGTTTATCGTCTGGACGCAGCTAACAGAAATATTTAATTTTTAATCGAAAATTTCAATGAGAAAAAAAAAAAACTTTTGAAAAGCAAATTGATAGTAAATGTCAAAATTATGCACCGCAAAATTATCGCTGTCGAAAAGGACGTTATTGTATCGGGAAATAAATATTTTCATTCTTAAAAACAAACATTAAGTAGATTGCCTGAAAAAATATTTTTTGACGAGTGTTAGTTCTTAATGCCGCCTCATTTCAGAAAATATGAATGAAAATTTTTTTTATCTTTAAAAGGAAATTACATTTTCGTTCGTAAAACCTAAACTTTTAATATAATTGCGTCAATGTAAATCCTTTTCTGCCCACCAGTATTGAAGAATTTGGCTCAAAAGTGTAAAAAGATTTACCATAATCATTAGCGCAATCAATAAAAAGTTACATATGTAAATTAATGAGACCACGTGGGGGGGGGGGTTCAGGGGGGCGGAGTCCCCCTGAATACTTTATTATTTACAAAAAATACCAGAATTAGTAGCTCATGAAAATTCAAAATATCCTTCCATAACAACGTTTTTTAATTTAACGCTTCTAATGTCTGAAAACTTCGTATTTTCTATTCTTATAAATAATTACGTAATTTGAAAACTTTAAATTGCGGTTTGCAGGAAATTGAATATTACTAGAGTGTGTCTAAAAACAATGAATTCCAGATCTGGCGTTGAGGCTCCTGATCTGCAGATTTACTAGTTAAATATTAATGATTTGTATCTTAAATATTAAATAGTTGAAAAAGAAATGTTTCGGCTATTTTCGTTTTCCGAATTACATTACCGTCCTTACTTTACTTCATTAAAGTAAATGGTAAGTAAATGAAACTAACATGGCTTCCTCAGATAAAATAAAGGAAAAACAAACATTTCTGAAAAGGATTTCTGATGTTATAAAGATGTTCTTGGAGATTAGATAAAATTAATAAAAGAGATTTCTTTCAGAATGGAAGCGTGTAATATAATACGTAAATAAATTGTGAAAGGTAGAAGATAACTCGATATGGGTAGGTTTTATTTTACGGATTTTTGTTCGTGAAAATAACCAAACCGTAAATCGTTTAAATGAAAGAGAATTATTTTTTAATCACCATTTTGTAAATTATTTACCAATTGAACATTAAAATTGTAATTCTATCGTTTGAAATTTTATCTTGAATAACTTAAAAGTAGTTTTTTGTTAAGGTTTTAGATAATTCAGTATTATTTCACATTTCAGATTGCTTCAATGGAAAGTAAATGTATAACGTTCATATTTAGAACGGAAGTAACAGAAATAAGAGAAACTCTATAGAAAGAATCAAAATAATGTATTTTTACTTTCTTCTATCTTCACAAGAAGAAAGTATCGGATTCATGATAATTTTCGAATTCCAGTTTTCGAAGTATTTACACGTTTTAGGGGTCATAGAACCCGAAAAACATGTTTTTACAAAATGTCTGTCTATGAGTCTTTGAGTCTGTGACTCTGTCTATCCGTCTGTATGTATGGGACAAAAATTTTGTGGGCGCTCTATCTCTAGAACTAATGCACGGAATTTAATAAAAAATTATATTCAGGTAGCCCCTGATGTAAATTGATGCTGATTAGCTTTTGGTGTAAATCGCTCAACAGGTGGCGATGCTATGCAGCATTTTTCACGATTTCCACAACAGTTCAATCTCCACAAACTACTGCACGGATTTTCATTAAACTTCAGATTCAGTTAGTCCTTGACATGATTTGATGCTTTATAGATTTGTATGTGAATCGCTCAACAGGTGGCGCTGTCGTATTGCATTTTTGTCATTTCCGCAATTGCTCTATCTCAAGAATTAATGCTTGGATTTTCAACAAACATCAGATTCAGGTACACCTGTATATGAATTAGTGCTGTTTCGTTTTTGGTGCAAATCGCTCAACAGGTGGCACGGCAATGATGCATTTTTTAGAATTACCACTACAGCTATATCTCAATAACTGGCGCACGAATTTTCATCAGATTCAGGTATACCTTGATATCAGCTAGTGCTGTTTATGTTTTGGTGTAAATCGGTCAACAGGTGGCGCTGCTATGCTACATTTTTCAGAATTTCCGCTAATTCTATCTCAAGAACTAATGCACGAATTCCCATGAAACTTCAAATGCAGATATAATCTGATATGAATTGGTGCTATATTGATGTACTTTCTTGTTGTCTGAGCGAAGCGAAGGCTAATACTCAGCGAAATATTACTGTCCGGACACATTACAACTACGATGGATATTAACGCCATGTCCTACTAAAAAAAAGCCTAATAAAAACCTTTCGTCAAGCATAACACAAAAAATATTTGTCGGATTTCGTTTCTGATTGCACCAGAAGGTACCTATGAGGGCCACCTACTGAATGCACCTACTATGAAAAATAGGTTCCAAACCGTTTAAAAATTATATTAAAAAAACTGATAAAAAAGGACAATTTATCTAACTGGTTTGAACACATGGAGGAAAAAAAATACACACACAGTAATATTGAATAGATCAGTTTCAACCACGTGATCACAAACCTTGCAACAACCCGTGGTAACCAGTTTAGGTGGGCAAACAAATAATAATACAGTACTCCGTACCACGGTGACCGTTTGTAGCCTGTTGTATAAAATCTGTACAACAGGCTAAATCCGGCTAAAAACTCAGGCTAAAAGATAGTTGTCAGTCTATCGACTGGAAATTAACAGATTTTTTTAATAGTTGTATAACGAAATTTAGAAACTATTGTGGATGATTAAAAGAAAAGGCATGAGTGTTCATTTCGCCTTTAGGTAATCTTTCTCTGGATGTCTGCTTGTCTATCCTACAGCATGCAATTTTCTTGTAAAGGATGACACTATTATGTAGTAAAACCTCCATAACGGACACAACCCGATTAGTGGACACCTCTATTGAGCGGGCATTTCTTCGATTACCAACCCTTAAATAACTGCACATTTTTTACTCTCAGTAGAGGACACCTCCAAAAAGAGGACAATTCTGCATTCTCGAGGTGTCCGCTATTCAGAGGTTTTACTGTATATATTATTGATAGTTATTTTACAGGGCCGCACAAAAGAATAAGAATATATGAAAAGAATATAAACTAAATTCGGGATTGGAAAATCGCTGATGGTAATGTAATTTTAAGATGCTGTTACAGTCATCCGCAGCATGTTTTTAGAGTTTTGTTCATCTAGACAAACCCTACCTGTCTCACTCCTTTGTCTGTCTGTCTGTCTGTCCGTCTGTCATAGAGCCCGTTTTCAGAAAATATATATGTCGGAGACTTGAAAATTTGCATACTTATAGCTGAATACCACACATCAAACGGCAAATAATAAAATTTTGAAAAAGTCTAATATTTAACCCTCTGTGCTCTAACATGTGTATTTTAAGCAATTTTTCTAACTCAGCCCCTAATTAAGTTGGAGACATGAAATTTTGCATACTTATAGCTGAACACCTCACATCAAGCAACAAATCTTAAAATTTGGAAAAAGGTCTAATATTTAACCCTCTGGGCTCTAACTTATGTATTTTAAGCAATTTTTCTAACTCATCCCCTAATTAAGTTGGAGACTTGAAAGTTTGCATACTTATAGCTGAACACTTGCGATAACACGATAAATCATAAAATTTTGAAAAAGTCATATTTAACCCCACAGTCTCTAACTTCTGTATTTTAAGCAATTTTTATAACTCAGCCCCTCATTAAGTTGGAGACATGAAATTTTGCATATTTATAGCTGAACACCTCACATCAAACGACAAATAATAAAATTTTGAAAAAGTCTATTATTTAACCCTCTGGGATCTAACTTGTGTATTTTAAGAAATTTTTCTAACTCAGCCCCTAATTAAGTTGGAGAAATGAAAGTTTGCATACTTATAGCTGAACACTTGCGATAACACGATAAATCATAAAATTTTGAAAAAGTCATATTTAACCCTCCGGTCTCTAACTTCTGTATTTTAAGCAATTTTTCTAACTCAGTCCCTAATTAAGTCGGAGACATGAAATTTTGCATACTTATAGCTGAATACCACACATCAAACGGCAAATAATAAAATTTTGAAAAAGTCTAATATTTAACCCTCTGGGCTCTAGCATGTGTATTTTAAGCAATTTTTCTAACTCAGCCCCTAATTAAGTTGGAGACATGAAATTTTGCATATTTTTAGCTGAACACCTCACATCAAACGACAAATAATAAAATTTTGAAAAAGTCTAATATTTAACCTTTGGGCTCTAACTTGTGTATTTTAAGCAATTTTTCTAATTCAACCCCTAATTAAGCTGGAGACAAGATATTTTGCATACTTATAGCTGAACACCTCAAATCATAGAAATAAAACCTCAAAAAATGAGTCAAATTAAAAAAAATTAATGGAATCTGCATACCGGGATCTTCTATTGAATAAAATGATCTAAAAATGATTAAACTCCCATGCATAGTTTTTGCTCCTATAAAACTTATTTAATGGAATGATTTTGTCCAACTTTATCATTAAATATCTCTTAAAATAATTCTTCGATTTGAAAACTGTATGCATCAGCGTGTTGATCAAACATTTCTCTATAATGCCATCGATTTTCATATTTTTGTATGCAATAGTTTTCTTAATATTTACGAAGAAAGACCTCCGGTCACAAAAAATTCAAAACCGGCGGCGGCGGTGGCGGCGGTGACAGCGTTAGTTACTTTTTTTTTAGAATATAGAGATATATAAAAATGGAAACTTGTCTATCTGTCTGTTTGTAATTCTATAAAAATCCACAATTTGGAAGCCAAAATTGTGAAAAGATACGTACATGTGTATTAAAAACATGGTCGAGGCAACTAAAGTAATCCGGAATCGAAATAATTTATAGTTATTGTTTAATTAATAAAAAACCGCCAATTTAACAGCAATTTCTTATCAAATTTAAACATTTTTCGTTAAAGCAGTTGTCAGCAATTAAAATACGCAATAAATTTATTACTACAACAATTAATTTTCTACTGCACGATTTCCACGTTAAAAATGAAAATGAAATAAATAGTTTGCCGAATTAAAAAAAAAGGTGAATATTACATCATAACTTTTCTATTCCAAGATATTCACGTGAAAAATGAAAATGAAATAATTAGTTTGACGAATTTAAATGAAAGTGAATATAACTTCATAACTTTTCTATTTCAAGGTTTCCACGTGAAAGAGGAAAATATTACGTCATATTGGAAATGTAAAGGACGTGGTGGATATAGTATAACGTCATATGAGTGTGAAAAATGTATTGAAGCATGATAAAATCCCGATTAGTTAAATATTGGCGTATTTAAACTTTATTGCTCCAATTATAAATTGAAATAAGTTCATTTATTGCTGTATTATTTTGCGTCTGTTATATACATTTATACATTTTTATATAGCGTTTTCATATGATTCATTCATATAACATTTTGACTGCTTTTTTTAATGTTTGTTTTGTGTTGTATGTTAAATTTTGAAATTGATTTTTCAGAACAAACATCCTTCAAATTCTGGGCAACGTCTGGCACTTTAGTTTGTAACATATAAATGGCTTTTGTATCTGTACATCTAATGCTAATATTATAAAGCGTTATAATATTATAAAGCGTTATAATATTATAAAGTGTATAATATTATTAATGCGTGTACGTTTGTGAGGTGTTATCTCTGGAACTACATAGCCAACTTTAAAAAAAATGTTGGTGGCCATCTCTGCTCCGAAAAAAAGATCGTATTTTATGTCAGTACAAGAACCTACATCGCTGCAGGAGCAAAAAAGTTCTAAAATTGCGATTTCTGCGATATTGATTGGGTTAGAAACTTTAAATTTGGTGCGGTAGTTACTTTAAAGACGTAAATACTCCTAATGAACGCTCTCAATTTGACGGATAAACGTAAAAAATTCTAGAATGGTTCTAAACTATGATTTATTTGGAATACTGAAATTTTTGGGATATTGTTGGGGTTAGAACCTAGAACTTTGGCGTGGTAGTAATTTATAAGATGAAAATGCTCGTTGTAGAACGAATTCTAAAAAATCGAAAGACTAAACAAAGAGGAAAAAGATCTAAAGATGATCTAAGTAACGAAGTACATGGAATTGTTAGGAATATAAACATGAAAATTGACATGGCTGTATTTATCATGACGTAAATTCTGGCAATAGAACAATTTCTAAAAATGTCGCTATATAAAACAGTGCAGAAACAATAAACTAATTTTTTAATAAACTAACTAAAAATTTTTTATTTCTGTGTTACTGCTGAGCCAAAATCTTGATATTTTGCTTCGGGTTAGTTTTAAAATATACAATTGTCTCTATGAATGGTTTCTAAAAAATTTAAAATTTAAAAAGATGAAATTAACGGAAAGCGATCTCAATTACCATTAATTTGGAATTATTAGGTACAGCAACTTTAAATATCTCATAATGCTGCATTTCCTCCGCAAAATATGCAATTTAAATGCAACAAAACTGATAGATACCCACCTAGCATTAAATAAATTGTGTAAATATTGAATAAAGACCTGTATGAAACAGTGAGAAGGTTGCCCGAAAGTACTTGTTAAAGTGATCCTTCTCTAGGTTTTTCTCTCTCTCGCCAAGGCCACTAACAGAGGGAAGTGCCGTTTTAAATGTGATATGAATTTTTTATCTGATTAATTTTTCTAGACATTTTATCATAAGGTCATATTCTCAATTATCATTAGTAGACTTCTGGTGAAATTTCATAATCGGGTCCATATTGACGTATGTTAGCTTGCATGATTTGCTGAATAAATATGTATGGATTTGTAAATTACTTCAAATGACACTTTGACAGCTCAAAAGTTATGCAGACGATATATTCAGATCTTGTGTCATACTTTATGTGCAATCATTGCCGATTTCTTTTATTTAATACATGCTAAATACAGCTCAACTTCTGCAGAATATGGTTTAAAACAAAACAGTACAGCGTATGTAGTGGCCAGCATACACTCATCATTTAAATCCGATCGAGCATATCTAAAACAGACTCTAACGAAGCATTGCATGCCAATGTTGGTGTATGACTTTGTTACTATATCAGATTTTGAGGAGGCAATTCCTTAAATGTTATCAACAACCTCTTTGCATCCGTGGAAAACAGATATTGTACAATATTAACTATTCCGTGGGAGCACACACCATATAAAGTATAGTCCATTCTTTTTAAACATCATATATTTGCCATTTAAAGTTACTCAAATTGGTGCGGAGCGTCTGATTATGCTCTTGACATCATTTTATACAGTTAAAATTCCGATATAAGATAATTTAGTGTTTCATTTTCTATTTTACTTTTAATATATTGCGTATTTTCAATTTTATATCCATGCATGGCTGTCTTGCATGGATTGATTTCCCATTTCTTTAAACAGTGTATACGAATTTATATATAAGATTTTATAATTCTACGATTCGTTTATTTTCATGATTTCAATTTATCGCAGTATATGGACAATTAAAGATAACATCTCATTTTCTTTGCTTCCACATGTTATTATTAAATCTATGTTCTCAGCAATATCGCTCAGACTAATCCCTCTGAGGGAAGTCCTAGTACTGTTTAAATGATTTAATTGATGTGATTTATATAGAAGAAAGTTTTGTGATGGCCACAATATACTAGTTTATTTACTGTAAAAGTTTTCATTAAGAACAGCTAAAAGAAAAAGTCCATTACACCAGAGTAATTGAAATTTGATTTTATATATGCTGTGAGAGAAAATTATTACACGGCGATTCAACACCCTCACTACTGCAACTAAAAAATTCAGCATAAAACATAGCTTTAAAAATAAATAAATAGATAAATAAATGTCATTTATAAAATCGTCAATTTTTTATTATGGTTGGTTGGTTGAGGTTTTATGGCGCAAAATACCTTAAGGGACATGCTACTCCAAAACAAAGACTAGAAACACTATGTACGTAAAATTAAAGGAGCAATGAGTAAAAGCAATCTTGATGGGGTATCCCATCCAGATGTAGTCAGAGAAGTGCAGATGAGTAAAAAAAAATAAATAAATCCTAAATTAAAATACAGTAAAAAGTAAAAGTAATTCAAAAAGTGTGGTCTGTATGGTGTTCGCATCCAGATGTCACAGAAGTGTAAAAGATAATTCTGCGCCGTTAAATGAATGAAAGCAATAAAAATTATATCTACCCTATATATATAAAATCCTAATGAAACGAATTTATGTTGCGGAAGTATGAAACGGAAGTATGAATCGACTGATTAAACAACTGATTATGTTTCACGGCGATTTCTCCCAAAATATAGAATACTTTGCGAAGAAATTAACACCAAAAATCAATATTGATCCGCAGATTTCAAATCTGGTATTAGAATTTTTAAATTCGAATTAGTTTTCGAAATATTAATTTTTTTTCTAATTTTATATACATTTTTCTAATGATGACAACTCAAATTTTAATCAAACAGATGTTTTTCTTTTATATTTCAAAAAAGGTTGACATGGTAACCCGGCTATTGTTATTTATTTGATAATAAATGTTTATTTACTTTTATTTCTTTTTACACTAGGGGCTCGGTGTTGTGAAGAGAATCGATTAAATCTGTTAAATCGATTTCTTCACAACATTCTTATTTGAGTTCATCTCCATTTTTGTTATTCCTCCATGGTTTCTGAATCATGTGTTTTCCTCCATGGTTTCCGAAGTCTATCAGTTTTCAATGTTAATCTAAGTTACTCTTCTGCTCTGCTAAAATTTATCATTTGTTCATATCGATTCTAAAATATCATGTTAATCGATATTCATTTTACCATTTTGAAGCAATGTTTTATTTTATTTAATATTCATTTAATTTCAATAGTTAAGTCTTAGTTCATATACTTCTACTTCAACTCCCAGTCATATATTTTTACCGCCCTTTCCTCTCATTGGTTGGGTGAAGCCTCTCAAAGAATTTTCCACATTATTCTAGAAGCTTCCAACCAACCAGCGTCTGTTTGATTCGACCGTTTGCCAGTTTGGCAGATTCATCGCCTTGTTCAATAAGGCTTGTTCTATTATGTGTTACTTTTTGTTGGCGAATTTGTGATGTGCCTGTTGGCGTGTGTTGTAGTGTGTGGTAACCCACACCACGCGGTTGATGCAAAAAATTTGATTCAGTAGAACCTAGAACGGTAACATTGGAGTTGGTACCGAGTTAGAAGTACAAGAAATGTGAGATCGTGTCATCCAGTTGTACCACTTTTGGTGGTTCACTCAGAATCAGAATAAGTGGCTTGAAGAGTCATTCTATTCATCGAGGCGAGTCGTCTTCAACATGTCCGGCAGATAAGCCTTTTTTCCATTTTCTTTTACCTTGCTTTACTAAGTTTATTTAGAGAGATAAATTCTATTATTTAATGTATCGAAAAAAAAAAGAATTTAACTTCTGAATGGTATGCCAAGTAATATATTGAGATAAAACTTTTTTTCTTGATCATGCACAAGGGAAAGTTTCTCTGAAGGAGAATGTTTGTGAGTGGTCAACGAGATTTTAATTTGAAATGTATTTGTGTACACAGTTAATAAACTGGTGTTTTTTCATTTTTAAAAAAAAGTCTACGCTCATTTTAGTTCATGGTCACGTGGAACCTCAGTTGAAGTAAAATTTTTGTTTTCGTGACCAATTTATTCCAGGAAAAAAAGTATATTTACCTTGATATTTTCAGTCTAATTCCCACATTTTTGCTATTCAACTTTATATATAATTACCTTTAGATTATTCAGTTTGCCACATGTCTCATGGCTAAAATAACCACATAAGTTACAACATGTGATGCCGAATCCCTCTTCACCTGAGGTCTTTTTTTTTCTTATGTGTTTGAGTGTAGATAGTTGAGAATAAATACATATAACATGCAATTTCTCATGAAACAACTACATTAATTAAATATTTGCTTATCAAGAATAATTATATTTCTTTTACAATGATGAAATGACAGAAAATGATTGATTTAATGTATAAATTAAGGAATGAAATTGGAATTTTTTTGAAATATTGTATTGGAAACTACTTAATATTTTCAAAATATGAGAAAATAATCATTTCTGTGACCTTTTTTTATCATTTTTGCTTCCTATGTGTTTAAAATAATTCCATCAAAACTTTTACATAATTGAAGTGTTATATAATGAAATTTGAGGTAACTCTTCACGTATAATTATAATTCAATATATTGAGGTATACTTAAAATCTGACTCAATAATCATGTTTGAAAGTAACAAATGCAGGACTTCTATTCAATTTTTTCACTTATGATGCTCAATATATATTTTTGTATTAAACCAATTGCCTTGAAGTATTGATATATTTGTGTATTAAGTATATATATATAATATAGAAAACTTAGCAATGCAGTACTTTTCAAATATTCCTGACTAAAGTATATATAATTTCAAATAACTTATTAAAATGGCTAGCAAACATATAAATATTCAGATTCAACAATTCAGTGGGGATCCCACTCTTGTCAAATTTTTTTTTGATCAAATCAAAGAAGTAAAATCAATTTATAAGCTGTCAGAAACAGAGACTTTAGCTCTATTTAAAAGCAAATTGGTAGGTCCAGCTTTGCAATTTTACTTAGATTCATCTTACATTAACTGTAAAAATGATATTGAGGCTATACGAAAAGAATTTGAAAAATTCTTAGTAAGAAAAGTACACCTACTGATCTTAATAGTCTCAAACTTGAGGAAAATGAATCCCTAAACAATTTTTCATTTCGTCTTGACAAAGCGCTGCATCAAAAGTATCCAAAATTGGATCAGGCAGCTATTTCTGAACTTAAAAAAGACTTATTTGTTAGTGCCTTACCAAAAAAAATAAAAGTAAAGATCTTAGAGTATGAATTATCATCATTTGATGAAATTCTAAAAAAAGCTGAGCAACTTAAGAGAATATTTGATGAAAATGAATCACCAGTTGCCAAAATCGGTGAAAACTTTCATGTAGATAAAGAAAACACACCAAAACTTCCTAAATCTAAAAGACAAAAGAACTTTAATCCCAAAAAGGATAATCAAAGATTTCAACATAAAAGGCGAGACGACTCATATGATTCATTCAAAAGTAATAATCATTTCAACAGACAAAACCGTGAGGTCAAAATATGTAACTTTTGTTCTAGGCGTGGCCATCTTATGCCCCAATGTTATCAATTTTTGGAAGTAATTGGCAAAAGAGATGACAAACATAAGCCTAAAAATCAGGGAAAAAGTTCAAAATTTCAAGAAAATTTAAACGAGAAATGAGGTTGAATACATCTGGCGGTTTAGCCTCGTCTCCTGAATTAAAGCCAGAAACCTCAAATCCTCCTCGTCAAAAAACAAGAATCTTTCTTAACAAGAGTTTAAATACTTCATTATCATTCACACCTAATAAAGTTTCTTCTAAATCTGTGGTGGACTTGCATAGTAATGAAAATAGTGTACAAAAAGATGATGTTGATCATAGGATCTTTTCAGCTTTTGAAAAATCAGTACAGTTACCTTGTATTAGTATAAACTTTCAACAAATTTCCCAAAACGCTTTAATTGATACCGGTTCTAGTTTGTCGTTTATAGACGAAGAATTCTTTCACTTCTTAAAACAGCAAGTTCCCTATAAGTTTCTTTCAAGAAAGGTGTCAATAAAAACCATCAATTCCATAGTTAAATTTTCTGGATGTATCCAAATTAACATAAGAATTCATGGTAATCATTTTTCACATAATCTTTACATTACTGACATAAGCAACAATAAATTTACAGTAATATTAGGCTTTGACTTTCTTTCAAAGTTTTCAATCACAATAGCTCCAAGCTTTAATGCTATTCTTTACAAAGATAAGAAAATTCCTTTTGTTAATGATAACGAAGAAAATAATCTCATAAATACAATTAGTTCTAATGAACAATTAACAAACTGGTTTGAATTAGATCTGACAAATTATAATAACTTAAATCCTACTATTAATGAATCTTGTCAACCTGAAGTATCTAATAATCAAATGTACAATAATAATGGTGTAACACAAAATCAAATTGGAGTAAATGAATCAAATCATACTCCTATGGTACATACAGTTGTCAGTAATCCTCAGTCTATAAATGAAGCTAAACCATGTGATATAAATAATGTAGAAGGTAATAAAATTCTAAATTCAAGTACAATTACAATTCCTCCTAAAGAATGCTTGTATGTTAAAGTAAAATATAAAAATATGCCTGATTATTTTTTCCTTTTTACACCTTCTTATGAAGATCCTAAATTACATTTTGTTGACAGTATTCATTCGCTGGAACATATCAAACAAAACATGTTCCTTATTATAATTGAAAATAATTCCAAGGAATTTGTCCATATTAACAAAAATGCAATTCTTGGTTATTATACCAATTTAACAGAAAATGATATCCAAGAGTACAAATTTGATTCTGACTCTCATGAACTATGCAATGTAATTGTACCATCAGAAGATGTGATTAGACTTAGGAAAGAACAATTAATTAAAGAGGACTTTAAGTTAACTCATCTGCCTTCTGATCAAAGAGAGAATTTATTAAGAACACTTCTACAAAATTCACAAGTGTTCTCGAAGAATTTAAAAACTCTTGGTCATACAGACTTAGTAACCCCAGAAATAAATTTTTTGAATTCTCATCCCATTAAGGCTTTGCCATTTCCTGTACCACAAGCATTAGAAGCTGAGGCAAAATCACAATTATCAGAAATGATAAATGCTAATATTATTAACCGTGCTAACTCTTCATGGGCATGTCCAATGTTACTGGTTAAGAAAAAAAGGACAGATCCTAGTCAAAAACAAAAATACAGACTTGCTCTCGACCTAAGATTACTTAACGCAATAATCATTCCAGCTTCTTATCCTTTACCTAAAATTAACAACTTAATCTCCCAATTATCAAAGTATAAATTTTTCTCTACATTAGACATGCCAAATGCATATTGGCAGATTGCATTGCCTAGGGAACTCCAAGATAAACTTTCTTTTATCACTCCTTGGGGTACCTTTACTTATAACAGACTTGTATTTGGTTTAAAAACAGCTGCATCTACATTTCAACAACTAGTGGATCAAATCATACAATTAACCGAATGTGACAACATATTTTCTTATCAAGATGACATGGTCATAGGTGCTAATTCATTTAAACAAATGTTGGAAACTTTAGAGAAGTTGTTTTCAGTTCTTGCAAAGCATAATATAACTCTTTCTCCTGAAAAATGCCAATTTCACACCAATTCCATCAATTTCTTAGGATTTCACATACAAAATGGAACCATTTCTCCAATAGACTCAAACATAAAAAAAATAACAGGTTTTCCTATTCCTAAAACAAAGAAACAAGTAAAATCATTCTTAGGACTTGCATCTTTTTATAGAAACCTTATTCCTCAATTTGCTGAAATAGCAGCTCCTTTAATTGCACTAACTTCTCCAAAAATTAAATTCAAGTGGACTTCTGTACATGATCAATCCTTTGCAAAATTGCAAAAACATTTCTTTAATCAACCATTCCTACATTTACCTAATTGGGACAAACCTTTCTATATCAATACGGATGCTTCTATCAATGCCATATCAGCTATTTTAATGCAATTTGAGGGTGATAAGCTATATCCCATCTCTTATTTTTCAAAGTCATTAACTCAATCCGAAAAAAGATATCCACCTTTGAAATTAGAATTATATGCCATTTTCAAAGGCATAACTGCATTTAAGCATCATATTTACAACAGGGAATTCTTCGTATTGTCAGATTCAAAGCCTCTTGAAAAGTACAAAAAGTCAAATTCACCTGCAGACATAATCACAAGATGGCTCATGGAACTGTCAGAGTTCCAATATAAATTCGAACACATCCCTGGTAAATTAAACATATTAGCAGACTACCTTAGTAGACTACAAGAAGACCCACCTCATCAAGACCTGTCCACTAACCCCGAATTAGTAGAATCTCAAGACATTCTTCCAATCTTTAACAATAATCTTGATCTTGACAAAAATTTACCTCCTATGTTACAATCTGAAAGTGTAAATGAGGGAAACCCGTCAAAACCTAATGTTGTGGATTCAGATATTGATAACTATCAACATGAAAAAATTAACAACATTAATATGAGTGATATTTCTTGCAATGACATTTCAGATCAAAATTTAAGAGAAGAACAAAATAAAGATAAAGCATTAAGAGAAATTATTGAGGAGATAAAAGAAAATAAAATCCAAAATAAAAATAAAGCATATTATATAAACCCTAAAAATAATTTACTATGCTTTAATAGAGCCTCTCACATCTTAGAAAATGCTTTACATAGAGCTGTAGTTCCTGCATCCTTAATCCCTAAAGTGATCAAGATTGCACATATAACTCATACAGGTCATAACAAAACCCTGCACAACATTCGAAAAAGATTCACATGGAAGAATATGATCGCTGATGTCATAAATTTTGTAAACAGTTGTGAGACATGTAAAAAGTTAAAAAATCAGAATCCTCCTAAAACTCCATTCTTACCTGCTCCTGTTCCTACAGAACCAGCTCAGAAAATCTCTATGGATTTGCTTGGTCCTTTAAAAAATCATTCATTCATCTTAACTGTTATAGACCATTTTTCGCGACACCTTGAATTATATAATTTAAATCAAATTACAGCATCAGCTATAACAAAAGCTTTTCTTTCTTACATTTCCACTCATGGAAAACCAAATATTGTCCTCACAGACAAAGGCTCACAATTTACAAGTGATTTATTCCATACTGTTTGTGAAAAAATCAAGATTTATGTCAAGCATACAACCATTTGCAACCCACAAGCTAATGGATTGAGTGAACGCATAAACACTCAAATAAAAACTGCCATAAATACAATGTTAACTGAAGGTTATGATGTTTATACAGCAATGAAGATTCATCAATCAATTTACAACTCAACTACTCATCCTGCAACTCAATTCACCCCAAACTTTGTCCATTTTGCTCGAGAACTTAACGACATCTACTCAAATTATAAAAATCAATCTGAATGGAAGATTTTAGACACTGCACATGACATTTTCGAGTTAACAAAAATTTTAGACGAAATTTATACCACAACATTTCTGAATAATGAGAAGAACAGACAACAAGTGTACAAGAAATCTCGTGAAGAAAGAACATTTCAAAAACTCAAAGTGAATGACAAAGTGTTAGTAAAATTCCCTAAAGTGTTTAAAAAAGAAAATCAAGGTCCTTTCATTGTGCAAAAAATTATTTCCCCTGCTATTGTACAAGTTAAGTCAATGGAAAATGAGAATGCATCACCATTCTATATCCACCAAAATAAGCTAATTCGATTAGATGAAAGAAAAGAACATCTAATCCAACAACCTTCGAACAGTGTACCTAGTACAAGCGCTCAAAGTGCCAATGATAGTGTGAACAGTGCCAACAACTCTGAAAACAGTCCTCAAATAACAAGAGTTGTCAGACCAACTCGCAACAAGAAAAAGTTAGATCCCAACTTTGAATATTACTAAAAAATTTTTTTTCCTCCATTGTCAGCTATGTCTTATTCACCGACTCAAACATTCTGGATCCAGATGGATGGCGCCCCACCTGTATTTGGATTGACGTGAGACTCTCCATGGAAGCTGCCTGGTAACTGACCTTCTGCTGGCGGAAAACTCTTAGCTGCCCTGTAGTCTCCTGTGGAATGATGGACCTGATATAGAAGACAATTATGAAACTCCTAAATTCAGTTTAAGATAAGTTTCCTTTTAATGTTCACATAAGCTAGGTGTTTTTTTTCAATATGTTAAACTTGCAAAATCTATTATGATCTAAAATAATTATGTTAATCATGCTATGTAATCTATCATCATGAGTCTTATCAACCTTTATTGTTGGCAACTTCATTAAGTATTTAAAAAAAAAAAAAAAAAAAAAAGTGTTCTGGAAAATAGTTTTGACCTTTTTTATATAATACCAATTTGTGACAACTTCAGCTACTGGTACTTTAGATCTTGACTTTTCTAAATATTTTTGTGATGCTGTGCAAAACCCATCACATCCCTTTTTTTTCTACGACTATACAATTTCTTCCCTTCGACATTGTGTTGCAGTTCAAAATTATTGCCCTGTATGCTTCACATGTCACTGTACCAGAAGCTACCTCTTTTTGTTGGTCTGTACCAACAGTTTTTCTTCAAAACAAAATTTTACTGAAAGTCGACTCGACTCCTTGCACTGGTTAATAAACCAATGTGGAGGAGTAGGGCTTGTTTGGGTTGCACTGAACAAGTCCTTTCACAGCCCTTTTCCCCTCTAGGACTGAGACCATAAGTCAAAGTCAGCCCTCTTTCATTTTTTTTTACTCTGAAAGTTTTGGGTATGTGAGAGTGTTTGTTACCGGATGGGCAGACAAGACTCCTCATCCCCGTGCGGATGCACAAAACCACCTTTTTCAATTTTTCATGTGTTCATTCACATTCTTCTTTTTACAATCTCTGCGATTGGATGGGCAGACAAAATTTTAGAAGCTGTGTGAATACAAAAAAAAAAAAAAAAAAAAAACTAAGTCATATCATTTGTGTAAATAATTTTCTTAATTGTTTTGTTTAAATTTATCCATTTATGTGTAAAAAAATTAGAAATGTGTAATTTTGTTATTTCATTAGCTATATTAATTGCTCACTCTTTATATACCTATTAAGAGTAAATTGTAAGGTATAAATATGTTTAAAAAAAAAAAAGTGAGATAAAAATTACTAGTATATGTTGATGAAACAGTAAAGATTTAAGTTTGCTTTTTCTATAAAAAGAAATTATGGAGCACACGTTTACAAATCTTACTCATTTTTGTAGAACCAAGTTGTTTTCTACACGGATAGTATTAGTAATAAACTTAGGCAAGTTTAAAAAAAAAAAAAAAAAAAAAAAAAAAAACTTTTAGTATTATGAAAGTAATGTTTTGTTCATGGCACATAATGGAATTAGTGTCAATTGTTCATTTTTAATATTTTTTTTTAAGTGCACTTGAAACAATTACTGAAGGATAGAATATGTGATAACTTTTAATCACTTGTTACTTAATGAAGGATAAGTTAGGTAGTATTTCATTAGTCACTTAAAGGATAGTGATAGTAACTTATTGTTTGTTCTGTTAAACTAATAAAACAGCCTTTTCATGAATTTAACTCTAAAAAAAAGCAACTAAAGGCAGTTTGCTGTTATATTGATTACCAGTTAGGCAGTCCTGTTTTCCTAAAAAAAAAAAAAAAAAAAAAAGTCATTCAGAACAATTTTTTTTGCTTTGTAAGTTTGCTGATTTGATCAGTTACTTATACTGTGGCTTTATATTTCAGTGTTTCTAACATGTGTTGGACAGAATGATGGTATTCTCCAGATGTAACTCATCAAGTGAACTATTTAATTGTAACTCATATAAGAGGAGCACCATAAATAAGATTGTTGACACAGAAGTTCTGACTGTAAATTCATTTATATTTGTAATGACCACAGAAGTGTAAGTAAATTGTATATAAATCCCTGTGCATGATCCTCTGCAAATTGGTAGGTTAATTTTTTCTTTGCTTCATTTTTTTTCATTCATATTTCTTGTTATGTTGTATTCAGATTTGGTTTTTATTCAAAAAAAAAAATTTCTCTTTTCTCCTTCTGAAATTTAGCAATTAATGCTCCATTTCATTCAGTTCGTGCATTCAAATTTTTTTTTCTCTGACAGCAAGGAATATGTTGTGAAGAGAATCGATTAAATCTGTTAAATCGATTTCTTCACAACATTCTTATTTGAGTTCATCTCCATTTTTGTTATTCCTCCATGGTTTCTGAATCATGTGTTTTCCTCCATGGTTTCCGAAGTCTATCAGTTTTCAATGTTAATCTAAGTTACTCTTCTGCTCTGCTAAAATTTATCATTTGTTCATATCGATTCTAAAATATCATGTTAATCGATATTCATTTTACCATTTTGAAGCAATGTTTTATTTTATTTAATATTCATTTAATTTCAATAGTTAAGTCTTAGTTCATATACTTCTACTTCAACTCCCAGTCATATATTTTTACCGCCCTTTCCTCTCATTGGTTGGGTGAAGCCTCTCAAAGAATTTTCCACATTATTCTAGAAGCTTCCAACCAACCAGCGTCTGTTTGATTCGACCGTTTGCCAGTTTGGCAGATTCATCGCCTTGTTCAATAAGGCTTGTTCTATTATGTGTTACTTTTTGTTGGCGAATTTGTGATGTGCCTGTTGGCGTGTGTTGTAGTGTGTGGTAACCCACACCACGCGGTTGATGCAAAAAATTTGATTCAGTAGAACCTAGAACGGTAACATTGGAGTTGGTACCGAGTTAGAAGTACAAGAAATGTGAGATCGTGTCATCCAGTTGTACCACTTTTGGTGGTTCACTCAGAATCAGAATAAGTGGCTTGAAGAGTCATTCTATTCATCGAGGCGAGTCGTCTTCAACATGTCCGGCAGATAAGCCTTTTTTCCATTTTCTTTTACCTTGCTTTACTAAGTTTATTTAGAGAGATAAATTCTATTATTTAATGTATCGAAAAAAAAAAGAATTTAACTTCTGAATGGTATGCCAAGTAATATATTGAGATAAAACTTTTTTTCTTGATCATGCACAAGGGAAAGTTTCTCTGAAGGAGAATGTTTGTGAGTGGTCAACGAGATTTTAATTTGAAATGTATTTGTGTACACAGTTAATAAACTGGTGTTTTTTCATTTTTAAAAAAAAGTCTACGCTCATTTTAGTTCATGGTCACGTGGAACCTCAGTTGAAGTAAAATTTTTGTTTTCGTGACCAATTTATTCCAGGAAAAAAAGTATATTTACCTTGATATTTTCAGTCTAATTCCCACATTTTTGCTATTCAACTTTATATATAATTACCTTTAGATTATTCAGTTTGCCACATGTCTCATGGCTAAAATAACCCCATACGTTACAACACTCGGCCCCCTACAAGCTACGCTCGCCAACCCCCGTCCAGACACCACAGACTCTAAGTGCACGCTAATTTGATCGGCTTTAACCCATAACTACTGAGAGCGGTCTGACAGACCGCTCGAAATTTTTCCGCATGCATTTCCACCCCTCAGAATAGATAATGATCCTCACCCTTACCTATACCTTCCTGAAACGGTCCCCCAAGGTCACATTCTGCTTTTCATTCTGCTAGCTGCTTTTGTTATTTTATTTATTTATTTATTTTTTTTTTTTTACTCATTTCATGGCGAAAGCGGTCTGTCAGACCGATCACAGTAGTTGTGATTCCGTTTTTGTCCGAGAAGGAACTTTTTATTTTGTGGATAATTTTATACTTTTTTCATGATATTATTGGAAAAATGGAATCTAATTATTCGAGAATACGTCCGGTGTAACTCAAGCAAATTGAAATGGTGCTGTGAAAAGCCGGTGCCTGTAAAAAATTAGTTGGATATAGAATATTCAGATTCTGAAAAAATGATCACGATTCGCGTCGGAATTATCACTGCATGATGAAGAAATATTTCAAGAAACTCAGAGTATTTTTGTGGAAAAAATATTTTTATATGGACTACAAAAAAAAAAAAAAAAAAAAAAAAAAAAAAAAAAAAAAAAAAAAATCAATTTGTGTTATTCGAACTCCGAAACATTATATTGTGGTGCTGCTGCCGAATTAAGGGTCCTGCAAAAACTGGGCATAAAGCAAAACAAGAAGAAACTTGGAATTTACTGTTTGTTAAAAACGTTATAGAAATTATACTTAAATGGACTAATGTAAAAATTAAAAAATGTAAATTGCTTTATTCTGATTAAACGAGACACGAATTTACTGCTACATATGATATTGAAATAAAAGCATTTCCGCGATTATCATTGTACTCAGCAGTTTTCAAATGAAATCGAGAGTCTCCCTTCAATGTTCGAAAATGCCAGACAATGGCTGCAACTGAACATTTTGTACTGTGTAGTAAAAAAAAAAAAAAAAAAAAAAAAAAAAAATCTACGTTTTTTTTAATTTCTAAGTTCAACATTTCTTTTTTTCTTACTTCTATTATATAATTTCACATGTATTAAACTCCATTTAAAATAAGTATGTAGATATGTATGTAATATTTAATTTACGAACGCTTTTTACTTATAAAACGACATTTTTTAGGCAAATAAAATCTAGTTTTTACTATTTAACTATACTTTTATTAGATATTCATATATTTTTTACAAAAAAAAATACATTTTTATTCAACGATTGTTAGATGAGTTTAAAATTACACATTTCTTTTCCTCGCTGTCCTGCAATAAATCGCTTTTTCTTACTATTCCCTTATAACAAGGTACCAGTCTTTAGTCTTCAAAAATAAACTTCAAGCTTCGAAAAATGATTTATAAATCAATAAAGTAGATAATTATTGGTAAACAAACCATTTTTACCACTTAGATGATATTTTAATTATGTTTTGATTTATCGGTCTGAG
Source organism: Maratus speciosus (assembly GCA_963932465.1). Classification (NCBI taxonomy): domain Eukaryota; kingdom Metazoa; phylum Arthropoda; class Arachnida; order Araneae; family Salticidae; genus Maratus; species Maratus speciosus. The sequence goes on along the minus strand of OZ010795.1, from coordinate 520,009,712 downwards.
AGACCGCTCACAGTAGTTATGGGACAATTTTTGTCAGAGTAGCAGTTTTGTCACTAGGGGGCTCTCCCCCTACAAGCTACGCTCACCAACCCCCGTTCAGAAGTCACAGATTCTAAAAACACGCTAATTTGATCGGCTTTAAAAAGATTTCGAAAGATTGAATTATAATTTAAAAAACAGTGGCGATCTCTCTATCAACGGATTTCTATTCATTTCTCTTTGATTGGGGAATTTTAACGCCAAATACGCTGTGGTACTACTTGATTATCCCGTCGACCAATTTCGCCAAATTATATAAATCGCCAAACCACTCGCCAAATTATAGAAATTGACATAATTTTTATTTTAAATAACGAAAGAACAAATAAATTAGCACAACATTTATAAAAATACAAATAAAACGTCGAAATAAAAATAACTTGATGACGTAGACACGTGTAACAACATTTCAAAATAAGCTACTATAAAAGGAATTAAGTAAACAGTCTTCGTCTCCTGGTATTTTTTAACAAAGCGAAAAGAAAGTTCTTTTAAATGAGACATTTTAAATTAATCGTTTTTAATCTGACGTAATTTTGACCAAGCTATTCTTTCTCTTTTAAATATTCACGTGAAAATACTTTTGTTAGAAATGAAATATTATTTGCGCTTTCCTAACAAAAATAGTTGAAAAGATCCTCTCAAAATGTCAAATACATGTCTAGCACAATTTCTAAATTTAAACTGTTTTGCAATATTTTGTGTTCATTTTATGTAATAACTATAATGTGACGTAAATATGACGTAATTTCTCCTATTTAAGTCTTCTCTTTTCTAACGCATGTTAATGAATTTATTATTTTACAATTTCCTTTCTCTCTTAAAATTCACGTGTATACTTTTTATGACGTAATTTTTAATAAGTTCTGCTTTTTGTACCTAATTATTTAATTCTAATTCCAAATGATTTTTTCTGTTTATAATAGTCACGTGTAAATAAATTTTTAATTTGAAGCAAACATTGATTATTGTATGCGCTGTTTATACATTTGGCAACAGTATAAATTAATACCATCTCTCTATTCTAAAAAATAGTAACTACCGCTGTCAACGCCGCCGCCGCCGCCGGATTTGAATTGTTTGTGACCGGAGGTCTTTCTTCGTTCATATTAAGAAAAATAATGCATACAAAAATATGAAAATCGGTAGTATTATACAGAAATATTTGATAAACACGCTGATGCAGACAGTTTTCAAATCGAAGAATTATTTTAAGAGATATTTAATGCTAAAGTTGGACAAAGTCGTTCCACTAAAAAAGTGTTATAGGAGCAAAAACTATACATCGGAATTTAATAATTTTCAGATCATTTTATACGTTATAATTTCACGGTGTGCAGAATTTATTTATTTTTTTAATTTGACTGATTTTTCGAGGTTTTATTTCTATTTTAAATTCAAATTTTCAGCATTTCGAGAGATATTTTTTACTTATTTTAGAAAATTGTACTAATTTAATCTGTTGCCAACAGTATAAACAACGGAAACAATAATGTTTGCTTCAAATTAAAAATTCATTTACACGTGACTATTATAAATAGAAAAGATACTTTCAAATTAAAATTAAATAATTGTATATAAAAGCAGGAACTTATTGAAAATTACGTCATAAAAAGTATACACGTGAATTTTTACATGTTGTACTAATTTATTTGTTCTTTCGTTATTTAAAATAAAAATTACGTCAATTTGTATAATTTGGCGAAATTGGTCGACTGGATAATCAAGTAGTACCGCAGCGGATTTGTCGTTAAAATTCCCCAATCAAAGAGAAATGAATAGAAATCCGTTTATAGGGAGATCATCACTGTTTTTTAAATTATAATTCGATCTTTCGAAATCTTTTTAAAGCCGATCAAATTAGCGTGCATTTAGAGTCTGCGGTGTCTGGACGGGGGTTGGCGAGCGTAGCTCGTAGGGGTCCGAGCCCCCTAGTTTTCTAAAATAATGTAAAAAATATCCCTCGAAATGCTGAAAATTTGAATTTAAAATAGAAATAAAACCTCAAAAAATGTGTCAAATTAAAAAACTAAAAGCAGTCTGCACACCGGGAAATTCTGGCGCATAAAATGATCTAAAAATGATTAAATTCCTATGTACAGTTTTTGCTCTAATAAAATTTTTTTAATGGAACGCTTTTGTCCAAATTTGGCATTAAATATCTCTTAAAATAATACTTCGATTTGAAAACTGTCTGCATCAGTGTGTTTATCAAACATCTCTGTATAATACTACCGATTTTCATATTTTTGTATGCATTATTTTTCTTAATATTAACGAAGAAAGACCCCCGGTCACAAAAATTCAAAACCGGCGGCGGCGGTGACAGCGGTAGTTACCTTTTTTTAGAATAGAGAGAAATTATATAAATTATTTTCTTCTATGATTATTAATTTTTTTTTTATATTTCCTTTAGAAAGTAATAGAAAATAATTAAGAAATACAGTACTACTTAGTTATTCCGTTGACCAATTTCGCCAAATTATATAAATCGCCAAAACACTCGCCAAATTATACAAATTGACATAATTTTTATTTTAAATAATGAAAGAACAAATAAATTAGTATAACATTAATAAATATACGAATAAAACGTCGAAAGAAAAATAACTTGATGACGTAAACACGTGTAACTTGCTTAAAGTCAAGTGAATGTGACATTTACGATCAACCATTATTGGCATTTAATATTATAGTTTGGCGATAGATTTTTGGTCGTCGGGATATCTAAGGAATAACAAAAATGCATATGTAACTGGTATTTGAAACCGAAGTTTTCGCCAAATTTTCGTAAAAAAATAAAAATCACGCCAAACCTGCGGTGCGTACCTGGCCAAATATTACCACTCGGGAAAAAAAAATTGAAAATAAGCTATTGGCGAGATTTGCATCCTTCTAGCGTAACAGTACCTAGAATTCTTTGCGACCATGGCAACTTTTACGTAGTTTTATTTGAAAAAAAAATTTGATTTTTTTAATCAAAATGGAAAACTTACGGTTCCATATTGGCGCGATTTTTTTCTGACGCCCCTGTCATATATGGAACGGGCACATAACTGGCGCCAAAGTATCGTTATTTTGCTTGATATGGTAAGCCGCATGTTGCTGTTTGTGCTGTTGATGCGTTCCCCAAATTGGTGTCGTTAAAAAAATCACGCCAATATGGGACGTATATGACATCTTTGCCAAACTTTCATATGAACGGAGAAGGGATCAAATCGTATTTGTTTATGGCAGTTGACGACTTGAACTATTATAATATAGATGAAATGATGGCGATAGAATAATATTTGACCACTTATCACCTGTACCTGGCTAACATTAAAGTACCAAAATGGCACTTAGAGTATAAAAAGCGAAGTGGTCCGTCTGGAACTGTTGATGATAGTCACATGACTTAGGCTATTGTTATAGAGATTGTTTTAAAATAACGGGAGACAAAGACTCTTATATTTAATTTATTTTAGTTTAGTTTCTTTTCAAATGTTTAACTGATCCTCTTTAATCAAAAACGAAAACAATCATTGGATGTCTTAACAGCAACTTATCCGCCCTTAAATTTTTGCAATCAATGGGAATTGAATGGAAACCCGTTTACAGGGAGATCTGCACAGCTTTTTTCAGTATAATTCAATCTTCTCTAATATTTTTAAAACCCATCAGATTAGCGTGTTTTTAGATTCTGTTGTGTCTGAACGGGGGTTGGCGAGCTTAGCTTGCAGGGGGCAGAGCCCCCTAGTTTAAAAATAAAATCCTGCATGCTTTAAAAGAGAAAGAGTGCCCCATGAGGTGATGAACAAACTGAATAGACAAGATTAAAAAGTGTGAAACAAAGCAAAAAGGGTAGGCAACCAAAAAGAGAAGAAGACAGGAAAGGGGAAATATCACTCGGGAACCCGGGATCGCGAAACCCGTAAATACCGAAACAAGGTATTCCGTGGTGGGAGACAATTTTTTAGGAATATTTTCAGATTAAATAACTGACTTAAAATTACTATTTCAAAAATCTTATAAAGTATATTAAAACTGTTTTTGTTTTGTTTTTTGTGTAAAAAACTTTACATATTCTACATAATTTTAGCTAGGTATTTTGCGTCAGCATAATAAACATTTTATAATTTTATTGGCTATAAACATACCAGGAATTTACTCAAGTTTTACAAAAATATTTCACACATGAATTTTTATTTAAAGTTTTTAACATTTTTATTCAACTTCTTTCTGCGTGATTTATATTTAAATTGTCTTGTGAAGAATACTATATTTAGTGTTAAATACTATTGAAGAATAATTTTTCCATAAAAAAAAACAAAAAAACTAGAAAACCATTTCCTGCATTTCATTTTTCTTGTATGAGGCAAAATTAAACATTTATATGCAATTTTATAAAATGTAGTAGAAGTAATGATTGTTCTGCGGGAAATGACCCTTGAGAAAAATATATTCTGCTGTTCTGCTTTCATTCTGCCTTCTGTAAATTCCACTGCATCAAGCTTCTTACTCCAGAATGATGGACGACTTTTAAAGTTTTGAAATTATAGTCCGCAAAAAGATCTTATTGAAAGCTCTTAAAATATAACCTCATGAAAAGTGAATTTAAATTATTATATGAATTTTTTTATTAGGGATATGTTTAAAATTTCGCTTTTTCAGAATATTGTGTCTCTCTCGATTAAAAAAAAAAAAAAAAAAAAATGTATGCATATAATTATAGCTAGTACAAATATTTCTGTTTTAAGACTTAAAACTCACACTTTTATTTTATATAAAACGATGCCATTGGCATCCTCTGAAGAATTCCCATTTACAATCCGATCTTATACAACATCTCCAGAAAAATGTGCATAGGACGTCACTATCGAAGAATAATACACAATTCCAGCAAAAAGCAAAGTCGTCATTCAAAAAACTCGACCAAACAAACCTGGCTATCTAATAATTCATATGCATTCACATGTTTGTAATATTAATATAGATACTTAAAATTAAATATAGTTTATAATAGCCCTATGTTTTTTCAGAAATCCTTCATTTATATTTTTTTCAAAATAGCACATTATTTAATTACGATTTTTTCAGTTATTATGGGAAAATGGTAACAAAAAAAAAGTAATAGTCTACTATTTTCCAACTATTTTTCCTTTACTCTCTACACAAATGGCGTACTTCAGTTGCCAACATTAAAAAAAATTTCGTTAAAAATTACAAAATAATTAATATCTCAAAAATACATTAAATAGATGCAGTTTTGAATTGCATTTAAATGTACTTCTTCCCCATTTACGATGGTATAAAAATAGAAAATGTGTGATGCTTAGAAGTTTAACAAATTGCAGTAGAGATTATCCCATACAATGATACATTTGCTTTGATTTACGGCTGGCTTATGTAACGTAACGTTATTTATTTATTTATTTATTTATTTGAGACGACACTTTAATTGCTGGCCGAAAGAAACAGCACATCAGGGACTAAAAAAATAAATATATATATTTTTTTTATCATTTTAAAATATCGTTACTGTTTGGTAATTTCCTAAAACATTTGTATGAATAAAGGTATTCAGAGTTCCGTCTTTCAAATGTAGTGCTTAATATTAAGATTTAAACAATACTCTAACAAAGAATACGATGCATTTTAAGGTAAAATGACTTCCTATACAGCTGTTGATTGCAAAATATTTTAAGTATTTAAGTGTTTATATGCTTACATAGCGAAACCAAGATATCTAATAATGTTATATTGTCTTTTATTACTTAGAAGTAATGAACAAATAATTGACTTTAGCAATTATTTATTTGTTCAGCTGTACCATTTCCACACATAGAGCAAAGGATAATAATTTTGATATAGAAGAATCTTAGACTAAAATTTTAACGTTTTTACTTTGTTCTATCTTTATAAAAAGAAAGTATTGGATTCGCGAAAAAATTCGACTTCCAGTTATGGACGGATTATGTATTTTAGAAGGTCCTAAACCCGATTTGACTGCTTTTCGAAAATGTTCGTGAGTCTGTCTGTCTATATGTGGCAAATATTTTGTTGGCTCTCTATTTCAAGAACTAATACACGGAATTTAATAAAAATCTACATTCAGTTAGTTCTTCACAAAAATTTGTGTTGATTTGTTTTTGGTAAATATCGCCCAACAGGTGACGCTGCGATGCTGCATTTTTCGCGATTTCTATAATAGCTCGATCTTAAGAACTAATGTACGGATTTTCTTCAAATTTTAGATTCAGTTAGGCGTCGTCATAAGTATTTGCTGATTAGGTTTTTGTGTAAATCGTCCAATAGATGGCGCTATTATGCTGCGTTATTCAGGATTTTAACTATTTTAGCGATAGCCATACCTCAAGAACTAATGTACGGAATTTTATCAAACCTCATATTACGTTGGACTTTGACATAAGTTAGTGCTGATTCGTTTCTCGTGTAAATCATATAACAGGTGGAGCTTCTATGCTGCATTTTTCACGATTTTCATAATAGATATATCTCAAAAACTAATAAACGGAATTTAATCAAACTTTATATTTTGTTACACTTTCACTTGAATAAATCCTTATTAGACTTGGACGTTGTCGCTTAAGGCTCTTTGGGTTATGATTTTTTGTTGAAAACATCTAAGAGTGTGGCTGCCGAAATTAAAATAATTTAATTGAAAGATGCGATGCTTATATCTTATATTATAATGCGAGCAAAAATTGTGTGACTATGTAAATTTTATCATAAAAACAGCTGTAATGATTTTGACTAAATTTTCTATTTTACCACTTTCGGTCACGATAAGACCAATGTAGCAGGTCACTTATTCGAGAAAATTAGATTAGTGGGTCATTTTGGGTTATAATGGGTCAGGGTCAATCTAATTATATAAAAAAAGGCTCAAACGATTTCAACTAAATTTTGTATCCAACCGTTTTCCGGTAAGAGAAAAATATTGGGCTAGGTCACATGTTTAAGAAATTTTGATTAGTGGGTCATATTTGGGTCACTATGGGCCAAGCCAATTTTATCTAAAAAACAGCTCTAATGATTTTGACTAAATTTTGTAATCTACTGTTTTGGATTAGGAGAAGATCATTGGGCTAAGTCACATGTTAGAGAACATTCAATTAATGACTCATTTTTGGGTCACTGTGGGTCAAGTTAGTTATATCTAGAAAGCGAATCTAACAATTTTGACTAAATTTTGTATTCTATAGTTTTCGGGCGCAAGAACACCATTGGGCTAGGTTGCAGGTTAAAGAAAATTCGATTAGTGGGTCATTTTGGGTCGCAATGGGTCAGGGTCAAGCTAATTGTATCTAATAAAAGGCTAAAATGATTTTGACAACATTTTGCATTATAATGTTTCCGGGCACGAAAAAGCCATTGGGCTACGTCACATGTTCGAGAAAATTCGATTAGTGGGCCATTTTGGCTCAAAATGAATCCGGGCCTAGCTAATTCTATATCAAAAACAACTGAAATGATATTGACAAAATTTTGTATTATACCGTTTTCGGACACGAGAAGATGATTGGGCTAGATCACATGTTCGAGAATTTTCGATTAATGGGTCATTTTTGGATCACTACGGGTCAAGCTAATTTTATCTAGAAAACGGCACTAACGATTTTGATTAAATTTTGTATTCTATCATTTTCGGATTCGAGAAGAGCATTGAGTTAGGTCGCATGTTCAAGAAGATTAGGTTAGTGGTTCATTTTTGGGTCACTGTGGGTCAAGTTAATTTTATCTAGAAAACAGTTTAAACGATTTTCACTAAATTTTGTATCCTACCGTTTTTGATTACCAGAAGACAATTAAGATAAGTCCCATGTTCGAGTAGATTTGAATAGTGTTTCATTTTGGGTCACTATGAGTCAGGGTAACGAAGCTGCTAAGTTGGCGATATTTGGTGAAATATTGGCGACATTTGGCTGAAAAATCGACTTTCAAGATTCCGAAAGCCAAAACACATACTTTGCGCCAATTGAAAGAATGTCACCAAGTTTGTTTATATTTGTCGAAAAAAATAGTCTTTCAGAATGTGAAGAAATTTTTTAGAAATTCTTAATAGGACTCGTAATACATGGTTAATCCAATCAAAGTCAAGCTGAAAATGTAATTTAGTTTGATGTTGTTTCGTTGTAAATGTGTAAATAATGTAAAATTTAGAAACATGTAAGTACAAAGTTTTCCTACTGATTGTTTTTGTAAGTAATGCTGTTATAAAATAATATGCTTTATAGATATAATACAGAGACAATGATGCAATGAGAATATTATATAGTGTTGAACACAAAACTAATTTTGACCGAGCATAGATCGGTCATCCCCGCTTGTGTAGTTTTTACATGAACACAGTGTAATGAGCCTATAACTTTAGAATTTTCATGATGGGCATAGATTATCATTTAATTTTGGCGCTTTGATAGGTAATTTTGAAATATGAACATGTATGAGTGAAAAGTAAATTTTGAGATTGGCAAATCAGACTAGTTTTATTTATTTTCTTCCATTTACTTTTTAATTACTGTCATTTCATTTTCCATTAAATATTTTAATTTTTTGTTTTTTATTTAAAGTTCCCAAACTGTAAAAGTGTAAAGCATATTAAACAAATCGAGATTAATTAGGACTAATCACAATTTCTGATTTTTTAATTTTTAAAGATGTGAAGAATTCGTACAATTTAATCGAAAGGAAACTACTAATTTGCGTATGTGAGAAACAGACTTAAGATAAATATGCGGGAGCTCTTCTGATAATGATGAAGTAATTGAACGTCGGTTATTATTATTTTTTGTTCTTGTTTCTACAGAATCTTTCTTTGTAAAAACGAACGATTTCAGAAAAAGCACAGATAATAATCCTTAAATAATGATAAATTGTATGTAATTCTGCTCAACAGGCGAAAGCCGCTTGACTAATTTTATGGGTTTTCTTTCTGATAGATATAATTGGAAGAATAATTACACAAAGTGCTGTTGTCAATTCTAACTGGCTTTTAATTGCTAAAAATTGCCTACAAATTTGGAGAAATTTTCTCGCAAAGCATTTTGATTCGAAGCATCTGTTTATTCTTTAAGGATTTGCTAAAAGTATGTAAAGGTTATCTTTTCTCTATATCATTGCTAAGCTATGGTCAAGCGTAATGCCATATGAAAAATTTACGATGTTTCGTCAAATGTTCAATTGAGAATATGTGACCACTTCATTCAAAAAATAACCTAATCATTGTACTGTCAAGCACACATAACTTTCTGTTTCACTCGCTCTGCTTCACTACGATTTAGATTAACTTTTGAATGATAATTTTAAATACAATGTTACGTATGCTTTACCTCATAATTAATATAAAGATAAAATATTTCTGAATATCTTTCGAGTTTTATAAGATATTTTCGTAATTTTAGACCTATAAAATGCTAATTAATTTTTATTCGATTTTTTTTTGCGTCCCGAAATCTTCCTCGGCATATATTGAGAAACATCTTGCATAGAAAAATTTTAAATTGTTAGTTTTATAGAGATATATTCCATAAACACGCTGTAAAAGATATTGCATAATTCAAAGAATTATTTTATGTGCTATTTAACGCTAATGTCAGTCAAAATAATTCCGTTAAAAAAGTTTTACAGGATCAAAAACTATGTATAACAATTTAAACATATTGCGCAAATATATACTCAACGAGCTTGCGGTGTGCAATGTGAAATCATCTTTATTTTTTTAAAACCTTTTTTTTAACTATTTGTAGCTAAATTTTAAAACAGCGCAAATAACAATGTTTCTTTCATTTAAAAATATATATTTACACCTGAACATTAAAAAGATAAAGAAAACTGCTGTGAAAATCACGTCACATTTCAAACGATATATTTTAAGCATCTTATTTAAAACACTTATCTTATAGTGTAGTTATAAATTTCTGGGAGGCACCGACATTGTTCGCGTAGACCATTTTATACAAGCTAATTTCCAAGAGTTTTATTTATCTCATTTAATCAATTGCTAAAACAACTATTAGCTGTCGCGACAGCGGTTGATTTATCCTGAAAAAATCAAAAATCCCTCAGTCAACCAGAAATGAATGGCGATCCGATGACAGAAGACCGCCATCGCTCGTTTAATTATAATTCAGTCTTTCATAATATTTTTTTTAAAAAAAGAGTAAATAAAATTGTTTTTAAAGCGTGCAGTGTCTGAACTGGGGCTGGCGAGCGTACAACCCCCCTTGTTCAGGCAACAACAACGAAAAAAACACTTTTAAAGTTGTATACAATTTTAATTTCACGCATTTTAAAGTGTTTTCCTGTTATAAAGCAATTAGGGTAAGTTATAGCAGTACGTAAAATTACAATATACAGATTATGGCTTTTAATTAACGTACAAATTTTAACTAAAATAACTCTTTAGTCATTGCAGAATGCACTAAAATCTTTGTTTTATTAAAAAGACCTCGAATAAACAGTTTAATCTATAATGTTTTCAAAGTGAGAACCTTCAGAGGCGATAAAATAGCGCAACTTCGTAAAAAAAGTTGTCTTTAAGAAACTCGATCGTTTCCTTTTATTTTGTTTGCTAAAAAAAAGAGTCAGTTATATCACTTTTGAGGCTAATAAGGACTGTTGGCTTCTTCTTGTTAACCATATTTTTCATATGAACCCCAAAGATAGAAATCTCAGGAATTCACATGTGGTGAATTAGTTCGACAATGCAATACACCAGGATAGAGATTTGGTTACTGGTAGGCAATAATTAGGGTACCAAAGTAGTGTTAATTGTGTCAAATACGCTACCTGTTCTATGGGAAGGGTAACCTTTCTGCATGAATCAATATTTATCTATTTTCATACACAGATTATAAATTTTGGGAGAAAACGACTACCTCAGCATTACCTAATTTTTTTATGAGATATCTTACCATTGCTTTAGAAGGCTTAGGTAGGTTTCTGAATGTTTTCGTAGAAACAGTGTTCCACTTTCACCACATAAATACCAATTTTTAACAATAAATATACGATCTTCAGTTGAACATGACGCCTGGGAAGACATTTTTAAATTGCGTGGAATCTACACTAAACAAATTTTGTATGCCCTCTCACTGCACGCATTCGTGCCACCAACTAATGAGACTCAGAAGTTATTTCTATTTAAAGTTGTAGGTTAATTAAAAGTCACCCTGTATTTAATCAAAGGTTTGTTTAACATTAATAAGCTGTTATATTAAACGCATTTAACTATATTAATAAATATTAATGCATGCAAAATGATCGGCAACATTTCTTTTGCAATAAATAAGATGAGAGAAAAAATATTTTTCATGCTGAATGATACAGTTTGTTGCAAAAGTATAAGACCACAACATAATTTGCTATTTAGGTAATTATAAAAATATTTCAATCAAAATAAAGAATATTTTATGTTAGTACATCAAGTTTTTAGCAAAATGTTGCAACTTACACAAATAAAATTAATTCGAAAAAAAAAAATAAAATATCAATATAACAAAAAGGTGTCAAAAAGAACTCTTACAAAATTATAGGACCACATGTGGAAAAGAACAGTTTTCTCTAATTTAATAAGATGTTGTTCCATCATTTCTCTGAATAACTTCAAACACACGATTTGGCATAGAGTTAATTAATTTTTTAAGGAACTATTCGGGAATGTTGTCCCATTTCTCCATAATTGTAATTTCTAATTCATATGTTGAACTAGTATTAAAAAATGCTCTGACGAGCACCAAAAAAGGCTAATATGTTTTTTAAGTATGAAAAAGGGTTTGACAAGTGCTTCTAATTGAGCATGAAAAGGGACAAGGGGTCCCTTCTTGGCTGCAGCTCACTGTCAATGCCAACTTTGAAAAAATCATATTTGCGCTTATAACATATAAAATAAATTCGCAGTACTTTAGTAAAACTTTCCGCCGTGCTTTACATCTTAACTCCACTGTCCTACTATTGTACTGCGCATGCGTCTGCAATGCAACTTTGTACAGTGCACTGTGTACCATTATTTCTCTACAAATTACACTACACTGTACATTCCTATTATGCTTTTGAACCTCAGCGCACACTCACACTGTGCTTTTGTACTTCCGTATTAAAGGTGTATGCGTCTAATGATCGTTTATAATTTACATATGCACTGTTGTACTGCATAGTACAGTCGTGGAAAAAAAAGTAAACACCCCCTACTAACCCCTCAACAAATTATCGTAAAAGAAAGATACTGGTACCGAACGATTGGAAATAAAGTCTACTTTTAAATGATATAGATAAAATTTGCTTAGGGGGCCATCTACATATTAAAACGAACCGTAACTTTGTTTTTTTCAATAGCAGTACACATTTCTGACAGCATAAATCAACTCTACACCCTTCAATTAGCCTAAAAAGAAATTTTTATGCAATTCGTACCATAAGTTTCTGAGAAATTAATTATTTTAAAACGCGCGTATTTGAAGGGCTGTATCCAAATTGAAGTTCGGAACTCGATTGTTAACTGAGAGAGCCCGCATCTTGATCAAGGCACCTTAAGAAGTCAATGAAGCCTGCTAGATTACACGACAGCAAAAGAAATTTCAAAATATCTAGTCACTCCTATTATAGACGGCCCCATAAACCATCATTTTGCCGTTTTTTAAGCATAATTTGAAAACTACTAGGAAGAAAAATTTGAAATTTTGGATTTCTACAAAGCAGGACTTAATAAATCTAATTCCATCAAAAAAATTGTAGGTTGCAATTCATAATTTTTTCGAGTATTAATTTCATAAATCATAATTCATATCATAAAGTTTTAAAAATTGCAATTTCAGCATATTTATGTTTGAGTACATTAGTATTATTGCTACACAAAAAATTAGCACATTAGGAGCATAATTTCTGGAGATATAAATAAAAATATGAAAATGTAGTTTAACATTAGAAACACTAAATTTTGAATGTTTATAATTCAAAAACTTATCATTCAAATGGCTTGAAATTCGGTGTCTATGCATAGTTTGAACCGAAGGTTTGAAATATCTCGTTAAAATTAGGTATTGTCATTGAAAAAAATGAAATTTGGATTCGTTTTAATATATAGATGGCCCCTTAAGCAAATTTTATATACATCATTTAAAAGTAGACTTTATTTCCAATCGTTCGGTACCAGTAACTTTCTTCTACAATAATTTGTTGAGGAGTTAGTAGGGGTGTTTACTTTTTTTTTCCACGACTGTACATCTTACAGCCACTGCCACTTGGATATAATTTCAACAATCAATGAATCCATTATACTGTTATGCGTGCACATGTAGAATTGTTCCTGTGCAGAGTGCTGCAACAGTCTGCACTGCACTACAAATCAGTTTTCTGTACAGTTCTACACTGCGGGCGTGCTTGGTGGCACTGCATCAGTGTGATATGCTGCAGGAACTAAGATTTTTTGGTACTAAGTCGCCTTACGTTCATATTTAATCAGGCGGCGTCTTTACTGGCTGTGTCTTTACACTACACAATTTTATCGTAACTGTGGCTGATTTTTTTTTATATGGAAAAAGCGCAAATATGATTTTTTCAAAGTTGGCATTGACAGTGAGCTGCAGCCAAGAAGGGACCCCTTGTCCTTTTTCATGCTCAATTAGAAGCACTTGTCAAACCCTTTTTCATACTTAAAAAACATATTAGCCTTTTTTGGTGCTCGTCAGAGCATTTTTTAATACTAGTCATTTAAATTTTTTGATAATTATATATTGAATATAAATAAACCTGAGTTGCTTTTAAATATTCCCAATACTTTTTTCTTATTTCGCACAATAATGCACTATTTAACCCAGTAATGCACACTGTTTTAAGAGGTTAAGAGTTTTTTAATCAAATTCACGTTATTTTTGTTCATAATTTAATTTACTTGGGCTCCCTTAAATATAATTAATATAATTTCTTAAACTGATATTATTTTTTGTTGCATTAAAATATCTCAATTTTTTGATTCTCTCTAAACAAGTAAACCCTGTTGGTTTACAATGGCAGTCTACAGGTATTTGGCGATATATCGCCAAGTTGGTGACAAACTTGGCGGTGTTTGGCGATAGAAAAGGGTCCAGCCTATGGTAATTCCCCCCCCCCTCTTATAGGTATGGAGATGCATTAAATGCTGTTCTTTAAATAATGAGATGCGTTTCATTCGAGCGTTGCCATTAAACAATTAACAATTAATCGCGATTTCTGTAACGCATACGATAGCGTAATATATATATAGATTATCGTGGAAATCGAAGGCTGAGTCCACATCGTATCGTTTAGCTAGACCGGTTATACTAACATCGTTCTCATGTTTTGCTACAATTTCTTTTATTGAACAGTAATTCGCTTAAGCTTCTATTACTGCTATCACAAAGCACTTTTTCATTCTTAGAAGCCATCATGAGAGCTAATATTAGCGCAAACCTGAGTAAAAGTAAAACAAAAAGTTATATATTTTTTACAGTAATAAAGGTACACAAAGCTCGCTGATATGCACACCTTACTCCAAACTTGACTAATAACAACAGTTATGTGAGGGTTGCCAACTGAACTATTCGGCAGCCTTGGTCGTGAACCGAGATATTGCACGCCCACCGAGTCAAATTTTGATCATCGAAGTTGGACATAAACCGAACTGGTCATAAACAGAGGTGGTTGTGAACCGAGGTTCCCCTTATATTTTGACCTATAAGTTTGCAAATATGGCATTATATATATATTCGATTGCGATGATCATTAAGCATCTTGGCGATTTTGGCGATGAAACTCACCGATTTCAAAGTAACGTTCCGAAGTGTACTTGATTCGCCACAGACGTCATATGAACATCACCTTGACGCGATTTTTTTTCTGACGACAATGTCATATACGCACAGTGGTACTTACTATCGCCAAAGTTTTATTATTTTGCTTGATATGGTAACCCGAATGTTGTTGTTTATTTACTTTTATTTTCTTCTTTAAATTTATATAAACTGTTTTGTTCTATTGTTATTAATTAAACTTTTTAAAATTTATTGTTAATTCCTTTTTAAAAATATATATGTAACTGGTATTCGAAAACGAGGTTTTCGCCAACTTGGCGTCAGAAAAAATATCGCGCGAACGTGGTGCGTATATGACATCTGTACCATACTTATTACAATTTGATTATCCTGTCGACCAAAAAATTATCGCCAAGCTATAAGATTAAATGACAATAATGGATCATAGCAAATGTTACATTCACTTGACATTAAACACGATACACGTGTTTGTTACGTCATCAAGTGATTTTTAATTCAAGTTTTGACACAGATATCATATACGCCCCATATTGGCACGATTTTTTTGACGCCGCCAATGTCATATACGCACTAGGTACTTAACTGGCGCCAAAGTGTTGTTATTTTACTTAATATGGTAACCCGGATATAGATGATATATGAACGATGTTTTCGCCAAATTGGCGTCGGAAAAAATCGTACCAATATGGAGCGTATATGACATCTGTGCCCAAGTTTTTATTAGTATTTTTATTAATGTTTTACTAATTTGTTTATTCTTCCATTATTTAAAATAAAAATTATGTCAGTTTGTATCATTTGACGAATAGTTTGGTGAAACTGGTCGCAGCATAATCAAGTAGTACCGTATCTTTTTGCTGTACATTTTCGACAATATCTCAAGCAAAAGTACCTAAAGTTAAACGAAACCATAATTATTTAAGGCACAGATGTCATATACACAATGGGTTTGGCGCGGGGTTTTTTTCTGACGCCAATCTAACGAAAACCTCGTTTTCGAATAGCAGTTACAGATATATTTTTTAATTACTTTCTATTCTTTTAAAAAGAAATAACTATAAATAATGAAAAGTTTAATTAATAACTATAGAACCAAACAATTTATATACTTTTAATAAATAAAATAAAAGTAAATGAAAAATAATTGATAAATAAACAACAATAGCTCAGTTACCGTATCAGGCAAAATAATGCATTATCGCGCCAGTTATGTACTCTGGTGCGTATATGACATCTCTCCCTTATTTAAAATACATGGAATGGTATTTTTTAAGGTATGCTTAGTATGTGAAGTATTTATATTACTGCATACCTATCGCTTGTGTAAGTCAGGATGTTATAATGATAATTAAAAAAAACTTACATTTAGCTTCTGAACAGAAGCTTGGGATTTACCCTGTTTTTTCTATCAACTCGTTTGTGCTCCATTGTATCTATTACTCCAGTTCAAAATATTAAACAAGAAAGTTTATATATATAATGAAAATTATGCATTATCTTCTTAGGTTGACGTCGGTTTCAAAAATACAAAAATCTGTCAGTTGAATTTCAATTATTATTGACTTATGAAAACAAAAGTACACGTGTTATCCTTTTTTTTTTTAAATTATTGTACTGCTTTTTAGGGAGTGGCAACACGAAATAAGTTATTGAATTAGAAAATGAAAAGGAGAGATTTCTATAATTTTATGGAGACATTATAAAAGACAAATTCGATTTTCTCAGCGACCGTCAAACATACAAAGATGAAAAAAAAACCTATTCTAAGTTTTAACAAGAGGATCAAAATAAAACAAAAACGAAGTTAATCCACCCACTGGAACGTTAGCTACACTTTGTTGAATTTTGTGTCTTCATTTTTTCGTTTAAGTATAAATAAAAAACTACTGAAAGCTACAGTAATTTTTTAAATGCTATCAGTTTATTCGTCTCGTTGAGTTCTATCTTTCAAAAGAAAAATCATTGTCGTACGTCAACTGGTTCGCCAGAAATTTAAGAAAGTCGTTTGCATTTTCTATTTCTTAATCATATTATAGCTTAACGCTACCGCGTTTGCTATGATGATATTGTTTGTTATTTTCATACACTTGGCGGGACAAATAACCACACAAGTTTTCTATCGGTTTTAGGTCAAGGCTTCGACTTGGCCAAGGTAAAACATCAATCTTTTCTCTTTTAAGCCACTCTAATGTTGATTTCGATGAATGACTGGGAGTATTATCTTCTTGAAACTTCCATTTTGCACCTCCTAAAAGTGGTCTGAAGGGTATCAGACTTTAAAATGGCATTTGTTGGTGACTGTCCGAGTTCATTTTCCCTTCAACTCTTTAGAGATCGCATTTTCCTGCATATGAAAATGCGCTACACACCATAATGGAACCGCCTCCCATCTACCTACTAAAGAACTCGCGAGATCTTTGCCTTAAATCATGCCAGTAGTAATTATTGCCGTCTGGACCATCAAGATTGAATTTTTTCTCGTCTGAAAACAATATATTTCTCCATGCAGAGTTACAGGACATGACATTTTTTGCCAACTTAAGACGAGCTTCTTTGTGACATTTCAGTAGTAGTGGTTTACTTTTTAATTTGCGACGAATAACACCTGCTTTAGATTTCAAACTTCGCCACACGGTTCCATGTGATACCTTTTTTAGTTATCTGTCGTGCTATTTTACGACTCGACTGGTATTTTTTCTTTGCCAGTTCGACAATCCTCCTATTATCACGATCTGATAACTTCTTTTTACGACCAGATCGTTTATCGTTCCATACAATTCTTTTTTACTAAAAACATTATGAATCGCACTTTTAGAACGATTAAGAATCGTACTTATTTCACGTTCAGACTTTCCTTTTCCTTTGTAGAACCACACTCTTCTCACTTCTATTTCAGACAGCTCACTCCGATGAGGCATTTTACTAATAAATTCAAAGAATCAGATACAATTCAGAATTTCTCCATTTTATTCTTCTTTTTAAGTTTTACAGATTGTTCAGGTTACAGTTAAACTCTGAGTTCAAAATAAAATCGTCTGCTTTACTTATAATATAAGAGTGGTCTTATATTTATGAAACAGCGGATTTGCGTAAAATCGTTTGGCATGAAACAAAAAAATATTCAAACTTTTTTTCCTTGAGCTAAATGAACATTATAGAGTTATTTCTTTTCATTCAACTACTTTTAAATTCAAACTAATATTTTCTTTGTTTAAAAAAGGTGATATTCTAAGCGGTCTTATAATTTTGAAACAGACTGTAAATCATGATAAGTAGTCTCGCGCAGCACAGTTCATACGCTTTCAACATCATCACAATCCATGTCCAATGTTCACATTTCTATAAACATCACTCATTCTTACTTCTAATAAATCAGGAAGGTTTATCACATTTTATGTTAAATTCTTTCGAAAGAATTTATTTTTTCTTAATCGTAAAATTCACTCAACAACACAAATTGTATGGTAAAGTAAGGTTGATGCATAAAATCCTCGAATATAATAAAGCGTATAAGATCGCAAATAAAACATGCTTGAAAGGTGAAAGATTTATATTTAAACTGATATTTTTGAAAGAAAGCAATAAAAATATTAATAAGATTTTAGGAAGTATAAATTTTAACTTTTGATTTAAAGTTAAATAAAATTTTAAATACTTTTTCGCAAATGAAAATAAAAATTGGTTTCAGCTAACGTATTAAAAAATCCGTTTTCCGAAAATGAATTCTGATTTATGCAAAAAATAATGCTACGTAACATCTATATTTTTTTCTGTTTCCGAAACAACAATACTTGTCAATTACTGTTCAAAAATTGATTTATATTTAAGTAAAGGCAACCAATTAAATTATTTATATGGAACTTTAAAAATAATATCAATTGACGTAGCTTTATTTCAAAATTATCGATCATCACTGGAATATAAAAAACCTTTTCCTGAAACGATATTTTTGAAAGAATTGATTACTTAAATACAAAAATTTTAAGTACTCTTTATATTTACTACAAAAGCAAATTACGAACATTAAGTATAGGGTAATTCCGGGATTTATGCCGCACATTTTTTTGAATGTGTGTATAAAGTCCCATGGTACACATAAAATTAAAAAAATCATGCTGTGCTATTTAATGTTAAATATACAACGCGTGTATTGCGACAAAAAATTCAAAACAAATTATTAATATTTTTTAACAATTTTTTTCTAAAACATTACACTGCGGCCCGTCACCCGTACATTCAGGCTGAGACGCCGGGCTTGTGCGGCAGTTATGCCGCGCTTGTAATAACAACAGAATGAAGTTATAAAAAAAAAAAAACAACAAAAAAAAAACATTCATATCTTGACTATAATCATGGATGTAATGACAAAAGGAAACTGAATGAGTACAATGAAACGTATTAGTAGATCCAAATTACTAATTGTTGCCTACTTTCACTATTAAAATTATCGACTTATTTTCCTACATTAAATTTTCATTTTCAAACTGAAATTTCAATTTTGTTATTTCAGCAACAACGTAACATCAATGTATTAGAAAGGGAAAATAAAAATAAAAAAGTAAAATTGTGTTTACATAATGTATTTGTTAAACCTTTCGAGACCGGTGGCTTTTACACAAATTTTATTCGGTTGGTACCACTTTTTAAAAAGAAGTTACCTTTACTTAAATAATCGTGAAAATGCTCGAATTAAACAAAGCAAATATCACTTTTCTTTTTTACTGGTGCCAGAAACAAATATTGTAAGCTCATATTTAAGGCTGGAGTAGCACAGTTGAAGTTTATTCCAACAGAGCAAAAAATGTCCAGAACAGGGATCGAACCTGGATACTTGGCGTGCCGTGCCAATGCCTTACCTGTTAGGCTATCCGGACCGATACCTGGTCGACATAATTCACTCTTATTAGTTGGACTTGGCTGCGAACTGCAGCGCTAGTTTCATTCATCCGAGCTATAACTATAGCATTTACATGATGAAACTACTTTAACACGGAAACTCCTGTATACCATGTAATTAGGTCATAATGAAGGGTACGAATATTTTTTCCAACTGGATTAAATCATATTTAAGGTTGGAGTAGCACAGTTGAAGTTTATTCCAACAGAGCGAAAAATGTCCAGACCAGGGATCGAACCTAAATACTTGGCGTGCTGTGCCAATGCCTTACCTGTTCGGCTATCCGGACCGATACCTAGTCGACATAATTCACTCTTATTAGTTGGACTTGGCTGCGAACTGCAGCGCTAGTTTCATTCATCCGAGCTATAACTATAGCATTTACATGATGAAACTACTTTAACACGGAAACTCCTGTATACCATGTAATTAGGTCATAATGAAGGGTACGAATATTTTTTCCAACTGGATTAAATCATATTTAATCCAGTTAAATTATTTAACTGGATTAAATATGATTTAATCCAGTTGGAAAAAATATTCGTACCCTTCATTATGACCTAATTACATGGTATACAGGAGTTTCCGTGTTAAAGTAGTTTCATCATGTAAATGCTATAGTTATAGCTCGGATGAATGAAACTAGCGCTGCAGTTCGCAGCCAAGTCCAACTAATAAGAGTGAATTATGTCGACCAGGTATCGGTCCGGATAGCCTAACAGGTAAGGCATTGGCACGGCACGCCAAGTATCCAGGTTCGATCCCTGGTCTGGACATTTTTCGCTCTGTTGGAATAAACTTCAACTGTGCTACTCCAGCCTTAAATATGATTTAATCCAATTGGAAAAAATATTCGTACCCTTCATTATTGTAAGCTCTTTATGAAGGTGCTTATATGCACCTATGGTCCCGAAGGGTTAAGAGATCGACTTCAATCTACAGAAAAAGTGTCGAAAAAGTACAGTCTTTATGTAACTACATTTAAACACATGATGCAACGGAGATAATTACACTTCCTCTTTTTTGGAGTAGTTTGCAAAGAACGCCTGCGTTACGCGTAATCCAAATTTTTATTATTATTTTCTTGGCTTGCATCTTTCTTGCCCTTCTTCCTTTTTATTTTCCCCTTTGGTTTTAGTAAACTTGATAACATGCCTAACATGGTTAGCCTGTGCAAAAGAAAAGAAAAAGTTAATAACACTTAATCATCCCATACAAAAGAAACTGCGGCATGTACACCGGAATAGCAGAGCAGCATGTATCCCATTTTGCATGGTGCGACGTCGGCCATCACACTTACCTGCCATCGCTAAGGGGAATGGCGTAAACATACACACAGTACTCTATACAAACGCTACACTTAGTTTTGACTTCGAAATCATGCATGCATTTAGTAATTAGTGTATAAAAAGTATTTATAGTAAAGTGAGGACAGACGCCGCGGTTGGACAGATGCCGCAGAGATTGTGTGGGCGACACTAGTGCTCCCTAGACCAATTTAAGAAGTTGGTAGTGTTCCTCTGTACTGTGTGACATGTTGTATGTGTTTCCACAGATTAATTGTCAGTATTTACATATTTATGCTAGTTTTTATGGTTCAAACCTACGTGATGAGTTGATAAAATTATTCCACTAAAGTTTTATTACATATTTTAAGACAAATAAACAGAGATTTCATCTCCAAACCAATTGCAACTGTAGACTAGATCCTCGTAGAATACAGACATGTGCTTGCATTTCTCTCGCGTCGCTCACTTGACACAAAATGGTGTCGCGGCATCTTACCCGCCACTATGGGACAGATGTCGCATCGAGGTTGAGGGACAGATGCCGCAAAGTATACTTTTGTTTTTCGGTTTAATAAATTCATCACTGCAATTTAAGTAGAAATTATATTTAAATGAACGTATATTAGCGCATTCTGCTACTTATCAAAATACTCTTAGCAACAGTGTTGGTTCACCATATGTGAATAAGGAAACCGTAGACCGTTTACAATTCTCGCCGTCTAAACTGTTAAACAAAATATCTCCTATTCCAATGATCAAAAGACATATACAGACAAGTAAGAAATTGCAAAAGGATGCAAATATTACAAGCACAGAGTTTAAAAACAAGAAATAATAAAAAGAAAATAAAAGCAAAAGAAACTAGAAAGCGTCAAAGAACGATAGCTTGGCGGAAGTAAAATGTGCAAAAAAAAAAAAAAAGGAAGGGAAAGATGAACTTCAAAACACCTTACTTGAAGAAGAAACTAAAATATGATTCATGTTCTGAAAATGAGTAAATAACTCCTCTTATGGATTCTGTTGGCAGTATTGGATTGGAATTTGATGACTCTGAATTTGCTGAGTGTCTGGAGTCTTATCAAGAAACAAATTAAAAAGCAGACAGGATTCAGTGCACAAAATTCAATCTATAGCTGCATGAAAAAGTCTCATTTTTTTGCAACGGGAAGTGTGGTGTGATTGTGGGCGAACGGAAATACAAAATCAAAGAATGAGAAGAAAGACAAAAAAATACACAGGCGAGGGCCTAACTAGAATAGAACTAATACTTACATTAAGAGCTAACTTCAATATTCGCCTGGATGTAAACCAGGGATTTATATCTTTTTGTATTTATGCTGTCTATTGTTTCCAGTAATTATGCTGTCCATTTATGCAAATTCAAATGTTTTTCTTTTCAGTTTCATTTTTTGTCTTAAGTTTTATTTTTTGAACTTACACTTTTTCCTTTTCGTTAAACTTTTCCCAATTTAGTGATATATATATATATAATTTTTGTAAGTTTACTGTTATTTATTTTCATTTTAACAAGTTTGAGAAAATAAAAGTGTGATTTGCTTTAAAAAAAATAAATTGCCTAGATTTTTTCTCCATGCGGCATCTGTCCAACACCCCATGCGGCTTCTTACCCAGCACATAAAAAATGATGCAAAAAAAGACGTTTGGGAAAATAATTATGGCTACTTTATTAAATGGGTTTTAACTTATTTAACGTAAAAATTAGATTCTAAAGGGTTTGATTAATGATTTCTGGTACTTAGTTAGTTGTTTTTTGCTTTATTCTACATTTTATAAGAAGAAAAGTAAAACTGCGGCATCTGTCCCCACTTTACTATAAACATGACGTGTTTAAAAGTTTGGTTAGTGAAATCATGCACTTACGTCAAATTAAGGATTGTACTTCTACAAGTAAACTTCGAAATGGGATTCACGCTATACACTGGTTAAAATAATCTCATTGCGCACCTATACTGTGCGGTTGACGACCATCTGTCGATAATTACAAGAAATACAAAGGGTGCGGCATCTATCCCATATGCGGCGACTCTCCCGGAGTTACCCTACAATAATAATATTATTACATTAAATGAATTGTTTATCTTCGTATTTAAATGCATATAAATATTTTAAAAGACTTAGGAAATCTTTATTTTAATCTTCAGAACTGTTAATAATTTCTTTTATTACTTTCATGTTGTTGGATTGATTCATACGGATAAGTAAATATTGCATATTGTTTAAACGGTTATTACCGTAAAGTGACTTTGGAAGATGTAAAAATACTTTCTTATTCATTTTTTTTCTTTCATTACATTTACTCTTTCTTTTTCTATAATTCTTATAAAGTAAAATATCTTTTATCACATAAAATATTTTCAAAGAAGGAAATTCTTGATATATCTATAAACCTTGAATATTTACATTTAAAAAGAATCTCGAATTTTAATAAGAAAAATAATGAAAATTTCATAAGATACACTTGAGGAGTTTAAATTTGTTTGATGTATAAATAACAACAACACGATTTTATGGTACTTTTCTTGCATTGGATTTTCATTCAAAATTACCCGTATGAAAATCAGAAACTCCTCAGGCAACAACATGTTTATATTTGTATTTTAAAATGATTCTCAAATATAGGAATAACAAAATTCTCCTAAAAACTTCTTCTCATTTTCTATAAAATTGTCTAGATGACTTTTAAATTTTAAAATAAAAAAATACTTTATCGATTTTAACATGAATTTTCAACAAAAGCAGTAAAGAGAAGCAAACATTGATTCTTATTTTATTTTTGAATGAATGTCTTACATCACCATTCGAGAGAAATGCTTCAACTGCTTTTAGGGTAAAAATTCAACGGATATTTATTCTATTTTTTACTGATCCGCATTTTGTATCGGAATTCAGATACAAAACAGTCGGTGAATTAATATTTACTAAAAAAGATTCTCGATTATGAAGAAAATACGGATTATTTTATGTTATAAAAATGTAAAATATATTTTGTATATGTAAAAATGCATCATTCTGGACTCTATATAATAGGCATGCAGTGTAATAGATACAGTATAATAGACTTGCAATATGATTAAAAAAAGAATAATTAATTAAAGGAAACATATCTACCTTTTAAAGAAGATTCTTTCATATTTAAGGATAAAGTTGCAATTTTATAAAGGGAAATAAATGTGGCAGAAAAATGTTTAAAGTACACTGGTGTGCAAAAATTAAGGAAAATCACAAAATGCTAATTTTCAAATACGCGAACAGTCAAAAGGAAATAATATAATTCGAGTAATTACTATCCCTACAACACAGCCAGGCCATATAACATCTCATTCATGTCACACATGGTCACAAGTATCACATTCACTACGATGAAGCAAAAAAATAGGAAATTACATACATCTCATTATGAGTCTCAAATGATCACTATATGTGACTCCACTGAGACGGCATTATGACTTCTGCTCTGTGACGAGTCACCAGGTGACTTTACAAAGCAGTTACATATTGACTCTCATGTGACTGTCATCAGTAGACTCAATTTCAAAGTCATCGTGAATGCTGCATTGTGTTAAGTTTCCAATAATGGCACATTAAAGTCACATGATGACTTTCAGGTGACAGAGAGACTACTGTGAAGTCACCATTGTGCTCATTTTGGAAAAGTCTCAATGTGACTATAATGTGATATTATTTGGTGACTTATCATAATGCAACGTTCATGATGACTTTGAAATTGAGTCTAAAAGTGACAGTCACATGAGAGTCACGATGTAACTACATCGTAAATTCACCTGGTGACTCGTCATAAAGCAGCAATCACATTGACGTCTCAGTGGAGTCACATATAGTGATCATTTGAGACTCATAATGAGATGTATGGAATTTTCTATTTTTTTGCTTCATCGTAGTGACTGTGACACTTGTGACCATGTGTGACATGAATGAGATGTTATATGGACTGGCTGTGTTGTAGGGATGGTAATTACTCGAATTATATTATTTCCTTTTGACTGTTTGCGTATTTGAAAATTAGCATTTTGTGATTTTCCTTAATTTTTGCACACCAGTGTATCTTAAAAAATTTTAAAAATTACAATGGTGCCCAAAAATTAAGGAATAGACACAAATCTAAAATGTTTGAACAACAAAGGTCGAATGCTACAGTAACGGTTGACAATGACGGTTCCAACATCATAGTGTTCCATTTTCAATACATAAATATCGATTTTTAATAACAAAAATACGATTTTCAGTTGAAAGTGACACTATGGGACACTTTTTTTTATAAGTGCTTAAAACTAATACTAGAGAACTTTGTTTTATACATTCATGGGCCTCTCTCACTGCACGCATTTGTGCCCCCATCTATTGATGGTCTGAGAAGTTATTTCAGCTTAAAGTTATAGATTAACTAGGGGCTTATGCTCCCTACAAACTACGCTCGCCAACCCCTGTTCAGACACTGCAGAATCTAAAATTACGTTAATCTGATCGGTTTTAAAAATATTAGAGAAGATTTAATTATACTGAAAAAAACCTGTAGCGATCTCCCTGTATACGGGTTTACATTCAATTCCCTTTGATTGCAAAAATTTAAGGCAGAATCAGTTGCTGTTGAGAATTCCAATGGTTTTTTTTATATTTGGTTAAAGAAGATCAGTTAAACATTTGAAAAGAAGATAAAATAAAATGAATTGAGTAAAGAGAGTCTTTGTCTCCCGGTATTTTTAACAGCGCTATAAAAAGATTGACAATAATACAATTTACAACATTTACTAAAATTTGCTGCTTTAAGCACTTCAAGGGCGGTGGATCATTTTTGGACCACTTGATTTTAATTCTTAAATGCCACATTGGCACCAGAATATTGGACTGAAATTTTCCCTTTTATTAAGTAAGTAAAGCAACATCATTTGTTTTGTAAATTTAAGATTTACTGATGTAAGTACGTCAGAATATGTGCCCTTTTCCTTGTTATTTTGGGTGCGTTCCGATGTCCAGCATCGGTGATTGTTGTAGAGATTTTCCACCGGAGCGTTACATCCTATGCCATTCTTCGGTTGGTGCTCCGGTCGGGTGATCAAGTAAGTGAACAGAAACATTTTTGTATTTCGAAATTTGTCTGTAAATCCCGGTGCATTCACTGATTTCAAAATTTTACGAATAGAAATACCGTGCCCCTGAAAGAAAAACGCATATTAATGTATTTATTATTTTAAAGTTTCCTTTCTCTTTTAATATTCACGTGTAAATACAATTTTCAAAACATAATTTTCAATATTTTCCTGCTTTTAAAACGTACTCGTTTAATAATAATTTTAAAGTTTTTTTTTTTCTCTTTTTAATAGTCACGTGTAAATAAACTTTTAATCGTTAGGAAATATTATTCTGTTTTTAGAATTGAAAACAATAACAATCGCTATAATAATAGCCTAAGTCATGTGACTATCATCGACTGTTCCAGGCGGTTATTTTGGTACTTTAATGTTAGGCAGCTACAGGTGTGATAAGTAGCCAAATATTATTCTATCGCCATTATTTCATTTATATTATAATAGTCCAAGTCATGTAACTGCCATGAAAAACGGGCGAATCCCTTCGCTTTTCATAAGAAAGATTTCCATTTTGATTAAAGAATCAAAATTATTTTTTTTGAATAAATCTACATAAAAGTTTCCATAATCGCAAAGAATTCCTGGCACTTTTATGTTAGCCGGGTGCAAATCTCGCCAATAGCTTTTTTTTAACTTGCCAGTTAGCATTTTTTTTTTTTCGAGTGGTAAATTAAAACGGTGCTACTTGATTATACCATCGACCAAAAATCTGTCGCCAAACTATAAGATTAAATGCCAATAATGGTTGATCGTAAATGTCACATTCACTTGACTTTAAGGAAATTACATGTGTTTACGCCATCAAGTGATTTTTATTTCGACGTTTTATTTGTATTTTTATTAATGTTATACTAATTTATTTGTTCTTTCGTTATTTAAAATAAAAATTATGTCAATTTGTATAATTTGGCGAAATTGGTCGACGGGAGAAGAAGTACCATTAAAACGCTGCTTTGAAGTGGAAATTAAATGTCATGATATGTTGCATTGTCATATACGCACCAGGTTTGGCTTGGTTTTTTTTACAACAATCTGGCAGAAACCTCGTTTTCGAATACCAGTTACATATGTATTTTTAAATTATTTTGTGTTATTTTTAAAATGAAATAACAATAAATAAATAAAAGTTTAATTAATAACCATAGAACAAAACAATTTATAACATTTTTTGTAAATAAAAAATAAAATAAATTCAAATAAACCTTTATTAATATATAAGCAACAATAAAAGGGTTACCATGTAAGGCGAAATAACGCCATTTTAGCGTCATTAGGTACCCCGTTGCGTATATGACATCTGTGCGTAACATTTTTCGTTTCGTTTCGTTTAAAAAAAAAAAAAAAAAAAAAAAAAGAAAGAAATGAAAGTCATTTATTTTAAATGTTTCAGTTTTAAATAATAGTTTTGTATTAAATAAAATGATAATGAAATACAAATTGAATTATGAATAAAAGTAACATGGTGCATTTCTTAGCATACATTTAAGGGAGGCCAAACTGGTCGCCAAATTAGTTTAAAATAATAACCTTTTCTAAAATATGAAAAAAATATCTGTTATGATTAAAATTTGAGATGCCGTCATTAGAGAAAAGTATTAAAAATTAGAAAAGAATTAATATTTCGAAAACTAATTCGAATTTAAAAGTTCTAATACCTGTTTTGAGATCTGCGGATAAATACGGATTTTTGGTGTTAATTTCATTGCAAAGTATTCCATATTTTAGGAGAAATCGCTGCGAAACATAATCAGTTGTTTAATCAGTCGTTTCATAGAATCGTTTCAAAAATTCGTTCCATTTCAGTCGTTTCATAATATCCGTTTCATAATTTCGTTTCATTAGGATTTTATATATAGGGTGGATGTAAAGTCACCATACATTTAAAAAAGAACGAAATATCATGAGTACGGCGTAGATTGTGAAACACTCTCCAACACATTCAGAATACTATAACAAAACTTCATAGTTTACTAAAATCAACGATTATGTCTAAAAGTACAATTTGGAAACTCATAACCATAAGGTATTTGAAAACCAAATTTCTGCTATTATCATTAATAGTTGGGAAAATCTACATTTTTTTGTGCTGCCCTGTATATTATCTATTTATATGTATGTATACTACATAGTGTGCTAAAGTTTAGTTTATTTAAACGCGTAGCGCAGTTGAAAATTTTCATTCAGCAATTTTCGCCCATAAACGGATGTTTTTGAAACTTTTTTGTAGCTCTGTACATGACCTACATAATTTATACACACCAAGAAACATTTAAAAAATAATTAAATTTACAAATTCATATCAGAACTGAAAATGCGCTTCCAGAAATTATTGTTCGCAGGCAACAATAGTTGAATTATTGTTCGTTTTCTTCTGTAGCCAATATCTTTTGTGTGTCCCTGCAAATGAATGATAAATCATCAATTATAAATCAATGATCAAAGGATCTTAAAGAAGCTTTATGCTCTTTAAAATCTAATGATAACATTGTTATCTCTAAAGCTGATAAGGGAAGTCAAATAGCGTTACAGGATAAAACAGTTTATTTGGATAAAGTGCAGAATCTTTTACAATCCGGCCCATATATTAAATTAAATCGCGATCCTTCCGACAGTGATCTAATAAGTACTAGAAAACCTATAAAAACCTCTCCTTGTATTGATGATAATATTAAAATGTCATTAATTCTTTCCATTGCTAACTGTAGCCGCTTTTACGCTCTGCCTAATGTTCATAAAATGGGTATTCCCCTCAATCCTATCTTACCCAATATCGGTTCTGCCTCATACCCTCTTGCTAAATATTTAGTTAAACGCTTTTCATTCCTTTGCAGTTCCAATATTTACACTATTAAGAATTCTAGTTCTTTTGTAAATTGTATTGAAAACTTCACCCCCTCCCCCTCTTTACGCATAGTTTCGTTTGATGTTACTTCTCTGTTCACCCATGTTCCAGTTCAAGGTGCACTACAAAGTCTCACTGTTAGATTAAAAGAGTTTCATTACACAGATTATAAAATCAATCACATTATTGAGTTATTCAGTTCTTGTTTAAAACAAAATTCATTTCAAATTCTAAGTCAATATTATGCTATGACAGATGGTTTAGCAATGGTCAATCCCCTTAGTCCTTTCCTAGCAGATTTATATATGCTTTACTTTGAGGTTAAAATGTTTAACCTTATCAACTTCCCATTTTATTGGAGATATGTAGATGATTATTTTGCGCTCTGGGACCTTTCTCTTTTTTCAGTTGAAAATATATTAATGATTTTGAACTCAATAGATTCAGTTATTCAGTTTACTTATGAAGTTGAAATAGATAATAAATTACCATTTCTTGATGGGTTGGTTACTCGTCAGCTTAAAACCTTTGATGCGTTTACCGTAAACCTTTTGCTGTCACACTCCCCCCCCCCCCCCACTTCAATCCATGTCACCACCCTTTCCAAAAAGCTTCGGCTTTTCTTTATTTGATTAATAGAGTTCGCATAATTTGTTCAGATAACAATTCACTTGTTAAGAATTAAATTACATTAAATCTGTGGCTATCGATCGTGGTTTTAGTTTATTTTATATCAATAATTTAATTTCTCATAGTCTTAATAAATGTGTTAATAATCTTGATTCTTTTGTTACTGAGGTTTCTATTTCTAACCTTATCATTTTACCATTTTATAATAGTATTAGCTTTAAAATAGCTAAAATAGCTAATATCTTAAGACATTATCATTTTAATGTGGTTTTTAAAGCCGTTAATAAATTAACTTTTTCACAGCTTAAGGATCAAATTTCTCTTCAAAATTATTGGGGTGTTTACAACATTTAATACCAATGTGGTTTGTCCTACATTGGACAAACTAAACGAAATCTCCGTTACAGAGTCAAGGAACACATAAACTATGTAAAGAATAAATAATTGCAAAAATTCTCTATCGCCTTTCATTGCAGGGGGGGAGGGACATAATTTCAATTTTGACTCAGCTACCATTATCAAAAAATTCGTTACTCCTCTGTATTTAGACTTTTTTGAAGCTGTTCATATCCATAGATGTAAAAACTCGTTGGTTAATGATTTGACTAGTGTACCATTCATCTCAACTTTCTGGGTGGATCTATTGTGTCACTGCACTTCACTTCCGCTTTAATTCCATTGGCTGTTTGAACTTTATGGTCTTTTGGCATTGAGTTTTGACATTTGGGTTTTCACCGTACATGTAGTTTAGGGGATGTTTTATAGATTTTTATAGATTTTATACACTGAGGATGTGAGTCCTGGAACTTACAAAACGTATACGTATGTTCAAATTACCTGATGTATTTTATTGTGTGCTTAAACGTTGTTTTTAAGTAATTTAAGTTTGACAGTGTTAAAAACGGGTTGTTTAAAAATAATACGCTATTAAATTATATTAAATTAAATAAAAATTATGTCAAATTATACTAGTTATATTTAATGTATTTAACTATGTTAATAAACTCCAATGCATGCATAATTATCACAAACATTTCTTTAGAATTAAATAAGATGGAAGAAAAAATCATTTTCCTGCAGATCTATAAATCATCAAAAGTAGTCTCGCGTACTGCTGTTCATACGTTTACAGCATCATCAACAACCCTGCCCAAAGTTCGCATTTCCATAAACATCATTCATTCTTATTTTTGATAAATCAGGACGAATTCTCACATTTCATGTTAAATTTCTTCCCAAACAATTTCGTTTTCTTTAGATCGTAAAATTCACCCAGCATCACAAATTTCATGGTAAAGCAAGAGTCATTCATAAAATCCTTCAATTTAATAAGCCTATGAGATCGTAAATACAAACATGCTACAAAGATGAAAGGTTTATTTTTAATCTGATATTTTTCAAAGAAAGAAAAAAAAAAATAGGAAGTTTAAATTTTTACCTATACATTTTTACCCCCGCCCACCCCCAACCACCGCCGAGACTAATAATAAGCTAGAAGTAGCTAGGAGTCTTTCGGAAGCTTCATCGCCCCGAGACCAACCCTTCCCGCTTTTCGGTGTCTTTAATTTGTGTAATTTCCCTTTTAATTTTGTCCGGTTTCAATTTTTGATTTTTGATTTTTTTTTTTTTCAATTTGGCTTTCGCTAGAGAGTCTTTCATTCGGGACGTGGCTGGGCTCCTGGGAATCTTGCTTCCGCAAAAGAGTCGGAGTAGAGTAGAAGAATAAAGGGTTGCGGACGAAGATGGGCCGCTCACCGCGGCGGTTGAGCGGCCGCGGTGACTTACTTTGAATTACTTTTTATTTAATTAAAGTTAAATAAAAAATTTACTTAATTTTTCATGAAGGGGAATAAAAATTGGCTTTATACTTGTTTGACGAATTCAGAACTAATTTTTCAGAAAAAAGTAGAAGCATTTAATTCTTTTGATATGTGCTAACAAAAGATGCTACGTAAAATCTATTTCTCTTTCTGTTTCCGAAGACACAATAATTATCATTTGCTGTTCAAATGTTTATTTAAGTCATATATTTAAGCAATGGAAACCAATTAAAATAGTTATATGTAATTTGCATAAATTGATATCAATATATCAACGTAGCTTAGTTTCTAAATTATCGATCAGGAACTGGAATATCAACTGAAATGTTAGATTTTCCTGAATTTCTATTTTTGAAAGAACTGATTACTTTAAATACAAAAATTTCAAATACTCTTAATATTTAGTATCTATCACAAATTGCAAACATTAAGTATGCAATAATAACAATACTAAATGTGTTGTTTACATTCCAATTTAAATGCTAATTAATATATTAAAAGAACTAGAAAAACTTTTTAATTATGAGACACGTTAATAGTTCATTTATTTACTTTGCATTTGATTGAATTAATGCATTCTAATATGTAAATATTGAATACTAGCTTAAATACCTGGCATTGCCAGGGGTTTTAAGCATGTTTGATTAGAAAAAATAACTTTAAAATTAAACACGATTCGGACTATGAATCTCGTGCAAATTTGCTCTCTTTTTTAATATATTGAGTCTTGAGAAATTTTGCTTTTATACCTGTATTTAAACAAAATGTTTCCTAAGCATAAATAATAAATTTTGATTCTTGATTTCGTTCTAAATAATGATTCTTGAAAAAAAAATATATGTAAATTCGTGAAAAGCTCTTCATGATATCACTTTCTCTTGTTAAAGGCATGCATTAACCATACTCTTAATTAACATGAACCATATATTCGTTTTAAATATGAGGTCGTACGTGAATCAACCTATATTATTCACAGCTAAAAAGAAGTGGCGCTTCTAGTATTTGTCGAGAACTAAATAAAAATCAGGCTCTCGTGACATCATAATTCACTTTTACATTTTAACAGGCTACTACAATTTGTGATTCGTGCTATAGCCAGTATTACACGTCAAGACTAATTTTTACGCGTGGAGGTTTCGCTATGATACTCCATTGTAAAATTTGTTAATTTTTGAAATTCAATATTTGAAAAACGGCATAATCATTAGATTTGAAATTCATATCAAGAAAAATACAATTTCTTACCTTTCTAACGCAGTTTGTCTAAGAATTTTCTGACAAACACTTTTCGAGCTATTAATTTTTTCAGTAACTTCAGATGTTTCATTTTTCGAGATTAATCTGTCGCAACGATTAAGGGAAAAGAAAGTCGTCAGCGACCCATAGCTTTATATTAAAGACGATTATTTAAACGGTTTTAACTGTAAAGAGACATTAAAAGATGTAAAAAAATTCTTTCCTTTTCATTTTTTCTTTCATTACGTTTACACGCTCTTTTCTATAATTCTTATCACATAAAATGTTTTCAAGGAAGCAAATTCTTGATATATCTATAACCCTTCAATATTTACATTTAAAAAAAATGTATCGAATTTTATTAGGAAAAGCCATGGAAGTTTCACAAGATTCACTTCAACAGTTTATATCTGCTTGTTGTATACATAACAACGGCACGCATTTACGGTAATTTCCTTGCTTTTGATTTTCTTCCAATATTACCCATTTGAAAAACAAAAACTCCCCAGGCAGTAACATGTTTATATTTGTTTCTTAAAATAAATCTGTAATATAGGAATAACAAAATTCTTTTAAAAACTACTTTCTATTCTTATATTTCCACAAAATGTCTAGATGACTTAAAGATTTTTAAATGAAAAAATACTTTTTTCTTTTCTAACGTGAATTTTCAAGTAAGGGAGTAAAGCGAAGCAAACATTGATTTTCATTTTATTTTTGGAATGATTATCCTATATCGCCATTCGAGAGAAATTCTTCAACTGTTTTTAACGCAAGAAATTCTTCGGTTATTTATTTTATATTTTACTGATCTTCATTTTACATCCAATTTCGGATACAGAACAGTCGATGAATTATGATTTACTAAGATCTTCGATTATGAAAAAAAAAAAGACGGAGTATTTTATGTTATAAAAATTTTAAATATTTTTTGCATATGTAAAAACACATTAGTCTTGACTCTATATAATGGACATTGAATATATTTGTGCTCTGCTTCAAAACGAATAATCAATTTAACAAAACGTATACACCTTTTAAATAAGATTCTTTCATATTTAGGCATAAAGTTTCATTTTTGTAAAGGGAAATAAATGTGGTAGAAAAATTGTTATAGTTACTTAAAAAAGGAATCACACTGGTGTCCAATAGTTAAGGAAGATACACAACCCTAAAAGTTTTGAACAGTAAAGTTCTTTTTGAGTATTAAAAGAAAGTATAAACATCAGGCATAGAAAATAATGTACTATTCCTACTGAACAGGCAGTTGATGTGATATCATAAATGGTACAAATTTTACATACACTATTTTGAACCAAAATCTTCACCTTCTATTCATATCATTATTATTCTAAAGCAAAAGAAATTTGTTGTCTTTTCTGAGAAAACAATGTGACTGTTGCTTTCTAGTGAGTTGCAATGAAATTCTAGTTGTCGTTAGACGACCATGTTAACATGACCAGATGGCGTTACAATGAAGTCCCTTAGAGAATATCATGTGATCGGCTTTGAAAACTCTATTGTGAAGTCCGTATGAGCGTTGTATTGTTATGAGTCATTAAATAACCTCACAATGAAATCCGATTGCGACTTTCAGGTGACTGACATTTGAGTACTCAACTGTGAAGCCATCATCTTACATGATAATTCACCAAATGACTTCAGCTGCCTGCTACTTAGGGACTCGTAACAAAATAATTAAGATGACTTTACAATGGAGAGCCCAAGAGAGTAACAGCGTGACTTCATTGAGATGTCACCTGCAGATGTGCCATAACGTAGCAGTCAGGATGATAAGGAATAACAAAATGATGATCACGTCAGAGTGATAATAAGGCAAATGAGATATGTTGCACTAATTTATTTCGCTGTGGTGATTGTGATTCTTGTGACCCTTTGTTATTACAAGGAGATATGTCACAGATATATGACATATTACAATATATGTCAGAGAGACTGGCAGCTCTGTTCAACTGCTAGTAGTAGTACTTGTTGGTTACAGTTTCATATTATATAACTTTCTTTTGAGCACTAAAATCTAGAGAGTGTCATCGGGGACAAAAGTTGCATTTTGTTTTTGTAACTTAACTTTTGTGCACTAGTGTATTAATACTCACATATTTTCATGTTATTTAAATTTTAAAGAAAGAAACGTCATCAAAAATGAATTGATTATTATTTTAGGACAAAATATTCGAAAAGAAATAGTTGATGAACCGAGAGAATAGTTGATAAATATCCTATATTTTAGATTTATAAGCAAAATTACCATTCTAAAATTAAATTCTATTTAACTTTAAAAGTTCATATTTAGAATGATGTACTAACTTTTAAAACTTATTTCAGGTTTCTGGAGCAAATACGTTGACTAACATAGAAATTGAAGCAAGAAATGACCATAACGTAATTCTGAAAATTTTAACAAAATTAATAATCATCTGTAGAAGGACCGTTTTATTGGGTTAAGCATGAAGTATGGTTCATTATTTATCAAGTCTTTCTTAGTTTATGACATAAAATAAATAACATAACAATAAATTCAAATGACAATGAATTAAGGGGCTTTATTTGTGGGAAGACTAGGTGCATTTACCACATTCAAGGAATTTGGTTCAACATGTATCAGTCTTCAGAAGTCAGACACATTTTTTTACATAAATGGACAAAAGCGAAAATGGTTTGTTACATTCTGAGTAACATAGAAACACTAGCATTACATAAACACGTTAAGCACATGAAGTGCTATTCTTAATAATATTTTCCAAACAACAACTATATTTAACATTCTTAAAGAAAAATACATTTAATATTAATGAGAAATTTGATTAATTTTTAAAATATGTATCAGATTCGGCCAGGCGTGTAAGCCTACCAGAAGTCTTTAGCTCAAAAAGCGCAACTCATAAAATATCTATCAGAAGAAAACTCTACCAATTGTTTCTTTGATCATTACAACAGGAATAAAAAGTCTCCTCCCTCCTCCCATTTACAAAGAAATTTTTTTAATTACGCCACTGAACAAAACTGTATATTTTACCTCAAGACAAAGATCACAGACGTATTTATTTTGAAACAGATATAAGTTACTCTAATATTTATGAATTCACTAAACATATTTGTTTAAACCTGTCGGGTCTGTTGTACTATTAATAGTGCATGTCTTTTAATCGAGTATTGTTTTGTCTTAACAATTACTTTTGTTACTAACTACCTATAGTAATAATGTATATGGCTATGCATTTTTTATTATGACTTTATTTATGTTTTCGCATTTAGTAATAACAATAATAATACTAGTTCCCTTAATTATCGTCGCACAGTTGGCAATTCCTTTAGTTTATACATATATTTAACTCCTTAAGTTTAAAATATAGGTTACTTTTCTGATCGAATTATGTGTGATAAAACGCAAAAAAACATTATAAAGTTGTAATATCTCTTAAACCCTGTTGTTATACGATATTTTCGAAACGTCTCCAAAATCTCTCCCTTAACCTATTATCATATAAATATGAATTGAATAGAACACAAAATAAGCACCTTCGTTAGATTTCAGACAATCAGATAATGTTTAAACTTAAGTAAATCTATTTGGATAGGTACGATTAACACTATTAACATAAAAGTAATTTTGTTCTGAAAACTGAAAAGAAATCGGGCCCAAAAGGGTTAAGACACAAAACTTAAATTAACTTTTACGTACATAATTTACTAGATAAGATGTACCAGATTTCTAGATAACATATTTCAGTTAATGGATGCAAAAGCTTAACTTAATATTTAATCATATTAATAAGAATTCAAATTCCTAACTCTAATAGGAATTTTTAATTACCGATATATTCTTTCAATAATAGATGTAAAAAAAAGTAAATATTAATTTTATTAATAGCTAAGCATAATTCTGAAGAAAAAAAATAAGAACACGAAAGTAGCAATATAAAGATTTCTTATCACTTACATATGTTAATCCAATTTATTTAGCATCAAGTTACAAAAAGAGAGTTCATTTATATGCAGCATAATTAATATTTTCTTTTATTTTGGGGGTATCACAAAAAAATTACCCCATAAATCATTCAATAAAAAAATATAACGAGTTATAAAAAAGATTTGTTCTTTTAACATGTAAACTAAAATAATCGTCATGAGATAATGATACTATTTAAAAAAGGATTTATTATTATTATATTGTCTTTATTAACATTAGCTGGGGATCATAAAGGACTATCGTGAAATACAAAAAAAGCGGTATAGAAGAATAATGTGATGTGTTAAATTGTTAACCTTTTGCAATACTATTGATATATGCATATATATATTATATATACCAGCTGACCCGCCCGGCGTTGCCTAGACCCGAGATAGCATTCTTAAAAGAACATGAAATTTGCATGATTTTATGTGGTTAACTGAATTTTGTCTCAATTACGTGCCCTCTGACTGTGTGAAAAATCTGTTTAAAAAAATACAAACTGATATTTAGCGGTGAAAAGGCTCAAAATAACTGCAACGGAAAACGGAGGCGGGAGGGGGTTCGATGTGTTTCCGTAGACAGCATACTTTTCGTGCTAAAATATTGATGTTTAACTGTCAAAACCACTGTTAAACACGCAACTAATTTTTTTCACATTGAAATCCTGAGTGAATTGTTTTGATTTTCAAACTGATAACATCACGCTTAAATCAGAATATACGAGAATCAAATCGATACTCGATAACTAGCTGAAAGGTTAGTACATTGTATTAAAACTTCAGAGATATTTTATAAAATTAAGTGCAGTAAAACCTCGATTATCCGAAGTAATTGGGACCGACCCTCTTTCGGAAAATCGAAATTTTCGGGCAATCGAGAATGCTTCAATTTTAAGATTAGGGATAAATAAATGCAATATTTCTTATTATGGTAACAAGTGCTTAATAAAAATGAAGCAATAGCAAAATAGAAACAAAAATAAATTACCTGAATTTTAATTTTGAAATTAAGTACCTTTTACATTTATCGCGTCACAAGGGTTTAGAAAAATGTTTTGTTAGCCGCAGTTTCGATTGCCTTTCCTTTGAAGCTCTATCACGGAGTTTTTTAATATTATTAGTTCACCAGTATCGATGTCTTTCAGCTGCTCCAGCCATACCAAACCTTTTGCAAAACATTCAAAAGCTTCAGAATTGCTAATTTTTTCGTTTTTTTCGTTCCACTCCGCAGCTAACGGGATCTCAAGCTAAATTCGAAGGAACTCTAAGAAAGGGAATTTAAAATATTTATATGTACATGTAGTGTGGAAAGAACCGCTTGCACACAAGTAATAAGATAGTTAAAAAAAAAAAAATCTTTAAAATTGAATTTTGCACACAAGGAACGTGACAATAAAAATAAAAAAAGGTTTCAAAATGGATTTCGTTTAAGCGAGAGTTTCGATTAAAAATGTTTAGGATAAAAGAAGTTCCACTGTATGTTCTTTTAATCAAAACATACGTAATGTTCATCATGGGGCAAAAAAAAGTAACAGTAACCTATTTTTAACGTAAACGTAACTTAACTGTAACTTAAGGGCATCATAACTGCAACGTAACCGTGACCTAACGGTAATTTAGTATAACATAAATGTTATATAAATCTAAACTAACTGTAACTTAACTTTAACCGTAACCAAACCGTAACCTAACATAACCTAAATCAAACCTAACCCTAGCCTAACTGTAACTTAACCCTAACCCTATCCTAACTATATCTTAACAGCGCATGTGCTGCAAAATACTTTAGTTTCACTTTCCACCGCCAGGGGGCATATGTTTTATACTAACGTCCGACACTGGACACCGCTGCTTGTGGCCGCGCATAGCAGGAGTGATACGCACATTTCTGCAAAATCTTGTAGTTCCACTTTCCACCCACATAATGCGGTCTCTTATGTAAACAAACTATATGCGAAAGAAATTCCGATTTTCAACCTTTCATTAGACATATTTTCGATAAGGTGGGGATTCAAATAAGAATTTAAGAAATTTTCTGAAATTACTATTCGAATATAATGGTAATCACAACTCCATTAAAGGCCCAATATGGTCTATAAGTACCTCCAACACGGGTCGCTGCTGCCTGTTATCAGTCATGCTGCGCACTCACTGTAAAATACGTTAGTTCCACTTTCCACCAATTTTCAACCTATCCATATATATATATATATATATTAGTCGAGGGGATGGGGGACTGAAATAAGAATTTAAGGAAATTTTCTAAAATTATAATTAGGTAATAATGCTAACCACAATTCATAAATTAAGTGCGCAATATGTTCTGTACAAACAAAACCGTCACGGGTCCCAGCTACCTGTGGCACAAGTATAGCAGGCGTGCGATAAATTAAAAAAATATATACTGTATTTAAGAAACAAAAGAGAAGAATAAAAAAATGCATTTAAAAAGGCTTTTAAAAATAAAAAAAAATCATTAATAGTATAAAAAATGTTAATTGCATTTCGATTTTAAATGTTGCTACTCGCTACAGCAACAGAAAGCATCGGAATGCAAAGACTTACTGTTACCAGTTTTTAATTTCTAGTCGCAAAAGAAACAATAAGGAATATTCTAATCATTTATTTAACGTTTAAAAACTATATTTGTTGTCACTACATTAATTTTAACACAATTATTCTAATTGGTAAATAAATCATTGGTTATAAGGTTTGCTGGGTGAAAACGTTCGACCAGAATCGTCCGGGATAGCTCAGATGGTATAGACTGACGGGTTCAGCCAGGAGATCCCTGGTTCGAATCCTGGTCCGGACATTTTTCGACCAGTTGGAAATTTACATCTAATATGATTTATTTACCGATTAGAATAATTGTGTTAAAATTAATCTAGTGTAATTACGTATCCAGCGACTTCTGGAGTTCCATTACCTGAGATTTATTCTGTTGAGCTGAACCAGGTTTCAGACCATATGCTATAATCATTAAGGTTTGCTGGGTGGAAAAGTTCCACCAGATTAGTCCGGGATAGCTCAGATGGTAGAGCACTGGCGGCTTCATCCAGGAGATCCCTGGTTCGAATCCTGGTCCGGACATTTTTCGCCCAGATGGAAATTTACATCTAATATATTTGTTGTCATCTAAATAGATCAGTTTCAGCCACGTGCTCCCAAATTTCCACTAACCAATCAAAATCACCGATTTCTATATACACACATTATCAGTCAACCAATAAAAGTAGAGAAAAACTGGAAAACCGATAGGCAAGCAAAATTCCCGCCAGGTTGGATATTTCTGTGAGACGTCATTTGAAACTGATCTGTTTTTTAAGTTTTCATGACTGATAAATATGTTTCGAAAGCATGTGTTTAACCTTCGTGGTAAAATTTAAAATTAGTTGAAAAAACAGTCGCTCTTGAAACATCAAACTCTCAAATTGGTTTACTTAATTCTACAACGGTTTATTTAATTATTTCTGCGAACCCTTTATACAATCAACATACCGAAATCAAGCGGAAGAAAAAGCGTATTTGAGGGATGAGAGAAGCTTTATAAAGCAACCAATCGAATGCTAGAGAAGGAAAAAAGGTGTACTTTTGATTGACTTTGAGTGACTTACGATTTTTAAATAATAACTCAACTAATTATCAGCATTTTAAAATTCCGAGTCTTAGGTGCATCAGGAGAGACTATCGGCTACCCTCTCAAACTTTTTCAGCTTGGTACGTCCGGTAGACTTCGCTAGCCATCGCAGACACACAAACAGACAGACAGAGCGAAGCATTCTTTTATTAGCCCACCAAACACAGAGCTATCGGGAGGCAATCGGACGACTGCCGCTTGCAGATTCTGGCGGTAACGGCACGATATCAGGTTGCCGATATCGGTTCCAACACTTTTGTGGTCCCCCGGGCGATAGTCGGTCCGTTGGGCTGGCACTTGGTTGG
Organism: Maratus speciosus; assembly: GCA_963932465.1. Classification (NCBI taxonomy): domain Eukaryota; kingdom Metazoa; phylum Arthropoda; class Arachnida; order Araneae; family Salticidae; genus Maratus; species Maratus speciosus. Next base: position 519,969,118 of record OZ010795.1, on the reverse strand, counting down.
ACCGGTGCCGGCAAGATCGGCGAGACTGCCGGCAGGATACTATGCCGGCTGCAGCCCGATAGCAGCATAAATTGAAAAAAAAAAACTTTTTCGATGGCGCCATCTATTAGCCATCTTGGCATGTGTCTTTGTCATATTTCAAGGGAGCGTATTTCGGCGTTGGAACAAGTTGGTTTCGATCCGAGGACCCCAGGGACAGAAGGTAAACGCCTTGACCACTCAGCCACAGAGCATTGCTGCGGGGAGGATTCTTATGAGGTAATACGGGGAAGACATTTCTTTAAGTGATAACTTGTTGTTGTGGATAGATCGTAGATGGGAAAATTGGAATTTTGAAGTGTTTTAAAGGTGGGTTTTTTTTTTTTTTGTAATCCGCATTTATTTAAAAGTTAATTTAGTATTTAAATGAATGAAATAAGTATTTTAGCGAACTAGTTAAAGCAAACGAATTGGGGTTTTTTTTATAAATTTAAAAATTATTAAATTTTTAATGAAATTAATTATTTTTAGAGGTTTTGTTCAGTTAATAAAATTTTCTTATTAGTTATTATAATAGAATTGCATGCGTTGCGTTAATTTATAAAACATATTTTTACTTTTTTCTATCTTAACAAGAAGAAAGTATTGGATTCATGAAAAATTTCGACTTCCGGTTTTCGACCGATTTACACGTTTTAGGGGTTAGAGATTCCGAAAAACAATATGTTTTTACAAAATGTCTGTCTGTGAGTCTGTGGTTCTGTGAGTCTGTCTGTCTGTCTGTATGTGACACAAATTTTGTGGGCGCTCTATCTCAAGAACTAATGCACGGAATTTAATAAAAATTTTTATTCCAGTAGTCCCTAATATAAATTGGTGCTGATTAGTTTTTGGTATAAATCGCCCCACAGGTGGCGCTGCTATGCTGCATTTTTCCCGATTTCCGCAATAGCTCTATCTCAAGAACTAATGCACAGATTTTCATCAAACTTCAGATTCAGGTATACCTTGATATGAATTAGTGCTGTTTATGTTTTGGTGCAAATCGCTCAACAGGTGGCGTTGCTATGCGGCATTTTTGAGAATTTCCACTATAGTTCTATCTCAATAGCTAATGCACGAATTTTCATCAAACTTCAGACTCAGGTATACCTTATACCTTGATATCAATTGGTGCTGTTTATGTTTTGGTGTAAATCGCTCAACAGGTGGCGCTGCTATGTTACATTTTTTTCAGAATTTCCGCTATAGCTCTATTTCAAGAACTAATGCACGAATTTTCATCAAATTTGAAAGTCAGATATACTTTGATATGAATTGGTGATAAATTGATGTAATTTCTTCTACTATTTAAATGATTTAATTGACGTGATTTATATAGAAGAAAGTTTTGTGATGGTCACAACATAATAGTTTTAACATGGAAAAACTTATTTTAATAAATAAATTTGGAAATTAATCACTTTAATTAAAATTTTAATTAGAATAAGAATTCATTATCTGTCATTTGATGACTTAAAGTAGAATATATTTTTAATGACAACGTAGCAATATTTATTCTTTTACTTATGAGCATTTTTTAATCTTAAAATAAAATAGAAATTTTTTTTTTTTTTTTCGTTTAGTAAATAATTTTTTAGAAGGGAGAAATTTCGGAATCTTTTATTTTAAATTTTAATGCTAAAATGTGTAGATTTTTTGATATTTTCATAGCTTGTAAAATAATTTTAAAAGCTTTTTAATAATTTGATTTTTAAATAAAATAAGAAACTTAGATATTATTTTTAAAATGAATATATAAATGGAAAATAATTTGAATTAACTTATGATGTATTTTTCTTTTCTTTCTACGGTTAAGTTTATAAAGAATAATAATTTTAAGGAACGATTTAAAAAGATCTTTTGATGATTCTAAAAACTGTAAATCCATTTAAAAATGAATTCAAAACATTTTTTTAAATATATAAATATAGGCTTTTTTGACAAGTTTTATGTTTATCACTATTAGAATTTTATGTGAAATATATAACTCTTATTAAAACTCAAACTCACGCAAAATTAAGTAAAAGAAAAAATGTCGGCTAAGACTAAAAATTTCGAATTCGGACCGATGTTAGTATTCATCTAATCGTACCACTATCAGATATCATATATCGGTCCTGCGTCACTTGCCGGTATAAATCGCATTGTGATATGTAACCACAAGGGGACCAATTACGGTAACCGGCAGTCGAAAAAGCAGATTCTTAAGTTTCAGTTGCCGATATGCTGCCGAAACTTCACCGAAACCACTGTGTCGATGCCGACACTTAACCGACACTGCCGGCTACGGCACGATCGTGTGCCAGAAGGTATGTGTTTGCTGGGAGTATAGATAGTGTTTGATAGCGTCTAGTAGTGTGAAATAATGATAACAGTTCTTTTATGAATGAATATTTCATAATATGAGGACATAAGACAAATAAGGTATCACATTTAAACATAAAACGAAAATTTGTTCTCTAGCTCACAACTGAAGCATTATCATCATCAGGTAACTATATCATAGTAGTAAGTTACACATCCTGAACGTAAAATTTTCCAAATGAAAAGTATTAAATAATAAAGCCATGAGTGGGACATACACGTCAAACATTATCTTTAAGTTCAAAATGAACAACTTCGCTGATTTACTACTGGATGTAACAGTTCCTTTTTGACTTCAATTTTTGCATAGTGCTATAAAACATGAGTTGCTAGCCTAACATATACAGTGTGCATATACCTGATCGACCTTTATTTTCGCAACCGTTGGTCCTAGATGCATACTTCAAATTACAAAAATGGTCAAAATTAGGTGCAGGGTTAAGTTAAAAATGTTTGAAGCGAAAAAACAATTTAGTGAAGAACTACTGAATCTAAATTTTCATACGGTCCCCGGTCGTATAAGTTATATTTAGTAAAATTTCCCTGTTGCACTGGCAAGTAAGGTAAAAAATGTCCCGCTATTCCACGATTAAAATTCTCCGAGTAATAGCTGTTTAAAGTTGGAGTAAATTTTTTGCTGCGTATTAGGGTCATTCACAAATTTAGTAGAAATATCATTTCGTTAGATATTTTAAAGAAATGATTGAGAATAAAATTAGCATTCCAATATAAATTTGAAATCTTTAATCATTCTGACATATTTCTGCAAAATGTACAATTTGTACTGAATATTATAAGAGGATAAAAATAACTGATTTTTTGTTAAATAAAAGGATGAGGAACAACAGCCTCAATTCTTTACAAAATGATACATATTTTAATATGCTGCTAGATTACACTGTCTTTCAAATTTTGGGTTGTGGCATGTTTTTTAGCTTTTAAAAATTGATTCTTATGTATTTTTTAGCACTGAATCCGAAAATCACCTTTATTTTAAACCATCACGTCAGGATTTTTCTCAAATCACAAATTTCAAAGTTAAAAAGCTAAAAGTTAAAATTGATCCCCCCGCCCTCCCTTCCTAACCTCATCGGGCTCCCGAGCTGTTTAGCTGTAAGAAACCCAGCATAAGCCAAGAAATCTAATAAATTATTGAATCAAATAAAATTAAACTGAATAAAATAGTCATGAAAAAATAAGACATCTATTTTATAGTATCAGATTTTTCGCTATTTTTTAACCTTGAAATTTACGATTTTCGAAAAATTTTGACATGATGGTTAAAAGTGAAGGTAAGTTTTTGATTCTTAAAATGTAATTATGAAAGTTGAAAAACACAACCATCGCAGGTTTATGTTATCTAATCTAAAACCCTTTCTTAAGCTTCTTGACGGTAATCTATCCGAATCTTTTTGTGTTATCCTCTAATATAAGTATGTGTAAGATGGTAAGATTCGAAAATCATAACAATATTGCATTGTCATCGGATTTAAGTCAATATGTAAAATTTAACTTCGATCGGACATTTGAAAGTGAGTTAAAGTTCGAGTACAAATTTTAAACTGAAAAGACGATCATTGCAAGTTAAATAAAACCTTATGAAAATAACATAATTTTAGTTAAAAGAAATCATAGACTCAAATCCTTAGAAAATAAAACATATGTTAAAATACGATTATTTTAACTAATCTGAAACTTAACCAATAAAATTAATCCTAATATTTGTACGATTTCTTTCAAAGTGCAGATACCTCTAAATAAGTTTAAGTACTTTAAACACGACCCCTGAAAGCATGGTCGAAATCATCTGTTTTGATATGCAAAAAAGTGGTATAAGTCATGCATTTCAAAGTTTCATAACTAGGTCAATTTTAATGTTAGACGAATGGGACTTTTTTTGCCTTATTTGTTAGTGTCACAGTAAATTTTTAGTAAATATCACTTATAGAACCGGGGGGCGTATAAATATTTAAATTTCGTAATTTTTTAATAAATGTTTCTCTTGACCCAAATCGCTTTAAAAATAATTCTTTACCTTATTTAAACAATTTATGTAATTGGAAGAATGCATCTAGGACCAACGGTTGCGAAAATAAATGTCGGTCAGGTTATACGAGGACACACTGTATACAGGGTGCAAAGGAGTGTTCCTTTAGCCTGAAAATACTTGCGAACGGAGAGATTTACAGCTATGCAAGTGAGGTGACGGTATAGTAAAGTGACTACGCACGATCTAATGCTAACTACAGCAGCGCCTCTAGTGGCGAAATGTGGAAGATAGCCATTGCAAATCGAAAACGGAAAGAGATAGAGAAAATTTTTCAGTTAGAAAGTTTTAGGGTATCAATGAATTAGTACGAAACGACATTTGGTTCACACGGATAAGATAAATCGTCGCCTGTATACCAAAAAATGTCCGAAATCGATGAGCGAAGATTCAACTTTGCATATTCACATTGCGTAATTGTAGCAGTGCACAATTGCAGATTGTGACGTTGTACTGTCCTGTAATGTCTTTCAAAATTCAATTTCCAATGAATTTAAAATTTTAGATTAACCGTTTCAGGGCAGAAAAATTCTGTTCGTAAACTGATAAAATAATTGACTCACACCAGAATATTCAAAGGAATTTCTTAGAAAATAAAAACTAATTCGCACTTTCGTTATAAAAGCAAAGTTTTATTAAAATACTCCTGATGCCATTTGTGAGTTTTGGAATTAAAATTAGGTGGCTAGACCGTCTAGCCACCGCCCTTGAAAGGGTTATATCTATGTCGTCGTATTGAAGAGGCTTGCAATAGATGTTCCATGCTGAGAAATGTGCATGCAGAATTACTCTCTCGAATGCAAACGTGTATCGTGAGCAATGGAACATACTGAATATTAACATTTTATCAATGTGAGACAGTTTGTCTTTTTTGTTTTTTGTGTGATGTTATCAAAGTGTATTGCGATAAGTACGTATTTATACCACAAATTGTGCCTATTTTTTCATACTTCTGGCTATTCCATTCAAACGTTTACACAAATTGGAGTGCATCGATTTCGGACATTTTTGGGTATACAGGTAAAGATTTGCCTTATCCATGTAAAGAAAATGTCGTTTCGTACTATTTAATTGAAGCTCTAAAACTTTATAATTGGAAATTTTGCTCTATTTCTTTTCGTTTTAGATTTGCAATGTCTATCTTCCAAATTTTGCCACTAGGTGCACTTGTGTCGTTTGCATTAAATTGAAAGGAGTTTGTTTACTATACTGTTATCTCACTTGCATAGCTGTAGCTGTCTCCGTTCGCGAGTATTTTCAGGTTAAAGGTGTGTTGTAGCAATCACATTTATTATTTATTTTTTAAATTGTAATGCAGCATTATTATCTCATGTTTTAAACTATTTATTTTCAACGCAAAACATCGTTCAAATCGCTTTTTTTTAATTTCCTTTTTATCGCAGTTTTGATTTCAGCTTTCCCCCCTCTTCCTATGTTCTATTTTTAGAAACAGCGTGACGTCGGCCGCGTCATATTGGGGTGTGTCTTCGCTTGGCGAATTAGAGCTTCATTCTCTCCCTCTAAAGTTTCGTTTTCATTTCCCTATTTTCATACGATTTAATCATAATACGTAAATTTAATTTAGCGAATAGATTTAAATCATTTCTGGAGGTAGTTTTGTAAACCCCTTTTATGTAGTATATATATCAATGCTGCCAGTTTTTTAACAGATTTTTAAGATTTTAAGATCGGATCAGATTTTTAAGATTTACGAAAGTATGTATTATTTTTGACAACGTGATTTGTCGTTTGAATTTCGGGCCTTGCGCCTAAATTCAAAGAGCGATGTTCTTCAATAGCTATTATCTCGATATCTAAAAGTTCATCTTCGGTCTCTGTCTTTTTAATTTAACGCATTATTACCAAGACCTTCTTTAAAAAGTGATTTTAACCAGTATTCATCTTTATCATGGAATTATTTCCAAGTTTTAATAATTCTACGCAGAACGCTCTTCGAATGTGTACAGTGACCTACTTCTCCTAATTGCCTTCCACCTCTCAAGTGAAACAACGAATAAAGAAGATTTTTTATAACTGCTGTCTCTTCAATGTGTCTACTGTTGTCATTTAAGTAAGATTATTCCTTTTATTTTTACTGCAAGTCAATCTTATCATCTTTACTATACGATCACTCTATTCTTGCCACTTATGTTTATTCTCAACATATTAACTTCGTCACATTTGGTTTCCGTGACAAAAAAGAACATTTCGGTGTTATTGATTTATTTTTACAACGCAATGCCTTAAATAATAACTTAATGACTGTACTTTTTCGCCGTATTTTTGACGATTGATGCATTCTTTTTAAAGAAGATTTTTGTTCTCAAATAGATGAACTGCTCTTTTAAATGGAATTCTGAAAATGTTTTAGCATTATAACTGCCGTTATTCTTTTTCGCAATATTTTCTGTTCTTGTTATAAAAAGAAAACGTAATATTTTTTAATCTTAGAAGAAATTTTGTTCCTGAAAATTATTCCTAACTGAATTTTCTTTTGCATAAAATTTTGCAGATTTGTTACTTTTATAGAAAAATAGTGACGTAAATTCAAATAAATTGATTTAAAATTATTATTTTTTAATATGGAATTTTAAGAAAATTATAATATTCTGTTGTTCTCAGATGGAACATTTTGCTTTTTTAACGGCTGAAGATCGATCAAACATCGTAATGAAATTTTTGTTCTCAAGTTTTATTTGCAATACTTATTCCATGATTTAAAATTTTTGAGCATAGTATAATTTAAAAAAAAATTCCTTTACTGGTTTTCATTTTGAGATATGTCTTGACAAAATTATTGTTGTTTTTAAATTATTGAAAAATGAAATATTATATTAAAAATCAAGAAATTTATTTATTTATTCTCTAATTTATTTATTCTTATGGTGCATTAAAAGATATTTATCATAGAAAATCTTTAATGAATTTTGAAATTCTGAAATGAATTCTAAAAATTGTTCTCTGATTTTAAGAACAAATTTATTTAACAAGAGGCTATGGTTTTTAATACTTATTCTTACATTGGTTTTTTAAATTTTATTTTATGGCACTAATATATTGAAGTAAAATATTTAATGAATTTGAAGATATATTATGAAAATTAAGATATTTATTGAAGCAAATTATTTTTTTTTTGCCCTTGGAATCTGATAATTATTGAAGTTTAAATTATTTTACTGAAGTTGTTCTTATCTATTACTTGCAAAGGAGCTGAAGTTCTTCATGAAATTCGTAGTTGTAATATATCCTGCATAATTTTTTGAAGTCTTCTCTGCTTTTAAATATCAATTTATAAATTTTATTCCAAAAATACCTTCAATAACTTTATATATATATATAAAAAAATATTCTTGTTGTACCACCTTCCACTTTTGTTCTCAAGATATTTCTGTCATCTAGTGCACGATTTGACTGCTAATATCGATTTTGGTGTTTGGTGAGTGCAGTGTTCTTTTACCAAGTTAAATTTCAAGAACTCTGTTTGCTTTCTACAAACTGTTCTCATCGCAACTCTCAGTGCTTCAATTTTCCAGAATTATGTAGCTTCATCAAAATTTAATGACATATTTTTTTTCTTTTTTTGCTTAAAGGAGAAATTAAAAAAATTCATTCTCCTGTACCATCCTCATAACTGAAATAGTTTGATAAAATTTATTCTACATGTTCAAATATGACAATATTTACTCATCTTTCATATTCACATTTACTTACCTGCTGAAGTTGCCTTCAAGAGTGTTGTTATTAATCCATTTTTTGAAACGCTTCTCTGGTGTATGGAAATATTGTTCTGAAAGTACTGAAAATATTATAATACATACCTGCAAAAAAAAAAAATTCTGTTCCTCATTTACAGCAACCAATAAAGATTTGTGCTCCATTTTCGGCTTTGATGTTCCTGGTGAGTTCTCAGTGATTTATGTAGTAAAATATCCATATTTTTTCTGATCTTCTCCAGTGTGTTTTTGAAGTTGGTTTTGAAGCTAAATCAGTATACATATTATTTTTTCATAAACAATAGAATTTCCCAGTCAACGTTTACTTGTGAGTGGAAAATTTTCATCCTTACGTAGGGGTAAGCGGCAAAGTTTCATCCTCGCATTGGAAGTGTTTGACTTCTACATCATACCATATTTTACAAATATTTATAAAATTTACTGTTATTTGAATTACAGAAAATGTTTAAGCTCAAGAATGTTTGTTTATTTGCTTATTTCTGAAGATTTTTATATGTCAATTATTAGTATAGTGCCTTTTCCTTATTTCATAACACAATTGCTTCAAAATTTTTAATCTGCCATATGCCTCACTTTTCCAATTTTATGCAAGAAATTATTTTAAATTGATCATGAAGATATATATATATTTTTTTTTATGAAGAAAATTTTTATTTTCACCTTTTATACGAAGAAAAGCACTAATTCTTAGTGAACATATTTACCAGCGCATCTTTTTTTTGAAGTGTTCGTCAGTGAATCTTCAACAATTTTCTAAGAATCATAATTAAAAAGTGCTTCTTCACTACCGATTTTGACTACCGATCTTGTCCTCTACTCATCATGGTGTATGTGTTTATATCATCCTTAAGTGCAGTGTTACTCCTAAATGTACCACCATGCATTGTCTTCTTTTTGCCAGCAGTGTCTACCGATTTTTCCTTCAAAGTATATTTATTCACCATATTCTGCTAAATATTCATAATTGGTGATGTGTTGTTGTGTTAACTGTGCCTTTTTTTTTTCAACAAAATAGAAGTGTTTGAATAGTTCACAGTACTATTCATATCCAACCATTTGTGGTTTATACCAAGAGCTTCTTTACATCTGTAAAATACACTATTTTTTTTTCTTTTTCTATGCTGAATTATTTGATTATCTCTTTCACAAGATTTCACAAGTCTCTTATGCGCATTGGAGTCTGCTGTATTTTTGTGTTTTGTATAAATGTGTTTACAGAGTTCCTGAATGTGTCCACTGATCAAGGTATCATGAAGGATTGTCTGTTTACTCTACAATATTTTTAAAATTTTTGCAGCTCTTTAATTTAATTTCAACTGTTGTTTAAAGTTAATTTAAAATATTTTTTTTTACAAGCATAGAAATTTAAATTTTATTAGTAAATTATTGAAGGAATTAAACTAAATATTTTTATGGTACACTTGCTTGGTAATTTAAATTTTTTTCTGATTATGACAATTTTTTTTTAACTATTATTATGATTAATGAAATTTAAGTCCTAGGTTGTCGGAATATAAGTAAAATATTCTCGACTTTCTCATTGCAATTTATTTTTATAAATATGCAGAAAATTGATTAGTAGAAATGATTTATTTATTCATTTTGAATGTTTCAATATATGAGGAAATTGATTAGTAGAAATGACTTGTTCATTTTGAATGTTTCAATATTATGAGAAAATTGATTAGTAGAAATGATTTTTCATTTCAAATGTTTCAATTTGATGATTTATTTTTCCTAGGCAGTCAGAGTATATTTAGAGAGGGTACTTCTGACTTTATGTGTTGCTTTACTTTTGCAACTTTATAAATTTTGATTCATAAGTGTACCTTATTTTTTTATCTTATTGAATTCAAATTTTTTTTGTGGTCTCTTTTGGCTATTAATTTTAAAATGTTATATAGGATAATATTTTAATTGTAGAGATCATTTCGCACAGGAAGGTGCCTTTCTTTGCCTGTCATTGCAATGGGGCTTGATATTAATATTGTATACTATCATGTTATGTATACTATTGAAATTTGAATGTACTACTTGATGTATATTCTTTTTCTTTCTCTTTAGGTCACTGTACATGTACGTCCCCTAAATGTGCACATGCACTTAAAATTTTTATTATGACTTTTAAATTTTAACTTAAATTTTATTCTACATTCTTTTGCTCATTGGCTTTTAAAATTTTGTTTTCCCTTTGTTGAAAAAGCTCTTTCAAGATTTACCTTTTTCACCTTTTGGTCATCCAAAATTTTGTTCGGCAAATGGGGGTAATGTGATGTAGCAATCACATTTATTATTTATTTTTTAAATTGTGATGCAGCATTATTATCTCATGTTTTAAACTATTTATTTTCAACGCAAAACATCGTTCAAATCGCTTTTTTTATTTCCTTTTTACCGCAGTTTTAATTTCAGCTTTTCCCCCTCTTCCTATGTTCTATTTTTAGAAACAGCGTGACGTCGGCCGCGTCATATTGGGGTGTGTCTTCGCTTGGAAAATTAGAGCTTCATTCTCTCCCTCTAAAGTTTCGTTTTCATTTCCCTATTTTCATACGATTTAATCATAATACGTAAATTTAATTTAGCGAATAGATTTAAATCATTTCTGGAGGTAGTTTTGTAAACCCCTTTTATGTAGTATATATATCAATGCAGCCAGTTTTTTAACAGATTTTTAAGATTTTAAGATCGGATCAGATTTTTAAGATTTACGAAAGTATGTATTATTTTTGACAACGTGATTTGTCGTTTGGATTTCGGGCCTTGCGCCTAAATTCAAAGAGCGATGTTCTTCAATAGCTATTATCTCGATATCTAAAAGTTTATCTTCGGTCTCTGTCTTTTTAATTTAACGCATTATTACCAAGACCTTCTTTAAAAAGTGATTTTAACCAGTATTCATCTTTATCATGGAATTACTTCCAAGTTTTAATAATTCTACGCAGAACGCTCTTCGAATGTGTACAGTGACCTACTTCTCCTAATTGCCTTCCACCTCTCAAGTAAAACAACGAATAAAGAAGATTTTTTATAACTGCTGTCTCTTCAATGTGTCTACTGTTGTCATTTAAGTAAGATTATTCCTTTTATTTTTACTGCAAGTCAATCTTATCATCTTTACTATACGATCACTCTATTCTCGCCACTTATGTTTTTTCTCAACATATTAACTTCGTCACAAAAGGGACTTTCCTTTGTACCCTATATAATGCGTTAAAAATCAGTATGCACCAACTTAGCAAGTTGTGGTTCTCAAAATGTGTACATATTTTTGTGAAACTTGTTTAGAGCAGTTTGTTTTCGTTCTGTCAACGCCAGAGGAGACCAAAAATCATCAGCAAGCAAATATTTATTAAATTGGCAGTGCCAAAGAAGATCAGGCCACTTTATCGACTCTTGCACTCACAATGCGATATACAAGTTACCTTGGACCATCCATTAAACTAGCTCTAGCAATTGAAATGTTTTGAACTATTCATTTTAAAGGCAATGGATGGTATGTCACAGAATGCTTAATCCTTCCAACTTATTTTTCAGAAAAATGTAGGATGGTCCATTCTGGCTCTTATCGAAACATATGGGGCATTCTCACAATCTTTTGACTTTTGAGAAAAAAAATTCTGACAAAATTAAACTTGCTAAAATAACATTTTAATCTGATAGACGAATGCCTTAATGATTCAAAATAAAGAAAAAATGGTCAGCAGCGAATTTTTTTTATTTAACTGAAGTTTAAGTTAAACTTGCGAGTTTAATTTTCCTTATCATTTTACCACTGTAACTTTCCATTTTCTTCTAAATTTTTACTTATAATGAATTTGCATAATACCTGTCGCGGACAGCTCCCTTTGTATCCCTTTGCAGTGACAGTGACACCTGAATTCAACTAAAAACTTTTACGTCTAAGTGAACTGAACGGAACTGAAAAAACTTTAGAATAATGTTTTGTTTTTGTGAACGGAGTTGCGTCACCGTTATGATTCGATTAAAAGTTAAAGCATTTAAATGTTAAGTAATATAATCCTGTAAATATTTTGTAATATATTTCTATATAAGTATTGAAGATTAACGAGTAATGTATTCTTTTAGTCGAGTGAGTTATTAAGTCAAATCGAAATTCAGCAGTCCGAACTTTAGAAGCAAGCGGGAGCTTACCTGACAGAAAGGGTAATTTGAAGATTTATGACATTCTTTTTCTAATTTGAAAGCTTGTTTATCATATTTTTATGGCGATCGGAACAGCGACGCGACGATTTGATTTGATCTTAATTGAATGAAAAGTTATTTATAGACGAAAATTTCGAAGATTTAGATCTTCTGAAAAGAATATTGTTGATAGTTTGTTTTGATCTTGAATATAATGAAGAACTGAGCATAAAAATAAATAAAAGTCTTGAATGCTTAATTCTTTTGAAGATGATATATTAATAATATTGATTGATAACGTATTTTGAGAACGGAATTATTTTGAAAGTTATTGAATATATATTGAAAGTTATATTATTGTTCTTATATCAAGTTGCTATAAAATTAATTATATTTAAAATTACGGATTAAATATGTCTGATATTGAAAAAACAAAGAAGAAACGTGCTGTTTCTAGAACGGCGACTACGAAATTAATTAATACTTGTGAGCAGTACCTTGCAGAATCAGTACAGAAGTTCCTGTTCTTACGGAACATATTGATCAGTGAAACGCAAAGTATATAATAATTTAACAACTTTAGATGAGCAGATCCAAAACTTAATGGATGATGACGGCGAATTAGAAACTGAATTTGAAACTACCGAAGGTTATTCTGAAAAAATAATTTCTATGAATTCGAAACTAACGTATGCTTTAAAAATAAAAGTTGAACCTGAACGTTCTATTAAGAAAACAAATTCGGTTAATGAAAGTATTTCAACAGAGAATTTGACTTCTTGCTGTCATTCTAAAGTAAAATTACCGAAATTGAGCAGTAATAAATTTAATGGAGATCCTGCTTATTGGTTATATTTTTGAAACCAATATGACAATGTGATGCATCAAAATGAGAGCTTAACTGACATTGATAAATTTAATTATTTGCATTCCTTCCTTACTGGAGCTGCGTCTGGTGCAATTACTGGGTTTTCTCTATCGTGTGAAAATTATATAGCAGCAATTGAGCTCAAAAAGCGTTTTGATCGTAAAGACCTGATTATAAATGCTCATATGGGAAAATTATTGAATTTAGAAACAGTTAAAAATGTAAATAAGACTTTTGCATCGTGAAAGCTGTATGATAATATTGAGACTCAAATAAGAAGTTTAAATTTACTTGAAGTAACTTCCGGAACGTATGGTACGTTACTAACGACAATTTTGCTTAACTTAATTCCCAATGAGTTAAATTTGGAATTTCAACGTAAACGGAAAACTCAGGATAATCTTTTTGAGGTCAACGAACTGATTGAATTTCTACGAGCAGAAATAAAATGCAGAGTAACTGCGATTCAAATACAAGATAGGGTTAATGTTCAAAATCGACCGCAAATGCAGAGGGAGAGAAAAATAAATAAGTTTACAGTTCCTACTGCTGCTTCTTTGAAGGTTTCGATTAATCATTTTATTTTTTGCGGAGATTCCGCTGAATCAGTTAAGCACAATTCTGCAGCTTGTTCTAAGTCCATAGCAGAAAGACGAGCATGTTTGAGAAAAAACGGAATGTGTTATCTCTGTATGAAAAAAGAAAATCATTTAGAAAAAGTTTGCTTTTCAAAAATAAGATGCGATCATTGCAGTGGAAAACATAATTCTTTAATTTGTGAAAAGAGTAATAAAGTAGATGAGAAAAAACAACTTGACGATAGAAATGTCACTTTAACAAATAAAACATACACACAGAAAGTTTTGCTACAAACTTTAATTGTAAAAATCTGCGGAAATAGTGAAGATAAGTTTGTCAGGTGCTTAATTGATACTGGGTCACAAAAGTTATACATTTCGAAGTTTATTGCTGAAATGATGCAATACAAAAGTATAAGTGAGAGCAATTTGATCAAACTAAAATTTGTTCTGATGTAGCACAAATAGAAATAAAACCCCTGTTACATGAGCTTAAAGAACATAGAATATATTTGAATGACACTAGCCACATGAAGGAAGAATTGTTGTTTGAATCATCCCCAACTGAAATTCATATTCTTATTGGAGCGGATATTGCAGGAAAATTACTTACCGGTAAGATAAGAAAATTAAAATGTGGCTTAGTATGTGTCGAAACTTACTTAGGCTGGACAGTTATGGGGAAAGTTCCTTTGGAAACAGAAAATAAAACTGACAACTCATTTACTTTTTCGATGCACGTATCAGATTATAAAATTGCTGAATTGTGGAATCTTGATACTCTCGGAATTTTAGATCCATCTAAAAATGAAACTAAAAAAGAGTTGAAAGAACAAACACTGCAACATTTCCTTTCAACGGTTAAAAGGGATAACGAAGGCAGATTTGAAGTCTGTTTACCTTGGATAGAGGGCCATCCCCCACTCCTAATAATCTAGAGGTCGCTGAGAGAAGATTAAAAAATACAGTAAAAAATTTAAAAGACAAGGGTTTCTTAGAAGATTACGAAGCGGTTTTCAAATCTTGGGAGGAAGAAAAAATTATAGAAATTGTACCTGAAAATGAATATGATAATTACTGCCATTACTTACCCCATCGCGCCGCTATTCGAATGAATTCCAAAACAACAAAAATAAGACCAGAATTTGATGGGTCATCGAAAATTAATGGGTTTCCGTCAATAAATGAATGTGTAGAAAAGAGGTTTAATTTGCTAGAAACTATTCCTGCAATTATCAACAGATTTCGTGAAAAATGCACCGTTGTAAGTTCTGATATCGAAAAGGCTTTTCTTCAAATAGGACTTAATCCGAAAGATAGAGATTTTTTGAGATTCTTATGGTGGGAACAAGGTAATCCGGAACATTTTAAGATGTATAGACATAGGAGAGTCGTTTTCGGAATTTCCAGTAGTCCCTTCTTATTGAGTGCTACTTTAACTAAGTTAATAAATGACGTACCTGAAAATCTTAGATCAACGGCGGAAAAAAATTTCTGAAGCTTGGTATATTGACAATTTAATTACAAGTGTAAATAATGACGAAGAACGGCGAAAACTTAAAAGTGATTCTGTTGAAAATTTAGCGAATGCTAAATTTAAATTGCAATATTGGGCTTATAATTAGCCAATGAAGAACGAAATTGCAGGTAATGACACTTTTTCGGAAATTACAGTGTCCGAAAATTCAAATAAAAGGAAAACGGTTCCCATTCATGGCCTCATTATGGATTTAGAAGAGGATACATTAAGTTGCGATATTAGAGGGATAAACGAATCCGATAATCAATGCATTTCAAAAAGAGTGATCTTATCAGAAGCACACAAAATTTATGATCCAATAGGTTTTACATGTGGTGTGGCACTGACTCCGAAACTCTTACTACAAAAGTGTTGGGAGCTAAAGGTTACATGGGATGAAGCTCTTCCCGAAGATGTGCGTAAAAAATTTCTTAAATGGAAAGATGATTTGTGTCATTTGGCAGAGTTGAAAATTCCCCGGTATATGATGATTAATCCTAATTCAAATACAGATTTGTCTTATCATGTATTCTGTGATGCCTCCCAAAAGGCATATGCCACATGCATTTATTTACGATGTAAACGCAAAGCTGAAGTACCGTGCCAACTTGTAGATGCTCGTGCAAGAGTAGCCCCCTGAAAACCTACAACAATTTGCAGACTTGAATTGTTAGCTTGCGCTACTGGAGTGAGACTAATGGAAACGGTTAAGGAAGATTTAAAATTGGAATATATTCCTATATTCTACTGGACAGTTTCG
Source organism: Maratus speciosus (assembly GCA_963932465.1). Classification (NCBI taxonomy): domain Eukaryota; kingdom Metazoa; phylum Arthropoda; class Arachnida; order Araneae; family Salticidae; genus Maratus; species Maratus speciosus. Next base: position 519,953,084 of record OZ010795.1, on the reverse strand, counting down.
ATGAATACATTGTATTGGATTAAGAATACAGGAAATTGGGGTGTTTTCGTGATGAATAGGGTCAAAGAAATTAGGGCACATAGTAATCCGGAAAACTGGAAGTTTGTTCCTGGGAATTTAAATCCCGCTGATATTATTTCAAGAGGATGTTCCGTAGAAACACTTAAAATTACGAAATGGCATGACTGTCTAACGTGGCTGAAACTTGAGCCAGACTTTTGGCCAGCCTTTGATATAACTCCGAAAAAGGATGAGTTTGACAAAGAAAAGAAGAAGACAGTTATATCTTCTTTGATTTCTCTAGATGAAGAATTTCCATATTTTTCTCGAGTTTCACAGTTCAAGAAGATAATTAGAATCACTGCTTGGATGAAGAGATTTATTGACAACTGTAAAACTAACAAAAAGGAACGAGCATTTGGGAATTTAAAAATCGAAGAAATTAAAAGAGCTGAAGTCACTGTATGGAAAATTGTGCAGAAAGGTTGTTTCAAATCAGAGAAGGATGAACGCTTACGTCATTTAAAACCCTTCATTGATCCATACGGACTTATAAGACTTAAATCCAGAATAATTATGAGAGAAGACTCGGAGGATTTCAGAATACCTATAATTTTGCCATCTGGCCACCCAGTTTTTACGAAACGAATAATTGAGAAACAGAATCAATCACTACATTGTGGTGTTCAAACATTAATGGCAGTCTTCAGAGAGAAATATTTGATCTTAAAAAGTCGTAAAACGATCCGGAAAGCTCTGAAGAATTGTGTAAGATGTAAGAAGTTTGATGCAAAACCCCACGATGTTGAAATATCACCATTGCCGGAAGATAGGATTAAAGACTGTTCTGTATTTCAAGTCATAGGTGTCGATCTGGCTGGACCTTTGTTTTTGAAGAATGGGTCAAAATCTTGGATTGTCTTATTCACCTGCGCCGTATATTGAGCTATTCACCTCAAACTTGTCACTTCATTATCCACTGACAGTTTCTTGCTTGCATTTCGACGATTCATATCACGACGTGGAAGACCTCAGATTGTCTATACAGACAATGGTAGTAATTTCGTTGGTTCAAATTGTTTATTAAAGAAAATAGACTGGGAAAGAGTGATTAAGGAACATACAGTAGAACGAATTATATGGAAATTTATTCCGTCTGCATTTCCTTGATGGGGAGGATTCTGGGAACGTATGATAGGATTGATGAAGAATATTCTCAGAAAGGTGTTAGGAAATGCATCATTGAAATATGAAGAAATTAATACTATTCTTTGCGATTGTGAAAATGTTGTAAACCCCAGACCGTTAACATACATATCTGAAGATCTTGAATTAGAACCCCTAACCCCAATCATGTTTCTTCGTGAAATTAAAGAAGGTAGTGATCCTGATCTGGACAATATAGATGCAAGTTATCTTCAAAGAAGATATGAATATCGGATGAAAATTCGTGAAGATTTGAGAAAACGTTTCCAACTAGAATATTTGGGACAGCTGAAAAATTATCGTAAAAAGTCAAACAGGTATCCAGAACTCTCAGTTGGAGATATTGTTATAATTAATACAAAAGAAAACAGAATGAATTGGCCTCTAGGATAAGTCATCCAGTTGTTTCCAGGTAAAGACGGTAGAGTACGATTGGCAAAGTTACGAATTAAGTTTAGTGAGTTGCTTCGACCAGTACAAAGGTTGTATCCGATGGAAGCAAATTTTCAGCAAATGACTTTTCTCCGAAAACCATCGAGTCTGCTCACATTAAAGATTATCCTGGTTCTGTTAAAAGGGATTCTTCTAGAATGTCTAAATTTGGACGGGTGATACGAAACCCAAATCGTTTAGACCTCCTGAACATGTCCTTAACTGGTTGAGTTTTAACATGGCAAAACTCAACGGGAGGTGTATGTCGCGGACAGCTCCCTATGTATCCCTTTGCAGTGACAGTGACACCTGAATTTAACTAAAAAATTTACGTCTAAGTGAACAGAACGGAACTGAAAAAACTTTAGAATAATGTTTTGTTTTTGTGAACGGAGTTGCGTCTCCGTTATGATTCGATTAAAAGTTAAAGCATTTAAATGTTAAGTAATATAATCCTGTAAATATTTTGTATTATATTTGTATATAAGTACTGAAGATTAACGAGTAATGTATTCTTTTAGTCGAGTGAGTTATTAAGTAGAATTAAGTCAAATCGAAATTCGGCAGTACGAACTTTAGAAGCAAGCGGGAGCTTACCTGACAGAAAGGGTAAGTTGAAGATTTATGACATTCTTTTTCTAATTTGAAAGCTTGTTCATCAAAGTACCCACAGGACATTCAAATAAGAAATAATAACAATGTAGTACTTTTAATACGGAATTTTTGCATAACATTGTCTTAAAAAGGTGTTAAAGAAAGGACGGTAAGATAAAAAAAAGGGGATGGTATTGGAAAAAAGGGGCGAAATGGTAAAAAAAAGGGACGGTAAGGAAATTACCACCTATTTTTAGGAAAATCATGTTAAGACTAAGTGATAGCCACAATGTTCATTGATTCTTAGAAACAGTTGTTAACATTGGATTAAATTAATTTTTTTTAATTTACCCCGAAATGAGCAGGAATAAACCTTGGGGACGGTGAGATTACTAATAAAGCTACGATGCTTGAAAATGCTGATTTAAATTCTACAGTAAATTTACTGCCAAAGAATTTTAGACATTATTTTTCTAGCATACTTCTGCATGAGAAAAAACTTGAAAAAAATTCTGTCGCTGCATCTGAAATAACTTTCTGTATAATTTTAAAAGAGGGATGGTGAGGAATCTAAAACCCAGGGACAGAGTTTAAAAAATAATAACAACCCTAAAAACGTGTGCAGGTTAAGGTTTAGCTACATATTTATATAAAACAATAGTTCCAGTTTCAGAAAAAAATTACATCGAATTATTTTTATTGAAACAATTTTATGTAGACAGCTCCAAACTTAAAAATCAACATCAGGGACACCGGACGGTATAGGAGTTTTCCAGATGTTTGGACCCCCAACATCGCCCAAAACTTATTTATCGCGTTTATATTGTGGTGCAATCATGCAATGGGATGCTCCCCAGTATATGAAATTAAAAAAAAACCACAAAGTGTATTAAAATAAAAATTATTATTCAGGGACATGAAAGTCAAAAGACTGTGAGAAAGCCCCATATATAAGTGTGATACTGGGTCAAAATAAGAAAATTATAGTACATTAAAAATTCCGAAAGGAGGTTTAACGTAATTTTTTTTAGAATTTAAAATGAACTCTTAAAACATTTAAACCTTAACCTGTTATGAAATAGCTTTCACTAAATGTATTTGAGATATATATATAGATAGATAATTATATAGATAAATAGAGTGGTGGCCAAAATTGTGGACATTTTTGAATTTTTTTATGTTTTCTAACGTTATATAATTATGAAAAATGTTACGTTTCACAAAATGCAAAATCTTATATATCATTGTAAATAGAATTTAATACTGATTTAAATACAGAAACCAAAATTCAAATATTTGCAATACAAAAAAAATTATACTTACTCTAATCTAAAAAACAAGGTCAGTTATGAAGTGGATTGTATTTTCTAATTTTTCCTGGCCAGTCAATGTTCTTGTTCAGGGAAGGAATTAAATGTTAGTAACTGCCAGCATAATCTGACATCATGCTTAAATTTGGAACAAGTCATTATTGTACCTTGTTCTGTTGAAGGAAGACTGTTTCTTATGAAATCAAAGTACAAGTAGGAATTTTTGTTAAACTTTTTAATATGCTAGCAGGAATTGTTGTAAGTATTTTCAATATTTAGTCAAGAAGCACAGACATCAAATAAAATAGTAGACTGGACACCTCGAATGAGAACAAGCATTATTGTGTTACAAGAATGTGGTCTTTACTATGATGAAATAGCAGGACGGGTGGGTTGTTCTGTGCCTACATCGGGAGTCCGAAAGTTTTGTTTACGATATCACGAGGTGGCCGCCCCTCCGGGTGGTCCAAATCCGACCCTTTTGGTGGGAGAGGAGACTCGGAGCCCGGCCCAGTTCGTAGTACACGAATGCGAGGGAGCCGGATAGGAACGAACCACATCCTCCCCGAGTGGCTCATGGTCGACAAGCATTAAGTCCGGCGGCCACTGGTAACTGACATTGTGCAGGGGGGTCAGGCTTTCGGGTCCGATGAAAAGGCGTCATAACGACGCTCCATAGTCCTATCCCAGATCCGGTCTTCGACCGTGTGGTGACGCTGGGCAACGGATAGCTAATGTGGTAGAACACTATCCACCTGTTGACTGAGAGAGAGTCTGAGAGGAGAGAGCGAGCCCTGTAGAACAGGGACTTGATGCTCTCTAGTGTCGACGTGACTCGCGGGATCGTCATGCAGGATCTCCCAGAGCCACCGTGGGTGAGGTGGCCTTCGGGTCGTCATGATCGTGGGCCACAAGGGCCTACCTGGGGCAGGACCGGGAGGTGGTACCCCCGCTTACGATATCAGGAGACAAATTCAATAAAAACAAAGCAGGAAGATTACGAAAAGGGTGCATCACATCTATTGATGACAGAAGAATAAAAGGCCTATGTCTACAAGATATAAGAATATTATCAGAGACTATTAGAAGTGTACTGAATGATATTGGTGTTTCTCTCAGTTCAAGAACAATCAGGAGAAGATTATCATATGTTGGACTAAAGGGTAGAATTACATTAAAAAAATCTTTATCTCAATTTACAGCACTGCAAAAAATAACTAAATTGAGCAAAGGAACACACTAATTGGACAGATGATCAGTGGTCGCAAGTTATATGGAGTGATGAAACTAAACTATTGTTACTCGGTAGTGATGGGCGAAAATATGTAAGATGTAGAATAGGAGAAGAGCTACATCCTGACTGTATTCTGGCAACTATGACGAAGCCTGTTAGTGTTATGATTTGGTCATGCATGTCAGCATACGGTATTGGACACCTTCATTTAATTGATGAGACGCTGAATGCAAGAAAATACATTGACACTATTTTAGAACCAAAACTTATACCTTCCATCAACGATCTTTTTCCCAACAACGCTTCATTTATTTTTCAGCGGAATTCTGCTTCTTGCCACACAGCAAAAATATGGAAAGAGTGGTTTAGTACAAAGAGCATTGAATTGTTGTCACGGCCAGCAAACTGTCCTGACATAAATCCTATTGTAAACTTGTGGCACCGTTTGAAAACTACTGTACGAATGAAGCGCCCATCAAATAAAAAGGAACTAATTGAGGCTATAATTGGTTTCTGGCATCATTTATAACGAAGGAATAGCTTGAAACTCTCGTCAGCTCAATGATATATCGATGTGAAGCTGTAATAACAAATAAAGTCTACCTTACTAAGTATTGATAACTCACTGCAATCATGAGTATCTAATGTATCTCAATAATTATTGCCGCTTAATTTTTTTTTTTACTGCAAATATTAGGATTTTGTTTTTTGTATTGAAATCAGTATTGAATTCTCTTTAAAATCGCATATAAGAGTTTGCATTTTGTTAAACGTAACATTTTCTATAAACACACAAATTTGGAAAACACAAAAATTTCCAATAGTGTCCACAATTTTGACCACCACTGTAGATAGTAAGATATATGTTACCGGAAAGACCGAAATTGGAGAATTTTGACTTTCACCGGTGAATGTCAACAGATACCAAAAACGTCGGTGAAATACCGAATATTTGATTATATTCTTGTACATTAGCACCATCACCGGTGAATGTCGACAAACACAGATATGCAGGTCGAAAAGAGAAGCTGTGTTTAACAGAGAGGCTACAGTCTGTCACCAAATTCTTTGTTCCACTGCGAATCATCAGCTTTGTCTGTTTTATGCAAGGTTTGATGGTACGCACAACATTTTCTTAACTTTTATTTTTTTATTCAATATCCTAATTTATATGGAATGGATATTAGAGTGAGTCGTGACCTTTTTTTTTTTTTTTTTTTTTGTTTTTTGTTTTTTGTTTTTTGAAAAATTAAATATATTAATTAAGTGTAAACGAGAAAACAATTGTTTTTTTTTTTTTTGTTTTTTTTTTCAAGAACAGTACTCTAAAATACTTTCTGAAGTGTTTTTCGTTAAAACTAAGCGCAGCACGCAATATTCAAAAGACTTACTCGGTTCGGATTTCCCATTTATTTTCCTGGTATTAAATATTGAATATTCTGAAGTACTTATGATATGGAGAATTTATGATATACGCTATTCATGGAATCATGAAATTGTTATTTGAATCATTCGGGGTGAAGTATCCCATTAACCCTTTCAAGTGCAAATAATAGTGATTCCGTAATGTTGATTTCACACCCGAATATATAAAAAAAAAATAAATAAGGAAAAGCTATTTTACAACTTCTTTCCACCAAAGTTATAAAATAAATATATAATTACATGGTGCCAATCTTGATTAAAATTAGGTGGGATATAATATATTCCACCGCACCTCAAGCAGTTAATAGAACACGTCTTTTCATTTAGTATTATTTTGCCTTAACCATTAGTTTTGTTATTATATCCATGTAGTAATAATAGCATTCTAATTCTAATGATATTATACATGTGAAAGTGTAAAAAGGTATGGCTGAAGTCAACATTAAAATAGATGATTAAATGCCTTTGAATTCATTATCCATTAGATTCATTTTTTTCCCAATGTGCAAAATTTTCGCTTAAGTTAATAAAATTTATATATTTTATTTGTTTCCATGAGATAAAATAAAACTTATAAAAATAAAACCTATTTTTTGTCAAATGTTTCAACTTACAGTTTGCACATAGTTGTGCAGTGCTTTCAAAAAATAATTTGCAATTTCACTATTAATATTTCCAACATAGAGTAAATATTTTTACAATATTGACGTTTTGTTAGAGATTATTACAATGTACAGAAACATTTATGCAGCATTCACGTTTCACTACTAATATTTCCAAAATAAAGCTAAAATTTTATCAATATTGGTATTTCAGTTCAAAAGTTAGCAATTAGTATTGAAAACTAAGTGTACTTTTATATAAAAAAAAATACGTGAATTTTTTAATATCAATTTTCGCTTTGTTTAATGGTAGACTTTCATCGAATAAATACAATCGAAATTGCCATTTAAAAAAAAATGTGGTAGATATTTTTAATACAGAATTTCCGCTAAATTGCCAACTCTGTTAGCGATGACTAAAAATATTGGCCAATATACCTAAAACAGCTTTTAGGGTAATTACTTTTCTAGATTTTTATAATAGTTATTAATAAATAGTAATCTTCGCCTTATTTATTACCAGAATTCTTATGGCAAACATGCTATTAGGAGGAAACAGTAATTATAAAAGAAAAAAAAAAAAAAAAAAAAAAAAAAAAAAAAAAAAAAACAGAAATACAATCACTCCTTTAAATATGTAAAATTTTAAACTTAAGTTAAAATTTTATACATTGTAAAAAAGAGAATTAAATGGATAATGGATACATTAGTAGAATTAGGATTCTATCATTATTACATGCAGATAATAACAAAACTACTTTTTAAGGCAAAATGATACTCAGTGGAAAAACATGATCACTTAACCCCTTGAGGGGTGGTGGTATTTCTATAAAACCAATTAATTTTAATTCGCTAATGCTACAATGACACCAGAATTTTGGTAAAATTTTTATCGGTTTATTATATATGCGAAATATAGCTATTTCTTATTTACATATAAATTTGTTTTCAAATTGCGGTGTCAATGATTAATTTCAACACTTTGGCAATGAAATTGCTTTGCCCTGAAAGGGTTCAGAAGAGTCTCAAGTCTCTTAAAATTGGAAAAAATGAAGAAATAAAAGACCATTTTCAACATTTAATATCTTAAAATGGATTTGATTTTAAGACAAATTTTTTATTGAGATGAAAGATGCAGAAAATCGACATAGCAGATTACGCGCACGATTACAAAATAAATTTGGCAACTAGAGCGAAAATTTTCGTGCCTACTTATACTTCTGATTATAATAATTGCCGTGAACCTAAATAAATTAGAATTTAAAGCATTTTTATATTTTTAATGCAAAGTTGTATTTAACTAATGCAAAATCAAAAAATTTCAATAGTATAATCACCTAAAAAATACATTTTTCTAACAATAAAAAGGGAATTTTAGGTTAGGTTTATACAGACTAATATGAAACATATGTTTTGAAAATGTCATGAAACAAATCAGGAGTTTTTGAGTTATCGTGAGCATTATGCCACAAGCCGAATTTGGAAAAAAATGACTTCAAAGTTTTGGAAACGTCGCTTCAGCTATTAAGCGGGTATCATTCTAAAAGCCTTAACTTCTGTTCTAAAAGGAATTTCAAGGAAAACATTATGTCAAAATATTCAGAAAAAATACGAGTTTAACATATAAAAAAATTAAAATTTCGAAAATTTTAAAGCTTTAAGAATCTTCAGACCCCTTAATAGAACGTTAGGCCCCGATTGGATTAACCGTTGGGGTGCGGAAAGAGTCTTGTGGATATATGCCAAAAATACGAATGTGATTGGGTTTATATATAATAAACTAGTCGGATGTACCAATCCCAAAACTTTCTTCTATCTCATGCATGTTAATACTTCAAAATTCGCTATCACACTGCCAAAATTAAATGGCAATCTATGCATCTCATGAGGATTCTAACGATATGAAATTCCGTGCATTAGTTCTTGAGATATGACTATCGCTGAAATCGTCTAAATTCAGCAAAATGCTGCCTAGCAGCGCCACCTATTGGGTGATTTATACCAAATCCTAATCAGCAACAATTTATGTCAACGTCTGACTGAATCTGAAGTTTGGAGAAAATCCGTACATTAGTTTTTGAGATGGAGCAATAGCGAAAATCGTGAAAATTTCTGCATAGCAGCGCCACCTATTGGGTGATTAACACCAAAACCTAATTAACAACAACTTGTGTCAACATACAACTAAATCTGAAGTTAGATGAAAATTGGTCCATTAGTTCTATTGATAGAGCTATTGAGGCAATCGTGGAAAAGGCAGCAGAGAAGCGCCACCTGTTGGGCGATTTACACCAACACCTAATCAGTAGCAAGACATATCAAGGACTAACTTAATCTGAAGTTTGATGAAAATCCGTGCGTTAGTTCTTAAGATAGAGCTATTGGGGAAATCGTGTAAATCCTGCAAAATTCATCATAACAGCGCCACCTGTTGGGCGATTTACACCAAAACGTAATCATCATCAATTCATATCAAGGACTAACTAAATCTGAAGTTTGATCAAAATCCGTGCATTAGTTCTTGAGATAGAGCTATTGCGAAAATCGTAAAAAATGCAGCATTGCAGCGCCACCTGTTGAGCGATTTACACCAAAAACTAATCAGCATCAATTTGTATTAGGCACTAACTGAATATCAATTTTTATTAAATTCCGTAATAATTCTTGAGATAGAGTGCCCACAAAATTTGTGTCACATACACACAGACAGACAGACAGACAGACAGACAGACTCACAGAGTCACAGACAGACATTTTGTAAAAACATGTTTTTTGGAATCTCTGACCCCTAAAACGTGTAAATCCGTCGAAAACTGGAATTCGAAAATTTTCATGAATCCAATACTTTCTTCTTGTAAAGATAGAAGAAAGTAAAAATTATTTGTAAGCCGACGATATATACAGAAATCGCGCGCTTCGCTACTGCAACCAACTTAAACGCATACCACACTGAGACAACAAATAGGAGCACTATCACCCTCTCCGCAATTTTAGCATAAAACAAAATGAGCGCAATCGCGCTTCCCGTATTGTGGCACATAACAAGAGTAGCGCTGTCACGCTTCCTGAAATTTTGGCACATAATAAGAGGAGCGCTATCGAGCTGCTCCGCACTCAACGGTTAAATAATAATTATAAGCTTGTGTGAGATAGCAATCTCCTGTATATGTGTTTCAGAATATTCAAAATCTCATACCAGAAAAATATACGGATATACCAGTGTCGAATCCGAACTAAGTAGGTATTGTGAATGTGCATGCAGCACACCTTTGGATTGGGCCCCCACCAGTGGTCGAGAGATTCTGATCTCGAAGCTGGTAGACGGGAGTTGCTGGGCTCGATCTCAATCGCGCCCGTCGGCCTAATCGTTCGGAGTGGTTTTTCTTCGAACCTTGGTTTTCCAAGCGTAAATACGGGTTAGGTTCCCTTAGAAAGACACTCACGGAGGGCACCCCCCCCCCTTTGGGCCTATATCCCTCGTGCTGATAATTCGCCGTCATAAACACAACCAACCACAAATAACCTTTGGGTTGCAGACGATTAAAGTGCTTTTATGATTTAAAAATTAATGATCGAGCCTGAAACACGGAGAAATAAATGCAAATTTCCGCCATATTCAACATTCACCATTAGTGCATGGTGAATGTCGATATTTGCCGGTGTAAGTCAGAAATAAGGATATTTAACAAATATTTCGAACATACACCAATCAACTATGTGAATGTTGGCATTCACCGGTGAAAGTCGACATTCTCCAGATTTCGGTCATTCACGGTAACATATATACATATATACATATACGAGACTCAGGATAATTGTACATTTTTTTATTAACATGATCGTAATTTTTTTACATAGAATATCTACTCTCCTTGCTACGAAAAAATAGCTTATTATATATTTTCCATCTTTTTAAAACGTAAAAAATATGAAACGACACTAGAATATTTATAAAAAATCGTTTCCCGTAACTCTGTAAACAGAGTCACTTATATAATGTAAAAATTAGAGTATACATGCACGGACACGTATTTACAGTAAATGATGACGGACAGTTAATTTTCAAGCTCGTAACGCGTCCTTTGCATTGTTTTGATTTTATGGTGATTTTTACAAAGTATTATAATTTTAATTGAGAGTTATCGCCAGTTTTCAGTACTCTTTCTACTTTAAAGGCTTATCTCATTATATTATGTGCTAGGAAATTCCAGAACAAAATTAAAAATAAAAATATTTGACTAACTGAAAATGGAAAAAAAAATAACACATTACTACAAAGGGCATCAAATATGAAAAAGAACTGAATGAATTATAAGAAAATTGTTCAGAATCAATTTTGTTTCCCGAAATGCCCTATTTTATTTTCCATTTAAAATTCATAGTTCGTCGAATATACGCATTTACAGAATATATTCTTCGTAGATTTTTTTTTTTCACGAAAAGCCAAAGATTAAACGCATCTTTAAAAATTGAACAATGAAATGTAAATTCTGAAAATAAAATCCCACGTTTTATCAAGATACAATATACCTTTAGAAACTTTAAATTTATATTTTACGCATAACAAATGATGTAGAATATAACACTTTGAATATTTTAAGGCAAGAATGAGTTTGGTACGAGTAAATATTTATTTTTAAAATATTCCAAGTTTAGAATCACACTCCAATATTTTATTCTTATATATTTATTGATACAAAGTATTGATACAAAGTATTGATACATACTAATATCAGTAAATTTGTTAAAGTAAGTGTAACTGAAAAAAAAATTTTTTTTTAGAAACAAATTACAAAATATCTTTTTATTACAGAAATTTACAACAAAAGATTAAACTAAACAAAAACGTGGAGGGGATAAACTTTAAAAATTAGTCGTGCACTACTTTTTTGCATGTATGTTATAAGAAAAATGCTTTATTGACAGATTTCATTTACACACTTGCCTGCAAATAATAGTATTTTAACACTTTAACCCCTTAATTCTCGCTCTAGCGATATTCATGGGTTATGTCTTTTATTCAGATTTTTTTATTCCCCCCAGTTTTATAAAATAGTGTAAATGGCTTTATTATGGTATAATTTTAACTGTTATTAAATAAGGTGAATATTTCTTTTAAAAATGCGTGCCATTAAGCAATTTGAATTTTTAAACCAAAATGTAATGCGACCGTTCAAGGGTTAAATGCTTTTAAAGTACTTTATAGGTAAGTTTTAACATTCCACACTCTTCATGTAAAGTTTTGTTTAAAAAAATAACTCGCGAAACACATTCTTATGCACTTATTTACTCCTTTTTATGCACGAAAATAATGATTAAAATTAATAAAAACTTTTTATTTTAAGGACATGTTTTGGTACCCTTAGCAGCACATGTATGAATAGAATGCGGAGATGAGTAAAATTTAAATTTTTAGTGTCTTCTCATTTGAAAAGTTTCCCTGTGTTGGGATGCCTGTCGATTTTCCATGAGTGGATTTCATTTCGGTTCTATGAAATATATATTTTAAAATGAAAATTATATATTGTAGCTAATATAAGAAAATAAGTTTGTAGTAGGCTAATATATATATCTGGTTTATAATAAAGATATTTTTTGGGGTATTGTTTTACGCCTTACTAAATAAAATATCACGTAAAATTTTCCAATAACCCTAATATTTCTGTAATATTTAATTAGAAATAGCCTATGATCTTTTAACAAAATTTAAAGATGTGCAATTGCTTTTTTAAAGGAATTGGTTTTATAAAATACCATTCGAATAATTCTAATGTAATAAATGTTTACTAAAACATAAATTATTTTAAAAAAATATTTTATTTTATATATTTTTTATAATTATTTTCATCCAACAACCTATCTTCTTTACATAAAGCTAAAAAACACGGAAAATCTGCCTAAAGAACGCACTTTATTGATAAATCTTCGCAGCATGCTTGGACAAAATATACCTTGAAGTAAAAAAGGTATTTGTTACTTTTAGACACTCAGGCTGTTAAATTTGCCAATACAGCACTTTCCTTAATAATTTTTAAATTATATTCATTTTGCAACTCATGTTCTTTACTTTATTCTAAGAAATCTATTTAAATTATCCATTCTCTAAGTTTCTTACTTATTTTATTGAGAAGAAATATTTGGAAAAATACAATGGATACATTTAAAATAAAGTATTAATCAATCTTACACTCTGGTGTTTAACCCCCTCACTGACAAGCCCGTGTTAATACGTTCACTAAGCTCCAGGTTTCACTGCAATACAAGTAATATTTAAAGTAATATAATTCTATTGATTTAATGTATTTTTAATACATTGAACAATGATTAATACTTCCAAGGATTGCATTCATATTCGTTATTAAATTTTTTTATAAAATGTTCAAAGAATAATTTTTTTTTAGCATTTAAAGCAAAATGCAGAGAAAACAACATTACAATTTTGCCCTTTTCCAAGATAGTCGGAGGGTTTTAAATCTAATACTTCAAAAAGATTTTATTTATAAACATTTTTTTTCCTACTGCTATTTTTGCGCTAAAAATATTCCTAAACCTGAATTACCTTAATTTTATATCAATAAGCCTGAATTGAACAAGTTTGTTTACAGAAACAATTAGTCATTTTCTAAAATTGTGTACACTGTAATAAAAGACAAATATTTCTTAATCCAGTAGAATATACGATAACCACATATGAAAATATGCGTATCCGAGTCAACTATTGTTCTGAAAATGAATGATTCTTCATCAGTGAAAACATCGGAAACCAATATATTTTCAAAATTTAAAGAATCATTTTTAAAAAACAAGCACTACTTTTGGAAAACGTTTCCGGTATGGTTCTATAGAGTTTTAATGAGCTTTCTTGAACAAGAATATTGGTTTTTAGGATGGTATTAGTTCTCAGTTAAACGCATTAATGTTCAACAGTCATGTTTTTACAGACAAGCGTGATAAATAATAAAAAAAAAAAAAAACATTTATAATAGCATTAAAATTATTTTGCTACTCTTGCATGTATAAATTCAGTTATGCAGCAGAAAATGTTTAATTAGGGATAGATAGCATCCTAAAAATCGACAATGCAGATTGTGGAAACTGATTAATCCACTATAAAAACATTCTGAAAAGTTTTTGAAAATCTTGTGCAGCAAAAAAAAATTTGTTTTTAGAAGTGCTCTTTAAAGCTCGAAAATATATAGGTTTTTTGACGTTCTTAAAGATAAACAGTGCTTTTCAGTGCCATGGGTAACTGGTTATTGTATATTTTTATTCGTGGTTTCATTAAATTTTCTAGTTGAAGAAACATTTGCCTTTTAGGTAGCTTTCATTACAAAAAGCAACCTATTGCAGCCGTTCGGAGGAAAGCGATTAAAAAAAATTTTGGTATATTTTCATCGATCATGACCCCCAGACCCCGAAACCACCCTCCGTTCAAAAGTTGATATATATATATATATAGATTTCAAATGTTTATCTTGTGACATTTGAATAATAAAAATACTACTAGATGGCAGCACCAAAATTTGTCTTTTGACAATAAGATATAACTTTTGTCTTTTGCAACTATTTTTCAGTTATATATTACTACACCAGGTGGATTTTTAAGCTAAATTTTGACGGTATTGTTATATAGTTATTAATTAATTTAATAGTGCATTTTAGTTATTTTTAATAATGTAATTACTCTCTATTTATTTTATTTTATATTTTATTAATTTTATTTTTCATAAGTTTTCAAAATGTATTAACTGCATCCTTTGGTCTCAACCACTGTTATTTCTTAACTATTTTATTCACCTTAATCTTTACAATATATTGGGATCCATGAGCGTGTGGATATATTGAAAAATACTGAAATATTAATCGGTATGTTGTGTATTCTTTCTATTTTATATCCTATAAATATTTAAACAGGTTTTATTGATTTTTCCATTTCATATTATTTGTTTTTATTCTGTTTTCATTTTTAATCTATTCACTTGATTATAATGGTTGTTTGAGCACAGGGAAAAATAATATTAGCTTTAGCTTATTTTTCTCACAGAAAACGACCATATTGCTTATATAATTGAATTCTGTGCCCTTGATAACGTAATTCAATATATAAGTTTTTCCATTATCTGTCGGTGTCCACTTTCTTCTTTTTTCTTCCATAATAATTCTTATAATAAATTATTTGGCACTTTTTTTTTATTTTTTTATTTTTTTTTATACTTACAGCTTTATTCACAATATTACGGTTTTTGATGGTGGTAGGTTATGTTTAATTAATGGTTATATATATATATATATATATATATATATATATATATATATATATATATATATATATATATATATATATATATCCATATATATATATATATATATGATCTTTGTCGCACTGTAACTCTCGTATTTATGAACCGATTTGGTTGAAACTCGGTGTGTACATAGTACATACCAATGTCTCAACTGAGTTTGTTGGCCAGCTTCATCCGTCATCTTGTTTCAAAATGGCGGCCATTTAAAATGTTTAAGAAAATATAAAATTTGAAATGTGGTACCAAAAAATTGAAAATTGAAAAATATTTTTTTCTTATGTGTTTGACCTTGATACAAAGATTTCGGAGCAGTTGTTGTTTCGTCTATATCTTAAAAAATGGCTGAGTTATAGCACTTTGAATTTCTAGCGTGGCTCACATTTTGAAATGTCCTGATTTTTGTCACGCGATAACAGGCGTATTCATGAACCGATATGGATGTACCTTGGTGTGTATAAAGTACATACCAATGTTTCGACCGAGTTCGTTGGCCAGCTTCATCCGCCATCTTGTTTCAAAATGGGGTCTATTTAAAAAATTTAAAAAATTTAAAAATTTAAAATGAGGCACAAAAAAATTTGAAATTGAAAAATATTTTTTCTTATGTCTTTAACCTTGATACAAAGATTCCGGAGCATTTTTTGTTTCGGCTGTATCTTAAAAAATGGCAGAGTTATAACACTTTGAATTTCTAGCATGGCTGACATTTTGAAACGATCTGATTTTTGTCACGCGATAATACGCGTATTTCTATACCGATTTGGATGGGACAAGGCATGTGCATAGTACATAGCAATGTCTTGATCGAGTTCGTTGGCCAGCTTCATCCGCCATCTTGTTTCAAAATGGCGGCCATTTAAAAATTAAAAAAAATATTAAATTTTAAAATGAGGTACAAAAAAATTAGAAATCGAAAAAGATTTTTTCCTTGTGTGTTTGAGCTTGATACAAAGATTCCGGAGCATTTTTTGTTTCGTCTATATCTTAAAAAACGGTTCAGTTATAGCACTTTCAAATTCTAGTGTGACTGACATTTTGAAACGATCTGATTTTTGTCATGCGTTAACACGCGTATTTATGAACGGATTTTGATATAACTTGGTGTGTACATAGTACATACCAATGTCTCGACCGAGTGTGTTTGCGAACTTCATCCGTCATCTTGTTTCAAAATGGCGGCCATTTAAAAATTTAAAAAAATTTAAATTTAAAATGAGGTACAAAAAAATTAGAAATTGAAAAAGATTTTTTCTTACGTGTATGTCCTTGATACAAAGATTTCGGAGTAGTTTTTGTTTCGTCTACATCTTAAAAAATGGCTGAGTTATAGCACTTTTAAATTCTAGCATTGCTGACATTTTGAAACGATCTGATTTTTGTCACGCGATAAGACGCGTATTTATGAACCGATTAGGATGTGACAAGGCATGTGCATAGTACATAGAAATCTCTCGGCCGAGTCCTTTTGCTAACTGTATCCGCCATTTTGTTTCAAATGGCGGCCATTTAAAAATTAAAAAAAAATTTAAATTTAAAATGAGGTACAAAAAAAATAGAAATGGAAATTTTTTTTTCTTATGTGTTTGAGCTTGATACAAAGACTCCGGAACATTTTTTGTTTTGTCTTTGTCTAAAAAAGTGGCTGAGATATTGCACTTTGAATTTCTAATGTGGGTGGCATTTTGAAAAATTGGATTTTTTGCCTGCAACAGCACTCGTATATATCAATCGATGTAGATGTGAGTGAGCATGTGTACAGGAATTACTAAAGTCTCGACCAAGTTCATTGGTTAGCTTTGTTGCAGCCATTATGTTGTTTTAAAATGGCGGGCACTTCAAGATATCACCCAATTTGGCGACCAAATTTAAATAAAACCAGCTTTGATAACGCTGACTAATTTCGCGAAATTCTCATTCATATTCAGTATTGACAAAAATTAGTATTTAATCTTCTATAATCGGGTTCCACTAATTTGAGCTCCGTGTGTTTGAATAATATAAGCTGGCTTTTAAAAAATAAGCAATATGAAAGCTACCTCTTCCTCCCGGCACTGGCCGGAAGGACTTTTTTTACATTGTTAGGTCTTTACAACGAGTCAGAAAAGTATCATTCTAATTGGCAAACAATTGACTACTTTCTAATCAGCCCGAAGCTGAAAAGTCTAAAATCAGTAAGCATGAAAATTTCGAGGTTTAATAGAAAACAACTGTGGGGTGGGGGATTTGGTTTATGAGATGTATAGTAAAGCCCTTTTTTCCAGACTTTACTTTCGGATCGTTTATGTAAAAATATACTTTTAAAAATTACAATTCCCATTAATGTATATGTGCATATATATATATATATATATATATATATATAAATCAGCGTAAATACACATAATTATTATTTAAAAAATTATTCAAATAAGTTAAAATACAGAATTTAATGTTTAGGCATTAAAGGGGAATAAATAAATAAATAATTAAATCCTTTATAATCTCCTTCTTTTAATTTACGATTAGAAGCATGAACTAGTGCATTTAGTTTTTTTAAAAAAGGCAATTTTCCCTCTGCTTCTTTCTTTATTATTTGCTAAAGTTAAAAGTACAGTTTTATCTACCTCCCAAGATATTTTTAAATGTTCCATTTTAAATTTTAAAATCATTAATAAATAAGTAATTTAAATAATTGTCGAATAAGTGCATTTAAGAACTATATATTACATACTTTATACTTTATTTTTTACATTTTAATATTTACATTTTTGTATTATTGCAGTTTCATAGCAAATTGGCATATTTTAGCGTACATGATTTGGCATATAATTAATTGTATTCTTCTTGTAACTCTAATACATTTTATCCATAAGCATTATTTAGAATTTTTCACCTGGAACCACCTTAGGAAAGACATTATCAATTTAAATTAAATTATCAAAATATTAAAATGTTATTTTGTTATCGAAAACACACAAGCTTGCACAATTTGTATAACCTTTGCTTACCAGGAAGTGAATGAAATATCTTTGAAAAAAGGAAAAAAAAGGAAAAAAAAAAAGAAAAAAAAAGTCCATGTAAAAATACATAAACCACGTTAAAAAGAGTAATTATCTTGGCTACGGTCTTTTTATTTTCTTTTTTTTATCTATTTTCTTTTATTGTGTAACATCATTAACTTAAAAAACTTAAAGCCAGTAGAAAACCTAAGAAATCAGTGTTTATGACTAGTAGTGTTTGTGAGACAAAAAGGCATTCAAATAAGATTACACTCACGCCACTTAATGTAATTTAATAATGGGAGGGGGGGGGGGATGATTTATAACAAACCTTCTACAATCTAATTTCAATCATTCAAGTAAACGGCTTTATCACAATTTTAAAAACAGTGTTTAAATATTAATTTTACCTCCGCATGTATATGTGTATGTATACATGCAGTATGTATGTGTGTATATGTATATATATATATTAATCTTACTTTCCCCCCATAATACTCAGAGTGTCTTTAGCTTTCCACTGCACACTTTCCTGTATGTCCAAGCATAATAAGATCGTTTTGAAATAATACTTTTAATTTTCAATTATCACTAGACTCATGTTAAATCAGCGTTTATAGAGATGACGTTACAAATTACTTATTTAAAGCAGATTAGTAAAAATAACATAACCTATTTATTGGACTGCATGTAAATAAAATCTGTTTTTTTTTTTTTTTTTTTTAAGAAAAAGTAAAGGGGGAAAAAAAAGGTAAAGAGAAGTAAGGGGGAAAAATTAAAAGGAAAGGAAGGTAAAAAAAAAAGGGGGGGGGGGGACTTTAAGACTTTTCTTTTTTTTTCTTCCTAATATGTTAAACTTTTATTTCTGATGGACAGCGCACCATAAACAAAAATAACTTATTGTACATACTTTTTCAAAATAGTTCTTGTATTTTTTTTTTTTTTTTTTTTTTTTTTTTTTATGTTCTTTATATTCTTAATGATTAAAATTGGTTAAAAAACTGACATTTTTCTTTTTTTTAAATTATTTTCCATTAGGCCAAATAAGGGGAGGGGGGAAAAAAGGGAAAAAGAAGGGAAAGAAAGGAGAAAAGAAATTGCATTTTTTTTTTTTTTTTTTTTTTGAAAGCTTATAGTATTCTGGGATAATTGTGCAATGCGGTTTGGGTTCGGAGTCTTTAATTCAAGTTTTTTAGGGAATCGTCGGGGTGTCTAGGGTTGGTTTTGGTGGCTTGTTTTGAATGGGGCGGTGGGGTTCTCTTCAAAATTGCCGGCTTTTTTCTTTTTAAAAAGGGGGGGGGGAAGAGAAGAAAAAGAGGGATTTTTTTTTTTCATTAAAAAGAAGGGTAGAAAGGGAAATGGATTTTTTTTTTCTTCCGTAAATGGAGTATTGGATGTTTCCCATACCACTAGAGATTGCTCACTGTAGGGGACGCGACCTGGTGACCAGTGGGGTGTCTGGGCTTCGCCTGGCTGTGGTTTTCGCCCTCCATTTTGGAATTTCGCGGCCCATAGCGAGCACATGGTTCGGGTTTTGCTACACTTCTTGATTGTCTCATCCTAACTCTAATAGCAGGCCTAATGCGGGTTAATTGCTGCTGATTTCAATCGAGACAATGTTGTCTAATTTTACTCTTAATTATCTAATAAGAAACATTTTTTTTCAACAAGCTTTTAGCTCATTTCGGACTCTAACTTATTCTCAGTTTTTCATTTATTTTTCAAAACTTAAAACTTTTTTTTCTTTTTTCTCCCCGTCTGACTTTATTTTCTATTTTATCTAACCACATATTTATTTAAATTAAAAGTGTTTGTCATTTTATTGAAATTTTTTCTCAATTACTGAACTTTGAAATTATTCCCATATTGCAAATAAAGCTTGTATTATTTTTTTTTCCTCACCATTTCAACAAATTTGAAAAAGTTGTTCTTGAGACTTGATTTTCTAGAGACTCAGCCACTTCTGTTCAATTCCCCCGTGTCCGGCGGTGGTCTCTGGACGGGCTTAGCAGCCAATTTGTTTACATGTCATTTTTTTTGTATGTCCCTTCTACCTGTAATTTGTCAAAATCCAACAATATTTCAAAAATGCTTCATTCTCCCACCCCTCTTTTAAAGATTTTTCCCTCATTGTCCCGTGTTCTGCTGGACTCTTAACTTACTTCCAGTACAAATACTAAATTCCTCATGTTCAACAATAAACATGATTTTTCATCTCCAAATACATACTTTCGAACTTTACAATACAATAACAATACAACAATTCGAACTTTAACTTTGTTTTTCCTTTTTTGCGAGAAAAAAGAAAAGAAAAAATCACTAGGAACTTTGAATCCAGCAGAACTTATTAAATTTTTAACCTGTGTTTTGCTGGACCCTTATCTTATTTTCAGTAAGAATTTTAAATTCCTTATTTTCAACAATAAACTTATTTTTTCATCTCCCAATGCATATTAAATTCGAACTTTAACTATCGTTTTCATTTTTTTTTTCATTTTTATTTTTTTTTATTATTATTTTTTTTTTTTTACGGGAACTTAGAACATTTCGGCCCTTATATCCTAAATTTCGTCAAAGTCCTAACCCACTTCAAAATTCATCTAAGTCCAACCCCCCCCCCATACTTTCTTCAATGTCCAGTCCCCTATGTTCCTGTGTCCAGCAAATTTTTAAACTTTAACCTGTTTCCCGTGTTCTGCTGGACTAACTTACTCAGCAAAAATATTAAATTCTTTATTTTCAACAATAAACGTGTTTTTTCATCTCCTAATACACATTTAATTCGAGCTTTAATTTTCTTTTTAATTTTTTTTTTCTTTATTTTTTTTTTGCAAAAATTTTATTTTTACTGGAAACTTAGAATATTTCGACACTCATGTCCAAACCCACCTTAAATTCATCTTGTCCAGCACCCCCACGCCCTAAAATAAAATTACAACAATTTTATCCAAAAACATCTCCTAACATATCTAATTACAGTGCTGAGCAGATGCAGGGGCTCACAGACTAAATGCCTCGTTACCTTCCCACCCACTATTCCAAACCTCAACATGCAACAGGCCGGGACGGCGCACAGGGGCCTGTAGATGGGTTCCCGCAACCCGCGGATCATTCTTCTGACTTATAATATTTTTTTAAAACTATATCTGCCATTCTAGTTCTCAAAGCCATTTTTTATTTTTTCTCACATACCATCGCTGCTCACAATGGGAGAAAGCCAAACATATTCCATTGCCGAATTGGCAAACAACGCTAAATCCCTCGTTACCTTAGTCCTGTCAGAGGACGAAAATACATTCACAGAGGAATCTGCTGACCACCTGAAAAATGTGAAACTGATCCTCCAATCGATCAGAAAACAAGACCACGCCAATCAAAAATCAGTACAGGAGTCTAAACAGGAGTTTGAAAAGCTCCGCTTAAAAGCAGATCTCCTTAAGGAACAGCTCACCACACTAAACGAGAACATTGCCAGCCAGATCCAACAGATCCCAAAGACTGAAGAAATAGTAGCCAGGCTTGAGGAAAGTCTCCATAGCAGACTAGACAAATTAAGAATTGATAATGATAGGGACGCATACCTTCGTAGTCAACAACCTTCCCTGCTCTATAATGATCAGGACGGCAAGTCTCAAGAGTTCCCTTCACCGACAGAGGAGGTAGTACCGGCGGAGCCACAGCGGAGGCCAGGAGAGGAGAGGCATCTTCGAACAATTGTGGTCAGGGGCAAGAAACGCTCCATGTCCGGACTGGCTATTAGAAACCAGCTCGAAAAACAAAATATCGCCTGTCCAAAAGTAGTATTGGAAATCAAATGCCTTCGAAGACAACTGGAACTCTTCTGCCGATCCGCCGAAGAAACGAAAGTCGTCCTAAGTGATCTAAAATCCCATGCTAGAATTGCTGAAGATCTATTCTTCAGCATTAAAACCCTCCCATTTCACAAAACTATCCTGTTTGGAGTTCCCGACGGAACAACACTAACTTATATTACCTCGACGTTGGATGAAATTTACGATTATCACCCAGACGAAATCCGATTCATTAAAGCCGTTCCTTCTAAAAGACCCTCATGCAAGGACTGGCACCTCATTCTGTCAGAAAAATTAGCCATGGCAGTAATCCAAGATGGAGGCATACCACTGGGATACAATCTCTGCAGACTGCGGCCACACACCACAGTCCAAAGGTGCAGAAATTACCAGCGATATGGCCACGTAGCAAAGTACTGCTATAATGATGAAACCTGCGAAATTTGCGGAGAATTCCACCCATCCTCAACCTGCAACCCTCGTGCGTGAACTGTAGACGCGCAAATAACCTTTTCAATGCACACTGCAGAACTGATCACATAGCCTCTGCCTCCAACTGTCCAACCTTCAAGTTCGAGTATAACAGAGACCGGGCAAGACTGAACGATCTCTTCCAACTTCCCTTTCGAAATCCCCAAGCACCTCTCCCGGCGGCTCCATCCTCCCACTCTGGTCCGGGACTCCTGGGCGAACATCCTCCTGCACATCGAGGTTATTTTCCTTTTCCGAGTCATGCTCCACCTCCGAACCTCTACTCACCTTACTACCAGGAGGACTACTTCAGCCAGCAGCAGAACTTGGGCTTTCAAGGTAGGAGGTTTTAAACTTTTTATAACATACACAATACAATGTCATCCTCAGCACCTTCTCCCCACCCACCCCTTCCTTTAGGCCGTCTAAATTTTCTCCAAGTAAACCTCAATCACTGCATAGCAGCCAGTGTAAGCACAATCAACCACATGGAAGAGAACGAGATTGACATCGCTCTACTGCAGGATGCTTACTGCTCCGATGAAAACCTCGCTATCTTCAGCAAGGACTGGAGAAGGTTTTCCTCTCGGAATCTCTCCGCCCACATCGTTGTCAGGAGCTCGAGTCTTGTATGTACCCATCTCTTTACCGGCGACAATAGCGTCTTCATCTCCATAACGGCGAAGGAGGGCGAGATTGTCGTCGGATCCTGCTACGCAGCCCCCTCGGCAAACTTTGGCCTTTGTCTCTCGGAATGGGAACACACCATCACAAACAGGAAGGCTTTCATCTGTGGTGGCGACTTCAACGCGAACTCATCCCTCTGGGGATGTCCGCGTGAAGACGCCCGGGGTGACTTGCTGTCAGGACACATAATTATCCATAACTTGGCACTTGCAAACATGCACAACTCTGAAGCCACTTTCGAAAGACGAGATACAGAAGACAGAGTCATAGCAGAAGGCTGGCCTGACCTAACAATTACAAATTCCTTCACCCTACCACGAATATGACAATGGTCCGTATCAGACAAACACAGTGGCTCAGACCATAAATACATACACTTTTCTTACATGACCTCTCCACTCTACACGCAACGTAGACGCTACAACACAACTGGCGGAAACCTTCGCAAATTTTACAACGTCATCAAAAGTCATAAGTCATCCCTTTCAGCACAACTCGAAGGGGTGCACAGCGAAGACACACTCAACTCTTTCACATCTAATTTAATCGAAACCATGCAGACTGCGACGAAGGCTTCCTTTCGACTGAAAACAGTCCAAAAATCACACACTTTCTCATTCTGGAACAAGGATCTTAGAAAGCGGAGGAACCACCTGACAGCCCTCAGACGCAAGATTAAAACATTGCGCCTGCTCAATCCTATCCCCCCTGAAGTAAAGACCCTTGCAGCACGTCGTACGAGACTTAAAGCAGTTTACAAACGTGAGATTCTGGCGGCGAGACGGGCGGCGTGGAAGAAATTCTGCAGCAACAATGAGAACCCTTTCGGCATCACTCAAAAATTTCTGACCGGCAAGTTCTTCACTCCGGATGAAATACGTCTAGAAAGACCAACTCACGAAACCTCGCGACAAAATAACCTGGAATTCCTGACACACACTCTCTTTGGCCCCTCGGCTTATCCCCAACAAGACAACCAGGATATCCTTTTCACAGCACACGAAGACAAACGCTTCACAAAGGCAGAAGTAAAAACAGCACTATACACATTGAATGACAAGAAGGCCCCAGGGCCGGATTCAATTGACTTTTGGATACTAAAACTCACTCACAAACAACTTCCACACATATTCACGCGCTGGGCTAACCTCTGCCTCACCATGATCTACTTTCCTTTAGTACTCAGGCAGGGAGAGGTAGTTTACTTTCTGAAGCAAGGCAAGTCTCCTTCCGAACCCAAGTCATACAGACCCATCTGCCTTCTTCCCACTCTGGGAAAGCTTCTGGAAAAACTTCTGGTTATGCGGTTGACACACTTCTTGGAGTCAAACAACCTTCTCCACCCCAGACAATTCGGGTTCCGCGAGGGCCACTCATGCGAGCTCGCACTTCATGCCATAATGACTGCCTGTACTGAAAGCATAGCCCAGGGCAACGCAACATCACTCGTTTCACTAGACATACAAGGCGCATTCGACAACGTAGAATGGCGAGACATTCTCTTACAACTACAAGCACTCAACTGTCCGGGGAACATAGCTGGTCTCATCGGCTCCTACCTCTCACAGAGGAGCGTCCTGATTAACTGGGGTGCTGGCACATCTACCCACCGATTACAGAAGGGTTGCCCCCAGGGCTCGTGCCTTGGCCCAATCCTCTGGTTGCTTGCAGCAAATGTGCTACTAACAGAACTAAATCGGCTGGGATTTAAACTATTTGCCTTCGCCGATGATTTCAGCTTCATTTTCTCCGGTCGTTACAGACGTCAATTGGAGGAACAGTTTGCCGTAGCTCTTCCTATTTTCTGCCGGCTCCTGGATTTACTGCACCTCACACTCTCACCACAAAAGTCTCAAGCACTAGTATTCACCAAACCACACAGATATGATCCAAAACGCCCTCCAGTGATGAGGATCAATAATGTCTCCATTCGACACGTACAATTCATAAAACTCCTAGGTATAACCATTGACGCAAATCTTAACTGGATCCCACACATTAACGACCTAAAACTTAAATTGACAGCATATCATAATAATTCATTAAGACTAACTTCTAAATTGGGAGGGGTAGACAACAAAACACTGAAGATCTGGTACCTAACAATAATCGAAAGAATAATACTTTACGGGGCCTGTATCTGGGGGGGTAATTTATCATCCATAGCACAACCTAAACTAAAATCAATACAACGCACTTTTCTCCTACAAATTTCAAGAGGCTACCGCACAATCTCCACAGATGCACTACATATACTTACAGGTAATCCACCCATCACACTTCAACTAGAATACGAACACGCCAAATCCTCAATCCTACAGCTAAAACGTGACACAGTAATAGATTCTCTTTTTCCAAACACAACATTGCAATACAAAGTCAGGAGCTGGCAGCTCCACCCCGCTGAGGAGACTTCACATTTTCAAGTAAACACAACACGCAACAGCTACACACCTGCCCTTAGCACCACACTCTTCACTGATGGTTCAGGCACAGAGACTGGCGTGGGCGCAGCCTTCTGCGCCACGGAGGGCACGGTGGTGGTCCATCAGTGGTCTGCAAGGCTAGATGATAATAACTCCGTATTCCAAGCGGAGCTGTTCGCAATACTAAACGCATTAGAGTGGGTGGAATCCCACTCTAGCAATAGTATTATCATCTACAGTGACTGCATCTCTGGCCTGCAGGCAATACAGGCACACAAGACAAAACATCCTCTAGTACTGCAAATCAAACTGAAACTTAAGAATCTCCTACATCGTATCTCACTAGGTCACGTCTCGGCTCACAAAGGTATCTTTGGCAATGAACTAGCAGACAACCTAGCGAAGAAGGCCACACAGAAAGAAACAATAGACACACACCTCCCAGTGCCCCAGTCATACGTCAAAGGGGTCCTTAGAGCAAGGATACTGACGCGATGGCAGGAGCACTGGGATACTTCAAAAAAGGGCAGGCACACATATAAGCTAATTCTTAAAGTTTCTCTCACACTATATAACTTAACACCCTACACCACTAGCTTCTTAACAGGACATGGCCCTTTCATGGCATATCTGGACCGCTTCAAAATAAAATCCACTGCCACTTGCGTCTGCGGTGAAGATGGCACTATAAGTCACCCGTACTACAGTTGTACTCTCACGCAACGCTGGCACTTGAGGCGTCCAGACATACTGCCAGTCAACTGGCTCCAAAACGTCCTTTCCCGCACCCTCCTACTCAACAAATTAAAACACATTCACAATTTCCTTACATACTTAACAAACTTAACTTAAGCCCTGGTTCTGCTTATCTGCTCGTGCCATCTTACTTGTGCCACACAAAGCATTACATCTCCAATGGACGCTGAGTATTTCTCGTGCCATCTTATTTGTGCCACGCAAATCATTACATCTCCAATGGACGCTTGAGTATTTGCTCGTGCCATCTTACTTGTGTCACGCATTCCATTCTTTTCCCTTCCTGCCGCCCCTTGTCGCGAGAGGGGTTCCTACCCCGGCGGCCAGGATCAGTGATGTTTATTATTATTATTATTATTATTTATTTTATTTTATTTTTACTTTAAATGTTCTCATACTCCCGCCCTCTGTCGCGAGTAGGCGTTTTCCTGGCGGGAAGGCATTCGTCTAATTTTTGTAATCCCACTTTGTTCTTTTTAAAATAAATTCTGGGTTCTGTGGTCGGTGGTGCATAGACGCCCTTAGCGGGTGAGCGTCGCCCCTTGAGCATTTTGTGTTTGTCCGTCTGCATACGGCCGGACAGGGCTGTACTCACTAACGAGCCCCAACGTGTCGGGGAACATACCGGGAGAGACGTTAAGCTCTAAGGGGCAGGCCTAGCCGGCCCTGAGCATCTCTCTTAGGCTGCCTAACCCCCCCCCCCCAAAAAAAGGCAAAAAATCATTAGAAATGTTATCTCCTTTCCTAAATTCAGTTAAATCAAAGTATAGAGTCAGCCAAAAAACAGTTGTATTAACATCTTCGCCATATGAAGTAAACCTTGAAATAAAAAAACAAAAACAAAAACGACAAAAAGGAATCTATCACAGCAAAAAAGCAATTGGAACATCAAGTTTTAAAAAATAGGCGTAATGGAATTAGCAAGAAAATGATGGAAGGGAAGAACTACAAACATAATGTAAAGAAACTTCTGTTGCAAGCGGGGAAAAAAGTCTAATTCAGACTCTAAAATAAAAAAAATCCAGACAGCGTTGATTAGTTTTGCCTAATTTGTAAGAAAAATAAAATAGCAGAAATGATTCAGTATTCAAATTGCCAAATACGGTTCCATGTTCTGTGCGCTGGAATAAAAAATGAATAAAGGAAATTCACGTGTAAGCTTTGCATAACTTTTTTATTCAAGTAACTGCAATTAGTTCCATAATTTCTATTCTTAATTACTGATTATTTTTTTTACATTTTGAATACATTTTAATTTAAAACAATTATTTTCAGGTATTTGATTTCATTAAATTTCATTGCTGTTATTTTGTTTGATTGTTTCATTAATCGCAAACTTTGCTTTTAATAAAATTAGTTACATCCCCTAGTCATTAAAACAACCTGATATTATTTGGTTCAATTTAGGAGACTGGAGGTCCAACTTAGGCGAACAGTTGCTGAAATTGGACCACTTTTGACAAAATTTTCAAAGTAAAATAAAATTCAAGATTTTCAAAAAGAAATTGATCTAAAGATTTATTTAGTTAGTAGATGAATAGATTGACCCCGTGTAATGATGTTTTGCTGATATTCCAAAAATTAAGTGAGTTACGCCAGAAAATAAGTGAAATGGTCCAAATTCGGCTACTCTCCCCTAAGATTTGTAACAATGGAATCACATTAAAAATAACTTAACAAATTACGTCTGAATCAAAATTTTAAATGTAAAAAAGATATTTAATAAAAGTAAAAAACACGTGAATATGACATAATAAAATTAGTAATAGTAGACTTTAAAACTTTACACAATCTCATCATTTTAACAGATGTCAATATTCACCGACGCTGTTTCATACGCATGCTCGGGTCCAAGAATATGACATCTGAAAAGTTTAAAATCACCAGGAAATTTTAAGTTACAGTACGAGTACATGTTCTGGTGGAATTGTGAATGCTTCGTTTAGGGGAGTGTTCCGTAAGCAGTGGCGTAGCCAGGATTTCGTTTTTTTTTTTTTTTTTTTTTTTTTTTTTGGGGGGGGGGGGGGTCCAAATTTTTTCCTTCAGATTATGTATAGTAAAACTTGTCAAGATGAAATCGTAAATATAGATGAAATATTCCGTTTTACATAGGTTTTCGTGTTGCAGATGTAATTGTATAGTATTATTTTCGATAGCACCGTAGAACACTTCCATTTAAGATAGAATTCCGTTATAGGCAAGTTCCATTTTTACAAGTTTTGTGTATTTATATAAATATACTTAATTACATTATATGAATAGTAAATCCTGTCAAAATAGTAATTATCTCTAACAAAATCCTGCCTTAAACGGAAGCGTTACATGGTCTTAATATGTATTGCCATACAATTAAATTTGCTAAAAACCTGTCTGAAAGAGGACTTTCACCGCTCTTTAGTGAAACACAGTAAAAGCTCTGAAAGCAGAATCTTTCTATAACGGAACCCTGTCTCAAACGGAAGAGTCTCAGGATCCCGATGAAACGAGCAATAGATCTTATTGAGGTAGTATATCTTAGAAGTATAATTAATTACACTTCTTTAAACGGAAGACTGTCTAAAATGGAACTTTTTTCCAGTCCCTTCCGATCCCGTCTTGACAGAATTGACCGTGTATGTATAATAGAAGTATTTTGAGTAACTTTATTACCTTGGGGACGAGCGACCGGTATCCGTGCCGCGTAAGGTGCTCAGAATCGGTGATTATTCTCACCAGTAAATTTTATTGTAAATTTTGCCTTATTTAATCCGAGCATTTTCCCGGTAAAAATTTCTGTTTTAAAAAACCGGTGACTAAAGAATAAAAATTCTGTAAAAGACCCTCGTCCCGAAGATGTTAAGAATTTAGGTATATCCTTATTTAATTTCTTAATTTAAAAAAAACGCATGGATAAAAAAAGTAAGATCAATCTCTGTAACTGCAGCTAATAATACATTGAAGTTACATTAATATTTATCAGTGAAAAAGATTTTACAAATATTATGATGTAAAAAACTGATTGCATATGAAGAGTACTAATTGATTTAGAAATTATTAGTAATTTATGTAAATCAAGTTTCATATTACATAACATTTGCCTACAATAAAGTTAGGATCAAGTGGTTAAGTTTAAAACAGCAATTTCCATGTTTAATTTCTTGCCATTGAATTAAGAACTTGCAGTGTAATAAACATTGGATAACGATTTCCTATAAGTGTCAGTGAGCCGTTAGTTGCAAGTTTTTGAGATACGGTTTTTAATCTTTAAGAATTTTTAAATTAAATCTTTTTTTTTTCTTGCAATTTCAGCTACAGGAACTAGTAATGTAAGAGGCACACGCATCAAATATAGTTCATGCCAGGCTTACCAGTTTGGCCTCCACTTTTAATTCGAAATTTCAAATTCACACCGGAAATTTTAAAAGCAGAATCTTTACTTTTTGTAATCACAAACTTTTTGTCATAAAGCAAAAAATGCGATTTTTTTTCTGCTGCGAATTTGAACTTTCTAAATAAAAATGGAGGCCAAACCGTCAACCCTGGTTCATGCTGGAAAAAATAGTTTTGTTACAATTGTCTAAAACAGCCATAATTCTTTTTGGTTTCTATGTTTCGCCATTTTTGATACCATATTCGATCTAATAGTTGCTTCCGATATCTGGTCGTCTTTAGAAATTAAATTTTTGTAACAAATTTATTTGTGATGGATTAACACGCTTTTAGAAGTATTAGGAGGTGTAACAAATAATGATGGTTTCTGCTATTTTACTTCTAAACCAATTTATTTTAGATATTTCGAAACAGTTTTAGAGCATTCTCCAAGTTCAGCAGTAAGCTCCGGACTTTGGTATGTGGATTAACTTCAATTTGATTTCTTATTGTTAAAGACAAAGTGTCACACAAGACCTACTCCATACACAAAATTGTTATTGCCACCATGAAATTTCTTGAATCAATGTTAAAGTGGGCGTTCACAATTAGTAACTGGGGTGAAAGGAAATATTGAATCCAGACATTTCTTTAGTGTGGGATTTCTGCAGCTCTGGAAGGGATACTTCGAAGTTCTGTGGAGGGAGTAGCACTTCTAGGCCATTAATAAGCATGAAATCCCAAATCTTTCGTTTGCACCTTTAACCCGTTTGGGACCAGCATCTTTTACATAAATATTATTCCTTTGACACCACTTTTTGTCAACTAATTAAATTTATATTAATATTTGGAAAATTTTCCTGAGAGAGAAATTCGCCATGCATAGAATATTTCAAATGAAAATCAAATTTCAAATTATTTTATTTTGCTTAAAAGGCGCAAAGGCCAACCTAGTGAAAAAGATTCCATGCCGGGAATCGAACCCGGGCCATCAGTATAGCGCACTGACGTTCTACCGACTAAACCACATGGAACGATACCCAGCCTGGAACTTATCCCTATTACAGGTTGGCAAGGCTACAAACATAATTAAATCCAGCAACGATTGAATATATATTAATATTTGGAAAATTTTCCAGAGAGAGAAATGCTGGATTTAATTATGAGTCTGTGTTTGCCCCATGTTGGTGGCTCACGGAAAAAATATTCCATCTCGTGCTGCGTTTGTAACCTTGCCAACCTGTAATAGGGAGACGTTCCAGAATGGGTATCGTTCCATGTGGTTTAGTCGGTAGAACGTCAGTGCGCTATACTGATGGCCCGGATTCTATTCCCGGCATGGAATCTTTTTCACTAGGTTGGCCTTTGCGCCTTTTAAGCAAAATAAAATAATTTGAAATTTGATTTTCATTTGAAATAATTAAATTTAGTTTATCAATCGAGAAAAATGTCTTAATTAAATAAGGAAAATTTTAATTTTAATTTATAGTAGTATTAAAAACAATTTCTATAAGCGCCTTCTGAAGATGCATATATGCATCCATGGTCCAGGAGAGATTAAACAACTTGACATGAGGATCAAAAACCTCACCTCTATATATTTCAGCACTCACAGTTGTACTGGTAAAAATGTTTAGGTCAGTGTGGCCATTCAAAATGATGCTCACCCATACTATGATTCCACGACGTTTCTATCGATGCCTTTCACGGATGTTTTCAGCTTTATTGCATGTGTTTTTTCCTTCATATGATAACACGACTGAAATAATTCTCCAAACAAAATCAGGATTCATCGGTAATGAGAACTCGGCTCCAGCCCGTGTTACACCGATGACGATGATCTCTGCACCACTTTTACCGGGCGCATTTCACTGCCGGAGTTAGTGGAATACAAATAATGGGCTTCCTTGTATGCAGCCCTTTTTTCATACAGCCTGTTACTCACAGTGAATCTGGATAGTCGAGTTCCAGTTGCTGCAGCGAACTCCCTTGCAATCTGAACTGACGTCAGTTGCCTATTTCCTTTAGCAATAGTTAGCAAATAAAGGTCCTGAGAATCTATTGTAGCACGTTTTTTACCTTGACCTGGTTGACTGTGCTGATTACCAGTGTCTGTTAACCGTTTCCATATTCTTGACATGACGCTTTTGACTATTTTTAAGTATTTACAGACCCCTGAAAGTGTCTGTCCTGCTTCCATTCTACCTATCGCACGCCATTTCTCGCAGTCGGTCAGATGTCTTCTGAACGACATATTTCACCTACTACAAGCGAAAATTTTACCCAACTACAAGTACAATCCTTGAAATTAGACTTCAAATCACCCACATGCTATGATTGAAATTAGACTTCAAATCAACCACGTGCAGTCCTTTTCAAACGTGAACAGAAGGAACGGGCTGAAAAAATTTGCATAATTTTCTGTAGAGAAGGTTAATCTCATTGGACTACGTGATAACGTTGACAGTGAGTTACCAATCAATCACTTCTCATTGAAGTTCCCTTAAAAAATTAACACAAAGCAGCTTTTTATGGTTATTCCTTTAATTTTTCTCGCCAGTGTATTTTGAAAGTGAAACAAATAACCAGCCCAGAAATAAAGTTACTTTTATTAATTGCTTGCAGCAGATTTAAAATAATTGATAATATTGACCGTTATAAAGTAAACAAAAATAAGGGCCGCAAAACTCAACCAATGTGCCATTATTGCATTCGTGTAAACTCGTCTTTTCACTTAAGTGTCGGCAACAGTTGGTCCCATCGAAGTCCAAGATAAAGAAGTTTCACGTTTAATCTAGTTACATAAAATTTGTGTGAATGGAATAGCAAGTGTACTTGAATAGTTATCCCTCCGTCTCGAGACATTAAAATGTTTCCGTTTACGAGAGGATTCCGTGTTCACAGAAAACCTGCCAACAAGGAATGACAATATAACAAGTTTCATTTCAGATGGATTCCAAACGTTAGCAAGCATAAATATATAGTGTTGTTTTCGACGAATCTTGGATTCTTTTCCTTTGAGATAGGTCAACTTCACAGATTTTACTGTAATACATTTATACTCTTCAGAGGTGTACTATAAAGTGAGTACGTTTTAGCAGTTTTAATGGATAACTGAAAACGGAAAGTGTTTATAACGGAAACCTGTCTAAAACGGAAATGTTTATAGTCCCGGCAAAAGACATACCTTTGAATTGTAACTTCTAAGACGAAGACCTGTTTAAATCGGAATTTTTCATATCTTCTTTCAGATTCTGTCATAGCCATTATTACTGTTGTATCCATGATTCAATAAACTAGTTCTTCGTTCGAGTTCGAGGGGGGTGTCCGGACCCCCAGACCCCCCCCCCCCCCATTGGCTACGCCGCTGTTCGTAAGCTTATAAATCAACCTTCTAAAAAAATTCTAATTTTAAAATTATTTATAAGATATCTTTTAAATTTTCAAACGTAGGCGATCTCTGACGTTATACTAAATAGAATCGCCGATAAGGGTGATAGCAACTCAGAGGAACGATGACGAGTAGCCGGAAGAAAATAAGGTGTCACTGGAATAATGCATAAATTTGACCTGAAAATTAATATGTGCTTTAGAAAAACAAGACTGTATTTCCGAAATTGATATCCTTCTCTTGTATGCAATCAAAGAAAAACTTGTTAAACAACGAGCAATAAAATTGAAGCAAATAAAAGTGACATCCGGGTTTCGAAAATTACGCAAGAAAAATGACTTCAGTGTTTATTAGAAGAAAAATGTTTCTAACATAGAAATTATCAATTAATGTAAGTTTTTTATAAATATTAAATTTTCTCTTTTTCTTACATAAATATCACTCGACTATGAATTAATTTATGAATAAAGGCATCATTATGAATAAGGGAAGTAATTTTGATATTCTTTCAGAAATCAAGAATTTTCAAAAATCCGGCTTAGTCTCGATCCCATCGATGCCGGATTTTTGAGGTTATACTGTATATACTCTGGTTATTTATTTTCTTTTATAATGGCATATTCTTAAACGTGAAAATGTTTAAACAACTGTTTCGGTATCAATTGATGTTTGTACTGATGAGAAGCTTTTATGAAGCTTAAAACATCTATAATTATTGATTTTATTATGTGATATCAATGTGATGTTTTTTAGTTTTATAAAATGTTTGATTTAAAGCGTATTTTTAATTTTGTCATTACATTATTTGAAATCACAATGAATGCTGTTTTTAAAAGAAAAATCTCATTGGACATAACTGAAATTTTTAGTTGTATAGTTATTTACAATAAGATAGATCTTCTTATAACACCATAAAAAAAATTAATGCAATAGCCCTTTCGAAAGAACTTAGTCTTACTTCGTCAGGCACAAAGAAGACGTACTTCGACTATTGTTATATGCTAGTTATGTACAATGTTTTTTCGCTTTAGAATATTTTAAATAGATAGCAAAATATCACGATGTACCAAGATAAATTCTTTAAATAAGAAAAAAAGAATGAAAGAAAGAACGAGAGAGAATGTAACAACCAGAAAACTAACAGAACTTAACATTTTTACACTGTCTGCACTTTTCTATTTAGTTTTAATTAACATCTTGAGATTTTCTTATTTACCGTTAACAAATTTAACTTTTTTAATTGAATTCAATTTCATATATTGTATTTAAAAAAAATGTCCCAATGTTTTCTTTTTTTAATGAGAAAAAGAACCAAATGTTATTTATATGTTAAGCAATTGATTCACTGATTACACTCTAAAGCAATGTATTTTATTTTCATCCTATTTGACAGAAGCTTTCATATATATATAAACTCGGTTTATGGAGTCAGATTGTGCCATCCGAATAATCTAAAAGAGTCTTTTTCCATTTCTCCCGGTCAAGGGTCCTTTCCTCTTCCAGACCTCTATCCCTCATTGCCTTTGAAACATCATCCATCCAGTTCTTTCGTGGTCTTCTCCGTTTCTTTTTTGTTTGTTTGTTTCATAATTGAATGTTATTTTGGGTAGTCTTTCCTCATTCATTCTTTTGACATCACCTTGCCAGATTAATTGCTTTTTTTGAATATCATCTAATATGGTTCCCTTTATTTTCATCATTTCCTTGATTCTGTCATTTCTTATTTTTTCTATTCTTGATATCCTGCATGATCTGCTTAGAGTGTCCATTTCTACTGCCGCTAATTTCTTTCGTTCTATCTCCATAATTCTCCATCCTTCTGCTACATATAACAATATGCTCTTTACAATAGAGTTGTATATATTATACTTTCTTTTCCTAGAGATCTCCTTACTCCACCAAATAGATTTTAATAGTTTTACAGCCTTTCTCCCCTGACAAATTCTGTATTTAATTTCCTGTGAGTCTCTTCCTTCTCTATTAATGTCTACACCTAAATATCTATAATGCTTACAGCTTTCTATTTTTATGTTAGTTCGATTTAGGTCTGTCTCATTTCCTCTTATACATAGGTATTTGGTCTTGTTGACGTTCATGTGAAGTCCCCATTTCTCATATTCTTCCTTAATTTTCACCGTCATTTCCTCTAAATCATTTTTACTTTTTGCAATTATAACTTGGTCATCTGCGAATTGTAGAGTAAAAATTGACGTTCCATTCATATTAAGTCCCATTCCGCTGCATTTCTTCTTCCACATTTTCAATGCTTCTTTCAACATAAATTTTTAAAAGTGTTGGGGATATACAACATCCCTGTCTGAGTCCTTTATCTGTTATAAAATCTGTTGATAATCTTTGGCCTATTTTAATCTTTGTCTTTGATTGTCTGTAAAGTTCTTGAATTGCTCTAATAATACTTGGATTTATAGCCATTTCATTTAATACATTCCATAATTTTGCGATTGAATATTATCATATGCTTTCGTAAGATCTATAAATAGAAGATGATCTATAAATAAATTATTTCACAAAATAGAATTTTTAGTAATTTTTTCCAGCTGCGCAAAAATTAAAATGCTTACAAAAGTTTACGAATTCAATCTTAAAATACTATTGATTACTTAATTTTTTTCCATTACATTCAATTATTCAATTACATTTTAAAGTGAAAGTATCAACCATCCATACTCTGTGTATGGCCTTTATTCACTTTTTAATAAAGATCTTGAAGGTTTATCGATTACCTATAACATATATTTCCGTATTTTCTGTTCTCTAATTCGACTATAGAGACTGGGTAAAAAAATAAATGTCGAAATTGATTCTATTTTTTTTTTGTTCTAGAAAAGAAAGAGATTATAAAATGCGCCTCTGTGTGTTACTGTTGAAATCAATGTATATGTTACAGGTAAATTATAAAATTCGACATTTAAAAGAATGTCGAATTTAATATTCTACCTAGGCTTATTATATAATACTGAAGATTGGACGTCAGAGTATCAAATTATTAACAGTTTAGTGATTTCGATGTTATTTTTCATAATGCCAAAAAACAAACTAGCAAAGTTCAATATACCTGCGCTAATGACATTTCTGATGTCGCGGTGCAATGCAGGTGGCTTTCGACGTTCGCTTAGGTGGTCAATCGCACATTCACATTTCAGTCTTTATGATGGAAGACGCTGAGATGGAAGAGTTTGATCATAAAGATCATTAGACCACAACGCTTTGTAAGAAAGTGGGACAGCAAGGTGTAGTACATAAAAAAAATCTGAAAAGTTACTGAAATGTTTATAGGAAACTGAGATTCCTAGGACTTTTTATGCAATGGTAACAACAAAAATTCATGTAACAGATGCACTTTTGCACCGCAAATAATAATAAAAAAAAATTGTAAGTCTACTAAGAATTTTTTAGGAAACTGGGATGCCTAGAACTTTTTTATGTAACTGCAATCCCGGTTACAGATAAAATTTTAGTAAGATTACTGTAATTGTAGTAGATTCTCTTGTAAACCTATAGGTTTCTGTAGCTTTACAAAAATTAGCTTTGTAGATTTGCATCTTTTTTGTACAGTGTATAAATACAATTTTAGAAATCATACAGATTTCTGTAACTTTACATCTGTAGAATCACAGATATGTTTTTACAGTATATCCAAGAAAGAAACATGCCATGTCGACGAACTGTATAAAGTGGGAATCAATTTTGTAGAAAACAATGTTTTTATAAGCAAAATATTCAACAGAATTTAGTGAGCGATGTGAAAATGAACAAGTTGTCCACCAATATATATACATATATCGGGATTTTTGGCATATGAATCACTATTTTATGGTGTCGGGGAAAACAGAAGTAAACACTTTTATCCTGTTAAACAAGTCACTAGTGCTATCCAGTTCAACCTCGTGGACTCTGAGTTACTTAGCATGTTTCATGACACTAATTTGATCATTCGCCACCTAGAGCGTGACAGTTCGTTGATAGAACTTTGACACAAATGTAATAGCATTTCTCGTAATAATATTAAACTATACATTCACCTTTCTGTACCTCGTTTCAAAAGTAAATTTTTCAAAAAATTTGTCGTTGTGAAGTAAATAATTTTTTACAATTAAAGGACATTGTGAGGTCGAGGTTATTTTCAGAACCAAAGTGGCAGGGAATACAAATTTATAATGGCGTACCAAGGGCGTCTTTCTAAATTTGTTGCTCCCACGAATATGACTTAAAGCATTTCGTTTGCCTATGCCTTGAATGCAAGGGCGGATCTGGAGAGTCCTCAAGGGGGGGGCGATTTTAGAAATTTGGAAACTCCAATCTGATGCGCGGGTCGGGGCTAATTTTTTCACTGCGGGTCGTGTTACCTCTACTTTTTGCTGTGGGTCGGGTTTGGGTCCGGTTGACTTCTATTTTTTGCTGCTGGTTGGATTATACTTTTTTGCTGTGGGTCGCGTTTGGGTCTGGTTGATTTCTATTTTTTGCTGTGGGTCGGGTTAATTTCTACTTTTTTGCTATGGGCCGGGTTAACTTCTACTTTTTCGATGCGGGTCGGGTTTGGGCCCGGTTGACTTCTACTTTTCTGCTACAAGTCGGGTTGACTTTTACTTTTTAGCTGCGCCTAGCGCGTTGGGTTTGGGGCAGATTGATATACATTATATCCGGTTTGGGTCAGTTTCGGATTGGGTTTTCACTACTGTGACTTGCGAGAAGGGTTCGGGTTGACCCGTTTTTTTTTAAAAGAAAGTCTAAGTATTTTTGAAGATAAAAAATATATGCAGTAAAATCTCCATAACAGACACGTCCAAATAATTATTTAGGAATACTTTTTAATCTCCAGAATTATGTAAAAAAATACTAATTTGGTATAAGGCTGCTTGTCTCTTTATATCTAAGGCGAGTTGTAATTCAGTAAAGAATGCTTTGAAACTTATTAAAAAACACACCGGGTGTCCTTAAATGGATTTTAAAATTTAGTACTTTTCGAATGGTGGCAGCTATTTAAAAAAAATCTTCCACGAGGTTTATGTAAGATGTCATGAGATTTTTTATTGTGATTCTTGATTTTACTGTATAATAGCAGCGGTAGATAGCGCTGTAAACAATGGTCGTTAAGCCTACCTCCTCCGGGAACCGATTTAGCGCCTCTTGCTTCCAGCATCATCTTCGTTGCTATTTTAAACTAAAATCAAGAATCTCAGTTAAAAAAATTATCAGAGGTAGAGTAAAAAAGAAAAAAAAAATCTGAAATTCAAAGAAAATTTTCTGAAAGGTTACAGCAGATGGGGGGATTCCCTTCTGGCACTAATTATTTTTGTTGCAGGTCGGATTAGCTGTTTTGGATTCGGATCGATTTCAGGCTGAGTGTAGGTTCCTACAAGCTGGGTTTGGGTTAACTTGTTTTTTTTTTTTCAAAAATTAGTTCAGTATATTATTTCAAGTTAAAAATTATACCTGTAATAATAAACGCATGTAAGTGTGCTGTTTTCTAAAGAGACCACTGCATTTTTCCAACGACTCTTTGATGAAATTCGCTCGTCTTCGATCCTTTGATGAAATTTGCGTTTCTTCTGCAACCCTTTGTCGAAATTAGTGTAATTTTGCAGACCTTTGGTAAAATTCGCGTTTTTTTCCGTGACACTTCTACAAAATTCGCGTTTTTTCAGCGATCCTTTGGCTAAATTCGCGTTTTTAAAGCGATTCTTTGACAAAATTCGTTTTTTCCCCGATTCTATGAAGGAATTCGTGTTTTCTCCACGATCCTTTGATGAAGTTCGCGGAGTTTTTATTCGCGGCTATTTGACAAAATACGCGTTTTCTCCGCGATCCTTTAACGAAATTCGAGTTCTTTTCCGCTGCCTTTTG
Source organism: Maratus speciosus (assembly GCA_963932465.1). Taxonomy (NCBI): domain Eukaryota; kingdom Metazoa; phylum Arthropoda; class Arachnida; order Araneae; family Salticidae; genus Maratus; species Maratus speciosus. Next base: position 519,914,244 of record OZ010795.1, on the reverse strand, counting down.
AAGAAATTCGCGTTTTCTGTGATCATTTGTAGAATTTCGCATGTTTTCCGTGGCTCCCTGATCAAATTCGCCACGGATGTGATCATTCGGCGAAATTGAAGTTATTTTCTGCGAACGATTGACGAAATAGATTTTTTATGGAGGCCATTTATCAAAATTTGCGATTATTTGTATGTCCGAATTTTCGGATAGGAGAATTTTTTAAATTTTGGAACTGAATGCCTTAACCTTGGAACTGCGTATTATTATTATTATTATTTATTTTCTTTTAATCAAAATAAGTTAAAAAATATTTTTTATTGCACATTTCAAATCTGCACACATTTTAGAGTAAAATATGTCCCAAAATCTTTGTGAAACAGGTTTTTTTTAATAGAATTAGATCATAAAAAAAAAGATTTGCTGCGGAAATTGCGGGTTGCAAAAATTTTGCCACTTTTACGTTGGTCGTGGAAATCGAGGGTTGCGCAGCGAGAGGGTTAAATTTTCGGAAAATTTGAACATAATCACCCCTGTTCCCGACATCTATAACCCTCCTGCAAGTATTTTTTTAATATCTGTCACCTTTTGCAATTTATTGAATTTTAAAATCAGTCAGTCCATTTTAGGACACCCGGTATATTCAGTAGTTATGTGATGATGGCTGAAATTAAGCATTTTAAAAAAAGTTAAGCTGGTTTCGATATGCCAGTTAGAGGTTTACCTGGGCTGAAGTTATCAGGCCCAAGCCCAGGTCCAACCCACATAAAAAAAATAAAACTATTGCCCCCGCCCGGTGTAAAAGCTAAAAAATCAACTCCAGCCCTGCCTGCATTTTGCAATTAAAATTATTCATAAAGTACACTTGCTTATGCTTATATTTTATTTTCAGATTATGTTCGAAATTCATGAATACAGAAAAACAACAATATTAATGACTATAACGATGACTATTTAGGCAATTATGTACGTAAACACTACGAATTGAAAAAATATGACTTAGACAATTACATTCAAATAAAAATCCAGTAAGATAATCAGTTTAGAATGAAAGAAACGATTGATAAAAGAAAATAATAATTTAAAAGCTCTACAAAGTAAAAAACTAAATTTAAAAAACTGCATCTCTGTAACATATCAAATCAAATTAAATTTCTAAAGATTTCGCTAAACAAATGTACAAAACAAATATAATTTTTACGAATGACAAATAAGTAAGATTGCAGACCAACTTGGACTCAGGAGGAAGAATTTAGAGGAGTGCACGGGTCGTGTTCGGGCCAATAATGCTAATCATACGGGCTGAAACGGACCAAATATTTAGGTTTTATTCCTGGCAGAGTCCCGACCTGGAAATTTTGGCCAGTGCAGGCTTCTAAGAAAAATGGAGTCCAGGCCAGGTTCGATCTGGAGGAAAAAGAAGTCTGGCCCGACCCGAATCTGCAGAAAAAATTAAGATCCGGGCACGACCTGACTCTAAAAGAGAAAAGACCTGACCCAATCCGAGTCTCATGGATTTAAACTGGCGCGAACCGGTCGGGTCGGACCAACTTGGGCTCGGGAGGACGAATTTAGAGGAGTGCACGGGTCGTGGTCGGGCCAATAATGCTTATCATACGGGCTGACACGGACCGAATGTTTAGCTTTTATTCCGGGCCGAGCCCCGACCTGGAAATTTTGACCAGTGCAGACCTCTAGGAAAAAGGAAATCCAGGCCAGGCTCGATCTGGAGGAAAATTAAGATCAGGGCACGACCCGGTTCTAAAAGAGAAAAGACCTGACCCAGCCCGAATCTCATGGATTTAAACTGGCGCGACCCGGTCGGGTCGGACCAACTTGGGCTTGGGAGGAAGAATTTAGAGGAGTGCATGGGTCGTGGTCGGGCCAATAATGCTTATCATACTGGTTAACACGGACGAATGTTTAGCTTTTATTTCGGGGCGAGCCCCGACCTGTAACTTTTGACCATTGCAGACCTTTAGGAAAAATGAAGTCCAGGCCTGGCTCAATCTGGAGGGAAAAGAAGTCTGGTCCGACCCGAATCTGCGGAAAAAATTAAGACCAGGGCACGACCCGACTCCAAAAGAGAAAAGACCCCCAGTCTGAGTCTCGTGGATTTAAAGTGGCGCGACCCGGGTCGGGTCGCGCCGGGCTCGAGCTCCGCCCCAAGTCATTTTCCGTGAAGATGCATAATGTCGTTTTACAAACCCTTTATTAGCCCAAGGGGGGGGGGCGATCGCCCCTTCGCCCCCCCCTTAGATCCGCCATTGCTTGAATGAAGCTTCCAATTTAAATACTAAAAAATGTGTATTGAAAATGGTCTTTCGACACACTTTTACTTTGACTGCCATATCTAAAGCACCTCTTTTAATAAATTTCAAAACATTACTTGAATTCATTATTCATATTTTTTATAGAAACAAGATGTTTAGAGTTGTTCGTTTGCAAAAAAAAAAAAAAAAAAAAAAAAAAAAAACGTATACATATACTAAATACAAAAATTCTATTATAGTTTATAATTTAAAAATATGAGTTAAAACTATACAGGGTGGTTCAGAACTATATGTCAAAAATGTAAAGTCAGGTAGAGGGGATCTAAATAAATAGTTTTCGTATAGGAATGTGGGTGCGTAAATGCAGTGTTGAGGCAGTAGAGGGCACTGTTGAATGCGGCTGATGAATGCTCTTCATTGGCTGAATCGTCATTTCCCGCACGGATTTCAAGTAACATAGATTATTACACAAATGCGAAGATTGCGGACATGCATTTTATATATGGGATTGCTAGAGGATATGGAATGGCTGCTCAAAGGATTTAGATTGAACCATTCCAATGTAGGATTCTGCCAGTTCCCCGAGCATTTGAGCGTCTTCATTAGGAGTTGAACGCGAGTGGATCGTTTTATGTTTCCAACCATGAAAAGCGCACACTGTAAGATATCGCAGAATTCCTGCAGTGCAAGAAACAGTATCACGCACAATAGGGGATAGTCCTTCCACAAGCTAAAAATATGTTTGTCGTGCAATTGGTGTGAACCATTTCCTTGCTTAGCCTTATACATAAAATGAATGTCGGCAATCTATGCATTGGTGTAACAATGCATGTTGCTCGAAATCCGCAAGAGAATTATGATTCGAGCGAGCGAAGCGCTTTCATTCACTGAATCTAACAGCGCCCTATACTGCTTCAACGCCGCATTTCTGCACCCACATTCCTATACAAAATCTACTTATTTAGGTCCCCTCTACTTGCCTTTACATTTTTGACGTACAGTTCTGAACCGCCCTGTATTCTGTACACTGGGCAGTGAGTTAAGTAACCCGGAGGCCCGAGTTGTATTCTCTATTTCTGACAACAGCAGGAATAACAGTGTAAAATGAAATTTTTGTATATTTTAAAAATATCATATAATATTTAAATTAAAATCATTGTTAAATTTATTACCGCCTAAATACAACAATTTTGTGAAAAAAATAAATTTGTATAAAATGTCGAACTAAATAAACAATACTTTTCCTTCGTTCATTTATCAGAAAACAACTACTTATTTTAAAATAACTGGCAGCTATGGAATGCATAAAATATGTATTTTATCTGCTATTGCAAAAAAATTTATAAGATCTTGCTATACTGAAATTAAGAACTCATTTCTCAGAACAAAGCTATAAATAAAAAGTTATGACTTACTTTAAAATAATATTCTAATGCCAAACAAAAAAAGTAATATGATCGCAACAATATATTTGCCATTCTTTAAGTTGTTACATTTTATTTTATTGCGTTTAATAATATATTTGATTTGCCGTAATATATGCATTTGCTTTTCGGCTCATATGCATTTTTATCGTTTTATATTGCATTTCTCTTAATATTTTCCCATGGGATATGTGTAAATCATAAATGTAAGTACGGTGTGTTTCTTTTAGGTAGCTTTCTTTACAAAAAAGCTACCTATTGCAGCCGTTCGGAGGAAAGCGATTTCAAAAAATTTTGGTATATTTTCATCGATCATGACCCCCAGACCCCGAAACCACCCTCCGTTCAAAATTGATATATATATATATATATATATATATATATATATCTGACCTATGTCACACTGTAACTACCGTAATTATAAACCGATTTCGATGTAATTCGGTGTGTACATAGTACATACCAATGTCTCGACCGAGTTCGTTGGCCAGCTTCATCCGCCGTTTTGTTTCAAAATGGCGGCCATTTAAAATTTTTTAAAAAATTTAAAACTTGAAATGTGGTACCAAAAAATTAAAAATGGAAAAATATTTTTTTCTTATGTATTTGACCTCTATACAAAGATTCCGGAGCAGTTTTTGTTTCGTCTATATCTTAAAAAATGGCTGAGTTATAGCATTTTGAATTTCTAGCGTGGCTGACATTTTGAAACGTCCTGAATTTTGTCACGCGATAAAAGGCGTATTTATGAACCGATTTGGATGTAATTCGGTGTGTACATAGTACATACCAATCTCTCGACCGAGTTCGTTGGCCAGTTTCATCCGCCATTTTGTTTCAAAATGGCGGCCATTTAAATTTTTTTTAAAAATGTAAAATTTGAAATGTGGTACCAAAAAATTGAAAATGGAAAAATATTTTTTTCTTATGTATTTGACCTTTATACAAAGATTTCGGAGCAGTTTTTGTTTCGTCTATATCTTAAAAAATGGCTGAGTTATAGCATTTTGAATTTCTAGCGTGGCTGACATTTTGAAACGTCCTGAATTTTGTCACGCAATAAAAGGCGTATTTATGAACCGATTTGGATGTAACTTCGTTTATACATAGTACATATCAATGTCTCGACCGGGTTCGTTGGCCAGCTTCACCCGCCATCTTGTTTAAAAATGGCGGCCATTTAAATTTTTAAGAAAAATTTAAATTTGAAATGTGGTACCAAAAATTGAAAATTGAAAAAATATTTTCTTCTTATGTGTTTGACCTTGATAAAAAGATTCGGGAGCAGTTTTTCTTTCGTCTATATCTTAAGAAATGGCTGAGTTATAGCATTTTGAATTTCTAGCGTGGCTGACATTTTGAAACGTCCTGATTTTTCTCACGTAATAACAGGCGTATTTATGAACCGACTTGGATGTACCTTGGTGTGTACATAGTACATACAAATATCTCGACCGAGTTCGTTGCCCAGCTTCATCCGCCATCTTGTTTCAAAATGGCGGCCATTTAAAAAAATTTAAAAATAAAAAAATTTACATGAGATACCAAAAAATTGGAAAATGAAAAAGATTTTTTCTGTATGTGTTTGACCTTAATACAAAGATTCCGGAACAGTTTTTCTTTCGTCTATATCTAAAAAAAAATGGCTGAGTAATAGCATTTTGAATTTCTCTTGTGGCTGACATTTTAAAACGACCTGATTTTTGTCACGCGATAACAGGCGTATTTATGAACCTATTTGGATGTAACTTGGTCTGTACATAGTACATACCAATGTCTCGACAGATTTCGTTGGCCAGCTTCATTCGCCATCTTGTTTCAAAAGGGTTGCCATTTAAAAAAAATTAAATTTAAAATTCAAAATGAGGTATTAAAAAATTGGAAAATGAAAAAGATTTTTTTTATGTGTTTGGCCTTGATACAAAGATTCCGGAGCAGTTTTTGTTTCTGAAAATTTGTTCTTTTGTTGATATCTTAAAAAATGGTTGATTTATAGCACTTTGAATTTCTAGCATGGCTAACATTTTGAAACGATCTTGTATTTGTCGCGCGATAACACACGTATGCGCCTATTTCGATGTAAGAAGGCATGTGGATAGTATACATCAACACCTCGACCAAGTTCGCTGGCCAGATTCATCAGCCATCTTGTTTCAAAATGGCGGCCATTAAATTAAAATATATATGTTACGGCCAAAACCCGAATTTGGCCAATTCTCGAACTGGCCGGCCAATTCGCGAATTGGCCAACAATGTTTTAAACTGACTGGCCAATTCGGGAATTGGCCGGCCAAAACCAGAACTGGCCAGATGCTATCGGCCAATTCCCGAACTGGCCAGATGCGATCGGCCATTTCGGGAAATGGGTATATAAAAACCAATTTTTACTTTTTATCCCTTTCTAACATAGTTGAAAGTGTTTATGGAATTCAATTTGTCTGGCTGTCTGCCTGTCCATGCTCTAACTTGAGTAAAGACTCGGATTGACTTGTAATTGTTATATTACTTAGGTTTATAAATACATATCGGTACTGAAAGTGAAGTGTGTACTATTTTTGGTTAATTTACAGGGTACACAAAAGTATTTCATTACAATATCATCAATGGGTAAAGTTTGTCCAGTGCATTTTAATGTTGTTACATTATCTCAATTATAATAAAATTGGTATGCATCATTAAGATGGACAACAAACTGTTATCTAAAGTGTATGAAATAAGTAGCAATTATAGTTTGTTTACAGAGACACTCAAAAATATTTAGTTACATTGCAGTGAATGGTGAAATATCATTTGCAATGCACTTAAATGATGTTACACTATTTCAAACATAATAAAATTCACATTCCTAACTCATGTGATGAGCAATATGTTTTTTATAGAGTATTGATTAAGTAGCCATTATAGTTCGTTTATAAGGACTCCCAAAAGAATTCCGATAACGAATTATGATATATCTGAAAATATCGTTTATAGAGTATTTTAATGATGTTACACCACTTCAAACATAATAAAACTGTTATATTTTACTAATATGCTCTACAACATTTTTTTCTATATTGGCTAGGTAGAATTTGTCGTTTATTTACAGAGTCACTCAGATAATTTGTTTATTGGATTGAACAATGAATCCGATGGATCGATATTAGTCATAGAGGACGGAAATCTTCAGCAGATTAGAATGCAATTTTCACAATAAACCCAATTTATCGAAATATATCAAACAGGTGGGAAATTATCCAACATATCAGAATATAATCGCCAAAGCATGGAACGTTCTTTCCTATCACGTGTGCATGTCAGTGCCACCTACCGGGCAGCCTTGAATCCCCACTTCGTATATTGGCCAAGGCTTCACGGCCAGTTTGCGAATTGGCCGGCCAAAACCCGAAATGCGCTGTTCATTTCACGTATTTCGGGTTTTGGCCAGGAATCTTGGCCAGTTCCCGAATTGGCCCGCCAATTCGCGAACTGGCCAAGCTCCGGGTTTTGGCCGTAACTTATATATATATTTAAAGTGAGGTGCAAAAAAAATTAGAAATTGAAAAAGGTTTCTTTCTTAAGTATTTGATCTTGATATAAGGATTCAGGAGCATTTTTTGTTTGTCTTTACCTTAAAAAATGGCTCAGATATAGCAGTTTCAATTTCTATTGTGGGTGACATTTTGAAAAATCTGATTTTTTGCATGCGACAGCACTCCTATATATTAACCGATTCCGATGTGAGTGAGCATGTGCACAGCAATTACTAAGGTCTCGACCAATTTCACTGCTTAGCCTCATCCACCATGTTGTCTTAAAATGACAGGCACTTTAAGAAATTGCCGAATTTGGCAGCCAAATATAAGTTACTTTAAAGAAAAGCAGCTTGGATAAAGCTGACTAATTTCGCGAAATTCTTATTCATTATATTGATAAAAATTAGTATTGAATCTCCTATATTCGGTTTCCACTAAATTGAGCTTCGTGTGTTTGCATGATATAAGTTGGCTTTTTTAAAATAAGGATTATGAAAGCTACCTCTTCCTCCCGGCACTGGCCGGAAGGACTTTTTCATTTTCATTTCAAACTTCACATCTATAAAATTAATGGTCTATAAAACACTAAATAATATATTCTGTGATTTTTGTTTGGTTAATCCATTGTTGTATTTTTTATTCCGGTTTTTTAACGATGGAAAGTCAATGGTCACCTTCAAAATAGAGATTTTTAGTTTTTTTATCTTCGGAAACTTATACAATTAGACTAAAAACAACTATATTTAAATATTCAAATTAGAATCGGCTCTATTTAAAGATGATAATTCGTAATTTAACACAGATGACAAACACTTTGATTTCTTTCATAGAGGAAATTTAGATATAAAAAAAAAGATGCCTGTAACTTTTTGTAATATTCCACTGCAGCCAAACTAGGGCCGCTTTCTCAAAAGCTAAAATGACATAATGAAAATCGCAACAAACCGAGAAAAACAGTTCAGTTTAAAATGATTTGATTATATTGAAGATGCTCCTGTAAATTAGGGAATCTCTGACAAGTGTGTTGCTTTCATTTCTGTTTTTAACTGTACATAAGCATTGCTTCTTATAAGATATACTTTAATATTTTTCATTTCTCTAAGTATGTAGGTACTCAGCAGATATTAGTGCATTAAAGTAAAAAAAAATAAAAAAATAAAAAGGTAATGCTAATTTTCGAGGTAAACTTATTTGGAAAAAATGAGCTTGTTCATGATTTCTTCTAATAGTAATTTAAAAAAAAACTTTTATCTGTATTCATCTTAAATTTATTAGAAAAATCAACTTTTCTTGTCATGGAATATCTTTATTTTACTCAGACTTTATTCTTCTTTTCAGATATGAAATTCATTTTTGTTTTTGTTTTGCCAGGTTTAACTATTCTGACACATTAACGGATAACATAAGTGAAAGGATGTTTTTCTCCTTAATTCTCAAATAACTACTTAACTTGATAATCAAAGATTATATTCCACACATGTTAGGAAAATTGCCATAATAAAATAGAAATTTTCCTGTTGCTATTCCTTTTATTTCCAATTTTCAGATACATAGATTTAATGGATGAATAGCCATAGATTAATGTTGAAAAATTACTTCTATTTATTAATAAATATCCTTTAAATCAAGCAAATATATAAATAAAGCTTCATTTGGAAAACTTTGCTTAGAAATAAAAACACTGAAAATAGAATGCAGATTCAGAGAAATATATATTAAAAATCAAGTAGATCACGTAGATATATTAATCAGATTTTTATTAATTTCTTATCTTTTTTTCTACTGAAATCGGAGTCTTTAAATTTCAAAAGGTGAAAAAAAGGGATAGATATAGGTATTGAGTTTGCTGTTATTAATTTTGTATATGATATTGTTAGTTAAGAATGTCTTTAAATTACCTAACTTTATATAAGTATACATAACTATCATAGTTCGAATCTAAATAATAGTTCATAGTGCATTTTAAATGCCAATTACCATCTTCTCGGTAAAAGAAAAAGTGATTCTGTTACATTACTGTATTAATAGAATACTTCTGAAAATGTGTAGAACTTTAAAGACGACTATTTATTATCTGATTGTGATAATTTTATCTAAGAAATTAGCGCTTCATATCGGAATTAGCTTTCAAAATTTTGAAACTTCACAAAAAATATTTAATTGATTTTTGTATTTGCATTTCTATGCGTTTACATACAAAATGTTCTCTCCGCACCTAATGTCAATTTTTCAAGTTCCTTAGAAAACAACAAAAAAAAAATATTTCAACGAATACATTGCAAAGAATATAATATTTTGGATTGAAATCTTATATATATATTATCCATGGAGTAATAAAGTTTCTTTCGTAATGTGTATTCATCGGTAAAGCTACCAAGTTGCAGATATGATGACATTAACAAGTCAGTGAATTGTGTCAGGCTGGATACCTTCTTTGTAGTCCAGTCGTACTGCATTGTCGTGTAACCAAGTCTGAGGATCGAATCCTGGCGTAGATACTTTCGACTCTTTTGGGAAATTTTCTTAAGCTTTGACCTCTATCAACAAAGAATGTAATATTTCTGGTTGAAATATCATATCTGTGGATTAATAAACTTTCATTCGTAATGTGTATTCATCGGTAAAGCTACCAAGTTGCAGGTCTGATGACATCAACAATTGATTGAATTGTGTCAGGATGGATATCTTTTTGGTAGATCGGTGGTAGTGCATTGTCGTATATAGTCAAAGTACAAGGTTCGAATCCTTGCGTAGATACTTTCCACTCTTTGGAAAAAATTTCTTAAGTTTTGATCTCCATCAACAAGTAACATAATATTTTGGATAAAATATCATATACGTGGAGTGATGGAGTTTCAAGTGTTTTCATTGGTAAAACTGCTGGGTTCAAGATCTGATTCTGATAATATCAACAGGTGAATAAATTGTGTCAGTCTGAATATCATCTGCGTAGCTCAGTGGTGCGCATATTCAAGGTCATTGGTTCGAATCATGTCCTAGATAGTTTTTGAAATGTTGGAAAATATTTTTGAAATTAGAACTCTTCCTCCAAAGAATACTGTCATCCACAATTACCACACATTGCATTTTTGCAGATGCGATCCCACCTCACGAAATTTCAAACTAATAATATTTTTGAAATCATAAAAAACCCCTAGTAAAGGTATATTTATTCTTAAGCCTTCACCAAATCGCGTTAAAAATTATTTTACTTATTAATTTATTTTTAATAACTTTATTTGACCGCGTTATTAATTTTGTATTTTCCTATATTTTGATTGCGAAAATCTATGTAGAACAATGTAAGACATGTTTTGAAGTAGCAACAACATATATATTAAATTTATACTCTTGTCCTTTTCTCCTCATCAGATGTACTTTTACAAAAGAACAGGTATTTTGAGCAATATTTTAATTTTATTCGAAGATCATATTAATTCCTTAATCTATTATAAAAAAAGTTGTGGAAATTTCAGATTTTTTTTAATTGAGAAAATTTGCGAATTTTGTAAACATTTGAACATTGTAAATACGTGAAAAATTGCATTTTTTGATTCCCTGTAAGTAAAAATATCTTTATGAGACTTTCTTAAAGTAACTTTTAATTTCCTTTTTTATAGGTTTTCAGAAACAAAAAAAGAATTTCTAAGGACAAGCAAAGACTGTATAGTGTAGTGTAAATTATTCAACTCGTTAATCCAAGCAACATTAACAAAACTAACTCGTTTATTAACAAGAAGAACAAATTTAAGGGTTGCAGTGGTTGGTTAATTTCACCCTTATGTCCTAACAGCCTCGAGATTCGTCCCGCTACGCCGCGGCATTACAGTCCGATGCGGTGGGTTGCGATCAGTTTGGACCTCAACCAAACAATTAAAATAATCGGAGGAAACACGCCATGCGCGTTGAAATTCTATGTGAATGATCATGTACAATTATAATCTTTTTCTGACCTGTACACATTATATTTATCGTGTTTTAAATTTAATCCGATTTCAAAAAAGTATTTATGAAACGTTCACAAAATTATCCACGATTCAAACGATTAAACTGTTAAAAAAATTCCGTTAAAATGCGGAAATTGTATAGGCAATCGAGACGCCAGTAGAATTTCCGTATTTTAACGGAATTTTGTTTCGTAAATTCCAGAAAAAATTTCATTTATTCACAAAATTTACGGGGAAAATCCGTTAAAAAACGGTACTAGTACTAGAGTCCCGATTGCCAATACAATTTCTGTATTTTTAACGGATTTTTTTTTTCAGTGTGTACAACTATTTAAATTAAAAAGTTTCTAAACCAGAGATACATTTTCATGTGTTTTCATAATGAAATAAACGGTCAAGTGCGAGTAGTACTCGCGCTCAGAGGGTTCCGTAGAAGAAATATATAAATCAGTAATTGTATCTCTCTATTCTAAAAAAAAGTAACCGTTGCCGCTGTCACCGCCGCCGGTTTTGAATTTTTTGTGACGTCGGTGTTTCTTCGTTAATATTAAGAAAAATATTGCATACAAAAAATATGAAAATCGATATGTTAGAGTTAGTTAAAATCGTTCCATTAAAAAAGTTTTATAGGAGCAAAAACTATACATGGAAATTTAATCATTCTATACATTAGAAGTTTCCGGTGTGAGGACTGCATTTATTTTTTTAAATTTGACTCCTTTTTTGAGGACTTATTGCCATTTTAAATTATTTTTTTCAGAATTTCGAGACACATTTTTTTACATCTTTTAGAAAAGGGTATTATTTTAAATTGTTGCCAATTTTTAAAACAGCGAAAAGAATAATATTTCCTTCAAATTAAAAATTTATTGACACGTGACTATTATAAAAAAAATTTCAAATTAGAATTAACCGATTATGTATTGAAAGCAGGATAATATTGAAAATTACGTCATAAAAACTATATTTACACGTGAATTTTAAAAGAAAAAGTAAATTGTAAAATAATAAAGTCCTTGATATACATTAAATTCGTAAATGGAGGAATTTACGTCATATTTAAAATGGCAAAACAACATTGATAAACAGTTTAAATTTAAAAATATATTTGCGCGACACATTTACTTCATATTTTGAGATAATCTTTTAAACTATTTTTCTGAATTCTTAGAAAGCTCAAATAATATTTTCTTTCTAACAACAAAAGCATTTTTAAGTGGATATTAAAATGGGAAAGAAAGTTTTGGTGAAAATTACGTCAGATTTAAAACGATACATTTAAAATGTCTCACTTAAAAGAACATTTTAATAGCGTTGTTAAAAATACAGGGAGACAAAGACTCTGTTTATTTTATTCATTTTATATTATCTTATTTTGAAATGTTTCATTGATAAGATTTAATCAAGGACGAAAATAAACCGTTAACGGAGAGATCGCCACTGGTGTTCTCTCTTTTTTTTTTTTTTTTTTTTTTTGTCTTTTTTTAATTATAATTTAGTCTTCCAAAATTTTTTTAAAAACTGATCAAATTAGCGTGCTTTTAGAGTTTGCGGTGCCTGAACGTGAGTTGGTGAGCGTAGCTCGTAGGGGGCAGAGCCCCCTAGTCATAAAAAGACGTTGCTAAAAGAATACTAAGAATTCGCAAAAAACTATATAACGTCGGGTTGGGCATAACTGTATATACCATGAAAGTGTAAATGGATATACCATGAAAGTTCAAAGAGATATGGAACCTAAATAATATAAAATACAGTTATTCTGTATAATATTATTAATATATATTTTTAATATTATCCTAATTTGTTTATGATGAAATTAATTTGGTACTAACAATAAAAGCAGTGCGTATTTAAACTTCATTTGGCATTTTATAAAACTAAATTCAGCGTAGTAATAACCTTTCTTTCTACAATGCAGCTAAAATAAACCTTTGTTCAAAGTTTAAATTTGGCATTACGGTAAGCGCGCTTCGAAAGGAGATCTCAAATTTGCGCCGCCGCTTTGGTCCGTGCCACGTTTTTCCGGATAGGTTTTTAATTAACTTTTAAACTCACCCGAGGCGTATTGAGTGATTACCTAAATGCAAACTAATCGCGAATCCCATAGTATTTATATGATTCAGTCTAATTAAATTAGTCTGTTTTTCACAATTTGACGTTTATTGCTTTTATACTGTTACTGGACATTACATTACACATATATATCACTAGCGAACCAGCGCGGCTTTGCTCGCGTAATAGTTGAAATATGCCAAGTGATATTTATATGTCTAATTTTTATTAAAATGTACTAACTAAATTTTTATTTTATTAAAAGTTAATATTTTATTTTATTAAAAGGTAATATATTATTTTATTAAAAGGTACTTATTACTTTTAGGAATAATTAAAAAAATTACTATTTAAAACACAGTTTGATTAAACATCATTGTTACACTGCATAAGGCAGAAATGAGACTTAAATTAATAAAACGAAATAAAACTAATTAAATATTAATTTAGAAAATATTTTGAAACTTTTATGCTCAATTAATACGCTCATTTCAGTATTCATTTGAAGTTTTGAATTTTTTAGAAACCATCTTCTTACATCTTAAAATGAACCATCATGTCAAATTCGAAGTCCTACCACCTCTCTCAACATAAAGGGCTATGTTGAAATAGGAACTGTCACCATTAATTTGCCAACATTAATTTTGAAATTGGTTTGTAATTTCCTAATATTCCTCAGAAACGTAATTTAGAAAGCTTTTAAAGGCATTTTTAAGAGCGATTGTTGTTCCTGTGAATCCCAGGTGGTAGAATCATCGGCATAAAATATAGCCTGTGTAGGATCAGAGACTGTTACCATTGATTCGCAACTATTACTTTTATATTTGGTTTATATTCCCTGAAATTGCGTAGAAATCGTAATTTAGGACTTTTTTAGAATGCTTTTCGCACATCTCCTTCACTTCACCCCTTTTTAATTCGAATTTCTTTTCGATAGTCATTCGAGGGCATTTATATTTTATAAGTAACTACCATGCCATATTTAAAGTTTCTAGCCTTTTCAGTATCACAGAAATCGCAATTTAGAAAGTTTTTAGCTACTGCAACCCTCTGGTGGTATAGTAGACCAGACATAAAATATAGCTTATGTTTGAGCAGGTTCTATCACCAAAAATTTGTTATCATTATTTTTTTAATCGGTTTGGTATTTGATAAGATTACATAAAAATTGTAATTTATATCGCTTTTCGCTCACTTCATCTTATTAATTTAAAATTTTCTTTCGACAGTTCATAGAAAGCAGTTGCATCTCATAAGTAAATAACATGCCATACTTCAAAGTGTTAGACCCTCCAGTTATGCAAAAAACCCAAATTAGAACATGTTTTGTTTTTGCAACCCTCAGATGGTAGTGACAGCAACATAAAATATAACCTATGTTATAGCAGAGACTGTCACCATTGATTTGAAACCATTACTTTTGAAATAGCTTTGGAATTTCCAGAGATTGAGTAGAAATCGTAATTTAGAACGTTTTTAGAACGCTTTTCGCGCATTTTCACCCCTTTTTAAATTTCCAATTTTTTCGAAACTGTTTTTAAAGATCATTTATATTTAATAAAAATGTACCTTGCCTAATTTTAAGTTGCTAGCCCCTACCGATCACAAAAATCGAAATTTGGAACGCTTTTTTGCTCCTGCAACGTCTCGGTGATAGTGATACAGACTGAAAATAGCGTCTATGTTAGAGCAAAGGCTGTCAGCATCAATTTCTTACCATTACTTTTGGAATCAGTTTGATTCTTCCTGACATATTGGTGACAAATCGGCATTTAGAACGTTTTTAGAGCGCTTTTGGCTCATTTTGCTCCTGCATCTCCTCTGGGGTAGTGGAAACACATATAAAATATAGTCTATCTTGGAGAAAGATCTGTCACCACCATTTAAAAACCATTATATTTTAAATCGGTTCAGTATTTCCTGAGATTGTTTAGAAATTGCAATTTGGAACGTTTTTTACAACGCTTTTTGCGCATTTTGATCACTCTTTTAAATTTCGAATTTTTTTTAGGAAATGTCCTTAGAGATCATTGATATCTTATAACTAACTACCATTCTAAATTTCACGATTCAAGGCCCTTCCGTCACGCAAAAACCGCAATTTAGAACGTTTTTCTCCTGCACCCCCTTTTGGGGTAGTGGCACCGACATAAAATGTAGCCTATGTTGGTGCAAGGATTTTCACCATTATTTTGACGCCATTATTTTTTAAATCGGTTTGGTATTTCCTGAGATTGTGTAGAAATCACCATTTAGAACGTTCTTTAGAACGCTTTTCGCGCATTTTCCCCCCTTTTAAATTTCGAATTGTTTAAGAACTGTTCTCAGAAAGCCTTTATATCTAATAAATAGCTGATACTGCAAATTTCATATTTCTAGGCCCTTCAGTAACACATAAATCGCATTTTTAGAACGGTTTTTGCTCCTACACCCCCTTTGGTGTAGTGGAACCGAAATAAAAATTAGCCTATCTTGGAGTAAACGTTGTCACTATCATTTTGACACCAAACATTTTTAAATCGGTTTGGTACTTCCTGAGATTATGTAGAAACTACGATTTAAAACGTTTTTTAGTACGCTTTTTGTGCATTTTCACCCCTTTTAAATTTCGAATTGTTTAAGAACTGTTCTTAGACATCATTTATATCTTATAAGTAACTAATATTCCAAATTTCATATTTCTAAGCCCTTCAGTAACGCAAAAATCGTATTTTTAGAACGTTTTTTGCTCCTGCACCCCTTTTGGGGTAGTGGCACCGACATAAGATATAGCCTATGTTCTAAGTTGGGCGAACACCATCATTTTGATACCATTACTTTTGAAATCGGTTCGGTAGTTCCTGAGCTTACCTCCGACAAATAAACAATTTTTTCCTCTTTATAATATGAGTATAGATAAAGATATAGATTAAAAGTTGTTAACTAGGCATAGAGTACGCCGCCCCTGTACTTGTGTATGTCCAAACTGACCGTACCTTTAAGGGTTAATATCTCGGCTAATTACCGATGATTTTTTTCGAAAATTATTATCAACAATGCTTTTATACTTCTCCTACAATAGGTACCTCCAGCGCTGCTCAAAACTTTTACTGAATGCCCGTAAATCAAATTTTGTGAGTAACGAAAAAAGGCGATTTTCTAAAAACTATGTGACCTAGGGTAATCGCTATAATTTTCCTGCAAGGATTAGATTAACGTCTACTACCTCTATTTTTTTCATAATTTTACTGTCAGTAGATTCGGAATTAGATGGGGGGGGGGCATATTTTTGCTCTACATTTTCGACGATATTTCTGAAAATATAATACATAAAATTAAAAGAAGTGTATCTTAATTAGACCATATTTATGAATGTTTAATAAGCGGAAAATATGTGGGTCAATAGTCTTTATTACTTCCCCCAATTTAAACTTTCTACATTCCATAGTTTACGAGTAAAATGGGTGTGACAGACAGACACAGGAGTGACCTTATAATGGTTCCGTTTTTTCTGTTTTAGTACGAAACCCAAAAAAATTACAAATATGCTACTGAAAATCTTCTCCCTTAGCATTGATATTCCTTCTGGGTTCACATATTTAAAAGATTTTAAAAACCTATAGAGGATCAAGCTCTAATGTAATCGGAAAATTTCATTATTGATCTACACTACCTCTTAAATAAGGCATAAATATTTTGGATTACTGAATTCCAGCAAAAAATCCATGGAAAAAAATATTAAAAAAAGTAAATCATTTTTAAAGGCTTAAAGAAATAACAAACACTTTCATCATTTAAAAAAATATATAATTCTATTGTTACATTTATTATACTGTTTATTGCATTCGATGGTTCAATTTTATTTTTCATAAAACCAATTTAAGTTTTTCAAATTTCAAATAGTTTTATATAAATGTTTCTTTCAATGAAACAGGCTGGCATTTATCCGGCTTTATAAAATTATCACAGGAATATAAAACAAAGATGAATCTGGAACGTAATATTAGCCTTTTATTCTTTAAACATAATAATTTAATAACTGTTTAGCTTCACAATAATTTTCAATATAATTTCTAAAAATATTTTATTTTTTATCTTATTGCTATGTTTCTGGCATGAAGCTTTTGAGTATGAATGCATCATACAACAAGATTACTTGTGTACAACAAACAAAATCTTAGTGTTTTAATATAATGTCAAATGATAAATTTATAACAAAAAAAAAGATATTTTGACGTTCCTTTCGCTTTTCATAGACCTATTTTGCAAATCCCTGATTTATGTGAGCTTCTGTACTGTAACTAAGATGAATAGATAGTTAAGAACTTCGTCTCACGCTGCAGGCAGAATTTAAACTGGATATTAAGACTTTATTGTTTGTGAAAATGCCTAATAAAATTAAAAACACAACGAGGACAACCACAATGAATAATAGCAGAGATACTTCAGCGTATAAAGATTTATTCAATGTGCTGTACTGCATACGATGATTTCAAGTAATTTGAAATTCAATATTATGTAGAACTATTTCAATTATATAGTTAATAATTATAAAGTTAATAATCAAGACGGGTCGGGACATATTATGCGCAATTTTTTTATTCTACTAGCTGAACGGACCGGTTTTGCCAGAGCCCCTGATAATATACTTAGATGAGCCTCAAATTTGTATGGTTTGCCGACAAAAGGGAGGAGGGGTTGGGAGTCGTCCGGTATTTCGACTCTATTTCAACAGATATCAAATGACACCTTTTAAAAGTTTTAATTTACGTTTATTTTCCTTGTAGTTTTCGAATGTAATAAGCATAAAAAAGCCTTCAATGTATTAATATTGATTTGTAATTACACTGAAGAGTCACCGTTATGGCCACCTACCTAATAATGCACGTCTCGCCTTTGGCCCTCAAAAAATCTGCAACCCGCCTTGGCAAGGATGCCAAAAGTCCTTTGATAGGTGGCCGAAGACAGATTTTAGGTTGTACTTGAGCTCTGAGCTGTCGTTCTATGACACACCAAATCTGCTCTATCGGATTAAGATTCGTTGAGTTATACTTCCAGGACCTTAACTGGAATTCAGTATTATGTTCTTGGAACCACACCAACACAATTCGAGTGCTGTGACATGGACCCTTATATTGCTAGAAGACTCCATTTTCACTTGGGAAGAGAGATAACATGTAAGGGTGCAACTGTTGCGCAATAATATTCCGAAAGTCTGCGGCCTTCATGGTCTGTTCTATTAGAATTACAGGACACAGAGACGCCCATGAGAACGCCCCACAAAGTATAATATCGTCACCACCTGGCAGTGTATGACATTCTGCATATAGGGGGGGGGGCAACAGTTCGCTTCAAAGAAGGCGTACCTTAACACTGTCATCGACGTGTTGAAGAATGAATCGTGATTCATTGAACCGGACAACTATTTGCCCATGCTCTATAGTCCAGTCACGATGTTCTCGAGGGCCTAGTGTAGGAGTAGTTTGCGATGATGCTTTGTCAACAGAGGCACATGCGTGGGATGTTTGTTGCGCAATCTAATATTCAACAATGTCAGATGAACTGTGTGCTACGAAATAACCCTCCTTGGATCTGTTCTACATTGGACTGTCATCTGAGCCAGTGTCTATCGCCGATTTTGCTTTACCAAGCGGGTGAGGCTCCGACGCCCATTTCGCTTAATAATCCGGGGACGTCCAACGCCATGGAGTATGCTGATGGTTTCACCGTTATTCATCCACTTTGAATAAATACTAACAAATATATGTCGCAAAGAACCCACGAGTCGCGAAGTTTCGGAGATACTCGTTCTGAACCCTCGGGCCATTGAATTCTGCTTTCTATCAAAGTCGCTTAATTCTACGTCCTTTCCCATCACAGGCAGAAAGTAAACACAAAAATGATTCCCCAGACTCACTTAGCATTAGTTAAATACCATTGCCACCAGAATAGGAGTTCGTTGCAAAATGTGGAGATGGTCGTAATGTTTTGGCTCTTCGGTGTATTTCAATTTCTCCTGTTCTGACAAAAGGAACAATGGGTTCTTAAAATTTTCCACCTTACAGAACAAAAGGGTTCAAATCGTAGAAAGTTGGAACGAATCTGTTAATGAAAGATATGTAATGTTTAAAAGAAAACACTCATTTTCATTCATAAAATGACCACATATAAATAAAATCGTGTCAGAATACTTTTCAATATTTTTTTTAATTTCGTAGTACTGAGTTTGCGACTATCATCTCAAAAGGAGAATAAGTGAATCAGCGAGTGAAAATATCATCATATTTAAATGAAACAAGCATTGCTAAAATTTAAATATCTTTCTATGAATGCATTTAAACGTCGAATGCATCCGTATACTGCTGGAAATTTTACTCCAAATTAGAAACTCAAGGTCTCCATGGAGTGTGAATAAAACGAAATAAACAGCAATATTTCATGAACAAAAAAGTTCTATCAGAAAACATGCACTGTCAGAAAAATTCGTCTTTATACATTATTTTTCATTTGTCCATTTTCAACAAATAATTTCCGCACTCCTGCTCAACATACTTTATCCGTCAATTTTTCACGAAAATCTGAAAAACAGCTGGAAATTCGGTTTATTCTTTTCACGCATGTGTATTGGCTGTATTAATACCAAAGTTCGAATTTATTTTTAAAAAAAGAAACGAAATTTCAATAAATAAAATTGTCTAATTTATTTAAAAACAAATGAACAAAAATAATACTTCCGAATTTTAAAAAGTAGCACTTTTGTCATTAATTTAAACTTATTTGCAATTTATTTTTTAGAGTGTTGAAATAAAATATTCACACGTAAAATATATTCTAAATTAACACATTAAAAAAATATATAGAGTCGTTCAATCAAGTTAAAAAAATCGATTTTATCCAAAATATTATCATTTCTTCTCGAATTTAATTCAAAAAATAATCTTCATATTTTACATCTAACAATCAAATTATGCTTTACTAAATATATGTCTAATACATAGCTGCCAAATTTTGCGCTTTCTTCCTACCAGTAAAAATTTGCAGTAAAGTATGTCTAATTTAATGGTCGAAATCTCACGATTAAACAAGGCGAGAATCTCTATTAAAGTTTAGTGGTAGAAAAAAAGCGTAAAGGTTGGCAGCTATGCTAATATGTAATAATTTTTATCCTCTGTTATTCTATTATGTGTTAAAACACCAACCATTTTTTCATAACGACAAAATGTACATGCAATTAACTTTAAATTTAGGTGTTTTCTGAACAAGAAATTTAACAACCCTTACCAATACCACATTTGAAGAAACCCGTACTTTCACTTTAAACTCACCCTTTGCCAAGTGCTCGCTGGCCAAGTGATAAAAAAGTTTCAATTCGAAACGCGCAACCCCAGGTTGAAAACCAAGCGGATCCACGAAGAATGACAGACGTATTTTTTTTTAAACTATTTTTTCCCGATTGCGGAAATTTTTTGTTCTAGAATGGACATGTCTTCAATTTTCGGATATATACCGGTATTAGTGTTGCCAGGAATATTTCCGTGATTTAAAGAAAGCACAGTGGCAGCAAAAAAAATTTTGACATTTGACAGTCTCAATGTTCAGATCTTTATTTCATTACTTTCTTATCTATATTATAAAGGTCAAACATATCTGTGCATAACGCATACGTCATTCTGCGAATGGCAACACTTTGAAATTTGAAATGAAATTTCGGTTTTGCAATTTTCGCTACAGCAAATTTTTAAACTTCTAAACATCCCACATTTTAAATGTTTACACCGACGTATGCAGAAAAAAATGCACTTTTAAATGCAATTTGTTTGAAAGCTGTATCTCAATTTATTTTTGAGATATTAATTTTTTTATAGTTTTTAATACCAATTTTCTAATCGTGGCAACTGAAGTACTTCATTTCTGTTAAAAGTTGATTAGCTATCATTATTGATTATATTCTTACTGATGCCATTTTTTCATTGCAATTAAAACTATCTTTTTTAAAAATTTTGAACAAAATGAAGTTACGCTTTAAAAAAAGACAAAATTTCCCTGATGATGCTGTTATATTTCACTATTTTTTCACTTCGTTGATATTGAGTTTGAGACAATAGGCAAAATATTTCAGCGACTGAAAATGACGTCATATTTAAAAGAAAACGTTAATTTTATTTGATAAAACAAGATATTTCCCCTTGAATACGTCTAAAAGTTATAAATTTCTGGAATTTTTACGCGCAGGTACAGAGATTATACAAAGACCTCAAATCACGAGTGGGAATTTTAACATGGAAAGTTGTAATAATTGACAAACGTGACTTCAAGCTTGAAAATATATTTATTAATAACCTCTTGCGCGTTAAAAATGTTTTTAAATGGTTAATATGGAGGATGTGAAACGCGGAAAATGACTGGATTCGGTTTAGATTTAAAGGGGGAAAATTCTATGATTATGTAAAGGTGAAATCATATTTGCTGATTTTTCATTGCTTAATATCAAGCATCAATTGATAACTTAATCAAAATTACTTATCTTGATTATATGTTACTGATTACGTATATGAATGAAGTTTAATTTTTCAATAATTTTAACAGTTGAAGTTTATGAGAAAAGTACATATTTTGTTAATCTTAGGTTAAAATATGTCTTTGGAGAGTTAAACTAACAAGTGTAAGATGGATTTTTTATTGTAATTATTGTTGTCGATGTATTATAAATTTGATGCAACAGTTCCTTTGTAAACATTTTCTTTCGTCGAAATTCGAAGGGCTCTACCTTGTATCTTTAAAGGAAGAAAGTATTGAATTCGTGAAAATTTTCGAATTCCGGTTTTCGACGGATTTACGCGTTTTAGGGGTCAGAGATCCCGAAAAACATGTTTTTACAAAATGTCTGTCTGTGAGCATGTCTGTGAGTCTATCTGTGAGTCTGTCTGTGAGTCTGTCTGTGTGTCTGTGTGTGACACAAATTTTGAGGGAAATAATGCACTGAATTTAACAAAATTTTGTATTCAGTTAGTCCCTGATATAAATTGGTGCTGACTACGTTTTCGTACAAATCGCTCAACAGGTGGCGCTACTATGCTGCATTTTTTACGATTTCTGCAATGGCTTTATCTCAAGAACTAATGCACGGATTTTTATGAAACTTCAGATTCAGTTAGTTCTTTATATGAGTTCATGTTTACTATGTTTTGGTGTAAATAACAGGTGGCACTGCTATACATCATTTTTACTGATTCTCGCAATGGCTCTATCTCAAGAACTAATGCATAGATTTTCATCAAGCTTCAGATTCAGTTAGTCCTTGATATGAGTTGACGCTGGCTACGTTTTGGTGTAAATCTCCCAAGAGGTGGCGCTACATTTTTCCTGATTCTCGCAATAATTTTATCTCGAGAAGGGATGCACGAATTTTAATCAAACTTCAGACTTAAGTTGTTGCTTATTAGGTTTTGCTATATATCGCACAACAGGTGGCACTGCTATGCAGAATTTTTTATGATTTCACCATATCTCGACTCAAAAACTAATGCACGGATTTTCACAAAACTTCAGAATCAGTTAGAAGTTGACATAAGATATTGTTGATTAGATTTTGGTGTAAATCATCTAACTGGCTGCATTTTTCAGGAAGTATTAACTTGTAGAAGAAAGTTTTGGGATTGCCACATCAAACAATTTTTTTTTTTTTTAATAAGTTGGCGAGAGTTTCTATCACGCTATGGCCTCGCGGAGTGGTGACTCTTGCAGCTTGAGATAACTCAGCATTCTCTCCTTTTTTTCTCATTGAGATTTACTTTATTTAATAATCATTGAGATTTACTAATGAATGAATCGGTAAGGACCATCTGTTACAGACTTCAGTAACACATGGAAGTACCAGCCATAAGAGCAACGAAATAAAATTTGCTTACTGATGTCATGAAAAAATAAAGTTAAAATTTTTGTAAGAAATATAAAAATTGGACAGCAGAAGTAGTTCTACAGATGTAAAGTTACATGCTTACTGAACTTTCATCTGTAACTGTGCAAAAAAAAGCCGCAAATCTTCAAAAATAGTTTTTGTAAAACTACCGAAATCTGTAACTTTATAAATGAACCTGCTAAAATTATAGTAATCTTAATAAAATTTTATCTGTAACCAGGATTGCAGTTACATGAAAAGTTCTAGGCACTCCGGTTTCCTAAAAAATCTTAGTAACTTTACAGATTTTTTGATTTTCGGCGCAATAGTGCCTCTGTTACATGAATTTTTGTTGCTGCCGTTACATAAAAAGTTCTAAGAATTCCAGTTTCCTAGAAAAACGTTAGTAACTTTACAGATTTTTTTTTACAGTGCGCGCGGAAAAACCGTGAATTTCGCCAATCGTGCGCTTGAGAAAACACGAATTTCGTTGATCAGGCACGTGAAATTAGCAAGATTTGTTGATTGGATCTAGAAATATCTCAAATGTTGTCGATCGGGTGCCGAAAAATCTTGAAAAACTGCCTTCACTTTGAAATCAGGTTTTTCATTTGTTGATGGGCCACAGATTTCCTCCCTCCCCCAAAAGAGAATTTTCTCTGCATTACTGATGTGGCCCTCGACAACCCAGACATTTTCGTACGTGGACTTTCTCATCAAAAGGTTCCGCACCCCTAGTATGATAGCTGACTGCAATATGTTATATATGTAACGCATTTATAAGTAGCAAAACATTTGTGTTCAGATTTATTTATTTTGTCTACAAAGCATTATTAATTCTACAATGGTACATCACACAACGTTTAATTAACATACCACTGTAGCACTTAAAGATATGTACAGTAGGTAACAAATGGCGCACAATTGCTATAATCTCTGTTCTACTTTTTTCTGACCAAAACTTTCAATGTCACCGAAGTTTTAAACTGTTTAGAATTTTCTTACTTTTCTAAATAAATAAAAAAAAAACTAAACAAATATAGATTTAAAGTTTCAAAGATCTTTTTTTTCTGTAATACGAACCATAACAGTAATTATAATTCTTTTATCTACTGAAAACATTTAAAATCATAAACAATATTTAAATTATCTAAATTAAAATATTATCCTATAATTGTTTAACAGTAGATATATCTCATTTATTTTAAGCTGGTTCTTAATGGCTTAGGAGAAAATTGCTTTCAATTTGAGGGGTGATTTGCATTAATGATTTGTAACAGGTACTTTAAGATAATGATCATCATTTTCTTACTAAGAAACGATAAAATCATAATCCATAGTTTATGCTAGTTGATCAAGAAATCGGTTGTCAATAATCACAGCCTTAAATATTATTAACGAAACACTTTCGGTGTTATAAACGATAGTGGTTTTATAAATCGCTATGAAATTACAGAGCATCTTTAAAAAATATTTTTTAACGTCAGAAGTCAGTGCATGCTTAAATAAACAAAATAAATAAATTAACTAAAACAGAACAATATTATACATTTATAATGCAATTATTATATATAATTCTAAATAAGCAGATGATAAATACTTTGACAGAGAATATAAATCTTAAAATAATTACTTAGTTTTAAAGGGCTACTAATGCTCTCAATTATTTTTTTTACGGAAATGTAGAATTGCATTCAAGTCGATTTAAATTAATATCTCAATTATTAAGAAAGATATGAGCGAAAATGTCAGCGCGCACGGTCCATAAAACCGATCTCCCCAAACTATATAAAGTCAGCTGTATCGTTCAAGAAGAAACATGTTCGTAGATACATGTTCTTTATATTTATGAGAATGTATATAGCCATTTTAAATTTTCTGATCCGTTATTTTTATTACTATATTTTTTTCTTCTAAAACTTTAAACGCGATTTTCTGGAAACTATATTTTTCAACACGAGAAACATGATAACGTGACCAGTTTTTAACAATTTTGGATAAAATTTACGCTCATCTATGCATATTTATATTTACTAAGGGCTTTATAGCCAATTTTTTTAATTTTAATTTATATATTTTTTCATTAGTTTAAAGGTCAAAATTGTAGACGATAAAATAAATTTATTTTCGAAATAGCGGAATGTTCTTATCTTTAAAGAAATTCTAAATTTTGAGCAGATGGTCCTTAGCTGTAACCTTATTTTTGAATAAATAGCTGAAATTTTAATATTTTTTTGTCTCTACAAGAAATTGGAATGCCAACATAAATTTTATGTGCATACTGGCCTTCAAAACAAATTTTTATTTTCAAATGTTCAAAATAATTTATCACACAGATTTAAAAAAAAAATGTTATAAATACTCTGATTGATTTTTAACTTATGAATAAATTTATTTTCAGCAATATAAATTCAGTCGGTGTTGAAATCAGAATTTTCTTTTTCAGATGACAGTTAAAAAAAAAAAAAAAAAAAAAAAAAAAAATCAAAGTGTCGGTGCTTTTAGACGTTTGATGAGTGTAAATAATTCAAAAATTATCCCAAACTTAACCAGAATCAATTTTGTCACTATTTTTATTAAAAAAGATGAATATTGAAGTATAGGTAATTTAATAGGACTAATGATAAAAGAAAATATGATAATGAATTGTGATGTATGCAGTTTTAAGTGCTTTATAATTATTTTTTTTTTCTTCTGACGTGAAACTAAATACATGTTAGACTGATAATATAGTAAAATTCATTGTGAAGACAAATGTTAAAATAACATGTTTTGTAAAAAATATGTTTTGCAAGAACTCATTATCATCGTATAAACATACACTCATTGAACGCATTTTATTCCTTTTTAACACAATTTATCCAGCAGTTTGAAAATATATATTTAACTTACGAAGTGCTTTCCCAAATACTTTTATATTTTAAAAGTACAAAAAGAATGAATCATATAGTAATAAAACAGAAGTTTTGATAAATATGTTTTCGTCTTTATTTTCGCGATATCTACACCTTATTTTTTACGCAATTTCTACTCTCTGTTTTACGCAATTATTTTCATATAAATGACTGGTGTTATTGAAATTATAAGATATTTTATAAAAAATGATTTAGAAAATGATAAATAAAGCAAATGCCTACTGTCCAAAAAATGAACCGTTATTTATTTTTCCCAGTGACAGGAGATCAAAAAGAAAATTATTATTCTTATATTGTCTCTGATTTCATAAATTTCAGGAGAGCAACCGAATATAGAAACCAAAACACTTAAGTCGAGTAAATTATAGCCTAATGTGTATTGCAAATAGTTTAGATATTGAAATCTTTATTATAACGCAAAAACATGCCCAAGAATAACGCTAACGTATTTTTGACAGTGTCAGAAGCACCACCTCAAAGCAAACTTAAAGCTAGACTGCACCAAAAACTAAACAACACTAATTTATATCAGGGACTAATTGAATCTATTACAGAAATCGTGAAAAATGCACCATAGTAGCGCCACCCGTTGGGCGATTTACAACAAAATTTAATCAGCACCAATTTATATCTGGGAATAACTTAATGTAACGTTTCATTAAATTCCGTTCATTAGTTTTTCAGATATAGTGCCCACAACATTTGTGTGACATGCAGACAGAGTCACAGTTACACAGACTCACAGACAGACGTTTTGTAAAAACAGGCTCTTCGTGATCTCTGACCCCTAAAACGTGTCATTTCGCGAAAAACCGGAATTCGAACATTTTTACGAATCCAATACTTTTTTTCTTGTAAAGATAGAAGAAAGTCAAAATGTGCCTTTAAATGCATTTTGTTAGGAAACTGCAAATCAGTTTATTGCTTTTCATGATGTGTTAAATAATTTTCAAGCTTATATTTTTTACTTTCTTCTATCTTTATAAGAAGAAATTATACGATTCGTAAAAATTTTCTACCTCCAGTTTTTGACGGATTTACACGTTTTAGGGGTCATAGAATCCGAAATATATGTTTTTACATAATGTCTCTCTGTGAGTCTGTCTCTCTGTCTGTATGTGACACAAATTCTGTAGGCACTCTATCTCAAGAACTAATGCACGGAATTTAATAAAAATTTATATTCAGGTAGTCTCTAATATAAGATGGTGCTGATTAGTTTTTAGTGTAAATCGCCCAACAGGTAACTCTGCTATGCTGCATTTTTCGCAATTTCTGCAACAGCTCTATCTCAAGAACTAGAGCACGGATTTTCATCAAACTTTAGATGCTGTTATTTTGATATAACTTGATATAACTTTGATATAACTCTGCTGTGTTTTTGATATAACTTGGTGCTTGTGATTACGTTTTGGTGTGAATCGCTCAATAGATGGCACTGCTATGGTGCATTTTGAAGGATTTACGCGATTTCTGCAATTGCTCTATCTCAAGAACTATCGGACGGATTTTATAAAAATATCAGATTCAGTTAGTCTTTGATATGAGTTGGTGCTGATTATGTGTTGGTGTAAATCTCCCGACAGGTAGCGCAGCATTTTTCACGATTCCTGTAATAACTCTATCTCAAAAACTAATGCACGAATTTTCATCTAACTTCAGATTTATTTAGACGTTGACACAAGTTGTTGCTGATTAGGTTTTGCTGTAATTCACTCGTTAGGTGGCGCTGCTAGGATGCATTTTGCTGGATTTGCACAATTTCAGCGATAGTCATATCTCAAGAACAAATGCAGAGAATTTTATATCTTTAGGATCATCATGATGGGCATACATTGCCATTTAATTTTGGCAGTGTGATAGCGAATTTTGAAGCATTAACATGTATGAGATAGAAGAAAGTTTTGAGATTGGTACATCGGACTAGTTATTTTAAGTCTACCTCAACAGTGAAAAGTTTCACGTAATCGCACTTAATAGCCATCGCAAAATTGTATACCCTTAATCCAGGTAGAACTCTGACTAGAGCGGGGGCAGTAATTTTGAAAATAAACAAAAAGGAGGGTAGATAAAGGATAATTTATACTGAGTGTTACAATTTAACACAATAAAAGAATTTTACAATAAACGAAAAATCTTTCGTAAAATAAGATTTTTTTTTATATATTCTGCATCGTGCAAAACTAACAAATATGAAAATATGCAATATTCAGGAGGGCAAAAACCTGTTGAAATTTTGGATTCAAAGTTAGCGCCAGGCAGAAGTATGTTATAATATTTTTCCTGCGCTATATTATATCTTTAATTTCTTCTACCTTTAGAAGAAGCAAGTATTGGATTCGTGAAAATTTTCAACTTCCGGTTTTCGATGAAATTACACGTTTTAGGGGTCAGAGCTACCCAAAAACATGTTTTTACAAATGTCTGTATGTGAGTCTCTGACTCAGTCTGTCTGTCTGTATGTGACGCAAATTTTGTGGGCGCTTTATCTTAAGAACTAATACACGGAATTTAACGAAAGTTTATATTCAGTTAGTTCCTGATATAAATTGGTGCTGATTAGTTTTTGGTTTAAATCGCTCAATAGGTGGTGCATTTTTACGATTTCCGCAATAGCTCAGTCGCCGGAAGTAATTCACGAATTTTCTTGAAACTTAATATTCTGTTAGTCCTTTATATGATTTGTCGTGTTTTATATTTTGGTGTAAATCGCTCAACAGGTGGCACTGCTATGCTGCATTTTTTGCGATTTCCGCAATAGCTCTATCTCAAGAATTAAAGCTCGGATTTTCATGAAACTTCGGATTCAGTTAGTCCTTGATATGAGTTGGTGCTATTTACGTTTTGGTGTAAATCGCCAACAGGTGTCGCTGCTTTATTTCATTTTTCACGGTTTCTGCAATAACTCTCTCTCGAAAACTAATGCACGGATTTCAAACTTCATATTTATTTAGAACGTGACATAAGTTGTTTCTGGTTAGATTTTTGTGTAAATCACCGACCCGGTGCCGCAGATATGCTTCATTTTTCAGGAAGTTTTAACATGTATGAGATAGAAGTAAGTTTTAGAATTGCCACATCCGACTAGTTTAACAAGCTATCGAAATAAATCATTTTATTCTTTTTACGCCACCAAAAATAATAGTCTTTAGTTGAATTGTTTTGCTTATGTGTACTTTTATCAAATTTGATGTTTCAAAATGACGCAAGATCAAATATCCCGCATTCTAAAGTTTGACATTCATTATTAAATGAATCATAAGAATG
The DNA here is from genome assembly GCA_963932465.1 of Maratus speciosus. Taxonomy (NCBI): domain Eukaryota; kingdom Metazoa; phylum Arthropoda; class Arachnida; order Araneae; family Salticidae; genus Maratus; species Maratus speciosus. Next base: position 519,884,995 of record OZ010795.1, on the reverse strand, counting down.
AATGAAAATATGACTACCAAATATGATGTATTCAATTTCATGTGTTTTTGAATAGGAATTATTTTGGCGTTGGAGCATAAAAGTAAAAAGTTTAAAGTAAACTAAAAGTACAACCATATTTATTAGAATTTATACAGTCATATTGATTAATACGATCATGAGATTAATAAACATTGAAGTAGCATGCTTCTTCTAAACATTTAATGCTTAAACTGTGAGATGAAAAAGGAAAAATTTAAAAAGATTACGGAAGATTGAATTATAACTAAAAATTGTGGAGATATCTCTGTAAATGGGTTTCCATGCATTTCCCTTTTACTGAGGAATTTTAAGGGCGAATCAGCTGATGTTAATTGCTGTTTTATTATTTGATTAAATAAGATTATTTAAACATCTTAAAATTGGCTAATATAAAATGAACTAAGTCAACACAGTCTTTGTTTCTCGGTATTTTTTATCAGCGCTGTCAGAAAATGATTTTAAATGTATCGTTTTACATCTGACGTAATTTTCACCAGACTTTTCTTTCTCTTTGTAATATCCAATTGAAAATATTTTTATTGTTAGAAAAGAAACATTATTATTTGCGCTCTCTTAGAAGACAACAATAGTTAAAAAAGTCCTTCCGGCCAGTGCCGGGAGGAAGAGGTAGCTTTCATATTCCTTATTTTAAAAAAGCCAACTTATATTATTCAAACACATGAAGCTCAATTAAGTGGAAACCGAATGTAGGAGATTCAATGCTAATTTTTATCAATACTAAATCATTATGAATCAGCTTTATCCAAGCTGCTTTTATTTAAAGTAACTTATATTTGGCTGCCAAATTCGGCGATTTCTTAAAGTGCCTGCCATTTTAAGACAACATGGTGGAGGAGGCTAACCAGTGAACTTGGTCGAGACCTTAGTAATTGCTGTGCACGTGCTCACTCACATCGGAATCGGTTGATATATACGAGTGCTGTCGCAGGCAAAAAATCAGATTTTTCAAAATGTCACCCACGTTAGAAATTGAAACTGCTATATCTGAGCCATTTTTTAAGATAAAGACAAACAAACAATGCTCATGAATCCCTTATATCAAGGTCAAATACTTAAGAAAGAAACCTTTTTCAATTTCTCATTTTTTTGCACCTCACTTTAAATACATATATTTTTTAATTTAATGGCCGCCATTTTGAAACAAGATGGATGATGAAGCTGGCCAGCGAACTTGGTCGAGATATTGATGTATACTGTCCACATGCCTTCTTCCATCGAAATAGGTGAATACGTGTGGTATCGCGAGACAAATACAAGATCGTTTCAAAGTGTTAGCCATGATAGAAATTCAAAGTGCTATAATTCAACCATTTTTTAAGATATAAAGAAAAGAACAAATTTTCAGAAACAAAAACTGCTCCAGAATATTTGTATCAAGGCCAAACACATAAAAAAAATCTTTTTCATATTCCAATTTTTTAATACATCATTTTAAATTTTAAATTACATTTTTTTTTAAAATGGCAACCCTTTTGAAACAAGATGGCGAATGAAGCTGGCCAACGAACTCGGTCGAGACATTGGTATGTACTATGTACAGACCAAGTTACATTCAAATCGGTTCATAAATACGCCTGTTATCGCGTGACAAAAATCAGGTCGTTTTAAAATGTCAGCCAAATATAAATTCAAAATGTTATAACTCAGCCATTTTTTTAGATATAGACGAAACAAAACCTGTTCCGGAATCTTTGTATTAAGGTCAAACACATACGAAAAAACTTTTTTTCATTTTCCAATTTTTTGGTATCTCATTTTAAATTAGTTTTTTTTATTTTTTTTAAATGGCCGCCATTTTGAAACAAGATGGCGGATGAAGCTGGCCAACGAACTCGGTTGAGTTATTTGTATGTACTATGTACACACCAAGGTACATCCAAATCGGTTCATAAATACGTCTGTTATCACGTGGCAAAAATCAGGGCGTTTCAAAATGTCAGCCACACAGGAAATTCAAAATGCTATAACTCAGCCATTTTTTAAGGTATAGACGAAACAAAAACTGCTCCCGAACCTTTTTATCGAGGTCAAACACATAAGAAAAAAATATTTTTTCAATTTTAAATTTTTTGGTACCACATTTCAAATTTAAATTTTTCTTAAAATTTTAAATGGCCGCCATTTTTAAACAAAATGGCGGATGAAGCTGGCCAACGAACTCGGTCGAGACATTGGTCTGTACTATGTATAAACGAAGTTACATCCAAATCGGTTCATAAATACACCTTTTATCGCGTGACAAAATTCAGGACGTTTCAAAATGTCAGCTTCGCTAGAAATTCAAAATACTATAACTCAGCCATTTTTTAAGATATAGACGAAACAAAAACTGCTACGGAGTCTTTGTATAAAGGTCAAATACATAAGAAAAAAATATTTTTCCATTTTCAATTTTTTGGTACCACATTTCAAATTTTAAATTTTTTAAAAATTTTTAAATGGCCGCCATTTTGAAACAAAATGGCGGATGAAGCTGGCCAACGAACTCGGTCGAGACATTGGTATGTACTATGTACACACCGAATTACATCCAAATCGGTTCATAAATACGAGAGTTACAGTGTGACATAGGTCAGATATATATATATATATATATATATATATATATATATATATATATTGATATATATATATATATATATATATATCAATTTTGAACGGAAGGTGGTTTCGGGGTCTGGGGGTCATGATCGATGAAAATATACCAAAATTTTTTGAAATCGCTTTCCTCCGAACGGCTGCAATAGGTAGCTTTTTTGTAAAGAAAGCTACCTAAAAATCATCTCAAAATATGAAATAAATCTCTCATGTACGTGTAAATATATATTTTTTTATTTAAACTGTTTGGCAACGTTATTATTTGGACATTTGACATAGTACGTCATTGCCCCCTTAGGTGCTTTTAACACATTAAATTATTGACTATTTTATAGTTTTCTTTCTTTTTTAATATGCTTGTGTAAAAACAATTTTTATGATGTAATTTTTAATATTTTCCTCTTTTTATAGCGTAATCATTTAATTAAAATTCGAAAGGGTTTTTTTCTGTTTATTACAGTCACGGGTTAATTCATTTCGCATTTAATAGAAATATTATTATTTGCGCTATTTTTACAATTTGGCAACAATTTAAAATCATAACCTTTTCTAAAATATGTAAAAAATATCTCTGGAAATGCTGAAAATTTGAATTTGATATTAAAATAAACCATCAAAAAATTAATCAAATAAATAAAATGAATGCAGCCTGCACACTACGAATTTCTAATGAACATCCTTAGAAAAAAATATGAAATGCCTCTGTATAGTTTTTACTCCTATAAAACTTTTTTTAACGCAACGATTTTGGTCAACTTTAAAATTAAATATCTCTTAAAAATAATTCTTTGATTTGAAACCTTTCTGCTTCATCTTTTTTTCAAACATTTCTCTATAATATTACTCATTTACTTATTTGAGTATGTAGCATTTTTCTTAATATTAGCGAAGAAAGACCTTCGGTCAAAAAAAATTCATTGACAGCGGCGGCGGTGACAGGATTAGTTACTTGTTTTTAGAATAGAGATAAATAAATATTTCTAATAACAAGTAATATAAAAATTTTGTTTTTAAAGTCAATTCCTACTTAGGCCATCAAAGAAAAATTTAATTTAATCAAGCTAATATGAGTTTTTGTTGCATTAAAATATCTCAATTTGTTGATTTTCTATAAGCAAGTAGGTTTACAATGGAACTCTATGGGAATTTGGCGAAATATTACAGATATCGCCAAGTTGGCGTCACATTTGGCGACTCATTTTGGCCGCCAAATTGGGCGATGTATCGCCAAGTTGGCGACAAACTTGGCGGTATTTGGCGACAGAACAGGGTCCCCCCTATGGTAACCCTAAAACACCCCCCTTTCCTTAGTACAGTTGGTTGTGTGTTTTTGGAGCTCATTTTCAAAGTCTCATAAAGTTGGTATTTATTATTTTAATTAACTTATTTACGTATTCATGGTCTATCTAATCATTTCTACTTTATTATATGTATATTTTTTGAGTTTAAAATAAGTATTTAAGCCTTAATTGATCTCAGTTATTTTTCCAGTAGCCGAAGCCCATGCGAAAGCATTACGTCTTAAGCAATTCAATCTTACTTCTAAATTTCTATATTAATTCATAACTTCATCTTAAAATAAAGTTTCTATTTATACTCACCTTTGTATTTCCATTTTGTAGATATGTATATTGTGTCTCTGCATATAGTATTTCTTAATTCATAAGTCATTTTATTTTTCCGGTGGGCTGTTCACGCTTCTTTGTTTACGTCGCCATCTTGGGCTTAGTGTTGTGTTCAGTTGTCTTGTGTGTTGCTTAATAGTTTGGAGTTTCTGTAGACGGAGTGGACTTGTTTCCTGAGTTTTTTTTTTAAGGGTTTCTTGCGTCACAGTGTAGGTTCTGTTCTTTTGTTGTGGGCTGTGATACTTTGGTTTGGGTCACGTGTGTAGGGTGTCACGTATGTTCTTGGTTTAGTTTATGTTTTCTGGTGTTTATTTTGGTGATCGGGAAGTTCGATTTCTAATTTGACGTCACAAATTGTTTCTAATTTGATATTCCTTTTGTCCATCGGCTGTTGATCCAGTTAAGAGGTGGTTGTCTGGTCACTATTGTTGTTTACTTTCTCTGGTGGTTACTAGCTGTGTATATTGTTTAATAGTTTGGAGTTTCTGTAGATGGAGTGGATCTATTTCCTGAGTTAATTATTTTTTTTGGATTCTTGCGCCACAGTGTTGGTTCTGTTCTTTTGTTGTAGGCTCTGGTACTTTGGTTTGGGTCACGTGTGTAGGGTGTCACGTATGTTTTTGGTTTAATTTGTTTATGTTTCCTGGTGTTTGTTTTGTGGATTTATTCTAGCGGTAAGACTTGTGTTGATTATGGCGAAGCTTGATAAGTTCCTTGGTGATTTGGTTGATGACGAGTTTCCGGAGGCTATTCAGAAGGTAAATACGTATGTGTATGAGTTATTGGAGGGTCAGCAGTCAAAAAGTGGTGGGGGTAAAGTAACACGGGAAATTTTAAACACGGTAAAAAAATGTATGGATTATATCAATTTGAGATTGGTTAAGGCCCACAAAGAGTATGTTTCTAGTGAGACTAAGCTAAAAACTATGGTCACTGATAGTAAGGCTTACGAGGCTCTCTTGATGAGGAGGTCTGGGACCTCGGATTCAATTATAGATCAAGGTCTGGTGGATAAAGTTGCTAGGCGTAAGCCGGTCAAGATGGACAAGGGATACTCAGTTTTGATAACACCCAACGAGGGCACGGCGGAGGACTTAAGAGATGAATTGAGAAAATTTTCTAGGACAGACCAGGAGTTTCCAAAATTGTCAGACGTCGTGTCTACGAAGACTGGACAACTGGTACTTAAAGTTAAATCGAAACTGGACTCGGACAAGCTAGTGGAAAAAATGCAGCCATTGCGAACAAAAGTTAAAATTTCGACCCCGCAGAGACGTAGGTCTAGAATATTATTGCTGAGCCTGGATAAGGATATACAGGAGAACATGGTGATTGATTCTTTGAGAGAGGTGATTGTGGACGAGGGTCTGGAGCAGAGGAGAGAAATTGATATTGTTCGGAAGATTGACACTAGGATGGGGAAGGTAAACTGGGTCTTGGACGTCGACAACGAGGCCTTTCGATGTCTGACGGAGAGAAAAAGAATATGTATTGACTTCAGTCGTTACAGAGTTGTGGAATTCCTTCAAATAACAAGATGTTTCAAATGCCAGGGGTATGGACACATATCTTCAAGGTGCCAGGGTGTTCAGAGGTGTCAGAAATGTGCTGGTGAGCATAGAATAACTGAATGTACGACAGATACGGAGAAATGTGTGAACTGCGCTGATAACGAAGATAGGGATATAGATTCTGCTCATCGTGCGGACAGCTCGGACTGTCCGGCTTTTAGGGCGTATCGTGAGGAGCTTTTGGCGAAACGTTTATAACATAGGTCATTGTTTCTGGTTCACTGTCAAATGGTGTAAAGATAGTACAAATTAATCTCCATCATTGCTTTGATGCGAACGATGCTTTGTTCAATTATGCTGAGAAAGAGGGAGTGCTTTTCTTTTTATGCCAGGACCCTTATGTAATTGGTGGTAAGGTTACTGGGATTTCACCAGATTGGCTTCTTTTTTCATCTTCTAATAATTCTTCTGCTATCCTTTGCACTAATAAGACCATGAACTGCGTAGTAAGTTTGTGTACCCCTAACAGTGTTTTTATTTCTGTTACTTTCGAGCAAACTTCAGTGATTTTGGGTACAGTGTATTCTGCTCCCTCAAGTGATATAGACTCTGATATGTCAAGCTGGATGAATTACTTTATGAACTGTGAAACGCTTATTATTGGCGGTGACTTCAATGTGCCGCTTATCACGTATGGATATACTAGAGAAGATAAGAGATCTGAAGTTTTTCAAGATTACTTGATGATAGGCAATTTGAAGATTCTTAATGACCCGAGCGCACCTCACACTTTCATACAGGATGAGCAAAAAGGCCGTCCGGACTTAACTTTGGCTGGTGTGGACGCAGTTCAATATCTACATTCATGGCAGGTTGATGATAAAAATTTCTCCTTTTCGGATCACAGATATATCGTTTTTGATCTAAAGCTGGATCCAGTGTATAACAATATTCTTCGGTATAAAACAAAAAATAAATCTATGAGCAAGTTTGATAGACTTTTTTCCAAGATGAATGATCGACTGCAGAGTACACTCGAGAGGGTGCAGGGTACAGCTGGTTTGGAAGAGTGGATAACAAATTTTGATGATTACCTTCATTTCGTTCTAGATAAGTGTTTTAGGAAGGGTACCCTCGCACACAAACCTTCAACTACTTGGTATACAAAAGAGCTAAAAGTGGAAAGAAACAAAGTTAATGCTTTATATAAGAGATACCACAAGAATATAAGTAATGTTAATTATAAGGAAAGTTATTTAATTGCACGACGCCTGTATAAACAACATCTAAGATTGGCTAAGCGCACAGGATGGACTAATTTTTGCAATCGCACGGACAGTGCCTACGGGAACTTGTATAAGTTCGTCTCCGGAAAAAGAGTTTCTCATTCAGATCTTGCATTCACGACGCTGGAAAACTCCTCGGTTTTTGCGACATACGATGAGATTGCTTCGTCTCTTATGGACGAACACTTTAGTGTTTCCGAAGCTCCTGCTTTGATTCACAGTTTTGTCAGCGATACAGATTTTGTGGATCATCCCGATTATAAACCATTCACGAGGCGAGAATTGAGCTATGCTTTGAGGTGTCAGAATAACAACAAGGCTCCTGGTGCCGATAATGTCGACGCTTTAGTGGTAAAGAATCTATGCACAAAATTTCGTACTCTTATGTTATTGGTCTTCAATACTTGCCTCAGGTTTGCACATTTCCCTGTAAATTGGAAAAAAGGAATTATAATATTTTTTAGAAAGAGGAATCGTCCCCCAGATCAACCGAAGTCCTATAGACCCATAACATTGTTGCCAATTCTTGGAAAGGTTTATGAACGTCTGTTAAAAATGCGAATTTTAACAATGATAGAGTCCAGTGGCTTTCTGGATAATAATCAACACGGCTTTCGTGAAGGTAAATCGACGATAACTGCACTGAACTCTCTAAAATCTTTGGTGGCCACTAAGTTGGGAAAATACAAGTACTGTGCTGCAATTTCTTTCGACATCTCGGGGGCCTTCGATGTCCTGGACTGGTCTGTTGCCTCTTTGATCATCAATACATTGCCAATTCACAGTTTTCTGAAATATACCTTTAAGAATTACATTACAGACAGGTTGATTGGTTTTCGTTTTCTGAGGGGCATCAGGTGGTTCAGGATTTTCGTTGGCTGCCCGCAGGGTTCATGTCTTGGTCCACTGATATGGACAATTGTTGCGGATGTCATATTGAAAAATAGTCGTAGTCTAAATATGGATTTGATCTCATACGCAGACGATTCAGTGGTGGTGGATGGTGAGGATACAAGACGGTCATTGGAGGTTAAGATGAATCGTCATGTTAATAATTTTGTAAATATATGCACTAATTTAAATCTGTCCATCAATCCTTCGAAGACGGTATCTATGATGTTTGGGACGAAAACTCTTAAGAAACGTAGACCAATATTTAAGATTCACCAAAAGAGTATACCAGTCAAGGACACTATGCTGTATCTTGGATTCACACTAGATAATTTATTCAGTTGGTTGCCTCACCTCGAATTGGTAAGGTCCAAAGTTACTGATTTTTCCTGCAACGTCAAGAGAACGAGAATACGTGACCAAGGTGTCTCTCTATATATTTTGAAAATTTGGTATCAGACGGTATTGTTAAAACAAATTAGCTACGGTCACGAGATATGGTTAAATGACCTGAATTATCACGGAAAACAAAGACTCTCATCATGTCAACGTGTAGCTCTTCTTTCCTTCGTTCGTGGGTATAGGACGACATCCACAGATGCATTGTGTATTTTGGCTGGTGTTCCACCGATTTTTATACAGCTCACTAATTCAGCTTTAAAATATGATGTATTAAATGGTCAGAAGTCTATTGATATTGGTGGTGATCAGATAAATTCAAGTAAGTTGGTAAGAAAGATCTACTCATACGAATATCCGTATTATTATAATAACCATAACATAAATTTTATTAAGCCTATGATGAGACACAATACATTTGCTGGTAAACCTGTAATTTTTACGGACGGCTCGAAGATGGGACAAGGTGTTGCGGCCGCTTATGCGATATATAGTAAATATGATACAATTTTCGAAAAGAGGATAAAACTTCAGAGTTACAATTCAATTTATCAGGCCGAACTAGTCGCAATTGCCGATGCCATAGAGTGGTGTCGCTCTTCAACCTATACAGTCTTTTATCTTTTCACAGACAGTTATTCGTCATATTGCTCTCTTCAGAGACTTTTTCCGAGTGATGATTTATTATTAAGAATATATGAAAATCTCAGATTTTTGAATAATAAAATTATACACATTGGCTGGGTCAAGGCCCATATTGGGATCCACGGTAACGAACGTGCGGACTTTCTGGCTAAATCTGTCATAATGAACGATGAATATGATATAGAAGAGTTCATTCCTATCCCAATAAGTATGCTGAAGGCTTGTTTAGTAAAGAAATTATCCTGCGATTGGCAAAGTTATTGGGATTCAAGCAAAAAGGGTAGGTTTACATATGGTATTCTTAGCAAGGTGAATTTTAATTTTATATGCTATTCACAGATCTGTGTCTATTTTTATACTGGACATGGAGCTTTCCCGTACTACTTGAAGAGAATGAACATATCTGAAAGTGACAAGTGTACGTGTGGGAAGAGAGGCGACGTCGAGCATTATTTATTTGACTCATGCCCGATTTCGACGGAATATTTTGATTACATAAGAAACAGATCTGATTCTTGGAACATTGGAAGAGTTCTGGCGTGCCGGGGAAATTACAGTAAACTTCGCTGCATTTACAATAAATTAATTAATAATTTTTCGTTTTTCAAATATACATTCTAATATATTATGTATAATATATTTTTCTTCACAAGTTAGTGATTATTCTGTTTTCAGGTGGTTCTTGGTACTGTACAATGTAGGTCACTATTCTCGTACCATTTTAAAGATTTTTAAAAACAGTTATTCTTGAACATTTTTATTTTGATATTTTCAAGTTCAAGTGAAGTAACAATTGTGTCTTCGATATTGAGATCATATGGCCCACCTGAGATATAATAAATATACATCGTGACCGAATTTGTATATTTTTCTTTCTCACAATATCCTCCTGCCCCTTTTGGGGATATTTTAAAACTCTTTTAAAAAACATTTCTTCTGGACAGCTCTATCACAGTGCCATTAGGTGGTTCTTCAGTTTTTCTACAAGTTGTAGTGTTATTATTTTTGGATTATTTTTCGGCTTTTATAAACAGTTATTCTTGGAACTTTTATTTCTAACACATTTACGATCAAGTGATGTATTAAACATGTCTTCGACATTAAGGTCATCTGTCCCACCTGTGACGTTCATGTGAAAAGTCTGTGGTTCTTCATGCTTTGCCGAAATGGTTTCTTTTGTCCAGAACTATTTTTGAAGTTATTGGGTAATTCTTGAGTTATGTACATAGTGCTGAGGTACTGCAAATGGACAATTTTGCAATTTCCAAAAGCAGTTTTCAAGGACATTTTATCTGGACATTATTACTTCGTAGCAGTGACTTGTTACATATGACTAACGTGATAAACATAGTTTTCCAGTGACTGATAACATGATATTCACGAATTAGTTTGGTTAAGTTTCGTTCATACTGTATATGACTTTTTCTACTATGTTATCAAGTGTTATCAAGTGTTTGAGCTTGATCGTCTGTAAATTTACGTAATTTTTTGGTACACTGTCGGTGTTTTACAAGAAGTGTTTTTTTTTTTTTTTTTTTTTTTTTTTGGGTACTAATAATCTATGTAATTGTTGTATGTAGATATTTTTCGTTCTAGTGAGATTTTCACTATAGTTTGCTTCAATTAACCCTGTTTTTCTGTTTTTTCTGGGACTGTTATCTTGTATGTGGTTTTTGTAGTTGGTGGTGGGGGTTTTCCGCCGGAGCGTTGAACCTATGCCAAATTTGGTGGGTGCTCCGGTTGGGTGATCCTATGGTAACCCTTATTGAAAATACTTTCATTGAAATTCAATAACCAATGGCGGCCATTTTGTTTCCCATGCAAAACTAAAATTAATTAATTAAAATTTAATTAATTAATTAATATTTGAAAAAACTTTATTAACATCAGTTGTCATCCAGTACAAGTTTTAAAAAATTTATTTCAACCTGATAGGATGAATAATGAGTATTTTATTAACGATTGAAAATTTGTACAAGATAAATATATAAATATATAAATAAATATAGGGAGAGTGTGAGCTATTAGTAGGAAATGAAAAAACTAACATTTAACCAACATAGGTATTTTACTTGAGAAATTTACAATTAATTAACTTCGGTGTTGACACAATATTTGGCTGAATAAAGCCAACATTCATTTGCTACTATGGAATTATCATATTTTTATAAACAACAAGGGGGCTCTGCCCCCTACGAGCTATGCTTGCCAACCCCCGTTCAGACACCGCAGACTCTAAAAGCACGCTAATTTGATCGGCTTTAAAAAGAAAAAAAGATTTTGAAAATTGAATTATAATTTAAAAAAACAGTGGCGATTTCCCTACAAACTGGTTCCTATTCATTTCTTTTTGATTGGGGAATTTTAAGGCCAAATCAACTGCTGTTAAAGGATACATTAGCTGTTTTCGCCTTTGATTAAATAAAATCAGTTAAACATTTCAAAATAAGCTAATATAAAATAAATTACGTAAACAGAGTCTTTTTCTCCCGGTATTTTTTAACAAGGCGAAAAGAAAGTTATTTTAAATAAGACATTTTAAATTAATCGTTTTTAATCTGGCGTAATATTGACCAAACTATTATGTCTCTTTTTAATATTCACGTGAAAATACTTTTGTTAGAAATGAAATATTATTTGCGTTGTCCTAACAAAAATAGTTGAAAAGATTATCTCAAAATATCAAATGTCTCGCGCAATTTCTAAATTTAAACTGTTTTGTAATATTATTTTTTGTTCATTTTATGTAATAACTGTAATGTGACGTAAAAATTTCTCCTGTTTAAGACTTCTAATGCATGTTAATGAATTTATTATTTTACAATAACCTTTCTCTTTTAAAATGCACGTGTAAATATAGTTTTTATGACGTAAATTTAAGATCCTGCTTTTTATGCATAATTAATTCTAATTCGAAATGTTTTTTTCTGTTTATAATAGTCGCGTGTAAATAAATTTTTAAGTTCAAATAATTTTTTAAGCTGAAGCAAACATTATTGTTTGCGCTGTTTATACAGTTGGCAACAGTTTAAATTAATATCATTTTCTAAAGTATGTAAAAAATATCTCTTGAAATGCTGAAAATTTGAATTTAAAACCTCAAAATATGAGTCAAAAAAAAAAAAAAAAAAAAAACGAAATACAGTCTGCACACCGGGAAATTTTAGCGTATAAAATGGTCTAAAAATGATTAAATTCCCATGTATAGTTTTTGCTCTATAAAACTTTTTATTGGAACGATTTTGTCCAAATCTAGCATTAAATATCTCTTAAAATTAATTCTTCGATTTGAAAACTGTCTGCATCAGCGTGTTTATCAAACAATTCTCTATAATACCACCGATTTTCATATTTTTGTATGCAATATTTTTCCTAATATTAACGAAGAAAGGCATCCGGTCACCAGTGGTGTAGTCGTAAAAGTAGCAGACGGCATACGCTCTAAGCAGAGGGTATACGCTCAAGGCAGAAGGTATACCCTACACTGTATATACTATAGCTTTTTTGAGAAACAGAGGGTATACGGTGTTCCTTAAAAAAATCCAGAAAGTATACGGCGTATACCACCGTATACCCTCTACTATGCTGGACAGATAATTACACTAGTTTATCTCTTGTTTAATTTACCTCGAAAATTGTTAATTGGTCCAAATCATCCAAGCAACCTCATAGCAAATTGGTATATAATTTTATATACCTTAGATAAATTCAAATAATATAAGTGATCGTAATTACATAATTCTAGTAGAAGAGCAACGCGAAGCATTAATAAAATTAAATTAAAATTCGCGTCAAAATGTAATTATTAAATTTAATAATTACGAATAAAATTAAGAGTTTGCGTTGTGAATTATTTAGACGAACTCTTCCACCTATGAATTAAACTAAAATTTTAAGCTGTAAAAATAAATTGACACACCTTAAACATTATCAATTAAATAATTACAGAAACTTTTTAAAACTTGATTAACTATTTTATTTACATTGAACACAACTATATACAGAAAAACATAATCTTAATTCAAAAAATAGAAAGCAATACTTTTGTTTGCTTCTCATTATTTTATGTATATTTAATCTTTAAAAAAAAGACAATATTTTCATGTACTCTAATTATTATATTTTTTTCTTTTTGCTAAAAGAATAATTCTCTTTCATTTTTAAATTACCTTAATTTTAATTAATTATCGGTTTTGTCCGATCTCAGATTACTCTCTACCATAAAATATCAGAAAAGCATTTTTATGATTTTTCATATGATCTTAAGTGGTAAAAGAAAAAGTTTAAAATAGTACCTTTTTTTTTAATATACGGGATGGTGGCCTTTATTCATCAAATTCAGAGTTGTCGCGTTGCTTAGGATCATATTCATATGTCATCCGGAATTCGCTTTGTATCAGAGCGGCAACATCGGGATGGCAGGATGCATAGCTACGGACCTCTGTAGAATAATCCTCTTTATTTTAACATCAGGAAGACATCCTCAATTTGGCTTGCTTAGGCTCACTCCGATATGTACATCAGGAAGACATCCTCTATTAGGCTTGATTAGGCTCACTCCGATATGTACATCTCGCCTGGGCATTACTAGGGCTTTCAGGATTCATTGCACGGGCCTTCAGGAGAGCTCCTGCGTCCTCTACATCTTTTTTTAGACTCCCTTTTTCAAACCTTATTCTTCTTGCACACCAACTCCTGCAGTGGGTGGAACTATTTTTGTCTAGTCCACTGTTATTGGATGTGAGAAGATTTTTCATTATTCTTCGATAGGCCTATTAGCTAACAGTCTGCAAATGGCCCCTTACATATACTTAAATATTATTATCTGCCTTAAAGTTTGGGTGGTCTGAAAAGCCATAAATTTATCCCAACACTTTTATTGAGGCCATAAATTTATTCCAACGTTTTTATTATTTTACGATTTCTAATTATACACCACTTTCCATTGGTTTGTCATAAAACGACACCATGGCGTCTGGCTATTGTTGTTGTCTGAGATCCGGATTCTATTCAACATTATACATTCATTTTACAATACAACAATTTTTTAAAAATATATATTTAATATTTAAAATCAACTTAATAATTTTTGTATGAACTTACACTCCTATTTTACTTAAATAAATAAACATTATAATTTTACACTCATAATTATATTTTATAAAAAATATTTATACAAACAGAAATAACAAATTACGCAATTTTACTTTGATTTAACCAACATGGTGCGGGAACATATCATAGTTATATGCTGCCCAGCACACTACATCCCTGCCGGTCACAAAAAATTCAAAACCGGCGGCGGCGGTGGCAGCGTTAGTTCCTTTTTTTTTAGAATAGAGAGATTGTTTACCATCTCACTCTTTTTTATGTTTAAACTTATAAAGAGAAAAAAAAAGTAGAAAAAGACATTTCACAATGATTTTTCTCTATTATTTTTCTAGAGACTCTAAAAAGTATAAAATCAATTATTTTTCCTCATAAAAAGTACGAAACCAAGCAGTCGTGAGAATTTAATTTACGTTACATAGATTTAAAAGCTTTATATTTATCCTAATTCATGGCTTGAAAAATTAAAGACATCGTATTTTTACTGGAAGATTAATCTTTTTATTTAAAGACTTTTTACATAATGTACCATTAAAGAAATTTTCCAATCGAATACTCTAAGCTGTTTTCTCATCAGCCGTAAAGGTAACATAGTTACAAGCATAAGAAGAATCTTTATATTAATTGATCAAAAAAAAAAATAAGAAGAATAACTTATTGACATACTTTTGGGATTCTCGATTAATCTATAAAATTACAGATGAATAATAGCTGTAAAATTACTTCATTGACAATTCATGCTAGAAAATTGTAGAAAAACACGTATGTTGGTTTATCCTCATACACAAACTATTTTGGAATTTGCTTTTAATTCGAATATGTTTGTTAAAATTTTACTCCAAATTTAATAACATATGCTAATAACTTTATCAATATAATCATAACTATGTACACTGGCCTCCAAAAGTTAAGGTACAGGGACTGGATGCTTTCGATTGTACACGGTTTGTCGAATATCTACCAACATTACTGGCGAATTGTTCTTGAACTTCTGGTATGTAAAGAACATGTTTGATTTCATATTTCTCGATGAAGATTTATCGGGTGTACAATTAGGGAGCTAATAATAAATTTAATAATAAAATAACATTTGCGATCACCTATGTAACAGAAAAGGCTGGAAATGGTTTGTCACTGTGGTAAATGACTATTTGGGTCCTGTTCAACGTTTGTATGCATTTTTGTAAGCATAGCACTCATATTCGTGAAGATGTTAACGTTTTTGTGAAAAAGTCAAAAGTTTTTTGTTTATAGCATACAGAGTTTTCAACCAAATTCAACACAACTTTCCAAGAACAGTAGCAACAGTATACTGCAATTAAAACATGAATATATTGAATATTTGATGAGATATATAAACTCAGAAAGATATAGTGAGTTGATTGAAAAATTGTGGAAAAATCCTTATAATAAAGCTATTTTTAGAGAGCAACTCACTATATCGCACCTATCTTTGTGAAATTTCTCGATATTTGACAGGACATGTTAGATAAGTTGCCCTAAATAGCTGACTACCAAATTATGAAATAGAAATTTTGAAATCTTCCACGCATGCGCAGTTAAAAGTTATTTCATACAAGTGCCCATATCTCATCAAATATTCAATATATTCATGTTTTAATTGAAGTATACTGTTGCTACTGTTCTTTGTCAGGTTTTCGTGAAGTTGTGTTTAAATTTGGTTGAAAACTCTGTATGCTATAAAAAAAAAAAAAAAAAAAAACTTTTCAATTTTTCACAAAAATGTTAATATCATCACAAATATCAGTGTGCTTACACAAATGCATACAAACGCTGAACCTGACACAAATAGTCATTTAATACAGTGACAAACCATTTTCAGCATTTTCTGTTGCATAGCTGATCGCAAATATTATTTTATTATTAAATTTATTATTAGCCCTCTAATTGACAGCCCGACTAAATCTTATCGAGAAATATAAAATCAAACATGTTCCTTACATCCCAGATGTTCAAGAACAATTCGTCTATAATGTTGGTAGATATTTAACAAACCGTGTGCAATCGAAAGCATCCAGTCCCTTTACCTTAACTTTTGCAGGCCAGTGTATTTTTTAAGAGCTAATAAAATCTAATAAAAAAAAAACATCCAAAATAAATATAAATCTCGATAATTAAAAGCCGTTTGTAGGATTCATCTTTCCCGTTGCCTCTGCAGTAAACACGATCGTTACAACTATACTTATTTCTTTCTCCAAGCTGCATTAATAAAGGAGTCCGTTCTACGTGTCTTTGCATACATGGAATCCTGCCCACATATTTGTTTGGCTTTCTTCCAATTTTTTGTTATATCTCTTTCTGACCGTATATGCACAAAATGAAAGGAAAACCAGCTTCGTGCTACTAGCCAATTCTGCAGAAAAGCAGTATGCGGAATTTAGATATTTGTATTAGTTTTGCGATTTTCACCCTTTAAACGTCATTTGCGACCCCATGTTCCATTGCATTTTTTGTTCGCCTTGATGAGTACTATCATCCCCCTAAGTTTGAAGAAGCATTTCAGATACTTGTATATGTGTGTTATATGTATGTGTTCACCAGTGCTGGGTTTATTTGTGTCTCACCGCATGTGTTTCGTCGCAGAATTGTGTGCTCATGAAGATTACTCCATCTAGTCCTGCAATTTAAGCCTTACCAATATGTGTGAGTGCGACAGGCTAAGTTGGGTATCGTCCTCGCAGCTTAATTGGTAGAGCACTTGAAGCGCTATTCCATGAGTTCTGGTTTCAATTGCCGGTTTGGACCTTTTTCACTCTGTTGGTTCTAAGATTACTTAGCAAAGTGATAAAACATGTATTAAATATTCAATTAAAAACCGTTTAAATACTTCGTCTTTCCCATGCTTCTGCAGTAAACATGAATGTTACCATTATATATATTTCACCTCTTTTCTCCAAGCTGCATTAAAAAGCAGTCGTTTAAAACTTTAAAATAGAACTATAATATCCGTGTTAAGACATTAGCAACGGCCGGTTTTTTTTTTTTTTTTTTTTTTTTTTTTTTTTTGACGTATTTGTTTTCTTAAGCATCTTATACGTTACATTATTTCTCAAAAGTATACATAATATTCGTATTCATAGAATCACATGTACTATTCTTCATATAATTGTATTTGTTTGAAAGAGTATCCTTATTATACATATCTAATTGCAATGCAAACTTGAATACCGAAAATATTTTTGTTAAATATTCCAAAATGACACATGTATACTCGAATTACCGAAAAAACATGCGGTCGCGAATGTGTTAAAAATATTTCGGATTTTCTTTACCGTAGATATCATCTTATGATTTTATTGTGCTACATATAATTTTCATTTAACTTGCCACCTTTAAAATTTTGACATACGGTTCTTTTCCTAATAGTGAAATACCTCATCTAATTATTAGCAATTAAATCCTGCATTTCAGGATTTGATGTGACTTGTAAATTGAAATCAAGCTTTCATTACTGCAAATGATAGCTAAGGTATCTATCTGCCTACGTCAGCATTGCTTTTTTTAACACTTTCCAACAAAGTTGAAAAGTGTTTATGACTTCGGTTTGTCTGTCCGTCTGGCCGTCTGTCTCTCTGGCCGACTGTCCGCGCTCTAACTCTCGTAAATATAGTCGGATCATTCTGAAATTTTTGGATGTTTATGACCTCTACGATAGCCCGATCCCTATTTCAAATAAAGTTTCTAGCATGTTTTGGTCATTTACAGGGACAGTCAAAAGTTTTCCGTCACATTACGGCTTACCGGAAAAAATCGTTTAAAATTATTTTAATGATGTTACATGCTTTCAAACATAATAAAATTCATATGCATTTATCAAGCGCACTAAACTATGCATTCTATAGAATATACGATGCAAAGAATAGTTATTTATCATTTACAGGGCCACACAAAATAATTCCGTTACAGAACGATATAGTGGTGGAGGGAATTGTTTGCGACGTATTTTAATTATGTTAAATTATTTCATGTATAATGAAATTGATATGCTTCGCTGAGGTTTACTATAGCTTATTTTATGTATAATACGAAGTGCATAGCATTTACAGGGACACACAAAAGATTTCAGATACTGTATTGTGTCCGAAGTACTGTACAGTAGCGATGATTGCTGTAAATGCATTTTTATATATGTTATGTGCTTTTATGTTTCCTTATATTTATGCATAGTATATGGTGCGTAAAAATGCTTTAATTCATATACAGAGCTACACAAAATAATTCGTAATGGTTACTGGGTATGATTGTAAATTGCTTAAAGGTAGTTTTAAATGAGTTATGCATTTTTAGGCGGAACTGTATTTGTTTTACAAGGAAATGTTTGTAGAACATAGATAAGAGTATATACAGGGTCACGAAAAGAGTTGGATACATGGCCGTCTATAAATGATAATTTCTAGTAATGCGACTTCAGTAGTTTTAAGAGTGTTTTACTTTGAATTGAACTTTAGCTAAATAGTGGCGTGTAATAAAGGTACAAGGTTAACTACACGGCTGTACAAATGTATACAATACAAGTATGTTTTGATCTATTAGTATAAACTGCTGAACGAGAAATTTCAACCTGTTATGCGTCTTCTTGCTAAACTAAATTTTCCCATTATATAGTATATATATCAACCTACAGATTAAATACAGGACTGTTCAAAAGAATTGGAATACATATTTGACTATATACGGTAACTGCAGAAATCAATTTTTTAAATGTTTCATGCGTTTTCTAAAATGCTTACTTAGTTCTCTTATATACCTTATTTCTCTAAACAAAGTTTTGTTAAAGCATTCAGGAAGTGTTGGAAAGTGTTTCATAATCTATGCTAAACGCATGATTTTTTTTCTTGTTTAAATGTGCAGTCGTGAATAAACACCCACTGCTAACTCTGCAACAAATTATCGTAGAAGAAATTTACAGGTACCAAACTATTGAAAATAAAGTCTATTTTTAGATAATGTACACGAAATTTGTTTAAGGGGCAATATACGTATTAAAACGAACCCAAACTTTGTTTTTTTTCAATAGCAGTACCCATGTTTGACACCATAAGTAAATTCTTCTCCTTTCAATTAGCTTAAATCCAAATTTTCATGAAATTCGTACGATTAGTTTACGAGATATTAATTATTTTAAAATTAGCCTATTTTAAGGGCTGTATCAGAATTGAAGTTTGGTACTCGATTGTTGAAACACTACAGAAGGACTATGTCACTTCTATTAATGTATTATTTTTTGCTAATGTGACAATTTTACTTGCTTACTATGTTTCGACCATTGCCAGCCCAAATATTTCAATAAAATGAGTAAAAATTATTTTTAAAAATTATGCTTTTCTGCACATCATAGACGTCCTCATAAATCATCATTTTTACGTTTTTTTTTTTTTTTTTTTTTTTTAATGATAATTCGAAAACTAGTCGAGAGAAAATTTTGAAATTCAGAATTTGCATAAAGCGGGATAAAATAAATATAAATCTATCGAAAAAATTGTGGGTTGCAATTCCAAATTTTCGAATATTAATTTCATAATTCGTTATCCATATTTTATTTTTTTAATTACAAATTCAATGTATTTATGTTCGGGTATTTCAGTATTATGACCAAACACAAAATTATCAAATTAGGATTATAATTTCAGGAGATATTAATAAAAATATGAAAATGTAATTTAATATTAGAAGCTCTAAAATTTTGAATGTCTATAATTCATAAACTAATCATTCAAATTACTAGAAATTTCGTTTCTGGGCATAGCTTGAACCGAAAATTTAAAATATATTGTCAAAGTTGGGAGTTGCTATTGAAAAAAAAACAAAATTTGGTCTGGTTATGATGTGTAGATGGTCCCCTAAGCAAATTTTATACACTTCATTTAAAAGTAAACTTTATTTTCCATCGATTGGTACCAGTAACTTTCTTTTATTACAATTAGTTGCAGAGTTAATAGCGGGTATGCTTACTTTTTTTCCCAGGACTGTACAACATTGAATAAATTCACATATGTTTAGTTCAATTGTAATACACTATGATGATGAAACATAAAGTCCTAGCAATTTCTTCATGACCTGTTTAAAGATTGGGGAATTTTGCATTTTTTAGAAAAAAAATCATGCTTACGCCAGACACCGTACATTCAATTCAACTAAATTCAGAGCGTCCGAGCTAAAAGTATCCAAAAGTTATGGATTAATTACTTTTTATATTAACCCTTTGTTGCATACATCAAAGCTAGCAAATACCCAACGTTAAACTTGTTATTTCCTATTAGCTAAGTTACCCGACTTGTATTGTTATCTCAATTTTTTTACTGAAAGCATAGATGTCACAGAGTAGCATAAGCTTTGAATAGGAACTGTAAATGAAATAGTTTAGATAGGAGAAAAAACAGAATTCTTGTCCACTGCAGTGGACGGTATGCAACAAAGGGTTAAGTAATTATTATTACAGAAATATTTATTAGAATATAATGGACTGATCCTCTGTGGATTGGAAAACTCTCCGAGATTTTTTGGGATTCCACCATGCTATCACACAGATGTTATCGCGTTTTTGCTTATGGCACTTCTTGGAAGTTTGATTGGAAGACGGAGCTCAATTGCCTAGCCGCCAAGGCCTTTGGTTTTGACTTCGTTAGACTTGTTTGCTTGGGTATTCATTAAATCTATTGTGTATAAACAAAATATCACTGTGGATGAGTTGAAGAAGTGTATTATTCAAGCAGTTCGTCTTATAACTCCTGATATGCTACGAAACACTTGTAGAGAACTGTTTAGACGTTTGTCATTCTACGCAGGGTGCACACATCGGAATTTTTGATATTAAAACTTGGTGAGATGTTTTTTCTATTTTTTTTTTTTTATTCTAATAGGTAGTTCCATAAAAATAATCCGTAACTTTTGGATACTTTTAGCCCGGAAACCCTGTATATTTCAATTCCCTTTGTACCAAAATTAAAATAAAATAAAAGAAGTAAATTAAAAAATGTAAATAATAATAAATAAAGAAATATAAAAGAATAAAATAAGAAAAAACCAAAAGATCCCTTTTTTTATATACAAAATAAAAAAAAGAAAGAAACAAGAGAAGAGTGAAAAGAATTACAGAAGTAATTTCCACGCTGGAGATAGGAAAGGAGATGATGGGAGATCATTGACAAGATTAGCAGAATTTTTAGAAATAAAATATGCTTCATGAAAATCCAAGTGAGAGGGAGAGGCAGGGGAAGAAATAATTTTGCCATGGAGAAATTGAAACTGTGACTGGAAGAACAGCAGTGAGAAGCAATCGAAGATTTGCATCGAATATGAATTATATTCCTTACATTTACAGTTAAGTAAAACTGTAATTTATTTCCCTTTCCTTGAGACACGGTATTTTGCTTACGTCGATTTCAAAATGTCACAATGCTATTTTGAGAAAAAAAAAGTTTTCTTCTCTTCTGTCTTTTAATTCTTCTGCTCCTAGTATTTCTCCTCTTGAGCAAAATTATGTTGTCAATTTATCTTCTGATTCACTTACTGATTCTCAGCGTGATGTTCTTTCACTTGGCTTGAATTTTTCGTGCATTTCTAAGCCTTCTATTCCGAACTTAATTGCTCCCATTGAATATTCTTTCAAAAACAGTAAAATTTCTTCTGCTCAACTAGATTCTTTTCGCTGCCTTCCAGCTAATGTCATTTCTTCCAATAAATCTTTTAAAAAGTCTAATCTTTCTTCTTCTTAGAAATCTGCTCTCAGTGAACTTAATTCAGTTCCTAACCTTCTTATTACTAAGGCTGATAAAGGCGGTCAAACATTTCTTCACAATAAATCTGATTATATTTTCCTCGTTGAATCTATGTTAAACTCTGGTCCATATTCCAAATTAAAGAAGGATCCTTCTACTAAGCATTTATCTGATATCAAGCATGTCATTAAAAATTCTGTCTTTCTTAATGATAACACCAAACGTTTGGTCACCCCTTCTATCGCTAATTGTGCACGTTTCTATGCTCTTCCTAAGGTCCATAAACCTACTCTTTCCTTTCGCCCTATCGTTTCTAATATTGGTACTGCTTCTTATAAACTTGCCAAGTTCCTTTCTAAGTTACTCGCTCCTTTATCTTCCACTAACTTTCACAATGTGGAAAACTCTTTTGACTTTGTTGATAAAATTAAACGCCTTTCTCCTTGCAATTATATAATGGTTTCCTTAGATGTTAAATCCCTTTTCACTAACGTGCCTGTTCAAGGGGCAATCGATTGTTTGGTAAGAAGGCTGCGCGAATTTCATTACTCTTCCATTGAGATTGATGAAATCCTGCATTTAGTTAGTATTTGTGTCAGGCAAACTGCTTTTCAGTTTAATAATTTTTTCTATTCTCAAACTGAGGATTTGGCCATGGGTAATCCACTGTCTCCTCTTATATGTGATATTTATATGCATTTTGTTGAAGAAAAACTCTTCAGTTTATATAAATTTCCTTTCTGGTTTAGGTATGTTGATGATACTTTCATTTTAATTCCCTCTGACTTGGATCTTTCTAATCTCCTTTCTCTTGTTAATTCTGTTGATCCTTGTATTCAATTTACTCTCGAAGTCGAAGAGAAGAATTCTCTTCCTTTCCTTGACATCTTGGTTTCGAAACACCCAGATCGGTTCTCTACCTCAGTTTATAGAAAACCTTTCGCTGTATCACTTACTTCTCATGCTCTTTCAAATCATCCTCCTCAACAAAAAGTGGCGTCCTTTTATACTTTTGTTTTTAGGGCGTTACGCATTTGTTCTGACTCTTCTGCTCTGAATAATGAAATTAATTATCTCAAATCTCTTGCCCTTGCTCGTGGTGATAGTCCCTCTTTATTTGATAAAGCTTTGTATAAATTTTCGTGATTCAAATAATCCTCCTAATTTTATCTCTATAATAGTTCTGACCTTTTATTCTCTTCTCTGTTTCAAAATTGCTAAAATCCTTTCTCGTTTTAATTTTAAAGTTACCTTCAAACCTATGAATAAAATAAAATTATCTTTTCTAAAAGATCCTATTCCTACTGAGAACCGGTGGGGTGTTTATTTTATTCCTTGCTCTTGCAATTTAGGTTATATTGGTCAAACAAAGATAGCTTTAAAATTCAGATTAGGTGAGCATCAGAGGTATATTGCAAATCAAGAAATCTCTAAATCTTCGATTGCTTCTCACTGTTGGTCTTCCAGTCATTGTTTCAATTTCTCCACGGCCAAAATTATTTCTTCCCCTGCCTCTCCCTCTCACTTGGATTTTCATGAAGCATATTTTATTTCTAAAAATTCTGCTAATCTTGTCAATGATCTCCCATCATCTCTTTTCCTATCTCCAGGGTGGAAATTACTTTTGTAATTCTTTTCCCTCTTCTCTTGTTTCTTTTCTTTTTTTATTTTGTAATAAAAAAAGAAAAGTTTGTTTTTCTTCTTTTTTTTATATTTATTTATTCATTATTATTTATATTTTTTAATTTACTTCTTTTATTTTATTTAAATTTTGTTTATTTCTTTTATTTTCATTTTTTTCCCTATCAGTGTCTCTTCTACAGTGAGCAAAAAAAAATATTTGCACACCAGGTAAATTTGTTGTAGCATATGTATAAATAAATAAAAAGCCACTAAGAATTAAAAATACCAACACTTTTATAAAACAAATAAACATATTTAATATCTGACTTAATAATTATATTTAAAATATGAAAACATAAAAAAGTAGCACTTGGACTGAAAAAAAAAAAAAAAAAAAAAAAAAAAAATGCACACTAGCAATAAAAATAGAACTAGAGGAATTATTTATAAGTTAAAAACAGTGCTAATATTTAGTATGCATGCTCTTTGCTTCAATTGCAGCTTATAATCGTCTGGGCATTGATTCTATTAATTTGTGACATGTTTCACTGCTGATTTGTAGCCATTTTCCCCTAAGAGCTGGCTTAAGTTCTGATTTGTTAGAAATTTTCTTTTCCTTATTTTCACATCCAAAATATGCCATAAATTTTCAATCGGATTGAGGTCTGGTGATTGTGGTAGCGTTTTGAATTGATTTTTTACATTATAAAGCAACCATAACCTCGTAATATATCCAGTGTGTTTCGGATCGTTATCCTGTTGCAAATAATATGAATTAGGAATTTCTAATTTCAGAACACTATTAGACAAATGATCTCGCAATATATTAATATATTGCTTAGTATTCATATTGCCTTCGATAAAGGTCATTTCACCAACTCCGTTAAAAGACATGCATCCCCAAATCATTACATGACTACCGCCATGTTTTACAGTTGGTTTAAAGTTTTTAATTTGAAGAGAAGTATTTGGCTTTCGCCATACATTTTTCTTACCATCTGAGCCAAAGATATTGAACTTGCTTTCGTCGGAAAAAATAACAGTTTCCCAAAACTCTAGTGGTTTGCTGACATAAGCTTTTGCAAATTCAAGTCTTTTCAACCTGTTTGTTTCACTAATAAATGGTTTTTTTTCGAGAGTCTCTTCCTCGAATATTTGCATCATGAAGAATATTTCAAATTGATTGTGGTGTAACTATTGTTCCCGACGTTGAAGCGACATCAACAGCCAATTCTCGAGCACTTAGAAAAGGGTTTTTTGAAGATTATTTTATGGTGGCTCTCCTTTGCGTGGTATTTAGCTTTCTTGGGCGTCCAGTTCGCGGTTTATTTATTGTCAAACCAGTTTCTTTTTTCTTCTTAATTACATAACGAACACTACAAAAGTTTAGATTTAATTTTTTACCTATTCCTCGCTAACTTAATCCAGAATTGTGAAGAAATATAATCTTCTCACGGGTAGCAACAGCCAGTTCACACGTTTTCGGCGCCATTACAACAAAAACTCCCCAGAATCCCTGCTCCAGTTAATATATTACGTGACTTTAAAGTGCGGCGCTAGTGTACTGCGGGACTAATATGCTAAACATTTGCATAATGTTGACATTTAATCCCTTTTTTAACAGTCAATGCTTCTTGTGCAAATAGTTTTTTGGTATGAGAAAATATTAATTTATTTTTTTTAATGTGTAATATTACTGTTTAAGGAAAATGGGTTGTTATTTTTATTTTCTTCTTATTTAAATAAATGAATAATTAAGATAATAGTATCAAATTTGCTTTCTATGGCTACTTATGCAAAAAATCGTCTGCGTGCAAATACTTTTTTTTGCTCAGTGTATCTTTTTGGCAACACTTTTCTCTTCTGCATGTACTCTTTTCAGCTAGCGCCATCTATTGCATTCTTTGCAAAATTCTCTATCTTTCAGTTCATTTTTGACCTTGTCCGCTTACGGACACGTGTTACTTTAGCTGATGACGACTTGTTATATTTTTAGCACGAAACGCGTCCTATGTATTGTTTTTATTTTATGGCGATTTTTTACAAAGTTTTATTATTTTAATTGCTTCATATCGCCAGTTGTAGGTGCTGTTTCGCTATGTTTAAAATATTTTATCGCGTGAAGTTTTCCAACATGGGTGTAACGAAAAACTGGATTTTCCTTTCAGAAATCGCATTTAATTCTTTTTTTATATTTCTTTCAGATATATAGAAAATTAATATGAAAGAATCAATTAAAGATTATTAGTGTATTTATCCAAAAAACTTAAGATGAGTAACATAAGACGTTCTATCATATAGAACTTAGATTCTAGTTCAGAACATAGTAATACAGAAAGCATTCTGACAAAATTTCATTGAGATATGTTTAAAATATTTTATCTCGTGAAGTTTTCCAACATGGATATAACGGAAAACTTGATTTTCCTTTCAGAAATCGCATTTATTTATATTTTACATTTCTTTCAGACATATAGATAACTAATCTGGAAAAGTTAGTTAAGGTTTATTAGTTTATTTGCATAGATTAAACTTTGTGCGAATTGTAATAAGAAGCTAAAATCTTAAACAACGATTTTTACGCACAAATAACGTGCAGAACGATAAAAAGTATCATACGATTGTTTCAAGGATTCCTCGATCCCCTTCCTCAGTGAGAGAAAAAAATTAAAATGGGTTCGAAGAACCCCTCGGTTATACCCCCGAGAACAGGCTTATGGATTGATTGAAAAGGCAGAGGCAGGAGTTTATATATCCCATAGAAATGACGTATTTGAAGAGAACTAACTGAAAGAGAGTAACGACGTAATTGAACAGAACTAACTGAAAAAGAGTAATAACGTAATTGAACAGAACTAACTGAAAAAGAATTTCTCTTTTTCAGTTAGTCCTGTTCAATTACGTCATTACGTTATAGTAGTGACATCTGTTGGCGAATTACATCAAAACGTAATCAGCACCAATTCATATGTAGGGCTAATTGAATCTGAAGTTTGAAGAAATCCATCGCATTAGTTCTTGAGATAGAGCTATTGCAGAAATCGTGAAAAATACAGCATACATGCGCCTCACCAGAGCAATATACATAAAAAACTAATCAGCACCAGTTTATATCAACGTCTAACTGAATCTAAAGTTTAGTAAATTTCCGTGCATCAGTTCTTGAGATAGAGCGCCCACAGAGTTGATTTCAGGGGGTGGCCCGGGAGAGACATTTCTCCCGGAGCAATGAGATGTCCCCCACGGAAGATTTGTGATTTTATGTTTTCAATGGTCAAAAAGTGCAATTTATCCCCATTTGAACTCCATAATGCCCCCTCCCCCCCCCCCCCCCCCCCCGGAACCATGGAAATTCTTCCCGGAAAAGTGTCTGAATTCAACACTGAGCGCCCACATTTCTTTTGTCACAGACTGACAGACACATTGGCAGACACACATTTTTTTAAACCATCAAATCGTGTTCGGCACCATCGAAAACGTATAAACCCATCGAAAAGCGGAAGTTAAAATTTTCCGCAAATCCACTACTTTTTTCTTGTAAATATAGAAAAATACGATATTGAAATATATATTTTAAGCATTAACTGTATGAGAATTTCCTTTCTGCTGACATGGCACAGTCTATATATTTTTAGCAAAAAACATTACACATCGATTTATCACCGTTGATTTGTTTTTCACATAATCAATATAAATGGTTGCTTGGAATAAGTCTTCTATTAGGTTATATATATATATATATATATAACCTAATATATATATATATATATATTATATATATATATATATTTTTTACCTACCTTATTTACATGCAAGGTTAAAAAGGTGCGTTTCAAAACAATACACTTAAATGATTCTTAAATGTTTTTATACATAACTGGCATAAAGTAGCCTTTCTTTTCGCACAATAAAAGTTGTGGATAGAAGAGATTTTCACAAAGAACTTTTAATAAAAAAGAATTTCACAGAAAGAAGAAAAAACTACCTTTAAGATTTTCTCTCTCAAACCTTTTCGAAGTTTTGTCTTTGATTCTGATCCATTTCCAAAGTTACGTAAAAGTTTTAAATTACGTTTGAAATCGGTGTTTCTCGCAGGAGGAGAAAATTTGCAACTTTTACTACTTTCTTCTATCTTTACAAGAAGAACGTATTGGATTCGTGAAAAATTTCAACTGCCGGTTTTCCATGGATTAATGTTTTAGAAGGTCATGAACACGATTTGGTGGTTTTTGAAAAATGTCTGTCTGTGAATCTATCTGTATGTGACAGACATTTTGTGGGTGTTCTATCTCAAGATCCAACGCGCGGAATTTTACAAAACTTTAGATTTAGTTAGATCTTGGTATAAACTGGTGCTGATTAGTTTTTGGTGTTAATCGCCCATTGGGGGCGCTGCTATGCTGTATTTTTTATGATTTACTCAATAGCTTTATCTCACGAACTAATGCACGAAATTTTATTTAACTTCAGATTCAGTTAGGCGTTGACAAAATTTGTGGCTTATTAAGTTTTCGTGTCAATCGCCCAATAGCTGGCGCTGCTAAGCTACATTTTTCACTATTGTTCGCAATAGCTCTATCTATAAAACTAATTAAAGAAATTTCATTTAACTTCAGATTCAATTAGACGTTAACTTAAGTTGTCGCTGATTAGGTTTTGGTGTAAAACACCTAACACATGGCGGTACTATGCTGCATTTT
The DNA here is from genome assembly GCA_963932465.1 of Maratus speciosus. Lineage (NCBI taxonomy): Eukaryota > Metazoa > Arthropoda > Arachnida > Araneae > Salticidae > Maratus > Maratus speciosus. The sequence continues at coordinate 519,856,827 of OZ010795.1, read as the reverse complement.
GCATGATTTACACGATTTTAGCGATAGTCGTATTTCAAGAACTAATCCACGCAATTTCAAATTGTTAGGATTCTCATGATGGTCATAGATTTCCATTTATTTCTGGCACTGCACTAGCGAATTATAGCGGAAGTATTAACATGTATGAGATAGAATAATGTTTTGGCATTTGCACATCCGACTATTTTATTTATGGCATTTGAAGTGGAAAAAAAATAATTTATATTACATTGTTACAATTTTTTACTTAATTAAAATATATACATAGTGTACCATTCTTTTACTGAAATTCAATAAATAATGAATTTCTTTTTTGTCTTTTTTGTGTGTGTGAGGCTGCATTAAACTTTATTAAGTTATAAATAAATTATAAAGGAGATGTATTAAGGGAATAAAACTATTACGATCCTCTTACTGAGAGAAAGCCGTACTGAGCGCTACTAAGCGCCGTTATGGATATTTCCGTTATTGCAAGAATCTGTTTCTTTTATCCCCGTTTCAGGAGGGAGAAATCAATTGAAGAAAGTTGAGATAAAAAAAGTCTCTGACCTTGGAGTCGAGCCAGGTATCTTACTGCTAACAGACGAATATCTTAACCGTTCGGCTACAGTTGTTCGGCAGTGAATAGTTTAAAGTAAATATATTATGTTCCCTTCAGATGGGTATTGCTTGATTAATTTCATTAGAAAGCTGGGAATTTGGAAGTTAAGTTCAAGAAGATTTCGTCGTTAATGATATTATATCTGGGTTTTTATCAGGTTAGTTTTAATAAAGGATAAAAATATGAATTATAAATATTTTTGAGGAGATTTTTAAATGTAAATTTAAATGTTATATTTTTGTTCGAAAAGAAATGATTGTTCTTTTTTTTTTTTTTTTTTTTTTTTTTTTTTTTTTTTTATAAAATCGATTTTTTTTTTTTCATTTAATATTTTCATTTAAATTAAAATATCTATTTTAAGTGTGTTCATTTAGATTATATTTTAAGTGCGAATATTTTTTGACAACATTAATACCTAAATTTTGAATGCTTTAAAGTGAATTAGAAAAATAATTGTTACTTATTATTAAATTCGAAAACGTTTTTGTTTTTGTTTGTTTGTTTTTTCTTTTAAGTAAATAAGAAATATTGATTTGTAGAATTTTTGGTTTTTCATTTTAAAAATAAGTTCGAATTTTAATATTAATAGAGCCAAAACGCATGCTTGCTAGGTGTGAACGGAATTTTCAAAACTTTAGGGAAGAAATCACGGATAAAACATGTTTTCTAGGATTACGGAAATTATTTGTTAAAAAATGAGGAATAATTCATTGTACTTACAATACAAGATTGGAAAATGCCTGATCCTATAAACTTGCAAATTACTCATCTGAACAGAAAATTAAAATTTTCGGTCAGTTGGTTGTAACTTCAGTTCATTGATTTGTACTCCTGCTGTTCTCTCTTTTCTGTGGGCCGCAAGCTTTTACTTTTAGTCATTTATCATATACAAAAATCCTTTTTTAAGTAGATTTCGCAAGAAATACTACCTATTGCAGTCGTTACCATGGTGCGACTTTTGAAAAATTCCTTCATAACTTTTCATTATATGACCCCAGGAACCCAAAACCACCCCCGCCTAAAAAGTTTATATATATATATATATATATATATATATAATTATTATTTTATATTATATTAACAGTTATTTAACATTTATTTCAATATGTATTAACTGCATCCTATGGTATCAGTTACTGTGATTTCTTAACTGTTTTATTCACCTTAATCTTTACGATATTATGGGTGCCATGTGCGCGTGGAATTAGTCTAAAATATTAAACGGTATGGTGTTTATTATTTCATTTTATATCCTATAAATATTTAAATAGGTTTTATTGATTTTTCCATTTCATATTATTTGTTTCTATTCTGTTTTCATTTTTAATCATTTCACTTGATTTTAATGGTTGTTTGGGCACAGGGGAAAATAACTTTTAGCTTTAGCTTATTTTTCCCACAGAAAACTACCATTTTGCTTATATCATTGAATTCTGTGCCCTTGAAAACGTAATTCAATATATAAGCATTTCCATTATTTGTCGGTGTCCACTTTCTTATTTTTCTTCCATAATAATTCTTATAATTAATTTAATCTTTATATACTTACAGCTTTAATTCATAATATTACGGTTTTTGATGGTGGTAGGTTATGTTTAATTATTGGTTTTATATATATATATATATATATATATATGTATGTATGTATGTACTAAATTTTGTCCGCACGATAAAAGTCGCAATTATGCACGGATCGTCTTCAACCCAAGATAACTCAAGGCAAAAAGCACTATTTCCTTATAACTGCTACCGGTGAAGTGCTACATAAAATATTTTTTGTCTGAAGAAAAGTCTTCTGGCCCGTTCCTGAACTGAAAAGTAGCATCCTTAATTCAATATTTTAGCTAATTTTACTCAAAAACGCGAAGTTAAATTGCGAGGCACCCGATTATATGAGATTTAGGGAAATTTTCGTGAATACTGAATTTAAATGATAATTTTGACACATTATTTAAGTTATCTTCATTTGTGTTGATTTATTTTTTGTGACTGGGTTTGGCAATATTTCAAGCAGAGTCGCCAAGCTTGGCAAGAATTTAAGGCTAGCGGATATGAATATATACACTCATGTTTGTGAAAATTGCAAAACTATCATGAAGGAATGCCGCGATTGAACGGAAAATTTCAGAGAATGAAAAATATAGTGTGTTATGCAAATGATTACAATTTCAAAGTCACCACGTATGCGTGGGCTGAGAAGCGCCCTCTGGACTGTTGCTGAAACCGTATAAATAGAGGTCTGTAGCGGGACGTTGAAATTTGTCTATGATTATCTGCAAGTGGTAAACGTTATGTGAGACGTATCTATGCCTCTTCGACGAAAGAGACCGACATTTCAATAACTGACGGAGTTTGAAAGGGGAATCACCCACCTTCGTGAAGAAGGATTTTCCTATAGTGCAATAGCAGTTCGTGTGCAGCATAACTGCAGCAGAGTGATGTGAGTTTGGTAGCAATGGGTGACGAGGACCGGACAACTCGGAAATATGGGGGTAAACACCAAACGGCGAAGCAAGTGCGCTATGATAAGCACGTGATTCGCACGGGGCTGTCGAGCCGTACAGATTCATCTAGACAGTTGGCAGTACATTGATCAACTACTACAGGTGTATCAGTGTCTGCTTCATCAATGCGTTGAAGTCTTCTGCACCGTGGACTGCGTGCAAGAATTCCTTTATACAGGATCCCCCTCACTCAAAATGAACAAGACCTGCGGCTGCAAAGCGCTCGTGAACATAGAGACTGGTGTTCAGATTGGCAACAAGTGGTCATTTCTGATGAATCTCCTTTAATTTGTGATACCATGATGGCCGCATTCTTGTTAGATGCTATGCCGGTTGACACAACCTACCGAATTGCATTATTGAACGTCATAGAGGATGAACACCCGCAGTTGTGTTCTGGGGCGCGATTGTATGTCATGGACGATCCGAGCATCTATGCATTTTGTATATTTTAAACAGCAACAGGTGCATCAGTGAAGTGCTGGAGACCAAAGTCGTTCCTTTCCTTCAAGGCATTGCTGGAGCTATTTTTCAACAGGATAATTCACCCCCATATGTTGCAAGAAATTTTCAAATCTTCTTGCCAGCAGAAAACATACAACTTCTTCCATGGTCTGCATGTTCGCCGGATATGTCGCCTATTGAAAATGAGTCGGATTTTGTAGATCGACGTCTCTCTCATCATCCTCGTCCTACAGCTTCTACAGGTGAACTTTGAGTACGCGTACATACAACAAGAAATGATCTTCCCCAGGTAGACATTCAAATCTGTTCGAGTCCATGCCACGTCGTATAGCAGCGCGTTATTTATTGCAACGCGTGGTGGATACACCAGATACTGATTTCGGACACTTAATATTGTTTTTTTTTTTTTTTTTTTTTTTTTTTTTTTTTTTTTTTTTGCTTTGAAAATGTAATCATTTGTTTGTACGAATATCAGTCGTTTCTGTATTAAATGAAATTTAATTCTGATGATTCCTTCATGGAGTTGCAATTTTCACAAACTTGGGTGTATTTTCGAACGCTTGAGAGTTGCAATAATAGAGCAAATTTTTCAATTAAGGTTAAACAATCACAATGTTATCTCTATATAGGAAATGTATGTTTTGGGCCGATTTTTTGGTGTGTTTTGATGCACGGTACTGGCCATTTTTTTTCGTTTTTTTTCATGCAAGATCTATAAGTGTGCCTAATTTCACACCAATATCTTAACCGTAAGAGGATGAAACTAAAGTTGCAATATTATAACCATACAAATAAAAAAAAAAGGAATTCAACGAAATCTAGTAAAAGCAAAAATGTTTTCAACAATGTATAAAAATTTACGCCAAATTTGTTTCCCTAATGAATGTCAAATGGTAGTGGACAGCAGTTACTGAAGATATATAAATTATATAATTTTTATATCGATTCGATTTTAGCGTACAACCTACACATTATAAGTTAATTAATAAATTTATAAATTAATTAAAAGGAATTAACAAAAGTAAAAGAGTTATCATTTCGTATTCATGTTAAGGGGTCTCAGGACTCTTAAAGCTTTAAAATTTTCGAAATTTTAATTTTTTTAGGTGTTAAACTCCTATCTTTTTTGAACATTTTGATATAATTGTTTACTTGAAATTCCTATTAGAACTGAAGTTATGGCTTTTACATTTATACACGTTCAATAGCTGAAGCGTCGTTTCGGAAACTTTGAAGCCATTTTTCTCCAAATTACGTTTTTGGGCATAACGCGCACGATATCTCAAAAACTTATGAATATTTTTCCATAAAATTTTCAAAACATATGTTTCATGTTAGCCTGTATAAACTGAACCTAAAATTTCCTTCTTATTGTTCAAAACAATATTTTTTAGGTAATTATACTGTTGAAATTTTCTTAATTTTGCATTAGCTAAATACAACTTTGTATTAAAAATATAAAAAAACCTTTAAATACAAATTTATTTAGGTTCAGGGTAATTATTACAATCTGAAGTATAAGTAGGCACCAAAATTTTCATTCTAGTTGCAATACGTATTTTGTAATCGTGCGCGTAAGCTGTTATGCCGATGTTTTGCTCGTCAAATGTCTAACAGTTTGGAGACCCCTGTAAATGCTAATTCTGCATCTTATAATTTTTTAAATACATGAAATGAAAGAACATACGTATATATTTTATTCCAATTAAAATTGTGTCTTAAAATCAAATACATTTCAAGATATTAAATGTTGAAAATGGTCTTTTTTTTTTTCATTTTTTCCAATTTTAAGAGTCCTGAGACCCCTTAACAGACAAGATTAACGTCAATCAAAAATAAGGAAATGATCGCCTTGATTTACTACAATAAAAGAAATGCTTAGAATCTATTATAATAAAATCTTGTGTATTTGTATTATTTCACAAATACTCATCCTAGAATATGGAAAGCTCTGTGATGAAACTAACATCAATTATTTGCACGAATCCGACGATTTATAATTATTCTTAAAATTCAAACTGTCAATTATTTTCCGAGATACTGTTTTTGTAATTTTTTAGGATATTTTGTGTGATGATGCCAACAAAATTATACTAAAAAAGAAATAAAGATAAGATAAATAATAGGATTTTTATATTTTCTTATTATTCTTTTCTAATTAAAATATGAAAAAAAAATATGTGTTGAAAAAAAGGTAAATCACGATTATCGGCTGGCATCCGAACTGGTGAATGCACTGTATCAATATGTTGTGATTTTCCCTGCACTTTATGCTTTAATTTTTTAAGCGCATCGTTGGTGTGAAATCGAATTCAAACACATATGGTGTGAAAGTGAATTCAAGTGAATAAAAATAATATTATTTCTGTCACGTTTATCATGCAGCCAATAGCAAAGCGACTTTCCTCAGAGTTGAGCCAGAATTTTACACGTTTTACAGCACTCTTAAAGATAGCAGCTTGTAAATTATGCAGCATCTGCGTTGGCATCCGGGTGCCAGCACCTTTTGTGGTAAAATACAGTTATTTCTCCTACACTTTATGTTGTAATATTTCAAGCAGCGGTGTTGATAAATCGTATTCAAGCACTGATGCTGTGAAACCGAATTCAATCAATAAGTGAAGTAAAAATCGATTTCTAACTGTCAAATGCACCATGCAGCCAATACCAACACTACTTTTCCGAGACTTGAGAAAATTTACAGCACTCCTTAAGACTGTATTTTGTGCATAAATTGTGTTGGCAGCTGGGGTACCAGAACCTTTCGTTTTAAAAATCCGAATTTTTTCTACAGTGTGTATAGGTTTAATCTTGTTTCGCTTTTATAAATCAATTTGATGCATTTTGGTTTACCGTTTTTTTTTTTTTTTTTTTAAACTGTATTTTGAAGTATATTCATCTGCCTTATATTAAGCATAATACACTTAATTATTACTCAAAAGCTGGAGATGGTAATATTATTAGCCCGTATGAAATAGAATTTTCCAAATTTGAAGAAAATGTAGCTGAATGCCTTGTGATAGAACATGGAACTGTTGTAATACTCGTGCATTTTGTTTTCAGTACCAATGCTATAGTGTGTAGAAAAAGGATGCCTACATTCCCCTCCGTGTAAATCTAAAACGAAATATTGCCGTAAATGTACTCGAATACGGAAGGAAACAATGTAAACATTTAACAAGAAATATACTTTAAAATTCAGGTGTCCAGAGCATTTGGAGCAAAGAGTTACGCGGAAACCTGGCAAAACTAATTGAAGCCCTCACTCATCTCAGTTCTATCTTTCTTCCAAGCGCTTTACCGATGCAACTTACATCAACTAGTAAAGGGATATAAAGTCACTAGATGACTGATATTCCATGTCTCTTGAATGGAAATGCAGAAGTGCACTGGTTTGTGCTCTAAATACTAAATCGGATGTCATTTGCACATTACCTATATATTTTTCTAAAGATTTATCTCTAGGAAGGCTTTAGTGATGAAAGTTGCACCATATTTATTATTAGTCATGTATTTTGATTCTTAAGGGGACCTTCTACATATTAAATGACAAAAAAAAAAAAAAAAAAAAAAAAAATCACTTTTTTATGGATTTTTTTTTTCAAGAAATCAATATAATGGATATTTTTGAAATTTTATCAGTTTATTGTTCATATCTTAAGGTATACACAATAATTTTTTATTAGATTTTGTTACTTCTACTGTTAGTTCTAAACAAATATGTTCAACTGCTTTGGGAAATTTCGTCTGGACGGTGGGCATTGTAGCGCCTTGTATAATTATCTGAAACACAAAAATAATTTTTTTGTAAACTTCGTGAGTATAGCTTCTAGTTAAATTAAAGGAACCCATAAATTTATTTTTAAAAAGTTGTGTAATGGGTGATTAAAAAAATATATATATCTCTATTCTAAAAAAAAGTAACTACCGCTGTCACCGCCGCCGCCGCCGGTTTTGAATTTTATGTGACCGGAGGTCTTTCTTCGTTAATATTAAGAAAAATGATGCATACACAAATATGAAAATCGGTGGTATTATACAGAAATGTTCGATAAATACGCTGATGCAGGCAGTTTTCAAATCGAAGAATTATTTTAAGAGATATTTAATGCTAAAGTTGGACAAAATCGTTCCACTAAAAAAGTTTTATAGGAGAAAAAACTGTTCATGGGAATTTAATCATTTTTAGATCATTTTATACGTTTGAAGTTCCCGGTGTGCAGACTGTATTTCTTTTTGTAATTTGACTAATTTTTTGAGGTTTTATATCTATTTTAAATTCAAATTTTCAGCATTTCTGGAGATATTTTTTACAGATTTTAGAATGTGACATTAATTTAAACTGTTGCCAACTGTATAAACAGCGGAAACAATAATGTTTGCTTCAAAAAAAAATATTTATACGTGTAAATAAATTAAAAATTTATTTACACGTGACTATTATAAACAGAAAAAAAAACCATTTGGAATTAGAATTAAATAATTATGTACAAAAAGCAGGAACTTATTAAAAATTACGTCATAAAAACTATAATTGCACGTGAATTTTAAGAGAGAAAGGAATTTGTAAAATAATAAATTTATTAACATGCGTTAGAAGTCTTAAATAGGAGAAATTACGTCATATTACAGTTATTACATAAAATGAACACAAAATAATATTGCAAAACCGTTTAAATTTAGAAATTGCCATAGACAATTATTTGATATTTTGAGAGGATTCTTTTCAACTATTTTTGTTAGGAAAGCTCAAATAATATTTCATTTCTAACACAAGTATTTTCACGTGAATATTAAAAAGAGAAAGAATAGTTTGGTCAAAATTACGTCAGATTAAAAACGATTAATTTAAAATGCCTTATTTAAAAGAACTTTCTTTTTGCTTTGTTAAAAAATACCGAGAGACAAAGATTCTGTTTACTTAATTCCTTTTATATTAGCTTATTTTGAAATGTTTAACTTATTTTACTTAATCAAAGACGAAAACAGCGATTGACATATGTATTTTTGGTAATACTTAGTTATATCGTCGACCAAAAATCTATCATTTGCCGAACTATAAGATTAAACGCCAATAATGGTTGATCGTAAATGTCACATTAACTTGACTTTAAACCAGTTAAACATGTCTACGTCATCAAGTTATTTTTATTTCGACGTTTTATTTGTATTTTAAATAATGTTGCACTAATTTATTTGTTCTTTCGTTATTTAAAACAAAAAGTATGTCAAATTATATAATTTGGCGAGTGTTTTGGCGATTTATATAATTTGGAGAAATTGGTCCGGGATAATCAAGTAGTACCGCAACGGATTTGGCCTTAAAATTCCCAATCAAAGAGAAATGAATAGAAATCCATTTATAGGGAGATCGCCACTGTTTTTTACATTATAATTCAATCTTCCGAAATCTTTTTAAAGCCGATCAAATTAGCGTACTTTTAGAGTCTGCAGTGTCTGAACGGGGGTTGACGAGCGTAGCTCATAGGGGGCAGAGCCCCCTAGTATATTAAAAAAATGCGTTCTTTTTGTTAATAACTTTTTTTTAATAATTTTAGAAAAAGCTTTAATTGATATCGAAGACAATTAAATAAGCTTTAATTTACATCGAAGACAATTAAATAAACTTTAGTTTAAAAAAAATCAAGATTATCGATTGAGTAGTTTTTTTTTAAAAAAAATCTTGCCGAACGTGTCAAAAAATGTGGTTTTTAGAAAAACGCGTTTGATGTTTTCGTACAAGAAAAATGGTTCATAAAAGCTTATTATTGTTTATTTGCCTATACTGTTCCGTTAATCTGCTATCCTTGATCCATATAAAAGACTCTCTTCTTCCTCGTACAGTTCGTTTGTTGCTATTTGTTGCTGTTTCTTCAAATTCCCGATAGCCGGCGTAATATTCTTACTGCAACGAATTTGACTGCTTGTTCGTTTGGTATTTACTGTATTGACCAGGTCTCGACAAGTGGGCCCAATAACTATATCTAACATTGAGATAACACGTATTACTAATAAATATCCTTAATTGAAAATGCCAGCAGCAATCCAAGCTGCGATTTCATTAACTTTTCTGCCGCAGTGAAGATGTTTTTGTGCCATTCGCCAAACGGTGGCATTAAGACTTTCATTTGCGTTTTGTGTATGTACACCAATACATCGTTGGAGCAAATCTTTTTTAGATAAATCTTGAAATATTGGCAAAATATTTTTAGCAACATCTTTATTGAGGGGGGGGGGGGGGGCATGCGCACTACGCAGGGATATTTCGACCTCTTACAGAGTTTGAATTCAGACTTGAGATTTTACGTGCCTATTCTACAGATGAAATACTACTTATTTAAGCAAAAAAAAAAACCATCGATTTTTTTTAACATCTAATGTAGAAGGTCCCTTAAAAGAAAAATATTTTTGCATGCGTAAAAAAGATGTCATTTCCATACCGCATCTTTTGAAATTATTGGAAGGACGACAAGTTTTAAAAAATATTGCCACGTTTGAAAAAAATGTTCTTGAAATTGCCTACTGAGTAGCATTTTACTATAATTAAGAAATGTCATAAAAGTTTAAATTATTTATTTATTTGTTTAAAGAGTATTAAAAACATATGTAAAAAAGTTAGGTTTACATAATATGCCCCGATACGTTTCGAGACGCACACGCGCTTATTTTCAAGGGGAAGAAGATTATGACTGGAAGAGAAAACATACGCAGAAATTCCCTTGAAAATGAACCCGTGTGCATCTTGAAAGGTATTGGAGCATATTATGTAAACCAAACATCATTATATGTATTTTTAATATTTCATCGCCTTTTAAATAAATAAATATATGTTTCTAATTTTTATATTAATCAAGGTGAAAGTTTCTTCACAGCACAGTTTTATGACAGTGTTTTGCTTTTGGAGTGTCATTATAAAAGAAAAGTCACATACGCTCCTGGCGAATACTCAGACGCGAAGATATGACGGCAAACACAATTGTTATCCAAAATTCTCTAGGCCAATCAATTTTTTGTTTTTTGTTTACCACCTGCCATTATTCTTTTTTAAAAGGATTCTATAATTTCATAATCATCATACGTTCTCAAAATTTTAATTTTCGTAAATTTAGCGTAAACTGCATTTTAAATATAATTCCTTACTTATTTAATAAAACAAATATTATCAATATTTCTTGTAACTAAGAAGAAAATTCGATTTATTTTTTCTCTCAAGAACTCGAAAAGTATCATAAACTACAAAAGAATTACATGAATTGCCATTCAGCTAGCTTTTTAAATTAAAATGATGATTCTATTATAGTCACTTTACTGTATAATGTATCTGTGTATAAAAACTGCCTGCCGGCTCGGCTTACAGAAACAGATAGATTTCGAAGTTAATTACTAATTTCACCAGCCAAAACTAAATCAAAAATGGGATAAACCCAGTTTACCAATTTTATCAGGCCGCTTTTGATGAGTTTTTTATTTCATTTATCTGTAAGATCCGGTTTTTTAAGAAGCATGTTAATACGATAATTTTTCTCCAAACCGTATTTATTTATTTATTTATTTATTTCCTATAAAAGTTGGTCCTATCAAGAAATTGTCAATATAAAAGTTGTAGATAATATTAAGAAGATTTATAATAAATTCAAGTGAATTAGATATCTTGCAAATTGACGAAGTAATGAATTAGTTTCTTCTTTAAACCCTACTTTTTTTCCCTTGAGCTCCTTTTTAATTATATCGAAAATATGTCATACATAATTTTTTGCCCCTTTTCCTAGAAGTAATAATAGATTTAAATTAATTTGATATGCATTATAATTAATAAGTTATGGGTTTTTTTCTGTTTTCACAAAATCCCGCACTATTTTCGCCACCTTGGTCCAAATATGCCCATTAACGAATTTGACCGAGATTTTCTGCCCCTTGATTTTATGTATCAGTTTGGAAGAGATTTCTACAGAATGATGGAAGTTATAGTGTCCATAAAAAGTGATGTATATATATATATATATATGTATAGGTAGATAGATAGATAGATAAAGTTTTGAACTGGAGGTAGTTTTGTTTTCTAGGGGTTATGATTGGTGTAGATCTGCAAAAACTGTTCTTAAATTCCATACATAGGAGTGAATGTAATAAATAGTATTTCTTACGAAATCTACATAAAAAAGGCATGATGATTCAATACGCATTTTAAAATAAATCGGAAGTTCTAATACATAAAGACATTTTGAAAGTTTATTTAAATGTAAAAAAGAAATAAAATTACTCTTTAAGGTAATAATTTAGTATTAGATAAAACTACAGTAAAAGAATCATTCTTGATATGAGAAATAACAATTAATAGCTGTTATTATAAAAATTTTATTAAATAGTTTAATCAATGACGTGAAAATATACTATTTATAAATTCACATGTTATAATATTTTGCAAAAATATGTTCAATATTTATATTTTCTACTTTTAAAACAATCTTATTCTTTTTAAATGATTTTCCTGTGTATTCATATATTTCTTATGTACTCCAATAAAAAAGGAAGTTGTCATAAAATTTATAGAAAAATATATATGTAAAATCTATTTAAAAAATATTTAACTTTGCTTTTTCATATAACAACTACATTAGTTTTGTTCGCATAAGTTATAATTAACGATTTCCTGAATACATCAAATAGAACAAAAAGACTACACTTTATAAGAAAAAATATGTAAGAAAAATCATGGAATTAAAAATTTAATCATGAGAAAAAACTCACATGTTCCAAAAACTTTGAAAAGAAAAATGTACGTATATATGCAATCTATTGAAAACATATAGAAAAATATCACGTGTGAAACTTTGTACAACTTTTATTTTCACTTATTTCATGTTAAACTTTTTACAATTTGGTGACACAAAAAACTGGAGAAATTTCTGCTTACGTGACTTTATTTTATTTTTAAAAACTTTTAGGAGATTCTTTCAATCCTTAAATGTATGTGTCATTCATAAGAAATAGAAAATAAAAAAGGAAAGTTTATGTTCAGAATATTTCACATGAATGTGAAATATTATGCGAAATTTTTAACAATAATTGTATTTGGACAAGTAATTAAACCGATCTCATTTGTATGATTTTTAATAACAATTTTACGAATATTCATAAAAGCTAATGGGATTTATAAAGAAACAAGATAAAATCCACTTACTTTCAGAATGGCCGCAAAAAGAAAAAAGCGCTAATTTGAATTGAAATTAAAAATACGTTAGTAAGACAAGTGAAAGAGGCTTTTAAAAACCACCGGAAGCAACTCTGGGGTGTAATATGTCAGTGGCTTAATTGCAGTGCAGGGTGCGCAGCAAAAAATGTAAAGAATAATGCCCAGAATTAATGACCCGGATATGTACATCAACATGTTGTTTTTCTCGGAATAATAGTGATATATTATCGTTTATTTTTACAGCAAATCGTTCAAATAAAGAGACAATAGGTGAAGAGCACGCACAATTTGAATCAGCATCTATGTGAATAATAGAAAGATGTCGCAAATACATAAATCTGACATGCTGAAAAGATTCTTCGTGAATTGGATTGAGCTTGTACATGCAAGCAAGTATGAATACATAAAATTTCAAGGAGAGTGTTTTGAACATCTGTCGCAGTTTAGAAATAACAAATACGTTTTTGCATTTATTTATTTATATTTTTTTATTACTTTTATTATTACACCATTCTGTAAATGTAGTCATTCTGAAAAATTCAACTTGAATTTTTTCTTATAGATACAGTAATACCCCGACTTACGTCACCCCCAGGGATCAGAGCGCTAAGACCCAAATGGCCGATTAATACCACTAAATTTTAATAGTATTTCAAGCATTATTTACTGACAGAATTTTGTGAGATTTAATAAAGCAAAGAATGCTATTAAACTTTAGTGGTAATAATCGGTCATTTGGGCCGGAACGCTTCCATGCCTGGGGGGTGACGTGAGTCGGGGTATTACTGTACTCAAAATATTTCCGATAAATTTTAAATTGATATTTTAAAAAACATTATTATTTATTTCTTATTTGAGTACATTCATTTCTTCATGGAAAGATTATTTCCAGTTTCTAAAAGTAATATTAACAAATGCTAACGATTAATTTTAGAGCTTTTTATTTATCGATCATTCTATATTCATTTTTCAAAGAATTGTCCTAGAAAATGTTTTGTAACTTATTTCATTTTTGAAATTTCCTTCTTTTTTTTTTTTCTTCAAAATTCTTTTTACTGGACCTCCTGTAAAAGTAGCCTAAATTCTGTAACATTAATTTCTTATAATAATTTTTCAAAATATTTAAGATACAATGTTTTAAATCATATTGAACCACATCACATATTTTCGAAGTTGTATTTGAGATATACATTAAAGTTTAAAGTAAATTTTTTCCTAAGATTCTCATGCAATCAAAAGTAAAACAACTTTTTATGATATTTATTGAAATTAAATTTTTATGCCTGTGGAAAATAGTCATTTTAAAGGGTTAAACTTTACATTCTCTTGTTTAGGGTAGCTCTAGGATAGATGGCCACAGTTTTTAAAGATTGAAATAAAAATTCGTAGAATTCAAATACCAGAAATATTTACCCATATTTAAAATTCTTATACATATACTCATCCTATTTTGGGCAACAAAGAAATATTGAGGGAAAAGTAAGAAAGTAAATTGAAATCAAAATGACAAATGGCCATCTCTCCTTCAAGCCGAAGAGAGATGGCCATCAATACAAGAAAGATAAATTTGAGTTAAAAAATAAAAAAATAACACAAATAATATAATTAATCATTAAAACATAAAGCAATATGTAAAGAAACAATTATACCATGGAAAATAAGTGAATAAAATTCGAAAGAACAAAATTTGAAGCATAATTTCACTCCTTCACTTTTCGTAAAATTTTACAACTTTTTGGCAAAGGTCTTGGTAGTTTGTACAAGTTTCATGGATCCATTTCAGCACCTTATATATTGTAAGTCATCCTTTTTTGTTATGGTGTTATATTATTTTCCACAACCAACACAGTGATCCTATTCCAATTCTATTCCATCGCAATATGTAGAATATGATAATTTCAAATATATTTCATTTTTTTCGCTGCTGGAAGTGCTGTGTTTTTATTTTTTTATCGCGTTTATTTCAGACTTTTTCATAGTTTTAATTTTATTTATCAACTTTATCTGTTCCTCGGATAAAAGTTTCTGACGTTTTTCAATATTTTCTGGAAAAAAAAGCCATTGTTAGGTCCTATTATATTATTATTATTGAAATATTTGTTAAAATGTAAACAATTATACCAATTAATATTTTTATAAACATAAAAGCTATATAATTATTTTTAAAATAATTTAAAAATAATTATTAGTTAAAATCCTTCCTCCGTATAATTTTGAAATATTGATTAAAAGTGGTCATCTCTACTAGTTTCGATCTAGCCATCTATCCTAAAAGTGAATGATAGATGCCCAGGGAATTAAAAGCGACACTCCGTCATTCTGAGTCTTTGTTTTAGGCTTAGAAGCAAAGATTGGATTATATTCGTGCCTTAAATGTCCGTATAATAATTTAAAAAAAAAAAATGTAACGCACGTACAGCAAAACATTCAGATACCTGACTCAACAAAAATATTCAACCATTAAATTAAAAATACATTAAAAGTTCACTTACTTTTTATAATCGAAAAACACAGCTGCACGTCGCAATGAATGAACTCATTGAACTATTTCCTACAAACAAAGTTTATGCTGAAATCTATGATCAAGTTTTGGAAATATTTACACTGTCTCAGGAGCCACAGAGGAGAGTTCGCTATGGGCATCCATCCCAGAGTTATTCTACTAAAAGAAATGTTGATGGATTTTAAATAATTATAGAATATTTAATGCCTAGAAGTCGTAGGTACTTTATGGAAAATATAGAAAAATGCATTCGAGGTGCCTCAAAAATTTTTAAGACTTTAAAACTTAATTAAAATAGAAGAAATGGTCATAAAATATCAGTTTTTACAAATTGAATGAAGATGAAAGTTGATTTTTTTAATGACGAAAAAAAATACATCCAATAGTCATCAACAGAAGAAACTTAGCTGAAATATGCAGGAACATATAGATATATGGAGAGATTCAGGAGGTATATGCAATGTATGTAATAAATGCATATCTATGTAAATGAAGTTTATAATACAACACAATTGTCAGAATAAAAACTGGATAGCGAATAACATTCTTCATTATCCTTAAGTTAAAAATTGCACGTTTTACGGTATTTAGCACCTTCCATTGTGCTTAAGATTTTTATTAAACGTTCATGTAAATATATTTGATTTGGTAATGATAGCATGCAGTCACCAGCAAACGAGAAAGTTTCGTGCATCCAGATGTTTTAGTGACAGCACGAGTTAAAATGCTTCATAAATTGTAAGTCAACAATCTCTATCGATGTCATTTAGAACGACAAACCTCCTTTATTATTAAAAAAAATTGGTTCTCTCTCAGCGAATTTTCCTAGATAAATTATCATCCTAAATAATCTTTGTAGCTCGGATTTATTAATAGGAATTTTATAACCCGAAGTAGCGCTTACTTTTTTCATATCAACAGATAAACCTTCAAAACTTAAATTGTATCCAAGATGTTAAACTGATTTTAATATAATTTCACTTTTTAGAGATTTTCAACTCATGTTTTCCAACTGTGCCCAAAACAGCTTCTAATCTTTCATCATACTCTTTTTCAATTCTGCCATGAACAAGGTTATCATCTGCATATATAACAGACCCCTACATATGAGAGCCCACTATCAATTGTTTTATGATATACTTATAGGAAATTAACTAATCCATGGGGTTGCCGTAAAAATTTAAATGTTCCAAAAGGAGTAGCTGTTATTAACAATTTAGAACTTTCAGGCGAAAGTGATATTTTAAAAAATACAGAAAAAGTATCTAAAAATGAAAAAAAAAATATTTTGTTTATCCTAACTGTGATGAAATAGCTTGCTGAGTAAGAATTTAGGTAAGTTTTTCTTTTCATGTACTTATTTAAAGGTCTATGATCCACACACTTTTTAACTCGCTCATTTATTTATTTTTTACAATAACAATAGGATGAATCTAGTCTGTAAGCTCAATTACTTCTTCTAGAACACCTAATCTAATCATTTTTTTAAGCTCAACTTTGACTTGATCTCTTAAAGACACATGTGTAACTCTGAGTGGTACAGCCTTATGTTTAGAATTTTCTTTAAATTTTATATCATATACGTGTGATAATTTACCTAGATTACCAGGAAACAACATCATTAAACTCTTTAAAAATATCATCAAGGTCCTTTATAATATCTGCCATTTTTTCAACATCCCTATTTATAAAACTCAACCCTTTTCATGTTTCACGTCATTTCTCCCAAAAACTACACTGCAATTGCAAGTTCCTAGAATTTTCATTGCCGTGTATTTGGCTTCAAATGCCTATCGGCGTTTTTTTTATGTACGCAGATTTTATAGAAATATGCTAAATAAAATAATGTTTACTTCCGATCCCATAACAATTTTAAACCATATTTCAAATTTTTTTACAAGTACAGATCATTTCCATTCATATTTTAATATATTTACGTGACTTTCAAATTCCATCACTGGTGGATCATTAATCTCTGAAAATGTAATACAGAAATTGTCTTCGACTTCATTTATTTTCTTGTTCCTACACGTATTTACAATGTGGTTTCATTTTTTTACATTTCTTGCATATTTTATCCCTTTCTGGGCATTTGCCAAATGCTTGCTACAGGTATAACTCGTGGGTACGATCTTATGTTTAGAATTTTCTTTAAGTTTTATACCATATACGTATGGTAATTTAGCTAGATTACCAGGGAACAGCGTCATTATACTCTTTTAAAATATCACCAAGATTCTTTGCAACATCACTGTTTTTAAAACTCAACTCTTCGCATGTTTCAAGTAATTTATCCGTATAACTTCACTGCAGTTTGAAAGTTGTTAGAATTTTCATTGCCCTGTATCTTTTAATTGCCTGTCATCATATGCCTATCAGCATAATTTTTACTTTTGATGGACTCAGATTTTTCAAAATATGCTAAATAAAATAATGTTTACTTCCTATCCAGTAACAATTTAAACCATATTTCAAGATATTTACAAGGACAGTTTCCTTTCATTCATATTTTATCTATTTACATGATTTTCAGATTCGACTACTAAAGAATCATTATTCTCTGAAAATGTAATACAGGAATTATATTCGACTTCATTTGTTTGCCTGTTCCTTCACGCATTTACAAGGTGGTTTAATTTTTTACAATTCTTGCGTATTTTATACCATGCTGGAAATTTGCCAAATGCTTGCTTTAATTTATACTTTAAACAACACTTGTTTTAAAATAATCTTGTTTATGCCGTTTAATCTCGTGTCTAGAATTAGCTTTCTGTCTAGTTTTATTTTCAATTTTCTTGCTTTTAATATCGTCCACAAATTCTGTCTTCAGTACAGAACCCTCTTACATTGATTGTAATTATCTTTATCCTGAAAAAATGCTTTCGCTTTATAGTATTCCATTGCTTTAGTTAGTTTAGAATTAGATAGAAAAAAATTGTCTGTAACTGCGAAATCCCGTATTCCGATTATCAACGAATCTCTTACTAAATCCTCTTCTTAATATTCGAAACAACAGTCTTTATAAAGATTTTTCATATTTGTCACAAAAGAGTCAACAATTTTATTTTTCTGTCGTGAACTATTAAAATTTTTATAACGTGCAATTGCCGAATTCTTCTTGGGCACAAAATAATTATTGAAATGCTCAAACTCTATATCAAATCTATTAGAATGTTCAGTAAGTCATTCAAAACTATTAAATATACATATTCCTAGTCTCTCATGCATTTTAATAACAAAGCAACATTTAGCTTATAAAGCTTATCTTTCCGATGCTTCAAAATAACACATAATTGGTTTCCTAAATTTCGACTAGTTTTCCACCAAATTATCCTCTAATTACGTAGAGCTTGGGGTGTTTTTATTCATTTCGAGCATTAGTTATGAGATACAAAACAAACTTTTCTTACTTCTTTTGTACGTTTTATCCGGAACGCTTCGTACTGATATAATCCTATAAATTTCTTATCAAAACAGCACGACTGCAACTATGTGACACAAATATGTACTTAAGAAGCTTTTTATAAAGAAGAGCATTATTTCTTACAGGCATAACTTGTTTATAATTTAGATTCAAGCTTATAGTGGTAGTAGAAATTGTAAATCAGTGTTATGATGTACAGTTGCAGTTAACGGAAGAAGTAAAATAAAAATACAAATAACGAAGGTTACAGTTAATATATGATACCCATAAAGTTAACTTTTTTTGTCGTTAAAAATTTTACATTATTTAAAAATAAAACATTTTTGTGAGAACGGCTTGTTATGTTTCATGAAATAATTATTACGAAAGTTATTTACATTGTTCATGATGATTATAAAAAAATATTATAATTAACTAAGTGTTTTTCAAAATAAAGCAAACCGAAATTTTTTTGTTGTTTCTCTCAACATATTAACTATAAATTTAATAGAGTAAAATTTGTGGATCCATAAAGCAGAGCTTTATTTCAAGAATAAACAATTTATTGCATAATTGATCGAAAGCAGATATGCCTCGTTTATTTTAAGATAAATCTCATGGCCGTTGCAGTAAATTGCTTTCAATTTGCAGAGTGATTTACATTAATTATTTCAAATAAGCGCTTAAAGGTAATGGTCTTGAATTTCTTATCAAGAGGTAATAAAATCTTAGTACATAATTCATGCTATGTTATTATGACGTCAATTATCGGAGATTATGGCGTTAAAGCATTATTATCACAGCAATATCAGAGCTGTGATCAACATTGATTTCAACAGCATGTATATATTAATCTTAGATGATAGCTATTGTAAAGGAAAAACCCTTTTTTCTCCCTTATAATATTTATGTTTATTTTAATAAAGAAAAATGTTGCTTTACTTTAATAGTTCTTAATAAGTTATAAACTGCATTAATAATCCTAACAGAAACCATAAAAATTATGTATTTTTTCTTTTAAATTCTACATTTTACCATGATTATGCGACAGGTAAATTTAAAAGGAAATAGAGGAGGTTAAGGGATGTTTATCCCTTTTTTTACTGAAATGCTCATAATTTGTGTTTACATAATAACATCCCACTTCGCCACATATAAATAGCTTTTCATGTATACTATCGACTTATAGTATCATAACTTTTAAAAGGTACTAAATAATTTTTTAATAAAATTGTTTTTGAGATGTCTGTAAAATGTGTCAAGCATTCCCACTTCAGGAAGGTTTCACACGTTAAATCAGAAATATGTTGCTGTGTTAGAAATTTTATGTGCAAAACGTAACATTTTTGTGTACATTATTTATCAATTTTATTTTATTAAATAAAATATTTGGTACTAAACATGGTGTTTTGACCTGATTACTGTAAAAAAAAACTAATGTTTCTTAATATATTAATATTTTGTTTCCATAATTTTACATTACAACGAATATTTTATATAATTAGAGAAGCAACATGTCGTTTTTAAAGCTACTCTAAAACACCACTGACGATTCGATGGGTAGCTTAGAAAGACATTTAGAAGATAATTAACAGAATATCTTTAGCATAATCCGCGACATATGCGTATGATATGAAGTTATACAGATCTAATATTTATGCAGATACATAATGTTCAGTTTCTTATCTTTAAAATATATTTGTTTGAATTTATAATTAGTGATATATTTTATTTGCATTCAAATTGAGTTGTATAATTTCAATTTATTTCATTATTCTAAAATTATTTATATAAATTATGTCATGACTTACTGAAATAATTGTTATTTTTTTCATAAATTTAAATGCACTTATTAAAATCTGTTCAATTATAAATGAAAATGAAAGTTTTCAACTAGGACAAATATCCCGAAAATGTCTTTTTGAAAGTAAAAAATATTTTTAAAAACACGGCACTAGCTATACCAAATTCTAATTAACCATTTTTCTTTTAATATATTAATTAAAGTTTAATTCATTAAGTAAACACTTAAAAGAGGTGTCGGATCTTCGAGTTAAGAATTGTTTCTTTTTATTTTAAAAGTTTATAAATTATAAACGTTATGCAGCCTTTCTCCAAGAAAATGGTTTTAATTAAAAATAATACTACATAAGAATTTCATATTTAAAAATGCTCGGTGCGTTTTTTAAAGGATATAAAATAAATTAGTACTTTAATAGGATCTTAACTTCTGAAAAGATAAAAATAAATATTTTCTTTTTTATATTCATCATTTATAACTGATGTTATATCAATTTTCTAACGCATGTTAGATAAGTCTTTTCAATTTTTGAAATTAATATTGCATTTTACGATTATTACGTTGCTTATTGATCGCTTATTCTTTTAAAGAGGAATGCCCATTTATTTGAAAATTAAAGCCACCAATAATGTGATTGTGTAATAACAAAGGAATGGAAAGAAAAATAGTTCGCATGGGGCATTTAAATCAATGTTTGTACCCTGTAAAAAAATGGAAATGTTTTTAGGTGCGTTAGTAATTATATAAATACGTAGCACCTATAGTCGTCGTTCAGTCCGTCTGTCTTTCCGTCTGTCTGTCTGCTCCGTCCGTCCGTCTGTCCGTCCGCATATAACAGAGCAAAAACTACCCAACCGAATGGTTTGAAATTTTAAATATATGATTGTTGCAAAATTTTGTCGAGCCATTTCAAATTTTATGAAAATTGGATGTATAGTTTAATTACAGGGACAATCAAATTTTTTCTTTACATTACGGCCAGTGGGAAAAATTATTGCAAGTGCATTTTAATGATGTTATAGGCTTCCGAATGGTCTGAAATTTTAAATATATAATTCTTGCAAAATTTTGTGGAGCCATTTCAAATTTCATGAAAATCGGATGTATAGTTTAATTACAGGGACAATCAAAAGTTTTGCGCTACATTACGGGGAATGGGAAAAAAAAATTGCAAGTGCATTTTAATGATGTTACAGACTATGCACTTGTGAAGTGCAAAAACATATACATTCAGTACAATATGGGGTGCAAAAAATAATCATAAAAATAGTTATAGTACGAACGCACCTCATTTGCTACGTTTGACGAGCAATTTCCAACTTGTTTTAATATAGGAAAATATAACGACGAATACATACAACGAAAATCTATAATAACATCTTCCATGTTACCCATTATTCCGAAAGCCTCTTTCAGGGGCGCCATTTCAGAACTTTCTCAAGGGGGGGGGGGGGGCAAAGATTTTTTCAGGGAAGTTATATAGCTAAGTGCAGAATCCGGGCGTCTTTCCCCAACCCCCCAGCGAGAAACGTAAACTGAACCATTCTTACAAAAAGAGTAAAAACTATGAATACGGAAACTCATGAAAAATTTTGTTTTAAACAGGTTTTCGCCCTAGCGGGTAAAATTTCAATATATTGAATATGAAAGATTTTCTTTTTAGTCAGGATTCTATTATAGGTTTCATTTCTACAGATATCCTCATAGACCTTTAAACCATCCACTCTATAGTATATTCTGAAAGGAGATGTATTACAGTAAAACTTGCGAAAACGAAGCCTGTCCATAACAGAATTTTTCTCAAAGGGAAAAAAATCAAATTTCGATGAAAAAACATTATACAATCATGCTTGCTAAGACAGAGACCTGTCTAAAATGGAACTTTTTTCTAGTCCCTTTCGACTTCCTTTTTTTTCAGATTTTACTGCAGTTTCCTGGCGAAAGACAAGGAAATTTTTTTTTGAGGAATAGGGAACGTGCAGAATTGCAGAACTGCACAAATCTCACAGAAAATGGGAAAATCCCGCGCAAAAAAAAGCTCTTGATTTTGTCTCTTTAACTTCTTTCATGGACATGTGATTATTCTGCGATTTTTTTTTTTTTTTCATGAAAGTCTACTGTTTTTTTTTTTTCAATCGAATTCCGCAAAATCAATTCGCCAATGGGTCACAGAAAAAAATCGCAAATGTTGAAAATAAAATCCCCAAATAATCGCGGGAAAAAATCGCTAATTTTTCCAAAATACAGTGGAAAATATTGCTAATTTCATCAGAAATCGCGAAAAGAAATGCACATTTCGTCAAATGATTGTACAAACTAAAATCTCGAATTTTGTAAAAGGATTGCAAAAGAAATCACAAATTTCGTCAAAAGATTGCAAAAAAAATCATGAAAATTTAATCAAACAATAGAGGGGAATTTCGTGAAATGATCGTGAAATAAGACACAAAATTTCGTCTAACTATCGCGGAAATAAAATTACAAATATTATTAGTCGGTCGTAGAAAAAAAAAAAATCAGGAATTTCAACAAATGATCGTGAAAAAGAAACGCGAATTTTGTCAAAAGATCATAGAAAAAAATAAGGAATTTCGTCAGTTGGTCGCGGAAAAATATTGTGAATTTCGACAAATGGTCGCGAAAAAAAAAAACAATTTCGAAAACGGTTGCAGAAAAACTCCGTGAATTCCGTTAAACGGTGGCGAAAAAAAGCGCAAATTTCGTCAGATGATCAGACGAAAAAGAATCGTGATTTCGTCAGACAAAAAAGAATCATGAAATTCAATCAGTCATGTGATAATCAGTCCACGAACGTCATGAATATATCACGAAATTTACAACTTTTGTGATCTATGGCGATAAGAAAAATTTCTGTTAGTGATATTCTGCAAGTAAAGGTAAGGTAAAGCGTTAATCGTTTCGGATTGTGTTTTCACTATTTTGAGGTGGGTTCGTGTTAATACTATTTTACGAAGAAATCCTGAATATTTTTCAGATGAAGAAGCTACATATTTGAACATTAATGATTACTATATACATATCTTCATTTTTCTACATAAAAGGTAAAAATTATTGTATTAAAATATGGATTCATTTTCTTTTACTTTTGGTCGGGTTGCCTTTCAATGCAAATCTTTTTAGCGGCTTCCGGATTTACATGACATTACAGCCCTGCGTCAGGTAGGTTGGCGTATTTTCTTCGTTGCGAGTGGGGCACACTTTAAGATATTCGGATTGTCTTTTATCTCTTTCGGTTGGAGTCAGAATGACCTGGTTTTTCACAAGAAGGTCCTGAATATTTTTCAAATGAAAAACTATTATTTCATTATTAATGGTGGCCCATAGTAATAACCCATGTGCTCATTTCAGTACATAAGGGATAAAATTATAGACTACTTTATTATAAACGTGTTAAAATATGGAGTAATTTTCCTTTTATTTGGGATTTGGTGGAAGTCTGTCGGTTTTTGGGTTGAAGAAATTGCTTTGTCGGATGCGCGCAGACTCCATTCATAGACGTTGAAGAATTTTGAGAGTGTACCATAATTAACCTAATATGAATTAATAAAGCAATTATTTAAATAATTTGATAACATTGCAATGATTGTAATAAATATAATGTGATTCTAACAATCCAAAAAAGTCGGAATAAAAAAGTCGGATAATTAAGAACTTTAATTATACTCGCCCCTTCAACCCCCCCCCCCCCAAAAAAAAAGTATGTATAAAAACTTTACCCCTGAATTTATAGACATGGGGGAATTAGTTTTCCTCTGATCAAGTTGTACACTGCTGAGAAGCAATTGATAAAAGTAAGTGTATTTTTAAAATTATCTGAAGTACGATATATGTCTCACCTTAAGAAACTTCGAATTGGAATTTTTTCTGATAATTATTAATTTCTATGCATAAAAAATTTATTTAATGCATATGTTTTTATTGCAATCAAATATGATAAATTGTTTTAGCGTTTGAACAATATTTTAATTTTTGTTTGAGTCTGACAATTCATGGCTGATAAATTTTCTGAAAAATCAAATTCCTTGGGGGGGGGGGAGAATAGCCCCCCCCCCCCTTAAAATATAAATCGCCTAACCGGTGGCGCTGCTGTGCTACTTTTATCAGGAAGTATTGTCATGTATGAGATAGAAGAAAGTTTTGGGACATACAACTAGTTTAATATTATTTTAATCTCTTTATAATGAACTTAATTCGGTACTGACATTAAAAGAAATGCATATTTAAACTTCATTTGTCATTTCATAAAACTTAATTCAACATAGTAATAACGTTTCTTTCTAAAGTGCAGCTAAAACAAAACATTCGTTCAAAGTTCCCATTTGACATTGTGCTAAGCGCGCTTCTAAAGGAGGTCACAAAATTGCAACGCCGCCTTGGTCCTTGCCGCGTTTCCCAAATAGCTTTTTAATTAACTTTTAAAGCCACTCGAGGCGTATTGAAAGAGCCATTCAATGCAAATTGTCGTGAATACCATAGTATTTATGTAATTCATTCTAATTAAGGGGTCTCAGGGATCTCAAAAATTGGAAAAAAAAGAAAAAAAAGAGACTATATTCAACATTTAATAATTTAAAATGTATATGATTTTAAAACACAATTTTTCTTGAGATGAAAGATATAAGTACGTTCTTTCATTTTATGTATTTACAAATTTGCAAGATGAAGAATTAGTAGTTACAGGGTACTCCAAACAGTCAGACATTTCATAAGCAGAATATTGGTATAACAGCTTACGCGCACGATTAGAAAATAAATATTGTAACTAGAATAAAAATTTTGGCACCTACTTATACTTCAGATTATAATAATTACCCCGAATCTAAATAACTTTGTATTTAAAGCATTTTTATGCTTTTAATATAAAGCTGTATTTAGCTAATAGAAAATTTTGAAAATGTGAACAGCTTAATTATTTAAAAAATATTTTTCTGAACAATAAAAAGGAAATTTTAAATTCAGTTTATACAGATTAATGTTAACCGTATGTTTTGAAAATTTCGTGAAAAAATATTCAAAAGTTTTTGAGATATCGTGAGTGTTATGCCAAAAAAAGTCAATTGGAGAAAAATGACTTAAAAGTTTCGAAAAGGCCGCTTAAGCTATTGAGCTGGTATAAATTCTAAAAGTCATAAATTCTGTTCTAATTAGAATTTGAAGGAAACAATTATATTAAAATGTTCAGAAAAGATGGACGATTAACATCTAAAAAAATTAAAATAAAAAAAATTTTGAAGCTTTAAGAGTCCTGAAACCCTTGAATTAGTCTGTTTTTAACAATTTGACGTTTATTGCTTTTATACTGTTACTGGCCATTGCATTACATACATATATCATTAAAAGTTGTTATCTAGGCTTTAAAAGCCAATGGTACATAGAGTACGTCATCCCTGTCATTATGTGTGTCCAAACCGTCCATATCTTTAAGAGTTCATATCTCGGCTAATTACTAACGATTTTTTTCGAAAATCATGATCAACAATGCTTTTATACTTCTGCTATGATAGGTACGTCCAGTGCTGCTCAACAGTTTTGCTGAATGCCCGTAAATCGAAATTTGTGTGTAACGGAAAAATGCGATTTTCTCAAAAACTATATGACCTAGGGTAATCGCTATAATTTTCCTGCAAGGTTTAAATTAACGTCTACTCCTTCTAATTTTTTCATAATTTTAGCTTCAGTAGATTCGGAATTAGATGGGGGGGGGGGACATATTTTTGCGCTACATTTTCGACTATATGTTTGAAAATGTAATACCTAAAATTAAAAGAAATATATTTTTGAATTCAGCGTTACGAAAGCTTTCACACGATACCCCACACGATATACAAAGAAAATATTTTTTTTTTCAAGCAACTGAATTTGCCCCTATACATTTTTACTAAATATGTTTATAAATGTTTAATAATGTAAAAATATGTGGGTCAACAGTCTTTATTACTTCCCCGAATTTGAACTTTCCACATTCCATAGTTTACGAGTAAAATAGCTGTGACAGACAGACAGACAGACGGACAGACACAAGAGTGACCCTATAATGGTTCCGTTTTTACTTTTAAAGTACGGAACCCTAAAAAATACCCGTAAACATTTCCGAAAATCAGTAGCTGCAAAAGTAACTTTATTTTAATAAAAACGTCTTTAAATCTGGAAAATTAATTGGTTCCTGATCCTTGTAAAGATTAAAAAACGCTTTTCGGGATAGTAAGTAATTCGGAGGTTATTGTTTACTTCGAATATCGGTTATTTTACATTTTTGCAGTTTCAAAGAAACTCTCAAATAAATCGATAAATAGACATCTAAAAACGCGTATATTTTACATATGTGAAAAAAAATTAGTGAAAACATTAGTGAAAAAAAAAAAAAAACATTCGTATATTAATAAGACTCTAGATACTCATTGGCGTACAAACATATAAAATCAATATATAAAAAAAAAAAAACATATTTAAAATATACCCAACATTTCTGACTTTGTCTGTAAAGTCATCTTCAGGGTTTTTGACCTTCATTTTAGAACTCGCTGTGTCGGAAAAGAATGTCGAAACCCCTGAAGATGACGTTACAAAATCTGAAATGTTGGGTATACTTTCAATATGTTTTTTATTGATTTTATATATTTGTCCGCTGATAGGTATCTATTGGGTCAAAAATATTAAATTTTACAGAGAAAGTGCAAGTTTTTATTAAATTAGTGTATTCGAGACAATCATCTATTGCCAGATCAAGTACACATATGGTTTCACCCATTTTCACGTACATAAAACAATTCAAATTATATATACATATAATATACACCGGGACATATAATTATATATATAATATATATACATACATATGTGTGTGTGTGGTAGATATTGTTTTTTAAGAATTTTAAAAGTTATTTTTTTCTTTTTAAGAAAACCAAAAATAAATTTAATCAAAAAAGCTTTAAAATCACACATCACTAAAATGAAAAATAATGTCCTGTCAATATTTCCATTTACAATAATCTTACAAGATTTTTTGTTGTATTCCAAAATTAAACGATCCAATATAATACCAACCGAAACTGAAAACAATAGCAACTACATCCACATTTATAACTACGTACATTTTTAGATAAATGTGTACAATCATGAATAAATTGAGTATATTTTAAAAATAAAAGTAAAGAAGAGGTTCAATTTTGTATGAAAATGTTTCATTCGTTAAAAAAGAGATGATTAATCTATTAAGATAAATGCTACATTCTGAATCTATTCTAACATTTCTGCAACTGTCTTTTAAGAATCGCATGAATTAAAGGATATGCACTTTTATACATTCGGAAATGGAATGGATGTTTAATTGAATGCATTCAATTTCTTAATGCCGTATTTGAGAATTGTATGTAGTGCTTTACGTAAATAAATTTTTGAGCATTCAAAAGAATGCATAGAAAATAAACGGGCAGAAGTTTTTCACTTAAAATACTTTTATTTCGCTCTTAATCAAATGTGTTTTCTTGTGGAGTTAACTAAAGTTTGTGTGTTTAATAAAGACCTTTTCAATAAAAAGAATGAGACAAGTGCTGCTTTCACATAAGCACAAAGAATATTAAAGCTATAGCGCATTAATTTATTTACAAAAGTGCAAGTCTGTAATAAAACATATTATTAATTAGGGATTAATTTTAAATTTGTGAAAGTTTAAGATTCATTTTCAAACACTTTCGCTCTTAATGAAATGTGTTTGGGTGTGAAGTTAACTAAAGTTGGTGTATTTAATAAAGACCTTTTCAATAAAAGAATGAGACAAGTGCTGCTTTCACATAAGCACAAATAATATTAACGCTATAGCGCATTGATTTATTTACAAAAGTGCAAGTCTGCAAAAACTCATATTATTAATTAGGAATTAAGTTTTAAATTTGTGAAAGTTTAAGATTTATTTTCAAACACTTTCCCACATAGTTGAAAGATGTTTATGAATTCTGTTTGTCTATCTGATTTTCTGTCTGTCGTCTGTAGTACGTTGTCTGTCTGTATATCTAAATGTACAGTCGTGGAAAAAAAAAAGTAAACACCCCATACTAACTCATCAACAAATTATCGTATTTGAAAGTTACTGGTACCGAACGATTGGAAATAAAGTCTACTTTTAAATGATGTATATAAAATTTGCTTAGGGAGCCACCTACATATTAAAATGAACCATAACTTTGTTTTTTTCAATAGCAGTACCCAATTCTGACAGCATAAATGAACTCTACACCCTTCAATTAGCCTAAAGACGAATGTTTATGCAATTCGTACCATAAGTTTCCGAGAAATTAATTATTTTAAAACGAGCGTATTTTAAGGGCTGTATCCAAATTGAAGTTCCGTACTGGATTGTTAACCGAGAGAGCCGCTTCCTTGATCAAGGCACCTTAAGCGCCACTCAAGAAGTCAATGAAGCGTGTTAGATTACAGTACGGCAGAATAAACTTCAAAATACTCACTTCCATCATAGACGGCCCCTTAAACCATCATTTTGCCGTTTTTTAAGCATAATTTGAAAACTACTTGGAAGAAAAATGCGAAATTTTTAAATTTCCATAAAGCAGGACTTAATAAATCTAAATCCATCAAAAAAATTGTAGGTTGCAATTCATAATTTTTTCGAATATTAATTTCATAATTCATAATTCATATCATAAAATTATAAAAATTGCAAATTCAGCTTATTTATGTTTGGGTATATTAGTATTATTACCACAAAAAAAATTAGCACATTAGGAGCATAATTTCGGGAGATATAAATACAAATATGAAAATATAATTTAACATTAGAAGCACTAAATTTTGAATGTTTATAATTCAAAAACTTATCATTCAAATGACTTGAAATTTGGTGTCTAGGCATAGTTTGAACCGAAGATTTGAAATATCTCGTTAAAATTGGGTATTGCCATTGAAAAAAATGAAGTTTGGATTCGTTTTAATATGTAGATGACCCCCTAAGCAAATTTTATATACATCATTTAAAAGTAGACTTTATTTCCAATCGTTCGGTACCAGTAACTTTCTTCTATGATGATTTGTTGAGGAGTTAGTAGGGGGTGTTTACTTTTTTTTTCCACGACTGTACTCGCATTGCCATGTAATTGATGCAGTAAAACCTTCATAACGGATACTTTCGAATCGCGGACACATGTATTATACGAACAGTTTTAAATCCCCAACACTTACATATTTGTATGTTTTTACCTCTGAAAAGCGGGCACTTCCAAATAGCGGACAAATACCTCGTTCCCTCGTTCGTTATTTAGATGTTTTACTGTATATGTTATTGAAGTTCACTACCGCACTTTTACTATTGAAAATGGAATATTGAACTGTTTTAGTTAGTTTCCATTGTCTCTCAAAATTATCCCGTTACATTATAGAATACGGGGAAAATACATTTGCAATGCATTTTAAGAATGTACACTATTGCAATACTATTGCAAATATATTAAAATTTCTACGATTTTATGAGGTGCACTAAAGCATGCCTTCGGTAGAAAATGGACTGCAAATAATGTATTATCTAGTAACGCAGTCATACGAAACAGTTATCTTACAGTGCTGTCTATGAGGCATAAATGCTGAAAGTTTGTTTTCCGTTTTTCTATGTGGTTTTAAGATTCAATGTTTTTTTTTTTTTTTTTTTTTTCTATTGCCTCATTACAGTGCTGTCTATGAGGCATAAATGCTCAAAGTTTGTTTTCCGTTTTTCTATGTGGTTTTAAGATTCAATGTTTTTTTCTTGTGTGTACTAAGGGAGACCAATTACGCTATAAGAAAAATACAGCAATTTGGTTCTTTAATGAGAATTAGTTAAACACACTTCCAATCTTTTCAAACCTTTTTCATCTTCACATGGATTCAGATGTATGAAATTTTCTATACGTGCTAAAGGAACTGATGCGTTTAATTTTGAAAAAACGTACTTTAAAATGATTTGAAGTATAAAACTTTACTTAATAAATCTTTTGATATTCAAACTGCCTGAACAGAAAAAAATGTGGGGAAAGTTGTTCACTTAAGATACATATAGTTGGCTTTTAATGAAGTGTATTTTCTTCGGTAACAAAGCAAAGTTTGTTAAAAGAAAAATAGTTTTTCTAAAGTCAAAAGAACAATACGAATTTTGTTTATTCAAAAAGTATAGAAACATTAAATCATGTGTCATTATTTTATTTTCTGGGCTGTAAGTAAAAAGCACTACATGTTGGAAGTGACGTGTAGAATAGCCAAATTAAAATATTTATTAAAATGCCATTGGGAATAGTTATAAAAATTTTCTTTTGCAAGATTTATAAGAATTATCTAAATTATCTGAAATATGTGAAAACAATGCTTGAAATGCATATGAAAAGCAGTTAAAACTTTAAATCTGTTAAATCGTTCTTTTTAACCCTTTAAGACCGGGAAATGTTTGGTAAAACTGACTAGTTTAGGTAGTTTTCGCTAATCAATAGGATCATATTTGATTTAAAAAAAATATTTAAAGAAATACTTGATGTCAGGTCATGCCAGTGGAGGATCCACACTATTCTGTGGGTGCAGGCTCGACGTTAAATTGCACAAAAAGAGGGAAATGTTTTTTTTTCTTTTTTCTTTAGGATCACCTACACAATTGTATAGGTCAGGGATTAAAGGGAGAATAAGAAAAATTAAGATTTTTCTAAAGCTGGTAAAACAGTGAAATTATCGTTATAGTTTCGTTATTTAGTTAAAGTAATAAGATAGAATATATTGTTCTTAAAAAAAAAAAAAAAAACCTCTCTAAACTTTGGTACATAACTGCCTGTTACTGTAATACATCACATAGAAACACAATAAGATAAAAATTTAAAAAAGCAATTTAACATATTACAATGACCATTTGGAAAATGATTTTTTCAATGACTAAAATTTAAGATATAAAAAATCGCACGGAGTTGATCATACGTACGCCATGAATTAAACATTAATAGTGTTAATACACGTAAAAACTCCAAGCGACAAAGATCGCCTGCGACTCGTCAGATTTCCTGAAACTTATTATTATCCACCTGAAACTTACGTATTATCCAAGCATTTCATTGGCTGTTCGGGAAAATGCTTTTCCATCGTCAGATTTCTTGGAAATCTGATGACCAATTTTAAATGAAATTTCATTCTTAAACTTCTAAACATACCACAATATTACTTTTTACACCGTCGTATAGAGAAAAATAAGTACTTTTAAATGCAATTTGTTTGCAATCTGTATCTCAATTTGTTTCTGAGTTATTAATTTTTTTTTGTAGTTTTTATTACTTTTTTGCCATAGTGGCAACAGAAGTATCCATCTCTGTTGAAAATAAAGGGAAATTGCAGATTACTGTATAGACCAATCAGAAAACGAATAAAATGCGGATTAAACCAACAAAACGCTTCAGATATGTTTTTGATTTCCTACCCTGAAGAGGACAATAACCATTTTTCCAAATGGTTAAAAAAGAAACAATTTTTTTCTAATACACAATACATCAAAACTGATCAAACCATGACTCATCCTAAACTAGAACAGTCCGGTTAGTATAAAGTGCGGTAAGAAAACGCAATTATGCAGGCCGTACAACAAGCCACCATGGTATTAATAAGATTATTGATGACAGCTAATGACAACAAATCACTCTCATCTAAAAGCATATATTTTAACCCATATATGTCTAGCGTTCCATTTCTGGACGTTTCGAATTTTGAATAATTTTTTATAATTTTCTTCTTCTTTACAACATGGAAATTGTATGAAGCAAATGTCTATAAATATCTTTATCTATTACCGAGAGATGACAGCGTAAGATTGATATTTATTTGTTTAAATGAAGGCCTTTTTTCGGTGTTTATAGATTTTTCATTTTTCAAGATAGGGAAATGTAAAAGTAAGTTTATTTGCATTTTTCGTATCAAGGATTCGATTAAATAAGTCATAATCTTAGCATGTAGACTTGTTTGAAAATTTATTTTTTTAAATTGTGAAATTATATGTTTAAGCGTATTTTTTATGCATGTTTGGTACGTACAAAATATAGGGCGCTAGACGCAAATGGGTATATTTTTCTATTAGCCATTTAGGTGACATTTATACATGTAAAGTCCTTTTCCAGAAGATTTTAAAAAAAAATAGTTTTTAGCCTCAAATACGATTATTCTTAATTTATTATTAATAATACTTATAATGTTTTTAGTCTCTGTAAAGAAAGAAATATAATTTTTAATAGTTCATAGAAATACTAATTGTGGTATCTATTATATATATATAATCCAAACGGAAATTTCGTTCCGAACGCCGAGATTTCGAGTTCTACCGCATGGATTTTGACGGAACTTATACCGTTAGATAGGTATCATTTCAGGGAAGGTTTTAAGCTATAACACATCATTATACCTAGATTAGTTATAGAATTATTACGGAAAATTCTTTTATATTGGACTTTGTAACTTCATATTTCCTTAAATATCTGGGCTCCTATTGGTCGTAGAGCTTAGATCTCGCGCCAAAAGTAGCTCCGAAGCACCCAAGCAAACTTTTCCCCGCGATTATTTTGCCGTCTTCCGATTTCCTCTAACTCTATTAGGGGCCCGCGTAGGGCCCCTTTAACATATTTTTCGTAGTAATTTCAGCAATTATCTTACATTATTCGTTAAGACCGCCACCCTCCCGATTCATGTATCTACGGAAAGGCTGCACGAAGGAGTTTCGTTCGGATACGCTTTCGTTAAGAATAGAGTGCGCTCCCTGGTGGTGGAATGTGGAACTAACATAACGCGATATTGTTAAAATTGGGAAATCTAACAATGCGATCTGTTTTAAACTTTGAGATAGTTCATAACACATAATCTATTATCTATTCTATTATATATATATATAAAATCTATTATCTATTCTATTATCTATTATATATATAAAATCCAAACGGAAATTTCGTTCCGAACGCCTAGATTTCGAGTTCTACTGCATGGATTTTTAAGGAACTTATACCGTTAGATAGGTATTGTTTCAGGGAAGGTTTTAAGCTATAACACATTATTCTACCTGTATTAGTTTTAGAATTATGACGGAAAATTCTGTTATTTTGGGCGATAAGGTTACCATTTTATTTCTTGGCGAAATTCATCGTTGATAAAAAAAAAAATTGAAACGGCTATTAAACCTCGAAAAATAAAAGAAAAACTGTTACTAATTTTATTTAAATGAAAAAAAAAGAAAAAGAAAATCCGTTTCAATGAGTGATAATATTAAAAAACGGAAACATTTAATCAAAACCTGAAAGAAATATTTGTAATGCTTAAAAATTAATTTAATAAGAAATATTACACTTGATACGCAATATTTGGCTCTTTATCGCTTGCGTTAGATATGGAAACGAATCAGAAAATTTGATTAGATGAAATTTTAACGACATTTTCTTTCTGTTCTGCTCTTTTATTTTTTTCTTTATATCTAATTGTCCCATCACGTGACTTAAAGAAGAAACAAGCAGATGTAATTGTGAGTCACATGTGTAATTACTATTTGTTTCTTTACAATTTTTGATTTTTCTTTTGTCGCCAAACGATGTGATTTTAAGCCAAAAATGCATAAGCGTGACATTAGCTTGAGGATGTTCTCACAAATGGTGTTTTTTTAGGTGAAAGAGATCATTTTTTGAGTACATTTTCATATTCAATTGTAACTTATATAGATATCAGTTAATATTTTAAAAATGGAATCGAATGCTTAAATTTCAGTGTGAATCTCTGCCACACATACATATTGTAAAATAATTTCATACTTTTTAAAATGTTTTTCGCCGTAATTCCGAAAGCATGTGATATTTTAAAACTCGAACTCAGATCAACGAATATTACCCATTTTATTTAAGCAAATATTATCTATTTTCTCAAGTCATATCGCCAATTCCATTTATAGGAAAATTCACAGATTCAAAATCTAGGAAATAAAGATAATTTTTAAGGAAATTTATGTTTTAATACGTTATTACTATGGAAAAATTCAACATTTTGAAAAAAAAAATTACAAGTCTTTTGTAATTCGTCATTTCTTCTTCGTCTTTCTTCGTACTTTCTCCTCTGTTGTGTAATATTTCAAATGATATTGGACTAATTTTCGATCATCGATTCACCGCAAAATCGCATATCTAATATAGTATATAAAATAAAGCCTGGATTAGGGGACTAATTAACGCACAGCGCAAACTACTGAACCTAAAATCTTGAAAATAGTGGTAAAAATGCTTCTTATGACATAGAATTCTTCTAAGAAATGATTTTCCAAAGTATCACTCCTAACGGCGTTTTTGCAAGGGGAGGGAAAAAATCGGATATTATAATTCTGTGTTAAGTGATAGCATAATTTAATGTATTTCTGTATGCTGAATCGAATGGTACCAAGTAAATTCTTATAAGTCCAACAGTTCATGACACATTTCATATTTTTCTAATTTGGCGGTGTCTTTGGCATCTACACCTCAAAATATTTATCATTACATCCGTTATTCTAGCAACGGAAAAAATTCAAATCAACCCTTTTGGCTAAAAAATAAAAACGGCTCTATGAGTTTGAAATAAAAATGCAAGCATCTTAATTTTTTTTAAAAATAGTGATTTTATGTAAAATAAAAGGGAAAAAATTACTGAGAATTTAGCGTTATAAAACAAAAATGGAAAAGGTACTACTTAGATATTCCGTCGACCAAAAATCTATCGTCAAACTATAAGATTAAATGCCAATAATGGTTGATCGTAAATATCAAATTCACTTGAATTTAAACAAACTACACGTGTCTACGTCATCAAGTGATTTTAATTTCGACGTTTTATTTGTATTATTATTAATTTTATACTAATTTATTTGTTATTTCGTTATTTAAAATAAAGATTATGTCAATTTATATAATTTGGCGAATGGTTTGGCGATTTATATAATTTGGCGAAATGGGTCGACGGGATAACAAATAGTACCAATGAAAATATTTAAGTATGAAAGCAATGTTTGTAACGACTTAAAAATTATTTTGATATATATTAACTCGGTTTATGGCGTCAGATGCCGTCATCCGAAGAATCTACAAGAGTCTTTTTCCATTTTTTCCGGTCATAGGTTCCTCAATGAAAGAAATTGGATTTGGAATAATATTGTGCGATTTATAAATTGCTCCTCGATAAGAAGAAAAAATGGGTACATTTATAACAACCGTGCGCACATCTCGCTGATAGCATTTTTAAAATTCCCAGTAGCAGTAGTTACATTTAGCGTATGTAAATTAAAAATATTTTTTTGCTTTTAATTATGGCATTATTTTTTGTTATTGATTATCTTTTCAGTTTTTTAAATGAAATTAGTATAAGGCATGCATTTTAAATTAAATGAGTGAAAGGTTTGTGTTTTAAATGAAAAGAATAAAATAAGAATATGCTATGAAAGCAATCTTTATTGATTTATTACCTGCGCCCGGCTGACATAAAAGTATCACAAAAGCCATATATTCACTTTTCTTTGAGTAGTTACTCATGAGAATTCAAGTTAACCTTCCGTAATCGGATACTTCACATATTGGTGTATTAGCTTTAATATTGAAAGCATCGTTTATGTTTGAAGCTAAAACTTTACTATGAATTCTATTACACAAAATCGCATCATCATCATCTACTATATATTTACAACGGAAATTTGTATTTCATTCCGATTGTTTATAATACTTTCGTAGGATATACCACAATTAGTTAGGTAATAATTTTGGAAAGGTTTTAGTGTATACATATTGTTCAAGGGTACTTAGTTATAGAGCAACAGTAAAAGTTCAAAAATTAAGTGAACCTGATTATAAAAGTTTAGCCCTTTTAAAAAAAATCTACAGAACATATTTTGTTACAAGTGGCCCTGTTGCATGAATTTTAGGAATGGCTTTAGTATATACGATTTCATTATATGTTGATTAGTTACAGAGGTATTAATTCCTGTTGTCATAACGGTCTCATTACCCGACAATAAGTTTCGCTGTTTATAATCAACTAAAACAACTACTTCTTAATTGCTAAATTTTGTCCAACGCTTAAGATAACATTATGTCGCAATGACGTTCGCATCGTTTTCAGTAATGTGCAAGGTCAAAGCTGAAGATCCATATTGTTTAAAATACAAGTTCAAATTCATCATTTAGTTTAATCCAAGGTTCATTTGGAAATATTGACCAGCGCAGCGGGCATAGCCTGCTAGTATAGTATACAATTTAAAAGCTTAATTTATAAAATATTCGGCAAATCATATAATTATGCATTTTTCCACGTATGGATATTTCATATTTAGTACGTTTACATTTTATCGAATAAATACAAAAATATTTTAGCGTATTTGTTTTTTTTTTTTTTTGTGTTTTTCCAATTCATTTTGCAACATTTAAAAGTGATTTTACCAACACATTTGAGAAAATAAAAATTCAGGCATAAATGGGTTAAGTTCTGGTGTCCTGCAAGATTGTCAGGAAGGTATTGGCGTCATACCAAGGTTCTTCATAGAATATCCCATACTTGCTCAATAAGATTACGTTCCGACAACCTTGAAAAAGACTCCATATAAAGAATAAGAAAAGCATCGAAAAGTTTTGCCCTTTGGGGGCGACCCACTGCTATCAATAGAATAATGTCCTATTCGGGAACTTTTTGAGAAATCTCACTTTAATTTCAACATATCCTTCCTATAGCACTGTGTGGTAAAAATTTTATTATTTTTATGATGCTTCAGATTCTTGATATCGCAATGTCTAACAATATAAATCAATCGCGAATTTCATTGAAAGTAAAATAGTCCTTACTTTTGAATCCGATTTCACTTTGTTTTGATGATGAAATTCCGAATATTTTAGTTTTAAAATAATAAAATAAATTATGCGCAAATTTAAAAATATGAAACACTGTCCAATATTTTCAGGATACTTTAACAGACCATTTTTGTTATTCAGGTAATTTAGGTACGCAAGTCAATATTTTAGAAAACGCATAACACATTTTATTTTATATGGCATATTTATTAACATTTTGAAACTTTAGTCTATAACAATGAGCAATATAAATCGCGCACGTTTTCTCACTTGTTTAGAAAAACTTTTTATCTACTTTATAGTTATATGTGTCATTTAGCTTGATTCTGCTTGTCTACCTTATGGAAAATTTAAAATATTGCCTTAATACTTACGTGAATTCGGAACTTATCATGGTACTTAAAACCATTTTAGTAGTTTTTAAACAAATTATATATAGTAATAATGGCTTGTTTTGAATAGCTAATTATTACGTACTTCGTAAATGGTAGCTGGTAGAAGTATAAAGCAATACAGTTGATTATGATATTCTAGTCAGTAATACTTTGCCATTTTAAGATATTTTTACGGCTTTCCGATTAAGATCTCAGAATTTAATATTAAACTACGCGTTTCGCATTAATGTTTCCCCATAATAAATAGTTATGGAGTAATAATTGTCTCTTTAAAAATATCGCATTATTATTTTAACACTAAACTCTGGAATTACAGTCATTTAGTAAAAATATGGTGATATAATTCACGTGTAAACATAGTTTTACTAAAAACAGTACTGGAGAACCATTTTACTGAAGAAATAATTTAGATTGAGTGTTACATGAGCTACACACAGTAAAATGTACTAACATTATTTTACTTTATTATTATCTTCCGTTATAGTTATTTTACGTTGGTTATTTCTTTAAATAAAGCGTGAATAAAATAATTTGTAATTACTGCACAGCCAATGTAAAAAACATATAAAAGAATTTATATACGCCATGCATTTTAATCGCTAAATTGTGGAAGACAAAAACTAAACAGCCATTCGATTGGATATTGTGTCTTTGTTGGTTAGAAATTATGAGAATAAAAAGTAAAATATTCTCTCAAAGAGAACTGATTTTACACTGACATGATGAGGAAAAAATACTGCATACATATTTTTATATCATATGCCCCCTGAATTTTCAGTCGGCAGCGCTGAATCAACATTCACCCTTATAGGTTTACCCATCTTCCAGTGACATAGATTAGCTATCCTCTTCAACTCTTAAGACAATAGTTACATTGTAACAACGTCAGAGGTTATACAACATAAGTATTAATGCATCTTTACTGCGTGGAATAAATTTCTCCAGGCTCGGTTTGTTACGTGACGCGAAGACAACTTGACGACAGAGAGATTGTGTATGTTCCACAACAGGTGCGCTCTGAAGTTTGTTTCCAAAACTTTGAGCAAAAAAACCGTTTTTGTATATAAAATAATTATTTTCATAATGAATATAACAAAAATTGAATGAACTTTTTTTACAATAGTTCCTTGATATTTGTAGATCACAAAAATATAATGTTCATATTTATCTCATGTATGGAATATTTTATACAAAAATATAGACAAATAAGGAGTGTTAAAGTACGCAAATGTTCGTGATATTTCGTGAACAGATGTTAAGATGCTTTAGCTCTCCAAAAGGCTTCTTTTAATTTATGTTGAGAAAAAGCTTATGAGGCTGTCTTCCTAATAATAGCAAATTTGAAATTTTCAATACAAACACACAATTTTAACAGCTTATGTGGACACGTCGGTAAATTTTATCTTGAGATATCAAACGTGAAATCATTGGTCAAATATTTTAGAAAATGTAACTTATAAAAGTTCTGAACTAATAATGTTCATATTTAGTATTTGAGAAAATAGATTGCATTGCGAGTAGATTTTAAAAAATGACTCTAAAACTACTTGGCGGAATAAGCTGTAATTTTGAACTTGCATGCTTGAATCTTCAATTTTTGTTTCTAAAATGTATATGTTAAGATTTATCTCTTCACCGAAAAATTATTTCGAAAATACTTTTGAAGATATGCTTAAAAAACTATCCTCTTTGTAATTTGTTTTGCAATTTTAAAAAAATAATGTAGCATTAGTTCATGAATTTAATATTTAGTTGCGCACTTGCATCCTAATTCCGAAAGTTTGCAGAATGACTCCATGTTTTGGATCCGAAGATATAATTTTCAGTAAAATGTAAATATTTTGTTAAAATTGGGTGCGCGTATCGAAAAAGTCAAAGTTTCGTGCAATTGCAGTATGAAGACTTTACTCTAAGCTTTTTCCCATTCTGTTACTTAAATTGTAGGAAGACATAATTTTCAGTTGAAGGGCTATTTTTTTTTTGTTCTGTTAGGAAATTTGTTCATTAAAACGCATGGGGTAAAAAAAAAAAAAAAAAAAAAAAAAAATCCGTTTCAATCTGTACATTACAAAGAATAAAACTTTTAAGTTTATTCAAATTTGTCGGTTTTATTACCTTTTTTTATCTATTAATATAGGAATCTCGTAAAAAATATTTAGAATCAGATATTGTTTTATAACACACATTATTATTCAAAACAATGAGAACTGATTTAGTAGTTATAATTACTGAATTATACGTAAATGTAATATTGGAAATTAATTTTAATGTTTTGATTAAAATAAACTTGCTCTATAAATATAACCGTCAGATTTCATTAATGTCTGTCTTCTTAATTAAAAGAATTCCCAGTATAACCACTTCAAAAATCAAGAACAATGCAAGAATAATAATAATAATAATAATAAACAAATCTTATTTTATGTTGTCCGCAAGAAACGACAAGAATAGACTCCATACAGAGGGCACAAAATGGCTTAAAACGGTGTACGGCTTAAAAAAAAAATACCTCAGAAATTAAACTTACAAATTTCAACAGTAGAGGGTGCTTCTGGAAAAAAAATATATTATTGTAAAATAAATAAAAAATATTTTTTGATGTAGTTTACACCTGCAGTGTCCCCATTAATACATACCATTATTGAGTATAGGGCATTACATCTGGCACAGCATAAAACAGTAGGGCAGACCGTCGTGATTCCTTGTCACTTGCAACGTGTACTGATTACTGTCCAATTATATTTTCATTGATAATAATGATAAATTCAAATGAAAAAAAAATACTGGATGGTAGGTACATTCATGATTATTTAGTAACACAATCAATTTTATGGTTCAAATATTTTAACCAGACATATGTGTTAAACGTGCAAAAAATAAGAGATTACATGGTCTTGCTTTATTTCATAAGGTGTCTGTAATATGATATTTAGATATACGTCATATAGAAAGAGAAATATTCATAGAATATGTACGTATGCATATGAATACTGTATGAATATATAAATTATGGAAATAGAGAGCAAAAAAACGACCTATATACATGGTGCGATTCTTGGTCTGAATTTTAGTCAGCATGGGATGACGCTTTGTCATGTAATTTTAACTTAACATTTATAAACTCATAAATAGTTCAGGCATGTTTAATATATGTTAGTTTTAGACGGCAGCAATTGTATGAAAAAGTTTCTTCACAGTCATATGGCAACACATTAAAAGTGA
Source organism: Maratus speciosus (assembly GCA_963932465.1). Classification (NCBI taxonomy): domain Eukaryota; kingdom Metazoa; phylum Arthropoda; class Arachnida; order Araneae; family Salticidae; genus Maratus; species Maratus speciosus. The sequence goes on along the minus strand of OZ010795.1, from coordinate 519,815,884 downwards.
AACACATTGTTTTCATTTTTCCAGCACTCATAACAGAAATTTGATACATTTAAATTACTAAAACTTTGACCATAATATTTGCATCAATGATTTTGAAGAAAGTTCTAAATTTATGTTCATTTTGATTTTAAGCAAAAATAAAATAACGTATTGCCCAGAACATGTGTAATTACAAACAAATTCTGTGGAACATCACAAAGAGTAAGAGGCAGCCAGCGTATACAGGAAGCAAAATAATTCAAATATTCAAGTAGCTGCATGACGTGCAAGAGTTTCATTTTCCACTACAGCTCTAATTAAAATAAAACAAGTAAAAAAAATCATCCGTCAAGTATAGATTATGAAACACTTTCCAACACATTCAGAATAATGTAACAAATCTGCACTGTTTAAAAAATTAAATTATTACGTCTATTCAACCATATGGAAACGCATAATACATTTCAGAACCCAATTTCAGCTGTTCCCACCTACAATAGGAAAATTATGCGAATTGCAGATATATATTTAATTTATAGATTTGAATCTATTAGCTACATGCAAGCCAAAATTTAGTTCACTTAAGAGCTACATATACTTCAGTTGAAAATTTACCTTCAGCAATTTCCTCTAATAAAGAGAACGGTACGTGAATAATTTTGTGCAGCCCTGTATTTGAGGTATAGAATTTATATATAACGGGTAAGATGCAAAACAATAATTAAATTTAAAAGCGCATAACGAATTTTAAACCGTGCACTCCAGCAATTATTACACAAAGACAATACTGTACTGTAACCGATTTCTTTTGTTTGTCCCTGTAAATGGATAAAAAAGGCTATAAATGTCCTGTTATAACGTAATCGTAGTGAAATTCAGTGATTTATATCAGTTTCAATACATTTGAAATAGCACAATGTCATTAAAATACTGTGCAAACGATTTTTCCCCTTATACCATAATGTAATGGAATACTTTTGAGTGCCCCTGTAAATGAACGATTAATCCTATATACTTCATATACAATACCGAACATGCTTTGGTGACCCTAAATAATCTTTATCAATTTCATGAAAATCCGAGTATATTTACGGGAGTTATTCCCCATAAACCATAATGTAATGGAATAATTTTGGATGCCCCTGTAAATAAACGATTTATCCTACATACTTCATATACAATACCAAACATTCTTTGGTGACCCTAAATAACCTTTATCAATTATATGTAAATCCGAGTATATTTACGGGAGTTATTCCCCATATACCATAATGTAATGGAATATTTTTGAGTGTCCCTGTAAATGAACGATTAATCCTACATACTTCATATACAATACCAAACATGCTTTGGTGACCCTAAATAACCTTTATCAATTTCATGAAAATCCGAGTATATTTCAGTAAGGAGTTAGAGCGTGGACAGACGGAACTACGGAGAGACGGTCCGACGGACAGACGGACAGACGGACTGACGGCCAGACAAACCGAATGCATAAACAGTTTTAAACTTTGTTGGAAAGGGTTAAAAAGAACCTTTTAAAACATAAACTAAGACAAGGAATTAGCAGTATGTGTCAGATTGGTGGGGAAATGAGTTTTTGCTTTAAGTTTCAAAGAAATCTAAGAAGTTCGTAGATATGTACAAATAAATGATTCCAGTGAGACTGGATCTTAGAAAGTGTTATAGATTTAAACATAAGCCACTAGAAGAGGATTGCATTAGGTTAGTTATTTATGGATTGCCATTAACTATCATCGAAGAAGAAGTTCACAATCGAAAAAGCTAGGTTATTAGCAACAACAGTTACATTTCTATTTTTGGATTTTTTTGTATTACAAAATGTGCTTCATCAACAAGATTTGACTGATAAGCCGGATCGTATTTTTAACATGGATTAAACTGCATTACTTACTGATCCCTCGAGAATAAATATTGTTTCAAAAAATGAAAATGGGCTTCAAGAAGAACATTAGACAGTGGCCGATAATGTAGGGCCATTATGGATTGTGTTATAGCAAATTGTATTTGATTGCGTTTGATTGCGTTTGATTGCAATCAGCAAGGAAAAAAAAAACAATGTGACATCTGGAACGCCATATACGATAAGTAAAAGTATAAAAATGTTTGGATAATAACCGAAATATTTGAGTCAGGGTTTCATAATTTCTGGAATAAGATATTGTTACCCCCTTGAGAAAAATGAAACGCAAGCTGCATACATTATACACAAGAAATTCTTTTGCAAATAAATGTATTATTTTGTGAAATATAGTTGAAGTTCCAACCATTTAAGTAATATTCTTTTTCTTTTTTAATTTTTTTTTAAAATTTTGTTTATATTGATAAGCAATATAAGAAATAAATTTAATCCAAGAACGTTTTATTCAATCACTTATTAAATTTTTGATTCTTTAAAATGTTGACAGTTGATAACTAATAATGATCAATAATCCCCCATTGACGTGGTGATTATTGGTCAGACTTTTTAAAATTTATTAATATTATATATATTTTCTAACAGTTAAACTAATTATGATTGTTAGGGATTACATTATCTCTATTTAAGCATAAAAAGTTTGATTTTACTTCAATTGAGTTATTGAGGTACATAGATCTTTTTGAAAAGTGACCAATAACCGCGAGTTTGTCCAATTATGAGCAATTATAACACAGCAGTACAATAGTTTCGTGTATCGCTATCCCATCCCAAAACCGAAAATCGCAGAAAAATCAAAACACAGCGGCGCCTTCTGGGTTCGCGGGGGGGGGGGGGGGGGGGGAGCATATTCCTATTTTTAACTGAGATCTAAAGTCCATAGTAAAAAAAAATATATGAAGTTTGGTTCAATTTTACGCATAGCATCGCGCACTTTCCGCTGATAAAATAATGAAACGGCCGAAAAATTGCTATTACAGGACCCCTTCAGGTAGAATATCACAAAAATGCAATTGCAAACTGCGGGCCAATGCCAGACACACACACACACATATACATATATATATATATATATTATTATGTTCAGTTCTCTGCATAAATTCATACACTTTTCTATGATACAATAATGGAAATGGAACAAAAAGCGCTTCCAAATTCAAGTTGACCTACTGCCCACAGCCAAACACATATATATGAAGCTTCTATGCATAACTTTTTTTACTTTTCGATGATACAATGAGGAAACACAGACACAAACAAACACGGATAGACATTTTATAAAAACCTGTTTTCGGCATCTCTGACTTCCGAAAACATGTAAATCCGTCGAAAACCGTAAGTCAAAAAAAATTTCGATTACAATACTTTCTTTCATTACACACAGAAGAAGTAATAATATAAAGAAAGAAAAGATACAGGGTAGAAAGGATAGACTTTCTGCAGAAAAATGAGTAAAAAAAAAAAAAAAAAAAAAGAATCTGTCTTTTATAAAATAGTTCCAAATTTCCGAAAAACATATTTATGTTTTAAAATATTTTAGTAATCGTTTGAGATTTAATAGTTCTCATCAAAAGTAACTCAAGTAATTAACGAAGATGTTAAAATTTCACTTCACACTCATTAAAGTTGGTAATTCGAACAGGATAATTCAAACAAAAATATTTTAAAGTGTGCTTTTGTTCTTATTATTAGAAAGAATACACAAAGTTATCTAAAAATATATTATTTAAAATTTTTACGAATAAAAATTCAATGTAAACAAAATTCTTTCTATTTTTTTTTCCAAAGCAAGATATTGATTCATCGTTATGTTTTGAAAAAAGGGCTTTTGAGGTTGAATGTTTCTGATAAAAAGTTTTTAAAGAAATTTACAATAGGGTTAGCTTTTAATTTACAGCATTATAACAAAAACAAGAACAAATTAGTGCTCAAGTTGTTATTACTAGAATGGAACGAAACAAAGTTGATTTTAATTTAATGCATTATAATTTTAAAAAAATAAACAAAATAAATGCTTAAGTCGTCATAACTAGAAAGAAACATAAGAAAGTTGATTTTAACTTAGAACATCACAATTAAACAACAGTATTGCTGAACTCGTTATTACTAGGAGGTAATAAAAAGCAATGTTGTTAAAAAAAAAAAAAAAAAAAAAAAAAAAAAAACTATTATTTAATGTGTTTAGCAACAAAAATAAAATTTAACAGAATTTCTAAGAATTATTTTAAAGAATATTATAACTGAGTAATCTATTCCTCTATGTGTTTCGAAATTTATAAGTATCAGGGATCCAACAAGGGCTTTCCTGGTTATAGTATTGTAGTATCAAAAGTCTTTTAATATGAAAAAAATCAGGTATGTATTCGGATCAGGAACGGTATCAGGGGGATAAATGAAGTTTAAGGTGAATGAGATCGAAGATCATTAAGAAGGTTAAATTAGAAATACAAATTCTCTTATAATCAAGCAGAATAAGTCGATATTCGTAATATTCACTGCCAGAAAGCTTCCGAGATCCACTAACGTGACACGTGACTTGATGCACTCCACAAAAAGTGGTCAGGAAAGAAGGGGCAAGCACGCTATTGGTCGAATGGAAAATTCTTCATCGACAGCTGCAGCCACGAGAGCAGATCACTGTCACCATTTAGAATACGTTTTCATCTATCCAAACTAAAGCTCTCAACAAATACAGTTAGAGCAGATGTTTATTGTTTCTGGCTTTCTGGCTTTCTTTAGTGTGAAAGATTCACAATTTAATCTGTTTGAGTGCGTTTTTTAACTGCTTCTACAAAAAATGTCTCCTAGGAACTGCACAACTCTCTGTGATAAAGTGAAGATTTTGAAAGAAATCAATAAGGGTTTGAAAAAAAAAAAAAGATGTGGCAAAAAGTTTGGGATTCCGGCAAGTACTCTGTTAGCAATCATAACAAAATAGAGAGTCAATCACCGAGGAGAATTCGGATCTTGGTTCGGCACAAAAAAAAAAAAAAGAGGACGTGCCAATACGAGGACTTAGACGAAGCAATGTTTAAGTTGGTTAAAGGGGCAAGGGACCGGAATCTACAACTGTCGGAACCAATGATTTTAGAAAGGGTTCTAGAATATGTTTCATCTCTTGGACACTCTGACTTCCAAGCCAGCATTGTTTGGCTAGAAAAGTTCAAGAAGAGACATGTGTTATTCCAGAAAAATATCTGCGGTGAAAGTGCGGATTCTCCGGTGACAGCATGTGAGAACTGGAGTCTTAAAATAGCAGAAATTCTAAAAGAATTCGCTCCTGAGAACATTTTCAATAGAGCAGTTCACATCACGTGACTTTTACAGGAGAACAATGAAAAAAGCTGTAGGACACACAAATAGAAAAAGCATTGATGAAGGTAGCGATAGCTGTCCTACAGCAGCAGCCAAACGCCTGTTCGTGAGGTCTCATTTCACAGTTCTATGCTGACGAAACAGGTCTCTTTCATAAGTGTCTCTCAAACAAGACTCTGTCTGAGAAATTTGACTCTAAATGTTTTGGCGGCAAACAAAGTAAACAAATGATTACTATTATATTGTGTGCTAACATGACAGGGAAAGAAATATTAAAGATCCTAGTCATGAAAGCTAGTTGGGAAAAGTAAATCTCCTCTGTGTTTTAAAGGCGTGAAGTCCTTAGAAGTGGAGCATGATTTTAATAAAAGTTCGTCCTGGATGACCACTGAAATTTTTGACAAATGATTAAGAGCACTTGACAATCAAATGAGAAAACAACGCCAAAAAATTGCTTTGCTTATTGATAATTGTCCAGTTCATTCACAAAACTGTGGAGAAAAACTGCAAAATGTTGAAGTTATTTTTTTACAACACAATTGCACACGAAAACTGCAGCCCATGGCTTTGGGAATAATAAAAAAATCTAAAGGTGCATTATAAGAAAAGTATTCTTAAAGAACTGATCATAGCTAATGAAAAAAAATGATTCCACCAAGACATCATTAGTCTTAGAAAGTGTATTGCGGGACTTCATAAAGCTTGAAGATATGAAGTAACTGAAAAAACAATTTGCAGTTGCTTCAAAAAGGCCGGCGCTTTCTAAACTGGAGAATAATGCGAATTCTGTGGACGAAGATGTGGCTTTAGCAGACTTAAAAGAGAAATGGAAATTAATTAATGAACGCGGAAATGAGGAAGAATATGTTACTCTCTCTGATTTTTTGTAAGTGGATGACAATCCGCAGTGTCCTATTAATAGTGATATTTTAAGCAGCGTTATGAACAATGATGGTGAGAGCGACAATGAGCATTAAAACAAAAAAGTACAAAAGGAGAATAAACCATCACGCAGTAAAATGATGAGTACCTTTGGAGGAGGGATAAGGAGAGGTCTTCAAATGGAGAAAATGTTCCCAATACAATTTTTCATTCCTTGCTAAAATGTGAAATTTTTTTCGTCGATACTATAACAATTTTGAAATCAAAAGAGCGAAAAATTACAGATTTCTTGGTCTAAAATTAATATAAGTTTTCCTTATGTGATGTTTATTATGCTTTCAAATAAATGTCTGTTCTTTTTTTGAAACTGTTTAAATAATTAAGAAATACAATATTAGGTTAATATTTATAAGTTAAACATTTCAAATTTTTAATTAAACACCTCAAAAATAATTTTTGTTCAAAATTTACGCATTAAATACGAATTTTTCCTCATTCTCTATAAAACGAATTTCTCTATATAACGAAATTTGTACTGGAACAATGGATTTTGTTATATAGAGACTCGACTGTACATACATATATATACTGTTACCGGGCTGGACGCGATGGTGATTAAAAAAAAATCATGATTTAAAATTATTTCTAAAAACATAAAAATCGATAAACTGCCATGCACTTTTCAAATAAATTGCATTTCAAAGTATATTTATTTTTCATTTCGAAGGTGTAAAAATTTAAATTGTTAGATATTTAGAAATTGAAAAATTTGTAGTAGAAGCAAATGTTATTGTTCAGGTGATACTATCGTCAATATAACATCAGCTTTACTCACAGGCATATTTTTTTCTTTAGAATATAGACGTTTTTTGGTAGAGGTAATTTAATAGATCTTTTTTTCGCTTATTAATTTTCACTCAATCGCACTGGTTGAAAAAGAAATGAAATCACACAAATATAAAGTTTCGAAATGTGTGAAAAAAGCTTCGCCAATTTTTATTAGGTTGTAAAATTTCGATTCATATGAACAGTTCTATGCAAAGGTTAACGAAGATGTTGGAATTTTCCTTTAGAACATCATACTCCAAATAACAAAATCTATCAAAGTTTCACTCTTTTTAAACTCATTGTTTTAAAACTGTTTTTTTTCACACTCGTTGAAAAAGGAATGAAATCACAATAATAATTTTTTTTTCAAATGTATGAAACAAGCTCAGCCAATCTTTATTAGGTTGTAAACTTTCGACTCACATGAATAGTTCTAAACAAAGATTAACAAAGATGTTGAAATCCCACTTTATAACATCATAATTCAAGTAACAAATTTTTAAATGTTTCATTCTTTTGAAAGAAAAAAAAACTAGTTAACTTAAAATTATTATTTAACGTTTGTAAGAATAAAAACTAAAAATGTGTGCTTCATAAACAACTTTAAAAACTACGAAACAGAATCTTCTTTATGTTTTTTAATATATTATTCTCTTGAGTTTCAATAATTCTCATGAAAAGTTTTTAAGTAATTAATAGAGAAGTTTTATTTCATTTTAAAACATCATAATTCCAACAAACATGTTTTTGTGCTCTTTTCTTTATCATAAGAATGGAGATTAAAAAAGAGTTATGTAAACTTCTTTTTAAGATTTAAGCTGAAAATGTACAAATATAAGCTTAAGATTATAAAAAACAAAGTACTTTTTGTTATTTTATTCGAACACTTTCAAATAAAAGTTGTTTTTTACAAAGCCTTTTCTCGAACGATATTTGAATGTAAGGTAAAATTAGAACTAAAGTAAAACATAAAAAAATGAAATATTGATTGGTTTTAAAATGGATGACGTAATGTAATAATGATGCTGTAAGGATTAATTACTGTAGAATAGACTTAAATCAAATAAATCTGAAGAAAACTCTTATACATGAAATAAATGCAAAAAATCTTGCAAATAAATTTCTGTAAATTAAAAAAAAATACACAAATACGGACAATTTAATTAAATATTTAAATACCACATAAAAATCATAAAAAAAACATTAAATTTTTCTTAGAAAATCTCGCATCTTTTAAACCTTTTTGCGCATTTACGCCATTTATCCAACAGAAATATTTACAAGGCTCCCTCTGTAATTTTAAACACAAGTACCTCGGTTCTCAGCAGAAAAGAATAACATATGGCATCCCATTTAAACAGTGTATCGCAATATATATTTAAGAGACTAGCCGGACCTTGCTGCTTCCTATCTACGTGCTGAAGGAAAAGTATTGCCGAAAATTCCAAATTTGAATGATCAAGGAAGGATAAATATTTTCCCCATAGGATGACATGGGATTCCACATTTTTTTTTTTCTTCTCCACGAGATAAATCTTCTTAAGCGCATCGATTGATTACATGTCTGTTAAATTTTTGTTTTACTGGTGTATTTTAGTTTATTGATAAAATTTTAACTTCGTTATAGATTATCAGCCGGAAACAAATGCTGTAATATTTATAATAACTTAAGTGCAAAAGAATTTCTCTTTCAAAATCGTCTGCAAGCGACAGAGATATATTTAAAAAATAATAATGCTTGAAAATTATTTTAAAATCATAAAAATTAGCAAATTGTGATACAGTTTTGAAACATATTGCAATACAGTTTTTTAAAAAAAATTGCAGTTGTAAGTAATTTTTTTCCTCTGTTTGACGGTGTAAAAAATTGTATAGTTGAGAAGCGTAAAAAATTACAGTAAAAGCGAAATTTAATCGTGTGCTATTGCCTTTAGCAAAATGACATCAGTTTTACACACAGACGCGTTTGTCCTTTATAATAAAATTAGACAAGTCTGTTAAAAGGAAATAGTTTGCTATCCCTTTAACACGGAAAAATATTCTTTGAAATGCAAAGGTCTATAATAAACTACACAAAAAAAAATTTGCCGTTGCCTTTTAAAAGTAAATACTTAAAAAAAAAAACTATAGCGCGATTAAAGAAAAATAACACTTTATTTATCTTTCGTAAAAGCCCGCTTAACTGTCAATTCCTTTCAGGCGAAAGTGAAAAAAAAATGTTTTACGACTTTATAAAAAAAGTTAAAAAATAAAACAATTCTAAGATCTTTTTTTTTTTTTTTTTTTTGAGTAAAAGAATTCTAAAAAAAATTAATGAAATAAGCATCAAATTCTGAAAATTTTTAATGAAGAAAGAAAAATAATTCATGCATGCGTCTACATTTAAAAATTTGTAATTTTTTTTATGTTATTCCTTGGATTAAAGAAACGAAGCGTCATCGCTTTACTACTCGAAGCTTTATTCTGAACTTACGAGACCTTTTCCTTAATGCGTCATTAAATATAATTTCCGACTGAATAATAGGAGCTTAGTTTTTACACAGCTTAAAGTTTTATAATCCCCCAAAGGATTAATCTTGCATAAGTGATATATTTTATGTATTTTATTTTGCTTTATTCTAAGAAATACGCCTTTGTGGTTGTCCCGAATTGTTTCATATTAATGTATAATGAAAATCAATATTAACCTGAGAAAAACGAGAGAGCAAACTTGAGTGAATTAAAAACGATTACGTGCCAATTACGTGCCAATGTTATAGTGTAACCTCCCTGTGCGACCACCTCCCTAAACGACCATTTTTTTCATGAAACGAAATTTATTCCCATAACCTCAATACTAATTTTACCTCCATTCAGAGACCATCCCAGTTCAATTCCCTACATTAGCGACCAATTTCTTTGAAGAAAATGAAACAAATTCTGTTTTTTCCTGGTCGCTTGAAGAAGGTTCCGGAGAGCGCATTATTCATCCAACTTCTAAACTAAGTTTAGAATTTTTCTTTATTCCGGTAACTTTTAAGTGTAAGCCCTTTGCGCCTTTTTTGGCAATGAATTTAACTCTGATGACAAATTAAGAATTACGGTCAATAAACCACCCTGCCCTATTCTGTCAGGAAAATCTAAAAGAAAATTAGATAAATTAATGAAATCGTTACTATTTGTTCCCGTCCAAGAAAAATTGCATTTATTTACAGAACTTCGAAAGAACTTGGAAATAAAAGTCACTAAAGAAAAAACCGAAAAATCAAAGTAAACATTAATCTATTCATATTTTAAACTCTGCAGTAATTAACTTTCGTTTGATACTTAAATTTTCATATTTATTCCTAATATGAAAAATAAATTTCAGTAACAATAATTGTTATCTTTTGGTCGCTTTATAGATGTTTTTCTGTATATGAAAGACTGAAATACGCCTTAAAGAAATTTAATATTAATCTAATAGCCAAACCTACAACAAAACTAAAAGCTTTAATTCAGGGAAAATTGATCCCATACGAAACAATGAAAACGCAGTTGTCTATTATATCCCAATTAGAAAGAAAAAACGTAATTAATAAAAATAATTTAAGCTACATAGGTATGACCACTCGAAAATTTAAAAAAAGTTAAGGGGAGCACATGACAGATATCAAGTTCAATCAACCATCTACAGCACATTCGAGATTAAATAAACTCCAGAATATAAAAATGGATTTCGAAAATGCAAATGTTATAATACCTATATCAGATTATTATATTTAACCCTTAACCGGAAACGTGAAAATTCCCGTGCATAAACAAAAGACTTAATAATTTACCAAATAGTGAACTTAAACATGTAATCTTTAATAGTAATGCATTAACAGGACCAATTTTTTAATATAACAGCATAAAAATAAGTTGTTTGGAATGTCGCAGAGAGAAAATATTAAGGGCAGATATGTAGATGCAAACATCTCACAGATGTACGTTTCCGGTTAAGGCTTAAAAAATTAGAGAATCAATGGAAATTTTGAGTAAAGGAAATAGTATGTAATGATGTTTTATCCTATGACATACCTGCGATTTGGTTTAATATTTTAAAAATATCAAACACTTCTGCATCGGAACGTACCAATTTAATATACATCCCCAACGGCTGACGCTTTTTTCCCACACTGGTGTATAATTAGCATAGTGAAAGCGAGATTCTAGTAAAGTTATTCCTTGAAACTGATCGAAATTTGTGATCGAAAGATCTCGGGGTTACTGTATCATCTTTCTTTACATATGTTTTTAATATCAGTGGTTTTAATTTCTTAAGACCAGGTCCTTTGCAATAGAATTGTGAATAAATTTTAAGCACTTTTTTAGTAAATTGATGATTAAATGCCGGGAGAGGTACAGGTAGAAGATATATTTTAACAGATGTAAAATTAAAATTAAAACTTTACATTCTTTTAGATATTGACTTTTTTTTAATAGTTCTTTTTTTTTTCTCGCCGTCTAGAGAAATAACAGCGCAATGCAGGCCTCTTGACGCATTTATGAGTCTTTTATAAAACTATTTTTAAGAAATTGTAAATTATTCCCTAAGAGTTTCAATATTTATATTTTGTTATCATAATGAACGACAGTGTAAAGGAAATCAAGTCAATATTATATGGACTTCTTATATATGTAGTGCACTGAATTATAAGAAAATGCAATTTTATAGTTCTTAACATCTTCAGACAGAAGTACACAAATGGGGAGCTCTATTATTTTCCTCATAAAAACTAAACTTTTCTTTTTTCTTTTTTTTTTTACATTTTCACTTCGCTTTTATATAGCCAGGGTTTGGAGCATGTACGACAAATTTTATTGTTTTCACCAGTATCTTTTATCAATAATCTTCATGATATATTCCTATTCCATATCTTATAAAGATGTCTCTTGAAGGTTACTGCTAAAAGATGATGGTAAGAACAATAAAATTTTTCTTATATGCTCCGACCCCTGATATAGCTGCAAATTTTTTTGATTGAAAACAAAACTCATAAATGGCAGCATCGATGCTGATTTCTCATTAAAATAAATCTTTTTTTCATCAGAATTTGTAAAAACCTTCCAGGCAGTGAGTGCAAGAAAGTCAGTAATTTTAATAATTATTTAAGTACTTAACAATAAATATTTTTGAGGAATTGTAGATTATCCATGTGTTTAAAGCCGTTACATTTATGACTGCGTAAAAGTAAGTTATTGATAATTAATTTGATATTTTAGGGGACTAGTAATTTAGGATTCATATTTGTGAATCTAAATTACCAGTTCCCTAAAGCTATCAGTGTCAGAAAACATTATATTTTCTGTCATGTATGATATCATTTTGTTTGTGAAAAATCAATGAATGAGTGTTTGTTGCATTATTTTAGCTTCGAGTGAGAAGAGGTTAAAAATATTTTTTTATATTTTTGCAGAAAATTATTATTTAATACAGGTGTATTTCAAAACTGTAAAGGGATACTTTTATTTAACTTATTTTCGGCCGGGGGTAGTATGTGACTCATGATTTTGCATTTTTCATTATTTCTAAGGTTCTTTTTATTTGTGTTGTATCTTTATGTCTTTATTTTAAATGCATATTGAGAAAAATGAGAAAAAAGTCTCCGTACACCTCACTACTGTATTTAATGTAGAAGAATGCAAAAAAAAATTATTTATTTATTTATTTATTTATTTATTTATTTATTTTTTGTAAGTAGTTACAAAGGAAGATATTTTTAGGATGATTTTCAAACATTTATATATATTTCTTTACTTAGAGAAACATGGAACTTTGTCGTTTATAATTCGATAATGATTATCTAAAAGATAATAAATATATACATTGATAAATTCAAAAGTCACAATTTCATGGAATTAGTAATAAATGTTTTGGATCAGGCGCGATCCTCATTAATTCACAATAATCTTAAATGTACTGATAAAGACATGGAAAAAAATAAAAACTGATAAAAAAAAAATTGACTTTTTTAAATTTTTTCTGACCTTGTCTAAAATTATTTAAATTCTATGCCATTATCTTAAATTTAAAGAAGTAAATTAATCATGTTCATTTGTAAATGTATGAAAAAAATCAATAAACTCATAACAAATACTTTTAAGAATTTCTGCTTTTTGTAATTTCACTCATTGTATTCACTAATCCTTTAAAAATATTCCTTTTGTTTTTTGTCTAACTAGAAAACAAAATCAGTCAAATGTGTAAGCAATGTGATTTTTGTTCCATAAAAAATTTCTTTTAAGCAAGTTTTTAAAATAAGAAAGAAAGTTGAACTAATTCCGCAATAGTAAATTACATTTTTTCTCTCTCTCCTATTTAGTAAAGCAGAAATGAAAATTCTCTAAGCACTACATGTATTTCAAATGAAAGTAGAAAATGTTAGCCAGAAAAAATGTAATAAAAACAACGAATTTACTTTTGATTCTACTTTTATTCTTCCCTGGATGAAATAGCAAAAAAAAATCAGATGAAACGAAGCATATGTTTATATTTGAACAAGTTTATGAATTATATAAAAGTTCATTTTTTTTCGTCCCTTTGAAAATAAAAGTTGTCGTTTGATTATGAAAAGCTTATATCTTTTGTTTAATTTTTTTATATAGCATTATGGAAACAAAATGTTTTTCTGTAAATGTTTGTAATGCTCCTTTTTTATTCAAATTCATCAAATTCATTTATAATTCAGATAAAAACATGGATAATGAAAATGTCCGTTTTGGAAAAGTAAAAAATAAATTAATATGTATAAAAATAGCTATTATTTATCTTTTAGCACTAATGCAAACCTTGAATTTAATTTTATCTTTTGTTTTTTCCTATACAAAAATTTCGCAAGCAAAATTTAAAAGAACATTTTTTTTTTTTTTTTTTTTTTTTTTTTTTTTTGTTAACTGTTAAATAGATATTTCTTTCTTTTTTTTCTTAATACCGATTGACTGTAAAAATTTATATATTAAATGTTTCAGCATTTTGTTCAAAATGTTTGTTTGTATCACTTTTTTACTTTACTACGACCTTTACATTTGCGTTAAAAATTATTTTAAAGTGATATTTTTTTTTGTCTAAATGATAAATAAATTTTATTTTATTCGTATATGCGTTATATCTAAATGTCAAAATAGTTCTTCTAAATATTCTTTTCAGGTTCCTAAAAAATACAGGGAGAAATATAATGAAGTTCTTATTATTTAAACTAACAGATCGAAAGAAATTGCCAAATTTCAGACATTCTATTTTAAAAATATAAGATGCCTGCGTTCTTTTTTTACAAAATCATTACTGAAATATATTTTTAAATGGAAAATGTAGGTCTCAATTAACCGGAATAAAAAAAAAATATTTTAAATAACGTATAGAAACATTAATTATATATCTATATATATATATATATATTAGAATTCACATCACCTCGAAGTTTGCACGAACTAAAACATACTGAATAAAAAAGAAACGTGCCCAGGTTAAACTGATAGCATTAAGCTCACTGTCTATTCTCACTAATTGTATATTATACTCTTACTTCGAAGAATAATGCCTTTCGAAAAATAAATTAAGAGGAGGATTAGCCTGCCCCTCTTTTTTTACCTATTTATACATTACCAATGGGCCTCCATAGTCTTCAAGGAAGCGCCTTATCATAATAAACCGGTATACCAAATTTGAAGCAAATCGGATAAGAAAACCCATTTATCTAAATTAAGGGGATATTACGCCCCCCGATCCCCCCTATATACTTAAACAATGAACCTCCAAATGTAATCAGGGAAGCGCCTTATCAGAATTAACGAGTATACCAAAATTGAAGCAAATCTGATAATTCTGCATGAAAAACCCATTTATCTAAGTTAAGGGGAGATTTACCCCCCGCAACTCCCCTTTATACTCAACCAAAGTGCCCCCCAAAACTAATCAGGGAAGCGTCTTATGAGAATGAATCTAGAAATTTTTTTTGAAGCAAATTGGATAGTTCTATCAAGAGTTATCGTGTTACGTACGCACGTACTGGGATATAGTGGAGGGTATACGGGAGTATATGCCGTTTAACCTCTGGATTTTTTTTAAGGAACATCGTATACCCTCTGTTTCTCAAGAAAACTATAGTATATATACACTAGCGCATACGCTCTGCTTAGAACGCATACCCTCTGTTTTTTCTTTTGCGACTACATCACTGCGCGCGTACATACAGAAACTCCGGGCACATAAGCTCTCGGGCTTTGATAGCCTGTGCCTTTCATAGCTAAAAATGCGTTACATTTTAAATTGAATATGTTTTTAAAGCGAGAGTAATTAAGTAGAAAGTTAAATTTAGGATATTTATTATTTATAATGCACTAAACACTTAAATAATACCAGCTAATACACACGATTCTGCAACTATTTAAAAAAAATTATGAACTTTAATATAACAAGCAAAGTTGAATCCGCAAAAAGCGTTGACAATACAATGGAGAAAGTGGTCACAAGGTCGCGCAGAATGATCAAAACACATGACAGCAATATAAGTGAGAAATTACATTTAATAGGGGTTTTCATAGATTTATTATATTTGTTATATATATTTTTTTCATGTTTAATAAATATCCACTGGTAGGTACGAATCTTTACATTTTTCATAACTACACCTTTTTTTTGCACATTCACACATATTCTCTAGAAAACGCTTCATTTTTTTAAAGAAGTATATATAACCATTTATCTACTGAGGGTACTTATAAGTACCATTAAAATAACTTGTTATAAAATTCATTTAATACGTCGATTAGTTATAATACAGTTTACAATGAGTTATAGATATCTACTTTATATATAGATATAGTATATATAGTTATATATAGTTATATATTATATATATAGATAACTATATAGATTATATATAGTTATATAGATATATTACTTTATCTTGTTCCAATAGCATTATTGGTTACACAAAACAAAAATATTTTTTAAATGATGATTTCTTTTGTTTTTGCATCTTTTCATCTTTTTTGACGTTGGTGCGCGGGGGGGGGGGGGGGGTAATTTTTTCAATGCGGAAATATTTCTATTTTTCTATTGTAAGAACACTATATTTGTACCTTTCCTAATTCTAAAAAATACTAAGAAAAATATTTAAAATAAAAGATTTGAGCGGGGTTATAAATATTGCACAAAATCCCTCTAAATTCAAATTTAATTAATCCTTCTAAATTTTATTAAATGATTATGTAAATCTTCTAATGTATTTTAAACGATTCACGAAAAATGCTTAAGAAGATAAAATTTTCATGAATTCATAATTCAGTAGATAAAGGGATAAACTATATATTTTTCAACGTATCTTATTGTGCATTTCAGCATGTGGTAACGGTCAAGATGTAACAAAAACAAATAGGAACCAAATGATCTTTGTAAATATAAATTCATGACTAGTCAAATAGTCAAATGTAAAATGCAATATGATGATGAATAGAAAAGTGATAGCAATGTGTGATATAAACGAGAAAGTCATGTGAATATAAATGGGATAGTCAAATAAAATTTCGCTGCAAAATTCACAGGGAATCAAAATTACCATTAGTGATTTATATAATGTAATATATTTTAATTATATTTATGATTTTTATTTATTATCAAATAATATTCATATTAATTTTGTTATTTAACATTATCAAGATAATTTAACTTCTACTCGAATCTGGTAACTTTATAACGGCTGACACACCAATATTTAGATAAGTCAAAAGATTACAACGCACCTTCTTGTAGCGCTTATAGTGCGAAACTCTCTAGATTACAGCTGCACCGTAGCGATAGCCTGCCTACTCATGTGGAGGGATAAATTAGCCATGATTATAATGAACACATATATTACATTTTACATCAGTATAAATTTTACAATTTTCTGCTATGAAAAATCGAGTAAATTACCGTTCAGAAATTCTAATATTCGAATTCAAAAACCTCACAAAAACCGTTATTAAATGTAATTTCTCACTCCAGCTGCAGTATTGTGCTTTAATGACCTTATGACCACGTGCTCCATTCTATTGTCAACGCTTTTTATGTATTAAATTTTGCTTCTTGTTTCAAAATTTATACTTTATTTAATAGCTGTAGAAAAGATTGAGTTAGCTGTTTTTTAAGTGTTTAATGTACCAAAAATAGCATAATTTGACATTACAAAAAATAGCTTTTATACATTTTTAATTTTTTTTTTAATTTAAAAGTATCTTCGCATATAATGTTTAAAGTATTTAACTTAAATAATATTTTGTTGCCTTAAAAATTATACATAAGTACCTTATTGCCTTTAAGTTGAATTCGCCTTCTCATAGCCGCAGATAATTAACTTTCCTTTGTAAATTTATGTTTCACATTCACCTGACAATGTTTAATACCTTATTTTGCTAAACGTTTCAAGAGTAATTATCAATGGCTATAGCTTTAAGTACAATTAAATTAATAGTTAATCCGGATTAATAATTTTTCTAATATTAAAATCAATTTTAAACTATAGTTTTCTGACTGTTTTCTCTACAATGTTACAATGCTATTTTCAAAATGTCGTTGACTTTGATTAACTAATTTTTTTTGTATCATTTGCTTTATCATATGTTTTTGGTTATTTACATGCATGTCAATGCATATAGTTATATTTTTAAAGATTACATTTGTTAAAAACTAAATAACTTAGCGACATTTAATTATAAGAATTTATTTGCGTTTACTGAGCTACCAATTGTAGTTTAATTTGAATAAGGCTTTTTGATCTTTATATCATCTATAAATTCTGGTAAAGTAATAATAATAATAATAAACAAATAATCCATTTTCCGAATTATTCAGTACAAAACTATTCCATATGATTTTGCAAATACAACATTCATTTTATTTTTTAAATATATTTAATCTCTTAAAGTAACTGTTTATGTTAAAAAACGTCATTAATATTTTCAAAATTTGAATATTTGTATAACAATAAACTACAAGTATTTTTTAACAGTGTTTAATACTACCAGTTTCCCTAGGGATGAATGAAAGTTTTATTATTAAACTATAAATCCAGGGAAAAAAAGTAAGATAAAAAGACATGTCTAATAATGAATTAAACATCGTGTTTCATTTATGTAATTTCAATGGAAAATTGTATTTAGAGACACAGTCTTTTAAAAAAACATTTGTTTCAGACTGATGTTTGAGAAAACATTGATTTTTTTCAATGGCAAGCATAAAATACTAATACAAAATATACAATGTTTAATGCCATACAGCGAAATACAATAAAATATCAAACGTCAGTTTTTACGTGCTAGAATTTGTGTTTAAAAGCATCTATACTTAATAACAAACAAATAGTGGTTACTTTCGGATCTAGATTGCGCCAATATGCTTTCATCAGAATTACTTCTAATTAAATACTAATATTTACTAAATAATGTTTTTAAAATGGAAACATTGACCTCAAAATGCCAATGTCTGCTGCTGGGAAATGGCAAAATGACCTAAAATATTCGACCATCCTCTATAACCGCCTTAGGGAGGTGGGTGGAGGGTTTCTAAAGTCACTGAAATATGTGTTTAATTATGCCCTAAAATTTACGACCCCTCCTCCTTGAACCTCCTTAGGGTAGGCGGTATTTCTAAAATAGCAGAAATACGAGTTTAATTATTTTTTTTAGTAGATTTGTTATCCTGAATTTCTCGCTCCTATCTAAAACTGATGTTCATGTATGGCGAAATGAGCGAAATCTTTCGACAGTTTCATTAACACTTCAAGGGCCTTAAAGGGGGTTAAAGGCGTCGTTTATATATATAAAAAAAACGGTTACATAACCGTAATTTAACTGACCATAATATGGACAATACCATCGTCAGAATGGAGTTAAATTACTTTTATGCAACCAGTTTATAAAAAACAGTGGAATGTCGGAACAGTTTACAACAGTCGGAACAGTGAAATGTTTAACAGAGTATGATAGATATACTTCCACATAAAATCTGAGACCTGTGTACGACTCGTTAATATGCATTTCAGAAATTAATCAGTAATTGCATTCGTACTAAACGATTCATTTAGCACGTAGTTTATGTCAACTTCTTTGGAGATTCTTCCACTTTAAAGAAAGAACTTTGGCATTTAATTAATCAGATCATAAATCAATTTTCAAAATTCGCCCCTCACTAAAATGCTTGTGTAATATCTAAGCTTATTATTAATTTCTTTGTAATAAATAGAAACATTGTCCAGCAATCGTGTGTGTGATTTTCATTCTCTGACGTGAGTGAATTCATTGGAAGCTTCCTTCGCTATTGTCTCGCTGCGTCTCAAAATGTATTGTGAATGAATTTCACATTCCTTTATAATAAAGGAATGTTAGTGGTATATTTTCGAATGCATAGCATTGAGGAAAAGTGTGGTATAATAGTAAATAGAATGCATACATTTTAATTCAAAAAATTTACTAGATTTTTTTTTTTTTTTTATTTATTTTTTTTTTGTGTGTGTGTGTGTAAAATAGCACTAAATATGAAAAATAATTTCTGATGAAATTCATGCAGAATTTTTTTTCAAACTGTTTTATTTTCACTAAAAACAAAAAACAATCACTATGAATATTGTGTTCCGTAACTTCTGTTCTAAAACTGGGCAAATTTTATTCACCATAACAAATTGTATCTGAATTATTTATGATTAAGTGTATAAGCTTTACCTAAGATAATTAATCACAATTGCAAATAATATAAGTATAGTTTTCAAATTGTTTGCATCATTATAAAATCTAATAGTTAAATATATTCATGTCTGACAAACAATTTGAAGAATAGTATTATACTTAAACATTCAGGCAGGTATTCAATCATAATAAATATTTAATGTGCAATAAATCTCAGTTGACATATGTATTTATCTCTAATGTTCCCATCATTAACTTAGAGGCAATCAATCAGCAGAGAGTTTATTGTCGACAATGCTACTTCCAAAATTGATCAAACTAAATTTATTGATTAAGATTTACATTTTACATTTTATGTGAATGCTGTTTATTAAACAATGGTATACGTCTTCGAAAACATCCGTACATTTTTTTTTCTTTTAGAAACTTACAGTTTTGAGTCTGTAATGAGTTCCTCTGTTTCACATCCTTATGTTTTAATTATTTAACAGAATATGCAAGAACATCAAAATGGTTATTTCTGCATTGCTTCAAAATATTAATCACAAACCTTAGTGTAAAGCGTTAAGAAATTTGAATGCACGGTTGCGGGATTCCGCCATATAGTTTTTGTGCGCACTCCACTGAAGTGCGACTGAACAATCTAGTGTGGCAGCTCTCAATAAACAGCTCGCATAATTGGAATTGCAATTGTTGGAATTAGTAATATCTTCAGAAAAATCATAAATCTACTTAAATTATTTCTCATAACATCATAAATCTACTAAGTTACTTGACGTAACATTTGATCTTTGCAACTATCAATATGTTTCAACATTTCATTTCCGCAAGAACATTAAAGAACATTAGTTCCGCGTTTAACCCAATAAAATGCCCATAAAAATAAAATAGCTTGTATTATAATTACCGAGTGCATCTCAGAATCGCAACTTGATCATATGATGAATTCATTTGAAATATGCATTGGATTTCAAAGAAAAAGTATATTTTTTATGACTCTAAGGATCTTTATTTTTTAGTTTGATAATTCTTATTAGTTAGAATTCTTTAAAATTTGGTGCGCGTTCCCATATGTGAAAATTGCACGAAAAAAGGTATTTATAGCTTCCAAAAGGAAACTCCTGTTAATAATTTTCAGAGATCATGCTCAAATATCAACACTAGCCTGAAGATATTAACAGGATTTCCTCTACTGGCCGTGGAAATTGCCTGCAACGCGGAGATCTAAATGGTAGTCAAACATGGTGTTTCAACAACAAAATATCGAGCATCCATAAATCCCAATGTCGTTTCATTACGATTTAGATTTACCTTGGCCTGGCATTTAAACTCAAAAGGTGAATGAATGTGAGGGAGATATATTCATTTACACTGGCGATTCAAATAGCGAGGGTGTAACAGAATCATCTTTCTGCGGGTTTCTCAAATCAACAATGATCCCTTCATAGAAAGTCAGGTTCTTTGGGGGCTGATTGGGGTACTCAGGCTCTCAGCTCTCTGTTCACCAAGCAGAATTGCATGAATTTAAAAACATCATACAATGGGATTTCAAATCTAAATTATCTTTTTTTAATATCATCTGATAGACTCTCGGGATTGTTAGCAAAGCAAACTGTAGAAACACGAGATCACCAAGTAGAAGAAATCTTTCATGTTATTAAAATCTCTTCAAAATTCCTTTACTTTAACTTGGTCCGGGGTCACGCTGATATCGAACTAAATAAAATAGTTGATAACTTGGCTAATGAAATAACAAATAACTCTGACCACGTCATACAAGCTTTACAGTACTTATGTTTTCTCTTAAACGATAAACAAACGTTAAAACCATAGACTTATGACAAAGAAGATCGAACATAGTCATAATGAGTAAATACACATTTTCAGTTATTCTGACATTAAAAACAAATTTCTTTGTAAATTCACAGGGAAGTTGTTTTCTGTTTTTAACAAACTGAAGCCCGTTCGAAAATACCTCATAAGAATAGGAAAAGAAACCAACTATAGTGCGTTTGTGGGAAAAACACTATATCCGTACATTAAATCTCAGAATGTACACTCACAAAATTTTGTCTTAAAAAAAGGCCAAAATTTACCCACTCAAATTGGATTAACTAAATTTTGGAAAAACAATTTCTCACAAACAAAATTAAACAATGCATGAACCTAATGTATGAGAACTTGAATGTATAAATGTATGAACCCAAAATCATGAATTCTACACTTTAATCCAGGGGTAGACGAAGATGATGATCTGCAACTTAGAGCTCTCCTTTTTTTCTGATTAGTTATTCCTATTTATTGAGGATTTTTTCAAAATTATTAGTACCATTTATTCAAGGTTCCTAGCTACTATTTTTTGTTTAGGAGTAACTGCTTTTTATTATTTGTTTTCTATTATATACCTAATATCCCCTAACTAATATCTTTTCAAAAAGTGATTGCCAAAAAAGGCTATCTGCAAGAAAACGATATTTTAGAAATAGCTACAAAGTCAGGGGCATTTCTTTAAAAGACATTGTAAACTTAAAAAAGACATTCACTCACACTTTGCATTCTGTTTTTAGTATATAGAAGTGAACTGACACATAATACGTAAAGAATAACAATAAAAGAAAATGATTGCAATGAACAGACTTCTATAATCAAAAAAGTTTCAAATCGTGTTTCTTTTTCCCGCAATGTTTTCGCTGGGTCGTGCCCTGTGACAGACTCTAGTTGATAGGCAACGGCTGGCTTCGATATACATACCCTATCAAGTTGTTCATTGGTCGAGGTTCAGGTAGCCTGTCCTTTCTCATAGATTGTTCTTCCACTCAAATCCCCACCCCACTCACGCAATTAAATCCAGGTTGACCATCTGTCCTATAATCTCCCCCACATTCCTGTTCGGGGAGGGGGGGGGATTTGCGGAGGGCCGACACAACCCTTTCGTTTGTGATTTGTCCTTCTGCCTTTTTTTAGGCTTCTAGAGTTGGCAGTATCTACATTTTGTTTTAAAAAATCCGTAATAAACGCTAAGAAATTTTACCAATTATTTCATCACTATAGTGAATAAAAGGAAATGCTGTGGAAATACCACCACAACATAGTCTTTTTCCTTTTTAAAACGCATTATTAACCTAATCTTTCTTTATAATATTTAAATGTCATATCTTAGAAAAACTGTTGGTAATAGAGTGTCTTTCATGAAATGACTCAAATTTTAAAATTCAAACATGTTTTAATTGTAATAAATATAAATATGGAACAAGTAATAAATTTTTAGGTCTCGTGTTATTAGGAAGCTCATAAAATTTGTGTAGAATACTTTGGTCAAATGTTCGTGAATAGATCGTGCTGTACAGTCTGAAACTCTAAGAATGTTCAAAGTAACTTTATAATTTCCAAATAGAAAATATCTTTTATATTTTAATAGCTAATTAGAAGTAAAAGTAAAATCTGAAAGACCTTTTATGCAATTATACTTGTAAGATAGAGCATTCTTCTGTTTAAGTCCATACAGCGGCATATTTTGGCGAAATTTTAAACTACTTTCAACGTGCTATATTCACGAATGTGTGAAGTGGTCTTGATATCCAGTTATTTCACCTCTATTTGCAATATAATTATTGATTATTGAATATTAAAATTATTAACTCCTTTATAAAAAAAACTTTGTATAAAGAACTTTCATCACATTCTTTATTAACACACATTTTCAGCAGTATGAAATTAATTATTATTTTATTCAGGTCTATGGATATTTTTTGGCCCTTGGTTTCAATCGATTCCAAGCATTTAAAGTTCAATATATGATATCTGAAGAACCAATCTTCCTATAGTGTTCCCATCATTAACTCAGGGTCTATTAATCAGTACCTAAATTAGTGTCGAAACATCTAGTTTTAAAATTGATCTAGCGAATTTTCCGATTCGAATTTACGGCTCATTACTTGTTCAAATTTCAGATTATGTCGGATTACTCATTTATAAAATAATAATGTGTTTCGTTGAAAACGATTGTACTTCGAAGAAAATCAGTGATTTTGGGTGTTCATCAAATGTCTATGATACGACATTTAAAAAGAATATTACAGAATAACATTTTTTTTTTTTTAATAAATCTCTAAAATGTAAATTTTATATATTTTGTTACAATTTCGGTACCTGAAATATTATTAATTAAATTTTATTTACTAAATTGAAATTGTTATTAGGTTATTGTAAAAAAACACTTAACTGAGTACATGTGACTATAATCTCAAGAAAGAATATAATGGATGTGTTTACAAATGAAGAAAAAGCTAAACAAAACATTACTTAACTCATTGAGAAACACATATTTGATGTTTAAATAACTAATTTATTTCACAAATGTAAAATCACAATGTAAGATTTTCAAAACTTAATAAATTGGACATTGTAGCTGATGCTTAAATCACCAATTTGGAAAAATCATAATGCATTTGAAAACACAATTTCTGCTATTACCATGAATAGTCAGATAAACATACGATTTTTTATGCAGCTGTGTATATGATCTATAGATATGTATGTATACTAGATGCACTGGTGTCCAAAATTAAGGACCAGTCTCAAAATGCTAATTTTTAAGAAAGCGAATACTCAAAAGGAAATAATATAATTCAAATAATTACTATCTCTATAGCACATTTAGTCCATATAGCATATCATTCATGTCACACATGGTCACAAGTGTGACAGTCACTACGGTGAAACAAAAAATAGGAAATTCCACACGTCTCATTATGAGTCTCAAAGGATCCCTATATGTGACTCCACTGAGACGTCAAAGTGACTGCTGCTTTGTGACGAGTCACCAGATGACTTTACAATTTAGGTACATTGTGACTCTCATGTGACTGTCATTTTTAGACTCAATTTCAAAGTTATCATGAACGTTGTATTATGATAAGTCACCAAATAATATCACATTATAGTCACATGGTGACTTTTCGCAAAAGAGCACAATGGTGACTTCACAGTTGTCTCTCTGTTACCTGAAAGTCATCATTTGACTTTAATGTGACATTATTTGGTAACTTATCACAATGTAGCGTTCACGATGGCTTTGAAATTGAGTCTACAGATGACAGTCACATGAGGGTCACTATGTAACTATATTGTAAAGTCACGTGGTAACTCGTCACAAAGCAGCAGTCACGGTGTCGTATCAGTGGAGTCACATATAGTGATCATTTGAGACTCATAATGAGATGCATGGAATTTCCTATTTTTTGCTTCACCGTAGTGACAGTGACGCTTGTGACCATGTGTGACATGAAGAAGATGTTAAATGGACTACTTGTGCTGTACATATAGTAATTATTCGAATTATATTATTTCCTTTTGAGTATTCGCGTACTTGAAAAATAGCATTTTGTGATTGGTCCTTAATTTTGGACACCGGTGTAGTATACTAAAAGTTAGTTCAGCTAAACGCATAGCACCGTTGAAAATTTTTATTCAGCAATTTCCGCCAACAAACCGATGTTGTTGAAAACTTTTGTGCAGCCCTGTATATTATCTATAGAATTTATACACATCAAGTAATATTTAAAAAATAATTAAATTTAAAACGCGTACATCAGCTGAAAACGCACTTCAGCAATTATTGTTCGTAGGCTTCAATAGTTCATTTATTGTTCATTTTCTTCTATAGCCAAATTCGTTTGCGTGTCCCTGTAAATGAACGATAAATTTTTTGCTCATCACTTTCTATAGCAAGAAGCTTATAGTGTACTCCAGTGATATATATCCATTTCAAGATGTTTAAAATAGTATAATATTATTAAAGTACACAGCAAACGACATGTCCCCATATACTGTAAATTTGTTAAATATTTTTTTACTTCAGTATGATACTTTAATAGGGGTAATGTCCGTAATATCGCACCCCTTTTTAAACTTTTATATATTTTTGGTATTTTTCAATTTAACAAATAACTTTCGCGTGATTTTTGTAGGTGTGTTATTGATTCTTGATACTACATAAAATCAGGTCAATATCTCAACTAAAAAAATAATATAAAGTATAAAACAACAAACGGTGCATTTAGGACGTTCGGAAAAAAGTTTTCCTAATACCGCACTGTAAACGTATATCGTGCAGTATTTTTAATATCGCAGAGGGTAATATTAGGAATACTTTTTTGTAGTAGTCATAAAAATGGAATCTGGAAGGCAAATAAATTTATAGGCCATCTTTAATAATCTTTTCCAAAGATTATTTCGAAAAGGCAGAAATGAAATTTTTTTGTATATATAAACCATGTGAAACAACAAAATCACCAAACAACTATGTGAAAGCTATAGTTTAAAAAAACAAACAAAAAATTCAAAAGGATTACGAACACTAAAATATTTTAAATAGCGATCAATATCACGTTTACTTATTTTTTTTTTTTTCAAAGTCAAGCATATTTTGATTCAGAAAATTTATTTAATAAATAAAATCAAATGAACATCAAATAGGAAAACACATTATTTTAAATAAATTTTTAATTTCAAAACATATATTTTTGACTTGGAAAATATTGATTCGTTGCCAGATATAACTTAATAGCATGTTAGACTACTTTACACAATCGAAAATTAAAATACTTATTTTCTAAAGGTTCTCATTGTTAATAGTATTTTATTATCTGTACATGTGAATTTTACTTGTACCAAGAGTTAGATATATAAAACACTTTTATTCCTCAAAAACATTTATATAATCTGTTAAACAAATCTTTATTTTCTGTGATTTTAAGAAGTCGCTAAAAATTCATTAATGTGTTTGACAGAATGAAAGTGCATAGGTGGAATCTATGTAAATACACAAATGTGAGCACAAAATAATATTTTAAGAAACTTCCAAGTTTAATTTAAACTGAAATTTAAATGGAATGCCAAATCTGAAACATTTTGTTTAATACTGCTTTTTTATATGTTTCAAATATTAAACTTCATTTTCTTTAAGACATATTTCTCTTGAGTTAGTGCTTTGTTTTGTGTATATATAAAATGTACTTGCACTATAAATCCCATCTTTTACTTTACTTTACTTGTGACAATTGTCAGAAAATTCAAAACTAATGGAAATGTGAAATTTACTTTTACCTTTCAACGTAGTAATGTGTAAACACAAGCTTAAACACACTTTTGTAGAAGTCTGTGTACTTGAAAATGCTCCAAAATATGTGAGGCTTTTAAATATTGCTATATTCATTTGTAAATGTTTAGTTTGAAAAATGTTAAAATCAAGTAAAAAGATATCGATTGGGGGAATTTAGGGAATTATTAATATTTAGGGAATCTTTTTCTAGATTAAAGTTAATATTATTCTGCAGCTGTCTTTATTAATTATATGATTGAAATATTTTAGTGATGTTTTAATGCTTTTTAGATTATGCAGGGTGCAAACAACAACAAAAATGTCAGACAGAGGTTTTAGTTCATAATTATGTTAATAAACAAACAAATCGAAATAGCATTGCATATATTCAAAGTATACTTCTTCGACTCTCAGAAAAAAACTACAAGCTTCCGAAATGGCAGCCTGTCGGTTTTATATGGAATAATAAAGAGAAAAAATAAAGAATTTCTAGAAAAGGCGGAATTCTCATCTACTTATATTTTGGTCAGTCCTCAAATAGAGGTTTTTCCCGACTCCAAAAGTCTGTCAGACTTAGATCAAACATTTTTTAAGTTATTATCCGAGTGGCAGGGTCACATCTTTTTCAACCAATTTTAGCGTCGATGATTTTAATATATAAGATTGATTAGATGATACAGATAACGAAACTTCCAGTTTAAAAGCAACCCAATGACTGTTGGTACTATGTTTCGGAAGAATCATCTGTAATGCGGTTGCCATTCATTTAATATTGTAGTGAGGTCTGCGTTCTTGTCCTAGAACCGCCCCACCCTTTGGTAGCGTCAGTTGACTGTCAGTTTCATTGTCTGCACTATATCATCTATCATGTATACCAAAATAATCGCCGCTGAAATTAATTCCAAAAATGACACGCTGCCTCATGAAACATTACATGATAATGTAGAACAACTCATTTAATTAGACGTACTATATCCAGAGAAAATAGAGATCATACTTTTCTCTTCAGATGGTTGTATGATGTGACATGCACCATGCCTGTGACCTGCTTATTTTGCTTCAAGAAAGAGAATCTTGCTGTAAATTCCATTTTACGTAGATTTCGTAAAAAAAAACACTACCTATTACATTCTCCCCTATATTGGAATTTCTGAAAACTTTTTGCAGATCCCCGCCGATCATGACCCCTAATACCCAAAACCACTCCAAGTTCGAAGCATTATATATACACTATATAGTCATTAATCACTAGACTTTTCAATTTTAGGCATTTTTTTTTATATTAAAAAATATACTTCTCGGATTCTTTTGGAACTTCAGGATTATAAAGAATATGTTTGACCTCATACTTATCAACGTCGATTTGATAAGGGCGACGATTAGGGAGCAAACAAAAATCAAAGAAAAATAATAATATATGGGATGACTCGGTAAATTAAAAGGCGCGAGATTATCTATTGCTGCAAAATACAAAAAAGTGGATACTGTACAACATGTTTACTGATTTTTGTAAGAATAGCAGGAATATTCATGGATATACAGCGATTTTTTTTAATTAAAAAAAATCTAGCATTTTTTAGCTTATATCATTCAGGGTTTTCAACCAAATTTAGCGGCAGTTTCGAAAAAATTAGCAAAATGTAGTAGAAAATATATAGTGCAATTGGAATATAAATATATTAAATATTTTATGAAATATGAACAGTTACATGAAATGATCACTTTGATTCTTGTTACATATTTAATCAACACAAGCTAAAGTTAACACACATTATGAATAAGTATTATTTTTGTAATATTTTTAAGTATTAAATTGTCACAAAATAATGTAAACAGTAATGGGTATCAATATGACGAATGCGGAGGAATACAAGTTCCCCAGCAGACATGCAGACTACAAATGTCGAGAGTAAGTGTTTCTCTGAAAAAAATTTGTCCCGACCTTGCTTTTTTCTTTTAAAGAAAATACTTTTGAGAAGTATTTTGTTATGAACACACTGCAAATAGAGGCGTCTTAAATTCAGACACATATGTGACTGAAAAAGAAATTCAGACACTTAAGTGTCTGAATATGAAATTTCAGACATCATAAGTGTCTGAATTTAAGACCCTTAAGTGTCTTACTATGATCATGGTATAAATGAACTGAGAAAAATGTCTGAATAATGATCATGTGTCTGAAATTAAGACATGTAGAAATTCAGACACTTATATGTCTGAATGTAATACAATTGTATCATATGTATGATGAAACGACGATTGTATATGAGGGCCCCTGCAACCGAGGGATATAAGTGAAAAAATTTAGATTTGGAATAAATTGAATTTAACGATTAACATCAATAGTAAGTGACTGACTTAAAATATGAAGCTGTTGCTAATTTCATAGCGGTCTTTCAATTCTTATTTCAATAACTGTGGAAGGAAAGTGAAGTACAATATATTTTTTAAATTTTAAGTACAGATTAAAGAGGTTAAGTAGTTTATAGAGCTTAAGTAATTGACCTCCAGAATGCAACACATAATTAGGAAATCTCTTATATTTTGCGTTTTAGTTTAGCAAACAAGGCAGGGGACTTCAGGCACATCTGTCCATCGTTTCCCCTCCCTATATTTTTCTTCTGAGAGCAATCATAAAAGAAATAGCCTTATTTCCAGATAGCATGTATACTGATCTCAGTTTTTTCAATTTTGTCACTTATAGCCTTTCGCTTCTGGTGTCCTCATATGCAATTGTATCGCAATATATCTGGCAGCACCGTCAGAAAACGCTTTCGAATGGATGAAATGCTTTGCCATCCACTAAATTTGGTATTAGTGTATAAAATAAGCAACTTAATTTGACCATGGGGACGTCTGCCAAAATTGTAAATGCCCGTTTACTAAATTTCGAACTAAATTATTTTTAGTGCAAAAGTACAAGCTAAAGAAACTTTTCCCAAAATATAAATTTCTCAAAAACTACTTCCACTCATAGGTATGCTCATGGCCCACTCATAGGCCGTTCCCTAAATACAAAGAGATATGATTGCTCTTAGAAAAAAATGTAGAAAGGGGAGAGGATGGACAGATGTGTCTGGAGTCCCCTACCTAGTTCGCCTAACTAAAACGCAAAATATAAATATGAAATAAGCTAAACCAAGAATCTTTTGTGAGAACACCTTGTACAAGATATTTTTTATATAAAAGGAATATAAAAAAATTAACAAGTAAGAAGTATTAAATATTAAATAGATATATAAAAATAAATTTATAACAATATTTTTCAAAATGCAGAACATTTCTTTCCCTCTAGTGGAGGGTTTTGCCCAACACCCCTTATCTAAGATAAGTTTTAAATATACGAACGTCAAAAGGAAATATTTAAAATTTGATTTCTATTAGTGGTTTAGGAAGGAAGGGGGGGGGGCGGTGCTCCTCTTACGAAAATTTCTTAGTTCTTTTTTCTCTTAGTGTTTAATTATGTAATCATTTCGAAGAATAAATGTTATTTTTTTAACTAGCGTTACGACGATTTTTTTAATTTATAATATGTTTTTCACCCTCTTACTGAAAGAATAAAAACTGTAATAATTATATTCATATAATTTATAAGTGTAAACATTACGAAAAACGCCAAATAAAGAAAATAAAATGCCTCTGATTTCTTCTTATACAACGTTCCAGTTCCCGCTGATAAAAAAAAAGTTTTAACAACTTATCATACTGTAACCCGTAGACTGACGTAATGAATAAAGCCATCTGTTTCCAATGGAAATGCTGACTCGCAGCTTTTTTTTTCTTTGTGAAGCCAATCTGTGTTGTGAGTCCGGAGTCCGTTGTCGTATTCAAATTTAAACGTTCTTCAAATCTTTGACCGGTCCGGATTTTTTAATGTGAAAAATTTTGTCATTATGTTATTACTGCGGCTGCGTTATTAGTGGAAGCGTTATATTTAGAAGTTTCTTGCATTCTGGATGGCTGGAGGGATCTTATGTGCTTCATATATGGATGTAACGACTGAAATTACATCCGGATGACTCTACAAATAGTTCCCAACAGAGACAGTATTACTTTTCATTGCTTTTCGTCAAGAATATAGTTATTCATCTCGTTAAACAAGAAAACTAACCCCAGACCTACAAACTAGTCCCGCGTGTTCTGTTTTCAGAATGGAATATTTCCATTATTTTAACAGAGCTAGCAGGATATAGGAAGGGGTTTTCCTCAAGTGTTTATCAGTAAGTGTTTTTGATATTTTGTTTATAGTACCACATAAAATGTTGCATGAAATATAACTTAGGTTTGAATTTGTTTGCGAAAAAAAACAGCTAATTCTAGAAATATATATTTTTACATACTTGTAATTCTAGAACTGCAGCTCCAGAATTATATATTATATTTTTTGTGTGAGTGTAGGCTAATTTGATTATGTAAAAATATCAGTAATATTATGTAAAAAATTGGTTAATTTAGAATGTCTATAAAAATAAAGCAAAAACGTAAAATTGTCGAAACTTTTGTTGAAGAAGAAATACTTTGTTTGGATTTAAAAGAAGTAAAAAAAAAAAAAAAAAAAAAAAAAAAAAGCTAGTTTTTTAAAAGGTTAATTTAGCGTTTTGATGAACATGTTGAATTCCTTGTAACGTTTTCTATTGTAGTTATAACCACATTTTATTTTAAACTTACTTTTAAATTAATTGTTTGTTTGCTATGAAGGATATGCAATTCACTCGAAGTTTAATATTGGATAAAAATTGGAAAATTAACAAACATCTATCGTGATTTATTTTTTTATATTTTATAATTAGAGATGTATAATTTTCGAAGAAAACCTTTTTAGCCAAAAATCCGTTTTTGGCAAAATTGATTTGTGTTTTGAAATCCGATTTGTCAAAACTTTTTTGTGTCACCTTAAATATATATATAGATATATATTCTGCATGATATTATTTGGTTTCAAAGCAATTTTTAATTATATGGCACACCCGTATATTCTCTAAACTATACAGTTGAAAGGAAAAAAATACTGCAATTTTGTGATTATTATATATAAAATCAGTTTTCGAAATTTTCATTTTTTAATAGCACATTGTATAGAATATAAATTATTTACAGCTATACTATTTCCTAAAAAAAAAAAAAAAAAAAAAAAAAAAATCATTATTTGCTTTGATTTTTTTGTTCAAAATTTTAAATTTTGGATTTGCAAAACATGAGAAATTGAAAACTAAGCTTATTTTATTTTAAGGCTGTTCTCAAATCCAAAAGGGCAACTTTATGACACAAGTTTTAATTTATTTTTGTTGGGAAATGCATAAAACTGGCTGGTGTAGTTGTTCAGAAACTATGTTATCAAACTGTTTTTTCCGTTTTTTTTTTTTTTTTTTTTTTTTTTTTTTTCAAACCCAACAGGTTTTTCAGAAAATAGTGTCCAAGTGGGCGTTTTGAACCGAAATTCTGCGTGAAAGAAAAATAACCACTCAAGAAAGGGCGAAACACGTGTTTGTCATGTGATCAAAATCGCTTATAACTCAATAGGTAATTTATGGATCAAAAAATGGAAAACACAGTTCGATTCCATGCTCAGGCTTTCCAATTTTATACCTTTCCGTTAAAAAATGAATTTGTAAATGTGTCAAAACGTTTTGTGCTTGTTGAGCAGAGCAGTTGAGAACAGCTTTAAGTTAAAAGGTTATTACAAGTTTAAAATGGAAATTAGAAAACAGCTAGAGTTTTGTATATTTTCATGCATAACTACATTTCGCACAAAAAATTGCGGTTTTCCTCACAGTTCATTTATACAAACAAGGCCAAAAAAAAATGTATATTTAGGCAAAATAGGTTTTGAAACTAGAAGTGACTTTTCCTGTATGTTATTATATATGTGTGTGTGTGTGAACATGAAAACAAATCATAGAAGCATTAGAATGAAGCTATCGTGAAATTCTGAATATTTCATAATTAAATTCTCAACTTTTCTTATGGTAAATAAACCACTCTTAAAAAAAAAAAAAAAAAAAAAAAAAAAAAAAAAAAAAAAAAAAAATTGAATTTACTCTTTAAATGAAGAGTTTAATACTCAATTTTTTTTAAATATTGGGTTCTCATATACTGCAAATTTTGGGGAATCTAGTATTAGATTTTATTTAACAGGGAAATAAAAATGCAAAAAATGCTTAAACTGGGAATTGCACTGGGAATATGTTATTTAAATAGGAAAAAATTGAACTACAAAGCAGGGATGAAATTCTTTCTGAAGGAGTGAATTCTTTTTTATAAATGGGAATAATATGTTACCACAAAGCGGAGCTGATTACAGCATGGGCAAACTGGGCTGTTTCTATGGGCCTTTAGCTTTACGGGCCCCTAAATTCTGTATGAATTTTCATAAAGCTGATATTTTAAATTTGTTTTGATCTTATACTTATTTTAATAAATATTTTGTACTTTTAGAACATGATTAGGTTAAAGAAAATGATATATTTATCCAAATATGTAATTTGCGACATCGAATAAGCTTTTTTTTTTTTTTTTTTTTTGTAACAGTATACGAAGGCAGTGGGGGAAGGGGGCGAATGAATACTAGGTCTTCGGACTAGAATTAATCTGAAGTTCACTAAAAGTAATAAACATTTTTGATGCCGTAGGGCATATATATCACATAAATACATATTTATATATATATACATACAATTATCCTATTCTAAAACTAGAAAATACTGATTACAATCCTCATAAGGTCAAAACTGATTTAAAATATCAGCTTTATGAAAATTTCATATCCAATTTGGGGTACTCTAAAATCAGGGGGTAGAGAAGCACCCCATTTTCCCACGCTGCAATCAGCTCTGCTTTATGGTAACAAAGTATTCCCATTTATAAAAAATGATTCAATGTGGTCAAACATGGCTGCGTATATGGCTTAGAAAGAAAAGTGGTCAAAGATGGCTTCATATTGGCCAAAAAAAAGGGGGGGGGGTTCAAAGATGGCCGCAATTAAGACATTTGAAATGTCTGAAATTCAGACGTAAGAAGTGTCTGAAAAATTTAAGACATTTTAAAACGTCTTAAAATTGAACACTCTTGTTTCAGACACTTAAGTGTCTGAAATTCAGTCACAAGAAGTGTCTGAAAATTTTAAGACATTTTAAAACGTCTGAAAATTGAACACTGCGTTTCAGACACTTAAATGTCTGAATTTCAGACATTTCATTTTACAGTGCAAGGAACAGAAAATCGGTTCCTGAAAAAGTAGACATCTCGCCATTTTACTCGATTTCTTTGTAGCCATTTTGCTCGGAATGACGCCATTACAAAAACTGTAGCCTAGCATCTAATCTACATGACTTAGCGATTTCAAACAAACATCATTTAAAAGGATATTACTGATGATTATACAGAATCAAAGTATATAATTATAACACAACATATCATTTCTAATCAAGAAACTGTTATTGTACCACTTGCCTAAAACCAAAAATGATAAAAAATAATAATAATAAAATGAGTTCAAAACTAGAAAAATATAGCATGTCGCTTCAAATCGCACTCAAAATTACCAGCATCTGTGACGACAGTTTTGCCCAATTTCAGCTTGGCGGGGTCTCCACACAGCGACTATGCCCTCCCTACCCACTTTATCCTTCCTTCCCCTACATTTTTTTAATTCAGCTGTGGAAAAATCTCCAGTCAAATGGAAATGAATGGCAACCTGATTGCAGAAGATCGGCAGTGGTCGTTATTATTTGTTTTTATCGTTCGTAATTTTGTAATCGTTTTAAAAAGGACAAATAGTGACTTTTAAATTGCTGCGGGATTTAGACGAGGATTGGGGAGCGTAGCTCGTAAGTAGCAGACTCCCATAGCTTCTCAAAAATATATAAGGACTTCATAAACACCATGTATTTGAATTTAAAAACCATTCATCGACACTGTATTATCCATAATTTTTCGTTCGCTTAGGGACAAGCTTTAAATAATCATAATAATGCTGAACCTGAATATTTTATATCTATGCATAACAATTTATTTAGACATGTATTAGGCAAAGGGCACAGCATTTTAGTTTTATTCCATATTGTATGATAAATGATTTGCAATCCATGAATAAAGCAGCGGGAATGTTTAATTTACCTGAAAAGTTCTCTTTTTGGTAATTGTTTTAAAAAAATGATGTAGGAGAAAATTACGTAATGTTTCGTGCATTCTAAGGAATATGATTGAATCTCTCAGCAAATGGTCTATTTTTTATAAGGATAAGTTTAAGGGTTTTTTCTACTACGTTTTTTGATGTATCATTTATTAAAAATAGAAAGGAGAATATTTTATGCATGATATGTAGAATAAATGAAAGGGAATGAGCTGAAGAACATTATTAATAAAAATGAATCATGCAATTTTTACATGATATGCAAAATAAATGAGTAGAAATTTATTGCTGTTACAAGATTTCCTGTTTCGCTTTTTTATGCTACATTAAAAATATCAATAAAATTAGATAAACTTATTAATTATAAAATACTAAAAAAATTGTATCCGTGGTTAATTAATCGCGTAAATGTTCTTTTAACTATACAGTTGAATATAGATAACCCATCAATTTATGAAGATTCAAAAACATGTGATCATATGGCTATGACTGGAATTTTTATTTTTAAGATCATTTATGTACTATTATAAATTTCAGTTTGAAATATAAGATAGAACATAAAACCAAATAACATAACGTAACACAACAGTAGTAAGACAACATAACATAATAATAATAATTCACAAATATAACATAATAATAATAATAATAATAATTCAGAAATAATATAACATAATAAT
This sequence comes from Maratus speciosus, assembly GCA_963932465.1. Taxonomy (NCBI): domain Eukaryota; kingdom Metazoa; phylum Arthropoda; class Arachnida; order Araneae; family Salticidae; genus Maratus; species Maratus speciosus. The sequence goes on along the minus strand of OZ010795.1, from coordinate 519,780,365 downwards.
AATAATCATTCAGAAATAATATAACATAAGATAAAATTATCACAAACATGGTCTTTTTTATATAAAAGAAAATTAAAAGGTAATATTCACTATTACAAGATTTTCCCGAATCATTAAAAAAATTAATGATGGTTCTTTACAGAATATATAAAGTAAATGGATAGATATGGGGCATTCTCTCAAATCTGTTGACTTCCATGTCCCTGAATAATAATTTTTATTTTAGTACATATTCTTATGGTTTTTTTTATTTTATTTCAGATACTGGAAACATGCCATTGGATGGTTGCATAACAATATTAACGAGATAAATAAGTTTTGGACGATGTTAGGGGGGGGGGGGGGCAAATACCAAGAAAACTGCTATACCGTCCCGTGTCCCTGATGCTGATTTTTAAGTTTGGAGCTGTCTCTATAAAACTGTTTGAATAAAAGTAATTCGATGTAATTTTTTTCCGAAACTGAGACAATTGTTTTGTATAAATATGAAGCAAAATATTAATCTGCACACATTTTTACGGTTGATATTTTTTTTATCTCTGACCCTTGGTTTTAGGTTCCTTATCGTCCCTCTTGTAAAATTATACAGAAAATCACTTCAGATGCAGCCACAGAATTTTTTTTCAAGTTTTTTCTCATGCAGAAATATGCTAGAGAAAGAATGTCTAAAATTCTCTGAGAAGAAATTTACTGCAGAATTTAAATCAGCATTTAAATATCAATTTCAAGCATCGTGGCTTTATTGGTAGTCTTACCGTCCCCAACGTTTATTCCTGCACTTTTCGAGGTTTTTTTTTTTAATTATTATTTAATCCAATGAAAATAACTGTTTCTAAAAATCAATGAATATTATGGCTATCACTTAATCTTAACATGATTTGTCCAAAAATTAGGGTAAATTTTCTTACCATCCTTCCACTTTTTTCTATACCATCCATTTTTCTTTCCTTCCGTCCCTTCTTTAACACCCCCTTAAGACAATGTTATTTTAAAATTTGGTACTAAAAATACTACATTGTTATTATTTGTTAGTTGAATGTCCTGCGGGTACTATGCAAATTCATTATAAGTAAAAATTTAGAAAAAAATAGAAAGTTATAGTTGTAAAATGGTAAGGAAATTAAACTCGCAAGTTTAACTTAAACCTCAGTTAAATGAAAATAAAAAATTCGCTGCTGACCATTTTTCCTTTATTTTGAATCATTAAGGCATTCGTATATTAGATTAAAATGTTATTTCAACAAGTTTAATTTCACCAGATTTTTATTCTCGAAAGTCAAAAGATTGTGAGAATATGAATATGCCCCATATGTATTGAAGTTACGCGGTTTTGTTCTTTCTCTTTATTATGCTTCTTTGAGAAATAATAATTATTAAAGTAATAGTATAGATACTGTCGCTCTTATAAAATTGTAGAAATATGTACCCACGCATGTTTGAGATATTAATTACGCAAATATTATTTTAACTATGCAGTTGGATCTCGATATCCCGACAGTTCTTGAGAATACAAAAAGAAGTAAATTAAAGCATACGTCCAGTCAGTGTGGTTCTACATAATATTGCACTGAAAAGTTCATTTTAAAAATCGTTTATGTGCTAATATGATTTTCAAAGTAAATTAAAAGATGATATTACCGATTGCAATATTTAGCATATTATTAAATAAAATTAACGATGAAATATTTGACAGAAAATGTAAGGTGAACGAGTAGAATTTTATTTATCTGCAAGGATTTACTTCTTTCGCTTTTTTATGGTACATTAAAAAAATAATATCCTTACTATATTATAAAATAATAGAACAAATTACCCACGCATGTTCCGGCAATAAATTAGCCCTGGAAAATATGTATAATATGAAGTATTGTTTATGGGCCTATCTTCTTATGTAAAATCATTGAAATACACTAAAAACTATTTTCCCCCGTAGACCAAAATCCAACGGCATTTATTTGAATGGCCCTGTACACAAATTATAAATGCTACGCACTTCATTTTCAATACCGAACTTGGCATGGGAATCCTCAAAATTATATGTAGATTATGGGTAAGTTCGAATATATTTACGAGTGTTAGAGCACAGACAGGCAGAGGGCCTTTAAAACCGAATTCACAAACACGTTTCAAACATTTTATAAAATGTTAAAAAAATCTCATATAAAAAACCTTCTGCAGATTTCATAAGCGGTTTCCATTTATACTCTGTGCACCAGGGATTATGTTCTCGAAACCGACTAACTGGAGTGAAGCCCTAGTTTTTTACCCGACTACGGCAAAGCCAAAGGAGGGTTATGATTTTGACAGGCTATGTATGTATGTATGTATGTATGTATGTATGTATGTATGTATGTATGTTCATCTGTTCCCTCGTAACTTCTAAACCACTAATCAGAATTCGACAAATGACATATCATTAGAAGCGTCTTAATTGTCCGCTGGTTATAGGCTATATAGATTTTCACCAAATTCAATGTGGCGCCTTCTAGCGGACAAAATATACAGAGTAAAAAAATAAAGTTAAGCTAGATATGCCGTGTTTGGTATCATTTTAAAGCGCTTCACTTGTACATTTCGAATATATATATATTACTAGCATTTGCTTGTGACTTTACTTGCATTTATGGGCTAATTGCATATAATTCACATCTTTTCGTTCTTAATTTCTTTGGTACTTAGTAATCAGAATAAGACCACTGCAGTGCCATTAGAAGGGTCTTGATCTTGATATTCTGTTGGTTGTGAGCTATAAAGTTTGTCACCAAATTTACTATTATGCCCTCTAGCGGACAAAAAGTATAAAAGCGCTGTTCTCATACAATTTGACGACGCATCCATAAAAGCCGATATTAACGGACTTGTCAGAATCGAGCCTTGCCTCACTGAATTTGACGGCTTGAGGGGGTCTGGGAAAATTCAGCGTAAAATGCTCCCGCTGATTCTTTCTTGGGGTTGTACTGTACATAAATTACAAGGTTGTACTCTGGATAAAGCAGTTATCGATCTAGGAAAGTCATTGTTTGCTAAAGGACAGGCCTATGTCGCTCTCAGTAGAGTCAAAACCATAGAGGGTTTGTTTATAAGTGCCTTGGATCATAATAAGTTGCTTAAAAATCCACATGACAGTCAATCGTTAGCAGAATTAGATAGATTAAGAAATCTTCCTAGGTCATCTTAATACATGAAACCTTCAATCTACATTACACATTTACACATTACACTAACGACCTCATCCACTAATCGGTCCATTACCCATTTGCTGCCATCGACGGATATGTGCGTCACTACTACCAAATACTGGAAGCGTCATACGTCAAAAAATAAAGTTAAGATAAATATGCCGTGTTTGGTATCATTCAAAAGCGCTTTACTTGTACATTTTGAATATATCTATATATTACTAGCATTTGCTTGTGACTTTACCTGTATTCATGGGGTACTTTTATACTTTTTCAGCGTAGTTTTTTGTCGTAGTTGGGTTTTAGTTTTTTTACTTTATCTTGTTTAAGATTTTATTTGTAATAAAATACAAGTTTTATTATTTCAAAGCATATAATATTTCAAAATGTATGTTACATTGCACTATATCATACAATATGTCTGAAACTTTCTTTATATTCATCTTTTATTTAATATATTCAAGTAATTTCTGAAAAGTTTCCTTCCGATTCATTGAATTCCAAAACATTTCCAATTCCATTAAATTGCTAAAGTAAATCCATTTATAAATATAAAGCACAATAAAAACTGTCTTTATCGGAAAATAAAATCACATAAAGTAATATGGTATAACGACAATACCTATAACTCCATTCATGTATTATATTAAAATTCAATCGTATCTGTATTGACAAAATATACGTTCTATAAAAATACTCCATGATATTTATAGAATAAAATCAAATTCTAAATGTGCATCATTTATAAAGCAAAGCGATACTCCTTTTGAAAGAACAAGCTGTTTAAATGAAATTTTGAGAAACAGCTGTTTAAATAGAATGTTGTATTATTTTCCCCTCTTATGATAAATTTCCCGATCATAATAACATTTTTACGTTTGACAATTTGATTTGCAGAAAGATGAATGAAAGTTTGATGCATTTTCTATTATTCATTTTATTTTCTCTGTTTATTTATAGATTTTTTTTTACAAAATTTTCGGGTTTTTTATGCTCTGTTTTCGTTTCTTTATTTATTTTTTAATCGGATTAATATTTGCTTTTAGAATAACACGCAATTCGTTTTCGGAATTTAGTTCAAGTACATATTTAAATTATTTCTCTTTTTTTCGAAATTTGTAACATATTTCACGTAAAAAACGGTACTCCTAAAATAAGAACAAAGAAAAATCATGCTTTAAGCATAAATTATGAAACTCTTTCCAACCCTTCCTGAATGCCTTAACAAAACTTCTTTATTTAGGGAAATAAGGTAAATAAGGTAACTAAGTAAACATTTTATAAAACGCATAAAACATTTGAAGAAAGGATTTCAGCAGTTACTGTCCTTAGCCAAATAAGTGTTCCAATTCTTTTAAACAGCCCTGTATTTGATCTGTAGGTTTATACATACACTATATAATGGGAAAATTTTGTTTAGCAAGATAACGCATAAAAGGTTTAAATTTCTCTTTCAGCAATTTATATTAAAAATGGAAAATACTTGGATACTTTTGTACAGTGCTATAGTTTACCTAGTGAAGTAAAGTGCCCATATTTCGTCCCCTCTCCTAATTTCGCCCCGCTTAACTTCTCCGCTCCTGCGAATGTGACGCCACTTAAGACGCGGGACATAGGGGATGGAAGTTAAAAGGTGTCAGTGTTGAGAGTTCCGTTCGTCAAGACACATACATAAATTAAAGACGGCGAATTTCCTATTTTTAGAAGACCTGAGTTCTTATTACGTCGTTTGTATAACGTTATTTACTGTACATAAGTAGTTATTTCTTATTCATTGCATGTATTTTACGTTGGTAAGATGCTGACAGTAGCATACATTGAGTTTCAGTACGCTCAGTTCATCTTACGGGTACTGAAGATCCGTAATATTGGGAAGTAGCGTGGTTCCAATTTCGTCCCCTTTGCAGTTCTTATTTTCGTCCCGGTTACGAAATTATTAATGCTTTTTCTGACATTTTTTTTCAATTTTTTTCACATGTTTGGGTTGCTAATGAATTGTTGCCAAGCTCCCGAATTTTTGGATACCAGTAAAATCTTACAAAAATGTTTTCTTTATTTAATTGCGTTAAAACTGCGATTGTATAAAACAAGTATTGCTGCATAAAAATATTGGTATGAAAAAAATTGGGAGGTTGGCAACAATGCAGTAATGTTTCATTATGTAATTCTTCCACTGATAATTAGTACATTTCTTTGTGCCTTACTTTAATGTAAATTAAATTACTTACTCATTTAGAAATAAATTTTGATTTAGTTATAAGTTAAGCCTTGGCGTATTGGATTTTTTGCGGGGACGAAATTGGGACCATGTTTTTTCTTTTGCCTTTTTTAGATACTTTTGAAAAAACCATTTTTCGCATTGTTAAAAATTTTTTGTACGATATTTGCCTATGTTTCTATGTGCGTGCGTAGTCAGTCTATGAAAAATCAAAATTTGGTAGATTTTCACTGATAATTACAACTTCCAAGGGCCTAAAAGTGATTGGGGGACGATAATAGGGCACCTTACCCTACACGCCATTATTTAGCTAAAATTAAATTCAAACTAAAATACTCTTAAAACTACTGAAATCACATTTCCAGAAATTATCATCCATAGACAGCCATGTATCCAATTCTTTGCGTGGCCTCGTATATCATTTTACCTATATTCTACAAACATTTCTTAGTAAGCTAAGTTCAGTTCACCGTAAGAATGTATAACTCATTTAAAACCCAACTTTAAGCAATTTACGGTTATACTCAATATCCTTTACGAATTCTTTCCTGTAGCCCTGTATGTGAATTATAGCATTTATACACACTATATAGTATGCATTAATATAGTGAAACTTAAAAGCGCATATCATAATTAAAAATGCATTTCGAGCAATCATTGCTAATATACAGTAATTAAGATACAATATAGTATCTGAAATCTTTTGTGTGTCCCTGTAAATGCTGAAATAGTTTAACATAATTCAAATGTAGCCCCTATACCATTATGTAAAGGAATTCTTTTTCGTGGCCGTGTAAATGAATAATAACTATTCTTTGCACGCATATTCTACAGAGTGCATATTTTAGTGGGCTTCATAAATGCATATAAATTTTACTATGTTTGAAAGAGTGTAACACCATTAAAAGTCATTTGAAACGATTTTTTCCCATTGACCGTAATATAAAGGAATCTCTTGATTGTCCCTCTAAATGAACTAAACATGCTACAAACTTCGTTTGAAAAAAGGATCATGCTAAGGTAGAGGTCACTAACATCCAAAAATTTCAGAACGATCCCAGTATGTTTGCGAGAGTTAAAGCGCGGACAGACGGACACAGACCGAACTCATAAACAAACACTTTTCAACTTTGTTGGAAAGTGTTATAAAGCAGGTTATAGATTAAGGTATACAATTACATTTTAGGTAGCTTTCATTACAAAAAGCTGCCTATTGCAGCCGTTCGGAGGAAAGCGATTTCAAAAAATTTTGGTATATTTTCATCGGTCATGACCGCCAGACACCGAAACCACCATCCGTTCAAAATTTATATATATACGGCGACAACACAGATTCGTCCAATTTTCTCCTAAAGTACGTAATTTGGATGAATGGACGTGTCCAGTTGAAGTTTAAAAGTCTTCCGGACTTCACCTAAATTTCGTCAAATTACGTCCAAATGTCACCCCCTTTTACGTAAGAAGTACGTCTTTTTGGCCATGAAATGAGCATAAAATGAACATAAAATGAACGAAATTTAGATCGGCCAGACTTTGTCCGTATTACTTCCAAAAAATACCTCCATCCGGACGAAATACAGACGAATTTTGGCTGTAATATAGGCGTCCAAAATTTGTCCATATTACATCCGAAAACACCACCCACATTTGGACGAAATATAGACCCATTTTAGCCCTAATATGAATGTGTTTATTGATCCAAAATACGTAGTTTGGACCAAAATGAGACGAATCTGTTATCTCCCCTAGGCAAGGATGACGTTATATTAAAAAACTGAAATAACAAAAACTTTTAATATAAATAATTTTGATGGAAATTTACTTAGAATTTTTTCCCCCAAAATCATATTAAATACTTAAATATTTTTAATTAATTCCTTGCCTGGACTCATTCATATAAATCAGTAAAAGCATATATATTTTATACATATTGCTAATAAACTTTTTTTTTATGATACTTTTAATTTTCTAAGATCTTTAAAGAAAATACATTAATTCCTAAAGTATATGGTATAGCTTGATTTGAAAAACAGAGGCTATACGAGACTTTAATCCGCTACATTCGGACCAAACACAACTATGTTCTTTCACGAAAAAAGAAGAAAATTTTTAGTAATACAGTTTTTAATTCATAATACAATTAAATGCTACATCAGAATACTTTAACATAAGCCGTAAATTATTTTAACTTAAATGAAAATTTTGCATTACTGGAAAGAAATGAATATAATGGATAATGAATACAAGGACATTTAATCATTTGTTTTGACGTTAAGTACAGCCAAACATTTTCAAGCTTCCGCATTTATAATATTATTAGGATTAGTATACTATCTGAATTCAACAACACTCAATGAAAAGAATTATGTTTTGTGCATTGCTAGATTCTAGAAATCTATGCATTTCTGCTATTCTTCACATTTTTATTTTATATACTATTTCTCCTGGAGAAAAAAATATATATATTTCTTGGTTTTCGTTTATATTATCATTGGTGATGATAATGCTTCTAAAAAGGCCCTATATTTGCATAGCTGCCAACTGCTACAATTTTTAGCTAGCACTAATTTTTAATGGAAATCTTCACTTTACTTAATAACATATATCTATAATTAAATCAGATGAAGATTTTTAAACGAAATTAGTGATGGCTAGAACTCGTAGAATTTTGCCGTTGTATTTAGAAATTTTATTATATTATTCATTAGCATACAATATCGTCAACTGCAAAGTTTTACATTTTGTAAAAAATGGATTTTTTTCTTTTAAATTCTTTGTAAAATCAGTGTTATTCAACTACTCAACTTTTTTTTTTTCATTTGAATTAAAATAGCTCTAACAGGGAATATAATTTTTGTTTTAAGTATGGTTATACTTAAGAATGGAAAGTATAAAAGAAATTGAAAATTTTGAGTTTTTCAAATGCTGCTAATTCATGGAAGAAAATGTGATATTCCCTAACAACTTTTATGTATTGTGAATAAAATTTTACACACTGAAATTTGCATTTGTTGCCAGGTGTGCAAAAAAATTACTCCCTACTGCACCGTCATAATATGTAAAAAAAAAAAAAATCCCTGGACTAAAAGATTAACCTTCCATTACTCATGCATGGATTATATATAAAAAAAAAAATAGTTCCATTTTATTCATTTTAGTAATTGACTTTTCACTGATTAATGTAAAAATACATACAGTATATTCTGGTATGTAACAATAAATTTTGATAGAAGAAAAATTATCAAAATTTATAGGTGCACATTATGCATCAATTTTAAAAATAAATTATAAAATATATGATCTTAAGAACTAAGACTTTTGATTTAATCAACATGCAATTTATATTTTTAAAATGTTGCTATTAGAGTATATGAAAAATAATTGTATTGTACTTTAAAATAATTTACATCTTATTTTTCACTATGTATCTCATGAAAGTTTTTGCAAACAATCAAACAACAATCTGCACAACATATGGCGATTATAATAAAAAATACAAAAATTAAATCTAAAAGTATACGTATGTGTTACATGTCAGAATACAATATCAGTAAAATGGTTTCATATACACGATAAATATCTTTCAAAAAGTATTTTTTTAAGTATATCAATCAGTTTAAGCTAACTTTGTGAAATAGTGTTAGGGAGTTAGTGTTTACAAGACTAACTAAAAGGAAAATTCTTTTGAAAAGCCATTGTGAGGGGTGGGGGGGGGGGGGTAAATTTAAAATATTATTGCATATTGTTATACACTATATATTATTGTAAAGCAAAGGTGAGAGTACTAGTACAAAATTTAGTATATCACCAAAACTTATTCATTTAAATACTGATTTTTATTTATGTTATCACCAAACTAAGTCTTAAAAAATTAATCTGTGCTCTTAATTAAATATCATATAGTCAATTAAATATTGAATAATCATTTATAAATGAATTTACATTTTGTACAATTAAATATGTAAATTATCAACTGTATTTCAGATTAACCTGATTATTTGTAGTATATTATAAAATAGCGAAAACAATACATTCAGTGTATTTAAGTAATGTTTTGAAATCAAACTTTATTTAAACATTGCTTAAGCTTTAAAAATGAAATTTATCAAATATTTTCATGCATAAAATATGGTTAAAAATTATGTACAAACTTTTAGTTTAAAATTATTCAAAATCTTTAGTGAGCAGAGTACATATATTATTGTTATAAAGGAATATATAATAAAGATGCAACAAATACTTTCGAAAATGAAGTTTTATTTATTTATTTTCCAATCTGGCTCTTGTCCACAACAATATTTTCTTTTTACAATTCATATATAAAATATGTTTTTCACTGAAAGGCAAAAGGGGTGCTATATTTCATTACTATAAAGTAGGCAGGATGATCCTGCGGAAACTGTTTGGGGAAAACTCTGTTCTACGTTAGTGCTTCTCAGATTTATTTTCATTATATTTAACAGACAGCAGCTTCAAAGCCTATAAATAAAAAGAATAATAATTCATTAAAATGAAAAGATGGATTGTATTTAATAGCACATATCAATAATTCATAACGCTAGATGCAAATTAAAAATAATTTAATTTTAGTTTTAATTTTTGCTTACAGATAGCATCATCAGACATCTTGTATTATTTCATAATAAAATGAAGTTTTTTCATCCAGATTTGAATGATATAAAAAAAAAATTATGTATTTTTAAAAATTACTAGCCGGTGTTTAATTTAATTTATTTATCAAATTTTTATTATTTTTTTAAAAAAACAAACAACTACTGATGCAATGTTTACAAAATACATAAAAGTCAAGTACTTTATAATGTTCAAGTGTGTCCTTTATTTTGAGTATTTAAAGATCTATATTTATATAAAATAAGGATAAAAAATGAAAAATCAAATAAAATCTGGTGCTTTCTCGTTATAGCAGCCTCCTCAAATACAATTAAGTCAAGGTAGCAGTTTCAAATTTGCTAAAGATCATCACCAAGCTTATATATACATCATACAAACATCATGCACAATATGTATAAGCCAAATGCTCATATATGAGCCATATAAGTAATATTTATATCATATATCAGTCATATATATTAAATAACAAGTCATAACAAAAATATAATTTGCAGAACAAAAAAAAAAAAAAAAAAAAAAAAAAAATACACATTGTTTATGCTCGAGAAGGGATAGATACAGTAGATTCGCTCAAATCTGCGCAGCTTGGGACCAGAGGTTGTGTAGATTTTAGAATTTTGTGAATTTCTGGTTTGTTAAAATTTTTTAGACAATAATTTGAATGTAATCATGCAATCAAATGTATAATGAATGTTTGTAATACAGCAAAATATTAAAATAATTAAGTAAAGTAATAAACTAAAATGATAAAAAGTAAGATAATTTAAAAAATGATTAAATTATTAAAAGTAAAGGTCAAATAAATAATTAATAATGCATGATTAAATATGCATAATAAAAATGAGATACATTTTCCTTGAATCATTCAATGACACTTTCCTCATAAAGGTAACTCTATTAATTCACATCAAAATCAAAAAGTAAGGAAGTTTTATTTCAGGTTTGCCAGTGTTAATAACTACATATAAAAAAAATTAACTAATACATATATATGGTTGGGATTACGGTGCCTCTCTCTACCGTATCTTGCGCTCGATCGTAGGATAGGCGTTCCTGCGATCAGTCGTAACTTCGTATTACGGTGCCTCAGCGTAAGTCCTCGTGCTTCGGCGTAAGTCCGCCTGCAGTCAGCCAATCAGAGGCCGCAGTTACATTTGTTGTGTGTTTAGAACAGCTGAGATTCAATTCTAACAAGGCTAGTGTTTACTTTTTCAATTTTGGTTGCAGAATTGTTTTTATAATATAAAGTTACTTTCACAAATTTGAAAATAATGCTATTTTTTACAAAAGCGGGTCCCCATCAATAATAATTCATATTTTAAAGGAATAAATGAAACTTGTTTATTTGGAAAAGATAAGGTAAATGGCATCGCTGATATATATACATAATATATACCCCCAAAGCAGAATATACTTATAAATGTGACATACATCGCAGAACATTTCAAATTCACATTTTCAAGAAATTTCACTATTCAGTTGTAGGAAAAATCGTGAAACTTGTCGCTCAATGGCTGAAAAAAATCGCGAAATACTTTAATTGTTCGTTTAAAAAGATTGTAAAATTCATCAACTGGTCACAAGAAAAACTCGTGCAATTCGTCAGCCAATCTTGGAGAACAAATCATGAAAATTTTCAGCCTGTTGTGGAAAAACATACACAATTCAACGAACAGTTGCAGGAAAAAAATCCACGATTTTCGCCAATCGGTTACAGGTAAAAAACCGCAAAATTTGTCAGTGCACCGACGGAAGAAACTGCGAAAAAAACCACGATTTTCTCTAATCTGTCACAAGAAAAAGCCTCAAAATTTGCCTATGGTACAAAGAAAAAAACGTGAAATTTGCAAATCAGTCGCGGTTAAAAAAAATCGCAAAATTCGTCAGTAGATTGCCGGAAGAAACTGCAAAATTCGTAGATCAGTAGTAGAAAAAAACTCACAATTTTCTCTAAGCGATCTCAAGAAACAGCCGCAAAAATTTGCCTACTGGTCCATCTGTTCAAGAAAAATATTGTGAAATTTTAAAATTGGTCACAGGTAAAAATAAATAAAACATAAATAAAAATAAATAAAAAAACCACGAAATTCGTCAGAGGATTGCGATGAAAAATCAAAAATTCATCTATCAGTTGTGCAAAGCGGTATATTACATGCAGAAGCAGGGAAACATATAATTTTCCTCGCCACTGGTGAGTGGATTTTCTGACAGGGCAGGTGAATTTTTTGAAAAACTGCACGCTATAGAGATATGCAAAAAACTTTATTTTCGTTACTTGTCAGATATACTTTGCAACATTCCAAATTACAGCAATGTAAACATGATACTAATTTGCATCCTATACTCAACATTATCCTGTTGTGTGTATTTGTTAAATTTATAGAAAAAAATATAGAAATGCATTGAAGTAACAGTAATTAACTATTTATGCAGTCGCTTCCAGTTTGTCATAACAATTTTCAACTGTACATCGTACCTTGCTAGCTGATAAGATTTTCTTAAAATTCCCCACCCCTGTATATGTGTACATAATATAAGATTTGTTTATGATCTTGGCATAATAATAGTTGTAGGGGCTTCTATAACTCAAAAGTATACCGATTTTTCATGCACACAACAATTCATGCACATAACAATTCATGTTGTTCATCAAAATAATACAATTTTCTTTCAAAATTATTAGTATTACGTAAATAAGTTCACATTACAATATGATAATGAATGAATAACAGTTGAATTATTATCTTTCATTAGAGCACTAAAAAATTAAAAATATAAAAAGTCTAGTGTCCAAGTAAAAACTGGATATGACATAAATAAAATCAGACAAAAATAGAAGTTGCTATCAAATGGGAAGTTTTTAAAAAGTGCGTACTTGCAACACGCAATATATTAATTGTCAATTTTTTTGGCCCCTAAATTATTTTAAAATTCGTTTCAACCCAATAAAAGTTTGTTTGCTTATAAGATTGCATTATGACCGTGGAAAATCATGTAAACAAAACACTCTTATTTACGATCTCAGCTATAAAAAAATCGAGGAAACAATTGATAAATCAAATAAATAACAAAAGAAAGAAAAAAGAATCGTAACAAAAATGTTTTATGTAAAGTATGCACACCAAAACGATAAATCTAGAAAACAAAGTCTTCAATTTACTTACCTATTTTCACCGTCGCTTTCACGCTTTCACACATTCACCATTTCCACTCCACGATACAAACAAATCTTCCAAACGTTGATTCATTGATGCGTTCGTAATTCATTGATGCGTTCGATGTCGTTAATAATGCATGATTAAATATGCATAATAAAAATGAGATACATTTTCCTTGAATCATTCAATGACACTTTCCTCATAAAGGTAACTCTATTAATTCACATCAAAATCAAAAAGTAAGGAAGTTTTATTTCAGGTTTGCCAGTGTTAATAACTACATATAAAAAAAATTAACTAATACATATATATGGTTGGGATTACGGTGCCTCTCTCTACCGTATCTTGCGCTCGATCGTAGGATAGGCGTTCCTGCGATCAGTCGTAACTTCGTATTACGGTGCCTCAGCGTAAGTCCTCGTGCTTCGGCGTAAGTCCGCCTGCAGTCAGCCAATCAGAGGCCGCAGTTACATTTGTTGTGTGTTTAGAACAGCTGAGATTCAATTCTAACAAGGCTAGTGTTTACTTTTTCAATTTTGGTTGCAGAATTGTTTTTATAATATAAAGTTACTTTCACAAATTTGAAAATAATGCTATTTTTTACAAAAGCGGGTCCCCATCAATAATAATTCATATTTTAAAGGAATAAATGAAACTTGTTTATTTGGAAAAGATAAGGTAAATGGCATCGCTGATATATATACATAATATATACCCCCAAAGCAGAATATACTTATAAATGTGACATACATCGCAGAACATTTCAAATTCACATTTTCAAGAAATTTCACTATTCAGTTGTAGGAAAAATCGTGAAACTTGTCGCTCAATGGCTGAAAAAAATCGCGAAATACTTTAATTGTTCGTTTAAAAAGATTGTAAAATTCATCAACTGGTCACAAGAAAAACTCGTGCAATTCGTCAGCCAATCTTGGAGAACAAATCATGAAAATTTTCAGCCTGTTGTGGAAAAACATACACAATTCAACGAACAGTTGCAGGAAAAAAATCCACGATTTTCGCCAATCGGTTACAGGTAAAAAACCGCAAAATTTGTCAGTGCACCGACGGAAGAAACTGCGAAAAAAACCACGATTTTCTCTAATCTGTCACAAGAAAAAGCCTCAAAATTTGCCTATGGTACAAAGAAAAAAACGTGAAATTTGCAAATCAGTCGCGGTTAAAAAAAATCGCAAAATTCGTCAGTAGATTGCCGGAAGAAACTGCAAAATTCGTAGATCAGTAGTAGAAAAAAACTCACAATTTTCTCTAAGCGATCTCAAGAAACAGCCGCAAAAATTTGCCTACTGGTCCATCTGTTCAAGAAAAATATTGTGAAATTTTAAAATTGGTCACAGGTAAAAATAAATAAAACATAAATAAAAATAAATAAAAAAACCACGAAATTCGTCAGAGGATTGCGATGAAAAATCAAAAATTCATCTATCAGTTGTGCAAAGCGGTATATTACATGCAGAAGCAGGGAAACATATAATTTTCCTCGCCACTGGTGAGTGGATTTTCTGACAGGGCAGGTGAATTTTTTGAAAAACTGCACGCTATAGAGATATGCAAAAAACTTTATTTTCGTTACTTGTCAGATATACTTTGCAACATTCCAAATTACAGCAATGTAAACATGATACTAATTTGCATCCTATACTCAACATTATCCTGTTGTGTGTATTTGTTAAATTTATAGAAAAAAATATAGAAATGCATTGAAGTAACAGTAATTAACTATTTATGCAGTCGCTTCCAGTTTGTCATAACAATTTTCAACTGTACATCGTACCTTGCTAGCTGATAAGATTTTCTTAAAATTCCCCACCCCTGTATATGTGTACATAATATAAGATTTGTTTATGATCTTGGCATAATAATAGTTGTAGGGGCTTCTATAACTCAAAAGTATACCGATTTTTCATGCACACAACAATTCATGCACATAACAATTCATGTTGTTCATCAAAATAATACAATTTTCTTTCAAAATTATTAGTATTACGTAAATAAGTTCACATTACAATATGATAATGAATGAATAACAGTTGAATTATTATCTTTCATTAGAGCACTAAAAAATTAAAAATATAAAAAGTCTAGTGTCCAAGTAAAAACTGGATATGACATAAATAAAATCAGACAAAAATAGAAGTTGCTATCAAATGGGAAGTTTTTAAAAAGTGCGTACTTGCAACACGCAATATATTAATTGTCAATTTTTTTGGCCCCTAAATTATTTTAAAATTCGTTTCAACCCAATAAAAGTTTGTTTGCTTATAAGATTGCATTATGACCGTGGAAAATCATGTAAACAAAACACTCTTATTTACGATCTCAGCTATAAAAAAATCGAGGAAACAATTGATAAATCAAATAAATAACAAAAGAAAGAAAAAAGAATCGTAACAAAAATGTTTTATGTAAAGTATGCACACCAAAACGATAAATCTAGAAAACAAAGTCTTCAATTTACTTACCTATTTTCACCGTCGCTTTCACGCTTTCACACATTCACCATTTCCACTCCACGATACAAACAAATCTTCCAAACGTTGATTCATTGATGCGGAGCTTCCACAAATTGGTATTCGGATAAAAATAAATAATACATCAAATTCATTACTTGTTTTTATAAAAAAGCTGTATAAAAATTAATAAAATGAACAAAAATAAATAACACAAGTATCGGTCAATTAGGCGCAAGTCTGTATATGCCGCCACTTTAAGATGGCGGTTGATAAGTTTAGTTTTTGTCCAGATTATGTCCGTACATGGCGAGGTCAGGTTTTTGTTCGGGAATTGAAGAAAGTTAGATTAGTACTGTTTTCATCCCGTTTAAGTTATTAAAACAGAAAATGGGACAAACAGGTGAAGATTTAGTTTGGGGATTGATGAAAATTGGATTAGTTGTGTTTTCATCCAATTTATGTTCTTAAATTGATGTCCATATTTTGTAGTTATTTCGTAGTCATGCATGCAACAAATTCTGAACGTATTTTTGCTGGCTGTATGCGTCCAAAGTATATCTATGGACGTATTTCGGAAATGGTAGATCAAAACTGAATACAATCTGGACGTATGTGTTGTGTGGGTACATATATATATATATATATATATATATATATATATATATATATATATATATATATATATATATATATATAACCATTAATTAAACATTACCGACCATCATCAAAAACTGCAATATTGTGAATGATATATATATATATCTTACCTTTATCACACTGTAACTCTCATATTTATGAACCAATTTGGATGTAATTCGGTGTGTACATAGTTCTTACCAATGTCTCGGCCGAGTTCGTTGGCCAGCTTCATCCGCCATTTTGTTTCAAAATGGCGATCTTTTAAAATTTTTTAAAATATTTAAAATTTGAAAAGTGGTACCAAAAAATTTAAAATGGAAAAATTATTTTTTTTATGTAATTTACCTTTATACAAAGATTCCGGAGCCGTTTTTGTTTCGTCTATATCTTAAAAAATGGCTGTGTTATAGCATTTTGAATTTCTCGCGTGGCTGACATTTTGAAACGTCCTGAATGTTGTCATGCGATAAAACGCGTATTTACGAACCGATTTAGATTTAAGTTCGTTTATACATAGTACATGCCAATGTCTCGACCAAGTTCGTTGGCCAGCTTCATACGCCATCTTGTTTAAAAATGGCGGCCATTTAATTTTTTAAGAAATATTTAAATTTGAAATGTGGTACCAAAAAATTGAAAATTGAAAATATATTTTTTTCTTATGTGTTTGACCTTGTTAAAAAGATTCGGGAGCAGTTTTTGTTTCGTCTATATCTTAAAAAGTGGCTGAGTTATAGCATTTTGAATTTCAAGCGTGGCTGACATTTTGAAACGTCCTGATTTTTGTCACGTGATAACAGGCGTATTTATGAACCGATTTGGATGTACCTTGGTGAGTACATAGTACATACAAATATCTCGACCGAGTTTGTTGGCCAGCTTCATCCGCCATCTTTTTTCAAAATGGCGGTGGCGGCCATTTAAAAAATTTTTTTAAATTTTAAATTTAAAATGAGATACCAAAAAATTAGAAAATGAAAGAGATTTTTTTTTGTATGTGTTTGACCTTAATAAAAAGATTCCGGAACAGTTTTTATTTCGTCTATATCTAAAAAAAATGGCTGAGTTATAGAATTTTGAATTTCTATTGTGGCTAACATTTTAAAACAACCTGATTTTTGTCACGCGATAACAGGCGTATTTTTGAACCGATTTGGATGTAACTTGGTCTGTACATAGTACATACCAATGTCTCGACCGAGTTCGTTGGTCAGCTTCATTCGCCATCTCGTTTCAAAAGATTTGCCATTAAAAAATATTAAATTTAAAATTTAAAATGAGGTATTAAAAAATTGGAAAATGAAAAAGATTTTTTTATGTGTTTGGCCTTGATACAAAGATTCCGGAGCAGTTTTTGTTTCTGAAAATTTGTTCTTTTGTTTGTATCTTAAAAAATGGTTGAATTATAGCACTTTCAATTTCTAGCATGGCTAACATTTTGAAACGATCTTGTATTTGTCACGCGATAACACACGTATTCGCCTATTTCGATGTAAGAAGGCATGTGGATAGCATACATCAATATCTCGACCAAGTTCGCTGATCAGCTTCATCAGCCATCTTGTTTCAAAATGGCGGTCATTAAATTAAAAAAAAATTATATTTACAGTGAGATGCAAAATTAGAAATTGAAGAAGGTTTTTTCCTTTTTTTCCTTAAGTATTTGACCTTGATATAAGGATTCAGGAGCATTTTTTGTTTGTCTTTATCTTAAAAAATGGCTCAGATATAGCAGTTTCAATTTCTAATGTGGGTGACATTTTGAAAAATCTGATTTTTTGCCTGCGACAGTACTTGTATATATCAACCGATTCCGATTTGAGTGAATATGTGCACAGCAATTACTAAGGTTTCGACCAAGTTCACTGGTTAGCCTCATCCACCATGTTGTCTTAAAATGGCAGGCACTTTAAGAAATCGCCGAATTTGGCAGCCAAATACAAGTTACTTTAAATAAAAGCAGCTTGAATAAAGCTGACTAATTTCGCGAAATTCTCATTCATAATGATTTTGTATTGATAATAAAGTAAAAAAACTAAAACCCAACTACGACAAAAAACTACGCTGAAAAAGTATAAAAGTACCCCATGAATACAGGTAAAGTCACAAGCAAATGCTAGTAATATATAGATATATTCAAAATGTACAAGTAAAGCGCTTTTGAATGATACCAAACACGGCATATTTATCTTAACTTTATTTTTTGACGTATGACGCTTCCAGTATTTGGTAGTAGTGACGCACATATCCGTCGATGGCAGCAAATGGGTAATGGACCGATTAGTGGATGAGGTCGTTAGTGTAATGTGTAAATGTGTAATGTAGATTGAAGGTTTCATGTATTAAGATGACCTAGGAAGATTTCTTAATCTATCTAATTCTGCTAACGATTGACTGTCATGTGGATTTTTAAGCAACTTATTATGATCCAAGGCACTTATAAACAAACCCTCTATGGTTTTGACTCTACTGAGAGCGACATAGGCCTGTCCTTTAGCAAACAATGACTTTCCTAGATCGATAACTGCTTTATCCAGAGTACAACCTTGTAATTTATGTACAGTACAACCCCAAGAAAGAATCAGCGGGAGCATTTTACGCTGAATTTTCCCAGACCCCCTCAAGCCGTCAAATTCAGTGAGGCAAGGCTCGATTCTGACAAGTCCGTTAATATCGGCTTTTATGGATGCGTCGTCAAATTGTATGAGAACAGCGCTTTTATACTTTTTGTCCGCTAGAGGGCATAATAGTAAATTTGGTGACAAACTTTATAGCTCACAACCAACAGAATATCAAGATCAAGACCCTTCTAATGGCACTGCAGTGGTCTTATTCTGATTACTAAGTACCAAAGAAATTAAGAACGAAAAGATGTGAATTATATGCAATTAGCCCATAAATGCAAGTAAAGTCACAAGCAAATGCTAGTAATATATATATATTCGAAATGTACAAGTGAAGCGCTTTAAAATGATACCAAACACGGCATATCTAGCTTAACTTTATTTTTTTACTCTGTATATTTTGTCCGCTAGAAGGCGCCACATTGAATTTGGTGAAAATCTATATAGCCTATAACCAGCGGACAATTAAGACGCTTCTAATGATATGTCATTTGTCGAATTCTGATTAGTGGTTTAGAAGTTACGAGGGAACAGATGAACATACATACATACATACATACATACATACATACATACATACATACATACATAGCCTGTCAAAATCATAACCCTCCTTTGGCTTTGCCGTAGTCGGGTAAAAATTAGTATTGAATCTCCTATATTCGGTTTCCACTAAATCGAGCTTCGTGTGTATGAATAGTATAAGTTGGCTTTTTTAAAATAAGGAATATGAAAGCTACCTCTTCCTCCCGGCACTGGCCGGAAGGACTTTATAACACTTTCCAATGTAATTGAAAAGCGCTTATGAATTCGCTTTGTCAGCCAGGTCTTGTTCTAACTCGAGTAAACTTACACTGGTTAAAAAATTACTTTTCTGTGTTAATAGGGAATAGATGTTATAAATTATTCGCTGTTGAAAAAGAAGTGTAAAGCGTTTACAGTCCATTTGCAGGGACACAAGAAATATTACCCTTACAGTATGGTGTATGGGAAAAATCGTTTGCGGAGCATTTTATTTCCTCATTTAGATATCTCTTTTCATTGTATGTAAATATGAAAGTTTTTTTTTCTGTATGTGTTTGAAAGGTTTTCAAAATCTATGACTGATACATTATTTTTCGTTCTGTATCTTTATATATGCTAAAAAGGGAAAAGGAGTCTTACCGATATGTTTTCATACCAACCAGTAATTGAACAACAATTCCAATCGGTATAATGTTCAAGATACATAGAGCATTTCTTTTTATATATCTTTAAAATTTCCAATTTTTTCTCCATCTGAACCTTCAACCAGGGCCGGCCCAAGGCGTGTGCGAAGTGTGCCACCGCACGGGGCGCCGAGCTGAAGGGGCGCCAACCAGATGAAAGGGCGCTTACAAGAGCACCGATAAAAACTATTTTATATGCTGCGTTTTTTTTTTTTTTTTGTCTTTTTTTTTTTTTGTCTTTTTTTTTGTCTTTTTTACATTTTTTATAGCTAGGCTGGGGCCGGCTCGAGAAAGGATTCTTCGTTGCGTTTAAAAAAATATTCAAGGGCCCTGAAATTTTCTCATGCAGACAGCGGCTTCTTTTCTTTATATAAATGGAATTGCTTTTAAGCTAATATAACTCAAATTGTTTCGTTGTACTGAGAAAAGAAACAGAATCACGAACCCCAGGAACCACCCGATTCAAATCTACTTTCCTTTCGGGATGCTAATTAATCTCGACTTTTGAGCCTTTGACAAGTTTATATGGTGAAGTATATCACTTCCGGCTATTTAAGCGTATTATTGTAGAATCCACTTATTCCACAGGGAATCTGAAATTGGCCCCCGGATGACCGGAAAAAAGAAAGCATTAAGAGCTTGAAGGTGCAGAAATTTTAAAATGAAAAACAGGCGTCTTTGAAAAAGTTTTTTTCTAGCAGAGTCTTCTGGATACGAGCTCATCTTCTGCTAATAGTCAATAGAGTTAAGTATCAGAAATTTTGAAGAAAATTAAAAACAAAAAAGGGCATAAAACCAAAGATATGTATGGAAATAATTCTTATTAAAATGACTGTAATATCGAGACAATACGATTCGGTCGTTCACTAATTATTTTATTAAACTGTTGTAAATGGAATATTTAATAAGTAGAAGTGAATCAAGCCAAAGATTTTTCAAGTAACTTCATTCATTTATTTATTTCGTTTAAATGAGTAATTTTCATGTGTATGTGAAACATAGTAGAATATTTAGACTTACAATACATGCTCGTAGTATTTGAAAGCTGTCAGTTCTTGAAATTACGAAGGACGTTGTGCCCTAATCTGAGAACGGCGGAACTAGAGCTCAATTAACTCTATACATTGCACCCGGGTAAGTGGGGCAAAAATTCAGATGGGACACCCTTTAACACGTTTTTAACCAGAATTTCTATTCATTTTGCCTGTAAGGCCGAAAAAAGGGTATTTTTTTAGCAATTTTTTTGTAATAGGAATGAATATTTTAGCGCCGGGCTTTTTGCGAACTATTTGTTAAATTTGAAGAACATTTAAAAATTTTTAAATAAAAAATTGATAATGTGGCTTCAGTTGCGTGGGTGGATGTTCTAGTATGCGCGCCGTGCACTTTCAATTGGGCGGGATCCGATAAATCGCCATAGTCGCTTGCAATCAATTTCCGTTAAGGATTATGAAAGAAGATAATATTGCCTGGAGCTTCAACCACTTTGAGATAAAAAAGTTGAAAATCAACAAAGTGTGGGCGCTTTGAAAAAAATATCTATTTCTGACCCCTTTTTCACACTTTGGCGTGGTTCTAAATATATTTATTTTTTATAAAAGTGGCTGAAAGTGGTCCAATTTCCAGTAAATTATATCACCGTTAATAGAAAAAATAGCAAGATCGGTTATAGTTTTTCATTCTGATTCCGCCCACTTTGAAAAAAGTCATTTTGAGTAAAATGCGTTTATAATGCTCCAAAGCATTGTAAGCCTACGGATGCGTTGCGCACTCAATAACTATGAAATGTCTTCGGCCAAATTGCTGTACACGGATAATCTACAGACTGTAGGAAATAGAAAAATGTAAAAAAAGTTAATCGATTTTTTTCAACCGAAAATAAGCAAATTCCCTTAAAAAACGATTTTGGTGTTTGGGTTGGCAGAGTATTTTAGAGTTCAGAGCCTGGGCAGCTGCCTCGTTTGCCCTTGCAATAATCAAACTCTGATCGGAAAAAAATGTTTTTTTAGGCACATATCGTGGCCGGCGCAGCCCTCCCCCCCCCCCCACCTTACCTGGGAAAAATTTCGAGCAATAGTACAATTAATGAACTGCATTCCAAACCTTTAGTTTATTTTTCTTTTAGTGTTTAATTATTCCAATATTTATCATCTTAAGCGCGCGGGTGGGGGTCGGAGTGCCCTTGACGAAAAAAAGATTAAACTATTTCTGTTCTTACTACAGGCACAAGGCATACATTTGTTCCAAAATATGTACGCTTCAGGGATTTCGTTCAGCCAGTGCCCATGCTATGTTTTTTGAAATTATGTACTGCCCCAGTTTTAAGAGGCATATGATCTGAAAGGAACACGGAGCTGAAAGCCAGTAAAAAATAACGTCATAAAAATATATAATTGCGTTATAATGACGTACTGTTTCATTCATCGTTAGAGATTATTTATTAGTAGAATATAGTCTTTGGCCCATTACAAAATAAATATTTCGCAATACTGGAATTTAAATAAATGAAAAGTTATTAATTTAAAAATAAAAATTGCTGGAAATTTGACTGTTTTTTTTTTTTTTTTTTTTTTTTTTTTTTTTTTTAATCAGATTATGTATTTGATACTGAGTCAAATTTTGTCTAAACCGAAAGGGAATTCTATTCAATATTACAGAGATTCTTCATTATTTTGTGATAATTGCATCTTAAGTACAGGAAGAACGAAATCTACTTACGGTGCCATCGCTAAGACTTTTTATTGGTGGGGGAGAGAACCTTAAATTGCCAAGTAAAATTTCATTATTTGCCAACTCGTTTTATAATTTTGCCAACTTACCACAGTTAGAAAATGTAATATAATTCTTATTTGTTAAAAGTTTAATAATATTCCCAATTAGTTTTGTAATTTTTGCCAAGTGTATCAGAAATAGAAAATATATTATAGTTTTTATTAAAGTTTTAAACAAATTTGCCAACTAAGTTTGTAAAATTGCCAAGTGCAATAACATTTGCGAATGTTTGGGGGGGGGGGAGGCTCCCCCCCGTCCCTTCCCTTATCGAGGCCCCTGTCTACTTAGGGTTAAGGTTTCTTTGGGATAATATGGTGCTAAGCCTTTTTATAATATATACAGACATATGCCCAAGCACAATTTTTCTCTTAGTGATGTATTATTCAAAATCAAGCGAAAAAAGTACATTTTACACTGCCTCTCCCAATTTTTTTAAAATCATCCAAGATAATGAGTTTTTTTTTTTTCAAAAGAGTAGGGCAAAGGCTCTTCCTTGCACCCCCCCCCCCCCTCACACTAGTGCCTATAGCAAGCACTTTATTGTGAAACTGGACCCTATTAAAAAATAATAATATAAATAATTTATCTCCATATAAATTTTATTTAGTAATCGATAATCGTCTTGCGAAAATCTTTCATTTAATACATTTATCAATAAATAACTTTTTTTTCCCTTTAGTATCCATTATATTGATTTTTTTTTATGATGATTTGATTTCTATACCAATGCCCTATGATTTAACTGGATTCATACAATTATAATGACTCTTTGTTTATACAATTTCAGTGCGGCGCTAAGACGTAAATTCGCAATACTTAAACATATATAGGGGACTTTCTTTGGAGTGATTTGTTTAGTTCAGCCGTGGGCGCCAGTAGAACGAAATCCAAGAAAGGGTAAACTTTTTTGGAGACATTTTTTGTTAAGCGTATTCCTTATTATTATAAATTGAGTAGAACCTCGATTATCCGAAGTAATTGGGACCAACCCTCTTTCGGAAAATCAAAATTTTCGGATAATCGAGCATGCTTTAATTTTAAGATTAAGGAGAATTATATGCACTATTTCTTATTATGGTAACAAGTGCTTAATAAAAATGAAGCAATAGCAAAATAGAAACAAGAATAAATTACCTGAGTTTTAATTTTGAAATTAAGTACCCTTTACATATATTACAAGGGTTTGAAAAAATGTTTTGTTTGTCGTAGTTTTGATTGCCTTTGCTTTGAAGCTCTATCACGAAGTTTTTTAATATTATTAGTTCATCAGTATTACAGTCTTTCTACTGCTCCAGCCATGCCAAATCTTTTTCAAAACATTCAGAAGCTTCAGAATTGCTAATTTGTTCGTTTTCTAGGTTCCACTCAGCAGCTTACGGGAGCTCAAGTTAAATTCAAAGGAACTCTAAGAAAGAGGACCGAAAATATTTATATATACTCGTAGTTCGGAAAGGACCGCTTGCCCACAAGGAATATGGTAGTTTAAAAAAAAAATGATGCTTTCAAAATGGATTTTGCACGTAAGGAATGCAATATTAAAAAAAAAAAGCTTTAAAAATGGATTTCGGTTAACCGAGAGTTTCGGTTAAAAGAGTTTCGGTTAAAAGAGTTTCGGATAAAATGGTTTCTACTGTACAACTCTTTTTCTTAATCATAGTTTTCTCTTAATGTTTAATTATTTTAGGTTACTTAAGAAAAAAAAAAATACTATTTTTACCCTTTTTGGTAAAAATCGTCATAGATAAAGAAAATTTAGTTTTTAAAGAAGAGAAGCAGAACCTTTCTAAAAATGGAAAGAAAGAATAAGAATATTTATATTTCCAGGATTCACTGAAGAGAAAACTGGATTTTCCCATTTTTCAACAGTTTCCACCATGAAAAGTGAGCCCTGTACGAAAATAGATACATTAAATATGATATGTATTCGTACATTTTATGTATACTAAATAACGAGACACGATTACAGTCTTCATCTTACATAGTTACTACTTACTAGTAGTTCTACTTCTTTAATTGACGAAGTATTCCAAACAGTATTCTTCTAACAAAGATTTTTATTTTAATTATTTAACTTATTACTGTTATTTTCGTCCAATAGCATGCGTTGTGTTTTAGTTTTGGATCGTAACATGTTACACATTAAGAGTGGTAATTAGTGTAAAATTGAAATTTCCCTTATAAGACTTAATTTTACAATTTACCAAACTCAAAAATGCGATTAAAATTAAAAATTTTATCAGGTTTTGATGCACTTTAAATTAATATCTTAAATAATTAATAATAGTACGTATAAAAATTACTAATATTGAAAACAAAATTAAGAACACAAGGGATTTTTCTTGTGTGTGTGTGTGTGGAGAGGGGCGGGGGGGGGGGGTGCCACGGTGTGTGCTCGCACGGGCGCCAAAATGTCCTTGGGCCGGCCCTGCCTTCAACAGGTAAATAAAGCTTAATATGACTTTATTAAATTAAATAATTCGAAAAGAAGATGTTATTTTTGTCAGCATGTGGAAGATTTCATGAACTCTTATTTAAGGACTCTCAACTAAAATGTCACGAGAACGAACATGCAGCGTAATTTTCTTATTTTTACCACTACTCTGTAAACAACCTTAACTGTAGAAAGAAAAAAACTTCTCACCATGCGGTGAGAAAACTTTCATTGCCCCTTAGAAACAGCAATTGTTTTTTGGCCTTTTACATAACAATTTTACTTCAGTCACTGATATTGAAATACACTGGTGTCCAAAATTAAGGATCAATCAAAGAATGCTAATTTTCAAGTACGCGAATACTCAAAAGGAAATAATATAATTCGAATAACTTCTATCTCTGTAGCACAGCTAGTCCATATAACATCTCATTCATGTCACACGTGGTCACAAGTGTCACAGTCATTACGGTGAAGCAAAAAAAATAGGAAATTCCATACATCTCATTATGAGTCTCAAAAATTAACTATATGTGACTCCACTGCGACGTCACTGTGACTGCTGCTTTGTGACAAGTCACCATGTGACTTTACAATGTAGTTACATTGTGACTCTCATGTGACTGTCATCTGTAGACTCAATTTCAAAGTCATCGTGAACGCTGCATTGTGATATGTTTCCAAATAATGTCACATTAAAGTCACATGATGGCTTTCAGGTGACAGACAGTCTACTGTGAAGTCACCATTATGCTTATTTGTGAACAGTCACCATGTGACTATAATGTGATATTATTTGGTGACTTATCATAATGCAACGTTCATGATGACTTTGAAATTGAGTCTAAAAATGACAGTCACATGAGAGTCACAATGTAACTACATTGTAAAGTCACCTGGTGACTCGTCACAAAGCAGCAGTCTCAGTGGAGTCACATATAGGGATCCTTTGAGACTCATAATGAGACGAGTGGAATTTCCTATTTTTTGTTTCACCGTAGTGACTGTGACACTTGTGACCATGTGTGACATGAATGAGATGCTATATGGACTAGCTGTGCTGTAGGGATAGTAATTATTTGAATTATATTATTTCCTTTTGAGTATTCGCTAACTTAAAAATTAGCATTTTGTGACTGGTCTTTAATTTTGGACACCAGTGTAGTTTGAGTTACAAAATTTACAAAATTTCAATCATTAATACTAGAAAAATTATCAAGTGTATTAAATAGTTAATATGGTAGAGTTTCAATTTATGCATATGGTTAGATTAATACAGTTAAGTTTAAATTTATGAACTGAATAAGGAGTACACATAATGGCTCTAATTTTTGGAAATAAGCATCTGAATATTCACAAAAGTTAAAACCTTTAACCTGTAATTTACAATATACTTTAATAGACTGTGTTACTCGCGAATGTTTTATATATAAAAATATATAAATCTGCAGTTAACATCTCGAGCACAGTTGGAAACGTTTTATGACTACTTCGGTTTGTCTGTCTGTCGTTGGCCTCTTTAACTTTCTAAATATACTCAGATTCCCATGTAGCTGATATATGTTTTGAGTTTAACTATGAATTTTTGTTATTGAAAATAGAGTGCGTATAATTTACAGTTTGTTTGCTTAGACACTCAAAAGAATCCTGTGAGATTATTGGTTATGGGGGGAAATATTTAAAATGTATTTTACCGATGTTACACTATTTTATACAATAATGAATTTATATACATGATTCCGGTGTACAGTATACTCGCAGCACAATATTATATACATAACAATTATCGTTAATTTACAGGAATACAGAAAATTTTCGTTTACAGTATCCTAAATTTTTGCGACTACCTTGTGCGTATAAATTATATAGATTTTCTACAATGCTTTGCGGAATAATATATTTCATAAGCATTAGGATAAAGGACCTGGAATAGTTTAAGGGTGTTTTAATCCGGTTACGCATTTCCAGCTGTACTATATTTCGTCTAAAGGGATATCATTGTAGAATATCTAAAATAGAGTACTTCACAAATGGAGGACTAAATAAAGTACTGGATGCAATTCCGTCTATGAATAGTAATTTCTAAAACTGCGTTTTTAGTTGTACAATGCATTTTTTATTAACTTAAATTTTAGTTTAATATGAAGTAAGTTTAAAAATGTGTTGGCAATATACATAGCCGTAAGCAATTATTCGAGTACATTTACTTCCACTGCTGATGGTGAATACTGAGTCATGCTTTTCGTAACTAAGCTAAATTTTTGAAGATTATGAAATGTATTATAGAGCTATCTTAATTATGTGTAGGGATGCACAAAAAATTAAATGACCTAACTGGATATTGATTGTAATTGTGGAAATATCTTTTTCAAATGGCTTATTGGTTTTCTAACATGTTTAATTAGATATCACCATTTATCTGTTTGTAAAATTCCGTTGCAGTATTCTAGAAAGGTATGAAAGTGTTTCATAATCTATACTTGATGCATTATTTTTCATTCATGTTAAATAAAATATAAACTTCCATACAATAAAATTCCTGGTCTTTTCACCAAAATAGAGGAAAATATTTGGAAGATTATAATGGGCTAGTATTTACGTCTTTAAAGTAATAGACATGCCAAATTTTAAATTTCTTCCCTTTACAAATTAAATATAAATTGCAATTTAGAATATTTTCTGCTCATTTCACCCTTTTAATTTTCGAATTTTTTAGAAACGGCTCATAGCAAGTATTTACATCTTAAATGTTACCACAAGACCAAATTTCAAATTTGTGTCCCCAAAAATACCACAGAAATGGCACTTTTGGAATATTTTTAGCTCATGCAACCTTTTGGAATTTGTTATACTGACATAGAATTTAGCCTTTGTTAGAGCAGAGATGGTCAGTAGCATTTTGTCACCATTATTTTTAAAATTGGTTTGATATTTCCAGAGATCCCTCCCCACACACACACACAAAACCAAACAAATTTTATTTCTTTATAATATTAGTACATATATAGAGAGCTTCTTTGATTTTTATACTTTTAGACACACTTTGCACCAGATACGTAATTAAATTTTCGTTATATGTATTTTTAATAGTTCTAGATTATTAAAACAATAATTAATAACCACCAGATTTTCTATTTTTGCGAAGTTCTCAGTAACTTACAAATGTCTTTTTAGGTACGTTCGTAATTATACAAATACGTAGCACCTATAGTCGTTGTTCGGTCCGTCTGTCTGTCCGTCCACATGTAACAGAGCAAAAACTACCCAACCGAATGGTCTGAAATTTTAAATATATAATTCTTAAAAAATTTTGTCGAGTCATTTCAGATTTTATGAATATCGGATGTATAGTTCAATTACAGGGACAGTCAAAAGTTTTCCGTTACATTACGGTCAATGGGAAAAAAAATTTCGATTACATTTTAATGATGTTACAGCCTTTTGATCAGAAGGAAATTGATATGCACTTATGAAGTGCACTAAAATATACATTCAGTATAATATTCGGTAAAAATATATTTGTAAAACTAGTTATAGTACGTACGCGCCACATTTGCCCCGTTTGACGTGCAATTTCCAACTTGTTAAGTTATTTCCTAGTCTTTCTTTATCTAATGCTGTGATTGAAATACTTTGAGCGTATAATAAATATTCAAATGTAACCCGTATTCACGGAGATATTAATATATTTGATAAAATCATCTCTAACAATTTCAAACGATCTTGTGAAAAAATTCCCGTTAATTATGAAGCATTTTCCTTTTTAATATTTAAAGTTCATCAAATATTTCACATCTATTACTTAATAAAATTATTTATTGTAATCTAAATTTAATGTAAAATAAAGAGTTTCTTTTAAATATATGCATACAGTAACAATTCTTTAACGGACACTCATTATTATCGACACCTCTTTCAGCAAACATCTTTCGATCACTAACACATATGGTAATTGTTTTTGTTTTTACACCTGAAAAAGTGAACAAATACTTTGCTCCCGAGACCCCCATTATCAAGTGCAGGAGTTCTCAAACTATGGTACGCGTACCAGTACTGGAACGTGAAGCTCTGTTTACTGCTACGCGAAAGTCCGATACTGGTACGTGAAATGAAATAAAAAATACAACATGTGAAATGAAAAATAGCTAATTCCTCTCTCTCTGCCCCTCCTCTTTTTTAATTTGACAGTTCACCGGCTCATTTGTGTCTGCTCTCTGTTATTGTTGCTTTGACAGCGTTTTCATTTCTCTTATTTTAATCAAATTTCGATAAGTATATTTACATAAATGGAAATAATGATTCAGTAGATGTTGAGTTGACCTGTCATCCCCCGGAAAAAAAGGAAAAAGTTTCCTTCTATTACCATATCGTATATGTGTATATTGCTTATTTCAACGAGATTCGATCTCGCATTAATAAGCAGTTTATTTTCAGAAGGTGTGCAGGTTATTCACTTATTAATATTTCTTAAGTGTATTTTACTATTGATGTAAAAATAGTATTCATATAAGAAAAAAAATGACTCCGATGTGCCATTAAGTATTGTAGCTTTTTTCTACCAAAACACTATTTCGATAATGTACAGTCGTGGGAAAAAAAAGTAAACAACCCCTACTAACTCCTCAACAAATTATCGCAGGCGAAAGTTACTCATACTGAACGATTGGAAATAAAGCCTACTTTTAAATGACGTATTTGCTTAGGGGGTCATCTACATATTTAAACGAACCCAATCTTCATTTTTTTCAATGGCAATACCCAATTTTAACGAGATATTTCAAATCTTTGGTTCAATCTATGCCAAGACACAAAATTTCAAGTCATTTAAGTCATAAGTTTTTGAATTATAAACATTCAAAATTTAGTGCTTCTAATGTTAAATTACAATTTCATATTTTTATTTACAACTTCTGAAATTATGATCCTAATGTTTTAATTTTTTGTGTAACAATAATATTAATATACCCAAACATAAATACGTAGAATTTGCAATTTTTATAATTTTCTGATATGAATCATGAATTATGAAATTAATATTGAAAAAAATTATGATTAGCAACCTACAATTTTTTTGATGGATTCAGATTTATTAAGTCCTGCTTTATGGAAATCCAAAATTTCACATTTTTCTTCCAAGTAGTTTTCAAATTATGCTTAAAAAACGGCAAAATGATGGTTTAAGGGGCCGTCTATGATAGAAGTGACTAAATATTTTGAAATTTCTTATGCTATCCTGTAATTTAGCAGACTTAATTGTCTGCTTAAGGGGCCTTGATCAAGAAGGGAGCTCTCTCGGTTAACAATCGAGTACGGAACTTCAATTTGGAAACAGCCCGTAAAATACGCTCGTTTTAAAATAATTAATTTTTCTGAAACTTATGGTTTGAATTGCATGAAAATTTGTTTTTAGAATAATTGAAGGGTGTAGAGTTCATTTATGCTGTCAGAATTGCGTACTGCCATAGGAAAAAACAAAGCTATGGTTCTTTTTAATATGTAGATGGCCCCCTAAACAAATTTTATACACACCATGTAAAAGTAGACTTTATTTCCAATCTTTCGGTACCAGTAACTTTCTTCTACGATAGTTTGTTGAGGAGTTAGTAGGGGGTGTTTACTTTTTTTTCACGACTGTACACGTTATTAAAATGAGATAATGATACTACCTTTTATTTGAATGTTAATAAAAAGTAGTCAATCAAAGTACCAGTTTAATAATGTAATTCTGCAATTAAATATAGAAAAATCTGCTCAAACCGAAACGCAATAGGCTGGAAAATATTTAGTTTTAGACATATTCGGTTTACACAGGTTTTTCTTGTATTAGCTTTGAGTTTGTTACTTGGTGGTACGTGGAAATACGAACTTCTATTTAATGGTACGTCGGTTTAAAAGTTTGAGAACCCCTGATCTTGTACATTGTAAATAATTTCTCCTAACGTTATTCCATAAAATTGATATTACTAGTGTAATTTTAACTGACATAACTGATGTAACTGGTCTGATATATTTACATTATTATGGTGTAACATTACACCAGTTCTATCAGTTAAAATTACTCCAGTTCTATCAGTTAAAATTAAATCCGTTCTATCAGTTAAATACTCCATAAAATTGGTGCAGCATGCTGACACCAATTTTATGGAGAAACTTTATGAAAAAAAATTTTACAACATGCTTCTACTCTACTTCATTGAGTTTACGTATTATGTGTTGTAAAAGATTGAAAATTTTATCAGTAATAAAACAATTGTAAATTTCATGTAACAAAAATTTCATATAGTATTAAGAAAAATAACTGTTATTTTTGAACATTTCAATTTATGTCAGACGCAGAAAGAAAAAAATCAGACGTTTTCAAACAATCAGTTACATATTTATATAATCGAAAATCAACTATTTTTATCTTATTAC
Source organism: Maratus speciosus (assembly GCA_963932465.1). Taxonomy (NCBI): domain Eukaryota; kingdom Metazoa; phylum Arthropoda; class Arachnida; order Araneae; family Salticidae; genus Maratus; species Maratus speciosus. The sequence continues at coordinate 519,748,616 of OZ010795.1, read as the reverse complement.
GAAATAAGCACATGAAGAATTATTTTAATTTCCAATTCAAATACAAAATCCCTTAAACAAATTTATTTAATTTATATAATACAGAGTACATTTAAAATGCGATTTAGTCAAATGTACCATCATCTTGATTTCAAAGTCAAAGGTTAAAACAATTGAAACATTTAAGTGAATTTATTTATTTAAGTAAAATACATTTAAGTAAAAAGCATAAACATATTTAAATGATAGCTTTTGTCAACGAGTTCTTTTATGTCAAGTATGCCTAATGGGTCTACGTTATTGAAGGTTTCAAACTTTCTAATATTAACTATTTTATATAAATGTAACTTAAATTATCTTTAAAGATGAATGCTACTCTCAATTTTTTTAATTAAGAAGAAAACAGAAAAAATTGTCGTTTTTAAGCATACTTATATCATAAATTAAACAGTAAAATTTAAAGGAATGGGATTGCTGAATTTTATTTGAAGTTTAAAATAAACAATATTTATATGTTTGATTTATCTTTTTTATGCATACTTATATCATAAGTTAAACAGTAAAACTTAAAGGAATGTGATTGCAGAATTATATTTGAAGTTTAAAGTAAACAATATTTATAAGTTTGTTTTATTTTTTTTCTGAGGCATTCATATATTTTTTTGTTTCATATATATATATATATATATATATATATATATATATATATATATGCATGTCATAAATGATTTTTTGTCTTATTGAAAATGACTTATATAAAATATCGAGCAAGCACCATTTACCAATACATACATATATCTATATATGTATTGGTAAATGGTGCTTGCTCGATATTTTATATAAATCATTTTCAATAAGACAAAAAATCATTAATGACATGCATATAATTACAGATTAATATTATTACAAAATACTTATATTTACCTTTTATACTTTCTTATCTCTGATTTTCTTGGAAGTTATTAAGGAAGTGGGAAAAATATTAATGTATAAATAATTTAATTCAATTTCTTTATCAATTTCTGCATTTCTGAACATTATGTCGTAGACAATAACCGTTCAAGTGAGCCTAGATTGGGATAAACATTAATTTCCTATTTGAGCTCGCGTCATTTCACAGACTAAATCTAAAATATTTAAGTCAATTTACTTAACATACGCAAGACAAAGTTCTTTCATAATGCGATTAAAACTAAAGTATCTTAATTTCAAAATCAAATACTAAAACACATAAAATATTTTACTTTATTTATCTAAGAATGATCACTTATGAAATACGATTAACTAAGTTCATTAAGGATAAATAAGGACCTTTTAGTTTTTAAATCAAATATTAAGGAATTTAAATCAATTTATTTATTTAAATAAGAGGTCTTTAATTAAAAATAAATACTAACCTCTACCATTTTAAACTAATCATTTTATATTAAGTATTGAAAATACTTGTACGTGATTACATGTTTTATAATTTACTAGCAAACCCCGCGCCTTTGCTTGCGTAATATTTTAAATATGCCAAGTGATATTTATTGTATTTTATTTTATTTTATTTTATTTTATTGTTTTTATTTTATTGTATTTTATTTTATTGTTTTTATTTTATTGTATTTTATTTTAAATGCAATATTTTTATATACGTCTAATTTTCATTAAAAGGTACTAACTAATTTTTTATTTTATTAAGAGGTTTTTTTTATTAAAAGGTACTTATTATTTTTAGGAATAATTAAAAAATTACTATTTAAAACACCGTTTGACTAAACATCATTGATACACTGCATTAGGCAGAAATTAGACTTAAATTAACAAAACAAAATAAAACTAAATAAATGATAATTTAGAAAATATTTTGAAACTTTTATGCTCAATTAATACGCTCATTTCAGTATTCATTCGAAGTTCTAAATTTTTTAGAAACGATCTTCTTACACCTTAAAATTAACTATCATGTCAAATTCCAAGGCCTACCACCTCTCTCAACATAAAGAGCTATGTTCAAATAGGAACTGTCACCATTAATTTGCCAACATTAATTTTGAAATCGGTTTGTTATTTCCTAATACTCCACAGAAACGTAATTTAGAAAACTTTTGAAGGCCTTTTTTAGAACGTTTGTTGTTCCTGTGAACCCCAGGTGGTAGAAGCATCGGCATAAAATATAGCCTGTGTAGGATCAGAGACTGTTACCATTGATTCGAAACTATTACTTTTATAATCGGTTTATATTCCCTGATATTGCATAAAAATCGTAATTTAGGACTTTTTTAGAATGCTTTTCGCACATCTCCTTCGCTTCACCCCTTTTTAATTCGAATTTATTTTCGACAGTCCTTCGAGGGCATTTATATTTTATAAGTAACTACCATGCCGTATTTAAAGTTTCTAGCCATTTAAGTATCACAGAATTAGATTTTAGAAAGTTTTTTGCTCCTGAACTCTCTGGTGCTAGTGGCACAGACATAAAAGATAGCTTATGTTTGAGCAGATTCTATGATCAACAATTTGTTACCATTATTTTTTAAATCGGTTTGGAATTTGATAAGATTGCATAAAAATTGTAATTTAGAACGCTTTTCGTCCACTTCATCTTTTTAAATTTGGAATTTTCTTTAGACTGTTCTTAGAAAGCAGTTGCATCTTGTAAGTAAATAACATGCCATATTTCAAAGTGTTAGACCCCTCGTTTGTGCAAAAAATGCAAATTAGAACATATTTTGCTTTTGCAACACCCATATGGTAGTGACAGCAACATACAATATAGCCTAAGTTGGAGCAGTGGCTGTCACCATTGATTTGCAACCATTAATTTTGAAATAGCTTTGGTATATCCAGAGACTGAGTAGATATCGCAATTTAGAACGTTTTTCGTGCATTTTCACCCTTTTGAAATTTCCATTTTTTTCGAAACTGTTCTTAAAGATCACTTACAGTGGCGGTCAAAAGTTTCCGGCCAGCATAAATTTTTTGGTTAATTTGTAAGTATACCCATATGAAGAGGAATCTCAAAGTGATACTTACACACTTTATTGACATTACAGTTAAGAACTTATTTAGAAAATAAAAATTAAATATTAATAAATTTAATTGGGAAAATTAATTGCAAAAGAAAACGCATGTTCTCAAAAGTTTCCGGCCACCTTGGCAAGTTTGGAAAAAAAATGGTGTTATAAAAGAAAATAACAGTAATCAACAACATTTACAATTAGTATTTTGCATTCATACATTTAGCAATAAGTACTGCGGCGCAGCAACGCGGCATCGATTCAATGAACAGTTCTAGATCGTCAATGTTAAGTTTTGTCCACGGTTCATGCAATTTTTGTGAAAATGCTGCTAAATTGGAATATTTATAATTCCACACACATTTTTAAGTTAGTTTCAAAGATTTTCTATTATATTCAGGTCGGATGATTGGGCTGTCCATTTCAAAAGCGAAGTTTTTTGTGCGAAAGCCACTGCTTGACGAGCTTGGATGTATGCTTTTGTTCGCTATCATGATGAAACAAATAGTTGAGACCACAATTTTTCCTCCAATAATGCAGCAAATGATCTTGCAAGATATCCTTATGCTTTGCACTATTCATCCTGCCGCGGATTTCAAATAGCGGACAGGCGCATTTTCCAGAAAAGGCTACCCACAGCATAACGTGTCCTCCGCCGTGCTTTATTGTAGAAATAATATATCTCGCACCTTATCTTTTGTTTTTAGGTCGTCGGTTGTAATGTTTTTTATCACTCACAAAAATATTGAACGTCTATTCATCTGAAAATAGTACTTTTTTCCAGTTTTCACTTGTCCAGTCTTTGTATTCTTTGGCAAACGCCAGTCGGGCCACTGAATTTTCTTACTTATGGAAGGTTTTTTAACACCGACTGCTCCATAAAGTTCTGCGTCACATAAACGTCTTGACACTGTAGATAGACTTGTTTTAGCAATAACCATAACACCATAAATCGCTTCTAACACCATAAATGGAGTGGAATTACAGCGGCATTTTTACGCGGGTCACCAACTGCTTTTCTTCTGATAATTCTGTCCACAATAAAAGTCTTTTTCCGGGGTCTCCCGGACCGTGGCAAGTTCCGAAGGCCATGACCATCTTTATATATTTTTTTAAATATCATTTACAGCAAATTTTCCGATCGACAACTTTGCCGCAATCTCACGAGCGGATTGTCCCTTTAGCGACAAACAAATCGCTCATTTAGGAACAATAATTTGTTAAACTTTTCATTTTTGAATTTCAAATATATTATTTACCTTGATTAATTAACAAACATGGCCAAAAAAACACTTTAACGATAGCAAAAACTAATGAATGACAAATGGACGGAAACTTTTGCACGCGCGAATTTTGAATTCCTCCCCTTTGCATCAAGTATCTTAATTAACCAATCAAAATAATCACGTGGTCAGAGGTAATTTGCTTATTCCTAACTTTTGGAGCAATTGAACTTCTTCTTCGCTAAAACGTTCTGTCAAACAAATCAAAAAAACTAACTGGTCGGAAACTTTTGACCGCCACTGTATATCTAATAAATATGTATCTTGCCAAATTTCAAGTTGCTAGCCCCTACCGATCACAAAAATCGAAATATAGAATATTTTTTGCTCCTGCAACCCCTAGGTGGCAATGATACCGACATGAAATAGCATCTATGTTAGAGCAGAGGCTGTCAGCATCAATTTCCTACCATAACTTTTGAAATCAGTTTGATTCTTCCTGAGATATTGCTGGTAAATCAGCATTTAGAACGTTTTTAGAACGCTTTTCGCACATTTTCACACCTTTTAGATTTCGAATTTTTAAAGGAATGTTCTTAGAGATCGCAGTTATATCTAATAAATATATACCATGCAAAATTTCATCAGTCTAGGTCCTTCCATAACTCAAAAATTGCATTTTTAGAACGTTTTTGCTGTTGCATCTCCACAGGGGTAGTGGAAACAGATATAAATTACAGCCTATCTTGGAGCAAGAGCTGTCACCATCCTATTTACACCATCATATTTGAAATCGGTTTAGTACTGCCTGAGATTGCATAGAAATCGCAATATAGGACGTTTTTGACAACGCTTTTTGCGCATTTTGACCTCCTTTTAAATGTCGATTTTTTTAGAATATATCCTTAGAGACCATTGATATCTTATGACAAACTACCATTCAAAATTTTTTTATTCTAGGCCCTTCATAATGCAAACACCGCAATTTAGAATGTTTTTTTTTTTGCCTGAATCCCCTTTGGGGTAGTGGCACCGACATAAAACATAGCCTATGTTGGAGCAAGGGTTGTTACGATCATTTTGTCGCCATTATTTTTTTAATCGGTTTGGTATTTCCTGAGATTGTGTAGAAACTACTATTCAGAACGTTTTTTAGAACGCTTTTCACGCATTTTCACTCCTTTTAAATTTCGAATTGTTTAAGAACTGTTCTTAGAAATCCTTTATATCTAATAAGTAGCTAATAATTCAAATTTCACATTTCTAGGCCCTTCAGTAACGCAAAAACTGCATTTTTAGAACGTTTTTTGCTCCTGCACCCCTTTTGGGGTAGTGGCACCGACATAAAAGATAGCCTATGTTGGAACAAGGGTTGTCACGATCATTTTGACGCCTTTATTTTTTATATCGGTTTGGTATTTCCTGAGATTATGTAGAAACCACCATTTTGAACGTTTTTTAGAACGCTTTTCGCGCATTTTCACCCCTTTTAAATTTCGAATTGTTTAAGAAATGTTCTTAGAAATACTTTATATCTAATAAGTAGCTAATATTTCAAATTTCATATTTCTAGGCTCTTCAGTAATGCAAAAACCACATTTATAGAATGTTTTTTCTCCTGCACCCCCTTTGCGGTAGTGGTATCGACATAAAACATAGCCTTTGTTGGAGCAAGGGTTATCACGATCATTTTGACGCCATTATTTTTTAAATCGGTGTATCATTTCTCGAGATTGTGTAGAAACCACCATTTAGAACGATTTTTAGAACGCTTTTAGCGCATTTTCACCCCTTTTTAATTTCGAATTGTTTAAGAAATGTTCTTAGAAATCCTTTATATCTAATAAGTAGCTAATATTTCAAATTTCATAATTCTAGGCCATTTAGTAATGCCAAAACCGCATTTTTAGAATGTTTTTTTGCCTGCACCCCCTTTGGGGTAGTGGCACCAACATAAAACATAGCCTATGTTGGAGCAAGGGTTGTCACGATCATTTTGACGCCATTATTTTTTTTAATCGGTTTGGTATTTCCTGAGATTGTGTTGAAACTACCATTTAGAACGTTTTGTAGAACGCTTTTTGTGCATTTTCACCCCTTTTAAACTTCGAATTGTTTAAGAACTGTTCTTAGACACCATTTATATCTAATAAGTAACTAATATTCCAAATTTCATATTTCTAGGCCCTTCTGTAACGCAAAAAACCGCATTTTTAGAATGTTTTTGCTCTCTGCACACCCTTTGGGGTAGTGGCACGGACATAAAATTTCGCCTATCTTGGAGAAAGCGTTGACACCATTATTTTTTAAATCGGTTTTGTATTTCCTGTAGAAATTAGAATGTTTTTAAAATGCTTTTTGTGCATTTTCAACCCTTTTAAATTTCGATTGTTTAAGAACTATTCTTAGACATCATTTATATCTTATAAGTAACTAATATTCCAAATTTCATATTTTTACGCCCTTCAGTAACGCAAAAATCGCATTTTTATAACGTTTTTTGCTCCTGCAAACCCCTTGGGTTAGTGGCACCGACATAAAGCATAGCCTGTGTTCTAAGTTGGACTAACACCCTCATTTTGATACTATTTCTTTTGAAATCGGTTCGGGTGCTCCAGGGATTACCTCTAACATACAAACATTTTTTACTTCTTTGTAATATTAGTATAGATTACAGACATTGTTTTATAAATACTGAGCTACGCAGTCTCCTAGAAAATTTCAGAAAGTATGGCAAAGGTATTTGGGTTTAAAAATTTCCACAACCACCTTATTTAACCGCATAATATGTAATGTTTCTGCGATTAAATAAAGCGAAAAATTCTGTCTAAAAATTACGGTAAAATTGTATGTTCTTCACAGTGTATATTTTAAATGCTCTCTGAACATGCATAGGAAACTCTTGCAGGTTTGAATTATGAAAGTATTTAAAGGATATATATATTTATACTATAAGGCTCAGTCCCTTGCGAGCTACACCTTCCACCCCTGTCCTGACTTCACAGACTCTAACAAGATAGTAATGTGCCCTGTTAAATAAATGTTACCATGTTACGGACGATTGAATGATATTATTTATAGAACGGCGGCTATCTTCTGTAATCCGGTTGCCATGCTTTTCCGTCTGAAATGGGTATTTTTCGGTTAACAGGGCCTCATCCATCGCTATCGTAACAACTGACGGTTGTTTTCGGAATTGATAAGTAAGATAGGCCCGGGGGGTGCCCTTCGTGGGGGTCTTTCTAAGGGAACTTAACAAGTATTTGCGCATGGAAATCCATAGTTCTAAGAAAAACACGAAAACTGCGAAAGATTAGGCCGACGGGCGCGATTGAGTTCGAACCCAGCACCTCCCGTCTATCAGCTTCGAGAGCACAACCTCTCGGCCACTGGTGGGACGTAAAGCGTTCAGAAAAAAAAGAAAAAGTCGAGTTTAAATGTAGCGGTACAAGTCTGCGTTTTTATAAAATGTCCCAATTAAGTGTTCTTTTCCACAGTTACCTTGCATATGATTTTATCGATCATCGTATGGACAACAAACATCAATTAACACGCCTGTCAAAACTCGTTAATGCCCTATGGAAAATTGGTGTAATACGGTACCGGATTCAGTGCGAAAGATCCCAGAATGCGGCCATTTAAATATTAAAACGAGCATTACAATTTAAATAGAATATTTCAAAAAACTTATAGAGAAAAGATAAGACACTAGGCGTAGAAACATTTGAAATGTGAGTTAAGGAAAGAAAAGGAAAGTATTTTAAGGTGGGCATAAGTAAATAAAATGCGAAAAAATATAGATTCTGTTATGTTGTTATAGTGTCAATAATTATATTTATTTATTAAAAGGCATCTTATTAGTTAAGTTAACGCCGTTGATCCGTAAGAGAAGCTAGTAAGTAGATAGAATTTCATGTACGTAACTTCGGTCCCTTTCCTGCAAGAAAACACTGAGGATAAAAACAGATTGGAGAAACATGGAATCCATGGGAATTCTTTTATTCGACGCCAACAAGACATGGTGAGGTGATACACCTAAAACGAACAAGATTATGCTACCTTAAACTTCTAAGGCTGGATGCTAAGCTCTTGAGAGAAATTTATTCCGTCGAACTACAAAAATACGTTAAATCAAAAATCCGTTAATCTTGATACATATAAAAATTCAAAAATCTAATAGACCGGGCGGCGGCGACACAAAGGACTACGTCATCGAGTTACGAGATGAAATCATGATGTAGGACAAGATTATTAGGCGTGGAGAAAGATTGACTGGTCTGGCTCGTCATTTCTTGGCATGATATGTACAACATCGGGCGCCAATTCGTCACATTGGCATCAGTATCACCTGATCGAGTGACGGGATCAAATTGGTGCCAAATTAAAGGTAAAATAAACTATTTAAAAAATATTTTGGTCTGCCTGCGCATATCCTGGTAGAAACCACCGGCAGACTAAAATTTATAACAAAGAAGACATCGTAATGTACAATTCAAACCCAATAAACATAATAGTTTACATTACATTGCCATATATATTACTTTGCTATCGACTTTCAAGATGAATTAAGGGTTTACGAAAGCATATTAACAGTGCGGAAATAATGACTGATCCGGCATAACTTGGTAGAATGCGAGAAGAACGGAGGCCAATTCCCCATTTTGACGCTATTATCACGTCATCGAGTCACGGCTTGAAATTTTGGCACATTAAAGGCACATATCAGTACATTAAGAATATTTCAGCCTGCCTCGTCATATTTTGCTACGATAACAGTAGAGCAGGCGCCAATTCTTGATTTTGGCGGTATCATCTAGTCATCGAGTTACGGCCTCAAATTTTATTGCATTAAAGATACAGACTAATACAATAAGAATACTTCAGCCTGCCACGTGAAATCTTGGTACGAGACTAGCAGAGTAGGAAGCCACTTTTTTTATTTTGGCAGTATTATCACATCATAGAGTTACATCCTAATATTTTGGAACATTAAAGATACAGATAAGTACAATGTGTTTAAATTTCAGGCCCGTAACTCGATAACGCAATAACCCAAAATTAAGAATTTGCGCCTTGCCCATCTCGTCGTACCAAGAAAAGACAAGGCAGACTGAAATATTCTTAAAGCACTGATATGTATCTTTTATGTGCCAAGATTTCAAGCCGTTACTCGATGACGAGATAGAACCGCTAACATTAACAATTGGCTCTCTACTCTGATCATATCGTACCAAGATATGACGCGGCAGACTGAAATATTCTTAATGTACTCATATGTACCAAAATTTCAAACCGTAACTCGATGACGTGATAGTACTGTCAAAATGGAGAATTGTCGTCCCGTTCTTCTCACTTTGAACCAAGTTATGCCGAATTAGTCATTCTTCCGCGTACTGTTAAGAATTTTCCCTAAACTCCTAATTCCCCTTGAAAGTCGAGGGCGAAGTAATATATTTGGCAATGTAATGTAAAATTGGTTTGAATTGTACATTATGACGTCTTTTTTATTATAAATTTTAGTCTGCCGGGAGTTTCTACCAGAATATGCGTAGGCAGACCAAAATATTCTTAATATAATTTATTTTATTTTTAATTTGGCACCAATTTAATCTCGTAACTCGATGACGTAATAGTAACGCCAAAATGCCGAGTTGGCATCCGCAGCTGCTTATTTAGTACCAAGAAATATTCAGTCAGGCCAGTCATTCCTTCATCTGCACCTAATCATCATGTCCTACATCATTATTCCATCTCGTAACTTGCAGACGTAGTCATTTGTGTCGCCATTGTCCACTCTATAAAGACGAATATCTCACAATAGATCACGGATTAAAAATGTTTCATAATGATTAAATGAAATGAGCATTAAACCTTTCAAGTATTTATTTAAACCTGCACCATATTATAATTTTAACTGCCATCCGTCAACGTATAATTATTCTGTTTATATCTACCGATAGATGTTTAATTTCTATCTTAAAATTTATACAAAAGTTAACGAAAAGCAAGACACAGTTAAATTACGAAGGAAAGTACTTTTGCTAACAAAAAGATTTATCTTAGTCAGGAAATAAATATTATTATGATTATATTTGCATTATCAATAACCATTTTTTGTAGCAAGATATATTTTTATTTAAAAAGAGAGCTTTTTAGATGAGATAAAAATCAAGTTATAATAGACAGTTAATGAATAGATTTTAAGATTTATGAGAGCACACTTAAACTAACGGAATGTAATTTAGGAAGAAACTTGATTTTGAGTATATTTAATCATCAATGAATGATTTTACATCATAGTTATATATATATATGTGTGTGTGTGTGTGTGTTATACTTGTCGATATTAATGTAAATGGTGATGATGAACACATGCAATATCATTTCCAACCAGTAATTATTCCGTAGAATATTCCTTTTGCAAGCGTAAGTGGCTAACGATGGAAGACAGGAATGAAGTCATTGGGAAGAATTTCCCGTTCAATCAAAAAGAGGCGGCATAATCATAAACGAATTTATTGAAATTTACTTATCAGCACAGTTCCACTAGTCATCCAGTTGAAACTAGTATCTGTGCAGCACCACGTCATAGCAAACAACGAAGATGTTAAAACGTATTAGAACTTCACCATATTTAAAATAACTCCACCAAGTGACAGGTGTTTGTCAGCAGACTAAAAAACGTGCAATTAATTTCTCCAGGTCTATAAACATCAGCAAACCCGGAAAGTAACACTGACTTGCTCTACGCCGGAGCCAACGAAACTCAAGTTAGTGGGGAAACTAGGGTAAGGCGTGCTTAGCGATTGGTTAAAAAGGATGCGTAGGGTGGGCGAAATTTGACGTTTTGACAGAACTCTTTATTTATAGCGAAAAATGTAAAAGGGGAAAGTATTAGACCCGCAAGGAATGTTGGGATATCGAATAATAATTTTAATAAAAATAAAAATGGTATTAATAAACATTCGAAAGAAATTAAAATTTAATGTCTTGAAATATGAAGGAATAAATAGATTAGGGTTTTTTTTTTATATAAAAAATGTAGCTTTTAAGAGACTAAGGTTTTTAGAATAAGAATACAAGAACGTTGAATTAAGGGCTTGGGATTAAAATATAATTAATATTTAAGATATTATTAAAATACAGGGAAAAAGGAAGATATTGTAAGAATTTGGAATAATATAATTAAGGTAAAATGGTGAAACATTTTTATTATTACATATATATCATACCATATGCATATAATATGCTTGAACAATGTTTTTCGTTTCATAATTTAGTTTCTAAAATACGTAATATCGTTTTGTTGTGTTACTTTAAATCGTCTCATCTCCCTCATGATAATTGTTTTTCATCTCTCATATATTTATTTGGCAGTTTCTATTTTTTACGAGATATTCATCGTAATGCTTTTTCATACATGTGCAAGAACTGAAAACGGAAAAAAACGAGAGATGAGATAAACCTATATTTAGAATTTATAAGAGAACTGATCATATACTCTGTGCAAAATACTTTTAATTACGATTTTTTTTTCAACGAGAGACAAGAGATTTATATTAGTAAATTTTTTTTAGTTTTACGTTGTAGCATTATTTAATAACCCACAAAATCATATTAAAGCAGGACATACTTCCATAACAGAATATACAAAAACCATACATTCTAAAATCTCACTTTTAGAGCTAATCTAGTAACCCGAAGACACAGCGAAAATGTATCTTAAAACAATGCCAATTTTCTTTTCAAATTTCTCGTTCGTATATCAATGATTTCAATGATTCTTTGCAAGATATTCTAATTTGTTATCTAACCTCATATTCTTAAACTTTGTTGCTTTTTAGTGTAGGCGTTTTTCTGGGGATATTTTCACTTTCGGAACAAACAAAAAATTTGAAAATGACACGGCATTCTTAACCCATTACCTGCTGGTGTTGCGTTCATGCAACGGTTAAAATAAATGCACATGTTTAAGTTATTTACATAACCACCACTATTTTTCAATTAAAAAATTGGCTTTAAGATCATTTAAAGCGAAAGTTATTTTTTAGATTTTCTGGTGGCAAACGACGTTCGGCGAAAATGTTGAAAATTTCAACCATATAGTTTTGGCGGTTAATGGGTTAATATTAACTTGAATGTGAATCTGCCGTAATAGCATAGGCTGAAATTTTGCTGTAAAATTATACTTTTTGAAATATATTTATCTGAATTCACTTCTCATCATTAGAAAGTTAAAGCCTTGTAACGATTTTATACGTTTAAAAAAAAAAAAAAAAACTATTTAGAAATATTAAGCATTTTAAGAAATGAAATAAAATGTCCTTGAAGAAAAAGCAAAAATTTTATTTTTGTTATTAAAAAATGTTGAACGTTGATTGAAGACGTCAATTTTCCGATTATGAAAAACACATTTTCTAATACGCATTAAATAAATATTAATTCTGCCATAAAACAATCAAACTGTCCAATAATTGTCTATTTCTTCAATCAACTCTTTAAACACTACAAAATATAACATTAGGATTATGTATCTAATCATGATATTACAAATATCATATATATAGTCATATATATGTACAGTCCTCAGCAAAAATTCAGACACACTGTAAAAACAAATCTGTCGTTTTACAGATGTAAAGTTTCATGTTTACTAAACTTTCATCTGTAACTGCACAAAAAAAGCTGTAAATCTACAAAACTAATTTTTGTCTGTTGGTACCTGCATGTTGGATCTGCTAAAATTTCAGTAATCTTACTAAAATTTTAGCTGTAAACCTGGTTGGAGTTACATGAAAAGTTCTAGGCATCCCAGTTTCCTAAAAAAGTCTTAGTAACCTTAAAATTTTTTGATTTTAGGTGGAAAGGTGTATCTTTTACACGAAGTTTTGTTGTTATCGTTACATAAAAGTTCTAGGAATCCCAGTTTCCTAGAAACACTTTAGTAACTTTACAGATTTATTTTTACAGTGCACTGATGATAATTAATTTTAAATAAAAAAATACGAACTTTTGAATTATAGAAATAGCTTTACTTATTTTAAAATATATTTTAAAACGTTTTAGGATTGAGATAATGGTTTTAATGAAGGGTAATATTTAATTTAACTGAAAAAAGTTAAATTTGCATATTACAAAAGTTTAGACATTTTCTTGATTTTTGACAACTGTTCATGGAAAAATGCAAATTTAAAACTTATGACGTCAGTTGCAGAAAGCATTTAAGTGCACCTCACTATAGTGAAGATGCCGCGAGCTAGAGAGATTCAGTCAGATGAAGTAATTGAAATATGAAAGCTGAAATCGAAAGGGAAGATTGCCGCAGAAATTTCAGCTACATCCAATCGTTCAAAGAAGTCTGTTCATCGCGTATTGTCAAAGGGCACTCCTTCAAAGCAAAACATAGATCAGGAAGGCCTCGTGTGACCCGAAAAGGAGATGATAGAAGCATCATAATCTGTCATCTACACAAATGATGAGTGCTAGTCACATTAAAAGTGAGTCAGGACTTTCTGTGTCGATGGATACGATTCGTAGATGAATTAAGGAAAGATGTTACATTAGAATACGTGAAAATGAAAAAAGCAGCCAGCTTTGAAATCTCACTACATAGTGACGAAAATTCAATGGGTTCGCAAATATAAGTCATATGGACCCCAGTGGCATACGGCGATATTCAGTGACGGAAAAAAGTGAAATTAGGAAAGCCCAGATGTGCCGGCATACGATTGACATAACTTGCGTAAAGAGCCTTGGACTTTCTTTAGTCGTCATCAAGAAGGTGTCTCTTTAATGATTTGTGTCACATTTTGCTTTAATCCTCAAGTATCTCCGGTGTTCCTCAATGGACTCTAAACAGCGCCTGATTTAATACATGCATTGGTGAACGATTTACAGCCATTTGGTGAACTTTTAGCTGGTCTGAAGTATGTATTTCAGCAAGATAAAGCGTCCAACCAGGTTGCTCACAAAACTAAAACTTGGTTTAACTCTCTTAATATTACTATTCTCTACTGCCGGCATGTAGCCCTGATCTGAACCCAATCAAAAACCTTTGTGACATCATGTTTTGTAAGGTTTACGCAAATTTCCGATAATATTCTTCTGTTAATAAATTTCGAGCATCTGTTGAACGTGTTTTGTATGAATTAGACCCCATGTGATGCAAGATTTAGTTTCTTACATGGAAAGTCACGTTTTTGCACTAATTGCAGACAATGTGGTTGCAGTTCGATTTTAATTTATGGTTATATTTCTGTAATTATACAGAATGTCTATACTTTTTCCACAATGTTATTTTTTTTTTGTCATTATATATTATATAAAGTGTATAATTTAAAATTTATTGTTTGTGAATAAAGGATAAGACACAAGTAATATATGACAGTTGGGTAAAAACAATTCGTTGCATACTTCTCAGCACAGAAACGTAATCGATCATTATCTAAACTTTTGCTACGCAATGTATATATATATACGGATATTTCAAAGTACGAAAAATAAAATATGCTGAAGATGTACATTTATTCCTTTTTATTCTAATATTTTAAATACTTAAATATCTGTTTTGTCTTTGATTATCTATAAAAGAATATACATGTTTTAAAGAAACATTGTAATTATTAAAGTCGTTATTCTAAGTAAAATAACAAAAACATTGTGCTGATTTTACATAAATTCTTTTATCTTACCCTACAGACTTTTTGAATTTCTATCAAGAAAAGGTAAAATTCTATTTGAAAGTGCACAGAGTGTTTTAAGTGAATATCATTTAATTTTTTTATTATTTGCATTTATTAACCCCAACTCTGTTTTAAAAAAACTAAAAAAAAAAGAAAAAACTAAAAATTAAATGACTCACCAAACACAGATATTGATATTAAAACATTCCGTATGTTTATAAGTATAAAATATAAAAGAGGCTGAAAAAGTGCGTCTATTAATTTGATACGAATAATTTCAATATTTACATATCTGTACCTTTTCTGGTTAGCTAAAAAAGAACAAAAAGCTTTTAGAGAAACGCTTTACTTTCTAATCCACCATTCTAAGTAAATGTGACGAAAATCTACTTCATTGATTTTACATTAAGGCTCTTTGATCTTTCCTTGTAGTTTTACAGTCGTTTGAATTTCTATGAAGAATGTGTAAATTACTATTGAGAAACACATAGGATTTTTAAAATGTATATCCTAAATTAAGTTTCATTATATTTGCGCATATTTATTATTTTGTACTTTATTGAAAATCTGTACAATTTTATATTCCTTCTTAAATTCAGATAAAAGTATCCTGTCCTATTATATACTTTAAACGAGGCGCCTGATTAATGTCCCCATGATTTGTGCCCCCATACGTCATTTTGACGTCACAAGAAATGGGGATATAAATACAGTGCTGGATCATTTCACATTTCACGAAATCCTGATTAATGTCCCCATGATATATGCCCCCATATCTGAAAGGGACACAAATCCAATGCTAGAGAAATTTCCTTTCGTTGAGAGCCTGATTAACGTCCCCATGATTTAAGTCCCCATACGTCATTATTTTGACGTCACAAAAAATGGGGGCACAAATCCAGTGCTCGAGCATTTCACTTTTGACGAAATCCTGATTAACATCCCCATGATATATGCCCCCATATCAGAAGGGGACACAAATCCAGTAATGGAGAGTTTTCCTTTCATTGAGAGCCTGATTAATGTCCCCATGATTTATGCCCCCATACGTCATTTTGACGTCACAAAAAATGGGGGCACTAATCCAGTGCTGGAGTATTTTACTTTCGACGAAATCCTGATTAACATCCCCATGATATGTATCCCCATACGTCATTTTGATGACGTCAGAGTAGATGGGGACTTAAATCAGGGGGCATAAATCCAGTGCTAGAGCATTTTATTTTCTAAAGAATTCCTGATTTACGACCCCATGATATATGTCCCCATACGTCCTTTTTACGTCAGAACAAAGGGGATTCAGAGCTCGTGCAGGATTGGCCACTAGAGTTCTGCACGGGAAGGAATTTCCAGCCTGATCTCGGCCCAGTGTAAAAATTAAAAGTTCGGCTCGGGACAGGCGCGACTCGTGACAAAATTAATTAAATCAAGTCCGATCCGGCCCATCCAATTTCTACAGAAAATCCAATTTTACAAAACACACAATTAACTATTCTTTTAACCCCTTAACAATCGCATTAAATTACGGTTTAAAAATTGAAATTGCTTAATGGCACCACTTTTTTGAAAAAGAAATGTTCATGTTATTTAATGACAGGTAAAATGATACCATAATAAAGCCAGTTACACTATTTTACAAAACTGTTGGGAATCAATCAATATGAATAAAAAACACAGCCCATGAATATCACGGCAGCGGGGATTAAAGGGTTAAAGAAGACTAGATATATATTTTGGGTGGAATTTTACGTGTACTAGAGGGCTCAGCCCCTGCGAACTGTGCTCGCCAACCCCCGTTCAGACTTTGAAACTTTTAAAAACATGGTAATGTGCTTTATTTTACAAATATTAGCAGGTTACGGAAAATTGAATGATACTATTACGAATGGTGATTATCTTCTGCAATCGGGTTGCCACGCTTTTCCGTTTGAATAGTGTATTTTTCTTTTACCATGGCCTCATCCATCGCTATCACGACAGCTGGCGGCTATTTTTGGGATTGATAATTAAGATCAATTACACATTTTAAAATCAGCTTGCACAAAAAAGTAAGGTTGAAAATTCTGATGTCTCTAGCACTTTTATAATGATGCTATAGAGTATAGACAATGTTCATCCTTTGATATCGAGATTAAAAAAGTCCTTCCGGCCAGTGCCGGGAGGAAGAGGTAGCTTTCATAATCCATATTTAAAAAAAGCCAACTTATATCATGCAAACACACGACGCTCAATTTAGTGGAAACAGGATAACGCTCAATATAGGAGATTCAATACTAATTTTTATCAATATAATGAATGAGAATTTCGCGAAATTAGTCACCTTTATCCAAGCTGCTTTTCTTTAAAGTAACTTATATTTGGCTGCCAAATTCGGCAATTTCTTAAAGTGCCTGTCATTTTAAGACAACATGGTGGATGAGGCTAAGCAGTGAACTTGGTCGAGACCTTAGTAATTGCTGTGCACATGCTCACTCACATCGGAATCGGTTAATATATAAGAGTGCTGTCGCATGCAAAAAATCAGATTTTTCAAAATGTCACCGACAATAGAAATTGAAACTGCTATATCTGAGCCATTTTTTAAGGTAAAGACAAACAAAAAATGCTCCTGAATCCTTATATCAAGATCAAATACTTAAGAAAGAAACCTTTTTCAATTTCTAATTTTTTTGCACCTCACTTTAAATATATATATATTTTTTAATTTAATGGCCGCCATTTTGAAACAAGATGGCTGATGAATCTGGCCGGTGAACTTGGTCGAGGTGTTGATGTATACTATCCACATGTCTTCTTACATCGAAATAGGCGAATACGTGTGTTATAGCGTGACAAATACAAGATCGTTTCAAAATGTTAGCCATGCTAGAAATTCAAAGTGATATAAATCAACCATTTTTTAAGATATCAACAAAAGAACAAATTTTCAGAAACAAAAACTGCTCCGGAATCCTTGTATCAAGGCCAAACACAAAAAAAAAAAATCTTTTTCATTTTCCAATTTTTTAATACCTTATTTTGAATTTTAAATTTAATTTTTTTTAAATGGCAACCCTTTTGAAACAAGATGGCGAATGAAGCTGGCCAACGAACTCGGTCGAGACATTGGTATGTACTATGTACAGACCAAGTTACATCCAAATAGGTTCATAAATACGCCTGTTATCGCGTGACAAAAATCAGGTCGTTTTAAAATGTCAGCCACAAGAGAAATTCAAAATGCTATTACTCAGCCATTTTTTTTAGATATAGGCGAAAGAAAAACTGTTCCGGAATCTTTGTATTAAGGTCAAACACATACAAAAAAAATCTTTTTCATTTTCCAATTTTTTGGTATCTAATTTAAATTTTTTTATTTTTTTATTTTTTTAAATGGCCGCCATTTTGAAACAAGATGGCGGATGAAGCTGGCCAACGAACTCGGTCGAGATATTTGTATGTACTATGTACACACCAAGGTACATCCAAGTCGGTTCATAAATACGCCTGTTATTACGTGAGAAAAATCAGGACGTTTCAAAATGTCAGCCACGCTAGAAATTCAAAATGCTATAACTCAGCCATTTCTTAAGATATAGGCGAAACAAAAACTGCTTCCGAATCTTTTTATCAAGGTCAAACACATAAGAAGAAAATATTTTTTCAATTTTCAATTTTTGGTACCACATTTCAAATTTAAATTTTTCTTAAAAATTTAAATGGCCGCCATTTTTAAACAAGATGGCGGGTGAAGCTGGCCAACGAACCCGGTCGAGACATTGGTATATACTATGTATAAACGAAGTTACATCCAAATCGGTTCATAAATACTCCTTTTATCGCGTGACAAAATTCAGGACGTTTCAAAATGTCAGCCACGCTAGAAATTCAAAATGCTATAACTCAGCCATTTCTTAAGATATAGGCGAAACAAAAACTGCTTCCGAATCTTTTTATCAAGGTCAAACACATAAGAAGAAAATATTTTTTCAATTTTCAATTTTTGGTACCACATTTCAAATTTAAATTTTTCTTAAAAATTTAAATGGCCGCCATTTTTAAACAAGATGGCGGGTGAAGCTGGCCAACGAACCCGGTCGAGACATTGGTATATACTATGTATAAACGAAGTTACATCCAAATCGGTTCATAAATACTCCTTTTATCGCGTGACAAAATTCAGGACGTTTCAAAATGTCAGCCACGCTAGAAATTCAAAATGCTATTACTCAGCCATTTTTTAAGATATAGACGAAACAAAAACTGCGCCGAAATCTTTGTATAAAGGTCAAATGCATAAGAAAAAAATATTTTTCCATTTTCAATTTTTTGGTACCACATTTCAAATTTTAAATTTTTTTAAAAAGTTTAAATGGCCGCCATCTTGAAACAAAATGGCGGATGAAGCTGGCCAACGAACTCCGTCGAGAGATTGGTATGTACTATGTACACACCGAATTACATCCAAATCGGTTCATAAATACGCCTTTTATCGCGTGACAAAATTCAGGACGTTTCAAAATGTCAGCCACGCTAGAAATTCAAAATGCTATAACTCAGCCATTTTTTAAGATATAGACGAAACAAAAACTGCTCCGGAATCTTTGTATAAAGGTCAAATACATAAGAAAAAAATATTTTTCCATTTTTAATTTTTTGGTACCACATTTCAAGTTTTAAATTCTTTTTAAAATTTTAAATGGCCGCCATTTTGAAACAAAACGGCGGATGAAGCTGGCCAACGAACTCGGTCGGGACATTGGTATGTACTATGTACACACCGAATTACATCCAAATCGGTTCATAATTACGGGAGTTACAGTGTGACATAGGTCAGATATATATATATATATATATCAATTTTGAACGGAGGGTGGTTTCGGGGTCTGGGGGTCATGATCGATGAAAATATACCAAAATTTTTTGAAATCGCTTTCCTCCGAACGGCTGCAATAGGTAGCTTTTTTGTAAAGAAAGCTATCTAAAACACCGCGTCTTCTTAAGAATAGCATTCAGAACTACGGTATTGAAAACATTTTTTTTTTTTTTTTTTTTTATAAATTTTACGCTTATATTTTATTTTTTGATTTAGTTTCCGATATTTTCAGGAACAAGTATAGATTATCCATAAAATCTTTTTTATATTTTATTGAACCATCATACATATTTTCATGTTATTTTTAAAAATTTAATTGTTTATTTGGTACTTTTTCACTATAGGGGCCTTGGCGAAATAGAGAAATGGTGGCAAACTGGCCACCCTGGTGTATCCGCGTCAACGTGCCATTTGCGCCCATAGATTACTATACAATATATTATTGTTACAGTGACCTGTACCTACCCTTAAAGTTTGTACCACGAATTCATGATCACCCTATATATATATAAGTAAATTCATATATAAACAAGTATAAAAGTTCATTAGTTTTTTTTTTAATAGCTGTTTATATCATTTGGCAACAAATCTCATTTTCTGAGCCCGAATTACGCCAAGCTTTTTAAAAAAGGCCAAGGCCCCCCATAATGGAAAAGTACTGTTTATTTTTATTAATAAGTATATACGAGTTTACAATATACATACATTTAACGTCTGAATTTGAAACTTTTAAAAGACTAAATAAAATAAAATAAATAAGACAGACTTGATTGCAGTTAAAAAGTAAAATTTATAAAAAGTTAAAAATACTGAAAACGTATGAAGTACAATTAGTAAACGTTTCGCCAAGCAACTCGCAATGCCTCAAAGGCATATATACGACTTTTCTGATATGTATTTATCGAATAAGAATTCGTACAAAATAAATCGGGCATATATCGGGCAAAATATTTTGGGCATAAATTTAAATGTTTCTAGGCTGCATCAAGGAATAAAATATAAAAAGAAATTTGCTAGCAACTTTTTTTTTTTTTTTTTTTTTTTTTCACTAAGTGATTCCCAGTGTGACGTCACATGTCCATAAGAAAATCGTTTTAAATGAATAGTTTTGAAATATGACGTAATTGTTGCCATTAAATGCATTTCATATGTACATTATTATAAAGTTTTTTTTAAAGAATTTTAAAGTTTTTAAAATTCACGTTTAAAAAATACTTTCAATTTAAAAATGTTTTGGAATATCGTTATTTGAGCTTTTTATATATGACCAAATTTTAATCATGAAAAGTTTTTCAAGCGTAATAATTTAATTATTTTAAGCATTTTACATATGACGATATTTATCCTTTCGGCATTTTACATATGACGTAATTTTTCCCATTAAGTGCGTTTCTCGCAAAATAATTAAAATATTTTCAAAGTTTCTTATTTTTTCATGATTCACGTGTAAATACAACTTTTTGACGCAATTTTCCCTATTTCCTATTTTTAACACGTGGTCATTTAATTATTATTTTCATTTCTATTTTTAGTAGTCGCATGTTAATTAATTTTTATTTGAGAGAAATGTATACTTGTTTGTGCTGTTTTGTGAATTGGCATCAGGATAAAACAAGTCGGCAAGTGTGATCACAGATCGCACAGAGGGTTTCGTTTAATATTGCTTTCAAAACACTTTCTTTCAAAACGCCCGGTACATTTATCGCCATTTAACTCCTTCTAAATTATGGTAAACCCTCCCTAAACTATCTTAAAAGTTTCAAACAGATCGCCTCGTTATATTTCCTAATTTTGTTCGCGCCCCTCCCCATCCCCGAAATGGGACGCGTCATTCTTTTTTATAATTTTTATTATGTTTTATAAACTATCTTAAAATTTAAAACAGATCGCGTTGTTAGGTTTCCCAATTTTAACAAAATCGCGTTCTGTTAGTTCCACATTCCACCACCAGGGAGCGCACTCTATTCTTAACAAAACTGCATCTGAACGAAACTCCGTTAAATAACCTATCAGTAGATATAATTACTCGAGGGGTGGCGGTCTTAAGCAAGAATCTGAGATACTTACTGAAATTACTATTCCAAAATAATGATAACTAAACTTTTGACATTTTTATATTAAATAAGTAGCATTTATCTCAAGACTCGGTCAATAAACCGTCATAAAATGTTAAAAAAGTTAAGTTAAGAAAAAAATTAGCGTCCTTCCACCCCCCTCCCTACGAAATTTCACGCGCCATTCATTTAAAAACTTTTAATTATGTGTTATAAACTATCTTAAAGTTTGAACAGATCGCCTTGTTGGATTTGCTAATTTTAACAAAATCGCGTTCTGTTAGTTCCACATCCCAACATCAGGGAGCGCACTCTATTCTTAACAAAACTGTATCTGAACGAAACTCCGTTAAACAACCTATCAGTAGATATAATTACTCGAGGGGTGGCGGTCTAAAGCAAGAATTTGAGATACTTACTGAAATTACTATTCGAAAATAGCGCTAACTAAACTTTTGATATTTTTATTTTAAATAAGTAGCATTTATCTCAGGACTCGTCAATAAACCGTCATAAAATGGTAAAAAACGTTAAGTTAAAAAAACAAAAACATTTACGTCCCCCCCCCCCACTCCACGAAATTTCTCCCGCCATTCTTGTAAAAACTTTTTATTATGTGTTATAAACTATCTTAAAGTTTGAACAGATCGCATTGTTGGATTACCTAAGTTAAATAAAATTGTGGTCTGTTAGTTCCACATTCCACCACCAGGGAGCGCACTCTATTCTTAACAAAAGTGTATCTGAACGAAACTCGTCGGTACAACTTATCCGTAGATACATTTGTCGAGGGAGGGGCGGTCTTAAACATCAATTTCAAATATTTGCTGAAATTACTATTCTAAAATAGTGGTATCAATACTTATGACATTTTTAGTATTAAATAAGTAATATTTATCTCATCCCACCCTCAAAAACACACACGCAAAACGGTAGAGAATGCTACAGTTTAAAAATGTCTTAAGCAAGAATTTAAGATATTTTCTGAAATTACTATTCGAAAATAGAGGTATCAACACTTATGAAATTTTTATATTGAATAAGTCACATTTATGCTGTATTTTTAAAAATGTGATACCGTTCTGAACGATGCTACTGTAAAAAATCATGTGACTGCCTTTAAAAATAAGCATATTTAATAGAAATAAACCAATTAGTGAAACAATAAATAATAGCATGTAATCCTTTGAAGAAAATTCGCGTTTTTTCAACTGCCATTTGCCGAAAACCGTATTTTTTTCCCACGATCATTTGACGAAATATGCATTTTATTTCGCAATCCTTAGAATAAATTCGCATTTTTTCAATGACCTTTTTAAGAAATTTGCGTTTTTTCCGTGACAATTTTACGAAATTCGCGGTTTTTTTCTACTATCCTTTGAAGAAACTCCTAAAAAATCATGTGACTGCCTTTAAAAATAAGCATATTCAATAGAAATAAACCAATTAGTGAAACAATAAATAATAGCATGTAATCCTTTGAAGAAAATTCGCGTTTTTTCAACTGCTATTTGCCGAAAACCGTATTTTTTTTTCCGCGATCATTTGACGAAATATGCATTTTATTTCGCAATCCTTAGAATAAATTCGCATTTTTTCAATGACGTTTTTAAGAAATATGCGTTTTTTCCGTGACAATTTTACGGAATTCGCGGTTTTTTTCTACTATCCTTTGAAGAAACTCCTATATTTTTTTCATTTATTTGACGAAATTGGCGTTATTTATTCGACCATTTGACGAAATTTGTGTTATTTCCGCGATCTTTTGACGAAATTTCAATTTTTTCAATGGCCCTTTGACGAAATACGTGTTTTTCCTCGGTAATGTTATGAAATTCGCGCTTTTTCCGCTACCCTTTGGCGAAATTAGCGATTTTTTATGCGAACAACGACGAAGTTGATTTTTATTGCGACCATTTGTCAAATTTCGCAATATTTTTCAGTGATTTTTTTTATTTTTCAGAATTTTCGGACAGATGACCGATTTTTTTAAATTTTCGGAACAGAATGCGTTAAATCTTCTGAAATTCGAAACAGAATCACGCTTGATTAAAATTGCGTCATTTAGGAAATGCTTGAAGCATTTTTAAATATAAAATTCTTATGCATTATTATTTTCTTTAACAAATTTTTTTGTGTGTGTGCAAAAAAGTTACATATTTTATTTCAGAACGCGCTATATGTACGTAGAAGGAGCTTGCAACTTGTCGGTTATAATTTATAGTGCTGTTAAATAAAAAGAGAAAATTCTTATATTGAATGTCACCAATCCAGCCACCCCCCTTCTCTCCCGGTCTTAAAGAAACAGAAGTCTATGAAATAGGGTGTGGGAGGGTATTATCTAGGTCTAAAAAATTAAGAAGGGCGCGGTGGGCATGTACTTCTAAATAAATTAGCAAATTTTTTTTCCGATATACACGAAATTTCTACTTAAATTCGACCAGAAAATTAATTTCGTCGATCCGAAACCAAAATATTAAACCTCAGTGGCGTAGTAGTCAGCACGTCTGATTACCACCCAGCAGATCCCGAGTTTGGTTCCAAGCTAAGCAAGATACATTCAACCTTCCATCTCTTCGAGGTTAATAAAATGTGCACGAACCTTGCAAACACTGAGGGTCCCGCGTTAGGCTGACAACCTGATCGGGGCTCTTTCTGTATATCACCTCGGGGTCCACGGTGAAGAAAACAAGTTTAGTACAGGCTTTGATCCTTAATGAATCATAAAGCAACTGGTTTAGTTTAAGTTAGAAACCAAAATATTTGAACTCTATGTGAAAAAATTAAGCCATATTTTAATACAATTATGGAAAAGTAATATACAATGATATCATTAATATGAGTTTTATCTTTTTTGTATAAAATTAAATACATTATAAACCCATTAATATTCATACACAGTTTATTATTATTACTATTAATATTATTATTATTATTATTATTATTATTATTATTATTATTATTATTATTAACTATTTAGGACATTTTTGAAAAATCAGGTTGACCCGGATTCCACACAGAAAGAGTCAAAACGTAACTTGAAACATTTAAAGTCAACGCAACACACAACGAAAACAATTAATGGCGGCCGGGTTGGGTACAATCGGGTTACTTGATCTGCTGCAGTACTCTAAAGTCTACACTAGACTGAGCTTGTCCCGAAGCTTGGCTCGGAGAAATTTTCTTTCATTAAACTTGGCCGGCCATAATTTTTTAACTGATGACTCGAGCCGGGCTCGGCAGTATTGATATTTTCTGAAGATTTGAACAAAGCTGAACTTCATTTATCGAAGAACATCCCAGGCTTTAAATTTTTTCTCGAAATTCGTCCCGAACAGGGCCTGTATTTCATTCTTTCCGAGCCGTATGAATTGAGATTTTTTCCCCTTACTAGTAATACCATGGGAACTTTCATTCTTAATTAGTGTAATAAGGGAATGATAAAGAAACATTTCTTTGTTGGATTTAATTATTTATATTTTTGCTTTCTTTAAATAGTTTAACGTGTTGGTTAATCACGTGAAAGACACTTTACCAAAATACTGTGAATGACTGATTTTTATTTTTAAATATTACATGTATTCAAATCTTATTTTGGAGCCTGAGTAAAATCTTGGGCATTTAGATGGATGTTTAAACATACAAATAGCTTTAAATAATAAAACACGTTTTGTCATTTCAATTAACAAAATTTTTCATATTTCGTTTTCAATTTATTTACTGTTGGTAGTAAGTAAAACAGAAAGAAAAACAATGCGCCAAATTCAAATTATAAAACACTGAATACTGAACATAGTAACTGTAACAAAACTTCACACTTTATTAAGGTGATAGACGGTGTCTAAGTAAAAAATTTTGAAAATGTATAACGCATTTATGAATCCCTTTTCAGCAATTACCATCCATAGTCAGAAAATATCTGACTTCTTTTGTGCAGCAAGAGTATGATATATATGGGGCATTCTCACAATCTTTTGACTTTTAAGTCCCTGAATAATAATTTTTATTTTAGTACATATTCTTGTATCATATACTGGGGGAGGGAACATCCCACTACATGATTGCATAACAATATTAACGAGATAAATAAGTTTTGGACGATGTTGGGGGTCCAAATACCAGGAAAATTCCTGTACCGTCCCGTGTACCTGATGTTGATTTTTAAGTTTGGAGCTGTCTGTATAAAATTGTTTCAATAAAAGTAATTCGATGCAATTGTTTTCCGAAACTGGGACAATTGTTTTACATAAATTTGTAGCAAAAAATTAAACTGCACACATTTTTAGGGTTGTTATTATTTTTTAAACTCTGTCCCTGGGTTTTAGATTCCTTACCGTCCCTCTTCTAAAATTATACAGAAAATCACTTCAGATGCAGCCACATAATTTCTTTTAAGTTTTTTCTGATGCAGAAGTATGCTAGAGAAAGAATGTCTAAGATTCTTTGTTAGGAAATTTACTGCAGAATTTAAATCATCATTTTAATATCAATTTCAAGCATAGTGGCTTTATTGGTAGTCTTACCGTCGTCCCCAAGGTTTATTTCTGCACTTTTCGAGGTAAATTATTATTATTATTTTTAATCCAATGTAAATAACTGTTTCTAAAAATCACTGAACATTGTGACTATCACTTAGTCTTAACATGATTTGTCTAAAAATAGTCGTAATTTTCCTTACCGTCCCATCCTTACCATCCCTTTTTTAGGTGCGTTTGTAATTATATAAATACGTAGCACCTATAGTCGTCGTTCAGTCCGTCCGCCTGTCCGCATGTAACAGAGCAAAAACTACCCAACCGAATGGTCTGAAATTTCAAATATATGATTGTTGCAAAATTTTGTCGAGCCATTTCAAATTTTATGAAAATCGGATGTATAGTTTAATTACAGGGACAGTCAAAAGTTTTTCTTTACATTACGGCCAATGGGAAAATTATTGCAAGTGGATTTTAATGATATTAGAGCCTTCCGAATGATCTGAAATTTTAAAGATATAACTGTTGCAAAATTTTGTCGAGCCATTTCAAATTTTAGGAAAATCGGATGTATAATTTAATTACAGGGACAGTCAAAAGTTTTTCTTTACATTACGGCCAATGGGAAAAATTATTGCAAGTGCATTTTAATGATATTACAGCCTTCCGAATGGTCTGAAATTTTAAATATATAATTGTTGCAAAATTTTGTTGAGCTATTTCAAATTTTAGGAAAATCGGATGTATAGTTTAATTACAGGGACAGTCAAAAGTGTTTCGTTACATTACGGGGAATGGGAAAAAATTATTGGAAGTGCATTTTAATGATGTATCAGACTATGCGCTTTATGAAGTGCAAAAAATTATACATTCAGTACAATATGAGGTGCAAAAAATAATTATAAAACTAGTTATAGTACGAACGCACCTCATTTGCCACGTTTGACGAGCAATTTCCAACTTGTTTTTTCCATTACCGTTCCTTTTTTCCTATACCATCCCCTTTTCTTTCCGACAATGTTATACCAAAAGTTTGTACTAAAAATACTACATTGTTGTTATTTCTTATTTGAATGTTTTGTGCACTCTTAATTCAAAAGAATGAATTATTCACTCAATAAAAGAACGGAAGTTTTTCTGAGGACGGTCGTTCTTTCTGAGTACCGACTTTCGCAATAAGTTACTATTTTCAAAGAAAACAGGTTTGACAAAGTATTCCTATTGGAGTTATACACAGAATCGTTCTGATTTTAAAGCGAACTAGAAAGAACTCTTTAAAGGGTGGATTTCAGAGCCCATTCATTGGTTGTAATCCCGTCACGTGATACGTAGTTTGCCGAGCGCGTTATCTAAAAGTGAGTTGTCGTTTGTTTTGTGAAGCTTGAAGCTTGTTGTTAATACTAGCTGCATATATTAATATTAGTGGGAAACATGTGCCTAAAAGGTTACATATTTTGTATCCCTAAAGAATAGGAGTGATTACATTTTCCATAAACACAATGTATTAGGGAATGTACTCTTTTACATAAAAATACATGATGCCTAACGGCAGAAAACAAGATGGCCGGTTATACAAGACAAGACTTTTCTCCTGCAGTACATTGTAAGGTAACGCTGTTGTATTTTGATATTCCTTGTTGTATTTTTACATTGTATATATTATTTTGGCGTTAATGTTATTATTTTTAAACAGAAAATATGAATTTCTGCGATTTTTTTTTCCTTTTTCGTAAGATAAATGTATTCTAAAATATTTCGCAAACTTCATATTATGATTTAGTACAATAACTTTTGGAAAATTTAAAGCAATTTATTGCGATCTATAAAACACTCTTGAAAATATTATTGTCTTATATTCAAGTTGTATAATTACGTTAATTCAGATTTACTTTATGTAAACATATTATTTTTTGTTTACATTTTATTATTTATTAACTTTTTTTGCTAATCATACAGAGAAATATTTGTTGAACACAGATCCATGATAATAAAAGGTTTGTGTTTTTTAAAAATAGGGTATGCGTTCTATTTCTGTTGAAATATTTCAGTATGTAGTATGCAAGTATTTATTAATAATCACATTCTCCTGACAGTAGTTAACTTTATACATAAATAAATTCTAGATGTGCACCTTTGTATATATCTGAATGAAGATAAGTTATTAAATACTTGTATGGTGCATGGATTAAATATTTTAACAAGCATAGAACATATCCTAAATTTAAAGAAACACAAAAGCAAAAAAAAGTTTTTATTATTATGCATTCTTTATTTTACAAATATTTTTCAGTATCATAACGTAAAATATATTAATATATAATAATATAAAAAATAATCGAAGAAATTAATATTTTTCATATTAAAAGTAACAAAACAACGTTAAGTAACGCTAAAATTATATATACAATGTATAAATACAACAAAGCATATCATTTAAATACAATGCATCGAATGATTCTAAGTTAGGAGAGAAATCTTGTCTTGATTTTACAATATTTTTTACCCAGTTTATCATTTGAAAATTAAAAAAAATAACCAAATTTCTTTGCATCAGGATTAAATTAGAAGAAAATTAATAGTTTTACAAGACAGTTGTGTGCTCGGGGAGAGGGGGGGGGGGGAGCTGGTGCACAAAAATCTGAATTTGGGTGAAGTTTAATAAAATCACAAATCTGCCAAAACACAGTATCTGACATTATAAAAGTAATTTTAGTTATATATTTTAATCATTTGAGGTTTAGCTTTTGTTATAAGCTAATAAGTAAAGCAGAAAAATTCTAATTTTTTACCATTAAATATGATTGAACTTTAATAGTATTATTTATGTATATATATGTTTTATCCCAATGGATGGAATATCTTCTAAAATTTCTCTCCAATCATGACATTTATAGGAATTAAAATTAAAAATTTAATTGAAATTTAAAAAAATCAATGAATTATCTAAAATTAATCCAAATATACATAAAAAATATTCCTGAAAAAAAAAAAATAAAGCTATTTTTAAAAGATCCTCATTTTTTGTATTAAATATGTTAAAAAATAAAATAAAAAGTACTAATTTCTCAAAATAAAAGTGAAAACACTCCTTTGGCATAGTGATTTAGTCAAAAAGGAATGAAAAAATAGATTATCAATAAGTAGTGCAGTCACTCGTTCAGCCGATTAATTTAGTCAAAAAAAAGACTGAAAATGGCTTATCAAAAAGGAGTGAAAACTGCTTATCAAAAAGGAGTGAAGATAAACACTCCGCAAGATAGATGAAATTCGCTCCTATAGGATAAGTGCATTTTCAATATCGGAAAGGAGTGAAAAATTACTCAGTCTGAGTTAAAAACGCTGGATTTTTTTAAGAGAGTGGGTACTATGCAAATTCATTATAAGTAAAAATTTAGAAGAAAATAGAAAGAGTGGTAAAATGGTAAGGAAAATTAAACTCGCAAGTTTAACTTAAACCACAGTTAAATAACAAAAATTTCGCTGCTGATCATTTTTTCTTTATTTTGAATCATTACGGCATTTGTCTATCAGATTCAAATGTTATTTTAGTAAGTTTAATTTCACCAGATTTTTATTCTCGAAAGTCAAAAGATTGTGAGAATGCCCCATATCTATCTTCTATCTATATATTTGTATCAGTGGCGTGGCGTCCGGTCATCGCTGGATGCGGCGATGACCAAGCAATATTTTAAAACTCTTAATAAGCTTTTTAAACTCTACGATCCAGTTTTAGCAGAACATTTGGAGTTTATGTATAAGTGAAGGTAAGATTTAAAGTTTCTTTTTTGAACATTCAACCATTGAATTTTAGAGTTAATAATTTTTCACCACAAACTTAAATAATTGCGATGACCACCGAAAATTTTCACGCCACGCCACTGATTTGTATGTATATATATATATATATATATATATATATATATATATATATATATATATATATATATATTATTTATTTATTTATATATACGTACAGATTACAGGGCTTAATTTATAACAAAAAAGCACCTGATCTCTAATTTTCTGTACTAATAAAAACTTTCGTTGCAACAATCTCCCCTCTCCTTATAATTGTATTTTTTTAATTTCAAATATAATGCAAAATTTAAAGGAATTTCTTACTCGGAAAAAAATGTATATATACACTCGTACATATAAAATATATTTTGACCATATCTAATATTTCTTTACATAAAACATAATCTAATAAATAAAGATAAAAAAAAAAAAAAAAAATCAGGGAGTGGGAAATTTTCAAAATTCCCATTACTTTATATTCACACAACACTCAGGGCAACACACAGGGCTCTGTGAGCATTATTTACAAACTCTGGTGGGTTTCAAATTCCGATTAACATTTAAATATTGGTTAAAAATTAAGAAATACTGGAGCTGTTCCTATGAGCTTCAATGCAAATTAAACACCGCGAGTAACTAAAAAGTTGATCTTTAAAAATATTTTACAAACATGACCAAAAAGTAGTGAGTAAACAATACACAACCACAAGTAAAAACGGCGGATACAGTTGCGAATAATTCCGGCATTCCTCGTCGCCATTTGAAAACAACTGAGACAGAAAACCATTGAGTGTAGATTTGCGATAACTAGATAGAAGCATGCTTCTATGTGTGCGACACGCTACATCAAATATGTAAGGCCTTTGGAAGAAAGACTCAAAGGATTGTAAATCGGAGGAACAGGAAAATGTAATTTAGGCTTCCGCATTTTGGAAACGCTGTTTCGCAGGGCTCCAAAGCGCAATATCTATGAGCTGAGGTGAATTCCTACCAACATTTAAATATCACTAAAAGCTAAGAAGTACCAGAGCTGTTCTTCGGTAAGCTCCGGCAAAAATTAAACACTGTACATATACCGGGTGTCCCAAAAAGGACTGACTGATTTTAAAATTCAATAACTTGCAAACGGTGACAGATATTAAAAAAATTCTTGCAGGAGGGTTATGCATAAGGCCAAAAGTTTTATTACAGTGATTTTCAATTTTAGTTCGATTTACAAACAATAGATGGCGCTGTAAGCAATACTCGCTAAATACAGGCTCGATTTTTGGTCCTTTATCTTGTTCCATGCAGAAAAAGGAGATGGAAATGTATTATCCGGGCCACGAAGTACCAAAAATCGAGCCTGAATTTAGCGTCTATTGATCGCAGCGCCATCTATTGTTTGTAATTCGAACTAAAATTGAAAATCACTGTAAAAAAACTTTTGACCTTTTGCATAACCCTCCTACAAGAATTTTTTAAATATCTGTCACCGTTTACAAGTTATTGAATTTTAAAATCAGTCAGTCCTTTTTAGGACACCCGGTATATAATATATATATTACACAGTATGTAAACAATTATTTCAGCTTGGAAACGATTTTTCAAAGGGTTTTTCACAGTTGAAAAATCCACTTAATCAGCTTCCACCAAAATCCGAAAATGTACTTGAATTATTTTGTGCAGCCTTTCATAATGTTTATAAAATGTAGACACACCAAATGACATGGAAAAAAAAAATGGATAAATTTTAAAAAGCATGCCACAATTGAAAACGCAATATCAGCACTTATTGCTCATAGACACTACTGCAACCGAATACATTTGTTTGTCACCGTATAAAAAAAAAGAAGACGAAGATAAATGCTATGCACACCACACCATATTCTACAGTAAGCAATGTGTAGTGCGCATCTGTCGTGTATGTCAGTTTCATTGCGTTTGAAATAGTATAGCGTAATTAAAATACACTGCAAACGAATTTTACCTATAGACCATAATGTAATGGAGTTCTTTTCTGCAGCCCTGTACATGGTTTATATAATTTATACAGAAAAAGTAATATTTAAAAAAAAGTGCTAAATGTAAGAAAACATACTGCAATTATTCCTCATAGACAGTACTGTAACCTAATTATTTTGTGAGGTTCCAAAAATGAACGATATTTCATTCTTGTGTGTACCTGTAAATGAATGACAAATACTATGCGCATTATATTTTATTGTAGACATTTTGTAATGTACTTCCTTGTTATATATCAATTTCAGTATGTTAAAAATATTATAACATCACTAAAATGCACTAAAACGATTATTTCCCATAGACCGTAATGTAGTGGAATTATATTGAGTTTCTCTGTAAACGAAATATAAATGACACACACTTCATTTCCAACACCGAACATGCCATGGTAAACCTCAATATGTATATACTTTCTATGAGAGTATGAGAATGAATTCCTAAATACTTTTCTAGGATGTCAGCGATTTTTATCAGTTCATTTAAATTAGCGATTAAATCATGATTTTAATCAACTGATTTTTTTTAAATCATTGATTAAAATAATAAATTTTCTAAATGTCTAAAATGACATAAAAAGGAATTAAAATCTAAGATGAATATAATTTGGAAAGTTTCTACAGGTATTTTGACTTAGTAATAAACAAACAAACAAAAAAGGCTTTAAATATTTGCTTCTAAGCTTAATTTCTGAGTATTATACACAAATAAGTACAATAAGTTTCTAAAAAGGATAGTTTTATATGACATAAAACAACATTTCATTTAAAATATTTAAATATATAATTTGCAATGTCATAATTTTCTTTAAGTAATCAAACAATTCATTCGTTTATATAAAATAAGCTTAGCAGTATAATAAATTTCTGCAAGTAAAAGAATAAAATAGCTAGAATCTTTTTTTTTTCTTATTCTACATTTGCAATAATAAATTTACAGCAAATATTGGAGCAAATGAAGAATGAAAGAATGACATCTGCTCAACAGTTATTGTAAAAGAATGTATAAGAGAAAAAGAACTAATTACTATACAAAAGTTAAGCACAACAAGAGCTTCTTCAGTATAGGTTGACTTTTTTTTTTTTTTTTTTTTTCTTTTTTTTTTTCTTTTTTACTTTGTAACTCATATACGGCAAAAAAAAAAAAAAAAAAAAAAAAAAAATAGGTATTGAAAAGGTAGCAAAACTTTTTTCTTAAAAATGAACCATTGAAAGCTAATATTTCCCGCTGGGATGTGATATTGCTATTATTTAATATTTTGAGGATTTCGGATATTCTTATATTTACTCTGTGTAAGAATAGATTTAACTCATTTTCATAAATTTTTTGGTTAGCATACTCATACATTTGTGTAAGTTTAGATTTAGATGATTACAGTAATTTTTTCAAGTACAAATGTAAAACGAGTTGTAAACAATATTATTTGTTATTTCATTATTTATATATAATTATTATATATAATTTTTTTATTTGTGCTACTAATGAAATTACTTATTTGCAGGTTTTATTAATTTTCTAATTTACTTACTTTTTCCTCTAGGACACTTTTTAAGGGCCCCTTTTGAAATTAGCAAAATGTGCCCTGCCCCTTTTGAAATTGGGAAAATGCACCCTGCCTTTTTAAGAAATAGTGAAATTCACCTGTAGTTGTAGCCAGAGATTTCCTGTAAAAAAAACTTTCCCATTCCACAGTATTTCTAAATCCGTGTGCCCAAGACATTGCAAAAATAATAGGACTTTATTGCTTTAGAAAAAAAAAAAAAAAAAAAAAAAAAAAACAGGATGTTATTAAAGCATGTTGTTATTTAATTGTATTTTTCAATTTGTAATTAATAAAATTATTAAAAATTAATGACACATTATTTATCATACTAAAAAATTAGACACTTTTTTTCCCTTATATCATTACTAAACACATTACTACTAATATATTTCCTCATGGAATAGTGCTGTTTTTTGAACTAGCATCCTGCTTCGTTTTTTTCTAGAATGAATACTAAATTATTAATTATCATTTTAGTAATTAAAGCATAAAAATGTATATTACGTTCCTAATTAGAGAGTTAATTGTTTAATAATTATTAATTTTAAGTAGTGTTAGCAATTAAATATTAAATTCAGTTATTAATAATTTTAATATATAAAATATCACTGGTATTTAATATGGTTTTACATAATTATTGCAAAATATTAATGTATATAATGTTATTGTATGCTATTAACTAATGAAACTACTAATTTGCAGTTTTTATAATTTCTGTACCTAATTACTAAATAATAATTATAATTTTATTCAGGGCGGGTGAGACGGGGGGGGGGGGGGGTGACACAGAGGGCAACTTCCCAGGAGCCCGTGACCAAAGGGGCTCGGTTTCAGATGGAAAAAGTACAGGAATTTTATACTATTCCAAATCTTATCTTGCTCGTACTTTTTTCCTTTGCAATCTGAAATACATTTCTTAGAAGCGTAGTTTAGAAGATTTCCAACAAAAATCACAGGAAACCCCCCCACTGAGAGAACTAAAAGCTGTAAAATAGTTGATCACGTTACTACTCACGTTACCATAGTAC
The DNA here is from genome assembly GCA_963932465.1 of Maratus speciosus. Taxonomy (NCBI): domain Eukaryota; kingdom Metazoa; phylum Arthropoda; class Arachnida; order Araneae; family Salticidae; genus Maratus; species Maratus speciosus. Next base: position 519,713,976 of record OZ010795.1, on the reverse strand, counting down.
AAATAGCCCGCAACTTCCTGCCTTCCTGAAAAATTACCAGATCATAGGGAGCTATGCCTACGCCTTGAGGCTATGTCTCAAAAGTATTGTTTCCTGTTACCTCTCTTCCTCCGCGGGTATTCAGGTATTATCAGGTAATAAGCTTTCAGTGAATGTCTAATTGGGATTTTTTTTTCTAAATTGCTGGTACATAATACTTGTTATATTTATGCTTATTCTGTACAAACTTTTGTTTCTGTTTTTTATTTATTATTATTATTATCCTTACGTTCTTATTAACTATATCGGTTGCAAAGTATAGATACAAGCATAACAGAAAAGAAAACAAGAATAAAAAAACTGAAATTTTTGATTTTACAAAAGTTATGAGTACATACATATAAAGAAAATTACTTAAGAAATAAGTAAAAATAAAGATTTCGAATGTACACAAAATAATTATTTTCATTACCATATTAAAATCAGTATGATGTAGTCATCAAGACTTGATTTAAAAAATTAGAGTCCCAAAGTATAGACATTCTTGGGGCCCTCTGTGTTACTCACTTATGACGTCTTATATGAAAAACCAAAAGATGATTTTGGCTAAAATATTATTATGCCAGTAACAGGGACATGATCAGAGGCGATAGGGCGGAGAGTTGTATCGGTGCCCTAAGCTGAAAAAGGCCCCGTGAGGAACCGTTTAAGTATATGCATATAGTAAATACAGGAGATACAGAGGGCCCACCTGACCTCTGTTCGGGGCCTCCAATTTCTGCTTGTATTCCTGGTGAGTGAGGTTAAACTTAACCCATATTATGAGAGGAAAGAAAAACTCGGAAAACAGAAATACTTTAGTATATTTTTATTATCCTTTAAAATATCAAACTTACGTATAACTTCATTATACATGAGATTCCCCATATACACAAAATTAAAAATAATATTCAAAATCAGCTGCCTTCTCCCAAAATCTCTTGATCCTATTCCTATACCTATTGAACCTGATGGAAAATAAAATCGTCATGCTCATGTTTGCTGCTTGCACAAAAATTGAAGCGTGGTATTAAAGTTGCTTCCCAATTTTCCCTAAACTCACTTGAGGACAGTTTTTTTTTTTCTGATCTAGATTTACGATCGTGAAAAAACGACTTGGGCCCATAATCATGATAACTCGGGCCCCTACACAGCTCTATTCTTCACTTTCTATAAAAAATTATATTGATGCTGAGGTATAAATTTCATGCACAAAAACTGAATTTAGTGGAAAGGATATTTTTATTGTGAGAGCGCGGAGAAATGCCCGATATGTCCAAGCAGCATAAGATAGGTTAACGATTCGATCCCCCTTCCTTAAAAATAGGTGGAAAAGGTCCCCCCCTTCCCTCCGTTGTCTATAAAAAGTAAAGTTTGAGAAAACAGTTATTTTCCTGCAGTTTTTTTCTGTTTAATTCAGAGTCAAAAGTTTTATGCAATAGACTTAAAACTTCTTTTCAGAATGAGAAATAAAGACACGTTGATTTCCTGTGATGAAATGATACATCGTTCAAAGTACTTTTCCCAGATTCAAGCCACTTGCTTGTCTTGCGATTGGCGAACTGGTTACTGAACAAGAGCTTACTTGGTTCGAACTCAATCAGGTATGGATGTGTGTAGTGGGTCAGATTCCATTTTAATCTGAAGTCCCGGTCTGTTTAGCTCATGTGTGCAAGAGATGACCTTAGCATCCCTAACCAACAAAAACAATCGCAGATTCTTTGAAAATTACTTTCATAATTATACTTAAAACTGCATAATTTGAAAGAATTTTTCATTAAAATCTTTAATTTTCACAATTATGTGCAAATCCTTTTCGTTTTGTTGCTTGGATTGAATAAATCTCTGATAAAATCACGCGCATAACAAGATGCTTGTGCAAAGGACATTTTTTTCCACGAATTTGTCCAAGGAAAGACTAATTAAGTTAATTATCCCAAAATGAAAAATCTCAGCCTCAGGTTCATTTGAATCTGTCTATGTGTATCCTTATCCAAATTTGTAGACCTCTACGTGCGATAGATTTCCCTAACCGTCGTCAACAAACAAACAAACACGCAGAAGACACGCGGACAAGAAACCCTTCTTTTTTATTAATACGAGTTGGAACCCTTCGAAATTCGACGAACTAAAATATTTGGAAAGAAACTGTTAGATCAAATTTATGATAAACCTGCAAAAATAATTACAATAAAAAATTCTTCTTACATTGGTTGTCTAACTCTTAAAACAAATAATATTTTTACCCTAAAATTAATAAAATGTTATTTCCATGAACTTGAACTGCTTAAATTATTGAAAAATTAAACTGTTATCACTATTAAACTGTTATTACAATACGTAATCAAGATGAATAATTGTGATGAAGCTATCGATTGAGGCTCTTACGTTTATTTTTACGGGATGAAAAATCAGTAAAAAGGATTTTGCTTTGTCACATCATAAAATTTTCATCCATAAAATCTAAACTGTACGTTATTTTCACTTTCTCAAAATTTACATACGCACCACTCAAGTTCACAATTTAAAAGTATTTTAATGCGCAATAGATTATCAATGAATGTATTTCCAAACTTAAAGTCACGTTTGTCCGATACAACTTTCCATGTGAACATTCTCACAAACTTTAAGTTCTAATCTCAGTACCCGCGAATAAAACATTCAGAAATTTGCCTTTATTTGTCATAGTATTGGCCATTTAGTATTAGTCAAATGTTTAGTTTTATCAAAAAAAGTGATCGTTTTGTTTTTAATGAGACATCATTTTTACTCAGTGAATCATTTTGCCTAGCGTCACAAACTCGGTATCAGCGTAATGTAAAAATATTGAAATGAAACTGATTTATGAAGAAGAATGTGTGTGTGTTTTTTTTAATGGCTGACGTCATTTTCTGTTCAAAAATTATAAAAAAATGTTACTTTTATTTGTAATGTGAAAATGGCATCAATAAGGATATAATCAATAAAAATAAATAAATCATGACTGTTTTTATTTTCCCTTTCCCTTTAATAGAAATGCTGTACTTCAGTTGCCACAATTACAAAATTGGCACTAAAAACTATAAAAAAAATTAATATCTCAAAAATAAATTGAGATACAGCTTTCAAACAAATTGCATTTAAAAGAGCATTTTTTTCCTTAAACGACGGTGTAAAAATTTAAAATATGCGATGTTTAGAAGTTTAAAAATTTGCAGTAGCGAAAATTGCAAAACCGAAATTTCATTTCAAATTTCAGAGTGTTGCCATTAGCAGAATGACGTATGCGTTACGCACAGATATGTTTGTCCTTTATAATATAGATAGATATTTTAATATAAAAAAATTGTAAGTACTTTTACTTAATGTGTGTCTGTTATATTTCATAAATAATAATACAGTGTTTATCATCAGTTAGAATATCATAACAAGCATTTTAGACTATTAACCCATTCGCAACAAGCGTCGTTTAAAGAATTTTTAATCTCTTATCACCAGGGTTCTCGCTGCCAGTCGCCATTGCACCAAATCGCAACAAAATGTTTCATTTGGCGAGTAAAGGAACGATTACATTCGCCTGATTGCGAATGTTTAATGATTACTCATTTTTTTTGTGAGTGTGTGTCAGTACAGGCGACAGATTATTAGCGTTACTGAACGATTGTTGCCGATTATCATGTTCAATGGCATCGAATCATTAGTATAGTTTTCAATCTGCCTTTGAAGTATGGTCTTCAATGAAAAGCCATAGAATTCTGGAAAAAATATATTTTTTAAATGCAATATATATTTTATTGTTTATATTTAAGAGTTTTGAGGATTCATTATATGTAATATCTTAAAATCCTGAGTAAACTTCGGTCATAAAGTTTTGTTTCATAAGATTTTAATGAGTTAAATCGGGTTTGGGAATTTTTCCTTGACATGAAAAAGACATGAAAAAGAACTTTTTTCTAATAGTTTATGTTGCGCATCGTTGAATTTAGATGAATAACTGATGTATAAGATGTTTCAAAAAAGTAGTTTATTTTAAAGTATATTGAAAGAAAGTTAGATTAAGGGGTCAAAGATCGATTTTTCAGTTTTTCACGACGAATCTATTTTGCTAACATTTTTAGGTAGCTTTCATTACAAAAAGCCTATTGCAGCCGTCTCATGCTTTTGAATATTGCAGCCGTTCGGAGGAAAGCGATTTCAAAAAATTTTGGTATATTTTCATCGATCATGACCCCCAGACCCCGAAACCACCCTCCGTTCAAAAGTTGATATATATATATATATATATATATATATATATATATATATATATCTGATCTTTGTCATACTGTAACTCTCGTATTTATGAACCGATTTGGATGTAACTCGGTGTGTACATAGTACATATCAATGTCTCGACAGAGTTCGTTGTCCAGCTCCATCCGCCATTTTGTTTCAAAATGGCGGCCATTTAAAATTTTTTAAAAAAAATTAAAATTTGAAATGTGGTATCAAAAAATTGAAAATGGAAAAATATTTTTTTCTTATGTGTTTGACCTTTATACAAAGATTCCGGAACAGTTTTTGTTTCGTCTATATCTAAAACAATGGCTTAGTTATAGCATTTTGAATTTCTATTGTGACTGACATTTTGAAACGACCTGATTTTTATCACGCGATAACAGACGTATTTATTCACCGATTTGGATGTAACTTGGTGTGTACATAGTACATACCAATGTCTCGACTGAGTTCGTTGTCAGGGCTTCATCCGCCCTCTTGTTTCAAAATGGCGGCCATTTAAAAAATTTTTAAAAAAAATTAATTTAAAATGAGGTATCAAAAAATTGGAAAATGAAATTTTTTTTTATGTGTTTGACCTTGATACAAAGATTCCGGAGCAGTTTTTGTTTCGTCTATATCTTAAAAAATGGTTGAGTTACAGCACTTTGAATTTCTAGCATGGGTGACATTTTGAAACGATCTGATATTTGTCACGCTATACCACACGTATTTATTAACCTATTTGGATGTATGGCATGTGGATAGTATATAGCAATGTCTCGACCAAGTTCGCTGGCCAGCTTCATCAGCCGTCTTGTTTCAAAATGGCGGCCATTAGATTAAAAAAATTATATTTAAAGTGAGGTGCAAAAAATTAGAAATTGAAAAAGGTTTCTTTCTTATTTGACCTTCTATATTTGACCTTGATATAAGGATTCCGGAGCTTTTTTTTGTTTTGTCTTTATCTTAAAAAATTTCTCAGATATAGCTGTTTGAATTTCTTTATGTGGGTGACATTTTGAAAAATCTGATTGTTTGCCTGCGACAGCACTCGTATGTATCAACCGATTCCGATGTGAGTGAGCATGTGCGCAGGAATTAGTAAGGTCTCGACCAAGTTCACGGGTTAGCCTCATCCACCATGTTGTCTTAAAATAGCAGGCACTTCAAGATATCGCCGAATTTGGCAACCAAATATAAGTTACTTTATATAAAAGCAGCTTGGATAAAGCTGACTAATTTCGCGAAATTCTCCTTCATAAGGATTTAGTATTGAATCCTCTATAATCGATTTCCACCAAATTGAGCTTCGTGTGTTTGAATAACATAAGCTGGCTTTTTAAAAATAAGGAATATGAAAGCTACCTCTTCCTCCTGGCACTGGCCGGAAGGACTTTTTTCATTTGGCTACAGTTTTTTATTTTTGATTAGTCAAATTGCTAACGTTCATTAAAAGTAAGCGAGATCCCTGCTTGGCACGAAACAAAAGCATGAGACGAACAGAGTTTTAAGGCTTTTAGTCATACTCAGCGTCCGAATTTCCCTCACTAATGTTAAACCTATGGGTGCATTCGTATATTTAAAATATCTCCTGAGAAAAATAATAATTTTTACTTGCTATTTTGTGTATGCTTCTTAAAGGAAGTCTCTTTTTTTCTTAGTTCTCAAAATATTTCTAAAATATCTGCTTAATTCCATATTTTGTACGTTAAAATTTGATAAGCTGTGAGTAAAATTTCCTATAAAATTAAGTATATATTTTAGAAATATTTTTATAACGAAGAAAAAAAAACATTCTGTCAGAAGTGAAAACAGAAAAAAAAAGAAGTTAAAATTATTAATTTCTCGAAGAGATATTTTAAATATACAAATGCATCTCTAAGCGTTTTCATCAAAATTTCTCATATCTTATTTAAAAAAAAAAACTTTTACGAACGTATATGCAACGTACTAACTACGGCCCAACGTATACTCTAATACTTAGCTACAGGATAGTGTGAAAGGGGGGAGGGCGAAGTAGGTGGTTGCCCCGTGCGCGGAAATCGAGGGGGGCGTCAAATGTATACTACCAATCACATTTTTCTTCTTTTTTAATGTATACTATAAATAATGAACACTTTCCAACATAGTTGAAAAGTGTTTATGACTTCGGTTTGTCTACCCGTCTGTCCGTCTGTCCACGCTCTAGCTCTCGTAAATATTCTCGGATCGCTCTTAAATTTTTGGATGTTAGTGACCTCTACCATAGCACGTTCCCTATTTCAAATGAAGTTTGTAGCATGTTTAGTTCATTTACAAGGACAGTAAAAAGTTTTCCGTTACATTACGGTCAATGGGGAAAAATCGCTTCAAATGATTTTTAATGGTGTTACTCTCTTTCAAACATAGTAAAATTGATATTCATTTAAGAAGCCCACTAAAATATGTATTCTGTTGAATATACGATGCAAAGAATAGTTATTGTTCATTTACAGGGCCACACAAAAGAATTCCGTTCATAATGGTATAGGGGAAATTGTTTGCGGTGTATTTGAAAAGATTTCAGATACTATATTGTATCCGAATTACTGTATCTATATTATAAAGGACAAACATATCTGTGCGTAACGCATACGTCATTTTGCGAATGGCAACACTTTGAAATTTGAAAAGAAATTTTGGTTTTGCAATTTTTTTTACTGCAAAATTTTAACCTTCTAAACATCGCACATTTTAAATTTTTACACAGTCGTATAAGGAAAAAAATGTACTTTTTAATGCAATTTGCTTGAAAGCTGTATCTCAGTTTAATTTTGAGATATTAATTTTTTTGTAGGTTTTAATACATTTTTTGTAATTGTGGCAACTGAAGTACTCCATTTCTGTTGAAAGTCATTGAGGGAAAATAATCACGGAGGAAAGAAAATAATATATTACTGTACCTTTTGTTGACATTTTTTTTCATAAAAACTGAAAAAAAAATTGAAATTATAATGCGTGCTATGTCAGCAGTTTTTTAAGTTTCCAAATATCGTACATTTTCAATCTTTGCACCGTCAAATAGAGAAAAAAACTGCTTTCAAATGCAATTTGTTTGAAAATTCTATCTTAATTGACTGAGTTATTACGGTTTTTAAAATAAAAATGTACTTTTTAATGCAATTTGCTTGAAAGCTGTATCTCAGTTTAATTTTGAGATATTAATTTTTTTGTAGGTTTTAATACATTTTTTGTAATTGTGGCAACTGAAGTACTCCATTTCTGTTGAAAGTCATTGAGGGAAAATAATCACGGAGGAAAGAAAATAATATATTACTGTACCTTTTGTTGACATTTTTTTTCATAAAAACTGAAAAAAAAATTGAAATTATAATGCGTGCTATGTCAGCAGTTTTTTAAGTTTCCAAATATCGTACATTTTCAATCTTTGCACCGTCAAATAGAGAAAAAAACTGCTTTCAAATGCAATTTGTTTGAAAATTCTATCTTAATTGACTGAGTTATTACGGTTTTTAAAATAAAAATGTACTTTTTAATGCAATTTGCTTGAAAGCTGTATCTCAGTTTAATTTTGAGATATTAATTTTTTTGTAGGTTTTAATACATTTTTTGTAATTGTGGCAACTGAAGTACTCCATTTCTGTTGAAAGTCATTGAGGGAAAATAATCACGGAGGAAAGAAAATAATATATTACTGTACCTTTTGTTGACATTTTTTTTCATAAAAACTGAAAAAAAATTGAAATTATAATGCGTGCTATGTCAGCAGTTTTTTAAGTTTCCAAATATCGTACATTTTCAATCTTTGCACCGTCAAATATAGAAAAAAAACTGCTTTCAAATGCAATTTGTTTGAAAATTCTATCTTAATTGACTGAGTTATTACGGTTTTTAAAATAACTAGCCGCCCGTGGCGACCAGTTTGGTCTCCCTTAAATATATGCTAGGCATTGTATCATGTTACTTTTATTCATAATTTAATTTACTTCGCCAAATCGGAAGATTCTGATACAGAAATCAAGAACTCGGTATTTTTATGTTAGTCGGGCATAGGTGATAAATCGTCAAACATTATGTACCCGTCGCATTTTTTCATATTTCATTAATTTAGATTAAAATATAATCTTTCACTCATTTTAAAATGGATAACTTTGATTTAAAACTGAAACATTTCAAGTTCATGAATTTCACTTTAAAAAAATTCTTTAAAAAAGGAAAAGAATAAATACCATAAACCATTTAATTTCAACATCAAAGCATTGTTTTAATTTACCCCTCGAAAAATAAAAAATGATATTGGCGAGAATTGCGGCCAGCTAACATAAAAGTACAAACTTTTTGCGATCATAGCAACTTTTATGTAGTTTTATTCGAAAAAAAATATTTTGATGAAATAGGTTGCCAGAAAATACGTTGCCAAATTTCTTTTCTCTCCAAGGGCCTTTTCTCTATTTCGCCAAGTACCTATACTGGAAAAACACCTTTATTTATTTATTGTCTTTTAAATGAGATGAATAAAAGACGGCACATATGTCATATACACCTCACGTTGGCGCGATTTTTTCTGACGCCAGTGTCATATACGCACCGGGGTACTTAACTGGCGCCAAAGTGCCGTTATTTTGCTTGATATGGTAACCCGGATGTTGTTGTTTATTAATAAATTGTTTATTTACTTTTATTTTTTTTAATTATAAAAATTGCTTTGTTCTGAATTTATTAATTAAACTTTTTTTTATTTATTGTTATTCCTCCTTTTTAAAAATATTACACAATAACCAATGAGATGCGTTTCATTCAGGTATTGCCATTAAAAATTATCAAATTATCGCGATTTCTGTGATAGCATAATATATATAGACGATAGCATAATATATATAGATTTTCAAGAATGAATTATTTTTAAATTTATCTATCACGTGTAGATCGATTACGAAAGATTAATCCGCCAATGTAAAAAATTCAGCATTTGTTTCCGTCTAATGTTCCATACCAAAATTAATACTTCCTCTATAGAAAAATAAATAAAATAATGTAAATAAGAAACAAATTTAACAGACATGTGATTCAACCACACCCTTAAAGCACTGAAATGATCGGAAAGACTGCAGTAAGTCGCAAAATCTTGGCCTAATAACTCCTAGCATGCGGTGACATGTGAAAGTATCGCTTTTAATAAATTTTAAAACTTTATTTGATTGCATAATTGATATTTTTCAGATAAAAATTCTTTTTGATGTTAGCGGGCAATCTAAAATATATATTACATGTAAAAAAATAATAACAATTAAAAGAAAGAATGGTTTTCACCTATACTCTGTAACCCGAGGAGCTCGGGTTCGATCCCCTAGTATTAGTAATGATTGCTCGAAATGCATTTTTAATTATGATATGCGCTTTTTTAGGGTTTCGTTCATCTGTCGAAACCCTATTCGTCTCGCTCCTCTGTCCGTCTGCCACAGAGCCCATTCTCAGAAACTATACATGTTGGAGACTTGAAATTTTGCATACTTATAGCTGAACACCACACATCATACGAAAAATCGTAAAATTTTGAAAAAGTCGTACATATAACCCTTTGGGCTCCCACATGTGTATTTTAAACAATTCTTTCTAAGTGAGCCCCTAATTAGGTTGGAGGCGTGAAATTTTACATACTTATAGCGGAACACCTCATATCAAACGATAAATCATAAAATTTTGAAAAAGTCGTACATTTAACCCTTTGGTCTCCCACATGTGTATTTTAAACAATTCTTTCTAAGTGAGGCCCTATTTAGGTTGGAGGCGTGAAATTTTGCATACTTATAGCTGAACACCTCACATCAAATGACAAATCATAAAATTTTGAAAACGCCGTACATTTAACACTTTGAGCTCCCACATGTGTATATTAAACAATTCTTGCTAAGTGAGGCCCTATTTAGGTTGGAGGCGTGAAATTTTGCATACTTATAAACACCACATATCATACGACAAATCATAAAATTTTGAAAAAATCGTACATTTAACCCTTTGGGCTCCCACATGCGTATTTTAAGCAATTCTTTCTAAATGAGCCCCTTATTAAATTGGAGATTTGAAATTTTGCATACTTATAGCAGAACACCTGAGGCCAGGCGACAAATCTTAAAATCTTGAAAAAGTCTTACGTTTAACGTTTAACCCTTTGAGCTACCACATATGTATTTTAAGCAATTCTTTCTAAGAGAGCCCCTAATTAAGTTGGAGACATGAATTTTTGCATACGTATAGCTGAATACCTCAGACCACACGGCAAATCATAAAATTTTCAAAAAGTCTTATATTATTTACTCTACCGGGCTCTAACTTGTGTATTTTAAGCAATTTTTCTGACCTCCGCCCTTTTCACCCGGGGAGCACTTTTCCAACTTTTGCCGACACCCCTTTGACCATTCTTTCATATTATGCACCATAGCCTTACATATTTTAGTTCCACTTTTTACCGACAGGTGCGCCTACTTATCTCGGGTGCTATCGGCCCAATCCCCTCGACTAATATATCTACAAATAGTATATAAAACGAAGTTTCGTTCGGATGGAGGTTAGTTTAGAATAGAGTGCGCTCCTGGTTGCGAAATGTGGAACTAAGAGATTTTTCAAAAGGATAAAGTGTTTTGAAAGGAATATTAAACGAAACACTCTGTGCGATCTGTGATCACACTTACCTACTTGTTCACTATATTTATGCATACTATAAAGTGCGTATAAATGTATAATTCATATACAGAGCTACAGAAATGAATTCGTAAAGGTTACTGAGTATGAGCATAAATTGCTTAATGGTGGGTTTTAAAGGAGTTATACATTTTTACGCTGAACTGAATTTAGTGTACTAAGAAATATTTGTAGAATATAGATAAAATAATATACAGGGCCACGTAAAGAGTTGGATACATGGCCGTCTATGGGTGACAATTTCTGGAAATGCAATTTCAGTAGTTTTAAGCCTGTTCTAGTTTGAATTAAATTTTAGCTAAATAGTGGCATGTAATGAAGGTACTAGGTAAACTACAGGGCTGTACAAAAGTATTCAAGTATGTTTCCATCTATTAGTATAAATTGCTGAAAGATGAATTTCAACCTGTTATGCATTTGCTTGCTAAACTAAATTTTCCCATTAGTATATATATCAACATACAGATCGAATATTGTTCAAAAGAATTGGAATACATATTTGGCTATGGGCGATAACTACTGAAATCAGATTTTTAAATGTTTATTTAGTTATCCTATTTACCTTATTTTCCTAAGTAACGAAGTTTCGTTAAAGCTTTCAGGGAGTGTTGGAAAGTGTTTCATAATCTATGCTGTACGCATGATTTTTCTCACTTGTTATATATGTAGATAGATATAGGGAATTTTTACCCAATGAAAGTACATACTTTTTACATTTCAAAGTTATTACATCGACCATTACTCCACATCCAAAAACAAATTACTGACTAAGTACAATTTTCTCGCCAACTGTTATACAGTATTGTTAGATGCATTTTTTCCACAACCATTTCGCAGATCCGCTTTTCCATAATATAACTGCAAATTTATTTAATATTTTTTTTTCTTATTTGAAATTTCTGAATTAAAAATTTTAAAGTTCCAAAATAAGCGCGAAATATGTATTCAACAGAATTTATTTCTGTTTGTGCACTTCGCCAGTTTTGTGCCATCTGTCACAGAGAGAAGTCGAAGATTGGGGTCGACAAATTTAAACCCAGGTGCACTTTTCTGTTCGCACAGTCTGCTGAACTAATAAACTTTATATTTTTAAATCGTATACATCATAGAAGGATAATATAATATAGATACTAAAATGTATGAAAAATACTACTACTTTCACATTTAATATGCATAATTATATTTTATTTTGGAAGATATATCCTTTACAATATTTTAAATATTTATTGTTTTCGTTCACGGTTACTTTCACTAAATCTATACATTCCCCGACAGTTATTATAAACTTTGTAATAAATAAAGTTAATACCCACTTCCTTCTCACGATTAACCCTTTCAGGGGTAAAGTACTTTTCTTCTTAAAATTTTGAAATGACAGGTTCACGTCAGGATTTAGAAACAATTTTATTTGAAAATAAGTAAAAGCTTTTCTTCAAATACAGTATAAATGCAAAATTTTATTTCAAAATTCTGGTGTCAATGTGGCATTTCGGAATTAAAATTAAGTGGGATATATTATATCCCACCGCCCCTCAAGGGGTTAAACATTTAAGAAGAAATCTAGAACAAAAATATGCAAAGGGAAGGTTATTTCAAATTTTATAGAGACTCGGAGCCCCTAACAAGACCTCAATTGGAGAGCGACCCTGGTTGAGGTCTGCACGGGCCGGAATTTCCAAACAGGAATCAGTAAAAATTTCTACAAAAAATTCAGATTTTTCTTAACATACAATTAAGATTCCTTTAAAGTAAACTGCATACATATTTATGGGATAAATTTACGGTATATATTTGAAAATTACGATGTGTTTGCAAGACAGAAAATATACAATAGCAACATTAATAATTACCTACATTCTTATAGACGTTTCAACATTCAAATAAGGATTCATTAAAAAATTAATGTAGTTTAGAATAAAAGGAAAAAAAGGAGGTTTAGAAACATCATAACTTTTGAAGCTGTATAATAAATTGATTTTGAAGTAGATTTGTGAAAATATTTCTCTCTCATTTATTAAAGCTTTTCTAAAATCCAAAAGAGCTAGTTTCTGACACATTTCTGAATTCATTTCTATTTTGAAACGCATAAGATTGGCAGGTGTTGTCATTCAGAAACTATGTAATCGAATGGCGTTATCAATTTTTTGATAAAGGCAATATATCTACGAGAATATACTGTTAAAGGTAACATTTTGAATAGAATTTCGGAAGCGACATCACGGGAAAGAAGAAAAACCCGAAGCCATGACAAGAATATCTTGTATGTCGACAAATAATTTATTTTACAAAAATGGAAAAACCTATTCTATTCCAAATCCCTTCAATAGTTAGGCTTGTCAATTTTATGCCTTTGCAGTTAAAATTTGTCAGAAAATGTGTCAAAGTTTCGCGTTTGAGAACCACCTTAAGGTATAATTCCAACGATTACGTTAAGGCTGTTCTCAACTGTTCTGCTTAACAAGAGCAAAACGTTTTAACACATTTACAAATTCATTTTTTAACGAAAAGATATAAAATTGGAAGGCCTGACTATGGAAGCGATTTGAAATCGAACTGTGTTTTCCATTTTTTGATAAATAAATTACCTATTGAGTTATAAGCAATTTTGATCGCATAACAAAGACGTTTTTCACCCTCCCTTGGGTGGTTATTCTTCTTTCACAAGGAAATTAGGTTCAAACGCTCACTTTGACACTATTTTCTGAAAAATCTATTGCGTTTGCAAAAAAAAAAAAAAAAAAAAAAAAAAAAAAAAAAAATTGAAAACGCAGTTTGATTACATTATTTCTAAACAACAACACCTGCTAATTTTATGCATTTCCGAGCAAAAACAAATTAAAACTTATGTCATAAATTTGCCCTTTTGGATTTGAGAACAGGCTTAAATAAAATAGCAAGAGCACTTATTTTCTTTTACGCAAACTTTTCTTTCTCAGCAGGATAATTCAGCCAGTTAACTTTACTGGTTATAAATCTGGTGTGATATTTATGAATCAGCTCAACAGAATAAAATCGCAGGTAATGGAAACGCAGAAAACGGTGGACACGTAATTACACAAGATTGACTTTTTAACACAATTATTATAATTGGTAAATAAATCATATGAGATTTAATTTTTAGAACAGGGCGAAAAATGACCAGGCTAGGATTCGAACTAGGAATACCCTGGCTGAAGCCACCAGTGCTCTACCAATTATGCCATCCTGGAGAAGCTGAAATTACTAATTCACCCAGTTACCTTACTAATTATAACATATGGGCTGATAATTATGATCAGCTCAACAAAATTTAATCGCACATAATAGAAACGGAAGAAAACGCTGGACACGTAATTACACAAGGTTAAATTCTTTTAACACAAAAAATTCCCCGGTCGAACTTTAAATTTTTGCACCGGGCCGAGCCAGGACCTGAAAATTCCGGTAGTGCAGATTTCATGTGGTCTATCCTAAATGGAATCTGAATTCCCTTTGTTGTGACATAAAAATGACGTATGGGGACATATATCATGGGGTCGTAAATCAGGAATTCTTGAGAAAATAAAATGCTCTAGCACTGGATTTATGCCCCCTGATTTAAGTCCCCATCTAGTGTGACGTCATCAAAATGACGTATGGGGATACATATCATGGGGATGTTAATCAGGATTTCGTCGAAAGTAAAACACTCCAGCACTGGATTTGTGCCCCCATTTTTTGTGACGTCAAAATGACGTATGGGGGCATAAATCATGGGGACATTAATCAGGCTCTCAATGAAAGGAAAATTATCCATTACTGGATTTGTGTCCCCTTCTGATATGGGGGCATATATCAGGGGGATGTTAATCAGGATTTCGTCAACAGTGAAATGCTCGAGCACTGGATTTGTGCCCCCATTTTTGTGACGTCAAAATAATGACCTATGGGGACTTAAATCATGGGGACGTTAATCAGGCTCTCAACGAAAGGAAATTTCTCTAGCACTGGATTTGTTTCCCTTTCAGATGTGGGGGCATATATCATGGGGACATTAATCAGGATTTCGTGAAAAGTGAAATGATCCAGCACTGTATTTATATCCCCATTTCTTGTGACGTCAAAATGACGTATGGGGGCATATATCATGGGGACATTAATCAGCGTCCCCCTTTAAACGCATATTCGGAGGCTTTGAGATATATATATAAGTAATGTAAAAGTTTGAAAAGCGTGTTATTTTTTCACCTGTTCGAGATCGTAAGCAATGTAAATTTTAAAGGCGTTAAAAATAATAATAGCCCAGTGGTAGGGGAGCAAAAAAAGGTCCAATTCGGAAATAATTAGGGGAAAGCTGGAAATTATTTTAATCCCTTCAATTTATGTCTAGAATGCATATACTACGTTTTCCCCCTCGTACTAGGTGAGCATTAGGAATTATACATTGATTTATAGTCAAAAAACACGTTTTTTAAAAATACCATAACACTATCTCGAAATCACTACCTTTTTCAAAAACATATACAAATGTTGTAGAGCTTAAAATTCTGAAAAAAATGAGTACCTACACTTAATACTTTTGTTGAGTATTAAGGTCACAATTCTACTTTAAAATTTTAGCACCGTGGTCAGAGGGTTGAACTTGGAATTAATTAGGGGAAAACTGGAAATCGTTTTAATCCCTTCAGATTAGGTCTAAAATGAATATTCTATGTTTTCCGCTTCGTACTAAGTGAGCGTTAGGAAACATGTACACTTTAACATTAGAAAAACACGTTTTTCTTTAATATTTTTAACAATATCTGAAATTGCGACCTTAATTTTGAACATCAATATTAATGTGAGCATTCATTTTATTGAAAATTTTAAGGTCTACAATATCTGTATTGGCAATATTTTGGTATAGTTAGCTGTTTTGAGATACTGTTAAGGTAATCTGGTGTCTCCTATCTTGAAGCACTTGATTAGTGATTAAGGCAAAAATTTGAAATGGAATTGCGACTTTAATTTTGAGCAAAAATATTAATGAGGGTGCTCATTTTATTCAGAATTTTATGCTCTACAACATTTGCGCTGACAATGTTTTTGATAAATTTAGCTGTTTTGAGATATTTTTAGTTAACTTGCTCTCTCCGGACTTCAAGCTCTTGATTAGCGATTAAGGCAAAATTTTGAAATTAGAATTGCGACCTTAATTTTGAGCAAAATACTAATGTGGGTGCTCATTTTATTCAGAATTTTAAGCTCTGCAACATTTATATTGACAATGTCTTTGATAGAGTTAACTATTCTGAGATATTGTTAAAAATATTAAGGAAAAACATGTTTTTCGAATGTAAATACGTACATATTTCCTAACGCTCACTTGGTACGAGGAGGAAAACATAGAATATTCATTTTAGACCTAATCTGAAGGGATTAAAACAATTTCCAGTTTTTCCCTAATTAATTCCTTGTTCAACACTCTGACCACGGTGCTAAAACTTTAAAGTAGAATTGCGACCTTAATATTCAACAAAAGTATTAAGTATAGGTACTCATATTATTCAGAATTTTAAGCTCTACAACATTTGCATTGCAATGTTTTCAAAAAAGTTAGTGATTTCGAGATAGTGTTATGGTATTTAAAAAAAAAAAAAAAACGCATTTTTTTACTATAAATCAATGTATAATTCCTAACGCTCACCTAGTACGAGGGGGAAACGTAGCATATTCATTCTAGACCTAAACGGAAGAGGTTAAAACAATTTCCAGCTTTTCTCTAATTATTTCCGAATTCAACTCCCTAACCAATGGGCTATGAGGTAAGAATTAAATTATGCTTATGGTATAGAATTGCCATTAATTTTCTAAAAGTCTTTTTTAGCCACCGGAATGCTATTTCTTTCTCCCAGCTTATTTTTGTCTCCAATAAATAACGTTACCTTGTATACGCTAGCCGTAAAACAAAAGTCGATGTTTCATTGTGCGATTCAATACTCTACAGCATTTTTTAAAACTTCTAAACATCGCACATTTTCAATGTTTATACCGTCGTACTGGGAAAAAAAAGTACTTTTTAATGCAATTTGTTTGAAAACTGCATCTCCATTTGTTTTTGAAATATAAATTTTTTTGTAGTTTTTAGCGACATTTGTTTCATTTTGGCAACTCAAGTACTCCATTTCTGTAGAAAGTAAAGAAAAAATTGTTGAAAAATAGCAATTATATCTTTTTGTTGCCATTTCCTCATAAAAATTTAAAATAAATGAATTAAAATACGTGCTATTTTGAGAAAAATATTAAATGAATGATTTATGACAAAACATGGAATTTATAAGCTATATTTAATTTTAAGAATCTATATTAATGCAAATGACGTCATTTTACATAAAATAAAAGCGTGTGTTTTAAGTCTTAAAATTGGAATATGTTTTGCAGTAGAGTCCCGATTACCCGAGTCCCGGTTAACCGAGTTATTTTCTTCTGATGGACTGGTGGCTTCTATAATTATAAAAAAGCAGCCGTAAAAAAAAAAAAAAAAAAAAAAAAAAAAAAAAAAAAAAAATGGCCATTTTTTTTTTTTTTTTCAAAAAAAATTATGGCCATTTTTTTTTTATTCTGACCAGAAAATCAGAGTTCTAACTTTTTACGACTGCTCTTTCATCTTCACCTAACGCTTCATATATAATGGCTGCTTCATAATAATAGAAACCACCAGTCCACCAGAAGAAAATTAAGTAATGGAAATGTGGGGGGCGACACTAAATTCTGAAAAAGCAGAATTCCTGTTCTCTAGTATTTTATATGCCGAGTATAGTTTCAAAACATGTTTTTTAATAAATACTGAATAAATTGAAATTTGCAACTGCTGATAAAAATGTGTCAGAAATAAGGGTTTAAAACGGAAGAACTGATCTCCCAGTAAAAAATATATTATAAAAGGTAGAACTGGTAGTATGGTATTGTATGTTTCGCCGAATAATTGGGAATTAGAAATTTGAAGTACTCCTTAATTGATCGATCCAGACTTAGACCATGTTCATATCTCGTTATTATTATTATCTTTTCCCTAAATTATTTTCTTGATATTGAAACGCCTGTATTAAAATAGATTTTTTAGCTTCAAAAACATTCAAATGAAGATATACTACGTAATTTGAACACACGTTTAGTTAAAGTTTTTATTTAACTCTTGATATGGTCTTTAGGTTCTATAAGTTAAATTTAAGGGGTCAGTAATCTTTGAAGCTGAGAAATCGCATGAAAATGAGACCCTGATATGGATTGCTATAACTCCGCATCTGCTTAACCTTTGGATATGAAATTTAAAAAAAACATTAAAAGAGTTATACACTATGACGCAAAAGTTTAGACAATGACGTCATTCAGTTTTAAAATGTAGAATTATGACGTCAGAATTACAAAAACCTGTAAATATATTCAAAAACTGATTTAAAATGCTATGTACAAAAGACAGTCGTTTTATTTGCTATAATACTAATTTTTTTCATAAAAATTCAAATGTTCTTGTCGCAAAAGTTTAGACACTATTCTAAATTTCTTTGAATATTCGCTGGCATATGCAAATTTAGAATCGATGATGTCACAAATTTGGAGTACTTAAGTTCTGCAAACGATTGCGCTTCATAGTCGACATGCCGAGAGCTAAAGAAATTCAAGTGAATGAGGTTTCAAGGATTTGGCAGTTGAAAGGTGAAGGGAAGAGCGTTTCTGAAATTTCTGCTATTATTAATAGGTCAAAAAAATCTATTTATCTAGTTTTATCGAGTGGTTCCGAATATAAAGCAAAATGTCGGTCTGGGAGGCCACATGTGACAAATGTACGAGAGGATCGCCTGATACAAAGACTAGCGAGTACTCAACAAATGAGCGTACGTGGAGTTTAAGGCTCATCGGGACTCTCTGTATCAAAGGATACGATTCGTAGACGAATTTTGGAAAAAGGAACAATCGTTTATAGCAAAATGCAGAAGAAACCAGCTCTGAAACCACATCATAAGTTACAAAGACTTATGTGGGCTCGAAAGCATATGTCATATGGAAAGAAATGGCAGTCACTCATATTTAGCGATGAAAAAAAGTGGAATCTGGATGGTCCAGATGGTTGTTTATCGTATTGGCATGACTTGCTGAAGGAACCTCGACGTTTTTTTAGTCGCAGACAAGGAGGGGGCTCGGTGATGGTTTGGGCAGCCTTTTGCTATAATGGACAAGTATCTCTGACCTTCACCAGTGGTCGTCAAACTTCACAGCATTATACACAGACATTAGAAGAAAACCTACTGCCATTTGCTGAGCTTCTAGGGGGTCCTCAGTGGGAATTTCAGCAAGACAATGCTTCAATTCACACTGCAAAACATTCAAAATCTTGGTTTAATTCCCATAATATAAGAGTTCTCGACTGGCCAGCATGTAGCCCAGATCTTAACCCTATAGAAAACCTTTGGAGCATCATGTGTCGCAAAGTTTATAGCAACGCTAGACAATACTCTTCTGAAAAGGAACTTAAGACATCTATTGAGAATGCATGGTACGATATCGATCCACAAACTATGCAAGATTTAGTTTCTTCCATGCAATCTCGTGTATATGACGTAATACATAAGCATGGATGCGCAACCAGGTTTTAAAAATTGTTTATTTCGATTTTATTTAATTTGTGTCTAAACTTTTGAGACAGCAGTTTATTTTTGTTACCATTTAATTTATTGCAATATGCGCAATTCCACTTTTCTTTGTTATAAATATTGTTTATATGTACAGCACATTAATTTCAAGCAGTGATTTGAAAATTGAATAAATATTTTTCAAAGTATGTAAGAATTTCTTCATTGTCTAAACTTTTGCGTCATAGTGTATGCTAATAGTTAATGTTCTGAAAAAAGTCTAGACGCATATAAAGATTTTTTTTAATTTCATTTGAAAGTCAATGTTGTTTTAATAAAAGTATTCACCTTATATGTCTTGCGCGCACGATTCCTCGTAAATGTATTAACACATATTGAGTAGAGGCATAATATGTGGTTAAAATAACCTACTCTGGAAAAAATATAATCATTAGTTTTTGAGAAAAAAAATGCAAATTCAAAAATGTTAAAAATTTTAAATTATTTCTCTATAAAAATAGTCATATTTTCTAAATTTCTTACTTGATGAACATAATAGTAGGTCAGTCTATGCAACCATAAGGTTTATACCTTCAGTTAAAATTTTATGAAATTCTATCCAGCTATTTCTAAGAAATCAAGCTCGCAGTGACCAACCCCGCCAGTTGCCGAGAGGTTCTGCTCTCGAAGCTGGTAGACGGGAGGTGCTGGGTTCGAACCAAATCGCGCCATTCGGCCTATTCGTTCGAAGTTTTCGTGGTTTTCTTTGAACTTTGGATTCCCATGGGTAAATATGGGTTAGGTTCCCTAAGCCTAAGAAAGACCCCCACGAAGGAGGGTCCATCCCTGCTCGGCCTTATATCCCTCGAGTAGATAATCGGCCGTCAAAAATCAATCCAATGTTCGCAGTGACGAAAATTAAAATTTTCAGAAAACTGATATTAAAGATCAAATTGTCCCTTGATAATATAGGGCAAACTCAAATTGTTTTAGACATAACTTCACTTCTAAAGCGAATTATTGCATGGGATTTCTTTTAAATTATTCCTTAGGAATAAAATTTAAATTAGGCTATTAAATAAAAAATATATTTTTGGACATTTTCAATGGTACCTGGCTCCTTAAAAAGTACATATAATTTTCATGTTTCGACTAGAGTAAATAGTATAAATTTCATTCATTTACACTTAAAACTCGCCAAATTATGATATTGTTTTATGAAATTTCAGATCTCTCCGGCACTAAAAATTGAAAACTTTTTTAAGTGCTGAATAACTTTTTTAAGTGCTAAAAAACTCAAACTTTCATAAAATTTAAAGCATATATAGTTTTTTCGTAGAAGGATATTTTGTTTTACTTTTTTGCACTACAAATATATGTATCGTAAATACAAACTAAAATATTTCTAAAAAAGTTATTCAGATGCCCAAGAATCTAAATATGAAAATTGAGACATCTTGGTTTTTTTTGTTGTTGTTGTTGTTGTTACTTTAAGACACGCGAGTGTGCCATTTTGACATTAAATAAACGAATTGAGAAAATATCTGAATAATTATTATGTTTTCTGAAATTAAGATATCTAAAAGTTTAGATATCTGTAACTTCAATAGCTTCTCCATCCCAGATAAAGTCAAATGAAGTGCTAGTAGATATGAGAGTTGGTTTGTTCTCTTTGTGTTATAATCTTTAGGCACTTAAAATCTTTTATTTAAAACATTATTTTCTGTGATGAATCCTCTGAAATTAATTTTTAACAAATCATTAGATATAATGCTAACACGACTACGAAAAATCTCTTTAAAAGTTCAAACGTATGCTCCAAAATTTTGTTACAAACGAGATACAACAATGTACATATCTGATTTACTCATCAGAGAATATCATAATGAAGATTCGTTAATGAAGTGTAACTGACAACCTTTGTTTTAAATCCTTCTACAGGGACAAGCCTGAGAATATTGCAAGGTTGCTTAAATATTCATCGACCTTATGTTATTGAAACCCTTTATTTCTACTGAATGGATTTAAAAAAAATTCATTTCGACATTCTTGTTAAAAATAACTACCATTTTTGGATGAAATCTCGGTTAAAAGACTTGATCCTAAAAGTTTTTAATGTAATTATTCCAGAAAAATTCAGAGTTCGAGCGTTAGAAAAACTTTATAACAAACATTTAGCATATCAGATTATTAAATTATAAACAGATGTTCTCTTATACGCCCATTAGAAATATTTCAAAAATATATAATCTAAAAACACACACAAAATATATATTAAACATTTAATTGCTAGAAAGGACGTCAAATGTTAATAAAATGCTTACATCTTTTGCATATGATCTTTTAATGCATTTTATTAACATTTGGCGTCCTTTTTAGCAATTAAATGTTTAATATATATTTTGAGTGTGTTTTTAGAATATATATTTTGAAATATTATCATATCGTCATAGAAAAACTGGCGATCACGTATTTTAATCGAGAAGTTTAGCGAAAGTTTCGATCATTGGGATTTTGTAGTGTGTCAGAAAACTTAGACAACTCCGTCAAAACCATTGATTACAAATAAAATCCTTAATAACCATGTTAAATTATCGTGTCTGAAGTACACCCTTAACAATATTATGATTAGATAATTATCAAAGAAAGTTATTTTAATTTATTTATTTTAAACCATTAAAGGATTTATCTAGCAAGGTCCCAATAAAAAATTTAACAGGTTTAGCCTCCATTTAATTTATAAAATGTTCAAATATGACAGCCCAACTTAAAACTTATCCTCTGAATTATCATACTTTTTTTCGTCTTTACACATCAAACTTCTGGTTCTCTATAATCAAAACTAAATGATATGGAGGAAAACGCTGTGGAGATACCAAAGAGTTTTGTAACAAAATATAAATTATCAGGCCGCAATATGCTCCTAACCATTACTGAATTTTTAAAATACGCCTAAGAGAAAGCTTGAGATCACCATACAATGGACACATGCGAACAACAAATCCTATTGCAGAAGAATCTATGAAAGCCTGAAGTCATCATTCAAACTATTGAACATATAATGGAAATTAAAACAAAAATTCTACCACCATCTACATTAGTGTGATCATCCTCCGGTGATCTCTTCCAATGGAATTGCAATATTGTGCTAAATCAAGCACTTGGGAATATAACATGAGAAACGGTAATTTAAAATCTTCTCTTATATTATATAATATGATTACTGAAGTTAGTAATGGGAAAAGAAAAAAAAATTCCTGCTGCTTAAAACAATTTTTTTTCTACAATAAAAGATAAATTTTACCGGCTCTTAATATGGAAAATCCAGTAAATAATCGCGCTTTCAATCAACGTGTTAAACTGTTTCGGTAACATTAGTTATCCCGGACACGTGAGGGTGGCTAAATCTATATTTGAATATATCTCTGAGAGTCAATTTTTGCCCCCCCCCCCCATTCTTCCAGATTTATGAACTTCCATAGCCATAAAATACAACACAATTGATATGACAAGGTTTATCCACAATTTGGGTTATTTCTTCATAAAGAACAATCTTTTCCCGATTTTTTTCAGATTGAGAGAAAAAAAACCCTATTGCTTATTAAATAAGCATTTATGCTTTGAGAGTTAATTGCACGTTATAAACATTCTGCATTGTCGGTTGTTTTACAGCTGTGAAAAATATGGCACTATAGAATAAAAAAATCAATAAATACTACGTGAGAATTAAAGACATTTTTCAGTTTTTTCTTATTATTTATTTTTGAACATTTAAGCTTAAACATGTTTTATTTTTATTTTTAAATAGCACATATATTCCTTTCTGTTAAATATTGGAGGTGTTTTGGAAATTGAAACATGATGATGAATGGTGTTTTTTCGATTATTTTGATTCTCTCAAAGTCGTGTTTGAACTGCCTTGTTAATTAATAAATTTCTTTAAATATATTAACCAACTTACGGAAGGTAGGGGTAATTAGGATCTGGGGTAATTGGGGTCAGGGGCACTTCTGGGGCAATCTGTAACAGATAAATATAATTTACCCCACTAATTATGGAATCTGATTAATATTCTACAGGTGTAATTTTTTTGGAGTGAAAATGTATGTTCCTGTAAATGAAATCACTATTTTTCCAGAACACAAAGACAAATGTTGTCCGTCAAAGTGAGAATATTTTAGTTAAATAGGTCCTGTGTAAAAAAATTGTAGGAATAGTGAAATATAGCCAGGTATTTAAATTTAGAAAAGGTTGTTTTTAAGAGGAAATTGTTATGTTTTGAAACAAACGAAGCATAATGTTAATAATCTGCATGATTCTAATTACCCCGGAAATAGCATTTTCGGGGTTAAATAGGACGATTTAGTTTTTGGGTTAAGGATAAATTGGGACCGGAAATTTTATTTTCTGTTTAATTCAATTATGGTTTAGAATGCATTGCTTAATCTTTCAGTTTTCAGATCCTGTGATATATCCCTAGCTTGGTTTACTTTGCTGCATATTTTGTGTTGACAAAACATTTATTTTACAATTTTACTTTCATTTATTACAAATTTTACCCTAGACTCCATGTTTTAAGCCTCAACACCATTTTATTTTGTTTTTTTTTTTTTAACATTGACAATTAGTTCTTTAGTAATACTAGTTGCGTAGCAACCCGTTGTGTTGCTTTTGAATTGCATGAGACAATCGATCTTTTTGCGAAAAATGAAATCTCAACTTTATTGTAAATTTAGTTAGCATTACAATATTAATTTTATTAAATACAATATTTGAAATAATAAGTTATATTTACAATTTAAGTCAAAACTTTCCCAATAAAAATGCACATATACTATAACTTTATTTGCCTAGAGCTTTTCGCTCTTCCAAGATTTTGCTTCGAATTTCGGAGTTGGTAGAAATGATGTCATTTGTATCAACTTATACAAAAATGAATTTGTTTGGACGAATTTATTCAGAAGCATTTTATATTTAATACTTAAGGAATATTTTTTTTTCTCGCTAAAACATTTCATTTTTAATGTCCGCTTCTGAAATGTTTTATTAGCTATCTTAAGGCAATAGTTGAAAATCTACTTTACGACTTTAAATTAAATGAAAATAACGTTCAGTGTTTTTTTTTCTTTTGACGTCAACAGAATTTATCTCAATGTTCCAGTCGAGAGTCGAATTTGTGTTTCTAAAATAAACGGATTCCTGAACTTGAATATGTGTGAGTTCGTATTTCGTGAAATTTTCTTGAAAACTACAATAATTTTTTCACTATTTATTCAATATAAAATGATTTCAAACAGTGATACCTAATAATCCTTGTCATTTTCCCTTTTCTCTCTTTTATCCACAAAAATGGAGCAATTTTAATTTCCATCATTACAGAAATGTCATTAAAAATATTATATCTCGAAAACTAATCAAATTTTAAAATTCTACGACTATTTTTAACATCCTTTGACCCATGCGGATAACTGGCGTTAATTTGATCACCCAACATTCCATCTTCTAGGAGGAACAGCTGTGAAATACAAACG
Organism: Maratus speciosus; assembly: GCA_963932465.1. Lineage (NCBI taxonomy): Eukaryota > Metazoa > Arthropoda > Arachnida > Araneae > Salticidae > Maratus > Maratus speciosus. The sequence goes on along the minus strand of OZ010795.1, from coordinate 519,688,943 downwards.
CATAGTCACTTTTTAATATAACAGATTGGTGAAGTTTTAATTTTGCTATAAAAAATTAGTATCTAAACAAATGCTGAATTATTTATATTATTTTAAGTGCAAATGGCTTATTTCGTAAGGAGCCTGTACGCAATGGATATAGATTAAAAAACATTAAGCTTGAAAATTATTTAAAAAGACATAATAAATAAATCAATTAAGATAAAGTTTTCAAGCAAATTGCATTTGAATGTAGATTTTTTTTCCCCTATATAACGGGTGTAAAAATTGAAGATGCCCGATGTTTAGAAATTCAAAAAACTGCAGTAGCAAAGATTGTAAAACCGACATTTAATCGTCATGCGTTGCCATTTTCAAAATGACGTCAGCCTTACGCATGGACATATTTTTCCTTTATAATATAGATAGATTTCCAAACATGAAGTTCCGTTTGTCAGCTAAAACTTTGGATGTGAAAATGTATTCTTTTGGCTTGAAGGTCTAATTTCAGTACCGCGAAGTACAAATTCCAGAAACTGATGTCTTTTAGATGTATTTGCGTAAAAAATATATAGTTTAAAAAAAAAGGATTGTTTTCTTTTAAATATGGCACTTGCTGAAGCATTACGCCAAGTGTCTCAAATTCGGTATCAGCCGAATGAAAATATATTGTAACATTAGCTTTATGAGCGAAAATGTTTTTTAAATAGTGACGTCATTTTCTGTTCAGACATAAAATAAAGTTATTTTTAATTCTAATGAGTAAATGGTATCAATAAAGATAAATAAACCCCAATATTTCTTTTTTTCTGCAACAGTGGAAATAATACGATTGCTACCATTTTGATTAAATTTCAAAAAATCTTTTCAAATTAAATTAAAAATATAAAAGTGAAAATATTTAGAAAAATAGCTAGTGCGAGGACATCTACAAATGAACAGCTTTCATTTAAAAAAAGAATTGTTAGCAAAATTGGTACAGTAGAAAGTTCAGGGAAGATGTCTAAATAAGCTATCTTGTGTTTTCAATATATAGATTATTTTTTCTTTTTTACTTTAACAGTTGCCTAGCAACTCTATTTCATACAAATTACATTTAAAAGCACATATTTTTACGAATTCAGCTCTAAAAATTTAAATTGTTCGATTACATATATGTTAAATTCGTGCTTTTTTATATATTATTCTTTTATTTATTTACTGATGAAGCTTTAATTTCTTGTAGAAAATTAGCGGGAGAGAAATTCTTTATGTGCTTCGACTTTTGTGCTTTTATGTGCTTAGACTTTTATGTGTCTTAGACTTTTTTTTATGTGCAAATTGTTTATTAATATTTCGCAATGGAGCCGGCACGGAAAAATCATTTAATTGATAAATAAAAAAGAAATAAAGCCAAAACTCACTGGGTTTTATAACAGACGATATTCTTGACATAGCAAGTATTTTAATTTCAATTTTTTTCACTTTTTATGAGAAAATGGCAACGAAAATTTACAGCAATCTACTATTTTCATTTCCCCCCCTTTACTTTCAACAGAAATGGTGTACTTCAGCTGCCACGATTACAAAAAAAGTAATAAAAACTACAGAAAAATTAATATCTTAAAATTAAAATGAGATACAGCTTTCAAACAAATTGCATTTAAAAGAGCATTTTTTTCCTTATACGGCGGGGTAAAAATTTAAAATGTGCGATGTTTAGAAGTATAAAAATTTGAAGTAGAGAAAATTACAAAACAAAAATTTTATTTCAAATTTCAAAGTGTTGCCATTCGCAAAATGACGTATGCGTTACGCACAGATATGTTTGTCCTTTATAATATAGATAGTACGGCTAATTATTTCCGATTGAAAATTTTGCATTTTATTTTGTCTTGTAAGAAGAGTGTAAAATAGATTAATATTGAAAATCCCTCTTCTCACCGCTGCGAACTGATATATTCGTTCACTCAGCTGTAGGTTTAACTTCAATAGAAGCATTATTTAAATTAATATAATTCTACAGATATAATCCAGTTTTTAAAATAATTAAATTATGATTAATACTCTCAAGTCTTATATACCTATTCGTAATAAAAAAATTATATCTAGTTGAAAAAAACATCTTTTTTTAAGATTTTAAAAAAATTACAGCAAAAACAACATTACAATTTTGACCTTTTGTTTGGCGGTCAGGGGTTTAAAAAACGTTTCTTTTTCCAGCGTACTTATCTTTCAAATAATGTAGCTCTGAGAATAATTGTGGTTGAAAAGCTAAGAATATCTCTATGTAAAGCTGACACTGAGTTCTTTTAAACCTATTTATCCATGGTGGTGTATCTTGTAAGGCATGAGAAAAAATACCTGTACCAGGTAACATAGTACATGAAAAATAATTATTTCCACATTTCAAGAGACAAGAATCTACTGAGTAAAATTATATATAATATTAGTATCTAGTCCACTTCATTCTCTGGTAATTAATTGTAAAAGTTCAAATTATCAAAAAGTGATCCTAATTACCCCCACATCCACTATGCATTTAAATTATATTCTTTTACACGAAAACATAAATAAAGCAATATCCATGAAAGAAAAAAAAAGTAAAACAGAATAAATAGAAATAATAAAATATAATAGAAACTAAGTAAACTTACTCAAGACACATACTCTTAGAGAAAGTGCGTGGAATTTCAAGCATATAAAAGAAATTTAAATAATATTGTTGCACTCTTCCTTATCCACACGCTGATGAATTTCCCTAAACCCAGGATCACCACTCGCACAATCTTCGAAAAAATGTTCTTTAATTTTGATATGCTGCCACAACCGATATATATACGTGATATCGCACACTTTGTGAGAAGGGTTATAAAAAAGAATTCTGAACGTATTCAATTAAAATTAACAAACAATTTATTTACAAATTATTTACATATAAATAAAACATTGTTATGCGTTCTTGAATAGCAGGGGAAGCTGGAATGCATTGATGCAATGGACTTGCTAATACAATCCTAAGTAAAAATAGCTCGGATCAACTTCAAGATAAAGAAAAATATTGTTTTAAAACCTGTACACAGAAAGTGATACATATGAAATACAATAAGCAAGTAATAAGATTATATCAGACAATAGCATTCTTAGTTATTAGCGTCAGAAACCCGACAAATATTTTATATAAAAATATAAATATACAAATTGGGATCACAAGAAATATTTTTTGGTATAAAATCGAAAAAGAGTTGGTCAATTGTATATTTTTTAATTATCATGAGGGAAAGTTTTTACTTAAATAATGGATAGATTCTTCTTTAAATGTTACGTGAACGAAGTCACGGGTTACATATAGTAATCTTGTGTGTGTTTTTATCTAATGAATTTGAAAAATTCTAATCACTATTACGTAATTGGTTTTACCTAAATAAGTATCAATCAGGAAAAAAATTGTGTTAAACAATAAGACTAAAAATCTAAATAATTTGATGCTATCAGCTAATGAATTTACAAGCTATTCTCTGTTAACGTCTATCTAATCTTTAAATAAAACGCGAGTTAAATTTAATATATTCGTCATCAATGAAATTTAGAAAGATATATTGAATTTTCATAATTGATTTATGTCAAATTCAACGGAATTTCAAAACTAGTTAACTTAATTATGTTTAAATTAAAATTAAATTTCTAGCAATAAATGATAAAAGGGACACACCGAACTAAATGAAGACATTTTATGTGCATAACTCTGTTTATTTAAATTATTTGTATTGCAAGATATTTAACAGATTAACTATTTTGAGAGATGAAAATTTTTTTCACACAATGGAATTATTTTATCACGCATCTCAAAATATTTCATCATAAGGTAGATGTCATCATCCAATTTTGGTTATGCTCATTAAAGAAAAAAAGGTATCTAGAAGATAACACTGCCATATTTTAATTCAAATATGGAATTAATGTACGTTTCTCAAATACAAAAGGAAATTAGCATCAATATGATCAGAGTTGCAATTATCGTTGACGGTTCAGTATCGGGTTTTACCGGTAATAATCATGTGATTAACAGGAATAATCTGACAGAGATTTAGAATAGTGTTCCATTATATAAACAGAAAGAAAAATAAAAGTTACATTCATTATTCAAATATTCATCTTTATTAGCAGTGTTTATTTGCTTCTAATCCACATGTAATAATAGGAATGAATATTTGAATATCACATCTAATTGCTGAGCACGGTGGTGTTCAGAATCAAATGGATTGAATATGGTGGAAAAAATTCCAAAGATATCTGGATATAAGATTAATGGACTCTACAGTTTTTCATTCGGAATCTTAGAGCTTTGCGCTTGTAAAACAAATAATTATTTCAAACTTTGTTGAACCCCCCCCCCCCCCAAAAAAAAAAAAAGCACTTAGGTATTTGAAGAGAGAAAGTTGTAGGGGAAGATTGAGTAATAAGAGACTTACAGTGTAATAAAAGAGAAAAAATCGGGAGGGGGGCGGAAAGAGCAGTGAGAAAAAGATCAATTTTATCAAAATTTTAAAGGCTTTTTTTTTTTTTTTAATTCACTCAAAGCAACAAAAACATTATTAGGTTAAATAGAGATATTGTTGACAATGCCTACCTAAAACCACTTTTCAAAATTTATAAAATATAATATGAATTTGCAACTTATTATTAAAAGTAGACATATGAATTATACCTAAAATGTCATTCCATTTTACGTTAGAAAATTGCAAAAGTGGAAACAAAAATGCTTTTCAAAGGTAAAAAATTATACATAACAAAGAATACCCTTCTTTATTGTATAGTTAATAACTTAAATATAAAAACCACACTTTAGCATGTTTCTTATATTTTGAAATATATATGAAGGATAAATTATTTTGTTCGTCTCATGGTAGCCATGATATTTATTACCTCGTCTTCGAATATAATTAGTTTTAGGTAGCTACAGGTTACAAAAAGATACCTATTGCAGCCGTTCGGAGGAAAACGATTCCGAAAAAAAATTGGTATATTTTCGACGAACATGACCCCCAGACCCCGAAACTACCCTCCGTTCAAAAGTTGATCTATATATATATATATGTTCTTTATCATACTGTAACCGATTTGCATGTAACTTGGTGTGTACATAGTACATACCAATGTCGCGACAGAGTTCGTTTGCCAGATTCAACCACCATCTTGTTTCCAAACGGCGGCCAATTAAAAATTTAAAAAAAATTATAATTTAAAATGAGGTAAAAAAAATTAGAAATTGAAAAAGATTTCTTTCTTATATGTTGGAACTTGATACAAAGATTCCGGAGCATTTTTTGTTTCGTCTATATCTTAAAAAATGACTGAGTTATAGCACTTTGAATTTCTAGCATGGCTGACATTTTGAAACGATCTGATTTTTGTCACGCGATAACACGCGTGTGTATGAACCGATTCGGATGTGACAAGGCATGTGCATAGCAAATAGCAATCTCTAGGCTGAGTTCGTTTGCCAGCTTCATACGCCATATTGTTTCAAAATGGCAGACATTTAAATTGTTTAAAAAATTTTAAATGAGGTACAAAAAAAATTAGATATTGAAAAATATTTTTATCTTATGTGTTTGAGCTTGATCAAAGATTCCGGAGAATTTTTTGTTTTGTCTATATCTTAAAAAAATGGATGGGATATAGCAGTTTGAATTTCTAATGTGGGTGATATTTTAAAAATTCTGATTTTTTGCCTGCGATAGCACTCGTACACTGTAAAAAAAATGGTAACGTTCCATGTAAAATCCAGGAACGTTTCGCCTTTTCTCAGGTTTTCAGAATAATTTAGCTCTTTCCTGTGAAATTCTGGTTTTCTTATCTGAAACGTTCCTGAACAAAAGTTGGAAACAGCAAAACGCTGCGGCCGCCATTTATTATTTTTTTGCTATAATCAGTTGCTCGCGCGCGAGTGTCGAAAACGAATTCCTTAAATGAATGTAAAAAAATCAACATGGAATGCAAATAAATCAATAGACGACATAATCCTTTACGTCTCTATTGTCAAGACAATTCAGATGAAAATACAATACCTCTGTGACATCGCTAAGAGATTATCTCTCGTACTTGTCTGTGGAATCTTTAACGAGCAGACTGTGTAAAAAGAAATACACCTATTATTTGGATCTCCATTAACCAGGGGACCATCAAATATGATTCTCACCGATTTTGATTAATTTAAAGTATGTTTTAGAGTTCTTATCTCTAATTATTCTTGTGAAAGGATTTCTTCAAATGGGCCTTAGATTTTCAGAAATTAGATGCCGAGTTTTAGCATACGTTTCAAATACACATTAGTCTGCAGCTCTCAACGTGTCTTTCGTTGTGTGGACGCAGAAAGCTCGCATGCCACCCGTACGGCCCGAGTTCGATGCTACCTTTTGACTTTTTTTTTTCTTTTTTAATTAATTTTATATTTTAACACTTTATTACAATTTGATTTAAATTTGACATATATTTGACACTTTCAATTGCTGCAAATTTGAATTTTTTTTTTCGGAAAAAATATACAATTACGTTTAGGTTTTTTTTTTTTTTTTTCATGAAAATTTATATGTATTTTATCTAACTTGTAAACTAACATAATTACTGACGAAAATCCAAAATATTTTATGTCTAGATTTTTTTTCTAATTATTATTTACATTTATATATTTTTATATTTTAAGCAAAGTTCAGAAACAATATATCACATATATATTTACTTTATTCAATTTTAAATGAAAATTTATTTTTTCGTGTAAATTATAAATAATAATTTTGATGTCAATTTCAAAATATTTTTTCATTCTAACAAATAATGATAATAAAGCGAAAATTGTCAACTGGAAATGTAAAAATCGTCTGCGGATCCCGCATGCTGTGAAATGTCAGTAATGTTTTGCTGTCAACAGAAATATTCCTGGTATTTCGCAGGAAACTTACTGGCATTTCTGTAGAAAGTTTTTAACACATACAGTAAAGTTCCAGTCATTTTCAAGAAATGTTTCTTGGAAATAATGGGCAACTCGGCTGCCCATTTTTTCCCAGGAACGTTGCGGAATTTTTTTTACAGTGTATGTATCAACCGATTTCGATGTGAGTGAGCATGTGCACAGGAATTACTAAGGTCTCGACCAAGTTCATTGGTTATCTTCACCCATCATGTTGTTTTTAAATGACGAGCACTTCAATATACCGAATTTGGCGACCAAATATAAATAACTTTAAATAAAACCAGCTTGGATAAAGCTGACTAATTTCACGAAATTCTCATTCATATTTAGTATTGACAAAAATTAGTATTTAATCTTCTATAATCGGATTCCACAAATTTGAGCTCTGTGTGTTTGAATAATATACGCTGGCTTTTAAAAAATTAGGAATACGAAAGTTACCTCTTCCTCCCGGCACTGGCTGGAAGAACTTTTTATGTTTAAATCTTATTCGTATCTTTCTATTCATAAAAATAAAAGTTAATTGAATCTTTTGTACCCTTTTTGCTTTCTTGACTTTCCCTACAAAGCCTATTTCATATAAAAATATGAAGACTAATAATTTTATGCAGACATGCATAATAAATAAGCCGAAACCGGCAGTTTTTAAATCGAGGAATTACTTTTAGCGCTATTGGGCTTTTAAATCGTCCAGGATAGTTCGCTACATACGTTTTATAAGTTAAAAAACGATGCATATCAATTTAACGATCTTTTTCAGGAATATAATTAACTAGATTATGTGCAGAGTCCAATCAATTTAAAAATTTGCCTAGGTTTAAGTGGGTTTTCACCAGTCTTTTATACAAATTTTCTAGTAAAGATTTAATTCAAATTTCCAAAAATCCGTTTTTAACTACTGTTGCGAGATTTTGAAAAGCCAAATGTAATAATATTTCTAAATACTGTATTTTCAATTCAAATATATATTTACACGTAAATGCTGAAAAAGAAAGAAAACTTTTAAATAATTAAATTATTACCTGAAAACCGTTTGATGGTGATTAGTCAGCCGTACCTAATACGATTTAGTAACGCGTCTAAAATAAAATATTTTCCTGGACATTACAATAATGCGAGTGACAATGACATTTTTCACTTAACCATTTACAGGTATAAAAAATGCTTGTTGATCAATAAATTGATCAGTAGCGCGTAAAAAGCATTTCCTTCTATCACAGCAGTTAAACGAAAGAATACTTATTGAATTCTTGGTTAAGTAGAAAATAACCAAAAAAAATATAGATTTCGTGGGTTGTTGACTTTTACAAGCTGCAGAGGAATAGAGTTCGTAGATAAGGACAGAACAGTTTTTCGCTATTCTGGTAGCTAAAACGTAAACTTCTCTGGTCATCGTCAACTGTTCCGAGCCCTTGGCTCAACTCAAAAATACCGCAACTTTCGTGCTCTCGGTTCCGGAGAAATTTATTCCCAACTCTTACTGCGAGCAACTTCACACACCGAATCCCTCTTACAGACTGCCTCTCACCTTAATTTTTTTACTTGACAAAAAAGTTAATTCTTTGGAACCCGCTTGATAAATACCCTTAAAATCAGCCTCTGTCAGCTTAGAGCAAATAGGCGGCCCTTTTCGTCTGCTATGAGGGTGGCCTACGGCTCAGAGCAATTAGAAGGCCTTTTACTTTTACCACCTGAGGGTGGCCTTCCTTCTAAGTGCACTATCAATCACCACTTACAATGTCCAAAGCATGAGAAAAATATCCACTCGAACTCATATGCCCTAACCTGGGTGGCATATATTTCGGGCCCTTTCATCATAAAGATTTCTACTCACACACACTGAAAACAGTAAAGTTCATTTCTTTACGCAGGCAATTTATCTTACACACTCAAAAAAGAAGAAAAGGAAGAAAGAAAAAGTATACGCAGGACGTTTCCAGAACTCCCCTGTGATTGGAAGAAGTGTTTTTGCTATTTGAAGAAATTTCCGTTTTTTGACTGGAGAATTTCATGAAATTTTGAACATAGGTTTGAGAATTATTCTTCTTTTGATGGTAAAGAACATATGTAAAAATATCTTTTCAATACGAAAAAGTACTAAACAGCACAGTTGCCGGAATGCTCCTGTGATTTGACGAAAATGCAGCTTTAGATGGGAGAATTTCAGATAATTTTTACACTAGATTGGGAAATTTATGTACATTTTTGGGAAAAGGGTAAAACACAACGGAATTTTCGTGCTTTAACGAAAGATAGCAAGCGAAAAATATAGTTTCAGTTGACAGATCGTTTTGAGTGTGTACTTAAACAATCACGAAAAAAGCCATCAGCTGTTTTGATAGTGATGGATGCAATATTAGGGACCAAAAAATCCCCTGAGCCAAAGGAGAATTAATTGCAACCAAATTGAAGACTTGAGTGGAAGAAGATTTTATGTAATAAAAATTAGAATTCTTGAAAATTGAATTGAAAGTTTTTGTTTTAATTATTTTTGTATTTCCTTCTTAGTAGAATATGTTTGAACGTTAATAGGTGATACTGAAGTACCAAGAAAAGACTATTAAAATTTCATAATTAAATATCAGAAATATTTTCATTATATTAAATTAATTAATATAAAATTATAAAATATTAAAAGATACTGTCTCAAATCTTAAATACTTAGTAAAATTTTAGTATTTTAGTTTTACCATATGATATATCACATAAAACCTCTCATATACCTTTCATCCACAAAATTCAAATTTCATCCACATTTTTGAGAAAATGTATCATAACATGTTCTTCCAATAAGCTCTTCAATTATGGAAGATTATCACTGCTCCTCATAATACTTTTAATCCTTTGAGTCATTTTTAAAACAACACAAATTAGTATTTTTAGTTCCTGGGCTGTCTAGAACGGTGTTAGCAAGCATAGCTCGTTAAAGAAAGAGTCCCTAATGTATATATATAAAAGCCGTTCTCTGTGTGTATGTCTTTTATACAAATCTTTAATTTTTGACCGATTTACACGAAACTCGGTGTACATACGTTTTAGAACGTGGAAAAGATCACTATGTATTTTAAAAAATTATCAGACCACTATTTATCCCTTTTTCTACCACTTCCATAATTTAACATTATAGAAATATCTCTTTTTAAATCTTTTTAAATTCAAACGTTTCTTTCCTGTTGCCAAACCTTAAAAAATGACACAATAATGTGAAAAAAATAAGAATAACGAGTATATTTTGTTTCTATTTGCCAATAAAAATTCAAATTTTCTTGCTATATTTTTGCGTGTTTGATATTGACGTCTTTCTAAACGGAAAATTTACATTTTTTTGTATACAAAATAAAATCTATAAGAGCGGGAAAATAAGGTAGCACCTCAATTGAAATGTTTTTTTTTTTTTTTTTTTTTTAATTAAAACATCTATTTTAATACAAACAGTCAAATTTCATGAAAACAATTTAAGAAAAAGAAAAAAAGCTAGATATGACGTCACATTCTATCAAATCTTTTCAACGCGTAATCAAACTCATTGTAAACATATGGCTCCTATATTTTGCTTACTACTTCGATTGTATACTGCAGCCATATCTTATAGCTATACGTTATCGCTAAGTATTGTATTCGTTTAGATTCAGTGCTAATATTTTCAGTGATTTATAGCAAAAAGAGAGCGGTTATTTACATTTTCAAAAAAAAAAATCTTGACAGATGTCTTGATTTAAAATTTGTCGAAAATGACATCATTTCATCTAATCATTGTAGATTTAATTTCAATAAAATTTCAAATTTTCCAAATAAAATTTTAGTAACTACTACCTCATTTGGATGTATTTTTTTTGCATCCCCCCCCCCCCCGTATTGTAGGAGATATTGTATACTTCTGTTACGCGCGCCAAAGAAAACATGTATTTTAATTTTAAAAGTAAAAAAAAATACCACAATGTGTAAAAAGAACATCCTTTTTCTGAATTTAAATTTCGAGAGTTCCAAGTTTAAAAGTAAAAACGTGAGTTTTTTCATAAACTTCAAGTTAAGGCTGTTCATAAAGTTAAGGCTGTTTTCAAAGCCAAAAGAGCTATTTTCTGACATATTTTTTTATTAATTTTATTTTGGAAACGCATGAAATTGACAGGAGTTCTTATTTAGAAACTATGTAATCGAAAGATAGCTTCCATATTTTGGTAAAGGCATAAGATCTTTCAGTTGGTGTTTTGAACTGAATTTCGGACGCAACAGTGCAATAAAGGAGAAAACCCGGCCGTCACGCAACCACAATTGCTCATAACTCGATAAGTAATTTATTTATGAAAAAAAGGGAAAACTCATTTCAATTCCAAATCGCTTTAATCGTAGTCAGGCCTACAAATTTTAAGCCTTTACGTTTAATGAGTCAGAAAATGTGTCAGAAAGTTTCGCGTTGTTGAGCAAGGAACTGGAGAAGCACCTTAAGCATTATTGCAGGTTAGTATTTTGTAACCAAGTTGCATGCCAGATAGTCGCTTAAAATATAAGTCATTCTATATTGTTTTAAACAATGGTGCATGCCATAATAGGTGTCAGGTACACTCATTAAAAAAAGAATACCCTAGCGCACAGCCCCATTACTGAAGATAAACCCGTCAATATACTTAGAGATAAAAAAAAGTTCTGCATTTTTCACTCAGCTAATAAGACTAATCCTTCATAATTGGGTTCATATGATTATATAACTTTCCCCTATAATTCTATGACTAAGCAACGGAAAACAATATGTTACGCACTAAAATCTTCCCTAGAAAACTAATAGTGCAAGTCGCATGGAAATCCGTTCTGAAGAATTCAAGTTATATGCACACGGAACGAAATTCCCATTTGAATTTTATATACTTATCAGGTTATTTTGAGTAGTTTGATTTGATATCTGTTAAATTCGTGTTTTATTTTATTTTATTTTTGGCTTTTTTAATTTCGTTAGCCAATTTAGTTATTGAACATTACGCGAAAGCAAACAAATTCTGAATTATTTATAATGTTTTTGAACAATTGAGTTAATCTTTTGTATTTGGGTTGCAAGGATATTTAAAAAATATGCATGCTTAAAAATTATTTTAAAACCCATAAAAATTTCTTAAATTGAGATGAACATTACAAACAAATATCACTGAAAGTACTTTTGTTTTCTATAAACGTTGGAACAATCGAATGTACAATGTTAAACGGCAATAAAAGGGAAATTTGTTGTGTTAGGTTGTTGCCACCGAAAATATGATACCAGCGTTACTCATAGACATGTCTTTTCTTTATAATATTGCATTAAGTGTAAACAGGTTCATCTTTCGTAATCGGGTTGCACTCAACTTTTAAAATATCCATGCTTAAAAATTTCTTTAAAATCCATTAAAATCAGAAAACTGGGGTTCAATTTTCAAACAAATTTCATTTGAAAGAACTTTTTTTCGATTCGACATTGTAAAAAATGAAATTGTGTGATGTTTAAAAGTTAGAAAAATTGCAGTAAAGGCACATTTTATGGGTTACAATTTATGGGCACTGACATAGTGTTTTTACTTTATAATGTAGATAATACCATAAAAACAAGAATTTCACTAAGTGCTGAACGATTTGGAGGAATTTTTTTTTTTCGTATTGTCAGGAAAATCACATATTTTTCTCTTACACCCGCCAAAGAGAAAGTGCATTCTGTTATTAAAGCTCAGGGATTTTACTATGGTTGCGAGACAATAACGCCATGTTTTTTTATTGTCTTTATAACAGTTTGTGGATGGGAATGCACAAATTTCAGTTATTGTGATTGCCGTATTATTTCGTTTTAATTTATTTTACCTGGAAGCCTCCTTATAATTGACACGGGCGAAGCCGGGTAGTTCTGCTAGTATTAAAAAAAATGAATTACAGTTTTTCGCAATACATTATTTACTTAAGTTTGTGCAACAAAACACCAGGGTTCCAGTGGCGCTAGGATCATCCGTCATGTATTTTTTAGAAATAGGCGTATTTTTATATTATTAAAAAAAAAAACCTCTTGAACAATAATGATGAATAGTAAAATGCATAGTTTTTATCGTTTATTTTAAGTATGCTGCACGTTTTCAAAAATTTATTATAACAAAAAAATTAATTACTCCAGTTTATATTAAATATGCGTCTAAATACTTTACAACTGTTGGGAAATATTGTTCTTCTAAATCATAACTTTTCCAACTAAATAATACTTGCTGTAATCACGTAAATCTTTATTGCATTTTCAAAAATACGTTTGGGTAATAAATCTTCTTTTATTGCATGCAGGAAGTGTTAAATTTGTTATGAGCTCTTCTGATGTAAGAAAATATCTCGTTTATTCACAGAACCAGCTGCACGCTATTAAAGTGTTAATTTGCGAGAAGAATGTTTTCTTGACTAATTCTGGCGTTAAGGAAGTGAAAATTTTACAACAATGTAAACAAAGAGAGATTTTATTCCTTGTGTTGTGGTGTTTATTTGTCTGTGTTCATATTTGATGATGAATATCTGACGTTTATTATAAGAAGCATGGAAAATTTTAGCTTTTATTATTATATTTAAATTCATGTTACAATTTCGAGTGCGTACAAGTTTTTAAAAGTACCCCAAAACCTACCATACAAAACCATTTTATATCTACTTTTTTACTTTCTTCTATCTTTACAAGAAGAAAGTATTGGATTCATGAAAATTTTCGAATTCCGGTTTTCGACGGATTTACACGTTTTAGGGGTCAGAGATTCCAAAAAACATGTTTTTACAAAATGTCTGTCTGTGACTCTGTGAGTCTGTCTGTCTGTGTGTATGTGACACAAATTTTGTGGGCGCTCTATCTCAAGAACTAATGCACGGAATTTAATAAAAATTGATATTCAGTTAGTCCCTAATACAAATTGATGCTGATTAGTTTTTGGTGTAAATCGCTCAACAGGTGGCGCTGCTATGCTGCATTTTTCACGATTTTCGCAATAGCTCTATCTCAAGAACTAATGCACAGATTTCGATCAAACTTCAGATTTAGTTAGTCCTTGATATGGATTGATGATGATTAAGTTTTGGTGTAAATCGTCCAACAGGTGGCGCTGTTATGATGAATTTTGCAGGATTTACACGATTTCCCCAATAGCTCTATCTTAAGAACTAACGCACGGATTTTCATCAAACTTCAGATTCAGTTAGTCCTTGATATGACTTGCTACTGATTATGTGTTGGTGTAAATCGCCCAACAGGTGGCGCTTCTCTGCTGTCTTTTTCACGATTGCCTCAATAGCTCTATCTATAGAACTAATGGACGAATTTTCATCTAACTTCAGATTTAGTTGTATGTTGACACAAGTTGTTGTTAATTAGGTTTTGGTGTTAATCACCCAATAGGTGGCGCTGCTATGCAGGAATTTTCACGATTTTCGTTATTGTTCTATCTCAAAAACTAATGTACGGATTTTCTCCAAACTTCAGATTCAGTCAGACGTTGACATAAATTGTTGCTGATTAGGATTTGGTATAAATCACCCAATAGGTGGCGCTGCTAGGCAGCATTTTTCTGAATTTAGACGATTTCAGCGATAGTCATATCTCAAGAACTAACGCACGGAATTTCATATCGTTAGAATCCTCATGAGATGCATAGATTGCCATTAAATTTTGGCAGTGTGATAGCGGATTTTGAAGTATGAACATGTATGAGATAGAAGAAAGTTTTGGGATTGGTACATCCGACTAGTTTTAATATGTTGTACCTTTTTAAAATAATAACAATTAAATAAGTATATGCGTTTATGCAGATTTGTGCACTTGTTTATGAATTTAACAATTCTAAAAAAATTGATTTACTACAAATATTGAAAACTTATTCTGTTCGACATAAAAATGGTATCATGTAAAACATTTACCGTTAAAGAAAGGGGTGTCTACACATGAGAGACTGAATATGTGCTGTGCAAAAAGACCGGACCTGGAACTTACCGGACAGAAATTAACCAAAACATCATTTTCCCCGCTATTTCATTTAGCAGACACGTGCATTTAACCGACAGGACATCTAGCCGACAAGACATCTAGCCGGCAAGACATCTAGTCGACGAGACATCTAGCCAGCAAGACATCTAGCCAGCAAGACATCTAGCCAGCAAGACATCTAGCCAGCAAGACATCTAGCCGATCCGTACGTTTAGATGACATGATAGTATCCCATCCCTACAGGACTTTTTGCCGAAACGGATATTTAGCGGCAGAATATTTACCCGAATCGAACATTTATTAGACAGGCAGTTAACCCATCGGTCAATTAGTCGACAGATGCATTTATTCGACGTACTATTTAGCCATCATGTACATTTAGATGGCACGAAGGTTAACGACAGTACAACCTCAATAACCCCTCATCCTCATTAAAAAAAACTTCTTAATCCAATCCAAACTAATTCATTCATTATATGTATATGCATTAAACGTCCATTAATTGTTTTAATTTGCAATATTTTATCCAATTCATTAGTTATGATATAAACTGAAACCTCGAAACTCCGTCACTCATATAAAATAGAATTTTTATTGAATCACATATACCGGGTGTCCCAAAAAGGACTGACTGATTTTAAAATTCAATAACTTCCAAACGGTGACAGATATTAAAAAAATTCTTGCAGGAGGGTTATGCATAAAGTCAAAAGTTTTATTACAGTGATTTTCAATTTTAGTTCGAATTACAAACAATAGATGGCGCTGCGATCAATATAGGCTAAATTCGGGCTCGATTTTTGGTACTTTGTGGCCCGGATAATACATTTCCATCTCCTTTTTCTACATGTAACAACAGAAAGGACAAAAATCGAACTTGTAAATAGCGACTATTGCTTACAGCGCCATCTATTGTTTGTAATTCGAACTAAAATCGAAAATCACTGTAATAAAACTTTTGACTTTATGCATAACCCTCCTGCAAGAATTTTTTTAATATCTGTCACCGTTTGGAAGTTATTGAATTTTAAAATCAGTCAGTCCTTTTGGGACACCCGGTATATTCCGTATGTATTTTCAATACAATTGCAGTAACTCACCGCCATTGAATATATAAGTTTTTTATATGTTTAAATATAACTAGTAAATCTGCAGATCAGGAGCCTCAACGTCATCTTTGCAAGTCATTGTTTTTTAACACTCATTGCGTAATATTCATCTTCCTACAAATCGCTTTTTAAAGTTTTCAAATTACATAAATAGTTATAAGAATACAAAATGCTTCGTAAAGTTTCAGAAATTAAATGTGTTAAACAAGTGGTTATACATTGATGTTCTTAAATTCTGATGAGCTGCTTATTCTGGTAACTTTTTAAATCAAAAATTGCATTTCTTCAGGGGGGCAGAGCCCCCCTGAACCCCTCTTTAGTCTATTTAAATTTACATTCGTAATTTTTTATTGATTGTGCGGATGGTTATAGTATATCACAGATATTTTTTTACGCTGTGATTTATAAGGATAAGCATAAGTTTTTTTTTTTTTTTATAAATTAATAAATTTAAAATAAAATCCTTATGTTAACCGTACGCAAACAATAAATCTTGAAGTGACGCCAAAAATGTAACCTTAAAATCCGCTACATTCGACCCAAACACAACGGCGTGCTTAAAAAAAGAAAGAAAGAAAAGAAAAATATTTTTAGTAATACAGTTTTTAATTCATAATACGATGAAATGCTACTTTAGAATGCTTAAATATAAGCAGATCATTTTCATTTTACAGAAAAAAATGCACGGATGAAGTCAAAGAATTCGGTCCCTGTTCCACGTACTTGTTTTGTTTGCGCCGAATGAGGGCATTTAAATCTGAGCGATAACGCACATCATATTGCAAACTCTTTTTACGGCATACTGCATCTCCATCTATCTCTTTCCTCCGTGAATAATAGTTAATTTTATTTTAGCCAAGATCTTTTTATTCCAACATCTTTTTTTTTTTTTTTTTTTTTTTTTTTTTTTTTTTGGTAAATGACGTCTAATTCACCTGCTATTCGTACTTACTCAAAACCTTTCATCTTGTTATATTAAGAAATACTTGAGAGTTTTCTTTTTATTCCCAATATGTCGACAGATTAATTTTTTTATTCTTTTTTTTTTTTTTCATTTTCCTGTTTCACGTCAAAATCTTTCAATTGAAAATTGTTTAAGAGAAAATATTATTCATGGTTTTGATTTTCTTGGCAACGATTAAAGAAACATTGATAAATTTTATGAAAAAATGTCACATTATTCTGTATGAAAATAATGAACTTTTGTATTTTTAAGCAAAATATTTGAATAAAATAAATAAAATATTGCCTGTTTTTATTTCTGGGGCTAAAATTCATCTATATGTAAAAATACAAATGCATTAATTCATCCGTTTTGACGTTGGCTTTACTGAGACATTATAGACGCATTTATACTAATATTATTAAGACAAAATACGTTGCTAGGCAACTGATGAAAGAAAAGGTAAAAAATGAAATATGTATTACGTCAAATTGATAAAACAAAATGCTTTATATTATTGGAAAACATGCATAAAGTTCACCCAAAAATTATAAACCTAATTTAAAAAATCTCGCAAATATATTGACATAATTTCAAACTAAATGGTATAATTTAATAATCTTATTTAAAAATTTCAGCATCAAAAATTTACCATTTAAATCCATTTTTTATATGAGCCATTTCTTTCAAGAAATGAAAATTTGAAAATCGTCTGACTTGCCATAGAAAAGCATTACAGAACAAAATAAAATGTTCTATATTTCCCGAACGAATGAACCAAATTTAACCAAAAACTATACAACTAAGTCCGAGTACCTCATAAACATGCCCAATTAATTTCAACCCGATCGGATGCTTTTTACGGCAGTTATCGCGGAACAGACAGACAGACAGACATACAGACAAACGGAAATCAAATCTTTTCGTGTCTCCACAGTAAGCCTTCACTGACGTTTCGGCAATTATTAGGATGAGCGAAGCGAATCCTCTACTAGTCTACTCGAATTACATTTTGTCGTACACTTTACAAAAAACTATTCAGTATTTTGCCTTGAAATTAAACTTAAAAATACATTATGACCTGTAGATTTGCACAATGTTATTTTTTTTTTTTTTTTTTTTTTTTTTTTTTTTACAGAATAAGCTTAAAAAATTATTATTTTAATTAATTGATTTTACATGCTTTTCCATTACGGATGCATTTTTGAAAAAAAAAATGAAACACGTATATTTTCAGAAAAAAATTAATAAATCATGGAGTCAGTACTTATGGATAGAATCATGATTAATTAAATAAATAAAATATATTTTCATTATTCCGCCAAAATATCTCAAAAATGTTTTTTAAATTTAACTAGCTGTAACCCGCTGTTTAACCCGCTGTTTAACCACGGGAGTTCATGAATTGAATTCTAAAACCAAAATTAAAAATAACTATTCGATTTTGTAAAATATTTTTCTACTACTGCTCATTTTTTTAATAAAATTTAATTTTTCATGTTACTATGGCAGCAGACGATAAAGCTGTATCTTTGGAATAAGGAATAAATAGAATAAAAAGTTTTGTTGGAGTTTGTGATAAAATGTTTGCGTTCATCTAAAAAAAAAAAAAAAAAAAAATTGTAATAATTAAGAGGAATTAAATAATCTCTAATTATTTGCATGTGAGGTAAAAGAATTATCGCAATACACGCTGGAGCTTTTTAATATTGCAGCGTGGCATACATAATATGTATATCTCTAATTATTTGCATGTGAGGTAAAAAAAAAAAAAATATCGTAATGCCGGCTACAGCTTTTTAATATTGCAGCGTGGCATACGTAATATGTAAGGTAAAAGAATTACCGTAATAGCGGCTACAGCTTAAAACTTTACTTACATTAAACTTTCTTATATTAAAAATGCACGTTATTTGAGAGGGAAATATACATTTTAATAGAATACTTTATTAAGATTGGTTGGAGATGGCGCATATTTTGGCTCTCATTCCTTTTAATCATATAATAGTTTCACGATTTCTTTTGTGAAATTTTTAAAATACTTTTTTTAGGCAAATTATAGCATATTTTTAATGAATTAAAATTTTGTGAAAATCCAATTATTTAATTAAATTAAGTACTTTTTAGTGTTAAGAATTCAAATACACAACTTATTCGTATTATGTGCAATAATTTACGCAGACGAAACTTACGCATTTTAAAAGAATTATATTATGATTTTATTTTTGTAAAGTGGCAACAAAAAATTGTAAACAAATAAAATTAAATGTTAAATTCGTTATATAAAGTGTTATTCGAATTCGAAGGTTGAAAATTTAACCAAATGAAATATATTTACTATTAAGAAGTAATTACTATTAGTATTATTTTTAATATGTTGGCCGTTTAAAAACAATTTATTGAATGTGTTAGTTCTATTATAAAGAATGCCGAGAAAACGTACACTTACTTTTCGAAAAGAACGCGAACATGACTTAGCTATAAGGCAAGAGGCTAGATACCAGCGCAAAAAACGACGACATGACGAATCTCTTCTGACAGATAATGCATGTGCTCGGAAATATGCTTTAAATTTCGAAGATGCAAAAAAAAAAAAAAAAAAAAAAAAAAAAAAAAAAAAAAAAATTATATTTTTGTAAAATTTTTCATCGACGTTGGTTTGACATGTATATTCAATCTGACGGATCTTGTAAGACTTGCCATAAATGTATAGTAAATAATGAACTAAATATTTTTTCTATAGCTAATAATATGGATCCAGGTCCACAACCAGAAATATTGAAGAACTTAACTTTCGTTGAGAGCAATTAATTGCCCAAGTTCATCCAGTTATTACTGTTAATCGCATTAAAGGTGGTCAGCTTGGATATAGTGGGCAAGTTATTAATTTTCATCAAGGTATTACAGAATTTTGTTCTTTATTACCTCATTCCATGGATACTATATCACAGTACATCTTTGTTAGAAGACAAGATGGTGAAGAATTCAAAGATTTTATAGTAAATCGTGAAAACGTTAAGTCTGCTTTAGAATATCTAAAGGAAAATAATCTTTGGTATCGTTATATTAGTATTAATGAAAATAATTTGCAAAGTTTTCCCGAAAATGAAAATATTTTTCAGCGAATAATACTCAGTCAAGAGCAATAGCAGATTTTTTTACCATCAGTTGAAAAAACTTTGAATTCTGTAGATGACCAATGTCCATGGACAAATAATATATAGGAATCCGGAGTCCCAAATGTGACTTTTAGATGTAATCGAGAGCAAATAAATAGTATGTTAGGTATTAAAGAAGGAAATAATGAATGCAGTGTCATTCCTTGGCATCAGATAGATACTAAGCCTATAATTGAATTTTCATGTGATGGATATATTTGTAGAGCTTTTCCTACGTTATTTCCAACAGGAAGAGGTGATCTTAGAGGCTAGAGTTCGTAAAATTACACCAAAAGAATACTTTAAATTTCTCATGATATATGACGATGGAAGATTTGCACGGCATCCAAGATTTAGATTTTTTGCTTTCAATAGCATAATGCGTTGGACAGTAATACAAAATGGAATTATTTGTATTAAAAAAAATTCTCGCCTACATGATGTTGAAACAGTTGAAAACTCCAGGAACGGTTGCAGAAAGATTCTGCATTGTAGAAGTCAATTTTATCTTTCCATGCTAATTTAAGATCATCGAGCTCTTATTTGTTTATCAGATCACGAGAGACATGGTTAGATATGGTTTGTTAGACATGGTTGAGGAATTGGGAACTCCTATTGTTTTCATTACACTTAGTGCAGCTGATTTATACTGGCCTTAAATTTATCGCATCATTGATGCAGACTATGTTTACACTAATTGTAACCAAAATTCTGAATTAATCAGAAAATCAAAATTGTTGAATTGTAATCCTTTAATCGTTGCTTACTTTTTTCATAAGCGGTTGAATTTTTTTATGGAACATTTTTTCAAGAAATATTCCATAGTCAAGAACTTTTGGTTTCGTATTGAGTTTCAACATAGAGGTAGTCCTCAAATGCATGGTCTTTTCTGGTTTGAAGATGCTCCTGATATAAACAATCTTTGTTCAAATGATGATGAAAAGATACGTAAAATTGTAAAATACTTTGACGAATTCATATCGACTTGGCAACCAGATCCTAATCAAGTTTATGATATACATCCATATAAATTTCATTTTACGGATGTGTCTGAAGAAGCTGCTGATTATAATCAATTAATAGGTGCAGTACAAATGCATAAATGTTCTAAAGCTTGTTGTAAGAGAAAGAAAAAATGATTCTTCTGAAGTCGCATGCCGTTTCAAATTTCCCAAAGAATGTTCTCACGAAAGTAAAATTCAGTTCCTTACTAATGAACCCGAATACATTTCAAAAAGAAATAGTCCTTATTTAAACAGTCATAGCCCACAATTTTTTTTAATTTGGCGAGCAAACATGGATTCCCAAGCGGTCATTTCCATTCACGCAGTTTTAAAATAAATTGCTAAATATGCTAGCAAAGGTGAACCTAGATCAGAAGGGATAAAAGATTTCATCAGAGAAACAGTTCAAGAATCACGCGATAAAATCAATGTTCAGCAGATAATTCAGAAGATTTTAATAAAAATGCGTGCTGAACGCGATTATTCTGCCCAGGAAATATTTTGGGTGTTAATGGGATGTCCTTTGTATAAGTCATCTCGCCAGTTTGTCACCATTAATTTAGCACAGGACGCATGGGAACAATTAGATATGAATAAGGAGGATGGAAACATATCCGTTTCAAATATTTTAGAAAAGTACGAGCAACGCCCAGTGAGATTAGAAAATATGTCATTGCAGAATTATTTCACGAACGTTTATAAACGCTGTGAAAATTTCAGTATCAGAAAAAAACCATTTATCCCCAGAATTATACCGAAATTGAAATATGATCCTAATAATGTAAAAAATGAAGGTTTCTATAAGCAACAAGTTATGTTGCATATTCCTTGGCGTGATTTTCAAGTTATGAATCCAAATAATACTTTATGGAAAGTTATACATGAACAGCATTTTGAGAATAATGAAATTCAGAGATTAGATTTAGAATATCTGTTGCAAAATTTAGAAGATGAGGAAGAATTTGAAGAAATTGAATCTACTGAAATAGATCAACTATTTGACTGAATGAATGTCGCTTCAAGACAATATAATGCGCAGGATGAATTAGATTTGGGAAGAAGGGACATTGATATAAGGTATAACTGGCATACCATTCAAAGTCAGGATTTGCTCAATAAATTACACAATTTTATTGAAAATGAAAAGGTGAAAGAGAGTGAAAAAAGTGGTTGGGTCACTGTTCCTTCTAATTTGCCAAATTTCGTCTTTTCCGATGAACAGAAAAAAATAATAGATATTTTTGAAGAACAGCTCAATTTCTTGCAAGGTCATAGGCGCGAAATGCCAATAAAAAAATTGTTGTCCAAGGAAAAGCAGGTTCTGGGAAAAGTACTTTAATACATTACTTCACTGCTCGATTAAATGAAACATTTGGTCCACCTTCTTTTCAATTGCTTGCACCAACTAGTGTTGCCGCCGTCAATATAAATGGATCAACGATTCATTCAAAACTTTTATTGAAACTAAATCAAAAGCTAAGAGTTCTTAGTCCATATTCGATTGGTCAACTTCAGGAGGAGATTCGAAATTGTAAATTCATAATTATAGATGAAATGAGTATGATTGGATGCAGTCTTTTGCGAAAAATAGATTTACGATTACGTAGTGTTGTGCCATCGAAACAAGATGAACCTTTTGGTGGAATGTTCTTACATCTATTTGGAGATATCAAACAACTACCTCCAGTAAACGACAACGACAGGCCACTTTACAGTGATAAAAATCAAGGAAGTGAGTTTCTTTTGGAAGGACAATTGTTATTTTCTTCGACTATTCATTTTTTTTTTCAACCATCATCCTTCCGCAAGATGAAACTCAACAAATATTTTTTAGCATACTTGATCGAATTAGCAATGGAGAATGCACTACTGAAGACTCTGAAATATTAATGAATAGAAGGTCTGTCTCTTTCAAAAAGCGAACATGCAAGTAGGCTGTTTTCGACGAATAAAGACGTAAAAGAATATAATAATGAAAAATTAAAAGAACTGCGTCAACCTGTTGCCTTGATTCAATCTCTTCATAATTGTACTAAAGCAAAATTGGCCGATTCTGAAATGACAAACGTACTTGAACTATTTCTTACTTTATCAATTGGGTCTAAAGTAATGTTACGTTCTAATTTGTGGACCGAAAAAGGTTTAGTAAACGGGGCTTTAGGCTATGTTGCAGATATTATTTATGAAGAAAATCACGGGCCACCAGACCTGATGCCGCGAATAATCATGGTTAAATTTGAAAACTACAGTCATTCAACTTATGACAATGGCTGCGTTCCGATTCAACCAATAACTAAATTCTGGAAAAATGGAAATATAAATTGCTCAAGAAAACAATTTCCTCTGCAGTTAGCTTTTGCAGTTACAATTCATAAATCCCAAGGTTTAACATTAGATAAAGCAGTCGTAGATATTGGGGATAAAGAGATATCAGTTGGCTTAACTTACGTAGCGTTGTCGAGAATGAAAACCCTTCAAGGTTTAGCATTCAATAGAAAATTTCCTTACGAGAGATTCTACAATGTCAAAAATTCTCGTATGCTAACATGCAGAAAAAAAGAAGAAATTAGAATGAAAAGTTTTACAGTTAATAATTCTTAGTATCAACCAGGGCAGATTTCAAATATTTTTCCAGAAAATAGGATTTTGAAGAAGTAACTTTCTTCAAGCTCTCTTGGAATATATTATTCTAAGATTGCTATCAAAGATTATTTGATGTGAATTACAAAGATTGGAAACATACCTATTTCAAACCATTTGAGAAACCACCAGGGAATATTTTAAAATGTAAAAACATCTTTAAAAGAGATTTTAGTTAAAAATTTAAAAATATTTTGTAAAATTTTGCTTCGAAAATATTTTTATTTATAGCAGTCTTATATCATAAATAAAAAATTCCGAGGAAATTCTTAGTTATTTGGCTGAATTTTCATTTCTAAAATTAAAATGTGCTAAAACATAAAATAATGTTCTTGCTTAATAAAGATGCAAAAATAATTAAAAGAAATATTGTTACTTTCAAATACTTATCTTATTAAATAATGCTTCGCGAATCCAAACAAAGCATGGCTTTTACTAGTCTATTTATATTGAAGTCGTAAAACATCGATAACACAAAACTCTAATTAATCAGAGCTTTTATGAAATAGAATTTATTTAGATAATTTTCCTAATATACGTTATTACATGAAAGCTCATTTTTCTCATAAACGCGACTCATCATCTCATTTAACGAGTTCCATCCATACACTAAAAGCTAGATAAGTCGTCATTCTTAAAGGTGTACTTTTCCTTTGATTTGACAAAGACTTCTGGGTGTATTAAACATGTTCTGTATGTATTTACAATGAAATCAGGGTTATTTTTCATCCTGATATTTGTGTTTTCTTACATGAAATATTAATATAGAAGTTTTGAAGTAAATTCGTGATAAACTGTCATTTTATATGGCTATACCTTTTGTAAAATTGAACATTATAAATATATAAATGTATGCTGAATCCTTGAAAATGTGTTACAGTCTTTGTTTTTATGTTTATCCAATAGGACTTCATAAAATTCCATAAAGCCTTAATGCCTCGTCGCCCACCTAATTATATGTACTTATTTTAACAAGTATCATTAATTTATCTAAGCATAGACGCAAAAACCATGATAACTGATGATCCATCTAAATGATTTCTTTTTGCAATTGAATATATTCAATTTACATTTGAAATGCAGTAAAAGTTCTATAAGTGGTTATCCTTTTAAACTTTTAATGATAAATATCATATTTATACAATGTATGCAATACATTTATATATTTATTTATGATTTTTAGGAATATTATTAATTCATTATACATATGACCTAAAACTTCGATAATTGGTCTTACTCTGATTTTGTAGCCAATGATATTGTATCCAATATTATTAATTTGAAAATATACATGAAAATCTCGTCACTTCGTCATACTAATAAATTTATATTTGCATTCAATATAACATGAATTCCATATGGATTTCCGCTGAAACCTCGATAAGTCGTCATACTCATAAATCTATGTTTTAATGCAATTGAATCATTAATCAAATGTTTATACGTATTAATACTCTATATCGTCTCAATGTCATAAATGTGTTTTTACGCATCGAGTTTAATTAATATAATATGAGTACTAAAGCCGCGATAATTTGTCACACTCATAAATCTCTATTATTTTTCAAATATGCATCGTTACATTTTACAAATAGACATTAAATCTTCTCATAAATGAGCACATTTACTTATTCGAATGTCATTAAATGTTTATGCATGAGCACTAAAATCATCACAATTTGTTACTCTCATAAATGTGTTTAATATAGTACGAATTTAATTTTTACAACTTATTTACTTAAAATTTGACAATGCGTCACTCAAAATTTATATTTAACACGTTCACACCGGCGCGGTTGGTCATACTCGATTGTCTCAGAGTTGTCAAGTTTCCGGCTTTTTTGCACGCCACTGTTATTTTAGAGAAAATGTTGTTCTTTTAAATCTCCCAATTATTCTAATTAAATAAAATAACATTTTCTGTATTGAAATACTGGTATCCAAAAAGCCGGAGACTTGGCAGCTCTGAGCCAGTTGAGTGTGATTCACCGCGCCGGCGTGAACGTGTTAAAGAATTGGCATTATTCATTATGCTTGTGCCATAAAATCTCGATAACTCGATAAATGAGTGCTTTTATACATCAAATGTATTTATTTTATTTTAGATATGTAATAAAACCTCAATAACAAGTAATCCTCTTAATGTTAATTTATTGAAAGTTATAATTACTTTAATATTGTACGTTAAAAATTTGATAACTCTACACAATCATAAAACTACGTTTTCACTCAAAACAATCATGTGCAAAATATGAGTTTTTAGAGCTCTGAAATTATTAATTTATCACAGAAATGTTGTAAAACCTCGTTAACTCATCACATCCGAAAGTCAGTGTTTTTAGAAATATAAGTATGATTAAAATGTTTTAGATTTTAACTCAAATCTCGCTAACTCAACTGAATTATTATATAGAAAAACATTAATTTATTATATATGTGTTCGTAATTTCAAAAGCGTTCAAGCTCGTCAAGCGTACACTGACTTTAGATGTATCTAGCAATATTAATACTTTCATGATATACACGAAAAGCTCGATAGTTCGTCTTCCTGATAAATTTAAGATTGCATTTGTTCGAATATAAGCACAGTGTATTAAGTAATCAGGAATAAAACTTTGATAAGTCAAAAGAAAAACGCTCTATTCCATCATATTCATAAGGTAACGTTTCTTTTTAATCGAATATAAATACGGTAATTTACTATGTTTTCAATAAAATCTTGATATCTCCATACTTTCATAAATTTTCGAATATTACTAATTAATTTATATATGGTATTAAACATCGATAACCCGCCGAACTAATAAATCAGAGTGTTTATAAAATAAAATGCATTTAATTCATTCTGTTATGTATTAAAACTTCTAAAGGTCGTTATCCTCTTAATGTATGTTTGTAGTTCACAGTTATACTAATATTTAGCAAGTTCGGATTTAAGGAAAACTCTGTTTTAACAAAGTATAAATAAATGAAGGCAAAGATGAAGGTAAACTGATATAAAATTTTCAGTTGGCAGCTTCAAATCCTGCACTGTTTACTACTTTACTCAATTGGAAAATTAAAACTCCTATGATTTATTTACTAATTAGAACAATTGTGATAAAATTAATAATTATTACATATACAGCGTTTCTTTGGATTCCATTACAGCAATTTATTTCTGCTGAGTTGCTTCATATATCGGACAAGATGTCATTATCAAGAGGTTGTCTGAATGAATTGTGTGAATCTCTAGATTTGTATTACAAAACTCAGTTGGTATAGAGTAATACATATATATTAAGCCGATGGTCCCTGGTTAAAATCATGGCCTAGACACTGTTTCCTTCAATTCTAACAATTATGCTTTGTTTACCTATTAGATTAATTGTGATAAGTTAATGAAGTTTAATTACGTATCCAACGTTTCTTGGTGTTCCATTAACTGCCGTTTAATCTTTTGAGTTATTTCAGATAAAAGAAAAGATGTTATTATTAAAAGGATGTCTGAGTACATCGTGTCCTCCAGATTTTTTAGGATAGGATAACTCAGTTGGCAGAGCGTTGCAGTTTATGCCAAAGATCCTTGGTTCAAATCCAGTCCTGGACACTTTTTCATTCAGTTGAAAAAATTAAAATCCATAAAGAATATGTATCGTTTAAGAGGATATCATGTTATTAAGATTTTGTAAAGATTGTAAAGAGTAACGATTTATATAGGTTTAGTAAACATCTACAAGATGTCTCTTAAAAGTACGGAGAAAGGAAGCATAAATCAAATAAAATAAATACCTTTATCACCCTCATAGTAACATTCGTTGGTCACAATACATTTATGACATTGTTGATAAAGCTGCTGGAATGAGCCAGCGAAGGCCTCTTTTGGAATCGACTGAAGCACAGATGTGACACATTGTCGGAAGTCTGGTATGTCTGCAAAAACTGTGCCTTTGATGACTTACTTGAGGCGAGGGAACAGAAAGTAGTCTGCAGGCGCCAGATCAGGCGGGTACTGTGGAAGTGGGATAACAGTTACACGACGTTGAGCCAAGAAGTTGCACACTGGTAACACCAGATCTCATCACCTGTGACGATGGTTCGCTAAAAGGTTGAATCGTCGTCACACGTGTCAATGAAATTTTGAGCTGCGTGCATTCATATTTCCTTCTGATCGTCGGATAATGAGTGCGGGAACAGATCTTGCGCTTACCAAATCTTGGTGAATGATGTTGCTAGCATTGCCTTTGTTGATTCCCAATTCCTCCGATATCCATCGTAAAGACAATCGGCGATTGTTTAACAGTCCCACCCGCTCGGTGTTGTCTTTCGTCACACTTGTTGAGAATCGATCTGAACGTAGTTCGTCATCCACAGTTTTCTTACCCTCCCGAAAAGTTTTAAAACTGTCGTACACGCATGTTTTGCTCACTGCGTCTGTTCCCTACATCTGGACCAACATTGCATGCATTTGAGTGGCGGTATTTCCCAGGTTGTAGCTAAACTTGATGTTTATCCGTTGCTTCATTTCAATATGATGCGAGTTTTTAAATATTACACTTTTCAACTGTCCATAGCAAACTATTCTGCCTTGGTTTCTTTCGCTTCTTGCTACGTTCCGTATCTCTATTGGTCTCTACCTTCGCATGCGCAGGGGCGCATTTTTGACTCGCGTTGTTTATGAGATATCCGTCCATTCACCGAACTTTTTAGACGCACCTTGTATAATGACTTAAGTACATTCAATTGCTTTTAAACGCTTATTTACGAGTTATTGAGTTTTGCTGTGTTGATATACTATCATATCATCTAATTGTACACAGCAGCTAAATATCCAGTCCTCTAAATGTACTTGTCGAAATATTGTCCAGTCGTCTAAATGTCCTGTCTGCTATCTATCTTGTCAGCTCTAATTGTCTTATAGGCTGATGCTCCTTATCATCTAATTGTCCTGTGGCTACTTCTGGTCGGTTTTATATACACTGGTTTCCAAAAATTAAGGAAAAAAAACAAAAAGAGCGATAACTCGTTCAAAAATGACCATATCCGTATGGAATTTGCATATGTTGTTAACTAAAAGATGCTGAAAAAAATTACAAAATGCCAATTAGTGGCGTTGAAATCAGATTGGGTCATCTGCGAGGAGCATAAGAATGCATGTTAGAGAGTATGGCTGCGGGTGTCACTGTGATTATGAGATAAGAAAACTGAAATAGCCAATTCATTAGTATGACCTCGATGTATAATTTGCCCGCAAAGCTGAGATATAGAGCTATTGGAAGATTGGATGTAGGCCAAAGTCAGACAAAGGTGGCCAGGTTGCTAAATCTGAGTCTTTCTGTTTTTCATAGGCATTGGAAACAATTTCACTCCACTGGTTGGGCCTCCAGAAGGTTTACCTAAAGACGGGCAAGAGCAACGACAAGCGCCGATGACCGATATTTTTGGTTTTGTGTACGAGGGAATAGAACAGCAAACCCTCTCATCTAAGAGCCTCTTTTGCTGCAGCAACTAAAAGGTTAGTATCAACGTCAACTGTGCGTAGAATGCTACCTGAAGGTGGTCTTTATACGAGGCGACCAGCCATTTGTGTGCCGCTCACCTCATGTCAGCGGAGATAACGATTAATGTGGGCATGTCAACATGTCCGCAGGATGGCTGGTCAATGAAGATGTGGTCTCTTCACAGACGAGTTCCTGTTCAGCCTCCAAAGCTATAGTAGGCTTTGTTTGATTTGGAGAGAACAGGGAACAAGCTATCATCCATCAAACATTCCTAAAAAAGATTCGTATGGAGGAGGCAGTATCTGTGTTTGGGATGGTATTTTTTGGGTGGACGTACAAGCCTCCATGTCTTTCCTCGTGGAACTGTGGATGCGCACGTCTATAGATATAACATTCTTGATGCTTATGTGTGCTCTTATGCCGGTGCAATAGGTAATAATTTCCTTTTACAGGACAATAACGCTACACCGCACATGGCTCACAAAGTAAAAGATTATATTCAGCACCAAAATATTCAGCGCATGGAACAGCCAGCGCGATCACTGGACTTGAATCCCATCAAGTATGTTTGGGATGCTTTAGGAATATGTGTCGCTGCTCTCAATCTCCCTCCTCAGACCCATGCCATGCTTACAACTGCTTTACAAGAGCAATGGCTCGCACTTCCCAGCGAACTTATCGATCGCATAATTGACGCTATCGCACATCACTGTATGTGCTGTATTCCTTCTAGGGCCGATCATACTCCATATTAAAGGTACTTTTACTATTCAAAACTGACAAATTTATTTTGCTTATTTTATAATCGTGTTAATTTCTGAAACACCACAATCGTCTGGTAATTTGTTTTAGTCTTATTTTATACCTTACTATGTGTTGTACAATGTGGCTCAGTTTTATTAAAATCTACTCGTAATATTTTGAGTAATCGCTACTTTTGTTTTTTTTTCCTTAATTTTTGGAAACCAATGTATTAGTCGGCTAAATGTCCTGCTGACTAATTTCTATCTGTTATATGTCTGGTAGACTAAATGCCACGACCCCAATCAGATTACCCACAGTTAGCGGAACGTGGCTACCATGTCATAAAAAAATAGAAATACGAAAAAAGTGAATTTAATGTTTTTCAGTGACGTTCATTCAGTAGGAAATGATACTTCACGATCAAGATTACTGTAAACCGATATTGAAAAGTGTAAATTATATTTGTCTGATCTCTACAGCGTTTATTCCGACCTAGAAAAGTGTAATACAAGAAAGTTTCCTGGGAGTTACAAAAATTCAACAAAATTAAAAGAAATAGACGCGAAATTTATTGCCTGTGGTCAAATTGTTCACCGTTAAGAAAAATCATTCTTTCTTGTCGGAGCAAAAGCACAGATGATACCAACTCATATTCATAATCTCCGTTTCCAGTTTAGACTTTTCATGAACATGGAGTTTCAATTCCTAATACATCTACATCGTCTAACAATGTTCTTATTGAACATTCTCGCCCCCCCCCCCTAAATTTAAGCATTAAAATTGCTGAAAATGGTCTAATTGTGTAGTACTACACACAGGTAGACTCCACACCTTTGTAGCTGTAGCTTTATCCTTTCAAAAATTAATCCGCTTCCTAACGCTTTCCACCCTGTTTAAAACATTTCTATTCAATATAGCCTAAAAATATTTTATTGTCATTTATCAAAATACGAAGACATATTGCATCATTTATTGTAAAATATTATTGTATTCTTCTTCTAAATTAGCTTAAATTTTCTCATATACCAATGTATAGCTTTACTCTATAGTTAGATCATATATCATTATATTCTTACATAAGCTCACCTGCAAAGTTTCAGACTATTTGATTCATACCTCAATAAATTCAAAGCCACAAAGCCATCTATTATAAATTAATACGACACTTTGAAACTTCTCACTTTCGAACCTGTTTAGTTTCGATAAAACTATATTAAAACTCATAAATCATTAGTGAACTTTATACAGTATGTCATAATTCATATGTATTAATTCGTTACACTTTAATATTTCGCCACTGACTTCTAGTCTGCTATTTCTCTTCTTAATTTTAGTAAGGAATGAAGTATTTCACCA
Source organism: Maratus speciosus (assembly GCA_963932465.1). NCBI lineage: Eukaryota > Metazoa > Arthropoda > Arachnida > Araneae > Salticidae > Maratus > Maratus speciosus. The sequence goes on along the minus strand of OZ010795.1, from coordinate 519,657,618 downwards.
GGTATAAGCTTTAGCACAATTCAGTTTATAGAAATATCGATTTTTGTTTTAGAGATTTGTTCATGTTAAATATTTTTCTAAATATTTTTATGCCATTTCTGTGGTACTTCGATTCTCGAACGCAATTTATTCGAAAGAAATCTTGGATAAGCAAATTGTTCGTGAAACTAATCAAATGAGAAATAAGAAATAATAAAGATTTGTTTAATATGCTCCCACCACCGAAGCTACGCGATGTGTTTTTCATTTCAAAAATTGCAATATAGCGCAATACAGTAAAGTAGAAAAGTACATTACAGTCCTATAATTTTCAGTAACAATTTTGTACATTTAAAAATTAACAAAAACGGAATACATACGTCTATTGATTCAATTTTCGATAATTTTCGATAAAGAGCAGAGGACTAGTTATTCTCTTTTAAATGGAGTCCAGTTTTTTGAACGAGGACACTCTGTCAGATATTTATTTGTGTGCGTAAAATTGACCTCTATCCTTCGTTTTAATTTTCTCAGTCGATTTTGTGACTTTAGGAATCTGCGGTTTTTGATTTTCCTTATATTTTTATGCTAATTAGGGTATGGTATCAATATGTAGAGTATAAAATTGGGGTTGCAACTTTGTAACAGCTATTCTTGCGTCGGATTGTGTCTTAGTCAGGGACGCAAGATCTATTTTCCTGCTTTTAGGTAGCTTTCATTACAAAAAGCTACCTATTGCAGCCGTTCGGAGGAAAGAGATTTCAAAAAATTTTGGTATATTTTCATCGATCATGACCCCCAGATCCCGAATCCACCCTCCGTAAAAAATTGATATATATATATATATATATATATATATGTATATATGACCTATGTCACACTGTAACTCTCGTAATTATGAACCGATTTCGATGTAATTCGGTGTGTACATAGTACATACAAATGTCTCGACTGAGTTCGTTGGCCAGCTTCATCCGCCGTTTTGTTACGAAATGGCGGCCATTTAATTTATAAAAAAAAAAATTGAAATTTTAAATGTGGTACCAAAAAATTAAAAATGGAAAAATATTTTTTTCTTATGTATTTGACCTTTATACAAAGATTCCGGAGCAGATTTTGTTTCGTCTATATCTTAAAAAATGGCTGAGTTATAGCATTTTGAATTTCTAGCGTGGCTGACATTTTGAAACGTCCTGAATTTTGTCACGCGATAAAAGGCGTATTTATGAACCGATTTCGATGTAATTCGATGTGTACATAGTACATATCAATGTCTCGACTGAGTTCGTTGGCCAGCTTCATCCGCCATTTTGTTTCAAAATCGCGGCCATTTAAAATTTTTAAACAATTTAAAATTTGAAATGTGGTACCAAAAATTGAAAATGGAAAGATATTTTTTTCTTATGTATTTGACCTTTATACAAAGATTTCGGAGCAGTTTTTGTTTCGTCTATATCTTAAAAAATGGCTGAGTTGCAACATTTTGAATTTCTAGCGTGACTGACATTTTGAAACGTCCTGAATTTTGTCACGTAATAACAGGCGTATTTATGAACCGATTTGGATGTAACTTAGTTTATACATAGTACATACCAATGTCTTGACCGGGTTCGTTGGCCAGCTTCATCCGCCATCTTATTTAAAAATAGCGGCCATTTAAATTTTTAAGAAAAATTTAAATTTGAAATGTGGTACCGAAAAATTGAAAATTGAAAAAATATTTTCTTCTTATGTGTTTGACCTTGATAAAAAGATTCGAGAGCAGTTTTTGTTTCGTCTATATCTTAAGAAATGGCTGAGTTATAGCATTTTGAATTTCTAGCGTGGCTGACATTTTGAAACGTCCTGATTTTTGTCACGTAATAACAGGCGTATTTATGAACAGATTTGGATGTACCTTGGAGTGTACATAGTACATACAAATACCTAGACCGAATTCGTTGGCCAGCTTCATCCGCCATCTTGTTTAAAAATGGCGGCCATTTAAAAAAATTTAAAAAATTAAAAAATTAAAATGAGATACCAAAAAATTAGAAAATGAAAAAGATATTTTTCGTATGTGTTTAGCCTTAATATAAAGATTCCGGAACAGTTTTTGTTTCGTCTATATCTAAAAAAATGGCTGAGTAATAGCATTCTGAATTTTTATTGTGGCTGACATTTTAAAACGACCTGATTTTTGTCATGCGATAACAGGCGTATTTATGAACCGATTTGGATGTAACTTGGTCTGTACATAGTACATACTAATGTCTCGACCGAGTTCGTTGGCCAGCTTCATTCGCTATCTTGTTTCAAAAGGGTTGCCATTTAAAAAAACTTAAATTTAAAATTTAAAACGAGTTATTAAAAAATTGGAAAATGAAAAAGATTTTTTTTTGTGTTTGGCCTTGATACAAAGATTCCGGAGCAGTTTTTGTTTCTGAAAATTTGTTCTTTTGTTTATATCTTAAAAAATGATTGAATTATAGCACTTTAAATTTCTAGCATGGCTAACATTTTGAAACGATCTTGTATTTGTCACGCGATAACACACGTATTCGCCTATTTCGGTGTAAGAAGGCATGTAGATAGTATACATCAATACCTCGACCAAGTTCGCTGGCCAGATTCATCAGCCATCTTGTTTCAAAATGGCGGCCATTAAATTAAAAATATATATATATTTAAAGTGAGGTGCAAAAAAATTAGAAATTGAAAAAGGTTTCTTTCTTAAGTATTTGACCTTGATATAAGGATTCAGGAGCATTTTTTGTTTGTCTTTACCTTAAAAAATGGCTCAGATATAGCAGTTTCAATTTCTATTGTGGGTGACATTTTGAAAAATCTGATTTTTTGAATGCGACAGCACTCGTATATATCAACCGATTCCGATGTGAGTGAGCATGTGAACAGCAATTACTAAGGTCTCGACCAAGTTCACTGGTTATCCTCATCCACCATGTTGTCTTAAAATGGTAGGCACTTTAAGAAATCGCCGAATTTGGCAGCCAAATATGAGTTACTTTAAAGAAAAGCAGCTTGGATAAAGCTGACTAATTTCGCGAAATTCTCATTCATTACATTGATAAAAATTAGTATTGAATCTCCTATATTCAGTTTCCACTATATTGAGCTTCGTGTGTTTGAATGATATAAGTTCTCTTTTTTAAAATAAGGAATATGAAAGCTACCTCTTCCTCCCGGCACTGGCCGGAAGGACTTTTTGAAATTGAAACGCGATACGTGATTTGCGGGATCTGAAGTCTAGAATCAGCTGAGAGGGGTAAGATAAAATTGGGTAAGATAAAAATTTCGACATTATTCTATAAAGTTCAGTGGTGACCACGGGATGCTTGTATATAGCAGCAGTTATATAGTTCATTAAATTTATGAGCTAATCAATTCCTTTAAACGATACGTGTGTTCGATATCGCAGCCATTTTTTGCTATCGTTTGAGCCATCTCGATGGAATCATACTATGCGTTGCCAGCCTTCTATATGTAAGTTAGTTTTAGACTTAATAAGTTATCATTTTTTTATATTGTTGAGATCTATTTTAACGATAAGATTGCTTTTAAGCACAGAGAAGAGTAATCTCAATTGAGAAGCTTCATTGCAGTCCTTCCCTATTTAAATTAAAATAAAAAGTCTCTTTAAACATAAAATGTGTCTATGTCTCTGTTACAACGTGTCGGCACTGATAGTGTTGCCACAAGAGGAGGAGAAATGTGGTTTCATCATTTATCGTAATGTTTAGATCACCAGAATCATTAAATTAGTTCAGTACCTATGTATCTCAAAATAAATGAAATAAGTTAGCACGTGGATAACAGTAGCATAATGTACATTACATGTTCATAGATATCTCACTCCCTCATAAAAATAAAAAATCAAAACGTAAAATTAGTGGATACACAACAGGAGGGAGCGTAGGAAGCTCAGATTTAATAAATTTCGTTAGACCTGCGATCTCTATACCTAAAGTTAACATACTTTAACACATAAAGTTAACACACCAGCATAAAAGAAAAGAAATTAATATCGGAAAAATATCAATGTTTTGCAATGTTTTTTATTTATTTCATTGATTTAGCGACGGACCATTCACTATCCGAGAACCGAACGAAAATTTATTCTCATTTCCTGTTTGACACTCAAAATGTTCGACAATTTCAGAATTTGATAAAAGAGGTTCAACTGCATTTAAAAAAAATTCATTACAAAAATTGTTTGTTTTTCTGCAACGCCGACTTTTATATTAATCAACAGTGTAAAATGAATACATGATAAATATACTGCTAGAGGATCTGACCTGGGCTTCTCGGGTTACAGAATAAAATGTGAAAAGTACTTTTAGGTAGATTTCGTAAGATATGCTACCTATTACTTCTCCCCTATGTTGAAATTTCTGAAACGTTTTTGCAGATTTACGCCGATCATGACACGTAGAATCCAAAACAACCCCCAGCTCAAAATTTTATCTATCTATATAACTATATATTTATCTATCTATCAATATATATATATATATATATATATATCACTTTTTTATGGACACGATAACGTCCATAATTCTGCACAAATCTCTTCCGAATCTATAAAATCAAGAAGCTGAAAATATCATTCAGGTTCGTTAATGGGCAAAATCGGACCAAGGGGGAGGAAGTACGGAGGGGTTTTGTGAAAACCGAAAAAAAAAAACCAATAGCTTCTTAGTTATAATACATATCAAACCAATTTAAAGTTATTATTACTTCTGGGAAAAGGTCCAAAAACTAATGTATCTCAGATTTTTAATAAAATTAAAAATGGTCTCAAGGGGCGAAATATATTGGGTTTTAGGGAGGAAAAAAATTTATAACTTCATCAGTGCTCAATATATCACTTTTTCTTAAACTTATTATATATTTTCTCCATACTATCTACAACTTTTATTTTGAAAATTTTTTGATAGGACTAAATCTTACAGCAAAAAAAAAAAAGGGGGGGGGAAGGGCTAAAGATAAAAAAAAAAATCATAACTTCGTCAATTCACAAGACAACAAATCAGCTTAAATTTATTATAAATTTTCTTAATATTATCTACAACTTTTATATGACACGTTTTTGATAAAACCAACTCTTACAGCAAAAAAAAAAAAAAAAAAAAAAAAAAAAAAAAAAAAAAATTGTGGTTGGAGAAAAAATATAGTATTAACGTGATTCTAATACGACAAGCTCTTACAGAAAAATGAATTTAAAAACTTGTCAAAAGCGGCCAGATAACATTATTAAACTGAGTTTATCGCTAATCTTGATTTACTTTTTGTTGGTGAAATTAGTACTTAACTTCGTGGCCTGTAGGCCGAGCTGGCGTCGATTTTTTTTTAAATTGAAGACTTTAAAAAATTTTACACAATCTCGTATTTTAGACTGCCTACTAATAGCACCGAAAAGCATTTTTATATGAAAAATATTAATAATGTTTAAAAATAAATAAAAGTGATATGCCTGTAGTACACGGACGTTAGGATTTGATGGCCGATGAAATCCTTCAAAGTGTTCAATACTTAAAACAGGGAATTTTTCATAATTTCAGTACTTTACGCGTGTATGTCATATGTTTGCTAAGAGAAAATCAGAGTTCTAACTTTTTAGGACTGCTCTTTCATCTTCACTCAACACTTCATTTATAATGGCTGTTTCATAATAATAGAAGCCATCAATCCATCAGAAGAAAAGGATCCATTCCAAGGGTATAAGTTCGACTAACTCGGATAATTGGGACTGTTCTGTATATATATATAGAGAGAGAGATATAGATATAGATATATGTGTGTGTGCGCGTGTTTTATAAAAAATTTTTTACTTTTACTATTCATTTAAATTATTCTAAATTGCCGGCATATTCATTATTTCCTTTTTTAATACGCTCTATTATTTATTCCTAGTTAAATTCCTATAAGTTTAAAACGCGTATCTTAATAATAGTTTTATTCAAAAACGTAATCTAAACTTTTAATTCCGTCATTATTTTACTGTCTACCAAACTGTAAAGTTCTGAACGCAGTTACTTATTTTTCGAATGTTTATAAAAGCCATTTTTACATTTTTATTCTATTTCATCTCATTTTCCCGCTAGCTGGGCGACAGCTTTTTTTCATCGAAATCCTTCCATTAGCAGCGCCGGGATTCTTTTCTGTGACGTTTGTCGATCGCTCTCCATTGGCTGAGTGACGGATCGCAGTTTCACTTCGAGCCTCATTCGTGGTTTTGTTTGGTTAGCCTGAAGTTTCTATTTCAATCTGATTTCCTCCGCGCATTCTAATAAATACCTCGAGCATGAGCTCAGAAGTAGATTTTTTGTGCTGTTTGATTGTTTACATAATCTGTTACCTGGTGTCCTAAGTCGCGTAGAATATGTATTCGTTATTTAACATCTCTTTCGCATGAATAACTAGTTTGTGCTCAAGCGGGATGGCTCTGATTTCTCATCCTGTGGGAATTGTTTAATGTTGGTATGTTCTGATGGAATAAGTAGTTCCCTATGACTACGTTTCCATGTTTTTAATTGGGAAAACCTCAGATTTCTTCATAAGCATTTTTTCACCACTCACGCGGCCTAATCTGCCTTGTCTTCATCATGAATAAATGAGTGTTTGATTGGACTCTACCAATATTATCATCGCTCCACAGCTGCTAAATTTCAACAGAGTTGACGCCCCCACTAGCGATGCTTGCGCTAAGTGGTATGACATACAACCTCATACAACCTCAGTCGGGTATACAACCTCACCAACGGCTGATTAACATATGGTACTAATCCAGTAATATGTCGTAAAAGGCACGACGTCATTGTTCGACTTAACCCATCAATATGTTTCGTTATATATATATATATTCATCGGAGGTGGCAGTAAATTCTCAAAAAACAGAATTCCTGTTCTCTAGTTTTATTTATTATTATTCCTTTTTAAAAATATATATGTAACTGGTATTCGAAAACGAGGTTTTCGCAAAATTGGCGTTAGAAAAAAGTCGCGCCAAAGTACGTGACACCTGTGCTCCAATGACAATATTAATACTATTATGTTACCCGAACGCAGGTGATAAACGGCCAAAAAAATTTCCCATACTATATTCATAGTGCATTTTTTTCATTTAAAATGTAATCATTTCATTTAAAACGTGACAAGAGCATAAAATATAAGCTACGTTAGAGTAGCCGCTGTCACCATTAATTTGCAACCATTACTTTTGAAATCGGTTTCATATTTCCTGATATTGTGTAAAAATTGCAATTTAGAACGTTTTTTGAACGCTTTTCGGTCATTTTCACCCCTTTTAAGTTTCCAATTTTTTCGAAACTGACCTTAAAAATCATTTATATCTAATAAATATAAACCATGCCTAATTTCAAATTGTTAGCTCCTGCCGATCAAAAAAATTGCAATTTAGAACTTTTTTTGCTACTGTAACTCCCAGGTGGTAGTAACACCGACATGAAAAAGCATCTATTTTAGAGCAGAGGCTGCATCAATTTCCTCCCATTACTTTTCAAATCAGTTTAATTCTAGCTCAAACTGCTCAAAAACCTCATTTAGAAAGTTTTCAGAACGCTTTTCGCGCATTTTCACCCTTTTTAAATTTCAAATTTTTAAACAAATGTTCTTAGAGATCATTTATATCTAATAAGTATATACCATGCCAATTTTATGTGTCTAGATCCTTCCATAACACATAAACGCATTTTTAGAACGTTTTATGCTTCTGCACTCCCTTTGGGGTAGTGGCAACAGATATAATACATAGCCTATCTTGGAGCAAGAGCTGTTAGCATCATTTTTACAAGATTATGTTTAAAATCGGTTCATTACTTCCTGAGATTACATAGAAATTGCAATTTAGAACATTTTTTGAACACTTTTCCCGCATTTTCACCGCTTTCAAAATTCGATTTTTTTTAGGAAACCATTGATATCTTAAAAGTAACTACCATTCCAAATTGCATGATTCTCGGACCTATCGTACCACAAAAACCGCAACTTAGAATGTTTTTTGATCCTGCAACCCCCAGGTGGTAGTGACACAAACATAAAATAGGGTCTATGTTAGATCAAGGGCTGGCACCCTAAATTTACAACCATTACTTTTGAAATTGATTTTATACTTCCTAAAATTGCGTAGAAATCGTCATTTTGAACGTTTTTTAGAATGCTTTTCGCGCATTTTCACCCCTTTTAAATTTTGATTTTTTTAGGAAATGTTCTTAGAGATCATTGATATTTTATAAGTAACTACAATTCCAAATTTCATTATTCTAGGTCCTTCTATAACACAAAAACCGCAATTTAGAACGTTTTTTCTCCTGCAAGCCCCAGATGGTAATGACACAAACATAAAATAGAGCCTATATTTACAGCAAGGGCTGTCACAATCAATTTACAACCATTAATTTTCAAATTGATTTGATACTTCCTAAAATCGCGTAGAAATCGCCATTTTGAACGTTTTTTAGAGCACTCTTCGCGCATTATCAACCCTTTAAAATTTCGAATTTTTTAAGAAGTGTTCTTAGAAAAATTTTATATCTAATAAGTAACTAATATTCCAAATTTCCTATTTCTAGGCTCTTCAGTAACACAAAAATCACATTTTAGATATTTTTTGCTTCTGCACCCCTTTGGGGTAATGGCACCGGCATAAAATATAGCTTATCTTGAAGATCAGGTTGTCATCATCATTTTGGCACCATTGTTTTTTAAATCGGTTTTGTATTTCCTGATATTGCGCAGAAACCACTATTTAGAACGTTTTTTAGAACGCTTTTTGCGCATTTTCACTCCTTTTAAATTCCTAATTCTTTAGATTATGTTCTTAGAAATCCTTTATATCTAATAAGTAACTAATATTCCAAATTTCATACTTTTAGGCCCTTCAGTAGCACAAAAATCGCATTTTTAGAACATGTATTACTCCTATACGCCCTTTGGCGTAGTGGCATCGACTTAAGATATAGTCTATGTATGAATGTGGACTAACACAATCATTTTGATACTATTTCTTTCGAAATCGGTTCGGTTGTTCCAGAGATTACCTCCTACAAACAAACAAATAAAGAAACTTTACTTCTTTATAATATTAGTATAGACTAAGATATTTTGGCCTTTTTCTTTAAGATAGAAAAAAAAATCCATATTTATATTTTCCTGTTTAAATAAGTTTTATTAAACTTTAGTATTAGTGGGTGCATATTTTCTTTGTTCCATGTGCTGTAATCCGATTTTCTAGGAAAATATCCAGCCAGTGAAAATGACGTACACTAAATTTCCGTGACGTATGTAGATAAATTGGGCTTTTTTATTAGTTTTTTTTAATATAATTTTTAAAAGTTTTGGAACTTATTTTTGATAGCAGGTGCATTCAGTAGATTACTCTCATAGTTACCTTCTGGTGCAATCAGACACTAAATCCGACAAATATTTTATGAGTTATGCTTGACGAAAGATTTTTATTACGCATTCTTTAGTGGGCCATGCCTTTAATATCCATCGTAGCTATATGTGGCCGAAAAGTAATTCTGCGCTGTGTATTAGTCTTCGCTTCGCTCAGACAATAATGGTTAATACTTAACATTTATTGTTACTATTATAAATTGTTATAAATAAAAAAAAAAAAAAAAAATCGAACATTTCTTATAACCATTAATATAAAACCATTAACTATATAACCATTAAAGACATCTCAAAATTTTAAACAAAGGCTAAAAGAGCATTTATCTGATATAAAGTTTAACAAACCAAGTACAGCTTTATCCAGATTGCATCAGAAAGAAAATATTAAGATAAACTTCGAAAAAGCTAAAATGATTATTTCAACATCTAACCATTACTCTTCAATAATCTGTGAATCCATTGAGATTTTACTTAAGAATGATTCTGTTTGTAACGATGTCCTATCTCACAATATTTCCGCGATTTGGTATAATATCCTAAGTATTTAAAGAGCTCATAAAAATATGAACTGATCTTTTCACCCTTCTGTAGAGCAATGGACTGAACTTCGCTTGAGCATGCGTATTATTATTATTTTTTTAATATGTTTTCTATTCTAGTCATTTATCTTTTCCTTTTGAAAATGAACTCGTTTGCATTTGAAAGATCTCAGGGTTATATTAAATAATATCTTTCTATGTTTGTGTCATCTTTTAAGTAATTATAAAGTTTCTAAATTTATATTAATAACAAGGGGAAAATTCATTTACTAAAATTTTTAATACAGTGTTTTGACTCTATTGTATAAATTTTTACTTCGGTTGATATATTTATATAATAATAATTATAAAAACATTGTTTACTTATAATCTACGACGATTTCAGTTTTGAAAGTAGAAAAAAGTTGAAAGTATTTATGAACTCATTAAACTCATTTTCAGCAATTTATTTTTATTTATTTTTTTTTTTTTTTTCAGTGGGAAAAAAAAAAAAAAAAAAAAAAAAAAAATCATAATAAAAAATTTTAGCTTAAACATTTTGAATCAGTTTATCAAAGAATATTTTGCTTACCTTGCTGATACTTTAAAAATATATTTTTTTAAGTTCTTGTCACAATACTGTTTCAGTCTGGTTTTACTTTTTTCGCATTGTATTATTATTCAAATTCTTATTCTAAACAACGGCGAAACTACAAGACCCTGTTTTGTGTCTGTTCTTAAATTATTGTGTAGGAGAAGTATGCAATTTAAATTTCCTACTTATATTTTTCAAAATATAAATGACACGAATATGAAAAGACTTTTACATTGTATCCATTGTTGTAAAGAAAAGAAATAAAAAATAAACATATCTTTCTATAAAAGTTTTTCAAAGACTTTAAACGTAATTCTTCTTTTGGATTCATTCATAAAGTTTATCTTGAAAGTTTTGAATTATGCTTCGAACAGATTCTTTTGGCAGCCCATTTTTTTCAAGTGATGCTTGTGTTTCCTTTAAGCATTACTTATTTATTCGAGTTTGTGTACAGATAAGTAGAATATTTTATGTAAAATCTCATGATTCACAGTTTATAGTAAGGAGATAAACAGAAATTGCCTAAAAAGGTAAAAATATAATTCAAAATTGTTTAGCAAAATACGAAATTTGCAATTTTTACAAATTTAGTGAAATTATTCCACACGTAGAAATTTGAATATATAGATTTTAATGCACACAAATTTTCTCTCCTTTCATAATAATATTATACTGTATTTAAGCACAATAAATTTTAACAGGCCGCATATTACTTCAAATTATTTCCTGGCCTAATTAAATACTATTTTATGTCATAAAAAGAAACAAGATATTATAAGACCTTATTTTGTGCCTGTTCTTAAAATATTATGTAGCAGAAGTATGTAACTTAAATCCCCTTCTTATATTTCTTCAGAATACATTTAACACAAGTATGAAAAGATTTCACACATTGTATTTATTGTAGAAGAGAAAAGAAATAAAAAATAAACATATCTTTCTATAAAAGTTTTTCATAGACTTTAAACGTTATTCTTCTTTCGGATTCATTCATACAGTTTATCTTGAAAATTTTGAATTATTCTTTAAACAGATTCTTTTGGCAGTCCATTTTTTTTCAAGTGATGCTTACGTTTCTTTTAAGCATTGCTTATTTCCTCTAGATTGTGTGTGGTTATGTAGAATATTTTCTCTATGAACTCTTGATTTGCAGTTTATAATAATGAGTTAAACAGAAAATGCTCAAAGAGTCCAAGAAATAATTCAAATTTTTTTTCGAAAATGCAAAAATTTACAATTTTTACAAGTTTAGTGAAATTATTACGTATTGTAGAAATTTGAATACATTTATAGATGCACACAATATTTCTTTCCTTTCAGAACTTTGTTACTCTATATTTTATAGTAAATTTTAACAAACTTTATATTAATTCAATATATTTCCAAAGATTAATTAATTTCTATATTATGTGATGAAATGTAATCATCTCCTGTTCTGTGTATTTAACCAGATTTAGAAAATGAATAAAATTCAAAAATATATACTGTTTTAGAGTTTTTATGGCAGTAAAATTGTTTCTTTTATTGCTTTGGAATACAGCAACATCATTTATTAAATGTCATATGGAAATTTCCATCACTTACATGTGTTTTGTTAAACAAATATTCAAGACGATGCAAAGTAGCAAGGAATTGGTGTATGTATATATGTTACATTATAAGATCTAATTCCGCGATTTCCTTATCTTATTCTAAATTACTACTTTATATTCAGTAAATCCTTATTCTTGAATAATCTCTATCGTTAATTCTGTTAAATCCCCTTTAATTTAATGTCTCACTTGTCTAAATTACTTAAATATTACGCTTTTAGTATTCGTAAATTAAATGTTCCATTTCCGCTCTTTAATGTTTTAGAATGTTCTTTTAGCAACCATTTTATTTTCCCTTCCGAATTTTACTTTCCCGCGAAAATTCCGTGGTTATCCTTTTTACCTTCAAATTCGTCCACTCGCTCTGTCCGCACTCTTTGCAGTGCGTGGTATTCTTAATTATTAATTAGTTGAGAGCGCGACCTACGTAATATTTGTATTCCTACACTTGACGCACAAAAAGCCGATGCTCGCTGTGTTTTAGCGAATTTCCATTTTTCATACCACCCCCTGGTCACATTCATCTTCATAATTAGGCTACATTCATCTTCTTCCTATGGCGACATTCATCTTCTTATTATATTTCGCTATGAGTTCGACGATATTGTTTTCCAGTCAACCGCAATTATCGTATCGTATTACAGAGAGATCTTTCCACTACTTATAACATTTATTTTTTTATTTCTGAGTCAATGTTGTATAATATAAACAACATTTTACTGTGGCGATCTACAAATATACAACTACTTTGTCCAATGTGTAATCAGCTACAGCTACAAAAACTTTTTAAAAATCTAGCAACTACAAACGTCTTTTCAAAGTTTGTCACTACTCCGATACGTTTAACCCGTTAATAGTCGCGCGTTGGTCTTTTCCCCGCCCGAAATTCGTTATCTTCCTGTAACTCATTTCCCGTTAAAGTTACGATAGCCAGATTCCGTGTAGCTGACCTTGAGTATTCACACTCTTGTGTAGTAAAATGGCAAGTCATTCCTGCTATTTCTTAGCATTTTATCGCATTCTTAAGTTTCAATCGGTCTAAATGACCGCGTTGCGACCACTTACGTTAGTTGAATTTTTTCCCCCTCGTGTTCATCCTTTCCCATTTCCGCGAAATCTGTGGGGAAGGTTTCTTCGAAGTACGGACTCTCTGTCTGTTGTTATTTCGTCTTTCTTTCCTTCTGCTATATAATTCGTTCAAAGAGTGCTTTTTTTACTTTTAGAATGTGACTTAAAATTGTTTTATTATATTAGTTGTGTAGTCAGTTCGCACAAAAAAATGATGGATGGTCACTTACATTTTTTTTTTCATTGTCAAATATTGCGGGAATAAATTCTCAAATCGATAATTATTTAAATATGGAAAAAAAAAAAAAAAGGAAATTCATCATCATTATTTGAAAGAAGTTGCTTTCCATTTATTACCCGAACATATAAATGAAAGAAAATAGACAATAACACTGCAAAACCATTTAAAAAAAAGAGAAGAGAATTTTGTGAGAATCAGTAAAAAAAATTGCCGTATATCCAAAATCTGAAAAGTATCGTTTTTGTACAATAAAATAAATTCGAAAGATAAAACAATCTTCTCAGAAATGTAGTGTATATATTTGCGAAGAACATACATATAATTTATTTGTACAATAAGAAAAATAATGAGAATTTTATAATGTAGGTTAGAAATTAGGCAAATAAAAATCTCTTTTGGATAATTCAGTGAATGTTTATACTATGATTTAAAAAAAATATTTTAAGTATTTTTTATAAAATTTATCTATTTTTAAATTTTCATACTGTAAGTAAAAAAAAAAAAAAACATTTTTTTAACAATGCCGCAGAAATTATTATTGAAATCCAATAGAGGCTTGGGGACAGTATCTAACAAATTTAAATTTGTTGTCCTTCATCAATTGTTCAAACTATTTTTCAGAATAATGTTTTCCAGAATATGAGAGAAAATTCATTTAAATTAAATTATTTCTGCATATTTATAATTTCGGAGAAAATTTTCTTATTGTTTTTATTAATTTAATGAACGTTATTATAAAACAATAAATTATAACATTAATACCTTATTATGAAATGTACAATTGAATATTCATTTTAATTAAATAGTTTCTGTAAAATACATCCCTATTAAGATGAACCTTTCAGTGATTCTATTAATTAAAATAATTTATCCATCTTAGGATTTAAATTTACAATTGCAAATGTATTTAAATTAAATATATAATTTCAATAACTTATTTATTATTTACTTTATATGAGCGAAATTCGTATCCAGAGTTTTTATTCAAGGGCGCTGCTCCCACCCTGAAATAAGAAGAAAAACTACAAATCGTGCATTTTCATTTGAAAAATGGATTTAATCACAAAATCTCGAGACCCCCCCCCCCTCCTCGCCCCCCTCATACACACACAGACACCCCACAAAATAAAAAAATAAATAAAACGTAGTTACAACATTTACATTTATAATTTCGAAGTTAAGTATTTTTTACCTTTTTCTTTATTATATATATATATATATATACACACACACACACATATATATATATATATAATTATACATTTTTAATAATATTTGGTTTATGTGCTATTTGTGATTTCATAATTATTGGTCATTTTCCTTATTCTGCAATGGTATTATTGTACAGAAAGTTTATATATATATATTGTCTTTAATTGTTTATGGCATCAAATTTGATGGTTTTTCATATGTTTTAAATGAATTAATCGTCCGCAATATGCAGGTGAATTATTGGTATTGTATCTGATTTTCTGTTGCATGTCATAGGTTCCATTTTTATTTTCAGTTTAATTGTTCAATTTAATGTGTAATATATTAATGCTAAATTTATTAATTTTATTTTATTAAATGGATATAGAGTGCCGGAGTATCAAAAAATTCTACCTGACTCTGATTCTGTCCTTCCAAAAAAAAAAAAAATAATAATAATAATAATAAAAAATAAATAAATAAATAAATAAAAATACCCCTATCATAAATTTAGATTCATATTAGTAAATGTTTTTCTACTAATTATTGATTCATAGTAACATCAGAAATTCAATCAAATCATTTACTATTTACTTTTAAGTATTTATGCAAAACGAAGAAAGAGTTATTAAAAATATTTATCTAGATGCCAACTGAATATATACTTAAGCGAAATAAATAATTGCTGTAAAAGGTTGTAAAATGAATAATTGCTGTAATCTTTTAAAGTTCAGTCAATATTTTCACCCTACGTTATCCGTTTTCGATCATCTGATAACACCGGCAAGTTTCCCCTTCGTTTTCGGCCTGCTGGTAACGGCGGCAAATGGACCGAGCGCGACTACTAACGTTCTAAAAAATGTCGCGACTACTCTCGGGTTAAATTTTACCAAAAGATTCAATCTGCATTGGAAATTGACATCAGAGATTAAAGAAAATGCAGTAATCCGTCGAGATATCAAGTCTGCGTGATACAATCAAATAAGTAGGATATAACCAACGGCATTAAAAATTTAAGAAAGATACAGTACATGAAAGTGTTTTTTGTCCTTATCCAAAATGTTAGTTTACACATATATTACACATTACTCACATATTACATTACATTTAGCAGAAGCAACAATCTTCATTGCTCAGAAAATCATATGGTTTAATTATCTGAAATTCAAAAGCAACTACAAGCTCCTAAGTAGATAGAGAAATAAGAATATGTTTAACACTAGTCACTAGTGTCCTGTGCTTAAAATCTCCTTGTTAATATTTTTATTTATTTATGATTTTGTTATGATGTAACATAGTTTTTCTTAGATCAAAATATCATATTGCAGTCTTACTAAGATTAACTTACTATAAGCACGGAAGCAAAATTTTAATTTTGTCCCTACTGTTCCTATCATTCCAAACCCCTTTCAATGAAATTCAATAAGCTAACTACCCTGTTGAAATGTTACCTAATCTTCATGAAAAACATGTACACCATGATTTTTATTTAAAACTATTCACCTAATTTATTGAACTTACCGGGTATCCCAAAAAGGACTGACTGATTTTAAAATTCAATAGCTTGCAAACGGTGACAGATATTTAAAAAATTCTTGCAGGAGGGTTATGCATAAGGTCAAAAGTTTTTTTTACAGTGATTTTCAATTTTAGTTCGAATTACAAACAATAGATGGCGCTGCGATCAATAGACGCTGAATTCAGGCTCGATTTTTGGTACTTCGTGGCCCGGATAATACATTTCCATCTCCTTTTTCAGCATGGAACAAGAGAAAGGACCAGAAATTGAGCCTGTATTTAACGACTATTGCTTACAGCGCCATCTATTGTTTGAAATTCGAACTAAAATCGAAAATCACTGTAATAAAACTTTTGACCTTATGCATAACCCTCCTGCAAGAATTTTTTAAATATCTGTCACCGTTTGCAAGTTATTGAATTTTAAAATCAGTCAGTCCTTTTGGGACACCCGGTAGTTTTTGATGGCTAATATTTAAATAACTTGATGAAGGAATTTCTGGTTCGAATCGAATGCAATAAAATATAAAAAAGGGCCGATTAGAGATAAGTAGTTGAAAGGAAAATACTGTTTAAAGTTTATGCCGGAATATGCAAGTTATTTACTAGTTTATGTCTTATCGATTACTAAAAATATATATATATCAAATTTAACTTCTATTTTTCACTAAATCACAAAGTAAAATTTCTCACTTAATGGTGAATTCCCCGTGTACACTTTTATCAATGAATAGTTTAATATGAATTAATTTATGATTACACATTGAGAAATTTAGAAATCCTAACCAGATAGTTTAAATAATCTTTTAATTTTTCTTTCATGTTCCCATTCTTAAAAAATAAACAGAGAAAAAATTGTATATTTTTAATAAATTCATTTGCTTATATTTTTAATAAATTCATTTGCTTGAGCTTTGTACTAACCGGAAAAATGCAGCGATTTTTATAGTTCCTTTCCCAAATCAAATTTATGTATTTTAACGGAACACGAATTTCAGTCTAGAAACTAGGCAGTATTTTCAAGATGGCTATTGAATGCTTATAGAAGAGTACTTTTAAAAAAAGTATTTTTACTTTTATGCTTTTTTTTTTTTTTTTAATTGATGCGATGTGCTGTCTTGAAGCTTATAGGCCTTAAATCTACCCTATCTATATTATAAAGGACAAACATATCTGTGCGTAACGCATACGTCATTCTGCGAATGGCAACACTTTGAAATTTGAAATAAAATTTTGGTTTTGCAATTTTCTCTACTGCAAATTTTTAAACTTCTAAACATCGCACATTTTAAATTTTTACACCGTCGTATAAGGAAAAAAATGCTCTTTTAAATGCAATTGGTTTGAAAGCTGTATCTAAATTTATTTTTGAGATATTAATTTTTTTGTAGTTTTTAATACCATTTTTCTAATCGTGGCAACAAAAGTACCCCATATCTATTGAAATTAAACTGAAAATAGTCGAAAAGTATCTTTTTGTTGCCATTTTCTCATAAAACCTGAAAAAAATTGAAATTAAAATATAGGCTATGCCAAGAATGTTGTCTGTTATTCCGTGGTAATGACGTCATATGCATACTTTCCTATCGACGAAGTTTAAGACTGTATTGTAAAAGCGGATTATTTTAGCGGA
Source organism: Maratus speciosus (assembly GCA_963932465.1). Classification (NCBI taxonomy): domain Eukaryota; kingdom Metazoa; phylum Arthropoda; class Arachnida; order Araneae; family Salticidae; genus Maratus; species Maratus speciosus. Next base: position 519,639,866 of record OZ010795.1, on the reverse strand, counting down.
TGAAAATGACGTCATTTTATAAAAAAGCGTGTATTTTAATTCTTAAACCTGAATTATGATTTGTAGAAGTGCGTCATTTTCACAGCTTAGCTGCTTTGAAATTCTTCACAGGTGAAAATGCTTTACTTTTGAGAATAATGTAATCGAAATCACACACTGATAAAACGCAATGTTTTACAAAAAATTACAGTGTCTTTGTAAAAGAGAGGTGACATGCAAATAACAGCGATTTTTATAATAGAAATTGATGATTCTCGCCTGGATGGATTTGCTTCGCCGAGTTAGACAAGCAAATAAATAATTCGTGGTTTAAAATAATATCATGTTTTGTCCAAAATTCTCTCGAATAATAAAATGCTATTCTTTAAGACATTCTACTATAATTTATCAAAATAACATAATTTGCTTATTTTAATTTTTCCTAACTTTATATAATCTATATACTTAAAACACAAGTGTGTTTTTCAGTCATCTGCCCTGATCTTTCTGCTTAGCCAATTTCACTAATATTTTTTTAAAACTGAAAGCCCTTCATTTGTAGATGTGATCGCACTATCTGTTTTTTTTTTTTTTTTTTTTTAAATATCCCCACTTTCATATTTTAATTTTAAAAGCATTTTATGAAATTTCTTCAAAATGGTGAGAATTAGATAGCTTTCATTATTGCAGACAAGAGAGAAATAATGAGATATTTTTAACTTTATTCATGCTATTTTCTGATAAAAATGCAAAATTGTTGATAAAAATTGTTGTATAGGGTTTAGTGGCGCAAAATCCCATTAGGAGCAGAATATTATATTAGAATCATAATAACGGAAAATGACATACTGCTTTTGAAAACACGCATTTTTCCACATAAATTTTCTATATTATTTTTCCTTCTGCATGTGTACTGATACTAAGTTTCAGACACTAGGCGAAATGCTTAAGTGAAAATGAGTCATATTTAAAAGAAAACGATCATTTTCTTAGCTAAAACTAAACGTTTTAACACAAATGCGTCTAAAAAACATAAATTACGGAAATTTTTACTCTCCGGAATTGAGATTAGATTCTCACGTTAAGAGTGCGTCTGTTCACATAAAAGATGTTGCTGACAATCGTGACTTCAAGTTTTGAGTTAAAATGATTTTTAAATGATCAAACAAAATGCAATTTTTTTTAAATGATGAATATGGATATGAGAAGTGCTTATGCAAATTTTGAGAAGGTGAAAATTGCTGTTTTTCATTCCGGAATACCAAGCATAAGAGCCTCAATTGATAACCGCATCCCAATAACTTATCTTTATTATATTTTACTGATTAAGTATCTATATTATAAAGAACAAGCGTATCTGTGCGTAAAGCTGACGTCATTTTGCGAACGGCAACCCTTCACGATAAAATTTCGGTCTTGAAATTTTCGCTACTGCAATTTTTTAATCTTTTGATCATCGTACATTTTCAATTTTCGTCGCATAAGGAAAAAATTTATTTTCAAATGCAATTTGTTTAAAAATTTATCTTAATAGACTGATGTATTATATTTTCTAAAATAATTTTTAAGCATGATTTTTTTAAAGTTTATATAAGTTTATATAAAGTTTATATAGATTTTTTTAAAGTACTTATCACGTGCCGTTTTCAATGCAAAATAATAATAAACATTTTGCACATAAAGCAACAAACATTTTTCAGCCTTTGGTTCTGACTATTTTTGCATAACGAAATTAATACTTCCTTTATAAATAAATAAAAGAATAATATTAAAAAAAAACACCAATGTAACATATTTGTGAAAGACAAATTAACGAAATTAATACTTCTTTTATAAACAAATAAAAGAATAATACTGGGAAAAAAACCCCACAAATCTAACATATTTGTAATCGTACAATTTAAATTTTTAGATCACCAAATAGGATTTTTTTTTCAAATGGAATTTGTTTGCAAAGTTCATCTCAGTTTACTGATTGTCTATGGTTTTAAAAACAATTTTAAAGCGTGGAATATTTTTTAATATATCTATATCGTGCTGATCTCGATTACGAAAGATTAATCCGTATGCCCTTAAAACAAAATAAGGAGTTCATCATTTTCTTACGGCTAATATCCATTAAAAAAAAAAAAAAAGCTTCGCTATGAATAAATAAATAAAATAATATAAATAAAACACAAATTTAACAGACATGTATAAGCTCTGAAATTATCAGAATATAAAAGGATGCCGTAAGTAGCAAAATCTGGGTCAAATAACTCTTAGCATGCGGCTAATAAAAATATATCGCTTTAGATAAATTTCAAAAATTTATTTGATTGTATAATTCGTATTTTCTATATGAAAAATGCTTTTTTAATGTAAGTAGGCAATCTAAAAAAATTATTGCATATAAAAAATTATTTTTTCAATTTAAAAAAAATGTTTTCACCTATATTCTTTAACCCGGGAAGCCCGGGTACGATCCCCTAGTATATATAACATCCTAATGAAGGGAATTTATGAAACGGATATATGAAACGACTGAAATGAAACGAATTTATGAAACGGATATATGAATCGACTGATTAAACAACTGATCATGTTTCAAGCGATTTCTCCTAAAATATGGAATACTTTGCGATGAAATTAATACAAAATCAGCATTGATCCGCAGATCTCAAAAATGGTATTAGAATTTTTAAATTCGAATTAGTTTTCGAAAAATTATTTTTTTTTCTAATTTTATATACATTTTTCTAATGATGGCAACTCAAATTTTAATCAAACAAATATTCTTTTTCATATTTCAGAAAAGGTTGACATGGTGATCCGGCTATTGCTGTTTTTTTAATAATAAATATTTCTTTTATTTCTTTTTATAAATTATATAAATTAATTTGTTCTATAATTATTAATTTTTTTTATATTTCCTTTAGAAAATAATAGAAAATAATTAAAAAATACGGTACTACTTAGTTATTCCGTCGACCAATTTCGCCAAATTATATAAATCGCCAAAACACTCGCCAAATTATACAAATTGGCATAATTTTTATTTTAAATAACGAAAGAACAAATAAATTAGTATAACATTAATAAATATACAAATAAAAAGTCAAAATAAAAATCACTTGATGACGTAAACACGTGTAACTTGCTTAAAGTCAAGTGAATGTGCATTTACGATCAACCATTATTGGCATTTGATCTTATAGTTTGGCGATAGATTTTTGGTCGACGGGATAACTAAGTAATACCAAAAATGCATATGTAACTGGTATTTGAAAACGAGGTTTTCGCCAAATTTTCGAAAAAAAAAAAAAAAAAGAAAAGAAAAAAAGCACGCAAAACCTTCTGTGCGTATATGACATCTGACCAAATATTACCACTCGAAAAAAAAAATGATAACTGGCGAGTTGAAAAAAGCTATTGGTGAGATTTGCATCCGGATAGCGTAACAGTACCAAGAATTCTTTCCAACCATGGCAAATTTTATGTAGTTTTATTCGAAAAAAAAATTGATTTTTTAATCAAAATGGAAAACTTACGGTCCCATATTGGCGCGATTTTTTTCTGACGCCAATGTCATATATGGAACGAGCACTTACTGACGACAAAGTATCGTTATTTTGCTTGATATGGTAATCCGGATGTTGTTGTTTATGCTGTTGATGCGTTCTCCAAATTGGCGTCGTTAAAAAATCGTGCCAATATGGGACGTATATGACATCTGTGCCAAACTTTCATATGAACGGCGAAGGGTCGTTCACCGTATTTGTTTATGGCATTTGATGACTTGAACTATTATAATATAGATGAAATGATCGCGATAGAATAATATTTGGCGATTTATCACCTGTGCCTGGCTAACATTAAAGTACCAAAATGGCACCAAGAATATAAAAAGCGAAGTGGTCCGCCTGGAACTGTTGATGATAGTCACATGACTTGCCCTATTGTTATAGAGATTGTTTTAAAATACCGGGAGACAAAGACTCTGTATACTTAATTTATTTTATTTTAGCTTCTTTTCAAATGTTTAACCGATTCTCTTTAATCAAAACCGAAAACAACAATTGGATGTCTTAACAGCAACTGATTTGTCCTTAAATTTTTGCAATTAAAGGGAATTGAATGGAAACCCGTTTACAAGGATATATGCACAGCTTTTTTCAGTATAATTCAATCTTCTCTAATATTTTTAAATCCCATCAGATTAGCGTGTTTTTAGATTCTGCGGTGTCTGAACGGGGGTTGCGAGGGTAGCTTCAGGGTGCAAAGCCCCCTAGTGGTTCTTATAATTTTTTTGATACTGAAAAATTTAAATTGAATATTACTGACAAAAGTATCTCCTGCCATTGAATTACTCATAATATTAAACGAAATTGCATTTAAAATCTATACAATGATCGCTACAGCTTTTTAAAAGAATATAATACATTTAAAATGCTTATTAACATTTGCACGATAGTTTATGAATAAAGAAAAAAGCTTATTTCAATTTTGGACTTTGTTTCAGGGAAAGGATTGATAGTATTGATAATTTGCAATATTTTTCATTATTATAAGTTTCTTGAACAAATATCATATTTTTTTAATCTTTTGAGAAAATGTATTAGAATTTCGTTTTCAGATACAAATGAAGTTGAAAAAAAAGAAGAATTTGTGCACTTGTTAACCGTTATAAATAATTTACAAAATAGATATTCTCCCGAATATTAGAAGTGTTTATTTAGAAAAAAAAAAATCTTACAACTGTGAATAAAAAAGAAAATTTTAACTATAGCGAAATAGATTTTAATTAATTAAATGCATTTTCTTAAATGTATGTTATCTATTTATTAACAGATAAGATATATAACACTCGTGTTTGATTTTGGATAAATATAGAATGTTATTTGAATTTTTTTGCTACATCTTTAAGCTACACAAATACGCTACATATTGATGTATAAATGGTTTTTAAAAAGTTATTTATAAAAGCACAGAAGCAGCATAACAGAGTATCGAAAATTATCTCACTGTGTACCACAAGGGGTGCACAGTGAGACAATGTATATATTTTCATAAATCATATATTTTTACACTCTATAAATAATTTTCTGCAGTTTGTGATTTCTAATCAATATTTCTAGATATTCAAAATATTAAAAATATGAGCCCCAGGTGAACAATGGCAGACCTTGGGCTACCTTCATGCAAATTTTCAGCCCCTTATATTTAGTAAATTTCCCTAGCCATTGCACTCCCACACACACCCAGAGAAAGAGAGAGAGAGAGTGAAAAACGTTGTTTTCTGCGCAAAACAAGCTAATTTAGAAGATTAGCCTACATTTTGTGTAAACTGTTCAAAATACATTTAATAAACAAGTAAAAAATTATTTGTAATAAAAAATTCACTTGTCAGCGGAACAATGCGAACGATGTTACATCTAATACATGGAAATTATTCCAGAGAGAAACATACCACGATAGTTGTGGTATATAGTTTCGTGTTTGCCCCAAGTCGGTGGTTCACGATTAATATTCCATCTTGTGCTGCCTTTGTAGCCTTGCCAATATATAATAGTGAGAAGGTTTCCAGGCTGGGTATCGTTCCTAGTGGTTTAGTAGGTAGAACGCCAGTGCGCTTTACTGATGACCCGGGTTCGAGTCCAGGCATGGAATCTTTTTCACTATCTTGACCTTTGCGCCTCTTTAGCAATTACTTTGAAATTTAATTTTCATTTGAAAGACGTTACTTCATTTACTATACATTGAACGAAAACAAATGAAAAGCAAAAAGATTCCGTTTTACTGCTAAAAATAAATTATCTTAATATTTAAAGAGATACAATTTTATGTTTCTGTCTTAATTTCTGCAATTACAGTAGAACCTCGATTATCCGAAATAATTGGGACCGAAAATCTTTCGGATAATCGAGAATGCTTCGATTTTAAGATTAAGAGCAAATATGTGCACTATTTCTTATTATGGTAATACGAGTGCTTAATAGGGTAGTACTTAATAAAAATAAAGCAATCGCAAAATGAAAACAAGAATAAATTACCTGAATTTTAATTTTGAAACTAAGTACCTTTTACATATATCACAAGAGTTTGTAAAAAATGTTTTGTTTGTCGCAGTTTCGATTGCCTTTGCTTTGAAGCTCTATCACGGAGTTTTTTAATATTATTTGTTCAGCAGTATCACAGTCTTTCTGCTGCTCCAGTCATGCCCAACCTTTTGCAAAACATTCAAAAGCTTTAGAATTGCTAATTTGTTCATTTTCTTCGTTCCACTATGCACTTTACAGGAGCTCGAGTTAAATTCAAAGGAATTCTAAGAAAGGGGATCGAAAATATTTATATATACTCGTAGTTCAGAACGGACCGCTAGCACACAAAGAATATGATAGTAAAAAAAAGAAAAAAAAACTTTCAAAATAGATTTTCCACACAAAGAATGTGATGCCAAAAAAAAAAAAAAAAAAAAAAAAAGCTTTAAAATGGATTTCGGTTAAAAGAGTTTCGGATAAAAGAGGTTCTACTGTATTTTATTTTATTATTTCTTTCTTAACATATTATGATTAGCGATCAATAACTGTAATATTTTGATAACTTGAATACATGAAGGATGAGATAAAGAAGTTGATTTGATTGCACAAATATATTTAAACCAAGTGTGCTTCCGTGCTACATAACATATGTGAAACACGTTCCGACAGAAGAAAATTGAGTTTTTATAATGCTATCAAATGTTACAGAAACCCTTTCTGGAACAGCGAAAGAGTTTTCTCGAAACTCATAAATCTATCATATAAAAAAAGACAAATGTATGTTAATTTAAGAAGCTACGAGTCGGAACCCGTCGAATTCGACGAATGAAGACGTTTAAAAGAACTTTTATATAGAAGTTATAAAAAATAATTTCAATAAATAATCAATCTTATATCGGCCTAACTCATAAAACATATGCTATTTATAACTGAAGTTTAACTTAAACATTTCAAGTTATTGAAACATTAAACTTTTTTCACATATATAATCAGTAACATGTAATTCAGATAATAAATTATGAAGTTATCAATTGAGGCTTCTTTCTCAGGAAATATATTGAACTTTGAGATTTCTAATGTAAAAAAACGTTTTTCGGATCGTGGGTAACTTAGAAGGCGTTATTGTATATTTTGTTTGTAAATATGTTCTATTTTCATATTACAAGAAATATTTGTCTTTTTTACTGTGTTGGAATAGAAATAAACAAATATGAAATCTTTTATAGGAACTCCCAATATTTTGGTGACAAAGGAATCTGCTGATTTCGATCCCAGAACTATGCGAATGGATGCTGGAGATGCTACCGCTAAGCCACGCATAACTGTTGAGTTTACGAAAGTATATTTTTTCAAGCGTACATCTATTTTTCAGTCTTTTGAAGGTATCCGCTTACCCCAAGAAACATAGACTATATAACAATGGCTGTGACACTCGAAAAGTGAAGAGTAATTAGTACGATAACTTTTAATATCTATTAATCCGTTCCCATTTTATCAGTAAATAAGAGATCTTACATTGCCCATTCTCAAACACTTAACACACCTTCTTTGATAAAAGTCGGGTAAAAGCAATTTTTAAAATGAAAATTATTATTTCCTGCTCCAGTATTTATGTTCTAGTATAGATTATTATTTCTAGATATTTGTTAAATGACAAGAGTCCCTTTCTTCTACGAGATACGGTTACCAACCCCCATCCATACTCCGCAGGCTTATAAACACAGGCGATCTCCTAAAATCTTGTTAGTCCCCGATATGCTGTTTCTTTCGAGCAGCAATTAAAGTGTCGTCTCTGAAAAATAACGTTCCGTTATATAAGCCAGCCGTAAAACAAATCAGATGTATCATTGTATGGTTAAATACGGAAAATCTCTACTGCATTTTTTTTAAATTTCTAAGCATCGCACATTTTCAATTTTTATAACGTCGTATAGGGAAAAAAGCAATTTTACATGCAATTTGTTTGAAAACTGCATCTCAGTTTCTTTTTGAGATATTAATTATTTTGAAGTTTTAAACGTCATTTCTGTAACGTCGGCAACTGAAATACAACATCTCTGAAGAAAGTAAAGGAAAAAATAGTAGATTATTATATTTTTTGTTGACATTTTCCCATAACAACTAAAAGAAAATGTAATTAAAATACGTGCTATTTTGAAAAAAATATAACTGAACCAGGAGGCTCCGCCCCCTGCCCGCTAACGCTCTCCAACTCCTGTGAATTCTCATCTACGCGGACCCATCTCGCTTCGGTCGCTCACCCCTTTTTGCAGCATATTCTGATGGAATTGTAGAGGCTTCGTTTAGAGAAGATTTCCCAAATGCACGGTAATTTATAGCACACACGTTGGGGCACCGGATTGGGATGCATTTAAATGGAATTGCCTCTACTCCATTTTCATTTCTCTCTTAAAAAAAAAAAAAAAAAAAAAAAAAAAAAAAAAAAAATGTACCTTTAAAGGTAAGGCTGATAGGTTTACGTTGATAGAAATTAACGCAATGGAGATTGTGTAATAAGATATATATATCCCTGCTACATCAATTGCAGCTACATATTTCCCTTTACCTCCTGCAAATAGTTTTTATACAACAATCTGCAGATAGTCTTGTGCAAACAAAATGTTGTCGGATTAGGCGGAGGACATCATGTATTTTTCCTTTATTATTATTAACTTTAAATTAAATTTTATAATTTTGTTTTCAATTCGTATACAGATTATTAAAGATTTTGCGGTAATTCTTGGCCGGGTTTGACTTTCTTTTAAAACATAAATGTGAATTTTTATGTAATAAGCGGTGAACATACCTTTCTTAATGTATGCAATTCATTTTGTACCTTTTTCTCAGTCACGCGTAAACTTCGAATTTTCTTTCTTTTTTTGTTAATTGTGTCATATATTTTACATGTAAAATTATTAATATATATATATATATATACATTAATGTCTCTATAATTGAATAGATCGAATTAGATTAGTTCTCTTCGTAAAGCGCGATTACATAGCCTACGAACTATTGTTCATTTTGCAGCGGCATTTTAAACCAAAGAATATGTTTACTTTCTTCTATCTTCAATAGAAGAAAGTATTGTAATCGAAATTTTTTTCGACTTCCGATTTTCAACGTTTTGGAGGTCAAACATCCCAAAAAACACGTTTAAAGAAAATGTCTGTCTGTCCGTGTGTCCGTCTGTCTGTCGCCATTGTACCATCAAAAAGTGTATGAAGTTATACATAGAATTAAAACAAATTGTTTATGTTTGTTTTTGGTCATGGGACGAAGGTCCTTCCTGAATTTGGAAAAATTTTGCCGGAAGGTGGCACTATAATTGCGATGTCTGTACGATTCTCATTATTGTACCATCGAAAAGTGTATGAAGTTATGCATAGAATTGAAACGAATTTCTTGTGCGTATTTCTGGATGTGGCAAGAAAAGCCTTCCTGAATTTGAAAAAAAATCTTCCGGAAGGGAGCACAGTAATAGCGATGACAAAGGTTTAAATTTGCTTTTGGAGGCATGGTGATAAATTTCAAAACAATGTTGAACAAATTTCAAAACAAATCCGAATAAATTTTAAAATAATGTGGTGAAGTAAAAAAAAAATTAATCTCATATGAAGTCACCTTTTAAAAATAATGTGAATTCAACAGAATAATGTAATAATTGTTCTCGAAATATTATCAAAACACAATGGCATCAATAGATCAATCATTTACTTATAAGTAAGAAAATTATTCTTAACTCATCTTTTTTTGTAAATAATATCATAAGCAATCATTTTTCCTTAATAATAAACTGTAAATATTCCATGAATTCTTTCTATTTTTTTTTTTTTTTTTTTTTTTTTTTGAAAGATTGTATAAAAATTTAAGGAAGTCACTTTTCCTAAATATCAAATATTTCAATAATAATACACTAAACAAATTTTCATATCAAAATATAACTTAATAACTGTCATGTCATAAAGGTTTCTAAAGGTTCACGGTACCAGGAAAGAAAGCTGTGACATGACAGCCATTAATTAAAAAAATAACTGAATTTACTTATCATACATTTGGTAATTGAGAATAAAAAAGTAAAAGGTAAAAGCATTACCTGCATTGACCCGAAAGAACAGAAAATGATGGAGACATTTGCAGAAAGGAAATAAACAGAAGACAAATCTTCCTTGAAAATTTTTTATTTATGAAGCAATTTTTCTTGCAGAACATAGCGCATTATCATAGAGTACATCTCTTATTCTTTTAGATGTACTTTTTTTATGATGGACACATACAATCTACGTTCTTACTAAAGAAAATAAAATGATTTTTTTCCTTGGGGAGTGTGGAGGCACAGGCATTTAGATGATTTTTTTAGCATCACAATTCTACGACTCGAAATAAAAGCAACACTTGAATAAAAATAATAATAGTACCGTCAACAGAATTTTTATCCACATTTTACCGAAGAATCAGAAGTAACTGATCAAAGAATCTCGCCAGAAAAAAAAGACGAAACTATGCAGCCGAAATATTCTTGCACTTTTAATATTTCTTACTGTAGATACGAAATCCGTTTATTATTTTTTTGTAGAAGGGGAAGAGGCATCCACCCATTCTCTGCGTTCGTTGACAGAGCACTCAAGCAGGTGCGAACATAATTCTTCGCAGAACGGCAAAAGCAGCCATTCTGCATTTAAATCCCAACTCAACTGCACTGATTGCGCACGAGCTCTCGAGAAGAGGAGTAAAGGGGTTTGCTATAATCCTTGAAACACGCCAACTTTGGCGGAACGACAGGCGCCCGGCATTGGCATAAAATGTAATGCTAAAGTATATAAAAAATCCCTGCGGCTCGGGCCTACAGGCGGAGGTAGATTTCGATGTTAAGTACTAAATTCTCCAACAAAACTTAAATCAAGATTAGAGATAAAACCCAGTTTCTTCACAAAGAGCGAGCTGTAGGGAGCTAAACTTTTTGTGAAAATTGTAATATACACGAATACACACACACATATATATGGAATAGGTTTAAAAAATGGCTACAAATAATTCAGAGAACCTTAAAGTGTTAAAATATGTTAATATTTCCATAGTCGGGTTTTTATCATGTTTTAATACGTTTCTTCAAACTTACATGGCGTTACATATTCGCCTGCTGAGGTCCATAATATTTCCAATATGACGCAATATACATATTTTTTTAATTCGTCAAACTATTTATTTTGAGTTTTCATGCTGAAATCTTGCTCTAGGAAACTTATGACGTAATATTCAATTTGTTTTCAATTTGTCAAACTATTTAATTTTACACGTGAAAATTTTGCAAAAGAAAAGTAATTGTTGTGGTGAGATTTTTATTATTTGTTTTTTTTTTTTTTATTGTTGGCAACTGCTATAACGAAAAACTTTTATTTTTTTCCTGCCATTGTTGTGTAAGAGCTGGTTTTATCAGAATCATGTTAAGACAGTATTCAAAATTTTGAACCCTCCCCATTTCCACCCTCTTGGGCCGATTTCGCCCATTTTCAATCCCCGCCGAGATATTAGCCATATGAAAGTTGTTGGCGAGTTTGAAGATGATTCGTGCATAGTTGCGACTTTTATCGTGCGGACAAAATTTAGTACATACATACATACATATATATATATATATATATAAACTTTTTAGGTGGGGGTGGTTTTGGGTCCCTGGAGTCCTATAATGAAAAGTTATGAAGGAATTTTTCAAAAGTCGCACCATGGTAACGACTGCAATAGGTAGTATTTCTTACGAAATCTACCTAAAACTGCTTTAAAAAAAGGAAATTTGATAGATTTCACTGAGATAAGATGCCAAACAGTAGTAAAGAGTTACGAATTTTGAAATTACGAATTAAACTGATTTAAATATTATTGGCTAAGGGGCGGAGCTACACAAGGATATGACTTCACAAATAGAAATATATGGAACTTTCCAGATAATTCTTTTACAGGAAGGACAGATTTCAAAACGACGTTTATGATTTTAAAATGAATGAAATGCTATGCCAGAAAGAAATGCTTACAGGGGAAGGTTGAAAAAAAAGGGAATTAAAATAATTTTGGAATGCGAATATTAAAATTAAATGAATACAAGATTAATAAAAATATTTTCTAAATGAAATTAAATAAAAATATGGCAGTGGTTCTAAGTAACCACAACATATTACTCCGGCCTCACCCAAAAGAAAATATTGGTAAGATGGAGAAATTTAATAATTTTGACATTGAGCCAATATTTTCTAAACTATATACATATACAACATGCATATAACTTCAAATAATGAGAAACAAAATAAAATAATAACGGGTTACATTTTTCTGACAAAAGGTACACAAAGTCTTTCAAAAAAAGAAAAAAAAAAAAGGTTGCTAAAAGTTCATTCACTGATATGTGAAGCAGCAAATATAACACTGTAAAGTAAAATCAGTGTATTTTAAAAGCATGAGAAAAAAAGAGTTGTAATAATGTACACATAAACAAATAATATTATATGATATAAGTTGACAATCATATTAATAATGACTTTGCATCCTTCTATATAGTACAATATATGAGTAATAAAACTTTTCTATTTTTGAAAAAAAAAATTAGCTACACACAACAATCACCCATAGATGGCCATGTATCCAACTCTTTGCGTTTCCCTGTATATCATTTTATCTATATCCTACAAATATTTTTTAGTAAATTAAATTCAGTTCAGCGTAAAAATGCATAACTCCTATAAAACTCACCTTTAAGCAATTTATGATCGTACTCAGTAACCTTTACGAATTCATTTCAGTAGCCCTGTATATGAACTATAGCATTTATATGCAATTTATAGTATGCATAAATATAGTGAAAAAAGCGCATATCATAATTAAAAATGCATTTTAAGAAATCATTACTAATATACAGTAACTCGGACACAATATAGTATCTGAAATCTTTTCAAATACACTGCAAACAATTCCCCCTATACCATTATGAGCGGAATTCTTTTGTGTGGCCCTGTAAATGAACAATAACTATTCTTTGCACCGCATATTCAACAGAATGCATATTTTACTGGACTTCATCAATGAATATCAATTTTACTATGTTTCAAAGAGTGTAACACCATTAAAAATCATTTGAAACGAGTTTTCCCATTGGCCGTAATGTAACGGAAAACTTTTGACTGCCCCTGTAAATGAATTAAACATGCTACAAGCTCCTCTTGAAATAGGGAACGTGCTATGGTAGAAGTCAATAACATCCAAAAATTTCAGAACGATCTGAGTATATTTACGAGAGTTAGAGCATGGACAGACGGACAGACAAATCGAAGTCATAAACACTTTTCAACTTTGTTGGAAAGTGTAAAAAAAAAATAAATAAATAGCAAAATTGGTTCAGTGGAATGCTCAGGGCAGATGACTCAAAAAAAAAAAAAAAACCGCAGCATTGTGTTTTAAATACATAAATGTCACGGTTCACCCCGGATTAGTTACCTTCATATTCCTACACTCGGATTTTACGTAAGTAGATGAGCGTTTTTTAAACAAAATCTATACAATGAGACGAAAAGCTATTTCGCTATGTATCCTCTGCAACCGTCAAAAGAAATCTTAAAGCTTAAACTTGTTAACTTTAATCGATTATTAAATGAATTTATATTTAAACTAATTTATTAATGTGTAATTTTAAAACTACGCATACAGCATTGTATTGTTGTCAGAAACACACCTCTGTCCATAATTTTTATTATTTTAGTGCATCAAAGAGTTAAACATCAATTTAAAAATTCCATCTTTGCATACATGAAATAAGTTAAGTTATAAATAAATAAAAATAAAAGTGCCCATTTAAACTGATGGCATTGAGGTCTCAGGCTATTCACACTAATTGTATATTACACTCTTATTTCAAAGAAATACCCCTCAAAAAATAAGTGGAGGGGGATTAGTCCCCGTTTCTCCCCATTATACTTAATCAATGAACCTCCAAATCTAATCAGTGACGCGTCTTATGAGAATAAACCTGTATACCAAATTTGAAGCAAATCAGATAATTCTACATGAAAAAACCATTTCTCTAAATTAAGGGGAGGTATTAGCTCCCCTATTTTCCCCTTTATGCTTAACCAATGAACCTCCAAATCTAATCAGGAAAGCTCCTAATCAGAATTCACCTAGAAATTTAAAAAAAAAAAAAAAAAAAAAAAAAAAAAAAAAAAAAAAAAAAAAAATTGGATAATACTGCATGAAAACCCATTCATCTAAATTTAGGGGAGGAGACTTCCTCCTTTTTCCCCTTTATACTTAACCAATGATCATCAAAATCTAATGAAGGAAGCGCTATATCTGAAAAACCGGTAAATCAAATTTGAAGCAAATGGAATAATTCTGCATGAAAAACCCATTTATCTAAATTAAGGGGGGGTCTGGTCCCCGTTCCCCCCATTTATACTTAACTAATAAACCTCCAAATCTTATAAATGCAGCTCCTTAACATAATAAACCGGTATACAAAATTTGGAGCAAATCGAATAATTCTGCGTGAAAGAACCACTTATCGAAGTTAAGGGGGAGAATAGTCCCCTATCCCCCCTTTTTACTTAGCTAATGAACCTGCAAATCTAATCAGGGAAGCTCCTTAACCTAATAAACCGGTATACCAAATTTGCAGCAACTCGAATAATTCTGCATAAAAAACCCATTTATCTAAAATAAGGGGGGGGGACTAGCTACCCTTCCCCCCTTCTTACTGAACCAATGAACCTCTAAATCTAATCAGGGAATCTCCTTATCAGAATAAACCGGTATATAAAATCTGAAGCAAATCGAATAAATATGCCTGATAAAACCATTTATCTAAACTAAAGGGGGAAGTTAGCCCCCGTTAGCTACTTTATACCTAACCAATGAAACCCCAAAACTAATCAGGGAAGTGCCTTATCAGAATGAACCTAGAAAATTTTTTTGAAGCAAATCGGATATTCTATCAAGAGTTATCGCCTTACGTACATACGTACGTACATATACATACATACAGAACCGGCGGGCACATAAGCTCTCAGGCTTTGATAGCCTGTGAGCTAAAAAGTTAATTTATAGAAATAAAAACTTCTCGAACGGTGCAGCCTTAATAACATTGGATTTGTTTTTATTATTATTCACAGATTTCATTGCTTTTTACACCAAAATGTTTATTAACATTTGATCAATTATCAAATAAAATAAAGCGTAATTGAAATAAAAAAAAAAAAAAAACTCCATAAAAACCTCCAAAACAACGCATCACCTTTATTTATTCAGCATGAAAAAGCGCTTGTTTATTCCACTCGTTCATTTACACTACTTAAAACTGTAAACTAAAAATAAAATATTAACATCGGCAATCTAGCAGATAATTATTTCTAAATGAATATAAACCCCTTATTTATTTTAATATAATAAATCTTTAAGGCATCGAAATAAACTGCTTACATTAAAGAGTACATTACATAAATGATTCTCAGAATGTTACGCTTTCAATAAGGGCATTAATAGTAGTAATGAACGTACATTTCTTATCACTTAATAAAAGTTTTTAAGGCAGTTAATTAAGTTTTATCAAGATGTTAATATCAAGACATTAATCCGATAAAATGCTTTTATCACATAATATCCGTTTTTATTGTACTTAATAAATTTTTGTTATTTGTTAAGAACGAATAAACATTGGTTAATGTTGTGTATTTTCTTCCGAATAAATTGAACTTACTATTTGCATTATAAAAAAAAAAAAAAAAATCATATTTTAAACCGCTATTCAACTCCGTAAATGTAATACAAATTAAATAATGCTAGAAAGTAAGCGTAAAAGAAAAAATAGTTTTAAAAGAAATACTCTTTTATATGAATTCAATGTTTACATCGAAAATACAGCCAAATTTCATATCTGGAATATCTCTTCACTCGCAAATATTACAATATATAAATTTGGTGCTGGCAAAGAACTCGATTATGGAAGATTCACTAATATTTTTACGCTTTTCAGAAAACACTGGCTAGTGAATTGATTAAGAAAACTACAATTTGTCCTTTGTTTCTTTCTTACATAAAGCTACAGAAAATAAAAATAAAAAGCACATTTTGAAATAGCTATTCAAGATTCTGCGGCGATTTTTTATCGACGCTCAACATATATTAGTGTTTCATAAATATAAGTTGCTGACATCTTAAAACACTTATAACTAGATTTGTAGTTATCGCAGAACACTCGTATTTTGTAGGGTAAATGTAATCTTTATAAATGGGGGACTTTGTTGAATATTTTAACAGACTCCCCTAAATTTTAGAATAGTAGGAATATGAATACCCTGATAACCACGAACACTTATAACATGGATTCAAATTATTGCAGCACGCACAACTTTTGTATGATAGACCTAATCATAGTTATCGGTCCATTATATTCGTACTAAACTAAAATCTGACGACTGCGGTTAAAAAAACTGACAACGTTATCGCCACCATCACCTTTATGCACCTTTATAAATATTATGCTTAACATCTTAAATTTGAGTGTTGTACTACAATTACAGCTCAAGTTATAATTGTATTAAGTTATCAGCACTTTGTATTTATGATACACTAAAATATTGTGCTCTTCGAGAAAAATCCACCTCCCTCTTGCTAAAACGATTATGTTTATCTTAGAAAATATATATCGGCTGCGACAATTTGAATCCGAGTTGTAAGTGTTTGCAGTTGTCGGGCCCTTATATTCACGCTGTACTAAAATGTATGGAACTTCCGTTAGAAATAACCGACAATATCCTCTGTAACATCATGTCTCGTTTTCATGCACATAAAATTTGAACGCGCTCTAACAATATAATCACGAATTATGATAATTTAGATTTGTACGGCTCTTATATTCCCTTTTTTATAAAATTTAGGGGGTTTAATAAATATATATGTCTATATATATAATTGTCCCTCATGATGTTGAACCATGCATCGTTTGGCGGGCCTACGATAATTAGAGTCCATTTATAGGGAGCGGGACCGAAATTCCATTAGAATCAAAACTTCGGGAACAAAATGTCCCGTACCCATAATAGTAACAGGCATAAGCGTTATACAGCTGGTTTCCAGATAATTACACTTATGACACTTTTTCTGTAGCAAGAGGCATCTAAGTCAGACCTGTCAGTGCCATAATACACAGAAAGAATTTGTAATGCATTACGTCACGTTTCTTGTATGTGAGAGATAAAAAATTTATTATTTCTTTAAAAACTCTTAACAAATTTTAAATTATGATACACAAAAAAATTTAAAAGGTTATAAAGAGGCTCATTAAATTAGATGTACATTTGTAAAAACACACAATTATTGCTAAGCATATTTCAAAAATATATATTTTTTTTTTTTTACGATAAAAATGAAATATTAAAAAAAATATATAATATTTTAAAAATATAATTTTTGTAACTTTAAGAAAATATTTACCACAAATTTTAAATGTCTTTTTTCAACAAAACTTTGAAATTAAATTAAATTTTAGGAAAAATTATTCTTGTAAACTTTAAAAGTTATCTATAATTACTTGGAAAGAAAGAAAACTTTCAAAACTACCTCAGACAGTTTCCATTTTCTTATTAATGTTCTGTGTTCAGTTTATTTTAACAAATTTATTTATTTATAAGAAATATTTTACCAACACGAACAAAATTTAAATAAAATTGTAGAATGTCATATCTTTGAAGAATACATTTTTTTTTGTTGTTTAATTCTGTAAATCCATCTCTTTAGAAAATTCTAAGAGTTATCTGAACATTTTTTTTTTAATTTCAGCTTTGAAATTCATTAACATGCGGTCGAGTTTAAAGGAATCAAAGTAAAAGATCCTTTTTTTTTTTGTATTAGGAATTATGAAGTTAAGAATGTCTTTTACTATCTTACATCTCTGAAAGTATTTTAATGAAGAAGAAAAAACGGCACTTCAATTTTAGAAATGTAGTTAAAGAATTCTTTATTAATTTATTTTATAATAATTTGTTTTTGAGAACATATATAGCATATATATATATATATATTTAATTTTAAAGAAGTTTGTTAATATAATTTCATATAAGAATCGAAAAGCTTTAATAAATATACTCTGTAAAATGTAGAGCTGTGGAAAAAAACAGGGCCCCTACAATCTCACAAATCAACTTATAAAAATGTAATTTTACTAATCAATTATGAATACGTCTACTTACTATTGCTATCCTGATTGTGAATGATGGATATATGATTATGGATGGTCTAAATATCGATATTGTAACATAATTTAAAATTTCCTATACCAACATTTAATTTTGGCATCGTATTTGATTTTCAGGTAAATTTTCTCTTCAAATAGAAATTGCTAAGTCATTTGGTCAAGTAATTTACGAAATATACATGCTTAGAATGTGCCACTCTTAAAGTTAAATTCGTTTTTAGGGTTCAGTACTTAAAAAGTAACAATGGAACCATTATAATGTCACTCCTGTGTCGTCTGTCTATCCATCTGTCACAGCCATTTTACTCGTAAACTATGGAACGTGGAAAGTTCAAATTGGCTGAAGTAATAAAAGTAAATTAATCCACATACTTATATATTATTAACCATTCACAAATATATTAATGAATAATGTAGAGGGCAAATTAAGTTACTTAAAAAAATCTTTTCTTTATATATCGTGTGAAGTATCGTGTGAAAACTTTCGCGACGCCGAACTCAAAAATACATTTCTTTTATATTTAGATAGTATATTTTCAGATATATCGTCGAAAATGTAATGCAAAATATGTTCCTACCCCTCTGATTCCAAATCTACTGAAATTAAAATTATGTGTAAAAATGCACAGATTACAATTCATGCTTTATTCTAAAATTAATTCCTAAAATCAAAGTTTGAAAAATATATTCCTTCAAAATACTCATTTTCAATAAAAATATCAATTGTAACCTATAATTTATTAACAGAAATAAATATCTAAGTTACAACTAATTCCGCTAAGTAGTTTTTGAGTTATGGTTAATGAACTACCCGCATTGCAATTTGTTTTCCAATGATTAAAAATGAGTTTAACATTAGGAGTTAGAAACTTTAAACCTGCATAATTTCTACACTATCGCACCGAAGGAATTCCCGTTTAATAGCCGAAGGATGCTTGCACACCCGAGTGATTCCAAATCAACAAGGCTTCGGCGCAGGAGGATGAATGTAAGAATGACCGATACCGCCAGGCCGAGGACGCCGTGATGGTCATTTTCATTTTCGAAAGAAGACTAAAGCGGTGTCCCTGAGTGGAGCAGGGTGCCGATGGATTCCCACCTCCAGTTCAGAGACTACGTTTCTGAGCAATGTCCAACTGGATAGTTTTTTCTTGAGGCATTATGATGTGAATGACTATCATCCCATATGGGTGTATGAAATTGTGTTCCCTCGTCACTACGATGCTCGGAGCACAAAGAGGTGCATCTTGACTGACTCGTCTAGCCGCAGTCAAGGATACCCTATTAAGTGTCTGGGATTGTGAGGTGGCACAATCCCTTGGGTAGTTCAGATGCTTGTGAATGCCAGGGGAGAATAAGCGAAATAACGAGACAGAGGCGGCTGTCAATGTGTCTCGTTAAGCAAAAAAATTTTCGCTGTAATTTCTCCCTTGTCTAGATGCTGTAGTGTTGAGTCCCTCTCGAACTGAAAATACTCGCGAAAGAGTCATAACCTACACAGAGATCCATGCGGGGGTGATTACCGCTTGGCCGCGATCTGTTTGGTCTTGCGAGAGTAACTAACTTTGCTATATATTGTTCTATCGATTTACTAAAACTTTATGTTTATATTGTGTTTTATGTTTGTGTTGTCGTAACCCTGTTGTTGATTCGGTTCCATGAGTAAGATCTTTAGGAGTATCCCGCTCCCTGTGGAAGTTGAACCGTTTGGGTTCCGTGTTGTCTTCTGTCATTTCTTCTATCTCATAGCACTGGTTTTGATCAGTTTCACCCCTGTTGGGAGTGAGGAGCTCCCTTCGTTGAAACTGATCCGTTTAGGCTGTGGGTACTTTCCTATTTATTATTCTATGTAATAATAACCCTTGATGTTGTGTCTGTCTATCCGCCGCACAATGAGAAGTTTTGAAGATCTAGGTGAACAAAATTATTTCGTTGAAGTTTAATTAGTTTTTGCTGCTTTTTTTAATGCATCACTAATAAAATACTCAAACAGAGATAAATATTTGGTTAGTTAACAACAATGTCTTAAAATAAAAATACAGAGTGCCCACTAAAGTCCGTTCCCACCCTCTTAACAGCCGAACGACTGCATCTATATTCATAAACATGGTGTCTAGGTATACTAAAGAGGCTATGCGCTACTAGATAAAACCGCTTACAGCGCCACCTGGTGAAAAATTGCGGTATTAGCGTTCCTATCGGGAAAAAGGTTCGAAATATGGGATAAAAGGGAATGACAAATTTGTAGAGCATCATCGATTTAGCTCGAAAGGACACCTTGTGAACATGAATGCTAAATGAATCTCGTTCTGAATATGAATCTCGTTTTCGAGATAGAAATACTAACTCAGCTGTTTTGCATCAGGTGATGCTGAAAGCGGTGTCATCTGGTACAGCATGGCCACTTTACTGTGCCTAGACACTACTTTTATGAGTATAGCTGCAACCGTTCGGCAATTAAGGGCATTGGAAGGCCTTTAGTGGGCACCCTGTATAATGCATTACAAATAATGCGTTAAACGTACTAATTTTACAACTGAGTAAAAAACAATTTAATGCACACATGTAAGGTATCATTCATTTCTTTTTTGTATTTTTGTCTACTCCGAATTTCTCAAGAAATTTGTGTAGTCATCCTGAAAAAAAAATTAAATAAAATGATATTAAAAAAACTTTAATGTTTTGTAGTACCCTGTAAAACATATAAATTCTACCAAAATTATTTTCGGTTGAAAAAATGCTGTTGTGTGAATAATTAACCTATATAAATTTTATTCAATTTGAAATAAATTTTCTGTATACCGACGGTAATGTATTCGAATTTTTTGTGTGTCCCTGTAAAATAAATACAACTGCTACGCACTTTGTTTTCAATTTTAAAAAAGCTATTGTGTATCTCAATAACCTATAGTAATATAATAACATCATAAGACGAAACGCAATTTTTCACCTTAATTCAACATAAAATATACAGTAGCCTCCCGCTTAACCGGACTAAACGGGACCGAGGGTAAGCCGGTTAAGAGAAAAACCGGTTAAAGCGGAGAAGTAAAAAAAAAATAATAATAATAATTAAACCCATACGATGCATTTAGTTTTCAATTTGTGTAGTTTTAAAAGAAAAATATTTAACATAAATTAAATTGTCGAAAATCGTGCCACACAACTTTATAAGCAGTTGAAATTGTTCTACATTATGTATATATAAGTTAATCAACCATAAAGAAATCAGCGACCTTCTTCTGTGGAAGGCAAGATGCCCGACATTTTGCAGCATAATCTTTCCATCTCTTTAACATCATAAGTTTAACCGGGGAAGCTGTTAGCCGCTGCGCAACATACACTGTTAAAAATTTGAAGCATTCTGGCAGGTCATTTGACCTATTCTGACCATATTATTGGCTATTTTACGGTCAGAATATAATTAAATTATGGTTATGAAACCGTTTTTTCAAAAAGCGGTCGAATGACCTGCCAGAATGCTGCGAAATTTTTAACAGTGTAGTGTAGCTGCAACTCTAATGCTTTTACCCCTTCCGTATGAGGAATTTTAGCAGTATCAACATTAACAGGATCGTCTTCGTATTGAACAACATCAGTTACTGTCCTAATTATATCCTCGTCAAATAATGTTTCATGCTTGAGATAGTTATCAGACTCAAAAAACTCTTATACATCTACGGTGATCTGTTCGTATTTCAAGCTTTTTAAATGTCTGTACAAAACAGTTTTCAGATAGATAGATTGGACATTATAGAGTTCCGGGGGGGGGGGGGGGGTTGCACTTTTGACCACTAAAAACACAAAATCTGAAATCTTCCCCCCAGAGTTGTATAATAAAGACGCACGCATGAACGCCGTGCGCGGAAAATTTTCTGAAAAATTCAGAACTTTGCGGAAAAAAGTTAAGAAAAGGAAAATGTATTTTTTGTTTTTGTAACTTTTTTTAAATACCAAAAATTTAAAATATTCCCCAATCTTATGTACGTTTTATGAATTGTTTGTCTACAATTCAAAGTTTGAAGTCTCAAAACATTGTTGTGACATCACAGACTCTTTTATTTCTATTTTCCGTAGACTAAAACAAGTTGCCGATCGGATGAATTCACCCCTTCCTATCATGGATTTTTACTTTATTATTTTTTAATTAAAATAATTATTCTTTAATTAATATTAATAATTTTAAATTTAAATAGCAATATAATAATAATAGCAATATTTTAAAATAATTTATTAATATTGCTATTATTTAAATAGCAATATTTGAAACTATAGTTTTCAATTCATATCGTCAGAATAATATAAAACTTAATTTTATTAAACATTAAATTAATTTGCAGAACATTTTTGACCCATGTGGTTTTCGTTTTATACAAGTCTGCGGGGGGAACATCTCATTATTCCTGGGGGGACAGACGTCCCCCCCCCCTCGGCCACACCCTGAATTCAACAATGGTGAAGGTCAACGCTTATCCCTTTAGAATTGACGTTCTCCTTTCTGAATTTTGCCTCCTTCCCCTCGGGATTGCACTTCATCTCAAAAGCGACCGAATTGTGTTCCCGAGGCCGTCATCCTTGAATTTTGCATTATGTTGGCGAAAAAGTCGGCCGGTTAAAGCGGAGTTCCGGTTAAGGCGAGGCCGGTTAAGAGGGAGGCTACTGTATAATGTGAACATTAAAAAGGGCCACTATCTTACTTAAAAGGCGACTAATGTAATGAAAAAGATGTTACAAGTTTAAAATATACATTTTATTAAAACGTCTTAGTACTTTCAAGCCTTCCTGGCTCCTCATCAGGCTCATTTTTAAAACAAAGTGACGTATTTGTATAAATAAACAACATTTAGTTATTAAGATATTCTCTGGTGATGAGCCTGGAAGGCTTGAAAGTACTAAGAAGTTGTAAATAAAATTTATATTTTAAACTTGTAACATCATTTCCATTACATTAGTCGCCTTTTAAGTAAGATTGAGGCCCTTTTTAATGTTCACATTATACATTTTATTTTATATTTTAACCTATAGCAATTTTGTAAAAATTTAAATAAAATTTCTACTTTTAGCAACAATCTCTCCATGATTTTTTGTGTTTCCCTGTAAAAAATGCATAATTTCTACGTTCGTCAAATTATAATTTAATAGAATTATCATCGGGAAACACATATAGGTAAAGTTTCAGCTCAATCAGATAACTGAAAATGTTTTAAAATTGTCTTGCAAGATTAGAACTAATCTTTTATGTGGACCTGTAAAAAAAGCTTAACTGCTACGTTCCATAAATTATAATAATATTGCATTGTCATAAGAATTACGTATCCTGAGCAAAGTTTCAGCTCAATCAGATTATTGAAATTGATTTAAAATTAACTTGCAAGTTTTAATCTAAATTTTTGTGAAGCCCTGTAAAAACAGTATTCGAAACAAACTTCTACGATCTTTAAATCATAATAATATTGTATGTCATTGAAATTATACATGTACTCATTGTTTCGGCTCAGTAGGATAATTAAAAGTGATTTAAATTTGACTTGCAAGATTAGAACTAAACATACATACATCAACTGGAAGTTAATATGATGCTTTTTTATTAATAAAAACTTACTCATCTGCAGCTATCTGCTGGTGTTTGTTTAATTTTCACGACTTTATGAATGGCACTTAGATTTAAAAAAATGCTTATTGCGGAATAATGGTGAATAATTTGTTAAAAGTCAAGATGAAGTTTGTAAACAACATCAAGGATTATCCAGAATTTCAGCCTTTGACAAAAGCGGTAAAGCGGGTTTTATATCGCTTGTTTTCAAACAAAAATGGGTTAAATCTGACCTTTACAAAGCTGTGACATTAGATAAGCAAACTCGTGCTTTCAAATAAGACAGAATAATCATGACGTACTTTCAAACTTAGAGGAAGCTAGTGCAACGTTTGAAATTCCCTCAAACCAACTGCGCAAATTGCTACTTTACGGTCACAATTAATTGACACCTCTGATTACTCCAAAACTACTATGTATCTCGAAAATACAGACATTCAGCTAACAGTTCATGCCGTTTTGTCAAATTTCGAGATAATCGGAAAAATGAATGTTGCCCAACTAGTTCATCAAAACGGCCCACTGAGCGCCACCTTGAATCACGGAGGTAAACTGGCATAGGAGATCTTCGTCCTCAGTTTTGGACGGCGGTAAATCAAACCGGGTGTGGAGTGATTCTCATTAGGCTGCGTTTAGAAAGGAAATGTGCTCCCTCTCATTCTAAAGCAATAAAATGTGGTTTTTAACCAAAGAGCGGGAGATTCAACAATGAAAAGGATATGAGAAGATTAGATTGAACTCCAAGGAAACTTCTCCCTACTGCAGGATACCTAGTAGTTTCCATGTAAAACCATTAAAGATGAAAAAACAGCATGACCACAAGAAAAGACGCCGACACTTAAAGTGGTTCAATAATACGCCATCTTTACAATTAGTCTCCGATCGCGGTTCTTCACGTGAAGTTCCTTGATTGGTTGTCAATGATATGATGGTCACTTTGCCTCGAGATCGGACCTGACCAGACTCTTCTTTGAAGTGACTGAGTCGAGGTTTCTATTCCCTCGTCCGGAAGTTGGTAGCAACCAATTTTGTGTGATAACCAGTAGAGGCTGCGGACATGTAACAAAACTCCATTTGTAGTCAAATGTAAAATTTATTAAAGAACCTAACATGTTGTCAAAATTAAGTGTTAACCAAAACCTTTAATGGTGTTACAATTGCTATATTTAGGCGATCGCCTTAGTAAAATGTATTCCAAAAATTAATCAGAAGATTTATAATTAACAGATTGCTACGCTAATCATTTTCATACCACTGATTTGCGCTGAGTTATTAGGTGTGTGTGTTTGGGGGGGGGGGGAGGGGTTTCATATTATTCTTTTCTGTGACTAAACATACTACACTAAATAAGAATGAGATTATTTCACTAAGCCTCATTATTTGCCTGATAAATGTAGTTTTATGTATCTATAAATATTGTAAATCAAACAGATATGTCTATACTAGAGCTCCTATTCAAAATATTAGAATAATTACTTTTTTTTACAAATTAAAAATATTGATTGGTAATTTAATGTCTTTTAATGCAAATATGAAAACGAAATTTTTATTAAGAACTTATTGTTGATTAAAGTTATTTATTATTTAAAAATTATCATTTTTTGAAAGATTAATTGAAAAAAAAATTATTTTGAAAAGTCAAAATATTAGAATATTTATTCAAGTGATTCAAAATATCAGAATATTTCACATTAATTCTCCTTTAATTATCGCCAATTCATAACTGGTGGCATCATTGATTAAATTCACGTGACTGTATTTAAAATAAATATTCTTTTTGCAGTTTGTTTGCTTTTCGCCTGAAAATGGGTCGTGTGAGTGATATTCCTGAATCTATTACACATCGTATATGCGATTTGTATCGGCACGGAAAAATCAATGTTATATAGCGAATTATTTACATTGTTCGCAATCCAGCATTAGTAAAATACTAACGCAATATTGCAAAAATGGAAATTTCAAAATAAATTCTGCATAATGACGGCCGAAAACCAGAAACATCTGCTAGAGATGACAGGAAACTGAAGCGTATAGTTAAGAAAAACCGTTTTAAAAGGGTTCGATTCTTGCACCGAAAGTAGAAAGAAGAAGGAGTTGAAATTTCTACATCGACAACATTAAGACGTCTCCATAAATTTAAGTTTGAATCTCGTGTATCGAAAGCAAAACCTCTCATGACTGCAAAACAATAACGTATAAGATTGAATTAGTGTAAATCAAGACGTTTATGGAGCGGAGAATATTGAAAAAATATATTACTTAGTGATGAAAGTATGTTTTGTGTTTCATATGGTAATCAAAGTATTCGAGTTTGGAGAATCAAGCAAGAAGCATTTGATAAAGAATGCCTTATACGTTCCGTAAAATTTGCTACTAGTGTCATGGTTTGGGGTTGCTTGAGTTCAGAAGTACCTGGAAGGTTATGCATCGTCTGCGAAAAGATTAACTCTCAGAAATATCATGAAATTTTGGAATGTTACGTCATTCCATCTTCAGAAGATTTATTTGAAGATGATTTCATCATTCAAGAAGATTTAGCGTCACCGCTTACCTCGATGTCAACTAATAATTTGTTCCGCAAACGCAACGTTAAGGTATTTCCTTGTCCACCAAACTCACCAAACCTTAATTCCATCGAATACTTATGGTGTATAATGAAGAAAAAACTTCAAGAAAATCCTCCTTCAAGAAAAACTGAGTTAGTGGCACGTATAAAGTCTATTTGGGCTAATATTAATAGAAATGTTAAACACCTTGTATATAGTATGCAACATCGATTGTACTCTGTTATGGAAGGTAAAGGGGATACCTCAAAAAATTAACTACCATTTACTTCATATTCATAAGGTAATGTTGTTGCGTAAAATAAAATATTCTAATATTTTGAACCAATCTAAATTTTATTCTAATATTTTGATGTGTTTTAGAAAGCTGTATATCTAATTTATTGTACTGTATTTTATATTTTGTAAATGTTAAAATCTTATTTAAACATTCCAGATTTAATTTATATGAAATTTAATTGCATTTGCTTAGTATCAAAAACAATTAAATGAAAAATATTTTTGCTTATTACTTTTTCTCAATTATCCTAATATTTTGAATATGAGCTGTAGTATGAATTCCATAAAGTACAACTTATTTTAACAAGAACAGCTTCGAAATAAATTTTAAATATAGCTGAACATATTACTTAAAGTAACTTTATGCAAAATCTCTTTAAATAAATTTTGTGTTTATAAATATATAATATACTAGCAAATCCCGCGGCTTTGCTCGCGTAATATTTGAAATATGCCAAGTGATATTTATATGTCTAATTTTATTAAAAGGTACTAACTAAATTTTTATTTTATTAAAAGGCACTTATTACTTTTAGGAATAATTAAAAAAAATTAATATTTAAAACACAGTTTGATTAAATATCATTGTTACACTGCATAAGGCAGAAATGAGACTTAAATTAATAAAACGAAATAAAACTAAATAAATAATAATTTTGAAAATATTTTGAAACTTTTATGCTCAATTAATACGCTCATTTCAGTATTCATTTGAAGTTTTGAATTTTTTAGAAACCATCTTCTTACATCTTAAAATTAACCATCATGTCAAATTCCAAGTCCTACCACTTCTCTCAACATAAAGGGCTATGTTGAAATAGGAACTGTTACAATTAATTTGCCAACATTAATTTTGAAATTGGTTTGTTATTTCCTAATATTCCACAGAAACGTAATTTAGAAAGCTTTTAAAGGCCTTTTTTAAAGCGTTTGTTGTTCCTGTGAATCCCAGGTGGTAGAATCATCGGCATAAAATATAGCCTGTGTAGGATCAGAGACTGTTACCATTGATCCGCAACTATTACTTTTATATTTGGTTTATATTTCCTGAAATAGCGTAGAAATCGTAATTTAGGACTTTTATAGAATGCTTTTCGCACCTCCCCTTCACTTCAACCCTTTTTAATTCGAATTTATTTTCGACAGTCCTTCGAGGGCATTTATATTTTATAAGCAACTACCATGCCATATTTAAAGTTTCTAGCCTTTTCAGTATCACAGTAATCGCAATTTAGAAAGTTTTTAGCTACTGCAACTCTCTAGTGGTAGTGGCACAGACATAAAATATAGCTTATGTTTGAGCAGGTTCTATCACCAACAGTTTGTTATCATTATTTTTTTAATCGGTTTGGTATTTGAAAAGATTGCATAAAAATTGTAATTTAGAACGCTTTTTGCTCACTTCATTCTTTTAAATTTGAAATTTTCTTTTGACAGTTCATAGAAAGCAGTTGCATCTTTTAAGTAAATAACATGCCATACTTCAAAGTGTTAGACCCTTCAGTTATGCAAAAAACGCAAATTAGAACATGTTTTGCTTTTTCAACCCTCAGATGGTAGTGACAGCAACATAAAATATAACCTATGTTATAGCAGGGACTGTCACCATTGATTTGCAACCATTACATTTGAAATAGCTTTTGAATTTCCTGAGATTGAGTAGAAATCGCAATTTAGAACATTTTTAGAACGCTTTTCGCGCATTTTCACCCCTTTTTAAATTTACAATTTTTTCGAAACTGTTCTTAAAGATCATTTATATGTAATACATAATACCTTCCCCAATTTTAAGTTGCTAGCCCCTACCGATCACAAAAATCGAAATTTGGAACATTTTTTGCTACTGCAACGTCTAGGTGATAGTGATACCGACTTAAAATAGCGTCTATGTTAGAGCAGAGGCTGTCAGCATCAATTTCTTAACATTTCTTTTGAAATCAGTTTGATTCTTCCTGAGATATTGGTGACAAATCGGCATTTAGAACGTTTTTAGAACGCTTTTCGCTCATTTTGCTCCTGCATCTCCTCTGGGTTAGTGGAAACATATATAAAATATAGCTTATCTTGGAGCAAGATCTGTCACCATCATTTTAACACCATTATATTTGAAATCGGTTCAGTATTACCTGAGATTGCATAGAAATTGCAATTTAGAACGTTTTTGACAACGCTTTTTGCGCATTTTGACCCCCCTTTTAAATTTCGATTTTTTTAGGAAATATCCTTAGAGAACATTGATATCTTATAACTAACTACCATTCTAAATTTCACGATTCAAGGCCCTTCCGTCACGCAAAAACCGCAATTTAGAACGTTTTTCCTCTGCAGCCCCTTTGGGGTAGTGGCACCGACATAAAACATAGCCTATGTTGGAGCAAGGATTTTCACCATCATTTTGACGCCATTATTTTTTAAATCGGTTTGGTATTTCATGAGATTGTGTAGAAAGTACCATTTAGAACGTTTTTAAGAACGCTTTTCGCGCATTTTCACCCCTTTTAAATTTCGAATTGTTTAAGAACTGTTCTTAGAAATCCTTTATATCTAATAAGTAGCTGATACTTCAAATTTCATATTTCTCGGCCCATCACTAACACATAAATCGCATTTTTAGAACGTTTTTGCTCCTAAACCCCCTTTGCGGTAGTGGCACCGACATAAAACATAGCCTATCTTGGAGCAAACGTTGTCACTATCATTTTGACACCAATGTTTTTTAAATTGGTTTGGTATTTCCTAAGAATATGTAGAAACTACCATTTAGAACGTTTTTTAGAGCGCTTTTTGTGCATTTTCACCCCTTTTAAATTTCGAATTGTTTAAGAACTGTTCTTAGACACCATTTATATCTTATAAGTAACTAATATTCTAAATTTCATATTTCTAGGTCCTTCAGTAACGCAAAAATCGCATTTTTAGAACGTGTTTTGCTCCTGCACCCCCTTTGGGGTAGTGGCACCGACGTAAGATATAGCCTATGTTCTAAGTTGGGTGAACACCATCATTTTGATACCATTACTTTTGGAATCGGTTCGGTAGTTCCTGAGCTTATCTCCGACAAATAAACAATTCTTTCCTCTTTATAATATGAAGTATAGATAGAGAAATAGGAAAATTTATCTGTCTGTCTGTTATTCTATACAGATCCACAGTTTGGAAGCCAAAATTGTGAAATGCTACGAACATGTGTATTAAAACACGGCCGAAGCAACTAAACTAATCCTGAATCGAAATAATTTATGGTTAAATTTTAGTAAATAAATAAATAGAAGTGCTTAATTCATCTTTAAAACGTTAAACGTAAACTTACATTATGTGAAAAACTACTTAAAAGATGAGACAATATTTAAAAAGACGTTAAATTACTTTAATACCTTAGTACTTTGAACTACAAAAACATAGTTTTCGTCAGAGAAATATAAGAAATACAATTGTTATTAACGTCTAATTTTCAAAATTCACGTAGATGGTGACGAAAGGAGTGAAAGTGGAAGTCAATTTTTAGATCCGGAAAACATTGGGAAAATAAAACATGGATATAGGAAAGTGGAATATTACTCGTTTTATGATTCTTTAAGCAAACTGAGCCAAATTCTGGGTATGTTGTAGGATAAAACGTCGTTACAAACAGTATTTTCTTTAGTAAACATTTCTATTGATTCGCGGATGATTAAATCATGATAATTCTTTGAGGGATATATAATTTTTTCGTCTTCGAAATTAACTTGAATATTCTGTTTCTGGTTTAGGCTTGACAGGGCTGTTGTAGGTCGGTTATACTTTAATTCTCTTAAATGTTCTTTGATACGAACTTTAAGTTTACGCGAAGTCATTCCTATGTATTGTATAAATTTTTATCTATATTATATTATATAATACTAGAAAATATTT
This sequence comes from Maratus speciosus, assembly GCA_963932465.1. Taxonomy (NCBI): domain Eukaryota; kingdom Metazoa; phylum Arthropoda; class Arachnida; order Araneae; family Salticidae; genus Maratus; species Maratus speciosus. The sequence goes on along the minus strand of OZ010795.1, from coordinate 519,609,308 downwards.
ATCTCGCACATATTATATTATATTAAGCACAGGCTCTTGCTTGCAAAACTCCCATACTGAGTAATCAAGTGGATTAAAATCCGGAGTATTCGGAGACCAGTCTTGAGATGAAATGAAATCACGAAGATTTACTTGGCACCACCGTTGCGTTTGGCAAGACTTACGGGCTGGTACTGAATCTTGTTGGAACACATATGGATTGTTTCCAAAATGAGAATTTAGCCATGGAAGGAGCTCCTTTAGAATATCGTTCAGATAATTGATCTGATTAATCTTGATACCAGCATCATCAAAAACCAAAGTGGATTTCCCTTTGCTTGTGATGCAGCCAAAAACCATCACGCTAACTGGATGAGCTTTTCTGGCTACTATGCCACCACTTGAATTAGCAGTTTTACTGTTTTTGGCAGTTATTCTGATGGTTAACAGCTTATTCAATAGTTAACAGTTTTTCGGCACAGAAGACGAAATGCAAACAATAATCCAAAAATACTTACTTATAATGCAATATTTAGATTATAAAGAGCAAATATACACAAAAAAAAATAATTCTACAACATTTAAAAAACACACACAAACATTAAGAAAAAATTATCAATATTTTTCCGCACCCTGTATATTTATGCATGCTATATGGTGTGTTTAAATGCTATAATTCATATACAGGGCTACGGAAAAGAAATCGTAAGGGTTACTGAGTATGAACGTAAATTGCTTAAAGTTGGATTTTAAATGAGTTATGTATTTTTACTCTGGCCTAAATTTAGTTTACTAAGAAATATTTGTAGAATATAGATAAAATGATATTCAGGGCCACGCAAAGAGTTAGATACATGGCCGTCTATGTGTGATAATTTCTGGAAATGTAATTTCAGTAGTTTTAAGAGTGTCTTAGTTTGAATTAAATTTTAGCTAAATAGTGGCAGGTAATGAAGGTACTAGGTAAACTACAGGGCTGTACAAAAGTATTCAAGTATATTTCGATCTATTAGTATAAATTTCTGAAAGACAAATTTCAACTTCTTATGCGTTTTCTTGCTAAACTAAAATTTCCCATTATATAGTCTATATATCAACCTACAAATCAAATACAGGGCTGTTCAAAGGAATTGGAATGCATATTTGACTATATACGGTAACTGCTGAAATCAGTTTTTCCAATGTTTTATGCGTTTTATAAAATGTTTATTTAGTTATCTTATTTACTTTATTTCCCTAAATAACGAAGTTTTGTTAAAACATTCAGGAAGTCTTGGAAAGTGTTTCATAATCTATGCTTAACGCATGATTTTTCTTTCTTGTTTTTAAATGAAAGCTGTTTCTTCGTAGATTTATCCGCACTAGCTATTTTTTTTAAATATTCCAATTTTTATATATAAATTTAAAATTTAAAATTTTTCTATGAATTTTTTTTCAAAATGGTAGCCATTGGATTACAACCATTGTTGTAAAGAAAGGAAAAATAATAAGGTTTGTTTTTCTGTATTGATGCCATTTTCTCATAAAAATTCAAAATAAACTTTCTAAAAACCTGAACAGAAAATGACGTCACGTTTTAAAAAACATGCATTTTTTTCCTCAAAGGCTCTTACAAATCAATACTTTTTCATTGCGCGAGAGTTTGAGACATACTTAAAAAAAAGATGAAGTACAAACTGTCAATTAAATTAAAACAACAATTTTATATGATAAAACTAAATATTTTACTACGAATGCCTCTAAAAGATATAAATTTCTGGAATTTTACTCTCATGTTACACAGATTATAACATCAAGTAAAGAGTAAGGACCTTCACGTGCAAAGTCGTAGCTGACAAACTTGATTTCAAGTTTGGAAATGTATGTATTAATAACCTATTGCGTATTGTAATATTATTACATTCCAAATCGATGCAATTTTGTTTCGAATTTTAAATTAAGAGAGATGAAAAGATATCGAGTAAGGTGAATACAATATAGGGTTTTAGCAGCATGGTAACGGATTCCGTTTTAGCCGCATGACTACGAATGATAATATGACGTATGTTTGTATTAGGAAATTTCCGTAATCGGGTTTGTAGACAATTTCATACAGCGTTGTTTGATGCACAAATTTAACCATTTGGTAGCGGTCGCAATCATAGAAGGTCACGCAATTTTTTTAATTCACAATAAGTGAATGTGTTGCAATTGAAATGCAAGTGAAAAGTCTCCGTAACGTTACAAATCGATGCAATTTATTTTGAATCTTAAATTAAGAGAAATGAAAAGAAATCTAATACGGAGAATACGAATTTGGGTATTAGCCGTTTGGTAACGGATTCCATATTAGCCGCATGGCTTCGAATGACAATCAAAGAAATCGAGAAAAATATAATGTCATATATGTATTAATTATGGATGTATTCTTACGTATGTAGTTTGTATTCAGACGTATGTATGTTTGTATTGGAAAATTTCCATAATCGGGTTCGTAGACAATTCCATAATTTATTGAGCTTTCTTGATGCGCAAATTTAACCATTTGGTAGCAGTCGCAATTACAGAAGGTTGGATTTAAGATTTTAGCTAAGTTTACTGGATAACATGAAGCTAAAATGCGAAGAACCGGGTTACAGAAGAATCATCATTACTAAATTTTAGTGGACATTTCGCCAAATTAGTCAGCTACAGCGAAGTTGGCTTCATTTACGGTGACGTAATTTTGATCGCCAAATTTGGCGACATTTATTAAAATGTCGGCATGCTTGGCGAGAAATTTGACATTTGTGTATATGACTATATATTGTACTACTTGATTATCCCGTCGACAAAAAAACTATCGCCTAACTATAAGATTAAATTACAATATGGATGATCGTACATGTCACATTCACTCGTCATTAAACACGATAAACGTGTTTGTTACGTCATCATGTGATTTTTAATTCGACTTTTTATTTATATTTGTATTAATATTTTACAAATTTATTTGTTCTTTCATTATTTAAAATAAAATTTATGCCAGTTTGTGTAATTTGGCAAATAGTTTGGCGATTTGTATAATTTGGCAAAATTGGTCGATGGGATAACCAAGTAGTACCTATATAGTTTTATGCATATAATCGGGAAAATGGTTATACCAATGAAAGATATTTCGTGAGAAATCACCTACATTAAAAGTCATAAAACAATCCCTGATTTTTTTTAAAAATCTGTTGCCTACATTTAGTGTACACTTTGAGAAATGTACTTATTTTTATATGTGTAACGTTATACACAGAAGTTTCTAAAACGCCAGTTAAAAGAAAGAAATTGAGATGAAAAGAGTTTTTCAGCCTAATTCTATGTGGAAAAGTAGCATAACAATAACCCAGATGCCTTCCGAGTATTTGCAAAATAACGTTATAAAAACAACTCAGATGAATAAAAGTATAAAATTTGATAGAGGAGTATAGCAGACTACCTATGTACGTATCTTACATACGTGTTACAAACCTTTTCCTGATACCACATTAAATGTCTGAGTTCTGCTGTACATACAAGTCTTTGAACGGTCTTTGGTGTTTCCTGCCGCTAACTCGATGATTCCAGTTCCAATTTTTGATTGTCCACAAGTTCGGAGCTACATTAAACAAATCAAAATCGCTCAAATACATCGAGTGATTATTCTTTATCTTTATCGTAGATTCTCTTATCCAATGGTTTCTCTTATCTTTTAACATGTGTGAATTATTTTAAAGAACAACAAATTATGCTGCAGGGAAATTTTCATAATTCTCACATCAGATTTACAAATGAGCAGCAGAAGATACTACAGTTATGCTCCTAAAAGCTTTCGTATATGTAAACAAAAGTTATAAATTTCCCCAAGTCAACTTTTATTATTGGAAAGCAAGAGATGGAGAAAGTACGTTAAACAAAGAATTTAGTAAGATAATCATACATTAGTTAGAATTAGAAGCTATCATTCTTTTTGCACTGACAGGTACTGCTGTATTTAATGTCGAAGGCAAGGCAATTCATTCTGCTTCAAGAAAAAACGTGTTTTAAATGATTCGCTGATTTAAAATGTCAAGCATCAAGAAATCTACAGCTGAACATGGATCCAGTGTTATTTCTTCTTATGATTTCCGAATTTTCAATGATCTGATGTCTTATGGTTGACCTTGAATAAAGATGTCGCGAAGGTAAAATAGAGCATTGAGACTTTAAGAGGCTTATTTGTTTAAATCCTTGGAGGTATTGGGTAGTTACATCCCGCAAAAGTCATCCCTCAATATAAGATACATTCTATAAAATACAAGTTGGCTCTTCTCGGACAAAAAAATGCTTAGGGCTTTTGAAAAATGTTTCACATTAACTGATTGAGACAAACGACTATCAACAAACACAGTTTCGAAAGACTCTTAATTCACTTTGCGTGGGTCACGTTTTAGATTACCTTTAGTCCCTTTTGCAATGACGGACGCAAAGATATACTGTTTCCAGCTAACTTACATGATTTTGAGATGACATATGTCTTTTTCTCAAAAACAAGCAAGCTAAAGAACATAATTAAGAAGTACTTCTTAAATCAAAGTGGTCAATGACAAGAATTTTAGAAGACAACAATAATTAAATATCAAGATGAATTGGAGATAATCATGCGTCTGTACCTCAGGCCGGACTTACCTCAGCAGCTGTATGCAGTGTTATGTTACATACCAACAGCTGGGAAAGAGTGCGGATTGGTAGATGGTGCACTGAGAACAGTAAAAGATATCGTCCATGGCTCCAAATTTCAGCCCGAGGCTTGCTTGCCACATGATACAATGGTACATTTTGATGATTGTCATTTGCCATTTCAAACTGGAAGATTTTTCCTTATCAAACCTATATGTAAATATTGGAAAGAAGAAAAGGCCTAATGCTCACGAAGTCATTTACCATTAACTGCTCCATACCTTACCAAAATACATAAATTCCAGAGTTTAACTTTATCTAAAACTGCTGTGGACATTGGTCTAATAGATTTGTCACATAAACTACTTATGTCATTTTTGGTATAGTTTGTCGTTTAGAGGAAGTTCTCGTTCAAATGTTTTTCGCTAAGGACAGGCTTGATCAAATTAATAGTATGGGAGCACTTGCTGACATATTAGCATTTGAGCATTACCTGATGCAACTGAGGACTGAATTAAACATTTTAAAATGAAGATTTGACGATATTTATTTCAAACTTACTTTTATACCATTAAACAATAATCATGAAAATATTTTTTTTTAATATTATCTTTTAAGTTAATGCGTCTCCAAGCTCCGACATTTTGGCCTGACGGATGCTAGTTAACTAACTAAGTAGGTAATCTGTCTTCGGGATTAAATGAAAAACAGGAGTGAAAATTACGTTAACACGCAGTCGTTGGTTTTGTAAAACAAACATACTTAAAATTCCGGGCAACGCCGGGCAGATTAGCTAGTAATGTAATAATGCTTCGCGTATTTTTAGAAGAACAAATCTGTGGCAGAGTACAGTTTTTGATATAATTTCATGAAGATATAGTAATTATAACTTTATTTAAAAATTTGTCAATAATTTTAAATGTCTTTTTGTCAGTAAATTTATTTTTTTGTAAATAGAAAAACATTTCATTAAAATATTAGAAATGATCTAAAATTTTGCTGCCAGAAAATAAAAATCAAATACATCAAACAATTTTATTCTTTAATTTTAAAAATATATGTAGGCTGTTTACACGAATACATAAAAAGAATATTTTCCATCCAAACAATGTCTTCGTTGAAACTTTTTTCCCTTACATTATATTTTCAGAATCAACAAACATTTTTTTTTTTGTTAGTTTTCGAATGCAGCTCTGTAGAAATTTTTTTAAGTTACCTGAATATATATATATATATATTTTTTTTCAGTTAAATTTTGAAATTTATTAACAGACGTCTAAGTTTAAAATAATCATAGTGAAAGTTATTTTTTACACTACTAACAAAGAAATTTAAAATACTTTTTACAAGGTTAAGTCTTTCAAAATACTTAAACGAAGCAGAAAAAACTGGCAGCCTCATTACAGTAAATGTATTAAAGAATTCTACTTTTAATGTTGATAACAGACGTAACAGAATTTTTTTGCATGTGAAAAAATCTTGTTAAGAGTAACTTAAATAACAAAAGAAATATTTAAATTTTTTATTATAATTTTCAACGAACATAAAACTTGGAACAACGTTGCTCTAAGCACGTTTCAAGGAAGTTTTCTTTTCTATCTTAAAATTTTAAAAAATGCATAAACTGTTACATATTCAACAAGTACAGAATATTTTTATAAAATAAACATTAAAGAAATTTTGATTTAAGCTAAGCAAAAATTGTTTTATAGTGATTCATTAAATAAATTATTCATAAATGTGTAAGTATACAGTAACATTTAATCGCACAATTTTAAAAATACATTTTTACAGCAAAATTAATTTATTGAATAAATCTAAATTTTTTAAACATAGAATTCTTCGAACGAACCCTCGTTCATTTTCAAGGGGAAAAAGTATGACTTTAAAACCAGTAAAGAGTCACACTTTTTTTCCTTGAAAATGAACGAGGGTTCGTTCGAAATATCTCGGGATATAATAACATCTTTGTAAATCTTGCCACCTTTCAAGTAATTTTATGCTGGTTTATATTAATATGCTTACTTCTTATATTAATAACAAGGTGAAAATTCCTTCATGGCACTAGTTAATATAGTGTTTGGATTTTATTGACGTAAACTGATGCAAGATAAGGACTTTGAAAACCTTTTATCTACTAATGAAAAAAAATGCTTGGAATTCCTTTAAAATGATCGTGCATGGATTCTTAAGGAAATCATAAAGATGAAAATTATGAAAAAAATATTGCCTTTTTATTAAATAAAACTATCATGCAATGGCTCTGATGATATATTTTATCCATTCACACCTGAATTTTTCCCCCTGAAAACTTGGGCACCGTGAGTGACGAGCAGGGCGAGCATTTTCACCAAGACCTTAAACTTTTTGAAGACAGACACAAATTACTTTGGAACGAAAGTGTGTTAGAGAGTTAGGGGACTACTGCGGGTCTATTTTAAGAGAAACAGATCAAGAAAATTATAAAAAGAAAAGTAAAATCAATCTTTTTAATTTTTAGGGTTCCGTAATTAAAAAGTAAAAACGGAACCATTCTAAGATCACTCCTGTGTCTGTCCGTCTGTCTGTCTGTCTGTCAGAGCCATTTTACTCGTAAACTATGGAAGGTGGAAAGTTAAAATTCAGGGTAGTAATAAAGACCATTGACCCACATATTTTAAGATTAATAAACATTCATAAATATATTTAGTAAAAAAAGTAGAGGGGCTAATTATGCTACTTGAAAAAAAAAATCTTTTTTTTCTATATCATGTGGGATATCCTGTGAAAGCTTTTGTAACGATGAACTCAAAAATACATTCCTTTTAATTTTAGGTATTATATTTTCAAAAATATTGTTGAAAATGTAGCGCAAAAATATGTTCCCCCCATCTAATTCCGAATCTACTGAAACTAAAATTATGAAAAAAATTAGAGGTAGTAGACGTTAATATAAACCTTGCCGGAAAATTATAGCGATTACTCTAGGTCACATAGTTTTTGAGTAATTAGCATTTTTCTGTTATACACAAATTTCGATTTACGGGCATTAAGAAAAATTGTTGAGCATCGCTGAATATACCTATCGTTGCAAAAGAATAAAAGCATTGTTGATGATGATTTTCGAAAAAAGGTAATTAGCCGAGATATTAACCCTTAAAGGTACGGTCAGTTTGGACATGCACAAGGACAGGGGCGGCGTACTCTATGCCTAGTTAACAACTTTTAATGATATATATGTGTAATGTAATGTCCAGTAACAGTATAAAAGCAATAAACGTCAAATTGTTAAAAACATACTAATTTAAGGGGTATCGGAACTCTAAAAAGTGGAAAAAATGAAAAGAAAAGACCATTTTCAACATTTAATGTCTTAAAATGTATATGATTTTAAAACAAAATTTTACTTGCGATGAAAGATATAAGTATGTTCTTTCGTTTCATGTATTTAAAAAATTGCAAGATACAGAATTAGTATTTATAGGGGGCTCGAAACTGTTAGACATTTGTCGAACAAAAAATTGGCATAACAGTTTACGCGCAGGATTACAAAATAAATATTGCAACTAGAATGAAAATTCTGGCACTTATTTATACTTCAGATTGTAATAATTTACCTGAACTTAAATAAATTTGTATTTAAAGCATTTTTATTATTTTAATGCAATGTTGCATTTAGCAAATACAAAATTTTGAAATTTTCAACAGTAAAATCACCTAAAAAAATATTTTTTTCAACAATAAAAAGGAAATTTTAGGTTCAGATTATACAGACTAACATGAAATATATGTTTTGAAAATTTCATGAAAAAATATTCAGAAATTTTTGAGGTATCCTGTGTGTTATGCCCAAAAAACGCAATTTGGAAAATAATGACTTTAAAGTTTCGGAAACGCCGCTTCAGCTATTGAGCGGGTATAATTCTAAAAGCCAAAACTTCTGTTCTAAAGTGAATTTCAAGGAAACATTTATATCAAAATATTCAGAAAAGATAGGAGATTAACATATAAAAAAATTTAAATTTCTTAAATTTTGAAGCTTTAAGAGTCCTGCGACCACTTAATACTTTCCGGCACGGAGTAATTCTATTTATAAACTTATGAAATAATGAACTGACACCAGAATTTATAAAAGAATTTATTAGAAAATGCGAACTTGCTTATTTTCACGTACATGATAAAAGGGAAATTTTAATTAAATATTCTTGGTGTCGTTTGTCTGTTTTGGAATTAAAATTACGTGTCCGTTTTTTAAGGACATCGCCCTCGAAAGATTTAATTAGAATGAATCGCATAAATACTGTGAGATTCGCGATAGTTTGCATTGATTGTATCTCTCAACACGCCTCGAGTGACTTTAAAAGTTAATTAAACACCTATCTGGAAAAATGCGGCACTGACCAAGGCGGCGTTGCAACTTTGAGATCACAATTCGAAGCGCGCTTAGCACAATGCCAAATTTAATCTTTGAACAAAGGTTTTATTTTAGCTACACTGTCGAAATAAAGGTTATTACTACGCTGAATTTAGCTTCATGAAATGCCAAATGAAGTTTAACTATGCACTGCTATTATTGTCAGTACCGAATTAAGTTCATCATAAACTGATTAGGATAATATTAAAAAAAGAGTTGTACGAATAGCTATATTTGATATTATTTAGGTTCCATATTTCTTTGAACTTTCATGGTATACCCATTTACACCTTTCTAATATATATAGTTATACCCAACCCTACGTTGTATAGTTTTTTATAAAGTCTTACTATTCTTTTAGCAACTTTTTTTTTTTTTTTTTTTTTTTTTTTATATATATAAATAATACAATTACAAATTCATATATTTATTCTACGGAGCCCTCTGTGCGCGAGTAATGCTCGCACTTGACCGTTTATTTATATTTCATGCTATTATTTTTTTTTAAGTATTTAATAAATATTTTTTAAACTAGACGTGACAGATTTTTTACAACAATTTTCTCGTACTCAGTGCACTAGGATCTATGAAATTTTCGGCGAAAGTAGATAAACCATGTAAACCAGTGTATTTATTGTGTGTGTGTTTAAGTTTTAACATATATATAACATTAATAACAACGCGTTAAACGCATGTTTTCTATGCATAATCTGAATGTAAATAAATAACTATATATACAGACAATATGTGCATTAAATATGTAAAACAGATTTTTAATATAATTTTTTTAAAGAATTGTATAAAAATACAGGATGTTTTGTCACACGTTTTGATACCTAAACGCATGTAGTATTTTTACACTATTGAATTTAGATCGGAGAAATTTGAAAAATAATTAATTATACGTCGAATTAATTTATACGACGACGAATAATTTATCCAAACGTCAAAGTCATTTAAATATATTAAAAATATAAAACTGTACAGATGAATAATAAAAAAAAAACGAAGTTCATATGCAGAAGTTTTGATAATATATGCAGGAGGCATTATTCTAGAATTAGGTATTAATATTTGCTTAAAGAAAGTTTCGTAGGTTAAAAAAGCAGTTAATTAATTTTTTTTTTTTTTTTTTTTTTTTTTACTGAGAAAAACAAATAATTTGAATGTTTCTTCTTTTCTATATTTCTTTGAAAAATCAACATTCAAATTTGCATTTTATAATTACTTAAAAAGAATCATCTTTTATATATATATATATCTACAATAAAATACGATAAAAATGCGCTCGCAACTATCTATTGCTCCAAACACTTTTGTTCTATAAGTAAAGAAAACCAAATACTAAGCACATATTTAATAAGATTATTTTTTGTTAAAATTAGTTCTATATAAATTAACCGGTTATTGTTATTCAAAACTGACTGTTAAGTTATTTATTTTCACATTACAGCAAGTTTTCTAATAAAACATCATTTCAGAAAACGCGCACTTCATCTAGTAAAGATTTCTATAAAATAACGTGATCAACTGCTAATCAAAATAAACTTTTATGTTCAAAAAATGAGGAAAAAGAAAATAGTACTAACAATAGCTTAGATATTTTAGTTTGATATTTTCAAACATGCAATGTTTGATTAAATAAAAACATTTTTAAGGAAAAGATAACTGATTCGTCCGAAAATAATTTTAAAAAGATAAAAGAAAAAAGCTATTTAACAAATTACATCGACCATTTGGAAAATTATTTTTTCGAAGACTAAAATTTAAGACATAAAAATCGAACGGAGTTGATCATGCATTACGTAAGCCATGAATTAAACATTAACATTCCTGGACCCATCATGAACAAATTTTAAAAGAAATTTCAGTTTTACAATTTTCGGTATTGCAAATTTTTAAACTCCTACTGAGCTGGTCATACATTACGTACGCCATGAATTAAACATTAATATTCCTGGACCAATTTTAAATGAAATTTCATACATTACGTACTCCATGGATTACATTTTTCGGTACCGTAAATTTTTTAACTTCTACAGAGCTGGTCATACATTACGTACGCCATGAATTAAACATTAATATTACTGGACCAATTTTAAATGAAATTTCATTCTTAAACTTCTAAACATCCCACAATATTACTTTTTACACTGTCGTATAAAGAAAAAAATGTACTTTTAAATGCAATTAGTTTGAAAGCTGTATCTCAATTTGTTTCTGAGTTATTAATTTTTTCCTGTAGTTTTTATTACTTTTTTGTCATAGTGGCAACAGAAGTATCGATATCTATTGAAAGTAAAGGGAAAATACAGATTGCTGTATAGACCAACCAGAAAACGAATAAAATGCGGATTCAACTAATAAAACGCTTCAGATATGTTTTTGATTTTCTACCCTGACAGAGGACAATAACCATATTTCCAAATGGTTAACAAGTAAGAAAAAATCATGTGTCAAGCATATATTATGAAACACTTTCCAACCATTCAGAATAATGTAACAAAACTGCACCGTTTAAAAAATTAAAATATTACGTCTAATTCAACCATATGGAAACGCACAGTACATTTCAAAACCCAATTTCAGCTGTTCCCATCCACAATCGACAAATTATGTGGACTTATTTAGCAGCCCTGTATATGATATATAGAATCGAATCTATTAACTACAAGCATGCCAAAATTTACTTCACTTAAGAGATACATATATTTCATTGGAAAATTTACCTTCAGCAGTTTCTTCTAATAAGGAGAACGGTATGTGAATACTTTTGTGAAGCCCTATATTTGAGGTATGGAATTTATGTGTAACGAGTAAGATGCAAAAAATTAATTAAATTTAAAAGCGCATGAAGTTTAAATCGTACACTCCAGCATTTATTACTCAAAGACAGTACTGTACTGTAACCGATTTCTTTTGTGTGTCCCTGTAAATGAATAAAAAATCTCTATGTATATCCTGTTCTAACGTGATCGTAGTAAAATTCAGCGATTTATATCAGTTTCAATACATTTGAAATAACATAATATTATAATATTCTGCAAACGATTTTTCTCATACACCATAATGTAATTGAATAAATTTGAGTTTCCCTGTGAATGAACTATTAATCCTACATACTTCATATACAATACCAAACATGCTTTGGTGACCCTAAATAACCTTTATCAATTTCCTGAAAATCCGAGTATATTTACGGGAGTTAGCACGTGGACAGATGGTCAGAGAAAAAGAATGCATAAACACTTTTCAACTTTGTTGGAAAGTGTTAAAAAACCATTTTTTTATGTTGCCGTTAGTGTAAAAAATTACAATATTCTCCAATATTGCACGAAAACACTATATTTCTTTATTTTATTCCTACATAAAGTAAAAAATGAAATTAAAATATTTTACGGCAAACAATAACAATATTCAATTGTCACATTTAAAATACAGCAGAGTGCCGATTATCGGAATTGCAATTAACCGAACTTCCAATTATTCGAACAGCCTATTTCTCTGAAAAAAAAAAAAAAAAATGACCGAACTTCCAGCTATCCGAACAGCCTATTTCGCCCTAATTTTTTTTTTAACCGAACTCCCAATTATCCATTAGCTTGGAATAAAATTTTAAATGAAGAAAAAACTGATAGTGGGTCAGAAAATGAAAAATGTAAAACGATAAAGGAGATGGGAATTATCCTGAGCAATGAAGAAAATGAAATTAACGAGTTAGTGAAGTACATGACCCTGGAGATCAGATTTTAAATGACGGGGAGATTGCGGACGGGATTCATGACGAAAAAGAAATTGAAGAAAATGAAAACGAATAATCTTATCTGAAATTAATCCAGGTCTATCACATAACGAAATATTTGAATGTTTGGAAACAGCTATGAAATGACTCGAATAGCAGAAGAACGTTAATCCTATTCAACTAACGTATTTAAAAAGAATTAGAGGTATGGAAGGATTGAAAAGAATTCTTCTTAAAATATAATGTCTGGAGTTCAGAAAATGGTAAAAAGAGAAAAATAATAATAATAATAAATAATAAATATATATATAAATAAAAATAAACATGCCAGCATTAACTGGTGCTGCCTGTCCTAAGCTTAGATAACGGGTGAAGGTTTTAATATAGTCAGAAACAACCATTAAGTTGACTGTCCATTTATGCGAACTTTTGCTTATCCGAACTAGGGTGGGTCACAACTTGTTCGGATAATCGGCGCTCCACTGTAATAGAATATTAAGTCAATACAAAGTAAAATAAAGCAAACAAAATATATAGCTTGTTATTTTATGTATTAAACTTCCTCCATTCCCCAAAAAATTGTAAAAATATATATATATAAATTTTTCCACATAAGAATAAAAGATAAAACTTTAATAAAAGTGAAAACCACATTTCGAATGTTAAAAATCACGTTTTCAACAAATCAACTAGATAGTGCCCGTCAAGATTTGACGTTAAATAAGTTGAATGTTTCATTAGAAAAATTCTTGAATTTTTAAATAGTTGCTTCTAAATTAATTATTGAATGACGAATTACGTGATTAATTTCAATATTGCATAAGTGTTTCCTAATTCTTTAAGGCGATAAAGGGTGCTGTCAGTCTATACAATGAAGAGAAATAATTTTAAGGGGTCTTGTACCTTTTAAACGCGTCGAAAATTAACGAAAAACTTCAAAGTTTGAATTAGTCTATCTACAAAGCCTTTTTATGTATAAACATGAAATTTTGGATATTTATTAAACATATTGTACTTTGTAATATTCTACCATTAGAAATTTATTAACCCTTTACAGTATTTGTGTATTGTTCAAATAAAAATAGCTTTTTTTTTTTACCCCATAAGTCATTGCGCGCATGATATCTTGAGAAAGTATGTATGGATTTGCATGAAATTTGGTAAAGATACTAAACATATATATGTGTTTAAAATGACCTACTCTTAGGCTAAAATTATTTCATTAACTATATAAAAAAAATATTTTCGTAAAAAAAATAAAAATTTTGTATTTTTAATGAATAAAAATAGTCATAACTAAATATATTACCATTGTAAATACTTAAAAGTAGATCATTTTAAACATACATATCTGTTTAGTATATTTATCAAATTTCATGACAATCCATACATACCTTCTCAAGACATCATGCGCGCAATGACTTATGGGGTAAAAAAAAGGGCTATTTTGATTTCAACAATACACACATTTTGTAAAGGGTTAATAAATTTATGTTGGCAGTATATTACAAAGCACAATCTGTTAAATCAATAACCAAAATTTCATGTTTATACATAAAAAGGTTTTGAAGATAGACTAATTCAAAGTTTGAAGTTTTCCGTTAATTTTCGACTCGTTTAAAAGGTACAAGACCCCTTAAGTTTATAATTTACAACTAAATATGCTTGCTTTTTTATCAGACATTTACCTATAAATACCGGGTAGAGAATTTATTTTTACTTACTACGGCCTCTTTTTTTTTTTTAAACAACTATATTTATTTTCATTTATTTATTAAAACTACACGACCATTAAAAGCTGCCATGAATTTTATTTTTATCTGTCTCATTCTCTAAAAACCTAAATTTGAAACTTGATGCAGCTAATGATTTATAATATATATTATTTATTACTTGAATTTTATTTAACATTTTAATACATGTTTTAAATATTAAACTTGGATATCAAGGAAATTCCTTTTATAGCTCTTATACGAATATTTTTCTTTCTTTCTTTCCGTTTTATTTTTTACGCAAATGAATGACACTTTTCTGACGCACACACACATATATATTCTTGATAATGTTCAGAAAATAAAATTGTAGATCGCCTCAATTTATTTAATTGATAATAACATGCAAAATATTTTAAATTAAAATCATTATTTTTCAAAATATTATTGAGTGTTAAATTTTATTTAATTATAAATCATTCAAATAATAATAATAATAAAATAAAAATCCTATAACTTCTGTTCCTAATAAATTATGTCATTATTGAAATAAATTATCGACAAAAATATTGCACATTTTGTCAGGCTTGGGCTCGAACCTCAGTTCTCTACAAAAATTCGGAGCTTTAAACTTCTGCTTTAAGCCACTACGCTAGCAGGAACTCGTTTCTCTTCTTTCTAAACTCAAGAAGTTCGAAAAACAGTTGACGCATACGCATTGGTCAGAATTTCAGTTCTGATCTGACAGAAGTAGTTTTGCGTTTTAATATTTATGATACGTTATTTTTTCAAAGAAGCAGCTGCAACCTAACGTGCTAGTTTCCAAATCTTCATGTGTAATTATTGGCAATTCATAAGATGGATCACCAGCCATTACTTTTAGCCTCAAATCACTGTGTTTTTCTTCTGTGTGTAATATGACCAAAACAATATGACACCCCCGAAATAAAGCGTATTCTTACTACCGTACTCTTAATATGGACATAATAAATTTTTCAACTGTTAATAATGCTGAAAGAGCCAAATAATATTAATTTTGTGAAAGAAAGAAAAGCTTTTTTACAGTAAGATCGGATAGCAGGCGAACTTAAAACAGCTTCTACCTGTGATGTGATAGTACTCCAAAGACAGACTTGTACTTACATAGTGCGCAAGTGCAACTGTAGAATTTTAATTTAAAATTACGGCTAATTAATAAAATATTTGAAATAATGAATGTACGATAACAAATCTCTGGCCAAATATCTTTCATTTAAAAAAAAAGACTGGTGTAATTTGATGCAGTAGTTTCTTCTCACGGACTGTCGAAAGAAAAAGCTTAGCGTTTTAAATACGGGATCGTCCATTGTTACTCTTGTGACCATTAGAGCAAATTTTCACAAATACTTCCAAATATTTTATTACAAAATATAATTAATACAAAAATTGATATAACCAGTTAAATACAATTATGTTCCACCCGCATAAAATATATCTAATTTGTAACAAAAAGCATTTCCCTTGTCTATATAATCAATCAAAATTTTGTTACTCTTGTGACCAGAGTGTCACAAGAGTCATTTAATAAATGCATAAGTAAAATGCTTTTTGTTACAAATTAGATATATGTTTGTATGTGGAACACAGTGGTATTTAGCTGGTTACATCAACTTTCATCTTAATTATATTTTGTAATAAAATAATTGGAATTATATATGAAAATTTGCTCTAATTTATCACAAGAGTAACGAGTGGACGTTTCCCATATATAGATGTTTTTATGAGCAAATTTCATGATCCTTGACTGTGAAAATTTTTCCGGCTAAGGAGTTCTTGTAGCTTAAAGTCAATTAACAGAAGTCTTTTTTAAAGACACATGCATTTCAATTAGATGACAGTTCATAACGAAAAAAAACATTGTGGGGGATATTTGTGACCATGCTACAGTTGCGAATGTACATACACACACACTCAAAGAAATGTAAACACCCATACTAACTCAGCAACTAATTATAGAAGAAATTTACAGGTAACAAATGATTGGAAATAAAGTCTACTTTTAAATGATGTATATATAATTTGCTAAGGGGTCCATCTACAAATAAAAACCAGACCTAACTTTGTTTTTTACAACGGCAACACCAAATTTTTATACTATATTTTAAATCGTAAGTTCAAACTATGCCTAGAAATGAAATTTCAAGTCATTTGGATGATGAGTTTTTGAATTATAAACATTCAAAATTTAGACCGTCTAATGTTAAAATACATTTTCATATTTTTATTAATATCTCCTGAAATTATAATCCTAATGTGATATTTTTTTGTTTAATTATAATATTAAAAAACCCAAATATGAATACATTTAATTTGTAATTTTTAAAATTTTATAATATTAATTATGAGTTATGAAATTAATATTCGAAAAAAATATGAATTGCAACCTACAATTTTTTTTTTTTTTTGGCAGATGTATATTTGTTATGTTCTGCTTTATGCAAATTCTCAATTTCAAATTTTTCTTCCAAATAGTTTTCGAATTATCAGTAGAAAACGTCAAAATGGCGGTTTCCGTCTATGATGTCCAGAAAAGCAAAATTTGAAAAAATATATTTTACTCATTTTAATGACACATTTGGGTTGGCAATAGTCGAAACATATAAAGCGAGTAAGATGTTCATATTGGTAATAAATAATACATCAATAGAAGTGATATAGTCATTCTGTAGCATCTCAACAATCGAATACCAAACGTCCATTTAGATACAGCCCCTAAAATAGGATCATTTTAAAATAATTAATGTCTCGGAAACTAATGATACAAATTTTATGAAAATATGGATTTATGCTAATTGAAGTGTGCAGAATCTATTTATGGTGTCAAAAAAAAAAAAAAAAAAAAAAAAAAAAAATGTTTCGGTTCGTTTTGAGATGTAGATTGCCCCCTAAGCAAATTTTATATATATCTATTAATGTAGACATAATTTCAAATCATTTGGTACCAGTAACTTTCTTCTACAATAATTTACAGTTGCCGAGTTAGTAGGGGTTATTACTTTTTTTTTTTCCACTACTATACCTCTTCAATGCAAATGTATAGTTTTCGTATCTAAAACGAAAACTATAAACCTAATTCGATCGAAAGTATATAAAGATTGTTAAAATAACTTTTTCAATGGGTTTTTTGCATTTCAACTTTAGAACAAGGACGAAAAATCATGCATCCATGCATCCAGCTTAGATTATGAAACACTTTCCAACGCATTAAGAATACTGTAACAAAATTTTACAATTTATTAACATGGAAGATGTCTAAATAATTTAGAAAATGCATATCGTTTTTGGAAACCCCATTTCAGAAATTACCAAAAATAGTAATAAAAATATCCGATTTTTTTGTGCAGCCCTGTATATGATCTATAGATTCACAGCAAGCTAAAAGTTGGTTCAATTAAACGCATAGCGCAGTTCAAATTTTCCGTTCAGCAATTTCCGTCAACAAACGGAAATACACTTGAGATTTTTTGTGTAGCCCTCTATATGATCTATAGAATTTATACACACCAAGTAATATGCAAAAACGTAGTTAAATTTGAAGAAGTTGGAAATTGCACTTCAAACGTGGCAAATAAGGTGCGTTCGTACTATAACTAGTTTAAAAATTATTTTTTGTACCGCATATTGCACTGAATGTATATTTTAGTGTACTTCATAAATGCATATCAATTTCATTCTGTTCGAAAAGCTGTAACATCATTAAAATGCACTTGAAAAAAAAAATCCCATTGGCTGTAATGAAACGGAAAGCTTTTGACTGTCCCTGTAATTAAACTATACATCGGATTTTCATAAAATTTGAAATGACTCGACAAAATTTTATAGCAATTATATATTTAAGATTTCTGACCATTCGTTTGGGTAGTTTTTGCTGTGTTATGTGCAGAGGGATAGACAGACGGGCGGACGGATGGACCGAACAACGACTATAGATGCTGCGTATTTATATAATTACGAACACACCTAAAAAGCGTCTTATAAGGGAAAACGCATTTCCGGAAACTATTTCTCATAAGTACTGTAGCAAAAAACTTTGTTAAGATAATTTCATATAAGAATCGAAATGCTTAAAAAGAATACTGTCTAAAATAAAGAGCAGTGGAAAACAAGAACGAGAAATCATGCGTACAGTATATAATATGAGACCCTTTCCAACACATTCGGAACACTATAACAAAACTTTACAGTTTATTAATGTGAAAGATGATGCCTAAATGAACAATTTGGAAAACACCTAACGCATTTAAAACCCAATTTCTTCTATTACCACGAATAGGCGTTAAAATGTACGATTTTTTGTACAGCTCTGTACATTATCTATAGATATGTATGCATGCTACCCAATATGCTAAACGTTAGTTCAATTAAACGTATAGCACAGTTGAAAATTTCTACTCAGCAAATTTCCGCCAATAAACGAATGTTGTTGAGAACTTTTGTGCGACCCTGTATATGATCTATAGACTTTATACACTCCAAGTAATATTTAAAAAATAGTTAAAATTTCAAAACGCATACCACAACTGAAGACGCACTTTCAGAAATTATTGTTCGTAGTCTCCAATAGTTCAGTTATTGCTTATTTTCTGCTAAAGCCAAATTCCTTTGAGTGTTCTTGTAAATAAATGATAAGTTCTATGTACACCATATTATATTGGAAGAAACTAGTAGTACACCTCAGTGATGTATATCAATTTCAATATATTTAAAATAGTGTATTATCTTTAAAATACACCGCAAACGGTTTTTCCCAATGGGCCGTAATGTAACGGAATTCTTTTGAGTATCGCTGTAAATGAGTTGTTAATGCGAAACACTTCATTTTCAATACCAAACATGCCACCTTAAGCACAAAGAACAGATATAAATTTCATGGCAATCTGACTATATTTACGCCAGTTATAGCACTGGCGGACAGACAGTCAGACAAACTGATTTCATAAACACTATCCAACTATGTTGGAAAATGCTTAAAAGAAAATTTTTTCTTCATACAAATAATTTTAATAACTAATACGTACATTTGTCAAGGTAAAAGAAATGCCGCCATACACTGTAAAAAAAACGCACAAATGTTTCTTTATCTAGCTCTGATTTTTCTTCATGTTTACGAAAATAAAATATGACTTTTTCCATGTTATAAATTTTTCGGAAAAGCGTTCTTTTATCTTCTAAAACTCAGGAATTAATAGATTTCTATGATTTAAATAAGCATTTCAGAAAGAAAAGTTCTCTTCGTTTCCCGTAATTTTTGGAAACGTTTTAGAGTTTTTTTAAGCGTGTGTAAATGGGATTTCTCATTCGATTTCTCGGATCAAATCTCAAAAAAACATTTCCAAACTCAACAAACATTATAAATTAACAGCATTATTATTAACATTGAAATTAATAACGTTTACATTTACAACAAAATTAAAATTATTTTGTTAATTTTGCATGTAAAAATTTTATAACAAAGTTGACAAATTTATTATTAAAAAAACATATGCCTAAATTTTCTTTTCTTCAAGAATCTATAATTTTTTGAAGAGTTTTTAAATAAACTACTAAAACTAAACTCTGTGGATATACAATCCAAGAAGGATCTGGGCCGACAGTGCCCATCTCTGTTTTCTTGACCCTGGGACCAGAGGCGCTATGCAGCATGCGTCCCGACCAGGTGGTCAACCTAACGCGAGACCCTCGGTGTTTAGTTCCCAAGCAAGCTTGGTACTCATTTTATCGACCCCGAAGAGATGAAAGGCTGAGTGAACCTTGCCCAGTCGGGAGTCGAACTCTCGACCTGGGGTGCGGCAGACAGGCGTGCTGACCACTACACCACTGAGCTTCTTTTAAATAAACATTATTTTTAAATTAAATAAAAGTTTTGGTCAGAGTAAAACGTGAAATAATGCGTATTTGGTAATAAATATATTAGGGATGAAAGAAAATTTAATAGCGCACGTCTAGCCATTGTTACTTTTATCTATAGCATTAAGGCAAGATATGTCTGTGCTTTATAATACAGATGAAGCATGATAATTTTTTAAATAAACTAGTTGAGAATTTAAAAATTCATCTTAATAATATAATATAAAATTAAATAAGTGATTTCTTACTTAAAAATGATTAACCTATTAAAAACATATTAAAAATCGAGTACTTTCGGCTAATACTTAGCCATAGTTAAAATTTAAATTTAAACGTTTGTATATAACGCTACTTGTCCATATCTCATTCATAAAACCCTCGCTTTAAATTGTACATCCGGGTCCCATGGTCAATTCTTTTTACACGGCGAAAAATAGAAGATAGATGGGTGAGAAAGGTTTTTTTTTATTACAAATCGCTGCTCTCTGATTAAATACATCCATATTCGGGGTGTTTCTAAATGAATATTGGGATTTTAACGCTTGGTAGTATTTATTGCATAAAACCTTAAATTATAATTAATACCTAAAATGAAAGAGCAACTCAAATAGTTTTACCTACAAGCTTACAAATGTTCAATGTGAGCACCTTTCTTCAAACGGGACACTTCAAGTCGAAAGCTCAGTTCTTCCCAAACGTTGATTAGTGTTTGTGGTGTCATTGTTGCAACAGCTGCAATGGTCAGCTTGTAGTGAAAGCACATACACACGATCCTTTATGAACTCCCACACGTAGAAATCACATGGTGTCAGGTCGGATCAGCGTCTGAAAATAACTTCTTTGCTAATCAACGTTTGGGAAGAACTGAGCTATCGACTTGATGTGTGCCATGTGATGAAAGAACACACATTGAACACTTGTACGCTTGTAGGTAAAACTGTTTGAGTTGCTCTTTCATTTTATGTATTAATTATAATTTTAAGTTTTATGTAATAAATACTACCAAGCATTAAAACCCCGATATTCATTTAGAAACACCCCGTATTTCGAGCTTGCTTTTTCACTCCTGTTTACAATTTCAATAGATTCGCGGATTGTTAGTTCGTCACAATTCTTCATAGGGCATATAATTTTTGCATTATTTAAATCAATTTTAATGTTCAAGTTTTGATAAAATCTGCAAAATATCGGTAGCTGGTCTATTGATACGTGGGACACTTTTTTCTTCATTTATCTGATCTTTTAACTTTCGAGTCGTCATCCTAATATATTCGAGCTATTGATAATTTTTAGCAACAAATGGAATGTTGTACACTCCGGAAATTTCATCTCGCGGGACCTGGTGAATGTTTCCAAACGTTTCCACAACGTTCAAAATATGGTTTGTCATTTTGACAAATATGGTTGTCATTCCTACATAAAATTGCACTGTTCCACCTTCTTTTAAAAAAAACATAGTATGTAAGAAAATAGACACAGCAGAACCAAATTAATTATCAAGGGTATATGGAATACCTTTCACCAAAGAAGATGTAAACTGTGCAATTTTGCCGTGTCCCAAAAATGACACATGGATTTTTAAGTTCAATAGCTTCCAAACGGTGACAGATATTAAAAAATTCTTGCAGGAGGATTATGTATGATATCAGGAGTTTTTGTAATGTGATTCTTGATTTTAGTTCGACTTTCAAACAATAGATGGCGCTGAGAGAAATAGGTTCTCAGTGCAGACCCGATTTTTGGTACTTCGGGATCCATTCAATACATTTTAAACTCTCTTCTTCGCATGGAAGAAGAGAAAGACCAAAAAATCGAGTCTGGATTTAGCTTTTATCGATTTCAGCGCCATCTATCGATGCTATTTGTAACTAAAATTAAGAATCCCAGCATAAAAACTCGTGACATTTTATATAACACTCCTGCTAAAAAAAATGTAATATCTGTCACCGTTTGCAAGTTATGGAATTTTAAAATCCATCAGTCATTTTTGGGACACCCGGTATATAGAAATGACAAACAGAAATCTCAAAATAGTATCAAAGAAAATATAGCAGACATCAAATACAACAAGAAAATTACAGATTTAGACAGACTATATGACAAATAACTTTACAAATTACTTTTAAAAATAGTAGAATAATTTTATCCATCAAGATATTTTTTTTTTGTCATACATTATCCGAGAATCAATAGAGATCTTCTTAAACAGTGAAAATATATGCAAGGATTCAGCCTCCATGGAGCTTCCCAAAATTTGGAAAGAAATGCTCTACAGAATAATGAAACAATAATATAAAATAATTCACGTTCACTTATATCCATTTTTTTTAATATTGCAGTTAATTTCACCGGGTTAGTCATGACGTCAATTTTTGCACTCAGGAAATTCTTCACTTTCGCTGTGGAGGGAGAAAACGAATTTATTTCTAAAGAGCGTGTCGCAGTTCCTGAAAATAGCCAGGTATGTAATTCATCTTGCAGTAATTATTCTTTGTTCAGATGTTCTTGCGGGAAACACCGTGGTTTTGAAAATAATTAATTAATCTAATACTGGGTGTTTCAAAATTTCGGTGCGAAATAATTCCATCAGCAATCGTAAAATGTATCTTTCAACATATTTTTAATCTTCGACCCGTATTCGATCGTCTTTTAATCTAATTTTTATCTAAATAAAAATTACTGAGTTATTTAGATAAAAATTGAATCAACAAATAGAATAGATTTTGAACTAAATTTTATGTTGTATCAAAAAACTGAATCAACAAAATTGGATTAACAAATAGAATAGATTTTGAACTAAATTTTATGTTGATGTCATGCAAAATCCCGTACCACGCTGAATATTTATCTGCAAACCGCATATCGCTTCGACCCTTATATCATTTTTTTTATCGCGTTTTACTTTCGCACCGAACTTTTGAAACGCCCAGTAAGTAGGAACCAATTCTCAGTGACGCTATCTTTTAGCCATCGGTACGGTATGCAATTTCTTTCTCCCAACTTATTTTGTTTCGTCTTCAAAAAATAACGTTACCTTACAGAAGCCAGCCGTAAAACAAAGCAGTTTGATTAAATACTCTATAGTAATTTTTTTAACTTCTAAGGATCGTACATTTTCAGTTTTTATACCGTCATATTTGGGGGAAAAAAGTACTTTTAAATACAATTTGTTTCAAAACTGCATCTCCATTTATTTTTGAAATATTAAATTTTTTGTAGTTTTTGGAGCCATTTACTTAATATTGGCAACGGAAGTACTCCATTTATTTAGAAAGTAAAGGAAAAATGGCTGTAAAAAATTAATTATATATTTTTGTTGCCATTTTTTCATAACAACCAAAAGAAAATGTAATTAAAATACGTGCTATTTTGAAAAAAATATTAAACGAATGATTTCTGTTAAAACATGGTGCTATTATAAACTATATTTAATTTTAAGTATATCTATATTAATGTTAAAAATAAATGAATGCCTATGAATTATGAGATAGGCGTATTTTTTTGACGGGTTTCTTTAATGACGGCATCTTTTTGCTGCATTTGTGTATTATTTCGCAATAGTGACGTCCTATGCAACTTTACTGTACATGTTTAAGAGTGGAATTCTTAAGCGGATGCGAATGACGTCATTTTACATAAAATAAAAGCGTGCGCTGTAAGGCTTAAAATTTAAATGTGTTTTGTACTATTTATATATACATTTTTGTTTCATCTGGGGCGACACTAAATTCTGATAAAGCAGAATTCCTGTTTTCTAGTTATAGTATTAAGTTCTATCTATGAATTATCACGTGAAGAGATCTGAATCTCTCCTTAAATAAAAATTATAAGCTGCAAGTTTTTATAATTAAATGGTGAATAGCTGCCGTACGAAATGGTATTATTTGCTCGTTGATTTTCTTGAATACTGTGTGTTCTAAAGTCAGATTAGCCATATTTTTTATTTGATAAAATAGACATTCACTGCTTATTTATGACATTCCTTAAATGACAAAATGAAAAGTTTTAAATGAAATAATATTAGGTGGTTACCTTTTTGTACAATGTTTCATCCAAGAAACATATAATGGTAACAGCAATCGTAAAATCTACCTTTCAACATATTTTTTATTTTCTACACAGATTCGGTCGTCTTTTTATATAATTTTTGTCTAAATAGAAATTCCTGAATTATTCTTTTTTTAAGACATCGTTCGTTTTAATGATATGAATATGCTAACATTAAGCATTAATCTTCAATTTTTATTTCCTTCAATTCAAAATCTAGCAAAGTTTTATTCAGTACAAACATACGATAATGCAATTACTGAATCTCTGTCCCAATTATTCATCCATCCTATCAAAACCATACGGTTTCCGTATGTATTTGCCTTTCCCTAGTGGAATGTTTAATGGAATATATTCAATTTCCCGTGACACTGCAAGAAAACAATGCAAAGGAAATGCTTTACAAAGTGCAATGGCTTGTATTCAAAAGAGCTTGTTAAAGAGATAAACAGAATGTAGCTGTTTTTGCAAAACGAATTTAATTCGTTTTTAATATATCTTTTTGGATAATAGCCGGGAGATTTCTGTTAGAGTAATAAAGTATTTTATAAAGAAACATAAAATTTAAGTAAAAGATAAAACCTAATTCAATTGATTTTTATTATTTCACTAGCAAACCCCGCGGCTTTGCTCGCGTAATATTTGAAATATGCCAAGTGATATTTATGTGTCTAATTTTTATTAAAAGGTACTAAGTAAATTTTTATTTTATTAAAAGGTAATATTTTATTTCATTAAAAGGTACTTATTACTTTTAGGAATAATTCAAAAATTACTATTTAAAACACAGTTTGATTAAACATCCTTATTACACTGCATTAGGCAGAAATGAGACTTAAATTAATAAAATGAAATAAAAATAAATAAATGATAATTTAGAAAATATTTTGAAACTTTTATGCTCAATTAATACGCTCATTTCAGTATTCATTTGAAGTTTTGAATTTTTTAGAAACCATCTTCTTACATCTTAAAATTAACCATCATGTCAAATTCCAAGTCCTACCACCTCTCTCAACATAAAGGGTTATGTTGAAACAGGAACTGTCACCATTAATTTGCCAATATTAATTTTGAAATCGGTTTGTTATTTCCTAATATTCCACAGAAACGTAATTTAAAAAGCTTTTAAAGCCCCTTTTTAGAAAGTTTGTTGTTCCTGTGAACCCCAGGTGGTAGAATCACCGGCATAAAATATAGCCTGTGTAGGATCAGAGACTGTTACCATTGATTCGCAACTATTACTGTTACTAGAATATAGCCCGTCAGAATGACGTGTTTGCATTTTCAAAAAAAATTATATAGCATTGCATTATAAAAAGAATTATGAAGTAATAAATTTTGTCTTGTCTGATTAATAGGGTCAGGTGGGGTAAAGTAAAAACAGCCCACTTTTCATTGAAATTTAATTGGCAAGAAAATTATTAATTGAATTGGTAGAATACTGATATAAAGTATGCAAATGAACTTCACTCACAAAATTTGAAGAAATATTTCACAAAAACATTCAAATTAGTACTAATAATGTTATTTTAAAACATATTGTCAATTAACTATTTTATCTGATGGTATGTGGTAAAATAAAAGACAATTCCAACAGAAGGTTTATTTGTTTTTATTAATTGCCAAAATAATAATTATATAACTTAAATTTTAAAAAGTTGAACAGAGAAAATCCCGATTTTTTTTAAACATGCATAAAAGAAACCTGTAATAAATTTTGATAATTAAAAATCATCTTTTATCACATAAGTAAATCGCAACTGTTAATTACATTAACAATTTATTTTCCCAAATTCTGTTATTAAATTACAAATTTATTTTCCCTACAAAATACAAAATTTTATTTATTATAATAATGCATTGATATATATACATATATATATATGTAATACACGGCATTACATATTTCTGATATTCTAATTTCATTTTATAAGAAATATTCATTTTTCCCCCCAATGTCTTCAGAATTCAAAAAACATTTTAAAAAGAGAATTTCTTTTTTTTAACTACCGACAGGTGGCGCAACAGAGCATATAAACGTTTGTTTTAATATTTTAAAAGTTCAAGACGAATGAATCAATTGTTTGTTTACTTTCATGTAGGGATAGATAAAGCTACCAATCTAATTTTAACTCAAGTTATCGCAGCGGAATATTAGATAATTGAATGTAATCTCTTATAAATATTAATTTATTCTGAATAATCTGTCTAAAAATGTAACTTTTGCGAATAGTGGAAAAGAAAGCACGTTTTACTCAACGTTTTAAGATTGAAAATCAAATCAACATTCACTCGTGTGTCGTGATGCCACATGTACAACACAAATTCCAAATCCAGAAGCAGTTGAATGACTCTTTGAGCGAATCATTAAAAAATACGGTCGACATCCGATTTTGCTCTTAAAATATTTGTAAAACCATAATAAAGCTTTTAAATAATTTGAAATACGTTTGTTTTTAGAAAGGAAACATTAATCCGGTACAAAATAATTCACGGGAATGAATCACCGAATATAGCTATATTCACTGAACACCATAAAGTGTTCTCATTGGTCAGAAAATAGATAGCCTTGAAAAACAGAGGTAATTTTCGCGATATTTTTAACCATGTATACTGAATTCAAACTGTAAATAAATGTAAACAAAAGTGAAAAACGTATTTCAAAATATTAATATGCTTTTGCAAAATATTTTAAGAGCATTTAATGAATAGCTGAAAGAGTCATTCATTTGTTTTTGGATTTGTAATTTGTGCTTATGAATGGCAACGGTAATCGCTTGTATACATCGGAACCCTGTTGTTGGTATCTGGTTATTTTTAAATTAGATCTTAAAGCGTTATAATTGTATACTTTTTGAAGGTTTGAGAAAAATTGAAGAAGAATATGTTACACAACAAATAGATAGACAGATTAAATAAGGCAGTCGGCAAATACGGCATCGGAATACTTAAGCCTAACGTGGCCGCGTTTGGATTATCAGGAAACGGATGAGTTCAACCCCGGAAGCGTTATACATTTTGTG
Organism: Maratus speciosus; assembly: GCA_963932465.1. NCBI lineage: Eukaryota > Metazoa > Arthropoda > Arachnida > Araneae > Salticidae > Maratus > Maratus speciosus. The sequence goes on along the minus strand of OZ010795.1, from coordinate 519,581,879 downwards.
TCATTCTATGTATAATAATCGGTTTATATTCCCTGAAATTGCATAGAATCGTAATTTAGAACTTTTTTAGAATGCTTTTCGCGCCTCCCCTTCGCTTCACCCCTTTTTAATTCGAATTTATTTTCGACGTTCCTTCGAGGGCATCTATATTTTATAAGTAACTACCATGTCATATTTAAAGTTTCTAGCCTTTTCAGTATCACAGAAATCGCAATTTAGAAAGTTTTTAGCTCCTGCAACCCTCTGGTGGTAGTGGAACAGACATAAAATATAGCTTATGTTGGAGCAGGTTCTATCACCAAAATTTGTCATCATTATTTTTTTAATCGGTTTGGTGATTTATAAGTTTGCTTAAAAAATGTAATTTATAACACTTTTCACTCACTTCATTTTTTTAAATTTGGAATTTTCTTTCGACTGTTCTTAGAAAGCAGTTGCATCTTGTAAGTAAATACCATGCCATACTTCAAAGTGTCACACCCCTCAGTTGTGCAAAAAACGCAAATTAGAGCATGTTTTGCTTTTGCAACCCTCTGATGGTAGTGACAGCAACATAAAATATAACCTATGTTATAACAGGGACTGTCACCATTGATTTGCAAACATTACTTTTGAAATAGCTTTGGTATATCCTTAGATTGAGTAGAAATCGCAATTTAGAACGTTTTTAGGACGCTTTTCGCGCATTTTCACCCCTTTTTAAAATTCCAATTTTTTCGAAACTGTTCTTAAAGATCATTTATATCTAATAAATATGTACCTTGCCTAATTTTAAGTTGCTAGCCCCTACCGATCACAAAAATCGAAATTTAGAACGCTTTTTTGCTCCTGCAACGTCTTGGTGATAGTAATAACGACATAAAATAGCGTCTATGTTAGAGCAGGGGCTGTCAGCATCAATTTCCTACCGTTACGTTTGAAATCAGATTCATTCTTCCTGAGATATTGCCTACAAATCGGCATTTAGAACGTTTTTAGAATGCTTTTCGCTCATTTTGCTCCTGCATCTCCTCTGGGATAGTGGAAACAGTTATAAGTGTAGCCTATCTTGTAGCAAGATCTGTCACCATCATTTTTACACCATTATATTTGAAATCGGTTCAGTACTTCCAGAGATTACATAGAAATCGCAATTTAGAAAGTTTTTTACAACGCTTTTTGCGTATTTTGACCCCCTTTTAAATTTCGATTTTTTTAGGAAATGTCCTTAGCGATCATTGATGTGTTATAACTAACTACCATTCCAAATTTCACGATTCTAGGCCCTTCCGTAACGCTAAAGCTGCAATTTAGAACGTTTTTCTCCTGCACCCCCTTTAGGGTAGTGGCACCGACATAAAACATCGCCTATGTTGGAGCAAGGGTTGTCACCATCATTTTGACGCTATTATTTTTTAGATCGGTTTGGTATTTCCTGAGATTTTGTAGAAACCACCATTAGAACGTTTTTTAGAACGCTTTTCGCGCTTTTTCACCCCTTTTAAATTTCGAATTGTTTAAGAACTGTTCTTAGAAATCCTTTATATCTAATAAGTAGCTAATATTTCAAATTTCATATTTCTAGGCCCTTCGATAACGCAAAAATCGCATTTTTAGAACGTTTTTTGCTCCCGCACCCCCTTTCGGGTAGTGGCACCGACATAAAACATAATCTATGTTGGAGCAAGGGTTGTCACCGTCATTTTGATACCCTTATTTTGACACCATTATTTTTTAAATCGGTTTGGTATTTCCTGAGATTGTGTAGAAACCACCATTTAGAACGTTTTTTAGAACGATTTTCGCGCATTTTCACCCCTTTCAAATTTCGAATTGTTTAAGAACTGTTCTTAGAAATCCTTTATATCTAATAGGTAGCTAATATTTCACATTTCAGAATTCTAGGCCCTTCAGTAACACGTAAATCGCATTTTTAGAACGTTTTTTGCTCCTGCACCCCCTTTGGGGTAGTGACACCGACATAAAACATAGCCTATCTTTGAGCAAGCGTTGTCACCATCATTTTGACACCAATATTTTTTAAATCGGTTTGGTATTTCCTGAGATTGTGTAGAAACTACCATTTAGAACGTTTTTTAGAACGCTTTTTGTGCATTTTCACCCCTTTTAAATTTCGAATTGTTTAAGAACTGTTCTTAGACATCATTTATATCTTATAAGTAACTAATATTCAAAATTTCATATTTCTAGGCCCTTCAGTAACGCTAAAATCGCATTTTTAGAACGTTTTTTGTTCCTACACCCCCTTTGGGGTAGTGGCACCGACATAAGATATAGCCTATGTTCTAAGTTGGACTAACAGCATCATTTTGATACCATTACTTTTGCAATCGGTTCGGTAGTTCCAGAGACTCCCTCCTACAAATAGACAATTTTTTCCTCTTTATAATAGGAGTATAGATTGATATTTACTTATTCTTCACTAGTTGGTGAATTTTAGTGTACGTTTTTTCGCCCATTCCTGAATTCTTAGTCATAAAATTATGGGGGAAAGTTATATAATTAGGTGAATCAGATTATGAAAGATGCGCCTTTTTACGCGACTGCCAAGAAGGGTTATGTTTTTCCCGCGTATCGGGGTATGTGGACTTCTGTATACCCTCGAAACATCCCAACGGCTGGATGGATTTTAATGAATGAGGTCTCTATCGATTCGGCTTGACCGTCCGATGGTTATGGGCTAGGTTTTGTCTATATAACTTCAAAATGGCGGCCGTAAAATACAAAATGGCGATAGGGACGAAAAAATATTTTTACACACCCTATGGAATGGCATATCATTGGATAGGTCTTTCAAAATGAAGACGATGTTTCATTGACTATTTTACAGTCAGCAGCTCCGTTTAAATACACTGCTCAAAACAATTAAAGGATATTTGAAGTTTTATATAAAATAAAGATATAAACGAAATTTTTTTGCCGAAAATAGAAGAAGAGAATCACAAATGCAAATTTTTCAGGTTTTCAAACTGTAGAGTATGCAAATTTTGAGTTCGACGTCAAAAACGTCGCTTCAGCGGCAGCGAATGAAATTTGACTTTCAACTGGATAAAAGAGAATGAAGACAAGGATGATCGGCATTCAGTGATTGCTTTGTTTCGATGAGTACGATGTCTCAGCGAAGTCATTTGACAGATTCAGAAGCTTTGAGAATTGTTGGTAGGTTAGAAGGGGGCCAAACTCAAGCCGAAGTAGCGCAAGCCATTGGAGTGTCACAAAGTGTCATTTCCAGGATCTGGAACCGTTTTTTGGAGAGTGGATGTGCAGGCCGAAGACCAGGGAAAGGTCGTAGACGGGCAACAACGCCCAATGAAGATCGGTATTTAGCGTTAACAGCTCGGAGACACCGAACCATGAACGCTACTCTTCTCCAACAACACCTTCGCTCGGCTACAGGCACCACGATTTCAACTCAGACTGTCCGAAACCGGCTCCATGCTGTAGGTCTGTATGCTCGCCGACCGATGGTATCTGTTAGATTAACATCAAGGCTTCGTCGCGACCACAGGGAGTGGGCAACCGAGCATGTCAACTGGAGGAAAAATGAATGGAGCAATATTCTGTTTTCTGACAAGTCCCGTTTTTCTGTGCATCCGGATAATAGGCGTATTTTCATCTGGAGGGACCGTGGCAGTAGGAATAATCCTGCGTTCGTGCACGAAAGTGTCAGATTTGGTGGTGGAGGAGTGTTGGTGTATGGTGGCATCTCCATTGACGGGCGCACTGACCTCTACATCATTCGAGATGGAGCTCTGACTGGTCGCCGATATAGGGATGAGATCCTCAGACCTATTGTAGTCCCTTACGCTGCAGCAATCGGAGATAACTTCATTTTAATGGACGATAACTGCAGGCCACATCGTGCAAACCTGGTGGAGGATTTCCTTTTCGAGAAAGGAATCGTTCGAATGGAATGGCCAGCGTGTTCTCCAGACATGAATCCAATCGAGCACGTTTGGGACGCTCTAGGAAGACGAGTTTCTGGCCGCCAACAACCCCCACAAACTCTCCAAGAACTGGAAAGAGCTCTTCTGGAAGAGTGGGGCAGAATACCCCAACTCGTCATTAATAGCCTCATTGAGTCCATGCCTCAAAGGTGTTCAACGTTGCTGGCCGCCCGTGCAAACCATACCCCCTACTGAAAATGATTATCTTTGAAGAAAACACCTTTTCTTATTCTTTTTTTCTCATATGCACAAATTGTGTTTTTTTTTTTCCTTTAGTACACAAATGCGCAATAAAATGCATTTTTTTCTGCCAAACATGTGTAATTTATTTTCATATAACCTACTATGTCTGTCGACCATGTATCAGTCAGGTAAAGAGTTTACCAGATACAAAATCCACATAACACTGCAATATCCTTTAATTGTTTTGAGCAGTGTATTATACGACCTAGAAGTTGTGTAGGTAGGATCTCTAGCTTTACTGCAACTCTAACCTTCATAGACATCTATAGGCCTCATGAAAACAGTGTTTATAGATAGGAATTAACAGTAATTAATCACAACTTAAAAGTCATCAATATAAGTAAATAAAAGAAATAGGTAAGTAATATAAAAAATAGTTTCATATTGATGAGAAATAATTAATTAATGTGTTTTTTAAGCAGTCGGTTTTTTTTTATTTTTAAATTTAATTTTTACTTATTATAAATTCTACTTTACGAATTTTTATGAGACGTGTAGTCTTAGTTAGATAATGTTTCACAGAAGGTTTTAGTATATTCAATATAGTTCTAGGCTGCTTTTTTGCTTTGTTATAGAGCAATGAGGGAAAGTTCTGTAATCAAGTTATTCCGATTATGAAATATAAACACTTTCAAAAAGTTTAAATGAACGGAATTTAATGGTACTTTCATTGTTAGTTAGATACTTTTCTGGGAAGGTTGTAGTATATTGCATGCATGTCATTCTATCATTCTTTGTCACACCCTATACAAATGTTTAAGGAAAAAGTTTGTCCTAAACCGCCCAAATTTTGTCTAACACATTAGAAAATCTAATAGCGGAATGATGTTCGCATAGTTTTTTCCAACTCAAAAGGACATTTCAGGTAAAATTCCATATTGCTTTAAAACACAAGGTGAAATTCACCGAAATAATTCATTTAATTCCGGTTTCGCTTGGAGAAACCGATTAGCGTAGCAGAAGGAGCCTGCTAATAATATACATACATAATATTCATTATTAATTTGTTTTGCAAATATTAAAAGAATTTATTTACCTTTTAATTATGGCACTCTTTATAACATAATATGTGGAATTTTTAATGCAAGGAAGATCGAAGTTAAGCATCGACTTAACATATCGCACATCGCACGATGAGTGATTTTCCTATTCTAGCTGGCCAAAATTATTTTTAGCGTCAATATAGTCGTATCGCCATGTAATTGAAAAATATTATCGATATTCACTATTGAATGTTAGGTGTTGCAAAATGTAGCGTGTAACAGTCATATTTTTATTACAAGGACATTCAAAAGAATTTCATTACATTAGAGCCCATGGAGAAATATCGTTTTGGGTGGTCTTTAATGATGTTTCATAATTTCAAACACTTTGAAATTTATATACATACCTATGAAGTGCACTACAAGATGATTGCTATAAAATATGGTATTGATAGCTTTTATCGATCATTTACAGGGATACTAAAAAGAATTATGTTACATTACGGTCTATGGAGAAAAAATGTTTGTGGTGTATTTTGTTCATGTTATACTATTTGAAAAGTATTTAAATTTATCTATATCTTTGAGGTGCTCTATAAGGTGCTTACTATTGAATATGACGTGCATAGCTTTCATCTTTCATATACAGGGCACACAAAATAAATCAGTTACATTTTCTCTCTCTATGAGCAATAATTGATGGAAGTGCGTTTTCAGTTGTGGAACACTTTTTTAAATTATAAAAATTGCATACTATTTAGTGTGTATAAATTCTATAAATCATATACAGGGCTACACAAACAACTGAAGTACTTTTCCGTTTATTGGCGGAAATTGCTGACGAGGAATTTTCAACTGTGCTATGCGTTCACTAACTGTTCTAAATTTTAGTATATTGTGAATTATATTATAGACATATAGTTCATATACAGCTATGTACAAAATTTTCAATTAGTTTTTCGACTTTGGTTGAAATTGCGTTTTCAAACGTGTTATATGTATTACAAATTATTACTTAGACAAAGTTTTTCACGGTATTAAGTTATGAAGTTTTATTAAAGCAGTCCGAATGCATTAAAAATGTTTCATAATTTGAATGGCGCGTGATTTTACGTTTTTCTTGATAATTTTAATGATTCTTTCTTAACGGTATGAAGCTAATGTGATAAAACTATTTTTGTATTATTGTAAGAGATCCTAAAATTTCTTTTTCTAAAATTTAAGATACGGGGCAAACATTCAACAGCTTTAATGAAAATTGCTGTGTTGTATATTCTTTTGTATATTTATATTTATCTCTGCACTGAGGAACCTTATGTAAAGAACAGGAATCATAAGATATCATGAGAAAATATCTACATTATGTTTTGCTTTGTATCAAATCTGAATTTGGAGAATTTGTCTGGATCAATATTCTGACCCTTTGAAATTTGCAGCGATGTAATATATTTTACACCATTTTATCCTGAGATATCGACATACAACAGGCAACTTTTGTCCAAATTTGATCATAAGTTTAAACGTTTAGCGCTTACAAAACTTCATGTGCTCTTCATTGTAATTTTCCGCTATAAACAAAACATTATCAACCAAATTCGCATTCTCGTTATATTTTAGACCTTGTTGCCGTTGCATAATGTTGCAAAGGTTTTTTTATGTGACTAACTTAAATACTGTTGCCTTTGATAAAAAGAAAATGGTACTTGAACTAAAATTCCAAAAAAAAGTTATTTAGACTTAACAAGCTATAAACAGTTCTAAAAACTAGGGGGGAGGGGAGGATCTAAGGGTAGACAAATTAAATTGGAACAAAAAGGTAATAATCTAAACTATTTAATTATATCAAAAATAATTAATCATGCTTTATCATATAACTTTTTCTATATTGAAACTGAAAAATTGTAAAAAAAAAAAAAAAAAAAAAAAAAAAAAAAAAGAGAGAGATTTTTGCGACATAAATATGAAATAACAGCTGATATGTGCAAAATTTATGCACATAAATCCAATAAAATAATGTCCATTTTTTTGGAAGCGTCCATAATAGAGCAGTATATTTATTTCGCTTCAAGTAACAGATTAATGAATTACACCGAAATTGGTTGATTCATTTCCAACTAAGAAGCACCAATTTTAAACTAGTCTATGAACCATACAATTATATTCATAGCAAAACCAATAGCAGGGTGTAACGCCCTAACTATTGTTCTATAACAGGCAAAAAAATAAATTACGCTAGGATAAACATTTAGAAATCGACTTTTGTCCAGCTAGAATCGACAAATCATCCACCGTGCATCGATTCGTCTAAGAAAGCTGTAATGGTAACAGCAATCACGAAACCAATTTTTCAATTTCTTTTTAAAATTGATAATATTCTTTCATTGATAATATTCGGCACACGTTCAATATTTTTATAATCTAATTTTCATCTGATTAGAAATTCATTAATTATTTTATCTGTTAAAATACCATTATTTATTAAATGACACGAATATGCTTACAATGAATATTAATCTTCATTTTTATTATCTTCAAATCAAAATCTAGGATTCAGTACGAATATACAATAATCCAACTTATAGAATCTCGTTCCAATTATTCATTTCATCCTATCAAAACCATACGGTTTCCGCATGCATTTTCCTTTCCGTAGTGGAATTTTTAATGGAATAGATTCAATTTCCCGAGAGACGGCGAGGAAACAATGCAAAGGAAATGCTTCCCAAAGTGCAGTCGCTTGTATTCAAAAGAGAGCTTATTAAGAAGATAAACAAAATGTAGCTGTTTTTGCAAAACGAATTTAATTCTTTTTTAATATAATGTACCTTTTCAAAAATAGGAAGGAAATTGCTGGTAGAGTCGTAAAATATTTTATAAAGAAACAAGAAATTTAAATAAAAGGTAAAACCTAATTCAAATGATTTTTTCTTAGTTAACTGCATTGATATTTACTTATTCTTGCCTAATTGGTGAATTTTAGTATGCGTTTTTCGACCGTTCTTGGTTGATTAGTCGTGTAATTATGGAGAAATTTTTATAATTAGGTGACTCAATTATGACAGATAAGTCTTAAAAAGTTCTATTTTACGAATTTTGATAAGATTTAAGTTTATAAGACTCTTAGTTATATAATGTTTGAGAGAGAGTTGTAGTATATTCAATATCTTTCTACGCTGTTTTGTTATAGATCTATGGCGTAACGTTCTATAATCAGGTGAATCCGATTATGAAACATAATCCTTTTTAAAAAGTTAAACTGATCGGATTTTAATGGTACTTCCATTGTTAGTTAGATTCTTATTCTGGGATTGTTTTGTTTATATAATGCATATCGGTCTATCTTTCTTTAACCGCATCCTACTGTAAACGATCAACTAAACAGTTGGTCCTTAACCGCCCAAATTTTGTCTGACTCATTAGAAAATATAACAGCGCAATCGAATTCTTATAGTCTTTAGCAACGCGAAAGAACATTCCAGGTAAATCTCCATATTGCTTCAAAACACAAGGTCGAATTCCCCGATATAATTCATTTAATTCCAAGTTCGTTTGGAGAAACCGACCAGTGTAGAAGGCGAAGCCTGCTATTAATATAGATACATTATATTCGATATTAATTTGTTATGTAAAGATTAAAAGAAGATAGTTACCTTTTAATTATGACGCTCTTTATATTACAAGATGTAAAGTTTTAAATGCAATAAAGATGGATGCTTAACTTATTGTGCATCGTTTCGTCTTAGAAAGCTACTATGATGGTAACATCAATCGCCAAAGCCGTGCAAAGCGGGGGGAGAAGGGGGCGGCCGCCCCGGGCACGGAAATTGAGGGGGCGCCAAATTTATACTACAAACATAGTTTTTTCTTCCTTTTTGAAAAAAAGATTGTATATTTATATATTGGGAATTTTTATCCCAATGAAAGTACATTCATTTTTCGTTTCAAAGTGATGCATCGTTTCGTCTTAGAAAGCTACTATGATGGTAACATCAATCGCCAAAGCCGTGCAAAGCGGTGGGAGAAGGGGGCGGCCGCCCCGGGCACGGAAATTGAGGGGGCGCCAAATTTATACTACAAACTTAGTTTTTTCTTCCTTTTTGAAAAAAAGATTGTATATTTATATATTGGGAATTTTTATCCCAATGAAAGTACATTCATTTTTCGTTTAAAAGTGATTGCATTGTCCCTTACCTTACAACCAAATACAAATTTATGAATAAGGACTTTTTTTTTCAAAACTTGAATCTTATTCTCTTTCATTAGCTTTCTCTTTCCGGAATCTGTAATTTCCTTTCTGTGCTATTGACAAAAACATATATTATCAAAATAGTATGGGGTTTGCTTCTGGGAATACAAAAGGGTTGCAAACTGTTATACTGTACTCTTAGATACATTTTTCTACACTCATTTCCCAGATTCCCTTTGACAAAATATAAGTGTAATTTTCTCTTATGTGATTTAGTTGTTTGGAGTTACTGAATTAAATATAATGTTCCAAAACAAATGCAAAATAATTCAATAAAATGTATTTCTGTTTTTGCACTTTTCAATTTTGTGACACATGTCACAAAAAAGTGTGTATGTGTGTGTGTGTGTGTGTGGGGGGGGGGGGGGGTATCAAATTGAAACTTTGCTACGGGCGCAGTTTTCTCTTCGCACGGTGCTGTCAATCGGTAAACGTATTTTCAACTTCTTTTTTAAATCTTCTTGATAATACTCAGCACAGGTTCAATATTCTTATTATAAAATTTTCATCCGGAAAAAAAAAAAATATTAATTATTTTATTTGTAAAAAAGGTCATTCTTTATTAAATGATGTGTATATGATTACAATTAATATTAATCTTCCTTTTATATTTTTCTTCAATTGCGAAGTATAATTCAATACCAACATACAATAATGAATATTATACAGACATACAAACAATAAATACAATAAACCCAACTGGAGTGAAAAATTAGCCAGAGCCAGGAATTTTTCACTCCAGTTGGGTTTATTGTATTTATTGTTTGTATGTCTGTATAATATTTATATATACCTTTAAATGTTGAATGCAGGCGTTATTAATGTGTATATGTGTGTTTTAATATATATTGTAGCATGCTTGTTTTATTAAAATAATGAAACTTATTAAATATCTGTCCCAATTATTCGCCCCACCAGTGGCCGAGAGGTTCTGCTCTCCAAGCTGGTAGACGGGAGGTGCTCGTTTCGAACAAATTCGCGTCTGTCGGCATAATCTTTCGGAATTTTCCGTGATTTTCTTCGAACCTTGGATTTCAATGAGTAAATACTGGTTAGGTTCCCATTAAAGTCCCCCACGTAGGGCATCCCTCTCGGACATATATTCCTTGTGCAGATAATCGGCAATCATAAAACAAAATCGGCAATCATAAAACATACCAACACTGTCTCAATTATTCATTCATCTTATTATAACCATACGATTTCCGTATGCATTTTCCTTTCCATTGTGGAATGTTTAATGGAATATATTCAATTTCCTGAGGCGCGGTAAGGAAACAATGCAAAGGAAACGCTTTGCAAAGTGCAGTCGCTACTATTCAAAAGAGCTTATTAAAAAGGTAAACAGAATGTTGCCGTTTTTGCAAAACGAATTTAAATCATTTTTAATAGAATGTACCTTTTTGAATAATAGCCTGAAGATTGATGGTAGAGTCGTAAAATATTTTATAAAGAAATAAGAAATTTAAATAAAAGATAAAACCTAATTAAAAGGATTTTTTCGTACGTTCTTGCACAGATACTTGTTTATTCTTCACCAGTTGGTGAATTTTCGTAAAAGCTATTTCGCACAACAGTATATTTTTCTGCCCAATTTATTGAAACACGCTTTTATTAAACTTAAACTTTTATGTATTGAATTATGAATGCATATAATTTTTTATCTTCTAAAGCATTTTTCGTGAATTTTTGAAACTACATTAGAAGATTCACATAATCATTTAATAAATTTTAGAAGGATTTTAGAAGGATTGAAGGATTCAGAAGGATTAATTAAATTTGTATTTATAGGGATTTTGTGCAATATTTATAGCCCCACTCAAATCTTTTATTTTAAATATTTTTCTTAGTATTTTGTAGAATTAGAAATGTACAAATATAATGTTCTTACAATAGAAATATAGAAATACTTCCGAATCGAAAAATTCCTCCTCACCCCAACGCTCAGAAAGCTGAAAAGGTGCAAAGTCAAAAGAAATAATCCTTTTAAAAATATTTTTGTTTTGTGTAACCAATAATGCTTTTGGAACAAAATAAAGTAATACATTTATAACTTATTCTAAACTGTAATACTACTAATCGATGTATTAAATGAATTTTATAACAAGTTATTTTAATGGTACTTATAAGTACCGTTAGTAGATAAAGGGTTAACTTGTTTCAGGTATGTAAATATGGAACTTTTTAAACTTTTTTTCACTCATAATGTGCTTGATTTCCAGAAAAATATACAGTTGTGTGTTAACGATGACAATGCATTATTTTTATATTTTTTGAAATTATCAGTGAAAAATTAATACTAATCGATTTTTGATTTAATGTTGAGAAAACAAAATTAGAAACCTTCAAACGGTACCTTTGTTCTTTAGTGATGTGCCATCTTAAAAAGAAATCCAGCAAAAAAATAATTTAAAAATATACTACGGATTTCTGCCCCCTGCGAACTACGCTCGTCAACACCCATTCAGAATTCGCAGCCTCTAGAAACATGGCAATGTGCCCCGTTTAAAAAAAAAAAAATCAGCCCGAGATGGAAGATTGAATGAAATTATCACGAACGACAAGGATCTTCTGTAGTAGGGCTGTCATGCATTTCCCTGTGAATAGGTTATTTGTCGATTACCATGGGCCGATTACCAACCTCTGTCGCGGCAGATGATGTCTGTTTTGATGATTGATAAGATAAAAAAAATTGTAAATCAGCATGCATAAAATGTTTAGTTTAATAATGTCACTGCCTGTCAGATTTTTTCACGACAGTATATGGACAACATTCTTCATTTGTATTTGAGGTTACAAAACTCCGTCAGCTTGAATATAACATTTAGAACCGCGGTATAGCAGAAAAGCACTGTATTTTGAAATTTCATGCTCATATTTTATGCTTAGCTAGAGTTTTACATATTTATATGTACAGGTATAATTATGCATAAATCCTGTTTTCCAGATTAATGCGCCATCATATAGATTTTCGGGTTATTAAATTGTAAATTGTTTATTAATTAATTAGATTATACGAATTTTCTAGTATTTATTTATCGAATAGTATTTTGTAAGAAAGAAAATCTAAATTATTTTCGCATGCATTGATTTCTATTTATGCTGCTTCAAGTAATGAAATACATAAACAAATTTGCTATCTGCACTACTTTTGCGTCTCATGAAAATTGTCCATAAGAAAATCCTTTAAATGTATCGCTTTAATATATAACGTAATTTTTATCATTAAATGGATTTCGCGTGTAATAGTTTTATCATTTTAAGTTTTTATTTTTTAATTAATATTCACCTGTTAACATACTTTTCTCCATTTCCTTTAAAATAAATTAAATGATCAGTTGTTAAACCTGATCATTTATTTTATTTTAAAGTTTCCTTTCTACGTCCAATGGTCACATTTAAATGATTTTTTTTTATTGAAAAGAAATATAATTCTTTGCTCTTTTTACAATTTGACAACTATTTAAACAATTTAGTTTTTTTTTTTTTTTTTTTTTTTTTTTTTTTTTTTTTTTTAAGTATGAAATAAATCTCTATTTCAAATGAAAATCAAATTTCAAATTATTTTTGCTTAAAAGGCGCGAAGACCAACTTAGTGAAAAATATTCCATGCCGGGAATCGAACCCGGGTCATCAGTATAGCGCACTGACGTTCTACCGCTAAACCACATGGAACGATACCCAGCCTGGAACTTCTCACTATTACAAGTTGGCAAGGCTACAAACGCAGCACAAGATGGAATATTTTCCGTGAGCCACCAACATGGAGCAAACACAGACACTTAATTAAATCCAGCATCGATGAATGTTTCTCTCTGGAAAAATTTCCAAATAGAAATAAATCTCTATTGAGATAATGACGATTTAAATAAAAAAATTGAAAAAAGTCTTTCAAAAAATTTGTAAAATTAAGAAAATATTTGTACACTGCACACAGAAAGATAGACAAGCATCTTACTGTAAAAGATGTTTACCAGCTATTTGTGTATTTTGTTACAATAATTCTTTTTTAGTGGAACTGTTTTGACTGATTTCACACTTGAAATAATTCTTCAAATTAAAGACTGTTTATTAAGCGTGTATCAAATTGTTTATCAAACGTGTATTGAACTGTTTATCAAACTATGTATTAGCGTGTTTATCAAACAAAAGAAGATATAGGGGAGGTGGGGGATGGAGGGGACATTTTTTCAAAAATGTTTATTTTTAATAATTTTTTAAGTTATTATCAATATTATATATCACATTTCATATTAGGTATTTGACTACATCTATGCACCATATTTAGTCTCGATTGCTGTTATACAGTGAAATATTATAAAATTTATAAAACGTTACTCTCTGTCTCAATCATCTTTATAGCAGGGATGAATGGGACACTAATAGGGATGGATGGGACACCAATATTTTTCTCCCTGTATTCAATTTTACCTAGTTTAAATGTATAATTATAAACTTATATGTATTTATATTTGTAATATAGGATATTATAATATGGCTATTATATCTCAGCGTTACTAATCACTTCTTTTACTCCAGTTTTAACTTGTAATGCAAACTTCGACTGTCTATATGTTCTCCTTTCACACTAACGAGACATTTTAGATATGAAATGAAAGTGAAAAATGTCTCTGAAATACAGCATAGCCAATATTTTTTATTCACAACTTATTAATAAATATTAATTCAATGTATCTTAGATATCATGCACAAATGCAGTGGTCGTACTTTTCCTGAAATTTCACGACCGGGAAATTCTTCGGTACCAGTACTTTCCCATAGAAAAATCTCTTCTTACAAAAGGCGAAATTTCGCGCGTTTAACCTAGATTTATTTTTCTGTAAACAAAAAAATGATATTTGTCCTGAAAAAACCCTTAAGCGTACGACCCCTGCAAATGAAATTATGTTGGGGGAGGTGCGAGTGGGAATTTATTTAAGTTTCAAATTCAAAATAATTTACCCCATCTGATCAATAAACATATACTACTTTTAACAATTTTATCTATTTTGATAATGTTTCAATATCAAATTTTTAATAAACTATTTAACCTTTATTACAATACAATAATTATGATTCAATATAATTTTAATAATAAACAACCTATATAATACGAGTGCTGTTTAATACCAATAATTAACATAAATCATTAATTTATAAACCTATATAATATTTTTTAGTTAATAAATAAATTTTTTAACATCTCTAGAGATGAAAAAGACTATCCCATTCATCCCCATTTAAATTGTCCCAATCATCCTTATGATGCATAGATTCAATTGTCCTCTATTTTGCCTCAGAAATTATTTTGTCACATTGGTTAATATGCACTCATTTTATTTATCAATATTGAACCTTCAAATAAATAACTAAATCACTTCTTATTTGTTTAAATTGTATAAAATATTTGACAACTTCAAATTTTAAAAAAAAGTTACATTTAAGCAGAGTTTTAAAAAAATGCAACTTTGCAAAAAAATGAAAAGAGCCATGTAGTTTTGCTTTTGGTTCTAAAGCACACTATGGTAGGGCCATATATGAGAATAGAAATCAACTAAAAAAAACGTTCATTGAATGAAATATTGAGAATGTTCCATCCATCCCTTGTCCCATTCATCCCCCAGCTCCCCTACGTTATTTTAAAAGGAAATTAAAATATGATAAAGAATTAAAAATTCAAAATAAATAATAAGTTAAGGTATATTTAACTGTCGTATATTTTTTCGGTTTTATCTCATAGTATAACTGAGGACGTAAATTTCAAAACTCGCCTTATCCAAAATTTAAAAAATCGAGTTTTCTCTACCAATCTATTCTATTGGTAAACCTGCACAGAAAAAAACACTATAATCTGTAAAAAAAATATTTTTATACTTTATTTTTGGGCTCTTAAAATATTGGTTTGGTTTCAAAACTCGCCTTATCCACTAGGGAGTTGGCAACAAAACTGGCTTTATCCTTGGGCATGCGTAGGACCAACGAACGGCTAGCTTATCAGCTACTATAATGGTAATTTTCCTTCATTTCTCTGAGACCTGTTGCTATTTTCGTTTAAAGATTTTACCCGTTCTATTCATACAAACTAATTAAATAAGTTTTACAGCATGTCTTATGTGTAATGGGCAGTGAATAAACTCTTGCATTTTGTAGTGGAAGGGTGAAGAATAGAAAAAGAAATACGAACACATGGGCTAGTTAAGAATACACACAAAAGAAGATTAAAATGTAAGTTAAAAATGGGGAATCGCTTTCTATATTTCTTACTGTCAGAAGATGTTTAAAGGTTTTTATTTTTATTCTCAGGCATAAACCTGGGGCATTTCCGGGCCTTTCAAAGGTATTACGATAAGGTACTATATAAAGACTAAGAATCATGGCCATCTTCAAATTTGTGGAAGTGTATTTCGGAAGATTCTTGGAATATCAAAATTCAGAGTGTAAAAGTTTTGCTAGAGGCATCTAAAACTAAACTTTCTTCTTAAAAAGAAGGGAGAGGGAGTCCCCGTGAAGCAAGAGAAACTTAAGGATGTCGACAGATTGTTAAAAAAAAACATTTTGATGAAAACTGGTCAGAAATGGAAGTGCTTACTTTCTATAAAAATATTATTTCTAAGGAACCAGAACAGAAGGAAATGTGTATATATATAATATTATATGTTATATAGATTATATTATATTAAATTCTTTTTATAAAAAAGTTATTTTAATTATAAGCTATTTATGATAAGTTTTATTTAATTATTGATAAGTTTGCTTTTCTATAATAAAACGTATTACTAAATTTTAATCATACTTATTGCTCCCATAAGGTTTATTTTTTAATCCAAAATATTATCACCCGATGACCAAAAATAGAAACTATTAATTTCTTTCAGCAAGTATGATAGAGATTGGCAACAAAACTCTTCTTATCCATAGGTTGGCAACAAAACTCTTCTTATCCAAAACTTTTTTCAATTAATTAATTAAATGAATTAAAGTAGATTTTCCAACTTAACACAATGATATCACATAGCAACTAGCTATAAGTGTACAAAAAGTTGGAGGTATTCGATGCACGGGGTCGCAGTTACAGGTTTTTCGTGATTTCCCAAAATTTGATTTTTTGGATAAGGCGAGTTTTGAAACTCACGTCCTCAAATTAAAAAATAACGTGAAAAAAGCTAGAATATGCAAACTTTGTGCAGACTAGATTAGATATCCGTCCGTCCTCAGTGCAAAGAATAGCGTAAACTTACTCAATTATTTTAGGAAGAAGCGGATTCAAGTGAGAAGTTCATTAACAAATAGGAAAACAGGAAAATTCGCGTACAAGCCAATAATAGAATAGTATACATAATGCAACAAAAAGTGTGAAAAAATCTGGTAGTAATTAAGAAAAAAGGATTTTATGTAATATTTCCAACAAAGGGGGAATGGCGAATTCACTATTAACGATATTGACATAATTTGTATAGCGACAAAATGCTTCAAGAAAGTTAATTTCATGTATAGAAGTAAATTTAGAGATTATTTTAGCTTAAATGAAATAAAAAGAGTGGTTCTACCCCCAGCAATGTTTAGCAGTTCAAGATTTATTGGCTTCCTGTTTTTGAATATATTTTTGGTGTTCTTTAATACGAAATTTTAAACCCTTAGTTTGTCCAATATAGGAAAGACCGCACTGACCATTAATATTACAGATACACCACGAGTTGGATAACTCAATAGGATCTCTGAGTTTGCAGAGGGTAAGTTTATTCGTAGGGGTAAAAATTATTCTCAATACTGCTGTCTAAGAATTTTGGCAATAGGAAAGATGGATTTAGGAAAGAAATGTAACACAATGCTACTACTGGAAAGAGAAGAGGACTGATTTGAGTTAAAGGAACGAGGGTGCTGCAGTTTACGTAAAGCAGTATCAACAATAGAAGGGTTCTAACCTATGCCAAACACAATAGCTTTAAGATATTTAATTTCACTATTAAGGGAGTGAGAATCAGAACAAACAAGTATGGCACAATTTATTAAAGTAAAAAAGTCAGCCATTTTCTGGCTAAAAGGGTGACAAGAGCGATCATGAGGGGGGTGGGGGCGGTGAACAAACTAAAAAACTTTTGCATAAACGGATGTAGAGACACCGAGTACAGTACGAGTGACAAAGGTATCCAGAAACGTGAGAGAACCGTTATTTTCTGTTTCATAAGTGAATTGTATATTGCTATCGTTTGAGTTCATGATGTTAAAGATATTATCAATATCATGAAGAGAGGTGTCTATTAAGTAAAAAGTATAATTAACATAGCGAATCCACAACGGAAAAGAGAATTTATTAAAAAGTGAGCATTCAAAATAATGCATATAGATGTCTGCGAGGATAGGTGACAGGGGGGAACACAAGCCGTCAGATTCGCTGTAGTAATTACCTTGAAATGAAAAAGTTGCTTGTGAGAGACAAGTTTCAGTAAGAGATAATAGCTCATGAATTTCGAAAATCGAATAATGAAATTAACAAAGTCTAATTTCAAGACACGAAAGGGCGCTACATGTCGGAGTATTCGTGAATAGTGGTTTACGTCAAATGAAACCATAGTAAGGTTGATACAGAATGTCAAGAGGTTGTCAGAGAATTCTGAATAATTTTAGTAAAGGTGATGGAATTCTTTAGCGTTTGTATATTTGTGGGCAGTAAAGGAGAAAAAACTGTAGTTAGATATTTCGCTAAGCAATACGAGGCCCTGCCAATGTTCGAAACTATGGGACGAAAAGGTATATTGGGTTTATGAACTTTTGGAAGGGCATAAAATCGTGCACAGTTAGCGACTGAAGGAGGAATATACTTTTGCGTATATTAAGATGTAGCGGACAAGACTTTATAAATGATTTAATGCGTGATAATCCCTGAGAGGACGGGTTCCGAGATAGAAGTTTATATGGCTAAATCGACACTATTGGTGTCATTTGACAGCTCCTCAAGTGCATCGAGGATTTATGTTTCAGCTGAGTTAAATTCTATCAAATTAAACATATGAGGTCGAGTGCTTTATAACACGAGTGTTGATTGTTATAAAAACACAAGCCACTTTTGGGCTGTGCTGACTTAAAAGGGAGACGGCTGGCGGCGATTTTAACGTATTCCAGTAGGGGGTTTTCTAGTAATGGGTATATTATGGAACTGATCTCAAATGACGTAGAAAAATCAATATAAAATATTGATCCCATTTACCATCCTTTATAATTTTGCTTTTACTTTTTGTTTATTTGACTATTTTGCTGCTAATTGCCGAATAATTTCAATTTTTGATACTTAAACTCCCCTTAACTTTTTCTATCTATTAGCACGTTTTCAACATTTTGCTACCAGAGGACGCCCTTACATAACTTTTCTACTATTGTGGCTCCATTATAGCTTCCCTTCGGTTGTCTTTTCAGCAGACAGGTCGGGCAAAAGCGCCGCTAAATCTCGAAACATATGGCCCCTAGCAAAAAAACTGATGCCAGATTTAACAAGAGCGATACAAAATACCTTACAGGTAAGGTCCATTGAAGTTTTATGTTAATTATAAAATTCCCTCTTAGCGGATATATTTTTCTGGTATCTGATTCCACAGCAGTAGACATAATACACATTTAGGGAACTTTAACCTGTATCAAACTATTTGCCTTTATCGAAAATGGAAAAATGCTATTCGTTTCTAGATAATGCGCCTAAAATTTAAAAAAAAAAATGTGTTCGTAAATGTATCAGAAAGAAGGTACTTTGGATTTGGATACTGACTTAAAGAATCACGTTGGAATCGCTAGAAATTGGAAACCATTTTCCGGATTAAACATGTTCCCTCTTAGAAGGTATATTCCTCTAATTATCCTTCCGTTTTAAAAGTTTTCTCTCTTTTATATTGTATTTATATTTATATTCTTTATCTTTTTTATTTCTTTCTACTTTATTTTTTTTTCTATTTACAATACAGTAATTAATTATTTTACTGACAAGAAATATTATTCCTTGCTCTGTTTTACAATTTGGCAATAATTTAAACAAATATTTTTTTTGTAAATATGAAATAATTCTACATTGAAATAATGACAATTTAAATGAACAATTTAAAAACTACTTTTAAAAAATTAGTAAAATTAAGAAATTATTCGTACAAAGCACACAGTAAAATTGACAAGGCATCTTATTGTAAAAGACTGTTAAATGGCTATTTATGGTGTTTGTTCCTATAACATTTTTTAATGGAACTGTGTTGACTGATTTTAACCTTAAATAGCATTTGAAATGATTCATCAATTTCAAAACTGTTTATAACTATTTATAAGCGTTCATCAATCAAAAGAAGATATATGTTATTTTAAAAGGAAGTTAAATCGTTATAAAGAAATAAAAATTCAAAATAAATAATAAATTAAAGTATCTTTAACCGTATATGTAATGCAGTTTTATTTCATAGTGCCATATTTTTCAAAGCTGTAGAACTACTAACAATGCAAAATGTTTATACGTATATTGTATTCGCTTCAAAATAATAAAAAAATAGAAAGCTCTAGTACGGTCTTACTCATAGAGTTCATGTTTAGATTAACACTCCAAATCCAGTTAAAATGTAGATCAAGATTTGCTATTTTATTATTTACCTGAATAAAATTTACCCCCAAAATAGAAGTAGCGGGGCGTCGCCCAGTTCATATACTAGATGAAGCAGATAATTTTAAGATCCAGAACTCCCCCAGCAGTTACCGTTAAAAAGTCATATATAATACGACTATATTTCTTTAAATATCGAGTACCTTAACTAAATTTCTCATATTCCGAGACGATTTTTTAGAAAGTTAGAGCATTAAGCTAACGTAGAGTGAACTGTAGATTAGAAAAATAAAAAAAGACAGAAAAGATACCGCTTGCAATATACGAAAAAAAATTAATGTACAGATTATGTAACATTCTATGTTTGAAGTCAGTTAATATTTTTAAAAATTGTAAAAAAATTCGGTCAGCATAAAAATTATTTAAAATGTAAGTAAAAATTTCATGATAAATTACATGTATTCTTTTTAAGTTGTTGCAATGATTGAAAGGTAGAAATTCGTGATAAAACAATATCATAAAATCATCATGCCTGAAATTATTTTCTGGTGAATGCATCATTTATGTCAATAAAATTGTACATGCATCATGTATTATGATTTGTAAAAATATATTATCGAACACAAAAAAAGAAATGCTGAAGAGGATAACAGTTTGCGTGTTTTCTTTACACGTTATTATAGGGCTTACTTGGATTTAACAAAATATAATAAACATATGTATTTTGCCGTGCTATTACCATTTAAATAAATTTAGTACAGCTAGTCTTTATGCCTTGGAAAAGTTGAGATTCGTTTTGCCAGAAGATAAGTGTTCATAAGACCACTTTAATTTAAATAAATATATTAAAACACATGCTGTGATAATCTATTGTTTAGTAAATATAATATCAAATGAATACAAGCAAAATAAATCTGATGCATTTTTTAGCATATTTGTGATAATTTTGTTGTGACGTTGTGCAGTATAACTGTTCAAATTGTTTTTTTTTTTTTATAACTGATGCATAATTGACTATTTTCAAGTTGAGTTTGACTCCAAAAGAAAATAACTTTAATATTCATAAACTTCAGACATACTTGCAATGTTGTTCGTAATCATATAAATATATAGCATATACAGTCGTCGTCTGGTCTCATCATATAACAGCTCAAAAACTACCCAATTCAATGGTTTGAAATTTAATATAGATAATCGTTGCAGAATTTTGTCGAGTCATTTCAAATTTTAAGAAAATTGAATCAAAACTTAAAAAGATATTAATAATTTTTTCTTCATTCTATTAAGTCCTATCATACATAATCAATTCATTGATACCCCAGGAAAGGTAATGATTCAAGATTGCCATGGTGATTATTCTATTAAAACGTATCATACGTAGTGAATTCAATGATATGCCGTGATAGATAATGATTCTATGTTGCCTAGGTGATTACGTGCTATTTAAGGTGGAGTGATATTATTTCCGCATTACTGAATTTAATATATATAATCGTAATAAATTTTGTATTCATGCATTTTTGCATCAGAGTGCAGTTGCTGCACTCTGTCATATTACACCAAGATCCGAATATTTATAAACGCAGTTATAGTACGAACGCACATCATTTGCCTCGTTTTAAACCATTGAAACCTATCACGCATTTGCACATTTATTTACGTTTAAATTTCTAAAATCTAGTTTCCATTAACTGTGCAACTTGTATTCCGAACGTATAATTGGTCACTTCAAAAGTATAATTGGCTCTTCAGATGCTTTGGCTTTAATCAAATTTAGAAAAGAAAACTTCGAGAACATTCCTTTTATTTGTTTGGAGCAATCAATAAACGCTAAATATATTTTAAAATGTCACCGCTTTTTTTATTTCAGAAAATGTCTTAAAAGATTCAATATTTGATTTCTTACAACTGTTTATTCTATTACTGGTTTTCTCCTGTAATTTATTTTACTTTATACTTGGAGTGCTTTTCATTCGTGATCAGACTTTATAACGTCTTAAAGACATTGGTAAACAGGGAAACTATATTTGAATGTTGGCCGCAGTATTTTCAAATTAGTTCAATTGTCAGCATTATAAATTATCCGTCGCATTTTGAAATCTAATGTATAATAAAATAGAATGAAATATTGGCTGATAGTTTTAATTTGTATTTTTAGAGAAATGTTTACAACTTTATTAGCGAAGAATGTTATATTTTGTTGAAAAAAATCTTAGCCTTTAACACTTAAAGAAGATGCCATTTCAAAATAATATGCTGCAAAAATTCGTAATGAATTCTTATCAGAGTACAGTTCAGAACATTTTTTACAGCAAGTTTTTTGCAAATATTTCAATTTAACAAGTGTTATTTCATATAGAAATCATGGTATTGCTTGTGAATTAAACTTTTCAAATTATTCCTATATTACGGAAAATTAAACAATATACTAATGGGTAAAAACAATGAAAGGTAAAACTCATACATATTATTATTAATATTCTAAAAATGAAAATATAGAAAAATATATGAAATCTGTAGCAGAATTAGCAAACTCAAATTACTACTTATCCCACAAAATATGTTCGATTTTATTCTTTAACAAACAATAATGGGCCAAGAAGATGCAAGATTTGGACTCTCGTACACAGAAAAAAAAAAAAAAAAAAAAAGTAGATGAAAAAATTGCAGCATACAAAATGAGCAATATTTAAATATATTTGCGAATATAATTCAGCAATGCGTTAACTAAACGAGACATGCCTGAATTACACGATTATATAATGATGCCAAATTCGTTCTGCAAATACAAAATGATATAAATTATAAAAGGAATGACTACTGATGATTTACTCATTGATTTTTTCTTACTGAATCAATGAAACAAAAAGTGTTAAAAAGAAAAAAAAAGTAAAGCCAGAGATATTTCAATGAATTAATTATTATGCTGTCATCTAGTAACATAAATTACAAATAAAAAAATGGAAAAAGTAGGAATTAGGCCAATAGTAACTATGTATTATTGATGAAAAAAGTTGCTGGAAACTCCGTGTTACATAATGATGCTTAATTTAAAATAAAATCATAAATGTTAAAATCATAAAATAATGTTATATATAGACTAGAGCTCTGCTCCCTACCTCTTCGTGCATGAACCCCCAGAGCAATAAGTTATTCGTAATTGACAATGATTCTCAATTGATATGTCAATCCTTCGTTTAGCTCACATTTTTTTGTACTAATTGTATTTTATTTTCGACAGTATACCAAGTCACATTGAAACCAATTCTCAAATATATTTTTTAATATATACTTACAATACATCTTTTCAAACAATATTTGTATTAGCCTCAAAGCGTTGAATATTTTTTTTTTATTTTATTATTATTATTTTTGTTATTTATTTATTTTTTTGCCTTTACGAATCTAGCTTCTCTTTGGTAAACATGAAAGACACGTTTTAAGATAAAATAAAATCCGAGTAAAATAAAATAAAATAACATAAAAATTAGTGAAGCATTCATAGTTTTTGAATAAAAAAAAATGCTTCCAACATTTTCTCCTGCGGTAAATTTATTTATTTACCAATATTGAATCACTATGTATCTATTCAAAATAAACCAGTTTCAGCTGCCATCACCTCTATTGTGACGTCTACAATGATGTATTCGCATGAATTCAAAGGCCTCATAATAACTCATAATAACTCTTAATAACTCTCATAATAACTCTTAAAATTTCTAAATTTAAAATGTTATAAAAAAATTGTATTGACATATTAATTCGTAATCTATAATAGCGTCAATACATATTTTTTATTCCTGTGGATGACAGAGAAAAATAAATTGATCTCATTTTCTCATCATTACTGATGTCATTTTCTCATTTAAATTTTAAAGAAATCCAAAGAGGAAATTTTTGCATTCAAATTCAACAATTATTATTTCACATATCTTTACTTTCTTCTATCTTTACAAGAAGAAAGTATTGCATTCGTGAAGATTCTCGACATTCGGTTTTCGACGGATTTTCACGTTTTAGGGGTCAGAGATTCCGAAAAACATGTTTTTACAAAATGTCTGTCGGTGAGTCGTTGACTCTGTCTGTATGTATGTATGTGACACAAATATTGTAGGCGGTCTATCTCAAGAACTAATACACGGAATATAATAAAAATTTATATTCAGTTAGACCCTGATATAAATTGCCGCTGATTAGTTTTTGGTGTAAATCACTCAACAGGTGGCGCTGCTATGCAGCATTTTTCACGATTTCCACAATAGTTCAATCTCCAGAACTAATGCACGGATTTTCGTCTAACTTCAGATTCAGTTTGTTCTTAACATGAAAGGACGTTTTATACATTTTGGTGTAAATCATTCAACAGGTGGCGCTGATATGCTGCATTTTTTGCAATTTCCATTATAGTTTTATCTCAATAACTAATGCACGAATTTTCATCAAACTTCAGAATCAGGTATACATTGATATCAATTAGTTCTGTTTATGTTTTGGTGTAAATTGCTCAACAGGTGTTACTGCTATGCGGTATTTTTCAGAATTTCCGCTATAGCTCTATCTCAAGAACTAATGCACGAATTTTCATCGAACTTCAAATTCAGTATACTTCGATATTAATTGGTGCTAAATTGATGTAATTTCTTGTAATATTAGTCTAATGTCAGGCGAAGGTCTTTTTGCACGCTTTTTTCCCAACATAGCATCCCTACACAATGCTGCTAGGATTGTGCAGGGATGATATGTAGGGAAAAAAGCGTACAAAAAGACGTTTGTCTGACATTAGTCTTAAAAGGATTTAATTGACATGATTTATATAGAAGAAAGTTTTGTGATGGCCACAACATACTAGTTTAGTTTATTTTAGAAATTTAATTTAATGTATTAGAATTCCAGTAGATACAGAATATTTAATTCTTCAATTGTTACGATTATTTGTCGTAAATGTGACACTCTTGAAAAAAAAAAAATGTAAAAAAAAAAGATTGAAAAAGGTGGAAGGATTATATTGTTTTGTTCTTTATATTTTATCTTTGCATAGACAAAAATTTATTTTGTCTACAACAACTAAATCTTATTTTAAAAATAATCCTTATAATGCAAGTATTTTTTAAATAATATAGAAAGTCATAGAAATATTTTTAAATAACTCAAAAACATGGATTATATTGTGTGATTTATTTTCATCTTATAAAATGTCATTTTGAACTTATGTAAAAAAGTTTGTAAAATGAAAAAAAAAAAAAAAAAAGCGAATTTTGCAAAATGTATATCAAATAAAGTAAAATATGTATATATATATCCAAACAGTAGCGAAGCATTTGAAAGAACATCTGGATAGAGAATTAACTTCTAATTAACATCAGACTTTTATTTGTTTATTTAATGCTCTAGGATTGAAAAACGAATTTTACTCGATCTGATAAATTAAAATTAATTCAAAAATATGTAAAAAGATATGTTTAAATACGTAGTTAATGAAATGGCTTTAACATGATCAGAATGTGTCTTTTAAACTTTGGCATGCAAGAAATTAAGCTCAATTGAAATTATTTGCATTAGTAAAAAAAAAAACTAGTTGGATGTGCCAATCCAAAAACTTACTTCTATCTTATACATCTTAATATTTCAAAACCTAGTTACACATGTTAATACTTCAATATTATTAGTTCAATACTATACCAACTTTGATTTTCATCTTAAATTTCTGCTCAAGTCAATTAAACGGACTAAAAACGAGTTAATCTATATCATGATATTTGTTAAAATTATTAATTTTTCCTTATTCTGTCGTTATCAGCTGTTTGCGAATAGCCGGTATAGCAGGAAGCGAGTTCCCGCCGCTGCATGAGCCGCCGATGCACAATAGAACTACGAAAAATCAAGAAAAGTATACAAAAATCGCTAGCACGGAGCCCCTTTACCGCGCAATATTTCCAAATTCAAGGAGAACCTGTTGGCCAAAGCCAAAAACAAGCACAAACATTTTGGTTCAATTGTATGCATAATTTTATACGCTGTTCGATGGTACAATAATGAAAATGGCATAGAAATCGGAATTATAGCGCCCCCTTCTTTCGGAATTTTTTCAAGTTCAGGGAGGACTTGTTTGCCATAGCCAGAAACATGCACAAAAAATTTGGTTCAATTATATGGATAACTTCATACACTTTTCGATGGTACAATAATGAAAATGGTACAGACATCGCAATTATAGTGCCCCCTTCCGGCAGAATTTTTCGAAATTAAGGGAGGACCTTCGTGACATGACCAAAAATAAACACATAAAATTTGGTTCAATTCTATGCATAACTTCATACATTTTTCGGCAGTACAATATTCAAAATGGCACAAAAATTGTACAAAAATCGCTATTACAGCGCCCTCTACAAGCGATTTTTTTACAAATTAAGGGAGGACCTCCTTGCCATAGCCAAGAACTTAAAATTTTTTTCTTGGTTCAATTCTATGCATAACTTCATACACTTTTCGATGGTGCAATATTCAAAATCGCACAAAAATCGCTATTACAGCGCCCCCTAACGGCGAATTTTTTGAAAATTCATGGAGGACCTGCTTGCCATATCCAAAAACTTAAAATAAAAATTTTGTTTAATTCTATGCATAACTTCATACACTTTTGGACGGTACAATATTCAAAATCGCACAAAAATCGCTATTACAGCGCCCCCTACCGGCGATTTTTTTCCAAATTCAGGGAGGACCTGCTTGCCATAGCCCAAAACTTAAAATAAAAATTTGGTTTAATTCTAAGCATAACTTCATACACTTTTCGATGGTACAATATTCAAAATCGCACAAAAATTGTTATATCAGCGCCCCCTACCGGCGAATTTTTTCCAAATTCCGGGAGGACCTGTTTGCCATAGCCAAAAACTTCTAATAAAATTTTGGTTTAATTCTATGCATAACTTCATACACTTTTAAATGGTACAATGGCGACAGACAGACGGACAGACGGACACACAGACAGACAGACATTTTCTATAAACATGTTTTTGGAATCTCTGACCCCTAAAACATGCAAATCCGTCGAAAACCGGAAGTCGAAAAAAATTTCGATTACAATACTTTCTTCTATTGAAGATAGATGAAAGTAAAAAAAGATATTTAAAATTATAAGCTTCTTACGACAAATTGACAATATATTAGTGATTTCGTTGCTATTCTCAAAAATGAATTCCAATCTATTAGTAGCTACATGCTTTTTTTATATTATTCGGGGTTGAATTATTAAAAAAGTGTCATTTTTTTGCAATATTGTGCAAAAATTCTGGTTTTTCTTTAATCATATATACTATTTATGTTGTCAACATCTCTTTTTCTACGCATGTAAAAAAAACTCACAGTTGTGCATCATTTGAAAGATTTTTGAACCGGCTTTTGACATAGAGAAATACACTTTTACAAAATTTACATATGCAACTTTACTAAATTTACTATTTTTACTAAATTTACAGTTTACGCTTTTACTACTTTTAATAGTGTACTCATATTTCGTCAAAACACGTTGTTTGATTAAAATTTGCGGTTAATTGAAAATTAATTGTACTCATTTATTATTTTTTTCTCTTTTTTTGGCAGTTGCCCAGCAACTATTTATAAAAATCTGAATCAAATAAAATAAATTCACTTTAAAAAAAAAATCAAAAAAGTTTCCTGTAATTTTACCCTATCTATCTATATTATAAAGGACAAACATATCTGTGCGTAACGCATACGTCATTCTGCGAATGGCAACACTTTGAAATTTGAAATGAAATTTTGGATTTGCAATTTTCTCTACTGCAAATTTTTAAACTTCTAAACATCGTACATTTTAAATTTTTACACCGTCGTATGAGGAAAAAAATGCTCTTTTAAATGCAATTTGTTTGAAAGCTGTATCTCAATTTAATTTTGAGTCATTAATTTTTTTGTAGTTTTTAATACATTTTTTGTAATTGTGGCAACTGAAGAACTCCATAACTTTTGAAAGTCGTGGAAAGTTGAAAGTAAAGGGAAAATAATCACGGAAGAAAAAAAATAATTTATTACTGTAGCTTTTTATTGACATTTTCTCATAAAAACTGAAAAAATAAATTGAAATTAAAATACATGCTATGTCAGCGATTTTTTTAATTTCTAAATATCGCACATTTTCAATTTTTAAACCGTCAAATAAAGAAAAAAATCTACTTTCAAATGCAATTTGTTTGAAAATTATATCTTAATTGACTGAGTTATTATATTTTTTAAATAACTAGCCGCCCGTGGCGACCAATTTGGTCTCCCTTAAATGTATGCTAGGCATTGTATCATGTTACTTTTATTCATAATTTAATTTACTTGCTCAATCCTTCGCCAAATTTGAAGATTATGATAGAGAAATCGAGAACTCGCTACAGTTATGTTAGTCGGGCACAGGTGATAAATCGCCAAACATTGTACCCGTCGCATTTTTTTTTTCACATTTCGTTAATTCAGATTAAAATATAATCCTTTCACTCATTTTATTTAGAATGGATGACTTTAATTTAAAAATAGAACTTTTAAAATTCATGAGTTCCACTTAAAAAAAAAATCTTTACAAAAAGAGAAAGAAAAGAAAAAGAATAAATAATACCATAAACCATTTAATTTCAACATCAAAGATTGTTTTAATTTACCCATCGAGAAATAAAAAATGCTGTTGGCGAGAATTGCACCCAGCTAACATAAAAGTACGAACTCTTTGCTGTCATAGACACTTTTATGTAGTTTTATTTGAAAAAAAATATTTGGATTAAATCGGTTGCCAGAAAAAAATTTCTTTTCTCGCCATGGACCTTTTCTCTATTTCGCCAAGTACCTATACTGGAAAAGCACCTTCATTTATTTTTTTATTTATTGTAGTTTAAATTAGATGAATAAAAGACGGCACAGGTGTCATATACGCACTACGTTGGCACGACTTTTTTCTGACGCCAATGTCATATACGCACCGGGGTACATAACTGACGCCAAAGTGTCGTTATTTTGCTTGATATGGTAACCCGGATGTAGTTGTTTATTTATTAAAAATTGTTTATTTACTTTTATTTTATTTTTTTAAATTATATAAAGTGTTTTGTTCTATAGTTATTAATTAAACTTTTTATTTATTTATTGTTTTTCACTTTTTTTAAATATTACACAATAACCAATGAGATGCGCTTAATTCGGGCGTTGCCATTAAACAATTAACCGCCAATTGTTTACAAATAACCAATTGAACAATTAACCAACAATTAATCGCTATTTCTGTGCCACGTACGATAGCGTAATATATATATAGACTTTCAAGCATAAATTATTTTTTAATTTATCTCTATCACATGTAGCTCGATTACGGAAGGTTAATCCGCTTGCCCTTAAAACAATGTAAAAAGTTCAGCATATGTTTTCGTTTAATGTTCCATAACAAAGTTAAAACTTCCTCTATAGAAAAATAAATAATGTAATGTAAATAACAAACAAATTTAACAGACATGTGATTGAACCACGCGCTTATGCACCGAAATGATCGGAAAGACTGACGTAAGTAGCAAAATCTTGGGTTAATAACTCCTGGCATGCGGTGACATGTGAAAGTATCGCTTTTAATAAATTTCAAAACTTTATTTGATTACATAATTGATATTTTTCATATAAAAAATTCTTTTTGATGTTAGTGGGCAATCTAAAATATATATTACATGTAAAAAAATAATTAGATTAAAAAAAAATTGGTTTTCACTTATATTCTGTAACCCGAGGAGCTCGGGTTCGATCCCCTAGTCTATATTATAAAGGACAAACATATCTGTGCGTAACGCATACGTCATTTTGCGAATGGCAACACTTTGAAATTTGAATTAAAATTTTGGTTTTGCAATTATATCTACGGCAAATTTTTAAACTTCTAAACATCGCACATTTTAAATTTTAACACCATCGTATAAGGAAAAAAATGCTCTTTTAAATGTAATTTATTTGAAAGCTGTATCTCAATTATTTTTGAGATATTAATTTTTTTGTAGTTTTTAATACAAATTTTGTAATTGTGGCAACTGAAGTACTCCATTTATATTGAAAGTAAAGGGAAAATAGTCATGATTTATTATTTTTATTGATTATATCCTTATTGATGCCATTTTCACAATACAAATAAAAGTAACTTTTTTATAATTTTTGAACAGAAAATGATAGAAGGAGAGCTGTTGAACATTTTTGAGTAGGTATTTGAGGCACCCTGAACATTTTTGCAACACTTCTTTTGTAATGCCTGAATACAAAATCGGATGTCTGGCTGAAGGATCGTGGCCCAAAATCTGTGCCAGACACGTGTCAAGTGCCATTTGGCACTTGACACGTCTGGCACAGTTTTTGTGCCGACTAAAGTGTCTGCCATTTTCAAAATATTTTTTTCTAAGCATAAATATTATTCTGTCTCAATCTCAGCGTGCCTCAAATACCTTTTTTGGGTAGTCAAAAAATGGCACTTGACACGTGTCTGGCACAGTTTTTGGGCCGACTAAAGTGTCTGTCGTTTTCAAAATATTTTTTTCTAAGTATAAATGTTATTCTGTCTCAATCTCAGCGTGCCTGAAATACCTTTTTTTGAGGGTAGTCAAAAAATGGCACTTGACAGGTGGCTGGCAGAGTTTTTGGGCCCCGATCCTTCAGCCAGAAGTTCGATTTTGTATTCAGCCATTACAAAAGAAGTGTTGCACAAATTTTCAGGGTGCCTCAAATACCTTCCCTAAAATGTTTAACAGCTCTTGGACTATGATGTCACACATAAAAAAAACACTCACTCTTCTTCATAAATCAGTTACGTTTCAATACTTTTACATTACGCTGATACTGAGTTTGAGACGCTAGGCAAAATGATTCAGTGAGTAAAAATTATGTCATATTTAAAATAAAACGATCATTTATTTTGATAAAACTAAATATTTGACCAATACTAAATGGCCAATACTATGACAACTAAAGGCAAATTTCTGAATTTCTTTTTCGCAGGTATTGAGATTACAACTTAAAGTTTGTGCGAATGTTCACATGAAAAGTTGTATCAGACAAACGTGACTTTAAGTTTAGAAATACATTCATTAATAATCTATTGCGCGTTAAAATACTTTCAAATTGTGAATTTGAATGGCGCGTATGTAAATTATGGGAATTGAAAATAGCGTACAATTTAGATTTCATGGGGCAAAATTTTATGATGTGACAAAACGAAATCCTTTTTACTGATTTTTCATCCCATAAAAACAAACATAAAAGTCTCAATCGATAAATTCATCATAATTACTCATCTTCATTACGTATTCTAATAGAGTTTAAATTTTCAATAATTTAAGCAGTTGAAGTTTGTGGAAATAATATTTTAGTAATTTTAGGTTAAAAATATTATTTGTTTTAAGAATGAGACAACCAATGTTAGATGAATTTTTTATTGTAATTATTTTTGTAGGTTTATTATAAATTCGATTTGACAGTTCCTTTCTAACGTTTTAGTTCGTCGAATTTCGACGGGTTCCAACTCGTTTAAAATAAAATAAATAAAATATCAATAATAATAACATAAAGAATATTATTGCTCATTTTACTAATTTAATAACTAGTGTGAAAAATTGCAGCGTTATCAGTCAAATCGTAATTAAATAAATCAAAGATATTTATTCTTCTAGCTATTGTGTTAACATACTAATGGGAAATAATAACTGGAAAACTAAATTGTGCATTATTTAAAAAAATAATGTTGCCAGCAACAATCTAATATTTACTAAGGAAATTTTTTTAGTAAAACTTGCTATGGAAATTGCAGGTAACATTTAAAAAATTAAATTCGTAATATCTTACATAACATTTCTTATGTTAATACCCTTCTTCTAAATTCTTATAGAACGCACAACGTTGAACGTTGTACCCTATGAAACGTTTTTGAACAGGTTTATGACACTCATATTACGTTAAAACTCGTAGTTTGATTGAAAATTATTGTTATAATTAAAAATTATTGAAATACTGTATCAGCAAATAATCTTAAAGATTTCAGCGCGAAAGATTCGTACAATCACTATGGTGTTATTTTGTAGCAACCAGAAGAAGGATGTGCTGGACATTACGAAAAACATACTTTAATTAAAACTTTAAAAATAAATTATTTACAAAGTAAGAAAATACATCTTGGCGCTGACAAAATTCAAATTTACACAAACTCTCGCGTCAATCTGAAAACGTCGGAGAAGAGTTGTTTCTGTTCTTCTCAATGATCGTCTGCCGATGAAAACGAAGGAATAAATAAACAGATTGTATTTCGCTTTGCCACACAACTCCTCCGCCAGTCTCACACAACCGGTAGGAGACGAAAATGAACTTTCCTCCCAGCTCTCGTAGCGTAGGTCGAATAAGCAAGTTCTTTTTCTCACAAAAGAAAAGCAGGTTTTAACCAATATTTCTTTACCATTTCTTTCTCATCAAGTTTTCCTTGACCATGGATGAGAAGTATAAAGTCCTTTTTCAGTCTCTTTACAACTTGGAACGTTCCCTCATAAGTAGGCTGTAGAGCCCTCTTGGAAGGACCTCTCCGGACATAAACGTGATTGCAGTTATTTAGTTCTTTTGGAACGTAGATATTTTTCTGTCCATGCCTGAAAGGTTAAACAGATCTCAAAGTACATATTATTTTCTGTAACTTGGTTTAATTCAGTGGGTCTAACAAGGATGGATCTTCATATAACTGTCCCGGAAGCCGTAAGGATGTTCCATATGTTAAATCAGCTGCGGAAACACCAAGATCTTCACGTACTGTAGTTTGGAGACCTAGCAAAACTAGAGGAATTGCTTCGAACCAATCATCTTAATAGCACATAAAGGACTGTTTTAAAGGTCGATGAAGTCGCTCCACCGAACCGTTTACACTCTGGTGTATATATAGCAGTCATAGCTAAATTAGTGCCTAGTAACTTTGTCAGAGTCTTGAAAAGTATGGACTGGAACTGTCTACCCTTATCGCATGTTATCCTCTGAGGTGTATTAAAACGAGAAATCCATGTCTGCACAAAAGTCTGAGCAACAGTTTCAGCAGTTATATCTCCTATACGTACAGCCTCTGGCCATCGAGTAAACCTATCAATCATCGTTAGACAATATCTGAATACGCGTACTAAAGGTAAAGGACCGATTACATCTAGGTGTATATGCGCAAATCTCTCATTTGGGACCAGAAATCGCATCAAAGGAGATTTAGTATGCAACTGTACTTTTGTCTTTTGACAGGGTATGCATGCTCTACACCACACAGCAACATCCTTATTTAATACTGGCCAAAATGTACTTTGAACATATTAGCTGCCTAGTTGCCCGTATTCTTAGATGCGACAACCCATGCATTGACTCAAATACCTTTTTCCTTAGAACCTGAGGGACATAAAACCTATTTACCTCACCAGAAGTTTCACAATACAATAATGTCTCAGCATTCAGCATTTGTATTTTAGCCAATTTCCCGCTAAACTCAACTTTTCCATCCAAAATAGCCTTTAGCTCCTCATCTTCCGTTTGCAACTTTGCACACAACTCTGTATCAGCAAGTGTCGAAAACTGAATCTCACAAATTCTCGATAAACTATCAACAACAAAATTTCCTTTACCTGGAAAATAACGTATATCCGTAGTAAACTGCTATATAAAATCCAATTGCCGAAGAATTCTAAGGGAACATTTTTCGTGTTTCAGGTGGAATGCAAAAATTAAGGGTTTATGATCCACGTACAACGCAAATACGCGAGCCTCCAACATATGCTTAAAATACTGGACGCTGAATATGCCGCTAATAATTCCCGGTCATATGATGAATAACTGAACTGCGCAGGTGATAACTTACGAGAGAATACTCCAAGTGGTTTTGCACCACCAGAGGAAACTTCTTGTAACACCCCACCCATTTTAAAATTACTGCAATTAGTTATAGTTATATGTGCAAACTCCGCATCTTGAGAAGGGTGTAAAGTAAAGTCGCGGTAGCCATAGTCTCTTTAACTTGTTCAAAACTACCTTCTGCATCCACATCCAACTGTATTTCTCTTTTACCTCTTTTTCCGCCCCATTTAAGAAACTATTCAGCAGTCCAAAAATTGCTGCTATATAGGTTACAAAATGATGATAATAATTTACCATACCTAAAAATCTCCTCAGATCGCTAACAGTCTTTGGTTTTGGAAAATCAACAATCGCTCTCCCTTTATCTCTGTGTGTAGTGCTGACTTGACTATTTATAGTGTGGCTTAGAAAATCTATAGTTTCTTTACCAAACTCATATTTTGATTCGTTAATTATAACCCCGCAATCTAGAAATCGCCTAAAATCTTCCTCCAAATGCTGCATGTGCTCCGCGTGAGTTTCACTCCCAATGTCATCGAGATAAGGAAAGCAAAAATCTAAACCACGAAGAACATCATTTATTAAGCGTTGAAACGTCTGCGCCGCAGAGGATAAGCCAATGTTTAAAATGAAAATTCAAATAAACCAAAATAAGTTATAATAGCAGTTTTCGGAATGTTGGGAGGATGGACCGGTATTTGATTGGTATATCCGGACTAGATCCACTTTCGAAAATATTTTTTTCATCTTTTAACATATATGTAAAACCCTGAATGTGAGGAATGGGATACATGTCTTGCACTGTAGTTGGATTAAGCGCCCTATAATCCCCGTTGGTTTCCAATCTGACGCAATATTAGAAACCATATGCAATGGGCTGGCCCAATTACTTTTAAAGGGTCTACAAATACCTTTCTCCAGCATATAATCAAATTCCTGTTTAGCTATTCGGAGTTGCGCTGGATGTAACCGAAGAGCTCTAGCCGTAACTGGGGGCCCAACAGTAGGGATAAAGTGTACTGTATCATGTTTTACAGTTCGATTGTCCGTATTGTTCAATTGAGTAATCTCCTTATACTTTTTTAGTAGTTCGATATATTCAGAATCGCCAAGAATAGTCTTAACTAGTTGGATATGCCAATCCCCAAACTTTCTTCTATCTTATACATCTTAATATTTCAAAAACTAGTTACATATGTTAATAGTTCAATCTGATTAGTTCATTACTATACCAACTTTGATTTTCATCTTAAATTCCTGCTTCAGTCAATTAAATGAACTAAAAACGAGTTAATCTATATCATGATATTTGTTAAAATTAATAGTGTTTCCTTATTCTGTTGTTATCAGATGTTTGCGAATAGCTGGCTTAGCAGTAAGTGAGTTCCCGCCTTTGCACGAGCCGCCGATGGACAATAGAGCTACGAAAAATCAAGAAAAGTATACAAAAATCGCAATCCCAGAGCCCCTTTACCGCGCGATATTTCCAAATTCAAAGAGGACCTGTTGGCCAAAGCCAAAAACATGCACAAAATATTTGGTTCAATTGTATGCATAATTTTATACACTTTTCGATTGTAC
This sequence comes from Maratus speciosus, assembly GCA_963932465.1. Lineage (NCBI taxonomy): Eukaryota > Metazoa > Arthropoda > Arachnida > Araneae > Salticidae > Maratus > Maratus speciosus. The sequence continues at coordinate 519,546,425 of OZ010795.1, read as the reverse complement.
AATAGAGAAAATGGTACAGATATCGTAATTATAGCGCGCCCTTTCAGCGGAATTTTTCCAAATTCAGGGAAGCCCTTCATTTCATGACCAAAAAGAAACACAAAAAATTTGGCTCAATTCTATGCATAACTTCATACACTTTACGATGGTACAATATTCAAAATGGCACAAAAATCCCTATTAAAGCGCCCCCTACCAGCGAATTTTTTCCAAATTAAGGAAAGACCTGCTTGCCATAGATAGCCAAGACTTAGCCAAGAACTTGAAATAAAAATTTGACTGAATTCTATGCATAACTTCATACACTTTTCGGTGGTACAATATGCAAAATCGCTATTACAGCGCCACCTAGCGGCGAATTTTTTCCAAATTCAGGGAGGTCCTGCCTGCCATATCCAAAAACTTAAAATAAAAATTTGGTTCAATTCTATGCATAACTTCATATACTTTTGGATGGTACAATATTCAAAATCGCACAAAAATCGCTATTACAGCGCCCCCTACCGGAGATTTTTTCCAAATTCAGGGAGGACCTACCTGCCATATCCTAAAACTTAAAATAAAAATTTGGTTCAATTCTATGCATAACTTCATATACTTTTCGATGGTACAATATGCAAAATAGCTATTACAACGCCCCCTACCGGTGAATTTTTTCCAAATTCAGGGAGGATCTGCTTGCATAGCCAAAAATTAAAAAAAAAAAAATTGGTTCAATTCTATGCATAACTTCGTACGCTTTTTGATGGTACAATGGCGAAAGACAGACGGACACACGGACAGTCGGACAGACGGACACACGAACAGACAGACATTTTCTATAAACATGGTTTTTGGGATCTCTGACCCGTAAAACATGTAAATCCCTCGAAAACCGGAAGTCGAAAAAATTTCGATTACAATACTTTCTTCTATTGAAGATAGAAGAAATAAAAATTGGGATATCACACAGACTTGGGCGACCACGAGCAGTAATATTAGTCATCGGGTCTAATAAACAACGCTTTTTTGAATCAACCAATAAACCAAAATTTTGCAAAAAATCGGCACCAACAATCGGTTTAGTTACCTCAGCTTGTAATTTTAGCTGATTAAGCTGCACCTGTTCAGATCCGCGCGAATCCAGAGAATTATCACTAACCTGTGGGCAAATCTTATCTGCCATTTCCGCCAGTTTATTTAAACCCTCGGAACTGACCGACAAAATTGTTTTCACCGACACCGGTAACCTGCGAAGACATATATTTTTCAAAAAATCATCGTCAGCATGACTCTCACTTAATTCTGTCGTTTTACGCAACAACATTGAGGGGGACCTATCACCCAGTTATAATTTCAAGCAATGTCTTTACTTTCCGATTCTGCGAAACTTCAAATTCCTATAATAACCATATTTCAAGAGCACTATACGGATCCTCCGGCGGTGTACAAAGAATATATGTTGCAAACGATAATGTTTCCGCATCCAGTGAAGCCACTAAATGATCAAATTTAGTTTGTTCGACGGAAATTCCTACTAATCTATAACCTGCTTCCAACTGCACAAAAAATAACTTAGCATCATTATTAGGCCAGAAATTAGGAAGCTTGACCTGACACTTTGCCACATCCTGTATTTACATTTCCATCCGCATTTGCCACCGTTGGAATATCGTCAGGCATTCTTTACAGTAGGGATGCACAACCTGTGGCCCGCGGGCCAAAAGTGGCCCGCGATGGTGTTACGTGTGGCCCGCGAGCTTCGTCAATTTATAAATGCAAAAAATTGTGAATTGTCATTATGGACAAAAAAAAGTTTTATCCAAGAAAAAAATCGTGAATTTCATCACTTTGCGCGGGAAAAATTGAAAAATTCGTCAGTCAGTTAAGAATCGCGAATTTCTTTGATCGGGTGCGGAAAAATCGTGAATTTTGTCGATCAGGCGCGGAGAACATTGCAAATTTGACTTATCGGTCAAGGAAAAATCGCGAATTTTGTTGATCAGGCGTGGAAAAATGCAAATTTCATTGATCGGGTACGAAAAAATAGTCAATTTTGTTCATGATGCGTGGAAAAATTGCAAATTTTGTTGATTGGCTGCGTAAAAATCATGAATTTCGTCAGTTGTGAAAAAAAATCGCGAATTTCGTCAGTCAGTTAAGAATCACGAATTTCGTTGATCGGGGGGAGGAAAAATTGCAAATTTTTTCTATTAGGAGAAGGAAAATCTCAAATTTCATTGATGGGCTGCAGGAAAATTTCAAATTTCTTTGATGGGCTGCAGGAAAATCTCAAATTTCTTTGATGGGTTCGGAAAAATTGCGTGTTTCATCTGTTTATCCCAAATTTCGTCAATTTGCCGTGGGAAAAAATGCAAAATTTTTCAGTCACTTAAGAATCGCCAATTTCGTTGATCGGGCGCGGAAAAAACGCAAATTTCGTTGATCATGCACGAAACAGTCGCGAATTTTCTTGATAATGCGCGAAAAATTGAAAATTTCGTTGATCGGTTGAGTACAAATCACGAGTTTCGTCAGTTTATTGCGAAAAAATAGCGCGAATTTCGTCAATTTACCTCGGGAAAAAATTGCAAATTTCGCTACAGTCAGTTAAGAATCGCGAATTCCGTTGATAGGACGAGGAAAAATTCACGAATTTTGTCAATCAGGGCTGGATAAATTGCAAATTTTGTTGACTGGGCGCGGGAAAATAGCGAGTTTTGTCGATCGAGCTCCGAAAAATCGCGAATTATGTCGATCGGCTTCGGGAAAATTGCGAATTTTGTCAATCAGGTGCAAAACAAAAATCGAAAATTTCGTTGATCGGACGCGGAAAAATCGCAAATTTCGTTGATTGGCTCCTCATACCTCCTTCGTTCATAAAGTTCACATTTTTTTCGACACTAGCCACTTTCATGCCTATGTTTGTTTTTTAGCACTTTTAAATAAACAAAATTTATTTCCCCGAATAAAGTCAAGGAATATTATCAGTCCTTCTAAATAATACTTGCTCTATCTCTGTTATATATACAAACGTAAACTGTTGATATATTCTTGCCAACTGAATTGGATATGCTGACCGATGGTAAGGGAACCTAGAGGGGTAAAACTACCCCCCTCCCCTCTGAAACCATATTTTTTTATCTGATTATAGGCCAGAGATCACCTCCCAAAAATAGAATTCTCCCCGTGTTACTGATGCAACCCTCCACAACCCAGAAATTTTTATAAGTGGCCCTTCCCTTAAAAAGGTTGTGCACCCCTACTTTACAGTAACAAAAAATAAATAGAATATCAACAGAAATATCAAAATTCAGAACAAAACCAAACATTTACTTAATATATGAAACAATTAAAAATAATGCACAGCCTCAGAGGATAAATGCAACCGGGAGATGCAAACATTTGAAAATCTCATACCTGTTTATGAAAACCATAACTTTACAGCTTTCCATAGAAATACTTTATGAAGAAATTGTTTTAAGTCCAGCTCTATTCGTGTAAACAGAGTCACCAGTTTTTGTAGCAGGCAGAAGAAGGATGCGCTGGACATTATAAAAAAATGTACTTTAATTAAAACTTTAAAAATAAATTATTTACAAAGTAAGAAAACATATCTTGGAGACAAAAACATTCGAATGTACACAAATTCTCGCGTCGATCGGAAAACGTCGGAGAAGAGTTGTTTTGGTTCTTCTCAATCATCGTCTGCTGATGAAAACGAAGGAATAAATAAAAATATTGTCTTTCGCTTTGCCACAATTTATATTCATATTTGTTAAATTTTAAATCGAAGACCTATTTGATCAAACTTAAAATATTTGTTTGAAATTTCAAAATTAAATATCGCTTTTAAACTTTATATCCCAGAAATCTATTTATAAGAACTTTCTTTTTTTTCTTTTCAAAAATAATGTATATTTAAGATAAAATACAATAATAAAATAACTTCCCAAATGCAACATGTAACCAAAAATAATACCTATAATGAAAACAAACTATTGTTGATCACTGAAAAATAATTAAAAACAAATTCAAAATGACATTCTTAACTATATTAAAAGTGACGAAAGAGCATAAATATCAATAACAACTATCATTAAAACGATGATTTGTTGTTTACTGAAAATAAAATATCTGTAAAATTCTTTACTAAAAAGCAGAAAGAAAGAAAATATAATATCAACAGAATAATACATTTATCATATTTTATCTATCAAATAAGAGAAAAAATGAAACATGTCAAATTTTAGTAAAATATTCGCAAAAACAAGAAATAAATAGTAATTAGAAATTTAAAATGTAAATATATATATATAAATATTCTTAGCGTATGAATTGGGACATACTAAAAGTATATTATGAATGAAAGTGAAATAACAAAATTAAATAATTAAAAGCACTGCTTAAAGTTAAACCAAAGTCGATGAGTCTGCTATACATCTTAGAATTCATTAATTAAATATCATAATTAAAGAAACTGTATTTTTGTCGTTACTGTAGAATGTCTCTACTTCTTTAAGTAGAAGAATTTAAGGGATCTTATTGTACAGATAGGAGATTTTCTTTAAAGGAAAACTTTTTAATGTTTCCCATTTCCAAGCCCACAGGCACAAAGCAATGCAACAACGAAGCTGATACATTAACCTTACTTACTGGGCTCGGTGATGTAAGAGATAATTTAGCGTGAAATATTTTCACATTGGGGTTACTCTGAGTAATCCTTCCACGGGCAAAAATTACGTAGTAGTTAATTAATGCTTTGGAACTCGTTATAAGAATGTAAAATGTTTCTTCCGAAGCAGTTAAATAAAGTAAATTTTGTTTAGCTGTATTGGAAACATTTTTCAGCTAAAAGAATGTACATATAATTTTTTCTTGTGAGATTTTAAAGAAAGTAATTTCCATTTACAATTGTTTTTAAAAAAGAAAATGTGTATAATATGAGGTGTTCACATCTACTCCCACAGTGAACCAAGTCTGTATTCACATATTTTCTCTTATGAGCCGTTCAGTGCACAAATCGATTAACTCCGTCAAATGAAAATGTTCAATATAAACAGTTAAAGTTATTGTAACTATAAAAATGTTGTATCTACATATTATTTTTTCTTGGGACATTTTGATTGAACTCATTAATTTTCTTTTAATCAAGGGTAACTTTTTATCACTGTATAAATATATAGAAAATTTTCAATGTTCCTTTGTTTAAAAAAACACCTCTTAAAATGGAGTTAGTCGGATTGAAATCTGAACGCCTCTCATCTGTTTACAAACTTGGTTTACTGTGGGAGTGAATAAAATAGATTTTATGCAACTTCTAAATGGACTAACTCATTTTTTTTTTTCAAAATGTACTTGTTCTACTATGGTTTTGAGCCCCTCATATGTAACTATCAATATATTAATACAGATTATGACACATACTATATATAGATTACATCTTATGTAACTGTCATTGTTGTTTGATGGAAATGAATTAATAATATTTCTGATATTTATTTTTTCAATTAAATATGATCATTTTTGGAAGAAATTTGACTTAATGCTAAACTAAAGTCGATAACTGTGTCTTCTATACAGCTTTAATTTTTTTAATAAAATAATATAATTAAAGAACTGTAATTCTATCTTTAATATAAAATGTCTCTACTTCTTTAAGTAGAAGAATTTAAGGGATGTAATAAAGACGACAGATCTTTAATGGAAAATTTTTAATATTTCCCATTTCCAAGCCTACAGGCACAACGCTGATACATTAACCTTACTTAGTGGGTTCATGAAGTAACAGATAATTTAGCGTGAAATATTTTCATATTAGGGTAATTCTGAGTAACCCTTCCAGTGACAAAAATTACGTAGTATTTAATTCATGCTTTGAAACTCGATATAAGAATGTAAAACGTTTCTTCCGAAACAGTTAAATAAAGTGAATTTTATTTGGCTGTATTGGAAACATCTTTCAGCTAAAACAAAACAAATATAATTTTTTTCATGTGAATTTTTAAATAATGTGATTTTTTTTAATTCTTTGTAAAAAAGGAATTTATATAAAATGTATATATTGATATACCAAAATAGATTATGACATATTCTATACATATAGAATGCATCTTATGTTACTGTGATTGTTATTTGATGGAAATTAACACTATTTCCGTTCTTTATTTCTTCAATTAAAAAATGATAATTTTGGGAAATAGATTTTAATTAAAACTAAACTAAAGTCTGTAACTGTATCTTCTGTACAGTTTTAAATTCTTTAATTAAATATTATAATTAACAAAACAGTATTTCTGGCATTAATGTAAAATGTCTCTATTTCTTAAGTAGAAGAATTTAAGGGATCTTATTATATAGATAGAAGAGTTTCTTTAATGGAAAACTTTTTGATCTTTCCCATTTCCAAGCCCACAGGCACAAAGCTACACAACAACGAAACTGATACATTAATCTTACTTAGTGGGTTTGGTGAAGTAAGCGATAATTTAGCGTGAAATATTTTCACTTTGGGGGTTACTCTGAGTGATCCTCCCACGAGCGAAAATTACCTAGTAGTTAATTAATGCTTTGGAACTCGTTATAAGAATGTAAAATGTTTCTTCCGAAGCAGTTAAATAAAGTGAATTTAGTTTGGGTGTATTGGCAATATTTTTCAGCTAAAAGAATGTAGATATATTTTTCTTACGAGTTTTTAATTAATGTATTTTTTTTTTATAATTGTTTTTAAAAAGGGGATGTTTATAATATGTAAATATTAATATAATAATATAGGTTATGACATATACTATATATATATTGCGTCTTATATAACTGCGATTGTTAATATAAAATTACACACCTAAATGATTCATTATTTTAAAGATGATTAAAATTAAAAATATGTTAAAAATCGAGTAGTAGTACTTAGTCATCATTAGGATATAAAATTTAAACAGTTGTTATGAACTTTACTTGTCCATATCTCACTTATAAAACCTTCGAACGCTTCAAACCATCATCTGGATTCCATGGTCAATTCCACTAACAGGGCGAAAAGTAGAATATAGGTGGGAGGGATTTTTTTTTTATTACAAACCGCTGCTATCTGATAAACCTATACATATATGTGGCATGTTGTAAGAAAAAATGTCATTGCACGCTTTTCCGCTCTTGCTTACAATTTCAATAGATTCACGGTTTGTTAGTTCGTAATAATTCTCCATAAGTCATATAATTATTACATTATTGAAATCAATGTTATGTTCTGCTTTTGCTAAAGTCTGGAAAGAGCAGTAGCTGGTATATTGAATCCATAGGTCACTTTTATGTTCCATTTTCCGATCTTTTATTTTTCGAGTCGTCTTCCCGATATAATCGAGCTGTTGATGATTTTCATTAACAAATCGAATGATGTAAACTCCAGATATTTCAACTAGCTAGACGCGGTCAATCTTTCCAAACGTTTCCATAACGTTCCAAATATGGTTTGTCATTTTTCCAAATATGGTTGTCATTCATATATAAAATATCACTGTTCCATCTTCTTTAAAAAAAAACATAGTATGTAAGAAAATAGACCAAATAAATCCAAATCAATTATCACGGGTACATGAAATAACTTCCATCAAAGGAGATGGAACATTGCAATTTTGAATAGGAATCACAAAGAGAAAGCTTAAAACTAGAGCCAAAGAACATATAGCAGATATCAGGTAAAAAAATAAATAAAAACTACAGCTTTAGTCAGACTATATGACAAAGAACCTATACAAATTAATTTTAAATATAGTAGAATAATTTATCCATCAAGATTTTTTTTGCCATCCGTTATCCGATAATCAATAGAGATCATCTTACGCAGTAAAAATATATGCAATGTTTCAGCCTTCATGGAGCTTCTTAAAATTTGGAAATAAATGCTCTATAGAATGAAGAAATAATAATATAAAATTATTCACGTTCACAAATATCCATTTTTAACATTTTACAACAAAGTAGAAAAGTTTTTATGACTTCAGTTTCTCTAGCCGTCTGTCCGCGCTCTAACTGACGTAAATATACTCGGATTACCCTAAAATTGTTGGATGTCATTGATGTTTACCATAGCACGTTCGCTATTTCAAATGAAGTTTGTAGCATCTTTAGTTCATTTACAGGGACAGTCAAAAGTATCCCATTATATTCCGGCCAATACGAGAAAATCGTTTCAAATGATTTTTAATGATGTTACACGCTTTCAAACATAATAAAATTGATATGCATTTATGAAGTGCACTAAAATATGCATTTTTTTTATAGAATATGCGGTGCAAAAAATAGTTAATATTCATTTACAAGGTCACACAAAAGAATTCCGTTACATAATGATATACGGGTGGAGGGAATTGTTTGCTGCGTATTTTAATTATGTTAAATTATTAAATATATAATGAAAGTGCTATATGTCACTGAGATTTACTATAACTTATTTCATGTATAATACGAAGTACATAGCATTTACAGAGGCACACAAAAGATTTCAGATACTATATTGTATCCGAAGTACTGTACATTAGCGATAATTGCTGGAAATGCATTTTTAATTATGATATGCGCTTTTATGTTTCATTATATTTATACATACAATATGGTGTTTATAAATGCTATAATTCATATACAGGACTACACAAAAGAATTGAGACATAAAAGTGAGTGCTTTAGTTTGAATTAAATTTTAACTAAATAGTGGCGTGTAATTTAGTTCATAGGTAAATTACCGGGTTGCACAAAAGTATCCAAGTATCTTTCCATCTATTAGTATAAATTGCTGTAAGAAAAATTTCAACCAGTTATGTGCTTTCTTGATAAACTAAGTTTTCTCATTCTATACTGTAGAGGAGAAGGTCGGAATACCGGTTAGGGTCCAAATACCGGCTACTAGGTGTTCTGAGAACTGGGCACAGCACAGCCTAGCGGTGATAGGTAGAGTTTTACTTTAATGGAGAGAAGAAAGTTACGAAAACTACGTCGCTGAAGTCTGTGTCGAATCGACGTAATCTGGTACATCAAAAGTTTTTCAGATGTGTGTTTTTCATTTTTAAAAAATATACTGATCGTATATTGGCTTGAATTGTTGATTAAGTTATTTTCTAGACATATTTAGCTCTGAATTGCCACGCACACATTATTGGTATTTTATTATATGAATGAGTAATAGTGGTTTTAACTTAAACATAGCAGTGGTACGAATACCGGCTACCTAGAGGGGTCTAAATACCGGCTAGCCGGTATTTGGACCTCTCTCGGTTGCTCTGCTTGAAGGGGATGAATATAAATTAATTTAAATGGTTCAGAAATAGTTCCAGTTCATTTTGCAATATGAAAAAAGCAACCATGGCCGTAATTCTTCAGGACCGACACTGGTTACTGGATCTTTTTTTCAAAAAGCGCTGTTGGACACTCCAAAATTGCCTGTAATAAATGTGAAGATAAAGAAAAAAAATGACGGAGTAAACCAGGCGAAAGAGACAGAAATTGGATTTTAACCCTCTCGGTGCACAATCCGAGATTTCCTGGGGCAACATAAAAGTAGCAAAATTTGCGCAACCCGAGATTTCCTCGGGGATGCATTTTTCCCGTCTACTTAACCCTCCTTGATTATTCCTACCAGTTATTTTTTTACTGTAAATTTTGCCTTATTTAATCGGAGCATTTTCCCGATTAAATTATACAAAAAGTTTTGTTTTGAAAAACCAGTGACAAAAGAATAAAAACTCTTAAAAACGCTCGTCGCGAAGGGGTTAAATAAACAATTTTTGAAGCTATTTTGATAAAACAATTACGCAGCGAGAGGGTTAAAAAAGTGAAAAAGGAAAATATCCAACAGAGGATGATGATGTAATTTGTGTCTTCTGCATGGGCGCTTTCTCTGTGGACAAGAATGAGGTAGGGGATTCTGGGTTCATTGTTAAGAATGCGATATTTGGGCTGAAGGGACTGCACCGACGCAGAAAGTGATATTATGTTTGTGATTTTTTCAGATAAAATAATTCTCATTTCAATCAGCAAGCTTTTTTTTTTCACGTTAAAAAACAAAACTAGAAACATAATGGGAAGAATACTGTGAGAAATAGTCGTAAAGAATTTTATAAATTTGACAAAAATACTTGTTTATTAAAAATTGCGTATTTTTCTGTGCATAAGGAATGTTATTTATCAATAAAATTTATTAAAATAATATTCTTATTGCTTAATAATCGTCATTAGCTCTATTTGTGTGAACTTTTGGGAAAAATACCTAGGTAGCCGGTATTTAGACCCCATTTTAAAAACTCAAAATTTGAAGACTTTCGGAATTTTGCATTTTATAAACAGAAAACGCCTTTGAAACTGATTATTTTTTCTCTAAACAGGTGTACAACGTGCCAAGGTAACTTGCTGTCACTTTTTATTTTATTAATTTTGAAAATTATATGATCTGGATTGAAAACAAAAGTGGTAGCCGGTATTTGGACCTTTTCCTCTATATATCAAGATACAGACCAAATACACAGCTGTCCAAAGGAATTGGAATATATATTTGGTTATGGACGGTAACTGCTGAAATCAGTTTTTCAAATTTTTATGCGTTTTCTAAAATGTTTACTTTGTTATCTTATTTAACTTATTTTCCTAAATAACTACAATTTGTTAAAGCATTCAGGAAGTGTTGGAAAGTGTTTCATAATCTATGATTAACACATGATTTTTCTTTCTTGTTAATATTGCATTTTATTTCATTATGCTTGTGTTAGCGTGATTTTTGTTTATTAGATTCGCAATTAAAAAATTTTGCGAAAATATTTGTATCATTTTAATTCTTGAGAATGTTGCCGTAGCTGTTAAACATGTCGAATGTGAATAAATAAAGGTGTTTTTGCCTTTTAAATTCATTTTTATCACTTATAGGAATATTAAGTTACTTTGATAAATTTTCAGTTTTGGCAGTCCGAAAATGGGAGACCCCGGATATCAGAGTGCCGGATATGGGAGTGTCTACTGTATATAAAAAATTAAACTTGAGAAATTTCCTCTTATACGTCAATTATTGGTGCATTTAGGGTAAATATATAAGGTTTAAGGCATTCAAATACAAATCCTCACACAGGTGGTTTTTATAAATCGTAGTACAGATATAAAAAAAAATCTCGAAATTTAGACGATTAATATTAAAAATAGAACATAAGTTATGATGGTAAATTTTTCACAGGATGTTTTGCAGAGGACACTCATAAAAAAATTCCCTATTTCGTTAATTATATTTATAATAATAAATAAATGTCATATGCTTATCATGTAGCTCATAAATTTTGAACCGAGTATAGTTTTCAAATTATTTCGCCTATAGATAGCGCTCCACTTACTCAAACTGACTTCAAAATTAAAAATTGAAACTTTTTTTTCTGGATTATAATTGTTAAATAGGTTACAAAGTAATCACTGGTTTGTATTTGATGCAAGTTTTCATAATATTTTGAGCATTTTTATAATGAGACATCACGTAGCTCTCGACGAAAAGCTTAAATATACTTAAAATGACTGTACTTATATAACAAAATAAACGATAAACATTTGGCTTATTTATCTATTTAGAATAAAATATTTAATTTTAATATTAGGGAGTTCTGAAAAATTGTGCAATTTAATATAACAGTTAAAGAAGAAAAAAATTAGCTTTGGAATTTAAAAGTATACACAGAAAATCTTTTATAAAGAAAGCAAATACTGCAAAGAATTGAAATTACGGAGTGTAAAAACCACGATTTGAAAGATATTTACAAAGCAAAGGTAATGAAAATCATTGACAATATTTAAACTTCAAAGAATTCCCTTTTAAAATTTAAAAGTAGCATCAAGATTTTTAACTAATGCTTCTTAAAAATTAGAAATACCGATGAAGTCTTGTTTGCAGTAGATTCTATACAATTTCGAGCGAATCGTAAAACTTTTAAAATTTTCTCAGGATAGGTTTTAATCAATAATGTAGAACTCATTAATTAGGATGGTTTTTTTTTATTTTGTTCGTGTATTTGTAGTCATGTGAAAAGGGAAGATTTAGTTAAAGCTTCGTTAAACAAGAAATATTTCACACCAGTTTCAGAAGTATAAAGAAAAAATGTTAATTCAATTTAACAATTGAAGTATCTTGAATTAGACATGCAATTTCGATTAAACTTTTTCTTCATTTTTATTAATAAGAAATAAAACTTTAGGAAACACGGTTTTATTGTTTGCTTTTTTTGTCTGGTTTAAACATTGTAACCATCATATAATTAAAACTATATTGTTTTTGTTGTTTTCTTAACAAGTATGGCTTTAAACAAAGCTAATTCCATAGTTGTAACACGGATGTTGCCAGCATCAGTTTTGTTTATTAGCATCTCCTATACACTGTAAAACAAAATACTGCCAGTTTTCCGGTAGGAATCGGAAAAATAGTTGCCCTTATCGTACCGGAATAATTTCCGACCCAGCTCGGAATAAAATCCGTAAAAATAAGGAAATAATCATTAAAACGGTATTTTACGGATTTTATTCCGAGCTGGGTTGGAAATTATTCCGGTACGATAAGGGCAACTATTTTTCCGATTCCTACCGGAAAACTGGCAGTACTTTTTTTTACAGTGTAGGGATGTCCTTATTTTTTAAGTTTCAAAATTTATTATTCTCACTTCTAAATTTGTTCCATTATATCAAAAAATAGTTATTATAAAATTTAGACACAAAGAAGTAATATTTATAGGTTTCTCAAGCAAGCATAAAATTCATAACTTGGGTTCATTGTTTTGTTTTCTTCTCCTTTAATTTGAAATATATATATAATCCCATAATTAATAAAATTATTTAAATGTCACTTATCTACACTATGAACTTCATAAAAGCATTTGTAAATGCAATTGTTTAGTTAATTACCTAAATATAATTTCATTGATATAAAGATGATAAATGGCTGTCGCCTCTCATAGATAGCAGCAATAGCAACAGACATTCAATTAAGAATTATTTTTTTATCATATTCTAACTGTTTTGATTTATCAGATAATCGAATAAGTCTGTTATATAAATTTTACTTATTAAATTGTGCCATTTTACAGTAAGTTTTAAACTTTTTTGAGTTAGTTTCGTTATAGCTATCTTATTATAGTCTTAACGGCAACTGCAAAAAAAAAGCACTTCATTTCGTTACTTAACTGCAACTGATATCAACTGATATCATCTTATTTTTGAATTTGCTTTGTGCTTCGTTTGTTTACAGATAAGTATTTGTTTTTTATTAGATTTATCAATTGTTAGAAAATACGTTTTTTGCTTAAAGGTTGAATAAAATGATAGAAACAAGATCTAAAAACAATGCGTATCTTATTGGTCATGTAATTACTGAAATGACTGGCAAAGGCATGTCGTTGAAAATTTTTTTATAACCATAATTACTTAAAGCTTCAGTGTGAGAAGCGTGTGATGTCACGGTAGTAGAAATAACAAATCTTTTTATGATAGCCATAAAATATCACCAGCTCTTTTAGAAAAAAATAGAAGAATTTTTTCAAGAATGGAGACTGTTAAAGAAGAACAAAAGACGTAAAACACCTAATGAGGATGACAAAGAACATGCATTTTCTACAAAATTTGATAACTTGTTTAGAATTGCTCATGCCGATGCATTAAACGTAATAAAAATCGCTGAGGATGGAGTTTTATTTTTAGCACATCGGGAAAATGGCAGACGTGTACCAATGATTGGTGTTGAAATAACTCTCTTGCGTAAGGAATTGATTGCTGATAAAAAGAAGAATCTTTTGAAGAACAGATCAGAAAAGATAAATGTTTACAGGAAAAATAAACAGCACTATCCACTGTAAAAAAATCCGAACAGTATTCCTGTAGGAATCGGAAAAATAGTTGCACTTATCGTACCGGAAAATTTTCCAACCCAACTCGGAATAAAATCCGTAAAAAAAGGGAAACATTCATTAAAACGGTACTTTAAGGTTTTATTCCAAGTTTACGGATTTTATTTCGATTTTACGAATTTTATTCCGAGCTGGGTCGGAAATTTTTCCGGTACGAAAAGGGCAACTATTTTTCCGATTCCTACAGGAAATCTGGTCCTTTTTTTTTTTTTTTTTTTTACAGTGTCAGTGCTTGGGTCTTCTGCAGATAGCGCAAACGAAACTTAAGAGCACGGTCACAAAATAAAATTATTTGAGGGTGTAGCATCAAATCCTGATGATCCAAAGCTACGACAGGGTGGATGAATATTATAACTCCAGAATTAGCAGCTCCTGTAGACAAGACAAAGCATCAGGCAGAAAAACAGTATTTATAGTAATAAAAAAAACTGAAAAGAGTTTTGAGTATGATATTAAAGAAGCCAGCCTAAACAGCAGTCGATTTATCAAAAAAGAATTGTTAGTACTGATAAACAACCACAGAAATTAAAAGAACATCTACAAAAAATTTTCCCGTCAGTGTGCATTGAGATGGGAACCTTTTACCAGAATTAACAGTAAAGAGAAAATAGATGGACTACCAATTATAATTTCTAGAAAAAGAGTTTCCGAGATACTCTCAGTTGCTAAACTTCCTTCTGTAACAGACAAAGCACAAGCCCATGCAATTTATAAAGCTTTGAAAGAATGGGACATTGGAGATAAAATTATTGTAAAGAACTTTGAGAGCACATCAGCAAATGCTGGAAAAGATTCAAGGGCTTGCGTCCTTTTAGGAGAAAAGCTTGGGAAGAAACTTTTACTTTGCTCGCCGTCGTCATGTTATGGAACCGAGCATTTATAAAAAAAAATTCACATTTCTTTGGGAACTTTGTCGCGAATTTCAGAAGTATTTTTATTCAAACGAAATATTAAATGTTTACAGGGAAAATAAACAGCAATAGCAGTGCTTGAGTCTTCTACAGATAGCTCAAACGAAACTAAGAGCAGGGTCACGAAATAAAACTGTTTAAAGGTGTAGCATCAAATCCTGATGATCCAAAGCTACGAGAGGGGGGATGGATATTATAACTCCAGAATTAGCAGCTGCTGTAGACAAGACAAAGCATCGGGCAGAAAAAAAAGTATTTATAGTCACAAAAACTGTGAAGAGTTTTGGGTATGATAATAAAGAATTCAGCCTAAACAGCAGTCGATTTGTCAAAAAAGAATTGTTAATACTATTAAACAACCACAGAAATTAAAAGAACATCTACAAAAAAAAATTTCCCGTCCGTGTGCATTGAGATGGGAATCTCTTACCAGAATTAACAGTAACGAGAAAATAGATAGACTACTAATTATAATTTCTAAAAAAAGAGTTTCTGAGATACTCTCAGTTGCTAAACTTCCTTCTGTAACAGACAAACTGTCTTCTGTAACAGGCAATTTATATAGCTTTGAAAGAATGGGACATTGGAGATAAAGTTATGGTAATGAGCTTTGACACCACATCAACAAATACTGGAAAAGATACAGGGGCTTGCGTCCTTTTAGGAGAAAAGCTTGAGAAGAAACTTTTACTTTGCTCGCCGTCGTCATGTTATGGAACCTAGCATTAAAAGAATTTTTCACATTTCGTTAGGAACTTTGTCATCAATTTCAGAGGCACCTTTATTCAAACGCTTCCATGAGCACAGGGGATTTCTAGGTTGAGACAAATTTGAAACAGGCATAGAAGACGTTAATATTCGTGTTTTTGTACAAAATGTAATAGATGAAATTCTGCAGCTTGTCATTAGACAAGGATCATCATCAAAAAGCAACATGATCAGCACATGGATGAAGACACGACTATCAGTAATTTGTAGAACTTTTGATTATTACTTTGGAGGGATACCTCTCAGGTTAATTCGTTTCAACCATCCTGGAGGAAAAGCACTGTGCTCGTTGCATGTCTAAGCTGATGTGTTCTTTAAAGGTATACATCTTTAAGTCCCAATTCAAGCATACGAAAAAGGAAAAAAGGGGTCTTCGTGATTTTCATAGTTTTATAGTCAAGGTGTATTTTAAAGCTCGAATCACTACTATATTAACAGAAACTTCACCCTATAATGACGTTCAATTAAACAATTTTTTATTAGAGTATTCAAGAATACATGAATAAACTGAATTCAAAGTTTATGTGGTATTTGTCAGAAGATCTTTCTGGACTGTCCCTTTTTGAGAGCCATGTATTTGCTCCAACAACAACAAAAAAAAAAGGTGGCTGAAATCCTCCAAAATCAAAAAGGTACAAAGAATTCTGAGACGAGGATAACTGTTTCCCTTAAAAAATTTCATGAAAAGAAGTTTTAAGATTTTCTTATCAAAGAATCTTTCAATCTATTCAACGAAATGAATTTACCACAAAGATTCTTCCAAATAGATTCTGAACATTGGAACATTAATTCATTATAGGATTGCGTTAGAAATGGTGCAATCTGTTAAACTGACAAAGATCTTTATCAAAGAGTGAGTTTGGAATATTTTAGCTGATTTTACGCAAATTTAATTTCTTTGTTGGGACCTGTTTTCTTGTATAGCACAGTGTCAACTTTCTATTCTAAATCCTAATTTAGGAGTTTTTAAGACAGAACTTTCTCTCTCTAATGGTATTCTAGAAGTGTGAGGTATAATTCTCTAATTGAAACATGCAAAAAATTACATATGCAATAGTCCAAAGAAATCAGTAAAATGAGTCAGCATTTCGTATTCGCATAGATTTCTAGAATTGGAAAAAAAGGGTTCCTACCCAGCAAAGAGGGAATTGCTGGCCAGAAGCAAGATAGGTGCTGGCAATGATGGAGAAGTGATGGCTAATGGTCTACCACTGCATGACCACTGCTGAACAGATTCAGTCAACTTGCTGTGGAAATCATCAGATAAAATTCTAGTTGGCTTCCGTTTTATCTTAAGCGCTGGCCCACCACTACATGGAAGTGCACGAACTTTTGCAGTATTCTTGATGGGAACCCTTACGCTAGGTGGCGTTGCGAATATCGAAGACATTGAGCATTTAACCACAATTTTGAAATGAATATCTTAACACAGCTTAAGCTGTGAAGTTATTTTTTTTTTTTTAACTGTACATAATATAGCACCGCTGCCCCCAACAAAATAAATAAGTAAATGAATAAATATATAAATTCTTTTTTCAATGCACTTTTATTTCGCCTTAAATCTGGTTTTACTAAGTTACAAAGGATTTTGGTTTTCATAATTTACACAGCTCAGAATCAATAATGAAAAGAAGCGTATAAAATATATAGTATTTCTATACAATACAATAATATCTATACCAGTTTAATGATTGGGAATGTAAATCACAAAAGAAACAAACTTGAAATAGTGTAATGAGAGATTAAAATTGCGAGAGCGGTCGTAGCATACGCTTAAAGTACTTATTCATGTCCGATCACGAAAACCAAACAGCATCGAGCGTGGTTAGTACTTGGGAGGGTGGCACATGGAAACCACTGCAAGTTCGAATATTTCTATAGTCATTTCTGTTATAGACACTTCTACAGATATTTCTATAGCTCTTAGTGAAACTAGCTTATAGAAAAAAGGTCCATAGTCCTTTTTTTTAAGAATTCTATAAGAAATGTTTGTAAAGGAAAGTGCTGGGCCAGCAAAGGAATACCAGTGTGATAGGTGCTAGTACTGCAGGAAAAATGTCAGATAGAAGTAATGTGATGGCATACCAATGCTGGCCTGCTGTTGGCCATCACTGATGGGCCAGCTGCATTCCACACGGACACTTTTTGACTGATTTAAGTAATGGCATCATTGGACTTTACCGCTGATGGCAGTGCTGGCTGCCATCTTTTTTCCAGCTGATGGCCCACTGTTTCTTTCTTTGCCGGGTAAGGTACCCTGGTTTCAAAACTCAAAGAAAAATTGTCAAGATTGCGACTCTAATGAATAGTTTAAACTCGATTAATAGTTTCGGTTTAGTTGTGTACATGAAAAATACATGAAATTCGGTAATTCTTTGATCACTAAGCGCATGTATGTGCATTTCGTACATATGAAAATAAAATTATATCACTAACTGCAGCGATCTCGTTGCATAGGAATTTAAAAATTGTATGAATTATCGTGATGCCGCAATAAGTGTAGCGCATGTATTTGCACATCGCATTCATGAAATAATAATAATAATTAAAAACAAAACATCAGTTGAAGCAGAAACCTCGTTGGATAGGAATTTGAAAAATGCATTCAATTCAATAATGCCGATAATGCACTCTAATGTATGTACCGTCGGCTATAAAAAAAGAGAAAACTTCATGCATTTTAATCTCCAAATTCCAGCAGAAAAAAGGGAAATAGCCTTTATTCTGAAAATTTTGTCTTCCTTAAGTATATGTTAAAAATAATCTTGAATCGTCTTCATAAGGAAATTGCACGAAACTCATAAAAATTCAATACGATCTCCCCATTTTCGACATCACATTTGGATATTTCTGTAAATTTTAGAAAATATTTCCAAACTGGAAGGCATTCGGTCAAGTAGTTTGAAAATTATGACGGTTTCAAATTTGTAAACCTAAAGTTATATTCACTTGTAAACGTTGCAAAACAGATTGCAAGACGGATAATTTTTTAGTCATAACGGAGCAGAATTAACTATAATTTTAGATTCCATTATTTGACACTTGTAGAAATCTATTAAAAAATCCAAAGATTGCAATCTATAACTGTTTTTAAAATTAATTTCATGAAATAAAATTTTTGGAACACTAACAAATACATTTTTTTGTGTACTTAAAATTTTGTCAATGAGTGTATCAGTAAAATTCTTTTTCAGTAATATTTCCAGTTATGGCTCATATTTTTGTTTAAAACTATTTAATTTTTAACTAGTTTATATTTAAATAGATTTTAGGCGTTATTTCGTGTGTCAAAAATAAAAATAAATAATAAATAATGATAGCGAGAACTAAACAAGTGAAAGAGATAATAAGCTCAGTGTTTTGCAAAGGAACATATTAATTAAAATTCTCTTTAAAAGTATCTAACGTTCTCAATAGCATATTTACTGCTAAAAATTACGCAAAAAATAGTTAGGTTTAAACATTGAAATACTGCCTCCAATCCAGGTGTAATATGTTAAGAAATGACCCTGTCATGTTATATTTTTAGCAATAAATTTAAACAACTTATATCTAAAATTTTCTACAGAGAAACAAAAAAATATTTTTTATTCTATCAAAAATAACTTCTATTTCACTCGCCGAATTTTGTATGTAATGTTGCCTCCTTATATGGCAAAGTTTACGTAAAAAGAGTCTAATTATCTATTCTTTGTTAACGCTTTCTTTTACATTATTTGTAACTGACATATTTATTTCAAAACAATCCCACGTGTAAACGACTGTCTAGAAATCCATTAAATTCGATTTTATAGCATTCTGCCTGTTTTTTTATTTCAATTTAATTGATAGATTTTTAATACTTTAAAAAATTAAATTACTTTTCATATAACTTGTTAATTAAGTGCCATGTCCGGCGACTATTTCTGTATTCAATCTTATCACAATTTACAAACATTTTTTTTTTCTTCTAGATTTCCTGAAAATATCTTATTATAACAACGGTATGGCAAATATTAGTTTTCAATAAGAGGAACAAATAAGAAAATAGTCACTGGGACGTGCAGTGTCCCAGACACTTAATGAATTACATGTTATTGATTGTAATACTTTTAAATGTATTAACATAAAACAATATGATCTATATAATTCAAAAATTAATACTTTGTCTCATAATAGCATCATTTCAAGTTTATAATTTCATTAGAAATGTTATATTTGTATTTAACTAGATATTTTTGCACGAATTTAAATACTATCTATTTTCTCACCTATATACTTGAAACTATTATAAGTTACTATTCATGATATGAAGGATGAAATTTTCAAAAGCATATTATTATAAGATTTATAATACATAATCTGTTTTCAAACTCGACGTACATTTCTGATATAAAACTTCGAAAAAGTTAAATTTCTTTAACTTACATAACATTTTTTCTAGTATTTTTAAATGTATTCAATTAAAAAAAAAAACATGATTCATATAAAAAAATAAATGGGAATATATCCTATTAGCATCATTATAAATTTAATATTTCATTAGCAAAATGATATTAGTATCTACTAGTATCTATCCTGATACATTTGTAATACATTTGTATTTCAAATACTATTTACTCATCTATATATTTGAAACCAACTTAAATTAATATTCATTACATAACAGATTAAAATTTCAAAAGTTTATTAGTATAAGATTTATAATACATAATTCATTTTCAAACTCCAGTGTACTATTTGGTAACTTACAAATTACTGAAATATTTTAAAGTCTAAGATTTTCTCCTTGGATGTCAAATATACACATAATTTTCTTGAATTTATATTCTGGCTTCGAAGGCTAGGAAGTTTATTTTAGAATTTCATTTTGAAACTAAGAATGATAGATCCCATAAATTTATCTAAATTTTAACGTATAGTGTAATTTAATGGGTTCTGCCTATATATAATAAAATTCAGAGTATACATATCAAATATTAGATTTTGAATGTACACTTAATGTGCAAGTATTATATAAGTGAATAATATTTGTTTTATCTTCAATGTGTAATTTATATATTTAAAAGACAACGTTGTTTTTTTTTTTTTTAGTCATCTGACCTGACCTTTCCACTAAACCGATTTTAATAACTTTTTTTTTATGAAAGCAGTTTATTTGCAGATGTGCCAGCTCTCGCAATATTTAAAAATAATCCCATTTTCATAATTTAAGTTCAGTTTTGAAACTTTTTATGAAATTTCTTCACATTTGTGGCAATCGGGTTATTTTATTGTTGAAGGCAGAAAGAAAACAATGAGAATTACCGTATACGGATGCCATTTTTGCATTACAATTAAAAATAACTTTTTTAAAATTTTGAACAAAAAATAACTTCACAATAAAAAAAACGCATGTTTACTCATAAACCTGTTACATTTCAATATTTTTTCATTCCGCTGTTACTGAAGTTGAGATACTAATCTCAGAGGGCCTGAGTGAGTGAAAATGACGTCATAGTAAAAATGAAATACATATTTTCTTTGATAAAATTAAATAATTTACTACGAATGCGTCTGAAAGAGTACATTTCTGAATTTTGCCTGAACTCAGTTCAGATCCTGAAGTCATGAGTGCACTCTTCAATTTTCATGTGAACATTTTCATGCGGATGTTCTCATGGAAATTGTAACTCGAAACCCAGACTTGCTATCATGTTTTTAAATATATTTATTAATAATCTACTGCACGTTAAAATATTTTTAAAATAGTGAATACGAATATAAATAGTGTGCAAGTAAATTTTGCGAAGGTGGTAACCACGTTATTTTTAGATTTCCTTGAAAAAAAAAATGTTTGTGTCATAGTGACGCAATTAACGATGATTTTTCATTACGTAATGCTAAAGATCAAAGCCTCAATTAATAACTCCATAATTTCTTATCTTAATTACCTGTTACTGATTATGTATGTCAAAATTAATAATTGTTTTAAAAGTCAGGCCAGCCAATATAAGATTGATCATTTAGAGTAATTATTTTTGTCCATTTTTTTTATAAATTCAGTCAATCAGTTCTTTTAAACATTTTCATCCTTCGAATTCGACGGTTTTCGAGTCGCGTTATACTTAAAGTTATATAGATGCTTGTCAGTTTATGCTATAAACAATTAATAGGATTCAAATGAACGAACAAATGCAGATTTTGAATGGAGAGGTTCGCGTTTGTCCGAAATGCATCCAGCAGCTATTAAAACTAACAAGAAGAGGGTCCGAGGTTGGTGTCACCGAATGCGATGAACATTTGTGAATCGATAGAGTATAGTTAGTATATAAATCCAACTATATCCAACTATAAGATGCTAATTTCGAATTTATGAGACAGCACAGCAGTTATGTAAGATGAGCAGTGTCGTTCAAATGTTGTTGACGAAGACCGAAGTGGTCGTCCAATTGAGATTGTGAAAGAAGAATCTGTAGATGGTTTAGGAAATGGTTCCTAGGCTGTCTATTGTTGTTCGCATGTCAACTCTAACCATTTACTCGAACTTCCGCCCTGAAACTTCTGTCACAATCTCAACTGGACCACAACTTCGCTCTTCGTCGATAACTTTTGAACTTCCCTGCTCATCTTGTACAACTGCTTTCTCATAAATTCCAAATTAACATCTTACAATTGGAATATGCGGCCACCTATTGGCATATTTGGAAGCAATTTACTACTAATTTCTGACCCCTCATATCAGTTTGTGACCTACTACACTGTAAAAAAAAATCTGTAAAGTTACTAAAGTTTTTCTAGGAAACTGGGATTCCAAGAAATTTTTATGTAACGGCAACAACAAAAATTCCTGTAACAGGTTCTGTTACAGGAAATCTGTAACAGAACCTGTTACAGGAATTTTTTTTGTTGCCGTTACATAAAAATTTCTTGGAATCCCAGTTTCCTAGAAAAGCTTTAGCAACTTTACAGATTTTTTTTTACAGTGTAACTGACTTAACCTCGTACAATATGCACATTATTTCTAAATGAATAAAATCTATAGCGGGTCATAGAATTTTGAAAAAGGTCAATTTCCAGAGTTTTATCCTTGTACAACCCAGCTCTTGCAAATTTCAATGCCCCCAAAGCTGCATAAATACCAAAGAGTATTTCGATATCTTGCTGTTTTGGTGAAACGAACGGAATATTTTTTTCGAAAGCATAAATGTTAGTCATTTCTGTGATTTCACCAAATAAAGATTTTGGTATACAGTTTAAAAAATGGTCTTCTGTGTCCAGAAGCTATATTATGTCACTCACTTGACAGTTCCAGTCATATGCTTCAGGAATGAAAGTAATGCGTTTTGACATTTTATGTTTTTCTTTTCTGTAACAAATGAATAAAAATCGCCTAAATTATCATGATAGACTTTCTCTTCAACACAACTACTGTTTGTTTTCGGATAGTAAAACACTCCGGACTATTGCGCCTGCGTCAGGTCTGCTTTGATTTTATTAAAATAGGGGTGAACGGAGATCGTTTAGCTGCATTTTTTTAAGAATGCACTTTTGGGCAAATAATATCAATTTATGTATAAACATTTTTGTAGTTAATATTAATTAAAAAAGTCCTTCCGGCCAGTGCCGGGAGGAAGAGGCAGCTTTCATATTCCTTATTTTTAAAAAAAGCCAACTTATATTATTCAAACACACGAAGCTCAATTTAGTGGAAACCGAATATGGGAGATTCAATACTAATTTTTATCAATACTAAATCATAATGAATGAGAATTTCGAGAAATTAGTCAGCTTTATCCAAGCTGCTTTTATTTAAAGTAACTTATATCTGGCTGCCAAATTCGAGATTTCTTAAAGTGCCTGACATTTTAAAACAACATGGTGGATGAGGCTAACCAGTGAACTTGGTCGAGACCTTAGTAATTGCTGTGCACATGCTCACTCACATCGGAATCGATTGATATATACGAGTGCTGTCGCAGGCAAAAAATCAGATTAATCAAAATGTCACCCACTTTAGAAATTGAAACTGCTATATCTGAGCCATTTTTTAAGATAAAGACAAACCAAAAATGCTCCTGTATCCTTATATCAAGGTCAAATACTTAAGAAAGAAACCTTTTTCAATTTCTAATTTTTTTGCACCTCACTTTAAATATTTTTTTTTTTAATTTAATGGCCGCCATTTTGAAACAAGATGGCTGATGAAGTTGGCCAGCGAACTTGGTCGAGATATTGATGTATACTATCCACATGCCTTCTTCCATCGAAATAGGCGAATACGTGTGTTATCGCGTGACAAATACAAGATAGATTCAAAGTGTTAGCCATGCTAGAAATTCAAAGTGCTATAATTCAACCATTTTTTAAGATATAAACAAAAGAACAAATTTTCAGAAACAAAAACTTCTCCAGAATCTTTGTATCAAGGCCAAACACATAAAAAAATCTTTTTCATTTTCCAATTTTTTAATACTTCATTTTAAATTTAAATTAAAAAAATATGGCAACCCTTTTGAAACAAGATGGCAAATGAAGCTGGCCAACGAACTCGGTCGAGACATTGGTATGTACTATGTACAGACCAAGTTACATCCAAATCTGTTCATAAATACGCCTGTTATCGCGTGACAAAAATCAGGTCGTTTTAAAATGTCAGCCACAATAGAAATTCAAAATGCTATAACTCAGCCATTTTTTAAGATATAGACGAAACAAAAACTGCTTCCGAATCTTTTTATCAAGGTCAAACACATAAGAACAAAATATTTTTTCACTTTTCAATTTTTTGGTACCACATTTCAAATTTAAATTTTTCTTAAAAATTTAAATGGCCGCCATTTTTAAACAAGATGGCGGCTGAAGCTGGCCAACGAACTCGGTCCAGACATTGGTGTGTACTGTGTATAAACGAAGTTATATCCAAATCGGTTCATAAATACGCCTTTTATCGCGTGACAAAATTCAATACGTTTCAAAATGTCAGCCACGCTAGAAATTCAAAGTGCTATAACTCAGCCATTTTTTAAGATATAGACGAAACAAAAACTGCTCCGGAGTCTTTGTATAAAGGTCAAATACATAAGAAAAAAATATGTTTCCATTTTCAAATTTTTGGTACCACATTTCAAATTTTAATTTTTTTTTTAAATTTTAAATGGCCGCCATTTTGAAACAAAATGGCGGATGAAGCTGGCCAACGAACTCGGTCGAGACATTGGTATGTACTATGTACACACCGAATTACATCCAAATCGGTTCATAAATACGAGAGTTACAGTGTGACATAGGTCAGATATATATATATATATGTATGGATATATATATATATATATATATATATATATATATATATATATATATATATATATATATATATATATATATATATATATATATATATATATATATATCAATTTTGAACGGAAGGTGGTTTCGGGGTCTGGGGGTCATGATCGATGAAAATATACCAAAATTTTTTGAAATCGCTTTCCTCCGAACAGCTGCAATAGGTAGCTTTTTGTAATGAAAGCTACCTAAAAACGAAAACCCTTAAATATTTTAAAAGGTTATACAGCATTTTTGCTTTTTTCAAAACAAAATTATTATTTTATTGCAAATTATATTTAAAACGTTTACTTTTAAAAATATAACTTTAAATGTTATCCTCCGCATCTGCTGAAATTCATCTATACCTGTTTTTTCGAAGACATTCTTTTTAACTCTTTTTTTAGGTGAACAAAAAACAGGATTAAGCTCATCTCTTGCTTCTCGGCGAATCTTTTAAATAGTACTACTAGAAACACCGGCAATTTGTCTGGCTCGTTTTGTCGAATGAGCTATCGGAATAATTAATTCTCCTTTTTCCGCTTCTTGATCACAAAATTGAATGGCATTATATATAATTTTATTACTACCGCTCTTGAAAGATTTATTTCTACACGAACTAGTCATTTGAAAGCTAAATATAGAAATTTTTTTTAATTAAAACGAAATATTAATAGAATTTTAAATTTTGATCGAAAGTAAACAATACCAAACAAGTAAGCGCTAATCTTAGTGACAACGCAGACGAGAAGGCCGGAGTAGAATTTTGTAGAATACCCATTCATCGTAACACCCCTTTGGATAGTGGAATTGCCCCACAGTGCTAAGCTCGGCTTTCGAAAACGAACATATCACTGTTCACATCCTCTTCATATTTTAGAGAAGAAACATGTTTAGAATCTAAAAGAGAAAGAAAAATATAAATCAACAAAACTAATTTATATGTTTAAATACAAATCTGAGAAGAAAACAAAAATAAATATTAAATTGAAATTAAGAATTACTTCGTTATTTACATTCATTAGGAGGTTTCTATTCATCCTCCTCCTCATCGCCTCCTCATCATAAATCAAACAAATCTGATCAATTAGCCAATGTTTCTAATAATTCCTCAGTACTTCTTCGTTCCTGAAAAGATCAGAAAAGTTTTTATTTCATCGATGAACCTAAAAATACAATTTATATAAGAAGATGAATGCGTGATTCTATACAGCTAAATTATTTGTCTATAGTAATCTATACTTCTATACTCCTATTATAAAGAGGAAAAAATTGTTTATTTGTCGGAGGTAACCTCTGGAACTACCGAACCGATTCCAAAAGTAATGGTATCAAAATGATGGTGTGAGTCCAACTTAGAACATAGGCTATATCTTATGTCGGTGCCACTACCCCAAAGGGGGTGCAGGAGCCAAAAACGTTCTAAAAATGCGATTTCAGCGTTACTGAAGGGCCTAGAAACATGAAATTTTGAGTATTAGTTACTTATAAGATATAAATGATATCTAAGAACAGTTCTTAAACAATTCGAAATTTAAAAGGGGTGAAAATGCACAAAAAGCGTTCTAAAAAACGTTCTAAATGGTAGTTTCTACATAATCTCAGGAAATACCAAACCGATTTCAAAAGTAATGGTATCAAAATTATTGTGTTAGTCCAACTTAGAACATAGGCTATATTTTATGTCAGTGCCACACCACAAAGGCGGTGCAGGAGCAAAAAACGTTCTAAAAATGCGATTTTTGCGTTACTGAAGGACCTTGAAATATGAAATTTGGAATATTAGTTACTTATAAGATATAAATGGTGTCTAAGAACATTTCTTACACAATTCGAAATTTAAAAGGGGTGAAAATGCACAAAAAGCGTTCTAAAAAACGTTCTAAATGGTAGTTTCTACACAATCTCAGGAAATACCAAACCGATTTAAAAAATAATGGCGTCAAAATGATGATGAAAATCCTTGCTCCAACATAGGTTATGTTTTATGTCGGTGCCACTACCCCAAAGGGGCTGCAGGAGAAAAACGTTCTAAATTGCAGTTTTTGCGTGACGAAAGGGCCTTGAATCGTGAAATTTCGAATGGTAGTTAGTTATAAGATATCAATGATCTCTAAGGACATTTCCTAAAAAAATCGAAATTTAAAAGGGGGGGTCAAAATGCGCAAAAAACGTTGTAAAAAACTTTCTAAATTGCAATTTCTATGCAATGTCAGGAAATACTGAACCGATTTCAAATATAATGGTGTTAAAATGATGGTGACAGATCTTGCTCCGAGATAGGCTATATTTTATATATGTTTCCAGTAACCCAGAGGAGATGCAGGAGCAAAATGAGCGAAAAGCGTTCTAAAAACGTTCTAAATGCCGATTTGTCACCAATATCTCAGGAAGAATCAAACTGATTTCAAAAGTAATGTTAAGAAATTGATGCTGACAGCCTCTGCTCTAACACAGAAGATATTTTAAGTCGGTATCACTATCACCTAGACGTTGCAGCAGCAAAAAAGTGTTCCAAATTTCGATTTTTATGATCGGTAGAGGCTAGCAACTTAAAATTAGGCAAGGTACATATGTATTACATATAAAGTATCTTTAAGAACACTTTCGAAAAAATTAAAAATTTAAAAAGGGGTGAAAATGCGCGTAAAGCGTTCTAAAAACGTTCTAAATTGCGATTTCTACTCAATCTAAGGAAATTCCAAAGCTATTTCAAAAGTAATGGTTACAAATCAATGGTGACAGTCCCTGCTATAACATAGGTTATATTTTATGTTGCTGTCACTACCATCTGAGGGTTGAAAAAGCAAAACATGTTCTAATTTGCGTTTTCTGCATAACTGAAGGGTCTAACACTTTGAAGTATGGCATGTTATTTACTTACAAGATGCAACTGCTTTCTATGAACTGTCGAAAGAAAATTTCAAATTTAAAAAGATGAAGTGAGTGAAAAGCGTTATAAATTACAATTTTTATGTAATCTTTTCAAATACCAAACCGATTAAAAAAATAATGATAACAAATTGTTGGTGATAGAACCTGCTCAAACATAAGCTATATTTTATGTCTGTGCCACTACCACCAGAGGGTTGCAGTAACTAAAAACTTTCTAAATTGCGATTTCTGTGATACTGAAAATGCTAGAAACTTTAAATATGGCATGGTAGTTACTTATAAAATATAAATGCCCTCGATGGACTGTCGAAAATAAATTCGAATTAAAAAGGGGTGAAGTGAAGGGGAGGTGCGAAAAGCATTCTAAAAAAGTCCTAAATTACGATTTCTACGCTATTTCAGGAAATATAAACCAAATATAAAAGTAATAGTTGCGAATCAATGGTAACAGTCTCTGATCCTACACAGGCTATATTTTATGCCGATGATTCTACCACCTGGGATTCACAGGAACAACAAACGCTCTAAAAAAGGCCTTTAAAAGATTTCTAAATTACGTTTCTGTGGAATATTAGGGAATAACAAACCAATTTCAAAATTAATGTTGGCAAATTAATGGTGACAGTTCCTATTTCAACATAGCCCTTTATGTTGAGAGAGGTGGTAGGACTTGGAATTTGACATGATGGTTAATTTTAAGATGTAAGAAGATGGTTTCTAAAAAATTCAAAACTTCAAATGAATACTGAAATGAGCGTATTAATTGAGCATAAAAGTTTCAAAATATTTTCTAAATTATTATTATAGTTTTATTTCGTTTTATTAATTTAAGTCTCATTTCTGCCTTATGCAGTGTAACAATGATATTTAATCAAACTGTGTTTTAAATAGTATTTTTTTTCAATTATTCCTAAAAGTAATAAGTACCTTTTAATAAAATAAAATATTACCTTTTAATAAAATAAAAATTTAGTTAGTACCTTTTAATAAAATAAAAATTTAGTTAGTACTTTTTAATAAAAATTAGACATATAAATATCACTTGGCATATTTCAAATATTACGCGAGCAAAGCCGCGGGGATTGCTAGTCCTATTATAAAGAGGAAAAAAAATGTTTATTTGTCGGAGGTAAGCTCTGGAACTACCGAACCGATTCCAAAAGTAATGGTATCAAAATGATGGTGTTAGTCCAACTTAGAACATAGGCTATATCTTATGTCGGTGCCGCTACCCCAAAGGGGGTGTAGGAGCAAAAAATGTTCTAAAAATGCAATTTTAGCGTTACTGAAGGGCCTAGAAATATGAAATTTTGAATACTAGTTACTTATAAGATATAAATGATGTCTAAGAACAGTTCTTAAACAATTCGAAATTTAAAAGGGGTGAAATGCACAAAAAGCGTTCATAAAACGTTCTAAATGGTAGTTTCTACACAATCTCAGGAAATACCAAACCGACTTAAAAAATATTGGTGTCAAAATGATCGTGACAACGCTTGCTCCAAGATAGGTTATGTTTTATGTCGGTGCCACTAACCCAAAGGGGGTGTAGGAGCAAAAAACGTTCTAAAAATGCGATTTTAGCGTTACTAAAGGGCCTAGAAATATGAAATTTTGAACATTAGTTACTTATAAGATATAAATGATGTCTAAGAAGAGTTCTTAAAAAATTCGAAATTTGAAAGGGGTGAAAATGCGCGAAAATCATTTTAAAAAACGTTCTAAATGGTGGTTTCCACACAATCTCAGGAAATAGCAAACTGATTTAAAAAATAATGGTGTCAAAATAAGGGTGTCAAAATGACGGTGACAACACTTGCTCCAACATAGGCTATGTTTTATGCCGGTGCCACTACCCCAAAGGGGTGTAGGAGCAAAAAACGTTCTAAAAATGCGATTTTAGCGTTACTGAAGGGCCTAGAAATATGAAATTTAGAATATTAGTTACTTATAAGATATAAATGATGTCTAAGAACAGTTCTTAAACAATTCGAAATTTGAAAGCGGTGAAAATGCGCGAAAATCGTTCTAAAAAACGTTCTAAATGGTGGTTTCTACACAATCTCAGGAAATACCAAACCGATTTAAAAAATAATGGTGTCAAAATAGGGGGGTTAAAATGACGGTTACAACCCTTGCTCCAACATAGGCTATGTTTTATGTCGGTGCCACTACCCGAAAGGGGGTGCAGGAGCAAAAAACGTTCTACAAATGCGATTTTTGCGTTACTGAAGGGCCTAGAAATATGAAATTTAGAATATTAGTTACTTATAAGATATAAATGATGTCTAAGAACAGTTCTTAAACAATTCGAAATTTGAAAGCGGTGAAAATGCGCGAAAATCGTTCTAAAAAACGTTCTAAATGGTGGTTTCTACACAATCTCAGGAAATACCAAACCGATTTAAAAAATAATGGTGTCCAAATAAGGGTGTCAAAATGATGGTGACAACGCTTGCTCCAAGATAGATGATGTTTTATGTCGGTGCCACTAACCCAAAGGGGGTGTAGGAGCAAAAAACGTTCTAAAAATGCGATTTTAGCGTTACTAAAGGGCCTAGAAATATAAAATTTCGAACATTAGTTACTTATAAGATATAAATGATGTCTAAGAACAGTTCTTAAACAATTCGAAATTTGAAAGGGATGAAAATGCGCGAAAATCATTCTAAAAAACGTTCAAAATGGTGGTTTCTACACAATCTCAGGAAATAGCAAACTGATTTAAAAAATAATGGTGTCAAAATGACGATGACAACACTTGCTGCAACATAGGCTATGTTTTATGCCGGTGCCACTACCCCAAAGGGGTGCAGGAGCAAAAAACGTTCTAAAAATGCGATTTTAGCGTTACTGAAAGGCCAAGAAATATGAAATTTAGAATATTAGTTACTTATAAGATATAAATGATGTCTAAGAACAGTTCTTAAACAATTCGAAATTTGAAAGCGGTGAAAATGCGCGAAAATCGTTCTAAAAAACGTTCTAAATGGTGGTTTCTACACAATCTCAGGAAATACCAAACCGATTTAAAAAATAATGGTGTCAAAATAAGGGTGTTAAAATGACGGTGATAACCCTTGCTCCAACATAGGCTATGTTTTATGTCGGTGCCACTACCCGAAAGGGGGTGCAGGAGCAAAAAACGTTCTAAAAATGCGATTTTTGCGTTACCGTACGGCCTAGAAATATGAAATTTGAAATATTAGTTACTTATTAGATATAAAGGATATCTAAGAACAGTTCTTAAACAATTCGAAATTTGAAAGGGGTGAAAATGCGCGAAAATCGTTCTAAAAAACTTTCTAAATGGTGGTTTCTACACAATCTCAGGAAATACCAAACCGATTTAAAAAATAATGGTGTCAAAATAAGGTTGTCAAAATGTCGGTGACAACCTTTGCTCCAACATAGGCTATGTTTTATGTCGGTGCCACTACCCCAAAGGGGGGTGCAGGAGCAAAAAACGTTCTAAAAATGCGATTTACGAGTTACTGAAGGGACTAGAAATATGTAATTTGAAATATTAGCTAATTATTAGATATAAAGGACTTCTAAGAACAGTTCTTAAACAATTCGAAATTTAAAAGGGGTGAAAATGCGCGAAAAGCGTCCTAAAAAACGTTCTAATGGTGGTTTCTACACAGTCTCAAGAAATACCAAACCGATCTAAAAAATAATGTCGTCAAAATGATGATGACAACCCTTGCTCCAACATAGGCGATGTTTTATGTCGATGCCACTACCCCGAAGGGGGTACAGGAGAAAAACGTTCTAAATTGCGGCTTTTGCGTTACGGAAGGTCTAGAATCGTGAAATTTGGAATGGTAGTTAGTTATAAGATATCAATGATCTCTAAGGACATTTCCTAAAAAAATCGAAATTTAAAAGGGGTGTCAAAATGCGCAAAAAGTATTGTAAAAAACATTCTAAATTGCGATTTCTATGCAATCTCAGGAAGTACTGAACCGATTTCAAATATAATGTTGTAAAAATGATGGTGAGAGATCTTGCTTCAAGATAGGCTATATTTTATATCTGTTTCCACTACCGCAGAGGAGATGCAGGAGAAAAATGCGTTCTAAAAACATTCTAAATGCCGATTTGTCGGCAATATCTCAGGAAGAATGAATCTGATTTCAAATGTAATGGTAGGAAATTGATGCTGACAGCCCCTTCTCTAACATAGACGCTATTTTATGTCGGTATCACTATCACCTAGACGTTGCAGGAGTAAAAAAGCGTTCCAAATTTCGATTTTTGTGATCGGTAGGAGCTAGCAACTTAAAATTAGGCAAGGTACATATTTATTAGATATAAATGACCTTTAAGAACAGTTTCGAAAAAATTGGAAATTTAAAAGGGGTGAAAATGCGCGAAAAGCGTCCTAAAAACGTTCTAAATTGCGATTTCTACTCAATCTAAGGAAATACCAAAGCTATTTCAAAAGTAATGGTTGCAAATCAATGGTGACAATCCCTGTTATAACATAGGTTATATTTTATGTTGCTGTCACTATCATCTGAGGGTTGCAAAAGCAAAACATGTTCTAATTTGCGTTTTTTTGCACAACTGAGGGGTCTAACACTTTGAAGTATGGCATGGTATTTACTTACAAGATGCATCTGCTTTCTAAGAACAGTCGAAAGAAAATTCCAAATTTAAAAAAATGAAGTGAGTGAAAATCGTTATAAATTACAATTTTTAAGCAAACTTATAAATTACCAAACCGATTAAAAAAATAATTATGACAAATTTTGGTGATAGAACCTGCTCAAACATAAGCTTTATTTTATGTCTGTTCCACCATCACCAGAGGGTTGCAGGAGCTAAAAACTTTCTAAATTGCGATTTCTGTGATACTGAAAAGGCTAGAAACTTTAAATATGACATGGTAGTTACTTATAAAATATAAATGCCCTCGAAGTAACGTCGAAAATAAATTCGAATTAAAAAGGGGTGAAGGGAAGGGGAGGTGCGAAAAGCATTCTAAAAAAGTTCTAAATTACGATTCTATGCAATTTCAGGGAATACAAACCGATTATGAAAGTAATAGTTGCGAATCAATGGTAACAGTCTTTGATCCTACACAGGCTATATTTTATGCCGGTGATTCTACCACCTGGGGTTCACAGGAACAACAAACGTCCTAAAAAAAGGCTTTAAAAGCTTCTTAAATTACGTTTCTGTGATATTAGGAAATAACAAACCGATTTCAAAATTAATGTTGGCAAATTAATGGTGACAGTTCCTGTTTCAACATAGCCCTTTATGTTGAGAGAGGTGGTAGGACTTGGAATATGACATGATGGTTAATTTTAAGATGTAAGAAGATGGTTTCTAAAAAATTCAAAACTTCAAATGAATACTGAAATGAACGTATTAATTGAGCATAAAAGTTTCAAAATATTTTCTAAATTATCGTTTATTTATTTTTATTTCATTTTATTAATTTAAGTCTCATTTCTGCCTAATGCAGTGTAATAAGGATGTTTAATAAAACTGTGTTTTAAATAGTAATTTTTGAATTATTCCTAAAAGTAATAAGTACCTTTCAATAAAATAAAGTATTACCTTTTAATAAAATAAAAATTTAGTTAGTACCTTTTAATAAAAATTAGACATATAAATATCACTTGGCATATTTCAAATATTACGCGAGCAAAGCCGCGTGGTTTGCTAGTAATATTATAAAGAAGTAAAGTTTGTTTGTTTGTTAGAGGTAATCTCTGGAGCTACGGAACGATTTCAAAAGTAATGGTATCAAAATGATGGTGTTAGTCCAACTTAGAACACAGACTATATTTTATGTCGGTGCCACTATCCCGAAGTGGGTGCAGGAGCAAAAAACGTTCTAAAATTGCGATTTTTGCATTAATGAAGGGCCTAGAAATACGAAATTTTAAATATTAGTTACTTATTAGATATAAAGTATTTCTAAGAACAGTTCTTAAAAAATTCGAAATTTAAAAGGGGTGAAAATGCACAAAAAGCGTTCTAAAGAACGTTCTAAATGGTGGTTTCTACACAATCTCGGGAAATACCAAACCGATTTAAAAAATAATAATGTCAAAATGAAGGTGATAATTCTTGCTGTAACATAGGCTAAGTTTTATGTCGGTGCACTACCCCAAAGGGGGTGCAGGAGCAAAAAACGTTCTAAAAATTTGATTTTTGAATTATGGAAGGACTTAGATTCATGATATTTTGCATGGTATATATTTATTGGATATAAATGATCTCTAAGAACTTTTTTTTTTAATTTGAAATTTAAACGTGGTGAAAATGCGCGAAAAGCGTTCTAAAAACGTTCTAAATTGCGATTTCTACTCAATCTCAGGATATACCAAAGCTATTTAAAAAGTAATGGTTGTAAA
Source organism: Maratus speciosus (assembly GCA_963932465.1). Classification (NCBI taxonomy): domain Eukaryota; kingdom Metazoa; phylum Arthropoda; class Arachnida; order Araneae; family Salticidae; genus Maratus; species Maratus speciosus. The sequence goes on along the minus strand of OZ010795.1, from coordinate 519,512,300 downwards.
TTGATGGTAACAGACCCTACTCTTTCATTGTTTATATTTTATGTTGCTGTCACTACCATCTGGGTGTTGCAAGAGCAAAACATATTCTAATTTGCATTTTTTGCAAAACCGAGGGGTCTAACTTTTTGAAATATGGCATGATATTTACTTACAAGTTGCAACTGCTTTCTAAGAACAGTCGAAAGAAAATTCCAAATTTAAAAGAATGAAGTGAGCGAAAAGCGTTCTAAATTAAAATTTTTATGCAATCTTATCAAATACCAAATCGATATAAAAAATAATGATGACAAATTGTTGGGGATAGAACCTGCTCAAACATAAGCTATATTTTATGTCTGTGCCACTACCACCAGAGGGTTGCAGGAGCAAAAAACTTTCTAAATTGCGATTTCTGTGATACTGAAAAGGCTAGAATCTTTAAATATGGCATGGTAGTTACTTATAAAATATAAATGCCCTCAATGGACTGTCGAAAATAAATTCGAATTAAAACGGGATGAAGCGAAGAAGAGGTGCGAAAAGCATTCTAAAAAAGTCCTAAATTACGATTTCTATACAATTTCAGGGAATATAAACCGAATATAAAAGCAATAGTTGCGAATCAATGTTAACAGTCTGGGATCCTACACAGCCTATATTTTATGCCGATGATTGTACCACTTGGGGTTCACAGGAACACCAAACGTTTAAAAAAAGGCCTTTAAAAGCTTTCTAAATTACGTTTCTGTGGAATATTAGGAAATAACAAATTGATTTAAAAATTAATGTTGGCAAATTAATGATGACAGTTCCTATTTCAACATAGCCCTTTATGTTGAGAGAGGTGGTAGGGCTTGGAATTTGATATGATAGTTAATTTTAAGATGTAAGGAGATGGTTTCTAAAAAAATTCAAAACTTCAAATGAATACTGAAGTAAGCGTATTAATTGAGCATAAAAGTTTCAAAATATTTTCTAAATTATCACTTATTTAGTTTTATTTCGTTTTATTATTATAGGTCTCACTTTTGCCTAATGCAGTGTAATAATGATGTTTAGTCAAACTGTGTTTTAAATAGTAATTTTTGATTTTTTCCTAAAAGTAATAAGTACCTTTTAATAAAAAAACCTTTTAATAAAATAAAATATTACCTTTTAATAAAATAAAATTTTGTTAGTAGCTTTTAATAAAAATTAGACATATAAATATCACTTGGCATATTTCAAATATTAAGCGAGCAAAGCGGCGGGGCTTGCTAGTATTAAATAAAGACACAATCTTGCTTAGTGGTACACAAAACACGATATCAGTTTATTAATAATTATTCATTTTCAATGGATGGCAACACTACATTTCTGTATTCAAATCGTTGGTCAAGATTCGTCTAATTACCTCTTGCACAAGAAGCTTTCGTCTCTGAACTTTGAGCCATTTCACCATCATATTTTCCAGAAGACGGCTGTAGAAACAGCTCGAAACGTAGAAGTTAACATTTAGCTTATTAAAGTTTGTGTTTCGTGTACCATTAAGAAGATTGTGTCTTTATTTATTATATTTTATGGTGCAATTGCCCAGTATGTGTTATATTAGTATTTCGCTATGTAAAAGAAGAAAAGAAAATTAAATGCGGTTTTCACACAGATGTTCAAAATTTTATAGAGGTCGAAGTTTCATTCATATTATATTTCATAAAAATACTAGAATACACTAAATGAACTATACACAATAAAAGGTAATCTAAAGCAATCAATATAATAAAGTGCCCGTACACTGATATAAACACTGACTGAAAACGTTTGTCCATTATCATAAACACGTGTTTTAAATTGATTCTGTTACAAAATTATAATTACTTAGAACTATCATAACCAGTTTAAATCAAAGTTTCTAGTTTCTTAACAAAATAAAAAATATTATTAAGTTACATCAAAATAATATATTAAATTATATCAAAATCTATTATATCTGATATTAAATTATATCAAAATAATATGATTCTTTAAAGGTTTACCTGGACGAGAGCTCATGTTTCCAACCATCTTGATATGCAAAAGATCTAGATGCTGCAATCTATTGATTTGATTTCTAAATATTTGTAATTTTGGTAGGAAATTATAATTACTTAGAACTATCATAATAAGTTTAAATCAAAGTTTTAGTTTTTTTAACAAAATAAAAATTATATTTAGCTACTGCTGATATTAAGTCATAACAAAATAACATGATTCTTTAAAAGTTTACCTGGACGAGGGCTCATATTTCCAAACATCTTGTTTTACAAAAGAACTAGATGCTGCAGTCTATTGATTTGATTTCTAAATATTTGTAATTTTGGTAGGGAAATGACTAAAAAAGCGGAGAAAATTTGTGAAGTTCTTTTAAATTTAATTGGACGTCTTAAAAAATTCTAAAACGTATGTCCTTTGATCAAGGGCGCCAGTAGCAAAAGAAAAAATGCGGACAAAATTTGTGAAATCCTTTTAAATTTAATTGGACGTCTTAAAAAAAAAAATTCTAAAAAGTATGTCCTTGATCAAGGGCGCCAGTAGCGAAAGAATTAAAATATGTTCTTATCGAGATGAATTCGTATCATGCATTTTATTTTATTAAGTTCTTATCTAATTGAATGATTACTAAACCGAAGCATTAAGTAATATTTAAAGTTTGATTTATTTACACTGCATAACGAGCCATATTTCTTTTGGCAAACTTATAATTTGAAGTTTATTTCCTAATGCTGTGGAGAATTAATTACTTGTTGAACTAATTACAGTAAATAACACAAAAATAGAAAATATTTATACTCAACGTAGTCGAGGCTATATGTTATCCATTTTTGTGTTAATTATTAACTACGTAAAACACTGTGAACACAGTAATTTAGGTCTTGTGTACCGATATGTACTGACTAGAAATACTTGAATTTAGAAACTAACGGTTAATATTTAATCCAATTTTTAGTATATCAGTTTTCATACCACCATGCGCATATTACTTAATTAAATAAACTGAAACAAATGTTTCTAAACATCTAGAAATCAATAATATTTCGTTATTCGATAAATATAAATAAACTGCTATCGAATCATTTACGAATTTTATCCAGGCTGGCAGTGAATAAATCTCTTAATAATAGAGTTTTAACTTAACAACTATATTTTGAAGTCGTAATTACTTGAATATTCAGATCAGAAAATTTTATGTTTCAATTTCTAATAAAATATACGTCTGTGTTATTCAGCAAATTACCCATAAAAATTATTTATTTTATAGAATGTAGATAGTTGTTAAGAGCCATTATTTTGAAATTCCGACAAAAAGTGATATTTTGATAGTCGTATTTTTTTATTGGCTGGATTTTTTTTAAAAGTTGAAGTAGATCATACTTTATGAATAATATGCAATTTTGAAGTCCTGAAAACAATTCCTGTTTCTTGTAAAAAATGTCAAATTACAAGACCATGAATCCCATTTTTCATGAAAATTGAAATGCCAGTACGTTTGGATTACTATATGTCTGGAAAGCAACAACACCCCAAAATTCTTTTGTCATAAACTGTTAGTAAAACACCACCTGCTTAGTAAAATGTGCTTGGTTCCATGGGGCATTGTTAATTTTCATTTTTACGTTGCCACAAAATGCAATCAAAATGACGTTTTTGTCCGTTTTCTGCACTTATTATCTTATTTAAGTAATAGTACTCCAAAATTTTTCTTACAGAATATGGATGTTTACTATCAGGACAAGCTAAGTAATATAGAACTTTGCCGGGATATTTATGCTGTTAGGACATATAATCTGTTACATATTCAAAAGTTTCAAAATTTGCATGTTTTAAATTAGTCCTATCTCAAAAAAGCATCACAGTTGAATAAAACAAAATATATTAGGTAGTTGTTGAACATATGTACAAAAACATGGAAACTAAAAAAAAGTGGGGGTCTCACGCTATTTTCAGGAGAAAAAAAAATGCCAAAAGTTACAAAAAGGCAGAGCAATGATCAGACTTTTTCCCTAGAAGGAGAAAGAGAAAAGGGATGTTCCATTTCCTCATAGGGAAAAACATAGGAAGGGGAAAGAGAAATGGGATGTTTCATTTTATGATAGGAAAAAAACCTGATATTGACACTGCCTTTTCGTAACATTTGTCTTTTTTTTTCTGAAAATAGCATGAGACCCCACTTCTTTTTCGTGTCCATGTTTTTGTACATATGTTCAACTACTACCGATATATATTTTATTTTATTATACTGTGATGCTTTTTTGAGAAAGGACTAATTCAAAAGTTGCAGATTTTGAAACTTTTGAATATTTAACAGATTATATCTACTAACAGCATCGATATCCCGGAAAGTTCTGTATTACTTTGCTTGTCCTAATAGTAAACTTTCATATTCTGTAAGAAACATTTTGGAGTGCTATTGCTTAAATAAGATAATACGTGCAGAAAACGAACAAAAACGTCATTTTGATTGCATTTTGTGGCAACATAACAATGAAAATTAACAATGCCCCATGGAACCAAGAAAATTTTACTAAGCAGATAGTGTTATACTAACAGTTTATGAAAAAAGAATTAGGTAGCTTTCATTACAAAAAGCTACCTATTGCAGCCGTTCGGAGGAAAGCGATTTCAAACAATTTTGGTATATTTTCATCGATCATGAACCCCCAGACCCCGAAACCACCCTCCGTTCAAAATTTATATATATATATATATATATATATATATATATATATATATATTACATCATTTCAAAATGCCAAAACACCATAACTCCAAAAGGAAGGTGTATATCTGCAGAAATTTTTTAACTATAAAATATTTAAAAGAACAAGAAAGACAGGTAAAAAACAAAAACAGTCTGTTCTTCATCAGTGGGAGGACAGACAGAAAACTAACTCCACCCCCACTTTTAAAATTTGCAGATTTCTGAACACATGCTCATCCCGCATTCAATACTGAAAAACTATTGTCATTTTATTAATCAAATTCCATAAAAACTAAAATAACTCAAATTAAAACAAACAAACATAATGTTAACCATACAAAAATTATCATACAAAAACAAAAAAGCTTTAATAAAAGGTCTTTTAGAGGATATACTTAAATTACCATTAAAATAAAAACAAAAGAAAATTAACAAAACAAGCATGAATGCAGAATAAGCATGCGCCCCCTCCCCCCCCCCCCAAACCCGCAAAATAAAAATTCTCAAAACATGAATACCTGTATAATGTTTCTCAACCGTCAACTATAAACAAATAAATTTCTCTTCCAAAGCCATTGACAAAAACCAGAATTCCAGGTCTGCAACTTTCTTTCGTTTCAATTCATCAATACACACCCGTTCTTTTAACAAGACTTTAGGATACCTATTTCATACAGAAAGTTCCAGAAGGCTGCCATCACATGTTCATGCCGCCAGACCACATAGTTGCCATTCACTTTTTAGAACTGTCTTTAAATAATATTTCAAAAACTTAATAGGGTAGTTATTATTGTAAAATAAATTAGCCAATAACTTAAAGATCTGTTTATAAAAATTATTGCCTCTGCCACAAATTTTATTGAAACGTATTAATTGATTAATGATTATATTTATGTAATTTTTTTTTATGCAAATTTGAAAACCAATGTGGCATGCTTCTAGTAAATAATTGAAAATTATTTCTCTTATCATACAAATCCAAAATCAATTCATTGTTAATAATTTTGAATAAAATATCGAAAAATTCTGCATTATAATCATCACGGTTTGCTCTATTCAATTTTAAACAATTTGGATATATAATATCATATTCATTAGAAAAATCAAAATTAAAAATTAAAATATCATCAATATACCTAAAGACCTTTAAAGACCTATTATATTTCATAGTATACTTAAATTCATAATAAAATAAAAATATATTTGCTGCTGTACTAGAATAGTTTGTTCCCATCCCTATACCACATATCTGATTAAAGGTATTATTGTTAAAAGTTACATAATTATTATAAAAACAGAAATGGCATAAGCTTGAAAATAAATCTCTATTTATATTTAATTCATCATTTATACTAAAAACATCAAAAATATTCATTAAAACATCATAAAGTGAATCAATAGGTATATTGGTGAACAGATTTTCAGAATCAAATACCTGCATTTTCAGAGGAGTCAAAGGCAAATTGTCCAGAATTTCAACACTATTATCAATTGACCAGAAATAACTGTACTTCTTAAATTTATACTTTAAAAAATCATATATCTTTTTTAATAAATTCTGTAAACCAATATTAAAATTTTTATTAATGCTTTTAGAAGTACTGCATTCATGCTTGTTTTGTTAATTTTCTTTTGTCTTTATTTTAATGGTAATTTAAGTATACCCTCTAAAAGACCTTTTATTAAAGCTTTTTTGTTTTTGTATGATAATTTTTGTATGGTTAACATTATGTTTGTTAGTTTTAATTTGAGTTATTTTAGTTTTTTATGGAATTTGATTAATAAAATGACAATAGTTTTTCAGTATTGAATGCGGGGTGAGGATGTGTTCAGAAACCTGCAAATTTTAAAAGTGGGGGTGGAGTTAGTTTTCTGTCTGTCCTCCCACTGATGAAGTACAGACTGTTTTTGTTTTTTACCTGTCTTTCTTGTTCTTTTAAATATTTTATAGTTAAAAAATTTCTGCAGATATACACCTTCCTTTTGGAGTTATGGTGTTTTGGCATTTTGAAATGATGTAATATGTTTTATTACATTTGATATGTGCTGCTGTAGCGCCATTCATGCAGTAATTTTTCATTAATTTTGAAATAAAATATTGCTATATCTGACTCGGATAAGCTGCATTATTGCGCTTCTGGCATATATATTTATTCAATTTCATTACGGCTTTGAAGGTTGGTGTATATCTTTGTTTATTTTTGTTGTTTGTTGTTTATTGGCATATTAAGCCTAAGTGCTTACAAAAACATTTTTTTGAATAAATATGTTGTGATATATATCTAGATAAAAATATGAGATATTATAAATGAAAAGATAAAAGATGTAAAACTTGTATAGTTGGTCATGCTGACAGTCCACCTAAAGTAAATGATTATATTCCTTTTTGTAAATATAATAATGTAATTTATAAAATTGATTGTTTAACCTGACAGCAGGGTTATATAGGGCAGACGGAAGGTGAATTACATGTTAGAATTAATCAGCATAGATCGGATGTATATAATGATAATAATAAATGCCCCACGTTTGAGATTTTGCATTTTAGAATTCACAGTTTTAATAATATTAATATTCAAATTTTGGATCATGTTGAAGCTAAAAATAATAGATTGGATAAAGAAAATGATTATATGTTGCAGTTTAAAACTATATATCCATTTGGACTAAATACATTGGTTAATAAAGTTAATTTATTGAAGGTTAAAAATGTATATGATTTATTTTATAATTTTAATGATAAAGTTGATATAAAAAGAGGAAAGAGGGGGTCTCGTAAATTTAATAAAGTTACTAATCATATAATTCCTAATATATGGATTAAGGATTTGGAATTTGTTTTTGATAAAAATTATAGTGTTAAAAATGTTAAAATTGGAGGTTTTTAAATTAAAGATTAATGTGCTTAAGAAAATTAAAAAATGTTTGGATGTTTTCAAATTTAAAAATTTACAGTTTAAAGATTTATTATATGATTTAATTAATTTTAAGTTAATAAATAGAGATAAAGTTAATAAAGAAGTTATTTATTTTAATATAAAATTTCAACAAAAATCTTTTGATAATTTGAATTTAAATGCAATATGCAAACATATTTACGACCTTTTTCCTCTTAAAGTATGTATTATTTCAGTTGCGTATAATTATCATAAACCATTAAGTAATAAGATTTTTAATTACAGACAAATAGCTTTTTCAAGTGTTAATACAGTTTTAACTTGTTGTTGTAATAATATGGAATTTGAAGATTTTATAGATAATTATCATGGACATATAATTACAGGTTATCTTGATATAATCAAAAATAAAAATGTAAAATATCTAATGAATTTTTGTACAAAATTTAGAATTAATAGTAAAATTAGCAGCAATAAGGTACTAAAAATTTTTAAGGATAATGTCAATAATTTTATAAAGAAATATAGTTATAAATTAAGTATGCCTTTGGAGGCATTTTTTGAATGGAGGTCTCAAATTTTGGGGCATTTCTATAATTTTTTAAAAGATTATTTAAATTCTGATGAGTATGAATATCAAAGGTTTAAAGATGAAGATGTAAAATTTATTGAAAGCTTACAGAATAATTTTGTTATAGTCCCTGTGGACAAAGCAGCTAATAATTATGCAATAATATGAATGAAGTTTTATATTGATAAAACAGAGAGTGAATTAGGTAATGAAAATTTTTATTCAAAAGTTAATATTGACAGAAATCCTGTTGTTAAAAATTTTTTTGCATATAAAAAGAAAGGTAAAAGTATGTTTTCTTATAATTTTGATGTTTCTAATCATCACTGTTTGCCATTTATTTTCTTAACGCCTAAATTTCATAAAGATCCGATTAAATTTAGATTTATTTGTAGTACTTCTAAAAGCATTAATAAAAATTTTAATATTGGTTTACAGAATTTATTAAAAAAGATATATGATTTTTTAAAGTATAAATTTAAGAAGTACAGTTATTTCTGGTCAATTGATAATAGTGTTGTAATTCTGGACAATTTGCCTTTGACTCCTCTGAAAATGCAGGTATTCGATTTTGAAAATTTGTTCACCAATATACCTATTGATTCACTTTATGATGTTTTAATGAATATTTTTGATGTTTTTAGTATAAATGATGAATTAAATATAAATAGAGATTTATTTTCAAGCTTATGTCATTTCTGTTTTTATAATAATTATGTAACTTTTAACAATAATACCTTTAATCAGATATGTGGTATAGGGATGGGAACAAACTATTCTAGTACAGCAGCAAATTTATTTTTATTTTATTATGAATTTAAGTATACTATGAAATATAATAGGTCTTTAAAGGTCTTTAGGTATATTGATGATATTTTAATTTTTAATTTTGATTTTTCTAATGAATATGATATTATATATCCAAATTGTTTAAAATTGAATAGAGCAAACCGTGATGATTATAATGCAGAATTTTTCGATATTTTATTCAAAATTATTAACAATAAATTGATTTTGGATTTGTACGATAAGAGAAATAATTTTCAATTTTTTACTAGAAGCATGCCACATTGGTTTTCAAATTTGCATAAAAAAATTTATAAAAAAAATTTACATAAATATAATCATTAATCAATTAATACGTTTCAATAAAATTTGTGGCAGAGACAATAATTTTTATAAACAGATCTTTAAGTTATTGGCTAATTTATTTTACAATAATAATTACCCTATTAAGTTTTTGAAATATTATTTAAAAACAGTTCTAAAAAGTGAATGGCAACGATGTGGACTGGCGGCATGAACATCTGATGGCAGCCTTTTAGAACTTTCTGTATGAAATAGGCATCCTAAAGTGTTGTTAAAAGAACGGTGTGTATTGATGAATTGAAACGAAAGAAAGTTGCAGAACTGGAATTCTGGTTTTTGACAATGGCTTTGGAAGAAAAATTTATTTGTTTATTGTTGACGGGTGAGAAACATTATACAGGTATTCATGTTTTGAGAATTTTTATTTTGCGGTTTGGTGTGTGTGTGTGTGTGTGGGGGGGGGGGCATGTTTATTCTGCATTCATGCTTGTTTTGTTAATTTTTTTTGTTTTTATTTTAATGGTAATTTAAGTATATCCTCTAAAAGACCTTTTATTAAAGCTTTTTTGTTTTTGTATGATAATTTTTGTATGGTTAACATTATGTTTGTTAGTTTTAATTTGAGTTATTTTAGTTTTCTTATGGAATTTGATTAATAAAATGACAATAGAATGATGAAGAACCCCACTTCATCATCTCCTTCTTCATCATCATCCCACTGATGAAGAACAGACTGTTTTTGTTTTTTACCTGTCTTTCTTGTTCTTTTAAATATTTTATAGTTAAAAAATTTCTGCAGATATACACCTTCCTTTTGGAGTTATGGTGTTTTGGCATTTTGAAATGATGTAATATGTTTTATTGCATTTGATATGTGCTGCTGTAGCGCAATTCATGCAGTAATTTTTCCTTAATTTTGAAATAATATATATATATATATATATATATATATATGACATTTGTCACACTGTAACTCTCGTATTTATGAACCGACTTGGATATAATTCGGTGTGTAGATAGTACATACAAATGTCTCGACTGAGTTCGTTGGCCAGCTTCATCCGCCATTTTGTTCCAAAATGGCGGCCATTTAAAATATTAAAAAAAAAATTAATTTGAAATGTGGTACCAAAAAATTGAAAATAGAAAAATATTTTTTCTTTATGTATTTGACCTTCATACAAATATTCGGGAGCAGTTTTTTTTCGTTTATATCTTAAAAAAGTTGAGTTATAGCATTTTGAATTTCTAGCGTAGCTGACATTTTGAAACGTCCTGAATTTTGTCACGCGATAAAAGGCGTATTTATGAACCGATTTGGATGTAACTTCGTTTATACATAGTACATACCAATGTCTCGACCGAGTTCGTTGGCCAGCTTCCTCCGCAAACTTGTTTAAAAATGGCGGCCATTTAAATGTTTAAGAAAAATTTAAATTTGAATGTGGAACCAAAAAATTGAAAATTGAAAAAATATTTTTTTCTTATGTGTTTGACCTTGATACAAAGATTCGGGAGCAGTTTTTGTTTCGTCTATATCTTAAAAAATGGCCTATTTATACCATTTTGAATTTCTAGCGTGGCTGACATTTTGAAATGTCCTGATTTTTGTCACGTGATAACAGGCGTATTTATGAACCGATTTGGATGTACCTTCGTGTGTACATAGTACATACAAATATCTCGACTGAGTTCGTTGGCCAGCTTCATCCGCCATCTTGTTTCAAAATGGCGGCCATTTAAAAAAATTTAAAAATTTAAAATTTAAAATGGGATACCAAAAATTTGAAAAATGGAAAAGATTTTTCCCGTATGTGTTTGAACTTAATACAAAGATTTTGGAACAGTTTTTGTTTCGTCTATATCTGAAAAAATGTCTGAGTTATAGCATTTTGAATTTCTATTGTGGCTGACATTTTGAAACGACCTGATATTTGTCACGCGATAACGGGCGTATTTATGAACCGATTTGGATGTAACTTGGTCTGTACATAGTACATACCAATGTCTCGATCGTGTTCGTTGGCCAGCTTCATTCGCCATCTTGTTTTAAAAGGGTTGCCATTTTTTAAAAAAATTTAAATTTAAAATTTAAAATGAGGTATCAAAAACTTGGAAAATGAAAAAGATTTTTTTATGTGTTTGGCCTTGATACAAAGATTCCACAGAAGTTTTTGCTTCTGAAAATTTGTTATTTTGTTTATATCTTAAAAAATTGTTCAATTATAGCACTTTGAATTTCTAGCATGGCTAACATTTTGAAACGATCTTGTATTTGTCAAGCTATAACACACGTATTCGCCTATTTCGATTTAAGAAGGCATGTGGATAGTATACATCAATATCTAGACCAAGTTCGCTGGCCCGCTTCATCAGCTATCTTGTTTCAAAATGGCGGCCATTAAATTTTTAAAAATTATATTTAAAGTGAGGAGCAAAAAAATTAGAAATTGAAAAAGGTTTCTTTCTTAAGTATTTGACCTTGATATAATGATTCAGGAGCATCTTTTGTTTGTTTTTATCTTAAAAAATGGCTCAGATATATGATTTTCAATTTCTAATATGGGTGACATTTTGAAAAATCTGATTTTTTGCCTGCGACAGCACTCGTATATATCAACCGATTCCGATGTGAGTGAGCATGTGCACAGCAATTACTAAGGTCTCGACCAAGTTCACTGGTTAGCCTCATCCACCATGTTGTCTTAAAATGGCAGGCACTTTAAGAAATCGCCGAATTTGGCAGCCAAATATAAGTTACTTTAAATAAAAGCAGCTTGGATAAAGCTGACTAATTTCGCGAAATTCTCATTCATAATGATTTAGTATTGATAAAAATTAGTATTGAATCTCCTATAATCGGTTTTCGCTAAATTGAGCTTCGTGTGTTTGAATAATATAAGTTGGTTTTTTTTTAAATAAGGAATATGAAAGCTACCTCTTCCTCCCGGCACTGGCCGGAAGGACTTTTTTGGGATGTTATTGCTTTCCAGAGATATAGCAATCCAAACATACTGTCATTTCAATTTTCATGAAAAATGGAATTCATGATCTTGAAGTTTGACATTTTCTGCAGGAAACAGGAATTTTTTTCAGGACTTCAAAATTGCACATTATTCATTAAATATGATCTACTTCAACTTACAAAAAATCAAACAAATCAAAAAATACAACTATCGCACTTTGTCTGATATTCAAAATAAAGTCTCTTAATGATGCATGAATTAAATCTTATATGGCTATTTAGTTAAAATAGGACATTCTTAATGTTTTGAAAGTTTTAAATAGATTTTATTTTCGTTGAGTACTTTTAACCTAATAGTTATATTGAATTCATTTATTTCTTTCACATCACAGATATATCAAAATTATTATAGGTTTATTTATTTACGTAAATTATTTATTTTTCTAAATAGAATTATAATTTAAAGGGGCTATTTTAATCCAGTGTTATTATTTTATTTTAAGCATTCTTAGCTCGGTAATTTAATGTATGTTGTGTAATAGGTAAATAATATTTCAAGTTATCTATTATACCGTAAATTATGTACCTACCCTGTACCAACTCCATTTGTGGTTATTAGCAAAGTAGAATGATTCCACAATGGGTTCAACAATGAAAAGGAGATAAGAAGATTAGATTGAACTAGAAGGAAACACTGCCCTCCTGCAGGATGTCAGTCAGTTTCCTTGTAAAGTCATTAAAGATATAAAACATCGCATGACCAAAAAAAAGCGTCTCCTGACCAGAACACAAAAGACCGCTACACTGTTAAAAATCTGCACCTTTAGCTGCATATTCACTCCACCGCTTTTATAGAATATCTCCATTCTGACCAATGAGAATGGTTCATATTATAGTCAAGTAATCGTTTTGTATAAAAGCGGTGGAGTGACTATGCAGAAAACGTTACAGATTTTTAACATTGTAGTAGAATGATACGTCTATCAGGAGCTTAAAGAGCCATTTCTATAAACGAGACATAAAAAATATCATTATAAGTTATCTATGTTGCATGACAGACTTGTAAAATTATACTTGTAAAATTAATAAGGAGACTTTCTAGGCATGGTGGGGAGGGAAAGCAAGACTTTTTACTCTCTTTTGCAGTTAGGTTTTCTGAATCATAGGACTGTATTTATAAAATGTATCTGACTTGAAGAACCAGTTTGGAGTTTACATTTTATCAGGCTGGCGGTATTTGACGAATTTCTTCATTCTCGATATTTTCTTCTAAACATTTATTTATAAACACTTTATTCAGACTCTCTTCATTTATATGGAATCTAAATATCATAAATACATTCCGTGACTGATTAGAACCATTTTTTACGATTGCGCTCCGCCTATTTCAGTGATCTAACATAAGTATAGAACAGAGATTAGACTTTAAATTTTTGAGTGAAGCCATTTATGTACATTTTCTCCGGCATTTAAAATGCTGTGACAGAGCAAAAAATCAACGGAGTAAATATACCCACTTTTATTAGGTAGCACTCAGTATTTTTTCAAGCACTATATCATGCCGTCTGTTCTTTAAGGGGGCTGGTCACTCGCCTCACTAATGTAATGTCTATGGGCATTTGATGCATTCGTATATTTAAAATATCTCATTCGGAAATTAATATTTTTAATTTCTATTTTTTGCGTTCACTTCCTAAAATATATCTCTTTTTTTTTTCTTAGTTCTCAAAATATTTTTAAAGTATATGTTTAATTTTATACGAAGTGTTACTACGAAGTGTTAGAAATCTTTTTCACGGTTCGCCCACTTTTAACACATAAAATATTAAATTAAGCATAGATTTTAGAACTATTTCGAAAACTAAGAAAAAAAGAGACATCCTTTAAGAAGAGTACGCAGAAAATAAGTTAAAAATATGAATTTCCAGAGAAGATATTTTAAATATACGAATGCATCAAAAATCCATAGACTTAACATTACGGAGGAGAATTCCGAAGCTGAGTGACCAGCCCCCTTAACTATATTTGTAAGATCCCACACAATCAATTTAATACTTCGCAAGCGGGCGGCATTTTCAGTATTTTTGAGCATGTAGCAGACATATCCAGTTATTGCGGTTGTAAATTAACTTAATATTGGGTGGTAAACTTTGTTAAAGATTTTTTATGACAGTGAACGTTTATTATGTAATGAAGTTATAAGTACCTGTTAATCATAGAATTGTCCATCGTTACATGCATCATGTTCTCATCTTTTCGGTAAAAAAGGGATTCATCCACTAAAGAATGACTTGTCTTTTGGGTCTATTTATAGATCGATCCACTTTTAGATATTTTCAATTCTTCAGAAAGATTATTCTGTATGGATCGAAACTAGGGTTAATCCTAAAGAGCAAGATCTGGGGAATTAAGCGGGTGGAGCAGCACAACGTCTTTGAGCACTTCTAGCGGTATTTTGACCGTTCTTGAAGCATGCTGCCAATCGTTGAAGGGGTGGAAAATAATTTTGTAATGTCTTTTGGAGTGTTCCAGTTGTTTTTCTTTCAATTCGCTGTCCAACTGCACGAGTTGTTGTCCGTATTTATCACTAGAAAGGGTTTGACCAGGTTTGAATATCTCTGAAGAGACGACACACTTCTGAACACACCGAATACCGAGCATCACATTCCAGGGATAGATATTCGACTTTACTGTTGTTGTGGATGTCTGGCCAAGCTTGCACCATGATTTGGGATTATCTTATTATCTGAACTTGAGATTATCTTAATGAATCCATTTTCCATCCCCGATGACGATGCGATGTAAAAAACATTTCCTTCTTTGAGGTTGAACCAGCAATGCACATATGCAAAAACTCCTTTCAAAGTCTTTTGCTTTCAATTTGTATAGCACTCAATTTCCTCGCTTTTAAACCACTCCCACCAACCAAAAACATTCCGGTATAGTCGTCCAGCGCTTGAGATTGATCTGCGTCCAGCAATGCCTACTTTTCTGGTCAGCAAAGTTTTGTGGTTGACTAGGAAACTTCTTGTTGTCCAAATAAAAATCGTGATCTTTGAGCGTTCAAAACCAGTGCTCGCACGAAGAAATCGATGAAGCATTATCCTCATAAGCTTTGGTCCACAAACTACGCCTTTCAAATACCCATTTCTTCAAATAGAAACAAAAAATGTAACGCTTCACACACATTGCGTTTTGTTGGCACAAAACTCGACATCTTGAATGCATAAAACACGTCTGTAATTTACACTTCGATTAAAGAAATATGCTGATTCTCAAAGCCTAATGTCATGGCTTTCATATGCCGTTCGCTATCGTAACGCTTGAAACTTGGCGCTACTACTTACACCATCTGTTGTCAATCCTTTAAAATGAAATTTAGTACCCAATAATTTAATGAGATCCACATAAAAATTCAAGAACTGAGGAACACAATTTTGTGAATAAAAGATTGACTAATTACATATCGAATGAACTAATTACATATATTTTTACAGATAGACGCCAATAATTTATCAGCAGTGTTGCCAAATCTGTCAGAAATTCAGAATTTTTACCAGAATGTTTAAATAGTTATTTTCGCTTTATTTAATAATATTTTGTGCAAAAATTAAAAGGAAATTTCCATTCGAAACTTCCTACTATGAAATTGGAAATTTTCGAATGAATCATCGGCCAAATTTGAAATTGTTTTTCAGCAATTTTTTCACTTTCATCACTATCAGAATCGCACATATCCAATTCAAAATAGTCAATATTAAAATTGATACAATAAAATAACATACAATTATCTGTATGGTCAAATTATGTAGTTGTGTTGATGAAAATTATTAGGAATTGTAATATATCGTTGTATTAATGAATTACTGTGATATTAATATTAAATGATAAATGCTTTGCGCTCCATGCTCTGCAGAATGTAATGCTTTGTGCAGCTCAGAAATGCATATGAAATTCATTATACTTGAAATAAATACTGTAACATATTTATAAGACACGTAAATGAATTTCCCCCGTAAACCATAATGTAATCAGATCTTTCTGTGTGGCCGTGTAAAAAGACTATAATTGCTACATACTCCATTTTCAATAGAGAATTTGACATAGTCAAACTCCATAATAATAAAGACCAATCACATTTAAATCTGAGTATGTTTACGGGAGTCCGAACACGAGTAGACAGACAGTAAATAGACAGACAGCAGACGGCATACAGACAAACCGAAGTCATAAATACTTTTCAAGTACGCTGGAAAGTGTTCAAAATAGTTTTTTTCGTGTGTGTGTCTCGAATCGACTTATGCCAAAATTAAGTCAAACTTCTACTTATGTACGCAGTATGCTGACGCGCTCTGGTGATTTATCGGTAAGTTTTAATAGAAATCTTTACTTTATGTAATCGCACAATATTTGACACAAAAAAGAGCGAATATTATATTTTACAAATCGTGGCACAAGTACGCTTTTCTTAAAAAACAGCTTGTGCCGTTACCTTAAGCAATGAAAAAAATTGGATCGTTGAAGTTAACTTGGCCTAAAGATAAAAAAAAATAATAAAAAAGAAGATGATGTCTTATAACAACTTGAGTCAAACTTAAGAGAAACTTGTATTTCAGTACTTACTACCCTAACGCAGGCCATAAAGATACCTCTGTGTTTAAATGGAAATATTTACTTGATGTAATTGCACAATATTTATCATTAAGAATTGCGAATATTATTTTTGCAAATAGTGGCATCAGGATACTTGTCTCAAAAAGTAGCGAGTACCTTAAGAAATGAAAATAATCAGATATTTGAAGTTAAATTAGAGGTTATAAAAATATTTTTAAATATAAGAGGCAACTAAATTTATTTTAAGATACTGAGTTGCGATTATCATAACTCTAAAACTAACCATACTAACACATACCTCAATTCACGAATGTCGAATTTACTAAAACAATGCAAATGAATAACGATTTTTGCATCGTGAACATAACGAAAGAATCGTTTTAATGAGGGATGTAGGGTAGGGCATACGAAGGTACACTCAATATACCTTCTGCATTATTTTAAGAAGTTCCGTATACTCTCTGTTTCTCAAATAAAAAGCTATAATGTATACTCGAGTCATGGACATTCATGACTCTATCGTATACTCTCTGCCTAATAGCGTATACACGTTAGTTTTTAACAACTATAACAATGGTTTTAATCAAAATACCGAAAAACATAATATTTGAGAATACAAAAAACATAAATTCAATAATTATAGGCAGATATAACTATTTTATAAGCGAATTAACCCGGTATTTGTAATTAACTGTTAATTATCTTTGTGAAAGAATAAAATGTTCGTATTTTGAAAAAAAAATGTATTTATTGTAATCAGCTAGGATAAACTTTTAATCATATGTGGCTGATAGTTATTCTTTCTTTGCGTAAATATATTACATATTCATCAAAATAAGTTTACAAACAACTTTATGCTTTTTTAAGAATGTAAAATAGCAAACAAAGTTTAATATCCATTTTTACCCTCCTGAAAATTAGTTTCTACAACGCAACATGCTCTCAAACGTCTAGAATAAAGCATTTACGAATAATTTTATGTAACAGGAAAGTGTCTTTTAAATTTCTTTTTAATTTAAATCTTCTAACTTTAAACTTATTCACTTTGAAATCTAGTTTGCTACTTATTTTAAATTTACAAATAAGGATAAAATTTCGGTAAGAGATTTTTATTAGTTTATAATTTGTTATCTCAAATGCAAATGTCTCATATTTGTTTAAAAAGATGTGTGAAATGTGTGATACTTCTTCATTGAACAGAAAAAATAACATTACTCTCAGATGCACTTATTAAAAAAAAACGTTGCTTTTAATTACTTCTCAGTTTGTAACCGATTTTAATAATACTCACAGTGAAGAGAGACAATATCCTTCAACCATGACTAACACACAAGTGATAAACGGAAGAAAAGAATACGTAGAAAACATACTAGAAATTAAAAAGTCCTTCCGGCCAGTACCGGGAGAAAGAGGTAGCTTTCATATTCCTTATTTTTAAAAAGCTAGCTTATATTATTCAAATACACGAAGCTAAATTTAAAGGAAAATGATTATACAAGATTCAATACTAATTTTTATCAATATTAAATCATTATGAACGAGAATTTCGCGAAATTAGCCAGCTTTATCCAAGCTAATTTCATTTAAAGTAACTTATATTTAGTTTCCAAATTCGGCGATAACTTGAAGTGCCTGACTTTTTAAGACAGAATGGTGGATGAGGCTAACCAGTGAACTTGGTCCAGACCTTAATAATTCCTGTGCACATGCTCACTCACATCGGAATCGGTTGATATTATAAGAGTGCTGTCGCAGGCAAAAAATCAGATTTTTCAAAATGTCACCCACACAAAGAAATTCAAACTGCTATATCTGAGCGCCATTTTTTAAGATAAAGACAAAACAAAAAATGCTCCGGAATCCTTATATCAAAGTCATACTTAAGAAAGAAACCTTTTTCAATTTCTAATGTTTTTTTGCCCATCACTTTAAATATATATTTTTTAATTTAATGGCCGCCATTTTGAAACAAGACGGCGGATGAAGCTGGCCAGTGAACTTGGTTGAGACATTGCTATATACTATCGACATGCCTTCTTACATCCAAATAGGTTAATAAATAAGTGTGTTATCGCATAACAAATATCAGATCGTCAAACTAAAAAAAAAAAACCCTTTTCCTTTTCCAAATTTTTGATACCTCATTTTAAATTTTAAATTTAAAAATGTTTTTTAAATGTTCCCTTTTCAAACAATATGGCGAATGAAGCTTGCCTACGAACTCGGTCGAGACATTGGTATGTACTATTTACACACCAAGTTACATCAAATCGGTTCATAAATACGTTTGTTATCGTGTGACAAAAATCAGGTCGTTTAAAAATGTCAGCCACAATAGAAATTCAAAATGCTCTAACTCAGCCATTTTTTTAGATATAGACGAAACAAAAACTTTTCCGGAATCTTTGTATTAAGGTCAAACACATAAGAAAAAAATCTTTTTCATTTTTCAATTTTTTGATACCTCATTTTTAATTTAAAATTTTTAAATTTATTTAAAATGGCCGCCATTTGAAACAAATGGCGGATGGAGCTAACAAACGAACTCGTTCGAGACATTGGTATGTACTTTGTACACACTAAGGTCCATCCATATCGTTTCATGAATACGCCTGTAATCGCGTGACAAAAATCAGGACGTTTCAAATTGCCAGCCACGCTAGAGATTCAAAGTGCTATAACTGAGCCATTTTTTAAGATATTGACGAAACAAAAACTGCTTCGAAATCTTTGTATCAAACATACACATAGGAAAAAAATATTTTTCAATTTTCAATTTTTTGGTACCACATTTCAAATTTTAATTTTTTTTTTTTAAATTTAAATATCTGTCATTTTGAAACAAGATGGCCGATGAAGCTGGCCAACGAACTCGATCAAGACATTGATATGTACCATGTACACACCGCGTTTCATCCAAATCGGTTCATAAAGACGAATGTTACAGTGTGACAAATATCAGATATATATATATATATATATATATTTATCGGGGTCTGGGGTCATGATCGATAAAAATACACCAAAATTTTGTTTCATCGCTGTCCTCCGAACGGCTGCAATAGGGTAGCTTTTTGTAATGAAAGCTACCTAAAATGTGTGCATAAATAAATATATTTACAAAGATGTGTATAAAAATATGCATCTGATGTATACTCCCATTTTACTATTGAAATAAACACATGCTAATCAGAGTACATAGATATAAACTCGATAGTAAAGCATAAAACACATATTTAAAATACCTGACATTCGTTTGGAGCACTCTATGAACATTTAATCGAGTCAGTTGCTTGAATGAAAACATTGATGTTTTCTTGTCTTTACGCTGATTAACATCAAGTGTTTATTTTATTATTAAATTTAGCAGCTTAAGTCTATGTTTTATTGAAAACTATTTTATTTATACTCTCTGATTATATTAGACACCTTGTTATACCGCACCTCTTTGGATGTTGATAGGATTTTCATTCACAAAGGAGACTATCTTATATCACATTTTCGCACGATGCCTGGGATCCAAATGCCTAGGAGTCCCTTTCAATCATCATAAATTGTGTTGATAAAATGTGCCAGGTGTAATCGTTGCATCATAAAAAAGTCCTTTCGGCCAGTGCCGGGAGGAAGAAGTAGCTTTCATATTCCTTACTTTTAAAAAGCCAGCTTATGTTATTCAAACACACAAAGCTCAATTTAGTAGAAACCGATTTATAAGAGATTCAATGCTAATTTTTATCAATACTAAATCATTATGAATGATAATTTCGCGAAATTACTAAGCTTTATCCAAGCTGTTTTTATTTAAAGTAACTTATATTTGGTTGAAAAATTCGGCGATACCTTGAAGTGCCTGCCATTTTAAGACAACGTGGTGAATGAGGCTAACCAGTGAACTTGGTCTAGACCTTAGTAATTCCAATGCACATGCTGACTCACATCGGAATCGGCTGATATATACGAGTGCTGTCGCAGGCAAAAAATCAGATTTTTCAAAATGTTACCCAAAAAAAGAAACCTTTTTTAAGTTCTAATTTTTTTGCACCTTACTCTAAATATATTTTTTTTATTTACTGGCCGCCATATTGAAACAAGATGGCTGATAAAGCTGGCCACCGAACTTGGGCAAGACACTGCTATATACTATCCACAAGCCTTCTAGCATAGAAATAGGGCAATGAATACGTGTGTTATCGCGTGACAAATATCAGATCGTTTCAAAATGTCAGCCATGCTAGAAATTCAAAGTGCTATAATTCAACAATTTATTAAGATATAGACGAAACAAAAACTGCTCCGGAATCATTGTATCAAGGTCAAACAAATAAAAAAACTCTTTTTAATTTTCCAATTTTTTGATATCTCATTTTAAATTTTAAATTAATTTTTTTTTTTCTAAATGGCAGCCCTTTTGAAACAATATGGCGAAAGAAGCTGGCCAACGAACTCGGTCTAGAAATTGGTATGTACTATGTACACACCAAGTTACACCCAAATCGGTTCATAAATACGCCTTTTATTGCGCGAGAAAATTCAGGTCGTTTCAAAATGTCAGCCACAATAGAAATTCAAAATGCTCTAACTCAGCCATTTTTTTAGATATAGACGAAACAATAACTGTTCCGGAATCTTTGTATTAAGGTCAAACACATACAAAAAAAATCTTTTTCATTTTCCAATTTCTTGGTACCTCATTTAAATTAAAAAATTTTTAATTTTTTTAAATGGCCGCCATTTTGAAACAAGATGGCGGATGAAGCTGGCGAACGAACTCGGCCGAGACATTGGTATGCACTATGTATACACCAAGGTACATCCAAATCGGTTCATAAATACGCCTGTTATCGCGTAACAAAAATCAGGTCGTTTCAAAATGTCAGCCACGCTAGAAATTCAAAGTGCTATAACTCAGCCATTTTTTGAGATATAAACAAAACAAAAACTGCTCCGGAATTTTGTATCAAGATCAAACACATGAGAAAAAAATATTTTTTAATTTTAAATTTTTTGGTACCACATATCAAATTTTAATTTTTTTTTAATTTAAATGGTCGCCATTTTGAAACAAAATGGCGGATGAAGCTGGCCAACGAACTCGGTCTAGACATTGGCAGGTACTATGTATACACCAAGGTACATTCAAATCGTTTCTTAAATACGCTTGTTATCGCGTGACAAAAATCAGGTCGTTTCAAAATGTCAGCCACGCTAGAAATTCAAAGTGCTATAACTTAGCCATTTTTTAAGATATAAACAAAACAAAAACTGCTCCGGAATCATTTTACCAAGATCAAACACATAAGAAAAAATATTTTTTAATTTTAAATTTTTTTGTACCACATTTCAAATTTTAAATTTAAAAAAAATTAAATGGCCGCCATTTTGAAACAAGACGGTGAATGAAGCTGGCCAACGAACTCGGTCGGGACAATCGTATGTAATATGCATACACGAAGTTTTATCCAAATCGGTTCGTAAATATGAGAGTTACAGTGTGACAAAGATCAGATATATATATATATATATATATATATATATATATATATATATATATCAACTTTTGAACGGAGGGTGGTTTTGGGGTCTGGGGGTCATGATCGATGAAAATATACCAAACTTTTTTTAAATCGCTTTCCTCCGAACGGCTGCAATAGGTAGCTTTTTATAATGAAAGCTACCTAAAAAAAGGCATTTATGATTTGGAATTAAAGACGGTATTGTGTAGCTTTCATTATAAAAAGCTGCCTATTGCAGCCGTTCGGAGGAAAGCGATTTCAAAAAAATTTGGTATATTTTCATCGATCATGACCCCTAGACCCCGAAACCACCCTCCGTTCAAAAGCTGATATATATATATATATATATATATATTCTCATTTATAATGATTTAGTCTTGATAAAAATTAGTATTGAATCTTCTATAATAGGTTTCCACTAAATTGAGCTTCGTGTGTTTGTATAATATAAGCTAGCCTTTTAAAAATAAGAAATGTGAAAGCTACCTCTTCCTCCCGGCACTGGCCGGAAGGACTTTTGTAGCTTCGTATAGCCCAAAATAAAGTTTTTCTTACCAAATAACGATTGTAAAAAAAATAGGAGATGGTCGGAAAATATTTATTTTACCACTTACATACAAGAATTCGCTTATAATTAAAAATATCAATTGGAAGCATACAAGAAAAATAAATTTTCTAGTAAAAAAACGTATACATTAATTTGAAAAAACCAAACGTATTTTTAAATTTTGATACTTAGGATCTACTTTCATTTACAGCAATCGGCTACATATTGTTATTTTATACTATTTAAGAAAATCTCAAAAATCTGGAAATAATTATCGTTTTCATAAATATTTCTAAACATATTCATTGGTATAAATGATATAAAGGTCACTTAAGGATATACTAAAATTATCAATTTAATATAAATATACTGTCAAGTGCGAGCATTACTCGCGCACACAGGGTTCCGTAGAATAAATATATGAATTTGTAACTGTATAAAAAAAAAAAAAAAAAAAAGTTGCTAAAAGAATACTAAGACTTTGTAAAAAAACTATACAAAATAGGGTTGGGTAGAATTGTATATATTAGAAAAGTGTAAATGGGTACACCATGAAAGTTCAAAGAGATATGGAACCTAATAATATCAAATATAGCTATTCGTATAACTGTTTTTTTAATATTATCCTAATCTGTTTATGATGAACTTAATTCGGTACTGACAATAAAAGCAGTGTATACTTAAACTTCATTTGGCATTTCATAAAACTAAATTCAGCGTAGTAATAATCTTTATTTCTACAGTGTAGCTAAAACAAAACCTTTGTTCAAAGTTTAAATTTGGTATTAAGCTAAGCGCGCTTCGAATTGAGGTCTCAAAGTTGCAACGCCACCTTGGTCAGTGTCGCGTTTTTCCAGATAGGTGTTTAATTAATTTTTAAAGTCACTCGAGGCGTATTGATAAATACAATCAATTCAAACTATCACGAATCCCACAGTATTTATGCAATTCATTCTAATTAAATCTTTCGAGTGCGATGCCCTTAAAAAACGGGCACCTAATTTTAATTCCAAAACAGACAAACGGCACCAAGAATATTTAATTACAATTTTCCTTTTATCATGTACGTGAAAATAAGCAAGTTCGCATTTTCTAATAAATTCGTTTATAAATTCTGGTGTCAGTTCATTTTTTCATAAGTTTATAAATAGAATTACTCCGTGCCGGAAAGGATTAAGTGGTCGCAGGACCCTTAAAGCTGCAAAAGTTAAGGAATTTTTATTTTTTTTTAATGTTAAACTCCTATCTTTTCTGAATATTTTGATATAATTGTTTCCTTGAAATTCCCATTAGAACAGAAGTTTTGGCTTTTAGAATTATACCCGCTCAATAGGTGAAGCGGCGTTTCCGAAACTTTAAAGTCATTATTTTTCAAATGACGTTTATTGGGCATAACGCGCAGGATGCCTCAAAAACTTCTGAATATTTTTTCATGAAATTTTCAAAATATATATTTCATGTTAGTCTGTATAAACTGAACCTACAATTTCCTTTTTATTGTTCAAAAAAATATTTTTTTAGGTGATTTTACTGTTGAAAATTTCAAAATTTTGTATTAGCTAAATGCAACATTGCATTAAAAATATAAAAAAGCTTTAAATACAAATTTATTTAAGTTCAGGGAAATTATTACAATCTGAAGTATAAGTAAGAACCAAAATTTTCATTCTAGTTGCAATATTTATTTTGTAATCTTGCGCGTAAAGTGTTATGCTAATTTTTTGTTCGACAAATGTCTAACAGTTTCGAGCTTCCTATAAATACTAATTCTGTATCTAGCAATTTTTAAATACATGAAACGAAAGAACATACTTATATCTTTCATCCCAATTAAAATTGTGTTTTAAAATCATATACATTTTAAGACATTAAATGTTGAAAATGGTCTTTTTTTTTCATTTTTTCCACTTTTTAGAGTCCCGAGACCGATTAAATTAGTATGTTTTTAATAATTTGATGTTTATTGCTTTTATACTGTTACTGGACATTACATTACACACATATATCATTAAAAGTTGTTAACTAGGCATAGAGTACGCCGCCCCTGTCCTTGTGTATGTACAAACTGACCATATCTTTAAGGGTTAATATCTCGGCTAATTACCGATGATTTTTTACGAAAATCATTATCAACAATGCTTTTATTTTACTGGAACAATAGGTATATTCAGCGATGCTCAACAATTTTTTTGAATGACCGTAAATCGAAATATGTGTATAACAGAAAAATGCTAATTACTTAAAAACTATGTGACCTAGGGTAATCGCTATAATTTTCCGGCAAGGTTTATATTAACGTCTACTACCTCTAATTTTTTCATAATTTTAGTTTCAGTCGATTCGGAATTAGATGGGGGGGGGGGACATATTTTTGCGCTACATTTTCAACAATATCTTAGAAAATATAATATCTAAAATTAAAAGGAATGTATTTTTGAGTTCAGCGTTACAAAAGCTTCTACAGGATACCCCACATGATATACAAAGAAAATATATTTTTTTAAGTAGCATAATTAGCCTCTATACTTTTTTACTAAATATATTTATGAATGTTTATTAATCTGAAAATATGTGGGTCAATGGTCTTTATTACTTCCCCGAATTTGAACTTTCTTTGTCAATCGCCATAACTTGGGCGATACAAACTGCCTGGTATAATAATGGTATCATAAACCAAACTGATATTCATGGCTTGGTGCTCGAGAAGTTAATGTAACTTGGTATAATTATCAGGTATAAACATCCACTTAGTGTCTGGTTAGAGTACATTGTAGTTAGCAGGTATTTTTTAAACCAGGTGTATGTAAACAAAAATTTTTCTTTAATAAATACTTGGTAACGTTATATTGTTGTTAATTAGTTCATCATGTTAGTAATATGCAGATCATTTTGATATCAAACATGCTGATATTAATTGCGTATCTGAAGCAACTGCAATGAATTACCAAATAAAGTTTGTACAAAAAAAAAGGAGATGGTAAAAACATTTCCTTTACCACTTACATACAAGAATTTGTTTATATATCGAGATATCAATTGGAAGCATAAAAAATAAACTTTCTACGAATAATATATAAAAAACGTTTACATTATTTTGAAAAACTCAAACATATTTTTAAATTTTGATGCTTTGGATGTACATTCATTTACAGCAATCGGTTATAAATTGATATTTTGTAATATTTAACAAAATCTCGAGAATCTGGAAATATTTAGCATTTTCATAAATATTTCTAAGCATATTCATTGATGTAAATGATATAAACGTAACTTCAGGATATACTAAAATTGTCCATTTAATATATAAAATTAATAATGAAATTTGCTTTCCCATCATACTTTAAAGATAGTTGTCGAACTTAATATATAACATATTTCTTATGAAAATTGCATCATGATAATGCTTTACAGCCCAAACAATAAACATTGACACAAATTATAACAAATTTAGAATATAAAGTTTCTTATAATAAAATATGGACTCTTGAAGAATTATCTTCCTATGAGTAATTAAGGAGTTATGAAATAAATATCCAACTTTAAAATTATATTCTGAAAATAATTAATATGTTCTCATGAAGTGATTAAGTTTCTTTATCATTTTTGTTGGAACTACTTTAATTAAAAAATAATAAGATAAAAAAATATTTTTCCATAATATACCTAATACATTATTGTATTTTTTTTTTTTTTATGATTGCATTTTTTTGAAAGGGATTTGTAGCAAATATTGGTGAGGCTAAATTAGATTTGTTATTGCGATTGTAATTTATTTTTGAATTCTATTTATTTTTTCTAATTTAATTTTCAGGATTTGTATTAAGACATAATTCACTTTCAATTAGTTTCGGGTTCGGGTCGGAATGCGGTTAAAGTATATCGGGTTCGGGTTGTGTAAGGGTTGATCTTTGTCGGGTTTGTGTTGGTCGCGGGTCGCCGAAAATATTTCTGTCGGCTTTGGTTCTTGTTGTGGGTAGACTCGAAATGGAATTTTCTTGTTCAACCAGACCCGCGCAGGACTCTGCTGGAAGTCTCTGACAATCGCAATAAATTGGGCTGTTACAAACTGGCAGGTGTAACAATGGTATCATAAACCAAACTTATATTCATGGCTTGGTACTCGAGATGGTATGTAGCTTGGTATAAATATCAGGTATAAACAGTCATTATAAATATCAATTGGAAGCATAAAAAATAATTTCTCTATAATTAATAGATAACAAAACCTTTTACCTTATTTGAAAAACTAAAACATTTTTTTGTAATTTTTATGTTCCGAATATACATTTATTTAAAGCAATCGGTTATAAATTAATTTTTTAAACTATTAAACAAAATCGGAAAAATCTGGAAATATTTAGCACTTTCATACTTATTGCTAAACATAGTTGTTCTTGTAAATGATATAAACCTAACTTCAGGAAATACGTAGGTAAAATTAATATTGAAATTTACTTTTCCACTTTGTTTAATAAAAAAAAAAGGTAGTTGTCTAACTTAATATATAACATATTTCTTATGAAAAATGCATAAGAATGCTTTAAAACATAAACATGGACACGAATTCCATAAAATTGAAACTAGAAAGTTTCTTATAATAAAATATAGAGTATTCAATAATTATCTTCCTATGAATTTTTAAGGAGTTAATGTGAAATAAGCTAACTAATCTAATATCTATCTTTAAAATTATATCCTGAAAATAATTAAAATTCTGTTCTGAAGTGAAGAACTTTCATAAATTACTTTTCTTGAAAGAATCAATACATTTTCTTAGACGAAGGAAAGATGACTTTAGGCTAAAACGTAATTCAAAATGATTATATTTTTTGTTAGAACTATTTTAATTAATAACTAATAAAATAGAAAAGTATTTTTTTCGTAATATGCCTAATACATTGTTTTATATTATTTTTTACGATTGTATTTTTTGGAAGGGATTTCAATAAAGACTAAATAATATTTGTTATTGGGAATGTAATTTATTTTTGATTTCTATTTTTTTTAATTTACTTTTC
This sequence comes from Maratus speciosus, assembly GCA_963932465.1. NCBI lineage: Eukaryota > Metazoa > Arthropoda > Arachnida > Araneae > Salticidae > Maratus > Maratus speciosus. The sequence goes on along the minus strand of OZ010795.1, from coordinate 519,484,393 downwards.
ATCATTGTATTAAGACATGATTTAGTTATTTCAAATGAAAATCAAATTTCAAATTAATTTCTTAATAGGCGCAAAGACCAACATCGTGTAGTCTACTGCGTGTCGTTCCATGTGGTTTAATTGGCAGCACGTCAGTGCGCTAGGGGCCCGGGTTCGAGTCTCGGCATGGAATCTTTTTCACTATGATGGTCTTTGCGCCTATTAAGCAATTAATTTGAAATTTGATTTTCATTTGAAATATTGTATGCAAGATGAATGTTTCTCTCTGGAAAAAAAATTTCCTTGTATTAACATGATTTACTTTTCTTGAATTTTGGTTTCGGGAAGAGATGCGAGTTGAAATGTTTCGAGTTTGGGTGGGATGCAGGTTGAACATTGTGGGGTTGCAATTCGCCGAAAATTTTTTCGTCGTGATTGGATTAGGTTGTGGGTATACTCCAAATGGAATTTTCTGGTGCAACCCGACCCCCCGCAGTCTTTGTCAATCGCCATAAATTAGGCGATACAAACTGCCTGGTGTAATAATGGTATCATAAACCAAACTGATATTCATGGCTTGGTGCTCGAGAAGTTAATGTGACTTGGTATAATTATCAGGTATAAACATCCACTTAGTGTCTGGTTAGAGTACATTGTAGTTAGCAGGTATTTTTCAAACCAGGTGTATGTAAACAAAAATTATTCTTTAATAAATACTTGGTAAAGTTATATTGTTGTTAATTAGTTCATCATGTTAATAATATTCAGATCATTTTGATGTCAAACATGGTGATATTAATTGCATATCTGAAGCAACCTCAATGAATTACCAAATAAAGTTTGTAAAAAAAAAAAAAAAAAAAAAAGAAAAAAAGAAAAGGGAGATGGTAAAAATATTTCTTTTACCACTTACATACAAGAATTTGTTTATATATCGAGATATCAATTGGAAACATAAAAAAAATAAATTTTCGACGAATAACATATAAAAAACGTTTATATTATTTTGAGAAACTCAAACATATTTTTAAATTTTGATGCTTAGGATGTACATTCATTTACAGTAATCGGTTATAAATTGATATTTTATAATATTTAACAAAATCTCGAGAATCTGGAAATATTTAGCATTTTCATAGATATTTCTAAACATATTCATTGATGTAAATGATATAAACGTAACATCAGGATATACTAAAATTGTCAATTTAATAGATAAAATTAATAATGAAATTTGCTTTCCATCATATTTTAAAGATAGTTGTCGAACTTAATATATAACATATTTCTTATGATAACTGCATGATGATAATGCTTTACAACATAAACAATAAACATTGGCACGAATTCTAACAAATTTGGAATATAAAGTTTCTTATAATAAAATATGGACTCTTGAAGAATTATCTTCCTATGAGTAATTAAGGAGTTATGAAATAAATACCTAACTTTAAAATTATATCCTGAAAATAATTAAAATACTCTTATGAAGTTATTAATTTTCTTATATTACATTTCTTGAAAGAATCATTACCTTTTCTTAGAGGAAGAAAAGATGACTTTAGGCTAAAACTTAATAGAATACTGTTATAATTTTTGTTGGAACTACTTTAATTAAAAACTAATATGTAGGGAAAACATTTTCCCGTAAAATGCCTAAGACATTATTTTATCCTTTTTTCATGATTGTATTTTTTGAAAGGGATTTCTAGCAAAGATTCGTGGGGCTGAATAATATTTTTTCTTGGGAATGTAATTTATATTTGATTTCTATTTATTTTTTTCTAATTTACTTTTCATGATTGTATTAAGACATGATTTACTTTCATTTTGTTTCGGGTTCTGGTCGGGATGCGGTTTAAGTGTTTCGGGTTCTGGTTGGGTATGGGTTGGACTTTATCGGGTTACGGGTCGCCGAAATTTTTTTTGTCGGGTTTGGTTCGGGTTGTGGGTAGACTCCAAATGGAATTTTCTGGCAGAACCAGACCCGCTCAGGACTTTAATGGAAGTCTGTGTCGATCGCCATAAATTGGGCTGTGACAAGCTGGCAGGCGTAACAATAGTATCATAAACAAAACTAATATTAATGGCTTGTTGCTCCAGATGGTAATGTAGCTTGATATAATTATGAGGTATAAACATCCACTTAGTGTCTTTTTAGAGTACATTGTAGTTAGCAGGTGTTTTTTAAACCAGATGTATCTAATGAAAAATTCTTCTGTAATAAATACTTGATAATTTTATAATGCTATTAATTAATTCATCATGCTAGTGATATGCTGATCATGTAGACATCAAATATGCTTGTATTAATTGCATATTATGAGCAATTGCAATGAATTACCAAATAAGGTTTGTAAAAAAATTAAAAATAATAGTTGGTGGGAAAACTATTTCTTTTCACCACTTACATACAATTATTCAACTAGAATAACAAAATATGAATTGGAAGCATAAACAATTAATTTTCTACAATTAATACATAAAAAAATTACTTATTTTGAAAAAAAATTGAACATTTCTTTTCAATTTTTATGCTCAGAATATACATTTATTTAAAGCAATCAGTTTTAAATTGATTGTTTAAACTATTAAACAAAATCTGAAAATATTTAGCACTTTCATAGTTATTGCTAAACATAGTTGCTGTTGTAAATGATATTAACCTAACTTCAGGATATACGTTTATCAGGTAAAAATTAATATTGAAATTTACTTTTACACGTAGTTAAAAAAAAAAAGTAGTTGTCTAACTTAATATATATTTCTTATGAAAAATACATGATAAGGCTTTAAATCATAAACAATGACACAAATTCGATAAAACTGAAACTAGAAAGTTTCTTATAATAATATATTGGAGTATTAAAGAATTATCTTTCTATGAATTTTTAAAGAGTTAATGTGAAATACATATCCAACTTTAAAATTATATCCTGAAAATAATTAAAATTATGTTCTGAATAAGTTTCTTATATTACTTTTCTTGAAAGAATCAATACCTTTTCTTAGAGGAAGGAAAGATGACTTTAGGCTAAAACTTAATTGCAAACGATTATAATTTTTGTTAGAACTACTTTAATTAATAAGTTGGATAAATATTTTTTTTTTGTTATATGCCTAATACATTGTTTTAAACTATTTTTTAAAGTTGTATTTTTCGGAAGAGATTTCTGATAAAGAATGGTAAGGCTGAATAAGACTTGTTATTGGGAATGTAATTTATTTTTGATTTCTATTTATTCTTTGTAATTTACTTTTCATAATTGTATAAAGACATGAAACTGTTATAAGTTTCTTTATAAGTAATACGTTTCTTTATGTTATAAGAATATAAAATTAAGACATGATACTTCACTTTACTTTCATTTTGGGTTCGTGTCTGGATGCGGGTTGAAGCATTTCGAGGTCGGGCTGGATGCAGGTTGAACATTGTCGGATTACAATTCGCCAAAAATTGTTTCGTCGGGTTTGGATCGGGTTGTGGGTTGACTCCAAATGGAATTTTCTGGTGCAACACGACCCGCATAAGTCTCTACTGAGAGTCTATGTCAATCGCTAAAAATTGGGCTGTTGCAAACTGCAGGTGTAACAATGGTATCATAAACCAAACTGATATTCATGACTTGGTGCTGGATACGGTAATGTAGCTTGGTATTATTATCAGGTATAAACATCCGCTTAGTGTCTGGTTGGAGTACATTGTAGTTTGCAGATGTTTTTTAAACCACATGTATGTAAACAAAATTTTCTTTAATAAATACTTTGTAATTTTATATTGTTGTCAATTAATACATTCATCTGTTATGTACAGCGACACACAAAAGAATCCCGTAAAAGTACTGCTTATGTACCAAAATTGCTGGAGTACGTTTTCAGTTGTGGTACGCGTTTTTAATGTGTCGGACTTTTTGTTTGTATATTACTTGGTGTATATAAGTTCTGTAGATCAATTACCGGTTTGCAACAAATATCTTGAGTACATTTCCACATATTGACAAAAATCGCTAAAGAGGAAGTTTCAGCCGTGTTTCTTAACTTAACAAAATTTTTTAGCAAGCTGTGAAGTATATTTACAAATATTATAGATCATATACAGGGATGCAGAGAAAAATATTGATGACAATTGCTGAAATCGGATTTACAAAAGTTTTATACGTTTTCCAAATTGTTTACTTGGGTATCATTATTAACTTATTAAAAATTGGGATTTTGTAAAGAAATCTGGAAGTGTTGGAATGTGTGTCATAACCTATACTTGATGCATAATTTTTCTTTCTCGGTTAAATTAAAGCGTTTGATAGTTAGAGCCAATCTTTAACTCTTTCTGACTCGACAACTCTGATTTGAACCATATTTTCTCATATGTTAGAACTATATTTTCTCAGATAATTATTCATTTAAAAAATAAATAAATAAATAAGAACATAAAAATCATACTCATTAAAAGACCCTTTTTTTCATATCTGCAATGAGCAGAAAAGTATAGACTACTCATAAATAAGAACCATTTTCTAAAACATAATTGTATACGAACTTCCCTTTCATAAAAATCTATGTTTGGTTGTCTCCAGTCTTTTTTTAATTCTATAAAATTAAAGAAGTTCATTTTACCAATAACGATATGAAACTGCTCAAATGCTAAAACTGTTTGGCATGAAAAATTAACTCAATATCGCTGTATGTTGGTAATTCTATCGACCATTTATATTAACTGCTGTGCTAGAAAATAACAAAAATATATATAAAACCGTCTTTTGTATAGTCTAGTACTCTATGGGTAACATTTCTTTCTAGTAATTTTGTAGATATGTATCTCGGAAATTCAAAAGGTAAGTTAATACCTTATTACTTAATAAAAAGAAACTTTAAAAGAGATTCTTTTATTTAAGCGTTTAAATTATTAAAATATTTTATTATAGAGCTTCTGAAGGTGAGGAATGAAGCTCCCTTCACCCCCTCCCATGTGTGCACTAAGATATTATACAATAAGACGAGAGCGTATCAATTAGTATTTGCTTTCACGTAGAAATAATTGAGTGAAATTTATGAAATTGCTACATTATATTAGTCATCTTGTATATAGTCACCGTGCACTGTAACACATTTCTGTAAAGGCTATTTCAAAGAGAGGGGGGAGGATGTATTCCATGAGGCGCGACAGTAGACCCAAAGTGGGTCATTTTTCAAACTTTTGCCGACCGCCATATGTGACAGATTGTTGGAAAGGCCTGTGATCGCTTATTCATGCTATGCAACCCCCGAGCTCATCCCCCCAAATTTGCCCCCCGGTGGCATGAATGCTGTCCGCAAAATTTAGAATAGTGGCCCCAGAGATCCAATTTGGGGGGAGGGGCTCGGGAGGTGCATAGCATGAATAAGTGGTCACATGCCTTTCTAACAGTATGTCACAAGTGAGGATCGATAAAAGTTAAAAAAATGCCCCCCTTTGGGTCTACTATCGCGCCTCCTGGGATACATCCTTCCTCCTCTCTTTGAAATACCGGTTGCACATATGTGTTACTGAGGACACTGACTATATAGAAAAGGAATCATAAAATGTAGCAATCTCATAAATTTCACTCAGTTATTTCTATGTAATGGTAAAAACTTTTGGTTACAAACTCGTATATATACACGGTAATATCTAATCATCGACTCGGCATCTCACCTGGAAAGAAGCGTCCAATTACCAACTGAAAGCCATTTCAACAATCGAAAACTATTGTGATACTCACACAATCGACACAATAAATTGAAACATCTCGGAATCGCCCAACATTTTTCTGAAATTTTTCACTTGATATAAAAAATGTACACTCATTGATATAATGACATTCAATTAATGACATAAAATTTTGTATTTCGATTACATAGTATTTGACATTTTAATTTTAACCCAATTTAATAATCAATTTATCAAATTAAGTTACATGGTCGGAAAAATAATGAACAAAACAAAAAGTTAGAATTTGTTATAAATTAGATTTCTTTTCTGTTTAAAAATTTTTGTTCCTTAAATTTAAAAGAAGAAATAAAAATTACATTGTTCCTCTGCAATCTCATTTTTTGATGCGCCTTACTTTTATGATTTGATTGCAGGTTTTTTTTCTCTGTCACATACCTCTTCTTCTAAGTAATCATACAAAAAGCAAAGTAAAGTTACGTACTTGTCAATTTTGTGTCATATCTCCTATATTTCTTTTGTGCTTGCCAAAAGAAAAAAAATATAATAATAATAAAGAATAAAATATGTGATGAAAGAAGTAAAAAATAATAAACCTAAAAGTTTGAGAAAAAAGGATGACTTATTCTTTTAGACAAAATGACTGGAAAAAGAAAATTCTAAATTTTTTTCTCACATTTAGTCAGAATTTAAAAATACAAAATATTTTTTTGCCACACTTATGAAATATACAAATTTTATTTTTATAATTAAAGAGTTGTTAGAAAATATTTTATTTTTCGAAGATCCATTTTGAACTCAACAACTGTTACATTTATAGAAACTGAATTGGCCGAGCTATTACATTTAAAGTTTTTTTAAAAAAAACATTGAATAAATCTTTTTAAATTTCTTAAAATTGAAAGTAGTTTTCACAATCTAAAATAAATTTATTATGGAACAATTAGTAATATATAAAACTATGAAACAAACCCCTGAAAAAGATAAAAATATACAGTTTTCTTACACTTATATTAACCACAGAGCTACTAAAACTTTTATGTATTTATGTTACAAAAATTATATATATTAAATTGGGTGAAATTTTCATAATAAATAAGTTTTATTTAATTTAATTTTGCTTTAAAAGTTACTATAAAAGAAAGAAATTATTTAGATTATAAATTTTATTTGGTTCCATTCTAAATGACTGTTCTTTACAGGTGCAAAATATAATCAAGAAAAACTCAAGAAACTACTGAATGGATAACGCTATAATCCTAGAACAGGTATCTACCCGGTGTCCCAAAAATGACTGATGGACTTTAAAATTCAGTAACTTGCAAATGGCGACAGATATTAAAAAAATTATTGCAGGAGTGTTATGTAAGATGTCAGGAGTTTTTATGCTGCGATTCTCAATTTTAGTTACAAATGGCATCGATAGATGGCGCTGCAAATAATAACCTCTAAATCCAGGCTCGATGTTTCAGAAACTTTCTTCTTCCATGCGAAAAAAGGAGATTAAAATGTATTGAATGGACCAAAAATCGGGACTGGACTGAGGACCTATTGCTCTCAGCGCCATTGTTTGAAATTCGAACTAAAATCAAGAATCACAGTAAAAAAAACCCTGATATCGTACATAACCCTCCTGGAAGAATTTTTTTTAAATTTGGGACACCCGGTATCTATATTACAACAAGCAGTGAGAGATAGTGACAGCTGCGTAAGATAGATAGCAAAAGTGAGTTAATTATGAAAATGTAGATAGTCCATTATTTAGTATGAAATAAGGTCTTACACATACAATTGAAATTATTAGACCTTCAGAAATGTTGATATTTGCACATCCATTCACCTGCTTAAATTCGTCACTAATGGCTTGCGGAAATTTATACACGGTGTACATAAATGGATATCCCAACTTAACAGAGCTACTAAACGAAACCACAAAAAAAAGAAAAAAAAACACTACCTTGTTGTTCATCGAAAATCAAAAATAAAAGTTGAAAGTGTAAATTTAACACAGTTATAAATCACTAGATTAATTTTAACACAAATATTCTAATTGGTAAATAAATCATATTAGATGTAAATTTCCAACTGGACGAAAAATATCCGGACCAGGATTCGATCCAAGGATCTCCTGGCTGTATCCATCATTAAGGTTAGCTGGGTGAAACAGTTCGACCAGATTCGTCCGGGATAACGCAGATGGCAGAGCACTGGAGACTTCAGCCAGGAGATCCTTGGTTCGAATCCTGGTCCGGACATTTTTCGCCCAGTTGGAAATTTGCATCTAATACAGTTATAAATGTTCAACGTGAAACACGAACGGTATCGAAGCGATACGACAACTCACCCCACACTTTTTTCAGCATGGCGGGTGTGAATCTTTGAATGGATGCATATATGAGTGTCCTAAGTTTGTCATCTTCAATTGGCAGCGGTGGAACAAAATTCTGATCTTTTAATGAGGCCCTACAAAAAAAATCTCCAGGGTTGATGTCAGGGCTCTGAGGAGACCATTGATGAAGATCAAGGCCCTGGGGTGCTCAGCGACCTATCGCTATCTTTGCAAACTTTCAACTGTTATTTTTGATTTCCGATGAACAACAAGATTATACTTTTTTTTTTGTTGTTTTCTTTTAATAGCCCTGTAAAGTTCGTATATTTATTTTTATACACCCTGCATCTAAATTGTAGGAAAATTTAAGGTAAATCCATATTTATACAAAAAACAAAAATTAAGTAAAATACAATTTTCTTTAATAAAGAAAAACAAACTAAATATGAGCAATGTGCTTGCATAGGGAAACATGTAAATTACATTGCTGGTGATGGATAGGCAATGAGCTAACTTAACAAGATTTTTTAATAACATAAATCGTATTTTGTTTATATTTCTTCTTTTATTTTAAATTGTGCATTTGGCTTTAATTTCACTCTTCTTCACGCGATTGAAGATACTAAATATCTGGAAATTAACATTTCTGGAGTTCTAATAAAGATATCTTTACTTTATTTCATACTAAATTAAAGACAGTCTAAACTTTTATAATTAAATTTGCTCAATATTTCACATAGTGTTTGAGACAGAGACAATAATTTTCACATTTCTCTACCCAAGTGTGCATCAGTCACTCTCATTAGTTAGCGCATAGTCATTTTACTAAAGATAGATACTTATCCCACAGTTATAGCTTTATCCATTCAGTAGTTATTGGAGTTTTCATGACTACTTTACAAACTGTATATTTACAAAAGGATTAAAAAGAATTCTGTTACCCCTTCTGCAATATTCTATTTAGCATATCTTACTTTAATATTTCGATTGCAGATTTTGCCTCTGATACATATCTTTTTAAAAACAAACTAACATTAGTTACATATTACTCACATGCAATGTCATCTTTCCTTCTTTTAATCTTCAAATAAGAAAAGAAAAAAAGGGAAAAAATCTGTTAGAACAATTATACAGATTATCAAATCTAAAATTCTGGATAAAAAATTCGACACGTTGTTTCAGACAAAATGTCTGAAACGACTTTATTTTACTTTTAATTAAAATTTAGAGATACAAAAGAAAAGCTTAACTCGTTTAATAAAATAATTAAAATGCTATTTTCTAAAGAGCCCGACAAGGCCGCTACCTAGAAGATCGTTCATGACTCAGATTTTAAGTGAAACACACTTTTATTTAAACTAAGTCGGTTGGGCGTGGCAGAGCCACTCCACAAATTTAGTCTATGTTATACAGCAAATAACCAAGATCAATCACTAATTCAATAACTAACATATTATAAAATTGTTAAAATACCACCAACCTTCGATATTCCAAGCCTACAGTAACTTTCCATGTTAATGTACTGCTTTTCCTGCAAACTAAAATTTACTCAAATCTTCAAAATAATATAATTTTTATAAACTTAACAACCCGTGGTTGTCGATAAACTTTTAGTTTTTCAAATTATAATCAAAATATCTCACCTCCCTGCAACCGCTTACTCGCAGGCTTTGAACTCCCTTACCACATGCAAAAATGTCTTCTTCTATCCTCCGATTGCAGGTCTTGTATTCCAGAGAGGGAGGAGTCGATCCAAATTCAACAACACAAACTTTCGCATCTTCTTTTATCCTCTGTAGATGGAGCGACGAAGCCTCATTTGCTTAAATTTAGAGTTAAAACAAGAAACCGAAGATTTCGAGAGCTATAAACACGTTTCGGAAAATTAGAGTAAAAGAAAGTGCAGATGTCGCTGGTGGGGACACAGGATTAAATCTGATACGCATGTCTTAAAATATATCTTATTCTGATTATTTCAATGTTTAATGGTGTAGTTCGATTGCATATATGTTAATTTTGTGTTTTATTTATATTAATTTATTTAGTTATTTATTTATTCATGAAGTTTTAATTTTGTTATAGAATATTAGTTAGCAACAATACCTCATATATTTAAAATTGGTTTAAATGTAATGAAGTTTGTCTTCAGTAATCGAAAATCATGCGATGTAGATAGATTTTTTTTAAATCTGTCTTCGAAATTTATTTTAAAAGTCCATACAAAATCAGTAAATGAATACACTTTTCATGAAAGCACATATTTTTTGTATTCGACGATCTTTAAATTATTATTTTCGGCATTTGTAAGTACTACTTAAATAAAAAAAAAAAAAAAAAAAAAAAAAAAAAAAAAACAGGAAAATGGATCGCTAAAGTCGTTGCTACCGTCAATATGACGTCATCATTACTGATGGACATGTTTTCTGCTTTATATTATAGGTATGTTTCTGGAACATTTTTTATTAATATTATAAAATTTACATTACATTGTATAAGTATAAAATATCAAGTCAACGCAGAGAAGACACATTATTTAGATACTTATATACCTAAATCAAAGATTTTAAATAGAGATTTCCATAATTATATTACATAAAATTGGTATTTTGGCTTATTTAATATCGCATTTGACTAATTAAGATTTACTTAGACTGAAAAATTCCTAAACCAAATATAAATTTAATTTTTTTTTATAAACTAAATTTGCTTTTTTATTTTTTTTTATTTTTTTTTTTTTTTTATTGTATCATATTTTTAAGAATCAAATAAAGAAAAATCCCCGTGTCATTTTTGCAGTCTTCTCTGTTGGTATGTCTTACTTTTCTGAAATGATTGCATTTTTTTCTTTTTTCTTTTCTGTTCTTTTTCTTTTATTATTTTTTTTTGTCACGTGCCTCTCCCTTTAAGCAATCATACAAAAAGCAAACTAAAGCTACGTACTTGTCTATTTCCTATTATGCCCCTATATATTTCTTGAAAATAAGAAGAAAAACTTTGTTAGATTTACTATAAAAAGTTATTAAATCTAAAACTTTGAGATAAAAAGAGTGATTTGCTTTTTCTAACAAAATGACAGCAAAAAGAGTTTATCAGATATTTTCAAAATATATTTATATATTATTTAATGATACAAAAGTATACTTAAAAAAAAATGTATCCAAAATAGACTGTAATATTAGGGTGCTAGAAACAGCATAAAGAAGCATAAACATATATTAGAAAATAATACCTTAAAATTAAAAACTGGTTTATAACTCAGAAATCAATATAAAATATGTAGGTTTTACAGGAATTTTGATTATTAATACAGATTCTTTGTAGACACTTCATGTAATTTTTTCTGAACATGTGTGCACGAATAAAGCACAAAAATTTTTATTTCAAAATTGTTAAATAATTCATATGTTATGTTTATTTCCTTTGTGTGGTGATTTAAACAACATAAATTTTATGATATAGATAAATATCAGTCTCAGATACAGTAATTTTTTAAAAGGTTGCTGCACCGTAAGAAAAGATTTATCATCTTTTTATTCTCGGAAAAATTATAATCATGAGAGACGATGGCATCTCGAGTGACGCAGCTTAAGTCCAAAATCCTAGAATACAGGCACTCTTATCCAATTTGAGATCAAAGGATGTGCGAAAAACCACCATTTAAGATCTTAGAAAAACAAGTAAGAAAAAAAAGCAATTTAACAAATTACAACGACCAGTTGGAAAATGATTTTTTCAAAGACTAAAATTTAAGACATAAAAAACTGCACGGAGTTGATCATACATTAGTTACACCATGGATTAAACATTAATAGTGTTATTACATGTAAAAATTGCAAGCCACAAAAATCGCCTGCGACTCGTACGTATTATCCACCTGAAACTTATTTATTATCCAAGCATTTCATTGGCTGATCGGGAAAAGGCTTTTCCTGCGTCAGATTTCCAAGAAATCTGACGACCAATTTTAAATGGAATTTCATTCTTAAATTTCTAAACATCCCACAATATTACTTTTTACGCCGTCGTATATAGAGAAAAAATGTACTTTTAAATGCAATTTTTTTGAAAGCTGTATCTCAATTTCTTTCTGAGTTATTATTTTTTTTTTGTTGTTGTTTTTATTACTTTTTTGTCATAGTGGCAACAGAAGTATCCATCTCTGTTGAAAGTAAAGGTTAGGTATAGACCAATCAGAAAACGAATAAAATGCGGATTAAACCTATAAAACGCCTCAGATATGTTTTTGATTTCCTACCCTGACAGAGAACAATAACCATTTTTCCAAATGGTTAATACATACAGTTTTTTTTTTTTTTTTTTTTTTTTTTTTTTAATCAGTCTGCTGTCTAATTCTATTTTTAAATTTCTACATTTCTATATGCAGTATATTTTGAGATTCGTAATCCCATTTTTTAAGTAATTTGGATGTCTAAGTTTGTCATTTTGTTTCTCTAAAATGGAACTGGTGATTTAAATATATATATATATATATATATATGAAATTAATCGGTTTTAAATGAAGCGAATAATGTTTTACATTTTATAAATGTAAAAAGTTAAAAACAGGCCTAAAATTACTTAAAAGGTACTAAAATGTATAAAGGTGTTACTATATCCCGGGATCTTTCAAACGCACTCGCGCTCATTTTCAAGGGGAAAAAGTGGCTGTTCCCTTGAAAATGAAACGTTTGTGCATTCAAAATATCTCGGGATATACTAACATCCTTATAAATTTTAGCACCTTTTAAATAGTTTTAGGCGTGTTTTTCATTTTTTATATTCATAACAAGTTGAAAATTCCTATCACAGCACTGATTAATACAGTGTTTAATTTTATTGTTTTACATATTCTGAGGTAAACTATTTTTTTCTTATATAATCTGCTTTAAAAAGAGGACTATATTTCGTTGCGTATTACATGCTATTCTATAAGACTTTCCACTTCCAAGTGTACTATGGCTTAGGTTTAAGGAACATCTTTTCGGTTACAGTAAAATATTGGAATGCAGCTGATAATTATTTAGATTTTTTTTTAATTGCAAAAATATATTATTATGTGTTTTAAATATTTAATATATATTTTTTTATATGTATATATGTATATATATGTATATTAAATAAAATTTCTACTTATAAATATATATATTTGTTTCGTTTTTTTGTAAAGAAAAAAATTTATATTTTAATATTTTTACATTTTTGTATATAATAATAATAATAATAATTAAAAAAATACTTAGATTCACTATTTAAAATGAGGAAATGTCTTCAATTTCATTCTGCGCAAATTTTCACCAAAGACGTTAAGTCCCCAAGAAACTCACAAAATTCGTCGCCAAAGCCGATCATGTAATTGCACTGCATATGAGCTTTGCCGTCTGTTGTTAAATATAACCGTTGATTTCTTCCTAATGTTTACATTTCATTCCTGAATTTTCCTTATATTTTTCTTCCAAGAGTTTTACCACACTAAGTTATTAATAATCACTGGTGTTACTTAAGAGGCTATTTCTGTCACACGAAACGACCCGCTCGCTAATGCTAATCCTATAGAAGAAATTTATTAAGATATCTCGCTTGCAATTATTCTTGCTTTCAATATTTTTAAATGATTTTTTTTTTTTTTTGCATTAGATAGCTGAGATCAATATGTACAAATATTGTGTTTTACTTTATCGATTTTTTTTACAAGTTTTTTTTTTTTTTATAAGTTCACTTTCTTTTCCGGAAACGGTTCCGAAAGTGAAAGCATCATCATAAAAAATATCTACAAACAAAATCAAAAGAGCTAAAAACGGTCTTTGTACAGATTGATCTTAGCTATCATATGCAAAAAAATCATTTGAAAATACTGAAATGCAAACGAGATATCTTAATAAATTTCTTACATAGGTTTAGTATTAGCGAACGGGTCTTTCTGCGCGACTGAAATAGCCCCTTAACACATAAATGATAAAGTATTCTTTGAAAAAACTCAGTTTTAAAATAGTTTTAAAGAATTTTCGTTAGTATTATTTAAATGACATATCTCAATTGAAACACTTTAAAATGAAGGTATTCTATACACATGGGGAAAAGGATATAAGAAACTAGAAAAGAGGAATTATGATTTTTTCAAAATTTGGTGTCGCCCCCCCTCCCTTGAAAAATTATATATGTATATATAAATAGTACAAAACATATTTCAATTTTAAGACTTACAGCACACGCTTTTCTTTTATGTAAAATGACGTCATTCGCATCCGCTCAAGTATTCCACATTTACGATCCACTCTTAAACATCTACATAAAGTAGGCATGGGACGTCACTATCGCGAAATAATATACAAATGCAGCAAAAAGATGCCGTCATTCAAACAATTCATAAAAAAAAAAAAAAAAAAAAAAAAAAAAAAAAAAAAAAAAAAAACAGGCTGTCTAATGATTTATAGGCCTTCATTTGTTTGTAAGATTAATATAGATACATAAAATTAAATATAGTTTATAATAGCACCATGTTTTAACAGAAATCATTCGTTTATATTTCTTCAAAATAGCACGTATTTTAATTTCATTTCTTTCTGTTCTTATTAAAAATGGCAATAAAAATATATAATTAATATTTTACAACTATTTTTTTTTTTTTTTACTTTCTACAGAAATGGAGTGCTTCCGTTGCCAATATTAAGCAAATGGCTCCAAAACTACAAAATAATTAATATTTCAAAAATAAACGGAGACGCAGTTTTCAAACAAATTGCATTAAAAAGTTTTTTTTTCCCCAATACAACGGTATAAAAATTGAAAATGTGCGATGCTTAGAAGTTTAAAAATTTGCTATGGAGCATTTAATCGTACTGCTTTGTTTTACGGCTGGCTTCTGTAAGGTAACGTTATTTTTTGGAGACGACACAAAATAAGCGGGGAGAAAGAAATAGCAATACCGTAAAGAAATACCGTACCGGGGGCTAAAAAATGAAAAATAATATCGATAAATTATGTATTGTCATTTTGAGACAGTTGGAACGAAGTAAATAATCTGAATGAAAGCATGATTAATTTTAATATATTTTCCTGATCTTTTCAGATTTATCTTTGCGAGCATACTTTAATTTTCTACGAGACATGCATTTTATGACAGTTGAACCTTTTATGACAAGCTTTGTGCACAACATTATTTCACGAAAATTTTAAATTATACAAATTCAATATATAGTTAATATTATTAAGAGAAGGCAGGGAAATTTCTTCAAGATATAAGTTTGCAAAAGAAGTGTATGTATAAAGATTCTTTATATTTGTATTCCGATACAAGCGCAAAACATTTCAGAACAAGAATCTCCGCGATGTTTAATTTAAAAAAATACCTCTTTAACACAAAGCTTTCAGAAAACTGAAGAAAAAAAAATGTGTGACGTTAAATACTTCCTGGAACTTTGCAAGGCATTGATCTGACCGAAAGTAAAGTACATATATAGTCCAGGCAATA
The DNA here is from genome assembly GCA_963932465.1 of Maratus speciosus. Taxonomy (NCBI): domain Eukaryota; kingdom Metazoa; phylum Arthropoda; class Arachnida; order Araneae; family Salticidae; genus Maratus; species Maratus speciosus. Next base: position 519,468,931 of record OZ010795.1, on the reverse strand, counting down.
GAGACAGTATAGGGGCTCTACCTAGGAAAATTAATGGAAGTTCTAGAAATTGTTTACTTTATGTTTTTGGGTCGCTGAATCCTAATTTGTAACTTCCCACCAGAATTTCCCCCGGGAACCCGCCCCCCCCCCCTCAAATTTTGGTAAAATGCCCCCCAAAAAAGGTTTTTATTAAAAAAATATATATATTTTTTATTACTTTAGGGAAAAAGTATCTAGAAATTCAGAAAGTAGACAAAATTTGCAACAAATTAGATACATGACATTATGACTTAGGATGAAGGGGAAGGGGGGATCTGCCTCGGAACATGCGCCGTGGTGCTACGTGGACTAACTTGCGCAATTCCAATTAACCACTCACACGTTTACATTCGCCCTCCCATCTCATCTCCGAACTTTCTCTATAAGGTTTACTTTAAGTTTTTGGGTCGCTGAATCCGAATTTTTAACTTTCCCCCAAAATTCCCCCCCCCCGCCGAAATCCCCTCAAAATCCCCCCCCCCACCCACCCAAAAAAAATAGTTGTTTTTAACTTAAATTTCTTATTATTTTAGGGGAAAAGCATTACGAAATTCGGAAACTAGACAAAATTTGTAACAAATAGGATATATGGTATTATGACGTAGAATAAACGGAGAGAGAGGGGGCTGCCTCGGAACATTCCCCGCGCGCTTTTCTCAAAAACCAAATTCTTTCAAAAAATCAATTTTTTGGGGGGTTGCAGGGTGAAATTTTGGTGGGAAGTTACAAATTCGGATTCAGCGACCCAAAAAACATAAAGTGAGTCGAAATCCAGAACTAGTATTAATTTTGCCAGGTAAAATCCCCTATTGCCTGGACTTCATAACTTAGTGCACGTAGCGCCGCAGTGCATGTTCCGGGGCAGGCCCCTCTCTCCCCGTTCATCCTACGTCATAATGTCATATATCCTATTTGTTGCAAATTTTGTCTACTTTCTGAATTTCTACATGCTTTTCCCCGAAAATAATAAGAAATTTAAGTTAAAAACAACTATATTGGGAGGTTTGGGGGGGGGGGGGATTTTGGGGGGAAGTTAAAAATTCGGATTCAGCGACCCAAAAAACTTAATGTAAACCTTATAGAGAAAGTTCGGAGGGGAGATGGGAGGGCGAATGTAAACGTGTGAGCGATTAAGTGGAATTGCGCAACTTAGTCCACGCAGCACCGCGGCGCATGTTCCGAGGCAGATCCCCCCTTCCCCTTTATCCTAAGTCATAATGTCATACATCTTATTTATTGCAAATTTTGTCTACTTTGTGATTTTCCAGATACTTTTTCCTTAAAATAATAAAAAAAAAATGGATTTTTTTAATAAAAACCTTTTTGCGGGCATTTTACCAAAATTTTGGGAGGGGGGGGGGGTTGCCGGCGGAAATTTTGGTGGGAAGTTACAAATTCGTATTCAGCAACACAAAAAATATAAAGTAAGCCAAATTCCAGAACTTCCATTAATTTTGCCAGGTAAAATCCCCTATTGCCTGGACTAATGGAAGGTCTGACGAATAGAATACATGAAGAATAATGTGAAGATTGGAGATACTTCTAAGATGCCATCAGAGACAACTGGCAGCTGTTCATTTGCATATTAGACACGTCTACGTCCATCCTTTTTAACACTTTCCAACATAGTAGAAACGTGTTTATTAATTCGGTTTGTCTGTCCGTCTGTCTGTGCTCTAACTCGCCTAAGCATGGTCCGATTGTTATGAAATTGTTAGATATTATTGAGTATCACTCTGACGTGTTCGGTATTGAAGATGAATTGTATAGCATTTACAGGGCCACTCAAAAGATGTCCGTTATATTACGGTCTATGGGGAAAAATCGTTTCCCGTGTTTTTTAATGATATTACGGTATTTTAAACATATTGAAATTGATATAGATTAGTAAGGTGTACTACAAGGATCTTACTACAGAGTATGGTGTGCCTAGAACTTATCGTTCATTTGAAGAGACACGCAAAAGAACTTTGCTATAAAAGAAGATGAGCAATAATTGAACTACTGAAGAATGCGAACAATAAATGTTGGTAGTGCGTTTTCAGATGTGGTATGCGTTTTTAAATTTAAATATATTTTTTAATATTACCTGGTTTGTGTTAATTATATATATCGTATACATGGTCGTACAAATGTTCCCAACAATATCCGTTTTTTCGCGGAAATTGCTGAGTGGAAATTTTGAACTGTGCTATGCGTTTAACTGAATTAACTTTTAGCACACTAAGTAGTACGCATACATATCTGTAGATCATATACAGAGCTGCACAAAACAAATTGTATATTTTATTTAGTTTTGTCGTATATTTTTTTATCATATTAATATCGACTATTCATGGTAATAGCAGAAATCGTGTTTTCAAATGCTTTGTGCATTTTCAAGAATCTTTATACATCATTTTTCACCATAGTAAACTGGGAAATTTTGTTATAGTATTCTGAATGTGTTGGAAAGAGTTAATGTATGCTGTACGCATGATTTTTCGTTCTTGTTTAAATTATACCCTTTCTAAATGTCTATGATGTGCAATTTTTGTCTCGATTCCCCTCCGGTTTCCTGTTTCATGACGTTTTGTAGAGCTTTCTTTTTGTGCTCCGGCAGTGAGGTCGTACAGAGCTCACAAGCTATCAAAGCCTGTGAGCTAATATGCCCGCAGGTTCTGTGTGCACGTACGTAAGTATATACAGTCGTGGAAAAAAAAAGTAAACACCCCCTACTAACCCCTCAACAAATTATCGTAGAAAAAAGTTACTGGTACCGAACGATTGGAAATAAAGTCTACTTTTAAATGATGGACATAAAATTTGCTTAGGGGGCATCTACATATTAAAACGAACTCAAACTTCATTTTTTTCAATAGCAATACACAATTTTGACAGCATAAATTAACTCTACACACGTCAATTAGCCCCAAAACAATTTTTTTATGCAATTCCTCCCATAAGTTTCAAAGAAATTAATTATTTTAAAACGAGCGTATTTTAAGGACTGTATCCAAATTGAAATACAGTACTGGATTGTTAACCGAGAGAGCCCCCTTCTTGATCAAGGCACCTTAAGCACCACTCAAGCCTGCTAGATTTACAGGAGAGCAGAAGACATTTCAAAATATCTGGTCATTTCTATCATAGACGGCCCCCTTAAACCATCATTTTGCCGTTTTTTAAGCATAATTTGAAAACTACTTGGAAGAAAAATGTCAAATTTTGGATTTTCATAAAGCAGGACTTAATAAATCTAAATCCATCAAAAAAATTGTAGGTTGCAATTCATAATTTTTTCGAATATTAATTTCATAATTCATAATTAATGTCATAAAATTATAAAAAATTGCAAATTCAGCGTATTTATGTTTGGGTATATTAGGATTATTGCTACACAAAATATTAGCACATTAGGAGCATAATTTCAGAAGATATAAATAACAATATGAAAATGTAATTTCTAATCGTTCGGTACGAGTAACTTTTGTCTACAATAATTTGTTGAGGAATTAGTAGGGGTGTTTACTTTTTTTTCCACGACTCTACGTATGTACGTTAGGGTGGGACTTAAGTATAGGGTAAAAAAAAAAAAAAAAAAAAAAAAAAAAAAAAAAAAAAAACTTTTTTGTTTTAATGTGTAATAGTAAAAACTTTTTTCCTTTTTGGATGTTTTAACTATCGGCTGAAAAGGTTTTTTTAAAATTAATTTGTTTTCCGGTCCCTCAAGGACGTCAAAGTTTTAAAATTTCAGCATAAAGTAACAAAAAGTAAACAATGTAACTGTTGCTGATATCTGCTTATATTAAGGAAATACTACCAGAAGTCCCCACGAGGAGGAAGCTAACTATCGACTTCCACCCTCCTTACTTCCCTTTGTTAAGGATTAATTCAATTGGATATTCAACCTACTGGCTTATAATTCTTCTTAGGCAAACTTTGTCATTACATTGCTGGAATTCAAGTTTTCCAAAATAAAACAATCTCTTGCTTAATATGTAAAGACGGTTGACGCAGCTCGCGAGACAATTTTGACACACGTTTCAACTGTTTGAATATGACAAGTAAAATCTAAAATTCAGGTGTTTCCCGTGTTTGTACTTTTTTTTAAAGTTCTTCATCGGATCAGTCCGTCGAGACAAGTTCCATTTTTTATAGTCTATAATTTCAATATGTTTGCATTTTTTCAAGTTGCTTTCCTATTGGTCCAGAAATCCTTTAGTACCCGTAGTTTTTACAGCAAGTTGTTGAAATAAGTATCTAAAAAAAGTTAATTTGCATGTAATAAGCAAATTATCCATTGTAAAGTTTTTACAGTCTTGCTTCCAAAGTTTGATAACTCCAGATTTGCGTCCTGCATTGACGGCAGTTTCGTTTCACCCAATAAATTTCAAACTTGAAATGTTCGTATTATTATTTTGAAAATACACCAAAATTGCTGTGGCTATATTAATATAAGAAGATGTCAATGAAATATGACCAATATAATTTGATCCTGGTTATTGAACTAAGACCATGTGTTCTTCTTTAATGAATTTTCGTTATACTTATTTCGCTTTACTTCAGTTATCATAGTGCATTCAGTTATCATGGTATCATATCCTTTCTGCCATCAAAATACAAACCTTCTAAAATCAACTCATTTCGACTTTCTTGTTCTTTCAAATTCTTCGTTTTCTTTTCTCTTTGTCTTCAAGTCCTTCTGTCATTTACCTTTTCTTTATTATCATCACAAATACCCATATCTTCTAGGGTGCCATTTGGAATAATATTTGCAATTCTGTCTAATACTTCGATTCTTTCATCTTGTTGATTGTCAAATTTAAAAGAACTTCCGATTGAAAAATTTCCTTCCGAATTATTTTCTTCATTTGGTGAGTCATTCAATCAAAACATCATTTTTTTGTTTTAAAATAACTTTTCTTTCCTTGATACTTCCTTTTCCAGCCTTGCTACACATTTCTGTAATTTTAGATCTATTGACCCTATTGTCATCACCCTATCTCTCTTTGGTATTCGGCAAAGTGACGTTCTTGTTCTGATACACGATATTTAGTGCATTTACACAAAGAATATTTTTTTGCACGATTACCTAACATTTTACAATTTTATATTGGATGTGGGCTTATTATTCCTAATCTTAATATTTTTCTTCAAATTTTAACATTTCTCGCGATGGTCTCTAATCATTTTTTAAGATTTGTGCATTAGAGACCGTTGTAATTGAAGGTGTCAAGAATACTTTTAATTGTATCAGCAACAGCTTTAGATATTTCAGAAACAGTGTGTTCCAGATTCTAACTGTCAGATTTTAAGTTAAATAGAACCCATAAATAATGTTTCATAACATCTTCATATGTTCGCCAAAGATGACAGTCTAATGTTAATTATTTTGTTTCGCGAAATACAAGACACTTCAACAAATTTCTAGATTTAAGTACTTTAGCAGACATTGCCACATTTGACGACGACTGTTTATTGAAAAATAATCGAAGAAACTGTTAACACACTCTAAATTGGACTAACATTTTATGGGTCGCAGCCAAATAAATCAGAGACAATGAAAATCGACGCCCACGATGCTGACTTCTACAAAAGTCAAATAAAGTGGGACCATCTTTTCCATGGCACTCAGACTAAATTATCCTCTTTATTACAGGGCATTAATACTTCATTATTATAATTTTACAAAATATAAAATTAACAATAAGCTTAAAACACTTTTCATGCAATTATTGGCTTTTATTCGTTTTTTAGGAAAAATCAGACGCTTTGAGGAACCGGGAAATATCATTTTAAAATTAAAAGAAATATATTTTCTTTTTATGGAGTTAAAAAGGAAAAAAAATAATCGCTATTAGAATATAAAATTCGAAACTTCGTTTTTTAGTTCCACCCTAATGTACGTACGTAACGCGATAACTCTTGATAGAAACATCCGATTTGCTTCAAATTTTTTTTAGATTCATTCAGGCAGAATAATCCTATTTGCATCAAAATTTGCAAATAGTTTCATTCTGATAAGGTAATATTGACTAGTTTTTGGGGTTTCATTGGTTAGGTATAAAGATGTAATGGGGGGGGGGTCTAATCCCCCTCCCCCCTTAATTTAGATAAATTGGTTTTTCTTTCCGATTTGCTTGAAATTTAGTATTCCGGTTTATTTTGATAAGGCGCTTCCCTGATGAGATTTGGAGGCTCATTTATTAAGTATATAGATGGAAAACAGAGGAGTAGGGGCTAATCCCTGTTTAATTTATTTTTAGAGGGCATTGTTCTTTGAAATAAGAATATAATATACAATTAGATTGAATAGCCAGTGAGCTCAATGCCACCAGTTTAACTGAGCATTTCTGAATATATTTCTTTAGCATTTGTCTCGAAAACTGTAAAAAAAAAAAAAAAAAAGTGGGTAATCGAATACACATATATAAATTGAATTCACATGCAATACTTGCTCACTTAATATAAATATTACAATTTAAATTATGAAACGCTGTACTTCGTATTAATTTTATCATTTTTGCGCAGTCGAAAGAAATTTAAAAGAAGAAACTTTTTATTGTTATAATATTAATAACCACATAAATGATTAAATTTTCTTTTGGATGTTGCATTAAAGCAATTATGTCCGTTCTTTTGAGCGTCTGTTATATAAAATATTTTAATTCAAATATTGAAAGTGCAGAATATTCTTTCACATGGAAAATGTATAAAAGAGGAAAACTAAAGAAAGTTTCGATAATTTATGAACTGTCATTTTTAGACAGATGAATTAAATGGCACCTGACAATTAATTTTATCACAGTTGTCAGAGTTTTAAGCATAATTTGAAATTATTTCAGGAAAATTTGAAATGTCACAAATTTAACGCACTATTAATAGAATAAAGCTTAAAAAACGAAATTTTTACGGAGATAAAAGTTTTAGAAAGATGCTTGATATTTAAAAAAACTGTCATGATATTGTAAATTATAAATAACTTTTTTATATCTTTTTGCACTGTATATACTTCTTCTTCTGTTTAGCGTCATGTGTGCGGTTAATCAAAAATCTACCAGTTTATTTGCGAATTAACATGTATTATACATCAGAATAAGTCAAAAGGTTTTATTTCTAATAGTACACTGTTAAAAATTTGCAGCATTCTGGCAGGTTATTTAACCGTTTTTTCCGAAAACGGTTACACAACCGTAATTTTAACACTATTCTGACCATATTATTGGCCATTTTATGGTCAGAATATAGTTAAATTATGGTTATGAAAACGTTTTTTTCAAAAAACGGTCGAATGACCCGCCAGAATGCTGCAAAATTTTTAACAGTGAAACAAGTATTACTGGAATTCAATACAAATAGAAAAGTTGAAAATTTACGTGTAATGTTTGTTTGTTAAAAGAGCGTAAACACATATATTTTAGTAATATTTCAATTTTAATTGCTTAAAAGGTGCACGAATGAAAAAGTGTCCAATCCTGGAATCGAACTAGGGTCATTGACTATACCCGCCAATGCTCACTCTTATGTGTTGGTAAGGCTGCAGCCGCAGCATAAGATGGAATAATTTCCGTGAGCCAGTAACTCTGGGGCAAACACAAAACTAAAGGAAATCCAGCATCGATTAAATCTATGCATATAATTCTCAGAAATTTTTGTAGAAAATTTCTCACGTTTTAAATGCAAAATTTTTTTCGATTTTAATTGCTTCAAAGGCGTAAAGCCAACAGAGTGAAAATGTGTCCAATCCTGAAATCGAACCAGGATCATTGACTATGCGCGTCAATACTTTGCCAGTAAGCTACCTGGGCGACCCAACTTTAGCACTTCTCACTTTTATGTGTTAAGGTTGCAGCCTTGCCAAGGCTCAACTAAGGTTACGCCTTTTAAGCAATAAAAATTGAAATATTTACTGTATTCAAGGCATGAGAAATTTTCTATAAAAATTTCCAAAAATTATATATCATTATAATATCTCATCACAAATATTTTAATTTCGAAATGGTTTACTATTTTTTTTTTTATAATTAATGTTGTGAAGCGGCCGAGAGTAATTATTTTTTTATCTTACAATATTAATAACCGCAAAAGTAAATCATTTTATTTTGAACGACCCATTTTTATGAAAATACATTTTTATTGGGGACATTTTAATAATATCTGAAATGTAATACTGAAATTTGAAGGTATTATTACCGCATAAAATAGACAATGAAATGGGTAATTACGTCAGCTTCAATAACTTATAAGCTGTTATTTTGAAACAGCTGTATTACAGATAGATGATCTTATTCAAAAAACTATTATTTTTTTCAAGCATGTGTCTAAATATTTAAAATTTTTATGAGTATACCTATTTCTTTTTTTATTAAACATGATATTATAACAGATATCGGAGTTTTGGAGCATAATTTAAAATTATGTCAAAATGATTTCGCATTCGACACCTTTAATGTATGACTAATATTCAAGAACGCCTTCTCGCGATTATAATTTTTATATAGTTTTTTGTTTGCTATTCTTAATTTAATTGTGTAGTATGCCAACAAATGATTTTAATTTGTTTTATGTAACTTTTGTAACGCAATAGAAAAGACGAATTTGTTTATTCTCGGTCTTGATACGTCGTTTATTTTGTGTGTGAAATAAAATGAATTTTTATTTGTAATGTCGAATTTAGTTTAATTGCGTTGAAAAACGTTCTGCAAAATATTGAGTTATACCGCAATGTAGAAATCTGTGTTTTATACAAATAATGTAAAATATCACGCAGAAAGAACAATTTTAAGTTTATTTCACGAAATATTAGCATAACAGGGCGTAAGAAAATAAATTTTCCTGAAAATTAGTTTGAGAGAAAATTTATGTACCTCAAACAAACCTGTTTTTTGCAGTTAAAAATATTTTCAATTACACTTTTTACTTCTTAGCTCACAGGCTATCAAAGCCTGAGAGCTAATGTGCATGCAGGTTCTGTATGTACGTACGCCTGTATATACGTATGTATGTACGCAACGCGATAACTTTTGATAGAAATATCCAATTTGGTTCAAATTTTGGATATAGGTTCATTGTGATAAAGCGCTTCACTGATTAGTTTGTGGGTTCATTTGTTAAGTATAAAATGGAGATTGGGGAAAGAACTTTATACTTACCCAATCAATCCCCAAATCCAATCACGGAAGCCCTTATCACAATAAACTGGTTTTCCAAATTTGAAGCAAATCGGATAATTCTGCATGAAAAACCCATTTATCTAAATTAAGGGGGGGGGGGGGGTTAGCCCCTCGTTATACTTAACCAATGAACATCCAAAACTAATCAGGGCAGCGCCTTATCAGAAAAACATATTTAGAAAATTTGAAGCAAATCGGATATTTCTATCAAGAGGTATCCCGTTACGTGCATACATACATGCATACGTACACATATATATGTATATGACAGAACCTGTGGACACATCAGCTCTCAGGCTTTGATAACCTGTCAGCTAAAAACTGTTTTTTATATATTAGTTAGTTTGCTGTACTATTATATTTTTCCTTCTAATGCATTAATTATAGAAAAAGGTGAAACTCAGTTTAATCATTGTCACTTCAATAAAATATCTCAATTGAAATACCGAATGTTAAAGGTATTATTTTCGCACCAAAAGATCATAAAAGATGGAAATGAAAGACAACTCCGATAATTTATTAACTGTTATTTTCGGACAGATAGTTTAAAGATAACACATCGAGTTCAAACTTCATTATTTTTCTCAATTTCACGTCTAGACTTTTAAAAGTTTTACATTTTCTATTAAGTGTAATTTAATGACAGCTGGTAGAGTTTTGAGAAAAACGTTAAATTATTTCATAAAGATTTGATATTTCATAAAAGTTTTGGAAAATTAATGTAATTGTGAATATAAAAAATGAATTTTTTCAGGAGATATAATTATTAAAAATGTGTGTATATGAAGAACTCACTTGTTACCGTGAATAGAAAGGGCTTCTTATAAACCTTTTGTTGTTTTTATATATTTTTTTTTATATATACGTATTACGTATATAAAGTATCATACATTTTATAATCTTTCAAGTTTTCTTTAAAATTTATCTGAATTTATATGAATTACTTAGAGAGACTTCCTTAGAATTTTAATAGAATTTTAACTGTTACATGCGCAGTTTCCTATAAGAATGATATTATCGTGCACCACAATAAGGTATATTATTTCTTTATGTTAGAGATAACGCAGAGAATCGTTAAACCTTACGTACAAATACTTCCACTAATGATATCAAACTTTTGCCTTTCACTGTAAATGAACGATAACAGCATACAAGCTATTTTCTATGCGAAACATGTTGTAGTGCGTAACAACAACGCATATTAACTTCGTAATTTTTAAAGTAGTGTAATCACTCAATTATACTTCAAACGAGTAGTCTCCTTAAACCACAATATATCAGAATAATTTGACGATACTGCTACTTCAGTGTACCTCAGAAATCTATCCTTGAAACAACGATTTAACGAAATGTTATTTCAGCATACATACATACAATGAACATACATGAAAATCTTTTAAAGTCTCAACAACAAACAGTAAGATAAACAAATAAAAAAGAAAATTGCCCAATTAAACTCATAGCATTGCGCTCACAGGCTATTCGCACTAATTGTATATTATACTCTTATTTATGTCTATTATTTATAAAACAGAACTCACTCTTTTTGAGCAAAAGGGTATAAAATCAGGGAAGCGCCTTATAAGAATAAACCAGTAAACCAAATTTGAAGTAAATCTGATAATTCTGCCTGTAAAACCCGTTTATATAAATTAAGGGGATGCATTCGCCTCCACCCCCCCCCTTTATTCTTAACCAAGGAACCTCTAAATCTAATCAGGGAAGCGGCTTATCATTATAAAACGGTACACCAAATTTAAACCAATCGGATAATTCTGCAAGAAAAACCCATTTATCTAAATTAAGGGGGGAGAGTGTTAGCCCATCTTTTTACGCTTAATCAATGAACCTCTAAATCAAATCAGGGAAGCGCCTTATCAGAGGAAACCGGTATACCAAATTTGAAGCAAATCAGACAATTCTGCATTAAAGACACATTTATCTAAATTAAGGGGGGGGAGATTAGCCCCTCGTTCCCTATTTATACATAACCAATGAACGCCCAAAGCTAATCAGGGAAGCGCCTTACCAGAATGAACTTATTTACAAAATTGAACAAATCGGATATTTCTATCAAGAGTTATCGCGCCACTTACATACATACGTAAGTACATAGAGAACCTGCGGGCGCATTAGCTTTCAGGCTTTGATAGCCTGTGGGCTAAAAAAGAATTTCCCTGAAAGTAAATAATTTACAAAGAAGTTTATTTATAAAAAAACTAACCTGATGTTTTAAATTAAGATTTTTTTTTTTTTTAATTTTGAGATTTAACATGCACCATAGTAGCACAATTACTACTGAAATACTTTTGTTTCTAATCGTAAAACAAAATTTATTACAACAATTTCATATAGAAAATTAAAAAATTACTTCTATACTTCTTCATTTTAAGCTCGGTGGCAGACTTGTTCATTGCTCGGTGGCATTATGTTATTTTATGAAATATTTGACTAATATTACATATTTTTTTAATAATGAAGTAGTTAGAAATAAAAAAAAATGGTTAATCATTATAAATCTAACAAGCATATTTAAAAAGAATATTTAACAAGCATATTCCATTATTTTTCTTTGTTTGTTATATTTTAATGTAAAGGGCTAAATGTGTGAGGCTATTTTTCTCTCTCGCTCTTTTTTTTTTTTTTTTTTTTTTTTTTTTTTTTTAATCAGGATCATAATGTATCTTAATTGAAATAACGAATATTCGGGATATTATTAACATATGAATATATTGATAGAAAAAAAGAAAATGAAAAACGATTTTGAGCTATAAATTATAAGCTATTATTTTCTAAAAGTTAAATTAAATATAAATCGTTCTGTATGATTTTTTGTCTCGTTCGTGTATTTCCTTTGTAGAATGTAATGCGAATAGAAACTTTCGTTTTTTATAAAGTTTTATTTAATGACAGCTGTCGGAATTTTGTGAATAGTTTTAAATAATATTTCAAGAATTAAAAATTTATTTAATCTCACAAACCTTTAGAAAAGAATTTTTCTCTTATTTATAAAGATTTTATAATCGAATTGTTGTCAATAAAATTGCTTATATTTTAATATATTTTTAACCTCAGATATTTAGATTTGTTTTTGTTAGTAGTTGACAAATAACTTTTGATGTATGTTTTGTGCGAACTTTTCATGGTGTAAAATTTATCATAAATTTTATTGAAGAAGAGTTCTTAAAATCATGCACCTTGCTAGCAGTATCATTATAGCATCATTTAATACGTTACTGGAATTATAATTGTTTCAGATAAACATTTATTAACTGAAATGTCCAAACAATATGTTCAAAAGAAGAGATTAATTGCGTAACCAAATGCGAGATACGATTTTCAAATATAATCAAACATGCATTACCTTTAAATGACATAAAACAGATATGACTTCCTTCAATTAAAACTTAATTTGAAGACAACTATTAAACTGGCATCGAGTAAAAGAGCAATATTTAATATTCGGGATTTCTCCATTGTCATATTTATCTATCTTTTACTACAGTGATGGAAATCGATTTGTGAACTAAGGATATTTTAAAAAGACCTCCCGTTTTAACTCACAATGGGGTGCAGAACGATTTTCCGAAATGAATTCGTAAAGATGAGAATAAATAACAAAAAATACGTAATTTGTATTTAATCTTTTATACAATGCTTACAGGTAAATTGATCTATAAACGTGTAGTTATTCTAAAGCGGCATAATAAAAATTATAGAAAAATTTGATAATGAAACAACAGATCCAGATAATATAACAAGAGTAAATCTATCTATAGGGGAGACCGGGGCTAGTAGGCGCAGATTTTAGTTATTGATTTTTATTATTTTTTGTTTAAGTTTTTTATCAAACTTTTACTGCACTTTTAAAGAACAGGCACTGGGCTATAAAAAACCAGAGTTTTGAGTTTGTAGTTTTTGTTGTTTATGTTTAGTGGAAGCCTAAAGTAAAAGGAAAATTGTGCGCCAACCTACCCCGTGACGGGGATAGTTGCCTATATCTATGGGGTGAGTTGGCACACGCTTTATAAAAATTTAAATGAAATTCAAATAAGACAGGCAGTTAAGAGAAATCCATTTTATTACTACCAGTAAGTGTAAACAAAGGCGTTATTGCCGTACAATGTAAATTCTAAATTATACAGACATAAAAATAATGAATAAAACATTAATATAGAGTAACTTGTATCCTACTCGATATCATCATCACAGTAACAGTTGTCACAAATAAAAAATCGAGTGTCTCCGTTTGGGCAAGCCTCATGTGCCCAAAATCTTGCATTACAACAACTTTTCTCTTTGTTTGCTGTATTTCATGCTACTAGCACACACCAGACACCGAGACAACTTGCCCCGTGTTCAATGCGCCTACTAGCCCCATAATACATTTCTTCACAAAGCGGAGACGTAACCTTCTAAACATAAATAATCCAAGTAAATCACATATCGGGTAGATACAGTTAATCATACACTAAGAAAAATTGCGCATGTTAAATCGCAATTATTAAGCTAAGTATTAGAAATTAGAAAAAGAATGAAGCAACAAAAATTACTTATGAGTGCAAAAAAAAGAAAAATCGCAATTAATGTCCACTGCACGTAGTTAACAGTGCAAAACTACAATGGATATTATAAAAAGCAAGAAGAAAGGTGCTCTGTGTCTGGTTGCGCAATCTACCCACAAAAAGGCGATTTATGAGGACTGCGACTACTTACCCCTGTGGCCAACTGGCTCCGGTCCCTACTAATAAAACAAAGTGTGTGGCTGTATGTTTGTGCGATGGCTAGCAAAAATTACTGCACGTTGAAGTCTGAAAATTTAGGTGAAAAAGTTCCAAACAGTTCCTGATGCACCTCAGGCTAAAAGTTTTAATTTTTTAAGGTCGGAGCCCATGGGCCCCTTGAAATTTTTACTCACTAAATTGTTAACAGCATGCATCCTTTCTATCCGATCTTCTTCTTTCTTGTGGCGAATTCTCCATTCAGTTTCTATTCTATTTTTCCATTTCAGTTAAGACCCTGGCACCCTTGGGGCCCAGTATTGGGCCCCTTGAAGTTTTTGCGCACTAAATTGTTAATAAATTGTATCCTTTTAATCCAATCTTCATTTTTGGGATCATTTTTCCATTTAGTTATTCTCCCGTTCTACATACCAGTTAAGACTCTAGACTCGTATTGGGTTCCGTAGGGTCCGGTCCAGGGCTCCTTGAACATTTTATTTGCCCCGTATTTTTCAGCCCCGACTTTTCTCACCTTCTCAGTGCATAATTTTAAAGTTGAGTCTTGGACTCTTCTCCTTGGATCAACACCCTCATATTTTATTGGGGGCCCTAGGACCCCTTCTTAAGCATTTACCAATATTTTGCACATGTCTTTAAAATATTTTTCTAATAAGTAATCCATACACTATGCTTAATTTTGACTAATTGAAGATCTAAAACTCATACTCTGTGCTTAATGTTGACTTATTGAAGATCTAAAACGCTAAGTACTGAAACATTATTAACATGTTTTCTTGTGAGGGCCCTGCTCTCAACTATCAGTTGACATTTTTGGGCCCACTATTATAGCTCCCTTTAAAAAGGTCCGATTCACTAGCTTTCTTTTTCTGACAACTTCTTAGGTTCTTCAGCTACTACATGAACGAAGGAAAAAAAATCAGACTTCAGCTACCTCCAATTTTGAAAATTAATTTCCTCCTTGGGACCCTTGGTGCAGCTTCTTTCAAAATTATTCGAATTGCTTTCAATTTTCTTTAACATAGCTATAGTGTCCTTTGATTACTTTAAAAACCAGAAAAAAAGTATCTTTATACCCAGCTACATGTCACTTAAGTCCCTGGCCACTTGAGGACCGGTTCAGGTCCCCTTGAAATTTTTGCACCATAAATTTTTATTAAATTGCCCCCTCATAATATGATCTTTATTTTTTAACCATTTTTCCATTTAGTTATTCTGCCATTTGTGTATTCCAATTAAAATCCTGGGGCCGTCTAGTGTCCCGTAGGGCCCGATCCGGGCCCTCTTGAACTTTTTGTGCACCATACATTTTTCACCCCCTAATTTTCTCGAACTCTCAATGCAAAATTTTACAGTTGAGTCTTAGACTCCTCTCCTTGAACCAACACCATCTTAAAATAGATTAATATTAACACAATTATTCTAATTGGTAAACAAATCCTACCTGGTTCGAATCCTGGTCCGGACATTTTTCTCCCAGTTCGAAATTTACATCTATTATGATTTGTTTACCAGTTAGAATAATTGTGTTAATATTAATCTAGTGTAATTTCGTATCCAGCGATTTCTGGAGTTCCATTACCTGAGATTTATTCTGTTGAGTTGAACCAGGTTTCAGACCAGATGCTGTAATCATCAAGGTTAGCTGGGTGAAAAAATTCGACCAGAATCGTCCGGGATAGCTCAGATGGCAGAGCACTGGCGGCTTCAGCCAGGAGGTCCCGGGTTCGAATCCTGGTCCGGACATTTTTCGCACAGTTGGAAATTTACATCTATTACAACACCCTCTTATTTTTATTGGGCCCTAGGTCCTGTTTTAAGCATTTCCTACCATTTTTGGCGCATTTATTTAAAATTTTAATCTAATAATCCATACTGTATGCTTAATTTGGACTATTTGAAGATTTAAAGTGCTAAGAAAACAGACCTTTTAACAAGGTTTCATGTTAGGGCCCTATTTTTAACCATCAGTTGACCCTGTTTGGGCACTTTGTTATATGTCCCCTTAAAAATAGTTCGATTCACTAGCTTTTTTTTTTCTAACAACTTCTTAAGTCCTCTTGTTATGAACGACAAAAAAAAATTCTCAGACATCAGCTACCATCAAATTTGAATATTAATTTCCTTCTTGGGGCCTTTCTTGCAACTTTTTTAAAAACGGCCCGATTCTATTCCAATTTTCTTTTAAATATTTTTAGCGTCCTCCAGCTACTTTAAAACTACTAATTTTTTTTTTTTTTAATGCCCAACTACATTCCAGTTAAGACTCTGGCCTCCACGGCTCGGTCTTTCTATATACAGCTACTACCTTTTTCGAATATTAATCTCCTAGATTTTGATAAATCCATAAAATTTATGGTTAATCCATAAAATTTAAGGTAATTTTCAGGTTAAAAATTTAGTTCAAGCATTTTTATTTTTGCAACTTTTTAATTTATAATTTATATACTCTTAAAGACCTTGAAAAGTTAGTAAGACACTGTTTAATGCTAGAGAGAAAATCTTTGAATAAGTAATGCGCTTTTAATTTTCTAGAATTTTTCTTATTTGCATGTTAAACCCTAATAACTTGAATTGTATAATACAAAAAAAAAAAAAAAAAAAAAAAAAAAAAAAAAAAAAAAAAAAAAAAATGTGTTTTTCTGTTCAGAAAGATGTGAATAAAAACGCATTACGCAATAAATAAATTTCTGATGAAAGTAAAGACTTTTGATATTCTGAAAGAAAGAACTTGGGATTATGTATAAAAATTATTTCGAATATCTTTTGCTTTAGTTGGAGACATAAAAGAATCTTTCAAAGAAACCAAGCGAATGTAAATATTTGGATTATACTTTAGAGGATTATGGAGTTTCATTTTTATGTTATTCGAAGGCTTAAGCAATGAAATGAATTGTGCTATTATAGAAATATTATTGTATAGCTATAATAGTAAAAGCTTTTTATTTTTACCATGTAAGTTTTTTGCGGCTTAAGAGGTGAATGATGTATTATTACATTAAAATTAAATCTTTAGTTTATATTTTGGTTTTTAAATTAAAGACTTTAGGACAAAATTGAAGACACACTCACATATATATATGATAAAAAAAATAAAAAGAAAGAAGGAAGGAACAGAAAGGGAAAAAATATTAAATTATTGGCAGTTTCACATATTAATAATTTTATATTTAAGCATATGTATTTTTTATGTTAATTTTTTACTAATTTTTCAATTTTTTAAAATTCTTATTTAATTAATTTTGATTTTATTTTTTATTTACATTGTCTATCACTAAATCATATTTATATATTTATGAAATTCCATTTCAATTACTTTATATCAGCAGTTGGTACAAATGAGAAATTGTAAACACGATTATTATTTTATTTTCATAGTATGTGTGTGTGTGGGGGGGGGGGGGGGCTGCCCCCTGCTTCGAACTACCCCCATTAAAACTTTAAAAGCATGGTAATGTACTTTGTCTTAAAAATATTACCAGATTATAGAATATTGAATGATATTATCAAGCACAACGACCATTTTCTGTAATCGGGCCTGTAATAATTCTGTTTTTCCATTTGAATTGAGCATTTTTCGATCACCATGGCCTCATCCACCGCTGTCGCAACAGCTGAAGGATTGCTTTTGGAATTGATAAATAAAATCATTTGCACAATTAAAAATCCTTTTCTATAAAATGGTTAAGTTTAGAATGTCGCGACTTTTCTACTTTTATAACGACGCTATAGACAATAATCTTCCTTTGGGTTCGAGGATTTTTTTTTTTTTTTTTAAGAAAGAAAGAAAAACTCCGTCTGGTTGGTATTAACATCCAGACCTCGGAAATGCACTGTGTTTTGAAAATTGCAATGTCCGACTTAGTGTTTTTATAAATTCGTTTAATTAAGATTTTTAAAAAATGGCAATATGCTATCAATAAATAACAATCCCTGTTATTTTCTTTTTCCCTTTTCTTAAGCGTTTACATAAATGATGTCATTTGGACGAATTTATTCAAAATATTTCCAGTTTATGAATTAAAATAAATAGTTAAATAATTATATTTTATTTCTCTAAACCATCTCGGCTTTAAGTGCCTTTGTGAACTAACTGAAAATAGCTACGATGGCATTATTTTTTAAAGTCAATGTTGTTATGTGAATGTTGAAAATGACAGACAGTTTTTGGTTTTCTAAAATAAAGTGATTCCTGAAGATCGAATATAAGAAAATAATTTTTTATTTCTTCAAGTATCCTTGGAAAACATAATAAAATCACAATATTTTCTTCACTACCGATTGCAATAGTAGATAATTTCAATAATAATGTTAAAATGGAGTAAATGATGAAATCTAATAATCCCAATCTTTTTTCCCTTTTCTCCCTTTTACCACAAAAAGGACTAATTTAGTTGCAAACATCATAGAAATTTCACTAAAATTAGAAAAAGAAATTAATATCTTGAAAAGTAATTTAAATATTAGACTTCTAATACCATTTTTGACACCTGTGGATCAATACGGATAATTGTTAATTTCACTGACAAAGGTTCCATATTTATGCAACGTTCCATTATTGTCTATTGCTAAATCATATTTATATCTTTAATTTCATTTCGATTACATTATATCAATAGCTGGCATAAATAAAAAATTGTAAACACGATCATTATTTTATTTTCATATCAAGTTCCTTTTTTTCCTTTTACTATCCTTATTATTTATTATTTATTATTTTATACTTATTATTTATTTCGCTAATTAAATATTTTTCATTGAATTCTTTGATTATATATTTAAGTTTCCTATCTATAATTATTACTAAAATATTTTATAACAGCGGTAGGCACATAACTTTACTTTTGTAATTTAAATCTAATGTTTCTTTTTTCTTTTCTTTTTTTTAATGTTAAAATTTTCATCAGCAGTGGCATCAATTTTTTTTTAATTAAACATTTTTATAATTTAAATCTAATGTTTATTTTTTTAAGCTACTATTTTTGTCAGCAGATGGACGCACTACATTTTGTTAGCTATACATATAATGTTTTTATTCATCGGTTATTTCAATAAATATTATTTAAACAATGTTCCAATTAATTTATATTTTATTACACTAAAAAATAAACATATAAAATAAATATTTTTTCATTTTCTGTTTATATTTTTATAGCGTTTAAAATTTAATTTTGAAATGTATAAATGGCAGCACCATGCAATTTCTCCCGAATTCTTGAAAATTACTTTACAAAATGTAAATAGAATATTTGTTCCAGAATGTCATGTGCATTGTAAATGTGTTCGTTTGTAGATGCCATAATTAAATGTTAAATATGTATTTTGCTGCTACCTCTTCATTTATAGTTTGTGATAATTTCTAATTAATTAGGTATCTAAACAGTATAATGACGACGAAGGAAAATAATCTTACCAGAAAAAATTCCACGGGGAATAATTGAGCCAATGAAAATGGCTCAGCTTCGGGTTTCAACTTACTGCTGCTGTTACTAATCCTATAATGATCTTATAATTATTCTTTACAGCTTTTAAGGGGTTGATAAGTGACATCTTACATTTACTGTTTTCGCTTCTGATGTATTTAGTAAATAAAAATCTTTACTACATTTAAAGAATTTAATGATACTATTGAATCGTACCTATACATACAACAAATGTATAAAGATTACAATAAAACCTATGTATAATGGTTAGAACAGAATTTCATATTACATGATATTAAGAATGAAAAGGAAACTTCGTCTATAATTTCTTGTATGTAACCAAATTGTATAATTTATTATGCGATTTATGCGTACCTAAAGTTTGCGGGATATGGGATCCATATATGGGAAATATATGGATCTCTTCATTTTTAATCCCTCTTTTAAACTGTAGATGGCAGCACATCACAAAGATTATAGTTTCTCTTTAAAAAATATTTAAAGTGAGGTCTAAAAAGAGGTATTAAAAGAGCTGTCATTTTTATCGAATTTCAAAGCACATATGTACATGAAAGCCTATTATTTATATTTATCTCAAGGTATTTTCCAAGCAATAAAAGAAATTTCATTGGACATTTTAAATTATTGTTTATTCATCTAAAGTATGCGGTTCAGAATTTGACCCATCACACACATGAGATTCTCGCTAACAGATGGCAGCACCAAATAATTTGCAGAGCCTTATGTTATAATTCTAATTGTTCTCGTTGTGTCTAGCTTTTGTTTCCCGCCAAATTGTGCTTTTCTCTTAGTTTTTGAATAGTGAAGTAGTTGTTTACTCAAAATGTCGAGAAAAAAATTGACTATTGAAGAAGCAATAGCTTTATTTGAAGAGCTGCCATCGGATGCAGGTTCAAATGCGTCAGATTCCAGTTCTGATGAAGAAGAATGCATTGCACCTATTGAAAGAATAATTCCTGAAGAGGATGCGAATGAGGATTACAGTGAAATAGAGGCTGCAGGACCCCCAGAACCTGTGATTCCAAAATGGACCAAAAGTAATGCTAATATTTCTTTACCGCAATTCTCTGGAGAATCTGGACCGTTCGAAGAAATCTTAAATTTAGAAGATCCTTCACCACTGAACATTTTTTTGTGTATTTTCACAATGGAACTTATTGAGACAATAGTCTTTCAAAGTAACTTGTATGTGATACAGAAAGGTACAACCTCCGATGTCATGTTGACAAAAGATGAATTTTTGCGTTTCATCGTTATAAATTTACTGATGGGCATAAAAAAACTTCCCAGCTACTGTGATTATTGGAGAAATACCCCTTTACTTCGAGATAGTTACATTGCAAATGCTATGGCTGTAAATCAATTCAGCTGGATTTTACGAAACTTGCACCTCAGTGACAACTGTTTACAGCCAAATAGGGGTCAAAGCAATTTTGACAAACTGTATAAAGTGCGCCCATTCCTTGAATACTTATCTCAACGATTTTTAAATGTATTCAAGCCAAGTGAACACCAAGCCATTGACGAGTTGATGATTAAATTCAAGGGTAGAAGCACTTTAAAACGGTACATGTCCAAAAAAACAATTAAACAGGGATACAAGGTTTGGATGAGGTGCGATGAAACAGGATTTGCTTCTCAATTTGAAATTTATACTGGCAAAATTGGCAACCAAGTTGAAAAGAATTTAGGAGAGCGCGTTGTAAAATCTCTTACCGAAACTTTATATGGAAAAAAACACAAAGTTTTCATTGACAACTATTTTACAAGCTATAACTTGCTTTTATTTTTAAAAACGCAAAATGTTTATGCTTGTGGAACTGTTAATATGAATAGAAAAAACCTTCCAAAAGATTTAATTGAAGATAAACACATGTCTAGAGGTCAATTTGATTATGCAGTAAGTAATGATGAAATTTACTGCGTGAAGTGGAAGGACAAATGTATGTGTATGTGTACCGTCAACTTTAGAAGACCACCTGAATGTTACCGAAATAGCGAGAAGAGAAAAAGATGGAGACATCACACAAGTGCCATGCCCAAATGCTGTTATAAACTATAATAAGAATATGGGATTTGTCGATATGTTCGACTACTTGAAGAGTTTCTATGAGATTGATAGAAATCCAAAAAATGGTGGCATCGTATTTTTTTTTTTAATTTTTTGGATGCAAGCTTAGTGAACGCATTTATTATATTTAAATTCATAAAAGAGCCAAACCATGATGTGAAAAATATAAAGGATTTCCGTTTATCAGTTATTGAAGGCTTAATGTCAATAGCCGGTGAAAAGGTTGGTTGGTTGGTTGTATTTATGACGGCCAATTATCTGCACGAGGGATATGGGCCCTGGGAGGGAGTGCCCTTCGTGGGGGTCTTTCTAAGGGAACCTAACCCGTATTAACGCTTGGAAATCCAAGGCTCGAAGAAAACCACGAAAACTCCGAACGATTAGGCCGACGGGCGCGATTGAGTTCGAACCCAGCACTTCCCGTCTACCAGCCCGGTGAAAAGGAAAACACAAAGAAATTTTCTCCTGTTCAAATAAAGAGCAAAAAACCCTACATTCCCCTGAGAAAAGACTGAAAAATGTTGGACACATACTAGTAAGAAGTAATACAAGGAGATGTGCATATTGCAACACATCTAAAAAAGAACATCGCACATTTTGGATGTGCGAAACATGTGAAGTTCCGCTTTGCCTCCAAAATTCAGAAGCATCCTGTTTCACAAAATTTCATCAAAAATAGAATTTTTTATCAATTTTTATGCTTTTTTTATCAACACAATTATGAATCTGTATAATCTAGTATTGGTTATCGATATTTTCACACATTATGAGCATCAAAGCTTCTATATACATATCCAGAATTATAGAAGAAGTTGAAATTTTAAATTTATATATTCTTATTCATAAATTTTTATTACTTATATTATTCTCTTACTTCTAAATTTATTCTCATATTAATTTCATATTTCTCATATTAATTTCATATTTCTTATATTATTCTAATATTTCTCATATTATTCTAATGTTTCTTATATTATTCTCGTGTTTTTGAAATTATTCATATATTTCTTGTATTTCGCATATTATTCATATATTATATCAATATGTTATACCATGTTAATATAATACCATGTAAAATGGTATTATATGTTTTTATTTTCATTTTTATTCAATTTATAAAAAAGTTTTCTGTAAATAATTCATTTTTATTCATCTATTAAATATATTACTTAAGACATTAAGTAGCTCTCACTGTAGCTTATAACATACCTTTGTTGCATGGTTGGTCAGTTTCTGTCCCACCTTCCCGGGTAAAAAAAAAAAATTCCAGATTTTTTTTTTTTTTTTTTTTTTTTTTGGTCATGATTTGCATAATTATGCCTATCTAAACCTTTTTATAACATTTTCCTGAAATTTAAGTACTATTTTAACATAGCGTGTCGCAAAGGGTTAAGCACCCCCGGCAATTTTATTGAGCGTATTAAATTTAAAAGATGTTTTCAAAATGAAAATGAATTTATGCAAGATTTCCCTGCTCGATTAAAAAAGAAGACGATCTTTTGTTCATTTACACGAGCAGTTTTTCAAGTGGGCACCATTTTTTTGAAATGGTAAAATTAACCATATTTTATGCCATATAAATTAAGGCAAAAACAAGGGGAATTTTATCGTTTCAAAAGTGGTGACAATCATAAAATCTGAAATTTAAAAAAGAGCCCACTGGCAACCCTGTACATGAGATTCTTTAAATAAAAATTTATTTGAACATGTTCTGTGCGATCTAAAAAATGAAAGTATTCAAAATAAATTAATAAATCAAGTTGATGACTTAACTGTTGACAAAGTTGTTGAGGAAGCTCTAGCTTTATAAAATGTAGATATTGAAATTTCAGAAATTAAACATAAAATTTTAATTAAATTAATGTAAATAAAATTTCAAGTACTAAAAATGTACAAGCAAAGGAATCACAAAATTGTTCTCAGAAACAAAATATCAACAATCCTGTAAATACTGCACAATATGACGTTAATAAAAATAAATTAAAGTATTTCAGATGTGGGAATTCTTCACATTTAGCTAAAGGTATGTAGATTTATAAATGCTGTTTTCAACCTGTGTAAAAAAAAGCCACTTAAGCAATGTTAGAAGTAGATTTTTTTTAAAAACAGGTAAATACTATAAGTACAGTAAATGTTTCAACAGTGAAATATGTTAAAGGATCAACTCCTATTAAACTGTCTGTTCTAATTGAAAACAAGTCTAGCTGACATGGAGTTAGATACTGCATTTGAAATTTCTGAAGGTATATTATCCTCTTCGCTATTGAGATCCACGTATGTGGACTTTGTATCTGAGCCCTTTGTAATAAAATCATGCAAAATATCTAAATTTTGATTATAATTCATATTTTTGACAGTTTACGCTTCAAAATGAATCCATCAGATGTTAGCACTTGACTTATTTGCATTACTAAACCGTTGGTTGCAAGTGAGATTTTGAAAATGTCATCAACTCAGTGACTGCGTAAAAATAAGTAATATTTATCCATATTAAAATTTTAATTAAGATGTCATAACTTTTTATATTGTTAAAAACATTGCAAATATTCACTAGGCAACTTTCTTTTGTTTGCTTGTGAAGTTTTTGATTTCAAAGTATCATTTTGAGAGGTCCACGTGTGTAGACCTCAGTACTCAACTACTCTAAAAAGGCTTGAATTCGGGGTTAGTTTTATGATGTTTGGAAATAATAATAAAATCCTCCTTTGTTTAATTGAATCAAAATATGTGTTTTATAAACTGAATATGCAATTTATGCTAGATTAAGTGGATTTTGCATATTTATTTGGCTAAATATTATTTAATGCTGGTTACACATGCATTCATAAATCATAAGATAAAATCGAGGCTATTTCAAATGCGCCAATGTATCTCAGGTTAAAGCTCTTTTAGTCCTAGCTACATATTATGCTAAGTTTGTAACAAACTTATCTATTGCACATCCTTTAAATAATTTGCTTAAGAATAATGTGAAATTTAAATGGTCTTCCAAGTGTGAACAAGCATTTAAAATTATAAAAAAAGAAATTACTTCTGACAGAGTTCTTGCTCAATTTAATCCTAAATTACCTTTAGTTTTAGCAACTGAGGTTATTCTTATGATAGCTCTCCAGTTCTTTCGCATGTGATGCCAGATAACGCTGTAAAGCCTACTGGGTTTGTTTCTAGAAATTTGACTTGTGCAGAAAAACGGTATATTTAAGTTGATAAAGAAGCACGAGCTATATTTTTTAGTGTGAAGAAATTGTTTAAATATCTGTATGGTAATCTATTTGCATTATCTACTAACAGTAAACATTGGTATCCAGTTATTACGTGCCAAGGGTGGTGAAATAATAAAATCTTTTAAAACTACTTTCAACTGGAATACCCCATATTTAAAACTATCGCCATACATTCACATATTTTTTCCCAATTATATACCTACATACATACATGTATTTTAGTAAACTCATTTCCCTTTCTTATTTAAATCCATCTTTTCTATATATTCAAAATGTAAACTGAATTCTTAAGACCGATTTCAGTTGATCTGAGCTTGTGCAATAAGTATTTGAGGGTGTATTCCTGTCACTTAACGGGGTGGGAAATCAGTTTTTGAATTGGTTTCATGTCAGAGGATCGTTGAGCGAAATGGATGCGGCCAAGTGGTCTAAGGCACCAGAAACAGGAATTCTTGTTCTCTATAGGAAGCACGGTTTGGAACTCCAATTCAGGCCTAAGACGTTTCTCTCGCTTTATTAGTGTGCTGGTAACTCAATTTAACAGAGTAAAATATATTTAATTTCAGAATGAAAAGTTGTATACTTTTTTCATTATTAATAAGTAAAATTCACATCAACACAGTATTGTTTTAATGAATGATTTTGTGTTTAAAATTTTAAATTAGAAGCTTTAGTATGTAATTATTGAATCAATAAATTGAAATGATCTACAGCTGTTGGTATATTTTTTATTATAATTGTCACAAGCAGACAAAAGCGTGAGACAGGAGACAAATTGTAGCGATCAAACCGGTTTCTTCTTTGTTAACAGGGTGAAATGTCTCACTCACACTGTTAAAAATTTGCAGCATTCTGGCAGGTCATTTGACCGTTTGTTCCAAAAACGGTTACACAACCGTAATTTTAACACTATTCTGACCGTATTATTGGCCATTTTATGGTCAGAATATAGGTAAATTGTGGTTATGAAACCGTTTTTTCGAAAAACGGTCGAATGACCTGCCAGAATGCTGCAAAATTTTTAACAGTGCACGCTTTTTTGTCCTTTGTCTGTTCAATGTATGATCTGCCTAAGGCGCCTGAACGTGGTATGCTAATTCTCGAAAGGAAGTAAGGGTTGGAACTTCAATCCAGGCATATTTGTTACTCTCACATTGTTAGTGTTTTGGTAATTCAGTTTAATAATGTAAAACATATATTATTTCAGAGTGAAAAGTTATAAGCTTTTTTTTTTCATTATTAATAAGTAAAATTTACGTCAACAAGATATTTTAATCAAATATTCTGTGTTTAAAATCTGAAATTAAAAGCTTTAGTATGCATTTATTGATTAAATAAATTCCAATAATCTACAATTTTTGGTATATTTTTTATTAATATTTATCGATAGGGCATAGATACTATGAAAAATAGTTGAAATTTTTCTATAAAAATGGAAGGAAAATATTTATGTAAAATTGTGGTGCTATCTATTGGTATTTCAAAGCAGTTAAATGCTTATATTTCAGGAAATAAATAAAATTTGAAATTCGAATATTTCTTTATTAAATTCTAAAGAAAAAAAAGTCGAGTTGCTCTGTTTTAGATCTGAAAACCGAATTCTTTGGAAAATGCTCTGCTGTCTGTATCCGTGTTACGACATTCAATAAGCAGCCTGTCCCCATCCAGGTTATAAAAGGTGTGGTTTTAATTTCTTTA
The DNA here is from genome assembly GCA_963932465.1 of Maratus speciosus. Lineage (NCBI taxonomy): Eukaryota > Metazoa > Arthropoda > Arachnida > Araneae > Salticidae > Maratus > Maratus speciosus. The sequence goes on along the minus strand of OZ010795.1, from coordinate 519,442,579 downwards.
AACTATTGTTAAGAAATATTTCGTAAACTTTTCTGACATTTTATTGATGATATGAATTTTTTTCAGTGAAATCTGTAAGTTGTTTACCCTCAAGTTTTGACTGCTACTATCATGCATATTTTGATATATCTTATACCTTTATAGAGAGTTTCATACAGTAATTTACAATGTATACAACAGATCTAACAAACCTTTTTCCAACGAATACTAATGTACAACACATCAATCGCTATATCACTGACTTTTTTCCGTAATCGGAGTTCTTCCACCATAAATGACCCAAGAATTTTTGGCGATTGCAATAAATAAAACAATTCATCCGTAATTTGAAATATTGTAAAAAAAAAAAAAAAAATGCTAACTTTGAAAACAAACGGAAGTTATAATTTTAATATATATATATAAAAAAAACTATGTCTTCCAGCAGTTTTAATTAACGAAAAGTTTTCCGCTCATTCCAAGTTTTGATTCTATTTCAATATTCTAAATTATTTTTTTAAGTACTCGTTAATCATTAAATAACCTTCTTTTACATTAAGAAATATACTTTTACATTTTTCACTAAACGTACATCAGTAAAACACATCAGGATACTACTTGAATGCCTGTGTTTTTTGTTTTCTTTTATACTGATATGTATTAAATAACGATGTTTTCATTCAAATAATTTGCAATACTTTAATATTGAAATTGAAATCATTCAATGAAATTAACTAAATAAGTTTTTAGTGTTTCATAAAAGTATCTCTTTTTGAATTTTTATTGTTAACTAGAGAAAATGTTCTCAAACGTAATTTAAATAAAATTTCATGTTCGCAATTTTCTATTCTTTTATTAGTTTATTTTATTATACTGTAGTAAATTTGTAAACTATTAAATAAGTAATATATTAATAAATTTATCATATTTTTAATAAGTATGCGCAGTTTTTAGGTTTGGTTGTGAAAAAATTTTATTTTTCACTTACGATATTTTAGTTTCACATATTAATAGAATCTCGCGAAATGAATTATTTCTTTATATAAAAAGTATTAAAGTGAAAACTTTAAAAATATTTGTTAATAATCTCTTTACTAAATAACGTGTATATGTTAAAAACACATAAACTTGCTCAATGGTACATGTAAACACGAACTTTTATATGAACTTGTACAAATAAAATTAATGATAAAGCATAATATCGACGTTTCGAACTGCTTTTGTAGTCGTCTTTAGGATAAATATGATGTTGATTTATTTAAAAATCTAGAGACGGCAGCTTCCTGTCGAGTCTTGATCAATTATAAAAATGGAAAACTGCAGTGAGTACATAGGAAAAATTTAAAATCAAGTAAGTTGAGATAAATCGAAAGTTCACCTGTAGACTGCAGCTTTTTTCTCCAGACATTTAAAAATTTCAGCATCATATTTATTCTGAAGACGACTAAAGCAGTTCGAAACGTCGATATTAAGCTTTGTCATTAATTTTATTTGTACAATTTCATTTAAAAGTTCTTGTTTACGTGTACCACTGAGCAAGTTTATGTGCGTTAAACGTATACATCTTATTTAGGTACTATATTTTATGGTGTAATTGTCCTACATATGTTAATTATTTTAGTGTTTCAATAACTGTATTAAAGGTTTCTATACTTCCAAACATTAAATGCATCACCATCCTTTTAGAAATATCACAATTCATTTGAATGCAACACTTAGCCTATTGTTCTATTATCTCGAAAGAGCCTGAGTATTATGTCATATCTGACATAATTTACTTATCTTAATGCATTCACCATCTATATTATAATAATATTTGTAATAATAATGGATGTTTATTTCAATTACACTATGTTAAACAATAATTTTCCCTATCTAATCATTTCCAACTTAGTCATCAAATTGACATATTGTTTATACATATGCTTACATATACTTATTACAATAAATTCCGAAATTTGAGAGATACAGTATGGGATTACTTCAAAATGACCGTATTAGTTATGACAGATGTGACTAATAATATAGTATCAACATAGCTTTGACTGTAAGTAATAACTCTTCCTAATTTAATTATAACATATAACAATATTAATTTCTTGACTTTATCGTAAAATATGCAATTTTTGAAATTTCTCACTATTTAAATCTCATTCTTTCCTTAAAATATTTATCGAATATGTTTAAGTTATGATTTTTGTACACGGAATTTATTTAATTTTTAATGTTTAATATAATCTTAAGATTTATACAGTAATTTAAGTGTTATTGTAAATCTTTTATAGCAGATTTTTTTTTTTTTTTTTTTTTTTTTTTTTTTTTTTTTTTTTTTTTTTTTTTACCGTGTAGTACTTGACGTTTCGAAATTATTTCAAGCTAAACTTAAAACAAATAAATAATTCCGTCATGTTGTGTTTTATAAGAGGCAGGCACAAAGTATTTGAAGTGAAACAAACCAATGACAAAATTATATTAAATAATTAAATTTGTTTAAACTGAAACCAGAATTAAAATAAGTTATCATTTAATTTTATTTAGAAGTAATAAAGAAGATTTGAATTTATTACGAATGTCATTTTAGTCGAAGGCGAAACAACTTTTTCTAAGTAGTACAAAATGTTTTACCTTTATTCTTCATTTTTTTCTAAATTTAAATATCATCGAGTATTATAATACATTCATGCAGTTAACCAACATATTGCACAACCTTATCTGTTTCAATGACAAATTTTGTTCCTTGTAAATATTTATTGAAGCGTTTAATGCCAAAAATAATAGCTAAAGCTTCTTTATGTACCTGAGCATAGTTTTTTTCAGCTTTATTAAGAGTCTTTGATGCAAAAAATATCGGTCTCAATAAACCAGGTGATAATTCATGGCACAAAACTGCTCCAAGTCCATACTCAGATGAATCACACTGTAGAACAATGGGCTTTGTTATGTCATAATTTGCTAAAATATTATGTTTATCCAGTAACGTCTTACTTTTTTCAAAGGCATTAATACATTCTTTGTTGAAATCCCATTTCTTGTCCTTCTCCAATAATTTATATAAAGGTTTCAGCTTTGAAGATAAATTGGTAAAATGCTGATAATATCCTAGAAGCCCTAGATAACTTTTCAATTCAGTGACATTTCTAGGTAATTGTGTATTTGAAATGTCATTACATTTGTCCCGAAGCGGATGAATGCCTTCAGGATCTTTAACATGACCCAGAACTTTAATTGTATCTTGAAAAATTCACACTTTTGTATATTTACTTTCACATTGTAAAAATGTAGTTTCTGCAGTACCAGGTCTGTTCTATATTTGCATTCTTCCTTAGTACTTGCACGTATAAATAAATCATCAATGTAGCAATCAATGAATGAAAAATCTTTTAGAATGCTATCCATCTTTTTCTGGAACAAGAAAGATGCTGATTTGATACCAAAAGATAGTTTGGTATAACGCTATAAGCCCCTTGGTGTGTTCAGCGTCAGCAACTCTTGAGACTCAGGAGCTATAGGTAATTGATGGAAGGCCATTGATAAGTCAATTTTTGAAAAATACTTTTCTGATCCTATATTTGTTAGAATACCTTCCTGGGATGGAAGTGGATAAAACAAGTTTCACAAAATTTGTTTACAGTGACTGAAAAGTCTCCACAAATTCTAACAGATCTTTTCCCTTCGCTGTTCATTTTGGGTACTGGAACTATAGGGTTTGCCCATTTCGAATGACTTACAGGTACTTATACACCTTTTGAACTAAGGAGTCCAATTCTTGATCGACCAATTGTCTTATGGCATATGGAACTGGTCTAGATTTACAGAAGATGAGTACAGTATCTTCCCTCATAGCTATATTTATTGCTTGACCCAATATTCCACTTGAATCACTCGAATTAAAACAATTAGGGAATTATGCATAGTAATGTTGTAAAATATCATCTTGAGACAAAATAGCTGCATTCTTTGGCTCTTCTGAATTTTGTTTTGATGTATTTTTACTTTCATCATTAACATTTGCTATATGGCCATTCATCACTTTATTTAAATCAATGCCAAACTGTTGAATCCAGTAACGACCCAAGAGTGTAGGTCTATTTGATGCTTCAATAACAACTAATGGTAGCCATAAAGTTTTTTTCTTGAAATATTACAGGCACTTTAAATCTTCCAATATTTTTTAACATTTGACCTAGATAAGAACGCAAAGTTGGAATTTCTAATTTTTCAAGTATACCTATCTTTAAACTTTCAAATTTGTCTTTAGACATAATTGAATGTGCACTACCTGAATCTGCCTGCATGTAAATTGGAGTGTTACCTACTAAAATATTAATCAGATAAGGCTAAGGAGCTTCATCTGTGAGAGCTGCACACGCGGAAACTGTGTTTTCTGTGCACTTCATCAACTGCTTCTTCCACGAAGTTTGTTGTAGAAGTTTTGCAAAAACTGGCTATGTGCCCTCGGCAATGACACTTATAACAAGTCGCATTTTTAAAAGAACATTCACCCTTATGCTTTTTTCCACAATGTTTACAATTGTTAAAGGTCTTGTTTATTTTGTATTTATATTCGGACTTACCTGCATATCCACTTTTCTTATCCTTACTTTGGAAATTGTTATTTTGAACAGAAGCTCTTTTATTGAATGCTTTATTAGCACTCGAAATTTTGAATACATTATCTTCCCTAACTTTAAAATATTTGGCTTCTTTACTAGCCGTTTCCATTGCAAGCGCAATTTCACATGCTCTATTGAAGTCAAGGTTACTTTCCTTAACAATATGTTCTGAATTTGTTGATCTGCCAAACCACAAACTAGTTTAACGCGGATTTCATCATCTAGAAAATGTCCAAAAGAACACTTACTTGCTGCCTTTTTGATACTTACAATAAATGTAGTAATATCCTCAGCATTCTTTTTTAGGTTATAAAATCGGAATCTTTGCATAATTACCGAAGTCTGGGGTGAGAAGTGAAATGTTAATACTTTGATGATTTCACTATAAGGAATGTCACTTAAATATTTAGGTTGAACGAGGTTACGTCATCAATAATCCATTGAGCTTTGCCCGCGTGGGTTCGAATCCCATCCTCGTCCCCAATGTAATATATCTAAACATTATATCAAAAGTCATTAATTAACCAAGTTAATAACGCTATTTCAGAATTCAAAAGATAGACAGTAAGAATACGTCGAACAACATTTATTCATAATTTATAAGACTAGTGCCAAAACCAGATTTAAAACTTACAGTAAGTACATGATGCCATAAATATTATCCAAGTGTATAATAAATATTAAAACAAATTAAAACAAACCGCAAGTAATAAAAAACTGCGTCTGCTTGGGAATAGCTTTCATAACTACGTTACGCTTACATTTTATGTTTTCATAAAGTTTTAGATATTTTCAGGAACAGGTATAGCTTATTAACGAATTTTGTTCCCTTTATTAATACAAAATCATGCACATTTTCATGTTATTTTCACAATGTATATTGTTTGTATTAATAAAAATATCAGAATTTCCGAATATGTATTTATCAAACAGTAAATTCAACAAAATAAATTGAAAGTATTTTGCGCTTACATTTACTTGTATTTTTGCTGCATCAAGTGATGTCATGTATAAACAAATCTGCTAGTTGCACTAATTTTATATCGTATGACGTAACATTAAAATTCTCATGAAAATTAAAATTCTAGTGCTATATTCACCTCGAGATAAACAATTAAAATTTACATAAAACACAAATAATTATACAAAAATTACTTTTAGGTGCATAAAAATATTATAAAGATATTTAAAATACAAATTAAAATTTCTCAAAATACATCAGAAAGCCTAGAACGTTTTCAACCATTACAAGGCCGTTATCAGTAGGATTTAAATTTTGTTATTATTTTCTTTGCGCTTATTCGAGAATTGTCCTGAAGAAAACATTGAATTTAAATTTAAATGCTGTACGTCAGATGAGAGGCCAGATAAACGTTATTGAAATTTTCAACAAAACGAGCTTTCATCTATTATGCAGCAAATATATCCATACACGATTGATATCGTATGACAGTGCATTGTTACAAGCTGTATCTTTATAGCAATTATTTCATTTGATTATCTTATGATGGCTTCCTGGAAATTATTTGTACGAAAGATAATTTTTGATTTATTAAAATCTACTTTTATAGGTTGATTTTGAGTTAATCTTAATAATGCAGTATGGGGTCTATTTAATCTGAGTTCTGCTTCACGTTCAGTAATTCTATCACGAAATTTTCTCATTGTCATGTCAAAATAAATAAAATATTTAATATCTTTTTGGAAATGCATAAGGTATACTGCAGATCTATTGTTTGCTTGGACATAATCAATTTTAGTATGTAACAGATCTTTTAACTTTGGGGGAAGGGCTGCGGTTAATTTGACATCATATTTAAAAAGGGTATGCCTTATATTTTTAAAAATCCTTGGAATGTGGTTAAGCTTACAAAATTTAAATCTTTTATCTATAACTGCACTTCGATTTCTATAATCTTGTACTTCAAATTTGTTTATAAGTTTTTCAATAAAACGGGATGGAATTGCATTTTCTATTGCTATTTTTCTATTTAATAATATTAATTATTCTAGATTAATTTTCACACAATTATTCTAATTCGTAAACAAATCATATTAGATGTAAATTTCCAACTGGGCGAAAAGTGTCCGGACCAGGATTCGAACCCGGGACCTCCTGGCTGAAGCCGCCAGTGCTCTGCCATCTGAGCTATCCCGGACGATTCTGGTCGAACTTTTTCACCCAGCTAACCTTGAAGATTACAGCATCTGGTCTGAAACCTGGTTCAGCTCAACAGAATAAATCTCAGGTAATGGAACTCCAGAAATCGCTGGATACGAAATTACACTAGATTAATTTTCACACAATTATTCTAATTGGTAAACAAATCATATTAGATGTAAATTTCCAACTGGGCGAAAAGTGTCCGGACCAGGATTCGAACCCGGGACCTCCTGGCTAAAACCGCCAGTGCTCTGCCATCTGAGCTATCCCGGACGATTCTGGTCGAACTTTTTCACCCAGCTAACCTTGAAGATTACAGCATCTGGTCTGAAACCTGTTTCAGCTCAACAGAATAAATCTCAGGTAATGGAACTCCAGAAATCGCTGGATACGAAATTACACTAGATTAATTTTCACACAATTATTCTAATTGGTAAACAAATCATATTAACCAGATGCTGTACTTCAGACAAGATGCTGTAATCTTCAAGGTTAGCTGGGTGAAAAAGTTCGACCAGAATCGTCCGGGATAGCTCAGATGGCAGAGCACTGGCGGCTTCAGCCAGGAGGTCCCGGGTTCGAATCCTGGTCCGGACATTTTTCGCCCAGTTGGAAATTTACATCTAATATGATTTGTTTACCAATTAGAATAATTGTGTGAAAATTAATCTAGTGTAATTTCGTATCCAGCGATTTCTGGAGTTCCATTACCTGAGATTTATTCTGTTGAGCTGAACCAGGTTTCAGACCAGATGCTGTAATCTTCCAGGTTAGCTGGGTGAAAAAGTTCGACCAGAATCGTCCGGGATAGCTCAGATGGCAGAGCACTGGCGGCTTCAGCCAGGAGGTCCCGGGTTCGAATCCTGGTCCGGACATTTTTCGCCCAGTTGGAAATTTACATCTAATATTAATTATTATTATTAATTATTATATTTAACATTATCAATCTTTTTCTATTGTATTTTCTATTGAAATTAGAAAAATAGCAATAGAAAATGCAATTCAATCCCGTTTTATTGACAAACTCATAAACAAGTTTGAAGTAGAAGATTATGGAAAACGAAGCGCAATTATAGAAAAAAAATTGTAATTTAATAAATTACAACGATCATTTGGAATTTATTTCGTCCACCAAATTCCGTCGCATCCTCTTCAACAACAGATTGCAAAGATCAAACTTCAGACGATCAAAACATTCATCGATAAACTCTCCAAGTCCCGTTTCGAGAAGAAAAACAGTTTACAAATCGAAAGCAGTTCCACCGAATCATCCACAGATTGCGATAAATTACCTATGTTGGGGTCAGTTTTTCCCGGTTAGAATCGACCGATTGTAAAACGCCGTGGCCAGTGGATTGGAGCCCCTCGAGACATGGTCTTTTATTATCAATCGATTAAACATTAGATTGTTTCCTTTTCGCGTTCGTCTTTTATTCTGTAATCGATTTTCATTGGCTGCATAATCAGTTGAAGACCTCGATTTTCATGGCCTACATAATGAGTTGAAGACCTCGATTTTTGCTTTGCAAGACGATTTTCATTTCGGTGTCGCTCTTTGGCTTTGGATTTTTCCATATCTGATAATTTGCGCCTACTCATTTTGTAACTTTTTCAACTTTTAACGATTTTATGCCTTTCTATTACCTATTCAAATAAAAATTCTTCTAAAAGTAAAAAACATCGTTGAATTTCGTTAAAAAAAATAAAATGCGAGCATCATTTGGCCCCATCCTCGACCGAAAACTGCTACCATTTCCAAATGGTTACTAAAAGATTTAAATTTCGTAAGGTTAGCTACATTCCATAGCTTTTTGAAAATATAAGGCATACCTTTTTTAAATATTATGTAAAATTAATCGCAACCTTTCCTTCAAAGTTAAAAGATCTGTTAAATACCAAAATTGATCCTGTCCAAGCAAACAATAGATCTGAAGTATTATACATTTCCAAAAAGATAGTAAATATTTTATTTATGTTGGCTTGACGATGAGAAAATTTCGTGATAGAATTAAAGAACATAAAGCAGATCTCAGATTAAATAGACCCCATACTGCATTATCAAGATCAGCTCAAACTCAATCTATAAAAGCAGATTTTAATAACTCAAAACTTATCTTTCGTACAAATAATTACCAGGAAGCCATCATAAGATAATCAATTGAAATAATTCATAATAAAGATACAGCTTGTAACGATGCACTCTACATACACTACACTTCAATACAGATGAAATAAAAGATAATTTCAATTTTAATTTCGAAATGGCGAAAAAAAAAAATAATAATCCCATCGTTAGCCGTTTTCTTCCTTTTTCCGCAAAAATTGAGTAATCTGGTTTCCACCATTAGAGAAATTAAATTAAAATTAAAAAAAAAAAATTAATTTCTCGAAAAGTAATGCAAATTTACAAACTCTAATACCAGTTTTGAGATCTGCGGATCAATACGAATATTTGGTGTTAATTACACTGCATAATATTCCATATTTTAGGATAAACCTCCGTGGAACATAATCAGTCGTTTCATAAAATTGTTTCATATATTCGTTTCAATAGGATTATATATATATAAGATAGATGTATAAAATAGCGAAGTTTTTATTCAAATAATTTGCAATACTTTAATATTGAAATTTAAATCATACAATTAAATTAACAAAAAGTAGTTATTAGTGTTTCATAAAAGTATCTATTTTTGAATTTTTATTGTTAATTTACAAAAGAAAATGTTCCTAAACATAATTTAAATAAAATTTCATGTTTCCAATTTCCTGATCCTTTATTAAGAAGTATATTTTATTATACTGATGTAAGTTTTTAAACTATTAAATAAGTTATATATTAATAAATTCATCATATTTTTAATAAGGATATGCGATTTTTAATTTTGGATGTGAAAAGTATTTATTTTTCACTTATGATATTTTAATTTCACCTAATGCTGGAATTTCGTAAAACGAATTAGAATGAAAAGAATTAAAATTAAATATTTGAAAATTATATGTTAATATTATTTTAGGGTTTCAATATCTCTATTCAAGATTTCTATACTTCCAAACAATAGAAGCTTTATTATCTTTTCAGAAATATCACAATTAATTTGAATGTAGTACTTAGCCTTTTGTTCTATTATCTCGAAGAGCCTGGGAACTATAAATGCCATAACTGACAAAATTTACTTACCTTAATGCATTCACCATCTATATTATAGTAATATTTGTAATAATCATGGATGTTTATTTCAATTACCTCATGTTACAGAATCATTTTTTCTATCTAATCATTTCCAACTTAGTCATCAAATTAACATATTGTTTATACACATGCTTACATATGCTTATTACAATAAATTCCGCAATTTGAGAGAGTACAGTATGGGGTTGACTCAGAATGACAATATTAGTTATGACAGATGTGACTAATAATATCATACAAATATAGTTTTGACTGTAAGGAATAACTCTTCCTAACTTAATTATAACTTATAATAATATAGATTTTTATTTTTATCATAGAATATGCAATATTGAAGTTTCTCCTTAAAACATTTACATCTCATTCTTTTCTTAAAGCATTTATCGTATATGCTCTTCTTATGATTTTTGCATACAGAATTTATTTAATTTTTAATATATTCTTAATATTTATATAGTATTTATAAGTGTTATTTTGAATCTTTTCTAGTAGTTTACTGTTTTTATTTTTTTACCATGTAGTACTTGAGTTTTCCAAATTAATTTTTTCGAACTGAATTTAAAAAAATAATAATAATTCCGTCATGTTGTGTTTTATTAGAGGCATGCCTAAAGTATGTGGAGTAAAACTAAACAATCACTAAGTTATATTTATGAACTAAATGTAGTTAAACTTAAACCACAAATAATCTAGGAAACTAGGATGCCTAGTACTTTTTATGATATAAAAAACTGGTGGAACCAGAAAGGAAAAGTAAAGCTCTATCTAAAAAAGTTACAGTAAAAAATTGTCAAACAGTTTCAGTTTTAAAAAGTAAGTAGTGCGTAGAAAAGTAATGGAATCAGATGATCTGTAAAGCTCATGAAATTACCCAAATTTTTGTTGATAGCTGAAAATGTGGATTGAGCTTTACTGGTACCTTAAAATCAATCAGGGAAGTAAAGGCATTTTTAACTCATTCTGAATTCCAATCATTCATAACCGGTTTAAAAATTTGTGTTCATAAGAATAGGTTAGAGGTTGATTTGGAAATGAGCGAGAACAAGAGAGGTATCGGGAACATGAAAGGTCGTTCAGTACGAAGTATGGGCCAAATTCCATTCCTGGGGTCACTGATACGCCTCGAAGATCAAAGTTCAAAGTAAGCCCAAAACCCTAAGCATGTACAATTCAACGATATGCTAACTACTTGTCTGGCTTAAGTCCATTGACATAAGGCTCCCTTTTCACAGTAATTACATGAAATAAAAATTATTATGCTACATGTGTTAATCAGAAATGTTAATAACAATTCCTCAACATCTTGACTATATTAATGTTATACTTAAAATATTACTTCATGGTTTACATTCTTTTAACTTTGCTGAGTTTAGCTTGGCTTAACTCAATCATATCTACAATTCTGGGCCTGAGAGAAATTGTTTTGCACATAACTACACATACTATTTACTATACCCTCTACTCATTTTGAGTGGATAATATGATTTTGAATATACGACACCAGTAAAGCTCAGTCCACATTTTCAGCTATCAACAAAAATTTGGGTAATTTCATGAGCTTTACAGATAATCTGATTCCATTACTTTTCTACGCACTACTTACTTTTTTAAACTGAAACTATTTGACAATTTTTTACTGTAACTTTTTTAGATAGAGCTTTACTTTTCCTTTCTGGTTCCACCAGTTTTTTATATCATTTCATATCTTTTTCAGATCCTTTCAGGAACTTAATCAACCAACTTCAACTAACCAGAAAACCGCCCCAACTAACCAACAAATTATCCCAATTAACCGGCCCAACCAATTGTCCCAATCAAAATCTAACCGAAACATTGGTTCACCGGTGTATTTCAAGAGCTCTGATGACCCCATACTTATTGCTAAACCCCATATTGGGATATTGACCTATACTTTACTCTGGACTGACCGCCAGACTAGTCCTTAGACTAAGTTTTATACATAGTGTGATCTCTTGAATTTTTCTGCTATGTACCTACGCTCCTCTGGTTTAAGGCACTATGCAGTATGGTAGGCCAACCCCTCAAACACACAAAAAGCTAGGGTAAGGAACAGTCATAAGAAATGAATTAAAACTGCGAAAAAACTATAAAAAGGAAAAATTCTGTTTTTAGGACTTAATGGGAACTTTAAAAAAAAAAAGTCTGAAAACAACTGAATGCAGAAAAATGATCAAAAGTGATTGAAAATATTATAAAATACACTTGTAAATAATATCAGAAATATTACTAATATTGGATACCGTCGATCGGGGCCTTGCCGTACTTTGGTCCAGCCCATAAAAAAGGTTTCATTTTTTGCATTGAACAAACAATACAAGATAATTTGGAGTTTTTGAGCTTGAAAAATATTTTAGACCCTACTATAGGATATTTTAATAGTTTGGAGGTAATTAATTTTTTTAGTGGCAACACAAGATGTGTTTGTGAACAACTGTTTTCGTGTGTAGATTTTTACTCCCCAAACTTTCTATAGTGAGACAAAATGGATAAGAGATACAAATATTGTAAGTGTCAAAATATTACCTTTAGTAACCTGTAACACATGTGTGATCATAGTTTTTCTTTTAACTTCGTTTTCATAAAGCTAACATGAAAACTAGTTTTTCGGGGCTACTTTGTGCCAGAACTTTTTTGGCGCGGAAATAGCCCCAGTTACTCAGAAATGACTTTTATAGAATCAAATCTCTTAAAGAATGTATTAAGTAACATTTTTTACAAATGTTGCTTTAGCAAAATGTTACAGTAATTATTTTTGTTCCAGTTGCTGAGGATAACATGATGAAAACTGTTTCTCGTGTCTTTAATATTAGTATTTGGTTTATTGTGTTTAAATGTTAAAAAAATACATTTATTTATCAATTTTGCGGTGTTAATACATTAGCAGATCCTATTGCAATCAATTGCTAATTGCTTCAATATTCCAACATATGAATTGTATTCATTTTATAAAAAAATAAGTGAATGGACCAAAGAAGCCCCAGCAGGGGCTACTTTGTTCCAAAACAATAAATATGGTTAAAAAATAGAAAAAAATAGAAAATTGTCTCTTTAAAAACATTCAGTTTGCTTCACTGTTTCCTGTTAATTGATTACAATTCAAGTTTAACGTTGAAAAGTCATGTATAATATTTTTTAATAATGTAAAGTGAGTGGAACCAGGAAAAAGTGGCCCAAAGTAGTACCCGTTCGACGGTATTTACAATACTATTTCGGAGGTCAAACTAAAATATCGCGATAGTGACTAACATATTTACATCTAACTGTAACCACTGATCAAAAAATAAGGAAAACTGGAAAGTATGTGTCCTTTGTAAAGTATGCATTAATTAAGGAGATAAATTACGTAAACAAGTCTATTGACAATTGGCATATTTGGTACAGATAAGTTATATAATTGAGCCTACAGACAATTTGCGCATGTTACCGAGCGTCGTTTAGGGCATAATTAATTGAACCATAAGCGCACGCACCTATTTTGTAACGTTAACACACGCGTGGGGTAAATCTCACCTCATTTTGTCTCCCATTAAATTTTTGGATAAATGCGTTTTTAAAACAAGTCTACTACTCTATATTGTAAAATGCATCAGTACTACTTCTTTCTAGGAAAAAAATCAAGCGTTTCATATTTATTTTCCGATTTTATAACAGTTTCTGTAAAAATGGCGTTTTTTCCCTTAGAAAATATGCAACGATTTGTTTTACCTCTTAAAACATAAATTATTTTATAAAATTTACAGTAATTACAATTAATACACTTTCATCAACATATGCAGGTAGCTTTTATTTCACTCTTTCAGTAAAATAATTTTAGTGTGTGTTTTCCCGTAACGAATGAGCATAATGAAATGTAACGTTTGTACACGCGCGGGATTATTTAATCCCAAAAGCTATATTTCTACTTTTCTAGCCAACAAGGAAAAGACATTCCTTCATACAACCTTTCTCAACCTTGGCCTTGAAAGGTACAAGGAAGGTCAGAAGTGTTTCATGACGTAATTTTAAAGTTTTTTCACTTGCATAAACCCTTCTCCCACAGATAAACGCAACGTTTCCCGAAAGCCAGACCGTCCGCATACATACTACACCATAAAACGGAAGAGCATATAGAAAAATGAGTTTTGCAAAAGTGACGAATTTTTGAAGTTTTTTCATCTGCATAACCCCTTCTCCCGCAGGTAAACGCAACGTCTCCCGAAAGCCAGACCATCCGCATACATACTACACCATAAAATGGAAGATCATATAGAAACATGAGCCTTGCTAAAATGACGTAATTTTGAATTTTTTTCACCTGCATAACCGCTTCTCCAGCAGGTAAACGCAACGTCTCCTGCCAGCCAGACCGCCCGCATACGTACAACACCATAAAACGGAAGAGCATATATAAAAATGAGCCTTGCTAAAATCAAGTGACAAAAACGTTGCTAGCTCTTAGACCAGGGATGGCGAACCTTTTCACGTCCACGTGCCAAATTTTCCCAAAAGTATACTTTATACGTGATCATGACGTGTCAGCAATAAAAAAAATTAATGGATCAAATAATAATGAATCAAAACTACTTAAAATTTTGTTTTTAGCATTAAAAAAATACAGATAATATTTGATGTTGTACTGTAGAAATTTATTTAAAAAATATTATTTATGTTGTCTCATCTTAAATGGCAAATATTTTTATATCCGCTTCGTACTTAGTTATTTTCGATAGAATGCAAGTTTAATTGCACTCACTTGACAAGACGTTTTCAGTTGAATTTTTCTTTTTTCTTTTTTTCTTTTTTCTTTTTTTTTTTTTTTTTTACGAAGATGTCTTGCAGAAAAAATTGCAAAATAGCAAGCGCCAGAAACTTACAGCTTTTAGTGTCCAGAATTGAATACCAAATTGTTATAATTTTAGAATCAGCATTTTTGCTTTTTACACTTTTAATTTTTGTTTAGAGATAATCTTCTAATTCTTAAAATTTTCTGAGCCAATATTGAGCTAGATTCGGATAAATTAAGTTATATTTCAATTTCTTCAATCTGTGTGACGCCCCACCAGTGGCTGAGAGGTTCTGCTCTCGAAACTGGTAGACGGGAAGTGCTGGGTTCGATCCCAATCGCGCCCGTCGGCCTAATCGTTCGGAGTTTTCGTGGTTTTCTTCGAACCATGGATTTCCATGCGTTAATACGGGTTAGGTTCCCTTAGAAAGACCCCCACGAAGGGCACTCCCCCTCGGGCCTATATCCCTAGTGTAGATAATCGGCCGTCACAAAATCAACCAACCAACCAACCATCAATCTGTGTGACAATCACAACCAACCGAACTAATCGGATTCAAGTACCACAGACAACAACTATATTAATTAATGCATTTTGTGAAATTCTACTTTATTTTGGTGTAAAACTTAAATCTATGTCTTGCCAAAAATAAACTGCAGCGTGCCATATTTTCGCCGTCACTGTCTTAGAAAATTACTTTCGGTCCAACAATATTATTTTTTTTTTTTTTTAACTCGCGAAATTGAATTTCATTTGGCGTTATAATGACGTAATTATACTAAAATGTTTCAGCTTTTAAAATTAAAATACATGTTTTCTTTGCCTCGTGTAATAGGAGTATACGATTTCCTTGACAATACGCAGGAAAATGCAATAAATACAACCAAATGAACTAGCATTTACCGAAAATTTCTTTCGCATGACTTAAAAATAAATCTTTCGCTTTATGGAAGATAATAATAAGGATTAATTTCAGATTATCAGGAGTCTCTGTTCAGAATAAAACATCATTACAAAGTTATGTGAGTTAAACGGAAATTTACGTCGTACCTAGCAAACGATTTTTTTATTATTATTATCTTTTCCTAAATTGTTTTCTTGAAATTAAAATAGATCTTTTAACTTTAAAAGCATTCTAATGAAGATATTACATCATTTTAACGCGTGTTTAGTTAAAGTTTTTACATATATATATAGGAAAATTTTTCATTTTCTGATTAGAATGACGTCGATTTGAAAAATGCAAAAATAAAACGAGAAAACCTGATTTTTATTAAAAACAAAATACTCGCGTTATCACTTTTTTTAAATTATTGTGCCGCTTTTTAGGATGTGGCAACAGAAAAGAAAGATTGAAGGAGATATTTATAAATTGTTAAATTATGGAACGCTATGTAAATTTTGAATGGGTGCCTTTGCCTTAATATTGGATATTTTTTTACCCAACCTTCGAAAGGCACATCCTTAAATTAAGAGCTTTTCAACAAGCCATCATTCATCACTGAATGTTTTCTGGGTTGGATTGTAATTGAGTTGTTGTCTTTTCATCATGTTTCAAAACGTAAAAGATGCGGCTGAGCTCTACTATACAGCACTATCGTGCTGTATGATACAACTGCAACAAAATAAAATCATGTAACAGATTTATGTTTATACGGTAAAAAAAAAAAAAAAAAAAAAAAAAAAAAAAAATCTGTAAAGTTACTAAGAATTTTCTATGAAACGGAGATTCCTAGAACTTTTTATGTAACTGAAATAAAAAAAAAAATATGATATTATTCCGGGTTACCGATAAAATTTCAGTAAGCATACAGATTTCTGTAGCTTTAAAAAAACTAGTTTTTGTAGATTTACATCTTTTACTTCCTTCTATCTTCAATAGAATAAAGTATTGTACCCGAGTTTTTTTCGACCTCCGGTTTTCGACAGATTTACACGTTTTAGGGGTCACAGACCCTAAAAACATGTTTATACAAAATACCTGTCTGTCCGTCCATGTGTCCACCTGTCCGTATGTCCGTCTGTCTATGTGTCGTCATTGTACCATCGAAAAGTTTATGAAGTTATCAATAGCGACATAAATTTGCTGGGCACTCTATCTCAGGAACTAACGTACGGAATTTAATAAAAAATTATATTATGTTAGTCCCTGATATAAATTGATGCTAATTAGTTTTTAGAATAAATTTTCTAACAGTTGGCGCAACTATCCTGCATTTTTCACGATTTCCGTAATACCTCTATCTCAGGAACTATTGTGCAAATATTCCTCAAACTTCAGATTCAGATATACTTTCATAAATACTGGTGCTGAGTATGTTTTGCTCTAAATGCACAACAGGTAGCGCATTTTTTACGATTTTCGCAATATCTCTAACTCAAAACCTTATGCATGGATTTTCATCAATCTTCAGATTGAGTTAGACGCTGACATAAGTTGTTGCTGATTAGGTTTCAGTGTAAATCACCCAAAAGGTAGGACAGTTATGCTGCAATTTGAAGGATTTTAGCGATAATCTCGCAAGAACTAATGCATGGAATTTCATATCTTTTGAATCCTCGTGATGGACACAGATTTCTATTTATTTTTGGCACTATGAAATTACTTCTAGAGATTGAAAACTGTGCGAATTTTGAAGTATTAACATGTATGAAAAAAGTTTCTGATTACTACATCCGACTAGATATATCTTCATTTTGTACAATTTAATGAAATTTATGTAAAAAATGAAAAATGTGGAAAATAAGTAATTTAGGTGTTATGTTATAAATATGAAATATTTTCTAACATTTGCATCAAGTTGAAATCACATTCTAAAAAATTGTCAGAATGTAATTTTTATTTAACGAACACGTTAAATATTCCTCCTAATTGTAAGAAAATTAAAAAATACTAGGAGACTTAACCCAGGCTTCCCAAGTAGCAAACTATACGGGAAAAACTTTTTTATTATTATTGAAAACTGTAATAGTTTGTTTTTTTGTTGTTGTTGTTGTTGTTTTTTCAGATTATCCGCTAACAACACAAAAAGCATTTTTATATAAAAAGACCAATAATACATTCAAATAAAGTTTTGAAATTTGTTAAAACAATACATTCGTGTCATTCGCATTCAAGAAGTAATTAGCTCAGCATCAAATAATATTTTATTTACACTCTAAAACTGGGAGGAGTGAAAAGCTCACTCTTTGAAAGAGTGACAGGTCTTTTCACTCTTTTTAGGGTGAATTTTGTAAAAATACACTTCTTAAAGTGTGGAATTTCCCATTCTCTAGAAAGGAGTGCAATATCTCACTCCGTTATCGTGAGTGAAGTTGTCACTCCCGAAATTTTGCGTATGCGTGGCTTGCGTATGCATTGCTTATTAGCCAATCAGAACAGCAAGGCGACAGCGCCCTCGTAAGATACGAAAAATGATCACATTTTCGTCTGGTCCGCCATCTTAGTATTAACAGATAAGGATATCATTAAAATTATTCTTAATGGAATACATAAAATAAAGGTAAGTCTTATTTAATTTTAACCATTTATTCGTGTAGATATGTTAAGATTATGCACTAAATAGTTGTATGTTGTATAGAAAAAGATTGATCGTTAGAGTGTTCAAAAGTGATTGTCTGTTATACTTCTTCATGTAGCGGTTTGAAATATAATTCTTTTAACAACTGAATACGCACTAGAGATCTGCACGGGCCGGCTCGTTCTCGGGCCGATTTTCACTCACGGAACTCGGGCCGGTCCCGGGTCACACTTTTTTCTGAAGGCTCGGGCCGGGCCTAGCTTATTTTTTCTGTACAAAGCCGGGACTGGTTCATTCCGAGTCTTCACGACCCAAAATTTTCAGTCCTAATTTTGACCTAGCCCGTATGAAAATCATTGTCTCACCGTGGCCTGGTCTGTTCAAAGGTCAGTAAAATTAGGTCTGGCCCAAAAATGTTTGCAAAAAATGCATACATTTTTAAATCGTCATTATTCTACCCTTAAACATTAAAATTTCTTATTTTTAAAGAACACTAGATTTCTGCGCTTATTAAAATATAGCTAAATTAAAACATAGTAAAACATGTGAAAAGAACCTGCGTATGACGGAACCCAGTTTTAAACTCACTAACGTATTGATCCATGCATAATTAATATACTAATACATAAGAAAAGAATATATAATACATTTACACTCGCTAAGAAGGGAACTTGTCTATAACGCATTTTTTTTTTTCTTTTGTATAGAATTCAATCTTACTGTATAGCATTTTCCAGATTTTTAACACTTCAAAAAAATAAAAAATCAATGTTTTGTTGAAATTCACTCGGGCCGAGATTTTAACTTTTTTCCGGGCCGGGCTCGGGCAGAACTTTTAAGTTTTTTACCGGGCCGGACCAATTTTTTTTCTACGGGCCGGGCCGAATTTTTTTTCGATGAATCGGGCCGGGTCCTTGGAAATTTCGGTCCGTGCACACCTCTAAGCTCACAATGCTTAGCAAAAAAAATAATCCAAACTTCATTATTTCGGGAAATGTGAATTAAAAACAAAATGAGTGAAAATATTTTTTTATTCCCTTTCAATGCTGTGTTTGCAAATTATAAAATTTTTACCAACGACCAAAACAAAGAAGTTTTATCTCTTTCGTTTGAAAGGGTGACTGACTCATAAGAGAAGATAGATTTTCTCAATCGTAGGAGACACGTCAATCGAAAATATCAATTTGCCTTTCTAATATATATATATATATATATATATATATATATTGTTTTAATTTTGATTTCGGATTATATACAGTTAAGAGTATTTATTATTGTTTAGGAGTTAAATATGATATTTGATTAAAATAGCAATTAAAGCCTTTGTGCAGGAATATTAAAAAGCAGTAAACCAACGTTTAAAATGCACAAATAATGCGTGAAAAGCAGCAAACAGCTGTTTCGAATCTACAGCGAGATTCTACTTCAGTGCAAGATAGAGAAAAGGAACAGAATCTCGCTGTAGATTTGAAACAGATGTTTGCTGCTTTTAACGCATTATTTGTGCATTTTAAACGTTGGTTTACTGCTTTTCAATGATATTTGATGTTTATGATATTACGAAAAGGTTGGTTCAGTGAAACCTCCCTGTGCGACCAACTCTATTAGGCGACCACCTCCCTCAACGACCATTTTTTCATGGAACGAAATTTGTTCCCATAGGCTCAATACTAATTTGACCTCCATTCAGAGACCATCCCAGTTGATCCCCCTTCATGAGAGACCGATTTCTTTGAAGAAAATGAAATAAATTCAGTTTTTTCCTGGTCGCTTGAAGAAGGTTTTATTAAAAAAATAATTCCGGAGAGTGCATTATTCATCAAACTTCTAAACTAAGTTTAGATTTTTTTTTTTTTTTTTTTTTTTTTTATCCCGGTAATTTTTAAGTGTTCAAACCCCTTTGTGCCTTTTTAGGCAATGAATTTAACTCTGATTACAAATTAAGACCGACGGTTAATAAACTCCTCTGCCCTGTTGTGTCGGAAAACTCTCAAAGAAATAGATAAAGTAATGAAATCGTCATTAATTGTTCCCGTCCACAAAAAAATGCATTTATTTACTGAACTTCGAAAGGACTTGGAAATAAAAATTATAAAATATAAAACTGTAAAATTAAAGCAAAGCTCAACGTGTTCATTTTTTAAACTCTGCAGTAATTAACTTGTGTACTTAACTTTTATTTTGATGCTTAAATTTTTATATTTTTTCCTAGTGTGAAAAATAATTTAAGTAACATCGTTACCATTTTTCAACAATTAAAATCTAGATTTAAACATGACCTCCATTAAGAGACCACCTTTCGGAGAGACCAATTTTTATTGGAACAGTATTGGTCGTTTTAGGGAAGTTTTACTGTATATTAATTTTTTTAAATTGTATCTAAACATTTTTCTGCGAGTTATGATTTTAAAATTTTGAGACTGAGTAATATAAAAAAATAATACTTATAGACATTCTGCATCATTTATTAAATTTCCTTCAATTTAAACGCATTTTCTACGTTTTTGATGCACGTAATTTTTGGGACTAAAAAATAAAATATGATATTTAAGCATTGAAATAAAATGTTTTTTATGCCTGTTTTGAAGTTTATCGATAAGATAACTTTATTATAGAATATTTTTTAAAGAGATTAATAACTACTTTTTTTACATTAAAATGTTTTTAAAACAATAAGAACTCTTATATGCAGTCATTCACTTTATTTTTATTAAAATTCATACAGATACAAATAAATGTAATGTGTTTATTTTTATATTTATTTTTTTCTATTTCCTAGGTCAATCTTTTCCTATAAAACATATCAAATCTATTTTGCTCATATTCCCAAAATACAATATCTACGGGAATAAAAAAATTAAATTAAATATGACTTACCGTGCCGTTTCATTAATAAGTATTGTTTTCAACAATAATGGGCCAAAATCAGAAATCATGATTAAGTTAAGAAATATGTTTAAAAGACATATATATAGGACAGGATTTTGCTTTCTATTATAGATTCATAGAATAATGTTTATAGAATAAAATTAAATTTCTCTCCCCTCTCTTTACAAAATCGGTCATAGAATAACGTTTATAGAATAAAATTAAATTTTTCTCCTATCTCTTCACAAAATCGAAAAATAAATCTTATGCGATGTAAATGCAAATTATTGGGTTGACACTTAACTACCTTCATTTAAATTTTGACGTAAATGTTTAAATATTTAAACCATACTTGGAGACTTAGGAAATAAATTATAATGCCAAAGCAGAAACTTTCTGTACGAAAGGTCTTCTCGATTAAGAAACGTTTGATGGCTTTTATGAAACTCATTAAATTACTCTATCGTGATCGTACAAGGATAAATGTGTCTACAAAGGTTTTATTATTATGCTTTCCGAAGATATTGGATTAGGGAATTACCATCATCACGCTAGATTCATTCTAAAACTGAAATATTTCGCGGATATCATCAAAAATTGAACTATTTAAAATGTTCCCGGGAATACATTTTATAATATTAGAGGTTAAATAAACTTTTATACAGTTAATGGCCAATACATTTTATTTTCATTATACAGGAAAAACGGAAAAACACGTTGTCATATTAAATTTTTTCTTTCATACAATGTCTTACCAGAAATCTTTTGTGTATTTAAAAGAAATAAATAAAGGTAAAAATAGTTTTTTAAACACTGTTTTATAAGCATTCAATGTTCATCTAGTCCCTGGCCGAGAGGTTTTGCTCTCAAAGCTGGTAGACGGGAGGTGCTGGGTTCGAAAGCAATCGCGCCCGTCGGCCTAATAGTTCGGAGTTTTATTAATTTTCTTCGAACCTTGGATATCCTTGCGTAACGGGTAAGGTTTCTTTAGAAATCACCCCCCTCCCCATCGGCCCTATATCCATCGTTGTAGTTAATCGGCCACCATAAACAACAACAACAACGTTTTTATCTTAAAAATCACACCTAATTTCAGAATTAGAATTCATGTAGTTCCGTTTTGATAATTTAACTGGGCGTCGGCCCCGACTAGTTGAAATTCGACTATCTGACTTACGCTTAATAAAAAGCGCAGATTAGTGAATTCGCCTCAGAAATTATAGTTTTTCCTCTGTTTCTTTTCTATTTGAACAGAGAAAAAATATATTTTAAACTATCTATTCAAGATTTCTAAATGGTTTTTCCAACGTATAGTCATAATTAACTGATTTCACTATTAAATGATGAAAGAGTATTTGAAAATATATGTACGAGATGTGGCTATTAATTAAAGAGACTATTGTTGTAAAATATTTTATTTTAAATTTATACATATGTAATTATTAGGCTAATATCAGACGAACGTCTATTTGCAAGTTTTTCTTTCAACATGAAAAGGAAACACCTTAGCTAACAGGGGTTTCTGTTTCATGTTGGAACAAAAAGCGTGCAAATAGACGTTCGTCTGACATTAGCCTTATTCCCTTCAATATACAACCCTCCTTTATCCCCAGAACGTTCCATGCGAATTCCCATTGTTTGAAACAGTGCTGGAAGTCTTCTGTGAACTCTTTCATGATACGTGCCGCTTTTAGGTAGATTTCGTAAGAAATACTACCTATTGCAGTCGTTACCATGGTGCGACTTTTGAAAAATTCCTTCATAACTTTTCATTACATGACCCCAGGAACCCAAAACCACTCCCACCTAAAAAGTTTATATATATATATATATATATATATATATATATATATATATATGTATGTATGTATGTATGTATGTACTAAATTTTGTCCGCACGATAAAAGTCTCAATTATGCACGGAACGTCTTCAAACTCGCCAACAACTTTAAGATGGCTAATTTCTCGGCGGGGATTGAAAATGAGCAAAATCGGTCCAAGGGAATGGGAATGGGGAAGGTTTAAAGTTTTGAATACCGTCTTAACATGATTCTGATAAAACCAGCTTTTACACAACAATGGCAGGAAAAAATAAATATTTTTCGTTATAGCTGTTGCCAACAATTTAAAAAAAGCAATAAAATTCTCACCACAACAATTGTTTTTCTAATGCAATGTTTTCACGCGAAAAATTAAATTAGATAAACAGTTTGATGAATTGAAAACAAATTGAATATTACGTCATAAGTTTTCTAGAGCAAGATTTCTGCATGAAAATTCAAAATGAAATAAATAGTTTGACGAATTGAAAACAAATTGAATATTACGTCATAAGTTTTCTAGAGCAAGATTTCTGCATGAAAATTCAAAATGAAATAAATAGTTTGACGAATTAAAAAAACAACAAAATATTGCGTCATATTGAAAATGTAATGGACCACAGCAGGTGAATATGTAACGTCATTGAGTTTGAAGAAACGTATTAGAACATGATAAAAACCCGAGTATGGAAATATTAACATATTTTAACATTTTGAGGTTCTCTGGATTTGATTTAGCCATTTTTAAACCTGTTCCATATACATGCGTGTGTGTATATTAGAATTTTCACAAAATGTTTAGCTCCCTAGAGCTCATTCTTAGCGAAGGAACTGGGTTTATCTTTAATCTTGATTTAAGTTTTGTTGGTGAATTTAGTACTTAACTTCGAAATCTACCTCCGCCTGTAGGCCCGATCCGGTAGGGATTTTTTTCCTTTCACAGCTTCAACGGTTTAAAATCTGGTACCTTTTAATGCAGATTTGACCTTGGGGAACCGATAAAAGTCACATGGTGCCAGGTCAGGCGAATAAGGCGGATGGGGGAAAACTGGTATCTTGTACTTGTCTAGAAATGTCTTGACAGGCAATGCAGTTGTTATCCGGTGCGTTGTCCTGATGAAGCACCTATGACTTGTTCCTCCACAATTCGGGTCTTTTTTTTTTCGTATTTTTTCACAGAGTTGAGCAAAGACCTCAAGGTAGTAATATTGATTAATAGTTTGACTTTTAGGAACCCAGTGACGATACACAATCCCATGGATATCGAATTTTTTTTCCGTTGTTGACGTGAAGCGCAACCCGGACGAACATCATCTTCAATGTCTTTTCGGCCATCTTGAAAACGCTTAAACCACTCAAAAATCCACGAACGGGATAAACGTTCATTGTCATGTACTTCTCTTAACAAATGATGAATTTCAGTAGCGAATTTTCTAAGTTTAAAAAGAAATTTCAGATTAATTAGTTGTTCTTTTAAAACACTCAACATTTTCCCGGCAAAACACTAAAACAGGATATAAAACAAATGTGGTCACAGCCACACTAATTGGAAAACAACCAATTTAGAGGCGGTAATCGATACAGGAGGCTTTGCGCTACACAATTATTGGTCGTACTAATTTGGCGCGCGACTACTTCTTCTGTAAAAGTATTAGTGTCGTTATTAAACGGCCACACCTCGTATATATTGCCCACTTTATGTTTTCTCCTTTAGTGTTTAAAATATTTCGCTTTTGCAATTTCACAACCATTTAGCATACTTTGGCTAGCGTTGTTTATCGCATAATGAGTATAATTTTTTTTTCAAGGTAAGTAATTATAACCATAACGAATATTTGGCGATTTATCGCCTGCGGCCAGCTAATTTTAAAATGCCTTTAAATTATTTTATTAATTTATAAGTTTTAAAATATTAAAATGTATTGTTATTGGAAACACACCTGTGTACGTAATTACTGGGTTGAGCAAAAAGTTCTGAGAAATGCGTAAGTTGCGTTGTTATGCGCAAATAAACAACAAAAGCAACAAGCACTATTCTACAAAGTAGAGACCATCATAGTCCACGACTTTCTGCCATCTTTCTGCCAGATTCCGGATTTGCTGGAAGTACGAAGTTTGTCGCCGTACCAGCACCTTCACCCTCATTAATCTCATCGACAGCTTTCAGAATCGTTAGACATTTTCTCCAATAATGCCGGATCAACACACGTAAATCATACTGTTCAATAGGCATTTTGTAGCCAAAATTCCTGAACTCTCATAGATATACCACTACTACTCCTATATACGATACAAATTCTGGTAACTATTAGATTAAAAAAATTCCCGGAACTTTTTGCTCAACCTAACATTATAAGTATAGCATATTAAGAAGTAGGTGAAACATCGATTTTAAAATTCCCTTTTTATTTGCAAAATCCAAGTTGAGTTAAAATACCAAGTTGAGTCTAACTACAAAGAATAATGTCTGTTTTGATGTGTATTTTATAAAACATGTGCCATGTTTTTTTATTCAGAAAATCTTTTATCTATGTTTTTATATACTTGGTATTATTTTTCAACATTAAACCAATCGATTAATTCTTGAGTAATCTTTTTTTAGATAATTTTTGCCTGAAAATAATAATTCACCGAGGGTCTTGTGCGTATTTAAAAAAGTATAAACGGTAGCAATTAGGTCTTAATTTAACAAGTAATTATTAGAATATGTTCAACGTTTTGAGCCAATTTCTATTTTCCACACTTTCCCACATGTAGTTTGAAATATGTTTACGGATTCAGTTTAGCTATCTGTCTGTCCACCTGTCCGTGCTCTAATTTGCGTAAATATATTCTGAAGAACATGTAATTTTTACGAGAATGAGGAACACTGAAGAATATTTTCTCTTGAAAAAGTTTCGTTAAAAGGGACACATAAATTAATAGTTACATTATGGGCTATGGGAGAATATTATTTACGGTGCATTTTATTTAAATTATTTAATCAGATATCTCATTTCATTTTAATAACATTTCATATTAGTGCTGGAAAGTGTTTCATGATATATGCCTGATGCAGGATTTTTCGTTCTTGCTTAAAATTACGTTTGAATGTTCAAATTATGATAACGTTTTTATCATTAAGAAAAATCAATAGTACTGTAGGTAAACGTAAAAAAATAATTTCGCGACGCGATAATTCATTATAAATTTAAAGTACTTGTAGGAAATGCTTAAATATAGCCATTATTACAGTAAATCATTATTCTGCGTATTTATTTATTTAATACATTTTTAATAAATTGAAATAATACTCACCCTCAAATTGTAGGTATCGCGATATGAAAGTTTAATAAAATTAAAATATTAATAAATGTAAACAAACCCTTTTATGGCCAAGGAAATTTAATTTAAATTTTGACATAAATTTGAAACATCTTCTTACCATGCTTAGAGACTTAGGAATAAATTATAACCACAAAGTAGAAAATTTCCATATGAAACGGCATTCTTACTTATTAAATGTTTGATAACTTTTATGAAAGTCATTAAATTTTATTTTCTGAACGTAGAAGGACAAAGATAAATCTATAGCGATTTTATTATTACGGTTTCATATGAAACTGGATTAGGGAATCCGTATCAGGCTTGATTTAATCTGAAGCTCAAATATTGCATGGTGTGATCAAACATTGAAATCCTTTTAATAGGTCTGGGAATACATTGTGTCAGAAATATATAAGATTTTATGAAATTGCATTGTGTTAAAAGTCACTTTTATTATATTGCAATTCTTGAAAAATTCGTCACCCTATTAAAGATTTTATATCATAAAGATATTTCCTTAATTTTATCTATATTCTAAAATAAGAAAAATGCAACTTTAGTAGGGACATAATTTAGCTTAAACGAATAATTTAAATCCAAATAACGCTTAAAAAACGTAAATTAGTTGTGCTTCATGAAATAGTAACGAATAGTTGTCTGAGCGAAGCGAAGGCTAATACTCATTGCAGAATTACTATGATGGATATTAACGCCATGTCCTACTAAAAAAAGCATAAAATAACCTTTCGTCAAGCATAACTCAGAAAATATTTGTCGGATTTCGTTTCTGATTGCATCAGAAGGTATCTATGAGGGTCGCCTACTGAATGCACCTACTATGAAAAATAAGAACCAAACCGTTTAAAAATTATATAAAAAACTGATAAGAAAAGCACAATTTATCTGCATACGTCACAAAAATTTGGTGTGCGTCACTTTCACCGGTGAATGTTTTCATAGACAACTGGTTTGCACACATGCAGCAAATTAAAAAAAAATGTGCACGCGGTAATATTGAAGTGCCATAAAACATTTTCCATTTAAAAGAAGAAAAGGCACGCAAACTTTGATTTGAGATTTTGTGATAATCTCTCAATAGCATTTTTTAATCGCCAAAAGCATGTTTTCTATTTAGCGTGTGAAAATAAGAAACAATTGTATGATGTTTAATAAAATATTTTGCTTTATAGTATGATTTCTTCCTAGTTTCTTTCTTTCTTTTTTTTTACATGCTTTCTTTTATCTTACAATTATGTTTGTCTGTGGCACTCAAATCTTGTGATTCATATTTCACCCACTTCCTGTTGACATAGAGTTTTGAAATTTGGCATATATAGGTATTCCTGAGGGCACTATTTGAATTGGACATTGATTTCTAGGGTTTCGTTCATCTCACGAAACTCTATTCGTTTCGCTCCTCTGTCTGTCTGTTCGTCTGTCATAGAGCCCGTTCTCAGAAACTATAAATGTCGGAAACTTTAAATTTTGCACACTTATAGCTGAACATCACACCTCATACGACAAATCATAAAATTTTGAAAAAATCGTACATTTAATCCTTTGGTCTCCCACATGTGTATTTTAAACAAGTCTTTCTAAGTGAGCCCCTAATTAGGTTAGAGGCGTGAAATTTTACATACTTATAGCTGAACACCTCACATCAAACGAAAAATCATAAAATTTTGAAAAAGTCGTACATTTAATCTTTTGGGCTCCCGCATGTGAATTTTAAACAATTCTTTCTAAGTGAGCCCTAATTAGGTTAGAGGCGTGAAATTTTACATACTTATAGCTGAACATCACACATCATACGACAAATCATAAAATTTTAAAAATTGGTACATTTAACCCTTTGGTCTCCGAAATGTGTATTTTAAACAATTCTTTCTAAGTGAGCTCCTACCCGTAAGGCATGGTGACGTCACGGCGACGTCGTTGTGAAGTCACACTGGGATTTTGTGACCGTCGATATGACGTCATAGTGACTAGAATGCGAGGTCGTTATGGCCGTTTTAGAGGTCGTTTGTGACGTCACATTGTGACCACTCTGCGATGTCACGGTGTGACAAATTTGTGAAAAGTGTGTCATTTGTGACTATTTTGGCATTAACTTTGTGACGAACCTGTGACGAAAGCGACAATGCTTTGAAGTCACACTGTGACCAATTTGTGAAATATGTGTCATTTGTGACGAACTTGTCATAAACACTGTGATTTCAAATGAAAATCAAATTTCAAATTAATTGCTTAAAAGACGCAAATAGTGAAAAAGATTCCATGCTGGGACTCGAACCCGGGCCATCAGTACAGCGCACTGACATTCTACCGACTAAATCACATGGAACGATACCCAGGCTGGAAAATTTCTCACTATTACGTGTTACCAAGGCTACAAACGTAGCACAAGATGGAATATATAACGTGAGCCACCAACATGATGCAAACACGAAAATTAATTAAATCCAGCATCGATTGAAATTATATTAATACTTGGAAAATTTTCCAGAGAGAACCATTCGCCTTGCATACAATATTTCAAATGAAAATCAAATTTTAAATTAATTGCTTAAAAGGGCAATTTTATTTTGAAATGTTGTATGCAAGGCGAATGTTTCTCCCTGGAAAATTTTCCAATTATTAATATAGTTTCAATCGATGCTGAATTTAATTAAGTTTCGTGTTTACCCCATGTCGGTGGTTCACGAAAAATATTCCATCTTGTGCTGCGTTTGTAGCCTTGCCAACATGTAATAGTGAGAAATTTTACAGGCTGAGCGTCGTTCCATGTGGCTTAGACGGTAGAATGTCAGTGCGCTATACTGATGGCCCGAGTTCGAGTCCCGGCATGGAATCTTTTTAACTATGTTGGCCTTTGTGCCTTTTAAGCAATTAATTTGATATTTGATTTTCATTTGAAATATTGTATATAAGGCGAATGATTCTCTCTGGAAAAATTTCTAAGTATTAATACAGCGATGAATTTTGAAATACACTTTTGCTGTAAATATAAAATCTTAACTTTTTACCGTACTTTTTAGAAAAATATCGCTATCTTGGAGTCCTATTCTTCTAAAACATTTAAAATTTTTCCACTTAAAAAACAACGCTTATCAACTGACATATTTTTTTATTAAGTTCTATGCTTGATATTGAGTTCAAGCTTGATATTTAGAATGTGTAAGTTTTTTAATTTGTTGTTATTTGTCATTGCTTTATTAAATACGAACATGGAGACTAACGGATATTAATACAACTATTATTTATAGAGCGGCATGATAAGCGATATTTATTTAAATTTTTTTATTCCCGTGTATATTGTATTTTGTGAATATGAGCTAAATAGATTTGGTATGTTTTATAGGAAAAGACTGATCTGGGAAATAGAAAAAAAACGAGTAAAAAAAAAATCATGTGTTAAGCATAGATTAAAATATACTTTCCAACACTTTCTGAATGCTTTAACAAGACATCGTAATTTAGGGAAGTGACGTAAATAAGATAACTGAGTAAACATTTTAGAAAAAGCATAAAACAATTGAAAAACTGATTTCAGCAGTTACCGTCCATAGCCAAATATGTTTTCCAATTCTTTTGAACAGCCCAGTATTTGATCAGTAGGTTGATACACTGAAAAAAAATGAAGTACTCAAAAATGAGTAAACCGACGTACTCATATTGAATTGAATATTTTTGGATCAAAAATGAACCTATGCTTTCTCTATTTAGAACCATCACATGTTATCAAACCCAAACAAACGAATAGTTTTGTACCCTGTAATGGTTCATTTCATTTATGGCGGCATAAATGATGTTTATTAATGTAAATATTAAATTATGCACAGCATTTTAAAAATAATTTAAAAGTGCTTGGAAATAATGTTCTTGTCATAAAAATATTCGATTTGAGTATCTTGTTAAGAATTTTGCTTTTTTTCTTAATAAATAATCAATTAAACATTTCTTGTTAAGAACATTGAACGGGAAATAAATGTCAGTACATTTTTACTTTAAATTTTAGGTTGTTTTTTTTTGGGGGGGGGGAGGGGGCAATACATAACGATTCATATTTGATCACAACCATGGAATAAAAAATGAGTACATGTGTTTTTCAACTTTGAGTACATTTAGATCGGAGCTATTTTGAGTATGTGACGCATTTAAAATTGAATACTTTTTACTCAATTTTGAGTACCCATTTTTTTAAGTGTATATATACTATATAATGGGAAAAATTAGTTTAGCAAGATAACGCCTAACAGGTTGAAATTCTTTTTCAGCAATTTATACTAATGTATGGAAACATACTTGAATACTTTTGTACAACCCTGTAGTTTACCTAGAATCTTTATTACACCCCACTATATAGCTAAAATTTATTTCAAACTAAGACACTCTTAAAACTGCTGAAATCACATTTCCAGAAATTATAATATATAGACGGCCATGTATCCAATTCTTTACGTGACCCTGTATATCATTTTATCTATATTCTACAAACATTTCTTGGTAAATTAAATGCAGTTCAGCGAAAAAAAAAAGCATAACTCATTTAAAAACCACCTTTAAGCAATTTGCGCCCATAGTAATCCTTACGAATACTTTTGTGTAGCCTTGTATAGGAATTATAGCATTTATATACACCATATACTATGCATAAATATAGTGAATCATAAAAGCGCAAATTAAAAATACATTAAAAATACATTTCCAGCAATCATCGCTAATGAACAGTACTGCGGATACAATATAGTATCTGAAATATTTTGTATGTCCCTGTAAATGCTATATACGTATTATTCGTATTATACATGAAATAATTTATAGTATGTAAACCTCAGCGACCTATATCAATTTCATTATATATGAAATAGATTAACATAATTAAAGTATGCCGCAAATAATTCCCTCCACCCCGATATCATTATGCATTTGAATTCCCTTTTTAGCCCTGTAAATGAACAATAACTATTCTTTGCATCGCATAGTCAACAGAATGCATATTTTAGTGCACTTCATAAATGCATATAAATTTTATTCTGTTTGAAAGCGTGTGTAAAATCATTAAAAATCATTTGAAACGATTTTTTCCCATTGGCCGTAATGTAACGGAAAACTTTTGGCTGTCCCTGTAAATGAACAAAGCATGCTACAAACTTCATTACAAATAGGTACCGTGCTATTCTAAACGTGAATAACATTCAAAAATTTCAGGGCAATCCGAGTATATTTTCGAGAGTTAGAGTGCGGACAGACTGCTAGACGGACAGACGGAGAGACAAACCGAAGTCATAAGCACTTTTCAACTTGTGTCTTATATTATGTATCCTGTATTATATGAACTTTTAAAAAATATATACTAAAGCAGTTTAATCTATAACTTCCTATCAGGCATGAAAAACACTTTATTTCAATGCTTAAATATCATATTTTGCTTTTTAGTGCCAATATTTACGCGTATAATAAACGTAGAAAATGAATTTACAACAGAAGAAAATTTAATAACCGATTCAGAATGTCTATAATTAAATGTTTGATTAAAATCACAAAAACAAAAAATGCTTACATACAATTAAAAATATATATATATATACCAATTTGAAAAACACTAAAAATAATAATTAGTATCTATAATTGCACTATTAAACAACAGCAAACTACAATAGATAAATTAAATGCATTATTAGATTTAACAATATCTCAAAAATATTTCCATATGGTATAAGGAATTCCTATTATTTTATAATTTTGGCAAATGTTAAATCTGAAAACATTGGTTTGAAGATTTAGGATTGTAAAAGGTAATTTAAAATATTATTAGCACTAAAAGAAAATTCTTTCAAATGTTTCACTACTGTAATATGTAAAAATACATTCTCCCAGTATAATGTTAATTTTTAATCTGAAACAGTTTCGTAATCCCATGATAATCGAACATCATATTTAACCCCAAAATAATAATAACTATAAGTGTTAGTAATCAAAAAATAGTAAGAAGCCGATAAAATAATTCCAAATCATTGTCGTTCCATATATTTTCAATCTCAAGTAAGAGTAAATTAATGTTTATATTAATTCCAGTATGAATGTAGGCATGCACAGTCTCTGCGCAGTTTTTTTTTTTTTTTTTTTTTTTTTTTTTTTCAAGCGATGGCAGATTAAGATATTTTTCTTTACAGTTATCGAATTGGAAAATATCGCTTCTGACAGTTAAAGATCAGTCTCTTACAAATATAGCATAAAACTATTTAGCTTATGATATACAAATCAGGAATAAAATATTTAAATTAAATAAAACTTACATATACGTTCCATTAATATCCGTGTATCCTAAAATGGTCATTTCCTTATCTTAAAGTGTTGTAGAAGTGGTGATGTTTTAAAACAGTGTTGCCAGATAGTCGAAAGTCAATTTCCCCAAAATTTTAGAAATTTCCCCCAAATCAGTGTTTTTATCCAAAAAAGTCCCCAACGGAATTTCTATTCAAAAAAGTAAATTTTCAATTTTGAATTTTCCACTATAAAAAATGTTTAACTAATTTAAACTAAAACTTTTTCCGGAAATCAAGCATTTTTTTGAAAAAATTCCCCATGTACATAAAATACACATTTTTACTCGGCAGAATTTTGCATGCATATTCGCAGCTAAACCAAGAGAACGAGAGATACATTTTCCAATGACAAGTTCGTTTACACTTGTTTTTCAAATTGTTGCCAATCGATTATGCAGGCCTATCATTGAGTTAGCTCCATCTACGCTTATACCAATAACTTCTTCAAGGTTTAGACCATCTCTAAACAGTTGGGATTTGAATGAATCTGGGATGGTGTTGGCACCATCTGTTTCTATCCGACTTAACCTATAAAACTTTGTTTTCAATTTTTTTTCATCCCTACTGAAGTACCTAATTGTAATGCAAAGCACCTTTATTGTATCAATCACTGTGCTTCGTCAATAATAAAAGAAAAATGGCTGCTTTCCGTATTTTTTATTAAATCTTTTAAAAAGCACGACAAAAAGACGTTTTGGATAAGTCCTGAAGATTTAGTAATGTGACGTTTTATGGCGTTTTAGACCAGAGAATTTTCGTTCAAATTTCTTAGAAAGAACACTAGGGGGTATGCTGCATTCATTGTGCAATATTGAGTTATAAACGTAGCAATGTGATTGTACTATGTAACTGCATTTCTTGAAAAAAGCACTACTGTTATTCCATGAAGCACAAATTAACGATCCTTAAACAAACAAACAAACAAAAAAAAACCGTTATATATATATATTTTTGTTGTTGTTGTTGTAATGTATACTAATAAAAGAAATGGGTATATGTATTTGTGTGTCTGCCCGTGACTACTAGGAAAATCTGCCGCACTTAGTGGTTTGGAAAGTCAGGTGGAGATAGTCCAAGGCAGGTCGTGATACCTGTAATACGTGTAAACTGTAATGTTATAAACGATGAGCATGACCACGTGAATAATGATTGATATCTGCGATTTCTGTATTTTTTTTTCGTTGTCCAAATCCAAATCTAATTCGAAGCAGATCCTTACAGGGTCGAGACTAGGGGGGGGGGGGGCAGAGGGGGCATGTGGCCCGGGCGGCAGAACGAGGGGGCGCCAAATGAAGATTTTGTTTGTCGATTTTCCGCACATTTATATAGCACAGTATTGTTAAAATCATCCTGTCTGGGGTATGCCAAAGCATAGAAGAATCTAAAGATGATATGATATGGCATAAGAATCCTATATAAAGCGGAATTTTTTTCGATTCCGTTTTCAAGATTTTAATGAATCAATATTTGACAAAGCAGATTACGTAGTTCAGTATTACATATTTTACGATTACATATTCTAAATTTTAAAATAAGGATGCTATTAGAAAATTAGTAAAATTCTCTTTGTAAATATACTTTGCGGAGAAAGGGGGGGGGAGCTAAATCCAGGTTTGCCCCGGGTGCAAAAAAAGCTAGTTTTAGTCCTGACAGTGTATAAAGCTTACAAAAAAAAAGAAAAAAAAAAGGCTGCGTATGCCAATTGCCAAACATGCAGGTTGATCAAAGATGGATGCGATTCAGACGTTTGAAATGTCTTAAATTCAGACACATAGAAAACACACTGTCTTAAAAATTTTGACACTTTAAAATGTCTGAAAATTGAACACTCCGTTTTAAGTCACTTATGTGTCTAAATTTCAGACATTTCAGTTTACAGTATTTATACTATGATCATAGTAAGACACTCAAGTGTCTTAATTTCAGACGCCTATGATGTCTGAACTTTCATATTCAGACACTTAAGTGTCTGAATTACTTTTTCAGTGACATATGTGTCTGAATTTAAGACGCCTTTATTTGCAGTGTGTGTTGTCAGATGACTGAAATAAACTTTACGTGAAATCGTAAAAAAGAAATTCTCCAAGTTTTCCCCCAAAAATGTTGATGGTCCCCAAACATTTGCCCACGAACTACTTGTCCCCAAAAAATTCCCCTGGAGGTTCAAAATTCCCCAAAATGGGGACAAAATCCCCAATCTGGCAACACTGTCTAAAAACAGTGAACTATTTCCCGCTTCTTCTCATATTTATTTTTCTGTGGGCAGACGATTTTCAAGCAGACGGTCTGTTACAGATTATTTGTTTTTGTATGCCAGAGATATGGAACTTGAATGCGCAGTAATTTTCTGAAAGTATCGTTAATTAAAATTTTGTATTTGAAGAAATGTCCAATGTATTTAACCTTTTCTTTTTATCCGTACCAAAGAATTCAAGTTAAAATATATTGTAATGTTCCTTTTTTCTAAATAATTATAATAATAATATTCATAATTAGAGTTTATTAGATAAATTTAAAAAAAGTGTAAAAATAAATTTAATGGTAATAACGACCCCCCCCCCCTTTTTTTTAAAGTAAAGTTTGTTTTGCACAAATTTTGTATATTTCTTTTATTTTCGGAAAATGCTAATTTTATTTAAAAAAGTCTGAAAGAAGTAGAATTTATGACTTGAATACAAATTATAAAAATATTCTAAAGCAAAAAATGGATAGATGACTAAACTCTGAAGACTCTTTCTACGTGCTCATTAAAAGGTGCAGATTTAACTGTAATAGAAAATTTTTAGTTTGAAACCACAGAAGTATTTCGAATAATCCTGGTCGGTAAAAAAAGAAAGAAAGAAAGAAATTTCCTCCCAGCAAACTAAATATGTAAAGTGTATAAATTTAATATTCCTAATTCTAAATATGTTATCCAAATGCTAGATAAAATTGAAATCATGAAAAAGTATACATTCACTGTCTTAGATATCAAATTGATAAAATATAGCCTGAAAATTTAGTTTATTAATGCTTGTATCGTGCACTTTATTTATTATCCCCCCCGCCTCTCCCCTTTAGTGACAGAATTTACCATTTGCTATTCACTAATATATTTTCATTTCTTATGCCGCTGTAACTCGTGACTGTTTAAAATATTTCTCTTCATTTTCAAAGATTTTTGAAGTTCATATTTTTGTCACACTGTGACTTACAATATGGTGGTTTTTTTGTCACATATGTGACGTGACGTACGTTACATAGCAGTGACATAACAGTGACGTCGCAATTTTTTTTTTATTGCCAGAAAAATATAATTTTACAGTAAATAACATGTTTTGAAGAATTTTCGTAATTTTTTAAAGTTTTCTAAGAAGTTCACATCTCAGTCACAATGTGACATCACTGAGTGGTGGCATTTTGGTCACAGATGTGAGGTGACCACAGTGACACTTACAGTGACGTCACAACGACGTCACCGTGACCATGCATGCTATGAGGGTAATTAGGTTGTAGGCGTGAAATTGTGCATACTTATAGGTGAACACCACACATCATTCGAGAAATCATAAAATTTTGAAAAAATCGTACATTTAACCCTTTGGGCTCCACCATGCGTATTTTAAGCGTTTCTTTCTAATTGAGCTCCTTATTAGGTTGGAAGCGTGAAATTTAGCTTACTAATAGCTGAACACCTCACGTCAAACGACAAATCATAAAATTTTGGAAAAAGTCTTACATTTAACCCTTTGGGCTCCCACATGTGTATTTTAAACAATTCTTTCTAAGTGGGACCTTATTTAGGTTGGAGGCGTGAAATTTTGCATACTTATAGATGAACACAACACAGCATTCGAGAAAACATAAAATTTTGAAAAAATCGTTTATTTAACCCTTTGGGCTCCCACATGCGTATTTTAAGTAATTCTTTCTAACGGAGCCCCTTATTAAATTGGAGGAGTGAAATTTTGCATACATATAGCAGAACACCTGAGGCCAGGCGACATATCATAAAATCTTGAAAAAGGTCTTACATTTAACCCTTTGAGCTACCACATATGTATTTTAAGCAATTCTTTCTAAGAGAGCCCCTAATTAAATTGCAGACATAATTTTTGCATACGTATAGCTGAATACCTCAGACCACACTGGAAATAATAAAATTTTCAAAAAGTCTCATATTATTTACTTCTCCAGGCTCTAACTTGTGTATTTTAAGCAATTTTTCTAACCTTCTCCCTTTTTACCCAGGAAGCACTTTTCCAACTTTTGCCGACATCCCTTTGGCCATTCTTTCATATTATGCATCATAACCTTACATATTTTAGTTCCACTTTTTACCGCCAGAGGCGCCTACTTATCTCTGGTGCTATCGGCCCAATCCCCTCGACTAATATATCTACGAATAGTATATAAAACGGAGTTTAGTTCGGATAGAGGTTTGTTTAGAACAGCGTGCGCCCCTGGTTGCGAAATTTTAAATAACAGTATTTTCAAAAGGATAAAGTGTTTTGAAAGGAATATTAAACGAAATCCTCTGTGCGATCTGTGATTACACTTACCCACGTGTTTAAAATTCGATCCCTAATAGCTTCAACAATGAATATTTGTTGAAAAGGGCTAATGACAGGGTTACCACGATATCGCCAAACTTTGGCCAACGTGGCGAAATATCGCCAAATTCGGCGACAAAAGAAGTTTCTATATATGAAGCCAACTTGGAGATAGCTGGCTATTTTGGCAAAATTCCCATTTAAATTCATTTATCTTCCATAACTGATCTCACCGAATTAAATTTAAACTCCGTGTATTTAAGGTTTTTTTCAAGACTTTTCTACTATTTAGTGCATCTAAAAAACATATATTTTCTAAATTTTTGAGAATGTTAATGAAAGCATGATTTAAAAAAGAAATAAAAAGATTTCCATTTATATTAATTTTTTCTTAGTCTTTAAAAAAGAAATTGATATTTTCCTGTGGCCTTGGCAAGGTAGAAAAAATGGGTTTGTCGAGACAAGTAAGCTTTTATGCGTATTTCCGTGCAACTTATTATATTGTGTCATATACTCAAGCAATCTTTTAAAGATTTATACAATTTATTTTGTGTTAACAAGCCATTTACCTATTTTTATATACAAACAAAAGTAAATTATATATAAAAAGCAATGATATTATATATATATAAATAAAATGTTTATGTTTATGGCACATATACCATAAACGCACCGGGTTTGGCGTGATTTTTTTATGCCAATTTGGCGAAAACGTCGTTTTTGATTACGAGTTACCTAAAGCGTGCTGAAATAGCACGTTATTTTTTATTTCAATGTGAAAACAAAATATTTTCTATTATTTTTAAAAGGAAATAACAATCAATAAATGATATAATTATAGAACAAAACAATTTATGATAGCGTTATCTATGGTTATATCAGTGGTGGCTCGTGACTGGCATTTTGGGGGCACTAAATTCCATAGTTGCCAATTTTATTCTTCTCTTACCACTATTGCTTTAAAAGAAATTTTTTCCATATTTGTTGACAGAATATTCGACCATTAAACAAGGTAATATTTTTCTTTAAAAAATAATTGTAAGATAAGAATAATATTATCCGCCATGCATTTAGTGCCCCAAAATATGACAGTCACGAGCCGCCACTGGTTATTATGTCAGGCAAAGTAATGTCACTTTGGAGTCAATTATGTACCTCGGTGCGCATACGACATCTGTACCATATTTACTTGTAAAAATAAGCATAAACGTTCATCAGGTTTGTTTTCATAGCTATTTATATCTTTTTGCAACAAATCTCACTTTTTGAGGCCGAAACTGCACAAAGATTGAAAAAAAACTAGAAAACGGGAAGTCTGTTTTTTTCAGAATTTAGTGTCACCCTCGATGAAAAAAAAAATTTAAATACGGATAGTACAAAACATATTTCACTTTCAAGACTTGAAACACACGCTTTTATTTTGTACATAATGACGCCATCCGCATCCGCTGCTCTTCATTTACGATCCAGTCTTAAACAGCTTCTACAATAAAGTACGCATAGGACGTCACTATCGCTGAATATTACACAAAAAAAAAAAAAAAAAAAAAAAAAAAAAATCGGCTATCTGATGATTCATATGCCCTCATTTGTTTGTAATATTAATATAGATACTTAAAATTAAATTTTGAAAAAGAAATCATTCGTTTATATTTATTCGATTACATTTTTTTAAGTTGTTAAGGGAGAAAGGCAACAAAAAGGTATAATTACTATTTTTCAACTATTCCCCCCCTACTTTCTACAGAAATGGAGAGCTTGAGTTGCCAAAATTAAACAAATGGTGCTAAAAACTACAAAAAAATTAATATTTCAAAAATAAATTGAAATGCAGTTTTCAAACAAATTGCATTTAAAAGTGCTTTTTCTCCCCAATACGACGGTATAAAAATTGAAAGTGTGCGGTGTTTAGAAGTTAAAAATCTTAAAATAGTATAATAGAGAAGATTAAGTTAAATTGAAGTTAGATTGCAGAACGGTATTTGGTACTACTTAGTTATCTCGTCGACCAAAATTCTATCGCCAAACTATAAGATTGAATGCCAATAATGGTTGATCGTCAATGTCGCATTCTAAGTAACTTATTACCAGGCCTTTAATGCTCTTCATGGTACTTCGCTTTTATATGGACTTCGGCGCTTTTGTAAAAAGCACTCAATTCGGGGTTAAGAAAGTGAGATTTTTTGGCAAATGATACAAATGACTATGAAAATAAAACAGACTAAGTATTATACTGGTTTATATATATATTTAAAAATAGATCTGTTAACACGTATTAGATAAGTTATTTGTGTTTTTATACAGGGTGTCCGGTCTCAACGGTGTTCAATGACTAATTCCTAAACCGTTAGTCATAGACATATAGTTCCAATTAGAAAAATGCTTTAAATCAGATAAAGAAATATTTTAAAAGCGATTTGGGTCAATAAAAACATTTCTTAAAAAATTACGAAATTTAAATTTTTATACGGTCCCCCGGTCCTATAAGTTATATTTGGTAAAATTTTCCTATTACACCGACAAGTAAGACAAAAAAAGTCCCATTCATATAACACTAAAATTGTGCGAGTTATGAAACTTTAAAAATGCATGACTTATGCCACTTTTCTGCTCTGAAAATAAATGAGTTCGGCTTGGCTTTGAGGGGTCATATTCCAAGTGCTTAAAGTATTCGAAGATCTCATTTCATGTGTATTTGCGCTTTGAAAAGAATCGTACAAGTATTACGATTAAGTTAACATTTATTAAGATTCAGATTGGCTGAAATAACATATGTTTTATTTTGTCAGGATTTGAGACTGTTTCTTTTATGATTTCTTTTAATAAAATTATGTTTTTTTTTATGTTTTTATGTTATTTCAACGATCTTATGTATGTTTTTCCAGTTCAAAATTTGTATTCGAACTTTAACCGACTTTCAGATATCCGAACGAGATTACATTTTACATACTGGCGCAAATCCGATAACAATCTAATATTATTATGATTTTCGGTGGTTAACATTTATACTTATTTTATAGGATAACACAAAAAATTTAGGATAGATTACCGCCAAGAAGTTTATGAAAAAGTTTTAGATTAGATAATACAAGACGGGGATTGTTGGGTTTTTTAACTTATGTATTTTTTAGCACTGAATCCGAAAATTGCCTCAATTTTTAACCATCATGTCAAGATATTTCGCAAATCATAAATTGTCGTATTTAAAGAATAACAAAAATCGGATACTATAAAGTAGAGGAGATGGTTGTAATTTTTAACTTTTGATAATTGATTTTTACGTACTTTTTAGCACTAAATGTGAAAATGACTTTCATTTTTAACCATCACGTTAGAATTTTTTTGCAAATGTGTAAGTTAAAATATAGCGAAAATCTCATACTATAAAATATATGTAAAATTTTTTAAATTTTATTTTATTCAATAATTTATTCAATATTTTTGCTTATCTTGGGATTCTTACAGCTGGGTGGTGTGATGAGATGGGGGAGGAGATTAAATTTTAACTTTGAACTTTTTAACTTTGAAATTTACAATTTGCGAAAAATCTTGATGTGATGGCTAAAAATGAAGGTCGATTCCGGACTCATCGGTACAGAATACATAAGAATCAATTATCAAAAGCTAAAAAACATGAAATAACCCAACTTTTGCAGGCTAGTGTAATCTAATAATATTTTAAAATACGCATCATTTTGTAAAGAATTGAGGCTGTTATTTTAGCATCATTTTATTTAACAAAAATGCTGTTTTTTCTTTCTTCTTAAATGTGTATTATAAATTGTATATTTTGCATTAATGTGTCAGAATGACTAAAGATTTCAAATTTATATTGCAATGTTAATTTTACTCTCAACCATTTTTTAATATATCTGACGAAATTATATTTCGACTAAATTTGTGAATGACCCCAATTTGCAGCAAAAACTATGCTCCAACTTTAAACAGGTATTACTCGGTCAATTTTAATCGTAGAATAACGGGACTTTTTCAGTATTACTTGTCAGTGTAAAAGGAAAATTTTACTGAATATAACTTATAGGACCGGGGGACCGTATAAAAATTTAAATTTCGTAATTTTTTAAGAAATGTTTTTATTGACCCAAATCGCTTTTAAAATATTTCTTTAACTGATTTAAAACGTTTTTGTAATTGGAACTATATGTCTATGACTAACGGTTTAGGAATTAGCCATTGGACACCGTTGAGACCGGACACCCTGTATAATGTAATGTATAAAAATGAAAATTTGGCTATCTGTCTGTTTGTAATTCTATACAAATCCACAGTTTGGAAGCCAAAATTGTGAAAAGATACGTACATGTTTATTAAAACACGGCCGAGGCAACTAAAGTAATCCGGAATCGAAATAATTTATAGTTAATTTTTAATTAATAAAAAACCACCAAATTAACAGCAATTTCTTATGAAATTTAAACATTTTTCGTTACAGCAGTTGCCAACAATTAAGATACACAATAAAATTCTTACTACAACAATTAATTTTCTACTGCAAGATTTCCACGTGATAAATGAAATAAATAATTTGCCGAATTTAAAAAAAGGTGAATATTACGTCATAACTTTTCTATTGCAAGATATTCACGTAAAAAATGAAAATTAAATAAATAGTTTGACGAATTTAAATGAAAGTGAATATAACTTCATAACTTTTCTATTTCAAGGTTTCCACGTGAAAGAGGAAAATATTACGTCATATTGGAAATATAAAGGACGTGGTAAATATAGTATAACGTCATATGAGTATGAAAAAACGTATTGAAGTATGATAAAAACCCGATTATGGAAAAATTGGCGTATTTTAACATTATTGCTCCAATTATAAATTGAAATAAGTTCATTTATAGCTGTATTCTTTTGCGTCTGTTATATACATTTATACATTTTTATGTTGTGTTTCTATTTGATTCATGCGTACAATACTTCGACTGCTTTTTTTAATGTTTGTTTTATGTTGTATGTTAAATTTTGAAATTGATTTTCAGAACAAACATCTTTCAAATTCTGAGCAACACCGGGCACTTGAGTTTGTAACAGATAAATGGCTTTTGTTTCTGTACATCTAATGCTAATTTTATAAAGCTTTATAATATTATAAAGTGTATAATATTGTTAATGTTTGCACATTTGTGAGATGTTATCTCTGAAACCACATAGCCAACTTAAAAAAATGTTGGTGGCCATCTCTGCTCTGAAAAACAAAGCTGCATTTTATGTCAGTGCAACAACCTACATCGCTGCAGGAGCAAAAAAGGTCTAAAATTGCGATTTCTGTGATATTGATTGGGTTAGAAACTTTAAAATTGGTGTGGTGTTTACTTTTAAGATTAAATTCAATTTGACAGATAAACGTAAAAATTTCTAAAATTATGATTTATTTGGAATGCTGAAATTTATGGGATACTGCTGGGGTTAGAAACTAGAAGTTTGGCATTGCAGTAATTTATAAGATGTAAATGATTGTTGTAGAACAAATTCTAAAAAAATCGGAAGACTAAACAAAGCGGAAAAGATCTAAAGATGATTTAAGTAACGAACTACATGGAATTGTTAGGAATATAAGCATGAAAATTGACATGGCTGTATTTACCATGACGTAAATTCTCGGAATTGAACAATTTCTAAAAATGTCGCTATAGAAAACACTGCAGAAACAAAAAACTTTCGAAAATTTTCTATTTCTGTGTTACTGCTGAGCACAAAAACTTGAAATTTTGCTTTGGGATAGTTTTAAGATATAAAATTGTCGCTATGAATGGTTTCTAAAATATTTAAAATATTAAAAGATGAAATGAACGGAAAGCGATCTCAATTAACATTAATTTGGAATTATTAGGTTTAGCAACTTTAAATATTTCATAATCCTGCATTTCCTCCACAAAACATGCGATGTAAATACAAAAAAAAAAAAAAAAAAAACGATAGATACCCATCTAGCATTAAATACATTGTGTAAATATTGAATAAAGCCCTGTAAGAAACAGTGAGTAGGTTGCCCGAAAGTACTTTTTAAATTGTTCTCCTTCTCTAAGCTTTTCTCTCTCTCGCCAAGGTCACTAACAGAGGAGAGTGCCGTTGAAAAAAGAAAAAAAAAATCTGATTCATTTTTTAGATATTTTATCATAAGGTCATATTCAAAATTGTCATTAGTATATTTTTTTATATATTAACTTACTCTGGTGAAATTTCATAATCGGGTTCATATTGGCGTATTTTAGCTTGCATGTTTTGCTAAAAAAATATGTATGGATTTGTAAATTACTTCAAATGATACTTTGACAGCTCAAAGGTTATGCGCACGATATATTCAGATCTTGAGTCATACTTTATATTGCAATCATCTTTCATTTAGTACATGTTAAATACAGCTCAACTTGTGGAGAATATGTTTGAAAACAAAACCATAGCCTACTATGATATATACGGCCTACGCATTTCGCCGAAAACCGTCGAAAAAGTGAAGTCGGATTCAGCTTCAAACTCTGAACCAAAACATCACAACGTGCTCTTTTTTGTTTACATTTATACCCTGCCCATATAGCGGCTTGTTTATCATCGTCGAAATTTCAGAATCATTGATCGCATTTTCAAAATAATAAATTAAACATATTCTTCAAGTTAACTTCGATTTAAAAGGATATTTTACACAGATTGTAGTATTTTAGCGTTCACATACTTTTAAGATTAGCTAAATTACTTATTGTTTACTTGATCGTTTGGTTCATTCTGTTATTCTTTTTTGAATGTCCCGTATTTACATAAAAATGGCTTGTGTTTCATATACACGTTTTAAAATTAAAATTTGGTTTTTATCAAACTACAGTTCTCATAACTGGCTTGAAGCACTTATTTTTGACGAATTTATTGTTACCCGTAAAATGTTTGTTTTTGATATCGTCCGAACTAAAAAAAAAAAAAAAAAAAAAAAAAAAAAAAGACGATCTTCCTTAAACATTAAATATTCTTATTTTTAATCAGAGAAAGAAATGGTGATCGCAGATTTAAATATCGTTGCAATATTTTATGTTATCCAAGAAATTTTGATTAAATCATGTAAGGGTATTTGTTAATCAATAAATTACATTTATTAATTATTACAAGGAACTTTATGAGTACTTCAATATATTTAAAAGAAATTCCATTAGTTTTATTTTTTCAGCAGTAAAGATAGTAAAAACATTTGTGACATTGATGTTTTTCGACTATGTATGTTTTTATTTATTGGGGTGAATCGTAGAATACTCTACTTCTCCTCAACCTGGCGATAAATGCGCCAAAGTGGCAATCTTGGTATTTAGTATTAACTTGGTATTAAGTGGCAACCTTGGATGTTATAAAAACGCGCCGATTTGGCGATTTTTTGAAATCGCGCCAAAGAAGTAGAGTATTTTCCGGTCGCACCATTTATTATTCCGATAATTGTTAAAATGATATATATATATATTTTTTTTTTAATTTGATGATTAGAGTTAATATTTTTATTAAACTCTTTTTGAATCTTATCTATACGAAAAAAAAATTAAACACATTGGAATTCTCTGAACACTGTCCAGAGAGGTTTTATTGGTTCTCGTCGTTGAAGTTACGGTCAGAGTCAAATTTCTGTTTTGGGCAGCGTATCAGAGTCCTCTGGCGAGCGACTTAATACATTAAACGGAAATCGGTCTGCCTGTAGTAGTATCTAAGTATGCCTTGACAAAACAATACAGCGTATGTAGGGGCCAG
Source organism: Maratus speciosus (assembly GCA_963932465.1). Taxonomy (NCBI): domain Eukaryota; kingdom Metazoa; phylum Arthropoda; class Arachnida; order Araneae; family Salticidae; genus Maratus; species Maratus speciosus. The sequence goes on along the minus strand of OZ010795.1, from coordinate 519,397,724 downwards.
TATACACTCATAATTTAAATAGGATCGAGCATATCTAAAACACACTCTAACGACACATTGCATGCCACTGTTGATGTGTTCGGTATTTTGATACTATATCAGATTTTGAAGAGCGAATTCCTTAACTCTTATCGACAACCTCATTGCATCCGTGGAGAACAGATATTGCACAATATTGATTATTCTGAGGGAGCACATACCATATAAAGTACAGCCCATTCTTTTTATACATCATATATTTTTCATTTAAAGTTACTCAAATTGGTGAGCAGCGTCTGATTATGCTCTTGACATCATTTTATACAGTTAAATTTCCGATATAAGACAATTTAGTATTTCATTTTCTATTTTACTTTTAATATATTGCGTACTTTCAATTTTATATCCATACATGGCTGTCATGCGTGGTTTGCTTTCTCATTTTTTTAAACAGTGTATACGGATTTATATATAAGATTTTGCAATTCTACGATTCGTTTATTTTCATCATTTCAATTTATTGCAGTATATGGACAATTAAAGACAACAACATCTCATTTTCTTTGCTTCCACATGTTATTACCTATGTTCTCAGCAATATCGCTCAGTCTAATCCCTCTGAGGGAAGTCCTAGTTAAATGATATACGAGATATTAAGTATTAAATACTCGATGGAGACAAAATTTAAATGATGGGGATTGATGCTTGTTTTGAAATTAAAATATTAATAAATATAAACAAATTCATTTATGGACAAGTAAATTTAATTTAAATTTTGACATAAATCTCAAAAGCCTTCTTAACATTCTTAGGGAATTAGGAATAAATTATCACGACAAAGTAGAAAATTTCCGTTCAAAAGGGCATTCTTAATTGTGAAACGTCTGATAACTTTTATCGGAGACATTAAATTACATCTTTGAACGTCGAAGGATGAAGTGCATCTATAAAAAATTTATTATTATGATTTCACGTGAAACTGGATTAGGGATTTATCATTATCAACCTAGATTCAATCTGAAGTAGAAATAATGCATGATATAATAAACGGTGAAATCCCTTAAATGTGAGAGGAAATACATTGTACGATATAAGATTTTATGAAATCACTTTGTATTGAAAGTTACTATCGTTATGTTGCAATTCCTGAAGGACACCTTATTAAAGGATTTCCATTATAAAAATATTTTCTTAATATTATCTATATTCTAGAATAAGAAAAAATACAGTGCAAATAATGACAGAAATTAACTTAAACTAAAACGTTATATCCAAATAACTCTAAAAGAAACGTAAATTAGTAGTGCTTTATAAAACAGTATTGAAAAGATTCATTATGTATGAGATATATTATAATGCGAGCAAAAATCGTGTGTGCATGCGTGTGTGTGTGTCTACGTAAATTTTATCTTGAAAACGGTTCAAACGATTTTGACTAAATTTTGTATTTTACCTTTTTGGGGCACGAGAAGACCATTGGGCTGGGTCACATGTTCGAGAAAATTCGATTAGTGGGCCATTTTGGGGCATAATTGGTCAGGGTCAAGCTCATTATATCTAAAAAACGGCTGAATCGATTTCTACTAAATTTTGCGTCCAACCGTTTTTGTGCACGAGAAAACTATTGGGCTAGGTCAGATGTTCGAGGACTTTCGATTAGTGGGTCATATTTGGGTCAGTATGGGTCAAGCCAATTTTATCTAAAAAACGGCTCGAACGATTTTGACTAAATTTTGTATTTTATCGTTTTGGATTATGGGAAGACTATTGGGCTAGGTCACATGTTAGAGAAAATTTGATTAGTGGGTCATTTGGGGGTCACTGTGAGTCAAGCTAATTTTATCTTCAAAACTGCTCGAACGATTTTGACTAAATTTTGTATTCTATCATTTTCGGGCCCAAGAATACCACTGGGCTAGATCGCATATTCAAGGAAATTCGATTAGTGGGTCATTTTGGGTCACAATGGGTCAGGGTCAAACTAATTGTATATAAAAAAGGAACAATAAATTTTGACAAAATTTTGTATCATACTGTTTCCGGGCATGATAAGACCATTGGGCTAGGTCACATGTTCGAGAAAATTTGATTAGTGGGCCATTTTTGGGTCCTAATGGGTCAAAGTCAAGTTAATTATATCTAAAAAACGGCTCAATCCATTTGAACTAAAATTCGTATCCAATCGTTTTTGGGATCGTGAAAACTTTTGGGCTAGGTCACATGCTTGAGAAATTTCGATTAGTGGGACATTTTGGGTCACTGCGGGTCAAGCTAATTTTATCTAGAAAACGGCTCTAACGATTTTCACTAAACTTTGTATTATAACGTTTCTGGGAACGAAAAAACCACTGGGCTTTGTCGCATTCTCAAGAAAATTCTATTAGTAGGTCACTTTGGGTCATAATGGGTCAGGGTCAAGCTAACTGTATCTCAAAAGGTTCAAACGAATTTTGACAATTTTTTTTTAATATATCGTTTCCGAGTACTAGAAGACCATGGGAATAGATCACATGTTCGATAAATTTCGATTAATGGATCATTTTTGGATCAAAATGGGTCAAGCTAATTTTTCTAGAAAACGACTAATGATTTTCACTAAATTTTGTATTCCATCTTTTTTGAGGCTCGATAAGAGCATTGGGTTAGGTCACATGTTCGAAAAAATTCGATTAGTGCGTCATTTTGGGTCACTATGGCTCATGGCTAAGCTAATTGTATCTAAAACAGCAAGAACGATTCAGTGGGACTTATATATCGAGATAAATACAAAGCTAATTCTAACCGAGCTTAGCTCGGTCATTCCTCCTAGTATACAGTTAAATTCTAAATAAGAGAAAAAAAAATGATGATGATTGATGTTTGTTTTAACACATGTTTTACTACATACATGTTACTTTTACAAGAAATCAGAAATTATTATTAAAATAATTTATGTCAAATGATAAGTTGAATAATTTAAAAAGTTATAATTTTTAATAGTTTTCTATATTCCTATTGAAGGTTAAAGATTGAGTAGTATTTTAAATGATGAAGAAGTTTAGTTTAACATAAATTTAATATTAAATTAATTTAGAAAATCGTTTGATTAAGTTGAGTAAAGTAAATGTTATTATGATTTTTTTTTTGTTTGCTTTCCTGTAAGCTAAATATTGGTAGAAAATTGTTTTAAACAATAAGGGGTAATAGTTGCATTCAGAAGGAAAATGTTTAGTGGAAATACTACATAAAAAAGTATTTTTTGTTCCACAACAACACTTGTAGGTGAAGGTGGCCTAAAATGATCCTAGCGGGCAAAACTATCCACATAGGTTTTCTTCTAGACAGGTCGCGCTATCTACAGGGTAACACATAAACTAGTTGTGCCAAGTGAAGAAGCAGCAATGTTGGTATTCAAGCGATCGCAGTATTACGAGTCTGAATAGAATTCTTTGACAAAGTAGTTTTTATAACATCTGTTATAAGATAAGCACTTACTTTCATATTTATTTAGATATACAGTCTTTCATGTACAGAAATATGACTTGGTTTACTTAATAGAGTATGTTTTTAAATGTGAATTTCACTTGCTAAGTTTGTTATGTTTCTCGGCGTCATCCAGTTATATGACCTAAAAGTCCTTCCGGCCAGTGCCGGGAGGAAGAGGTAGCTTTCATAATCCTTATTTAAAAAAAGCCAACTTATATCATGCAAACACACGAAGCTCAATTTAGTGGAAACCGAATATAGGAGATTCAATACTAATTTTTATCAATATAATGAATGAGAATTCCGCGAAATTAGTCAGCTTTATCCAAGCTGCTTTTCTTTAAAGTAACTTATATTTGGCTCCCAAATTCGGCAATTTCTTAAAGTGCCTGTCATTTTAAGACAACATGGTGGATGAGGCTAAGCAGTGAACTTGGTCGAGACCTTAGTAATTGCTGTGCACATGCTCACTCACATCGGAATCGGTTAATATATAGGAGTGCTGTCGCATGCAAAAAATCAGATTTTTCAAAATATCACCCACAATAGAAATTGAAACTGCTATATCTGAGCCATTTTTTAAGGTAAAGACAAACAAAAAATGCTGCTGAATCCTTATATCAAGATCAAATACTTAAGAAAGAAACCTTTTTCAATTTCTAATTTTTTTGCACCTCACTTTAAATATATATATATTTTTTAATTTAATGGCCGCCATTTTGAAACAAGATGGCTGATGAATCTGGCCAGCGAACTTGGTCGAGGTGTTGGTGTATACTATCCACATGCCTTCTTACATCGAAATAGGCGAATACGCGTGTTATCGCGTGACAAATACAAGATCGTTTCAAAATGTTAGCCATGCTAGAAATTCAAAGTGCTATAAATCAACCATTTTTTAAGATATCAACAAAAGAACAAATTTTCAGAAACAAAAACTGCTCCGTAATCTTTGTATCAAGGCCAAACACATAAAAAAAAATCTTTTTCATTTTCCAATTATTTAATACCTCATTTTGAAATTTAAATTTAATTATTTTTAATGGCAACCCTTTTGAAACAAGATGGCGAATGAAGCTGGCCAACGAACTCGGTCGAGACATTGGTATGTACTATGTACAGACCAAGTTACATCCAAATAGGTTCATAAATACGCCAGTTATCGCGTGACAAAAATCAGGTCGTTTTAAAATGTCAGCCACAAGAGAAATTCAAAATGCTATTACTCAGCCATTTTTTTTTAGATATAGACGAAAGAAAAACTGTTCCGGTATCTTTGTATTAAGGTCAAACACATACAAAAAAAATCTTTTTCTTTTTCCAATTTTTTGGTATCTCATTTAAATTTTTTTATTTTTTTTATTTTTTTAAATAGCCGCCATTTTGAAACAAGATGGCGGATGAAGCTGGCCAACGAACTCGGTCGAGATATTTGTATGTACTATGTACACACCAAGGTACATCCAAGTCGGTTCATAAATATGCCTGTTATTACGTGAGAAAAATCAGGACGTTTCAAAATGTCAGCCACGCTAGAAATTCAAAATGCTATAACTCAGCCATTTCTTAAGATATAGACGAAACAAAAACTGCTCCCGAATCTTTTTATCAAGGTCAAACACACAAGAAGAAAATATTTTTTCAATTTTCAATTTTTGGTACCACATTTCAAATTTAACTTTTTCTTAAAAATTTAAATGGCCGCCATTTTTAAACAGGATGGCGGGTGAAGCTGGCCAACAAACCCGTTCGAGACATTGGTATGTACTACGTATAAACGAAGTTACATCCAAATCGGTTCATAAATACGCCTTTTATCGCGTGACAAATTTCAGGACGTTTCAAAATGTCAGCCACGCTAGAAATTCAAAATGCTATAACTCAGCCATTTTTTAAGATATAGACGAAACAAAAACTGCTCCGAAATCTTTGTATAAAGGTCAAATACATAAGAAAAAAATATTTTTCCATTTTCAATTTTTTGGTACCACATTTCAAATTTTAAATTTTTAAAAAAATTTTAAATGGCCGCCATTTTGAAACAAAATGGCAGATGAAGCTGGCCAACGAACTCGGTCGAGAGATTGGTATGTACTATGTACACAATGAATTACATCCAAATCGGTTCATAAATACGCCTTTTATCGCGTGACAAAATTCAGGACGTTTCAAAATGTCAGCCACGCTAGAAATTCAAAATGCTATAACTCAGCCATTTTTTAAGATATAGACGAAACAAAAACTGCTCCGGAATCTTTGTATAAAGGTCAAATACATAAGAAAAAAATATTTTTCCATTTTTAATTTTTTGGTACCACATTTCAAGTTTTAAATTTTTTTAAAAATTTTAAATGGCCGCCATTTTGAAACAAAACGCCGGATGAAGCTGGCCAACGAACTCGATCGAGACATTGGTATGTACTATGTACACACCGAATTACATCGAAATCGGTTCATAATTACGGGAGTTACAGTGTGACATAGGTGATATATATATATATATATATCAATTTTGAACGGAGGGTGGTTTCGGGGTCTGGGGGTCATGATCGATGAAAATATACCAAAATTTTTTGAAATCGCTTTCCTCCGAACGGCTGCAATAGGTAGCTTTTTTGTAAAGAAAGCTACCTAAAATGGACGGCAATGTTGCCGGGAAAAATGATTCATTATGTGGATCGTTTTACTATCATTTTATTGGCTGAAGAAAATCCGGTAGCACGTCTATCATGGGAGCCAAATGTGTAACTGCCCCAAACCTTTCTCTTTGAGTACACATGTTATCCTACCGATCATAATTTTCGAATATTCCATTTTATAGTTTTTTCAAAATTATTTGTCTCTTTTTTATTTTAAAATTTACGTAAAATAATTTATGTATGATATTTGATTGCAAAACTTATTTTATTTCATTATGTATTGTAATAATTACTGTTATATCCTTTATATTGCCAATAAAAAACAATTTGCAATTATTTTTAAATGAAGGAATATTTTGCCCTTGGCTGAGGGTAAAATGATCCTTTGTACACTTTTTCGAAAATGTATTTTTGTTTTCATTACACAATTTGGGTTTAAAATATTATTAAAATATGTTTATAATGCAAAATATAGTGTAAAACCTACTATCATGAGGCCAAAGTTTCATTTAAACAGTTACGTTATTTTACACAAGTTTTCCCCTTAAGGGTATCATTTTAGGCCACCTTCCCCTATATTGTATATTGCTAAGTGCAAATTTTACATAAAAAGTCTTCCAGAAATTTTATAGTGCCTGCAGGCAATTTTCAAATTCCAAATTCCAAAAGGCAATTTTCAAGAGTCAAATTCGGTAACATTTTGGAAAATATATCTTTATTACGCAATTTTATTCCATTTAAAACTTTTTTGTAATCGATTTTTCGGTTACTTCCTGTCGCGATAGAGTTCCAGAAATTTACCATAGTGTGCTTTCGCTGTAATAACACCTTCTTTTCATACATTTATAACCCAATTCTCAATTAATAGCTCATACTAGTCACGGGAAGAAATTAAAAGGAAATTTTTACTTTTTTTTTTTTTTTTTTGTTATAGGTTTTTTATTATTGTTATTTTTTATGATAGTTTCAATTTCAGAACAGGCTCCAATCGGTTCCGAAAGTGAAGTAACCTTTTTTTCACCTGAAACCAAAATCGAAAAAGTAAAAACTATCCGGTTGAAGATCGTCCTCCGCTATCCTATGCAAATAAATAAAAAAATAAATAAATAAATAAATAAATAAAAAATTAAAAAAATTAAAAAAAATTAAAAAAAAATTAAAATTAAAGCGAGGAATTTGAAGATATCGCCCCCATAGACTTAGCATTAGCGTTTTCCTTTCTTCCCATGGCTGAAGTAGCCTTTTAGTAAATTGATTTTAATTGAATTTTCATTATACGTTCAGAAAACAATTCAAGAATGCCAGTTTTACGTTCCGGGGCAAGATTTTTTTATGCAATTACTACGTGATTCAAAAGTGAATATTATGTTTGTTACAATAATGTAAATAAACATGTTCTTTATTCTAGAAAGGCTTTTTTCCTTTTCTGTTGCCACATTAAAAGAAATTCACAAAAAAAATTCATAAAAATCCAATAATTTTGAATTAATCTTTTTTACAGGAGAATTTGACTTCACATAAAGAACATAAATTTCTGCTAGACAGTGCTGTGTCTAAAGTAGTTTTTTATTATGTTTTTCTAGGCAGTTGGATTAGAAAATTTCCATCCTTAATGCAAATTGAATCTAAATCTGAAATATTGCCTGGTAGGACAAAAAAAAATTAACTATTCATATTCTCTGGGAGGACTATATTATCCCCTCTCTCATTGTAGGAAATTAGGAGCTAAGTATAAACCACGAAATTTTACTGTGTCTTAAAATTATTGTCCTTAGATTAAATTTTTGAAAAACACGACATCCTACTAATTACTTTCCATAAAATAAATAAATAAATAAAAATAACCGAAACTTATGCTTGCAAATAAAAAAAAAAAGGACAATAATTTTTTTACACGTATTTTACAGAATATGTATGCAGTTTATGTTTTCATTTGTCCACCATGTTTTATCTTGTAAATGTATTTATTTTAGTTAAAATAATAGTTACCAAAACTCTTGTGTATATCTAATAATATATAAATCATATTCATTAGACATTGTTCGACGTTCGTGTATTTTATAGAAAATGTACTATGCTCAACTTTTCTTAATTACGTTTAACAATTTATTTAATTCATATGGTTATGATGGATTTTTCCAATATTTTCTTGCATTTCATGCAACTTTATCCATTTTACGTTGAGACTAAATAATAGAAGAATTATTGTTTCTATACAAAAAAAAAAGTTTCTGTTTGTGTGTCTGTGTATCTGTGCGTGATCTAGAGCTAAACTTTGTTACGTTAGGCTGCAATCTATTGCACGTAGAGCTCTGCAAATTTGGTTACGGATAAATGAAGTGAGGTACAAGTACTCCTCAACCTCACAGCTTGAATTTTTTATAATAATGTTTTTTATTATTATTATTGAAGTGGGAAAAAATGATTAATTTTCATTTTTTCCAAGTTTGCCGTAAGCATCTCATAAAAGCAATCCAAATTTTATCGTTTGGCTCAGCCATATTCACCCTTTTCCTCTCGCGATCCACAAAGTATCTGTTTGCTAGTTATGTTGTCCGCAGTCATATGTTTGTTACGTTAGGGAGCCCCAATACAGTATTCTTATAAAATAACGCACAAGTTATTTGAAATAGTTTTTTTTTTTTTTTTTTTTTTTTTTTTTTTTTTTACAAAAAATAACATAGCAAAACAATGTAACAAGATTTTTTTTTTTTTTTACAAAACTAGCATAACAAAACAATGTAACAAGATTAATATAATAAGTGTTAGCTATATAATGAGATTCAAAATAAAGGGATTTTTATTAATAAATCAGACTTATTCTCAACAAATTTAAAGACTTTTCATCTTCGTAAAATGCAATAATTTAAAATGAAAGTATATACACCACTTGAACGCAAATATGGGTACATGGAAAAAAAGCTTTTGACTAAGCAACCGAAGACCTTTTAATACAATTTTACATTAATTAAGAACAAAAGGTCAAATTTTACTTTTCCATAAAAATAATCTTTTTCTCAATTTTTTATAAATCTAGATTAATTTTTGTATGTCCTGGGCCGCATACAAAACATTGCCAAGCCACATATTCAGTATGGCTGGTTTAGCGAAATGTAGAAAATTTTGTCACATTTTCAGTAAAGTTCATTCAGCGGTTTTAGAATTTTTCCCGATTTTGCTTTTAAATTCCCATTTGAAATTGAATCAAATCCCCAATTCTTTCATTGAAAATGTGAATTTTGGTTTTTATCACGTGATAATTGTTTGATACTTTAGCGCCATCAAATGGTATATATTTTATCCCAAACGAATGGTACTCTCGGGGATCATTTAAAAAAATATTAACATCCTACATTTATATACTTTTCTAAAGAAATTCTGTTCTTAAGAAAGTATTAAATTTTCGACAATTCTAGAGAATATCGAAAGAGAAATTTTCCCGCATATGATTTACTAGAATAATCTTTTATCTCTAAAAGCTGTTTCAGAGAGGGCCAACTTTCTTGGGAAGGAGAGAATGTACGAAGAAAAACAAAATTCATCTCTCTTTGTCAGCGTGACTTTTATTTTCAATAGTTTTTTTTTAGGTAGTTTTCATTACAAAAAGCTACCTATTGCAGCCGTTCGGAGGAAAGTGATTAAAAAAAATTTTGGTTTATTTTCATCGATCATGACCCCCACACCCCAAAACCACCCTCCGTTCAAATGTTGATATATACATATATATATATATATATCCATATATAACCATTAATTAAACATTACTGACCACCATCAGTAATTGTGATATATATATGTATATCTGATCTTTGTCACACTGTAACTCTCGTATTTATGAACCGATTTGGATGTAACTTGGTTAAAATTTATAATGAGGTACCAAAAAATTTGAAAATGAAAAAGATTTTTTTTTATGTGTTTGACCTTAATACAAAGATTCCGGAACAGTTTTTGTTTCGTCTATGTCTAAAAAAAATGGCTGAGTTATAGCATTTTGAATTTCTATTGTGGCTGACATTTTGAAACGACCTGATTTTTGTCACACGATAACAGGCATATTCATGAACTGATTTCGATGTAAGTTGGTGTGTACATAGTACATACCAATGTCTCGCCCGAGTTCGTTGGCCAGTTTCATTCGCCATCTTGTTTCAAAAGGTCTGACATTTAAAAAAAAAAATTAATTTAAAATGAGGTATCAAAAAATTGGAAAATGAAAGAGATTTTTTAAATGTGTTTGACCTTGATACAAAGATTCTGGAGCAGTCTTTGTTTCGTCTATATATTAAAAAATGGTTATATTATAGCACTTTGAATTTCTAGCATGGCTGACATTTTGAAACGATCTGATATTTGTCACGCGATAACACGCGTATTTATGAACTAATTGTAAGAAGGCATGTGGATAGTATATAGCAATGTCTCTACCAAGTTCGCTGGCCAGCTTCATCAGCCATCTTGTTTCTTATTTCTTAAGTATTTGACCTTGATATAAGGATTCCCGAGCATTTTTTGTTTTGTCTTTATCTTATAAAATGGCTCAGATATAGCAGTTTGGATTTCTAATGTAGGTGACATTTTGAAAAATCCGATTTTTGCCTGCGATTTTTTGAGCATTCGTATATATCGACCGATTGCGATGCGAGTTAGCATGTGCACAGGAATTACCTCGACCGAGATATCGTCGAATTTGGCGATCAAATATAAACCACTTTAAATAAAACCAGTTTGGATAAAGCTGATTAATTCCCCGAAATTCTCATTTTATATTCAGTATTGTCAAAATTTAGTATTGAATCTTCTATAATCGGTGTCCAACTAATTTGAGCTTCGTGTGTTTGAATAATATAAGCTGGCTTTTTAAAAATAAGGAATATGAAAGCTACCTCTTCCTCGCGGCACTGGCCGGAAGTTTTTTTTTTTTTTTTTTTTTTTTTTTAGGATTTTAACGGTTGATCCTTTTAACGAAATAAATATGCGCTTTTTAATGAGATAATTTATTTAACGATTGTTGTTTTGATGATTTATCACTTGTCTAAATCAGCAAGTTAGTTTTTAGCACGCAGGCTATCAAAACCTGAGAGACAATGTGCCCGCAGTTTCTGTATGTACTTTTTTTTCGGGATTTTAACGGTTGATCATTTTAATGAAATAAATATGCGCTTTTTAATGAGATAATTTATTTCACGATTGTTGTTTTAATGATTTATCACCTGTCTAAATCAGCAGGTTAGTTTTTAGCTCACAGGCTATCAAAGCCTGAGAGGTAATGTGCCCGTAGTTTCTATATGTACGTAAATATGTATGTACATATTTACGTAGGTAACGCGATAACTCTTGATAGAATTTTCCGATTTTCTTCAAATTTGGTATATAGGTTCATTCTGATAAGGCTCTTTCCTGATTAGTTTTGGGATTCATTGGTTAAGTATAAAGGGGTCAACGGAGGGCTAATCCCCACCTTAATTTAGATAAATGGTTTTTTCAAGCAGAATTATCCAAATTGCTTAAAAATTTGGTATACAGATTAATTCGGATATGGCGCTTCATTGATTAGATTTGGAGATTCATTGGTTAAGTATAAAAGGAAAAATTGGGAAATAATCCCCCCCCCCCCCTTGATTTACCTTTTTTGTCGATTTCTTTGTTTTCGAGGGGCATTATTCTTTGAAATAAAAGTATAATATACCATTAATGTGAATAGCCTGTGAACTCAATGCCATCAGTTTAACTGCGCACTTTTTTTTCTTGTTAGTGTTTTATTGTGGTTGCGTACGGAAAATTGTCTTCATGGGATTGGTCTAGAACTTCTATTCCCGAACGACCCTTATGGCCGTTTCTGGCAATTTCTCGCATTACACTTTGGCCGAGCCCAAGCTGAGTTTTTCTTGGCAGGGCAAACTCAGGTGGGTGCAGACCCGCGCAAATCCGCTCGAGTCTTCAACTTTAAATATAAAGAAAATTAATAGTACGATAATGATTAATTAAAGAAAATTAGTATGCATTTACAGTACGTGTTAGGAATGTTCAAATTTGCGAGAAGTTTGGAGAACGTATAATTTTTTTCATTTCTACTAAATTAATTTTTATGCGCATTAAATAGTGTTACACATATTTAACTGTATGCATTTTCAAACTGGACATATTAAGACATGAAAGGTTTATAAAATATAAATAAATTATTAGTAAGTTTAAAAATTTATCCAGTGTAAATTTTGAAATGAACCTTTAAATTCATGAAAACATACATAGAGACTTCGGGAATAAATTATAGTGACAAAAGAGAAAATTATCTTACAAAGGGTGTTCTCTGTTGAGAAATGTTTAATATCTTTATGAATGTCATAAAACTATATTTACGCAAACTTCAAAACACAAAACTGCATCAGCAAAGGATTTATTATTATGCTTTACTTCGAAATTGGATTAGGAAATTACCACCATCAAGCTAATATCAATGTAAAGATGAAATAACACAGGATGTGATGAAAAATTGAACTATTTTAATATTTAAAGATTTAAATTTTTTCTCGATTTAAATATGACGTAAAAGTAAAAAGGAATGACAAAGGTAAAGTCCCTTCCTCTTTTTAACGCCTTCGAACAATTTTTGACACATATAAATTGAATGAATTTAATCTTAACACAGAAAATAAGGTAAACCTCCCGTTTTAAAAGGAAAGATAAAACAGAAACGCACTTCATATTCAATCTGTATTTTTGATAAGAAAGACAAAGTGATTTTCTTCAAACTTTCCTAGATGTCCCATTTAGTTACATTTATCAGGACGTTAAGTATCAGAAAATGCCGGAGGTTAAAGGATTTTATCTATTTTGCTTTCGGTTTTAATATTTATGCCCTGATTTTCATCTTTCTTTAAATTTTAAAAAAGAGGAAAACCAAATCTGAATCAAAAGAAGGAAAATCCAGGCGGAAGATTGATTAAACAAGAAAGAAAAATCATGCGTTAAGCATAGATTATGAAACACTTTCCAACACTTCCTGAATGCTTTAAAATACTTCGTCATTTAGGGAAATAAGGTATATAAGATAACTAAGTAAACATTTTAGAAAACTCATAAACCATTTTAAAACTGGTTTCGGCAGTTACCGTCGATAGCAAGTATGTATTCCAATTCTTTTGAACAGCCCTGTATTTGATCTGTAGGTTGATATGATACTATATATATAATATATATATATATATATATATATATATTATACTATATAATGGGGGAATTTGGTTTAGCAAGAAAACGAATAACAGGTTGAAATTTCTCTTTCAGCAATGTATACTAATCGATGAAAACAAACTTGAATACTTTTGTACAGCCTTGTAGTTAACCTAGTACCTTTATTATACGCATTTATTTAGCTAAAGTTTATTTCAAAATAAAACACTCTTAAAATTACTGAAACCACATTTCCAGAAATTATCATTTATAGACGGCCATGGATCCAATTTTTTGCGTGACCCTCTATATCATTTTATCTATGTTCTACAAACATTTCTTAGTAAACTAAATGTAGAATGCATAACTCATTTAAAAACAACCTTTAAGCATTTTGCACTCATATCCAGTAACCATTATGAATTCTTTTGTGTAGCCCTGTATATGAATTATAGCATTTATACACACCATATACTATGCATAAATATAGTGAAACATAAACGAGCTCAACTTAATTAAAAATGCATTTCCAGAAATCATCGCTACTGTACACAGTACTTCGGATACAATATAGTACCTGAAATATTTTGTGTGTCCCTGTAAATGCTATGCACTTCGCATTATACATGAAATAAGTTATAGTAAACCTCAGCGACGTATATCAATTGCATTATACATGCAATAATTTAACATAATTAAAATACGCCACAAACAATTCCCTCCATCCATATATCATTATGCAATGGAATTCGTTTGTATTGGCCTGTAAATGAATAATAAGTATCCTTAGCACCGCATACTCTACAGAATGCATATTCATTGTGCACTTGATAAATGCATATCAATGTTATTATGTTTGAAAGCGCATAACATCATTAAAAATAATTTGAAACGATTTTTTCCCATAGGCCATAATGTAATGGAAAACTTTTGACTGTCCCTGTAAATGAACTAAACATTCTACAAACTTCGTTTCAAATAGGGAAAGTGCTATGGCAGACCTCAATAACATCCACAAATTTCAGGGCAATCTGAGTATATTTACGGGAGTTAGAGCGCGGACAGACGGACAGACAAACCGAAGTCATAAACACTTTTCAACTTTGTTGAAGAGTGTTAAAAATATACCTTTTTTTGAGAGATACAGAGATAAATGCGAATGAATTATTTTGCATCAAACATCGTGGAGTTTGAGAGAGACACGAGTATTTTCAGGGCTGCATAAGATTTTTGTACAATTATAAATATATACTTCTCAATGATTAAGATATTCTTTCAAGTCATTTTATCGGTATGAATGTAAAGTAATTTTTATAATTATGAAAGTTTCAAGAAATAGGAATAAAATATACTTTATAGGGGAGAGTAGCCGAATTTGGACCACTTCACTTATTTTCAGGTTTAACCCACTTAATTTTTGGAATATCTGCAAAACATCGCTACACGGTGTCAATCTATTCATGTAGTAACTAAATAAATCTTTAGATCAATTTATTTTTGAAAATCTTAAATTTTTTTTTTATTTGAAAAAATTGTCAAAAGTGGTCCAAATTCAGCAACTGGTCGCCTAAGTTGGACCATCAGACTCTTAAATTGGACCAAACAATATCGGGTTGTTTTAATGACTAGGGAATATAACTAATTTTATTAAAAACAAAGTTTGTGAGTAATGAAAAAATCAAACAAAATAAAAGCAATGAAATATAATAAAATCAAATATCTAAAAATAAGAATATTGTTTTAAATCAAAATGTATTCAAAATATAAATCAAAGTTATCAGTAATTAAGAATAGAAATTATGAAAGTGATTGCCAGTTACTTGAATATCATGTAATGAGAGACGCAAAGCTTAAACATGAATTTCGTTTATTGATTTTTTTCCGGCGCACACAACATGGAACCACATTTGGCAATCTGAATACAGAATCATTTCTGCTATTTTATTTTTCATACAAATTTGCTAAAACCAATCATCACTATCTAGAATTTTCTTTTTCGTATATGAATTATTAGACATTTTTTGTGTCACCAAAGTTTTCTTTACATTATGTTTGTAGTTCTTCCCTTCCATCCCTTTCTTTCCAGTTGCAGTACGCCTATTTTTTTAAACTTGATGTTCCAGTTGCTTTTGGGCTGTAATAGCTTCCTTTTTGTTTTTGTTTTCATTTCAAGGTTTACTTTATATGGCGAGATGGTATAACAATTGTTTTTTGGCTCCGTCTGTACTTTGATTTAACCGAATTTATCAAGGGAAATAACATTTCTAATGATTTTTTCGCTTTTTTGAGGTGGGGGGGGGGGGGGGGAAGGCGATTTGTAGCTGCAGCCTTCTTGCTGGTCAATTTCTTCGCATCTTACCTTCTCCTTTTTGTTTCCTAAATACTTAACAGCTTTTGCTGTCACATGTGCTTTTCTTCCACACAGTTTGTCTGTGTCGCTTTCAACAGTTTCAACATTATATTGAAAAGTGTTTAAAAAATACGCTATGATTTACCAAACGTAAACATTATATGTTCAAACAGTGTTGAATTCGTGCCCCCGACACCCACCCCCCTCCCCGGGAACATTTAAATAACCACTTCCCACGGAAAGTTTGAGATTTTATGCGTTTTAATGGCAAAAAAGTGTAATTCCATCCTCCAGAACTGTAAAAAGTCTGCCCCCTCCCCACACACACCACCACCTCACGGAAACGCAAATATTCTCCAGGAGTAAAAGGTTTGAATTAAGTAAATAAATAGAAATACATACAAAAAAAATTGCAAACAAAATTTATTGCATAAACATGTAAAAATATTTTTTTTATTTATATAGGCCTAAACAATATAAAGAAATTAATTCAGATATAAAAAAACAAAACTTTAATATGTATGGAGATATTAATCCATTATAAAATATTAAAAAATTAAAAAACAATAGTGTACAAAGCATACCGCCCTCGAAATTCATTACTTACTTTTCAAATTTATGATCCTATATCTGGTCCAATTTAAGCAACTTAAATTGACCCAATTAAGGCAACTGCGCCATTTTTTAAAACAGATAATCTCAAGACTAAGAACAAAAACGAAATCAAACAAATCCGCGTGAAAAATATGCGCAATAAACAGATGAATTTAGATATGTATATGAAAACACAACAACTTACCTTAGTTTTAAAGTATTCACTTACGCTTAGTAGGAAAAAATTAGATCAAAACAGCTAACTTTAGATTTTTTAAAATTGTCTGAAAACAGCAAGTGGTAGGCGGGTGCTTCTTCTAATCATAAATGACGTCACTCTGACGAATAGGATTTCAGAGGTAGATGGCGTCTCTTCCTGTAATTAACGGCAGAATGGCAACTGTCCAATTAAAGCGGCGGCTCAAATATGGCTACTCTCCTCTATTACTATGTATTACATTTAAAGATACAGAGTTTCAACTTTAATAAAGAATAATATTGCACTGAAATATTTTATTACACAAAAATATATTATATAATGTTTAACATAAGAAAACATTTATACTAATCTTTGCCTTGTTAATATTATATTATTGCTATTCTTTACACGATTAAAAAAATAAATTTTGTATTTTAAATGTAATAGAAAATGAAGAATAAAAATTACGAAAAATTTATCAAAGTACCACTTCTATAACATGCTTAAAAATTGCTAACTATCTGCAAAATTCGTTAAATCCGTATATAGTTGTAACTTAATCATAAACGACATGCTAGAATTAATCATAGCTGATTAAACCCCTAACACAAAGAGTTTAAGACATAAATTAGATGCAACTGTATTTTTCCATTCCTATCATATCTTGTCAGTTTGCCACAGTTTATCTAATGTTATGTTTTTTTTGTTGTTGTTGTTGTTGTTGTTTTTTATAGTCTTCAATATCCTAGATATTTTTCGTTTCTGCGTATTGTTCTAATTTCCCTTAAAATATGGTATTTATCACGTATACAAATATAAGTAGTAATACTTTAGTACTTAACGAGCTATCCGTGACGTTGTTATCGTATCATTAAAAGGTAGCAAAATGCATTAATTAAGCAAAACATTTCACTCCTGATAATAATAATAAAAAAAATTAACGAACTATATATGACATTTTGTTAGAGACAATACGGAATTTCTTATATATAGGGGCCTTTACATAACACAGTCATAAAATAAGTGAAATTTGTTGACAAATAATATAATCAATCGCGAAAATGAAAATGCAACCAATGAAAAAGAGAGAGCCAAGTAAAATCGTGGAATCCCAAAATGAAAAATTAACACTGTGAGATTTCTAGTACAACAGTTATTTTAGGTGTTACTTAGTGCGAATTTCTATATGCATGCATTTTATCCTCTAAAACTTACCCTAACCCAAAAATTTATTACAAAAAAGCATTAAAATAAGGGCTTTTTTTTTAAATGACAATATATTTCTACACTTTTAAACCTAAACGAAATGTTGAATTAAAGGTTAGTTGCCAATCTATGATTTATAAACGTGTTTCTAATATACTTCGGACTCCCGAACCTTAATTTTGGTACTGGTTAAAGGGAAAATGGTGTTACTTTGACGCAAGTATATTAAACCTTTACGTTTTATGAATGAAAATGCAAGTTTCTTTTTAAACATAAAGTAATTTTTACTCATATTTTCTGAAATGAATGGCTTTATAAATATAAATATTTACTATTTCAAAAATGTTATTTTCTAGAACTTATTTCAGGAATTCGCCAATGTTTTTTTTTTCTCTAAATACAATTGAAGATATTATTTCCGTTTTAATTGTGCTTTAAAACAGTTGAGAAGAGTAAATAACATCGTAAGTCGAAACGCGATATTTCACCTTGAATCAAACATAAAATGTGCAAAATGAACTTTTAAAAGGTCACTGTTTTACTTAAAATACGACTAAAATAATAAAAGAGATGTTACAAGTTAAAAATATACATTTTATTTAAAAACTTCCAAGTTATTAAGAATGAACTAAGAAGTTTTTAAAAAAAATGTATATTTTTCTTTTATTATTTTAGTCGCATTTTAACCCCTTAAGGATCGCTTAATATTTATAAAAACCATAAAAAAAGTACCTATTTTTTAATTGGAGAAATGGAGTAATTATGAGATTTCAATCTAAAATATGCAATTAGTTGTATGTTTGATGCGAAAAAATATATATATATATGTTACAGAACAAATTCACATTTGCCGAAAAGCCATAATGCGGGAATTTTGCACCTTAATTTCCGTTTTACACCATACAAGTTAATACGAATAAGATCCTTATTTTTTTTAACTGTTTCACAAATGTTTAAAAATAATATTTAAAATAATATATGTACATAAAATGTTGATTATCAATTAAAATCAAATTATCATCAGAAATGCTTGATTCATCAGAATCCATAATTTACTCAAATATAGATCGTTCAAACCAAACTTGAACGCAAAAATTTTCAAAAACTTCATACGGAAAGGGCAGTTAATTTTTTCTGACATTAGGAGTCTTTCCAGGCTTTAACCCTTTCACGGCCGCTTAATATTTGGAAAAACCATCAAAAAAGTACCTATTTATTTTATTACAGAAATTGAATAATTATAAGGTTTCTAAATAAAATATGCAATTAGTTTTTTTTTTTTTTTTTTTTTTTAAGGCAAAAAAAAAAAAAAAAAAAAAAAGATGTTACAGAACAAATTCATTTGTAGAAAAGCCATCATGCGAAAATTCTGTGTCTTAATGTTTGTTTTACACCGCACAAATTAAAGCGAATAAAACCTTTATTTTTCACATCTTAGGTCTTTATTTATCATCAACACACACATTTTTACAAATAATATTTGAAATAATATATATACATTAAATTCTGATTATTGATAATAATTTGAGACATGCAATATAAATCCCAACATTACAGTCAGCGCAAAAGCCAAACCCAAACGGAAATATTCAAAGACTTCTCACCGAACTGCCAGTTAAATTTTTCTGGTTTCAGAAGTTTTTTCCAGCAGAGCGAGAAATAACGAACGACGCCTCAGCCCGTGATATTAACGGGAGCGAGAATTAAGGGGTTAAATCTTCAACCCAGCAATATCACGGGTACGAGCAATAAGCAACGATATCTCATCCCGTCATATTGAAGGGGGCGAGAATTAAGGGTTTACGTAAAACAGTGAACTTTTTAAGGGGACCAAGTAAGCAAAATTTGGGAAAAAAATCGATTTTTACTTTTTTATATCATTAACTAGTTTAAACTTTTATCTTTCCAACGATGTGTCACACATGTTTATACATAAAAAAACAAGTGGGTAAGTGTGATCATACATTGCACAAAGGGTTTCGTTTAATATTCCTTTCAAAACACTTTCTTTCAAAACGTCCAGTACATTTATCGCCATGGAATACCTTCTAAATTCAAACACATCCTAAACTCTGTTAAAGTTTCAAACATATTCGCCTTGCTATATTTTCTAATTTTGTTCGCCCCCCCCCCCAAAAAAAAAATGCTACGATATATCACATGACGGGTATCTGCCAAATTTAAAAAGTGCCCCCCTTGGGGTGGAGTGGGCAGATGGTCACCGTGATTTTTGACGCGGCCTGATTTTAAAAAATTATGTTATGTTTTATAAGCCATATTAAAGTTTCAAACAGATCGTCCAGTTATATTTCCTAATTTTGTTCGCGCACCTCCCTCAACCCCCCCCCCTCCTCGAAATGCGACGCGCCTTTCTTCTTTATAATTTATTATCGTGTGTTATAAAGTATCTTAAAGTTTAAAACAGATTGAATTGTTAGATTTCCTACTTTAAATGAAATCGCGGTCTGTTAATTCCACATTCCACCACCAGGGAGCGCACTGTATTCTTAACAAAAGCGTATCTGAACGAAACTCCTTTACACAACCCATTAGTAGATATGTTACTCGAGGGGGTGGCGGTCTTCAGCAAGAATTTAAGATAATTGTTGAAATTACTATTCGGAAATAGTGGTAATTTAACTTTTGACATATTTATATTTAATAAGTATAAGTAGCATGTATCTGAGGACTCCATCAAAAAACGCACCTGAAAAGGTATGAAACAAAAAATAAATATTTTGCCCCTCCCCCTCTCCCCACCTTCCCGAAATTTCACGCGCCATTTTTTATAAACTTTTTCTAATGTGTTATAAACTATCGTAAAATTTCAAATAGATCGCCTTGTTATATTTCCTAATTTTAACAAAAATGTTAGTTCCACATTCCACCACCAGGGAGCGCACTCTATTCTTAACAAATCTGTATCGGAAGGAAACTCCGTTAAACAACCTATAAGTAGATATGTTACTCGAGGTGGTGGCGGTCTTAATAAGAAATTAAGATATTTGTTGAAATTACTATTAGGAAATAGTGGTAACTAAACTTTAGACAATTTTATATTAAATAAGTAGCATATATCTCAGGACTCCCTCAAAAAGTCACCTAAAGCGGTCAGAAACGCTAATTTTTTAAATAGAAATCTAGCACCCCCCCCCCCTCCCCGGAATTTCGCCTTAAAGTTTCAAACAGATCGACTTGTTAGATTTCCTAATTTTAACAAAATCGCGTTATGTTAGTTCCACATTCCACCGCCAGGGAGCGCACTGTATTAATAACAAAAACATGTGTCAACGAAACCCCTTCACGCAACCTTTCCGTAGATACATGGGTCGGGAAGGTGGCGGTCTTAACCAAGAATTCTGTTAGTTCCACATTCCACCACCAGGGAGCGCACTCTATTCATAACAAAACTGTGTCGGAAGGAAAGTCCGTTAAATAACCTATCAGTAGATATGTTTCTCGAGGTGGTGGCGGTCTTAAGCAAGAATTTAAGAAATTTGCACAAATTACTATAAGGAAATAGTGGTAACTAAACTTTTGACATTCTTATATTTAATAAGTAGCATATATCTCAATGTGTTATGAACTATCTTAAAGTCGCAAGCAGATCGCCTTGTTATATTTCCTAAATTTAACAATATCGCGTTATGTTAGTTCCACATTCTACCACCAGGGAGCGCACTCTATTAATAACAAAACTGGAGCGGAAGGAAAGTCCGTTAAACAACCTATCAGTAGATATGTTACTCGAGGTGGTTGCGGTCTTAAGCAAGAATTTAAGATATTTGCACAAATTACTATAAGGAAATAGTGGTAACTAAACTTTTGACATTCTTATATTTAATAAGTAGCATATATCTCAATGTGTTATGAACTATCTTAAAGTCGCAAGCAGATCGCCTTGTTATATTTCCTAAATTTAACAAAATCGCGTTATGTTAGTTCCGTATTCCACCACCAGGGAGCGCACTGTATTCTTAACAAAAACATATCTCAACGAAACGCCTTCACGCAACCTTTCCGTAGATACATGGGTCGGGATGGTGGCGGTCTTAATCAAGAATTCTATTAGTTCCACATTCCACCACCAGGGAGCGCTCTCTATTCATAACAAAACTGTGTCGAAAGGAAAGTCCGTTAAACAACCTACCAGTAGATATGTTACTCGAGGTGGTGGCGGTCTTAAGCAAGAATTTAAGATATTTGCACAAATTACTATTCGGAAATAGTGGTAACTAAACTGAATATTAAAGCAGTGAATTATCACTTTGCTAACAAGACGTAAACTGACATAGTGAAAAATGTCCAAGCCGGGAATCGAACACGGGCCCCTGGAATAGCGCTCCAGTGCTCTACCAGTAAGCCACGAGGACGGATGCCTAGCTTGGCATCTCTCACACATATATGTCAGTAAGGCTGCAACTGCAGCTACTAGATGGAAAGGTCTTCATGAGCACACAATCATGCGGCGAAACATGAGACGCAAATAAACCCAGCATCGGTGAATATACAATTTTAATTAATTATTCAACTACTTTTCAGCAGTGAAAATACGCTTGAAATTATTGAATATTAAAGCAGTGAATTATCACTTTGCTAACAAGACGTAAACTGACATAGTGAAAAATGTCCAAGCCGGGAATCGAAACCGGGCCCCTGGAATGCTTTTTCACTGATGAATTTTCACTTCTGAAAAGTAGTTGAATAATTAATTAAAATTGTATATTCACCGAGGCTGGGTTTATTTGCGTCTCATGTTTCGCCGCATGATTGTGTGCTCATGAAGACCTTTCCATCTAGTAGCTGCGGTTGCAGCCTTACTGACATATATGTGTGAGAGATGCCAAGCTGCGCATCCGTCCTCGTGGCTTAGTGGTAGAGCACTGGAGCGCTATTTCAGGGGCCCGGGTTCGATTCCCGGCTTGGACATTTTTCACTATGTCAGTTTACGTCTTGTTAGCAAAGTGATAATTCACTGCTTTAATATTCAATAATTTCAAGCGTATTTTCACTGCTGAAAAGTAGTTGAATAATTAATTAAAAAAGTGGTAACTGAACTTTTGACATTTTTATATTTAATAAGTAGCATATATCTCAATGTGTTATGAACTATCTTAAAGTTTCAAGACACATCTACTTGTAATTTTTCCTAATTTTAACAAAATTGCGTTACGTTAGTTCCGCATTCCGCCGCCAGGGAGCGCACTCTATTCGTACCAAAAGCGTATCTGAAGGAAACTCCTTCACGCAACCTTTCCGTAGATACAGGAGTCGTAATGGTGGCGTTATTAACCAAGAATTCTGTTAGTTCCGCATTCCACCACCAGGGAGCGCACACTATTCATAACAAAAGTGTATCTGAACGAAACTATGTTAAAAAACCTATCCGTGGATATGTTACTCGAGTTGGTGGCGGTCTTAAGCTAGAAATTAAGAAACTTGCTAAAATTACTATTCGGAAATAGTGGTAACTAAATATTTGACATTTTTATATTTAATAAGTAGCCTATATCTGAGGACTCCCTCAAAAACGGTATCTAAAAAGGTCATAAAAGCTAATTTTTAAAAAAGAAAACCAGCGTCTCTCCCCGTTTGCCTAAAAAGGATCCAAAACGCACCCCATTGTCCACTACACATGCAGATTCATTAAATAAAAATTAATATCGCAACTTACAAATAAGCTATCACGCACAGAAAGATAGAAATTATCCGATAACGGGCAAAGCACGCTGGTCTTTGTCATAATAATATCTGTAATTCGATTTAATTGGGATATTTAATCAAAAGTATTACCCCCCCCCCCTTCCCATCGACACAAACCTAACAAAAATTATGCGATAGCGGACGAAGCACGCTTTTTCTCACCTCGAATATACTTATCTGATAGCGCTGAACCTCATGCAAATTGATATATTTCCTAATTTAAATTATTTCGTGGTTTAAAAAGCAGGTGCCACCCGCATTTCATGGAAAGGAAACCTAATTAATTAAATAATAATTAATATCTCCGCTTGTTATTAAGCTAGGAGTTTGAACTGGATATGTATGAAATCACCGAAGAATTTCAAATCAGGATGGCAAAAAATTTTATCAAAAAATTTAATATTTAAAAAGTTTAAATTTCGTATTAAAATAAAAACCGCAAGCGCTCCGTAATGTCTGAGATAAAAAAATTAAGTCTGCAGCTTGCTAGCCTCGCCAGATAAAATCGGGGTTCAGCTTTCGTGAATCCTCCAATGGTAGTGCTCCGAAGCTAGCCTCGCAAAAAGGGTCCAATTGTAGTCAGAGAGGTGCTTTTGATAAATTAAAAAGGTGGATTGGTTAATTTTAGAAGTTAATTAGCCCGTAATTCGGTTAATTACCAACTTTTTCAAAATTTTATGATTTGTTGTTTGATGTGAGGTGTTCAGCTATAAGTACCCAAAATTTCAAGTCTCTAACATGTATAGTTTCTGAGAACGGGCTCTGTGACGGACAGACGGACAGACAGACAGAGGAGCGAGACGAATAGGGTTTCGTGAGATGAACGAAACCCTAAAAAGAATTGTTCGAATTATTCATTCTTTCTAAGAGCATTTCACAGCTTAATGGCCATTTAAACCTTTAATTGGCTTTTTCTCAAAACTTGGATTTTTCATGTTTGTGTTCCTTTTTTTTTTCAATATCTATTAAACTTAAGAACTCAATTTTTTCGATACTTTTATTACGTTATATTGTGTACTTTAACACAGGGATTTAATGATTTGTTGAGAATTATTTATCTACTAAAAAACAACTTTTCAAAAGTAAAAAATAAGCCAAGCAAAAAAAAAAAAAGAAAAGAAAAGAAAAAAGGTGAAAGTTGTGGCTAAAAAATAGTGTGATATCAAATTTCCAAGCTTATATTGCGGTACTTATTTAACATTTTTTGATAAAAATTTATCATATGTAAGTCGAGTACCTAAGTATGCGTTGATAGAAAGCTTTTTCTCCTTTACTAAATACATCATAACGTGTTTCTGAAAATTAATTTTTTTTAAATTATGCATGATGGGCTTGGCGGCCATCTTTCCATATTTTACACAAATTTCTAAGCACACAAGTTCATTGTTAAGATTGGAAGTTCGAAATTGTTACTAAAGCAAACATTTTATTCTTTTAATTTATGGAAATGAGTGCCTAAAAATTTGTGTCTAAAAATAAAGCTGAAGTAACTTCAGGTTTCATCTTATGATTCTCTTTTTTCGGAGGGGGATTAATTAATTAGTTAAAGCAGTAAAAATCAATTTGTTTTTTCAAAATAAAAAACTTTCTTAATTTATCTGTCTGTAGCTAAAACTATAAGTTCGAAATTCTTAATAATGCAAATATGTTACGAGCTTGAGTGCTTAGAAATTTGTGTAAAATATGGAAAGATGGCCGCCAAGCCCATCATGCATAATTTAAAAAAAATTAATTTTCAGAAACACGTTATGATGTATTTAGTAAAGGAGAAAAAGCTTTCTATCAACGCATACTTAGTGTAATGTAGGAGACTATGGTATACTTTAATAATAAACACAGTTGATAAATGAAGAGGCCGTCGGATGGTTTTTCTTGATTTAATATGACAGTCACAAAACACAAATTTACGAACACAAAACACAAAATATAATCGCGGTAACAATTTCTACTTTTTTTACTACATCACTTGTCGAGTCACCTTCACAACCAAAACAAAAAACACTCTGCGCGCTCACTCCAGCTTCTCGCTTCGGAGTTCGAAAGAACAGAACAATCTTCTATCCTCAGTTGACTACCGCCATCTATCGGTGGAAAAATGTTAGTTTTCTGTAATGAATTAGTTCTTTACAGACTCCTCCCCACCTGGAGAAAACTTTTCACCGTCGACGGGGAAAAGTTTCTTTGTGAATTATTGCTTTCAAGCACCAGTTCCAAACAAAATTTAGTACCGTGAACCACAACTGACTTATTCCCACCATGAAAACATAAATATAAAAAATACAAATAAAATTTATAAATATTCAAACATTATACTCAAGATACAAATGAAAAACAATTTACACATATTCAAAACAATAAATTCAAATTTAACTGTTATACAAATTATCATATTTACATATTAGCATTCTAATCAAGCTTAGGCTTTTAGGGCTCGACTCAAACTATCAGCATTCTGATGATGTTTTCCCTTTTTATGAACAATTTCATAATTAAAGGACTGTAAAAGTAAGGCCCATCTTAAAAGTCTAGGATTAGTTCCGCTGTTTTTATCTAACCATACTAAGGGGTTGTGGTCCGTCTGGATCTGAAATTTTTGATGTCCATCCAAATAGCATCGTAGTTTTCGCACTGCAAACACAATAGCAGCACATTCTTTTTCGGTGGTACTAAAGTTTCGTTCTCTGTCTGAAAACTTTTTGCTCAGATATAATATAGGATGTTCTTCATTATTTTCATTCAGCTGGGATAACACTATACCAATTCCCAATTTTAAACCATTACACTGAAAGATGAAAAAAGTCAAGACTATATAAGACAGGATTTTCAGACCTCTGGTCAGATCTAAAACTGAAATATATTTAGCTGAAGACACTTTTTCTATTAACTGGTCAATGTTGGGCAAAGGATAAAATTTTGTGCGAGTCACTTTATTTAAACGGCGATAATCTATGCAAGGTCTCGCTTCTCTGCCTGGAACTTCAACTAAAATTAACGGAGAGGCAAAGTCAGATTCACCTGGCTCAATGACTTCCAGTTTCAGCATTTTCTCGACTTCGGCCTTAAGGATTTCCGTTTGTCTAGGCGACATTTTATAAGGCCGGGCACAGATTGTTTTTTCTGATTCCAGCTCAATATCATGTTCAGCTAGATTCGTGCACCCTGGTTCAGTCGAAAAAGAGTCAGCATATTTTCCAATAAGTTGTCCTAATTCTTCTCGTTGACTTTCATTTAATCTGTTGTTTTTTTGTATGTCTTGCAATACTTCTAACAACGCATTGTCATTATTTTCCTCATCCAATTTAGGAATTTCATCATCTTCTTCATCATTAGAGGTTGTTTTTATAGTCAGTAAATTTATACTTTCAATTTTTCTTTGATGGTAGGGCTTTAACATATTTACGTGATACACTTGGGACTTCTTTCTCTCTGGATCGCAAATAACATAGTTAGTTTCTGACAATCTCTTTATTACTTCTCCAGGTCCTATCCAACTAACTGACAGTTTATTTGGTTTGGACGGGGCCACAATTAAAACTTTATCTCCCTCTTTAAACTCTTGTTTTCTGGCTTTTATATCATACCAATATTTTTGGTTTTGTTTCTCTTTTTCCATATTTTCTGCAGCGAGCTCTTGGCATTTCTTCATTCTGTTCATTAAGTCAAATACATAGGATATCACACTATCTTCTTCTATCTCTTGCTCAGTCAATTTTTCATAGAGTAGCATCATTGGAGTTCTTAAGTTCTGGCCATGGACTAGTTCTGCTGGGCTGAACCCAGTGCTATTGTGAGTTACAGTTCTTAATGCAAAGAGGGCAGGAGGCAGTACTTTCTCCCAATCAGCTCCAGATTCTAAACAAAGTACTCTGAGTATCCGTTTCAAAGTCCTGTGCATTCTTTCAACTGGATTACTTTGTGGATGATAAACCGAACTTCGCACAACTCTAACTCCAAATTTCTCTAAGAATTCCGTTGTAAGTACACTCATAAATGACTTTCCTTGGTCAGTTTGTAGTATACGAGGAAATCCAAGTCTACTGAAAATTTGTAATAAAGCATCAATAATCGTCGTAGAATACAAATTAGGTGTAGGAACCGCGTCAGGATATTTGGAAGCTAAACAAATTACAGTTATTATGTATTTGTTGCCTAGTGTACTGACAGGTAAAGGTCCACAAGCATCAACATTTAGCTTTGTAAATATTTCTGAAATAACTGGAACAATCTGTAAAGGTGCTTTCTTTTTGTCTTGAGGCTTTCCAACTCGTTGACAGTAGTCGCAAGTTCTTACATAATCTTCGATATCTTTAAAGCAATTTGGCCAATAAAAAGTCTTAAACAAAGCATCTTTAGTTTTAGCTACCCCCAAATGAGTTGCAACAGTTTCATGACAAAATTTTTTTAACTGCTCACGAAACCTTTCCGGGACAACTAATAATTTTCTTTCAGTACCATTCCTATCTTTTCTTTTATAAAAAAGCAT
The DNA here is from genome assembly GCA_963932465.1 of Maratus speciosus. Lineage (NCBI taxonomy): Eukaryota > Metazoa > Arthropoda > Arachnida > Araneae > Salticidae > Maratus > Maratus speciosus. Next base: position 519,369,933 of record OZ010795.1, on the reverse strand, counting down.
ATTTTTCTCCAAAATAAATTTGCTATCTTTGCTATTTTTCTTTTTAGCTTCTTCGATAAGAGGTTTTAGCTCTTTGCTCTTCTTTTGTTCTTCAGAAAATGTCTTAGGAGAAGTTTTTATAAGCTCTTGTACTGAGACAGTTTGACATACTGGCAAAATTGAGTCTTCTTGGTTTTCTAACTTCTCTTCTTCTGATTTATCTTTATCTTTTTTCGCTTCCATTTTTTTGTTTTCTCTTTCTATACTATTGCTATGATTCTTTTCTACAGTTTCATCAGAAATTTCGTGCATTTCAGGCTCTTCATGAGAAACCTTCTCTGCTTCCAGAATTTTCTTCTGAGCTCTGGTTTGAACAGCATTAATCATATGCTCTTTCACTGCCTTTTCTTCTTTACAATGTTCAAATAAAGCGGCTGTTTTATTTCCTAACAAATATCTTCCTAAATCTACAGAGTCTCTTGAGACAGCAGCTTTAGTTATCACATGTCCCATTTCACAGTCTAATTCAATCTCTGCAAGAGGTAAACAGAATAGACCATCGTGTAAGGGCACCCGTACCCACACTTTTTCGTTCAGATACATATGCGGTTTGACATACCTTTGTGCAATTAAATCTATTGTCGCACCCGTATCCCTTAAAATTTCCATTTGTACGCCGTTTACTTTCCCCACACTAAGATAAGGCATTATTGACGAATCTTGCCCAACTTCCACCTTAACATGAGAAATGATTTCTGGCGATTTCTTAAGTTTATCACATTGAGGACGAAGATGAGTGCTTGATCCACATTCGTAACAACGTAACGTTCTCTTCTTATCAAATTCTCTTTCTCTATGATTCCCAGTTAGTGATTCTGATTTAATTGGCAATTTAGGCTTATTATCCTTACTTTCTTTCTTGTAGTCAAAGTTATTTGAAATTTTAAATTGGGATCGAAAATTAGACATGGTCTTTTTCGGAAATTCTTTCTTTTTAAAACTTTCTTTGATACTTTCATAGTCATCCAATTTCTTAGCCAAATCTAAAGGTGTCACAAAATTTAACCAATTGTCTAGAAAATGTTCTTTTGTTTCCGCGGACACTCGAAACTTTAACTGTTCTGTAATAATTAAATCTTTAAGTTGATCAAACTTTTCAACACCTAATTCTGTAATCCAGGCTGTAAAATAACTAGTGAGTTCCTGCGCATAATTCCTCCAAGATTTGTCTGGCGTTTTATGATGCCGATAAAAACATTGCTTCAGTTTCTCGCTATTCAACTTATATCTTTCTAATATAAGATTTTTAACAAAATCGTAGTTAATCGCATCTTCAGGCGATTCCCTAGCTAACATGTTTGTAACCTCTGTGGGCAAAACAGCTAACAAGTATGCAACCCATTCACTCTTCGAAACTTTAGCCATCTCTGCTCTTCTCTCAAAATTAATTAAAAAAAGACCCATCTCATCAGATTTTTCGTCGAATTTCGGAACAATTTGTGCCAACTGTATTTTTGGTCCGACATCAACCTTTCTTCCTGATCCATCGTTCTGTTCAGAAGTTCTTTGCAATTGCTCCAATTTTTTTAATTCTAGTTCATGTTCATGAGCTTCCTTAGCCATACGTTCTTCCCTTTCTTCTTGTCGAATTCTTTCTTCTTTTTCTTTCTCTTCTTTCTCTCTCTCTTCTCTCGTTTTCCTATCTTCTATTACTCGGTCTAACATGAGTCTAACCTCTTCTTCCTTGTAAACTTCACTTTCTAGAATAATTTTCTTAATTTCTGGAATCTTTTTCGAAAGATCAACTTCCAATTCCAATTCATCACAAATTTCCAACAAGTCTGCTCTTCTAGCTTTTGCTAAATACGCCATCTTAATTTTAGATAAACCGAAACAAAATCAGAATGCTTAATTTCTAATTAATAGAACTCAGAAGTCCCCTACTTAAACTAGCAATAAAACTTTTAAGCCGATATAGTAAATTTTAATTAATAAAGCAATTCTAAAATCCACCTCTATCAAATTCTTAGTAAATTAAACACTGTGCAACTTTTTAAACAAATTAAATAAGTAAATATGTAATTGTGTCAAAAATACAATTAAGATGATAAAAGAATTTTTTTTCAACATTCAGAACTATATTTTATTCAATAAACACACTTATTTCAAAAACATAATTAAATTACGCAATTAAAATTAAACCAATCAAACTAAGTAAATACGAGAATTTTTCTTAATTCTCAACCCTTTTTATGCAAGCATAACAAATTACTCGCAAAAAAAATATTTAAAATAACCCACTTAACATTTTCATTTCTTTACACGAAAAGAGTAAATTACAAAATATTCAACTCAATTTCTTTTTCCAAATGAAAATAACACTTTTATCTTTTACTCGATACTTATCAAGTTTTTATTTTTTTACATAAACTCAACAAACAAAACAGAATTATTTATTTTTCCGTTTTAAACTCAATAACTTTTTTCTTTAAAAATTAACAAAACAAATATCAAATCCACATTCATTTTGCAATCAGAATCAAAGAACGAAAATATCATCTATTCTATTTTTAGAATAACTAAATAATCAAATAAAGAAAAAACAGAATTTATCTGCCTTCCAACATTTTTTTTCTTTCGAACTTTGTAATTTTGGCATTGATCCAAATGACAAAACGGTAAGATAGAAATTTTATTTTTTTCAAAATTTTTTTCCTTTAAAGAATTAAATCATACCATTTTAACATTTTATTCAAAAGAATTATTACCATAACTATCCCCAAAAATATATAAATAAACTTTATTTATTATTATTTCAACTTTAAGAACAGATCTTAATATTTCTAAGATAAAATGCCTAAGAACACAACATTTTATAAAGAGAACAGCTTAATGAAATAATTTTCAATATTATTAAAATTTTTTATTTGATATGATGAGAATAAGTTCAGTATATATCAGTACATGAAATATGCCCAATTAATCCGCACTTTTCCTAAAGTTTGAAATTAATTTACGCAAGCAAATAAATCTAGTTAATCCAGATTAAAATAAAATTTAATCGATAACAGATTTGATTCATGGTACTAATAAATACAAAAATATGGAACTGGCTTACTTGCTAGTTGCATCTTTACTTAAGAACACTGGTCATTTTTTCACCATGGAATCGTACCGAGCTGCCACCATCTTTACTCGTCTGTAATGTAGGAGACTATGGTATACTTTAATAATAAACACAGTTGATAAATGAAGAGGCCGTCGGATGGTTTTTCTTGATTTAATATGACAGTCACAAAACACAAATTTACGAACACAAAACACAAAATATAATCGCGGTAACAATTTCTACTTTTTTTACTACATCACTTGTCGAGTCACCTTCACAACCAAAACAAAAAACACTCTGCGCGCTCACTCCAGCTTCTCGCTTCGGAGTTCGAAAGAACAGAACAATCTTCTATCCTCAGTTGACTACCGCCATCTATCGGTGGAAAAATGTTAGTTTTCTGTAATGAATTAGTTCTTTACATTAGGTACTCGACTTACATATGATAAATTTTTATCAAAAAATGTTAAATAAGTACCGGAATATAAGCTTGGAAATTTGATATCACACTATTTTTTAGCCACAACTTTCACCTTTTTTCTTTTCTTTTCTTTTTTTTTTTGCTTGGCTTATTTTTTACTTTTGAAAAGTTGTTTTTTAGTAGATATCAGTTCTTTTTTTAAAACAAATTATATATAACTGAAATAATTCTACTAGCTCAAATTAAAATTAGTCCTTGTATAGCCTTTATAAGCAGGGAGCAAACACAATATTATACATTTTGTTTACCTATCATTCATTTTTTATAGTGATTAATAATTTAAAAGTAAGGAAAGTCAATTTCTTCTTTCAAAGTATCAGTCTTTCTCAATTTATATCTCCTTAAAATTTTCTACGAAAGATGAAAATTTAGTAAAAAACAGAGTCGAAATAAAATATATATTTACAGTTAGTCTGTCAGTTAATTGTTTTTTCTAACTTTTTTTGCTGACGATTTTGCAAAATAAATTTACCTTTACAAATACCTACGGTTAATCCGAGAATGAAAACCCGCAGGCATCTAAAGAATCGAAGATCTGTAAATCTAGCAATTCTAGACATAATAAAGGAACATTTTTGATAAAAAATATCTAAAAATTTAAAGATATAAACTGTACATATAACTTCATCTTCATTTAGATCGTGTTATAGAGAAGAAAGAATAAATATGTAATTTTACTCAAGTCTGTTTATACATACCTATTTGCATAAATGTGAGGATATTAATTTACTATAAAATTTCCCCTAAATTGATTATCTTTAATACTCTATTATTAAAGCCGCATATACATTAGAATTAAATATTTTTCGGTTAAAAATTGCCTGAAATCTATAGTCTTATCGTTCGTTAAATTTGTTTTTTTTTTATGCCCAGACTCTTTTTCTGAACTCTGACAAAAGATCACAGACACATTGGCATCTAAAGAATCGAAGATCTGTAAATCTAGCAATTCTAGACATAATAAAGGAACATTTTTGATAAAAAATATCTAAAAATTTAAAGATATAAACTGTACATATAACTTCATCTTCATTTAGATCGTGTTATAGAGAAGAAAGAATAAATATGTAATTTTACTCAAGCCTGTTTATACATACCTATTTGCATAAATGTGAGGATATTAATTTACTATAAAATTTCCCCTAAATTGATTATCTTTAATACTATATTATTAAAGCCGGATATACATTAGAATTAAATATTCTTCGGTTAAAAATTGCCTGAAATCTATAGTCTTATCGTTCGTTAAATTTGTTTTTTTTTATGCCCAGACTCTTTTTCTGAACTCTGACAAAAGATCACAGACATATTGAAGCTATCCAAATTCTTAAATCTTTCTATCGTATTTCCTATTTTGAGGGGGGTGTGAGGAAGAGCCTTAAGAACTTCGTTTTGTTCTCAGAATTCTGAATTATTCATTCAAAAGATCTACCTACATAAGTCTTGTTGCAGAATTTTCATTAGTTAAGAGTTGCATCAAGTTATACATCATGTGAATCTATTAAATTAATTTTGTGAAATACTAGATGGGAGCCATTGATATTTCCAGACCATTTGCCTACATTTTAAACTTGAGTCATTTACTACTATTCATTAATTTTCTATACGAATTAAAGAAGTCGTTGTTTCCATGCCAACTGTACCTTTCACTATTGCTTGCTTGTTTGTTTGTTTGATTTACTGAACACATACATCATATCACACGCGGATCACGGCGGGATTCGAATCTGCTTCCACCTACGCTCTCAAGCGATTAGCGGCATTGTGTCTTATCCACTCAGCCACAGTGGGCCACTATTGCTTTCTCTAATGCCCAGATACTCAAATTTAACCAACTGCACTTAGAATCATGGTCATAACACAGAACATTTATATGTTAGAGCAGTGTTGCCAGTGGGCTACTTTTTTTTAATTCAGATTTCTTGATTGCCAGCACTTAGTATAAACGGTAAAATTCCCATTGTTTTCGCCTTAATTAATATGTCATTAAATAAGGCACATTTTACAATTTCAAAAAAGTGGTACCAATCAAGTATCTGAGTTAAAAAAAAGTAGCCCATCTGGCAACACTGTGTTAGAGTGGTGACATATGCACAAGTCGTGTACTCATATTCAATTTTTTGTCCAAAGTACGGTAACTCAGTTTTCAGTAATAGACGAGGAAGATTTCAATTAAACTAACCAGAAAAGTTAACAAACATTGGCTTCCTGATTTGATTTTATTCAAAATTGTTTTAACCAACCAAAGTTAATGTCCGTGATCCAGATAAATTTTTCTCTGTTAGTAAAATTACATTGACCAATTAGTAGCCTTTATCCTTGCAGGCTTTTCGGTGTTTACTGCAAACATCAAAAAGTTCGGAAAAATGCAGACGTCTGATTGATCAATCCCATCCCGCTAATAGCGAAATATCTATCTTGATCCCGGCCTATTCAATGCCCTTTAAATATTGGAGAAAGCCTTGACACGTGTCAGAAAAACGTCACACAAAGCAGGCAAAACAAAGAAGAAAAAACATTCATTGGCTCGTTCATATTCACGAGCCGATGAATGATTTTGTTTCTTTGCTCTGCCTGCTTTGTGTGATGTTTTCGTAACGCGAGTCAAGACTTTCTCAGATATTTAGGATGCTTTGGCGTATTTCACCACCATGAAGTTATGAAAGGAGAGGAACAGACATGTCAATCTTCCCGTGTGGAAAACTAGTTACCAAAAAAAAAAAGAGTTATTTCCCTCTCTTCTGCCCTTTTCTCTCTTGAATTTGACCGATAGCAGCCCATTTAGCAGTCTCCAGTACAAGATGCCGTTATATACGGTGGGCGCAGGAGGGGGGGTGTTAGCGCGACCAATGACATAATAGGCCAGTTCATGATGTTTAAAAGTCACATGCAGTTGGATCGAGGCTAACGAAAAAGACAGGCTACCGCGTTGGGTCCGATTCTTCTTTTTTTACAAACCGCTGGAGTCACGTGATGCTCTTTTCACGCACCTTCTTTGGTGCATTCGAGCATCACGTGACTCCAGCGGTCTGTAAAAAAAGAAGAATCGGACCCACCGCGGTATCCTGTCTTTTTCGTTAGTCTCAGAGTTGGATCATCTTTACACGATGATTAGTACAAAGCTGCGAGTCGATTTTTTTGTGTCCATTGCCGTGTACAGATAATCAACTCCGTGTGACGTTATGAACTGGCCTTATATGTTGTTGGCCACAGTTTAGGAACAGCTACAAATGACTTCATCTATATCTACTCCGAGGTAAACGAAAAAGACAGGCTACCACGGTGCTACAGCGCCTAGAATATATAATGTGGAAATCGGCTATCCCAGTAATACTTTAAAAAGTGCTAATATATTGGATCTCTTAAATTTCAAATGATGCTGAAATCCAATGAGTCGATCACAGCGATATCTGCAGGATATTTCCTAAAACTTCATGACGATTTGGTAACAGCGTCTAGAATACCTAGTGTGGAAATATTTTATTAAACAACGCTAAAAATTTGTATCCCGTAAATGATCGACGATACTGCTAAAATTCCAAGTGTCGATCGCAGCGAAATCTGCGGGATTTTCGTATTACATTGTATAGACTAGCAATATCTTTCAGTTATAGAAAATATCCTGCAGATGTCGCTGCGATTTGTATATTTCAGCAGCATCGTTGCACATTTAAGGATACAATATTTTACCACTTTTTTAAGTATTACAGGGATAGCCAATTTCCCCACTATATATTCTAGGCGCTATAATTTGGTCTAGACGCTGTAGCGTTTTTTTTTTTTTACATTTTATTAACATACATCTGACCTGTGTGCTTGGCGTCAAGCCCGCTGTAATATTACGATGTTTACATTGAAAGTTTATCACAGATGTTGCTGCGATCAGCTCCCTGGATTTCAGCGCCAGTTCACATTTAAGGGATACAACTTTTTAGCGCTGCTTGGATAGCAAAATTCCACAGTATGTATTCTAGACGCTATAGCGGTGCATTACACGTGTCTCTTTCTTCTTTAAAAAAATATCCTGCAGATGTCGCTGTAAATGGCTGTTTGGAATTCAACATCGTTGTACATTTAAGGGATTCACTATTTCCGCGCTTTTTTAAGTATTGCTGGAATAGTCGATTTCTACAACATATAATCTAGGCCTATAACGTAGCTATAGTATAGCGCCTAGAAGATACAGTGTGGAAAACGGCTATCCCTATAATGTTTTAAAAAATGCTAAAAACTTGTATCCCATAAATCTCCAACAATGCTCAGCGGCAATATGCTGATACGAGTGCCATCTCGTAACTCTTTTCAATATAAACACTGAGTTTTCAAAAATTATAGAATATTAAATATCGGAAACTATAAATATAAGGTATTTTGGTCTGTTATAAGCTAATTTAGTTAAGGAATGACGTGAAATAGGTAAAAGAGTCTCTTTTAGAATGACTATCCTTTTTAAATCACTACGATGGCGCTACTATCGACATCTTGTTATTCAGCATCGTTGTACATTTATGGGATTCAATTTTTCAGCACTATTTTTTAGCCGTTTTCCACACTGTATCTTCTAGGCGCTGTATATATAGTGTGGAAATTGGCTATCCCTGTAATACTTTAAAAAGTGCTAAAATATTGTATCCCTTAACTGTGCAATGATGCTGCTGAAATATACAGATCACATCTGCAGGATATTTTCTCAAACTGCAAGATATTGCTAGTCTATACAATGCAATGCTAAATCCCGCAGATGTCGCTGTGATCGATACTTGGGATTTTAGCAGTATCGTCGCACATTTAAGGGATACAAATTTTTAGCGTTGTTTGGATAGCATATTTCCACACAAGGTATTCTAGACGCTGTAGCCATACTTTCTGCAAAAACTTGAAATGAGCATGCTTCCTGTGCATATATCACCACTCTTATGTATGAAGGCTCTCTGTTATGGTGTTGATTCTGAGCGCTCTTTGTTAAATTTCTATATTTGTGTTTTAGAGAAAGCAATACAGAAAAGTACTGTTACTATGGAAACAACAACTTCTTTAATATTGAAAGGTATAGCAAAGGAGTTCAGAATCAGTGCCTTAAATAGTTTCGAATATGTATTGTTGTTATGACAATTAATACCCTACCTGGATGTGGAAATGCAAAATTGTGTTCAACATAATGGAGGATATTCCATCTACATTTTGATCACGTGGTCAAGGTAAAAACTTCTATCGTAAAGAAGGGAAGGCTCCGTAGACGTGTAATGTAAATCCCCGCTAGCCAATGAAACGGTTCATGAGGCAAAGTAGTAGTATCTTCCCTTCTTATCAGATAGAAGTTCCTTCGATAAATTACCGGTATCACGTGACTTTTTCAGCCTCGAACCCATATTTGGAATATCCTCCATTGTGCGCAATCTAGATAGATTTTTGACTGTCAGAGAAACGAGATTCATCAATCAGAAGCCTGCATTTTTGTGAACTTTTCGCTGTTTGCAGAAATGCAGGCTATTGATTGGCGATTCTCATTTCGCTAACAGCGAAAAATCTATCTGGATCCTAGCCTACATTTCTACAAATATTGCACTTCATACACGGCACAAAAAAAATGACTCAAAACTTTCATGACATAGGCCGGAATCCACAAACAGCAAATATTCTCAAACTTGCAGGCTTCTGATTGGTCAAACTCATTTCGCTAACAGCGAAAAATCTATCTGAATCTCAGCCATAGTTATCTTCGATGAAATCAATGCAAAAGGATAATATAAAAGAAAAGTATAAGATTTCTAAAATATTTTGGCGGGTTTATCGCTATTTGGCATAATTTGTAAACTTTAGAACTAATTAACAGTTTTTCGCTAATTATGAATAGAAAATTAATGTTTTTAAAGCTGAATTTTATAAAAGCACGTAGATTGAGTAAATATCTATCCAAAAATTCAATCCTTACTTTTTTCTGTCCATTATTTAAGTCTCTACCTCGATTTAAACAAAAGTTGTGACGAAGAAAAGAAATCTGTCATTTTCAGTATCTCGACGTTATTTTAAAAAATCTATATCTCTGTTTATAGTTAATTTATGAGGATGCATTTGATCTCAAATTGAAGATCTTCTTTATTAGGTCCTTCTAGTGTTGGTTTTATTTTTCTGCGATGATTGCTTCTTTTGATATGGGAAATTTTACGCTGGCATATTTCGTTCATTTAACATGGAGAAGTTGTCATCAGTATAATAAGCAGTTACGGTCTCTTGCCTTATTCTTGGCGTTTGTTTGTTTGGCGGGGTTAGCATTTTTTTTCAGCTTGGCTTGGCAGAACGACCGTCCTGCTTGATTTTATGCAGTGAAATCTTACCAAAAATACTAATTTAAAAATGCCTTCCAATAAATAATTAATAATTAATTTTCAGGCACACTTAGAAAGAAAATGAACTGTTAAAATACGTAAAGCATATTACTCAAATTACTCTAAAAATTCTAGACCTCTATATTTCACCATTTCCGAGAAAAAAGGTACATAAAGTTGGTGTATTTTAACATGGCGGAGATAGAACTTACCCGGTCCCCTTAAAGTTCATATTACATATTTTACTTTCGAAGAAGTTTTAGTTTCTGTGAATGTGTGGGAAGGCCTCTAATTTAACAATGCAAGGAGATATTATTTTGCATTTTTAATAAGGGAATGGGGGAATAGTTCCAGGCAATAGAGACCGTATAGGCGCTCCACCTAGCAAAATTCATGGTAGTTCTGGAAAAAGGCTTACTGTATGTTTTTTGGGTTGCTGAATCCGAATTTTTAACTTCTCACCAAAATTTCTTTCCGGCAACCCCCCCTCCCGCCAAATTTTGATAAAAAGCTCCCCAATAAAGGTTTTCATTTAAAAAAATCAATTTTTTTATTGTTTTAGGGAAAAAAGTATCTAGAAAATCACAAAGTAGACAAAATTTGAAATAGATAAGATGTATGACATTATGACGTAGAATGAATGGGGAGGGGGATCTGCCTTGGAACATGCGCCGAGGTGCTGCGTGGACTAAGTTGCACAATTCCACTTAACCACTCACATCATTTACATTCGCCCTCCCGTCTCCCCTCCGAACTTTCCCTATAAAGTTTACTTTAAGTTTTTTGGGTCGCTAAATCCGAATTTTTAACTTCACCACAAAAATCCCCCCTCCGCAACCCCCTCAAAATAGTTGTTTTTAAATATTTTTTTTATTATTATTTTAGGGGAAAAGTATGTAGAAATTCACAAATAGACAACAATTGCAACAAATAGGATATATGACATTATGACGTAGGATGAACGGGGAGGGGAAGGGCTGCCTCTGAACATGCACTGCGGCGCTACGTGCACTAAGTTATGCAAGTCCAGGCAATAGGGGATTTTACCTGGAAAAATTAATGCTAGCGAAACAGCACCGACAACTGGCGATATGAAGCAATTAAAATAATAAAACTTTGTAAAAAATCACCATAAAATAAAAACAATACATAGTTAAAACTTTGTAAAAAATCATCATAAAATAAAAACAATAGGTATTGTACTATAATACATAGGTATTACAGTATGTATTGTTTTTATTTTATGGTGATGTTTTGCCAAGTTTTATTATTTTAATTTAAATTTAATGCTAGGTCTGGGTTTCAACTCACTTTATGTTTTTTGGGTCGCTGAATCCGAATTTGTAACTTCTCATCCAAATTTCACCCGGCAACCCCCCCCCCATAAAAAAATTGATTTTTTGAAAACATTTGATTTTTGAGAACAGCGCGCGGGAAATGTTCCGAGGCAGCCCCCCTCTCCCCATTTATCCTACGTGATAATGTCATATATCCTATTTGTTGCAAATTTTGTCTACTTTCTGAATTTCTACATACTTTAACCGTAAAACAATAAAAAATTTAATTTAAAAACAACTATATTGGGGGTTGCGGGGGGGGGATATGGGGGGGATTTGGGGGGGAAATTAAAAATTCGGATTCAGACACCCATATTTAAAGTAAACCTTATAAGGGAAAGTTCGGAGGGGAGACGGGAGGGCAAATGTAAACGATGTGAGTAGTTAAGTGGAATTGCGCAGCTTAGTCCACGCAGCACCGCGGCGCATGTTCCGAGGCAGAACCCCCCCTCCCCTCATTCATCCCACGTCATAATTTCATACATCTTATTTGTTGCAAATTTTGTCTACTTTCCGAATTTCTACATACTTTTTCCCTAAATCAATAAAAAAATTGATTTTTTTAATAAAAACCTTTTTCGGGGGGCATTTTACCAAAATTTGGGGAGGGGGGGTGTTGCCGAGGTAAATTTTGGTGGGAAGTTAAAAATTCGGATTCATCGACCCAAAAAAACATAAAGTAAGCCGATTTCCAGAACTACCATTAATTTTGCGAGGTAAAATCCCCTATTGCCTGGACTAGAAGAGTTTTATATTATTTCGGTTTCTCAGGATTTCTTGAAAATTTTGGTCATAATTGAGATTTTAATGTGTCTAAATGTTGTAAATTGAAACGTTAATCACTATAACACAATAATGGGAACCCCTTAGTTCGTTTGGATAAATTTTTTTTATAAAAATATAATATCATACAAATACGAAGCTGCACGCTATTGAATGCAGTAATGCCCCCATTATCACAATTGTTTCGATTTTCGTTTAAAAGTATAAAATACAAACAAACTGAGACATGAGCAGCGCTGTCTGTGTACGCAGCCGAAGACAGTGGGATCTAGGTATTTTTGGATAAATTATCCTTTAAAAAATAAAATATTACAAATTCGATTTGTGCACGCTGTTGAAGGCAATGAGATCCCCATCGATAGATTCTTTTCCAGAGAACTTCGTTTAAAATTAGAAAATTATTCAACACTGACTATGATTTTAGATTTAGAAAAAAACAAATGAATTTTCGGTACTTATATTTATCTTTATTTCTTTAAACTTTTAGATTTATTCCGTAAATTTTTGTTAAAATCTTTATAAAGGCAATAATAGCCTAAAACATAAAATAATGGAATTTACATTAATCAATGTTATAGTTAGCATATTCTATTACATTATCTTTTTCTCCGTGTAAACAAAAATTGTTTTTATTAATCGATATGGAGTGATTGTATCCTCTTAACACAATGATATTCACTAGTTTTTTCTATACAAATGCATAATTTTCATTTCACTGTGTTTTAATGTTGTAACAATGTTTTAAGAATAATCCCTACACAGTGTTACCAATTTATTCGATTTGATTTTTTTTTATTCAAATATATATATATTTTTTTCCTATAGTAAAAATCCTCTCACGTAATACGCCATTAAATAAGCCAATTTTTACTATTTGGAATTTCTGGTAGATACCTAAATAAAAAAAAATCCTCCGGACTGAAAAGACTGCTCCTATAAGATTAATATGAAAATAGTTAATGCCTAATTAAACATTGTCATTTTATTCTAAATAACATTCGATGAGGTGCGCATTTTGAATTTACACATAAGAAATTTGACAATGTGAAAATTCTTTTTTTTTTTTTCCCGTATATATCCTTCTATATTTGTACCCTTTTATCTGATATTCTTAATTATAATGATAGTTTTGAAAACTTTATTCTTAATTATAACAATGGTTTTGAAAACTTTATTCTTAAATTTAATTCTAATTAAGTCTCCAAACTATTGTCATTTCCAAAAATAAAGAAAATGAAATTGTTTTTCATAAAAATGAATTGCTTTTACAAGGTTTCATTATTAATTTGAAATATTAAACTTTATATAAATTCATTTTAATTTTGTTATGTAAGTTTATCATATAATATAATAAAAACAGAAGTCATGTGACTGTCATCAATAGTTCCGGGCTGACCGCTTCATTTTTTATATGCCAAACGAACATTTCGGTACTTTTATATTAGTCGGGCGCAGGTGATAAATTGCCAAATATTCTTCCATTACCATCATTTCATTAAAAATATAAACCTATCACTCATTTCATTTAAAATAAATATTTCACTTAAAATACACATATTTCATTTACCTCATTTAAAATACAATAAATAATTAATTAAATAAATAAATAGATATTTTTCCAGCATAGGTTCTTGGCGAGAAAAAAAAATTGGCATCGTATTTTCCGGCAATCTATATCCTATTTCATATACATAAGCAATTTTTCCATGTGTATGCAATTTATTTAATCTAAAGAAGCCAATAATCTATTTTTATATAGAAACAGAAGTAATTTTTATGTAAACAAATATTGTATAATATGTGCAAATAAAATGTTTATATGCAAATAAATACATATAAATAAAAATAAAAACTCACCAGGTTTGTTTTCATAGCTATTTATATATTTTATCGACGTATTACACGTTCTGAAGCCCGAATTGCGCCAAGCATTAAAAAAAATGCCAAGGCTCCTGTAATGGAAAAGTACCTAAATAAACAATTAATCGTAATAATAATAACATAAACTAAAATATTTTATTTCGATAGCAAAGTATTGTGCCTAATTTACATTCAAATAAATATATATTCCAAGATAATTTCAATTGAAATTAAGTTGATATCTTTCTATTTCACTTCATAAAGTAAACAAACACAAGAGATTCATTCATCATAAAGAGTAGAAAATATTAGGCCGAGGTGGTAATCATTCGCAAAGCAGATTCTCCAATAATGAATGGACAATATTCTTATGACGTCAGAGTAGGTAAATTGGTGGCGCTAACGTTTTTCAACAACTTGCATTCTCGAAGGTTTTATTTTGCTATTTCTCTTAGTTACGTTACTATGAACTCAGAAATCAAATCTATAAAAGCAAAAGTATATATATTCATTATTTAGTTATTAAGTAGTGAAAAAAAATTATAAATGCATGATTTGCAAAATTTAAATAAATTTATTAATACTAAAAAATAGTATTGAAGCAACAGCATGTTTAAGTAAAATAAGTTTAATTTAGATAATTTATGGACAAATCTCAGTTTAAACACTTGAAATTTCACTCATTTTTACAGTTACGGAAATTAAATGGTATTTGTCAAAAAAGACGAAGTACGCATAACAACAAAAATATATGAAATGCTATCAAGTTCGCAAAGAATTCTTGATTCCTCTATCAGAATCTTTGGACTCGGCGAAGGATTGAGCAAGTCAATTTTTTTAAGAATGAAAGTAACATGATGCAATGCTTAACATACATTTAAGGGAGACCAAACTGGTCGCCAGAGGCGGCTAGTATTTATATATATGACGAATCATCTTATTATTACAGCATCTTCCTAAAAGGAATTATTAAATTATCATAAATTATCTTTTTGTAAATTTCAGATGTACAATAAAAATATTAAAGCGCAGAATTTGAAAAAAGAAAACAATAATTTTCTTTGATATATTTCCTGCTTTAATTGTTTTCTTGTGTATTTCATACATTGAGTACCACGGTGACTGACACTGAAGCTGAAAAATTTACAATGTTTTAAGTAATTTTTAAGAAAATATAATCGTGTAATAAATAAAAGGTAAGTAAATTTTAAATACATTTTCAGAAATTACTTAAAACAATATATATATTTTTAGTTTTATATCATACTTTAGACCATTAGTCATCGGTGAATGACCATCAGTCATCGGTGAATCCAGTGTTTGTCACCGGTGATTGAAGTGGCGCTTAACGTGTTAAGGATTTAATGACAATTATTAGATTAGTTCTTTTTTCACACAAAGATATATGAAGAGATACCTCCTCAAAAGGCTAGACTGAAGTCTCGTTATAAAATATTTTTAAAGATTATGAAAATGCGTACATATGTTAAAATATATTGCTGTGCAGCAACTTGAAGCGTCGCATTTGTATTTGAATGATTTCATTCGATCTTTGGGGAACAAAAGAAATACAATTTAAGTCTGTTTTTTGGAAAAGATTCACAAAATTATTTTTATTAAATTTCTCATTATACACAAGAAATAATTTTTACAATGAAAAGTAACAGATATTTTTGAAAAAATTAATTTTTTCAATTTACGTGATTTTAACGTAATTATTCCAGAACGTTTTTGAAAGAAAATGACAACTTGCGGGCAGTAAAATTTCATTGGTTGAGGGGAATTTGAAGATCTTTTATTATTGCCAAGATAATATATTCTAAATTTGAAACATATTCGTAAAATACAGGTCAATATCATTTATACATGTCAACAAAATTCAAATATTTTCCTCTTTTGGTAGTAAACTTTTCAAGTGCATAAGATAAATATGTAAAGTTTTGAAATAAAATTAATCATACCGATTCTTAAAAAAAAATTCTTTTAATTATCGTTAAGGCAATACGCAAATATAAAGCTACACACTAAAAGCTTAAAAGAATATTAGAAACCATTAAGTAAAGAGCTTTTAAATTTCATCAATAGCTGACGTAGCAACACAATATGATACATTTGCATTGTATGAGATTTTTCCATTTTTTGGAGGAAAAAAACTTTTATTTCTAAATTAGATTAAAAAAGATTAATAATACTTATAATACTATAATAAATTTCTCATTAAAAACAAGAAATCATATTTATAATTTAAATTAACTAAAAATTACGAAAATTGTACTTTTTAAATTTCACGATTTCGATGAAATTAATGCAAAATGCCTTTATAAAAAATGGCGATATACACGTAATAAAATTTGCTATTTTGATACGATATATATATATGAAAAAAATCTAATGTTTGTTTACTTGTCTAATTCGCCCAAAAGAACTTATCTAAGCAAGTATTGCCATGTTATCTAGTTCTGTGTGGATCGGTATAGTTTGGACACAAACATTAAATATAAGCACAAGCCCTGTGCTTATTTGAAGACCCCATGTTTTAAGAATACGCTCATCTATATTTTAAACAAATTCCGTTAAAATGGTATTTGTATAAATGAATATATGAACTTTGTTTGTTGTTAGTTTTCGGCCGTTGAACGTAAATATTTGAAAAAGAGGAATTTTCTTGATATTGACGGTAAACCAGCCTCTTACGCAATAAATCAGGTAAACAGAAGAGATTGACATAACAAATCAGAACTGTATTTTCAAGTTGTTTAATGCAGGAAAAGCAAACAGGATAATCTTGCAGGGGGTGACCCGTAGAACACAGTTTTATGGGGATATTACATTTTGGTCAGCTTCGTACAGAACAATCATCTGAATCTAACTGGATTTTTAAAATCAGTGTAGATGTTACACCCTCCTTGGCATGGATTGAATTTTTAAAATCATTATAGATGTTACACCATCGGTGGCATGGATTGCGCCAATACTCTTCGCATACTTTCGGATTTGAAAATAATTATGCAGATAGAGACAGAATCCAACGAAACGGTTAAATGAAAGCCCATGGGGATATTTTAAATTTTTAGCGAGAAACAGGGACAGGTTTACCATCGCCAATATAACGTGCACAGCCCTAAAACTCGCAGACAGAAATCTACAAAATGTTTTCTAAACATGAAATAAATAATATGGTAACGAAAATTATTCAATCTATTTAATTTTTTATTACGTATGTCTGCGTTAATGAAAAGAGAATTTACGACTGTTGAACATCATTAGATTTATGTTTACTGTTAAAAACCCAACGATAACGACAACAGTTATTTATTGAAAATGAATTGTTTTTCTTTAATTTATTTACTTTGAAAATATAGATGGGTGACAAAATAATACGAACACCTATGAAATAAGAGAAAACGTTTATTAATAAGGCGTTGGACCACCTTTTGACTTAATTGCAGATTGTATGCGACATGGGATGGATTTATCAAGGTCATGAACAACATTTAAAGGAATATGAAGCCATACTTCCGGCAGAAAAATCTCTAATTCCAAAAGTGTAGATGGTGGAGGAAATCAAGCACGGAGTTTTGACACATAATATCCCCAAATATTTATCAATAATCTTCAAGTCAGGAGGTTGTGGGAGCCAAGCAATATGTCCTACTTCTCCGCATGCTCTTCAAACCATTTTTGGACGATTTTAGCAGTGTGGATAGGAGCATTCTCTTCTTGATAAAATGGGCATTCTCCTGTAAATAAAGTCTGAAAAAAAGGATGCGCCTGATCCCCCAGAATATCGACATAGTGAGTAGCTGTAACCTTCCTATGCAGAATAACAACGGCCCAAGGCTACGCCAAGATATCGCACCCCATACCATAAGGGATCCATCTTCATGGTTCACAGTCGGCAAGAGGCAGTCAGGAGAAAATGCTTCTGCGAGCTTTCTCCACACACAAACGCGCCCAGGTGTCTGAAATATGGTGAAGATTGATTCGTCAGACCAAATGACTTGTTGCCACTGTTGAGGAGTCCAGTGTTTGTGTGTTTTACACCATTGGCGTCACTGAAAAGCATGATGTGATGTCATCAATGGCTTACGAAATGCAACTCTTCCATAAATGTTCGAAGCATGAAGTTCCCTTTGGACAGTTCTTGCTGAAATGGGATTCTGGAGACGACTATTTATCTCTGACGTTATCTGGGATAAAGACTGCCTGCGCTTTCGGACCGCTATGCGGGTCATCTCTCTTTTGTCCCTCTCAGAAAGCTTTCTTTTCCATCAACTGTTGTACTTCGCAGACGACATTTTACTGAATTTCGTATACGTTGTCATAACGGCTGACACAGTACTCCTTGCACGCCTAGCGCACCGCATTCCAACAATCATTCCTTATTTGAGCTCTGACAGGTCAGTCATTATACAGTTTTCCAGAACATAGGATAAGTGCATGCAACACCTATGACTGATGTTGAACGACTGATACCTTACCTTTCATAACCACTAGGTGGCAGAATTGAGTGCAAAGTGGCATGCGTGTTCTACTTGTTTGAAATGGACCATGCATTTTTCATGCTTTGTTTACATTATTTTGTCACTCATCTGCACATCTATGGAGAAATCTAGTGTATGAGTAAGCATTTAATAAAAGCTTTACCACAAATACTAGGAAAGAGAAGCATTATGTAATTTGGGAACAGGACGCAATGAATTCAAAATAAAATTAAAAAAAAATTAAATTAAATGTTATTTACATAAAAATGACAAAGGTTTGGAAATAAAGAGAATATATATAATGGAAACTCCATTATACATATATATATATAGAAATCTTTCAAAGTTTTGATTATAATCAAAGTAAATGTGGAAACAAGTCACATGGATATTTTTTACATTAAATATTTAACCCTCTATTGTCCATAGTAGCATTTAATCTTCCATCAGTGTTCCCGATTTAATGGATTTTTTTATTCACATATTCTGTATTCACGCCAGAAATTTAAAATAGACATTTTTGCTTTATTTAATAACAGACATTTCGTTATTAAATAAACCGAAATCTACTATTTATATTTTCTGTTATGAAATCCGATTCTCTGAAATATGCAATTTCGGAAAGGCACTCTACCATCTCTACATTAGAGGATTAAAATCAAATAAAACCAGAGATATTTCTTCATCACTTATTTCGATAGCAAATGATCCCGTGTTTCCCTCTTGTTTTTCCTTTATTTACGAAAATTGAGTACTTTCGATGACTTTATTAGAGAAATGCGATAAAAAATTACAAATTAAACAAAATCTCGAAAATTAACTTAACACTCTAAAATTCAATTATGACATTCCAATTTCCTGAAGTTAGTTCCTCAGAGAAACGTTCCACATTCTAAGAGGAAGAGTTGTTAAATACAAGTACGCAATAAAATTTTAATGTATTTGATATATTTTTTAAACACAATTTACAATTAGTTTTTGCGGGACGTCTGGATGTAGGGTCAGACTGAATGCCGATTTGTATTTTCGTTTTAATTTTAATACTGATGAGACAAAAATCAACAAAATGATAGATAATTGATTTAAAAGACCTAAAGTATCTTAAACAATTATTCTTTTAGTTTAGTAATAGTATTTTTTGCTATTCACGATGAAGTAAATGTTATGCTGGAAAAATTCTTGCATTTCACATCCATATATCCGAAACATACAGATCAATGTTAAAAATTGATTTTCAAATTATTTTAAAGCAAAAAGATGTATTAAATTAGCATTTAAAAAAGAATAAAAAGCGAGATTTAAAATATCATATTCCAGATTCATCTTTCTGTAATTTTTCTTTTATCTTTTTTAAGGCTGGTTGAAAGCCAGTTTATTATTTCATTGAAATAAACATTTTTATAAAAGTATCTGAAATTTGAAATTCTTAAAACCGTTTTAAAAGTCACTTATAGAATATTCTTTAAATAAAAGAGTGGTCGTTTTTTTAAAACTATACAATTAAAAAATAATAAAAAGAATTGAAGAGAAATTTTAGACACGTTTTCAATTTTTATTTTAAAGATATTTTTTCTAGTTAGTATATCTAAATATTTTTTGAATTCGGAAAACTTTTCTTAAATATTTTTACTTGAAAATATTATTTTTATGACTGTTATCAGATAATGTGATAAACGCTAAATGGAAATCGATTAAAGTATGTTCAAAAGTCACATGAAAATCTTATCTGGAAAAGTAAGCAAAAGAGAGCCCGTATAAGATTAAGACTTTCAATGACAAGGTAAATTGCTATAATCATATTAAGTCTTATAAAGTTGTTTATAGAGATAAAGCATTTATATAAATTACAATACACTATGTTTAAATTCTTATTGTAAAAGCAAATACTAAGGCATTTTGAAAATGCAAGATTATATGCGTATTTTTATTTTAGGAATTGTTGGAAACTGGATGATGATTCATAAAATAATGAACAAGGATAATATATGAGCGTCTAAAATAGGCTTTATTACTTTTTTTTACACAACAGAGTGTTTCATAAAAGTTAAAACTAAGTTTAAAGTGTGTAAAAACATACAATAACAAAACATTTGTGTGTAGGAAAATAGGATTCGTATCTCATTCATACAATCAAAAGTGCACTGAATCTAAAGCTGAACAGATTCCATTTTTCTGGTCATAGCTCGAAAATTAATGAAGATATTTTAATGAAGTTTCCATCAAACAATCGTTCTTCAAAGTAAAATGTAACAATATAGGGAAAAGTGGTAGAAATATTTCTCTATCCACAACCAAACAGCATTAAACAAGACCCTCCACACGTACGAATGTATCGACTTTCATATTGTGACAATGACCAAAAAATGGTGCAATTAATATAATTTATCATTATTTGATCACATTTCTCAGAAACCAAGATACGTCTGATGATGATTTATATAATTTATTTTAAATATTTTAAAATTGTAAATAAAGCACGATTTTAATAACAGACTGGCGCCCTTTATTTTTGGATAATAAAAATAGTGGATATCTAACATCTTGTACTATACAAAAATTTTTTGGTGTGTTCTAAACCATATTAGTGTTCTTTAATCGTTTCTGAAATAACCTATATTCTAGACATATACAAACACAAACTGCAGCTACAAAATAAAGGAACAAGCCACCGGAAAATGAACACTTCCCTTCTAAAAACTCAGTAAACTAGTTGGATGTGCCAATACAAAAACATTCTTCTATCTATTACACTATATGGCCAAAGATGACCGGTCACTTGCGATTTCAGACAGTTTGTTAAATATCTAGAAAAATACATGAGCGATTAGCCTGAAACTGCAGGTGTGTAAACAGTATAGTATAGGTCATATATTTCCGCGAAGACTTTTTCCCGAAACTCTGTAGGAGACCGTCAACAAATTGAAAAAGGACGAATATCTTTTGGATAACCCTGTAAATACTAATTTAGCAAAAGCGTTCAAATTCGAGATTATTAATAAATGTCTTATTGTAACATAATGTGTTCATTTTTATTAGGATAGTATGTATACTCGTAGAGAAATTATGGTTTTTATAAAAACAGACCCAAATTTCGCCAAGTTTTTTGCTTATAATTTGCAGAGTTCTTAATATAAAAAAAGTTCTTTTCAGAAAATATGACAAATAACATTGTACATAACACCCAGCAATCAGAATTAAAAAATAACAAAAATTGCATGACAAATGAGCAGATTTACTAAAAAATGTTTCTCTGCGCATGCGCGAATGCAATCAAAATAGAATGTGCATAATGTATTAGCTAAGTATATTGAGCAACTTTTGTGAAAGTCGCAAAATCATAGCTTGAAAATTCTAAAAATTATCGTCGATAGAATAAGCTCGAAATCCGTTGTTCCGAAAAAGGAAGCAAAAAGATGAGGGGTTCTATCAAATATCTGTTAATTAGTGCCAAGATAGCGTGCACAATATTGCACGTACTACTATATTTGGATAAAACCCGTTGTCTTTTTGCTTCCTTTTGGGAACAATGGATTTCGAGCTTATTCTATCGACGACAATTTTCAGAATTTTCAAGCTATGATTTTGAGACTTTCACAAAAGTTTCTCTATATACATAGCTAATACATTATGCACATCATATTTTTATTGCATTCGCGCATGCGCAGTGAAACAATTTTTAGTATACCTGCTCATTTTTTATCCAATTTTTATTAAATTTTTAATTCTGATTCCAGATTCTTATGTACAATGTTGTTTGTCATACTTTTTGAAAAGAACTTTTCTTTATGTTAAGAATTCTGCAAATTATAAGCAAAAAACTTGGCGAAATTTGTGACTGTTTTATAAAAACCTTACTTTCTCTCCGAGTATACATGCTATCCTGATAAAAATGGACACATTATATTAAAATAAGCCCCTTATTAATAATCTCGATTTGAACGCTTTTGCTACATTAGTTTTTACAGGGTTATTCAAAAGATATTCATTTTTTTTTTCAATTTGTTGACGGTCCCCTATGGTGTTTCGGAAAAAAACTCTTCATGGAAATATTTGACCTATACTACACTGTTTATATACCTGCGGTTTCAGGTTAATTCATCAAGTAGTATTTTAGATATTCAACAAAACGTCTAAAATTGCAAGTGACCGGTGACCTTTGGCCATATAGTGTACATCTTAACATTTCAAAACGTAGTTACAAATGTCAAGACTTTAATATTATTAGTTCAATACTATACCAACTTTGACTTTATTCTTAAAATTTCTGCTTCAGTCAATTAATCGGGGTAAAAACGAGTTAATCTTGATCATAATATTTATTAAAATCAGTAGTTTTCCGTTATTCTGTTGTACATCAGCTGTTCTCGAATATCCGGCTTCGCATAACGCGAAGTTCCCGCCGCTTTACGAGCCGCCTGTGTAGAACAGCACTACGAAAAATCCAGAAAATTATACAATAATCGCTCTTACAGTGCTCCCTTTGGGCGGAATATTTTCAAATTCAAGGAGGACTTGCCTGGCATAGCCAAAAAAAAAAAAAAAAAAAAAAAAAAAAAAAAAAAAAAAAAAAAAAAAAAAAAAAAAAAATTTGGTTCTAATCTATACATAACTTCATACAATTTTCGATGGTACAATAATGAAAATGTCACAAAAATCGCTATTACAGCGCCTCTTTCCGCTGGAATTTTTCCAAATTAAGGGAGGACCTGCTTTCTATAGCCAAAAACTCCAAAACAAAATTTGGTTCAATTCTATGCGTAACTTCATATTCTTTTTGATGGTACAAAAATGAAAATATCACAAAAATTGTTATTACAGTGTCTCCATTTATCAATTTTTTTCTAAATTAAGGGAAGAAAGACCTGCTAGCCATAGCCATAAACTAAAAAAAAAAAAAAAAAAAAAAAAAAAAAATGGTTCAATTCTATGCATAACTTCATACACTTTTTGATAGTACAATGGCGACAGAAATATGGACACACGGACAGACACAAATTTTCTATAAACATGTTATGAGGGATCTCTGATCCCTAAATCGTGTAAATCCGTCGAAAACCAGAAGTAGAAAAAAATTCAATTACAATACTTTCCTCTATTGAAGATAAAAGAAAGAAAAAATATATGTGGTTGAATCAAGTAAAGATCGATTAAATTTTCTTTTAAACCTTCTGCATTAAAAATATTTCCAGCCTGAAAATATTATTGAAAATATAAAAAGATATTAAATATTAAAAATAAACATTCCGGAACACGTCAAAATTTTTTTTTAAGAATGTTTAAAAAAATTTGATGTTTTAAATATAACTAATAAAACACAGGCACGTGTTACAAGAAACATTAAGAGAAATGAAATGGGTTTGGGCCATAAAATAAAGGTTATACTGAAGTAAATATTTTGCATTAACATATGCAAATAATATAAAGTGTAACGAAGCTAAAAAGATTAACAAAAAGTTCTTTTAACGAACACATGGCATATTATCTCTAAAGAGAAACCATATTTCATACTAGCAGGCTGAGCCCGCTGCGCTGGACCATTTTTCAAATAAACCTTCAATCAAACGAAATGGAAAATCCGACCCTGTATTTTAAATTAATATGGACCTTCACCTGGAAGATTCTTCCGCGTTTTCTGAATACGCATCGGACGCCTTTGCGCTATTATATTATCTGATGCGTTAGACGAAATACGGGCAATTCAGAAGCAACACTTTAGTACATCATGTAGAGTTTGGGAGGGAAATGCGGCCATTATGATCATATCACCACACTACTAAAAAAGAGAGAATTACAATGACTGCAGAGATTGACCATTTAACTTAAAGAATGTTCGGGTTATTCACTTTCGTTTGTTAGGTCTTTTACTCCGGGCTTCTCAGCTTGGTACTTTGTGCTGATCTGATAACATAAATACAATCTCTCTCTACGTTACATTATATTTGGTAATATACGTCTTCTTTTGGCAGGTTTTCTCTACAGTTTCTTATCTTCGATTTCCAGTAGAGTAAATACAATCAAAACAGTATTTAACTTTTATATTTTAAAATATGTGAATCATGTAAAGTGGATATTTAAAGCGGAATTGTGTGAATAAAATTAAAATAATGTCATTTTAACTGCCGTTTCTTTTTACATACCAGTTTTAATCATGCAACTATTAACCTCGGAAAATAACCTCGATAACTAATTCAAATAGAAAACTAAACCTCTAGTTTTCATTCAATAAAATCTTCCCAATCATCCGTAATCGGATCCACAACCAAGTTTGATGTGAAACGTTAAAAATGTTCGTAATGGTATGGCTAAAAATGTACCAGAGTTAGCTACAAAACAGGGTTAATTACTCTCCAAACTACATTCCATTAAATAATGTCAAATTGCTGTTGATTGATTTTTAGATCTTTCACTATCAAAACTCTTTGCAAATGATAAGTAAAGATAGTTATGTAAAATTTTTAGTAGTGATCGTTTTGGCAAACCGAATATTTTTTCTCATTTCTCTAATGAGCGTAATAAGCGTGCTTTTATTTTCAAGACGTCATTATTCATCAGTTTGTTCCCTAAATAAAACTAAAAACGTTAATTTGTGACTATGATCAGTTACTCGGGCTGTGCATCAGCCAAAATTTCTTATTAATGATTGAAATTTTATTTGAATCTGAGGTACTTTTTTTTTTTTAACCTAGAGTAAATGAACAAATATTGTTCCATTGGCCACCTTTGGCATTTGAAAGTTTTGTTTTTTGTTTTTTTTTGTTTCTTTTCTTTTTTTTTTTTTTTTTTTTGTACATTCAAAGTAATGCTATTTTTAGTGATAGTAAAATAAACCTAAAATTTCTCACTACGATCAGCTGTTCGGGCTGTGCATCAGCCAAAATTTTATAATGATTGAAATTTTAATTGAATTTGAGGTACTTTTTTAAAAAACCTAGGCTAAATGAACAAATATTGTTCCATTGGCCATCTTTGGCATTTGAAAAACTTTTTTTGTACATTCAAATTAATGCTTTTTTAATGATAGTAAAATAACTGCACATGAAAAATATCTGTTAGTAAGTCTTCTTTTGTCCGTTTGCTCCATACTAAAAACACATAAATTTACTAATCGCTAATTACTAAAAGTACAAATTTCGCGTAATCTTCTGAAATCGGATTTATCGTTCATGGTTCCTTTCAAATATAAACGAATCTTCCAACACTATACAGTAAATTCGCCAATTGTAAGGTGGCTGATTATGGAAGATTCATCCAATATATTTTATAACGTTTCTAAAAGAAGGGAAGATGTGAAAAAAATAAATAAATGACGAATGGAATGGAATATCGAAAAGTGATTTCAGAAAGCAATTTTTATTGCAAAATGTCTTTTTTCGTGATAGAAATAACGCATACAGTGGGTTGCCAAATTATTAGGGACAGTCATATTTTTTGGTAGTTTCCTAATTTGGGTGCACTTGATTGCCGCTCAAAGTGGTTTAAGTGTTGCAGGAATGTATTTTACCGTTTTCAACATCTCTATAATTCAACTTTTAATTACTTTTGGTATGTTAAAAGGTTTTTTTGCTTTCTGTAAATATTTTAATAGCGGGAGATACGCTGAGTCTTTTACACACGCAATAGTGGAAGACGCTTTTCTTTAATTTAAACAAAATTCGTTGGCTTTTTTTGGAAAAGTTAAGAATTATATGTGAGTGTTATCTTTCTTTTATTGATTAAATATTTGTTTTTTACAAAATTATTTACGATTTTAATTTATTTTTTATTTTTATTGATTTCAGTATGGGTCGAGGGGTTGATTTGTCCCCGAGGAAAAAATCTGAGTTAAAAACCCTTCTTCTGCATACGAGTAAGTCTCAAAGGAAGATAGCAGAACTTGCTGGAGTTTCCAAGTCAGTAGTATACAGGATAAAAATAAATCGGGACAAAAACCAGTCAGTTTCGCCCAAACGAAAAGGTAAAAGTGGAAAAAAACTCATTACAACTCCACGTACCGATAGGAAAATCCGGGATATCTCTTTAGGAAACAGAAAGAAAAGTGTGGGACTCCTTACTCAGGTCGTTCAAGAATCTGGAATACCAGTTTCTAAGTGAACTGTGCAGAGGAGATTAGCGGAGGAAGGGTTGGCAGGTCATCGTCCAGCCAAGAAACCCCGGTTGACAGAAGCGATGAAGAAGAAGCGTCTTGCCTAGGCGCGTGAACACCGTCAGAAGACAGCTGATGACTGGAGTGAGGTCAGTTGTTAAGATAATTATTATTTATGTCATTTAAAATTATTTATTTCTAAATTATTAACGTATTTAATTTTTTTCTGGTGTGTTTCTCAGGTGAATCTACCTTTGAGATTTTGTCCGATAAAAGCAGCTTTGTAAAGCGACACCCAGGTGAAAAATACTGCCCTGACTGCATCGTGGAAAGTATTAAACACACTGATAAAATAATAGTGAGGTCTGTCATAAGCGCTAAAGGTGTTGGACGCCTTTACATTGTCCAGGGAACCATGAGACAAGACCAGTACAGGAAAGTTCTGGAAACTCGGCTGCTGCCGCAAATTGAAGAATGGTTACCGGGTGGTGAATAGTTCATGTTTATGCATGATTCAGCGCCTTGTCATAAAGCTAGAAGAGTTACAAAGTTTTTGGCAGACAACAATATCCCACTTTTGCCTTGGCCTGGCAATTCTCCTGACATGAACCCCATAGAAAACTGATGGGAGATCACACGCCGGAAATCGCCAAAGATATGAATACAACCAAGGTACAACTCATCGAACAACTAATAAATGTATGGCATCACAACCCTAAAACAAAAGAAAGTGCCAGAAATTGCATAGAAAGCATGCCGAGACGCATCGAAGCACTTCTCGAAGCCAAAGGAAATGTCACCAAATATTAATATTCTTTACTCAACATTGGTAAATTGACTGTATTATATTTTTGTTGGGTT
This sequence comes from Maratus speciosus, assembly GCA_963932465.1. Classification (NCBI taxonomy): domain Eukaryota; kingdom Metazoa; phylum Arthropoda; class Arachnida; order Araneae; family Salticidae; genus Maratus; species Maratus speciosus. Next base: position 519,342,630 of record OZ010795.1, on the reverse strand, counting down.
TTTTTTCATACACTAATATTGCGTAAATACTTCAACTATAACAGGAAAGCTTTTTAAACTTAAAAGCAATGTTTATTTTCAAATTATATCCTAATATTGTACAAAAAACCTATACTTCATGACTGTCCCTAATAATTTGGCAACTCACTGTAATTGCTTACATTTTCTTAAGAATAATCTTTACTACCTAACATTGCAAGCATTGAACGTTTGTATAAGGGAAATTGGCGATATGTTTTTTATTAAAATGAATGGACAATATTAGCTAATCTGTCTTCGAGGTTATAAAAGTCACAAATTTGGGGATAACAAACCGACATGCTTTCGCAGTGAAGTATGATGAGAAATTTTTTAAATGTCTAAAATTAAATTATTTTACAGTATGTATGTGCATGTGTGGGAGACATTTATACTAAAATTAAAATATCTGACTCCATTTTTAAAATATTAATTGCTATTTATATATTGTACATTTGAATTTTAAAAAATACTCAAAAAATGCTTTCGTACACTTGCAAAATCACCTTTATTGTAAACATCGCTTGAACCCAATTCACGCTTACATCTTTTTGGCTTAAAATCAAATTGTTTGGCGACAAAAGTGAACTCAAAAATCACAAATAAACATATAACATGTAATTCATAAGTACCATCATTTTTACAATTACATCTGCTAGTTTCGACTGTAAGTCACATGATGGAAGAGTTAGAAATAAAAAAGAACAAATCAAAAACAAAATTGTTACCACACGGAAGGTCTCCTTAAAGAGCATACTCAAATTATTTTGAAAAGAAAAATGCTTTTAAAACTACTCATGCGTGTAGTAAAGCATCAGTCAAATTTGGCGGCGGAATCCCAGTAAAAAATCTATATATATTCGAGTATTTGGCGCAAAAAAGACGAACGTTCCACGCTATTTGGCTAGCCAACACATTTCCATCCCAAATGCAAGATATTTAAATGCATTGCATTTGAAAATTGCTTGTGAAATAAGTGTTTAAATACCTATAGCGCAATGAATTTAAACTTAAACGAAGGATTAGCGTATTATTTTTTATCTTTAAGCGTATATAATATATACAAATTGCGTGTTGCAGTAGTTATTTAATTTTACATGGCTTCACCGGCTGGAAATGTTTTAAGGGTACTATTTGATTATTCATTCAACCAATTTTGCCAAATTATATAAATTGCCAAACTATTCGCCAAATTATACAAATTGACAAAATTTTTATTTTAAACAACGAAAGAATAAATAAATTAGTAAACATTTCTAAAATTACGAATAGAAGTGAAATTAAAAATCACTTGATGACGCAACAAACACGTGTACCGTGTTTAATGTCAAGTGAATGTGACATTTACGATCAACCATTATTGGCATTTAGTCTTATAGTTTGGTGACAGATTTTTGGTTGACGGGATAACTAAGTAGTACCGAAATATGTTTCGCTGTTTTTGATGTTCTGATAAATACTAATTTATAAATTAATGCATTTTGAATATTAAAGACGTGAATTATCACATTGCTAACTAAGTGTAAACCAACAGAGTGAAAAATGTCCAAGCCGGGAATGGAACCCGGGCCTCTGGAATAGCGCCCCAGTACTCTACCACTAAGCCACGAGGACGATGACCAGCATGGCATCTCTGGCTCACATAAGTCGGTGAGACTGCTTCACCGATGCTGGGTTCTTTTGCGTCTCATGTTACGCCGCAAGATTGTGTGCTCGTGAAGACTTTTCCATCTAATAGCTGCGGTAGCAGTTTCACAGGCTTATGTGAGTGAGAGATGCCATGCTGATCATCGTCCTCGTGGCTTAGTGGTAGAGCACTGGAGTGCTATTCCAGAGGTCCGGGTTCGATTCCCGGCTTGGACATTTTTCGCTCTGTTTGTTTACGCTTAATTAGCAATGTGATAATTCACGTCTTTAATATTCAATAATTTCAAGCGTAATTTCACTGCTGAAAAGAGGTTGAAAAATTAATACATTTTATTTTAAAAAGTATTTCAACCTAAAAGGAGAATTAATATATGTCTCTTCCATTACTACAAAAGGATAAACATTGTCTGTTCCCTCCATTACTAAAATTTTTACCTATAATGCTCTTACCGCAGTAAGCTACAACTTCTGAGATTACAAATGTACTTCAACTTTACCTTCTAGAAATTTTGTGTATGGGATCCGTTATCCCATCGGATTCGTAATCTCATCAGTCTTTTACTCCCTATTTTACTCAACATTTTATACAGCTTAATTTTAATTATGTCGATTAGTTATGTATACGATTTTTGTAAATAGTCATTCATATATATTTGTGGTGTATAACCTATTCATTATTCACTGTGTTCTTCATAACTCGAGCATTATTTTTAAATAAAATAAATGAAAAATAATGTGTAATGTTCAATGGAAATATTTCGTTATAGCTAAACTTTTAAATGAAATTATGAAAAAAAGGTCCAAGTCCTCATAATTTATTTTTTACATATAAGGAAATGACACATCAAAATTCAGAGGTTCACTGTGCGACATTAAATAAATAGAATGAGCAAAGATAAAAACGCATATGAGCCATAAAATAAATGTATTTCCTACGGTAAGTCTTATGCATTATCATATGCAAATAAAATGTAATAGGCAATACATGGATTGAGAAAAATATGTTTTAAAAATTATGGCAAAGCTATTGTATTTTATGTTTAACGTGAAAACGTATTTCGAATGAATTCAAAACTTCTTGCATAATATTTTTTTTCCTGGGCAATGATTTCTTAATGCTAGTCATTCAGTATATTGGAAATGCGTTTACTATGGGAGATAAGATATAAAATTTATGCATAACTACTTTAAGTGTTTTTATGTTTCTCTCTTCCTTATAAGCTCTGTTAAATTATTTAGAAATAAATAAATTTGGTCAGAAAAAGTTTCTGCTTTACAAAAGTGTTTAAATTCTATACTAAGAAATGAAATCTAAATAAAAAGTATACAAAGTAATCGAAATTTTTAAATATATGTTTTGAAAAAATTATATCATGCATAATATTGAGAAACAACATTCATATGAATCTAAAATTTTGGATAAAAATATAAAAGAAAATCAATGCAAGGGAATTTATGTTTTTATTATAACCGAATGCTCCAAATCACAGAAATTCGTATTCAAACATTAAAGGTGTCTGCTAAGCAGCACCGAAAACTGGCGATTTGAAGTAATTAAAATAACAAAACTTTGTAAAAAATCACCATAAAATAACACAATACACAGGACGCATTTCGAGCTAAAAAGGGATTTCTGTTATGTTTTTTAGCTCGAAACGCGTCCTGTGTATTGTTTTATTTTATGATGATTTTTTACAAAGTTTTGTTATTTTAATTAAAGGTGTCTGTCAGCGAGATCTCAAATCCCCCTCTCTAATCAAAATAAATAAAATATATTTTATAAAAAATTCATATTCTGCAAACACATTCCTATATACTTAAAGTTTTAAATTAAAAATATGTAAAATAAATCCACTGCAAGGTTCATTTTGCTTATAACCAAATCTCCCTTTCAAACATAGACGTTCTTAGTAAAATGTCAAAGTTGATGTTCAGTGAGATCTCTAATTCCTCTTCAACTATTAAATCTGCGAGAGTGGATTGCAATGGTATGTTTAAAATGACTCCTCGGATAAGTAATATTTTCAACATTTTTTCTATGCATTCTTCTGAAAGGATGTCTCTTTCCTATTAAGTTGATCAAATATTTCTAAACTATATACTTAACTTAATATTTTATACTAGCCTCCTTTGGCGATCAGTTTGGTCTCCCTTAAATGTATGCTAACCATTAATTGTATCATGCTACTATTATTCATAATTTAATTTGCTATTTACTTGCTCAATCCTTCACCAAATCAGAAGATTCTGACAGAGAAATCAGTAACTCGGTATATGTTACTACTTGATTATCCCGTCGACCAAAAAACTATCGCAAAACTAAAAGATTAAATGTCAATAATGAATGATCGTAAATGTCATATTCACTTGACATTAAACGTGTTTGTTACGGCAGGAAGGGATACTTAAGTCGACGTTTTATTTTATTTTTATTAACGTTTTGCGAATTTATTTGTTCTTCTGTTATTTAAGATAAAAATTAAGTCAATTGGTGTAATATGGCGAGCAGTTTGGCGATTTATATAATTTGGCGAAATTGGTTGACGGAATAATCAAGTAGTACCCGATATTTTTATATTAGACGGGCGCATGGGATAAATCACAAAGCATTATTCCCGTCGCATTTTTTTTTTTTTTTAATCTATTAATTTTTACTTTCTTCTGTCTTTACAAGAAGAAAGTACTGGATTCGTGAAAATTTTCGACTTTCGGTTTTCGACGGATTTACGCGTTTTAGGGGTCAGAGATTTCGAAAAACATGTTTTTACAAAATGTCTGTCTATGAGTCTGTGAGTCTGTCTCTCTGTCTTTATGTGACACAAATTTTGTGGGTGCTCTATCTCAAGAATTAATGCACGAAATTTAATAAAAATTTATATTCAGTTAGTCCCTAATGTAAATTGGTGCTGATTAGTTTTTGGTGTAAATCGCTCAACAGGTAGCGCTGCTGTGCAAAATTTTTCACGATTTCTGCAATAGCTCAATCCCCAGAACTAATGCACGTATTTTCATCAAACTCCAGATTCAGTTAGTCCTTGACATGAATTGATGTTTTATAGATTTAAGTGTAAATTGCTTAACAGGTGGCTCTGCTAGGCTGCTTTTTACAATTTCCGCAATAGCTCTATCTCAAGAGCTTGGATTTTCAACAAACTTCAGATTCAGGTATACCTTGATATCAATTAGTGCTGTTTATGTTTTGGTGCAAATCGCTCAACAGGTGGCGCTGCTACGCTGCACTTTTCAGACTTTTCACCATAGCTCTATCTCAATAACTAATACACGAATTTTCATTGAAATTCAGATATACTTTGATATGAATTGGTGCTAAATTGATGTAATTTCGTGTACTATTTAAATGATTTATTTGACGTGATTTATATAGAAGAAAATTTGAGATGGCCACAACATACTAGTTTTCTTATGTAATCCTTTCACTCATTTTGCTTAAAATATAGAAATTACATTTAAATCTAACACTTACAAACAGACAGACAGACAGACTCACAGACAGACATTTCTAAAAATAGTCAAATAGTGTTCAGGACATTCTAAAGCGTATAAATCCGTCGAAAACAAGGCGAAAATTTTCACGGGGCCAATACTTTCTTCTTTTAAATATAGAAGAAAATAAAAATATGAATGCGTGCCACTGCCATAAGTTTATCATTAGCGATGGAGTATTTGAGATCTCACCCAACATCACCCTAAACAAAAATTGAATGGGAAATCCAAAAGTACTTATTAGCCATACAATATTTCTATATTCCAGTAAATCTATTTTTTTACAAGACAAAAATAATATAAAGTATATCAGCCAACGAAAGTAATGACAACTAGATCTTTTACGATGACGTAAATATTCTGTATTATAGTTACTTAATTTAACAGAATCATACTGATTGATAAAAAAACTACACGAGTTGTAATTTTCCAAATGAGTGAAAAGGTGTCCTGGTTATCTCAGTGAAATGTGGCCGCTGGATTTGTCCCGCATTTCTCAGTTCGAAGAGCAGTTAAAGGCAAGATCCTGTCTTCGAATTCCTACCTGACCATTTTTGCCCTCATGTTGAAAAAATGATATTCTATTAAAAAAACATATTTTAAATCATTATTTAAAATATGTTTCTCAAATGTCTCTTAGCACTTCTTTTTTTAATACGCTATTTTTGATATGCAATTTTTTAATAAAATTCGGTCAGAATGTCGTATATACGATTTCTGAAGAAGGATGAATGTGAAATTCCTACACAACATAACTAATGTAAATCGTTTTAAAATATTTAATTTCCTCTGCTAGACGAAACGTTGCAGATTTCAAATAATGTATTTGTTTCAGTGTTCCTTTTTTCTTCACAAAAAATTCACAAAATTCACAAAAAGTTTCTTCACAAAAAATTCATATAAAATTTATATTCCTTTTAAAATTTCTATAAATTTAGTATTGCATTGTATTTAAAAAACGTTTTATAATATCATTTTATACTGACATTTCTCTGGTTTCTATCTATCAATTATTAAAATATTCACCAACTATTTGGCTTACATTAAGTGAAAATCTTTAATTTAAAATCAGCTCTGATGCATATTTTTGAATATAGTTGAGATATTATGTCAACATATTATAAATTCTTAAGCAAAAAATTAAAAAATGCAATTTTAAAATTAAAATAATATCTTTTAATTATTTATTAGGAGAAAAACGAAGATAAATATTGTAATAACAGTTATAAGAAACAGAGGTTGCATTTAATAAATAGTTTTTTTTATCTACAATAATTATCTCTATTCTATAAAAAAAAAAAAAAAAAAAAAAAACGCCACTGTCAATGAATTTTTTGTGATCGGGGGTCTTTTTCAGTTAATATTAAGAAACTTGTTGTATACAACAATATGAAAATGGGTGGCATTATACAGAAATATTTGATAAACACGCTGATGAAGACAGTTTTCAAATCGAAAAATTATTTTAAGAGATATTTAATGTTAAGTTTGCTCAAAATCGTTCCATTAATAAAGTTTTATAGGAGCAAAAACTATACATAGGAATTTAATCATATTTAGATCATTTTATATATTAGAAGTTTTCGATGTGCAGAGTGTATTTATTTTTTTATTTAATTCATTTTTTGAGGTTTTATTTCCATTTTAAATTCAAATATTCAGCATTTCGAGAAATATTTATTACAAATTTTAGGAAAGGGTATTATTTTAAATTGTTGCCTATTTTAAAAACAGTGTAAAGAATAATATTTCCTTCAAATCAAAAATTTATTTACGCATGGCTATTATAAACAGAAAAAAAAAACTTTCAAATTAGAATTAAATAATTATGTATTTATGGTCTGGTATTAGAAAAATATTGAAAATTAGGGCATAAGAATTATAGTGACACTTTAATTTTCAAAAAGAAAAAAATTTTTTTAAATAAAAAATTCATTATTATGCGTTAAAGGTCGTAAATGGAGGAAATTATGTCATATTTAAAATGGCCAAATAATAATGCAAAAAAGTTTACATTTTAAAATATATTTGCGCGAGTCATTTATTTCATATTTTGAGATAATCTTTTCAACTGTTGTTGTGAATACTAAGATAGAACAAATAATATTTCCTTTCTAACAACAGAAGTATTTTCACGTGAATATTAATAAGGGAAAGGAAACTTTGGTGAAAATTATGTCAGATTTAAAATGATACACTTAAAATGACTTATTTAAAAGCTTTCTTATAGCGTTGTTAAAAAATACCTTGAGACAATGATTTTGTTTACTTAATGCATTTTACATTAGCTTATCTTAAAGTTTTTATCTATTTTTTTATGAAAGAGGAAAACAGCCATTGTTCTCTTATTGCAGCTGATTTGGTCTTTAAAATCGTTATTCAAAGGGAAACGAATGGAAACCCGTTTACAGAGAGATCACCAATGCTTTTTAAAATTATAATTCATTTTTTTAAATCTGATCAAATTAGCGGCCTTTTAGAATCTGCGGTGTCTGAATGGGGGTTGTCGAACGCCCCTCGTAGGGGGCAGAACCAAGGAAGAAAATATATGTTTTTCACCTTTTTTTATAAAATTGAAACGAAAACTTTATTTTTAAACAATATTAAAAACTAAAATTGGAGTAACAGAAATTACGAAGAAAAAATACACTTACAAAAAGTTATGCAGTTATTGTTTGAAGTTCTAAATATGTAAGGAACAAAATCATAGTGACAGCAAATGTCTTTTCTGTGAAGAAATTTCCTAAATATAGATTAGGGTAGTGATTTAAAGAGGTTCATACGCTTTAAATTTTATCTTAACCTTTTGAGACCGGAGGACTTTCGGTAGAAATGAAAAGTGTTGGTCTTTCCTCCAATTAATGGGATCATATTTGATTGAAAAAATATCTTAAAAAATATACCCGATGCGAGATTATGGCAATGGAGGATCCACGCATTTCTGTGCGTGTAGACTCGATGTTAAATCGCACAAAAAGAGGAGCATGTTTTTAACACTTTCCAACATAGTTGAAAAGTGTTTATGACTTCGGTTTGTCTGGCCGTATGGCCGTCTGTCCACGCTCTAACTTCCGTAAATATACTCGGATTTTCATGAAATTGATAAAGGTTATTTAGGGTCACCAAAGCATGTTTGGTATTGTATATGAAGTATGTAGGATTAATCGTTCATTTAAAGGGGCACTCAAAAGTATTCCATTACATTATGGTATATGGGGGAAAATCGTTTGCAGACTATTATAATGGCATTATGCTATTTCAAATGTATTAACTGATATAAATCACTGAATTTCACTACGATCAAGTTTTAACAGGACATTCATAGCATTTTTTATTCATTTACAGGGACACGCAAAAGAAATCGGTTACAGTACACTACTGCATTTGAGTAATAATTGCTGGAGTGCACGGTTTAAAATTCGGTATGCGCTTTTAAATTTAATTAATTTTTTGCATTTTACCCGTCATATATTGCTGGAGGAAATTGCTGGAGGTAAATTTTCAACTGAAGTGTATGTAGCTCTTAAGTGAACTAAATTTTGGCTTGCATGTAGCTAATAGATTCAAATCTATAAATCATATACGGGGCTGCAATTCGCATAATTTCCGATTGTGGATGGGAACAGCTAAAATTGGGTTCTGAAAGGTATTATGCGTTTCCATGGTTGCAATAGACGTAATATTTTAATTTTGTAAACAGTGCAGTTTTGTTACATTATTCTGAATGTGTTGGAAAGTGTTTCATAATCTATGCTTGACGCACGATTTTTTTACTTGTTTCTTTTTCTTTACGATCACCTGCACAATTGTGTAGGTCAGGTCTTAAAGGATTAGGAAGAAATTTCCTAAATAAGGATTGGGGTAGTTCTTTCAAAGGGTTCTAATTATTTATTCTGCTAGATTGGTAACATTCCTTTATTTAGAAAAAATATAAAATTAAATTCGTGTGGTTAAAACGCAAATATTTTAACGAATTAAAAAAAATTAACTATTTGAACTGATAATTTTAGAAAAAATGTCAAATTAAATGCTTTTAACTGATATTTATAGAAAATATGTTAAATTATAGAAAATATGTTAAATTAAAGAAAATAAAGTTAAATTAAATGCATGCAGTTAAAAAGCAAATATGTTAATGAATTAGAAAAGATTTATTTAAGTATTTGAACTAATAATTATATTAAAACTTTTACATATAATGTTATGAAATTCAGTCTGTCTAAATGTGCATGTATACTATTATTATTATTATTTTTTTCTGATGAATTTGAAATAGTGGTAAATGTATCTAAATGAAAAAAAAAAAAAAAAAACAGAGAAGAGGTGGAGATTAGTTTAAATTAAATAGTTATTATGTTTTCTATAAGATGAAAATAACTAATCGTTATTGCTAATTACATATAATACATGGGAAAAATACAAATTTGCAAAAATAAAAATACCACGCGTTTTTTTTTTTTTTTTTTTTTTTTTTTTTTTTTTTATTATTATTATCATTTATTTACAGATGAAAAAAATACAGTTCAAAATATTTTTTTCAAACATAAAATGTAAGCTGCATAAAAGAATGCAGACAAAAGAGATAAACAGAAGTACATTTTTTATAATGCGTACATTCAAAAAGTGATCTAGAAGTTACATTTGTATTCAAGCATATGACATTTTTGTCACAAACGTATGAAATCAATTGCGAAATTTGCTTTTTCACAAAATACATATTGAGTTGTCTTTTTTAAATGAGAAATTTTTTTTGACAGTATTGATACATATGTCTACAAAACTTACGTTATGCCGTCATTGAGTCTAATATATTTTGTTCCGTTTAATTCTTCAATGTTACATATTTATCTTAATATGGCCATTGTTTTTCTACTTCTTCCCAAAGGGTTTTGTGCTCTGCTACCTACTAGTTACATGCGCAAACCCAAGGTTCAGACCACGCAGTCTTTTAAAACAAGTTACTTTGACTCGTTTTAAAAAGTTTATCCGGTTACAGAAGATTGGATGATATTATCATGCCCTCTGGACATCTTCTGTATTTAAGTTGTAATTCATTTTCCTTTCCCTGGTGTACTTTTCGTTTCCTAAGGTCGCATCCATCACTGTCGCGACAGCTGATGGCTGTTCTCACAATTAATTAAGGAATACCAATTACACCTTTAAAAATCAGCTTGTATAAAATGGTTAAATGAAAAATGTTTCTCCTTCCCGGATTTTCTAATTTTAAACAAAAGTTCTCTTTTAGACGCTATAATAAATTAGTTTTAAATATGACGTTTTAACTTGTAATAAATACGAAGTAATTTTCACCATTAAATGCTTTTCCCATGAAATAATTTATGCGTTGTAAAATTTCTTTCTTTTTTAATATTCACATTTAAATCTATTTTTAATTGAAAAGCGTTTGGAAATAGTAATAATTGGGCTTTAAAAAAACTGGCAATAGTAGATTAAAACCGCTATTTTAAGCAGAGAATTAAACCTCTATTCACAAAGAGAAATTTAAAAAAATGGAAAAAAACTTTAAAATCAGATAAATTAAAAATATTTGGACACTGCATACCACAATCTAAACAAATCAAACACAGATTTTTCTTTTGTTTTTTTATCTTTCTTAAAGTGATAAATAGGTAATGTTAGCGTTAAACGTAAAAGATGATAGCAATAACGTGCTTTAATGTAAATTTAGGTACCTTTAAAAGGCTGTCACCAAAACGATTTTCTTGTTTAAAAAAAAAATTGGCGTTGGACTTTGTTACAGAAGATTACTTAATAGGTTTAAAAATTACTGCATAAGCGAACGCATTTCAACTTATAAGCAAGTAGACATGGGGCATAAATGAGAAAGCGGGTTGGTAAGGCAGTTGTTGTTAATCTCTGCTGAAGAAAGATGAAAGACATACATTAGAAAATATATATGAATACTACTGGCTGTCATTATGGCAAAGTAATCTGGGTATACCTATATTAAACTCTCGATCTGGTGAAGCATTAAACACAATAAATTGAATTGAGAGTACAATAAATATTTTCAGTACTTACAAGGAAGTTCTCTATACGGGCATACTCAGAAAAAATCTAACAAAAAATTCAGAATGTTCTTCTCATGAGGATATGTATGTTTATAAAAAAATTTCTGCTCAACCTCTATAGAGCGTCCAAAAAAAAAAAAAAAAATGAAAATTTCGTTTATTTCGCGATTTATCACCGGTTGGCAATAAAATAAAATTTCTAAAAATACGCTTCTATGTCGAATACTCCTTAAGGAAAAAACTTTTTATGTTGAATTTCTTTTTAAAAGTTTAATTTAAATAATTTTAGTTTTGTCACTTTTAGTTTGTTTTAACTTTGTTTTTTTTTTCAGTTTTAGTTTGTTTTTTGTCATCTATATTTATATGGAATTATAATAAATCCCATCAAAAACATCTCATGTAAAAAAAAAAGCCAAGTCTCCTGACTCTTTGACCGTAAAAAGTTCTGAGATCATGTGTAGAGCCAAGCTTAGCTCTCTTATTAACTCTGATATTTTAATTCACAAATTACTCCTAGTCTCTACACCTTTAGTAAATGATTATTCTGTGACTTGGCAATTACGCAGCACAGGAAAGTTATTATGTAAACACTTTACTTATGTTTTGAATAGGGGGTATTTTTCGGTTAGCCGGGCGCCAGTGTTATATTTACATTTATATATACATATATATGCACATATATGTACATTTATATATGTACACAAACATACATAAATATATACATACATGTGCATATATATATGTACATATATGTGTATATATATGTATATATGTATGTAAATATAACACTGGCGCACGGCTAACCGAAAAGTACCTAATTGGGATTAGATTATTTGATTAAGGCTGAATATTAGGGTAAGTCGAAAAAACCGAAATATTTATAATCGAAATATACTAGAGCGGAAAAGTTGCCTTTGGTAGTAAAGCATAAATTCGTAAAATACTAGTAAATCTGCAGATCAGGAGCCTCAACGTCAGCTCTGCAAGTCACTGTTTTTAGACACACTTTGGTAATATTCAATTTGGTAATATTCAATTTCATGCAAACCGCAATTTAAAGTTTTCAAATTATGTAATTATTTATAAGAATAAAAAATACGAAGTTTTCAGACATTAGAAGCATTAAATTAAAAACGTTGTTATGGAAGGATATTTTGAAATAATTGTAGCTACTAATTCTGATATTTTTTTAAATAATAAAACAGATTTCTTCAGGGGGGGGGGGGGGGTTGGGTCTCCGCCTCCTGAACTCCCCGTGGTTTCGTTAATTTACATATGTAACTTTTTATTTATTGCGCTAATGGTTATCGCAAATCTTAAATTTCTTTTTATACTTCCGAGCCTTAATTTTCAATACTGGTGGACAGAAAATGATTCACATTGACGCAATTATATTAAAAGTTTAGGTTTTATTAATGAAAATATAATTTCCTTTTAAAAATAAAATAATTTTCATTCATATTTTCTGAAATGAGACGGCATTAAGAAGTAACACTCGTCATAAAATATTTTTTTAGGTAATCTAGTTAATGCTTGGTTTTTAAGAATGAGAATATTTATTTCCCAATACAATGACGTCATTTTTGACAGCGATAATTTTGCGGTGTAAAATTTTGACATTTACTATATATTTGATTTTCAAAAGTTTTTTTTTTTTTCTCATTGAAATTTTCGATTAAAAATTAACATTTCTGTTAGCTGTGTGCAGACGATAAACCATGAGATATTAGTAACATTTCTTTTAATAATAAGAATTAATATCATAACACAAGCCCTTTTTATTTCAACCTCAAAGCATATTAGTTTTATTTTTGATATATGAGATCAAATTCACCTCCTTTTCGTATTTTAGTTTTATTTCCAATATGAAGACGTATTCATGTCTATTTTTTATTTCATTTTCCTCTTGCACACGAAAATCTTTCAAATCAAAATTAACTGTTTAGGATAAATTATTATTCTGGGATAGAATTTTCTTGGCAAAAGTAAAAAAAAAAAAAAAAAAAAAAAAAAAAAAAAAAAAAAAAAAAAAAAAAAAAAAAGATTGTTAAATTTATAGCAAAATGTCAATTTATTCCTTATGAAAATAATGAACTTCTTAATTTAAAAGAAAAAATATTTGAACAAAATAAGCAGAACATAGTCTTTCTTTATTTCTGGGGTAAATTTCATCTATATGTAAAGTCACAAAGGCATTAATTCGTCCCTTTTGACTTTGATTGACTTCAAACAATTACAAATACTTTCACATTTACGATATTTTTAGGTGTAGTTCCGTCGCTAGGCAACAGTTAAAAGAAAATAAAACAATGAAATATGTGCTTTGAAAAAAAGTAAATTTATAAAAAGATATATTATTGGAACACATATATAAAATACCTCCATAAGTTAAACACCGAATTTAAAAACTCTGACAAATGTATACACAAAATTTCAAACTAATATGAATAATGTATGGCTCTAATTAGAAATTACATCATCCATAATTTACTATTTAAATCCTTCAATCATATGAGCCATTTCCTTTCAACAAATAAAAATGGAAAAATCGTCTGAATTGCTATAGGAAAGCATTAAGTCGCAAAATAAAATGTTCTATATATTCCGAACGCATGAACCAAATTTAACCAAAAACTATACAGCTAAATCCGGGGATTTTACCAACATGCATACTTAATTTTAAGCTAATCGGATGCTTTTTACGGCAGTTATCGCGGAACAGACGGACAGACAGACAGACAGACAGACAGACAAACGGAAACCAAAACTTTTCGTGTCTCCACAGTAAGCCTTCACTGACGTTTCGGCAATTACACCGATCGGTTAATATCTTTTACCGCCGCAAAAGGGCCAAAATTTCCAAAAATCGTAAAAAAAAAACATGTTTTTTTCAGTATTTTTTTAAAATTATACAAACATACAAATACAATTTATAATAGGACACGTTAGCTACATGAAGATATAAGAAATGTGATGGTAAATTTTCATTATGATAAAGTAATATCTTTTATTGCCGCAAAAAGACCATATTTTTTTAAAAAAATTGTAAAAATATCAAATTGTTATAATTTCTATAATATCTAGAAGTAAATAAATTTACTTCACATCTATTAATATTGTGGTAAATTTTGTTAACTATTTGTTATAGACTGGAAAAAAAACTGTAATCAGTCATTATTCTTGACGATCACTTTATGTACTGCTGTTTTACTGCATATCAGCAGTTCATACACCAAAAATCACAAAAAGGATATAAAATGAACAAAATATTTTAGTATTTTAAAAATACAGAGATGATTAACCGAAACGGATTAAATAAAGGCAAAATGAAGAAGTATTTAAAGTAATTGAATTTTATAATATGACTTTATTTCCAATAAAGCCATTGTTCCTCGAGAGGCCAAAATTTATCATGTGTGATCTTCCGTCTGTTCTGGTCCACAAACTTTACCAGCACTTCAGAGACTAATTTCACGCATCTTTCTATTGATTAAGTGGGACAAGGAAAATTATAATAGCTGGTATGTTTAATCGAACATTCTAAACTCACCAGCGTCGTTAGATCGTCAGTCCATAGACAAATCGTAACAGGTGGTTTCGTTAGTTTACAGTTTTGCCACTCGACTAAATCCATACAATTTTAAGCTTCAAAGTTCAAGTCTGGAATGACGAAATGACGGATGACACTATTCGTGTCCACAGAACTTCGTGCTTTGGCAATTTTCTTTATGGCTGGGGTTCTGATGTCCTCTCCTTCAAATGCCATCATTTTAATGAGGCTATTTTCATGATTTGTGAAACAGGCATTTCGTGAAATTACAGGAACTATAATATTTTGTAGATGATATGGCAAGTATCGAGGATTACTAATTATAGTCCACAGAATCTGAAAAACATGGTGGATTCACTTTAATTGTGAACCAACTTATGCAGTACACTTTCAGGGTGTACTCATTGAGTACATCCTGATCAGCCGATTGCCAAAATTAAGAATTGCCAAAGCACGAAGTTCTGTGGACACGAATAGTGCCATCCATCATTTCGTCATTCCAGACTTGAACTTTGAAGCTTAAAATTGTATGGCTTTAGTCGAAAGGCAAAACTGTAAACTAACAAAACCACCTGTTACGGTTTGTCTATCGATTGACGATCTAACAACGCTGGTGAGTTTAGAATGTTCGATTAAAGAGGCCAGCTATTATAACTTTCCTTGTCCCACTCAATCAGTAGAAAGATGCGTGAAATTAGTCTCTGAAGTGCTGGTACAGTTTGTAGACCAGAACAGAGTGAGGATCACATGTGATCAATTTCGGCCTCTCAAGGAACAATGGCTTTATTTGAAAGCAAGTCATATTATAAAATTCATTTACTTTAAATACTTCTTCAATTTAAGTTTGTTTAATCCGGTTCGGTTAAATATTTCTGTATGTTAATTAATAAAATACTAAAATATTTTGTTCATTTTATATAATTTTTGTGATTTGTGGTATATGAACTGCTGATATGCAGTAAAACAGCAGTAGATGAAGCGATCGTAAAGAACAATGAATGATTACCCTTTTTATTTTCCAGTCTATGACAAATAGTTAACAAAATTTATGAGATATTAATAGATATAAAGTAAATTTATTTACTTCTAGGCATATTATAGAAATTATAAAAATATAGAAAAAATGAAAATTTGAAATTTTTACAATTCGTTTTTTAAATATGGTCCCTTTGCGGCAGTAAAAGATATTATTTTATCATAATGAACATTTACCGGGACATTTCTTTTATCTTCATGTAGCTATAGCGTCCTATTAGAAATTGTATTCGTACATTTGGATAATTAAAAGAAATATATTGAAAAAAGCATGTTTTTTGCGATTTTTTGAAACTTTGGGCCCCTTGCGGCGGTAAAAGATATTAACCGATCGGTATAATATTTTACGAATTTATTCTGTATTACAAAAGGCAACTTTTCCGCTCTATTACATTTCAATTGTAACTATTTCGGTTTTTTCGACCCACCCTACTGAATATGAACACGAGGGATAGAAGCCTGAAGGAGGGATGCACCGATTGGGGGTCTTTGTAAAAGAGGGGTCTGGCTCGTATTCACGTTACATAGGAAGAAAATCATCCAAAACTCCGGACATAAAGTTTGACCAGTAGAGAGTTTTCGCATCCGGGCTTACAATGTAATGTAAAATTATTTCCATGCTACAAATACATATACGTTCAGTGCTCTTATAGAAACTATTTTATGCAAAATTTTATAAATAAACGTTAATATTAAAATGTAAACAACAGCCTTTACATTCTCGTGCTGCGTCATTGCCAAGTCACAAAATAATCATTTACTAAAGGTGTAGAGACTAGGAGTAATTTGTGAATTAAAATATCAGTGTTAATAAGAGAGCTAAGCTTGGCTCTACACATGATCTCAGAACTTTTTACGGTCAAAGAGTCAGGAGACTTGGCATTTTTTTTTACATGAGATGTTTTTGATGGGATTTCACTTCTTTTTGTAAGGAGAAAGCCAAAGAAAGCTTTTCCAGTAGCGTCGATTTCAATTGCACTATCTTTAACTTCATAGACTTTATGGCTCTTGTTTGCTTCGATGTTCCGCTTTTCCTAGAAAAGCGAATTGGCATGTGTGCTACTGTTTGAAATCCATTCATTCAAATTTCCCAGTAACTATATATGTTTTTGTTTCAATTTATCAGCTGTTCAATCAAAGTCCTACAAAGTTAATTCTACTGTGTAGAGTCCATTTTATAACTTTGTCTGCTTCCAGTCTATTTCCCATTTTTTTTTTTTAGTTATAGCTCTCGTAATGTTTTCTAAAGTGTTTATTTTAAACTGCAGCTTACCTCTAGACCTTTTTCGTCAGTAAGCTCCAATATTCATAACAGGGTGGGAAACAGAACAACACGAGACTTCTTAGCGAGCTGCGTCTTCCCGTTTCAGGGTGTGAATCGTTGTAACGTTTTAATGTGTGTTTTTGCTTTCGAAGATGGTTTTGACGATAGAGAGCTCTAGATTCTTGGAGCTGTTGAGAACGTGATTTCTCGGAACGATTAGGCCTTCCCCTTTTGACCTCAATAGGTCTTCTAATTTTTTTCTCTAGTTGATTTCTCTCTGTGATAGGTAATCATTTGGAAAAATAATAGATTATTGCTAGCTGTTAAGAAGAGGAAGTAGAACGTCAAAGTGACCTCCTAAGAAACTAATCCCAGCTAATCCCAGTGCGCAGCCACATACTCAACTATAGCACATCTGATATCATACGCCTAGGCCATGTTACCTAGCACAGAAAAGAAAATATAGATGAAACAGATACGAACGATCTCCAGATGTAGGAACTACTCGATGAGGACTTTCTTCGCTGTGATCAAAATATAACATTTCAGTTTCTTCCTTTCAAACTTTCTTCGATCAACAATCTCTTTCGTTGGAATATCATACAATTTCGCGTTTCCCTCCGTTACCGCGTCTTTTCAGCAATTTTGCAGATGCACACTGACATCTAGAACTCAAATTTTACACAATAAAAAACTGTGTCGCCAAAATTTGAAATTCAATTATTCCTCTTTTCGATATGTAACACTTACAATCAAGTTATTTTTAGAAACAAGTAGGTGAAAGAATTTTACACTAAACATTCAATCCTTCATACTTTCGAATTTAAAGTAAATCGTAATAATTTTATTATTTAAATGATTTTAGTACAAAGTAGACCGCGCATAGCTCAGTAGTTTTGTTTAAATATTTATTTTGTTTTAGTAAATGTAGAAATGTGATAGATACTATCCGCAAAACATCAATAAGTTGCGCAGAATATAGCAGAGTTTTTGTTAATGCGTCGCCTCTTAAGACGTATCTCCGATTAATGCGGACAGTTTTATTTCCCCATCATATTTAATTAATGTTAAAGGCATCGTTTATTGCGGATTTCGGTTACAGATGAAAAATGGCCTCCCTTGGAAGTCCACTAACGGTTGTTACCTCAATATTCATATCTAATATAATAATCAACCGCTCGTAGTCTTAGCACGGTTGAAAGTGAAAAGTCAGAGAAAATGACGTCATAGTGGTGCAAAAGTGATGATGTTTAAGTTTTAACTATAAAAATAATTGATTTCTTTTCAATATGTCATTTTTTCTAGAGAGAGGGGAATGTAGAAGTTGATTTTGAATACCAAATCGATAATTTGATTACCTAAAAAACATATTTAAAAAAATTATACATCGCAGGGAAGTTAGTATTGCCATTAAAAAAGATAAACTTTTTTTTACGTATGCGATTATGTTAATCATATCCTGAGTGTCACTCTCCATGTTTTATAAATATTGAATTTATTATTCTTCAACAATTGTTGTCTACGTCAATAGTTTGGCAGCAAATGTGAGCTATTTTGTAAATATGAGGTAAGTTTGACAGCAAAATTCTCTTGCTTTTAAAACTGCTGCTAGTTTTGCGCCATGGTCTATTGACATTGCATCAAACTATGGCAATGTTTAAAATAATATGGTAGTGATGCTAAATATAGCAAAAGTATATGAGCTTCTATCTATCAAGAGATGTTAGCATATTTACAGAATGTTTATAAAATATTTAAATTCACTAAATTAACATTTGGTAAAATAAATTAATATTATTTGGGTACTATTTGATTGTCCAGTCGATCAATTTCGCCAAACAATTAGCCAAATTATACAAATTGCAGTATTTTTATTTTAAATAACGAAAAAACAAATAAATTATTAAAACCTTAATGAAACTACAAGTAAAAAGTCGAATTAAAAATCATTTGATGACGTAACAAACACTTGTATGGTGTTTAATGTGAAGTGAATGCAACATTTACGATCATCCATTATTGGCATTTAATCTTATAGTTTGGTGATAGTTTTTCGGTCGACGGGATAATCAAGAAGTACCTTTATTTGTTCTAGTCAATTAAAACGAATTTTACAGTATTCAGGACCCAGCTATTTCGTGCTCGATTTAGTATAGTTGAAAAACCGATGGTTTAGTTGACAAACTGCGTTTTATCATGTTGATAATCACTGAGCAACAGTATTGGCAATAGTTCCGATAACGGAAAATAAAAAAATTTCGATTTTTTTTTTTTTTGAATTTTCCAAATTTTTTAATTTTTCCTTTCTTTGTATACCAAATACTACCTTCTTACCAAATTTCAAATTTATAGGGCTACAGGATGTACCTCAGATTTTTGATGATTGGTGAGTCAGTCAGTGTCGAAAAAGCGAAACTTTGAGTTCATATATTTTCTGAACTAGAAAAGATAGAAACACGGAAATTTTACCATTTGCTTCCGTTTGAAGAGTACTTTTAGAAAAACAAAGTTTCAAGTTCCTGGGAAATTCCAGCGAAGGGATATAGGGCTGTCAAAAGTACCCTGAGTTGCTTCCAGAAAAGGATGCTTACGGCTGTGCTTTCTCGACTTGGCAGGGGCACTACCGTGCCCCCAGAACTAGGGGGCTCTGCCCCCTGCAAGCTATGCTCGCCAACCCTCGTTCAAACACCGCAGAATCTAAAAACACGCTAATCTGATGGGTTTTAAAAATGTCAGAGAAGACTGAATTACACTGAAAAAAGCTGTGCAGATCTCCCTGTAAACAGGTTTCCATTCAATTCCCTTTGATTGTAAAAATTTAAGGGCGAATCAGTTGCCGTTAAGACATTCAATGGTTGTTTTCGTTTTTGATTAAAGAGGATTAGATAAACATTTGAAAAGAAGCTAAAATAAAATAAATTAAGTATACAGAGTCTTTGTCTCCCGGTAGTTTAAAACAATCTCTATGACAATAGCCTAAGTCATGTGACTATCATCAACAGTTCCAGGCGGACCACTTCGCTTTTTATACTCTAGGTGCCATTTTGGCACTTTAATGTTAGCTAGGCACAGGTGATAAGTCGCCAAATATTATTCTATCGCCATCATTTCATCTATATTATAATAGTTCAAGTCATCAACTGCCATAAACAAATACGGTCTCATCCCTTCGCCGTTCATATGAAAGTTTGGCACAAATATCATATACGTCCCATATTGACGCGATTTTTTAACGATTTGGGGAACGCATCAACAGCGTAAACAACAACATCCGGCTTACCATATCAAGCAAAATAACGATACTTTGGCGCCAGTTAAGTGCCCGTTCCGTATATGACATTGGCGTCAGAAAAAAAAAAAAAAAACGCGCAAATATGGGACCGTAAGTTTCCCATTTTAATAAAAAAAAAAAAATTTCGAATAAAACTACATAAAAGTTGCCATGGTTGCAAAGAATTCTTGGTACTGTTACGCTAGCTGAATACAAATCTCGCCAATAGCTTTTTTTCAACTCGCCAGTTAGCATTTTTTTTTTTTTTTTTTCGAGTAGTAATATTTGTCCAGATGTCATATGCGCACAGCAGGTTTGGCGTGATTTTTTTTTTTTTTTTTTTTTTTTTTTTAACGAAAATTTGGGGAAAACGTCGTTTTCAAATACCAGTTATATATGCATTTTTGGTATTACTTAGTTATAACGTCGACCAAAAATCTATCGCCAAACTATAAGATTATATGCCAATAATTGTTGATCGTAAATGTCACATTCACTTGACTATAAGCAAGTTACACGTGTTTACGTCATCAAGTGATTTTTATTTCGACTTTTTATTTGTATATTTATTAATGTTATACTAATTTATTTGTTCTTTCGTTATTTAAAATAAAAATTATGTCAATTTGTATAATTTGGCGAGTGTTTTGGCGATTTATATAATTTGGCGAAATTGGTCGACGGAATAACTAAGTAGTACCGTATTTTTTAATTATTTTCTAAAGGAAATATAAAAAAATAATTAATAATTATAGAACAAAATAATTTATATAATTTTTAAAAAGAAATAAATGTAAATAAATATTTATTATCAAACAAACAAGAATAGTCTGGTTACCATGTTAACCTTTTCTGAAATATGAAAAAAAAAATATCTGTTTGATTAAAATTTGAGTTGCCATCATTAGAAAAATGTATATAAAATCAGAAAAAATTAATATTTCAAAAACTAATTCAGATTTAAAAATTATAATACCAGGTTTGAGATCTGCGGGTTAATGCTGATTTTTGGTGTTAATTTCATCGCAAAGTATTCCATATTTTAATAGAAATTGCTTGAAACATAATCAGTTGTTTAATCAGTCGATTCATATATACGTTTCATAAGTTCGTTTCATATACCCATTTCATAAATTCGTTTCTTTGGATTTTATATATATAGGGTAGATTTAACTATCATATTTTACAATTTAAATTGCTTCAAGTTCAAAAATAAGTCCGATTCAGCACTGTCGATTTGATTTTGTTGCTATGGAAACAATGACTTCTTCGATATGAAAATGTATAACGGCAGATTTCTTCACGTGGGCTTTATTTTTGAATAGCTGTCCAAATTTAAAATCTCTTGGATTGGAGGATAATTTTTAAATGCCCTTTAAATTTTAAAACTCTTGAATTAGAGGATAAAGCAATGACAAATTTCATTCAAATCGGTAATTAAAAAAAAAGGGTGGATTATTTATTAATTTACAGAATATTTTAAATAAATACTGCTACAAATATATTAATACTCATAAGTAAGTATTCGCAACTTGAAAAGTATACTAGGAACAAATAAATAATTAAAAATCAAATACGGCTATAACATTAAATAGATATTTGTAACTTGCAAAACAAATATTTTTCCAGAGATAAAATTAATTAACTACAGCAACATGTATATATACTAATACAAAAAAAAAATATAATAAACTCTCATTGATTAAGTTTAAATCCACTGAATACCGCGCATTCTAAAAAACAATTAACAAGAAGTTTTCAGATGCATTAAAATCGTTTGCTTTTGGCGAGGAAAAATCCTGTTCGCCAAATCGCCTGTCGTTTTCGTATTTTCGCGCCAAACTTTCGAAAGTCTTACTTTTTTAAAGATTTTCTACTGGAATTCCGCCGCTAAATTTGATTCTTTATTACACACATGAGTAGTTTCACTAGCATTTGTTTCAAGATATTCTGAGGAGTCCTGTAAGGAGGTCCTTGTAAGGAGACCTTCCTTGTTATTTCACATTTAACCCCTTCAAGATCGGTGTTTCATTTTTGGACTACTTAATTTCAATTTCTAAATGCCACATTAGCACCAGAATATTGGAATGAAAATTTTCCTTCTATTAAGTACGTGAACTAAAGCTTTTGCTTATTTTGAAATAAATTTATTTGTAAATTCTGGTGTCATTCTTTCATTTCAGCATTTACTAATAGAAGTACCTTGCCCCTGAAAGTGTTAAGAGAGTCGATGCAGGTCGCGTTAGGCGGCTAGGTTTGTACATTTCATAATTTACAGTACATAAAATAATAGGAATTGCATCTGATTGCATTTACCAATTTTTTTAGTATGAAATTGACATTTACAATTTAAGGGAGATTTTGCCTGTATAAGTCCGAAAAAAAGGATGTTCTTTAGCAAATTTTTTCTTTAATACGAATGAAGATTTTAGCTCCGGGTCTTTTGCATGTTATTTGCTATCAGTTGAAGAACATTTAATTTTTTTTTAACGACAAATTGATGATGTGGATCGAGTTTCATGGGTGGACGCCCTAGCAAGCGCGCAGTGCACTTTGAATCGGGTGGGAACCGATCGATTGCCAGAATCGTTTGCAATCAATTTGCGTTAAAGTTTATGGAAGTAGATAATATTGCCTGGAACCTTCACCACTTTGAGATCAAAAAGTTGAAAATCAACAATGTCAGAGTGATTTGAAAAAAAGATCTACTTCCGTGACCTTTTTTCGCATTTTTGTGTGCTTCTAACAATATTTATTTGTTATAAAAATAGCTGGAAGTGGTCCAAGCTCTAACAAATTATATCGACTTTAATGAAATAAAAATTTAGCAAGATCGGTTCAATAGTTTTTGCGTTCTTATTCCGCACGGTTTCAGAAAAGTTGTTTTGCGTAAAATTCGTTTATAGTGCTCCAAAACAGTGTAAACATACAGACACGTTGCACTAAAACCTGTACCCTAACAGAAACTTGGCATATCAAATTTCACAGCTCCTACTCCCCTCAAATCCTGGCTATTAAACATACTCTCAAGGCCGACACTGCTGGCAAAATTAAAGCACATTTATCAATTTCACACAGAAGTTTCTGTTCTCACTTTTCTCTCCCGCTTTCTGTCGCGAAGGGACAGTCTTGTGCCCCAGCAGGCAGAGCTTTTCCTGTTAGTACTTATCTTCACAAAATTTATGGAAATACCGCCCATTGTCGCAATTTTGGCGACTTCAGGCTCTGGCTGAAAACTGATTTTTTTTTTTTTACCTTAATAAAGACGACCGGGACTCTATGCTCTACAGACTTGGTTTGGTTTCTTTGTCTGAGCATTCCCTCTTAGGCAATGAAACTAAATAACTACGAAAGGACTTCGAATTCAGCCAAATCGTTGTACACTAATAATATACAGACTTTAGGGAATAAAAAATGTAAATAAAAGAAAAATCCATTTTTTCAACCAAAAGAAAAAAGCAAATTCCCCTTTAAATTTGTTTTACATATAACTTAGAAAATTTATTTATGTCCCTTTAAATTTGTTTTACATATAATTTAGAAAAGTTATTTATGTCCCTTTAAATTTATTTTACATAAAATTTCGAAAAGTTATGTATGTCCCTTTAAATTTGTTATACTTATAATTTAGAAAAGTTATTTATGTTGCAGTTATTTTTTACTGAACTAGGCGAATCTGCCCCCTACGAACTACGCTCGCCAACCCCGTTCAGGCATCGCAGACTATAAAAGTACGCTAATAGATTTAACGTCTTTAAATAGATTTCAAAAGATTGAATTACAATTCAAAAAAGTGGCTATATTCCTTTAAACGGGTTTCCATTCATTTTCATTTATTAAGCAATTTTAATGCCAACTCAACTGATGTTAAGAGATACACGATAGCCGTTTTCGTCTTTGATTAAATAAGCTTCATTAAACTTTTGAAAATAAGTTAATATAAAATGAATTAAGTAAGCAGAAAGTCTTTGTCTCCCAGTATTTTTTAACAACGCTATAAGAAAGCTCGTTTAAATGAGACATTTTAAATGTATCGTTTCAAATCTGACGTAATTTTTACCAAAGTCTTCTTACCCTTATTAATACTCACGTCAAAATTCCTTTGTTGTTAAAAGGGAAATATGATTTACGCTGTCTTAGCATTCACAACAATAGTTGAAAAGATCGTCACAGATTATGAAATAAATGTCTTGCGCAAATATATTTTTAGACTGTTTTGCAATATTATTATTTGGTCATTTCAAATATGACGTAATTTCTCTTATTTACTGCTTTTAACGCATATTAAAGAATTTATTATTTAAATGTTTTCTTTCTCTCTTTAATATTCACGTGAAAATACTTTTGTTGCTAGAAAGGAAATATTTTTATTTGCGCTGCCTTAGAATCGGAAACAGTAGTTTCAAAGATAATCTAGAAATGTGTAATGTCTCGTGTAAATATATTTTAAATTTAAGCTACTTGGCAGCATTATTGTTTGGCTATTTTAAATATGACGTAATTTCCTCCATTTACAACTTTTAACGCATATTAATGAATTTAATATTTTACAATTGTCTTTCTCTTTTAAAATTCCCGTTTAGATATAGTTTTTATGACGTAATTTTTTATATTTTCCAGCGTTTAATAAGTACTCATTTAATTCTAACTTGTAATTTTTTTTCTGTTTATAAGAGTCACGTATAATTTTTTTTTTTATTTGAATGAAATAATTCATTGCGCTGTTTTTACAATTGGCAAAAATTAAATAAAATTAATTTTTCTAAAATATGTAAAGAATATCTCTCGAAATATTAAAAATTCGAATTAGGAATGGAAATAAATCCTCAAAATATTAGTCAAATTAACAAAATAAATGCAGTCTGCACACCGAAAACTGTATCTAATGTATAACCTCAGAAGAAAAAAAATATATATATATTAAATTCCTATGTATTCCTGTTTCTGCTAAAAGACTTTTTTAATGATGGTTGATTTTAATTTTGATTTGAATGAGGATTTTTACCAAATTTAACATTAAATATCTATTAAAATAATTATTAGATTCAAAAACTGTCTGCATCAGCGTGTTCATCAAATATATCTCTGTAATGTATTCCAATGTTTTCTCCTGTAAAAAATGTTTAATGATGATTGAATTTGATTTTGATTTGAATGACGATTTTGACCATATTTAACATTAAATATCTATTTAAATAATTATTCGATTTTAAAACTCTCTGCATCAGCGTGTTCATCAAATATCTTCTCTACATATATTTCTCCTGTGTGGCGCTAAAATAGGGCTCAATTTGTAGCTTGCCGTTTGGCAACAACCGCTGTAACAAAATTAATTTGCCTTATTTCATTCCACCAATCAGAAGAGTGATTTCACCTCTTAAATTCGCGTCATATTTAAAAGAAAAATTTCAATTATTTTCATAAAATGTAAACACAAACGATTCCTTTTATTTATGCACTAATCGCGTAAGAGCAGAACGCAGATTATTTATTGAGAAATAATATTAAGTAATCTGTGTAAATTAAATGACAGTGAATAATCTTTCATAGTAAGCAATATGGAAAACTAAATGTTTCCGATGAAGATAATGACGTCATTCGGAATACAAAAGATGCATTTTCATCCATTAATTAAAATATTTCACTGTGTAAATATGTAACTGTATAAAATATATAACTATGTCAGTGATGACGTCATATTCCTGAACTTTATACCTACATATACATAGACTGGGCTCTTGCTGTTTATTTAAAGATCCTTAGTATACACATAATAAAATATTTCGGGAAATTACATAATTTCCAATTAATTCAAATGAATATTTAATGAAACTCGGGAATTTTAAAACATTGCTTAAATGACGTTTTAATAACACTTTAATCTCGGAAGGGATGAATGATTCTGATAGTGAAAATGATGTTATATTTGAAAGAAATGATTCATTCACATATGCACTCCAAAAGTATTGTGGCATACGGTTAATTGTTTCGAACAAACAACCGATTTCTGGGATATTTTTCCATAGTGCGAAGGAGTTACCTCGCGGAAAAAAGAGCAGAAAAAACCTGAAAAGGCACAGGAATGGTTTGTTAGAAACTGCCAATGACGTCATGCGCTTTAGAGTCTATATAAAACTCAAATAGTTTAGTATATTTTATCAATATGACATCGTATTTACTGGCCTTTACATCTAATTCAGCAAATTAAAATTTAGAGAAGGAACTTTTTTTAAACACTGTAGCATCTTTTGGCAGATGTAAGAATAGCAATGGCCATTGGTTCATTTTACGGTCACGTGATGGATTCAGAAAATCATATTTTTGATTAAAATTTTCTTTTAGATACACCAGAAAACATGTTGTTTAAGTTTTGTTAACTTGCCAAGTGTCTGGGGGATATTATATTTTTCACGACGAACGAACTTTCTATACTGTTTGTTGAATTATATTGAAGTATCTTAGTATCAGGTAATGTTTTTCCAACAGTTTTTCGAAATACATTTAAGCCGTTCAGTACAATATTATGCGCAATAAGTTTTAAATTAATTGTGTTCAAAGATAATTTTTTTTCAGTTAATTATTTTACATTTCAAAAATTGCTAAATTTTATAATGCTAAAATGATTTATACCTATTGATAGCACCAACTAAAGGCATTTTTAATTGTGATTTCAACGAAGTTTTCAATTACTGTTTTTTTTTTACCTTAAAATTTTTTGAAGATTTCATAAGTTAAAAGGATTTATGATAATACTCATTATGTCTAGAGTTTCTGTAAAAAAAGTCGAGCAAGCGAAGCGAGATGGGACGCGTAGCGGTCCCAATGTGAATTGTGTTGCAATTCACGGGGGTTAGCGAGCGTTAGTGAGCAGGGGGGAGAACCTCCTAGTTTCTCTATAATACCACAGATTTTCATATTTTTGTATGCAGTAGTTTTCTTAATATTAACGAAAAAAGGTCTCGGTCATAAAAGATTCCTTTACAGTGGCGGTGACAATGTTAGTTGCCTGTTTTTAGACTAGAGATTTTCTTAAGTTTTCACACAAAAAATAACATTTGAGAAATGCTGTTTTCTAAATTCAAATATTTATTTTGAAAACTAAGTATGAAAATTAAATTCATTTATTTTCAGTGCACATTGATTTAAAACTTGAAGCACTTTAAAAACATATTAACATTTAATAACTTTCTTCTTTTGCTTCAAAATAAATGGAATCCGCTGCAATATTTCCTCTTTCATACAATATGCAGAACGGATTTCAATTACAGAAAAGGGCGAAAGGTTTTATCGGTAAACGATAAACCTTCAAGATTTCTACTAAAAACGGAATAGAAGTAGGACAGACAGTAGATAATAGATTATTTTCATCTGCAAGTGCAGGATGCTATGAGAAATCCAATAAGAAAGAAAAAAAAGTGAAATGATTTGTGTAACTTATAGCAATTATAATTAAACAAAAATCATGCATCAAGCATAGATTATGAAACACTTTCCAACACTTTCAGGATGCTTTTAAAAATCTTTACTCTTTACTAAGGTAAAAGATGATGTCTAAGTAATTTGGGAAACGCATAATAATGTTGAAAACCCAATTTCAGAAAATAACATCAATAGTCTGAAAATTTCCGATTTATTTTCTGCAACCCTGTATATGATCTATAGTTTTGTATATACCGTATTACATAGTATGCTAAATTTAGATCCGTTAGGAAACGGATCCAGCCAATCGCCATTCGACAAGGTGACTTTTAAAAAGAACAAGAATTATTATACAGGGTGATTCAAAACTTATCGCTTAAATTTCGTGTTGAGTTAGGGAATACGTCAGGAAACCGATTTTACATAGGAAAGTATGTTCGCAAATGTACGCAAATTTCTTCTCATATTACCACTTCTCATATGGATTTCCACGAAGCCTTATACATCTTTAAAAACTCCAAAAATCACGTTAATGACGTATAAGAATTCTGGCGTGAAATCGAAATTTAAAAATTCATGAACGAAAACAGTTAAAAACAAAGAATGAAATAAACTAACAAAAAATAAATAAAATAAAATAAAAACAAAAATTAAAAAAAAAAAACAATAAAAAAAGTAAAGGTTAAATGAACCCGAAAGAACAAAATTAAACGTGAAGTTTCCACGTATCAGATAATGAAGGCGTTGAATAAAGATCATTAACGAGATTTTTGGAGTTTTTAAAGACGCAGAAGACTTCATGGAAGTCCAAATGAGAAGTGGTGATAGAAGAAATAATAATACCCCTAGTAGCATCGACAGATCGTATTTTTCTCGGCCTTTCATCAATTCCTCGAAATGTGCTCGAGTAATAACACAGGTATATCCTTTCGAGCAGTACCTGAGAACCGGTTTTCGATGGGCACAATTTCCTCGGTTAAAAGGTATCATTATGAGCATAATTACTGAGGAAAATGTGCTAATCGCATAGTCATGTGCAACAGATAACGGCCCGATATCAAATCACGGTGAAATATGCTAGAAAACGCAGTTTTTCTGGAAGCGTGAATCTGATTGGTTGAAACACGAGAGCTACGAAGATCCCGGATGAAGACGATGTTGTTGTTGACGGCCGTTCGCGAGAAGAAGGAAGCGGTCGCCATTGCTACACCGCATTATCCGTGGAATAAATACATTTTTTCCGGAAATATGTAAGTACCTATTTCATTCTTTCTGATGTTATTACCTTTTTCATTTGACAATGCTTCTGATTTACACACGTTTTCCCGTGCTCTTGATTGTAATGCACCTTTTTTAATAGTCTGTGTAATTGTTTATATTTAATCTTATATGACAACAAAGCGCAATTTAAAACTGAAAAAAAAAATTGATTTCATTTCTGATTTTTGGATTTCGGAGCTTGGCAAGTCTGTATGTAGTAGGGTGTCAACGATTTAAATCGTGATTTTAATCAAGTGATTTTTTTAAAAAAATCATTGATTAAAATAAAAACAATTCTAAATGTTTAAAATGACGTAAAAAGTATTCAAATCTAAGATGAACATAATTTGGAAAGTTTCTACAGGTATTGTGACTTATGAATACACAAAACAAAGCTTTAAATAATTGTTTCTAAGCATAATTCCTGAGTATTGTGAAATTTTAAGTACAGTAAGTTTGTAAAAAGCATGGTTTTTATCTAACAAATATAAAAAGCATTTAATTTAAAAATGATATTTCAATCTAATATAATTTACAATGCCATAATTTCCTTTTAATAATCAAGTTATTCATTCTTTTATACTATACAATAAACATAGCAATAGAGTGTCAATGATTTTAATCAATTGATTTGAATCAGATGATAAAATCACATATTTTCTGATTTTTTAAAATAGTGTGAAAAAGCATTATAATCAGTAATGAAAATGATCACTAAATCACTTGTAAAAAATGTAATATTTGTTATTGTTAATTATAAAAATATTAAACTGTGTAAAAAGAAGTATTATACATTTTAAAAAAAAACATCTAACTAAATGTTAAATAACTTCAAAACATTATAATATTTAGTAGCTATTCAAATATTTTAATGTTATGGGGAAAAAATCCGATTTAAGTTTCAAAAATACAATTTTTGTAATCTATTTTTAAATTATGTGTGAATTTGCTGTATACATTGCTACAATTTTTGATCGATTTGATATACATACGCTTTAGAACCTGTGTAAAATTACTGGCTGCTTTATGTATTTATCAAACTATTATTTATCACCTTTTTTCAATCACTTTTTCAAAAATGTAGATTGTGTTCTTAAAAAGTTAATTGTTTAATAATTACAAAATTTAATCTGTATCATCAATTTAAAATTAAATGCAATTTATCAATAACTTTAAAATGTAAGCAGTATTTAATATTGGTTTACATAATTATTACAAAATATTAATGCACATAATGTTGCATGTTACTAAAGAAATTTTTAATTTGCAGTTTTTTGTAAATTCTATAATTGCATAATTAAAACTTTATTAATTAAAGCAAAAAAACATAGATTATGTTAGTAACTGAAGGGTTGTTCATTTTTGAAATGCTTAATTCTTGGTAAATGTTTAATATTTTAACACAGGGAAAAAAATAAAAAAAATCTGATTTAAATTTAAAAAATCTGATTTTTAAAAAAAAATCGGTACAGATGTCATATTTCCCCCATATTGGCGCGATTTTTTTCGCTTGCCAATTTGGCGAAAACATCAACAGCATAAACAACATAATCCGGGTTACCACATCAAGCACTTTGGCGCAAGTTAAGTACCTGTTGCCTATATGATATTGGCGACAGAAAAAAATCGCGCCAATATGGGGCGAATATGACATCTGTTCCAAAAAATCATGATTTTTTTACACCCTAGTATGTAGTAGTATTTTGTTTCTGAAACCAAGCAGTCTGGCAGCCAAAATCCAAAATGCTTTAGTATCATTCAGTCACGATTTAAGAATACTAAACAAAAAACATCTTTTAACGCTTTCGTTTATTAACACACAAAACAACCCCTACTGCTGGGATATTTAAAAAGAAAAAAAAACAGGCAGGGGGGGGGGGGTGATATTAAAATACAAAAAAGTTCAGAAAATACTCTTATTTTTATCGCTTATGATAAAAAATAAATTTTTGCAGGGTTCGCAAATATCAAAACAGCGGTAGAAATTATTAAAAAAAAGTCACTGGTCCCAAGGACCAGTAAACATCAGAGTTTACTGGTCCGCAGACATCGTCACTGGCCCTCTACATAAAATTATATTAAGTACTTTTAACCCTTTGAGTGACACCCCCCCCCCCCCTCTCCTCCTCCGAGAATATAAACCAAACACTTCCTTTCAGTTACCCAAAATTTTCGGCATAATAAAATGTAAAATTATAATTTGCTAAAAATTAAATAAGTAGTACATTAACAAAAACTGAAATTATTAATTATGTATTTTATTTTCGTTTACTTATTTTAACTAACTAAGTTTTTATGATTATTGTAATGTTTGGTTGCGGTTTTTGTCAGGGATGGGGTAATTTAAGTTTACCTGTCAGAGAGGGAAAAAAGTTACTTGCTTCATCGGAATGTTAAAAGACATATTGAATAGATTTTTTTTTTTTTTTAACCAAAATTTTTCTAATTTACCAATGTTTTTGAAGACAAAATAATATTTTGTATTTATCGCTAATGCTGCGTGGGGACAAGCATTAACAAATGTTATTAAATACAATAATATTGTTTTGAATTTTTGCTTTATGGGCATGCAGTGCTCATACATGCAGTATTTTGTACTTACTGCACATGCATGCACAAAATTTTTTGTTTATTTTATTACTATTTGCTTTTTACAAATTCCCTTTCCCCTCTCTTTTTTTAGAAATAACGTTTGGAAAATTTTGGTATTTTGTTTTGAAAACGTCATTGTTTTTTATTGGGCTTAGATCAATTTTAATATTTATATGAATCTCAGAATCATTATCATTACAAAATTTTATACTATTTGCTTTTTACAAATTTCTCGCCCCCCCCCCCCATCTCTCTCTCTCTCCTTTTTCATAAATAACATTTGGAGAACTTTGATATTTTGTTTGTAAAAGCATGTTAAAAGATAGATTGAATAGATCTTTTTTTTTTTTTTTTTTTTACCAAAATTTTTCTAATTTACCGATGTTTTTGAAGACAAAATAATATTTTGTATTTATCGCTAATGCTGCTTGGGGACAAGTATTATAACAAATGTTATTAAATACAAGAATATTGTTTTGAATTTTTAATCTTATCATCTGTTAACCTTATGTTAATTTTTATAATGAAATTGAATGAGTTTTTGTATATCCCTTGCATATTCTCCCTTGATCGTCTGTCATCTTTTTTGTTATGACCGACATTTTTTTAGCGATTTTGCAACCCTGACTATTTTCAGCGGTAGAATTGATTTAAAAAAAAAAAATCACTGATCACAAGGAACAGTAAACATCAGAGTTTACCAGGCTCGGACTGGCCCGCCGGCCCATCGGCCTGATGGCCGGTGCGCCCTCGTCCAGGGAAAACTTTGCGCCCCTAATTGGCTAAGCCTCTCCACTATTTTTTCCCTAGTTGTGCACATACATTCTAAATAGTGTACTAAATTTTGAAAATCTGTTTAGGAATAATCCTCAATTAAAAGACAGGAAGCTTAAGAGAGGTATTTTTTGTAACCACATAGAAATTAAAGATTCATCGAAACAATTTTAGGATCGGAAACAAAAGTGGGTGTCTTTGCATGCGATTGAGAGAGAAAACATGCCCAGGGAAATCTAATAGCCACGGCGCTCTCGGTTAGTTTTTTCCCCGTCGCTCCTTTGAATGATATCTTTTGGATTTTAACGAAATATTTTGCATATTTTCAGTTCTTTAGTTTTCAGTAGCTTGACCCTCCCTCACCCTTTAAAGCCGTCCCTGAATACACCTAGAATTGAACCCGTGCTTTTTTAAAACTTGAGAAAACAAAGAGTTAAATATCAGAAGGCAAAAAACTTTTTGTGGGGATTTTGCTGTTTATTCGAAAATCTTGATTAGTTGTCTTTTCGAGGAATACAAACTCGAATACACTTCTGGATTAAAATCTTGCAAGCTGTCGAATCCCGTGGCCAGGGTTTTTTCATTCACAAAATCTACACCATAATTTTCGGTTGGTAATCTTCACCTTATTTAATAATAGGCTTTCCGTTGTTAAATAACTATTAAAAATTCTAGCATCTGTTTTGAATTTAAAAAAATGTTTAATTTAATCACGAAAAAATCTATCATTAAGTAAAGCGATGAGTACTAAATTATGATAGATTTTTTTAATAAAAAAAAAAAAAAACGCTGGCCATGGTATCCTGCAACTCTCATTAATACAATCTGGGGCATTTCTCTAAACTATAGAAACTTAAATATTTCCCTTGATCTCTAATTATGGTAAGAATTTTGCAAATCATGGTATAAAAAGAGTAAATTTACTCAGTTATTTTAGTGGTTTTAGATTAACAAAGCTAATTTTTTGGTGTGCTTTTTCTGTAGAAAACTTTTAATAGTGAAATATCAATTTATTATTTTATTATACATAAATAAAGTCATTTTTTAAGAATTCAATGCCTCTTCCTACAAAATGCCTAACTCGCAAAAGTAATTGCTGTCAGAGTTTTAGAGAAATTGAATTATCTCATTTTTAACTGACTGATAACTTATTTACTTTAAAGAAATACACTTAAAATAAAAAGGTTTAAGAGCTTATCAGCACCACAGCAACTCTATTTGGGGTCTAGAACAAAAAACCATCTTATTTTTTATACCGATTTTCAGTGCATCTATTGTGATAAATGCAATAAAAGTGGTTACCTCTTACTTATTAGCTAAAAATAACCATAAAAAATTTATAGGAAACAATCGATTGTGTAAAAATGCCTACTAATTATTATTATGTATAAATTATGTTTCCGAAGTCGTCTACATATTAAAAATTGTACCAGCTTTGAATTTTCAAACAATAACACCCATTTTTGACACCTTATATGATTTCCTTGCAGCTCGGTAAAAGGCATTGTTTAATTACATTATGTTAAATCTTGATAGATTTAGAAGAGTAAATTTGAGGATGCTAAACTTAACCCATGTGAGAAACATTAATTTACATCATCATAAAAGCCATCTGATTGTTTTTTTATTAATTTGTTAAAGAGAAACATTGAATAGACCCAAACATATTACAGACTTTTTTCTCTTTTCAAAAACATTTTTTTAATTATGAAAACTAATAATAAATTCATATTAAAAATTATGAATTACATTCATTTTTACATGCAGCAAACCGCGATCCTCAAAAACATCAATCCGTAAGTTTAGAATTCATTTGAATAATTAGTTTTTGAGAGGCCATTAGAGAAATTTTGCCTTTCTATTTAAGGAGACCGTCTTCTTTTATCAAAAGAGCCACAGAAAAAAACACTTACCGAAAATCCTTTTGTAGGACTGTATAATTTTACTGGTGACTAACCGAGTGTTTTCAGCATTTTGTTACTTTTTCTTTTAAGATCCTAATTTATTTTTCGAGATTTATGGATAAACGCCTAACACTTATAGCTGTATGTAGATATAAGAAAACTTTATAAACTGTGTGTCTTTCTTGGCTCTCAAGGAATTCAAATAGGGTGTTAAAAAAAGGGTCATTTGAAAAGTCAATGTTCGTGCATTTTTTAATATGTAGACAATCCCGAAAGAAAAATGTATTAATAGCATTTAATAGTAGATATTATTCCCAATCAATTGGTACACATGTCTTTCTTATACGGTCATTCGCAGAAGAATTAGAAGGGGGTGATCACCTTTTTTTTCCATGAATCTTTTAAGATATCTATTGACAAAATAATCAAATAAGAAAGCTCTAGTCTTGATAGCTACTATAAGCTAATCTATGTTCAACTTCCTGGAACTTTTAGATATTACACGATTCGTTTTAGAAAATTGCGTAGCATTATGCAGATTTGATTGAACTTTAATCATGCACGGGGAATATAGCGAAGTCTTATAAGGTATGTATTGAGAAAATAATAAAATAAGAAAACCCTAGCCTTGATATCAATCAATCTAGACTCAGAGTTTATTAGTAATATTAAGATGTTTGCATACTTGGTGCTTTTCGAATGTTTTAAACCTTGTCAAGCCAGATACAACACAAACAAGTAAAATTGACGCGAGTTCGTTAAATTTTTTGCGCCCTCTGAAAATCCAAGGTCTGCGCCCTTTTCACTGGTCCAGTCCGACCCTGGAGTTTACTGGTCCGCAGACATCGTCACTGGCCCGCTACATAAAATTATATAAGTTCCTTAACCCTTTGAGTGACACCCCCACCCCTCCTCCTCCGAGAATATAAATTAAACTTCCTTTCAGTTACCCAAAATTTTCGGCATAATAAAATGTAAAATTATATTTTGCTAAAAATTAAATAGTACATAAACAAAAACTGAAATTATTATGTTTTTTATTTCCGTCTATTTATTTTAACTAAGTTTTTATGCAAATTTTATGCTTATTGTAATGTTTGGTTGCAGTTTTCTCAGGGATGGGAAAATTTACGTTTACCTGTCAGAAAGGGGAAAAAGTTACTGTTAGTTACTGGTCCTTCGGACCACTAAATTTTTTAAATTAGTGGTCCAATTGAATTTTTAGTGGTCTCGGACCAGCGGACCACCAAGGATTTCGAATGCTGCAAAATAGTCAAATACTTATTGCTGATTATAAATATTTTGAGATTTAATATAAATTGGAAACTAAAATATATTGCACCTAAAAAGAACACAATCTTTTTCTTTCTATTTACACCAACATTGACAGTCAACTAATTGAAAACAGAAACAATTTGCTTTTCACAAAAAACAAACATTCACTATCAAGGGAATTTTTATACACAGAACAAAATATATTTTTTACTGAAGAATTTGAATGCAAATGTTAGCATGCCTGTATTTTTATTGCCTAACATTTTTAAACTAAATTAAATGAAAACCAGAAAATATTCTTTCTAATGAAACTATAAGTAACTCATTGTCTTCTAAATTAGGCAGTTTATAAATTAATATTGCTCCACATAAATATTCGTTCTACATTTACAAATCAACATTCAGAATCCTTGGTGTTCTGCTGGTCCGCGACCACTGAAAATTCAACCTGACCACTACGGGACAGTCCATAAATGATGTCACACTTTTTGGCCCCTCCCCCCCCCCTTTGTCACACTTCACCTTACCTCTTGCCCTCTCCTCTTGTCGCATGTCATGCTATATTACATAACATATACTAGCAGTTCAGAAACAAAGCACTGCTTTATAGATCATATTTAAAATTTTAACTTTATAATTAAACTTTCATATTAACTTTAACTATTTGTTTTCACGACATTTGTGAGCATAACTATAAAATATGATTTGTGTATTTATTTTGTATGAAATAATATTAAGGTTTATGACAAAAAACATAAATTAATATGCAATAGTCATAAAATATTAATATGAAAGAGCATTTGAAAACAGTAGTATTTTGGAATTTGAAATGGAATTTAATATATTTGGCTTTAAATCTTATCCTTTAGTGTTGACTCTAGAAAAAAAGGGCCGCCGGGCGGTAATTTTTTAAAAAGGGAACACTATTCTAAAAAAAAGGGAACACTATCTAAAAAAGGGTACATTTCTTCAAAAAGGAAACATTGTTCTAAAAAAAGGCACATTTTTTTTTTTCAAAAAAGGGACACTTAAACCTTGTTCACAAAAATATTTTGAACTGGTTTGTTTAGAGAGCCTAGAATTTGTGATATTTTTTCGGGATCAATTGGATTGCCACGAGGCACATAGGAAATGTTGAAAAGGGGAGCTGGGCGTATCGGGAGGGTTTAAAAGAGCTGCCGGGCGCAAAAAAGAAATAAAAAGGGCCGCCTGGCGCTGCGCCCTGCTAAAAAGCGGCTTAGAGTCAACTCAATACTATCCTTACTTTATGAGTATAAAATACTTTCAAGGATCGATGCAGGTTTTTATTCTTGGGGCCCATTTTGTGAAAAGTAAGTTATTTTTGTGAATTTTATAATATTTTTGTGAAAAATAGCATTTTGTAACGAAAGTGGAAATCCAGTTACTCATTCGAACCAAGAATTTATAAACAAAAACTTCTTTAAATCCCCTTGCTAAATTTTTTGTTTTTCGTGATCTGGTTTTATTTACAAATTACACATTTTAAAACAGTTTTTATGAAAAAGAATGTTATGAAAGGGGCCTGTTTATTAAAAGGAATTTTGTGAAAGGGCCTATTTTATTAAATAGATTTTTGTGAAAGGGCCCTAAATAGGCCCCAAATTTTGCATGGATCGACCCCTGATTTTAATTTCAAAATAAAAGCATTAAAAATCAGCAGATTAAATTTTGAAGTTATTTTAACCAAAATGTGTGATGTCACATTTCTTCTTACCCCCTCCCATCCCCTTGTCACAATTTCACGAACCCTACTCCAAGCATGACATTAGTTGTGGGCAGCCCCTAATTTGAAAAATTTAGTTGTCCGCAGAACCAGTAACTTTTCTGCCCTCCCGATCGCAAATCACAATTTTATTTTATTTTTAACAAATTAAAATTTCACATTTTATTAATCCTGAAAATTTTGGATAACTGAAAAGTGAGTTTGGTTTATATTCTGGGGAGGGGAGAGGGCTCAAAGGGTTAAAGGTGCTTAATAAAATGTTATGTTGTGGACCAGTAAATTCTAATGTTTGAGTCCTTGAGACCAGTGACTTTTTATTAATCAGTTCTGACACAGCAAATTTAGCTCGAAACATAAAGATTGGGGGATATATATATAATAGTAGAAATAAGCAAAAAAAAAAAAAAAAAAAAAAAAAAAAAAAAATGCAATTTTGTACCAATCATTCTGACAGCCATAGTTTGGTTATCTTCACTGCAGTCTTGATTGGTTGTTGCCATACTTTCTTAGCAATCTTCTATAATTAGAATGCACAGACAAGATATTTGACTGTGGTCCAAAAATAATAAACATGTAACAAATGTGACCATATTACACTTATAAACTTTATGGTCTTAAATCACATTGTTTGGCGACTTTTTTTTTCTTTTTTTTCTTTTTTTTTAATATAATATATAAGTGAACTATTAAATACAGTCAACTCTGTGAAATCCGCTGATGTATAATACGCCAATGTCTATTATCCGGACTACATGTTGGAATGTAAACAATGAAAATTCCATTAACAGTTAAACTCTATTTTTTTTCATAAGTTATCAATTCTCCAATGAATAAATATTTAAATATAAATTGGACATAAATGTTTAAATTTACCAGGGTAACAAAATTTTATCTCAGAGCAAAAAGTAATGATTGTTCATAGACTATAGAAAAAAATTATTGACAACAAAGCAAAACTGAAATTACCATTATGTTGTGTCAACGTTTAAAAAAATTAATACAATTAGTAAAATAATAATGCATTATGTTTTTCTTTTAGATTGTAATTATAATTTGTGTGCAGTTGTTTCTAATTTATTGCCAGACTCTAAAAAGTAAAATGTAAACAAATGGATGATCTATAATCTGCAAAAATGTGTAATCCGCAAAACCCTCTGTCCCTAAGTGTGCAGATTTCACAGAGTCGACTGTATATAATTTTATTTTTATTTTATGAAAATCAAAAGGGTTTTGTCGTAAAGATGAAAATAAGCACTCGCCACCCGGCGATTAAACTTGAAAGACTGGCGACTAAAAATATGGAAGGAACCGGTGCATGATTTTGTAAAAAAAAAAAAAAAAAAAAAAAAAAAAAAAAAAAAAAAAAAAAAAAAAAAAAAAAAAACTCAAATTTCATCAAAAAATCATGAAAAATGCCGCTAATTTTGAAAAGAGATCGCGAAAGAAGCGTAAATTTCGTCAAAGGATCGCTAAAAACTCGAATTTCGTCGAAGGATCGCGAGAACTCAAATTTCTTCGAAGGATCACAAATACTCAATTTCTTTGAAGGATTGTGAAAACTCAATTTCTTCGTAGGATCACGAAAACTCCAATTTCTTGGAAGGATTGCGAAAACTCAATTTCTTCGAAGGTTCGCGAAAACTCCAATTTCTTCGAAGCATTGTGAAAACTCTCATTTCTTCGAAGCATCATGAAAACTCTCATTTCTTCCAAGGATCGTGAAAACTCTCATTACTTCGAAGGATCGTGAAAACTCGCATTTCTTCGAAGGATCGTGAAAACTCGCATTTCTTCGAAGGATCGTGAAAACTCGCATTTCTTCGAAGGATCGTGAAAACTCGCATTTCTTCGAAGAATTGTGAAAACTTTCATTTCTTCGAAGGATCGTGAAAACTCGCATTTCTTCGAAGGATCGTGAAAACTCGCATTTCTTCGAAGGATCGTGAAAACTCTCATTTCTTTGAAGGATCGTGAAAACTCCAATTTCTTCGAAGGATCGTGAAAACTGCAATTTCTTCGAAGGATCGTGAAAACTCCAATTTCTTCGAAGGATCGTGAAAACTCCAATTTCTTCGAAGGATCGTGAAAACTCCAATTTCTTCGAAGGATCGTGAAAACTCCAATTTCTTCGAAGGATCGTGAAAACTCCAATTTCTTCGAAGGATCGTGAAGACACCAATTTCTTCGAAGGATCGTGAAAACTCAATTTCTTCGTAGGATCACAAAAACTCCAATTTCTTGGAAGGATTGCGAAAACTCAATTTCTTCGAAGGTTCGCGAAAACTCCAATTTTTTCGAAGGATCGCGAAAACTCCAATTTCTTCGAAGGATCGCGAAAACTCCAATTTCTTCGAAGGATCGCGAAAACTCCAATTTTTTCGAAGGATCGCGAAAACTCCAATTTCTTCGAAGGATCGCGAAAACTCTAATTTCTTCGAAGGATCGCGAAAACTCCAATTTCTTCGAAGGATCGCGAAAACTCCAATTTCTTCGAAGGATCATGAAAACTCAAATTTCGTCGAATGGCTGCTAAAAAATCGTGAATTTCATCGAAGGATCATGGGGGGGGATGCAAATTTCATCATAGGGTACGGAAAAGTTCAAATTTTGTGAATGGTTCGCAGAAAAGTCTAGAACGGGCTCTGTGACAGACTGACAGAGGAGCGAGACGAATAGGGTTTCATCAGATGAACGAAACCCTAAAAATTGAATTTCAAGCCCTGTCTTCAGCGGTTATAAAATTTTTGTGATGATTGATAAATCCTGCCATTTCATTTTACGATTGATTGACAAAATTTACTCTGTTTTTCCTCTGTTGAATTGAAAAATTGCATGTTTTTTTTCTGAGATGAGTAGACAATTTGATATTTTTTCCCATTAATCGATCACAATTAAAAGATTTCGCAGTTTTTTTCTTGTGTGGAGTTGACATATTTCTTGATTTTTTCCCCCCTCTTTAAAATCAATTAACAAATTTTGCATTTCCCTTGCCTATTCGATGAATTTAGCTGGGTTTTTTTCTCCTTCGGCCAATTAGTGAAATTCAGATTTTTTTTGCAGCTGATTGATGTATTTTTCGATTAAATTAAATAAAAGGGTGAATCAAAAAAAGCAGTAAGGACCCCTGGGTGCATAAAGTAGTTAGTAGTAGGGCCGCCGGGCTTTATGCCCTGACAAATAAGCCCATAGTCAATACTATTTTTACATTACCAAAATTCCTTTTTAGGTGCATTCGTAATTATATAAATATGTAGCTATAGTTGTCATTCAGTCAGTACGTCTGTCTGTCTGTCACTCTGCATATAACTGAGGAAAAACTACCCAACCGAATGTTCTAAAATTTTAAATATATAATTATTGCAATATTTTGTTGAGTCATTTCAAATTTTATGAAAATCAGATCTATAGTTTAATGACATGGATAGTCTAAAGTTTTCCATTACATTACGGCCAATGGGAAAAAAAAATGCAAGTGCATTTTAATGATGTTACAGCCAACAGAATGAAATGGATATGCACTTATTGAACCGTACTAAAATATACATTCAGTGAGTACAATACACGGTGCAAAAAATATTTATAAAACTAGCTATAGTACGAACGCACCTCATTAGCTACGTTTGACGTGCAATTTCCAACTTGTTTTTGTGTATCAGTACTTTAATGAAATCCAATATTTTTTTTACATTTCAATTACTTTTTTTTTTTTTAATCCTTAGGATATACCTAGAATTCCTGAGAGTCCACTCTGAGAATGCAAACAGTGTTCCCCTTGCAGCGTGACTTTTTAGAGAAATCTGTTTAACGGTAATTATAATTATGTTTATGCTAAAGAAACTACTTTTTGCAGTAGATGCTGCTTAATGTGATTATGTGTAATATCAGCCTGTTAGTGTTTTCAAAATCATCATGTCTCGACCTAACGCATCATGCTAAAAGCATCGCTTTGTGTGAAAAATATTTTGAATTATATTAAGAATTATATAAAAAAATTCAGTTGTAGTTGGTTCAATATATTCTTAATGCAGCAAACCAGTCCCATGAGATACAAATGTACTTTTTAAATTAACTTAATTTTTTATATATATATTTTGCTAAATCATACTTAATTAATGCAAAATTATACCCAGGTTTCACTGATAAATGTATATGTATTATGTAGAAGTTTAAAGTGTTCTGCAAAAAAACTCAATAAAGTCCCCCCCCCCCCCCACACACACACACCACCACCACCCTTTTTTTTTAAGAAAACACCGAGTTTTAGACCAGTGTGCTGGGTGTTTTAAAACCCTGTATATTGTTATCAAAAACTTGTGGTCCCGAAGTAATCACAGTAAGCAGCATCTATACTATACAGTGAAACCCCCGATCTATCGTTCCAGCATCCATCGTTTTCCCACATTGATCGTTTTACTTCTATGGTCCCTGCACAAATTATACTTAAATAATGTTAACGAAACCTGCATTCATCGTTCGTCAAGAAATCTTTTTCCCGCATTCATCGTTGTAAAATTTTTCTCCCCACCGAAATGAAATTGAAGGTCAAGCGGATCCATATGACATCCTTGGTGTTCTGCTGGTCCGCGACCACTGAAAATTCAACCTGACCACTACGGGACAGTCCATAAATGATGTCACACTTTTTGGCCCCTCCCCCCCCCCCTTTGTCACACTTCACCTTACCTCTTGCCCTCTCCTCTTGTCGCATGTCATGCTATATTACATAACATATACTTGCAGTTCAGAAACAAAGCACTGCTTTATAGATCATATTTAAAATTTTAACTTTATAATTAAACTTTCATATTAACTTTAACTATTTGTTTTCACGACATTTGTGAGCATAACTATAAAATATGATTTGTGTATTTATTTTGTATGAAATAATATTAAGGTTTACGACAAAAAACATAAATTAATATGCAATAGTCATAAAATATTAATATGAAAGAGCATTTGAAAACAGTAGTATTTTGGAATTTGAAATGGAATTTAATATATTTGGCTTTAAATCTTATCCTTTAGTGTTGACTCTAGAAAAAAAGGGCCGCCGGGCGGTAATTTTTTAAAAAGGGAACACTATTCTAAAAAAAAGGGAACACTATCTAAAAAAGGGTACATTTCTTCAAAAAGGAAACATTGTTCTAAAAAAAGGCACATTTTTTTTTTTCAAAAAAGGGACACTTAAACCTTGTTCACAAAAATATTTTGAACTGGTTTGTTTAGAGAGCCTAGAATTTGTGATATTTTTTCGGGATCAATTGGATTGCCACGAGGCACATAGGAAATGTTGAAAAGGGGAGCTGGGCGTATCGGCAGGGTTTAAAAGAGCTGCCGGGCGCAAAAAAGAAATAAAAAGGGCCGCCTGGCGCTGCGCCCTGCTAAAAAGCGGCTTAGAGTCAACTCAATACTATCCTTACTTTATGAGTATAAAATACTTTCAAGGATCGATGCAGGTTTTTATTCTTGGGCCCATTTTGTGAAAAGTAAGTTATTTTTGTGAATTTTATAATATTTTTGTGAAAAATAGCATTTTGTAACGAAAGTGGAAATCCAGTTACTCATTCGAACCAAGAATTTATAAACAAAAACTTCTTTAAATCCCCTTGCTAAATTTTTTGTTTTTCGTGATCTGGTTTTATTTACAAATTACACATTTTAAAACAGTTTTTATGAAAAAGAATGTTATGAAAGGGGCCTGTTTATTAAAAGGAATTTTGTGAAGGGGCCTATTTTATTAAATAGATTTTTGTGAAAGGGCCCTAAATAGGCCCCAAATTTTGCATGGATCGACCCCTGATTTTAATTTCAAAATAAAAGCATTAAAAATCAGCAGATTAAATTTTGAAGTTATTTTAACCAAAATGTGTGATGTCACATTTCTTCTTACCCCCTCCCATCCCCTTGTCACAATTTCACGAACCCTACTCCAAGCATGACATTAGTTGTGGGCAGCCCCTAATTTGAAAAATTTAGTTGTCCGCAGAA
Source organism: Maratus speciosus (assembly GCA_963932465.1). Classification (NCBI taxonomy): domain Eukaryota; kingdom Metazoa; phylum Arthropoda; class Arachnida; order Araneae; family Salticidae; genus Maratus; species Maratus speciosus. Next base: position 519,299,353 of record OZ010795.1, on the reverse strand, counting down.
CCAGTAACTTTTCTGCCCTCCCGATCGCAAATCACAATTTTATTTTATTTTTAACAAATTAAAATTTCACATTTTATTAATCCTGAAAATTTTGGATAACTGAAAAGTGAGTTTGGTTTATATTCTGGGGAGGGGAGAGGGCTCAAAGGGTTAAAGGTGCTTAATAAAATGTTATGTTGTGGACCAGTAAATTCTAATGTTTGAGTCCTTGAGACCAGTGACTTTTTATTAATCAGTTCTGACACAGCAAATTTAGCTCGAAACATAAAGATTGGGGGATATATATATAATAGTAGAAATAAGAAAAAAAAAAAAAAAAAAAAAAAAAAAAAAAAAAAAATGCAATTTTGTACCAATCATTCTGACAGCCATAGTTTGGTTATCTTCACTGCAGTCTTGATTGGTTGTTGCCATACTTTCTTAGCAATCTTCTATAATTAGAATGCACAGACAAGATATTTGACTGTGGTCCAAAAATAATAAACATGTAACAAATGTGACCATATTACACTTATAAACTTTATGGTCTTAAATCACATTGTTTGGCGACTTTTTTTTTCTTTTTTTTTCTTTTTTTTTAATATAATATATAAGTGAACTATTAAATACAGTCAACTCTGTGAAATCCGCTGATGTATAATCCGCCAATGTCTATTATCCGGACTACATGTTGGAATGTAAACAATGAAAATTCCATTAACAGTTAAACTCTATTTTTTTTTCATAAGTTATCAATTCTCCAATGAATAAATATTTAAATATAAATTGGACATAAATGTTTAAATTTCCCAGGGCAACAAAATTTTATCTCAGAGCAAAAAGTAATGATTGTTCATAGACTATAGAAAAAAATTATTGACAACAAAGCAAAATTGAAATTACCATTATGTTGTGTCAACGTTTAAAAAAATTAATACAATTAGTAAAATAATAATGCATTATGTTTTTCTTTTAGATTGTAATTATAATTTGTGTGCAGTTGTTTCTAATTTATTGCCAGACTCTAAAAAGTAAAATGTAAACAAATGGATGATCTATAATCTGCAAAAATGTGTAATCCGCAAAACCCTCTGTCCCTAAGTGTGCAGATTTCACAGAGTCGACTGTATATAATTTTATTTTTATTTTATGAAAATCAAAAGGGTTTTGTCGTAAAGATGAAAATAAGCACTCGCCACCCGGCGATTAAACTTGAAAGACTGGCGACTAAAAATATGGAAGAAACCGGTGCATGATTTTGTAAAAAAAAAAAAAAAAAAAAAAAAAAAAAAAAAAAAAAACTCAAATTTCATCAAAAAATCATGAAAAATGCCGCTAATTTTGAAAAGAGATCGCGAAAGAAGCGTAAATTTCGTCAAAGGATCGCTAAAAATTCGAATTTCGTCGAAGGATCGCGAGAACTCAAATTTCTTCGAAGGATCACAAATACTCAATTTCTTTGAAGGATTGTGAAAACTCAATTTCTTCGTAGGATCACGAAAACTCCAATTTCTTGGAAGGATTGCGAAAACTCAATTTCTTCGAAGGTTCGCGAAAACTCCAATTTCTTCGAAGCATTGTGAAAACTCTCATTTCTTCGAAGCATCATGAAAACTCTCATTTCTTCCAAGGATCGTGAAAACTCTCATTTCTTCGAAGGATCGTGAAAACTCGCATTTCTTCGAAGGATCGTGAAAACTCGCATTTCTTGGAAGGATCGTGATAACTCGCATTTCTTCGAAGGATCGTGAAAACTCGCATTTCTTCGAAGAATTGTGAAAACTTTCATTTCTTCGAAGGATCGTGAAAACTCGCATTTCTTCGAAGGATCGTGAAAACTCGCATTTCTTCGAAGGATCGTGAAAACTCGCATTTCTTCGAAGGATCGTGAAAACTCGCATTTCTTCGAAGGATCGTGAAAACTCGCATTTCTTCGAAGGATCGTGAAAACTCGCATTTCTTCGAAGGATCGTGAAAACTCGCATTTCTTCGAAGAATTGTGAAAACTCTCATTTCTTCGAAGGATCGTGAAAACTCTCATTTCTTTGAAGGATCGTGAAAACTCCAATTTCTTCGAAGGATCGTGAAAACTCTCATTTCTTCGAAGGATCGTGAAAACTCCAATTTCTTCGAAGGATCGTGAAAACTCCAATTTCTTCGAAAGATCGTGAAAACTCTCATTTCTTCGAAGGATCGTGAAAACTCTCATTTCTTCGAAGGATCGTGAAAACTCCAATTTCTTCGAAGGATCGTGAAAACTCCAATTTCTTCGAAGGATCGTGAAAACTCCAATTTCTTCGAAGGATCGTGAAAACTCCAATTTCTTCGAAGGATCGTGAAAACTCCAATTTCTTCGAAGGATCGTGAAAACTCTCATTTCTTCGAAGGATCGTGAAAACTCTCATTTCTTTGAAGGATCGTGAAAACTCCAATTTCTTCGAAGGATCGTGAAAACTCCAATTTCTTCGAAGGATCGTGAAAACTGCAATTTCTTCGAAGGATCGTGAAAACTCCAATTTCTTCGAAGGATCGTGAAAACTCCAATTTCTTCGAAGGATCGTGAAAACTCCAATTTCTTCGAAGGATCGGGAAAACTCCAATTTCTTCGAAGGATCGTGAAAACTCCAATTTCTTCGAAGGATCGTGAAGACACCAATTTCTTCGAAGGATCGTGAAAACTCAATTTCTTCGTAGGATCACAAAAACTCCAATTTCTTGGAAGGATTGCGAAAACTCAATTTCTTCGAAGGTTCGCGAAAACTCCAATTTTTTCGAAGGATCGCGAAAACTCCAATTTCTTCGAAGGATCGCGAAAACTCCAATTTCTTCGAAGGATCGCGAAAACTCTAATTTCTTCGAAGGATCGCGAAAACTCCAATTTCTTCGAAGGATCGCGAAAACTCCAATTTCTTCGAAGGATCGCGAAAACTCCAATTTCTTCGAAGGATCATGAAAACTCAAATTTCGTCGAATGGCTGCTAAAAAATCGTGAATTTCATCGAAGGATCATGGGGGGGGATGCAAATTTCATCATAGGGTACGGAAAAGTTCAAATTTTGTGAATGGTTCGCAGAAAAGTCTAGAACGGGCTCTGTGACAGACTGACAGAGGAGCGAGACGAATAGGGTTTCATCAGATGAACGAAACCCTAAAAATTGAATTTCAAGCCCTGTCTTCAGCGGTTATAAAATTTTTGTGATGATTGATAAATCCTGCCATTTCATTTTACGATTGATTGACAAAATTTACTCTGTTTTTCCTCTGTTGAATTGAAAAATTGCATGTTTTTTTTCTGAGATGAGTAGACAATTTGATATTTTTTCCCATTAATCGATCACAATTAAAAGATTTCGCAGTTTTTTTCTTGTGTGGAGTTGACATATTTCTTGATTTTTTCCCCCCTCTTTACAATCAATTAACAAATTTTGCATTTCCCTTGCCTATTCGATGAATTTAGGTGGGTTTTTTTCTCCTTCGGCCAATTAGTGAAATTCAGATTTTTTTTGCAGCTGATTGATGTATTTTTCGATTAAATTAAATAAAAGGGTGAATCAAAAAAAGCAGTAAGGACCCCTGGGTGCATAAAGTAGTTAGTAGTAGGGCCGCCGGGCTTTATGCCCTGACAAATAAGCCCATAGTCAATACTATTTTTACATTACCAAAATTCCTTTTTAGGTGCATTCGTAATTATATAAATATGTAGCTATAGTTGTCATTCAGTCAGTACGTCTGTCTGTCTGTCACTCTGCATATAACTGAGGAAAAACTACCCAACCGAATGTTCTAAAATTTTAAATATATAATTATTGCAATATTTTGTTGAGTCATTTCAAATTTTATGAAAATCAGATCTATAGTTTAATGACATGGATAGTCTAAAGTTTTCCATTACATTACGGCCAATGGGAAAAAAAAAATGCAAGTGCATTTTAATGATGTTACAGCCAACAGAATGAAATGGATATGCACTTATTGAACCGTACTAAAATATACATTCAGTGAGTACAATACACGGTGCAAAAAATATTTATAAAACTAGCTATAGTACGAACGCACCTCATTAGCTACGTTTGACGTGCAATTTCCAACTTGTTTTTGTGTATCAGTACTTTAATGAAATCCAATATTTTTTTTACATTTCAATTACTTTTTTTTTTTTTTAATCCTTAGGATATACCTAGAATTCCTGAGAGTCCACTCTGAGAATGCAAACAGTGTTCCCCTTGCAGCGTGACTTTTTAGAGAAATCTGTTTAACGGTAATTATAATTATGTTTATGCTAAAGAAACTACTTTTTGCAGTAGATGCTGCTTAATGTGATTATGTGTAATATCAGCCTGTTAGTGTTTTCAAAATCATCATGTCTCGACCTAACGCATCATGCTAAAAGCATCGCTTTGTGTGAAAAATATTTTGAATTATATTAAGAATTATATAAAAAAATTCAGTTGTAGTTGGTTCAATATATTCTTAATGCAGCAAACCAGTCCCATGAGATACAAATGTACTTTTTAAATTAACTTAATTTTTTATATATATATTTTTCTAAATCATACTTAATTAATGCAAAATTATACCCAGGTTTCACTGATAAATGTATATGTATTATGTAGAAGTTTAAAGTGTTCTGCAAAAAAACTCAATAAAGTCCCAACCCCCCCCCCCACACACACACACCACCACCACCCTTTTTTTTTTAAGAAAACACCGAGTTTTAGACCAGTGTGCTGGGTGTTTTAAAACCCTGTATATTGTTATCAAAAACTTGTGGTCCCGAAGTAATCACAGTAAGCAGCATCTATTCTATACAGTGAAACCCCCGATCTATCGTTCCAGCATCCATCGTTTTCCCACATTGATCGTTTTACTTCTATGGTCCCTGCACAAATTATACTTAAATAATGTTAACGAAACCTGCATTCATCGTTCGTCAAGAAATCTTTTTCCCGCATTCATCGTTGTAAAATTTTTCTCCCCACCGAAATGAAATTGAAGGTCAAGCGGATCCATATGACATACAAACTGGAATTACTTCTTTTATCCTAAAATAACTCTTTTGAGCTGTTTCGGGAGGGGGGAGGGCAGAGATTATCAAGAGGTCGTACATCTTCTTGATGCCAGAATAATCAATTGTTTTAAGCAATTTTACAGGAGAAAGCTAGTGAAATATCTTTGTTTCATGGAATAAGCAAAAGAACGTACTTCAAAAATAGAGCTTCTGCAGGCTATTCATTTTGTACTTTCAGCTTGGCATGGAGTAACTTCTTCATTCCATCCAGAAGTGTTTCGTGAAATGCAGTTTTTTTGCGAAAAACTCATGAAGAATGCTCAACAGAAGGGAAAGAAAATAATGAATATGCTGACGATAATGCAAATGAAGAGTGGTTGCGTGTAAAAGAGGATGTCTCTGTTACAAAATTTAACGATATATTTCTATTGATCGAGATGTTGCGACATGTGCTGTCCTAAGTATAGAAGAAATGTGTGATGATGCAAAAAATGAAAATAATGGCGAAGAAGCAGAGGATAATGTTCATGCCGATGAAGCTAAGCCTACACCAGCGCAAAGTCTGTCTGATTTAATTACGGCATTTGAAACTATACGAACTTTTTTATATGTACATGAAATTACAGAAAATGACCAGAAATATGTTGTACATCCTGAAAATTTGTTGTTTAATTTAAAAAATGAACGAAAAACTGAATATAAAATTACTCATTTTTAGAATAAATATCCATTTTCTACAACTTTGATTTATTTATTTTACAGTTTGGTCTGTAACAAATTAGTATTTATTAATATACTGTATACATTGCATGTATTAGTAAGTAATGCTTAAACTTTTTTTTTTTTTTTTTTTCGTGTTTTGACGTTAAACCACATTCATCGTTTTCCTGCATTTATCGTTTTTTCCACACACACCTTGAAAAATGATGGATCGAGGTTCTACTGTATTTAAATATTAATAAATTTGTATGTGTTCAAACTGTTCAAAGCAAAAAAGACAGTATTTATATGAAACATTTAATTATAGACATTTTTCCATAATTGTATTAAAATATGTATTACTTTCCTTTCTCTTCAGTTTGTAGAATTTTTTTGTTGTTGGATTCGTATTGATTTTAAGCAGAAAATTCGTGTTTTGGTTGGTGTAAACTGATCCATGTTAAACGTTAATGTTTTTGAGTTACCAGACGTAACTTGACGTCTCTTGCTACTTCAAAGAGTATGTTAAGTTATACACTAACGTAACAAATACTTCTTTATTATAGGGGATTTGACATAACTCAGTCATGACCGAGTTAAGATTAAGAAAGTGTGATTTCTTAGCAAATATTATAAACTGTCGTGAAACTGAAATTGCGACCAATAAAAAATGTCTAACTATATATGGCTTATTTCTTATTATATATATATATATATATATATATATATATTGTATTAATTGTTATGTTTTATTTATGCATAAATTAAACTAATAGTTTTTTAATGTGTATATTAAATGGTATCAATATAAAACAAATAATTGTTTGTGCGTTTGATACATTGATAACTATTTTATAAAGATATTTCAATCTGTGAATGTTTTTAAAATGTAAATAAAGGTTGCCACAAAGTGATTTTGAAAATGTTGATAAATTGCCAAATAATTTTTGCAGTTGTAATTATTTATGAGTACAAAAACAATGAAGATAATGTGTCAAATGATTTCTGCCAAAATATGCCAACTGACTGTGAATCTGCAGAAACAAAATATTTTAAGCACTAAAAAGTAGAAAATATAAATAAATAAAAAATGTATTTAAAAATATTACATTTTTATCATTTAAAATTTTCAAATAGTTTAATATTAATATAATTATGATTACACATTGAGTAAACAGTTTAGAAGAAGTGTAGTTATAATTGTTTATGAGTACAAAAATAATGAAGATAATGTGTCAAATCATTTCTTCGAAAATATGCCAACTGACTGTGAATCTGCAACAACAAAATATTTAAACACTAAAAAGCAGAAAAGATAAAAAAAATAATGTATTTAAAAATTTATATGCCTACTCTTTTTATCATTTAAAATTTTCAAATGGTTTAATAAATATAATTATGATTACACATCAAGAAAACCGTGTAGAAGTCTATTTTTAAGGACCATTTCATGTTTTTTATCCAAGTGTCAATCAAAAGGATGAATTTTCAATAATCGGGCCCATGCCAAATTAACGTGTTGTAATGAAAAATTTTTTTAACTACATAAACTTGCAGTTTTGAAAGGTGTGATTTTTAAAGATAAACGTTGAATGTTTATGAATTGTTTTTTAAATTGTTGTTATTTTTTTTCACCCCTCCCTTTTTTTCCCCTCTTCTCCCTCATGTCTGTGGAAAGATAAATAATTTCGAAATTGGAAACTCCTCCCCCCCCCCAATTGTGAAAATTTGGCTTTTTTTTTTCTCCTCAGGTTTCCAAGAATAAAAATTATACAAAATTGTATTTTTTTTTTTTTTTTGCTTGGTTTTATGCACCTAGGACCTGAAATAAAACAGATGTTGTAAAATTATCTGTGTGACTGAAAATAAAGCCAAAAATAGTAAATTTTCTCTTCAATCTGCGTGCAGTCTGTCTCAAATCGAAAGGTCTGTGTGACATAAAATAACGATGGTGGTGTAAACTTTTTACAAATTTTACAGCAGTTCATTGAAATTTAATTTTTTTTTGGGGGGGAGGGGGGGGGCGAATTTGTTTTCAGAAAAAAAGTGTCATCTTTTTTCTGAAAACTTTTATCTCTTAACTTCGGTGTAGCTCAAAGAATATATTATAATTACATATGTAAAAGGCTGATGGGCCCGCAAAATATTCTGCTATTTCCAAAAAGAAAAACATGATTGGGTGATCCATTTAAACTGTATTTTACATGTCATGCTAAAAATGTTGTATATGCAACTGACAATATTGCCATCAGTTTTAATAGTTGTTGTCCCGGTAGCAGATTGTTCGAAACAGGAGACGAGCTTCGCAGATTTTTTTACCTGCAGATTATTTTTTGTCCCTGAAGTATCTGTCACAGGCACATGGAGAATTTTCTGCTACTGGGGTTGTTGTATAATAAAAAATATCTGTTATACTACAAACTATGAATAATAACTGGTTAAATTCAGTTTTATGGTACTTTATTCTTTCTATGGGGGGGGGAGGATGAAATTGACCTACTTTTTCGGCTCAATGAATGGTATCCTGCCTTTAAAGAAAATTATAGAGGATTCCATGAAATCATAAAACCACCTTTTCTTCATAGCAAAAAGCTGGTTTTTGTTGTTTGAAATAAGATTTTGGGTGAAATCTGTAGGGTATACTTGATAAGTACCAGGTTTCAATCTGAAGAAAATCTCCAAAATTGGCTCTTTGTAAAATGGTTATTTAAACACTGAAACTGTTTATAGAAACAAAGTGTAATTTTGTATATGAAGTCTTAATTTTTTTTTCTTTGCAAATTTGCCGGTTCCTATTTGGAAAGTTTTATGTTTGTTAATTTTAACTTGTATATAGAAAAATTAACTGAAATAACAGTAGACATTAAAGGTCTGCACAGACTAAAATTTTCAGGTTTGGCCTTAACAAATTCTATCTTGGTTTAAAATTTTTACAATTTTGCTGTTATTTCAAATTGTGCAGACCCAAAAAATCCAAGATTTAAAAAAAAAAAATACTAAGCTGGGGCCAAAATCCCAAATTCACCTTCAGTTTCTTTTTTGAATAAGTATTCAATCCTTTTCAAAAGATATTTTTTCTTTCTTAAAAATTTCAAAATGGACTTTTTTGAATGACCCCATATATCTCTCATTGAAATAAAATACAAGGGTACTAAATAAAGCTTACTGAAATAAACCACAGTTTTATATGTATATACACAACACATGATTATGCACAAAAATTTACTATTTTTTTCTCTTTTTGTCTAGCTTTGTGAACTGCATTTTACATCTGATGACATTCATGATATCCCCTCTCTACACTGCAGAAAATGAAATATTGTCAGCAGTTTTGTTAGCTACATTTAAGAAAAGATGGCATTCCGTCCTGATAATTTGGCTAGAACACTTCTAAAACAAGATACTTCATGTAATTACCCAGATGACAGACTTCAAATGGAAAATACAGATCAACCTTCCCTTGCGATTTTTTTTCCGAAGTTATTTTAAATGCATTAGTTTTTGTTTGTTCCTGTTGGAACATTAATTATAAACAGTGTAATTGATGCACTTATATATTTAAACTTACCTTGAATTTCTTTTGATGTGTATGTTATATTATGTGTTATTTAAAAATAAATAAATCTTAAATTTATATCAGAGTTAATTAAAGTTTGCTTTTGAAATTATTAGCTATATTTGAGGACATGAGTTTCAAAATTCGCCTTATCCAGAAAATCAAATTTTCAGAAATCGTGAAAAACCTCTGATCACGTTGGTCTTCATTCTAAACCAAGATTTTACAATGCCAGAAATACACAGTAAAGCTAGTGTTTTGCAGATTGTATTGTTTTCTCAATTCATGTCCACCAGTACCAGTAGAATAGAATGACAGAGAAAACTCGATTTTTTAACTTTTAGATAAGAGAAGTTTTGAAACTGACGTCCTCATTTAATTCTTATGCATGAATATTCAATAAATATTTTATTACTTCTACTTTTTTATGGGATGTGAATATACACAGCCACGTTTGAATCATTCTGTGACAATAAATTGCTTCAGAAACTTATTTAACTTAGAAGATTTGTGTTTAGATTTCTATGAAGAGTTACGGGAAGAAGCAACAATTTTTTTTTTTTTTGCCATTGTTTAACGTTAATAAAACTTTCAAATAGTACATTTATATGAAATGAGCAAGTTAATTGAACAGAATTTAAGTACTTTTTGTGTACTCTAATTTCAGATGTACATAGTTTGCAGCCGATCCAATAAATTTTACATCAAGAAAGTTTCTTTAAATATGTTGCATAATATGTAGAAAATAGAAATAAGATAAATCTTATTTAATAACATTTCTGGATCTAAACATGTTTGTTTGATCAGCAGAGTATGCACTAGAAATTGGGGTATTTTATTAATGTAGTAATTAAAAAATGCAGATAGTATATGTAGATTCTTAAAACAACACTTCAAGTTTAGAAACAATAAGATAAAATAGCTAACATTAATGTGATGTTTTATGTAGGCATAGAGATATAAAACTGAAAAAAAAATGAATTAAGATAATGTATTTTTTCAGTCATCTGCCCTAATATCTAAACAGCATAGCTGCCAACTTGTACGGATTTTTCATACCGCTAAAATGTAACAGAAAATTTTAGTTAATTTAATCACCGCAATTCAAGCAATTTTAACGTTTAAATAAATAAAAAAATTCTATAAAATTTTAGTGGTAAGAAAAATACGTACAAGTTGGCAGCTATGAAACAGAAACTAACAGGAGATGGATGTTGCTATTAAACAACAAAAAGTACATTCAAACCTCATTAACATGTACAGAATTAACCTGGTATACTTTTAATATGAATTGTTCCTACAATGCCTGTTAAAATTAATACAACGATTTTGTTACTAATAATATAAACTATTGATGATAACATGAGGGAAAAACTTTTAATTTGCCTTGAAATTTATGTTAACGAGGTTTGACTGTATAACTACTACAGTAGTATTTTAAATTTTGTTTCAGTCATGAAATTTATGGATTAATAAACAAAAACAGTTAAACATTTTAAATAATATCACGAGCATCAAAGCCTTTCCTTATTCCACGTTGTGTGGATTTGTTCGCATTCAACTATTGTGACCTATGCATCTGGATGCGTAAGTTTAGGTGTTGAAAATTTTTTTCCTACACTTCCAGAGAATGTTGATCCTGTGCTAATGAAGCCCAATTCCATAATGAATATAAATTTATGTAAATTTTTTTAATGAAAAAAATCATCGCAGCAGTGTTTTGGGAAAAAAATTATCAGAAAGGCTCAAAAAGTTATTTTCAAATAAATTGGACAATTAGATTGATCAATAATTATTAAAATATTAATTAAAATAGTTTTTCTATCTATTTTTCTTAAATCATATTAAAGATACAAATATTTCAGAGGGGGAAAGACCTACTTTACAGAAGTTTTCACAGACAATACAGTCTTGAAGTATCAGCGTGACAATAAGATTTTTCCTTAAACATCTAGGTAGTACTAATAGAAAAGAAATTAACCGTAGACGTGAAAGTTGTGAATATTAACCCCTTGAGAGGCGATGGGATATATTTTATCTCACCTAAGTTTAATCAAGATTTGCACCGGAAACTTTTAAATAAATTTTATTTTTGTAACTTTGATGGAAAAAACTTGTAAAATTGCTTTTCCTTATTTTGAAACAAAAATTTTCAAAGATCCGGTGTGAATTTAACATTACAGGAACACAATCACTTTCTCAAGGGGTTAAATGAAATGGATTTGAATTAAAAATGGGACTTGCAAAGCTGAACCTAATTCATACATTTGTTTTAGAAATATAATCTGTTATTACGGTGTGCTTCTTCAAGAGCTTATCAAAGCAGAACAATAATTTAGAATTAACAAAATTCTTTTAAAATATTTCTATCAAACAAAATGATAAACAATAACAGTGGTAATTGTTAGTCCAATATTAATACTTAAAAAATCCCTTTTTTAAGTATTAATATTGGAAAATCCCTTTTTTAGAGCCTTTTTTTTTTTTTAATAAATCAGTTTGAGTTCAGCAAGCAAACTTTATTTAAAATAAAAGGCTCTAGGAAGAGGATAAATAATAGAATTTAATAGGATTATTTAAATGAAGGAGTAGTATTTGTTCAGAAATAAACTAAGAAAATATGGAACTTTAATTCAGCCCCCCTCCCCCCTCAAAAATAAAACAAAATTTGGATATTTTTGTTTAAATATTTTGTTTCAAATGATTGTAGTAAAGCTAATAGAAATTAAAAGTGAGCATATTTAAATTTCTAACTCCTAAAATTTTAATGTATGTATATTTCGCAAAATCTGAAAATAAATATTCTGAAATCGCTTTCATTTATTCACCCAACCAACCAATCTATAATTCATCGCTTTCTCATCAAAATTTGCTTGATAACTCATCTAAAAGTCATCGGACATTGATCGTCATGTAATCGTACTCCTCGGGGATTCATCATATTTTTTTCTAAAATTCATCAGGTTGCGATCATCAATTGATCTAAGGCCAATGAGACATTTCTCAGTAATTGCCGATGAAAATCATCCCTGTCCGATGAGAATACGATAATCGGCCACTTATCGTGTAATCGGATTTCGATGAGAGGCCATTCAAGGGCCAGACACAATTTGCTACTAGGGACTAGCTTTAGGAAAGTCAAAACAATGACTGGGACGTATTGAAGGTTGGTAACACACAGTGCCCTCTACATACGCAGGCGTACATTTGCGGACATACTTTTCTATGTAAAATAGGTTTACTGTGGTATTCCTCACCTCCCTACTAAATTTGAACGATAAGTTTTTAATCACCTTGTATATTAAATGAATATGCAGACGTACATCTAACATACGGTGAGGAAGAGGACAGCAGTCGTAGAAGGCTACGCCAACTGTGCAAACACCAGGATCAAATTTTTGCTCGTGTTCATCAACAACTGTGCGAAACTAGATCGGTTACTAGTGCCTGTCATGATAAAGGAGGCAACCAATCGACACGGAGTGTTTCAATTGAGATACATTTACGCAGCTCTACAGCCACCTTTCCCTATTGTACCGTACACTGTAAAAAAGACAGATGTTTCTTAAACTATGAAAATTTACTATAATCACGAATGAAAATATTCGAAAGCAGCTTCAAAGTCACTCAATATTCCGAAAAACGTTCCTTTATCTTTAGAAATCTCAGAAGACAATTTATTTTCGAAATTTAAAGAAAAATTTATATAAAAATTTTTTATTAGCTGCCCGTAATTTTCGGAAACGTTTTTTAGTAGCTTTTACAATGCATTAAACAGTTCTTTCTGCCCGGGAAATCTGTTTTTCATATGTTATCAGACCTCAACTAAATTTTGAGCTTCAAAACTTAAATTCTGTATGGAATTGTAACAGAAAAATGTTCATGCTATTAATTCTATACGTTTTTCAGTTAAACATGATTGCGGAACTTGAAAATATTTACTTGAAACCCCATAGCATCCAAAAAATATGTTTTATGGATATAGTGAACTTATTAATGCAATGTAAAAGCTACTCCGAAGCGTTTTCGAAAACTACGGCAGCTAACAAAAATTAATTTTTATAAATTCTTCTTTAAATTTCAAAGAAAAAGTCTTTTGTGAGATTTCTAAATGTAAAGGACCGTTTTTCGGAATATTGAGTGACTCTGAAGGGCTTATTGTATATTTTCGTTCCTGATTAAAGTACATTTTCGGAAATAAAAAGAACATCTGTCTTTTTTTACAGTGTAAATTAGATGCACATCTCCATATTCATTTAACAACATATAATCACTCATGTTACTTCTGCAAAGTCACTTTGTTGAATGACAACCGGCTGGATCTGTCAGAGAGCTTTGCGCGTGAGCAGAAATTGGGGACACGCAGCGCCGTCTACAACGTCATGTGTTCGTTTGCACCTATACTTTCCTATGTGAAATTGTTTTCTTTTACAATTTTCTACTTCCCAACCAAATTTGAAAGATCATTCGTGATACAGCCAGTATATCTGATTTATTCTTCGTATCAATCTTTCGTAAAACCTTTTTAACCATTTGGAAAAATGGTCATTGTCCTCGTCAGGGTAGGAAATCAAAAGCATATCTGAAGGTTTTTATTGATTGAATCCGCATTTTATTCGTTTTATGATTGTCTATACAGTAATCTGTATTACCCTTTACTTTCAACAGAGATGGATACTTATGAATTTTTTTCTCTCAAAAACCATATTTTTGCACCCCTTGAGCCCATTTTTAATTTTATCAAAAATCTGTGATACATAAATTTTTGGTCCTTTTTTTTAGAAGTAATAAAAAGTTTAAACTGATTTGGTATGTATAAAAATTAAGAATTTATGGGTTTGTTTGTTTTTTTAACCATTTGGAAAAATGGTTATTGTTCTCTGTCAGGGTAGGAATCAAAAACATATCTGAGGCGTTTTATCGGTTGAATCCGCATTTCTTTCATTTTCTGATTTGTCTATACAGTAATCTGTATTTCCTTTTACTTTCAACAGAGATGGATACTTCTGTTGCCACTATGTCAAAAAAGTAATAAAAACTACAAAAAAAATTTATAACTCAGAAACAAATTGAGATACAGCTTTCAAACAAATTACATTTAAAAGTACATTTTTTTTCTCTATACGACGGTGAAAAAGTAATATTGTGGGATGTTTAGAAATTTATGAATGAAATTTCATTTAAAATGCGTCGTCAGATTTCCAAGAAATCTGACGATGGAAAAGCCTTTTCTCGAACAGCAAATGAAATGCTTGGATAATACCTAAGTTTCAGGTGGATAATACGTAACTTTCAGGAAACCTTGCAATTTTTAAGTGTAATAATACTGTTAATGTTTAATTCATGGCGTACGTAATGTATGATCAACTCCGTGTGATTTTTTATGTCTTAAATTTTAGTCTTTGAAAAAATCATTTTCCAAATGGTCGTTGTAATTTATTAAATTGCTTTTTTTTTATTATTCAAATCTTCCATTCCGCATCACTATTTATGCGCAAAAAGGAAAATCAAAGCACCTTAATGTACATTGTGTCTTGATAAAACGCGAGGTTTTATTTTAAACGGTTTCCTTTTCTTGTTCACTTTCAATAGATGTATTCAATCTTTAGCTTTTCTAGGGTGAAAAAAATACAAAGAACGATTCTGTAGGCAACGTAGTGGGAAAGCTATGAATCTTAAATAAAAAATAAAGTAGTACATTAAGCAAACAATTCTGAAATGTCTTTCTTATTATCTATACAGTGATATTTGATACTTGCTGACTTCACAAGTAAAGATACTGTAGTCTGTAGCGGTGAATTTCGATTTTTATAGCTCATTCGATTCGTCACATCAAGCTAAGTAAATTGCTACCTCGCATATCAGTTATTGAGTTTTAATAATGACAGGGGGCCGGGTCAAATTTTAAAATTTCGTTCATTGAAAACCAGTTGCCGCCAAAGAAATAAGTAACATTTAAATTTATTTATGGTTCTTACACTGACATGCAATGATGATAGTCCATTTTTGACACATTGTGCATTCCGAAGAAGTGAGTAAACCAAAAATATTTCTCACATTGTGCACAATGAGCAAAGGTTTCTTCAGCTAACTCGACGATGCAATAAAAACAGCTCTGCTTTCTTTCTTGAACGAAACTAGACGAGGACATGATAACTTGAGAAAAACTGCCTGTCAAGCTCCATACGAATATTTTATCTGCAAGTACAACTTCTTATAATATCAGCAACAATATAACCTTATAGTAGTTACTGGCACTGTAAAAGCAATTAATCAACTTAAATCGCTCTTATTTCTTTGGAGGCACCTGTTTTTCAATGAACGAAATTTTCAACTTTGATCCGCCCCATGTCATTATAAAAACTCAATAACCGTTATGCGGCGTATAAAACTACTAAGCTCGATGAGACGAAATCGAATGATCTATAAAAATCAAAATTCGCCGCCACAGACTGTAGTACCTTTGCTCGTCAGTAATAAAAAAGTATTTTTACATAAGATTGCTTATAAATGTTTTTCCATATAACCAAATGTATCGGAATTAGTATTCTGAATTTCTCAAGCATTTAACAGAATAAAGGAAAAGAATATTCCTTCACTATTTGCCTGATAAAGATAAAAGCTATTTTATAAAGAAGCAATTTGTGTTCTCAATGAAATAGTAAATTAGATATTGGAAGGTAAACTAACGTAGTTTTTCTTACAAATATTTAATAGGTGCACATTTAGTTATACGGCACACATCCAATCTAAAGTCCAATTCTTACTACACTTCATTTAACAAAACCGAAGTAATGGAAGCAATAGTCTCTTCAATTCTGTGCCTCATCTCAAGCAAATCATTAGGTACCGGTGGAACGTAGACACGATCTTTTATAAAGACCCAACGGAACCTATCGTATGACTGTAACGGATTTTAAATCCTTCGCCAAGCAATAACGTTTTACACTCAGGAGTCGTCATTTTGCGTATGTGGCTCTACAAGTGAGTAAATAACAACGCAGTACTCTCGCATGCGCGTATCTAAGACTGTTTAAATTACCCTTTATTTGTGACCTTGAACTAACACTCTACAACGCTTACAGTTGATACTGTTAAAATTTATAACTGGGACATGATTTTTAGGGATACCCTGTATACTATAACTAACAATGCATAATTTGAAAAAAAAAATTAAAAAATGCCACCCTGTATTAACCCTCTGTCAGTCTTGCATAAGGGCAAAATTGTAATGTTGTTTTCTCTTCATTTTGTTTTAAATGCTAAACAAATATGTCTCTTTCAACATTATATATATAAAAAAAAAATAATTAAAAATATCAATGTAATCCTTGAGAGTTTTGATCATTGTTCAGTGTTTTAAAAATCCATTAAATGAACAGAGTTATATTATTTTAAATATTGCTGATATTGTCGTGAAACCTCGAGGAACTTATTAACACGGGCTTGTCAGTGAGAGGGTTTTAATCACTGATGCTTCAAAGTGTTGTAGTGCAGTTATTATATGTATAGTAGAGCTGAATGTTTAACACTCACGGAGTGAACTCATCCGGGTCCCAATAAACTTTCGTTAAAATCAGCCATTTAATTCAGAGATTTAACTTTTTCAATGAAGCTGCATAAGATAAATCTTTTTAGAGAGATTGTGAAAAACAAAAACAACTTAAGTGAAGCGCTACATCAAAATATGCATGTTTTTCCATATATTTTGCTTTAAAAATCGTATCACCCAGCAATCAGCGATGGTAAACAATATCCGATTCATTCCTTTGAGGTTCATTAAAATATAGACCATGAATGCAATAATTTTGCTCAATGGCAGTATAAAACATACAAAACTATAAACATTTTACTGGTTTTGGCAAGCATTTCGCGATTTTAAAAGCAATGTTTAATTGTGATTGTTTCCAATTAAAATTTAGAACAAGGATCTTATTGACATTATAGCGACCTGAACAAACTCCATGCATTAAAACTTTCTTAAAAAATGTCAATTTAAGGCAAGCTAAGTTGTTTATTAAATGAAATATTCTTATAATTTTTATATTCGAGCTGTTTTAATTTTTTTGTTCACAGCTGTGAACGACTCTTGAGAATGATTCCATTATTATTCCTAAAAAATATATTATTTCAAGTGGCATCACGAGTGAATATTTACTGTTTAGATTTGATTTTTATCTTATAATGTGTGTTCATTTTTACTATTAGCTAACAAATTTATTATGAATCGAAGTCTTACAGTTTTTTTTTAATTATTTATATTAAATTGAAGGTTATAGACTTTTAAAATGTAATGAACGAAGACGAACGTCCCATTGCAAGAAGATAGCGAAGGAATAATGAGCGACGAGAAAGTACGACGAGAAAGATATGCAGAAGCTCATCTTCATCGAGAAATTCAAAGCCGTGTAAATGTGAAGGCCACACTAAGAACACTATTGTGGATCGATGAAAGTTTATTACTTCATAATTCTTTTTATAATGCAATGCTGCATCATTCTTTAAAAATACAAACACGCCATAATAACGGGCTCTCTTCTAGATGTAATATAGTATTAGATATGCCAAGTTGTTTGCTCTCCGATAACTGACCTTCAAAATCGTTGATTTTTTTACAGTTAAACAGAGATGTCGTTTATTGCCGATAGTAGAATTGCTTACTTTATAAAGATACTTCGAGAAGTTTTTAAATTAACGGTAATCCTTTTTTTTTTTTTTTCTGCTGGCTTTCGATAGTTGCCACACGAAGTTCGACGATCGAAACCAAACTCTTCCTTCGATACCAAAATTATAACAGGATTTAGAAACACGAAAACCTTTGTTATAAAGACAACACACCTCTTTCATCAATGTAGAAATGTAAAGATTGTGTTCAGAGTTAGTGTACAAGTATCGCACATCATGTTAGTTTTTTCAAAATTGGCGCATAGCCTCCCGAATGAGGTCATTCTCTTCAATGAAATATTTTTTGCGAACTGATGATAAGAATACGCACTTTAAAATTCGTCCTGCCACAAACTTAGCTACAACAGCCTTAGCAAACTTGATATTCCATTATAAGAATATTTCAAATTTATTTAAAAATACAAATTGACCCTGCATGCAATAACATGGGTAAAGTTAAAAGCAAATTTACAATAAAACTTATTTTGCTAAACGCCCGTTCACAGTTCCGACATTTCAGACCAAAGTGATGTTATAGTACAAGATGAAGGCAACATTTTTCCCATTTTGATATTCTTGTACACTGTAAAAAAAAATATGTAAGATTACTAAAGTTTTTCTAAGAAACTGGGATTCCTAGAACTTTATAGGTAACGGCAACAACAAAAATTCATGTAACAGACTCACTAAGGTTACTAAGCATTTTTTAAGAAACTGGGATGCCTAGAACTGTTTCTGTAACTGCAACCAGGGTTTCGGATAAAATTTTAGTAAGATTACTGTAATTTTAGTACATTCGTTTGTAAAGTTACAGATTTCTGTAGCTTTACAAAAACTAGTTTGTCGATTTGAAGCTTTTTTTGTACAGTTATAGATGAAAGTTTAGTAAGCATATAACATTACATCTGTAGAACTACAGATTTTTTTTTTTTTTTTACAGTGTATGATAGGATAAACATACACCGTAAGCGGTAATAATTTTTGGATTAGACCACACTTCACTTTCGGTATATTTAAACCACTAGATTAACTTGTTACACTGTTAAAAGAATATTCTTAAAAATAAGTAAATTGTACTAATTATTGAGTACTTCCCGATCTTAAAATAGCTCCGAGTACTTAACTCTTAAATTTGAAAAACGAATGTACTCATTTTTTGAGTACATACAGGGACTCGAAAATAAGTATGTATAGAAACACACATACACTATAAAAAAAAAAAGCAAAATCGCAGAGTACCGAAAAATCCCCATTTTTGTTTACGGCAATTTTGAATTGCGAAGAGCTACAATTTTTGGAGTAAAGAACAACTAATTTAATTCTTGAAATTTTGTGTATGAGCCGCCCCGTGATTTGAACCCGAGTCCTCTAGGTGGGAGATCAGTATCGTACTAACTGTGCTATAAGAGCAGTTACTAGCTGTTTCCAAATGACACCTTTTATCAATCAGCGACGGAAGATCGCTAACAGCAGAGATGAATTTTCCCTTTCTTAAATATTCTAATTTCTGATAAAACAATTTTTAAACTAAATTTTCTTCTTTAACATTTCTAATGAAATTTGTAAATAAATTTGAAAAGCGTGTATTATAAATTAAAAATTATAACAAAGATAGACATATCTTTAAATAAAAGCTTGGAAATCCCTACTGTCAATTCGGTATAAGAAAACGGTTTATGAGAAAACTCATATTGTTGACCACATAGGATTAAAACATGAATATTAAGACTTTAAAATACAAAATATATGTATTCATTTCTACATACATTTATAAATCAAGTATAAGTATACACAACTTCAAAATATTATGTACTCGTTTCTGAATTAATTGTACTTAAAAAAATCGAGTACAAAGAAATTTTCATTTTTAAGTAGATTAATGCTCCTTTTTGAAGCAATTGTACTTAAAAAATATGAGTACATAGAAATGCTCATTTTTAAGTAGATTATTTTTAACAATGTACTTCTTTTTGAAACAATTGTACTTAAAAAAATACGAGTACGTGGAAGTTCTCATTTTTAAGTAAATTAATTTTGACAGTGTAGGTGATTCGTAATTATATAAATGCATAGCACCTTTACTCGTCGTCTCGTCTATCCGTCTGTCTGCATATAACTGCGCAAAAACTACCCAACCGAATGGTTTGAAATATAATTATATATAATCGTTGCAGAATTTTGCCGAGTCATTTCAAATTGTATGAAAATCGAATCAAAACTTACAAAGCTTAAAAGTTTTCGTTATTCAATTAAATCCTATCATACGTAATTAATTCAATGATATCCCACAATAAGTAATGATTATAGGTTGTCCTATTTAAGATGGAGTCTTATTATTTCATATTACTGATTTTAATATACAGTAATACCTCGGTTTTCGTTGGTTTCGCTTTTTGTCAATTTTTTCCGCGAAAAAATTATCTCAGTTTTCGTCGGCTGCCTCAGATTTCGTCGCTGTACTCTAGTGATCACGCTGCATGCTCTGTAAACGAAGGGAGCGACCACACATTCTCTTGCTCAGTGTGGCGTTCTTTCTCGTCGGGTGTGCATCACACAGCGCGTCTAGGCCAACAATTTCCTTTATTTCCAAGGTATTTTGTGGCATTTTTTATTGATTGCGAGTGGTCCATCATGGGAACAAAGAAAGTTTCCAAATCCAACAGACCCTACAAATGTGGTGCTTTCAATTATTGATTTGGGGAAGTCCATGGATTTGAAGGTGAATGGTGCGGATGTGGAAAAGTTGGTGGAAGAACACATTGAAGATCTAGCCACAGAAGAGCTGCAAGACCTTCACCTAGAAGTGCAATAGAAGACAGATGAGGTAGAAGAGACAGGGGAGAATGTGCCTTTTCCAGAAATGAAGGACATCTTCTCTATATGGAGTAAAGTACAGAGCTTTGTGGTGAAAAATCAACCATACAAAGCTATGCAAGCCATGTCTGCAACTTGTTTAATAATAATGGCTTGCCTTATTTTATGCAAATCTTAAAGAGGCGACAGAAACAGTCAACTTATTTGAGCGACACAAGTGTTCTGACACTCAAGGTAGTCCTACTGCCAAAAGATCAAAAAGGGAAGTGACCCCAGATATAGTGGCTTGATAGTATATGCCAATAACACTGCATTAATTTGTTATTGTTTTTAATGTTAAACGCTACACTTATTCTCTATAAAATGTGTTTTTGGTATGTATTTTGGATTGCTTAGAACGAATTAATTGGATTTACATTGATTCATATGGAAACAATTGCCTCGATTTTCATCGGTTTCGGATTACGCCGATTGTTCTCGAACGGATTATCGACGGAAACTGAGGTATCACTGTATATAATAGTAATAAATTTTATATTCATGCATTATTTCATGCATTTGCATTATTGCACCAAGATCTGAATATTTATAAAACTAGTTATAGAACGAATGCACCTCATTTTCCACGTTTGACGTACAATTTCCGACTTGTTTTTAATTTAAATTAAAATAAATATAATATTTTTTTCTTGTATCTCATAACAGGGTTTCATACTACCGCCTTCTAACCTATAATTTTTTTTATGGAAAAAATGCACTCAATGCACGAATTTTTAGAAAAATGTGTGTCTATTTTTGATTTAAACATATTTATACAGTACAACCTCCTTGAACGGTCACCTCTAAACAAAGTTTACCTCCGAATACCGGTCACATGTTGATGGAACCAAACACGTTCCATAGCATTAACATTAGTACGAATCTCTAAAAAAAAGAATTCTGAACAACGACCGCTCAAAAGTCACGAGAACAGTTTTTTTACAGCTTCTGGTACAATTTCATATTTATTTGCAAACCGAAATGTGATGCACATGAAACAAAATTTACTTGATATGACAATAAACAGAAAATGAAAACATTATAATGATGGGGGAAATTTAGATAATATTCCAAAACGGCAGGCAAAACAAACATGAAGGCCAGTGAGTTTGTATGTCTGGACCTTTACCCTCCAGACAAAGATTTGACAATTGTTTCCACATTTGATTCCATACAGCAAATGGTGGAAGATAGGATTGAGGAAGAGAAAAATAATGAGGAAGAGGAAATTAAAGAGTTTATAGAATCCTCCAAAATTTCCAATATTAACACATACACCGAAGATTAGAGGAACCTTCATGAAATCCAAAATTTTGCATTAAATCATAATGATAATTAGTTGTATAGCAAACCAACTCATATTGTTACTTCTTTCGAAAAAGCTATATGCAAGAAAAAAACTAAGCAACTGCAAAGTACTGATTTTTTAAATGTATTAATACAATGAGGATTAATTAAAATGACTGTGTATTTCTATTTAAAATTATGTAATTTTGATTTTTTTATTTAAAGAAACCTCTGAATTACATCCACCTCTGAAGAGCAGTCACTTTTCACTGGTCCCACGGGTAACCATTATTCAGAGGTTACACTGTATATATATATATATATATATATATATTTGTGCTAAAATGTTTCATTAAATATTTGTACAAGTAGTTATAATAATTATTTTTAAAATGAACAAGTTTTAAAACTATCTAAACTTTTAAAGCTTTAATCATGAATGACCCCTTAATAAAAAATAAATAAAAAGTAAAACTAAAATTAAATCAAAAAAGCCTATTACCCTATAAATATATTTTATGATTAAATAGCTAGAGTTAATTACATAAATAAAAAAAAATAGAAAGAATAACCAATTCATATTAAATCTATGTACCTTTTATTATTATTTATGACAGAATTTTTATGTGATACTTCAAATGAAAAAAAATTAATTACATTGCATATAAATGAACATTTTTTCTGTAAATTGATGTTAAATAAATTGAATTACCATATGAATGTGGTTCAAAATCTTTTCTTTTTTATTTTCTCTTTCTGTTTTTTTTTTTTTTTTTTTTTTTTTTTTAGTAAGCACTAGAATAGTCATTAATAAAATTAATATTTACTTTTTTTTTTACATCCCTTATTCAAATGAACTTATAGGTATCATATTTAAGTAATTGTATTAGAGATTGTGTCTTGAATTCTTAATGATATGTTTAATTGTTGAATAATTATTTCGGTTGTTTTAATTAATTATATTAAATATCTTGAGACAGTAATAAAATAATGATTAGTTACTTTCTCGTTTACACAAATTTTTCCTTATCATTTCTTAATAATGTCATGTATTTATGTATGTATGTATGCATGCATATATTTGAAAAATGAAAGTGGTACGAAAAGTTATTTAAGCAAATGCTACTGCATTTATTTTACCTTTAATTTTTAAAACATTATGTTTATAATTTAATTTTTGGGGGAATTTCGAGAAGAAATATAAATTGCTAGAATTTCGGAGTATAATGCGCACATTTGAAACAAGAAAAATAATGAAATTTTTCTCGTGCGCTTTATACGTTAGATATAACAGGGTCGTCAAACATAGCAAATGAGGGACATCGTACTATAACTAGTTTTATAAATATTCAGATCTTGGTGCAATAGCTGTTGCACTGTTATTATGCAAAAAAGTATGAATATAAAATTTATTACAATTATATATATATTAAATTAAGTAATACGGAAATAACATGACTCCATTTTAAGTAAAACTTAATCGCCGAGCAATCTAGAATCATTACCTATCGTAGGATATCACTGATTTAACTATCGTATCATAGGGTTTAATAGAATGGAGAAAACTTTTATTAATGTCTTTTTAAGTTTTGATACGATTTTCATAACATTCGAAGTGCCTCGGCAAAATTTTGCATCGACTACATATATTAAATTTCAAACCACTCGGTTGGGTAGTTTTTGCATTGTTATATGCGGAAAAACTGTTATATGCGGACCAGACGATGAATACAGTTGCTACGTATTTATATAATACGAACGCACCTAAAAATGAAATCTTACGCGTAAGGTACGACCAACACAGGTACCGTGATTTCCGAATAAATGAACAAGAAAATGGAGATGTGGTACGTTTAACCCCTTAATCTACAACTATGTGTGAGACACGTGGTCTTGTATTCAGGACAAAACTGATTATCATGGCCGACGTTTTCTAGATTCGTGTAGATCATAGATGAACATACAAAATATGACAGTTCCCTACAACGTAATGGTAATGCGATTGCGATCGCAGCGATTTTAGCAACAATGGGGAAGAAATTTCCCATCTTTGCAGTATTTATGTTATTGAGCATCTATCTTATTGAGCATCTACTCTTTGTTTTTTTAATGTTGCATGTTTACGTTTTCAAGAGAATCTTACACCGATACATGAACATAGAATATATATGCTATTCTATATATCTTATATCTGTTCTGTGTTCATGTACGGATATATATATATATATTTGCACATGATGGGTGAACGATTTAAGTGCAAAGGAAAACAAACTAAAAATTTCGTGTTGAGTGTTATACAGCGTGTCCACGTATAACCTGACCGACCTTTATTTTCGCAACCGTTGGTCCTAGATGCATACTTCCAATTACAAAAATGGTAAAAATTAGGTGCAGGGTTAAGATAAAAAAGGTTTGAAGTGAAAAAACAATTTAGTGAAGAATTACAGAATCTAAATTTTTATACGGTCCCCGATCCTATAAGTTATATTTAGTAAAATTTCCCTGTTACACTGACAAGTAAGGCAAAAAAAGTCCCGTTATTCTACGATTAAAATTGACCGAGTAATAGCTGTTTAAAGTTGGAGTATATTTTTTGCTGCATATTTGGGGTCATTCACAAATTTAGTAGAAATATAATTTCGTAAGATATATTAAAGAGATGGTTGAGAGTAAAATTAGCATTGCAATATAAATTTAAAATCTTTAATCATTCTGATGTATTACTGCAAATGTACAATTTGTGCTGAACATTATAAGAGGATAAAAATAACAGATTTTTGGTTAAATAAAAGGATGAAAAACAACAGCCGCAATTCTTTTCAAAATGATACATATTTTTAAATGCTGTTAGATTACACTTGTCTTTAAAATTTTCGGTTGTGGCATGTTTTTTAGCTTTCGAAAATTGTTGCTTATGTATTTTTTAGCACTGAATCCGAAAATGACCTTCATTTTAAACCATCACGTCAGGAATATTCTCAAATCGCAAAGTTCAAAGTTAAAAAGCTAAAAGTTAAAACTGATCCACCCTCCCCTCCCAACCTCATCGGACACCCGAGCTGTTTAGCTGTAAGAAATTCAGTATAAGCCAAAAAATGTAATAAATTATTGAATTAAATAAAATTAAACTGAATAAAAAAGTCTTACATCTATTTTATAGTATCAGACTTTTCGCTATTTCTTAACCTTGAAATTTACGATTTTCGAAAAATCTTGACATGATGATTAAAAGTGAAGGTAATTTTTTGATTCAGCGTTAAAAAATACGTAAAATGTAATTATAAAAGTTAAAAAACACAACCATCGCAGGTTTATGTTATCTAATCTAAAACAGTTTCTAAAAATTCTTGACGGTAATCTATCCGAATTTTTTTGTGTTATTCTCCAATATAAGTATGTATAAGATGGTAAGAGTCGAAAATCATAATAATATTACATTGTCATTGGATTTAAGCCAGTATGTAAAATTTAACTTCAATCGGACATTTGAAAGTAAGTTAAAGTTAAATTTTAAACAGGAAAGACAATCTTTGCAAGTTAAATAAAACCTTATGAAAATAACGTAATATTTGTTAAAATAAATCATAGCCTCAAATCCTTGCAAAATAAAACACATGTTAAATGCAATTATTTTAACTAGTCTTAACTAATAAAATTTAACTCAATCGTAATAGTTTACGATTTCTTTCAAAGCGCAGATACCTTGAAATAGGTTTAAGTACTTTATACACGACCTCTGAAAGCATGGTCGAAATCATCTGTTTTGATATGCAAAAAAGTGGTATAAGTCATGCATTTCAAAGTTTGATAACTCGGTCAGTTTTAATGTTAGATGAATGGGACTTTTTTTTTGTCTTACTTGTTAATGTCACAGTAAATTTTTAGTAAATATCACTTATAGGACCGGGGGACCATATAAAAATTTAAATTTCGTAATTTTTTAATAAATGTTTTTCTTGACTCAAATCGCTTTAAAAATAATTCTTTACCTTATTTAAACCATTTTTGTAATTGGAAGTATGCATCTAGGACCAACGGTTGCGAAAATAAAGGTCGGTCAGGTTATACGTGGACACACTGTATATCAAGTAAATATGATAATTGGATTTAAAGCTACATAAAGCAATGGTATTATATAAAAATATTCGAAATATTGCACTCTACAAGTCTTTGAAAATTTCATAAATATTTCCATTTGGTAGGAAAATTTTTATAGCCGATGTTTAATTAATTTATGAACTTTAATATATTAAACAATCGTTACAATAATCTTTTAAAATTTACGCATTTTCACTTTCTTACAGATAACATAAAAAGATCGTTTTTAATGTAAGTAACGTACAATTAGTTAAATAGTATTAACATATAAGAAATACAAAAATTACAGATGGGGCAAAATTTCTTTTTACAAATTTTTAGAATTATATCGATCTAAAAGTTAACACCAAATAGAGATACTGATATTACACTTGATATTTTTTTTTCAATTTATTCTCATAAACTTACACATTTACTTATTGAACTGAGTTTTCTGTGATTTTCTTTTATATTATTATTATAACTATCATTTTGTAATTTAAAGATGAACGAATAAAAAGAATAGATATTCAAAACACAGAGAGCGTAAACATATTTAATCAACATAAGACTGATTTTGAAATTCAATAATTCGCAAATGGTGACAGATATTTAATAAATTCTGGCAGAAGTGTTATGTATGATGTCTGGAGTTTTTTTACCGTGATTCTCGAATTCAGTTCGAATTACAAACAATATATGGCGCTCCAAGCAATAGGCACTAAATTTAAACTAGATTTTTCGGCCTTTCTCTTCTCCCATGCCAAAAAATGAGATTAAAATGTATTGAGTGGGTCCCGCAGGATCAAAAATCGAGGCTGGATTTAGCGCTTGTTGCTCGCAGCGCCACCTATTGTTTGTAATTAGATATAAAGTCAAGAATCACAGTAAAAAACTATTGCCATTATACGTAACGCTCCTGCAAAAAATTTTAAATATCTTTCACCGTTTGCAAGTTATTGAATTTTAAAATCAGTCAATCTTTTTAGGACTCCCGGTAGGTAAATTTCGGAGGTTTGTTAATGCTTCACCCTCGGCAGTAGTGATGACTGTGGTCTTTACAAATTTTGCCGCAAGTGTCCTATCTTGTATGTTTATCTATGGTGTAGATGGCGAATATGAGAATCACACACTAAATTTAGATGCATTTGTTCAAACTACGATAAGCATTTTCTGTTCCAGAAATCGGCGATATTCGCCTGGACGAGTTCAACTATACGTGCGAGCCAAGTTATCATGGCGAGCTGCCATTAGTTTGACGTTAATGGCAGGATTTCCAAGATTCTTGGCGATTCATTTTTTGTCCAGAATCGTGTTAAATAGTTAAATGCTATACCCCGTACTTGACCTCTCTCAGCGAGTTTCATTGTGTTACTTCATGACATTCATACATATCATCATACATATTCATTATCATCATACATATTCATTATCATCATACATATTATTTAAGATGGCAATATCTCTTTTTCTATGCCCATAGGCAGAGCGTACAACCATAGGCGTAGAGTTATATGGGCCCGTGGGGCTCGGGCCCCTCCAATAATTTTTTCAGATGGGCTATATTTTTTTACGCCAACTGACATTGAAAAAAACTCAGATTTTGGAATTTCATATAATTTACAAAAGTTTTTAGCGTATAATGTTTTCGATGGAAAATTGTTCTTTTTCTAAATTCGCTGTTTACTTTTATTCTTTGCAAACAAGTAAAAGAACTCGAAAATTTTAGCGTGGCGTAAGAGGAAAAAACTAAGCACTCTCCATGGTGGGTTTTTCTTCCTTCTTTGGACACTGGGCAGGGCACACTTTCTGGGAAGAAATTCTTTTTCTGATTCGGCGTCATAGGGCAATAAATTCACGTTGTTAACGGACAACAAATGGTGTCCGATATGATCTGATTAGAGCACAGATAAGATGTCTTGCCGTTTTCCGAACCTACAAAGAAAGTGGCTCCAATTTACGAGCTTTGAAGAACTCGGGAGAGAGGGGGTAGAGGAGTTAAGTTTTGTTGCAAATGATGAAACTAGAAGCTAGGCAGGAAGAATCACCAGTGTCTCCAAAGCATAGAATGTAAAGGGATAAATTATTTGTCTCTAAATGATGCATAAAGCTCATATTTCTTAAAATAGACCAAATCTATCAAGCGGTCTCTCTGCAATAAATGACGATTCACCAGGATATGGTAACATTAAACAGTACATATTCAGTTGTTCTTATTCGGGCCGAGCAAGAAACTTTTTCTCAGGCCCATTTTCTTTCATTAATATCAGTCTGAGTAGGGACAGGGTCTAAATTTTTTTTGTAAACCCGGGCTAGGCCATTTTTTTCCGTGCCGTTTCGGACTGACATTTGATTCGATTTTTGTGATATTTTCAAACATTTCGATGTTCATATGAAAGTATCTATCTGTACATGCGCATTCATGGTAAACACAGCATGGCCGCATTTTCGTGCGCAACCCTGTAGTATTTATATTATACATTTATATACTAACTAGCTGACATGCCCGGCGTCGTCCGGTGTTTCGAAAAATAGTACGAAACACGAAAAAACTCAAAAATTCGCGAAAAATTAAAAAAAGAGCTGCACGAATTCCAAATAAATTTAAATGAAAAGAAAACAAAATTTACTATTTGGGTTAGAAGATAACCGGATTCCTTTTACTAATTTGGAAAAATTGTAGCAAATCGCGAAAAAACTCGAAAATCGCAAAAAATTCAAAAACAGCAGATGACAAAATTTTGTTATTATGGACTAAAAGATTAAAACAGGATTCCTTTTACGAATGTAGAAAAATTGCCGCGGAATACGAAACATTTTTAATCAATGCATAGAATTTCGCAAAAAAATTCAAAAATCGCTGTACGAATTTCGAATAAATTTTATTGAAACTATAACAAAATTTATTACATTGGGCTGAAAGTTTGACACCCAATTCCTTTTACGAATGTCAAAAGGTAGCAGCAGAACGCTAAAAATCGCATTAAAAATCGATAAAAATCAAATATCGCAGAGTAAAAAAATTACTACAGCGTGTTACAACTTTGAAACGAATTTATTTTATAAATGTTTAAAAAAAAGGCCCGGAACGCGTAAAAACACTAAAAATCGTGTCAAAATGCGTTTTTTTTTTTTTTTTTTTTTTTTTTTCAGAAATCACGGAGGAGAAAATTTGTTGCATTAAACTGAGAGTTTGAAACCGAAAAAATATTATGAATGCCAAAAAATCGCTACGGAATACGAAAAAAAAAAAACACAAACAAACGTAAAAAAGAACATTAAGAATTCAAAAATCCCTGAGAACACAATTCACTATGGTGGTCTAAAAATATTCATTAACCGGAATTCTTTCACGAATGTCAAACTATCTCCTCGGAATGCAAAAAATTGCAATAAAAATCGCCCAAAGTGAACAAAATTTTCTACAGTAGGCTAAAAGTTTTAAACCGAATTCCTTTTACCAATGTAAAAAAGTCACTGCGGAACGCGCAAAAACTGCTGAAAATTGCATTAAAAAGCGCTAAAAATTCCAAAGGTCGCAAAGGCCAAAAATTACCATAAGTGCTCTAAAACATTTTAACCGGAATTCTTTCACGAGTGTCAAAACTCGTTTCAAAAATAGCAAAAACTCGCGTTAAAAATCGAATTTAAAATAAAAAAATTTCGGAGTACAAAATTTACTGTATAATGCTAAAAATTTTAAATCGAATTCCTTTTATCAATATAAAAAAATCGCTGCGTAACGCTAAATAACACTAAAAATCGCATGCAAATATTTGCGAAAAATTCAGAAATCGCTGTACGAATTCCGAATAAACTTTTTTGAAAAGAGGACAAAAATTACTATATTATACGCTGAAAGATTGAAATCGGATTTATTTTAATAATTTAGAAGAAATCGCCTCGAACCGTGAAAAAAACGTTAAAAATTGCATTAAAAATTATATTGAAAAAGTCTAATAAAATAATCCGAAATCGGGCTTTGGGGTGCATAAAAATACATAGAGGTACCTTCATACCAAATTTTGTAGCTCTGCGTGCAGCGGTTTTTTCAGAAGTTAGCCGACAGACAAACTTCTTTCCTTATTATTATAGACTAGCTGACCCGCTCGGCGTTGTCCGGGCGCCGTGATAATAATTTTTAATAAAGCACAAATATGTATGATTTTATACCTTCAATCCGATTTTATATTTTTAAATGAAAAAATCTCCAAAAAATATTGATTTTTAATGGTAAAAGCGCTCGCAAGAAGTCATTTTCTGTTTTTCATGTACGGTCATTTCATTTTTTTTTAAAATAATTTCTTTCTGTCCGAACTCTTTAAAATTTTTATCGTTGTAAATATAACCGATCCTCAGACCGTGTAAAAAATTCTTAAAAAAAATATTGGCATCTACTTCTAAAAGAAATATGCTTTCTTCTCCCTTTCTACTTTCTTCTATCTTTGCAAGAAGAAAGTGTTGGATTCGAGGAAATTTTCGAATTCTTTTTTCCGACGGATTTACACGTTTTAGTGGTCACAAACCCCGAAAAACATGTTTTTACAAAATGTCTATCTGTGAATCTGTCTGTGAGTTTATCTGTATCTGACACAAATTTTTTGGGCGCTCTATCTCAAGAACTAATTCACGGAATTTAATAAAACTTTAGGTTAAATTAGTCCCTAATATAAATTATGGTGCTGAACAGTTGTTAGTCAAATCGCCCCATATCTCAAGGACTAATGCACATATTTTCATTAAACATCAGATTATGTTAGTCCTTGATATTGTTTGGTGATGATTAATTTTTGGTGTAAATTGCTCAATAGGTGACGCTGCTATGATGCATTATTCACGATTTCCGCAATAGCTATATCTGAAGAACTAATGATCAGATTTTCATCAAACTTCAGATTCAGTTATATCTTGATATTATTTCGTGCTGATTACGTTTTCGTGTAAATCGTCCAACAGGTATCGCTGCTATGCGGCATTTTTCACAATTTCCGCAATAGCTCTTTCACAAGAACTAATGCACGAATTTTCATCAAACTTCAGATTAGGTTAGTATAAAATTGTACTAATTACTTTTTGGCATAAATTGGCCAACAGATGGCGCTGCGATACAGAAATTTTCATGATTTTCGTAATTGCTCTATCTTAAAAACTAATGCACAAATTTTCATCAAATTCAGTTAGGCGTTGATGTATGTTGTTCTTTATTACGTTTTGGTGTAAATCGCGCAATAGGTGGCACTGCTATGCTCCGGTTTTCGCGATTTCTGCAATTGTTCTGTCTCAAAAACTAATACACGGAATTTGACCAGACTTTATATTTTGTTACACTTTCACATAAATATATCATTTTTTAGTCTTGGGTGCAGCGCGACAGGTTTCGCTTTTTATCTCTTTGAGCTGAGAATTTTTCTTGCAGATATCTAAGTGGGTGGATACCAAAATTCAATTGTTTGTTTCAAAGATGCGATGCTTATATCTCTTTTAAAATGCACACAATTTAATGAACATATATCTTTAGAATTCTTACGATGGGGATGAGTACAGATTGTCATTTAATTTTGGCACTGTGATAACGAATTTTGAAGTATTAACATGTATGAGATAGAAGAAAGTTTTGGAATTGTCACATCACATCCGACTAGTTTTTCTTGTTTTCGCGTCGGTTTCTTTAACATAACAACAACAAAAAATAGTTTTCGTCGTCCGAACTGTCCAAAATTTTAATATGTTATAAATATAACTGTAGCCGAGTACTCTATAAAATTTCATGAAAAATATACATATTCAATAGTGAAAACGTATGCCGAAGCCAAGCGTAACCGCGCCGAAACCGTTTTTTAGCTTTTTCATCGAAATTTTCTAAGATTTATTTATTTATTTATTTTGAATACTTCTTCTCGTTCGAACATTACGAAATTTTTGTAATAGATGTAAAATCCGATCTGTCGAAATGCTCTAAAAAGAATGTGGAAAAAAGATAATCTTGTCACGGTGAGGCGCGAAGTGACCTGCGGTTGCGAATTTGTTTAAAGAATTAAAATTAGTCTTTTAGAAAATCGATTGCACCGGCGACGAGAAGAAGATCTTAGCTTTAAATGCGTATTTTTATGTCTCGGTACCTCTAAAATTGAACCCTGAGTAAGCGTTGGCGAAAGGGAGAAAAAGTCGACTGAGAAATCCCTTTTTGAAAAAAAAAATTCCAAAGAGTTAAGAACCATACTTTTTTAATTGATTGCGGCGTTTGAGGCGTAAAAGTACGAGCTATAAGAATATGTCGTCCATTTCTCCGTATTTTAAACACGGCTGGTAAGCATTAAAAAAAAAAAAAATGCAATTTAACAAATTACAACGACCATTTGGAAAATGATTTTTTCAAAGACTAAAATTTAAGACATAAAAAATCGCACGGAGTTGATCATACATTACGTACGCCATGGATTACATTTTTCGGTACCGTAAATTTTTTAACTTCTACGGAGCTGGTCATACATTACGTACGCCATGGATTAAACATTAATATTCATGGACCAATTTTAAAAGAAATTTCATTCTTAAACTTCTAAACATCCCACAATATTACTTTTTACACCGTCGTATAGAGAAAAAAATGCAATTTTAAATGCAATTTGTTTGAAAGCTGTATCTCAATTTGTTTCTGAGTTATTAATTTTTTTTTGCAGTCTTTATTACTTTTTTTTTGCCATGAATTTTCTGACAACAGAAGTATCCATCTCTGTTGAAAGTAAAGGGAAAATACAGATTACTGTATAGACCAATCAGAAAACGAATAAAATGCGGATTCAACTAATAAAAAGATTCAGATATGTTTTTGATTTCTTACCCTGATGAGGACAATAACCCTTTTTCCAAATTGTTAAAAAAAAAAAAAAAAAAAAAAATGTATTTAGTTCTTCCCTTCTTTCCACTCAGAAAGAAGGTTCTGGTCATGCACGAGCGCACCTCCGCTAATATTCAAAAAAAGATCTCTTTTTTGATGAGTTTTTAATAAATATCTCGGCCAATTATAAAAAAAAAAAATTAAAAATGTGAGCTTCTGGGACACTCATAACTGCATTGAACTATTCTCATATAAATTTTCAGACCTCTGCGTACAGTAGATTTTCTTAAGATATCGGCAATAAACACACACAAACAGCGATCTTGTCTTTTATTATTAAATATAGATATTTATGATAGATGTAGAATAAAACCTGTCAAAACGGAACCTGTCTATGGCATAATCCTGTCTTAAATGGAAACTTTTCATGCACCAGAAGGAAAGATTGCCGTACAATATTACTTAATTAGCCAAAAACCTGTCTTAAACGGAAGATTGTTTCGGTCGCTTAAGATTGCTTTTACAAAGGTTCTTCTGTATGGATATAAAGTTAGCCTGTGTAAACGGAACCTGTCTATAGCGAAATCTTGTCTAATGGCAAACATTTCCTGATCCCATTGAAAGGAACACTTTGAACTTTTACCTGCTAAAGCAGACGAAAACCTGTATAAGACGGACACTTTCAGTGGTTATTTGTAATTTTGTCTTAGCAGATTTTACTATATTTGTATTCATTACTTAGTAAATTAATTCCCAGTTCCAGGGGGTGTAGGCCCCCCAACCCTTGTCTCCGCCACTGGTTGAGCCCCTCCAATAATTTTGAAAACTCTACGCCTATGCGTACAACGATGAATGAGGTATTATGCTAAATATTTTCGAACAAGTTTTTGACATAGTACACTAATATTTCGTTAAACCAAGTTGCTTGAAATTATGAAAAATTATGAAAAATATGTCAGAAAATAAACTCAAAGGTTGCTGTGTGAAAGCCTATCCCGGGTCTACTGGTTTGAGTTAAACCATCTAATTGGTTACTAATTCCTCTCTTTATTTCTATTTTAACCCATTTATGCCTAGCGTCCCATTTTTGGGGATTTTCGAATTTTAATAAATTTTTATTACTTTCTTCTTCTTTATAACATGAACATTGTATGAAGTAATTGTCTATAAACGTCTCTATCTATTACTGAGAAATGACAGCATAAGATGGATATTTATTTGCATAAATCAAGGCCTTTTTTGGTATTTATCGATTTTTACTTTCTTCTATCTTCAATAGAAGAAAGTATTGTAATCGAAATTTTTTTCGACTTACGGTTTTCGACGGATTTGCATGTTTTAGGGGTCAGAGATTCCAAAAAACATGTTTATAGAAAATGTCTGTCCGTCTGTCCGTCTGTCTGTCGCCATTGTACCATCAAAAAGTGTATGAAGTTATGTATAGAATTAAACCAAAATTTTATTAGAAGTTTTAGGCTATGGCAAGCAGGTCCTCCCGAAATTTGGAAAAAATTCGCCGGTAGGGGGCTCTGATATAACAATTTTTGTGCGATTTTGAATATTGTACCATCCAAAAGTGTATGGAGTTATGCATATAATTGAACCAAATTTTTATTTTAAGTTTTTGGATATGACAAGCAGGTCCTCCCTGAATTTGGAAAAAATTCGCCGGTAGGGGCGCTGTAAATGCGATTTTTGTGCGATTTTGAATATTGTACCATTGGAAAGTGTATGAAGTTATGCATAGAATTGAACCAAATTTTTATTTTAAGTTTTTGGCTATGGCAAGCAGGTCCTCCCTGAATTTGGAAAAAATTCGCCGGTAGGGGGCGCTGTAATAGCGATTTTTATGCGATTTTGAATATTTTACAGTCCAAAAGTGTATGAAGTTATGCATAGAATTAAACAAAATTTTCATTTCAAGTTTTTGGATATGGCAAGCAGGTCCTTCCTGAATTTGCAAAAAATTCGCGGTTAGGAGGCGCTGTAATAGCGATTTTTGTGCGATTTTGAATATTGTACCATCGAAAAGTTGTATGAAGTTACGCATAGAATTGAACCAAAAAAATTTTTTAAGTTCTTAGCTATGGCAAGGAGGTCCTCCCTTAATTTGTAAAAAAATTGCTCGTAGAGGGCGCTGTAATAGCGATTTTTGTACAATTTTTATGCCATTTTGAATATTGTACCGTCGAAAAGTGTATGAAGTTATGCATAGAATTGAACCAAATTTTATGTGTTTATTTTTGGTCATGTCACGAAGGTCCTCCCTGAATTTGGAAAAATTCTGCCGGTAGGGGGCACTATAATTGCGATGTCTGTACCATTTTCATTATTGTACCATCGAAAAGTGTATGAAGTTATCCATATAATTGAACCAAATTTTTGTGCATGTTTCTGGCTATGGCAAACAAGTTCTCCCTGAACTTGAAAAAATTCCGAAAGAAGGGGGCGCTATAATTCCGATCTCTGTGCCATTTTCATTATTGTACCATCGAACAGCATATAAAATTATGCCTACAATTGAACCAAAATGTTTGTGCTTGTTTTTGGCTTTGGCCAACAGGTCCTCCTTGAATTTGGAAATATTCCGCGGTAAAGGGGCTCCGTGCTAGCGATTTTTGTATACTTTTCTTGATTTTTCGTAGTTCTATTGTGCATCGGCGGCTCATGCAGCAGCGGGAACTCGCTTCCTGCTAAGCCGGCTATTCGCAAACAGCTGATAACAACAGAATAAGGAAATATTAATAATTTTAACAAATATCATGGTATAGATTAACTCGTTTTTAGTCCGTTTAATTGACTTGAGCAGAAATTTAAGATGAAAATCAAAGTTGGTATAGTATTGAACTAATAATATTGAAGTATTAACATGTGTAACTAGGTTTTGAAATATTAAGATGTATAGGATAGAAGAAAGTTTTGGGATTGGCACTTCCAACTAGTTTATTTTTCAAGATGGCGAAATGTAAAAAGTAAGTTTATTTGCATTTTTACTTTCTTCTATCTTCAATAGAAGAAAGTATTGTAATCGAAATTTTTTTCGACTTCCGGTTTTCGACGGATTTACATGTTTTAGGGGTCAGATATCCCAAAAAACATGTTTATAGAAAATGTCTGTCTGCCCGTGTGTCCGTTTGTCCGTCTGTCCGTGTGTCCGTCTGTCCGTGTGTCTATCGCCATTGTACCATCAAAAAGTGTATGAAGTTATGCATAGAATTGAACCAAATTTTTATGTTAAGTTTTTGGCTATGGCAAGCAGATCCTCCCTGAATTTGGAAAAAAATCGCCGGTAGGGGGCGCTGTAATAGCGATTTTTGTGCGATTTTGAATATTGTACCATCCAAAAGTATATGAAGTTATGCATAGAATTCAACCAAATTTTTATGTTAAGTTTTTGGATATGGCAGGTAGGTCCTCCCTGAATTTGAAAAAAAAATCGACGATAGGGGGCGCTGTAACAGCGATTTTTGTGCGATTTTGAATATTGTACCATCCAAAATTATATGAAGTTACGCATAGAATTGAACCAAAATTTTATTTTAAGTTTTTGGACATGGCAGGTAGGTCCTCAATGAATTTGGAAAAAATGCGCCGGTAGGGGGCGCTGTAACAGCGATTTTTGTGCGATTTTGAATATTGTACCATCCAAAAGTATATGAAGTTATGCATAGAATTGAACCAAATTTTTATTTTAAGTTTTTGGCTTTGGCAGGCAGATCCTCCCAGAATTTGGAAAACATTCGCCGGTAGGGGACGCTGTAACAGCGATTTTAAGTATTGTACGATCCAAAAGTGTATGAAGTTATGCATAGAATTGAACAAAATTTTCATTTTAAGTTTATGGATATGACAAGCAGCACCTCCCTGAATTTGGAAAAAAATTGCCACTAGGGGGCGCTGTAATAGTGATTTTGCATATTGTACCATCGAAAAGTGTATGAAGTTATGCATAGAATTGAACCAAATTTTTATTTTAAGTTCTTGGCTATGGCAAGCAGGTCCTTCCTTAATTTGGAAAAAATTTAGGAATTCCTGCTAAGCCGGCTATTCAAAAACATCTGATAACAACAGAATAAGGGAAAACTATTAATTTTAACAAATATCAAGATATAGATTAACTCGTTTTTAGTTCATTTAATTGTCTGAAGCAGAAATTTAAGATGAAAATCAAAGTTGGTATAGTAATGAACTAATAATATTGAAGTATTAACATGTGTAACTAGTTTTTGAAATATTAAGATGTATAAGATAGAATAAAGTTTTGGGATTGGCACATCCAACTAGTTTGTATCTAGGATCCAAATAAATAAGTTATAATCTTAGCTAGTAGAATTCTTTAAAATGCGTATTTTTTTAATTGCGAAATTATATGTTCAAGCCTAGTTTTATGCATGTTTGTAACGTACAAAATATAGAGCGCTAGGCGCAAATGGGTATATATTTCTATCAGCCGTTTAGGGACAGTCATTTATGTAAAGTCCTTTTCAAGATGATTTTGAAATAAATTGTCTTTTAGCCTCAATTACGATTATTCTTAATTTATTCTTAATTATAATTATAAGGTTATTAGTTTCTGTAAAGAAATAAATATATATTTTTAATAGTTCATAAAAATACTAATTATAGTATATAATATGCAATTTAAAAGCTTAATTTATATAAATTTAGACAAAACATATAATTATGCATCTTTTCACATGTGGATATTCCCATATTTAGTACGTTTACATTTTATGGAATAAATACAAAACTATTTTAGCGTTATTTTTTTTAGTATTTTTCCAGTACATTTTGCAACATTTTAAAGTAATTTTACCAACAAATTTGAGAAAACAAAAATTCAGGCATAAATGGGTATATTGAAATATTTTTCTGTTTTTTTTTTTTTTTTTTATTATTATATTTGTATCATGACTTCGTTTCACGCTGAATGAGTCGAAGGAGTGATCACTACTCTATTAAATGAAACATACTAGTAACTTTTTTTTTAAGGAGAACATATAAAATCAAACTTCTTGTAGCGATTGTTAGACATTTGATTCATAAAGAGTTTTAATTAATGTTGTAGATGCTGTTCTATTATAAATGCATCATAATATTTTCAAAAAGATTACACATAGTTTGTGAAATAAATAAAGAACATTCTTTTAAGATAAAAGTACAAGAGAAATTTCGTTTATTATATTAACCATTGGAAAAATGGTTATTGTCCTCGTAAGGGTAGGAAATGAAAAGCATATCTGAAGCTTTTTATTGGTTTAATCCGCATTTTATTCGTGTTCTGATTGGTCTATGCAGCAATCTGTAGTTCCCTTTACTTTCAACAGAGATGGATTACTTCTGTTGCCACTATGACAAAAAAGTAATAAAAACTACAAAAAAAAATAAAAACTCAGAAACAAATTAAGATAGAGCTTTCAAACAAATTGCATTTAAAAGTACATTTTTTTCTCTATGCGACGGTGTAAAAAGTAATATTGTGGGATGCTTAGAAGTTAAAGAATCAAATTTCATTTAAAATTGGTCGTCAGATTTCTTTGACGATGGAAAAGCCTTTTCCCGAACAGCCAATGAAATGCTTGGATAATACGTAAGTTTTAAGAATTCTGACGGGTCGCAGGTGATTTTTATCGCTTGCAATTTTTACGTGTAATAACACTATTAATGTTTAATTCATGGCGTAGGTAATGTAGGATCAACTCCGCGCAATTTTTTACGTCTTAAATTTTAGTCTTCGAAAAAATCATTTTCCAAATGGTCGTTGTAATTTGTTAAATTGCTTTTTTTATTTTTTTATTTTTTTTTATTATTAATGTTTTACATAGTTTTATGTATTGCTTTTTAATTAACTCTTGTTTCAAATTTAACGAGAACCTTTCCTTAAAAAAATAACCATTTAAAATTGCTTATAGCTGCTTTAATATAATACTGTATCAAAATGTTTGTAATATGAATTGAAAGTTTTAAGTAAGATTTACAGTCTGATATTATGCATAGTCAATTATTAGGCGAGACAAATTTAATAACGAGTTATTATAATCTACTGCCATCTCATAAATTATTAGAGGTATGTTGTGTTGAGAATTTTCATTAGATATTATTAATATTCATATATTATCCTACTTATATAACGCAAGTCACTGTAAATTATTTCAAAATTTCAATCTGAAATAAAGCGTGAAACTTCAAAGTCACTTGAAATGATAAATTTAAATTGATATGCCCTCTTAGTAGTCAATATTTAGCAAATGCATATATTAAAATTTAAGTCATTTGAATTGGATCATAGTTATGAAAATATAGATATTATAGAAACTTATAGCAGGAACTTTAAAGCTGTTTACATTATTTTTATACCTTCTGCCGTAATCAACAGGGATTTAAATATTATATGCTGACAATATATATATTTCTTACTAGTGATTATTTGCTTTATTCGAAATCTAGCAATAAATACAGTTTTTTCTTAACGATAGTAGAGTATGTGCTGAAATTAATTTTATACATTTATATTTTAAAATTCAGTATTAAAAATAGATATTTACTATTAAAAGTATATATTCATTTTTTTTAAAGTGGTACTCAGTTTTATTTTTGTGTTATTATTTATTTTTTAAGTAGTCTTCCTAATTTCTTCTAAAGAGTTAGAATTTAAATTCTGGAAACTTATCTTAAAAAATATTTTTAACTTTACTAGATAACATATAAGTACTTTTTAGATTTCTAAACGTTCTTATATTAAAACAACGGGAAAAAAGACAAAATTTAACAGATAATTTATTAGTCTCATATTCTCTAATAATGGACAAAAAATGGATAACAATGGATTATTTATCGATGACTAATTATACATCGCACATATATACTAAAGATTTTTTAAAAATTCTGTTGCTTTTTATTGAAAAAGAATGCTGGTAATTCATTTTTTTTTGGGGGGGGGGAGGGGTTGGGGACAACAGCTTTTCTACAAAGAGACATTGCTTAATAATCAATAATAATGCCGGATAAAATTTTTTATATGTTTATCCTATAATTATTCATTTATTTGACGTATTTTTTGTTTATAATTCATTTGTTATTGTTTGTTAATGCATAATAAATGCCTTTTTATCAATAGTATAACTTCTGTATTCAAACTGTAACAAATATTTAGTATTTTGTGTATAAAAATGTGAGTCTATATTGGTTAAAATTGTTGTTCATCGGAAAAAAAATATAAATTTTATGCATTTACTTTTTTTGTTTTGAGTAGGAGTAAGGATCTTATTTATGTAGAAAGATTGAGGTTTTAGAAAGAAATACTTTGAATACTGCTGTTAAATATATCAATACATATGCTACATATTACATAGATGTTTCATTAAGGAGTAACACAACATTTGCGGGCAAGTTCAATGCTATGGGATTTTTTTTTTTTTTTTAAACGGAAATGTGTTTAAAAATCAAATTACTCTAAATCATTATACATTAAATTTTAATTCTGTGTTTTTGTTTATTTTATATAAAAAAATTCAATTTGGCCTGAGGGTCGATATCCTTTCAAAAAATGAGAGTCAAGCGGTGGATACGATAACTCATCGCACACATATTATATCAATCAAATATTCTAACCAAAACATTGTATTAACAAGAGAAAATATGAAAAAAACTTTTCAAAAAATTAAGGAACAGTGTGTAATATTGTTATTTAAATGTATAGAAGTGTATGCGTGGGATACATAAAATTCACCTGAACGAGTTGCGAAGATTCATTTTATACTGTCTAACAGATATTGACAATTCCAATTTTTAAATGAACAGAAAAATTATTTTATATGACGAAATATGGTTTATCTTCCAGATTTTCAAAAACTCGACTTTTTCTACTTGTTCTGCGACCATTGGATTTTGACACGTTTCAAACTTTATCCTTAAAGTGGCCTTGAATATTATTTCCCTACATCTTAAAATCCGATTCATATGTTCTATAAAATGCGGACGTCGGCACCAGCTGATTTTAGTTAAAACACATTGGAAGTTTACGGAAACATGGCTTGTGATCTTTAATTATTCCCAAATAACAATGTTTCTGTCACATTTATTTTTCTACGCGAACTATATCAGCAACGGCTGCTATTACTGTACCCAACTTGATGGTCACCGTTCAAATAGTTTAGAAGTAGTAGACTTACAAACTCTAGAATGGACGAATGAGAACTTCGCTCATTTTGCAGGTTAACCTCAATTAGAATATTCTTTCTATAACATTACTACTGTCTTATAGTTTTGATGGTTTAATTATAAATGATTAAATTTTTAACAATTGTAATAACCGTACTATATCGTTCTGAATATATTATTTCTTTTAGCGAGAATAAACATAATTGTTTACTGAATGTTTTTCTAGAGTCCAGGGAGTACTGTTCCTTGCAAGTCACTGTACTCGCAAGTTTTACAAGTACTTTTCTGAAATTTATCCGAACAAGGTTGCCAATTTGACGGTTTTCTTATTCAGAAATTTCGAATAATAATATTTGCTTTATTTAATAACAGACATTCTGTGGTTATATAAAGTAAAAATTATTATACCGAATTTCTGAAAATGCAATTTTGGTATAAAGTATAACGCTTTTTGTTTGGAGAATCGTAAAGATTTTTGAAGAACCGAACGAGAGCTAAGCTTGGTATGCATTCAACAGAATTTAAAAATTAAATAAAAAAAATTTCACAGGGAGGCTTTATTAATTACAATGTAATTTACCAAACATAGCTACTAAGAAGACAGAGGCAGTAACGACCCAAATTTTTAAATCCTTTCTGTGGCCTGAAATCAAAGTTTTAATCAAATCCCTACGGGAAATTTCGATATTTTTTTTTAATTCTTGCATAATTTTTCGAATTGTGCAATTCGTACTTAGAACTAGACGCCTTAATTTAACAATTCATTTTCTTCCAAGATGTCAGATGAGAACTGTTTTTTGAATGTGACTTTAATTCAAAAATACTTTTAACGGCTTAAAGATCATTCTGAAAAAGGGAGTTATAGCTATTTTAAGCATAAGTGTGAAAAGTGCGATCAAATTGTGGACATAGAGTGGCGGGAGAGTATGTGCAAATTTTCATAGATATAGAATGATGTTAGAGAAATGCTTGATAGATCAATTCTTTACCTGACTTTTTTTTTTTTACTTTATGATTCTGCAGAAATTTTAGATGTGTTTTAAATGCTACAGCATTTTCTTTTGATTCAGTATTCTATTAAGAACTACTATCAGCTGTGGTACGATAGGTTCTCTGAATTTTATAGGCAGAAACTAACCTGCTGCGCTTCAGTTACGAATACTTGATTATACCTAGTTATGAAAAAAGTAATTAAGAAGCATTGTCAAAGTACATTAATCTGAGTACACTGATGTTTTCTCAAACTTCTAGAATGCAGGTGAATGTGCAATTTGTTGCCAAGTGTTTCATGCAAGTGGATTTAGCCAATATGGTTTTACATAAGGTGTGCGTTAGAAAAATGGGAAACGAACCACGTGATGTTTTCAAGGAAAAATAGAGGGATTTATGGAGCTTGTAATAAGGGGTGATTGTTGCATTCGGTTTTGGAAAAGAATACACTTTATAAAAAGTTCAGATCATCCTGTGATTAAAGAGTACCAAGTATGAAATAATGACGTAATACAGAATATATGCTGTGAAAATGGTCGTATTGTTGATATACGATGTGAAAATCAGTTGCGAAAGCGCATCTTGATCAAAAAGTACAGTGTAGCATATTTTGAGTGAAATTAACAAAGGATCTAAAAAGTAAGTGTCTACAGGGGCAGTTTATCAGATCATATTGTGTATGTGGTTCCTTCAGTATGCTATAGGCACAACGCTTTTCCAAATTATAAATATGTCCAGGAACATTTGAATTCCTTCTTAATCATTTATGAAAACAATATGGTAAAACTTGTGTTCTTATATGTTGAATGATTTTCTGGAATTACCCCAGTCCACGTATCGCTGTGATCTCAGCAATTTCGACCAAGCACTGTAGGATATCAAAGTACTATGTTCCAAATTAAATAAATATACCCTCTTTAAGATAATGCACACTCATAAGTCAATCGTGTTTATTGGGACTAAGCATTATATCTGGACGACAATGCACACTGTGAAGTTTAATTCGATATTTTGTTTAAACAAAGTACAATGACGAATTAAGAGTATTTCCTTTGCCTTGTAAAAAAAGCACACTGAAATACAAATAATAATTTTTGTAGACACTCCAGCTGCGTTATTTTATAACATAGAATTTCTCCACGTAACTGCTAATAGTAGTCGGATTCATTACAAATACGTTGTTTCCATTCTTCGTGGAAGAGCTTTAAATATCTTACAGATTCATTTTTAGCATATCTTTAGCTGTCCCGTAAGATGCGGTTGAAGGGAATATTAGCTGGTAGTCACAATAATATTACTTGCTAATATACATTTACATAAAACTCACTACTGCCTTCTAAGAATCATCTTAAAATCTGGATATAGATAACTTAAAAGTTAAAGCCGATACAAGTAAATTAGTGGTACTAAACTCGTATTAAGAAAACGGAAGTAATATTCAAAGTTGTTATAATTTACACTTATTCAAATTTACCTCTTAAATTGGAAAATAACATTTTGGTCAGATTTTTCTACAGAAAAAATTGCACTTGAAACTTTTAGAATGAAAAATATCCATAAAAATTTGCATGGTAGTATAATCCATACACAAAATTCTTCTGAACTAGTTTTAAAGTGT
Organism: Maratus speciosus; assembly: GCA_963932465.1. Taxonomy (NCBI): domain Eukaryota; kingdom Metazoa; phylum Arthropoda; class Arachnida; order Araneae; family Salticidae; genus Maratus; species Maratus speciosus. The sequence continues at coordinate 519,255,624 of OZ010795.1, read as the reverse complement.
CAGGTATTGTCTTGTACATTAATTTAGACAGAAAGACAATATATTCTTTTATACATTTAGCAACATAACATTTCCTTTCTAGCATTATTCACGTTTTCCGCGTTAAAATTCTAAACTCATATAACTATAGGATATATCATTCAAAATTAATGTAGAAATAAAAACAGATTATTAAAGAAGATGAAACATCAAATCTTTTTACATAAGAGTATAAAATAATCTGACTTTAGTCGTAAAACAACAAGAATTTAGTCATACGGCAATGTAATCTATATGGTCAAAAGTGACTTTTCCCATTCCTAAAATGCCGCTTATGTATTCTCGAATCAGTCTTTTGAGAATTTCAAACCAATCATTTTGAGAAATTTCAACCGTTTATACACTCTCAAATTCCAAATTGTTGAAAATAATTCCTTAAACACAAGCATAAAATGTAAAATATTCAACGACTCAGTAAACAAAACATTTTCGTTTTCAATAGCTTTTAAGCTTTAAAAGATGCAAGAATGTGTGCTTTTGTTTGACGCCACAACAAAAGGAAAATTTTGTTAGTATATATTTAAAGTGAAAACTAGTGCACTTAAGCTGAAATAATTTTGAAAGTGAAAGTGTTTCTTTAGAAAACGCTACTTTGTGTTATATACGTTAAGAAATACTTTTCAAAAATAATGTTTCTTAAAAAATAATAACTGATAACTATTATTTAAGCATCTATCATAAACTTTTACAAATTTCTTTGAAAACTTACAACAAGAATGTTTCATTGTTTTTTTTAATTGATGTACATGCTGGTGAATTTTTTAATTCAGTGAAATTTACTATTACATTTTTTTAATAAATAAATGAATTTCTATAAAAAAAAAAGAAATAGCAGCATTTGAGCATAACACAATAATATATAATAATGTGAAAATGTTAAAATATTAAGATATTGGAATGAGTCAATCATCGCTTAACGAAATGAGACAATAAATTCAATTCTATGATGGGATCCCTATTTGCTTTAGTAGGAGGACCAACTTCATCGAGAAAAGACATATTTTCTAAAACATTCAATAATCTGCAATTAGAGCAGAAAAATAAACACTTTTGAAAATTGTTGCAATAGGTCTTCTGTGACACATACTCCCGGTGACATGAGACTGAGCAAAATCTTTTTATCATTTACGCCCCTGTGTGATTATCCCTCATCTGAGAGAAATCCTATCGGAGGATGTAAATAGGTCAATCAATAGTCAGCTTGAGATAATATATACATGTATTGAGTGTACCAGTTTAATTCGGCTCATTGCGGCATCCACTTTTCAATTGATGTTCTCAAAATATGATAATAATTTTTCCATAATTTTCACCAATGATCTTCGCTGATTTTTTTCCATTGTGTAGAGCGTCTGAAAGTGTCGAATCAGAGGAGGGTACAGCCCTTTGTTTTATCGCAACTCCCAAATAGTCTCAAGCGTGCAAAATTCTACCGAAAGGGTTTCAACTACAATTATTTTATCAATTCATTCAGTATCTTTTAAACGGAGCGAAAACTATTCTACCTTTTAAACTTTGGGGCATAGATAAATTGGCTACAAAGATTCATTTCCAATTAGACATTGTGAGTCTATCCTGTATAAGGAACTGGAACTGCAACTGCATGAGTTTCAAAAATTTTCAATAAATTAACACATATTGGACAATTGCACCATAAAATATAATAAATAAAGACACATGACCTCGCTTAATGGTACACAAAACACGAACTTTAGTAAGCTAAAAGTTAAATTCTACGTTTCGAGCTGTTTCCACAGTCGACTTCAGGAAGAATATGATGGTTAAATGGCTAAAACTCAGTTATGTTGTCTTTTTGTGAGAGAGATAATTTGTCGAACATTGACTAAATGTAAATCATGCGTAAATGATGACACTTGTGGTTTCTTTAATCGAACTTTTGATTTCGTTGGACTCATTTCATTAATAAGTATTTATTTTCACTGGATGGCACCATTATATTTTTGTTTTTATAGCTTTAGTCAATGTTCGACAAATTATCTTTCGCACAGGAAGCCTACATCTCTGAGCTTGTAGCCATTTAACCATCATATTTTTCCTGAAGACGGCTGTAGAAACAGCTCGAAATGTAGAATTTAACTTTTAGCTTATTAAAGTTTGTGTTTTGTGTACCATTAAGAAAGGTTATTTGTTTTTATTTATTGTCAATAAAGTTGAATTTAAAGTAAAATTCGTCTTATTTAACCTTGTTTAATAGTATAGTAATTAAAGCAAAATCAAGAGAAAATTTACCATTTCAGGAAGGTGGTACCAATCAAAAAATCAGAATTAAAAAAAAGTAGCTCACTGGCAACATTGTTTTCATATTGGACAGTTTGACTTGGTACCGACGATGTGACTGCTGAATGAGAGAGAGAAGAGGATATTTTTTTGTCATTCTCAATCCCTCTTGAAATTGATCGAAAGACGATACCGCTGCTAGCCGATAAATTACTTAATTTAATTACAGAATGTGCAATTGTGATGTTTGTCTTCAGTTTTTTTACGTAATTGCATGTTCATGTCAGCTTTGACACTTTCATAAATTGTTAAAAGAGTACTTTTTTCTGCAAAAATAACTTGTTTTGATTTTTTAAAAATTTATTAAGATAGAAAACAAATTTTGGTAATTTTAATTTTATTACAATTTGAATATGTATTTCTAAAGTACTAATTTTCATTTTTTTTTTCAAAAATAATTCTGGAGTTATGCGTTCTAAAGTTAATAAAGAATCTATGTTAACCTGTTTCTAAATACTTATTTATAAAATAATATCATTATTATTTATCGTAATACGTTAAATGACGCTTGGTATAGAGATTTTTAGGAAACAAAGTTAAGCTCGCTTCTGGGTACCACTTCTTACCTTACTGTATTGACGTAATCGTATTGCTCGCCCGTTTGTATTGGTATGTTTAGAAAGAGTATCTTAGAGCAATCCGCTATTTCTGGCAACTTCATTTTGTTAGTCACACTTATTTTAAATCTCATTGGCGAAATCTCTCGTTTAGACGTGGAGTAGGCAATCAAACATTAGCATTTATGATGTGTTTAAAAAATAATTACGGTACGACGAAGTTTTGAAAAGCACTGGGTAGAATTACGTATTTTAACAGCATATTTGAATATCGAGACGATTGTTCAATTTTTGAGAAAGTTTAAGTATAAGAAGAAAAAGAAAACAGACCTAAAGGTTAAAGTAAAATTTTTTGTTCTGATGAAATTTGTAATGGGAGGTTCACAAAAATAAAAGGAAAATGAAGTAAAAAAAAATAATGCACCAGGCGTAGATTATGAAGCACATTCCAATACTAATGGAATATTATCAAGAAATTTCAATTTTTCATAGAATGAAATACAATATCTAAATAAGCAACTTAAATTCGAAAACAGGAATTCTGCATTTTCAGAATTTAGTGTAGCCCCCTATGAAAAAAAAAATATATATGTATATAAATATAGATAAGACAAAACAGATTTCGGTTTTAAGACTTAAAACACTCACTTTTATTTTATATAAAATGACGTCATCCGCATACGCTGAAGATTTCTGCATTTACGATCCAGTCTTAAACAACATCTACAGTAAAGTACGCATAGGGCGTCACTATCACTGAATAATACACAAATCCCAAAAAAATAGATGCCAAAATTCAAGAAACTCGACCAAAAAAATCGGCTATATAATGATTAATATGCCTTCATTTGTTTGTAGTATAGATACTTAAATTAAATATAGTTTATAATAGCTCCGTGTTTTATCAGAAATCATTCATTTATATATTTTTAAAAATAGCAGGTATTGTAATTACATTTTCTTCTGTTATTATAGGGAAATGGCAATATATATTTACTATTTTCCAACTATTTTTCCTTTACTTTCTACAGAAATGGAGCATTTGAGTTTCTAAAATTAAACAAATGGCTCTAAAATCTACAAAAAATTAATATCTCAAAAATAAATAGAGCTGCAGTTTCCAAATAGATTGCATTTAAAAGTACTTTTTTTTTCAATACGATTGTATAACAATTGAAAATGTGCGATGCTTAGAAGTTTAAAAAATCACAGTAGAGTATTTAAAAGTACAATGATACATCTGGTTTGATTTACGACTAGCTTATGCAACGGAACTTATTTTTTGGAGTCAACAATTTAATTGCTGGGAGAAAGAAATAGCATATCGCCGGCAAATAAAATACATAACACGGTAAAATCCATTTTTCACAATTTATGTTTCCAATAACGTGTGCGAATTCTTTCGTGTAGATCTATATGTTGTTTATAAATTTTATACACGTCTACTAGTACCCTCAAATTAGATCAGATTAAAAATTCGTACCACAGCGGAAAACGCACTTTCAGCAATTATCGATCTTAGTCAGCCATCTAACCAAATTCTTTTGTTTGTCTCTGTAAATCAACGATAAATGCAATGCACTCCATTATCTAAGCAATAATTTTGCAGTGAATTTTATTGATTTCATTACGTTTGATGCATCATAACATCATTAAAATGCACCGCAAACATTTTTACTTCAAAAAGTCATAAAGTAATGAATTTTTTGGGTGGGTTGGGAGTTGTCCCAGTAAACAAGCTGCTTATTCTATACTCCTGAGGAAGCATGTTTTAGACCATATAAGTGATCCATATCAGTCTCATTCTGTTTTAATTATCATAACATCAATAAAATCCATTGCAAACTATTTTCCTCTATAGACCATAATACAGCAGGATTTTTTTAGTCTCCCTGTTAACGAACTACAAACATTACACACTTCATTTTCAAATACCGCATATTCTATAGTAAGCATGAATAACATATAAAAATTACATGGAAACCTTTGTGTATTTAAAATAGTTATAGAATGGCCAGACGACCAGACAGACCGAATTCAGAAAAACTTTTCAACTTTGTTGGCGAGTGTTTAAACAGTTCAGAAAACCAGAGAATCCGTATTGTGAGTGAACATACACCAAAAATGTATATACGAACGACTTGTACAACCTCCTTTATTCTCAGTTGCTATATGTTATAATGCTGATTAAATTTTGCCATTGAAACTAACATTAAATAATTTTAATTTATATTTAAAATAAGAAAATTTTTCTAATGTCTTTATAGCATATATTTTTACAGTTTATTGCATCTATATGTCAGTATGTTTAAACAACTGTCAAACATTTTAAAAGGGTAAAATAAATATCCACTTTCTTCATTCGCTTAAATTTAAAGTGCATTTTCATCAACACCATGCAACACTTAAAAAAAACCCATTTGCAGTTGAAATTCAATTAGGCATCTGCCATTTGTCACTTGAAAGAATGTTACTGTGCCATATATATTGCGTAGAAATCTTTCAATTTAATTTTTTTCTTAAATAGACTGCTTTTTGAAATATTCTAGAAAATATTTCACTAAACACGGAAAATTTTCTCTCATAAATTTTAATTTTATAAATGAAAAACAAATTTTATTTTCTTGAAATTTCATTATTTAAGCTATGCAATCCAATTTTAAACTTATGAACAATTTCCTGAAATCATAAGGATACGCGTCAGATATTTTATATGGCTTTCATAAATTTAGTTTATTTAAATGCATAGCAATTTTTTTATAGCCTTATTATAGTTTTATAAATGATTTCACTATTTAAGACTACTTATATCTTCTCTGGTTCCGAAGAGGATATAATCTATTTGATTTCTGTTCATTTTTACTTTACTTTTATATAGCTGAATGATTTTTGAATTTGGATCAAAACCAATCAATGGCAGCACTGGTGCTTATTTCCTCATAAAATGTTTATTATTTTCAAGTGAGTTTGCAAAATGCATTTCAAACGCATCGTGTCCAAGTAAGTAAGATATTTTTATAATTATTTAACTTATATCAATTTACAGTAAAAATTTTGAGTATTTGTATAAATTTTGAGAGCATATCAGATGTAAATTTCCGACTGGACGAAAAATGTCTGAACCAGGGCTCTCTTGGCTGAAACCGCTAATGCTTTACCATCTGAGCTATCCCCGACGAATCTGGGGGAACTTTTGCAGCCAGCTAACATTATTGATTATATCATTTGGTCTGAAATCTGGTTCAGCTTAACAAAATAAATCGCAGGAAATAACTCCAAATATCACTGAATACTTAAATTACACTAGCCAAGTAAATTACATTTAGCCGAGAGAACCCTGGTTCGAATCCTGGTCCAGACATTTTTCGCCCAGTTGTAAATTTACATTTGATATGATTTATTTACCAACTAGAATAATTGTGTTAAAATTATTCTAGTGTATTTGTAGATCATTCGCTTAATTAAAGTTCTTAACCCTTAAATGCCTGATTTTTCAAAAATCATTGTAATAATGTTTTACGGCTTTCCTTTTATAAATAAATCACGGGAAAAATACTTTAAAAAATCATATTTTGTTTTAAGTATGGTTTACGGTTCAAAAACAGTTTGTTACTAATCGGCAATACTGGTCTTTAATTGAAAAAATACTTTTCCTTGATAAAATTCTATAACATTAAACACACAAGAATTTTAGGAACTATAATAAGAAATAAATTTTACTTGCTCAATGCAGAACAAAATAGGGTATTTTGCAAGCTTCCAAACAAAACAAAAAGAACAAATAGCAATAATTGAAAAAATAAATCTATATTTATTCTTAAACAGCACAAGTGTTGCCATCTACATGTTGAAAATCGATTTAATAATATTTTCAGAATGTATTTTATTGACAACATTAGGCATTATAGCTTCAATATTATCCTACTAGTATTTTAGAGCCTAATTGGGTATGTTGCCGAAAAGCAACACCCGTCATTTAAGGGTTAAATTTGTTACGGAGTTTTAACCCTTAAATGACGGGTTATTGATTTAGGTTATTGACAATTAAATTTATATTTTAAGGGTGCTAGTAATTTTCGACCCGTATTTGTGAACCTAAATTACCAGTCCCCTAAAGTATAAATTTCAGAAAAAGGGCGCTTTCTGTCATCTATGGGGTATTTTTTCTTGTGGAAAATCAGTGAATCTGTATTCCAAGTATTATTTCACCTTCAGGACTGAAGAAGATAAACGATTTCACATTTAGAATATTTTGCTATCTATTTATATAAAATCCAAGTCTCTGTGTGTCCCTCACTATTCCGGTAGGACCCCCTCATTGAAATGAGTAATTGTTGAAAAATATTAATGCAGGGTTACCACAGTAGCGCCAAATGTTGGCCAACTTGGCAATAGCTGGCTCATTTGGCGAAATTCCCATTTAAAACCATTAATCTTTCATAAAGGAGGTCACCAAAATTTAATTTAAACTCCGCTCTTTTAAGATATTTTTTCAAAATCTATGGGTGAGAATTTAAAGTATATCTTTACATCTTCCTCCCGATGCTACTAATAAAATAACCGCCAATAGACGATGCTGTACTGTATGAGCTCCTAACTGCGCGATTTTAATGTGCTTTAGGTACTTTTCCAGTATAGGTGCCTTGGCGAAAAAGGAAATTTGGTAACATATTTTCCGGGAACCTATTCACTGTTTCACTTTATATACACAGGCATTTTTTCGATATTTATACGATTTATTTAACATAAAAAAGCCGTTTCTCTAATTTTATACAGAAACAGATGTAATTTGTACATAAAAACATCAATAATATACATATAAAACAAACAAAAACGCTCATCAAATTTGTTTTCATAGCTGTTTATATGATTCGACAACAAATCTCGATATTTTTCCGTTATACGAACACCATGCCAAAATGTATGCTAATGCGCCAATTATTTCAAAATGCTAAAAGATATTTGTAATTTTATGCCAACAGTTTAATATGAGTTTTATTTTATTGCTTTATTTTATAGCAGTTATTTGTTCACTTATTTTAAGTATATATTTGTGATTTGATGAAATAGTTCGTAAAAGTCTGGAATTTTCAAATGTTATAATTTTTAAATGCTCACTTTAGTATCACAATGGTTTTTCTTTTATTTTTCAAATGCTTCAATTCACGATTTTGCGCCAACTATTACGCTTGGCGACAATGGTGTCCGCATAACGGAAAAGTACCCAAATCTCACTTTCTGATGCCCAAATTACACCAACATTTAAAAAAAAAATGCCAAAGCCCCTACAGTGGAAAAGTACCAAACTGTCTATTATTTTGCGTTATCCGTGTTATAGTTTGTACTATATGCAAGGGGAGTGGAGCGAGGAGTTTAAACATTAAATATTAAAGTTTCGGCACAGATGTCATACGCCCCATATTGGCGCGAGTTTTTTCCAACGCCAATGTCATATACACAACGGGTACTTAACTGGCGCCAAAGTATCGTAATTTTGCTTGATATGGTAATCCGGATGTTGTTGTTTATGCTGTTGATGTTTTCGCTAAATTGGCGTCGGAAAAAAATCGCGCAAATATATGATAACATATATGACAACTGTGCCAAAGTTTCTATAAAGCAGTATAAGACTAAAAAATTAAGAATAAAATAAATGCAAAATAAGACTAAAGAAGAAAGAAAAATCATGCATTAAGCATAGAATATGAAACATTTTCCAACACATGCTGAATGCTTTAACAAAACTTCGTTATTTAGGGAAATAAGGTAAATAAGATAACGTTACTTCTTAGATATCCCGTCGACCAATTTCGCCAAATTATATAAATTGCCAAATCAATAGTAAAACATTAATAAAAATACAAATAAAACGTCAAATTAATTGTTTTATTGGCCATTATTGGCATTTAATTAATTAATTAATGACAACCATTAGTGGCAATTAATCTTACAATTTGGCGACAGTAATTTGGTCGACGGGATAACTAAGAAGTACCAAGGTAACTAAGTAAACATTTTAGAAAACGGATAATTTTTTTTTTAAATTGATTTCAGCAGTTACCGTCCACAGCCAAAAGTACCGTTATTACATGCCACTATTTAGCTAAAATTTAATTTAAACTACTCTTAAAACTACTGAAATCACATTTCCGGATATTATCATCCATAGACGGTTATGTATCCAATTCTTTGCGTGACCATGTGTATCATTTTATCTATATTCCACAAACATTTCTTGGGAAACTAAATGCAGTTCAGCGTAAAAATGCACAACACCTTTAAAAACCACCTTTAAGCAATTTACTCTCATACTCAGTAACCCTTACGAATTCTTTTGTGTGGCCCTGCATATGAACTGTAGCATTTATACACACAGTATAGTATGCATACATATAGTGAAACATAAAAGCGCATATCATAATTAAAAATGCATTTCTAGCAATCATTGCTTATGTACAACACATCGGAGAAAAGTTTCTTGGCGAGAAAGAAGTTTGCCAACGTATTTTCTGGCAACCTATTCACTGCTTCATACTCACAAGCAATTTTTTCCATATGTATACAATTTGGCACAGATGTCATATACGCCATATATTGGCGCGATTTTTTCCGACCCCAATTTGGCGAAAATATCAACAGCATAATCAACATTCGGGTTACCATTACAAGCAAAATAACGACACTTTGGCGTCAGTACCCGGTGCGTATATGACATCGGCGTCAAGAAAAATCGCGCCAATATGGGCGTATATGACATCTGTGCCGACAATTTAATATAAAAAAGGCACAGATGTCATATATTCGCCCCATATTGGCGCGATTTTTTTCTGTCGCCAATATCATACAGGCAAAGGGTATTTAACTTGCGCCAAAGTGTCGTTATTTTGCTTGATGTGGTAACCCGGATTATGTTGTCTATGCTGTTGATGTTTTTGCCAAATTGGCAACCGAAAAAAATCGCGCCAATATGGGGCGAATATGACATCTGTACCATAAAAAAAGCTATTTACCCATTTTTATAAAGAAACAGAAGTAATTTTTGCACAGATGTCATATACGCATGGAGGTTGGCGTGATTTTTCTATGACGCCAATTTGGCAGAAATCTCGCTTTCGAATACCAATTACTTATATATTTTTCAATTATTTGCTATCATTTTGAAAAGGAAATAACTATAAATAAATAAAAGTTTGAATAATAACTATAGAACAAAGCAGTTTATATAATTAAAAAACAGAAAATAAAAGTAAATAAACAATTTATTAATAAATAAAAAACAATAGCCGGGTTACCATAGCAGGCAAAATAACACCATTTTGGCGCCAGTTAGATATCCCTGTTCATATCTGAAATCTGTACCGTAATTTGTATATAAAAAAAAATTATATATATTTAGAAACTATTTTTTATGCATATAAGTGCATATATAAACAAAGATAAAAGTTCATTAGATTTGTTTTCATAGCTGTTTATATATTTTCGCAACATATCTCACTTTCTGATGCCCGAATCGCGCCAAGCTTTTTTTAAAAATGCGCTATAATGGAAAAGTACTTAAATAAATAATTAACAGAAATAACAAATTATACAAACTAAAACTTTTTATTTCGAGATCAAAGCATTGTTTTTAATTTTGATTAAAAATACATATATCCTTGGATAACTTCAATTGAAATTAGTTTCACAGCTTAATATCTCATTCCATAAACCTAAACAAACACAAGTGATTCATTCATCGTGAAACGTCAAAAATATTAAATCATTGAGGTAATCATTCACAAAGTAAGTTCTCCAACAATCAATGGGCAATATTCTAATGACGTCATAGTAGGTAAAATGGTGGCGGTATCGTTTGTTTATGGTTTGTAATCACAAAGATTTAATTTTGCAATGTCTCTTAGTTACATTATTTTATTGTCATATTTATGAACTCAGAACAAAAGCCTATTTTTTCATTATTTAGTTATTAAAGACGGAAAAAAATCATAAATGCATGATTTGAAAATTTTAAATAATTTTCTTTCTTTATACTAAAAAATAACATCGGAAAGTAACAGCGGGTTTAAGTTAAATAAGTTTAACTGTTTAATTCTGTTGTAACGTTCAAAATAACTGTATTTATTAGATTTCAGTACTCAACATCAGGGCCCGATTAAACTTTGAAGTTAGAGGAATTACAATGTCATTTCAAGACCTTTCTTTTGGAGAAGCTTTTCTAAATTCCATATATACATGGAAGATCTTCAGTGTTAGAAATATTATTCCTAGGACTGACATAACACGAGAACGGGCTGCAATTTTACACAAGTTTTTGAAAGCTACTTTATATCAGAAATTTTACTAAAAACTGGTTACTTTTTTGTTATAGCGGCCCACACTATTAGGATTATGACAAGTTGCAGCCAATTTCGCCAACGTCGTAACCAAGATCGTGAAGCACACACATATAATACCATATAATACCATTTCATGAAATCGTATACGATAATTTAATAGTTTTTAACCTTACTTCAAGTGTGTTATTTATTTATTTTTAAGGCTCAACAATCTAAATTGTCCAATATATGAATTAAAAAAAAAATTAAACAAAGATTGAATAGACATGACAGCAAAAAGGCTCAAATCTCCATAACACTTGGAACCAAACTGTGCAGATTAGTGGTCTTCTACTGTACACAGTTTTTCATAAATGTGTTTCGTTCTTAAAATGTGTTATTTTCATCTATCACTGCGGAACAAGCGAGAAAACTCATATTCTTGCAGATGAGTTGTATATATCTTTATATCTAAATTTCCGTCATTTTTGACGGGCTACCTTTCTAGTTTAGTTTAAATATCAAAAGAGAATGACACTTTCGTTTTTTTTTTTTTTTTTTTTTTTAAATAAGCGCCAAATTTAAACTGTTCTTCTTTATGCTTTATAACTTAAATTTTAATAAGTAATGGATCCTAACATTACACGTTTAGAATTATATCATAATATTATATGAAATTACTAGATTTTGCCCGCGGTACAAGTCACATAGAATGTACGTTTTGCAATTCTGATTGAAAATTTTGCACATCATTTTTATTTTTTGCGGAATTTATCAATTTATGTGTAACTTCTGTCAAAACCAGCCTAGCAAAACTTCAAAAAAAAAAAAAAAAATAGCCTCCATAATCACATACGTGAAAAAGGTTCTCTCATAGCTCTATATCTCAACAACGTAGAACGATGTGTGATACCGTTTAAATTTTTCTGAAAAATTATCTGACTGAAAATGTAAATCACATAAAATTTCACTTAGCAGAACGTGACGCACAAGCAATCTTAATAAAATCACTATCTGCATTAGATATACAATGAGTATTGCATATACATTACATATTGTAGATAAATCTGTTTATATTTTGAAAGATCATCACACTAAGATTAGTTCAAAGATTTTTATCGAGATTTTGGGATGAAACTTGATGCACCAATTTATTAAAACGATTATTATGGGGCAATTGGATGCAGATTTTTACAAGATACAGTCGAAAAACAAACGTATTCCTAATATTGTTTTTATGAAAATATATCCTTCACGTCCAGAGAAAATATAAATATTTGAATATTTTGCATATATTTTTATTATACTATCATAGGAAGTTACTAGTTTTCGACCACTGTTCAGCTTACATATAATGTAAAGTTTTGCAATTCTGAATGAAAATTTTACACATTATTTATATTTTTTAGCGTTATTTATCAAATTAATAGTGCAACTTCCATCAAAATCCGACCAATAGAACTTTTTTAAAAAGATAACCTTTCATAATCGGGTTGACATACTTAAAGAAATTTCTCTCATAGAGTTACAATTGAACAACGTTCAATAATTTGTGATACAGTAAAACCTTCCATGAAAAATTATCAAACTGACAAAGTAAGTCACACAAAAATTCATTTAGCAGAACGTGACACACAAGCTTTCGTAATAAAATTCCCATTTGTATTAAGCAAGGTGTCCCAAAATGAGTACACTGATTTAAATTGCCTGTAATTGTATTTCCTACGTTATTTACAAGCACCTCATTTGGCACAGACACACAATTTTGATCAATTTTATTTAAGACACTCGTCATGAGATCTATAAGTCAACCGCAAAATGTTCAAATTGTAGCCTATCTCCTGCCACACATTTAGTAGCGTGTGGGAAGCCACCCTTTCAATAGCTACTATAATTCTTTCTCGCAAATTCAGCAGCCTTGGAACAGTCATCGCATATATCAAATTTTAACGTAACAGCCATTAAAAAAACGCATTTACAGAAAACAAATTGAATCAGTGCATTCACTAAAGAGTAAGAACATTATAAAATCGGGATAAACATTTTGGGATGCACTAATATACATTGCGTATTATACATATATTATGTATAGTAGATAAGCATGTTTTTATGTTGTAAGACCAATATATACGTGAAAATATTTTAATACGATTTTTTGTATGACTAGGGGGCTCTGCCCCCTACGAGCTACGCTCGTCAACCCCCGTTCAGACACCGCAGACTCTAACAGCACGCTAATTTGATCGCCTTTAAAAAGATTTCGGAAGATTGAATTATAATTTGAATCTGACAATTATAATCTGGCGTAATTTTCGCCAAACATTTCTTTCTCTTTTTAATATTCACGTCAAATTACTTTTGTTAGAAATGAAATATTATGATTATCTTAAAATGTCAAGTAAATGTCTCGCGCAATTTTTAAATTAAAACTGTTTTGCAATATTATTTTTTGTTCATTTTACATAATAAGTGTAATATGACGTAAATTCTCCTATTTAGGACTTCTAACGCATGTTACTGAATTTATTATTTTACAATATTCTTTCTCATTTAAAATTCACGTGTAACTATAGTTTTTATGACGTAATTTTCAATGAGTTCCTGCTTTTTATATTTTTTGTTTATAATAGTCACGTGTAAAATAAATTTTTAATTAGAAGCAAACATTGCTGTTTGCTCTGTTTATACAGTTGGCAACAGTTTAAATTAATACAATTTTCTAAAATAAGTAAAAAATATCTCTCGAAATGCTGAAAATTTGAATTTAAAATAGAAATAAAACCTCGGAAAATTATTCAAATTAAAAAAACTAACTGCAATCTGCACACCGGGAAATTCTGACGCATAAAATGATCTAAAAATGATTAAATTCCTATGTACAGTTTTTGCTCCTATAAAACTTTTTTAATGGAACGATTTTGTCCAACTTTGGCATTAAATATTTCTTAAAATAATTCTTCGATTTGAAAACTGTCTGCATCAGCGTGTTTATCAAACATTTTTCTATAGTACTACCGATTTTCATATTTTTGTATGCAACAGTTTTTTTAATATTAACGAAGAAAGACCTCCGGTCACAAAAAAATTCAAAACCGGCTGCGGCGGCGGCGGCGGCGGCGGTGACAGCGGTAGTTACTTTTTTTTAGAATAGAGAGAAAGTTGATACGCAATTTTATTAAAAAAGCTATTCTTGTGCGCATAATTTTATAAGATACAGCCGAAAAACAAACGTGTCCTCATAATTTTTCATAAAAACTAAGAGGGCTCCGCCCCCTCGCTCGCCAACACACCGCGTAAACACTTCGCGATTCCGTTCGGTATCGCGAAGCTAACTCCATTTTCTAGCCAACCACACAAGAAATTATTTCGAATTTCCATTCTGGATCGCTTCGCGATTCCTGATTTTCTATGCATTCAATTTTTAGATTCCACTTGTTATAAAAGCGCTCCTCCCCAACTCCTGATGATTTTATTTCCTTATCTCCAAGCAGGTAATCATCACAGATTACAGAGTTTCATAATTAAAAGCATTATTAAATATAAAATCATTAAAAAAAGGTAAAATTTATAATTTATTTGAATAATTACAAATTAAATAAAATTATATATATAGTGTTACGAATGTTGTAAATAGGTAGTGTTTGTGCTTAAAAATAAAGTAAATAGTTCAATTAAGCTCTATTCATAAGCTAATATTAGTTTTTGTTGCATTGAAATATCGCAATTTGTTGATTTTCTGCAAGCAAGTAAACCCTATTGGATTTCAAGGGGAGTCTATGGAAATTTGGTAAAATACTGAAAATAGCGCCAAGTTGGCTTCACTTTTGGCGACTAATTTTGGTCGCCAAATTTGGCAATATATCGCCAAGATGGTGACAAACTTGGCGATGCTTGGCGACAGTGCCGAGACCCCGCCCTTTGTAGCGTCAGAAAGCACTAACCAATCAGCTGCGTTTCGCAGTATCTACGCAGATTTTCATTGGTCTATTTCCAAAGCATTACTTTTTTTAATATGTAGAACGATATTTCCTTTATTTCAAGACAGAAAATAATCATTTGATAACTTTGCATATGTTTTTAACTTTACACTTTTTAAATACTTGATGTTTGGAATATTATTTTTTTTAATCTACCTAAAAGTAGTGGTACCTGAACAAAATAAGTATCAAAGAACTTTAACCCTCCGTCTACCAGACGGGTCCATTGGACCCGACAGGTACATACAAAATATTCATTCAAACCAGAAATTTCTTTAAAATAAACTAAGTATATAAACCAGACAAAAATAAGGTAAATAAATAAGTTAAATAGTTTTAAATAAAAATTCTGGTGTAGAACGTTTTATTAAAACTTGAATAAAATTCCCGGTAGATCTAGGGTTAAAAAAGACCCTAATTAATATTGATCGCTTTCAGTTTTCTGATATCATGTGAATACACAGGCAGACTATGACCTAATCTAAAACAACGTTAAGTCGTTTATAAATACATTCGATATGCTAGATTCCTAGCACGTTCTTTACCATTTTTCTTTGTGATTAATATTGATATATATAATATTGTGTGGATTATAATACAAATAAATTATTTTTTAAAGAATTTTAAAAGATTACTGTGAAAGGAAAAAAAAATTATTGAATATTTTATTTTGCTGTTTTATAGTATTAATTTTTCGACGGTACACTAACAACTGCACAATAAAAAATTGATTGTTGGCTGTGGAATTTATTTTAGATATAGAGAAAAACAAATGAATTTTCAATATTCATATTTAACTTTATTTCTTTTAACTATACTTCTATTGAAAAATTCCAAATGTCAATAACAACCTAAACCGTAAAATATACCAGCTACATTATTCAATGTTATCTTTGACAAATTCTAATACATTTATTTAATTGTTATTATATTATCTTCTTCGCCATGGTAACAAAAGGATTTTATTTATCGATTTTAAGGATTCCTATCATGTTAAAACAATTATATTCATTTATTTTTCTACACAAATACATCATTTTCGTTTTACACATTATAACAATATTTTAAGAAGAATTTTTACACACTGTTGTCACTTCAGGGATTCTTTTTTTTATTTATTTAGATATGTTTTTATGTTTTATGGTAAAAAATTTCCTCATGTAATTTTTCATTATATGAACCGATTATTATTATTTGAACTTTCTGGTATATATCCGAATAAAAAGGGTCTCCGAATTGGCAAAACTGCTTCTTAGAAATTAATATGACACTAGTTAATTTCCAATTCACCGTTGTCATTTTATTCGAAGTTAAGCTTCGGAGAGGTGCTCATTTTGAGTTTAGACGCAAGAAATTTAACAACGTAAGAATTCCTTTTATTCTGTATATATCTTAATAAATAAATAAAAACAAAATCATGAAAATTAAAAGTTTCCATTGTAAAATCAATAAATTTAAGAAACCATTTTTTTTTTTTTTTTAGACAATATAATCAAAAAAAAAAAAAAAAAAATGCATTTTACAGCTTTTACAGCAATACAATTTACAAAGAATGCCCACTACCATTCTTAATTATAGCGATGGCTTTGAAGTCGTCATTCGCAAATGTAATTCTAATTATTTCTGGAAGCGATTGTCCTTAGCAAATATAATTTTAAATTAAATTATTTGTAATAAAAATTAATTGCTTTTACAAGGTTACATCTTTAATTTGGAATCTTAAACTTTATACAAATTCATTTAACAATACAATCATAAATACAAATATTATATCATATAATATTATCAAATAATTGATCAAGGTTACATCTTTAATTTGGAATCTTAAACTTTATACATATCCATTTAAATATCATATGAAATTATCAAATAATTTATCAAAATTCATTTGAATTTTGTTATGTAAGTTTACCATAATTGAATAGATAAGGTAATATCTATCACGAATCATCTTATTATTACAGTTTCTTCCAAAAAATAATGTTTAAAATAAGATAAATATTTTAGTAAATTTCAGATATAGAAGAAAAGTATTAAATCACAAAATTTATGAAAGAAAAAAATGTTTTTCTTTGATATATTTTCTGCTTTAATTCTTTTGAAGTTTTTAATGACAATTATTAGCTTAGTCCAAAAGCGTCTTTTTTACACAAAGCTATATGAAGTGATATTTTCTTAAATATCATAGTTATTAACTGAAAACTGGTAATAAAACGTTTTAAAAATCATGATATGTAAACGCAATGTAAAAACTAATCGTTGGGGACCACCGTAATACTTACCCATCATCGATATGCATAATATAAAATATGAAAATAAAACACGTGTAAACTATTTATAACATGCATTGCAATTCCAAAATTGATTATCCCGTCGGCCCATTTCGATAAGTTATATAAATCGCCAAACTACTCACAAAATTATACAAACTAGTCGCTCTTGGCGACCAGTTTAGTCCCCCTTAAAATTTATGTTTGGGAAAGCATTCTAAGTATTGTATCATGTTATTTTTTCATAATTTAATTTACTTGGATCTTCCTTAAATATAATTAACATAATCCCTTAAGCTCGTATTAGTTTTTGATGCATTAAAATAACTCACTCTGTTGATTTTCTGTAAGCAAGTAAATCCTATTGATTTAGAATGGAAGTCTATGGGAATTTGGAGAAATATTAAAGATATCGCCAAGTTGGCGTCACTTTTGGCGACTCATTTTCGCCACCAAATTTGGCGATATATCGTCAAGTTGGCTACAAACTTGGCTGCATTTGGCGACGGATCAGATATATAGATTGGCACAATTTTTATTTTAAATAACGAAATAACAAATAAATTAGTAAAAGATTAATAAAAATACAAATAAAACGTCGAATTAAAAATCACTTGATGACGCAACAAACACATGTAACGTGTTTAATGTCAAGTGAATGTGACATTTACGATAAGCAATTATTGGCATTTAATCTTATAAGTTGGCGATAGTTTTGGGGTCGACGGGATTATCGAGTAGTACCGAAGTGCGTAAAAGAAACATCTTATAACTCAAAAAATTATAATCATATTAACTAACAGTTTACTGAATTGGATTAAGCGTCTCATTTCCAATTAAAAAAATATCTTTGAATGGAAATTTGAATGAAGTACAGGGTCATGAAAAATCGAAGAGTGTGAAAAATAGGATTACAAATATATCGGCAACTAATTATCCGATTGACTTCATTCTTTATGCAAAATTTATGTTTTTTTTTAATTGTCTTTTATGTTCACTCCTTCAAATAAACAATTTCGAAAATTTTTGTATGCCTTTTATCAGAGCGAATACTTCGAGATTCCGAAAAAAATAGTAACGGATAATCGATGTTACTGATATTTAATAGGCTTCTTCCCATTATTACTTCCTAAGTACACACCAAATTTCAAGTCTCTATCTCAATTTGTTCGGGAGATAGAGCGTTTATAGACACACACAGACGGACGAATTTTTTTTTTTTTCTAAAAATATTTTTTCGGAATCTCCAGTGTCTGAAAGGAGTAAATCCGTCAAAAATATTTTTCGATTTTTAAAACTATTACAAGACTTACCCTATACTACGTATGATTGGTAAGTAATATGTTGCTGCACAACAACTTGGTCTAATTTCATAAAGTACTAAGCGTAGCAGCTTGATTTGTAGCAGTAGCATTTGATGAGGCATTGAATGAGGTTATTCTATATTTGGTGAACAAATGAGATGTGATTTAGATCTTAATTTGGAATAGATTTACAGTATTAATTTTATTAAATTTCTTATAATAAACAAAAAATCATGTTTGCAAAGTGAATAAACCGAAAAATACGAAAATTACATTTTGCAAGTTACGTGATTTGTAATTATCGTAGAATGCAATTATAAGAAACTGACGACATACTTTCGATAAAATTGTATTGGTCGAGAGTACTTCGGATAGAAATTTGAAGATAACCATGATTGTCAAAATAATGCATTCTAAATTTTAAACAAATTCGGGAAATATGATTTTATGCAGATCCACAATATTAAAATCTTTCAACTTTTTGGTTATAACCTTTTCCAGTGGTTAAGATAAATAAATATGTTAGGTTTTCAAATGTAATTTCTTACGCCGATGCTTCTTAGCACTGTTATTTTATTTATTGTTAAACCGATATGCAAATATAAAACCACACACTTAGAGGCTAAAAGAATGTAGAATATTATTAACTGAATAACTTAATATCATTACTAGATTACGTAGCATTATAACCTGTTATATTTGCAATATATGAGATCTTTCAATATGAGATCTTTCAAAGAAAAAACTAATTTGATTCTTAATTTGGGAAAAAAATTATTTGGAAATTTTATCTTTATATTGGATTTTTTATCATAAACAAGAAATTATATTTACGATGTAAATTAACAAAATATTAAAAAAATTCTAATTTTGTGAATTTTGCGATATTAATGCAATTATATTCGAATGCTTTTAAAAGAAAATGTCCATATGCAGGCGATAAAATTTGTATGGTTGAGAAGATATGGGAAAAAAACTTGGCTTGTTTGTTACTGTCTCAAAGATAATGTTTGTTAACTTGTCTAACGCGCTACGCCAGAACGGCTCAGTTCTGTAGTGCTGTAGTATGGGTTGCTACAGTATGGATAAAAACATTAAGTTTGAGCATAAGCCCTGTGCTTATTTGTAGACACCATATTTCATAAGATTGCATTCATCTATATTTTTTAGAAATTCGTAAAGCTGAACAATTGGATAATATTGAAAACTTTCATCTTTTTACTTATAATCATAGTAAATGACGAAAAAAGTCACATGAACGATTTTTTCATTTTTAAAATCAGTATATTGATTTTAACAAAAATATATAAATAAATAAATAACTAGAGAACAGGAATTATGCTTTTTCAGAATTTAGTGTCGCTCTCGGCATTTGCATTACTTCATTTTCTTCTAATGGACTGATGGCTTCTATTATTATGAAATAGCCATTATAAATAGCCATTATAATATTTCATAAATAAATAAAGATAAAGTTTTCAAACAAATTGCATTTAAAAGTACTTTTTTTTTTCTAATACGACGGTATAAAAATTGAAAATGTGCGATACTTAGAAGTTTAAAAAATTGCTAAAGAGTATTTAATCGTAATGCTTTGTTTTACAGCTAGCTTCTGTAAGCTAACGTTACTTTTTGGAGACAAAATAAGCTGGGAGAAAGAAATAGCATACCGTTCCGGGGGCTAATAAATAATAAAATAACCGGTCAAATGCAAGTATTATACTCGCGTATAAAGGGTTCCGTACAATAAATAAATGAATTAGTAACTAAGCATTGCATTACTCAAATATATCATTAAAAGTTGTTTTCTAGGCTTTAAAAGCCGATGGCGCATAAAGTAGGCGCAGCCTGTGTTTTTATGTATGTCTAAACCGTCCGTCTCTTTAAGGAGTTAACATCTCGGCAAATTACCGACAATTATTTTCGAAAATCGTTATGAATATTTCTTTTAAATTTCTGAGACGATAGGTACCTCGAACGCTTCTTAACCCTTCTGTTGAACACTCACAAATCGAAATTGTGTGTAACAGAAAAATGCAATATTCTCAAAAGCTATGTGACCTAGGGTCATCTCTATAGTTTGGCTGCAAGGTTTAAATTAACTTATTCTACCTCTAATTTTTTCATAAATTTAGTTTCAGTGGATTCGGAAATTGAGGTTATGGAAAATATTTTTGCATTATATTTTCAACGATATCTCGGAAAATATAACTCCTAAAATTAAAAGAAATGTTTTTTTGAGTTCGGCGTTACGAAAACTTTCACACGATATACAAAGAAAAGATTTTATTTTTTCAACCTCTACATTTTTCCTAAATATATTTGTGATTGATTAATAATCTATAAATATGTGGGTCAGTAACTTTTATTACTTCAGCGAATTTGAACGTTCCACGTTCCTTAGTTTACGAGTAAATTGGCTGTCACAGGCGGACAAGCAGACACAGGAGTGATCTTATAATGGTTCCGTTTTTACTTTTTTAAGTATGGAATCCTAAAAACACAAAGATATTTATTCACTAGCTTGGATTGCAGTCTCATATTTTTCTTTCGTCTGTCTTTTATACACAAAAATGTAATTTTTCTGATGCATTGGTTACAGAAATGTGATTCAAAATGACAAAATATTTATTACCTCGAAAATTAATTTAAAATTCTAATTTGCAAGACTTATTATAACATCCAATTTTCCATGCCAGTAACTGAAGTTTCTTACATCGAACAACGTACAGTAAGAGGAGCAGTTATTAAATAGAGACACATAATCAAGGTTTAACATAATCGATATATTTTAAGACACGGTGCAAAATTGGTTTTATGTTGGACGTTTGCATGTTGGGTCAGACTGAGAGATGATTCATCTGTTCGTCTTAGTTCTGAAAATTTCAAAATAATTTCAAAGAATCGATTGGCGGTTCAAGATGACGTAAATATTATGCTAGAAAAATATTTGTATTATAAATTCATATATTCGAAACTTATAGTAGTAAAAAATTGTAATGAACCAATTTAGGTTTTCCTTGAAATTAATTTTTTAATAGAAGTATTTGAAATTTGAAACACTTACATCTTTTTTAAAAACATTGTATGAAATATTCTTTAAATGTGAACTATACATAAATAAAATATACCAAAGGGATATAGAATCATTTGTAAAAATTGTATTTCAGATTGTTTTGGAAGCCAAAAAGATTTATTAAATTAGCATTTAAAAAGAATAAAAAGCGAGACTTAAAATATCATTTTCCAGATTCAAATTTATATAGTTTTTCTTTGATCTTTTTATAAATCTGGATGAAAGCCAGTTTAGTATTTTATTGAAATAAACATTATTTATATAAGTATCTGAAATTCGAAACACTTAAATCCGTTTTTAAAAGCCATGCATGGATTATTCTTCAAATATGAGGCTGTTCGTTTTTCCAAAACTGTCCATGTAAAGAAAATAAACAGAACTGAAGAGGAATTTTAGATACATTTTCCTTTTCTTTTTGAAGGAACTATTTTTTTTCTTTAATAAATCTAAAAATATTTTTAATTTCATGTAACATTTCCTAAAAAATGCCCACTAGATAGAGAGTTGAAAAGAGACATCATTTTAACCAGATTCTGCTAATCAGATAATATGTCATAAAAGCTAAATAGAAATAGATTAAAGATTCCTGGCAAAATCATATGAAAATCAGATCTAAAATATTAAGCGGAAGTACGACCGCATGCGATAAAGACTTTCTACTACAAAGAAAATTGCTTATAATCTTATATTTTTAAGGTATTTATAGAGATAAGGCATTTTGTACAAATTACAATACATTACATATGAATGTTTATTGAAAAATCATATAACTAAGTTCTTTTAAATACATTTTTATATGCGTATTTTTTTTTAAGGAATTGTTGAAAACCGGATGATGTTTCATGAAATAATGAACAAGGGTGATACGATGCAGAATTTTATTTTTGTGGCAACAGTCATTTGAAAAACACTTCATTTCATTTATGAAAACATGTTGGATTAAACTTTTTATTAACTGTACTTTTTTAATAAAAGAAAATGTGTTTTAAGTACATGTGAGTGCATATGACAGAAGTCGGTTAAAAAACCTTTCGAATGATGCCTCATTCATTGTTGATTTTAAATATAACAGCGTATGAAATCGGCTTTATACTTAAAATATCCGTAAATATCCGTAAAAGAGTGTTTCATAAAAGCTAAAATTAACTTCAAGAGGTAGAAAAACATATAATAACAGAACATTTTGGGGTTGTAAAATACGGCCCGCATTTCCTTTATACTAGCGAAAATACAGCGCGTCTAAATCTAATTAGAATCCGGATTTTTGTCCATAACTTCAGAACTAATGAAGCTATTTTATCGAAAGTTTCAAGAGACATACAATCTTTAATGTAAAATTTCACGATCCCTGGCGAAGCGATTGAAGTTGATCTGCATTTAAAAATTACTGAACTCGACTTTCCGTATTAATCTGTTGATTTTGAATATGGCAACAATGGCCAAATGATAGTGTACTTTACATGCCGTGATGTAATGTAATGTGATGTAATCGCATTTCATGCGAACCAGGGATAAATCTGATAACAATTTCGCCAATATATCTTTAATTATTTTTAAATGAATGAAACTTGGTTTGAGTTGGAGTGCGAAGACCTGTTTTCTTTTCTTCCTGTTTTTTTTTTAAATAACAAAACTTATCGGATGTCTACTATCTTGACCTATACAAAAGTTATTAAATGTTGTGTGTTTTGCGCCTTTTAAAAAGGTTTTTACGAAAAAACCTGTATACTAGACATCTAGAAACAAAAAAGGTAATTACAGGATAAAGAACAAGTCACTGAAAAATTAACACTTAACTTTTAAAAACTCACTTAAAATTATATTTGGAGGAATTATTTAAAGATAGATCAAATTTGTTTTAAATGTTTCTGCAATAAAAATACTTTCGGCCTAAACTAAGAAAAAATACATCAATGGATAATTCAAAAAGATAAAATAATATAAAGCAAAAATATTAAAATACAAGTTACATTTTAAATAAAAATATTTACAAAACTAACTCAAATAATGTTCTAAAAATAACCATTAAAAATAGACATCCGTTATGAAAATTTAAAAAAAAATAGAACGGGCAAAGACAAATTTTATATGAGCCATAAAATAAAGGTTATACTACTGTTAATGTTTTACATTAACATACGCAAATAATATAAATTGTAAAGAAGCAGAAAAGATAAAAAAAAAAATATCTTTTTTTTTTTTTATATATATACACTGTAAATCGAAATGTCTTAAATTCAGACACTTAAGTGTCTGAAACGGAGTGTTCAATTTTCAGACATTTTAAAATGTCTGAATTTTTTCAGACACTTTTTGCGTCTGAATTTTAGACACTTCAAACGTCGGAATCGCAGCCATTTTTTTAAAGCATTATACGTAGCCATGTTTGACCACGTTGATCCTGGAAAAATATATGGCCATTATTCTGCCCCCCTCTCCCCCCCACACAGCCTGATTTTAGGGGCTCCAAAATATGTTATGCAATTTTCATAAAGCTGATAATTGAAATCTTTTTCGACATTGTACTGATTATAATCAATATTATGAATTTATAGAGTAGAATAAGATTAAAAATTAAAATATTTGTCGCAATATAGTAAAACCTCTCAATAGTAGGCACCTTAGAACCGTGGAATTTGTTCGCCATTCGGAGGTGTATGTTTTTCTGAGGTAAAAAAATATAAAATATGTGCGTGTTGTTAATAAAAAATGTGCTTCTTAAATAGTTGTGTCCTTTATGGAGATTTTACAACAAAACTTTCATAGGACAATTTTCTTCAGCGAACACTGACCTTTTTCAAGATAAATACTTTTTTTTTACCTCATAAAAGCGAACACAATCGAATAGCAGGCAAATTCAACGTTCCAAAACGCGTTCAATTCGCGAGGTGGCCGCGATTGAGAGTTTTTACTGTATTTATTTTTTTATTTAGTTTTTAATCTAATTCTACTTTTAAAGTTCAAAATGCTGATTATATTCAATACAATGTTGAAACACATTTAAAATATAAGCTTTAAAAAAATCCATACCGAATTTGGTTGGTTGGTTGGTTGTACTTATGACGGCCAATTATCTGCACGAAGGATATAGGCCAGGGGGGAGTGGCCTTCGTGGGGGTCTTTCTAAGGGAACCTAACCCGTATTAACGCTTGGAAATCCAAGGTTTGAAGAAAACCATGAAAACTCCGAACGATTAGGCCGACGGGCGCGATTGGGTTCGAACCCAGCACCTCCCGTCTACCAGCTTCAAGAGCAGAACCTCTCAGCCACTGGTGGGGCTCATATCGAATTTGGAGCACGTAAAATCGTAGGGGGGGGGGTCTGCCCATGCTTTAATCAGGTCCTCCTTCTGGAAAAAGTCCAACCCTGTCCAAAGTCCAACCAAAATCTAGCTATATGCAAATAAATATTTTATAAAATTCTACCTCTTTACTTTGTATTCATTTTTAATTTCAAATTACTTTTTTATTAAAAATAATCAAAAAATCAATATTATATAATTATTTCAAATGAAATATATCTGTATATTTTTACCGCATTCTTTCAGTTACGTTAACGGTTAATGATTACATGAATTTAAGAATCTAAAAATAATCATTAAAATTTAACAAAGTGACTAGAGATAACGATTTAGAAAAAGGATCTCGCCTTAAGTAAGATTTGTTGACATCAACAAATTTTTTTCTGCTTCAATGTCTACATACTGACGTCAATTTCCGTTCAAACAATCAAATCGTGAAGCTGTGGTTTTGACTTTTAATCATTGATGTTGAAAATTAAAAAAGATTATATGTTGACTATTTTCAGTATGGCAAATGGGATATTTCTAAAATACTCGGAAACACTAAAATTATAGCAAAGGGAAATCCTTTAATTAGAATGACCGGATTTAATGAGTTTTATCAGTCAAAACATTTTAAAATAAATAAATGAACATAAGTAATTCGCTGTATTAAATATATGGGGGAATCAATGAATGGAAGGATGTTCGAACTATATTCTTTTTTTAAATTTATGATGTACACACTATGAGGCAGAAGAAAGCTTCATTAGACAAGAAAAGCATAAATAATAAATAAAAGCAGCTATTAATAGGAATGTTTACTATAAATGCTTTTGAATTCCAGTACATAACACATAATAAATCTATCAGAAATGTAAAAATCGATGTAAACATTACAAATGCTGCCGCATTAAATGCTTATAAAAATATTGTATACATAAATAAATAATTAAAAAGGGTACTTCAGAGTAATAATTACACAAAAAAAAAAATACTATTAAGGTAGTCTTGATGGTAATTAAGAAGTATGAGCCAATCAACAGGCGATGTCACTGCGATTTTTAAAGTAATGGCTACATAAGAAAAGGCTTAGGAAGGTGTAAAATTAATAAATTCAGTAACCGCTAATATACACCATGCAGACACACCAAAATTTATTTTAAAGATAACATTGGATAGAAAATAATACAGAAATATGATTGCAGATGATTTGTAGAGTAGAAATTTAAATATTAGCAAAATAAAATTTTAACATGGAAATACCATAGGCAAAATGCTTTGAACATATTTTCGCATAACTCAGAAACTAATAAAGCTATAGACTCGCGTGAGGTCTCCATTTAAAGAGAAAACATTCACAGAGAGTTTTAAATACATAGTTAAGACCCCACTTACCTGGGAAATGGTTTGATTATTCCAAAAGCACATTCGCCCAGAGGACGTCCGGATTGGAGGTTACGTTAGTATCCGTTAGTTAGGCACACTTTGATATTTAAAAAATAAAATCCCCTTGCACATCCGGCTAGCTCTGTTTAAAGAATGGAAAATTTTCATCCTGAAAACATAGCCCGCCAGACAACAGTTCTCTTTACAAATTTGACGAGATGAAGAACACTATATTAGTGTTATAGATAAATATTAATACGGAGTACCACTATGTCGATAGAAATTAAATCCCGGAACTTTACATTCCGCAAAAAACAATCAAGTCAAAATAAATTATTAGTTAAAATGTACGCGTACATAAAAACAAACATTCAGTTTGAATTACAAACGGACATCGAGTTCGAAAGGAAGACGCATGCGCAACTGAGAGTGCCCCCTGGTGAATGCGGAGCGGCGTTACAAAGTGTCTTAAAATTAGACACTTGCAGATTTTTTAGACACTTTTATCAGTTCGTGTACACTATGATCATAGTAAGACACTTAGGTGTTTTAAATTAAGACATCTATTGTGACTGAATTTTCAGATTCAGACACTGAAGTGTCTGAAATTCTTTTTCAGTCACATATGTGTCTTAATTTAAGACGCCTCTATTTGCAGTGTATAGTGGCGAATATATAGTATTTTATGTTTAACGTAAAACATATTTCAAATAAACTGAAAACTTTTTGTATAAGTTTATCCTAAGCAGTGATATCATAATAATTGTCAGGTGATATGTTAGAAATGCGTTTATAATCGTGTAATCTACCCTATATATATAAAATCCAAATGAAACGAATTTATAAAACGATTTTATGAACTGATTAAACAACTGATTAAACGATTCGGATTGAGTTTCACGGCTATTTCTCATAAACTGTGAAGTTTTTGGCGATAAAATTAACGCCAATTACACTGATAAACAAAAATTGACTTTTTATATTTTTCTTAAATTTAACGAAAATATCCCTATTATATACACTCTTGAGTAAATAAAAAATGATATTAGAAATTTTTACTTGGTTCTTTTTTTTTTTTTTTTAACGAAGCATATGTATTTATAGGTTATTACGATATAACACAGTTTAAGAGAGCGTACAATAAATGCATAATAATAATACATAAATATTAAATTTACCAGCAGTATACTTGTAAACTGTTTATACACATTTTTCACATATTTTACACACATTTTACGCCGCCTAACACAATTTGAACGAATTAATTTGAGTACATTAGTACCTATTTTTGAGATTGTATTCATGTTCAGTATCTTCTCTCTTGACGAACCAGCAGTGATCGGAGAGCTTTACTGCATTCCATTGCGATCTCTAACAAGACTTCATAGCAGAAATTTGTTGGTGAAATCGTTCACCATGCTCGTCGCTAATAGCTCCCATCTTATCTGGGAATAAGTCAATTTGAGAGTGCAAGAAATGAAGCTTTACTGACATGTGACAATTTAGCTTTTTAAAATTGTTTACCATATTTTGAACTATACACCTGTAAATAGTAACTTTGTTATTCTCTAAGAAATTATGCACAACGTCCATGAATGGAAGCCATCAAAGTTCAGATTCAGATATATCTTGATAAATATAGGGGCTGATTATGTTTTGGTGTAAATCGCCAAACAGGTGATGCTGCTTTGCTGAATTTTTTATGATTTCCGCAATAGCTCTATCTCAAGAACAAATGCAGGAATTTTCATCAAACTTAAGATTCAGTTAGACGTGGACACCAGTTGATCCTGATAAGGTTTTGGTGTTAATCGCCCAATAGATGGCGCTGCTGTACGCATTTTTTCCAATTTTTTGCAAAGCTCTATCTCAAAAACTAATGCACGGACTTTCATCAAACTTCATATTTAGTCAGACGTTAACACAAGTTGTTGCTGATTAGGTTTTAGTGTAAATCTCCAACAGGTGGCGCTTCTATGCTGAATTTTGCAGGATTTACGCTATTTTAGCAATAGCCATATCCCAAGAACTAATGTACGGAATTTCATATCTATAGAATACTCATGATGGGCATAGATTGCCATTTAATGTTGGCACTCTGATAGTGAATTTTGTAGTATTAACATATATGAGATAGAAGAAAGTTTTAGGATTGGCACATCAGACTAGTTTTTTCGTCTGCTGCATTTGTTATTTTAAAATTTTCTGAATTTCAACTGCCACACGCTGAAATTCCCCCTCCCTTCCCGACCATTTAAATGTTTAAAATTTCTATTTAGAAAAATGAATCCCTTTATTAAAAAAATGCATATTATAATTTATAAGTTTATTTAATTTGTAGATCCTTACATTTTTTATTTTGGTCATGGAAAGTCCTTAAAAGTCCTTGATTTTTATTTAAAGAGTTGTGTACGAACCCTGTATTATTCTATCTGTATTTATCTATTTCTGCTTTCTCCTTCTCCTGTAAAAAGTATCCAAATATAAAATAGTCCTTCATATGAATTGTTGACGATTATGTTTTGAGGTAAATCGCCCAACAGGTGGCGCTGCTGTGTTACATTTTTCACATGGACGAAACACATGTTGTTGGCGCTTAGATGTATTATAAGTAGCAGATATATGTTCCCTTTCAGGGTCATTAGGCTGTAGAAACAAAGTACTTTAAAAGGCAATAAAATAACATAATGAGATATGTTTAAACATATATATCTCTGAAACGGAAACCAACTTCACCTTTTTGTAAATATTTCCTATATTCCCAAGGGTATGGTTAGTTGAATCTGTTAAAATGTTCCAAGAAAAGATTTCTTGTTTATCAGTGTTATCCGTATTGATCCACAGATGTCGAAACTGGTAATAGAATTTAAAAATTTGAATTAGTTTTCGAAATATTAATTTTTTTTTCTTATTTTAAATACATTTATATAGCAACAATTTGTAATAACAACAAAATTTCTCCAGTTTTTTTTTTTTTTTTTTTTTTTAAGGGAGAACAGGGAAAAACTTTAGGGATTATTAGATTACTTCTTTTTCGTCAGTTCAAATTGATAATTGAAATAATATGTTTTATATCAATTGATAGTGAAACAATATGAAGATTAAATTATGTTTTTCAGGAAAAATAAAAAAATAAAAACATTTTTTTTTCAAATTTCGATCATCCGGAATCACTTTAGTTTAGAAAACAAAAATCGTTCGTCAATTTCAAATTCCATAGACGAAAAAAAAAAGATTTTTTTTCAATTTCAAAGAGAAAATGACATAAATAGTATTAAAAACAGAAAGAAATTTTTAAAATAAGAATTTAATCATCACATGTTAAAAGCTGAATATAAGGAAAGTAGCGTCAAAAATCTTTACACATAAACATTAAAAAAATTCGAAAACTTTCAAATAATAAAATTATCACATGCGAACGCATTAAAGATGATAATTACGTCATTTGTAAAAGGCCCAAACGTCAAATATCGTAAGATTAAAGTGCCTTAATTTAAAGGGCCTAAAATAATTAACTTGTTACACGTGAAAAACTGTTAATAGTGAATATTAGGTCATACTTAAAAAGCTCAAATAATATATCCAGATGCTTTTAAATTAAATAATATATGTACACGTTAGTCTTAAAACAGAAAAAATTTAAAATAAAAAAATTATTATATGAGACATGCATTCAATAGCAAAAATTACGTCATATAATACACTGCGTCCCAAAAGTTTAGTCAATCAACAAAATTTGCATTACCATAAAAAGTAAAAAGTACAATCAAAATTCGTGAAATAGGTAATAAATAAAAGCAGTTTTGCTGATAACCACATATAAATTATTATTAAAGGTTTGGAATTATAAAATATACATTACATTATATAAAAATCTGATGTCCCAAAAGTATAGACACATGTAATTTTTTTTTTTTTTTTTAGTTTTACATTTGTAAAATTAACTAAAAACTTACTTTTAATATTTAATTGTATTGCCACGACAATTTATAACATCAATTTCACGTTGTTTCATAGAATTAAATAAGCATTGCATTACAGAAGGAGGTATTTCCAACCACGCTTTGTCAATTACAATTTTTAAGTCATTTACACATGTATATTGCTTTCCATTTTCATATATTTTACAAGATAAGATCCCCCATATGTTCTACATGAGATTCAAATCTAGATTAAGTGCTGGCCAGTTCTATAGTGTGATATTGTTTTGCCTAAACCATGTTTTCATGATGTGGAGTTATGGATGGATGCTCTATCTTGTTGGAAAACACAGTTCGGTCCTGCTAGCAAATCCAAATTAAGTGATGGTAGAATGTTATTAAAAATAGCTCCAGTTGATAATTTATGTGTTCGTAAAATTGCATCAATTTCCAGAATTTCAAAAAGTACATTACACAGAAGAATTAAATCTTCAACAAATATTGTTTACAGGAAAATGAAAGCAAAACCTTTCTTAAAGCAGAGACATAAGGATGCACGTCTAAAATGGGCTAGAAAGCACATGTCATACGGTGAAAAATGGATTTCTGTCATCTTCAGTGATGGAAAGAAATGGAATTTAGACGGCCCTGATGATCATAAATTTTACTGCCATGACCTAAAAAAAGAACCCAAGATCTGTTTCAGCAAGCAACAAAGCAGAGGTTCCGTAATGACCTGGGGAGGGTTTTCTTTCATTGGCCAAACGTTTCTAGGATTCGTGGACAGAAAAGAAATTAGAGGAATTATAAAGATATTTTACGTACCGATTTACTGCCAATTATGGATTTGCCAGCAGAACCGGACTGTGTCTTCCTACAAGATGGGGCATCCATCCATACCTCCACATCATCGAAAACATGGTTTAGGCAAAAAAATATCGCACTATTAGGCTGGCCAGCACTTAGTCCAGATTTGAATCTCATGGAGAACATATGGTGGATCTTATCTCGCAAAATATATGAAAATGGAAAGCAATATACATGTGTAAATGACTTAAAAATTGCAATTGACAAAGCGTGGTATCAAATACCTCCTTCTGTAATGGAATGCTTAGTTAATTCTGCGGAACAACGTGTATTTGATGTTATAAAGTGTCGTGTCAATACATATAAATATTAAAAATAAGTTTTTAGTTACTTTTATAAATGTAAAACAAAAAAAAAATTACATGAATCTATACTTTTGGAACAGCAACTTCTTATAGAATTTAATGTATATTTTATAATTTCAAACCATTGATCATAATTTACATGTGTATATCAGCAAAACTGTTTTATTTATTACCTATTTCACGAATTTTAATTGTACCTTATTAATTTTTATGTTAATGCAAATTTTGTTGATTATCTAAACTTTTGGGACACAGTGTAAAACGATACATTTATAATAATTTTTATTCCTGAGACTTTTAATCTGCCACATGGTATAATAGTTGTGCGCCAAGCAAATTTGTTTATATATTACATCACTTGATGCAGCATAAATACAGGTAAAAGAATGCGCAAAATACTTTCGATTTATTTTGTACTAATTACTATTCAATAAATACATATTGGAAAATTCAGATATTCTTATTAATTAATGGGGAATTCTCACAATCTTTTGACTTTCGTGAATAAAAATCTGGTAAAATTAATCTTGCTAAAATAACATTTAATCTGATAGACGAATGCCTTAATGATTCAAAATAAAGAATAAATGGTCAGCAGTGAAAATTTATTTATTTAACTGGGGTTTATGTTAAACTTGCGAGTTTAATTTTCCTTACCATTTTACCACTAAAACTTTTTTTTCATGTAAATTTTTACTTATAATGAATATGCATAGTACCCACAGGACATTCAAATATGAAATCATAACAATGTAGTATTTTTAGTACAGAATTTTGGTATAACATTGTCTTAAAGGGGTGTTAAAGAAAGGACGGTAAGGTAAAAAAGGGGGACGGTATAGGAAAAAAGGGACGAAATGAGAAAAAAAGTTACGGTAAGGGAAATTACCTCCTATTTTAGGCAAATCATGTTAAGACTAAGTGGTAGCCACAATGTTAATTGATTTTTAGAAACACTTATTTGCATTGGATTAAATTAAAAAAAAAAATTAATTTACCTCGAAAAATACAAGAATAAACCTTGGAGACGGTAAGACTACCAATAAAGGCACGATGCTTTAAATTGATAGTTAAATGCTGATTTAAATTCTACAGTAAATTTCCTGTCAAATAATTTTAGACATTCGTTTTCTAGCATACTTCTGCATGCGAAAAAAGTTGAAAAAAATTCTGTGGCTGCATCTGAAGTGATTTTCTGTATAATTTTAGAAGAGGGACGGTAAGGAATCTAAAACCCAGGGACAGAGTTTTAAAAAAATAATAACATCCCTAAAAATGTCTGCAGGTTAATTTTGTGCTACATGTTTATATAAAACAATAGTTCCAGTTTCGGAAAAAATTACATCGAATTATTTTTATTGAAACAACTTTATACAGACAGCTCCAAACTTAAAAATCAGCATCAGGGACACGGGACGTTATAGGAATTTTCTGGTATTTAGACCCCCAACATCGTAAAAAACTTATTTATCTCGTTAATATTGTTATGCAATCATGCAATGGGATATTCCCCAGTATATGAAGAAAAAAAAAAACACAAGAACATGTACTAAAATAAAAATTATTATTCAGGGACATAAAAGTCAAAAGACTGTGAGAATTCCCAAATACAAACGGTACTTCTTGATTATCTCATAGGATATAAAATTTATGTATTCCATAACTACTTAAAAAAAAATAAAAATGCTTAGCTGTCTTTGAAAAGATCTGATGATTTCTGATTTAGAAATTAATAAATTTTGTGATTAAAAATGTCCCCTTTTAAAAGTGCTTTAGTGTAAACGAGAATTAATATCTGTTCCATTCATTACTACAACTTCAAACTATTATGTTCGCAGCGCAATCATCTGCAGCTTCTGCGATCAAAATTCTACTTTAAATTTCACACCTAGAATAGTTTGTGTGTAGTATCCGCGTAGAACGTATTGAAAACGCATTCTACTTACTATTTTACGATATTTTATACAGGATAATTTTACTTGCGCCTCAAAGTTATGACTACGTATATTAATGGAAGATTTCTAAATAATTGTTAATATAAGTTTGTGAAATCTCATGTCGTCATTATTTAAATTATTTTTCGTAACATAACACAATAACGAACATTATTTCTAAATAAAAAAAAAAAAAAAAAAACATAAGAAATATTGTGGGATGTTGAATGGAAACATTTCTTTACAGCGAAACAGTTAAACGAAAATATAAAACATGAACCAAATATCAGAACATTTTTTTTTTTTTTACATACAAGCGAATGGCACATTAAAATCCAGAGATCCACTGTGAAACATTAAAACAAATAGGATGGCAAAGATAAAAAAGCATAATAGCCTTAAAATAAATGTATTTACTTCAGTACCTCTTATGTATTGCCATATTAGTCCAGTCAAATTAGGTTAAAAAAGGGCTTAAAGTGGAAAATTCTGGTGTAATTGATTTTAGTGTCTTACTTTATGTTTTCGGGGATGCTGAGCACGATTCTGAAGTTGTCCAACAAAATTTCTCTCGGCAAATATGACAAATCATGAATAAACCACTAAACATCGCAGCTTTTTCGAGTTTTTTGCTTATAACTTGTAAAGTAAACTTTTTACGCAAAAGGTGGCCCTATATTAAAATACAGATGGGAAAATTACACACAATTCATATTCTTATCATTTTTATTGCACGACATATGGCTTCCGTAGAGGCATTGGAATATCGGTGAAAAAAAGTAATTTTGGAAAATCGCAAAACAGATATTCTTACCCTTTCCGTTCATAACACTAAAAGTAAGCATTTCATAGTAAACATTTGCTGACGTACTCACTTATTATTAAGTTAGATATTATTATGATATAGGTATACTGTGTGACCTCGGAAATCCGGCAACTTAAAAAATCCCGCCCCCTTTTTTTCACTTCCAACTACTTTTCGAATTAAAAACCGTGGTAAAAAAGGTCCCTTAATAGAATCCTCGATAACACTGGTAGCAGCTCAAAGGAACGAGGACGAGGACATAGCAGAAGATAAGTTCTCACAGAAAAAATGCAAAAATTTGGCCGGAAAATTAACGTCATCTTCAAAGAAACAAGATTGTATTTCCGAAATCGATATTCGTCACTTGTATAAAATCCAAGAAAGAAGATAGTTACTTGACACTGATGCTTGAGAAATTACATGAGAAGAAATGATTGCACTACTTATCAGTTCTTTTTTTTTAACATATAAAATATCAAATAAAGTTAAGTTTTATAAACATTCAATTTTCTCTTTTACTCACGTCAATATCATTTGGGTATGGATTAAATTACGAATAAATTTCACTATCAAGAAAATCGTAAGTATTTTGATATTTTTTTCCGAAATCTGTAATTTTCAAAAATCAATTAGAAATTTGAAGTAGCTGACATTCACACAAAACAGACACGAGAGGATGCGGATACACTTATTGTCACCACAGCAAGGGACCTTGCACAACAACGTAACTCTGTCGTTATTGTGGGTGATGACGTCGATTTCCTAGTTATTATGATTTGTCGCTTTAAGGGTGTACATTCAAATGTATATTTTCTAAAGCCAGGCAAAGGGACAGTTTCAATTTTTTTCTTCTGACTCGAAACTTGATCAATCGATTGCTAACAACATATTATTTTTGTATGTCATGGGAGGCTGTGATACAACTTCAGCCTTGTTCAAAGTAGGAAAGATGAGGTTTCTTCGGACTCTCAAGAAAACTATGTATTAACTAATACCAATGAGGTTTTTAAAGACCCTATGACAGATGCTGATGCAGTTACTGATGCTGACAATCGTTTTTTGGTCTCATTGTATAGATTTACTGACAAGGAAGCCACGTCATTAACACTAGAAAGGCCGGAAATTTTAGTTAATTTTTACAAAAATATTTCACACCAGAATTTTGATTTAAAACAATTTAACATTTCTATTCTACGTTTTTCTTCTTTGTATGATTTAAACTTATTTTATAAAGAAGTTCCTGGTTTGAATCTAAATATATTCACATGGTAGCGGTCAAAATGACCGCTCACGGCCGTTCTAGTGTTAAACAAATTGAGGTATTTATGCTACCTTAGGTCTCCACAGAAGACATCAATTCATTTGGCGTCCTTACCTCCTACTGAGTCTGCAGCTCAGAAACATTCCTTTAGGGTATATTTTCAAGTTCAACAATGGCTTGGAAATGAAAAAGATCCTGAACAATGGGGTTGGAAGAAAATGAAAGATGGTCTGGAGCCAGTAACCACACAACAGCCACCAGCACCTCAAGCTGTTTTGAAACTTATTTTATGCAAATGCAAGAAGACCTGCCAGAAAAACTGTCGATGCAAAAACGCAGGCCTCAAGTGCTCCAGTATGTGTGTGAACTGCGAAAGCAGTTGCAATAACATTCCTCTTACTGAAATCGAGGAAGACGAGGATGATCCGGAATTCTCTGAAGTACTTGAAGGTAAATATGCATAAATAATTCCATTTTACCTTTACTTTTTCACTAACTTTTTTATTTTTATGATCAACATATTTATCTTAATACAGTGGTATAACTACTCAATTTTCAAACAATTAGAAATAAATCATAAATTATTTTTTTTTAAAACGGTGGCTCGTAATATAATAGGCTAATATGTTTTAGGTAGCTTTCTTTACAAAAAAGCTACCTATTGCAGCCGTTCGGAGGAAAGCGATTTCAAAAAATTTTGGTATATTTTCATCGATCATGACCCCCAGACCCCGAAACCACCCTCCGTTCAAAATCGATATATATATATATATATATATATCTGACCTATGTCACACTGCAACTCCCGTAATTATGAACCGATTTCGATGTAATTCGGTGTGTACATAGTACATACTAATGTCTCGAACGAGTTCGTTGGCCAGCTTCATCCGCCGTTTTGTTTTAAAATGGCGGCCATTTAAAATTTTTAAAAAAATTTAAAACTTGAAATGTGGTACCAAAAAATTAAAAATGGAAAATTTTTTTTCTTATGTATTTGACCTTTATACAAAGATTCCGGAGCAGTTTTTGTTTCGTCTATATCTTAAAAAATGGCTGAGTTATAGCATTTTGAATTTCTAGCGTGGCTGACATTTTGAAACGTCCTGAATTTTGTCACGCGATAAAAGGCGTATTTATGAACCGATTTGGATGTAATTCAGTGTGTACGTAGTACATACCAATCTCTCGACCGAGTTCGTTGGCCAGCTTCATCCGCCGTTTTGTTTCAAAATGGCGGCCATTTAAATTTTTTTTTTAATTTAAAACTTGAAATGTGGTACCAAAAAATTAAAAATGGAAAAATATTTTTTTCTTATGTATTTGACTTTTATACAAAGATTCCGGAGCAGTTTTTGTTTCGTCTATATCTTAAAAAATGGCTGAGTTATAGCATTTTGAATTTCTAGCGTGGCTGACATTTTGAAACGTCCTGAAATTTGTCACGCGATAAAAGGCGTATTTATGAACCGATTTGGATGTAATTCAGTGTGTACATAGTACATACCAATCTCTCGACCGAGTTCGTTTGCCAGCTTCATCCGCCATTTTGTTTCAAAATGGCGGCCATTTAAATTTTTTTTAAAAATTTAAAATTTGAAATGTGGTACCAAAAAATTGAAAATGGAAAAATATTTTTTCTTATGTATTTGACCTTTATACAAAGATTTCGGAGCAGTTTTTGTTTCGTCTATATCTTAAAAAATGGCTGAGTTATAGCATTTTGAATTTCTAGCGTGGCTGACATTTTGAAACGTCCTGAATTTTGTCACGCGATAAAAGGCGTATTTATGAACCGATTTGGATGTAACTTCGTTTATACATAGTACATACCAATGTCTCGACCGGGTGCGATGGTCAGCTTCATCCGCCATCTTGTTTAAAAATGGTGGCCATTTAAATTTTTAAGAAAAATTTAAATTTGAAATGTGGTACCAA
Organism: Maratus speciosus; assembly: GCA_963932465.1. Taxonomy (NCBI): domain Eukaryota; kingdom Metazoa; phylum Arthropoda; class Arachnida; order Araneae; family Salticidae; genus Maratus; species Maratus speciosus. The sequence continues at coordinate 519,218,088 of OZ010795.1, read as the reverse complement.
AAAATTAAAAATTGAAAAAATATATTCTTCTTATGTGTTTGACCTTGATAAAAAGATTCGGGAGCAGTTTTTGTTTCGTCTATATCTTAAGAAATGGCTGAGTTATAGCATTTTGAATTTCTAGCGTGACTGACATTTTGAAACGTCCTGATTTTTCTCACGTAATAACAGGCGTATTTATGAACCGACTTGGATGTACCTTGGTGTGTACATAGTACATACAAATACCTCGACCGAGTTCGTTGGCCGGCTTCATCCGCCATATTGTTTCAAAATTGCGGCCATTTAAAAAAATAAAAAAATAAAAAAAATTAAATGAGATACCAAAAAATTGGAAAGTGAAAAAGATTTTTTTTTGTATGTGTTTGACCTTAATACAAAGATTCCGGAACAGTTTTTCTTTCGTCTATATCTAAAACAAGTTGGAAATTGCTCGTCATACGTGGCAAATGAGGTGCGTTCGTACTATAACAAGTTTTATAATTATTTTTTGCACCCCATATTGTACTGAATGTATAATTTTTTGCACTTCATAAAGTCCATAGTCTTTAACATCATTAAAATGCACTCCCAATAATTTTTTCCCATTCCCCGAACACTTTTGACTGTCCCTGTAATTAAACTATACATCCGACTTTCCTAAAATTTGAAATGGCTCGACAAAATTTTGTAACAATTATATATTTAAAATTTCAGACCATTTGGAAGGCTGTAACATCATTAAAATGCACTTGCAATAATTTTTCCCATTGGCCGTAATGTAAAAAAAAACTTTTGAATGTCCCTGTAATTAAACTGTACATCCGATTTTCATAAAATTTGAAATGGCTCGACAAAATTTTGCAACAATCTTATATTTCAAATTTCAGATCATTCGGTTGGGTAGTTTTTGCTCTGTTATATGCGGACAGACGGACGGACTGAACGACGACTATAGGTGCTACGTATTTATATAATTACGAACGCACCTAAAAAATGGCTGAGTAATAGCATTTTGAATTTCTCTTCTGGCTGACATTTTAAAACGACCTGATTTTTGTCACGCGATAACAGGCGTAATTATGAACCTATTTGGATGTAACTTGGTCTGTACATAGTACATACCAATGTCTCGCAGAGTTCGTTGGCCAGCTTCATTCGCCATGTTGTTTCAAAAGGGTTGCCATTTAAAAAAAATTAAATTTAAAATTCAAAATGAGGTATTAAACAATTGGAAAATGAAAAAGATTTTTTTTATGTGTTTGGCCTTGATACAAAGATTCCGGAGCAGTTTTTGTTTCTGAAAATTTGTTCTTTTGTTTATATCTTAAAAAATGGTTGATTTCTAGCACTTTGAATTTCTAGCATGGCTAACATTTTGAAACGATCTTGTATTTGTCACGCGATAACACACGTATTCGCCTATTTCGATGTAAGAAGGCATGTGGATTGTATACATCAACACCTCGACCAAGTTCGCTGGCCAGATTCATCAGCCATCTTGTTTCAAAATGGCGACCATTAAATTAAAAAATATATATATATTTAAAGTGAGGTGCAAAAAAATTAGAAATTGAAAAAGGTTTCTTTCTTAAGTATTTGACCTTGATATAAGGATTCAGGAGCATTTTTTGTTTATCTTTACCTTAAAAAATGTCTCAGATATAGCAGTTTCAATTTCTATAATGGGTGACATTTTGAAAAATCTGATTTTTTGCATGCGACAACACTCCTATATATTAACCGATTCCGATGTGAGTGAGCATGTGCACAGCAATTACTAAGGTCTCGACCAAGTTCACTGCTTAGCCTCATCCACCATGTTGTCTTAAAATTACAGGCACTTTAAGAAATTGCCGAATTTGGCAGCCAAATATATGTTACTTTAAAGAAAAGCAGCTTGGATAAAGCTGACTAATTTCGCGAAATTCTCATTCATTATATTGATAAAAATTAGTACTGAATCTCCTATATTCGGATTCCACTAAATTGAGCTTAGTGTGTTTGAATGATATAATTTGGCTTTTTTTAAATAAGGATTATGAAAGCTACCTCTTCCTCCCGGCACTGGCCGGAAGGACTTTTTTAAATTGAGGTCAAAAAGTAACCTATTCATGACTTGAGTTTTAAAAGAGGGGTAACAAAAGAAAGATGTAAAAATCATGTTATGATAAAATGTTGCATGAATCATTACTTAATTAATTTCAATTAGTTCCACCGTTTTTAAAAATACTACGTGCACCAGAGCTGCTCAGAGCCTAAAGCTTCGACCCTTGGGTGTTTGCAGCCTTCGCCTACGGCTGGGGCAGAAATCTTCTCCCTCAAGGCGAAAACGGCTCTTTGGCGCCGAGGTGCTTAAATAAATATTATATTTAATTATTTTTTTAGATGTAGGAGAACTGGAAGGCATGCCTGCAATCGTGCAACCTTTGGCCAAGAGGGTTCGGTTTGACTAATGAGTGTCATTTCAAGTCAATAATCATTTCATAACAAATATTGTATAAAAAAATACTTACCTACCTATTTTATTATACTGAATATCATTAAACACTAACCGATTATTAATCACTTTTTATCTTTTTGTTGTATCTATAAAATCTAACGTTTACATTTCACATACCTGTACAGACGTCTAATGATGCATTTTGTATGTTTTCAACAAAGAGGCAGCTGAATACTTCGTGCATTCGTCATTCTTTTTCTCATAACTATTCAAGATCCAAAAAACTACTTGTACATAAATTGTAGAGAATTGTATCAATTTTGGAAATACAGTCTTGTTTTTTTTAAGATGACGTTAATTTTCCGATCAAATGTATGCATTTTTTGGTGAGACCTTATCTTCTGCGACGTCCTTACCTCGCTCCTCTGCGCTACTACCAGTGTTATCGAAGGCTCTATTTTGCACACCGTCAGCGATATCGCTGTCAGATAATGCATCGTTTTTTATCTCGGTTTTCAATTCGAAAGTAATTGCTATTTTTACTTATCTCGTAAGTTGGAAGTGAAAAAAAAAGGGAGGGGGAGGATGACTTTGATGCCGGATTTTTTAAGTTGCCGGATCTCTGGATGCCCGATTTTCGAGGTCACACTGTATACTTACATCATAATAATATATAACCTAATAATAAGTGAGTACAGCAAATGTTTACAGTGAAATGCTTACTTTTAGTGTTGTGAACGGAATGGATGTAAAATAATATATTTCTTTGCGATTTTCCAAAATTACAGGTTTTTGCCAATTTTTCAACGCCTCTACGGAAGCCGTATACCGTACAAAAATATGATAAAAACATGAACTGTAGGTAATTTTCCCGGTTGGTAAAATCCAGGGTCACCTTTTGCGAAAAACGCTTACTTTGCAAGTTATAAGCCAAAAACCAAAAAAATCTGCGATTGTTATTGATTTTTTCACCATTTTTCATATTTGCCGAGAAAATTTTTGTTGGACAACTTCAGATTCGTGTTCAGCACCCCCGAAAACATAAAGTAAGACACTAAAAACAATTACACCAGAATTTTCCATTTCAAACTCTAATTTGACTGGAATATAAGCAAATAATATAAAATGTAACAGGCAGGACATAGACTGACAAAATCATGTTTTATAAATTATGGTGAACCTATTATATTTTATGTTTAACGTGAAAATATAATACGAATGATCTCAAAACTTCTCGTAAAATAAGTTATTCTCCTGAGCAGTGATTTCTTAAATTTAGTCATTCAGTACATTTGAAATGCGTTTACTAAGACAGATAGGGTATAAAATTTAAGTATTCCATAACTTCTTTAAGTCTTTTATATTTCTCTCTCAGTCTGATAAGTTCTGTCAAAATTTTGTCAGAAAAGCTTTCTGCTTCCCAAAAGGGCTTAATTCTAAAATGAAAAGTAAAATAAAAAAAATCCCTGCCGGCTCGGCCTGCAGGCGCAGGTAGATTTCGATGTTAAGTACTAATTTAAACAACAAAAAATACCCCCTTATATGTATGGAGATACGATAGCGTAATAAATATAGTGTGTCCACGTATAACCTGACCGACCTTTATTTTCGCAACTGTTGATCCTAGATGAATACTTCCAATTACAAAAATGGTTTAAATAAGGTAAAGAGTTATTTTTAAAGCGATTTGGGTCAAGAAAAACATTTATTAAAAAATTACGAAATTTAAATTTTTATACGGTCCCTCGGTCCTATAAGTGATATTTAGTAAAAATTTACTGTGGCACTAACAAGTAAGACAGAAAAAGTCCCATTCATTTAACATTAAAATTGACCGAGTTATGAAACTTTAAAATGCATGACTTATACCACTTTTTTGCATATCAAAACAGATGATTTCGACCATGCTTTCAGGGGTCGTATGTAAAGAACTTAAATTTATTTCAAGGTATCTGAAGTTTGAAAGAAATCGTACAACTATTACGATTGATATTAGATGTAAATTTCCAACTGGGCGAAATATGTCCGGACCAGGATTCGAACCCGGGACCTCCCTGGCTGAAGCCGCCAGTGCTCTGCCATCTGAGCTATCCCGGACGATTCTGGTCGAACTCTTTCACCCAGCTAACCTTGAAGATTACAGCATCTGGTCTGAAACCTGGTTCAGCTCAACAGAATAAATCTCAGGTAATGGAACACCAGAAAACGCTGGATACGAAATTACACTAGATTAATTTTCACACAATTATTCTAATTGGTAAACAAATCATATTAGATGTAAATTTCCAACTGGGCGAAATATGTCCGGACCAGGATTCGAACCCGGGACCTCCCTGGCTGAAGCCGCCAGTGCTCTGCCATCTGAGCTATCCCGGACGATTCTGGTCGAACTCTTTCACCCAGCTAACCTTGAAGATTACAGCATCTGGTCTGAAACCTGGTTCAGCTCAACAGAATAAATCTCAGGGTCCGATCCTGGTCCGGACATATTTCGCCCAGTTGGAAATTTACATCTAATATGATTTGTTTACCAATTAGAATAATTGTGTGAAAATTAATCTAGTGTAATTTCGTATCCAGCGTTTTCTGGTGTTCCATTACCTGAGATTTATTCTGTTGAGCTGAACCAGGTTTCAGACCAGATGCTGTAATCTTCAAGGTTAGCTGGGTGAAAGAGTTCGACCAGAATCGTCCGGGATAGCTCAGATGGCAGAGCACTGGCGGCTTCAGCCAGGGAGGTCCCGGGTTCGAATCCTGGTCCGGACATATTTCGCCCAGTTGGAAATTTACATCTAATATGATTTGTTTACCAATTAGAATAATTGTGTGAAAATTAATCTAGTATTACGATTGAGTTAACTTTAATAGTTAAGTTTCAGATTAGTTAAAATAATTGTATTTTAACGTTGTATTTTGTAAGGATTTGAGGCTATGATTTCATTTAACAAAAATTAAGTTATTTTCATAAGGTTTTATTTGACTTGCAACGATCGTCTTTCCAGTTTAAAATTTGTACTCCAACTTTAACTGACTTTCAAATGTCCGATCGAAGTTAAAATTTTACATACTGACTTAAATCCGATTACAGTGTAGTATTATTATGATTTTCGTCGCTTACCATCTTATACATACTTATATTAGAGGATAACACAAAAAAATTCGGATAGATTACCGTCAACAAGTTTAAGAAATGGTTTTAGATCAGATAACATAAACCTGCCATGGTTGTGTTTTTTAACTTTTATAATTACGTTTTATATATTTTTTAACGCTAAATAAAAAAAATTACCTTCACTTTTAACCATCATGTCAGGATTTTTCAAAAATCGTAAATTTCAATCTTAAAAAATAGCGAAAAATCTGATACTATAAAATAGGTGTAAGGCTTTTTTATTCAGTTTAATTTTATTTAATTCAATAATTTATTCAATTTTGTGGCTTATACTGGGTTTCTTACAGCTAAACAGCTCAGGGGTTCGATGAGGTTTCGAGGGGAGGGTGGATCAATTTTAACTTTGATCATTTTAACTTTGAAATTGAGAAACATCCTGACGTGGTGATGGTTTAAAATGAAGGTCATTTTCGGATTCAGCGCTAAAAAATACATGTGAATCAATTTTCAAAGGCTAAAAAACATGGCACAACCCAAAATTTGAAAGATGGTGTAATCTAACAGCATTTAAAAATATGTATCATTTTGAAAAGAATTGCGGCTGTTGTTTTTCATCCTTTTATTTAACCAAAAATCTGTTATTTTTATCCTCTTATATGTTCAGTACAAATTGCATATTTTGCAGTAATATGTCAGAATGATTAAAGATTTCAAATTTGTATTGCAATGATAATTTTACTCTCAACCATTTCTTTAATATATCTGACGAAATTATATTTCTACTAAATTTGTGAATGTCCCCTAATTTGCAGGAAAAAATATGCTCCAACTTTAAACAGCTATTACTAGGCCAATTTTAATCGTAGAATAACCGGACTTTTTTTGCCTGACTCTTCAGTGTAACAGGAAAATTTGCTAAATGTAACTTATAGGACCTGGCGATCTTATAAAAATTTAGATTTTGTAATTCTTCGCTAAATTGTTTTTTCGCTTCAAACATTTTTTGTCTTAACTCTGCACCTAATTTTGACCATTTTTGTAATTGGAAGTATGCATCTAGGACCAACGGTTGCGAAAATAAAGGTCGGTCAGGTTATACGTGGACACACTGTATATAGATTTTTATTTTTCACATTGAAATCTTGCAATAGAAAAGTAATTGTTGTGGTAAGAATTTTATTGTGTTTTATTTTAATTGTTATCAACGGCTATAATGAATTTTTTCCCTGTCATTTTTCTGTAAGAGCTGGTTTTATCACAATCATATTAAGCGGTATTCAGAATTTTTAACCCTCCCCCATTTCTACTGCCTTGGGCCGATTTTTCTTATTTGCAATACTCGCCAAGATATTAGCCATCTCAATGTGTTTCGCGAGTTTGAAGACGATCCGTACATAATTGTGACTCTTATCGGGCGAACAAAATTTAATACATACATGCATATATATATATATAAACATACATGCATATATATATATATAAACATACATGCATATATATATATATATATATAAACATTTTAGGTGGGGGTGGTTTTGGGTTCCTGGGTTCATATAATGAAAAGTTATGCAGGAATTTTTCCAAAGTTGCACCATGGTAATGACTGCAATAGGTAGTATTTGTTAAGAAATCTACCTAAAATTACACCATGTAACCTAAATAAAAACTTCATGTCTAATGTTCATTAAAAGCCATTCCTATGCTCCTGACGTGAGGGTTTAAAAATTCACACAAGTGCACAAGTGCAAGCTTCACAAAAGTGTTTAAGTCTAAAATGAACAGTAAAATAAAAAGTAAACTATGTAATCTAAATAAAAACTTCTTGTCTAATGTTTATTAAAAGCATACCTATGCACCTGACATGAGTGTTTAAATTTTTTTTATATGAAATCTAATAAACGGGGATTGATATTTCAACTATTGAAACACGAAAGATTTCTAGTGAAACATTAAAAAAGTCCTTCCGGCCAGTGCCGAGAGGAAGGGGTAGCTTTCATATTCCTTATTTTAAAAAAGCCAACTTATATCATTCAAACACACGAAGCTCAATTTAGTGGAAACCGAATATAGGAGATTCAATACTAATTTTTATCAATATAATGAATGAGAATTTCGCAAAATCAGTCAGATTTATCCAAGCTGCTTTTCTTTAAAGTAACTTATATTTGGCTGCCAAATTCGGCGATTTATTAAAGTGCCTGCCATTCTAAGACAACATGGTGGATGAGGCTAAGCAGTGAACTTGGTCGAGACCTTAGTAATTGCTGTGCACATTCTCACTCACATCGGAATCGGTTGATATATACGAGTGCTGTCGCATGCAAAAAATCAGATTTTTCAAAATGTCACCCACAATAGAAATTGAAACTGCTATATCTGAGCCATTTTTTAAGGTAAAGACAAACAAAAAATGCTCCCGAATCCTTATAAGTCAAATACTTAAGAATGAAACCTTTTTCAATTTCTAATTTTTTTGCACCTCACTTTAAATATATATATATATTTAAATTTATATTTGGTCGAGGTATTGATGCGTGTGTTATCGCGTGACAAATACAAGATCGTTTCAAAATACTAGCCCTGCTAGAAATTCAAAGTGCTATAATTCAACCATTTTTTAAGATATAAACAAAAGAACAAATTTTCAGAAACAAAAACTGCTCCGGAATCTTTGTATCAAGGCCAAACACATAAAAAAAAATCTTTTTCATTTTCCAATTTTTTAATACCTCATTTTAAATTTTAAATTTAGTTTTTTTTAAATGGCAACCCTTTTGAAACAAGCTGGCGAATGAAGCTGGCCAACGAACTCGGTCGAGACATTGGTGTGTACTATGTACAGACCAAGTTACATCCAAATCGGTTCATAAATACGCCTGTTATCGCGTGACAAAAATCAAGGTCGTTTTAAAATGTCAGCCACAATAGAAATTCAAAATGCTATTACTCAGCCATTTTTTTAGATATAGACAAAACAAAAACTGTTCCGGAATCTTTGTATTAAGGTCAAACACATACGAAAAAAATCTTTTCATTTTCCATTTTTTTGGTACCTCATTTTATTTTTTTTATTTTTTAAATATTTTTAAATGGTCGCCATTTTGAAACAAGATGGCGGATGAAGCTGGCCAACGCACTCGGTCGAGATATTTGTATGTACTACGTACACACCAAGGTACATCGAAATCGGGACGAAAATCAGGACGTTTCAAAATGTCAGCCACGCTAGAAATTCAAAATGCTATAACTCAGCCATTTCTTAAGATATAGACGAAACAAAAACTGCTCCCGAATCGTTTTATCAAGGTAAAACACATAAGAAGAAAATATTTTTTCAATTTTGAATTTTTTAGTACCACATTTCAAATTTAAATTTTTCCTAAAAATTTAAATGGCCGCCATTTTTAAACAAGATGGCGGATGAAGCTAGCCAACGAACCCGGTCGAGACATTGGTATGTACTATGTATAAACGAAGTTACATCCAAATCGGTTCATAAATACGCCTTTTATCGCGTGACAAAATTCAGGACGTTTCAAAATGTCAGCCACGCTAGAAATTGAAAATGCTGCAACTCAGCCATTTTTTAAGATATAGACGAAACAAAAACTGCTCCGAAATCTTTGTATAAAGGTCAAATACATAAGAAAAAATATTTTTCCATTTTCAATTTTTTGGTACCACATTTCAAATTTTAAATTAAAAAAAAAATTTAAGTGGCCGCCATTTTGAAACAAAATGTCGGATGAAGCTGGCCAACGAACTCGGTCGAGACATTGGTATGTACTATGCACACACCGAATTACATCGAAATCGGTTCATAAATACGCCTTTTATCGCGTGACAAAATTCAGGAAGTTTCAAAATGTCAGCCACGCTAGAAATTCAAAATGCTATAACTCAGCAATTTTTTAAGATATAGACGAAACAAAAACTGCTCCGGAATCTTTGTATAAAGGTCAAATACATAAAAAAAAAAATATTTTTCCATTTTTAATTTTTTGGTACCACATTTCAAATTTTAATTTTTTTAAAACATTTTAAATGGCCGCCATTTTGAAACAAAACGGCGGATGAAGCTGGCCAACGAACTCGGTCGAGACATTGGTATGTACTATGTACACACCGAATTACATCGAAATCGGTTCATAATTTCGAGAGTTACAGTATGACATAGGTTAGATATATATATATATATATATATATATATATCAATTTTGAACGGAGGGTGGTTTCGGGGTCTGGGGGTCATGATCGATGAAAATATACCAAAATTTTTTGAAATCGCTTTCCTCCGAACGGCTGCAATAGGTAGCTTTTTGTAATGAAAGCTACCTAAAAATGAAAGTGAAAAGAAAAGAAAATATATAGGAGCCAAAAGCAAAGTACTTAGGGGAGACTAGGGAGGGTTGGCCCACTTTTTACAAAATGATTTTTTATTTTTTAAATATTGAACGTAGAACAAAGTTTTATATATAATTTTTTTCGTTATACAATCAGTTATCAAAATAAAATTGCTACATAAGTGTCATATGTAAGAAATTTGAGAAATGATTGTTTTTATTCATGAAGAAATAATGGGTCAAGGCTCCCCATATATGTGAGGTATGACCCACTATAACGGGAGGCTTGACCCACTCTGTTTTATGTTGAAATATTTGTGAAGAGAAATAAAATCAGTTAAAAAAAATCAAAATAACTTCATGCTACATGCTTTAATTATTACAAAAAATATATATATATTTTTGAAAATATGATGCTTCAACAAACCTGTTTAGGCGAAATTGCATGTCAGAAGAGAAACATTTTGTTTTAAACAGGATTTTGTCTGGGCAGCTATGATTGTACAACAGGGAAATGAAATTTTAACATTTAAGACTGTATTCCGCTAGAGACAGTTACCATTTGCATAAAGTTTCATGTATTATAATGTCCGGATTTAGTAGCCACTGTCCCGCTTTTTTCTTGCTTCCTTGTCCTACTTTTTGTGACATTCGACCTGACAACTATAGTTGCGACATAGTTTGGCTTCATCTCACTCTATTCATTATGTTGGAATTTGTCTACATACCTTCCTAAAGTTTTTCGATCCATGCCATGTTCTATTGCAGCCGCATGAGTACTTAACTTATCATTAACATATTTTAACCCTTTCAGAGGCAAAGTACTTTGAGTACTAAAATGTTGAAATAAATGACTGGCACCGGAATATACGAACAAATTTATTTTCAAATATGAAAAAAGGCACTATTTCACATACGCATTAAACTGAAAAGATTTTAGCAAAATCCTGGTGTCATTGTGGAGTTTGGGAATTAAAATAAAGTGGTTTCATAAACATACCACTGTACCCCTGAAACGGTTAAGAGTGCTTTCGTACTTTCTAGTATTTTCCCCTGTTTCTATTTGCTTATTGTAAGTAATATTTAAATAGAAAAAAGTTCCTATCAACTTTCGCATTTATATTTCATTAATTTATTTCGTGCAGTGAACATAGCAATCTTTTGCATCTTTCTTTAATCAGTTTTTCTTTTTCATCACCTCATTTTACTGTAAATTTATAGAATAAACCTACATTCATTTATATATATAGCCATTAATCTTTCATTATGCACAGTGTATAAGAAAAAGATTTCCAAAACCCCTTAATTAACACATTGCTGACGGGCAATTTTTATCAAATCTGAATTTTAAAACAGTAGAAGCTCCTCCCTTTTCTGAAAGTCTTTAGTAAATTGGTGTTCTAGATAGGTTTCCCAAATTTATGCATTGTTAAGTATCTTTCAGTGGAAGAATTTAATATAAAATGTCTTACAATCTAAAAAAATATGGACAACATGATATAAATGCATTTTCTGTAAAGCAGAAGCCACGCCCTTAGTCTATGATGTTTTTTGAATGAAAGCGAGAATTCCCGTTTCCCGTCGTGAATGTGTTAAGGAATCCTTGAACATGTGGTCAACCGTCCCTCACATTTACTGGGTCAAGTCTCCCCACATAGCCTTTTGCTAAAGAACAGCACATTGTCATATTAAGCCTAACTTACTGTATAATCTTTATGCCTAGAATGAAAGCTCGATATTTCTGCATTATTTAAAACCTACTTACTTAAATTTCTGTGATATATTTTATCTGAAAAAAGCTTACGAAATATTTCTAAAAAACACAACTTTTAGGTTGAAAACACCTTACAATTGATTTTTTCCACACCTATTTCGATTATCTGTATGAAACAGAGATTGTTGTTTGAGCATTCCAGTAGCTTTGGTTGACACCTATTGATAAACTCTGAAATTCTTTTAAATATGAAAACTGGTGTGTGGGTCAAGCCTCCCTAGTCTCCCCTATATAGATAATGTATGTGTAAATATGATGTATTAAAAAGCGCATATAGTATAAAGCAATGAAATGAATGGTAAATACATCTTTTTAAGTTCGCGCATTTATTATATACTGGTTGACGCCCCCCCCCCCCCCCCCCCACTCCCAAATCATACCAGGAAAGGTTAAAAAATTCAACAAATCGCTGCAAAAAATCGAGAAAAAAAATGCTATATTGGGCTAGAAGATTAAAACCGGATTACTTTACTAATGGTGGGAAAATGCAATGCATCACCAAGAAAACCCTTAAAAATCGCAAAAAAGCCGCTAAAAATTAAAAATTTGCAGGCAACAAATTTTACTATAGCAGACTAAAACATTCTAACAGGAATTCTTTCCCAAACATCAAGAAATCAGCGCGAACACGCAAAGAATGCTCAAAATCTCAAAATCGCGCGCGGAGGAGGAATGTAATGTATTAGGCTATCGTTTCTAAAAAAATGTATTGAAATCACATAAAAATCACCAAAAAATTTTAAAATCGCGAAAATGTATTAATGCGCAAAACTATTGCAATCGCATTATTTTTATGAATGTCAAAAAATCGCGGCAATAGGCAAAAGAACGTTACGATTCATACTGAAAATCGCATTAGAAGTCCCTAAAAAATCAAATATTGCTTACTGGTATATATATATATATATTAATTGTATGTAAGCATTTTTTTGTGTCTGATTTTAATCAAACATGCAATTATAGACACTCTGAATCAGTTATTAAATTTCCTTCTATTGTAAACTCATTTCCTACGTTTTTGATACACGTAATTATTAATACTAAAAAATAAAACATGATATTTAAGCATTGAAATAACGTGATTTTTATGCCTGATGTTTATAGATAAAACTGCTTTAGTATGTTTTTTAAAAAGTTCATAGCATCACTTTTATAAGATTGAATATATTTTAAAGCTATAAATAGCTACTTTTTACATTACAAAATGTTTTTCAAAGAATAAGAACAGTATATATGTAGTCATTTCTTTTCTTTTTATATATCCTTCTTTTTTCTAATTCCCCAGATCAATCTTTTTCTATAAAACATACCAAATCTATTTAGCTCATATTAACAAAATACAATACATACGGGAATAAAAAATTTAAAGAAATATGGCTTATCATGTCGTTCTATAAATAAGCGTTTTTCAGCAAAATTCAGGGGAGAAAATTTGACATGAAGAAGAAAATTCGAAATGCAGAAAAAAATTCGAAATCATGATTAAGTTAAGGAATATGTTTAAAAGAAAAATATATATATATTTGAGAGAATATAAAATTTTAGACTCTGTGTTAATATTTAATAAAACGATTGTAATTCACAACACATAAAAAAACTCACACATTCTTAATATTTAGATCAAGCTTAGAACTTATTAAAAAAGATATCAGTTGATAAGCATTGTTCTTTTAATAGGAAAAATTAGGAGAATAGCAGTCCAAAATAGCTATATTTTACTAAAACGTACGGTGAAAAGAAAAGATTTTATATTTAAAGCAGAACTTAAAATGAAATGCACGTTGTTAATCACATAACATTCACCTATTATACCGTTATTAATAAAACTTTAAAAGTAATTAAATACAGTAAACAATAACATTTGATTAAATTTAAATTCAATAGAAATTAATTCTGAGATCTAAATATTTCAAATTTGAATTACACATGAAAAAATAACGCATTAACGTACAGCACGGGAATTATTAAAATACTAAATGGGTATCTGAAAAGAAAAAAATATTATTAACTTATTAAGATTTCAGTTAATTACTCTCTCTTATGGGCGTTTTAAATTTATCGCATATTTATAGGGCATGCAATGAAAGCAGACACAAGGGATAACATTGTAATAAAGTATTTAAGTTTTTTTCTGTCAGTAATCTAATTTAATTCATGCAACTTTAATTGAGATTTTCCTTAAAAGTCCAATTAATGTTACAAACTATGAATTAAATAAATATCGTCAGTAAAGCATTTTATTCCAATCTTTGACCACGCATGTATCTATTTTAATCTTTTAAAATGCCCGTAAAACAACATAAAAAAGAATTTACTGCATAAAAATTGAACATTCACTACTATGAAAGAGTGACTATTCACTCCTACCAGGAGTAAAAAAAGTCCTTCCGGCCAGTGCCGGGAGGAAGAGGTAGCTTTCATATTCCTTATTTTTAAAAAGCCAACTTACATTATTCAAACACACGAAGCTCAATTAAGTGGAAACCGAATGTAGAAGATTCAATACTAATTTTTATCAATACTAAATCATTATGAATGAAAATTTCGTGAAATTAGTCAGCTTTATCCAAGCTGCTTTTATTTAAAGTCACTTATATTTGGCTGCCAAATTCGGCGATTTCTTAAAGTGCCTGCCATTTTAAGACAACATGGTAGATGAGGCTAACCAGTGAACTTGGTCGAGACCTTAGTAATTGCTGTGCACATGCTCACTCATATCGGAATCGGTTGATATATGCGAGTGCTGTCGCAGATAAAAAATCAGATTTTTCAAAATGTCACCCACTTTAGAAATTGAAACTGCTATATCTGAGCCATTTTTTAAGATAAAGACAAACAAAAAATGCTCCTGAATCCTTATATCAAGGTCAAATACTTAAGAAAGAAACCTTTTTCAATTTCTAATTTTTTTGCACCTCACTTTAAATGTAATTTTTTTTAATTTAATGGCCGCCATTTTGAAACAAGATGGCTGATGAAGCTGGCCAGCGAACTTGGTCGAGATATTGATGTATACTATCCACATGCCTTCTTCCATCGAAATAGGCGAATACGTGTGGTATCGCGTGACAAATACAAGATCGTTTCAAAGTGTTAGCCATGATAGAAATTCAAAGTGCTATAATTCGACCACTTTTTAAGATATAAACAAAAGAACAAATTTTCAGAAACAAAAACTGCTCCAGAATCTTTGTATCAAGGTCAAACACATAAAAAAAATCTTTTTCATTTTCCAATTTTTTAATACCTCATTTTAAATTTTAAATTACATTTTAAAAAAATGGCAACCCTTTTGAAACAAGATGGCGAATGAAGCTGGCCAACGAACTCGGTCGAGACATTGGTATGTACTATGTACAGACCAAGTTACATTGAAATCGGTTCATAAATACGCCTGTTATCGCGTGACAAAAATCAAGTCGTTTTAAAATGTCAGCCACAATAGAAATTCAAAATTTTATAACTCAGCCATTTTTTTAGATGTAGACGAAAAAAAACCTGTTCCGGAATCTTTGTATTAAGGTCAAACACATACAAAAAAATCTTTTTCATTTTCCAATTTTTTGGTATCTCATTTTAAATTTAATTTTTTTAAATGGCCACCATTTTGAAACAAGATGGCGAATGAAGCTGGTCAACGAACTCGGTTGAGTTATTTGTATGTACTATGTACACACCAAGGTACATCCAAATCGGTTCATAAATACGTCTGTTATCACGTGGCAAAAATCAGGACGTTTCAAAATGTCAGCCACGCTAGAAATTCAAAATGCTATAACTCAGCCATTTTTTAAGATATAGACGAAACAAAAACTGCTACCGAATCTTTTTATCAAGGTCAAACACATAAGAAAAACATATTTTTTCAATTTTCAATCTTTTGCTACCACATTTCAAATTAAAAATTTTCTTAAAATTTTAAATGGCCGCCATTTTTAAACAAGATGGCGGATGAAGCTGGCCAACGAACTCGTTCGAGACATTGGTCTGTATTATGTATAAACGAAGTTGAATCCAAATCGGTTCATAAATACGCCTTTTATCGCGTGACAAAATTCAGGACGTTTCAAAATGTCAGCTTCGCTAGAAATTCAAAATGCTATAACTCAGCCATTTTTTAAGATATAGACGAAACAAAAACTGCTACGGAGTCTTTGTATAAATGTCAAATACATAAGAAAAAAATATTTTTCCATTTTCAATTTTTTGGTACCACATTTCAAATTTTAAATTTTTTAAAAAATTTTAAATGGCCGCCATTTTGAAACAAAATGTCGGATGAAGCTGGCCAACGAACTCGGTCGAGACATTGGTATGTACTATGTACACACCGAATTACATCGAAATCGGTTCATAAATACGCCTTTTATCGCGTGACAAAATTCAGGAAGTTTCAAAATGTCAGCCACGCTAGAAATTCAAAATGCTATAACTCAGCAATTTTTTAAGATATAGACGAAACAAAAACTGCTCCGGAATCTTTGTATAAAGGTCAAATACATAAAAAAAAAATATTTTTCCATTTTTAATTTTTTGGTACCACATTTCAAATTTTAATTTTTTTAAAACATTTTAAATGGCCGCCATTTTGAAACAAAACGGCGGATGAAGCTGGCCAACGAACCCGGTCGAGACATTGGTATGTACTATGTACACACCGAATTACATCGAAATCGGTTCATAATTTCGAGAGTTACAGTATGACATAGGTTAGATATATATATATATATATATATATATATCAATTTTGAACGGAGGGTGGTTTCGGGGTCTGGGGGTCATGATCGATGAAAATATACCAAAATTTTTTGAAATCGCTTTCCTCCGAACGGCTGCAATAGGTAGCTTTTTGTAAAGAAAGCTACCTAAAATGCACTCCTTTGGCAAGAGTGAATAGTCACTCCTCCTAAATTTTGATTGTTCACTTTTACGGATTGAGTATTCACTCTTTCAGAGAGTCAAAAATTCCACTTTTGCTCAGAGTGAATAGTCATTCTAATGATGTTGGGTATATTTGGACTCTGCGATAGAGTGAGTATTCAATCCTGCGGAATGAATAGTCACTCCATTTTATTTAGAGTGTATGAGAGCTGTAACAATGACTACAAGAATGACAAAACATTTGTGAGAAACCACGTTCAATAAAACTCAGAAATTAAACCCTTTAAGAGAGGAAACCTGTTACCTTGTTTCAAAATATCAGCAATCCTAAAATTAAAAACTGCGATACACCCCTGGAAAAAATTATAAACTCACAAAATTTTCAATTTGTTTTAATCACAATATAAATAAGTTTTGCTTTACATTAAAAAAATAAAGATGAATATTTATAAAAAGACATCTAAATTTAATATAACTCATAAAAAATGAAACAAATAATTTAAATAAGAAAATAAATAATTTTAAAAAATAGCATTATGCGACACCTAAACAAAATTATAAACTCAAAGTTAAGAATTTCTAGATTGTGGTTTTTTTTATCTGAATAAATGCATTTTATAATAAGAAACTAATAAATGGAGTCATTAGGATCAATACATTTCAATACATCAATGCATTTTTTTTTTCATTTTTCACAAAAGATAACATCATGTGAGGCTTGGACAAAATTATAAACTCAAAGTTATGAATTTCTCTATTCTGGTATTTTTGATCTGAATAAATGCACTTTATGACAAGAAAATAATGCAGCAAATTATTTTTCACATTGGTATTAATGAAAATGATATTTATCCATATTTTTATTTTTCTCGATGGTTATATTAAAAATCTTTTATCGTCTGCCTTTGAATTACTTTTAGTGTAATTTTGAGTCTCTTTTCATGCGTCATATTTATCTTGTCGTGCCGTCACATGTTATTCTTACAACAGTGAAAATCAACAAGTTTTCAAATGCCTCGAGAAAAGGTTCTCACAGAGATACAAGTTGGTAAAATTTTAGCCTATAGAGCTTCTGGTAAAACACAACGCCAACTTTCTGTCTTAGTTAAATGTTCATAAGGAGCAGTAAAGAGCGTTTCAAAGAATCCGTCAGATTACTAAAAGAAAAAAACGCAGCGGCCGATATCCAAAGATAGCAGAAAGAAATCGAACATCTATCTTACGAACAGCATCTACTACTGGAGCTTCTTCTAGCCAAATTGTAAATTATTTAAAGCTAACTGTAAGATCTCGAACTGTTAGATGAATTTTTCAACGAGCCCTGAACAAGAAATAGAAGAAAATGAAAGCTAAGCCAGAACTTGAGCCACATCACATGAAAGCCAGACTTCACTTTGCATAGCAGCAAATATCATGGAAAACGGAGTGGAGGAGTGTAAAACGGAACAGTTATCTGGTCAGATAAAAATAAGTTCAATTTAGACAGCCCAGATGACTTAAGATACTATTGGCACGATATTAAGCATGGAGAAAGGCATATCTTTAGTCAAATCTGTGGTGGAAGATCCGTGATGGTGTAGGCTGGTTTGTCTCAAAATGGTAAAACTGCCCTGGCTTTCCTTGATGGAAAACAAAAAGCAGAAGACTACCAGTTAATACTGGAAAATAATCTGTTGCCTTATGCACCATTGATTACTGGAGTAAACTGGGTTTTTCAGCAAGGTAATGCAGAAACACATTCTGCAAAATGTACAAAAGAGTGGTTTGAGCGCCGGCATGTGAATGCCATGAAATGGCCAGCACGGAGCCCTGATCTAAACCCCACTGAAAATTGTTGGGTGCAATGGTTCGAATAGGCTATCATGAAGGACGTCAATACCAAAACACAACTGATTTAAAAATGGCTAATCTTTCAGCATGGAACCAGTTGTCAATGGAGAAAATGGAAAAAAATTGTTCAATCTTTGCCGAGAAGGATATCCGAAGTAATAAGAAAAATGTCAATCCCAACAAAAAATTTTTCGGTTAGAAAAAAAAAATAGCGCCAAGTTCTTAATGTTTTGGCCAGAAAAAGTAGTGATATCTGAAGTTCGCACAAGTTAAAAGCCAAACATCCCAAATCTTTCATTGAAAATGGCTTCCTGCGACTTGGCCGTTAATGCCTTCTACAGCATTTCAAAATTAATGATTGGAAATTACGCATTTATGTATTATTTAAATATTAAAAGTAATATTAGAAAGCAAAGAGGCAAATTCACATAAAGACATTATAAGTAAAAGATTTCTGATAGCTACCATTCAGTTTCAACAAACATTAGTTTTGATTACAGATCATTTAGTCCACTTGAGGTTTAATTGCCATTTTGTACGGTCTAAAGGTAAAGTCATTAACGTAAAACCAAAGAAATAAAGCAAAATTTACTTACTTCAAATCTCACAATGCGTTACATTATATTTTATTGTATAATATTGAAATCGTGTGTATTGACGAAAGATATTTTTTTTCGTTTGAACATTTATTATAGTTTGTTTGCATACATTAAGAGGTAATCGATTTATAAACTGTTAAAAGCTTATACTAATTATGTTTTAGCAATTAGGGATATTATCTCCTGAATACAAGTATTTTGTTATTTTTAACTTCTAAGCATTTAAATAGACTGAAGTTGTTTAAATGCTTTTTTCAAATGTGTATTTTATTTCTGTACTCTGTGCCACAAAATGCCTAAAATAATCAAAAAATGTAGTTGACATGTAGCTCATTTGTACATATTTTAAAATTTGAAAAACTCTCACGAAGGAATTAACGTCCAAGTCGCAGGAAGCCATTTTCAATGAAAGATTTGTGATGTTTGGCTTTTAACTTGTGCGAACTTCAGATATCACTACTTTTTCTGGCCGAAACATTAACGAAAACTTGGCGCTTTTTTTTTTTTTTTAACCGAAAACTTTTTGTTGGGATATCACTACTTTTTGTATGTTTTTTTCAAGTTTGTTATTCTAAATATATTAATATGAAAAACTTAAATTTCGGTACTTTTATGTTAGCCGGGAGCAAATCTCCTCATTAGCCTTTTGTTTTTTCGCCAATAGCAGTTTTCATTTTTCACATATGTAAATTAGAAACAATGCTTTGATTTTCAAATAAAATATTTTGGTTTATGTTATTGTTTCTTATTTATTTATTTAAGTATTTCTATGTTTAATATTCTATTAAATAAAATGAGGAAAATGCATCTATTTTAAATGAGATCACTGAAAAGTATATATCTTTAAATGAAATGAATGCAATATGAACAATGGATTTGGGAACATTTGGCGATTTGCCACTTGCGCCCGACTAACATAAAAATACCTAAATTTATTTTATTGAGCTTTACAAATTTATACTTTATTTCTTTTTATATTAAAGTACTAACCGTCTCTATCAAGCAGTATTCACCGTATTAATTCCATGTTAAACGTTGCATCATGTTACTGTTATTCATAATTTAATTTACTTACCCATTCTTTCGCCAAGTCGGAAGCTTTTGATAGAGAAATCAAGAACACTTTACGATTATGGAAGCACATCATATATTTTGTGTTGTTATGTATTTCATCTTTCAAGACAAATATCTCTTAACTCACTTATGCATGTTTCCTTAGCAGTTACGATTCGTTCTCTAATGCGGAAATTTTGAATCCTCTTAAGTAATCTTTTTTAATTGGGGTCACTGCTAATTGTTGTATTTTAACTGATACGACTGGGTACAAGTGAAATGGTTCTTATGAAATCTTTTGAAAATATCTGTATTTGCATTAAACCATATTGATGCTAATATCTTTTTGTTTCACGTTAACCTTTTCAATAGACTCGATTACGGAAGAATAGAAGGTCTACCGGCTCACTACCATGATCCATTTGAAAATCTATCATTCTTCTCATCTGATCGTGTTGAAGAATTAGTCAATGTGCCATGGTTTTAAGATTTTAGCTAATTTTATTCGAAACGTGAAAACTAAAATGCGAGGAACCGGATTATAGAAGATTCATTCTAACGTACATATCGATTAACATGTTACATATTATAGAATTATAATAATCATAAGGAGAACTGGCAGTTTCAATGCTTTAATAGTTTCCGTAAATTCTCTTTATATAATACAGAAGTTTTAGCGGTGTAAAGATTAACAACATAGTCACAGTAAGTATAATAACAGTACAATATAATATCAATAGCGGGGGTTTTGGGCAGTGACGAAACTATTAGCACTTTGAAAATATTAGTATGTTATATGATTTAACTATTCAGATGCTATGCGGAAAAATAAAAATAGATGGCTCGCATTAATAATTAACTCATTGAAAATTAGCCACTAGCGTCAAATATTCGCCAAGCTTGGCGACATTTAGCAAAGTTTCGCCATATTTGGTAACATATCATGTCATTTCTCAAATTTAGTGACAAAAAATGTTTTGTTTATTCTGACGTCATAATGATGCATATGTATTATGTATTATACACATACCTATAATATGTATGATGCAAATGTATTACGCATTATATGCATATGTATGATATGTATGATGCATATGTTCATTAACATCACTAAAACGCACTTAAAGGAATAGTGTTCCATAAATAGTAGGGATAGTTGCCAGATTGACCAGAGTGCTATTGAGATTAGGATTCCGACATTTATAATAAACCGGGAGGCGTCTGCACACACCATCACCTCATCGAGTTTACAGATGAAATTTTAGAATTAGTTAAAACTAGATTAGCATATTTAAAAGCACCTAGTCTGTTAAGTCATATCTTGGTAGAAACCGCCTGAAGACCTAATTTTAGTGGTTAACTGATAGGTTTACTATTGTATTTTCCTGCATCCAAAAGTTTGGAAACATGGAGTAATGGGTGCAGGAAAACACAATGGAAAATCCACCAATTAACCCGTAAAATCGGGTCTGTAGGTGGTTTCCACAAAGATATGACTTGGCAGACCAGTTACATTTCAACACGCTAATCGATATTTAACTAATCCTAAAATTTCAGCCGTCAACTCGATGAGATGATGATCTGTGCAGACGCCTCCTGGTCTTTAATAAAATTTGTTTTAAGGAAATAAAAGATAGAAAGATGGACAGATAAACTGAAAGACTTGCCTTAAGATTTTTGTTAAGATTTTTGTAAAAGCACATAAAAATTCATTCAGCTTGAAATCATGTAACACCTTTATAACTCAGGCTAATATTCTGTAATCGGGTTTTGGCGACCAACATATCTTATCTATAACTATAATATTTATTTTAAAGATTTAAAATTAACAATAAATTAACAGTACAATATAATAACATTAGCAGCGGACTTCGGACCTGTCGCACATCGTTAAAGACAGTTTATTAGATACACATTTCATTTAATTAAAGGAGATTTTTAAACTTTCATATGGAATTAGGATATTTTTCCACTATAGGGACCTTGGCATTTTTTTTTTAATCTTGGCGCAATTCGGACTTTAGAAACTGAGATATGTTGCCAAATGATATAAACAACTATGGAAACAAACCTGATGAACTTTTATGTTATTTATACATTTATTTGGTACTTCTTAGTTATCCCCAATTTCGCCAAATTATATAAAACGCCAAACCACTCGCCGAATTATACACATTGACATAATTTTTATTTTAAATAACGAAAGAACAAATAAATTAGTAAAACATTAAAAAATACGAATAAAACATCGAATTAATGGTTTTATTGGCCATTATTGGCATTTAATCTTACAATTAATTAATTAATGTCAAACCATCATTGGCATTTAATCTTACGATTTGGCGACAGTAATTTGGTCGACGGGATAACTAAGAAGTGCCATGTATTTATATACATATAAACATTTTATTTATACATGTATAAAATATCATTTTTTATATACAAATTATTTATGTTGGTATATAAAAATAAATAAACTGGTTCCTTACATTAAATAAATTGTATACACACTGAAAAAATTGCTTGTGTATATGACACAGTAAATAGGTTGCCATAAAATACATTATTATCAAATTTCTTTTCTCGTCAAGGCTATTTTCTGTATTTCGCCAAGGCTACTATATCGGAAACGTACCGAATTGCGGTTATATTTTGTTAAATGTTTTGTTATTTTAATATCGTAAATATATCATAACCTATACTGATTAAAAATTTTAGGTATATTCATTTTTTCTATTAAACAAACATCTTTGGAAAAGCACATATATAAAATGTTATTCTGCTTGAAATCACGTGACTCACTTCAAAACTCTGTAATCGAGTTTTGGCGACCAACATTGGCACAATTGAATGTGTTAAGGAACTGTTTACGGCCAAATGAACACCCTTTGTTTGAAGGGTTTAGAGGCGTAAATTCTGTGTTTTCAGATTTTTCTGGTTAATTGTGCTACAAACCCGACTTACTTGTGAAATTTCATGATTCTACGACTTTAGAAGTACCTTAGTTATTTGATGATGCGAAGTGAGTCAGTGACAAAAAAAACGCTTTTTCGGAATTTAATATTTCGAAATCTACTAAATATAGAAACATGAAATCGTGGAACCTTAGCTCAGTTTGACCATACGAACATGTGTATAAAAGAAAATTTTCTATATCTCTCCCTAAAAAGACGTTATGAGGGGGTGAAAAGTATGCCGAAATGGTTCAGGAAAAGGTGGCTTACGGCTTGTGCGAACTTGGCGGACGCACTGCCGTGCTCCCAGATCCAACTCATTTTTGAATGTGTGTATTGTTACTTAGCACCAGGATTCAAATTATGTTCATTTCTTAAAATCAGTAATTTACTGTTTTCGGTTCAGTCACGTGCTATATTAAAACTATGGATCTTTTTGAGAAAAATAAAAAAAATTGATGCATTGAAATGCATTGATCCCTAATGATTCCACTTATTAGTTTCTCTTATTTACAAATACATTTATTCAGATCAAAAGTACCAGAATATAGAAAAGAAATTCCCACCTTTCAGTTTATAATTTTGTCCAGGTCTCACATAATGTTATTTTTTGAGAAAGCTAGATAATTCATTGATGTAATGAAATGTATTCATCCGTAATGACTCCATTTATTAGTTGCTTATCATAAAATGCATTTATGCATATCAAAAATATCAGAATATAGAAATTCCTAACTTTGAGCTTAAAAATTTTTCCAGGTCTCACATAATGTTTTTTTAAGTTATTTAATTAATTATTTAAATTATTTGCTCCATTTTATTTATGCGTTACATTAAATTTAGATGTCATTTTACCCGAGTGTCAAGAAGGGTTAAGTGCTTCACGCGTATCTGGGTATGTGGATTTTATTATACCCTCGAAACATCCCCACCACTCGGTGGATTTTAATGAATGAGGTCTCTATCGATTCGCGTTAACCGTCCGATGATTATAGGCTAGGTTTTATTTTTATAAATTAAAAATGGCGGTAGAGATGAAAAAAATTCTACGCACCATATTGTGTGGATTATCATTGGATAGATCTTTCAAAATGAAGACGATGTTTCATTGACTATTTTACAGTCAGAAGCTCCGTTTAAATATTACACAACCTGAAATTTGCGTAAGTAGGATCTCTAGCTTTACCGCAACTCTAATCTTCGTAGACATCAATAAGCCTCATCAAAACAGTGTTTATAGATAGGAACTAACAATTAAACACAGCTTAAAAGTCATGAATACAAGTAAATAAAAAAAATAGGTAAGTAATATAAAAAAAATTATTTCACATTGATGAGGAATAATTAATTAGTTCGCTTTTTACGCAGTCGGGTTTTTTGATGTTTTAAATTTAATTATAAATATTCATCTTTATTTTATGAATGTAAAGCTAAGTTTATTTATATTATGATTAAAACAAATTGAAAATTTTCTGAGTTTATATTTTTGCCCAGGTGTGTCTCAGCCATTTTGTTAAGATAGCGGTGACGCAAGAAATGCCCCAGAATCCTTGTATAGAATTCAAATATAATTTTTTTTTATGGTTTCAAAATTTTAATTATTAGATTTAAAAGTCACTGCAAAATCGAAAGCCTTTCAATAGAAAAGAAGGTGAACATAAAGTAAAAGTGCAATTTTAAGTGAGCAAAGCAGTTTGCATAAAATTATTTTCAAGAAAGATGAAGCACATAATAGAAAAAAAATATATACGAAGTGCTATCATGATGGCAATGTTTTCTTGGTGTATTAATTTGAAACTCACTATTTGGAAAATGATTAAGAAAATAAACTGAGATTAAAAGTAACATTTTCAATCATAGAACATATTCAAAAAAGACCAAGCAGGTCGCCAGAAGCGACTGGTTTTGAATATATCATGATTTATCGTATGAAAAATATATAGCAGTTACATATCATTAAATGTACTAAGTATTTAAATATAGAATTAACATTCACAATTTAAATGCATGTTATATTTGTTTTACAAACCATTTATTTATGCTGCAGCTTTTTTGTTTTTTACTAAATTCGTCAGTTTTGAGAAAACAAATTTTTAATATAAAAAAATAACGTTTGAGAAAAGTTGTTTTCTGAATTAAAATATTTACTTCAAAACAAAGTATGAAACTGGATTTCATTTATTCTGATTAATATTGATTTAAAGTTTGAAGAACTTTAAAAACGTTTTAACATTTAATAATATTCTTCTTTTATTCCAAAATAAATGGAATCAGTTGCAATATTTGCTTTTTCATACAATATGTAGAACGAAATACAATTAAAGGAAAAAGAGAATTATTTTTCGGTAAACGATAAACACTCAAGATGTTATCTAAAATGTAAGTAGAAATAACACAGGGCAGTAGATAATAGATCATTTCCATCTGTAAGTACTACTACTGCATGTATCACGTCTGGTACGTTTGGGGTTGTTTTCATTCCAACAACAATGACTTAGGTTATATAAGTAGGAAAATATATGAATATTAATAACGTCTAATGAAAATTCTCTGCACTACATACCTATAACAATTTATGAGATGACAGTAGATTATAATAACGTGTTATTAAATTTCCCTCGCTTGAAAATCGACTAGGCATTATACCAGACCGTAAATTTTAGTTAAAACTGTCAATTCATATTACGAACAATTTTTTGTAGTATCATATGATACAACATAAAACAAGCATGATAAAACAAGCATGCATATTTACACATATACAACCTTAATAGCAATGGTTACTTTTTTCTTGGCCTTGCAACCCCCTCCCCCCATTAAAATCCATAAGGATTTCATGGAACATTTATGAAACACTTTAACAAAAAAATTAACAAAGTTTTTGTTTTATGCTCTTTTTATTGGGAATTTAAGGTGTGCTGTATATATATTTTAAGCATTTTGATTCAAAAAACATTGTATTTTATTTATTTATTCATTTATTCACATTTTAGTTTATAATTTTTCTAAATTTTGTTTTCAGTATTGTACTTTAGACTAAAAATGTCTCATATTATACTGAATAGAATTTTAGCAACCCAAGGTTTATTTACATTTAAAAATTTATTTTGGCAAAACAAAAATTGTTTCAGATGTATATTCTATTAATTAGTTGTCTGTTTGTTTTGGCTATAAGATCAATAGAAATTGAAAAATAATACATTCATTGTTTTTAGTGTGGCCATAAAAAATGTAGCACATTTTGAGGACTTTTTTATATATAAAAATATTTTAAAACTAAATAAAAATGTGTAATTTGTTTTACTGCTTTAAATATAAATCTCGCAACGTATTTATATATTTACTATAAGCCAGATTTAAAATAATTAAGTTTACTTTTTAAAAAATGAAGAAAAAATACATTTTCTCTCTTTAATTAAATATTCGGGTTAGTTGATATTAGCCCTCTACTTTCTAGACAATGACGGGCCATTACATTTTTTCCAGAAACCGCCCCTTAAGAGTTGCCGGGCAAAGTAAATGCAACCGTTCTCTCAACGCTGAAACATTAGCGGTCCGGCCATAGCTGCCGCAAATAGCGGCGGGTCATTTACGGTACAACACTGTTTGGTTACAAATGGCCTTAACTCCTTTTGGCCGCGATATATACGTCATTCGGCCCTAAGTCGAGTGTTTGTTGGGATAATAGAGAAGTTATGAGCAAATTAAAAGTGTTTTTTGAAGGAAAGATTATTATTAAATTTGAAACAAAAATGATTAAAAAGGAACAGTTAAAAATGAATACCTCAATACAGGCATTCCCGGCTTACGTAAGTAATGCGTTCCGTAAAGTTTTACGTAAGTCGAATTTGTATCTTGCTTAGATATTTTTTTTTAACAAACTGCAATATTTATTATATACCGTATCATTTTATAAATAAAGCATCATGCGACAGTATTACTCGTATATAAACTATAAAAGTAGGAAAAAAATATAAAAACAAACTTAAAGAACTCTTTCAAGATATCTTGTGGAGTACGGGATTTATAAATCTAATATTGATAAATTGATTTATAACAATTTTGAATCTGCATCAAACGACTATAATAATAAAAAAATAATTATAGAGGACTCATTTAACTTATTCTCCATGAATTTCTAATAGCAAGACAAATGAATAGCACTCACAAAATAAAATAATCCTTGATAAGGACAAACTGTATTCATTTTGAATTAGATGACTACTATGAATAACTAACAATACAGATTAATTTCTTTTCTTATAGATTTGATTGTATATACCAATAAAAGTATAACTCCATCTAATATATAAACTATATTACGTTTGTGGTTTATATCTATATATTTTATTTATAAAATAGATATCAAAAGTACGCAGCTGCATATCAAACGCGCTAGTATGTTCTCAAAATGTAATTTTCGAGATCTATTACATAACTGCGAATTTACGTAAGTCGCGTAATACGTAAGTCGGGGATGCCTGTAATATAAAATAAAATAAATTTCTTTTGTACATTTATCTTAAAAGAATGTTCTTAGGATGTGATCACCATAGCAACCTAGCATCATTACCTATCATGGGATATCATTGAATTTATTGCGTGTGATAGGATGTAACAGAATGAAGAAAACTTTAATTAATATCTTTTTCTGTCTTGGTTCAATTTTTATAAAATTTGACATGACTCGACAAATTCTGCCCCGATTATATATATTAATTTCAAACTATTCTGTTGGGTAGTTTTTGCGCTATTATATGCGGACATACGGACAGACATACAGACGGACGAACCAGACGACGACTATAGGTGTTACGTATTTATATAATTAAATGCTTTGTGTAATTTATAGCATTTGTAATTAAAAAAGCTAACTTATTTATTTTTTCCATTTAGTTATTTTTTCTTTTAAGACTGTTTTACTGAGTATTTTTCTATGATTTTTATAAAATGAAATGAAGAATTCTTATAACTTTATCTCACATTTTAAAATTTTCCAGCATGACATCATTATGAAGACTGGTTTTTGTTAAAATCGTGATATTCCTTTCTGTTAGTAACACTTTTCAATATAATTCCATACTTTTTTTAATATATCAAAATCGTAAACCTTTGTCTGTTAAATTGTTCCTTTTTTTTAGTTCGCCTTATTGGTGGACCTGTTGCGTCATCATTAGCACAGCCTCCTTTTCTTGAGAAATCTTTCCCCCAATGTTATAAATCAAGGGCCATAATAATGTCCATTGTATTATGTTTAGCGATATGTTTAACAATTATGTTTAGCATATTCATAAAATAGTAAAATTATCTACCTGCAGAACACAATTCCTCTAAAGTATATATGTAAAAATCATTTCGATATTTACATTTCTTGGTGAGATAATAGTCCATGAAAACTAGATTGCGCTTTATTAAACTGTTCCTTTTTTTTTCTAGTTCGTCTTTTTCTAGTTCGTCGCACAACCTCCCTTTTTGAGAGACCTTTCCCCCATTGCTATAAATCAAGGGTCATAATAATGTCAATAGTATAATGTTTAGCGATATGTTTAACAATTATGTTTAGCATATATATAAAATAGTAAAGTTATCCTGAATCCTAGTATACCTGTAAAACACAATTCCTGTAAAGTATATATGTAAAATTCATTTCTATATTTACATTTCTTTGCGAGATAATAGTCCATGAAAACTGGATTGTGCTCAAATCTCGTTGTGAATAAAAAAAGTTGTGAAGAGAATGAGAGAAAAGACATTTCTCTTCATTGAATTTTATGCTGTAAATTGATGATATAAACGCTCACTTTAAAAATCGTCTTGCCAACAGTTTAGTCGCCTGAATAGTTTATTCACAAATTTAATACTATTCAGTTGTAAGACTATTTAATTTTTTTACTACAAATTTGCCTTGTATTCGATAACATACGTATAAACTTCAAACATTAATTACAATAAAATTTATTTTGCAAATGTTTGACCTAAATTCTGAAATTACAGTCTAAGGTGAAAGTATAATAAAAAAAAAGGAAACATTTTCCATTTTATGATATTCTTGCATGATAGAAGGAGCGTAAAAAAATACGCCAGAAATGGTAATAATTTTTGTACTAAACCGTATTTCACTTTCGGTAGATTTGGACCACTATTTTAACTTGATTCTAACATTACTTAAAATATAGATTTTTTTTTTTTTTTTTTTTTTTTTTTTTTTTTTTTTTTGTATTTGATAAAATAGTGTTTCATATGTCGTTTTTTCGTCTGTATGACTTTTATGAAAAAAATTACGCTCGATGCACGAATTTTTAGAAACATTTGTATGTAGTTCTTATTTGTAACAAAAAAATATATGTATAATAATTTCTTCAAAAGCAAAATTCAAAATATACGTAGGTTATAATTCTTCATTAAAGATTTGAACAAGTGTTTATAATATTTTTTAAAGTGAATAAGTTTTAAAAAATTTCCATACCTTTGACATTGTAAACGTGCCTGGCTCTTAATTAAATGTTAATTAAAGAAAAATTTAATCCGATAATAATATTTATTTCTTTAACAGCTAATATTAATTTGTATCAATAAAAACATAAAGAATAACTTATTCATAATGATTCTGTTTTTTTTTTTTTCGTTCAATGATTTATGAGAGACTTTTTCTATGATACTCCAAATGAAAATAAATATTAATTACATTGAATATAAATGAACATTTTTTTTTTGTAAATTAATGTTAAATTGAATTATCATATGAAAGTGGTTAAAAAAATTATTTTCTATTTTCTCTTTCTTTTTTTTTTTCCTTTTTTTTTAACTAAGTACTGAATTAGTCATTAATAAAATTAATATTTGCTGGGCTTTTTTTACATTCCTTATTCAAATAATTTTGTAGGTATCATATTTCTGTGATTGTGTTAGAGATAGTTAGTATCTTGCATTCGTAATAATATGCTTAATTGTTGAATTATACTTTTGGTTATTATAATTAACGATATTAAATAGCTTCAGACAGTAATAATGTTATAATTAGTAACTCTCTCGTTAAAACAAATATTTCTTTATGATTTCTTAATAATGTAATGCATGTATGTATGAATATAGTTGAAAAATGAAAATACTGAGAAAATTTCTTCATGCAAATGTTACTGCAATTATTTTGGGTTTAAGTTATTGCTAACATATTATTCTTTATAATGATTTGTTTAGAATTCAGGCACGTAATTCTAAAAACTTTCGATTTTGAATTCGGCGCAAAATTTAACGAATTGTTAAAACCAGATTCTTTTATGAGGCAAACATATAACGGTATCTTAGGTGATCATGTCTTTACTAACGATTATGCAAATATTGGATTTGAACAAGACTATGGAATATTGGCTCCTTCTACTTACCAATCCAGTTTTGAAATTAACCCATTTATTCCTAGCGTCACATTTTTGGGACGTTTCTGATTTTGATATTTTTTTATAATTTTCTTCTTTTTTACAACATGAAAAATATATGAAGAATACGCATTTTTTTTTTAAATTGCAAAATTATATGTTCAAGCCTAATTTTATGCATCTTTGTAACGTATAAAATATAGGACGCTAGGCGCGGATGGGTACATAATTCTATTAGCTAGTTAGAGGACAGTTATTTATGTAAAGTCCTTTTTAAGATGATTTTGAAATGAAATATTTTCTGGCCTTAAATACGATTATTCTTAATTTATTATTAATAATACTTATGATGTTATTAGTCTATGTAAAGAACTAAACCTATATTTTTTTAATAGTTCATAAAAATACTAATTATAGTATAAACAATACAATTATAAAATATATATTATACAATACAACGAAAAATATATTATTTAAAAGCTTAATTTATACAAATTGAGACAAAACATGTAATTATGCATTTCCCACGTATTGATATTCCCATATTTAGTACTTTTAATAATCGTTATACATTTAATAACGTAGTAATCAAATAAATACCAAAAAATTTTATCGTAATTATTTTAGTATTTTTCCAACTCATTTTGCAATATTTTAAAGTGATTTTTACCAAGAAATTTGAGAAAACAAATATTCAGGCACAAATGGGTTAAAATGTATGTGTCATAAGATAAATTTAAAATCCAGGGATGGCGACCCCATAGTTCGTGTGCCCGAGTTGTAACGTATGACAATTTCTCTGGCACGCGAAAATTTAAATTTGATAATTATTATAGAAATAAAAGTAACTTTAGTTTGCTATAAGAAATTAAATTTTATTGTGCGTGTATAGACAAACACAAAATAATGCAATTATTTTTGCATGAGTTAAGACATTAGAAACTTTTTCCCCACCAATATATTAAGTAGCGTTTTCGACTAAAATAGTTGAACGAATTTAGAAATTGGTGTTTTTCTGAAAATCACAGACACACAAAATTTACTTATATGTATATTGGTTAACGTAAAAAATTAAATAATTTTCTTTTTACCTTTGTGAAAAAGCACGTAAAACTTTATACCTTTTCGCAACCATGTGTAATAAATTATGTATCCAAAAAAGAAATTTAAAATTGTATTTCTCTTCTTCAAAAAAAGTTTAAATTTGAAGCTTATCTGCGTTCATGATCTTTTACGACTTATTAAAGTCGAGGATTTTATGCATCATCCTTAAAATCTGTACAATTTATAGTTGATGGTAAATTTTATTCTTTCTGCGCAATAGGAAATTATTTCTAAATAATTTAAAATAAAATGCAGGAAAGCTTCCTTGGTATATCAGAAATTAAAATCAGCTATGCATATAGAAATGGGAACATCAATCATAGTTCACTTTAAAATATACAAAATTTTCTACGTGAGACGCATCACTTACGTGCTGAAGTAAAATTCTACGAAAAATGCATCATGCATTTCAGCGTGTGTTCTAAAGATGGACTCATTGATCACACGTAACTTAATTTTCTTAATGGAATAAACTGTATCCTGATTACATGTGTTTTATTAGTAAATATATATTTGTCTTTGAATATCATTTTTCAGAATGAAATTACTCGCGTATTTAAGCTGATGGCGGAAATTATAAAATCATGTTAGTTTTTCTAATAAAGTTACTTTTATATGTAACCAGAGGGATCTTCCCCCTGTGAACTACGTCCGCCAACCTCCGTTAAGGCTCCACAGCCTCTAAAAACATTGTGATGTGCCCTGATTAAAAAATATTATCAGTTTACGGAAGATTGAATGATATTATCACTATAACGACGGCTATCTTCTGTGATCGGGTTGCTATGCTTTTCCGTTTGAATGTGTTATTTTTCGGTTGCGATGGCCTCATCCATCCCTGTCGTAACAACTGATGGCTGTTTTCGGGATTGATAAGTAATATCAATTTACACATGTGAAAATCTATTTGTATAAAATGTTTAGGCTAAAAATGTCATTATCTTTCTGATTTATATTCTTTTATAACGACGCTATGGACAATATCTTTACTTTAGTTTCAAGTTTAAAGAACTTCGTCTGCTTGGGAATAACTTTCAAAACCACGGTGTGTTTTGAAATTGTTAAGCTTACATTTTATGTTTTCATCGAGTTTTAGATATTTTCAGGTACAGGTATAGCTTATTCATGAATTATTTTCTTTATTTTAATACATCATCACGCATATTTCACAGTGTATATTGTTTGTATTAATTAATAAGAATATCCGAATTTCTAAAATTTTCGGATAGTAATTCGTATATAGTAAAACGATAGTATTTTGTGCATACATTTATCTGTATTTACGCTGATGTAATGTATAAACAAATTTACTACTCGCACTACTTTTATATCACGTGGCGCCACACTAAAACTATTCGGAATGAAAATAGTTTAAATGTATTGTTTCAATGTAAGACGTAATTTTCACTATTAAATGCATTTCTCGTTTAATAATTTATTTATTTTAAACTTTTTTCTCTTTTACGATTCACCGGTACATATATTAATTTAAAAGATTTTCGAAATATTATTATTTCAGCTTTTTAAACATGACCTAATAATATTCACAATTAAAGGGGTTTCACACGTAATAATTTTATTATTTTAGGCATTTTAAATATGACGATATTTAACATTTGGAGATTTTACATATGACGTAATTATCATCTTTAAATGCGTTTCGTAATAATTTAATTATGTAATTATGTAATTTAATAATGTAATAATTTTATTATTTTAAAGTTTTCGTACATTTTTTAATATTTACGTGTAAATTTGCATTATTTTCTACTTTTAATTCGTGATCATTAAATTATTATTTTAAAATTTTCTTTCTTTTTTAATAATGTCAATTTTTAACTTTTTAATTTCTATTTGAAAATAACGACAAAAACAAATCTAATATTTTTTTTTCAAATTTTCCTGAAAACATAATTTAATCACAATACTACTGAATACATAGACATCTGTAGGCATATAGGCTTCATCAAAACAATATTTATAGATAGGAACTAACAATTAAACACAACTTAAAAGACATCAATGCAAGTAAATAAAAAAAAAAAAAGGTAAGTAATATAAAATATAGTTTCACATCGATGAGAAATAATTAATTAGTTCACTTTTTACGCAGTCGGATTTTTTGTTCCCGGAGTTGGTTGGTTGCTAATTAATATTCACTGTGTCGCTCCAATACTGCACAGAGCAGCGATGCCATGGTGGTTGGATGTTAGATACTGGATGTTGTTGGAGGTGAATGATTTGTGCAGGCTTAGCAGAAGTAATAATTTAGAAAAGAAGGTGAGTAATTAATCTATCTATATTATAAAGGACAAACATATCTGTGCGTAACGCATACGTCATTTTGCGAATGGCAACACTTTGAAATTTGAAATAAAATTTTGGTTTTGCAATTTTCTCTACTGCAAATTTTTAAACTTCTAAACATCGCACATTTTAAATTTTTACACCATCGTATAAGGGAAAAAATGCTCTTTTAAATGCAATTTGTTTGAAAGCTGTATCTCAATTTTTTTGTAGTTTTTAATATACATTTTCCTTATCGTGGCATCAAAAGTACTCCATTTCTATTGAAAGTAAACGGAAAATAATCGAAAATAGGATGTACTGTATCTTTTTGTTCTTATTTTCTCATAAAACTTGAGAAAAAATTGAAATTAAAATATGGGCTATGTCAAGAATATTGTCTGTTATTCCGTGATAATGACGTCATATGCATACTTTTCTATAGACGAAGTTTAAAATTGTATGTAAAAGTGGATTGCTTTAGCGGATGCAAATGACGTCATTTTATAAAAAAGTGTGTATTTTAATTCTTAAACCTGAATTATGTTTAGTACAAGTGCGTCATTTTCACAGTCCAGCTGTTTTGAAATTCTTCACAGGTGAAAATACTTCACTTTTGAGAATAATGTAATCGAAATCACTCACTGATAAAACGCAATGTTTTACAAAAATTTACAGTATCTTTATAAAAGAGAGGTGACATGCAAATAATAGCGATTTATATTACAGTAATTGATGATTCTCACATGGATGGATTTACTTTGCCGAGTTAGACAAGAAAACAAATAATTCGCAGTTTAAAATAATATCATGTTTCTGAAGTTTTCGTACAAAATTCTCTCGAATAATAAAATGCTATTCTTTAGGACATTCTACTACAATTTTATCAAAATAACATAATTTGCTTAATTTAATTTTTCCTAATTTTATATAATCTACAAGCTAACAGTTCATAAATTTTTGTTTTCGTAACTGTTTGTATCATTTGGCAACAAATCTCACTTTTTGAAGCCCGAATTGCGCCAAGAAAAATCGCAAAGGCCTCTTTACTGAAAAAGTACCAATAAGTCTAGCATTTAAATCTTCATTTTCAACATTTTTAAAAGCCAGAAAATAATTGTGCGAAATAATTTGATTTTAAGCATTTATTTTAGTGGAATTCAAAAAAATATTTTTTATTTTAAGTAACACAATATGTTCCATTTTTCACTATACATTTGTTTACGCAGTATTACCAGTAGTATGTACCAGGTGGCGTAACTTACGGGCCAAAGTCAGTTTATAAGTTGGCAATTATCGGGGACAATTTCACTCATAGACATTCACCGGATTGTCAAGTCTGATAATATGATAAGGGAGTCAGTCTTGCTGAAAACAAAATATCTGTTATGATTAAAATTTGAGTTACCATCATTAGAAAAATGTATATAAAATTAGAAAAAATTTTATATTTCGAAAACTAATTCGAATTTAAAAATTCTAATACCAGTTTTGAAAGCTGCGGATCAATATTGATTTTTGGTGTTAATTTCATCGCAAAGTATTCCATATTTTAGGAGAAATCGCCGTGAAACGTAACCAGTTGTTTAATCTGTCGATTCATACTTCCGTTTCATAAATTCGTTTCATTAGGATTTTATATATTATAGGGTAGATATATTTAAAACACAAGTGTGTTTTTTAGTCATCTGCCCTGATCTTTCTGCTGAACCAATTTTACTAATATATATAATTTTTTAAAACTAAAAGCTCTTCATTTGTAGATGTGATCGCACTATCTGTTTTTTTTTCTTAAATATCCCCACTTTTATATTTTAATTTTAAAAGCATTTTATGAAATTTCTTCAAAATGGTGGAAATTAGATAGCTTTCATTATTGCAGACAAGAGAGAAACAATGAGGTATTTTTATCTTTATTCATGCTATTTTCTGATAAAAATTCAAAATTGTTGATAAAAATTATTGTATAGGGTTTAGTGGCGCAAAATCCCATTAGGAGCATAATATTACGGGCATAATAACGGAAAATGACATACTGCTTTTGAAAACACGCATTTTTCCTCATAAATTTTCTATACTGTTTCTCCTTCTGCATGTGTACTGATACTAAGTTTCAGACACTAGGCGAAATGCTTATTTAAGTGAAAATGAAGACATATTGAAAAGAAAACGGTCATTTTCTTAGATAAAACTAAACATTTTAACACAAATGCGTCTAAAACACATATATTATGGAAATTTTTACTCTCCGGAATTGAGATTAGAATCTCAAGTAAAGAGTGCATCTGTTCACATAAAAGATGTTACTGACAATCGTGACTTCAAGTTTTGTGTTAAAATGATTTTTAAAAGATCAAACAAAATACAATTTTTTTTAAAAAGGATGAATATGGATATGAGAAGTGCGTATGGAAATTTTGAGAAGGTGAAAATTGCTCTTTTTTATTCCGGAATACCAAGCATAAATGCATCAATTGATAACCACATTCAAATAACTGATCTTTATTATATTTTACTGATTATGTATCTATATTATAAAGAACAAGCGTTTTTGTGCGTAACTCTGACGTCATTTTGCGAATGGCAACACTTCAAGATAAAATTTCGGTCTTGAAATTTTCGCGACTGAAATTTTTTAATCTTCTGACCATCGTACATTTTCAATTTTCGTCGCATTGGGAAAACATTTACTTTCAAATGCAATTTGTTTAAAAATTGTTTCTTAATTGACTGATGTATTATATTTTCTAAAATAATTTCTAAGCATGATTTTTTAAAAAGTTTATCTTATCACCTGCCGGTTTCAATACATAATAATAATAAATATTTTACACATAAAGCAACAAACATTTTTCAGCATTTGCTTAGTGTTTCTGACTATTTTTGTATAACGAAATTAATATTTCTTTTATAAACAAATAAAAGAATAATATTGAAAATCACAAATCTAACATATTTGTAATCGTACAACTGAAATTTTTAGATCACCAAATAGGATTTTTTTTTTTTCAAATGGAATTTGTTTGCAAAGTTCATCTCAGTTTACTGATTGTCTATGGTTTTAAAAACAGTTTCAAAGCGTGAAATATTTTTTTAATTTATCTATATCGCTCGGAGCTCGATTACGAAAGCTTAATCCGTTTGCCCTTAAAACAAAATAAAGAGTTCTTGCGGCTAATATCCATTAAAAAAAACATCCCTATAAATAAATAAATAAAATAATATAAATAAAACACAAAGTTAACAGACATGTATAAGCCCTTAAATTATCAGAACATAAAAGGATGTCGTAAGTAGCAAAATCTTGGTCAAATAACTCTTAGCATGCGGCTAATAAGAAAATATCGCTTTTGATAAATTTCAAAAAATTATTTGATTGTATAATTCGTATTTTCCATATGAAAAATGCTGTTTTAATGGAAGTGGGCAATCTAAAAAAATTATTGCATATAAAAAATTATTAGTTTTCAATTAAAAAAAAAAAAATGTTTTCACCTATATTCTTTAACCCGGGAAGCCCGGGTACGGTCCCCTAGTATATATAAAAGCCGTTCTCTGTGTGTATGTCCTTTATACAAATCTTTAATTTTTGACCGATTTGCACGAAACTCGGTATACATACGTTTTAGAACGTGGAAATGATCACTGTCTACTTTAAAAAATTATCACACCACTATTTATCCCTTTTTTCTACCACTTCCATAATTTAACATTATAGAAATATCTCTTTTTAAATCTTTTTTAATTCAAACGTTTCT
Organism: Maratus speciosus; assembly: GCA_963932465.1. Lineage (NCBI taxonomy): Eukaryota > Metazoa > Arthropoda > Arachnida > Araneae > Salticidae > Maratus > Maratus speciosus. Next base: position 519,180,599 of record OZ010795.1, on the reverse strand, counting down.
TTCCTGTTGCCAAACCCTAAAAAATGACACAATAATGTGAAAAAAATAAAGTTAATGCGTGTATTTTGTTTCTATTTGCCAATAAAAATTCAGATTTTCTTCTTATATTTTTGCGTGTTTGATAGTGACGTCATTCTAAACAGAAAAATTACATTTTTTTGTATATAAAATAAAAACTTTAACTATAAGAGCTGGAAAATAACGTAGCACCTCAAATTGAATGTTTTTTTTAATTAAAACATCTACTTTAATACAAACAGTCAAATTTCATGAAATCAATTTAAGAAAATGCAAAAGAAAAGGCTAGATATGACGTCACATTCTATCAAATCTTTTCAACGCGTAATCAAACTCATTGTAAACATATGGCTCCTGTATTTTACTTACTACTTCGATTGTATACTACAATCATATCTTATAGCTATACGTTATCGCTATGTGTTGCATTGGCTTAGATTCAGTGCTAACATTTTCTGTGATTTATAGCAAAATAAGAGCGGTTATTTACATTTTCAAAAAAAATCTTGACAGATGTCTTGATTTAAAATTTATGGAAAATGACATCATTTCATCTAATCACTGTAGATTTAATTTCAATAAAATTTCAAATTTTCCAAATAAAATTTTAGTAATTACTCCCTCATTTGGATGTATTTTTTTGCATTTTCCCCCGTATTGTGAAGATATTGTATACTTCTGTTACGCGCGCCAAAGAAAACATGTATTTTAATTTTAAAAGTTTTAAAAAATTACCACAATGTGTCAAAAGAAAATCCTTTTTCTGAATTTAAATTTCGCGAGTTCCAAAATTGAAACTAAAAATGTGAGTTTTTTCATAAACTTCAAGTTAAGGCTGTTCATCCAGTTAAGGCTGTTCTCAAATCCAAAGGAACTATTTTCTGATATATTTTTTAATTAATTTTTGTTCGGAAACGTATGAAATTGACAGGAGTTCTTATTTAGAAACTATGTAATCGAAAGATAGTTTCCATTTGTTGGTAAAGGTATAAGATCTTTCAGTTGGTGTTGTGAACTGAATTTCGGACGCAACAGTGCAATAAAGGATAAAAACCGGCCGTCACGCAACCGCAAAATCTCATAACTCGATAAGTAATTTATTTATGAAAAAAGGAAAAACTCATTTCAATTCCAAATCGCTTTAATAGTCAGGCCTACAACTTTTAAGCCTTTACGTTTAATGAGTCAGAAAATGTGTCAGAAAGTTTCGCGTTGTCGAGCAGGGAACTGAAGAAGTACCTAAAGCATTTGCAGGTTAGTATTTTGTAATCAAGTTGCATGCCAGATAGTCGCTTAAAACATAAGTCATTCTATATTGTTTTAAACAAAGGTGCATGCGATAATATGTGTCAGGCACACTCATTAAAATAAGAATACCCTACCGCACAGCCCCATTACCGAAGATAAACCCGTCAATATACTTAGAGATAAAAATAGTTCTGCATTTCTCATTCAGCTAATAAGACTAGTCCTTCATAATTGGACTCACATGATTATATAACTTTCCCCTATAATTCTATGACAAAGCAACGGAAAACAATATGTTACGCACTAAAATCTTTCCTAAAAGACTAATAGTGCAAGTCGCATGGAAATCCGTTCTGAAGAATTCAAGTTATATGCACACGGAACGAAATTCCCATTTGAATTTTATATACTTATCAAGTTATTTTGAGTAGTTTGATTTGATATCTGTTAAATTCGTGTTTTATTTTACTTCATTTTTGGCGTTTTAATTTCGTTTGCCAATTTAGTTATTGAATATTACGCGAAAGCAAACAAATTCTGAATTATTTACAATGTTTTTTTTTTTTTTTTTTTTTTTTTTTGAACAATTGAGTTAATCCCTTGTATTTGGGTTGCAAGCATATTTAAAAAATATGCATGCTTAAAAATTATTTTAAAACCCATAAAAAATTCGTAAATTGAGATAAACATTACAAACAAATATCACTGAAAGTACTTTTGTTTTCTATAATACGTTGGAACAATCGAATGTACAATGTTTAGACGTTAAACTGCAATAAAAGGGAAATTTGTTGTGTCAGGTTTTTGCCACCGAAAATATGATACCAGCGTTACTCATAGACATGTATTTTCTTTATACTATTGCATTAAGTGTAAACAGGTTCATCTTTCGTAATCGGGTTGTACTAAACTTTAAAAATATCCATGCTTAAAAATTACTTTAAAATCCATTAAATCAGAAAACTGAGGTACAATTTTCAAACAAATTTCATTTGAGAGAACTTTTTCCTATTCGACATTGTAAAAAATGAAATTGTGTGATGTTTACCAGTTAGAAAAATTGCAGTAAAGGCACATTTTATGGGTTACAATTTATGGGGCAAAATTTATGGGCACTGACATAGTGTTTTTACTTTATAATGTAGATAATACCATACAAACGAGAATTTCACTAAGTGCTGCGCGATTTGGAGGAAATTCTTTTTTTCGTATTGTCAGGAAAATCACATATTTTTCTCTTATACCCGCCAAAGAAAACGTGTATTCTGTTATTGAAGCTCGGGGATTTTACTATGGTTGCAAGACAATAACGCCATGTTTTTTTGATTGCATTTATAACGATTTGTGGAGGGGAATGCACAAATTTCAGTTATTGTGATTGCCGTATTATTTCGTTTTAATTTATTTTAGCTGGAAGGCTTCTTATTATTGACACGGGCGAAGCCGGGTAGTTCTTCTAGTTATTTAATTAAAAGAAAAAAAGGGAATGCTGCAAAATGCCAAGTTGCACCAGAACTATGAGTTATTTTGAGCCGAACTTCAAGGCAGAAGTGCAGGCATCCCATCTTCTACCGTAAAGACGATGCTGTTTCAAACCACTGACAATAATTCTAGGAAAATATGTATTATACCCCATTCACTTTGGGTTAGTTTTGGAATATTTTTGGATTCAGTACGGGTTCTGGTTTAAATGTCAGGCGTTCGGATCAGATTTCCTGTTAACGATTTTTTTTTTTTTTACTGCTTAGGTGGAAATTAGGGTGGGCTTTAAATAGAATTTTCGGGTTGCGACGGATACAACCGAATCATTGCAGGAGTCTAATGTGGCTGGAACTGTCGGGTTATTTTCACTCGCTTGTGAGCAAGAGCTGCATTTACAGGTAACCATGGGCTGCAAAAATGATTTCTTCGCAGAAATGAAAATTACAAATTTTGATAAAATCAATTATAATAACCACAGCGTTATCGGTAGCTATAATTAATTTTTTTCTTGATTTACTTATGTTGTTTATCAATTAAAATTGATAAATGCTGGAATAATTAGGATATTTTGAATTGAAAAGCAAAATAAAAATTTATATTTCGATCTTCAATCATTATATTTACATATTATACAATATTATATTTATATTTGTATGGATTTTTTTTTACTATTTTCTTTAATATATTTTAGTCGTTATATTTACCATAGCGTTTGAAAAAACGAAATACTGTTTATCTTATTTTCCCATTTTATTTTGTTTTTAATTCATTGAAATATTTTTAAAGAACATCAACTGTAAATAAGTACGAGTAATAAGCCAAAATCAAGTCCACTAGTAGCCATATCACAATATTAAAATATATATTTGTTTTTAGACGTTATAAAGACACATTAAAAGTAAATTAAAAATCTATATTGACATATTTCAACTCTTTTACTGAGTCGTCATCAGAATGTATAATATAAAATTACAAATACAATGCATATGAAAAATGGAAAAAAATCGTCGAAATATAAACAAGTAATAATATAACGCGCCCTACATTTTCGCGATCACACGTGTTCCCTCTATGTCGTTATTATACATTAACTGTTCTTATCCCGAATTTATGGGTTGAATGGTTGACAACTTACAGAGTCGCGACATAGAGAGAACACGTGCGATAGCGAAAATGTAGGGCGTGTTATATTATTACTTGTTTATATTTCGATGATTTTTTTCCATTTTTCATATGCATTATATTTGTAATTTTATATTATACATTCTCATGACGACTCAGTAAAAGAGTTCAAACATGTGAATGTAGACTTTTAATTTACCTTTAATGTGTTTTTATAACGTCTTTTAAGCAAATATATATTTTAATATTGGGATATGATCAACTGTTAAATAATTTTTACAAAATAACAAAATTTATTTTTTTAGTATAATGTGTGTTTTTACTTATTGTAATGAACTATGGATAAAGAAACCAAGAAATATATATGAATAAATCTAACTAAATATTTTAAATACATTCCTCATGAAAAATTTATGTAAAGATTTAAATTCTTTTTCAAGAGATTATTTATAAAATGCCCTAATAAAATCTTTTTGTAGACTTTAATTTCCCCGCTTTGAAAGTCATCCATCATACCGTCTTGGGGAAGTTCGTGTTGTAGTTAACGACGAATAGAACAATTTGAATTATTCTTTCTGCCAAATTCATTGTTCGAAGAAAAGTAATTCGATAATAATTCTAAATGCTTATAAAATGATTCGTTTAAACTAAGCAGCATACGTCAAAACAATTGAGAAATTCAACAATAACTATTTTATTTTGTTAAGTTCTATTTAACCTTTGATCTTTCAGGATGTTTAAAATAGAAAAAATAAATATTCAGAAAATACGCCTAATATTTGTGTTGCATTTTTTAACAAAAGCATTTTCTGTTTATGTGTTTCAAATGAATATAATTGATAAGAATATTTCTTCTAATCGGTAGAAATTCATGCATCATTTTCATCATGATTGCACTAATTGTATAAATTCGAACACGGTGTATATTTTCGAAATGCATGACAGATGAAAAAAATTCATATAAAATTCAAAAGTAATATCCGTATAAAAAAAAATCCTTCGATTTGGAAATATTCCGCCGGAAGGGGGCTCTGAAATAGCGATGTCTATGCAATTTCCATTATTAGATTATCAAGAAGTGTATGAAGTTGTGCATAGAACTGAACCAATTTTTTTTTGGCTATCGCCACAGGTTCTTCTTGAAGTTGGAAATATTATGCCCGAAAAAGGCGCTGTGATAGCGATTTTTTGTATAATTTTCTATATTCTTCGTAGCTCTGTTGTCCATCGGCGGCTCGTGCAGCGACAAGAACACGCGTCCTGCTAAGCCAGCTATTCGAAAGCAGCTGACGTAGAACAGAATAACGTGAAACTATTAGTTTTGATAAATATCATGATCGATATTAACTCGTTTTTACTCCTATTAATAGACTGAAGCAGAAGTTTAAGATGAAATGAAAGTTGGAATAGTATTGAACTAATAATATTGCAGTATTAACATTTTTTAACTACTTTTTGAAATATTAAGATGTATGTGATAGAAGAAAGTTTTGGAATTAGCGCATCCAAATAGTTTTATCGTAGTTTTCTTTGTTTATGTACCCCGATGAATATTCTTCTATCACAGCGATTTCAAAATGCATACAGTTCTGTCAATTTTTTAATAGAATTTTACGCCTTATTTAACCACAGGGAAATATTAATTCATCAAATATGGTCATGAAAACCTGGTAAATGTGAAAATTATGACAATAACACAATTATATTAGCTTGCTATTATCTTTTGAATTAAAATCTTAGATGTCCATATATACGAAGATTCAGTTAAAAATGAAACAATCTTTAAGAGGTAATAGACTAAATAATACACTGATACAATAAAATTTAGTAAGTAAGATATTACACTAAAACGAGCAATTTTTATATAGTAAATCATGGTCGAGTTTTATGTATGCAACTTGCAATAAAAAAGAGGGGAGTCTCACAAATCTGAACCCAATCTTTTGTTCAAAATCAAAACAGAAGAGAAGATCGTTTAGAGAAATGTTAAAGAATCTTACTTTTTTTTACATTTAATATATTACAAGAGAAGTTGTCAGTGGCCACCATCCAATCAACGTTGAACTTTACGCTCCATATTTCCGAATAAACTTGACATTACATTACATGCAGTGTAAATGACGTGATAATTGAGCTATTCTACACTTTTTCGTGAATTTATAACATTTCACAAAATGCTAATTAAATCGTCTGAATATTTCGTTAAGAATATCTTCATTATTATTCTTTGTATGAACAAAGATCCCGGTTCGAATTGCAGTGCAACATCCTATATATTTCTTTGCATAAATGTATTTTGATCCTGTTTTCTTAAATAAAAATTTTTTGCGGAGTGTGAAGCACTACTTTCTAAAATTTGTTCCATGCTTTTGTTATAAAATTGAAGTGTAAAAGGAAAAAACGATGATAATCAACTTTTTGTGAAAATTGAGATGACAGTACTACACTGTAAAAAAAAAAATATATATATATATAAAGTTACTAAAATTTCTCTAGTAAACTGAGATTTCAAGAACTTTTTATGTAACGGGAACAACAAAAAATCATATAACAAATACACTTTTGCACCGTAAATCAAAAAATTTAAGAATAAGGTTACTAAGAATTGTTTAGGAAACTGGGACACTGTAAAAAAACAACTGGAGATTTGCCAGAACAAACTCGATCACAGTGAATGCGCTGTATCTTTCTTTGGTTTCCTGACTATATTAACATGGAAAATACAGTAGTTGCGTAAAATTAACAGCACAATGTGCTGGCAATTTGGACGCATTTTTTTACAAAAAGCAGAAAAATTAAAACACAGTTGAAGATTTGTGTTGCATTTTTTAACAAAAGCATTTTCTGTTTATGTGTTTCAAATGAATATAATTGATAAGAATATTTCTTCTAATCGATAGAAATTCATGCATCATTTTCATCATGATTGCACTAATTGTATAAATTCGAACACGGTGTATATTTTTGAAATGCATGACAGATGAAAAAAATTCATATAAAATTCAAAAGTAATATCCGTATATAAAAAAAATCCTTCGATTTGGAAATATTCCGCCGGAAGGGGGCTCTGAAATAGCGATGTCTGTGCAATTTTCATTATTAGATTATCAATAAGTGTATGAAGTTGTGCATAGAACTGAACCAATTTTTTTGGCTATCGCCACAGGTTCTCCTTGAAGTTTGAAATATTATGCCCGAAAAAGGCGCTGTGATAGCGATTTTTTGTATAATTTTCTCGATTCTTCGTAGCTCTGTTGTCCATCGGCGGCTCGTGCAGCGACAAGAACACGCGTCCTGCTAAGCCAGCTATTCGAAAGCAGCTGACTTAGAACAGAATAACGTAAAACTATTAGTTTTGATAAATATCATGATCGAAATTAACTCGTTTTTACTCCGATTAATTGACTGAAGCAGAAGTTTAAGATGAAATAAAAATTGGAAAAGTATTGAACTAATAATATCGCAATATTAACGTTTTTTTAACTACTTTTTGAAATATTAAGATGTATGTGATAGAAGAAAGTTTTGAGATTAGCGCATGCAAATAGTTTTATCGTAGTTTTCATTGTTTATGAACCCCGATGAATATTCTTCTATCACAGCGATTTCAAAATGCATACAGTTATGTCAATTTTTTAATAGAATTTTACGCCTTATTTAACCGCAGGGAAATATTAATTCATCAAATATGGTCGTGAAAACCTGGTAAATGTGAAAATTATGACAATAACACAATTATATTAGCTTGCTATTATCTTTTGAATTAAAATGTTAGATGTCCATATATACGAAGATTCAGTTGAAAATGAAACAATCTTTAAGAGGTAATAGACTAAATAATACACTGAGATACAATAAAATTTAGTAAGTAAGATATTACACTCAAACGAGCAATTTTTATATAGTAAATCATAGTCGAGTTTTATGTATGCAACTTGAAATAAAAAAGAGGAGAGTCTCACAAATCTGAACCCAATCATTTGTTCAAAATCATAACAGAAGAGAAGATCTTTTAGAGAAATGTTAAAGAATCGTACTTTTTTTTTTACTTTTAATATATTACAAGAGAAGTTGTCAGTGGCCACCCTCCAGTCAACGTTGAACTTTACGCTCCATATTTCCGAATAAACTTGACATTACATTACAGGCAGTGTACATGACGTGATAATTGAGCTATTCTACACTTTTTCGTGAATTTATAACATTTCACAAAATGCTAATTAAATCTTCTGAATATTTGTTTAAGAATATCTTCATTATTATTATTTGTATGAACAAAGATCCCGGTTCGAATTGCAGTGCAACATCCTATATATTTCTTTGCATAAATGTATTTTCAGCCTGTTTTCTTAAATAAAACTTGTTTGCGGAGTGTGAAGCACTACTTTCTAAAATTTGTTCCATGCTTTTGTTATAAAATTGAAGTGTAAAAGGAAAAAACGATGATAATCAACTTTTTGTGAAAATCGAGATGACAGTACTAGACTGTAAAATATATATATATATATAAAGTTACTAAAATTTCTCTAGTAAACTGAGATTTCAAGAACTTTTTATGTAACGGGAACAACAAAAAATCATGTAACAAGTACACTTTAGCACCGTAAATCAAAACATTTAAGAATAAGTTTACTAAGAATTGTTTAGGAAACTGGGACACTGTAAAAAAACCACTGGAGATTTGCCAGAAAAAACTCGATCACAGTGAATGCGCTGTATCTTTCTTTGGTTTCCTGACTATATTAACATGGAAAATACAGTAGTTGCGTAAAATTAACAGCACAATGTGCTGGCAATTTGGACGCATTTTTTTACAAAAAGCAGAAAAATTAAAACACAGTTGAAGATAGGTATAAAGGAAAAAGACGTTAAATGTCGATGGTCATAAAAAGAAAAACGATGAATAACTATCCTTGATTATATTCCATTTCCTCCTTGACCATTTCATCATTAAAACTATTAGTGTACTTGTGATTATACTTTTATATTTTTTTATTATAAAATGAGAAGCACGCCACATTAGCTTTCAACATATGTCAAAATCCAACCTTGATTTTTAGCATTTAAAGAAGCATAACAAAAAAAGCTTCAAGAAAGTTTTGAGCACTTGCTAACATTTCAAAAATTTTAATGTTTTAAAAAATATTTTTGTCAATTACAAACAGTATGTATTGAGATTAAATTTTACTAAATACAATTTCCATTTCAAATTATTAAATAATGTGTAAAATGTTCATTTATGCATAGAATATATAGAAGATCTTTTCCTTTACATATTGAGCAAAATGTCATTCTATATTTCCAAGAGAGCAGTTATAACAAAATATCTGGATCAGGCGATTAATTGGAAAGAATTTAACTCAACATACAAGTACATACTCTGCATTAATACTTAGACTTTTTAAAATTTATTTATGGAACCAGAAAAGGCGATAGCTAAAGAATAAAAATGTCATTACAATGGAGGATTCCAATGAATGTGTAACGGAATAGACAGTCAGCCTACACTATAACAAAAAAAAAAATCTGTGAAGTTACTAAATTTTTTCTAGGAAACTGGTATTCCTAGAATTATTTATGTAATGGCAACAACAAAACTTCCTTTTACAGACAGATTTTTGTACTGAAAATCAAAAAATCTTTAAGGTTACTAAGAATTTTTTAGGAAAGTGGGATTCCTAAAAATTTTTATGTAACTAGAACTTGGGTTACAGATACAATTTTAGTAAGATTACTGTAATTTTAGTAGATTCTTTTGTAAAGATAGAGATTTCTGTAGCTTTAAAAAACTGGTTTTGTAGATTTTCATCTTTTTTCTTTTGTACAGTGTACAGATAAAATTTTAGTAAGCATACAGATTTCTGTAACTTTACATCTGTAGAATTACAGATTTTTTTTTTTTTTTTAAGTGTACACGCATATACACAAGGTAAGATAAATTTAATTGAAATATCGGATACTGAAAAATATAGAAACAAACGAGTTAAAGTGTTTAAAAAAGGCAAATTAAAAAGAAACAAGCCTATACTAAATACCGAAAGAAAGAAATAATACTAATTACACTTAAAGGAAGAGTATGGGAAAAGTATCATTTGTATTAACAATATTACTTGGCTAAAAAAAACATGACTGGTCTAAAATACTACATATTCTATAAGTTTAAAATGATACCTGTTAATCCATGTCAAAAAATCAATGTCACCTCCAGATGACGCGTATTTGAAAGGGCTTCTACGTTTAAATTTTAAGTGAATATTTACTTTGATGCCTGTATTGGGATCTAGAAGAGTTTACCTTATCATAGAAAAGAATCTCGTGTCGTTTGGATTTTATATATACTAGGGGATCGTACCCGGGTTTCCCGGGTTAAAGAATATAGGTGAAAACATTTTTTTTTTTTTTTTTTTTTTTTTTTTTTGAAAACTAACAATTTTTTTTATATGCAATAATTTTTTTAGATTGACCACTTACTATAATTGACCACTAATAATGCATTTTTCATATGAAAAATGCGAATTACACAATCAAATACATTTTTGAAATTTATCAAAAGCGATATTTTCTTAATAGCTGCATGCTAAGAGTTATTTGCCAAGATTTTATACTACTTATGGCATCCTTTTATATTCTGATAATTTCAGAGCTTATACATGTCTGGTAAATTTGTGTTTTATTTATGTTATTTTATTTATTTATTCATAGGGAAGTTTTTTTTAATGGTAATTAGCTCCGCGCGATATAGATAAATTAAAAAATATTTCATGCTTTAAAATTGTTTTTAAAACCATAGACAATCAGTAAACTGAGATGAGCTTTGCAAACAAATTCCATTTAAAAAAAATCCTATTTGGTGATCTAAAAATTTAAATTGTACGTTTACAAATATGTTAGATTTGTGTTTTTTCAATATTATTCTTTTATTTGTTTATAACAGAAGTATTAATTTCGTTAATTTGTCTTTCACAAATATGTTAGTTTGGTTTTTTTTTTTAATATTATTCTTTTATTTGCTTATAAAGTAAGTATTAATTTCATTATGAAAAAATAGTCAGAAACAAATGCTGAAAAATGTTTGTTGCTTTATGTGCAAAATGTTTATTATTTTATGTATTGAAACCGGCACGTGATAAGATAAACTTAAAAAAAAATCATGCTTAAAAATTATTTTAGAAAATATAATACATCAGTCAATGAATACAGTTTTTAAACAAATTGCATTTGAAAGTACATTTATTTCCCTATGCGACAAAAATTGAAAATGTATGATGGTCAGAAGATTGAAAAAATGCAGTAGCGAAAATTTCATTTTTATACCTTCTCAAAGTTTGTATACGTACTTCTCATATCCATATTCATCATTTTTTTTTAAATTGTATTTTGTTTGATCATTTAGAAATCATTTTAACTCAAAACTTGAAGTCAAGATTGCCAGCAACATCTTTTATGTGAAATGACGCACTCTTTATTTGAGATTCTAATCTCAATTTTGGAGAGTAAAAATTTCCGTAATTTATGGTTTTTAGACGCATTTGTGTTAAAAGGCTTAGTTTTATCTAAGAAATTGTTCGTCTTCTTTTAAATATGACTTCATTTTCACTTAAATAAGCATTTCGCCTAGTGTCTGAAACTTAGTATTAGTACACATGCAGAAGGAAAATCACTATAGAAAATTTATGAGGAAAAATGCGTGTTTTCAAAATTAGTATGACAAATTCCGTTATTATGCCCCTAATATAATATTCTGCTCCTAATGGGATTTTGCGCCACTAAACCCTATACAACAATTTTTATCAACAATTTTGATTTTTATCAGAAAATAGCACGAATAAAGTTTAAAATACCTCATTATTTCTCTCTTGTCTGCAGCAATGAAAGTTATCTAATTTTCATCATTTTGAAGAAATTTTATAAAATGCTTTTAAAATTAAAATATAAAAGTGGGGATATTAAATAAAAACACATAGTGCGACCACATCTACAAAGGAAGAGCTTACAGTTTAAAAATATATATATTAGTAAAATTGGTTCAGCAGAAAGATCAGGGCAGATGACTAAAAAACACACTTGTGTTTTAAATATATAGATTATATAAAATTAGGAAAAATTAAATTAAGCAAATTATGTTATTTTGATAAAATTATAGTAGAATGTCCTAAAGAATAGCATTAAAATTTTATTATTCGAGAGAATTTTTGACAAAACTTCAGGAACACGATATTATTTTAAACCACGAATTATTCATTTGCTTGTCTAACTCGGCGAAGCAAATCCATCCAGACGAGAATCATCAATTTCTGTAATATGAATCGCTATTATTTGCATGTCACCTCTCTTTTATAAAGACACTCTACATTTTTGTAAAATATTGCGTTTATCAGTGTGTGCTTTCGATTACATTATTTTCAAAAGTGAAACATTTTCACCTGTGAAGAGTTTCAAAGCAGCTGGGCTGTTGAAATGACGCACTTCTACAAAACATAATTCAGGTTTAAGAATTAAAATACACGCTTTTTTATAAAATGACGTCATTTGCATCCGCTAAAGCAATCTACTTTTACAACCCAGTCTTAAACTTCGTCTATAGAAAAGTGTGCATATGACGTCATTATCCCGGAATAACTGGCAATATTCTTGACATAGCCCATATTTTTTATTCAACTATTTTTTTCCGGTTTTATGATAAATGGCAACAGAAAGATACAGTATCTACTATTTTCAACTATTTTCCGTTTACTTTCAATGACTTTCAATAGAAATGATGTACTTTTGTTGCCACGATAAGAAAAATGGTATTAAAAACTGCGAAAAAATTAATATCTCAAAAATTAATTGAGATACAGCTTTCAAACAAATTGCATTTAAAAGAGCATTTTTTTCCTTATACGACGGTATAAAAATTTAAAATGTGCAATGTTTAGAAGTTTAAAAATTTGCAGTAGAGAAAATTGCAAAAGCAAAATTTCATTTAAAATATCAAAGTGTTGCCATTCGCAAAATGACGTATGCGTTACGCACAGATATGTTTGTCCTTTATAATATAGATATATATATATGATACGTGTAACCATTCAATGTTTTGTATCTCCTCCAAACAAGCAAGGACTTGAACAGGTCTTCTGTTTCAGGATAAAAAAAATTTAAATATCAGCAATTCTCAGATATATATATATATATATATTTGCCTGAATGTTAAAGTAACAAAACGTTGAATTGATATTTGTAAGATTTCGAACGTTTGATAAATTTTTATGCCTGTGATGTGATGTATAATTTATGTGTTACTTACTTAATAACATGTAATTTTTTATAAAATCTATTTTTTTTCAATGCAGTACAACTTATAAATGTGAAAATTTATATATAAATTTATTTATGGGCATTGAACGGTTAATTGTTCTCAAATATATTTCCACAATAGTGAGAATTTGCAGTCATCATCTGGGGAGAAAAGGAGTTCTACTTTTAAATATTTGTATCTCCTCTTTTACCTACTTTTATCTTATTATGACTGATATCATTTTCACCTATTAAATAGTTTGCTCATTCTTCTGAAATGTGTACTTTGCTTATTTTTCAAAGAAAAAATCAGTAGTAGTAAAATATGCGCATATCGAATTATCTTCCATGTTTTTCCTTTTCATTTGCAAAATATTTTACACTCTTCCCTTCTGATATAAATCCTTTTTATTAGTGTTATCTAATCTCAAGCAAAATATTGATAACATCAAAAATTCGTTTCAGAAAGGCTTGTTTCTCCTTCAATTTATCTAAGCATATCAGGCTTTATTTACTTTCCATTTGCTTTAACGAAGTAAAGGAAGTATAATCAGCTAATGCAAGTAAAGGAAATCTTCGAAATATTTTTTCAACGATTTTATCTTTCGTATGGCAATGGTTAATATTTAATTAAATATAGCTGGATACATATTTTCATATTTTCGCTTGCAAAATAAAAGATTTTTGAAAGAAAAGTATCGTCTCATGTTGCTCATAAAGTCTAATGTGAATTACTATGTGTAAATTAATATCATGCTTTAGTAATTCTTGTATAAAAGATGTAGATTAATAAAAATATTTATGATACGCATCTGTATGAAATATCAGTTGTAAGCAACTTTTGAAACGCTTAAGTGAATTCGATGCTTTTTTTCTGATTAAAATTTTATTTAATAGGTATTCTAATCATTTAGATAGTTTTTGGTCATGCCATTCATGTTTGTTGAACAAATGCAAATTGTTTAAACAAATAAAATTATTTTTTTTTATTTGATTGAATGGGAATTCTAATCATTTGGATAGTTTTTGGTCATGCCATTCATATTTGTTGAACAAATGCAAATTGTTGAATATTAAAGATGTGAATTATCACATTGCTAACAAGGCGTAAACCAACTTAGTGAAAAATGTCCAAGCCGGGAATCGAACCCGGGCCCCTGGAATAGATCTCCAGCAATGTGATAATTCACATCTTTAATATTCAATAATTTCAAGCGTAATTTCACTGCTGAAAAGTAGTTGAAAAATTAATTAAAAAATGCAAATTGCTTAAACAAATAAAATTATTTTTTTGATTTGATTGAATGGGAATTTAAAACCCTTTTGCATTACCAAATCCTCCAATCTAGTTAAATAACAATTGCTATTTTCTTAATAAGAAAATTAAAATTAATATAAAATTAACATAAAAATATAAAAATATAAAACATAATATTTCAGAACTCAAATAAGTAGAATAGGAGGAATTCTTCACTCAAAATACAGGACATATATCCTATAGCACCAGCTCGAGTTTTTATATAACAGGATTAATCAACAACTCTCAATACCAATTGCAAAAATTACAGAAAAATGGTTCTTTCCCGTCGTATCATATCCACAGCTGTGAAATTAAGAGAGGACTAGAAAAAAATAGCGGTGAATTTTATATGTAAATAAAAATGTGGTAAACTATCTAAAATTTGACAAACATTATTCAGGACGCTAAAATTCACGACGCATTAAATTTAACAATTTAATCTCAAAAACGTCGTCCTTTTATAGTTAAAAACTAGGATGATTTGGCAACTTTAGTATCAATGAGTTAAAAAAACATTTAAAATAACGTATCAACGAATTAAAAAACATTTACTCTATATAAACTCGTAAAGAACTTTAGATAGAGTAAATTTTAGGACTACTTTTATACTCCACTGTTCAAAATAAAGAATGTCGAAGGTAAAATATCGATGAATTGAAAACTTTGCAGTTCCATCACAAGAATTAACAACTCTTTTAAAGGGTCTCGTAGAATCCATAACTTTCACAAATGTCATAAAGATATTCTTTGCGGTCTATAAAACAAAAATTTTGTATAGTTAGTTACAAAAAGCCACTTGCTTACACAGTCAGAAAAACTCGGCAATATGCATTAAATTACTCCTCACTTTTTGTCAAATGATTTCCGTTCTGGAAAATATGTTTTATCCGTGAATACTTCCAAAAAGGCTGAAAATGATGGAGAAATTGCGTTCATTCCTAACACGCATGCGCTCTATTAATACTAAAATCCGAATTTATTTAAAAAGGAAAAAACCAAAAATTATATAAATTAATTAAGGTTTATAATTTAATTAAAAAAAAGAAAATGTTTTCGAATCTAACAATAAAGAAAAATTATTTTTCTCATTCATTCAAAAGTACTCGCAATTTATTTATTTAAAGTCGAATAAGGTGAAAAAGTTTTAAAAAATTAATTTATAAATTTGCTTATCAAAAACTATTCGCATTTAAAATATAATTTAAATGAACACATTTAGTTTAAATATTAAATGGAAGAAAAATCGATTTTACTCAAAAAAGAAAAAAAAATTATCGAATAAAAATATAATATTAATATTTTACTATCAATCTACTTAAAAATATTTATAATTCATATTTTTATCCTATTTTAATACTAAAGTATTAAAACCCCAGCCTCAATCTCCTTAAAGACGAAATCTTCACGAAATTAACTTCAAAATTCAAAGCTTTTTAAAGAAATTAATTCAAATGCATGCCCATTTGAAGCAAGCATATTTACTTCAAAGCGATTCACTTCTGTCCTACTGTAGCGCGGTCGTTCGCGTACACGTCTCGTAATGCTGGGATGACTGGTTCGATTCCAACGTCGGCAAATTTACTTTTCCAGACTTTCTTCGCTTGACGGATATTTTACCTCCTGTATCGGAGAAAAAATTAACGGATATTCGTCAATTAACGGAAACATCCTGGCAGCAGTGCTGCCAATATAATTTCCGTGAATTGAAGAAAATATTTCTGAGAGTACATGTAAGTATGAATGTATGTAAGTATGAGGGTAAATGACTTTCCAGGGTTGAATTCGATTCTCAGTTCTCTATCTAAATCCTCCTACAAAATATGAAGATTTATTTTTCGTATAATTTTTCAAATAACAAGAGATTTTTCCCTTTAAGACCTGAAGATTTTTGGTAGAAATTAAAAATTTTGGTGGTTAACCCTAATTAATAGAATCATATCTGAATGAAAAAAGTTAAAAAAATTCCGATGTCAGGTTTAGTCAGGGACTCACAATTGTGCTGGTGCAGGCTCATCTTTAAATCACACAAAAAGCGAACATTGTTTTTTCTTTTTTTAGGATCCCCTACACAATTGCGTAGGTCAGGTCTTAAAGGTTTATTAACATTTCCCGGACAAATTTCCTGAATACGCAAATACATTTTTAAACATTCTATAAATATTATTAAACTATAAAATGAAATTCAACTTTACAAATATTAAAAAATTCATCACAATATATATATTTAGGTATTTTTTTCTTTCTTAATTTTAGGCAGAGACCAACCTTGTTTTCAGTTCGTAAAGAAAATATTCAATTTTGCTACATTTCAAATTTGACAAGCTGAATATTTTACAAGAAATAAACGCACGCTTAATAATTCGAGTAAAACCTCTAAAGGAAGCAAGGCATATTAAAAAAAAAAACATTCCGTGTCTCAAAAACATGGGAAATATGCGTTTGCCTTGATTTATTGCTCATAAATTTTATCGCTTGGATTGAAGTAAATTTGAAAATATGAATAAAACGGAAATTTTTATTCCTGTAAGTTACACTTCTATATCCGTTTTTACGATTCAGAGCAACATAAATCATAAGTTTCATAAATAGCCATACTCTTTTATTAGACATATATTTTCATTCTTTTTACTTTAAAACAGTGATTTGCCGACGCTTAATGCTATGAGTTCAATTTCTCATCCATGTTTACACTATTATGCAGGTTTAGTTTCTTTTTAAGATGTAAAAGTAAAACTCTCTAACAAAAGAACCACTGATTCAAATGACGTGAAATCTCATCAGTATACTCCCAAAGCAACGGGAATTTTTTAGGCATGGTTTTAAAAACCTTAATATCGCACCGACAGATGCCGCTGTATGTTCAGTAAAGTCGGGAGACAAGTTTGCGCACGACACATGCACATTGGAGGTAAAAACGTGATGTATTCTATCGTGATTCATTTTACTACGGATATCCTCACAAGGACTGTGCCATTGTCGGACCGTGCGTTGTTAGTGAAAGTGTATTATCAGATTAATGACGACGCAGCCACTGCTCTGAGGAGATTTAGGACACATAAGAATTTAAGAAAATGGCCAAAGACGAGAGAAGACCTCAGAAAGATGGTTTCTAAATTTGAACAGACTGGTTCACTGAGCTTAAAACTCGGTAGAGGAAAGAAACCATTTGATGTGATTGCTGTGGAAAGCATAGCTACTGCATTAGAAGAACGATCCTGCAGCGGTGGGGGAAGATGCTGTGCAAGGAGCATTGTCAGAACTTTGGATATGACGGTGAGTACGGTACATAATGTTTTGAGCAAAATTATGCAATGCTATCCGTCTAAAATAACGCATGTGCATGAGTTGCTTGCTGCAGACCTTCCAAAAGGAGAACATTTTGCATTGTAATTCCTTGCGTGCATGGAAGTGGGCATCGCATGGCCCCTACAACATTTTGTGAGTAGATGAGGCCCACTTCTACCTACATAACACAGTCAATACACTGAATTGGCGAATATGGGCAACAGAAAATCCGAACACTTTTTCTACCTTTAACTCTTCATTCCCCAAAGGTGACTGTGTGGAGTGGGTTTACGGATGTGTTTGTCGTTGGCCCGAGCTATTTCAAGGAAGTCAGTCCTACAGGTCCTGTTACCTGCACTATCAATGCCAACCGCTAAGAATTTCTGTTGTCTAGTTACGTCATTCCAGCACTCCAGTAGCGTCAGTGTCTGGGAAGCAGCGTATTTATGCAAGATGCACACACTGGCACACCAGTTAAGGATTTGATGCATAGAACATTCGGAAATGATCGGATTATAAGCCACAATTTCCGTGCAGCCTGGCTCGCACAATCTCCTGATCTCAATCCCTGCGATTTCTAAGTTCTGGGGATACCCAAAGAATACTCTGTATTGTGGTGGTATTACGAACTTAGCTGACCTGAACGCAGGCATTATGCACCAGATCCACAGCATCTAGCCGGATACTCTTCACTCTGTTGTGGAACACGCTGTTTCACGTTTCCAACTCGTAGCTGAAAAAGGTGGGCAGCACATTGAAAATATCTTGCGTTAGTTGTGCAGCTCCATACGATTGCTTTACTCCATATTTTTATTTCATTCTGTTTCTGCGAAGTTGTTCTCAGTTCCTTTTCCGAATTATTGTTTTTGATATGCATAATAAAGTTTTCTTTTTCTCAAAGCACCGTCCTTTGTTTTCCTCCAACTGAGGATATTCCTTGTTTCTGTTAACTTACAGCGCCATCTGGCAGTGCGATTTTAAGTTTTTTTTAAACACGCCTAAAAATTCCATTGCTTTGCGAGCATACTGTGAAATTTCAGGCTGTTTACACAGTAAAAAAAAAAACGACATTTTTACAGTACAAAGTACTTTTCATCTCGCGCACAAACTCGATCACAGTGAATGTGCTGTATCTTTCTTTGGTTTCCTGACTATATTAACATGGAAAATACAGTAGTTGCGTAAAATTAACAGCACAATGTGCTGGCAATTTGGACGCCAGCAGTTTGTGCTGTAAAAAAAATGCGTCCAAATTGCCAGCACATTGTGGTGTTAATTTTATGCAACTACTGTATTTTCCATGTTAATATAGTCAAGAAACCAAAGAAAGATACAGCACATTCACTGTGATCGAGTTTGTTCTGGCAAATCTACAGTGGTTTTTTTACAGTGTAGATGAGTGGTTCTTTTGTTATAAGGTTTTACTTTCACAATCTTAAAAAAAATCACCCTGCATTTAAATAACTTCTTTCTCTATCCAAAGAAGTAATTTGCACTCGATCTTTCACTGAACTCTTGATAGGTAGGACATATAAAAAATATGGACACTCGTATGTTTCCGATGGCAATAGAAAATTTTAATATCTTTAGAAAGTAATTATAAGTCAATATAATAATTTTAAAGCTTTTTCCCGTTAGCCCGCCATAGGTGGTAAATCTCAGAGTAATCTTGTTACATCTGTTCTCGAATTACTAAAATAATTAATTAATAATGAGCCAAGTCACTCTGAACATAATAAGTATATACACTCATTGCATTAAAAATTTGCGCACCAAGAAATAATTGTGGGATCGTAACGAAACTTGGCATGAAGGTACACATCAGGCAGATATGCAAATGATTAGAAATGCTGCGTGATTGCGCATCGCGTAATACCACTAGAGGGCGTTGAACTTCGTCCTCCTTGGAGTATAAAACTGGTAAGCAGAACTTGTCTGAGTGTAGCTTTTCTTTTTCAAAGGAAACGCTGAGGTAGACATGCCGTTACGTAGCCATTGAAGACAATATGAGCCGCTGTCAGTGTTCGAGAGGGGAAGAATCATCGGGATGATGGAAGCTGGGTGATCAGCTCGGCGAGTAGCTCGTCAAGTAGGCCGTTCGGATTTTACTGTGAGGTGGTGTTTAGACCAGTGGACTGAAGAGATGGCATTTACACGGCGGCCAGGCTCGGGACGCCCTCGACAGGCCAGTCGTCGAGAAGACCGTCACATCATACGAAACGCAAGCGTAGAGCCAACTGCCTCATTGGCCGCTATCCAGACGCAGGCAGCACCTTCACTATGGACCCCTGTGTCTTCCCGAACCATCACAAGGCGCTTGGCTGAAGGACATATGGTATCGCGGCGCCCATTACGTGTGCTGTCAATGACACCCACCCACCGACGCCTCCGTTTGGAGGTTTTGTCGCGCACGACGGGATTGGACTGCAACGGAATGGAACCAGGTCGTCTTCAGTGACGAGTCTAGATTCAATTTGAGCAGCGATGACAAACTTGTTCGTGTGTAAAGGCCCCGTGGTGAACGCCTCAATCATGCCTTCGCTTTACAGCGACACACCACTCTTACAGCTGGTGTGATGGTATGTGGTGCAATTGCTTACGATACACGGTCACCCCTAATATTTATCCGTGGCAACAATGACAGCCCAGCGGTACGTCCAGGACATCCTTCAGCCACATGTGTTGCCGTTCATGGTAGGGCTCACAGGAGCCATTTTTCAGCAAGACAATGCCCGACCACACACAGCAAGGATATCACAAGCCTGCCTCCGCCACATTACCAACCTTCCCTGGCCTGCTTGATCCCCAGATTTGTCACCAATCGAGCATATCTGGGATCATTTGGGACGGCAAGTTGACACCCTACGAGTTTGGTTGAACTCGAGGCGTGTTTACAGCAAATGTGGAACGAGATCTTTCAGGACATCATACGGAACTTGTATGCCTCAATTTCCGCTCGTATAGCATCGTGCATTCGCGCTAGAGGAGGTCCAACAGAGTATTAAAATTTCCGTTCATTTGTACTTGGTCGATTTGATGTGGACTGTAGACGTTAATTTTCTTTTTAATTGATTTTATTCACACTTAAAACTGCACAAGACACTTACACAACATAAATTTCACAAAATTGAATTGATTGCAAATCATAATTAATATCCATCGCGTAATTTGGATGGAGTGTTTTTATAGACATGTTGATGCTTTGACGATCAACAGCTTAACTAACTTTTTTACAGACTGCTCGCTAGGGGGAGCTCGTTCTACTTCCGGAACGAAACATGCCGCCCGGGGATGAAATATGACATATTTCATCAATTAATATAAACATAATATAATAGATAACTAATTAACACTACAAATGATACTAAAATTGAAAATACTAATATACAAAACAATCAGGATAATTACTTAAAAATAACATTTATAAGAAATACAATGATGCATAAACATTATTTAAGAGTCCTTAATGGGCAACAGGCACATTTTTGAGATGCTTCTTAAAAATATACCACATGCAGTTTTGACTTTGACTGCACGAACCCTATTGTCCCTGCCTGGAATTATTTCCAGAATTCGGGTAAGAGCCCACTTACATGGTGGGAGATTTTCTTCTTTTAATAACACTAAAGATCCTAACTTTATGTTTTCTTTTGTAAATTGCCACTTACCGCGCTGCTGCAAGTGATTTAAGTAGTCAATAGACCAACGTTTCCAAATGCATTGAACATATCTGGTAATTAATTGCCAATGGGTTAATCTATTTTCAGAAATATTTATAACATTAGGCTCTGAATACTATTAATGGGTCTGCCAATTAAAAAATGCCCTGGCGTAAGCACTTCAAACTCATTCATGTCATCAGAAAGCGGAAATAAAGGTCGGGAATTTAGGATCCCCTCAATTTGGACTACTCGAGTTTCAAAGTCCTCTAGAGTAATTTTATTATTACCTACGGCCCTAAGCAAATGATGTTTGAAGGACTTAACGCCAGTTTCCCATAGACCGCCAAAATTAGGAGATCGTGGTGGGATAAATTTCCAAGTTATGAATTCTTCGGCAAAGAAATTTGATAATTCCTCGTTGGGAGTGGCCAATAATTTCTTAAAGTTATTTAATTCTGTTGACGCACCTTTAAAATTAGTGGCATTGTCAGAAGTTAGCGTATTTACTTTGCCTCTCCTGGCACAAAATCTTTTAAGCGTAGCGATGAATGCAGCAGCGGATAACTCGCTTACTATCTCTAGATGAATAGCCTTGGTAGCCATGCATATAAATATGGCCACATAACTTTTGGAATAAGTGCCCTTTCTCTGATTTTTGTACTTAATGTGGAAGGGGCCACAAAAATCGACACCTGAATTGAGAAACGTGTGGTTAGGTGTTACGCGTTGCGATGGGAGGTCTCCCATTAACTGATCTAGTGTTTAGGGGTTATGCCTGAAACATGTGACACAAGTGTGCACTGTTTTTCGGGCAATGCTTTTAGCCTTTATAGGCCAATATTTCATCCGCACTTGATGAACTAATCCCTGAGCACCTATGTGAAAGTACTTTTTATGAAAGTATTCAAAAATTAATTTAGTGAGCTTATGATCATTGGGCAGAATTAATTGGTGCTTAGCATCAAAAGGTAAGTCAGAATTTATTAATCTGCCCCCTACACGAAGTAATCCACAGTTGTCAATGAAGGGGTCTAATCCGTTTAACTTACTGGAAGAAGAAACAGTTTGTCCCTTTCTGAGTGCTGCTAATTCAGGAGCGAACTTACCTTCCTGGGACTTTTTTACCAAAAAATGTGTACCATATTTTAATTCTTTGCCCGAAAACTCATTCCGTTTTATATCTCTATGGCGGCTGTCATTGATGAACCTAAAAATAAAACTACATATTCTAATTAATTTGAGAAAATTATTAGAAGAATTATATAAAACATTAAAAAAATCGTTAGAGTCCTTATTAATAGTTAATAAATTAAAATCAGTTTTTAGTTCATGATCACAGTCAATGTCCTTGAGGGTAGGAAATTGTTTGGGAACTATAATTTCCGTTTGAAGAAATTCCGTACCAAACCACCACAAATCATTATTGATCAGATCCTTGGCTATTGCACCTCTGGAGATGATATCTGCTGGATTGGATTTTGAAGATACATGGTTCCAGTGATAATTCTCAGAAATAGACTGGATCGTGGTGACTCTATTGGAAACGAAAGTTTTAAGTTTGTGGGGTGGTGTGTTAAGCCAAAATAGAACAATCGATGAATCTGTCAATACCACACATTTTCAAAGCATAGCTGCAGGATGG
The DNA here is from genome assembly GCA_963932465.1 of Maratus speciosus. NCBI lineage: Eukaryota > Metazoa > Arthropoda > Arachnida > Araneae > Salticidae > Maratus > Maratus speciosus. The sequence goes on along the minus strand of OZ010795.1, from coordinate 519,157,564 downwards.
GAATTATTTTTTGAACCAGTTTTGTCAAAAGTAGAGCTGCACACAACTCTGGTCGCGGGATGGTCATTGGCTTTAGGGGGGGGGGCAACACGGGACTTGCTGCACAAAAGATTAGACTTGAACTGTCCAGTTGTGGAGAGAGATCTTATGTAGATAGTTGCTCCATAGGCCTTTCCAGAACCGTCTGAAAATCCGTGTAAATCTAGACCTGCAATGTTGTCAGACAAAACATATCGCGGAATTGTAAGATGATTTATTTCTGTCAATTTAATCAGAAAACCTTGCCATTCCCGAAGAGAACTGGCAGGCAGATGTTGATACCAATTTATCTTTAATTCCCATAAATGTTGCATGAAATTTTTTGCTTTGGTTAGAATAGGGCCAATTAGGCTTAAGGGATCGTAAATTTTAGCAATTTGTGCCAATACTTCTCTCTTAGTATAAACATCTTTGGGTTCGATGCTAATTTTAAAAGTAAAATGATCTGATTCAGGTTTCCAAGCATCCCTAAAGTTTTTACAGAAATTTGCTGCGAGTGTTCGTCAAATGCATATTCTGATATGGCTGCGTCTTGTAATAATTCAGGATGATTAGAAACCCACTTGTGTAGCTCCATCCCTCCCCTTTTTAAGATCAGAATTAGTTGAGATTGCAAATCCTGTGCGTCTTGTAAGGAACCTGCACCAGATAAACAATCATCAACATACATGTCGTTATGAATCACTTCTGCAGCTTTTGGAAAATCTTTTCTTTCTTCATCAGCAAGAGCTTTCAACGTTCGCGTGGCAAGAAAGGGAGCACTAACAGTGTCATATGTAACCGTGTTCAGTTCATATATTTTTATCGGGGCGTCCGTACTGGACTTCCAAAGAATTTTTTGCAGATTTCTCTGTTGTGGGTCAATCAGTATCTGCCTGTACATTTTCTTAATGTCTGCACAGAATGCATATTTGTGGGTACGGAATCTGGTTATAATCGAAAATAAATCTTGCTGAACCGTTCCCCCATTTAATAAAATAGAATTAAGTGAATAACCACTAGATGTATTTGAACTTGCATTGAAGACAACTCTCAGGGGAGTGGATAATTTTTCTGGTTTATACACAGCATGATGTGGAATGTAATAAAACAGCTTATTTTCGTTTTCATTTTTAATTTGTGTCATATGCCCCAAAGTTTCGTATTCTTCCATAAAAGCTGTATATAAATTAGCCATTGTTTCATTTTTATCTAATTTAGCCCATAAACTATTTAATCGCCTAGCTGCAATTTCTCTAGAACTTCTTAACACTGATTCTGCATTTTCTTTCAATGGTAGCTATACTGTAAATCTACCGGTGTGATCGCGTTTATAGGTTCTTCTAAAATGTTCCTCACAAAATATTTTCATCCCCTTTGACAGTTTCTTTATTATCCCCAGGTAAAGATTCTATTTCAAAAAATTTCTGTAAAGTATTGTCTAAGCTATTTTCAGTTAAGAGGCAACAATAGGACTTATTTTTAACTTGTGGAAGTGAACCTGCGATTATATACCCAAAGACTGTATTCTGTAACATACAATTAGCATTTGCTAAACGAATTTGCTCACTCTTTAAAATGTCAAAAAATACCTCGCTACCAATCAATGCATCAACCTGACCAGGTATATGAAAATTATTGTCCGCTAATTCTATGTAGTTAGGGATGCATAAGTTTGAAATGTCTAATCTTTCAACAGGAATATTGTTTGTAATTTTTGGTAGAACTGCAAACTCTAATGTTTTAGAAAATGTTCCTTTTTCATTTGATATTTTTCATTGCTAATTTGCTTGATTTCCTGTGATGACTCGTTAATACCGGAAATGACGCCTTTGAATGGCTTTGGTTTTAGATTTAATTTCTTGATTGCGCTGTTACTTAAAGCGTGGATAGACGACCCATTATCTAGAATTGTTCTTAATCTAATTTTATTTCCATACACATCTGTTACTAAAATTATAGCTGTGTTTAATATTGCGCAATTTCTTTTATCTTCTAGTAACAAATTGGAACCAATTATATGGCGTTTCTTTATTCTCAGATTCAGAATTGCTTATTTGTTTGTTTTTAACAAACTCATTATTTTTATTTATTGTTGCCGTTTCTGACATCATATTTTCATTTACTTCACATAGTAAGGTGTTATGTACTAATTTACATCTCCTACAGGTAAATTTAGAATTGCATTGACCTTGATGTAGTCGTAAACAATTTGAACATAATTTATTCTTACTTACAATCATTTTCCTTTCACGAATACCCATGTTTAAAAAAGCAGAACATTTGAAAAGGGGGTGAGGCGAATTGCATAATACACATGGCTTTACATTATTTTTACTTTCTTCTTTCTTCAATAGAAGAAAGTATTGTAATCGAAATTTTTTTCGACTTCCGGTTTTCGACGGATTTACATGTTTTAGGGGTCAGAGATCCCAAAAAACATGTTTATAGAAAATGTCTGTCTGTCCGTGTGTCCGTGTGTCCGTGTGTCCGTGTGTCAGTCTGTCTGTCGCATTGTACCATCAAAAAGTGTATGAGGTTATGCATAGAATCGAACCACATTTTTATTTTAAGTTTTTGGCTATGGCAAGCAGATCTTCCCTGAATTTGGAAAAAATTCGCCGGTAAGGGGCGCTGTAATAGCGATTTATGTGCAATTTTGAATATTGTACCATCCAAAAGTGTATGAAGTTATTCATAGAATTGAACCAAATTTTTATTTTAAGTTTTTGGATATGGCAGGTAGGTCCTCCCTGAATTTGGAAGAAATTCGCCAGTAGGGGGCGCTGTAACAGCTAATTTCGTGCGATTTTAAATATTTTACCATTCAAAAGTGTATGAAGTTATGCATAGAATTAAACAAAATTTTTATTTTAAGTTTTTGGCTTTGGCAAGCAGATCTTCCCTGAATTTGGAAAAAATTCGCCGGTAGGGGGCGCTGTAACAGCTAATTTCGTGCGATTTTAAATATTGTACCATTCAAAAGTGTATGAAGTTATGCATAGAATTAAACAAAATTTTTATTTTAAGTTTTTGGCTTTAGCAAGCAGATCTTCCCTGAATTTGGAAAAAATGCGCCGGTAGGGGGCGCTGTAATAGCGATTTTTGTACGATTTTGAATATTGTACCATCCAAAAGTATATGAAGTTATGCATAGAATTGAACCAAATTTTATTTTAAGTTTTTGGATATGACAGGTAGGTCTTCCCTGAATTTGGAGAAAAATCGCCGGTAGGGGGCGGTGTAACAGCGATTTTTGTGCCATTTTGAATATTGTACCATCCAAAAGTGTATGAAGCTATGCATAGAATTGAACCAAATTTTTATTTTAAGTTTATGGCTATGACAAGCAGGTCCTGCCTGAATTTGGAAAAAATTCGTCGCTAGGGGGCGCTGTAATTGCGATTTTTGTGCCATTTTGAATATTGTACCATCGAAAAGTGTATGAAGTTATGCATAGAATTGAACCAAATTTTTATTTTAAGTTTATGGCTATGACAAGCAGGTCCTCCATGAATTTGGAAAAAATTCGACGCTAGGGGGCGCTGTAATAGCGATTTTGCATATTGTACCATCGAAAAGTGTATGAAGTTATGCATAAAATTGAACCAAAGTTTTATTTTAAGTTCTAGGCTATGGCAAGCATGCCCTTCCTTAATTTGGAAAAAATTCGCCGGTAGGGGGCGCTGTAATAGCGATTTTTGTTCCATTTTGAATATTGTACCATCGAAAAGTGTATGAAGTTATGCAGAGAATTGAGCCAAATATTTGCGTTTCTTTTTGGTCATGGCATGAAGGTCCTCCCTGAATTTGGAAAAATTCCGCTGGAAGGGGGCGCTATAATTACATTGTCTGTACCATTTTCTTTATTGTACAATTAAAAAGTGTATAAAATTGTGCATACAATTGAACCAAATTTTTTGTGCATGTTTTTGGCTTTGGCCAACAGGTCCTTCTTGAATTTGGAAATATCGCGCGGTAAAGGGGCTCTGTGATAGCGATTTTTGTATACTTTTATTGATTTTTCGTAGTTCTATTGTCCATCGGCGACTCGTGCAAAGGCGGGAACTCATTTCCTGCTAAGCCGGCTATTCACAAACATCTGATAACAACAGAATAAGGAAAAACTATTAATTTTAACAAATATCATGATATAGATTAACTCGTTTTTAGTTCATTTAATTGACTGAAGCAGAAATTTAAGATGAAAATCAAAGTTGGTATAGTAATGAACTAATAATATTGAAGTATTAACATGTGTAACTAGTTTTTTAAATATTAAGATGTATAAGATAGAAGAAAGTTTTGGGATTGGCACATCCAACTAGTTATTTTTATTATCGTTGATAAAAAATGATCTGGATTTATTTACTGCGTAATTGTTCTTAGATTTCCAAAACCTTGATTGCGACTGTCTGGCGTCAGTCAAGATATTTATCGATTCTAAAACTAAGCCTCTTTTTTCCAAAAAAGCAATTAAATAGTCAAAAGTCGGAACATCTGAGTTTTGAAGAGATAATTCAAACTGCTTTTGAGTTTCGTTATGCAATTTTTTCAGAATTATATTTATGAATACACTTTCTGATAAATTATTTTGTGTGTATTCCATAATTTTGAGTGCGCGAATGTTTTTGTTAATACAATCAATAAAATTACGCAATTCTTTAGGGGATTCATATTGCATTTTTTCATAATTTAAAATTGCAGAAATATGTGAATCGATTAACAATCTTTTATTTTCGTATCTGTGTATCAGAGTTTGAAACAATGAATTGAAATCATCATCAGGTAATTCTAAATGTTTAGCTTCGTTTTTTAAAGAAGCTTTTAAATAAAATAGCTTCTGATTGTTATCTAATTGAGGATTGTTAACAATCAAGTTAGTAAACCGCGTTTTAAAATTAGCAAAATCACAGTAATCACCACCGAATGAAGGTAATGGAATTTCAGGAAGGCGTACCTGTGTTTTGTTTTCATTTGAATGATTATTAATATTTACACTTGCGAAGTTACATTTATTTTCAAAAGATGCTAATAAAACTTTTAATCTAACCTCTACTTGATCGAGCCTTTCATTAGCATTGTCAATATCCTCCTCTATATCTTGCACTTGTTGCGCAGATAATTCTTGGATGTCAAAATACTGTTCTCTAATTTCCTCTAATTTATTTTGAAGAGCTTATGTCTTTTTTTATTTTACTTCTAATGTGCTCACATTCGTTGTTTTTATATCGGTCGTATCTGTTATAAACTGCTCTAATCTTGTGATAGCAGTCTTTACGGTGCCTTTTAATCGATTAAGCTTATCCATAGTAGCACTCAGGCTCTATCGGACCACAATGGTCGATATGATGTGGACTGTAGACGTTAATTTTCTTTTTAATTGATTTTATTCACACTTAAAACTGCACAAGATACTTACACAACATAAATTTCACAAAATTGAATTGATTGCAAATCATAATTAATATCCATCGCGTAGTTTGGATGGAGTGTTTTTATAGACGTGTTGATGCTTTGACGATCAACAGCTTAACTAACTTTTTTACAGACTGCTCGCTAGGGGGAGCTCGTTCTACTCCCGGAACGAAACAGTACTTTTTTCTGCAATAAATGATCCTTTTTCTTTGGTTTTCTAATCACTTTCTTATATCATAGTCGTACTTACACGTGTAAAATTTCGCTTCATTTGGACGTCTTTTTTTTGGTGCGCAAATTTTTATGGCAATGAGTGTATCAACTGGCTGTGCAACTGTAGTAACGAGACTATTTTCAAACTAAAATAGAGAATATATGAATTAAAAATGTGTAATAAATTTTTAATTACTCTTTTATCTATACAAATAAGGAAAAGGTTATATATGTGTGTATATGTGCTGCGTTCTGCGAACACTGATAGACGAAGAGCTACAAAATTTGGCAGGAAAGTAACTCTAAGTCTATAGTTTTGCACCTCGTTTTGCACCTTTTGTAATTTTTTTATGCAACTTTTAGCGTTTTTTATGTTTAGCTCAGATTTTTCCACATTAGTTAACGGGATCCGGTTTCAGTGCATTAGTCCTTTACAGAAAATGTACCCTTCTCAATAAACGTAGATCAGAAATTCGGACGATGATTTTTAAAATTTTCGATGATATTTGTATGCGATTTTTAGAGTTTTTTTGCGCTTCCCAGTGATTTTTTGACATTGGTAAAAGGAATTTCGTATCAAACAGTTAGTCTAATAAAGTAAATTTTGCTCTCCTCGATGCTTGAAATTTTTTGCGGATTTTTTTTTTTTTTTTTTTCATGTTTCGTGGAAATTTTTTTTTACATTCCTTAAATAATTACTGTTACAATGTTTTAGCACACTATATTCTATTTTGTCTTCTGCATTTTTGATTTTTGAGCGATTTTTAATTTCTTTACGCTTTGCAGTGATTTTTTGTTACTCGTGAAAGAATTCCGGTTGAAATATTTTAACTCACTATATTAATTTTTGTCCTCTGCGATTTTTAGCAGTATTTTCTTGAGTTTCGCACCAATTTTTTCCACATTAGTAAAATGAATCCTGTTTTAACCTATCAGATCTACGTATTAAATTTTGTCCTCTTTACAATCAAGTTTATTAGGAATTCGTACAGCGATTTTCAAAAAAATTTCGACTTTTTATGCGATTTTTAGAATTTTTTCGTTTTAGTAACGATTCTTCAACATTCGTAAAATGAATCCAGTTTTAAATTTTAAGTTCTTTGTACTAAATGTTGTCTTATTTTTCAGTAAAGTTTATTAGGAACTCGTACAGTGGATTTTGATTATATCTAGATTTTTTTATTTATTTTTTGGAATTTGTTCGCTTTCCGCGACGATTTTTCAACATTCATAAAATAAATCGTGTTTTAATATATTAGCCCAATATAGAAACTTATTAACTTGTGCTCTCTGCAATTTCTAAAATAAATTTCAGCATTTTTTGATGCGCCTTTTAGCGGGTTTTTTTTTTCCTTATTTTATTTATTTATTTATTTATTTATTTATTTTTTTTTTTTGTCCATTCGCTGGGATTTTTACACTTTCATAAGAGGAATCTAGTTTCAATCCTTTTGCCGAACATAGTACATTTTGTAGTTTTTACAATAAAATTTATGAGGAATTCCTACAATGATCTTTCGCTTTCTTTTTACTACAATTTTTTTAGTTTTTTTTTCCGTGTTTCGTGCAATTTTCTTTTCTTTCTTTTCAAGTGCCGCGGCACCTTGTCAATCAATGAGCTTAGCTAGGTGAGATTGTCATTCAATAGTTTAATATTCGTTAAATTATGTTTATACGATGAGAAACCAATTTAGAAATCCTATTAGCCAAATTTAGCAATAGTATATAGTTTATAGTCTCTCTATTCGAAAATATAGAAACTAACGCTGTCACCGTCGCCGGTTTTGAATTTTTTGCGACCGGAGGTCTTTCATCTTTATTATTAAGAAAAATGTTGCATACAAAAATATGAAAATCGGTGGTATTATAGAGAAATGTTTGATAAGCATACTGATGCAGACAGTTTTCAAATCGAAGAATTATTTAAGAGATATTTAATGTTAAAGTTGGTCAAAATCGTTCCATTAAAAAAGTTTTATAGGAGCAAAAAATATACATAGAAATTTATTCATTTATAGATCATTTTATACATTAAAAGTGCCCGGTGTGCAGACTGCATTTGTTTTTTAAATTTGACTCATTTTTTGACGTTTTATGTCTATTTTAAATTCAAATTTTCAGCATTTCGAGAGATATTTTTTACAAATTTTAGAAAGTTTTAAATTGTTGCCAAATTTAAAAAGAACGCAAAGAATAATATTTCCTTCAGATTAAAAATTTATTTACACGTGACTATCATTTAAACAGGAAAATACTTTCAAATGAGAATTAAATGATTACGTTTTAAAAGCAGGAAAATATTGATAATTAAGTCATAATAAAAAAGAAAAATGCCCAGATAAACTGATGGCATTGAGCTCACAGGCTATTCACACTAATTGTATATCATACTCTTATTTTAAAGAATAATGCCCCTCAAAAAAATAAGTGAAGGGGAATTAGCCCCCTTTTCACCCTTTATACTTAACCAGTGAACCTCCAAATCTAATCAGGAAAGCGCCTTATCATAATAAACCGGTATACCAAATTTGGAGCAAATCGAATAATCCTGCAAAAAAACCCCCATTTATCTAAATTAAAGGGGTGGACTAGCCCAACCCCCCTTTATCCTTAACCAATGAATCCCCCAAAACGAATCAGGAAAGCTCCTTAACATAATAAACAGGTATACCAAATTTGGAGCGAAGTGAATAATTCTGCATGAAAAAACCGTTTATATAAATTAAGGGGGGGGGGGGACTACCCACCCTTCCCCCTTTATCCTTAACCAATGAACCCACAAAACTAATCAGGGAAGTTCCTTAACATACCGGTATACCAACTTCGGAGCAAATCGAATCATTCTGCATGAAAAACCCATTTATCTAATTTAAGAGGGGCGGGCTAACCTCCCCTTTCCCCCTTTATCCTTAACCAATGAACCCCCAAAACTAATCAGGGAAGTTCCTTAACCTAATAAATCGGTATACCAAATTCGGAGCAAATCGAATCTTTCTGCATGAAAAACCCATTTATCTGAATTAAAAGGGGTGGACTAACCCTCTTTTTCCCCCTTTATCCTTAACCAATGAACCCCCAAACTAATCAGGGATGTTCCTTAACATAATAAACCGGTATACCAAATACGGAGCAAATCGAATGATTCTGCATGAAAAACCCATTTATCTGAATTAAGGGGGGTGGACTAACCCCGTTTTTCCCCCTTTATCCTTAACCAATGAACTCCCAAAACTAATCAGGGAAGTTCCTTAACATAATAAACCGGTATACTAAATTCGGTGCAAATCGAATGATTCTGCATGAAAAACCCAATTATCTGAATTAAGGGGGTGGACTAACCCACCTTTTCCCCCTTTATCCTTAACCAATGAACCTCCAAAACTAATCAGGGAAGTTCCTTAACATAATAAACCGGTATACCAAATTCGGAGAAAATCGAATCATTCTGCATGAAAAACCCATTTATCTGAATTAAGGGGGTGGACTAGCCCCCCTTTTCCCCCTTTATTCTTAACCAATGAACCCCCAAAACTAATCAGGGAAGTTCCTTAACCTAATTAACCGGTATACCAAATTCGGAGCAAATCGAATCATTCTGCATGAAAAACCCATTTATCTGAATAAAAAGGGTTGGACTAACCCCCCTTTTCCCCCTTTATCCTTAACCAATGAACTCCCAAAACTAATCAGGGAAGTTACTTAACATAATAAACCGGTATATCAAATACGGAGCAAATCGAATGATTCTGCATGAAAAACCCATTTATCTGAATTAAGGGGGGTGGACTAACCCCGTTTCCCCCCCTTTATCCTTAACCAAAGAACTCCCAATACTAATCAGGGAAGTTCCTTAACATAATAAACCGGTATACCAAATTCGGGGCAAATCGAATGATTCTGCATGAAAAACCCACATATCTGAATTAAGGGGGTGGACTAACCCCCCCCCCCCCCTGTTCCCCCTTTATCCTTAACCAATGAACCTCCAAAACTAATCAGGGAAGTTCCTTAACACAATAAACCGGTATATCAAATTCGGAGAAAATCGAATCATTCTGCTTGAAAAACCCATTTATCTGAATTAAGGGGTTGGACTAACCCCGTTTTTCCCCCTTTACCCTTAACCAATGAACTCCCAAAACTAATCAGGGAAGCGCCTTATCACAATGAACCTAGGAAAAAATTTTGAAGCAAATCGGATGTTTCTATCAAGAGTTATCGCGTTACGTACATACGTACGTACGTACATACATACATACAGAGCGGGCGAGCACATAAAAACTATGTTTACACGTGAATTTTAAGAGAGAAAGAAAATTCTAAAATAATAAATTCCTTAATATGTGTTAAAAGACGTAAATGGAGGAATTTGACGTATAATAATATATTATAAAATGAAATTCAACTTTACAAGTATTAAAAAATTCATCACAATATACAATACATATTTAGGTATTTCCTTTCTTTCTTAATTTTAGGCAGAGACCAACCTTGTTTTCAATTCGTAAAGAAAATATTCAATTTTGCTACATTTCAAATTTGACAAGTTGAATATTTTGGAAGAAATAAACGCACGTTTAATAATTCGAGTAAAACCTCTAAAGGAAGCAAGTCATATTTAAAAAAAAACATTCCGTGTCTCAAAAACATGGGAAATATGCGTTTCCCTTGATTTATTGCTCATAAATTTTATCGCTTGGATTGAAGTAAATTTGAAAATATGAATAAAACGGAAATTTTTATTCCTGGAAGTTACACTTCTATATCCGTTTTTACGGTTCAGAGCAACATAAATCATAAGTTTCATAAATAGCCATACTCTTTTATTAGACATATATTTTCATTCTTTTTACTTTAAAACAGTGATTTGCCGACGCTTAATGCTATGAGTTCAATTTCTCATCCATGTTTACACTATTATGCAGGTTTAGTTTCTTTTTAATATGTAAAAGTAAAACCCTCTAACAAAAGAACCACTGATTCAAATGACGTGAAATTTCATCAGTATACTCCCAAAACAACGGTAATTTTTTAGGCATGGTTTTAAAAAACTTAATATCGCACCGACATATGCCGCTGTATGTTCAGTAAAGTCGGGAGACAAGTTTGCGCACGACACATGCACATTGGAGGTAAAAACGTGATGTATTCTATCGTGATTCATTTTACTACGGATATCCTCACAATGACTGTGCCATTGACGGACCGTGCGTTGTTAGTGAAAGTGTATTATCAGATTAATGATAACGCAGCCACTACTCTGAGGAGATTTAGGACACATAAGAATTTAAGAAAAGGTCCAAAGACGAGAGAAGACCTCAGAAAGATGGTTTCTAAATTTGAACAGACTGGATAACTGAGCTTAAAACTCGGTAGAGGAAGGAAACCATTTGATGTGATTGCTGTGGAAAGCATAGCTACTGCATTAGAAGAACGATCCAGCAGTGCTGGGGGAAGCTGCTGTGCAAGAAGCATTGTCAGAACTTTGGATATGACGGTGAGTACGGTACATAATGTTTTGAGCAAAATTATGCAATGCTATCCGTCTAAAATAACGCATCTGCATGAGTTGCTTGCTGCAGACCTTCCAAAAGGAGAACATTTTGCGTTGTAATTCCTTGCGTGCATGGAAGTGGGCATCGCATGGCCCTACAACATTTTGTGAATAGATGAGGCCCACTTCCACCTGCATAACACAGTCAATACACTGAATTGGCGAATATGGGAAACAGAAAATCCGAACATTTTTCTACCTTTAACTCTTCATTCCCCAAAGATGACTGTGTGGAGTAGGTTTACGGATGAGTTTGTCGTTGGCCCGAACTATTTCAAGGAAGTCACTCCTACAGGTCCTGTTACCTGCACTATCAATGCCAACCGCTACGAATTTCTGTTGTCTAGTTACGTCATCCCAGCACTCCAGTAGCGTCAGTGTCTTGAAGCAGCGTATTTATGCAAGATGCACACACTGGCACACCAGTTAAGGATTTGATGCATAGAACATTCGGAAATGGTCGGATTATAAGCCACAATTTCCCTGCAGCCTGGCTCGCACAATCTCCTGATCTCAATCCCTGCGATTTCTAGCTCTGGGGGTACCCAAAGAATACTGTGTATTGTGGTGGTATTACGAACTTAGCTGACCTGAACGCAGGCATTATGCACCAGATCCACAGCATCTAGCCGGATACTGTTCGCTCTGTTGTGGAACACACAGTTTCACGTTTCCAACTCGTAGCTGAAAAAGGTGGGCAGCACAATGAAAATATCTTGCGTTAGTTGTGATGTTCCATACGAATGATTTACTCCATATTTTGATTTCATTCTGTTTCTGCGAAATTGTTCTCAGTTCCTTTTCCCAATTATTGTTTTTGATATGCATAATAAAGTTTCCCTTTTCTCAAAGTACCGTCCATTGTTTTCCAACTGAGGATATTCTTTGTTTCTGTTAACGTACAGCGCCATCTGTCAGTGCGATTTTAATTTTTTTTTTTTTTTTTTTTTTTAACCACGCCTAAAAAATCCCATTGCTTTCCGAGCATACTGTGAAATTTCAAGCCGTTTAGATGAGTGGTTCTTTTGTTATAAAGTTTTTCTTTCACAATCTTAAAAAAAAATCACCCTATATTTAAATAATTTCTTTCTGTATCCAAAGAAGTAATTTGCACTCGATCTTTCACTGAACTCTTGATAGGTTAGACATATGAAAAATATGCACACTCGTATGTTTCTGATGGCAATAGGAAATTTTAATATATCTCTATTCTAAAAAAAATTAACTACCGCTGTCACCGTCGCCGGTTTTGAATTTTTTGCGACCGGAGGTCTTTCTTCGTTAATATAAAAAAAAATATATTGCATACAAAAATATGAAAATCGGTAGTATTATACAGAAATGTTTGATAAACACGCTGATGTAGACAGTTTTCAAATCGAAGAATTATTTTAAGAAATATTTAATGCTAAAGTTGGAAAAATCGTTCCACTAAAAAAGTTTTATAGGAGCAAAAACTATTCATGCGAATTTAATCATTTTTAGATCATTTTATACGTTTGAAGTCCCGGTGTGCAGATTGTATTTCTTTTTTTAATTTGGCTAATTTTTTGAGGTTTTATTTCTATTTTAAATTCAAAGTTTCAGCATTTCTAGAGATATTTTTTACAAATTTTAGAATGTGATATTAATTTAAACTGTTGCCAACTGTATAAACAGCGGAAACAATAATGTTTGCTTAAAAAAAAAAAAAAAAAAAATATTTATACGTGTAATAAATTAAAAATTTATTTACACGTGACTATTATAAACAGAAAAAAACATTTGGAATTAGAATTAAATAATTATGTACAAAAAGCAGAAACTTATTAAAAATTACGCCATAAAAACTATAATTACACGTGAATTTTAAGAGAGAAAGGAATTTGTAAAATAATAAATTTATTAACATGCGTTAGAAGTCTTAAATAGGAGAAATTACGTCATATTTACGTCACATTACAGTTATTACATACAATGAACACAAAATAATATTGCAAAACGGTTTAAATTTACAAATTGCGCTAGACATTTATTTGATATTTTGAGAGGATACTTTTCAACTATTTTTCTTAGGAAAGCGCAAATAATATTTTATTTCTAACACAAGTATTTTCACGTGAATATTAAAAAGAGAAAGAATAGTTTGGTCAAAATTACGTCAGATTAAAAACGATTAATTTAAAATGTCTCATTTAAAAGAACTTTCTTTTCGCTTTGTTAAAAAATACCGGGAGACAAAGATTCTGTTTACTTAATTCCTTTTATATTGGCTTATTTTGAAATGTTGTTACACGTGTCTACGTCATCAAGTTATTTTTATTTCGACGTTTTATTTGTATTTTTATTAATGTTGTACTAATTTATTTGTTCTTTCGTTATTTAAAATAAAAATTATGCAAATTTGTATAATTTGACGAGTGGTTTGGCGCTTTATATAATTTGGCGAAATTAGTCGACGGGATAATCAAGTAGTACCGCAGCGGATTTGGCGTTAAAATTTCCCCAGTCAAAGAGAAATGAATAGAGATCCGTTTATAGGGAGATCGCCACTCTTTTTTAAATTATAATTCAATCTTTCGAAATCTTTTTAAAGCCGATCACATTAGCGTGCATTTAGAGTCTGCGGTGTCTGGACGGGGGTTGGCGACCGTAGCTCGTAGGGGGCCGAGCCCCCTAGTCTTTAGAAATTAACTATAAGTCAATATAATAATTTTAAAGCTTTTTCCCGTTAGCCGGCCAGAAGTGGTAAATCTCAGAGTAATCTTGTTACATCTGTTCACGAATTACTAAAATAATTAATTAATAATGAGCCAAGTCACTCTGAACATAATAAGTATATATCAACTGGCTGTGTAACTGTAATAACGAGACTATTTTCAAACTAAAATAGAGAATATATGAATTAAAAATGTGTAATAAATTTTTAATTGCTCTTTTATCTATACAAATATAAGGAAAAGGTTATATATGTGTGTATATGTGCTGTGTTCTGCGAAGATTGATAGACGAAGAGCTACAAAATTTGTCAGGAAGGTAACTCTAAGTCTATAGTTTTGCACCTTTTGTAATTTTTTTATGCAACTTTTAGCGTTTTTTATGTTTAGCTCAGATTTTTCCACATTAGTTCACGGGATCCGGTTTCAATGCATTAGTCCATTACAGAAAATATACTCTTCTCCATAAACGTAGATAAAAAATTCGGACGATGATTTTTAAAATTTTCGATGATATTTGTATGCGATTTTTAGAGTTTTTTTGCGCTTCCCAGTGATTTTTTGACATTGGTAAAAGGAATTTCGTATCAAACTTTTAGTCTAATAAAGTAAATTTTGCCCTGCTCGATGCTTGAATTTTTTTGCGGATTTTTTTTTTTTTCATGATCTACGTATTAAATTTTGTCCTCTTTACAATCAAGTTTATTAGGAATACGTACAGCGATATTCGATAAATTTTCGACTTTTTATGCAATTTTTAGAATTTTTTCGCTTTCAGTAACGATTCTTCAACATTCGTGAAATGAATCCAGTTTTAAATTTTAAGTTCTTTGTATTAAATGTTGTCTTTTTTTCAGTAAAGTTTATTAGGAACTCGTACAGTGGACTTGGAATATATCTAGATTTTTTATTTAATTTTTAGAATTTGTTCTCTTTCCGCGACGATTTTTCAACATTCATAAAATAAATCGTGTTTTAATATATTAGCCCAATATAGAAAGTTATTAACTTGTGCTCTCTGCAATTTCTAAAATAAATTTCAGAATTTTTTTATGCGACTTTTAGCGGGTTTTTTTTTTCTTATTTTATTTTTATTTTTTCGATTCGCTGGGATTTTTACAAATTCATAAGATGAATCTAGTTTCAATCTTTTTGCCGAACATAGTATATTTTGTAGTTTTTACAATAAAATTTATAAGGAATTCCTACAATGATCTTTCGCTTTCTTTTTACTTCGATTTTTTTAGTTATTTTTTTTCCGTGTTTCGTACAATTTTTTTTTCTTTCTTTTCAAGTGCCTCGCCAACTTGTCATTCAATGAGCTTAGCTAGGTGAGCTTGTCATTCATTAGTTTAATATTCATTAAATAATGTTTATACGATGAGAAAACAATTTAGAAATCCTATTAGCCCAATTTAGAAATCTATTTATATAAAATCCAAGTCTCTGTGTGTACCTCACAATTCCGGTAGGTCCGCCTCATTGAAATGAGTAATTGTTGAAAAAAACTAATGCAGGGTTACCACAGTAGCGCCAAATGTTAGCCAACTTGGTGATAGCTGGCTAATTTGGCGAAATTCCCATTTAAAACCATTAATCTTTCATAAAGGAGGCCACCGAAATTTAATTTAGATATTTAAGATATTTTTCAAAATCTATGAGTGAGAATTTAAAGTACATCTTTACATCTTCCTCCCGATGCTACTAATAAAATAACCGCCAATAAACGACGCTGTACTATGTGAGCGCCTAACTGCGCGATTTTAATGTGCTAAAGCAGTATATCTTTTCCAGTATAGGTGCCTTGGTAAAAAAGGAAATTTGGCAACATATTTTCCGGGAACCTATCCACTGTTTCATTTTATATACACACGCATGTTTTTCGATATCTATACGATTTATTTAATAAAAAAAATCCGTTTTGTCTAATTTTATAAAGAAACAGATGTAATTTGTATATAAAAACATCAATAATATACATATAAAATAAACATATAAAACAAACAAAAACGCTCATTAAGTTTGTTTTCATAGCTGTTTATATGATTTGACAACAAATCTCGATATTTTTCCGTTATACGGACACCATGCCAAAATGTATGCTAATGCGCCAATTATTTCAAAATGCTAAAAGATATTTGCAATTTTATGCCAGCAGTTTAATATGCGTTTTATTTTATTGCTTATTTTATAACAGTTATTTGTTCACTTATTTTAAGTATATAATTGTGATTTAATGAAATAGTTCGTAAAAGTCTGGAATTTTCAAATGTTATACTTTTTAAATGCTCACTTTAGTATCGACAATGTTTTTTCTTTTATTTTTCAAATGCTTCAATTCACGTGATTTTCATTTTGCGCCAACTATTACGCTTGGCGACAAATGTATCCGTATAACGGAAAAGAACCCAAATCTCACTTTCTGATGCCCAAATCACACCAAGCTTTTTTTTAAAAAACGACAAAGCTCCTACAGTGGAAAAGTACCAAATTGTCTGTTATTTTGCGCTATCTGTGTTATAGTTTGTACTATATGCAAGGGGTGTGGAGCGAAGAGTTTAAAAATTAAATATTAACGTTTCGGCACAGATGTCATATACGACTCATATTGGCGCGATTTTTTTCTGACGCTAATGTCATATACACAACGGGTACTTAACTGGCGGCAAAGTGCCGTTATTTTGCTTGATATGGTAATCCGGATGTTGTTGTTTATGCTGTTGATGTTTTCGTCAAATTGCCGTATATGACAACTGTGCCAAAGTTTCTATAAAGCAGTATAAGACTAAAAAATTAAGAGTAAAATAAATGCAAAATAAGACTAAAGAAGAAAGAAAAATCATGCATTAAGCATAGAATATGAAACACTTTCCAACACATCTTGAATGCTTTAACAAAACTTTGTTATTTGGGGAAATAAGATAACTAAGTAAACATTTTAGAAGACGCATAAAAAATTTTAAAAAATGATTTCAGCAGTTACCGTCCATAGCCAACAGTATCGTTATTACATGCCATTATTTAGCCAAAATTTAATTTAAACTACTCTTAAAACTACTGAAATCCCATTTCCAGATATTATCATCCATAGACGGTTATGTATCCAATTCTTTGAATGACCCTGTATATCATTTTATCTATATTCTACAAACATTTCTTAGTAAATTAAATGCAGTTCAGGGTAAAAACGCATAACTCCTTTAAAAACCACCTTTAAGCAATTTACTCTCATACTCAGTAACCCTTACGAATTCTTTTGTGTAGCCCTGCATATGAACTGTAGCATTTATACACACAGTATAGTATGCATAAATGTAGCGAAACATAAAAACGCATATCATAATTAAAAATGGATTTCTAGCAATCATTGCTTATGTACAATACTTCGGAGAAAAGTTGCTTGGCGAGAAAGAAGTTTGCCAACGTATTTTCTGACTACCTATTTACTGCTTCATACTCACAATCAATTTTTTCCATATATATGCAATTTATTTGGGTAGTTGTTAGTTATGCCGCCGACCAGTTTAGCCAAATTATATAAATCGCCAAACCACTCGCCAAATTATACAAATTGACATAATTTTTATTTTAAATAACGAAAGATCAATTAAATTAGCAAAACATTAAAAAAATACAAATATAACGTCGAATTAAAAACCACTTGATGACGTAACAAACACATGATCATGTTTAATGTCAACCATTATTGGCATTTAATCTTACAATTTGGCGACAGTAATCTGGTCGACGGGATAACTAACAAGTACCTTTATTTAATATAAAAAAAGCTATTTACCCATTTTTTATAATAAACAGAAGTAATTTTTGCACAGATGTCCTATACGCATCGGGGTTGGCGTGATTTTTCTCTGACGCCAATTTTGCAGAAATCTCGCTTTCGAATACCAATTACTTATATATTTTTAAATTATTCGCTATCATTTTGAAAAGGAAATAACTATAAATAAATAAAAGTTTGAATAATAACTATAGAAAAAAAAACAGTTTATATAATTAAAAACAGAAAATAAAAGTAAATAAACAATTTATTAATGAATAAAAAACAATAGACGGGTTACCATAGTAGGCAAAATAACACCATTTTGGCGCCAGTTAGGTATCCCGGTTCATATCTGAAATCTGTGCCCTAATTTGTATATAAAAAAATATTATATATATTTAGAAACCATTTTGGTACAGATGTCATATTCGTCCCATATTGGCGCGATTTTTTTCGGTTGCCAATTTGGCGAAAACATCAACAGCATAAACAACATAATCTGGGTTACCACATCAAGCAAAATAACCACACTTTGGCGCAAGTTAAGTACCTGTTGCCTATATGATATTGGCGACAGAAAAAAATCGCGCCAATATGGGGCGAATATGACATCTGTTCCACCATTTTTTTATGTATTTAAGTGCATATATAAACAAAAATAAAAGTTCATTAGATTTGTTTTCATAGCTGTTTATATATTTTTGGCAACATATCCCACTTTCTGATGCCCGAATTGCGACCAAGCTTTTTTTAAAAAATGCGCTATAATGGAAAAGTACCTAAATAAATAATTAACAGAAATAACCTATTATACAAACTAAAACTTATTATTTCGAGATCAAAGCATTGTTTTTAATTTCAATTAAAAGTACATATATCCTTGGATAACTTTAGTTGAAATTAGGTTCACAGCTTAATATCTCATTCCATAAACCTAAACAAACACAAGTGATTCATTCAGTGTGAAACTTAAAAATTTTTTAAATGATTGAGGTAATCATTCACAAAGTAGGTTCTCCAACAATCAATGGACAATATTCTAATGACATCATAGTAGGTAAAATGGTGGCGGTATCGCTTGTCTATGGTTTGAAATCACAAAGATTTAATTTTGCAATGTCTCTTAGTTACATTGTTTTATTGTCATATTTATGAGCTCAGAACAAAAGCATATTTTTTCATTATTTAGTTATTAAAGACGAAAAAAAAATTATAAATGCATGATTTGAAAAATTTAAATAATTTTCTTTCTTAGTAGTAAAAAATAACATCGGGTTTAAGTTAAATAAGTTTAACTGTTTAATTCTGTTGTAATATTCAAAATAACTGTATATATTAGATTTCAGTAAACAACATCAGGGTCCGATTAAACTTTGAAGTTAGAGGAATTACAATGTCATTTCAGGACCTTTCTTTTGGAGAAGCTTTTCTAAATTTCATATATACATGGAAACTCTTCAGTGTTAGAAATATTATTCACAGGACTGACATAACATGAGAACGGCCTGCAATTTTACACAAGTTTTTGAAAACTACTTTATATCAAAAATTTTGCTAAAAACTGGTTACTTTTTTGTTATAGCGGCCCACACTATTAGGATTATGACAAGTTGCAGCCAATTTCGCCAACGTCGTAACCAAGATCGTGAAGCACACACATATAATACCATATAATACAATTTCATGAAATCGTATACGATAATTTAATAGTTTTTACCTTACTTCAAGCGTGAAATTTATTTATTTTTAAGGCTTAACAATCTAAATTGTTCAATATATGAATTAAAAAAATGTAAACAAAGATTGAATAGACATGACCGCAAAAAGCCTCAAATCTGCATAACACTTGGAACCAAACTGTGCAGATTAGCGGTCTTCTACTGTACACAGTTTTTCATAAATGTGTTTCGTTCTTAAAATATGTTATTTTTATCTATCTCTGCGGAACAAGCGAGAAAACTCAAATTCTTGCACATGAGTTGTATATATCTTTATATCTAAATTTCTGTCATTTTTGACGGGCTATCTTTCTAGTAGTATATATTTTATAGTCTCTCTATTCGCAAAGAAAGAAACTACCGCTGTCACCGGTTTTGAATTTTTTGTGACGGAGGTCTTTCATCGTTAATATTAAGAAAAATATTGCACACAAAAATATGAAAATCGGTGGTATTATAGAGAAACGTTTGATAAGCATACTGATGCAGGCAGTTTTCAAATCGAAGAATTATTTAAGAGATATTTAATGTTAAAGTTGGTCAAAATCGTTCCATTAAAAAAGTTTTATAGGAGTAAAAATTATACATAGAAATTTAATCATTTATAGATCATTTTATACATTAGAAGTTCCCGGTGTGCAGACTGCATTTGTTTTTTAAATTTGACTCATTTTTTGACGTTTTATGTCTATTTTAAATTCAAATTTTCAGCATTTCGAGAGATATTTTTTACAAATTTTAGAAAGGGTATTGTTTTAAATTGTTGCCAAATTTAAAAAGAACGCAAAAAATAATAATTCCTTCAGATTAAAAATTTATTTACACGTGACTATTATAAACAGAAAAAAAAACTTTCAAATGAGAATTAAATGATTACGTTTTAAAAGCTGGAAAATATTGATAATTAAGTCATAAAAACTATGTTTACACGTGAATTTTAAGAGAGAAAGAAAATTCTAAAATAATAAATTAATTAATATGCGTTAAAAGACGTAAATGGAGGAATTTGCGACAAATTTAAAATTGCCAAACCTAATATCTCCAAACAGTTTAAATTTAAAAATACACTTGCACAAGACATTTATTTCATATTTTGAGATAATCTTTTAAAACTGATCTATATCTATATATATATATATATATATATATATATATATTACGCTATCTTGCGTGGCTGGCACAAAAATTGCGATTATTTGCTAATTGTTTTATGGCAACGGGACAATGAAACGCATTTTATTGGTTATTGAACAGCATTTAATGCATCTCCATACCTATAAGGAGGTTACCATAGGATAGACCCTCTTCTATCACCAAATATCGCCAACTTGACGACAAAAATTAGTCGCCAAAAGTGAGTCAACTTCGCGATATCATTAATATTTCGCTAAATTCCCATAGATTTCCATTGTAAACCAATAGGGTTTACTTGCTTACAGAAAATCAACATATTGAGATATTTTGAACCAAAGAACCAATGCAGATGTTATTGAAGTGCCTACAAGAGTCGAATTGCTCTTGTGTTGAGCATTCTAAGACGGCGTAAATAGTGTTTCCTTTCTAACGATAAAAGTATTTTCACATGAATATTAAAAAGAGAAAGAAAACTTACAGCAAATTTAAAAAGATACATTTAAAATGTCTTATTAAAAAAAAACAAACTTTATAGCATTGTTAAAAAATGCTGGGAGGCAAATATTCTGTTTTCTTAAGTCATATTATATTAGCTTATTTTCACATGTTTCACTGATTTGATTTAATCAAAGACGAAAACAGCCCGTTAACAGGGAGATAGCCGCTGTTTTTTTTTTTAATTATAATTAATTCTTCCGAAAATTTATTAAAGCCTATAAAATTAGCCTGCTTTTAGAGTTTGCGGTACCTGAACGGGGTTTGGCGAGCGTAGCTCGTAGGGGGCAGAGTCCCCTAGTAATAGTATTTAGTTTAAAGCTTTATGTACATTTACATTTGCATTCTAAAAAATTCTAACATTAAGTAGTTGCAAAATTGAGCAATCGGGATGGCTCTGCTCCTTTGAACCCCTGTACATGTACAGTTTTTATGTACATTATGTAGCTTTTTATGTATAAATTCTAACAACAAATATTTGAAGAGCATATTGTATGAACTCGTGATTAATATAAAATGTTTTAAATGTTAAGTTTTCTACATTTTTTGGAAATTTTGCATGCGTAGAAATATACATATAATCTAACATTTTGAAATTGTGTATTTCATGACGATGTTGCGTGGATTAGAAACAAAATTAAAAATCTTTCAAAATACACTTTGACACTCCTGGTCTGAAGATTTAGTAGAATAGCATAGGATCTTGCTCAAATTAATCCCAATGTACCAAAGAGGTAATGCATATATAGCACGCTATTTAAGCAATGGATGATAAGAACCAAAATTTTGCCTGAAAATGTTAAGTAATATTTTTTCAACCATTCGGAAAAATGGTTATTGTTCTCGTCAGGGTAGAAAATCAAAAGCATATCTGAAGGTTTTTACTGGTTTAATCCGCATTTTATTCGTTTTCTGATTGGTCTATACAGTAATCTCTATTTCCCTTTATTTTCAACAGAGATGGATACCTTCTGTTGCCACTATGACAAGAAAGTAATAAAAACTACAAAAAAAATTAATAACAAACAGATTAATAACAGAAACAAATTGAGATACAGCTTTGAAACAAATTGCATTTAAAAGTGTATTTTTTTCTCTGTCCGACGGTGTAAAAAGTAATATTGTCGGATGATTAGAAGTTTAAGAATGAAATTTCACTTAAAATTGGTCTTCAGATTTCTTGGAAATCTGACGATGGAAAAGCCTTTTCCCGAACAGCCAATGAAATGCTTGGATAATACATAAGTTTCAGGTGGATAATATACGTACGAGTCGCAGGCGATCTTTGTCGCTTGGAATTTTTACGTGTTATAACACTATTAATGTTTAATTCATGGCGTACGTAACGTATGATCAACTCCGTGCGATTTTTTATGTCTTAAATTTTAGTTTTTGAAAAAATCCTTTTCCAAATGGTCGTTGTAATTTGTTAAATTGCCTTTTTTTATTATTATTTTCTTTTCTACACAATCTATATAATATCCAAAAAGTCTTTCGTAAGTGTACAAAATGAAGCATTAACAATGTAAATCATTATTTTTTATGAGGGACTACACATATGCGATTTAAAGAATGTGAGAAATTTTTTAAATTATTTCAACTTGAAACCTTTCAAAATTTTCAAATTAAAAATGTTTTAAGCGTTACTTTTTTTTATTACTAAAATGTATCATGTTTTTAAACTGAATGGTTTTTAGCACTTTCGAACATAGTTTAAAAGTGTTTATAAATTCGGTTTGTCTGACCATCTGTCCGTCTGACTGTCTGTCTGTCCACGCTCTAACTTGCTTAAATATACTCGGATTTCCATGCAATTGATATAAGTTAATTATGTCTACCACGGTATATTCGGTGTTCAGTATGAAATGTGTAGAATTAATAGTTCATTTACAGGGGCACTGAAAAGAATTCCTTGACATTAAGGTCAATGAGAAAAAATCATTTGTAGTGTATTTTAATGACATTACGCTATTTCACATGTATTGAAATTTACATAATTCGACGAATTTCACTACAAGATAATCACTATAGGAAAGGGTATTTATAGCATTTATTGTTCATTTACAGGACAAGAAAAGAACAGCAAAAGAATCAGTTACAGTACTATCTTTGAGCAACAATTGCTGGAAGTTCGTTTTTAATTTCAATATGCTCTTTTAAATTTAACCCCTTTTCTGCGTGTTACTCGTCGTGTATAAATTCTATACCTCGTATACAGGGCTGTAAAAATAATTCACGTTCCATTCTCCTTATAGTGGAAATTGCTGAAGGAGAATTCTCAACTGTGGTACGTATTTCCTAACTGAACTAAACTTTTGCATCCATACATTTTGTAGATACAGATTTGCATATCGTATACAAGGCTGCTCAATGAATTTGGGTATTTTTCCGACTGTAGGTGGGAATTGCTGAAATTGGATTTTCAAATGTGTTATGCGTTTCCAAAGGTCTTATTTAGCCATCATATTTCAACTTATTAAAATGTAATTAAACTAATTAAAGGGTAATACCTACAACATACCCAGAATTTGGCTCAGTTTGCTTAAAGAATCATAAAACGAGTAATATTCCACTTCCCTATATCCCTGTTTTATTTTCTCAATGTTTTCCGGATCTAAAAATTGTCTTCCACTTTCACTCCTTTCGTCATCATCTACGTGCATTTTGAAAATTAGACGTTAATAACAGCAGTATTTCTTATATTTCTCTGATGAAGACTATGTTTTTATAGTTGAAAGTACTATGATATTAAAATAATTTAACATCCTTTTTTAAATATTGTCTCATCTTTTATGTAGTTTGCACATAGTGTAAGTTTAAGTTTAGGGTAATTTTTGTTGCATTATTCTGAATGTGTTGGAAATTGTTTCATAATCTATGCTTGGCGCATGACATTTTATATTTTTTGTTTATTTAATAAAAAAGATGAGGTTGCCCCTAATAACGTAAACTGCATCTCTAAAATTCAGGGACGTTTATTCACCTCAGTTATACAGTAGATCAGTGCGTCTAATCCCTTTAGGCAAGTAAAGGTTTTCTCCATTAGATTCTCGTTTATCAATCAGAAAGCTGGAACTACGTTCGAAAAGCCAAAGGCTCTAAATCTTCCATTTTAATTAGATTATCCTTTATCCTCTCACAACATCTATGCATGTAACATCAAACATCTGGTGACCCGATATTGAGATTAGAGCATACAAACATAGCAAATTATATATTTATTGGATTTTCCATATTCAAGCTTTACGCGTGAAAGCTTTGATGTCACATTGTAAATATTTCTCGTCTCTTTGGTTTACATTGTAAGTCTTTCTAGTCTCCTTGGTCTTATAAAAGTAACATATTGCAGAATAAAAGGATGTCATTCAATTCGTAGTAATTTAAACAAATTATCAATTACAATGTTAAATATGCTTTAGCTCATTAAATTCGAAACTTTAACTTGACCGTTTTAAATATAGCTTTGAATGACTTGCGTTATTAATACAGGGTAAGTCAAAATGAATATAGCGATTACAAACTGCTATATCTATTTAATGGAAAATAATTTATCAATAAGATTAAAACAGAATGTAGACGGAACTTCAAAATTTCTTTACGTAAGGCAAGTTCAGTGAAGCGGAAGCCTACGCATGCGCGATTTGAAACTTTGCAACGACAAGAAACATGTTCATTGCGGCCGTCTCATTAGTAAAAGTGGCCGATTTTTATTCTGAGGGGTTATGTGAAAAACAGTGTGTCTCCCAGCCCAAAACAATTGAAGAAATCAAAGTACACATTTGTAATCCGCTTGCGTCGGTGACTGAATAAATGCTTCAGAATGTATGGCGTGAAATCGACTACCGTCTAGATGTTGTTCGTGTGACCAATGGAAGTCACATAGAACATCTATGACGTATGTATACAGAATTTTGAAGTTTCATCTACATTCTGCGTTAATGTTATCGAGAAATTCTTTTCCATTAAATAGTTATAGCCGTTTGTAATCGCTATATTCATTTTGACTTACCCTGTATTTTTAATTGATTTTGTTTCTATAGTTACGATTTGATTTTCAGTAACAAAATGATTTTTGTAGCTAGAAAGTTCTGGTTTAAATTTCATTTTATTTATTTATTGTTGATATGTTAAAAAAAATTATTTTATTTTGCATGAAAATTTATGTGGAATGCATTATCTCACTGCCCAGTTCAGCATCTAGAAATATCTAACAATCGTCAAAACTATTGTTCTCATAAAATCATTAGACGGAACGCAATTTTTTACCTTAATTCAAACATAAAATATATAATATGAACTTTAAAAAGTTCACTGTTTTTACTTAAAAGGTGATTAAAATAATGAAACAGATGTTACAAGTTAAAAATATATATTATATTTAAAACTTCTTAGCGCTTTCAAGCTTTTCCAAGCTCATCATCAGAGAATATATAAACAACAATTAGTTATTAAAATATTCTCTGATGGAGCTTGGAAAAGTCTGAAAGTAATAAGAAGAGTTAAATAAAATGTATATTTTTAAATTGAAACATCTCTTTCATTATGTATGTTAATCAGCTTTTAAGTAAAAACAGTTAACTTTTTAAAGTTCATATTATGTATTTTATATTGTTCTCATGTTTAGAAATACAAAGACATAAATTTCAGAAATTAAAAAGTATAAACGACACAATTTCTTGAATATGCTAAGTACTTTTCTTACTATGAAGCAATTTCTTACGTTAGAAAAACTGTTTTCAAAAGGTTTTTTATTTTATATTTTCATCTCGAAATTGCATATTCAATATATTTAAAATACATAACGCAAAAGAAATACGGCAATAAACATTAAAAAGGGATTTACTAATTGCCTTTTCCAGATGAACAAAAACCAGAAACTTAACTATAATTGAAGGTTCAGTTCGTCTAATGCATTTAAGTAAGTAAAGGTTTTATCTATTAGCTTCTTATTTATCGTGCAAAAACTTCTCATAACTATATTATAACGGGCAAACGTGTCCGTGCGTAATCCTGACGTCATTTTGATGTAGATAACAGCAGACGATTAATACATTTACTGGATTTTTTTTTTTTTTTCTAATCATCGTACGTTTCAAATTTTTGCACCATCGAATAGGGAAAAATGTACTTTCAAATGAAATTTCTTTGAAATCTGTATCGCCATTTAATCAATTTCTATTATTTTTTAAATAATTTTCAAGAATGACTTTTTTTTTTTAAATCTATCTCAACACATGCAGGTGATTACAAAAAATAAATCCTTTTGTATTTAAATTAATATAAATAATTCAGCCTTTGTTTCCAGTTTATATTCCATAGCAAAATTAAAACAAACACCAATCAATAAATAAACAAATAAAGTATCATATATGAAACAGAAAATTAAATTGTGCCCTTACACCATTTAACTAAACAGAATTAAAAAGGATGATTGTAAATAGCGATCTTTGGGGAGTTTTTTTGCTAACTCTTGGCACAAGGCCAATACAAAACTATTGTTTTTAATAAATTTGAAAATTTTACTTAAACGAATAATTGCTATTTTTCATATAAATGTGATTTTTGGTATTGTTATTGCTCATTTAAAAAATTGTATTGAATGTAAAAAATCTATTACAGTTATTAATTAATAAAATGGTTTCACCTATATTCTATAAGCCGGGAAATCCGGGTACATCCCCTCGTGTTCGTAAAGTCATAGGCTATAAGTTTAAATATACAGGGTGTTTATAAAGTCCCGGACCCATTTTGATGTTTAATAACTTATAAAATAATAAAGATAGATTAAAATTAATAACATAAATAGTTAAATAGACTCAAAATGTTTCATGACCCTTGTCAATGAACTTCCACGTGTGCCCCCCTTCGTCGCACGGAGAATATCAAGTTGATAGTGAATTTCACGCCAGGTAGCGGCAAGCATGTCGGCATCCACAGAGGCTGCGGTTGTAATTCTAGTCCGGAACGTTTCTTGTCTGCGGTACTTCCAGTTTCTAGAAAATTCTTTTTCCACCGTAAGATGCTGCTTTTAAATGGAGGATCTTTTTGGTAAATTCTTCTGCAGTTTCTCTGTGCTTGCACTATCGATTTTGTTTCTATGAACCACCATAAAATCTGTTCTTTCTCTTGTGGTGTATGCATTCTCCTTAATATCCGCTCGAATAAAACATCACATACAAAAGTAACATAGAACAAACACATCAAAAGTAAACATAACATTGCAATAGTTGCCAAACACAAAAGAGAGAAAAATGCAATTATTAACCAGACGATATTTAGAAAAGTACAGATATTTAGACTGGAAAATGAAATTATCTGAAATCAACCACACGCGCAGACGATATTTACAAAAGTAAAGATATTCAAACCTGAAAAGGAAAATATATGAGTTATTCCATCAATAAATGCCATAAGTTTGTTTATATCTTCATTATTTTATGAGTTAGTAAACATCAAAATGGGTCCGGGACTTTATAAACATCCTTATTATTCGTTGCGTCCTCATAACATTTATGCATGCAACAAGAAATATAAAGCGTAACCAGAAATATGTAACCATAAATTATGCAAATTCCAACAGATGTCATATAGTGAAACAAAAAGTACTTGAACAGGAGAGGGTTAAACGAAAATAGATAAAATATACGATGCAGTTGCACCATCTAATTAAAATTTCTTGTAAAAGCAAATAGATCTATTATTTATCTATTCAGCAAGTTGTGTAGTCTTTCATCTAATGTACTAACTGCAGCGAATACAAATATGTTAACAATAGCTGTTTGAAACAAAGCTAAAAAAATGCTATAAAAGTGATAAAATACCTTCATTTATATTAACACTCGTTTCATCGCACAAACGACGACATTTTCAAAATCATTCATTATATAGATAGAAATATTTTCCCAAACAATTTTAAAAACAATAACTTGGTAAATAATGTCACGCTACTTCATGCAAAATCAAAATCCATGCAAACATAAAATAAAATGAAATTGGATATTCGTGAGCGTGGATTAATTTTACTTTCTTCTATCTTTACAAGGTAGAAAGTATTGGATTCCTGAAAATTTTCGAATACCGGTTTTCGACGGATTTATACGTTTTAGGGTTCAGAGATCTCGAAAAACATGTTTTTACAAAATGTCTGTGTGTTAGTCAGTCTGTGTTTCTGTATGTGACACAAATTTTGTGGGCACACTATCTCAAGAACTAACGCACGGAATTTAATAAAAATTTATATTCAGTTAGTCTCTGATATAAATTGATGCTGATTAGTTTTTGGTACAAATCGCTCAATAGGTGGCGCTGCTATACAGCATTTTTCACGATTTCCAGAATGGCTCTATCTCAAGAACCAATGCGGGGATTTTCATCAAACATCAGATTTAGTTAGTCCTTGTTATGAGTTGACACTTACTACGTTTTGTTGTAAATCGCCCAATAGGTGACGCTGCTATGCTGCATTTTTCCTGATTCCCGAAATAGTTTTATCTCAAGAATTAAAGCACGGATTTTAATCAAACTTCAGACTCAGTTATCAAGTTGACTTAAGTTGTTGCTTATTAGGGTTTGGTATATCGCCAAACAGGTGGCGCTGCTATGCAGAATTCTTTATGATTTCAGCCATTGCTCTACTCAAAAATTAATGCACGGATTTTCACGAAACTTCAGATTCAGTTAGAAGTTGATATAAGTTTGTTGCTGATAAGATTTTGGTGTTAATCCTCTAACCGGCTGCATTTTTAAGGAAGTATTAACATGTATGAGATAGAAGAAAGTTCTGGGATTGCCATATCCGACTAGTTTACTATTGATACTAAAACTGCTCTTTCCAAATTTTAAGGAACTCAAGGGACACTGAATCATTAAAAATATTATCGTTGCGTAAAAATATCTCTATTGGTTCCCGGATAATGGATGGTAAATAAAATTTTGACGCATAAATTATTCTGCTATTTTTAAAATCGATCTGTAAAGGTTCTTTGCTGCATAATCTGGTCAGAGCTGTGGTTTTCCTGTTGTATTTCATTTCTTCTATATGTTCTATACTATCTATGTATTATATCTATCAAGAATGATTTTGAAAATGTCCCCGTTTATGCGATGTAATGAGCTTTAATATAAATAAAGGTATTTTATCACTTTTATAGTGTTTTTTAGCTTTGTTTTATTATGAGTGATTAACATACATAAATTTAATAGATGTTTGTCTTTTTATGGAGATACTTTTCAGTGACCCCCATGTGTAAAGTTAACATGTGCTCAAATTTTACTATGCTCAAGTGCATTTTGTTGTGTAATTATCAAAACACAAATGGCATAGCAATTTAAAATGGGAATTCTAGTTCCCAAATGTCTACTAATGAAATAATGAAAATAGCAGAATACGGTTAAAAAAATATTCTTTAGAAATTCTGAACACAAAGATTTTGAAAATAATGCAGGTTTAGTTTTCCGAGACGTCCTAAGTTAAATTATGTTTTATTGCAGTATATATTTTTTTAAGAGTTACATCACACGTTTATAGATATTTAAGTTTTTGATAATTGGTGTTATTTGAAAATTATTACTTTTTTAAAAATATATTAAAACTGTACAACACATTTTTACTCTATTATTTTGACATCTAATGTGAGTTCAATTTACACTAAATGTCATAACTGTCTAACTTTGGAAATCTATTTCAAAACTTAAAATGTCATTTTTAATTAAAAGGCTTTTCTTTTTAAATGTTAGATTTCGATGCTAGTTTTATTTAAATGAATTCTATAAAACAAATTTTATAGTTTTTACATGAAAAGTTATCGATGTGTTTTTAGCTCTATTAAGAACAATTTGTAAATAAAAACAACTTACTTCGCAGTCGTAAAAGGAAAAAAAAAATCATTAAAATATAATAGAGTGAAATACTTACTCTTTTTTTAAATGGTACTCTAGTTGTCAAATGAGTTTTAAAGTCGATCGCGATGTCCAGCATTCTAACATTTAAGGGTGAATGAGATCTATTCTGTCATTTTTTTCCAGTTTTGTAAAGTACAGCTTTGTCTAAAAGTAACACAAAACACTTGAATCATTAAAAATTTTAGAAAAAATAACAAATGCATTATACAAAGATATAAGCGGTCTTGTCAAACGTCAAGCAAACCATAGATAATCCCTTTGGAACTACTGAAGACATCTGGCTACTAAAACAAATGAAAAGTATTTTTTTCAAAAAAATGCTTCGAATGTTTTGTCAGTCTTTTTTTTTATATTCACGGTACAAAGTGACTTCCTAGTGACTGATCTTGTTGCGAATTTTATGTCATTTTTTTCTAAAACGCCTAAAAAAAGTATGTTGACTGTTGATAAAAGAGTGAGAATTCAGAATTTGCATGAACAAAGCAAATCTCAAGTAGAGATAAACAAGTTGGTGAAATGTTCTTGAAGTGCAGTGTAATCTTCTATTAAAAGGTTCACGGAGACTCGGTCTCAGGGAGACAAGACAAGAACAGGTAAAGAACGTGCGACAACGAATCGCCAGAACAGAAAACTAATACGAAAGCCTATAGAGATCACAAAAATAATTCCTCTGGGCTCGCTGTAGCTCTGTCAGAAGACATTAGACAGACAATAAGAGATCGAACGGCAAGAAGAAGACTCGCAGAATCTTGATTAAAAGGATACAAAGCCAGAAGGAAGCCTGGCTTTCAGGAAACATCAAGAAAAATCTCTTGGAGTGGTCTCGTCGACATCATTATTTTTCAAAAGAGGATTGGTCAATCGTTTTGTGGTCCGTTGAATCTAACACTTAGGTAAGCATTTTAACCCTTTTCTTATAATGAGAAATAGCCATCATGCAGTCAAAGTCGGCTTTTGATTAAAAATGAGATTATTTTCAGATGGATCATTTAAATTTTATTTCCGGGTATTTAGAACACCCTGCATGACCTTCGTGAGGCGACGTATCAACGAACAATATCATCCAGATTGTGTGGCAGTCTACTGTAAAACACGAAGGTGGCAGCATTACGATCTCGGGCTTCATGGCTGCTGATGGCGTTTGTGAAATGTTCGTTTGCGAAGGCTACATGAACAGCTAAAAATACATAAATGTGCTGGAAACTGTGCTGATGCCTTCATTAA
The DNA here is from genome assembly GCA_963932465.1 of Maratus speciosus. NCBI lineage: Eukaryota > Metazoa > Arthropoda > Arachnida > Araneae > Salticidae > Maratus > Maratus speciosus. The sequence continues at coordinate 519,126,412 of OZ010795.1, read as the reverse complement.
AGTACATTTCTGGTGACACCAGTTTACGTGGCATCAATTTCCAACAAGAAAATGCTCCTTTTCATAAATCGGCCACTACGATGCGCTGGTTTAAAAACATTGTGTTGCTGGACTGGTTAGAGCAGCCCCCAGATATTAATCCAATCGAGCACCTTTTGAGCATATTAAAACCTAAAATCACAAAACACAAAAAACATAAAAAAACAATTTTGAAAAATGATCTTATTCAAGAGTGAGATGCTATGGGTGCAGCAAAATGTGCTAGACATGTACGCAGTATACCCCAAGGATTGCTTCTGTTATTAAAGGCAAGGGCGGACCCACTAAATATTGATATTTTTGTAATTTTTCGTTAATATAATAATTTATAAAATAAAAATACTTTTATTTTTTACCTTAAAAACCAAAAATGTAGTAAAAGTGAGGTGACTAATACTTTTGGGCAAGGTTGTACGTTTGAAAATTCCGCAAATCTGATTGTCAGGGCTATTTTTGCAATGAAATATTATTTAGGTTCACTAGCATTAATAAATTAGTAAATGTAAAATTCCTCAATAACGTTAACTTTTCCAATTAACATATTGTAAAGGTAATAAATTAGTGTTTTCTAATTTCATATGATTGAGAATGGATTTTTTACTTTGAATATATTTTTCTTAAGCTGTTATCTGGTGACAAGTTTTTTTTTTCCACTCTTCTATCAGATTTATTTGTTTACTGCACTGTTAAAAATTTGCAGCATTCTGGAAGGTCATTAGACCGTTTTTTTCCGAAAAGGGTTACACAACCGTAATTTTAACACTATTCTGACCATATTATTGGCCATTTTATAGTCAGAATATAGTTAAATTATGATTATGAAACCGTTTTTTCAAAAAACGGTCGAATGACCTGCCAGAATGCTGCAAAATTTTTAACAGTGTGTAATATTTTGAATTTTGTGAAACTGTTTTTTAAATCTATTTTAAATTAACAAATCTCTTCTTAGAATATTTTGTATTAAAAAATTTTTTTTTTTGAAGTAAGCCAATTAGTATGATTTATTTTTCAAACTAAATGCTTTTGAATTGTTACGAATTAAAAACAATATTCTAAAGCACAGTCTAATCCACATCACAAATATATTTATTTAAGATTTTAAAGTATCTTTAGAAAAGCAGGGAAAAAGTTTTCTTTTTTTTCTTGTATTTTGGATATTCTACCTTTAAACTTTCGTATATTTTTAAAAAAATGTGGAAAAAATGATAAATAATGCTGTGTAATGTATTTACGAGATTATCTCTTCATGGTAAAATATATTTTTATAAACTACTTAAATGCATTATTTTGTTTCCTGTTTATATAGCTTTTCATATTTAACATTTAAATAAGAAATAAGTGGGAAATATTGAGGGAAAAATCGTGTTAAAAAGGGGGTTATTTTGAATTATTAATATTCATCTGAATTTAGAAGTCGGTTTTAAATAATTGGATTATATTACATTTTGTGTATTTGGATTATATTATTTACGCATATTTTTTAATTGGAAGGAGTACATAGAAAAAAGTTTATGTGATTAAAATTTGTGTTAAAATACTGTCGATGATTTTAAATTATTACAATAATGAATAAAACATGACCATGAGAAAACTACAATAATTTTTTTTCTGGGACTTTAATACTGCACTGATTGTCTTAAATCCAGTTTATAGATATTAAATTTTTTATGTATTCGTTAATAGAGAAAGTTATTTAACTCATAAAAATTTTCGTGATTTCCAGAAAATAGCAAACATACCAATCACGTTATGCGAAAAAATATGTATAACAGAAATCATAAGAAAATTGTTAAATTCGAAATTCATTTAGTAAAATAACATTGTTTTCATTAACCTAATTTTAAAATATGTTTGTCATTCGTTAAACATTAATAACTTTAAGATAGTAATGAAAAGGTTTTGATATATTGAACAATTATTTAAACACAATGAAACTGATTATCAAACGAATTGAATATTTCCAAATGAGCGAAAAAATGCCCAAGCCGAGAATAGAACCCGGATCCTCGGCTTACAAGGGCAATGCTTTATCGTTTAAGCTAACTGGGCTGACAGCCGGTGAGCATATTTCGCTCAGAGAACCATAATTGTAATGACATCTGGTCTGTCATCTAGACAGCTAAACAGAATAAACCGTAGGTAAAGGAACACTATATAAACGATGGGTACGTACACGAACTATTATTTAAACACAAATAAACTGATTGGTAAAGTTATCATACGAATTGAATATTTCCAACTGAGTGAAAAATCAGGTTGATTGTGTTTAAATAATAGTTCATGTACGTACCCATCGTGTATAAGGAGTTCCTTTACCTGCGATTTATTCTGTTGAACTGTCTAGATGACAGACCAGATGTTGTTACCAATATGGTTTTATGAGAGAAATTTGCTCTCCGGCAGTCGGCCCAGTTAGCTTAAACGGTAAAGCATTGGCCTTGTAAGGCAAAGGTCTGGGTTCGATTCCCGACCTGGACATTTTTTCGCTCAGTTGGAAACATTAAATTCGTTTGATATGTTGAATATGTGATAAGTTAAGAATTAGCAGAAAAAAAAATAATAATCCGCCAAGCAAACTTGCAGTTTGCGTATTATAAATAGTTACAAATAATTGATAATTCAAAATAAAATTGATGAATTTTCTTCTACGTTAAAAGAGTAGGCACGTTTCACTTCGCCTGGAGATGAAAAGATGAAAAACTATTATCCTATTTTTAGAAGTTTCAAAAGTATTCTTTGCTTTAACTCATTGTATTTCAATCTCGAATTTGACTCAGCATGGATTTTTATCACGAAATATTCCATGCCCAATACAGCTATTTTCGAATACTATTTTTTTTTTTTTTTGGTAATATAAAATATAGTTCAAACTATAATTATTTTTCTTTATAGTATAAAAACCGTAAAAGATGTTAAAATCCTAAGCGCTTTCAACTGCACTATAACATTCGTCATCAGGGGGGGGAGGGAATCAGAGGAGTGAAAGTTCGTGAAATTTCTTTGCGTGAGTAGCAGTAAACAAGTCTATTTCAAATGAAGGGATGAGGAGGGGAGGGGCTGGTGGAAATATGATTATGCTTCAAAATTGCTAGAAATATTTAGCATTTCATACCAGATTTAGATATGTTGTAGGACAGTACATCATTGCAAGTATTATTTCTTTAAGTTAAAATTTTCAAGGGTTCTCTGATTATTGTTGTATAGTAATTTGAAGTATGGACTATGACTCTTGCTTTACTGAAATCTATGTCAATATCTTGTTTTTGATTTAACCTGGATAGAGCTGTAGAGGGCTTGCTATACTTTATGTCTGTAATATGTTCATTTCGTCTGTCTAAAATTTTCTATTAGTCATTTCTATATATTTGAGTTCTTTCTGATTTACCTTGTCTTTAAAAGGTATCACATATATGTCTGAAGAAACTTCAGGCATAGATGCAGAATTAGCGTTAGCAAACTGTAAGTTATTTGACGAGCAGAAAATTGGTATAATAGATTACGCGCAGGATTACAAAATAAATATTGCAACTAGAATGAACATTTTCGTTCCTAGTTATACTTCAGATTGTAATAATTACTCTGAACCTAATAAATTTCTATTTAAAGCATTTTTATATTTTTAATACAAAGTTGTAGTTAGTTAATACAAAATTTTCAACAGTATAATCACCTAAAAAATTTTTTTTGTACAATAAAAAGGAAATTTTAGGTTCAGTTTATAGAGACTGGCATGAAACATATGTTTTGAAAATTTCATGAAAACATATTCAGAAGTTTTTGAGATATCCTGTGCATTTTGCTTAAAAACATCATTTGGAGAAAAATTACTTCAAAGTGTCGGAAACGTTGCTTCAACTATTGTGCGGGTATAATTTAAAAGCCATAACGTTTGTTCTAATGAGAATTTCAAGGAAATAATTATAACAAAATGTTCCTAAACAGATAGGAGTTTAACATCTAAAGAAATTTTAAATTTCGAAATTTTTGAAGCTTTAAGAGTCCTGAAACCTCTTATGAATACAAGAGTGCCAAGATACTTCCTTATAGTGGTACTGTAGCAGTCAAATGAGTTTTGATATTTTACGTGCATTCGTGGTGTCCTTAATTATAACATTTGTGAGTGAATAAACCATTCTGTCTTTTTTTTATTATTATTTATTTTTTTTTTTTTTTATTTACAGTTTTGCGAAGTATGTTTGAATTTCCGGAAATTTGATGGTTACTGTTATTTTTGCAGTGAAATGTTAATTAGATTGTGTAGTTGCTGTACCTAGTGTAATATAATGTGGATTCGGAACAGTTCATGCGTCGGTTACTTTAGTTCTGAATTTTGAATGCATCCTGCCTTTGCTACCCTTTCACCGGCCGAGGGTTTTCCTGTATTTTTATAAGAATACTTGTAAATTTCAGAATAAATATATTTATTAATCGCCGCTTGATGCTATAATATCTTTAATATCACTTCTTTTTATATATGGTTCAAAATAAAATTCTGTTTAAAATATTTTTGTCTTCAGCCATTTAAACATGATTTCTAGAAACGAAAAAATCCGGGCCAGCCGTTTAAAGTTCTCCATGTGTAGCTTGCAAGCGGAGTTTGTAATCAGCTGCTTTGTATAGAGACTGCGGCTATACGTTTTCGCCAGCATATAAGAAGTTGAGTTCAGCATTATGAATAAAGTGTCTTGGGATCTACAAGGCTCCATCTTAAAGTAATAAATTACATGTTAAAGATAATTTCTTAGGTTCTTGCTGAACGAACAAAGAAGTCATTTTCAGCCAAGTTTACTGAGTTGAATTTAATAAATTCTTTGGAGAAAGGGTTTTAGCTTTTCTTCCCTTTCGTAAAATTCAGCGTGTTTTTGACCGGGTGCAATAAATCTACCCGTTTCACTAATACTTTCCCTGTTTATTGTTATAAATGAACTGTTGTATTTTTGTTAAATATGTGGAATAGCCTCGTCACAGTAATTGGCTACCACTATTTTCGAATATTAATCTTCCTCTTATTAAATTGTACTATTTTGTTATTAAATATACTGAAAATATTACTATTCGGGATAGCAGTCAGAAAGTAAGCATACCTCGGCGAATCTTGGAAGAAAACGAAATTTCAAGATATAACTGGATGTCTAAAGACAAAAATTTTCATGTTAAATTTGCCCGTTTTTTCCTCATTAAAAACAAACACATTACTAAATTTTATTTTATTTTTTACATATTTTATGTTTATTTTATTTATTTTTTTTTTACATATCGAATTTAAATTAACAATAAATGCTCATTCATAATGTATTTTTCAGATTACAAATGAAACTATTTATGCAAAGCGTAACAAATTTAAATTAAAACAAACAAAACACGATAAAATTGTTAAGTGGTTTTTTATTTCATGCACTTAAATGGATATTAAATAATCCATTTTCAGTCATATAATTTATAATTTCTTCTACTAATAGGAATAAACGCAGCTAGCAACTTCTATTATAGGTTTTTCTTTTCTTTTCAAATTGCAAGACGTTCCTTAACCTTTGAAAAACGAATGTGTGAATAGTTGAAGTCAAGAAAGAAACACATTGTTGACATGTAACGTAGCAGAAAATGATAGAAAGGTACCCCGATAATGGAAAAATGTGCAAGAATCAGGATTGAGTGTTTACAGATTACAAATGAAAGTGTACAAAGTATAACAAGATATTTAAATTAAAATAAATAAGACACAATAAAAGCAAATTTTTGCTAAGTGGTATTTTATTTCATGCACGTAGTGCACTTAAATGGTTATTAAATGTTCCCTTTTCGGTGATAGAAATTATAATTTATGCTACTAACAAGAAGGAACGCGGCTAGGAATTTCAATTGTAAGTTTAATTTTTTTTCTTTTCCAATTACAAGACCTTTCTTAACTTTTGAAAGACGAATGTGTGAACAGTTGAAGTCAAGAAAGAAACACATTCTCGACGTGTAACGTTCCAATAATCGAAAATTACTTCGATAATGGAAAAATGTGCAGGTATGCGGATTGCATAGAAGAGATTGTCAATTAAAAATATTGAAACCGACCTCTTAAGATTTCACTAATTCATCAGCATAGTATATCTTTAAAAATACAAATGAAAAATGCGTTTTGAATAAATATAATTTGTCTATATAAAGAATAATATATTTTTTTAATTACTCACATTAATGATTAGATTAAGCACTGCATGAGATAATTTGGAAACAGAAATAAATTCCCAGTTAGCCTGATGATCGCAGAAAAAAAAGAACACCTCATATTAGTGCGAAAGTAAAACCCCTTTTTATGATCCATGACAATTTTTTAACTATAAAACGGCCATAAATATTTTATAGGGACCATAAAAATAGAAGGAAAGTGTCTAGAATCCAGTTTATATATTTTATAGACGAAGCATTTGTGCCACAATTCTTCGTAATAGATACAAATAGCAACAGAAATTGCATCAATGGTTTGTTTTACTACACGTTTAATTATGCTGGAGTAAAAATGGATGTTAGAAATTTTTTAAATAATTTTTGCCTTTTTTTTGTTAATTTAATTTTTGCTAATGGCATTTCCTAAACTTAAAAATTCCATTTATTTAGCTCATTCGTGCCTGAATTTTTGTTTTCTTAAATTTGTCGATAAAATCACTTTAAAATGTTACAAAATGAACTGGAAAAATACTAAAAAAAATTCCTCGAAAAATTGTTCATATTTACTTGATAAAATGTAAATGTACCAAATTTGGGAATATGCATAATATTTAAAATAATATAATATGCAAGTTTATATGTTTTGTCTAAATTTACATAAAATAAGCTGTTAAATTGTATAATATATACTGTAATTAGTATTTTTCTAAACTACTAAAGAATTATGTTTATTTCTTTCCAGAGACTAATAGCATTATGAGTATTATTAATAATAAACTAAGAATATTCTTATTTGAGGTTTAAAAACAATTTATTTCATATTCATCTTAAAAAAGACTTTACATAAATAACTGTCCCCTAAATGGCTAATAAAAATAAGTAGCCACTCGTGCCTAGCGTCATTTTGCTACAAACATGCATAAAAATTAGGGTTGAACATATAATTTCACAATTAAAAAAAAAAAAAAGTATTCCAAAGAAGTCTACAAGCTAAGATTATGACTTATTTATTTGGATCATTGATAGAAAAAGTACAAATGAACTTAATTTTTATATTTCGCCTTCTTAAAAAATGAAAAATCCGTAAACACCGAAAAAAACCTACATTTTAGCAAATAAATATCCATCATATGCTGCCATCTCTTGGTAACAGATAAAGACATTTATAGATAATTTTCATACAATTTTCATATTGTAAAGAAGAAGAAAATTATACAAATTCATTAAAATTCGAAGCATCCTAAAAATGGGAGGCTAGGCATAAATGAATTAATCATTTATTAAATAAAAGAAACTTTAACACAAACAGCAGTTACAATGATCAAAATAACTTTAATAAAACACACTCTCTTGAAATATTAATAGCTCAAACTCTATACTTATCAAATAAATAAAAATAATAATAAAAATATTTCAATGTTCAATTTTATTTGAAATATTTATTAGAATTTTTGCCTAACTACACAATGTAAATAATGTTTAAACAAAATAAACTAATATTTTTAGAGAATTAATTCTGCGACAAGCCTAATTATCTTTAAATCTTATCATAATTATTTATAGCTTCCTGTTTATTAAAATGCATTCATCAATTTTATGATAATAAATAGGAAATTGATTTATGTTTTTAAAAAAAAAAGTAAACTCATTATTATCAACTTATACGTCCAGAGAAAATTATGTATAATTGAATTACAGTAGCGCCTTTTTGCCACTATATTAAATTAATTTCTTCGAATTCGTTATCAGATTTTATAAAATTATTATAACTTCAATACTGAATTAATCTTATTTGCAAAAAAAAGTTGATTCGTTATAAGCATAAGTTTATTATATTATACTTTTTCTTTTTATAAAGCAAAATGTAGTGTATTTTTGGAGAAATGAGCGACTGACGTTAGATTTACATTTATCAAGGCATATTTGTTTTTCATTATTGTGTAAATGTAAACAAATACACACACACACACCCACTTATATATATACAGCGTGCAATATGTTATCTATCACCGACCTTTAATTTCTCAACCGTTGATCGTGGACATATAGTTCCAATTACAAAAACGTTTCAAATGAGGTAAATATTCCTGTTGTGGCATTATTTAAAGTAAAGCATCAATTTTATAAAAATTACGAAAACTAACATTTTATACGGTCCCCCAGTCCCTATGGTTATATTTAGTAAAAGTTTACACAGATCATAACAGATATAACACAAAAAGTTTGACATCTGTACTACAAAAATTGACACAGTTATTAAATTTCAAAGTTTGAGATTTTTGCACATGATTTTGTCTTTCATTGAGGGATCAGTTAAAAGATAAATTAAAGTAATTTGAGATCAAAATTAGGGTGTAATGTCCTTTTTACGGCAAAACCAACTTTAGCCACTATCGCCAAATTGGGGAATCACGAAATAGGGTTATTTCATCTAAAAATTTAAGCTAACTTTTATGGGTCGAACAACATTCAAACGTGCCGACGATACCGGCTAAAGGTGGTTTACCACCTGCCCTTTTTACAGGTGGTAAAAAGGGCATTGCACCCTGATTTTGATCTCGAATTACTTTAATTCATCTTTTAACTGATCCCTCAATAAAAGGAAAATCATGTGCAAAAATCTCAAATTTTGAAATTTAATAACTGTGTCAATTTTTGTAGTACAGATGTCAAACTTTTTGTGTCATATCTGTTATGATCTGTGTAAACCTGACTAAATATAATCATAGGCACTGGGGGACCGTATAAAAAGTTAGTTTTCGTATTTTTTATCAAATTGATTTTTCACTTTAAACAATGCCACAACATGAATATTTACCTCATTTGAAACGTTTTTGTAATTGGAACTATATGTCTACGACCAACGGTTGAGAAATTAAAGGTCGGCGATAGATAACATATTGCACCCTGTATATATTACGGTTTAATTACAACATTACAAATTTAAATCCGTCTCATCAACTTCTCTAAAGAATATTATTTATAAAGATTATTGGTTTTACATTCTTACATGCTAATGATTCTTATGTTATCTGTTATAAAATTTTAATCAGCTGAATTCCATTAACAAAAACTAATTTTATCTGAATGAAAGATTCTCAATTAGATAACATATAAATAGACAGTTAACTTAAATGCCAAAAAATGTAAAAATAATTTTATAAATATTATATTAGCTTTAATTTTATAAGAAGATAGCTGACCCTTCGGCTTTGCCCATGTTATCCAATCGACATTTCCGAGTTTAATAGACAAAGAAGTAACATTCTAAAATTGCAGCAATAGCATGAACGGAGCTTGAGAATTCACGCGCATACATCGTTAAAACAAAAATCAGGAAAAATTAATGTTATTTTTATGCAGTCATATTAAAAGCTTTCACCTTTGTAAATGATAAGCCACGTTTTCTATGACGCGAGTAAATATATACAGGGTGTTTCTAAACTCTTGGGCAAAACTTTAAGGGGTGATAGTACACATCAAGACAAACAATATTAAATAGAAAACTAAGGGTCCCAAACGTCTTCCGAAGGAAATAGGCGCTTTTAAAGTTTAGGGTCCAAAATTTCAAATGATTATAAAAAACAGAAAAATTGGTGGATTCGTTTACGGTTTTCACTAAATTTATTCTTTATGTCAGTATTTTCTTGAAAATAAGTTTTAAAGATACAATTCAAAAAATGCCGATAGAGGGCGCTTTAGAATTTGGAGTAACCAACAACTATTTTTTACCGTTATTTTTTGTATCTCATTACATGCTTTCAAAAGCTTAGACTTAAACTTAAATTTTGAGCTCAAAATCTGAATCGTTGGGAGTGGTTAAGTAGCGCAAACGGAACTGTGTTCAGGAGTTAAAATTTCAAATGATTATAAAAAACGGAAAATTTGGTCGATTCGTTTGCGGTTTCACTAAAACTATTCTTTATATCAGTATTGCCTTGAAAATAAATTTTAAAGCTAAAGTTTTACAATACCGATAGAGGGCGCTTTGGACATTGTTGTAAGGAACAACTTTTTTAAACCGTTATATTTTGTATCTCATTACATGCTTTTAAAAACTTTGACTAAAACTTAAATTTTGAGCTCAAAATCTGAATCGTTGGGAGTGGTTAAGTAGCGCAAACTGAACTGTGTTCAGGTGGGGGGTTCAAATTTCAACACATGAACACAGTTCAGTTTGCGCTACTTAACCACTCCCAACGATTCAGATTTTGAGCTCAAAATTTAAGTCTAAGCTTTTGAAAGCATGTAATGAGAAATAAAAAATAACGGTAAAAAATAGTTGTTCGTTACTCCAAAGTCTAAAGCGCCCTCTATCGGTATTTTTTTAAAACTTTATCTTTAAAATTTATTTTGAAGACAATACTGACATAAAGAATAGTTTTAGGGAAAAGCGCAATCAAATCGACCAATTTTTCCGTTTTTTATAATCATTTTAAATTTTGGACCCTAAACTTTAAAGGCGCCTATCACCTTCGGAAGACATTTGGGACCCTTAGTTTCCTATTTAATATTGTTTGTCTTGATGTGTAATATCCCCCCTTAAAGTTTTGCCCAAGAGTTTAGATACACCCTGTATATATACGATTTCCTTCTAAACAATGAAAAACAAATGCAAAAAATCCTATTTTGTGGCGCTTCAAATGAAATGTTTAATGAAAGCTTGTTTGGAACTTTCATTTTTATTCATAAAAATTTATTCATATATTATTCATTTTTATTCATATCTGCAACGATTATATGAAAATGACGTCATTTCCTAGAACGTCTTATCATTTTTTTAATCCTTGCGATTTTATTTAAGAATAGCGCAATGGTAATAAAAATATTTGGGTTAGAAATTTTGAAAAATATGTTTGTATAAAGATAAACTATGGCAGGTTATATAAAAAAGGGGAAAAGACTGATTTGACATTGAACAACTAAAGAAAGAAGTACCCATTTTTTAATCATTAATAAAAGAGAAATATTTCTAACTCTAGTCCTATTACAGTGAAGTAAAAGTGTTGACCTTCCTAGTTCCCATAAGATCACCAATAGTTGCTTGCCAGCCCACCAACGAAGTGACAGGCAGAGTTCCCTGTATGGGAGTGTAGTTATGAAAAGAAGGTGATAGGTTGAAACGTCTATGTGGCTACAAAGAGATGCAGTGACAGACCCACAACCCTCCCCCTCACACACACACCGACATACATTGAAATGCATTATAGGTGCCGGACCTATTATCCCAGTTGGGTGAAAATGTTTTAAATGACCGATGTCATAAATATCCTTTCCAAATCATAAGCATTCGATACGCAAACAGGTTCGGAATATCGAGGTTTGCTTCACACATCCCCCGGTCAAAATTCTCAGTACTCAAATCATTTACGATACTTGCACGGTGATGGTAGAACTTCAATGAATAGCTCTTTTATTTTTATCATTTTTAAGGTATATTAACAATTAATATCTGAAAGCTGACTATCGGAAAATTCTAGTCCTATCCAATAAGTGAATAATTTAGGAGGTATAGCTGTTGACATCACTAGCTGGTGAATTCCGAGTTAAAATTTTCATTGTTTTGAGTTTTGATACCACGTAAAATATGTTGCAAAATTACACTGGATTTCCTTGAGAAATCCCACTCTGTTCAACACAATCAGTAATGCATCGATGGCTGTTTCCTATTTAACATTTACCAACTGTACCAACTGTATGGTGCTGGGGATATTTGGAAGCGATACACATAGCGGTCAAATTATTACTAGAAATTTTTCTGAGATGGGGAGCGGCCTGACTAAATACCAGTTAATACAAGAGACGATACCTTTACTTACATGAATGAAATTCAAAGGGATCTCTTTCTTTTCTCCATTTTTACCTTCCTTCTAATAAGTGCCTCCATATTTTACGAAAACTTTCCCATCTTTTTTGAGATTGACACAAAAACATCACTTTACTGTTTTTCTTTCGTTTTGGTCGCAACTAAATGACTGTGTACATTCATGACGTAAGTTTAGCTTTGTAATCTTAAATCCTAAAAGAATCGCTATCTGTCCCCATTCAGCTTTACGTTCGTCTTTATCTATCCTATAAAAAAGATTTTTGTCTAAGTACAATTCTGATTTTTTTTTTCGCGTGCTTTTTCCCTCAAACTGTCTGGCGTTTCCTCTTTTTCTTGCCAACGCCCTGTAATCCTATGATTTCTTCTGTATTAGTAGACCAAACATGCAGGGGTTTCGTCTTCTCTTAAACTGATAGCTCCAGAAATGACACATTTTGGTTATCACTCTCTGATTTCGAGAGATTTTCCACTTTCGCTGGCCTCGCCGTATTTCTACTAGTCACAGCTTTATATTAAACTGTGGTTGTTACCTCTTACATCAGTTAAATGTTTGGTCTGATTCCTCAAGAGATAGTAGTTCATTTCCACTTCTTGATCTACTACTGCTACCTTTGTTTTAATCAAACCAATAATTTCAAACTCAGTTTCGATATTGACCACATGCAGACATCTAGTTTCTTTTTCTAATGATTGTTTCAGTTTTATAACACGTATCCATAAAATTGTTCTGGCGGTATAAATTTCATGGGGATTAGATCAACGCTAGTTCCAGAATATCTAAAATTGTGTTTCAACATTATTTTCACGGATTCTGCTAAAATAAGGAGTAAAATAGGGTTGAATTCTGCATGTACTTCAACATTATTTACTTGTTCGGCATTTATTTTGCTTGTTTTTGGAAAATTAGGTCTTAGGCTAACAAGACTGACACAAGCGTAACAAGCAAGACATCTAACTTTCTCGAAAGATTTTCTCATTTCTTATTTATCCAGGGTATTTTTGTCCCTCAAGTTATGATTTTTATTTTTGGTGGTCCTTTGTGCGGATCGAGTTTTCTGCCTCTTTTAAGTTTATCTATCTTTATTTTTAGGAGATTTAAATGGCCGGGATTTTACGAAAGGTTTCTTAACTGTCTCATATTCATCTAGTTTCGCGGATACGATATCGGATCAGTAAATTTACTCCAATAATCTATTAAAACTGTTTCATCTCTGGAGAAGCTTTCCGTTTCACGTGATCTGTGACCATCAAAAAGTTTAACTCCAGAATATTTTTCACACTTAACGCTTCAAACTACCCTTTTAAATAACTGCTTAAGTCAAAAATAAAATCTCCGTACTTTTCTCAGAGTCGTTGCTGATGTTCAACGAATTTATTACAAAAAGTCTCCGATCTCAATTTTAACCTATCTAGCAATTTGACTTTAACATATTTAAAATCATATAATTTGTCCTCCAGTTCTCTAATAATATTTTCGGTGATGACTAGTTGTAATAATGGTAACAACTGAGTCGCTAACTCGTTGGCTTCTACTTGCATCTTTTTTGACTGTATGTGAAATGCGTTGTATATATATATATATATATAAACATATCACATTTTTTAGAATCAAACTTTTGCATTGCCGATTTCAGGAATGTATGATAACGCTATTCCTCAAACTTCAAGGTGAGACTTTCTGTCTCGGGATACTGAGTTATTTTAAGCTACTCTTGCTCGTGTGCCTGTTCTGCGTGTTTTCTTTTCTCTCTGAGACTCTTTCTCACGGTTCCTTTCCATCGAGCCTTAGAGAACTGGTTCCTGAGGAAAATTATGCACGAATAGTAAGGTACGAAATCGTCTAAACACTATACATGCTGAAAAAAACAGTACGATATTAGCGTTCATCGATAAGTAAAGTCCAGCCCTTCCCAAGAAACAGACATGGCTGTATAACTTAGAAATGTTCAGCAAGACTGCTCTAAAAAAATTACCTAATAGGACCAACCTTAATAAAATTTCTTTCTTAGCTGAAATAGGAATATCTGTCCTTAGGTGTAAGAGCTGTCAATGTCACATAAAAAAGTCTGAATCCTAGAAACAGCGGGAGTGAACAGGATGACTTTAACCCAAAAGGTGAATTAAAGTAAAAACTGAGATTTGGTAACCAGTGATTTTTATTGAGATAAGTAGGTCGACTTATCTCACAAAAGGGATTTTTTGTGCGGTCTTGCTAACCGTCTATGCAGATTTTAAGGAGGTTCTATTCTTTACTTATCGAGAAGTGTTGGCTCTCTTATTTACAGTACGTGCACAAGCACGTGCTTTTTCACACTTACGAACATTTGTCTAGTGTTTAGCCGAACAGAAGTTTCTCAGATTAAGATTTGTATATAAAACTTTTGTGGAACCCATACCTCTGAAAACCTTTTATCTAATGAAGACCAGTGATTTTACTTAGCTTAAAAAATGTTTTGTTCTTTGTCAGCTTTCATTTCCCCATTCACTTGCTACCACTTCAATCTCACTGTAGTCAATGGAGTGTCCTGAGAAATTTTTTAATTAGCCAGTAATTTTTGAATAATCTCAAAAGTCTCTGATGCGTTTTGATCCAAATACACAGGAACCAATACTTCTTACTGTGCTAGATGAAACAGCACGGAAAAACTGGCGATAAACCACAATTGAATAATAAAATTTTTATAAATCAACATAAAAATATAGAAACACACAGGAAGCGTTTCGGGATGGAAATTTTAACAGACAATCATAAGCCGAAGTAAACACGTGTCTGAAATGGGACAAGTTCAAAGATGAACTGAAAGTTAGAGAATAGAACTTGCATAGAATTTTTTGAAACATTCTTTGTAAGCTGTACTCTCTACCTTTCAATTCATTTGTGGCTTATTTTTCTTACGCACACGTATTTACTTCGGCTGATGGACAGGCTGTTAAAATTTCCAAATCGAAACGAGGATGTGTGTTTTTATATTTTTTTCGTGATTTATAAAAAGTTTTATTATTAAACTTCTTACTGTGGTTATGAACGAGGTAATCAAGGAAGAAATAAAAATGAAGTAATTACGAAATCTTTAAGCGGAAGTTAATAAAAGACGAAATCATTTTAAAGATTAAGCTCACTTACTAAAGAGAGAAACATCATACAAAACAGGAAATTATTTTTAATTAAAAGCACACTTACTAAAGACAGAACATTAAAGCTTATTTTGATTTTACATTTTGCGAATTTTCATAAGTAGAAGGTTATAACCGCACAAAAATATTATGGTTATAATATATTATATATATATAATAGTTGATAAATACACTTATAACTTTTCAATGTTTTAAACCTTCAAAACTGGAATAAAATTCAATCAATTTTGAATGTACAATTATACAAGACTGGATATAAAGTTAATAACATTTAAAAATCAGTTTAAGTCCAAAATAAATATTCAAATAAAATTGCTGTTAGTAAACATATATATATATACAGGGTTAGCGAAATTAAACTTCCGCTACTCAAAGGGTCCTGTAGTCCGTTCTAATATTCCGAAGAGAAAAATATTTGGACAACAGACATTTCGGAGGATGCGCTCGAGATTTCCGAAATAAAAAAAAAATAGTTTAAAAAATCGCTACCAGGTGGTGCAGTGTGCCACCACATTGCAGGAACATATGCAAATGTCACGCATGATAAAATGAAGAAGTTCGTTCCCCAATCAGATGAGCATTCAAAAATGCCGACGTTGCCGAAGAGAGCACTGCTAGTCAAACTGCACTACTGCAAGGGTGAGAATGCAGAGGCAGTTGTAAGAGAGTCCCACCGTCTCAAGAAACAATGGCGTGGACCGATATCGGAGCGTGCTCTTAAAGACATGATAATGAAATTCGAGCGAACAGGAGAGTTAGGTGATTTGCCGGGAAATAGATGAAAAGGGGTACCACCGCCGTCGTAGAGGATACTGATACAGCAGTCGTGGAAGCAAGCACTGAATCGCCTCAAGGAACTCTCAGTGTACCGACGATTCCACGTACCCTTGATTTGCCCCTACTCCACTGCCCGACGATGCGTAGAATTCTGAACTTCTACCCGTATAACATTCAAGCGGTTCAGCAATTGGAAAGGCAAGACCACACTCCAAAACATTCGCGCTGCAATTTCTCTCGAGAATGGCGATTTATGATTCTTGGTCATGGAAATTCCGTGCCCACTTATTGTCCTTATTGTGTTCCTTCAGTGTTTCGGGATCTCAGTTTGCCCCCTCTTCACACGATAACACGCAACGCCATCTAGTGGCAATTTTTATAACTATTTTTTTATTTCGGAAATCTCGAGCGCATACTCCAAAGTGTCTGTCGTCCAAATATTTTGCTCTCCGGGCTAGTAGAACGGCCTCCAGGTCCCTTTGAGTAGCGGAAGTTTAATTTCGCTAACCCTGTATATATATATATATATATATATATATAAAATATGAGTTGTAACTTTACAACTGGGTGAAAAAGTTTACAGGTCAGGATTGGAACCAGGGACCTTTTGGCATAAGCTGCTGATGCTCTGTCAACTGATCTATCTTGGACAAATCTGGCGGGCACAATTCACCCAGTCAATCTTTTGATAAGAGCATCTGGGTGCATCATTCGGCAAGAGGTTGAATGGGTGTAATAAGCCCACCAAATTTGTCCAAGATAGATCAGATGGCAAAACATTGGCAGGTTAGGCCAATAGGTACATGTTTAAAATCAAGAACTGGAAATCATTCCTCTCAGTTATAAAATTAGAACTCTTATGTTTTATTTATCGATTTGAATCAAAAAGGCTAATTATAAATGGGCGCTTTCTCCGTCTGACTCTTGACATGCGACCTGTATCAATGTATTGTTTTTAATAAAGTTCAATGCTTTATTTGAAAGCAGTACTGCTATTTATCATATAAATATGATTTTTATTATTGTTAGTGGGGATTGAAATATATATATATTAAATGTAAAAAATGTATTATAGTTATCAATTTTTTTAAAAAAATAGACCCGTGAGATGCTTTCTTGCAATATTTGAGATTACACTGTAAAAAAAAAAAAAAAAAAAAAAAAAAAAAAAAAAAAAAAAAAAAAAAAAAAAAAAAACGACATTGTTACAGTGCAAAGTACTGTTCATCTCGCGCACAAACTCGATCGCAGTTGAATGTACTGTATCTTTCTTTGGTTTCCTGACTGTTTAAGCATGGAAAATACAGTAGTTGCGTAAAATTAACAGCACATTGTACTGGCAATTCGGACGACAGTGGTTTGTGCTGTGGTCCAAATGCGTTCAAAATTGCCAGTACATTGTACTGTTAATTTTACGCAACTACTGTATTTTTCATGTTTACATAGTCAAGAAACCAAAGAAAGATACAGTACATTCAACTGTGATCGAGTTGTGCTGGCAAATTTACAGTGGTTTTTTTACAGTGTATCTGCTGATGCGTTTTTTCATTAATTTTTGGCTAAAAGATTTTTTTTTCAAACACCTGTTCTAACGAAATATAACTAAAACCGCTAGCAGAATCTTTCGGAAAATACCTATTCATTGCAGTGTCTTTATATGCGCAGAGAAACGAGAAAGTTAACATAAGAAATACTATATGTGTCGATTTTTACGTATATTCTGTACCGGAAAGTTCGGATTTATCACCTTGTACAGGGTGATTTTTTTTAAAGTCGTGAAAGTAAAATCCTATAACAAAAGAACCACTGATCCAAATGACCTGAAATTTCACCAGTATGCTCCCAAAGCAATAGAAATTTTTAAGCCGTGGTTAAAAAAAAAAAAAAAAAACTTAAAATCGCACCGACAGATGGCGCTGTATATGCAGTAAAGTCGGGAGACGAGCTTGCACACGACACACGCACAGTGGCAATAAAAACCTGAAGCACGCACACCTCGTGTTCATTATTCTGATCTCAATCCCTGCAATTTTTGGCTCTGGGGGTACCCAAGAATGCTGTGTATTGTAATGGTGTTACGAACTTAGTTGACCTGAAAGCACGCATTGTGAACCAGATCCACAGCATCCAGCCGGACATTCTTTGCTTTGTTGTGGAACATGCGGTTTCACGTTTCCAACTCGTAGCTGAAAACAGGGGACAGCACACTGAAAACCTCTTGTGTTAGTCGTGCAGTTCCGTATGAATGCTTTGTTCCCTATTTTTATTTCGTTCTGTTTCTGCGAAGGTGATCGCAGTATCTTTACCCAATTACTGCATTTTGTATGTTTTTGATATGCGTAATAAAGTTTTCTTTTTCTACGTCTATTGTTTTCCTCCCACTCTCTGACGATATTCTTTGTTTCTGTTAACTTACAGCACCATCTGTCGGTGCGATTTGAAGTTTTTTTTAACCACGCCAAAAAAATTCCCATTGCTTTGGGAGCATACTGGTGAAATTTCAGGTCATTTGGATCAGTGGTTCTTTTGTTATAGGGTTTTACTTTCACGACTTTAAAAAAAATCACCCTGTATATTTAATGTGTTTATGTGCATATTACGAAAGAAAAATGGGACCTAAGTTTCAAAAAATTGAACACTAAATTGTGGTAAATTTTTAATTGGATTTACTGTAAAAATCCAGACAATGACTCAAATGTTTAGCGCATACATACAAATTAACTGCTCACTCCGATCTTTATTGGTTTTTATCCGCAAAGTAGTGAAGTTTTCAGCGTTTTCTTTTTTGCAAAAATAAAACTTCTTACAAAAGCCACTGCTGCTAAATAATCTACATCCTGATCCTTTTATGTAAAAATTTTATAAGGAACATTTTGCTAGTATTTTTTACTTTATTCTGCTTGCTTTTTTACTTCAGTATTAAAATCAATGTGCATTGTTAAAAAAATTATTTTCTTTTTTTTTTTTTTAAAGCTGCATATTTTACTAAAGTTTTTCTTTTGCAAAATTGATTGATATGAAATCTTTAAAGGGTGCTCTTATTATAAATGAATAAGAAAAATCACATGAAGTCAGTTTATTTTTGAAAAACAGATTTAATTGGAAATCTTTAAATAAATCCGTGCTAGAAAAAAATTGTATATTTTTTATTAATTAAAGCAAATAGATTATTCACATTATAGGTAATTAAGAAATAATTAACATTAGTTCTAATTATTCATCATAACTTTCAAAGCTGATTTTGAGTAATCTACAATGATATACCTTTCCAAGTTATTTTATCAGTTAATATACTAATTTATTTTGCTCTCTTTGTATTATTTCTTTAAAATCTTTCATATCCTTTAAAAAGTTCCTTTTTATCCTTAAAAAATAAAAAATATAATATATATATAAATATTGGTCACAAATCGATTTATACACGTTATTACGTAGGTGACAGAATCAACAAATTGCGTTCGGATCCAAAGAGTAAACTTTTCAGTTACAATATAGTTAGAAAACAGAACGTGAAAGCTAAAAACTAAGAAATAGACGCCTATGAATAATGGAATATCTTCTGAAAAACAGTCATAAATAGTTTTTATTGTATCATAAAAATAGCTGTAATATCTAGCGTCTGTTATAGCAACATTTTATGGTCCCGGCGAATTAGATCAGTTACTAGATAGAAATACAAAGTTTCACTTAAAAGTACTTTAACTTCCCAGTATATTTAAAAAGTATTTATGAAAAGTGTTTGTCTGTCTGACCGTCTGGTAGTATTCTAATTCCCATAAATGTACTTAGGTTATCATGTAATATTTATATTTTATCGAGGTGTACTGTTAGTCCAGGCAATAGGGAATTTTACCTAGCAAAATTAATGGTAGTACTGGAAATCGACTTTATAGATGTTTTTTGGGTCGCTGAATCCGAATTTGTAACTTCCCACCAAAATTTCCCCCGGCAACCTCCCCAAATTTTGGTAAAAATCCCCCAAAATAGGATTTTATTTAAAAAATCAATTTTTTTTTATTATTTTAGAGAAAAATTATCTAGAAATTCAGAAAGTAGACAAAATTTGCAACAAATTAGATATATGATATTATGACTTAGGATGAAGGGGAAGGGGGGATCTGCCTCGGAACATGCGCGCGGTGCTGCGTAAACTAAGTTGCGCAATTCCACTTAACCACTCACACGTTTACATTCGCCCTCCCATCTCCCCTCCGAACTTTCTCTATAAGGTTTACTTTAAGATTTTTGGATCGCTGAATCCGAATTTTTAAATTTCCCCCAAAAATATCCCCTCGAAACCCCCCCCCCCCCAACCAAATAGTTGTTTTTAACGTAAATTTCTTATTGATTTGGGGGAAAAGCATTACGAAATTCAGAAACTAGACAAAATTTGCAACAAATAGGATATATGGCATTATGAATTAGGATGAACGGGAAGGGGAAGGGCTGCCTCTGAACACGCACTGCGGCGCTACGTGCACTAAATTATGAAGTCCAGGCAATAGGGGATTTTATCTGGCAAAATTAATACTAGTTTTGAATTTTGACTCACTTTATGTTTTTTGGGTAGCTGAATCCGAATTTGTAACTTCCCACCAAAATTTCACCCGGCAACCCCCGAAAAAATTCATTTTTTGAAAAAATTTGGTTTTTGAGAAAAGCGCGCGGGGAATGTTCCGAGGCAGCCCCCTCTCTCCCCGTTTATACTACGTCATAATGTCATCTATCCTATTTGTTGCAAATTTTGTCTAGTTTATGAATTTTGTAATGTTTTTCCGCTAAAACAATAAGAAATTTAAGTTAAAAACAACTATTTGGGGGGGGGGGTTCGGGGGTGGAATTTTGGGGGTAAGTTAAAAATTCGGATTCAACGACCCAAAAAACTTAAAGTAAACCTTATAGAGAAAGTTCGGAGGGAAGATGGGAGAGCTAGTGTAAACGTGTGAGTGGTTAAGTGGAATTGCGCAACTTTGTCCACGCAGCACTGCGGCGCATGTTCCGAGGCAGGTCCCCCTTCCCCTTCATCCTAAGTCATAATGTCATATATCTAATTTGTTGCAAATTTTGTCTACTTTCTGAATTTCTAGCTACTTCTCCCCTAAAACAATTTTTTTAAATTTTTTATTAATTTTTTATTAATTTTTTATTAAAAACCTTTTTGGGGGGCTTTTTACCAAATTTTTTTTTTTTTGGGGGGGGGGGGGGTTGCCGGGGGAAATTTTGGTGGGAAGTTACAAATTCGGATTTAGTGACCCAAAAACCATCTAGAAAGCCGATTTCCAGTACTACCATTAATTTTGCTAGGTAGAGTCCCTATACGGTCTCTATTGCCTGGACTATGTAGTATCTTCGATATTGAAAATGATTTGTGTAACATGTTTTGTAACATGTAAATGATTTGTGTTTTAGTTCGTTAACAGATACGTACAAAATAATTCTGTTATATTATAGTTCATGGATGAAATCGTTTCGATTGATTTTACGACTTTTCAAACATAATGAGATGAATATGTATCACTGGGTTAGACATGTGGCGTGCATTTTTACACACATAGGCGTGCTTTATGTATCGCCGGAGTAGACTACATCATGTTTTCTCAGAAGTATAGAATAAGTATCATATACAGTTAAATCTCAGGGGCGCACAAAAAAATTCCATTACACTCTGAATAAATCCGTGAATTCAAGTTTTTTCTCCATTGCTCTTTGTTTTCGTAAATATGAAAATTTCCATATGAATTTGCCTATCTTCCCTCAAAATACTAAACCTTCACCGATCTAACGTAGAAATTAAGGTAAATCATCCAATTTAAATTGCATTTTTATCAAATCACAGCTGTGTTCCGGCAATCGTGCTGCCAGCGCTTTTTCGTTTTAGAAACGGATTAGGCATTTTTTTTCCTCAAATCACAGAAACCTTGCAAATTTAAACTCAAATTATCCTATAATCGTTCAATTAAAAGACAGAAATTTCATAAAATAACAGAAAAATTTCTGCAACTAACGGGAGTGATCGGGCAACTGTGCTGCCAGTACTTTTTACGTTTTTTCACGAAAACATTTTTGAGACTGTACATTATGATCCGCGGAAAAAATCGTTTGTACATACTTCAAATGTTAATGCATATTTCAAACATAATGAAAATAAAATGGATCACTAAGGAGCACCAAAACCTGTATCTACAGATTTACCAACCCACATATTTACAGATTATTCAACATTCACACATATATTTCGGAAAAATGTACAGGGGCTAATTAAGTTACTTGAAAATAAAATCTTTTCTTCGTATATTGTGTGGTGTATTCGTAATGCTGAACTCAAAAATACATTTTTTTTTAAATTTTAGGTATTATATTTTCGGAGATATCGTCGAAAATGTAGTGCAAAAATATGTCCCCCCCCCCCCCCATTCCAATTCCGGATATATTGAAACTAAAATTATGAAAAAATTAGAGGTAGTAGACATTAATTTAAACCTTGCAGGAAAATTATAGCGATTACCCTAGGTCACATAGTTTTTGAGAAAATCGCATTTTTCCGTTACACTCAAATTTCGATTTAGGGGCTTCAGCAAAAGTGTTGAGCAGAGCTGGAGTTACCTATCGTAGCAGAAGTATAAAAGCATTGTTGATAATGAATTCCGGAAAAAATCGTCGGTAATTAGCCGAGACCTGATTTCCACGCTTAAATGGTTACTGTCGGAGCACAGCTCCGGCTTCCCTGCAAAAATTACACTTTTGTTAACACGATAGCGTCCAAAATATTTGTCGCATCGACACAAAAAATGAGCTTGACGTCGGTAGTGCCAAAATCTCGGCGCGTATTCAAAATCATAAATATTCGTCAACCCTAACAGCCTGAAATGTCGGCTCAAAAATTTACCATAGAAATAACATTGCGAATTGAATTCTATATATTTGAAAGATAAGGCTTTCTTTTTATAGTCATCTACCTTGAGCTTTTTTCTGAACCAATTTTATTATTTTTTTTATGAAAGCTGTTTCTTTGTAGATTTGACCGCACTAGCTATTTTTTTTTTTAAATATTCTCATTTTTAAACATAAATTTAAAATTAAAAAATGTTCTATAAATTGGTTTCAAAATGGTAGCAATTGGATTACTTCCATTGTTCTAAAGAAAGGAAAAATAATAAGGTTTGTTTATCTTTATTGATGTCATTTTCTCATAAAATTCAAAATAAACTTTCTGAAAATGACAGAATGAAACAGAAAATGACGTCACGCTTTAAAAAAATACTCATGTTTTCCGCAAACAGCTGTTATAATTCAATTCTTTTCCATTCATTGAGTTTGAGATGCTTGGTAAAATGCTTCAATGAGGCAAAATGACATCATATTTAAATGAAAACTATCATTTTCTCTGATAAAAGTAAATATTTTACTACGAACGTCTCTAAAAGATATAAATTTCCGGACTTTTACTAGCCGATACGGTGATTGGAATCACAAGCCAAGAGTGCGAATGTTCGCATGCAAAGTGGTAGTTGACAAACATTTTCAACTTTAAAAATACAAGGTGGAACCCGTCGAATTTCGACGAAAGAAAATGTTTACAAAGGAACTGTTGCATCAAATTTATAATACATCGAGAAAAAATAGTTAGAATAAAAAATCCATCTTACACTTGTTAATTTACTCTCCAAAGACATATTTTAATCTAAGATTAACAAAATACTTTTTTCATAAACTTCACCTGTTAAAATTATTGAAAAATTAAACTTTATTCATATACGTAATCAGTAACATATAATCAAGATAAGTAATTTTGATTAAGTTATTAATTGATGCTTGGTATTACGGAATGAAAAATCCGCAAAAATGATTTCACCTTGACATAATCATAGAATTTTTCTACCTTTACATCTAAACCGAATCAAATCATTTTCCATGTTTCACATCCATATTAACCATTTAAAAACATTTTAATGCGCAATAGGTTATAACAAATATATTTTCAATCTTGAAGTCACGTTTGTCAACTATTACAACTTTCCATGTTAAAATTCCCACTCGTGATTTGAGGTCTTAGTATAATATCTGTACCTGCGCGTAAAAATTCCAGAAATTTATAACTTTTAGGCGTATTCAATGGGAAATATCTCGTTTTATCAAATAAAATTATCGTTTACTTTTAAATATGACGTCATTTTCAGTTGCTGAAATATTTTGCCTATTGTCTCAAACTCAATATCAGCGAAATGAAAAAATAGTGAAATATAACAGCATCATCAGGGAAATTGTGTCTTTTTTAAAGCATAACGTCATTTTATGTTCAAATTTTTAAAAAAGATATTTTTAATTGTAATGAGAAAATGGCATCAGTAAGAATATAATCAATAAAGATAACTAATCCACTTTTTATAGAAATGAAGTACTTCAGTTGCCACGATTAAAAAATTGGTATTAAAAACTATAAAAAAAATTAATATCTCAAAAATAAATTGAGATACAGCTTTCAAACAAATTGCATTTAAAAGTGCATTTTTTTCTGCATACGATGGTGTAAACGTTTAAAATGTGGGATGCTTAGAAGTTTAAAAATTTGCAGTAGCGAAAATTGCAAAAGCGAAATTTCCTTTCAAATTTCAAAGTGTTGCCATTCGCAGAGTGACGTATGCGTTACGCACAGATATGTTTGTCCTTTATAATATAGATAGATATGTATTAATCACATATTGCGCATTGCAGTATTTTCGAAATGGTGAATGTAAATATGGGAGATGCATATGCAAATTTTCAGACGGTGAAAATAACGTTAAGTTTAGATTTTACGCGAAAAATATTTCCATGATTGACTTAAGGTGAAATCATTTTTTCTGATTTTCAGTCAGTAATTTTAAACACAACAGCCTCAATGGGTAATTTCATCAAAATTACTGATCTTGATTAGGTATAATAATACAGTTTAATTTTTTAATACTTTGAACTATAACGTCTAGAATATATAGTGTGGAAATCTGCTATCCAAACAGCGCTAAAAAATTGTATCCCTTAAATGCGCAATGATGCTGAAATCCAGGGAGCCGATTGCACCGACATCTGCCATATATTTTCAAATTTCAAAGTAAACATCGTATTATTACAGCGTCTAGACCAAATAGACTTGGAGTTTTAGAAAATATCCTGCAGATGTCGCTGTGATCGACTCATTGGATTTCAGCATTTTTTGACATTTAAGGGATCCAATATTTTAGCACTTTTTTAAGTATTACTGGGTTAGCCGATTTCCGCATTATATATTATAGACGCTGTACTTTGAACAGTCGAAGTGTATGGAATTAGTATTTTGGTAACTTTAAGTTAAAAATAATATTTGTTTTAAGAGACTAAGTACTAACCTATGTATGGGTTCGCTTTTAAACAATTTCTTTTGTCGAAATACAACCAGATTCATAGCGTTATTAATTAAAACATTAACTCCATTGCTGTAAATTATGCATTTTAATCTCATACGGATCATTATGGAGTAGAATGCTGAAGTCGATGTTGATACATTGGTGACCTGAGATATAGATTGACAACCCCCCCCCCCTTTCAGAAGTTTTACTTTCTACGTCCGTAACGACCACTATATATATTTTGTTTCGAACTTTTCATTCTCCGTAAACTTCCAAATCGATGAAATTCATTTTGAATTTTAAATTAAGAGAAACAAAAAGAAATCGAATACGAAAAATACGATTTGGGGCATTATCCGAATGGCTACGAGTGATACTTAAAGAAATCGAGAAAAATATAATTTCATGTGTGTCTTACTTATATGTATGCATTCTTATGTATGTATGTTTGTATTCAGACGAATAAATTTTCTATTAGGAAATTTTCGTAATCGGGTTTGTAGACAATTTCATAATTTACTGAGCGTTGTTTGATGCGCAAATTTAACAGTTTGGTAGCGGTCCCAAATGCTGAATATTACTCATTTTTTTTTTTTAAATTCATCGTAAGTGAATATGTTGCTACTAAATGCAAGTGAACGTACTGAAGTGAATGAGATAAGCATTTTTTGTCAAGATGTGCACTAGAAAACGGAAACATATAGATTTCAAAATAAAAAAATTCCTATACGTGTTGTAAAAGGTAGCTTTCCGATTCCTTGGTTTTAAGATTTTAGCTAATTTTACTGGAGAACACGAAGCTAAAATGGGAAGAGCCCGATTAGAGAAGAATCATCAGTACTGAATTTCAATGGAAATTTCGCCAAATTAGTCAGCTACAGCCAAATTGGCTTAATTTATGGCGACATATTTTTAGTCGCCAAATTTGGCGATATTTCGCTAAATGGTGTGAAGCTTAGCGAGATATTTGACGCTAATGTATATGACTATATAGTTTTATGCTTATGATCGGTAAAATGGATACAGCAATGAAAGATAATTCGTGAGAAATCATGTTCACTAAAAGTCATAAATCAATTCCTGATTTTTTTTTTTATCTGTTGTTTAGATTTAGTGTACATTTTAAGAAATATACATATTTTTATATGTATAACATTATACACAGATGTTTTGAAAATGCCGGTTAAATTCTTTTAACCGGCTGCTTTCTTTTAATTCTTTTTTAATTCTTTTAGCAATTCAAATGTAAAGAGTTATTCAGCGTAATTCTATGTGGAAAAGTCGCATGATAAAATAACCCTGATGCCTACCGAGTATTTGCAGAATAACGATATAAAAACAACTCAGATTAATAAAGGTATCAAGTTTGATAGAGAAGCATAGCAGACTATCTATGTGTGTGTGTTACATACGTGTTACAAACCTTTACCTGTTACCATATTAAATAAGTGTGGGCTGTGCCAGACAAGCAAGCCTTGACGGAGCTTTGAAGTTTTCCGCCGCTAACTCGATGGATCAGGTTCCAATTTTTTATTGTCTCAATGATCGGAGCTAAATTAAACAAATCAAAATCGCTCAAATACATCCATTGATAATTCTTTATCTTTACCATAGATTCTCTTATCCAATGGTTTCTCTTTACTTTTAACATTTCTGAATTATTCCAAAGAACAACAAATTACGCTGCATGAAAATTTTGATAATTCTGACATCAGATTTACAGATGAACAGCAGAAGATACTTCAGTTATGCTCTGAACAGATTTTGTCTTTGTAAACAAAAGTTACAAATTTCTCTAAGTCAACTTTTATTATTGGAAAAGGATGAGCTGGAAAATGTATGATAATCAAAGAAATTACTAAAACAATCATAGAGCAGTTAGGACCAGAAGCTACCATTCTTTTGACACTAACAGGTACTGCTGCATTTAATGTCAAAGACAAGACAATTCACTTAGCGCTTAAAGAACCAACTTTTTTAAAGAACCAACGTTTGTTTTACTACAAGTTTAATTATGCTGAACTAAAAATTGATGTTGGAAAATTTTAAATTAATTTTTGTCCGTGATTTTCTTTTGCTCATTTTATTTTTGCTAATTTCATTTCTCAAACTTAACAAGATAAAGTAAAAAAACTAAAACCCAACTACGACAAAAAACTACGCTGAAAAAGTATATATGTTTCCGCCTTCACCGCGTGGAGGTACTCCCAGCTTATGTCGTTTACATTAGTGCATTAAATTATTCTATTAACGTTCACGCTGCTCTACATTACAGTTCCCGTGATCCGCGCTTTACTCTTATCGCTCATTTTTTTTAAACATCTTCAAAGCAGTCTTGTAATTATGTATAAGCATATAAATACTGGTGAAGCTCTTTCAAGTAATACCAAACACATTACATATATTTTTATTTTATACTTTTTGTCCGCTAGAGGGCATAATAGTAAATTTGGTGACAAACTTTATAGCTCACAACCAACAGAATATCAAGATCAAGACCCTTCTAATGGCACTGCAGTGGTCTTATTCTGATTACTAAGTACCAAAGAAATTAAGAACGAAAAGATGTGAATTATATGCAATTAGCCCATAAATGCAAGTAAAGTCACAAGCAAATGCTAGTAATATATATATATTCGAAATGTACAAGTGAAGCGCTTTAAAATGATACCAAACACGGCATATCTAGCTTAACTTTATTTTTTTACTCTGTATATTTTGTCCGCTAGAAGGCGCCACATTGAATTTGGTGAAAATCTATATAGCCTATAACCAGCGGACAATTAAGACGCTTCTAATGATATGTCATTTGTCGAATTCTGATTAGTGGTTTAGAAGTTACGAGGGAACA
Organism: Maratus speciosus; assembly: GCA_963932465.1. Classification (NCBI taxonomy): domain Eukaryota; kingdom Metazoa; phylum Arthropoda; class Arachnida; order Araneae; family Salticidae; genus Maratus; species Maratus speciosus. The sequence goes on along the minus strand of OZ010795.1, from coordinate 519,098,265 downwards.
GATGAACATACATACATACATACATACATACATACATACATACATACATAGCCTGTCAAAATCATAACCCTCCTTTGGCTTTGCCGTAGTCGGGTAAAAATACATTAGCATTTATTTAACCCCTTTGTGCCTGAATTTTTGGTTTCTCAAATTTGTTGATAAAATCACTTAAAAAGGTAGCAAAATAAGCTGGAAAAATAGAAAAAAAATTACGATTAAAATTCTCTGTATTTATTTGATAAAATGTAAATGTACTAAATATGGGAATATGCATAATATTTAAAATAATATAATATATATGATTATATTCTGTTTGTATTGGAAACTGTTTCATAATATAAACCTCTTGCATCATTTTTCGTTTTTGTTCGTTCACATCCGTTGTTTCTATTCATCATAAATTGACGTTATGCGCAGAAATCATGGTGAAAAACGCAGTACAAAATATTCAGTTTTGATGGAATTAAATAATTAAATCTCCTCTTAGATTTGAAAATTCTTTTTACCCGACTGCCAAGAAGGGTTATGTGTTTCACGCGTACCTGAGTATGTGGATTACTTTATACCCTCGAAACATCCCAACGTGTGGATGGATTTTAATGAATGGGGTCTCTATCGATTCGTCTTAACCGTCCGATGGTTATAGGGACGGTTTTGTTTTTATAAATTCAAAATGGCGGCCGTAAAATACAAAATGGCGGTAAAGACAAAAAAATTACGCACCATATTGAGTGGCATATCATTGTATAGATCTTTCAAAATGAAGACGATGTTTCATTGACTATTTTGCAGTCAGAAGCTCTGTTTAAATATTACACAACCTGAAAGTTGTTTAGGTAGGATCTCTAGCTTTACTTTAACTCTAACTTGCATAGACATCTATAACCCCATCAAAACAGTGTTTATAGATAGGAACTAACAATTAAACACAACTTAAAAGTCACCAATACAAGTAAATAAAGAAAATATGTAAGTAACATAAAAAATAGTTTCACATTGATGAGAAATAATTAATCAGTTCGCTTTTTACGCTGTCAGGTTTTTTGATTTTTTAAATTTAATATTTATTAGAATTATATTATATTTATTTAACAGTAAAAAAAAAGACCCGATTTCCTCGATATTTTGAAATAATGCTTTATATGAAATCGCTTATGTAACATTTAATGAAGAAATAGCCATATGAGATGTAAGAACAGCCATATATCGATTATTAATTTTATTTAATTATCCAAATATAGCATGATCTTTAAGTTATTTGCTTTAATTATCACATTAAAAATATATTTTTGCAATCTAACGTCGTCCCTTTTTGCAAGATATAAGTTAAGTTGTTTACAGACCACTTGAACAAATAAATAAACACTGTAAAGTTCAAAGAATTCTGTGAAACTGAACATCTATTCATCATTTATGTATTTAAGAAATAAAATGTAAACAGCTAAATTAAAGTATTTTGAAATCGAAAGCATTTAATAAAACTGTTTGAATACTTAATCGTTAAATATGAATGTATATTTAATGAATTTTATTACTAAAGTACGTCATTTTAAAGTGAGACACTTGTTTTAATTTAAACAACTAGGGAAATATTTCATATTTAAATGAATATATTTTTTAATATCCATTTCTAAATATTTAGTTTATACTGTATAACTCAGTACCACCAGCATGTTATATAATGTATAACTCTGATGATCTTAACAGATAATTAAAATACTTTCAATTACTTCCAGAATCTTTACGTAAATATAATTGTTATGATATTAATTACTAAAATATTTTTATTACGATATTATGAAAAAAGCATTTTTAATTCTTAAACTAGAATATTAAAATGTAACCACAAATAATAAATAAACTTTTATGCCCTTTTATAAACAATAGTAAAATTTTTAGGTGGTTCTGCATACGTCTTTTGGCAATAATTATTCATTATTATTTTAGAAAAAAAAATCAGGTTTCATTAAATTAAAATCATCCTAGAAATATAAAAAAAAAATGTTAAACTTTCGTTAAATCCAATCTATGCATTTCCTGTAATGAAGTGCCATTTCTAACGTTTAATACATTAAAAAACCATTTGATTTTTCTCATTTTATTTAAATCTTTATTCATATTCTTAATGTATAATTAAAAAAATTATTTTAGTGTCATGAGGTTACATTATACTACAAACTTTCGTTTATTTATTTATTTTTTTAACAGAGTGTTTGATATTATTTTTTTCAATCAAAATAATTAGTCTTTAGATAAACTAGTTGGACGTGTCAATACCAAAACTTTCTTCTATCTCATACATCTTAATATTTCAAAAAGTAATTACACATGCTAAAATTCAACATTATTAGTTCAATACTATACCTACATTGATATTCATTTTAATTTTCTGCTTCAGTAAATTAATCGGAGTAAAAACGAGTTAATTTAGATCTGAGATTTATTAAAATCAATAGGTTTTCCTTATTCTGTTGTCATGAGATGTTTGCGAACAGCCAGCTTAGCAGGACGCGAGTTCCCGTTGCTGCACGAGCCAATATAACTACGAAAAACTTATAGAAAAATTGCTCTCACAGCGCCCCTTTCACGCAGAATATTTCCAAATACAACTAGGATCTGCTACTGATGGCCAAAAACATGCACAAAAAATTTTGTTCAATTCTATGCATAACTGTATACACTTTGCAATGGTACAATAATGAAAATAGCATATAAATCGCTATTACATCGCCCCTTCCGACAACTTTTTTTTATTCAAGGAGGACCTGCTTGTCATAGCTAAAAACATACACAAAAATTTTGGTTCAATTTTATGCATAACGTCATACGCGTTTCGATGGTACAATAATGAAAATGGCACAGACATCGCTGTTACAGCGCCCTTTCCGGCAGATTTTTCCAAATTAAGGGAAAACCTGCTTGCTATAGCCAGAAACTTAAAAAACATTTGTTCAATTCTATGCATAATTTCATACAGTTTTCGATCGTACAATAATGAAAATAGCACAAAAATTGTTATTACAGTGCCCTTTCCGGCAGTTTATATTAAAATTCAGGGAGGATCTGCTTGTCATTGGCAAAAACATACACAAAAAATTCAGTACAATTCTATGCATAACTTTATACACTTTTCGATGGTACAATATAGAAAATGGCACAAAAAACAGCATTCTCTTCAGGCAGATTTTTCCAAATTAAGGGAAGACCTGCTTGTCATAGCCAAAAACTTAAAAAAAATTGGTTCAATTCTATGCATAACTTCATACACTTTTCGATGGCACAATGGCGACACACGGACACACGCACAGACAGATATTTTCCATAAACCGGTTTTGGGGGATCTTTGACCCCTAAAACGTATATATCCGTCATAATTCGGAAGTCCGAAAAAGTTTCGATTGCAATGCTTTCTTCTTTTGAAGATAAAAGAAAGTAAAAATTGTGAATGCCATATTTGCTGTTTTGATAATCTTTATTAACACTAATAAACAATATAACATACTTATAACTACTTAAAAGGTGACTTAGACATATAAAAATATTATTTAATGCAACCATGAGATCTATCGAACACACACGCGTTTATTTTCAAAGGGAAAGAGATGACTGACTGAATTGAAATACATAAAAAAAAAAAAAAAAAAAAAAAAAAAAAAAAAAAAAATAGTACGCACGCGCAAGCGGTGTTCAATCCATTTCTCTGCAGAGGGGTGAACAGATCAGTTCATATTATCAGGTCTTGAAATATTTAGGATATTGTACCAAATTGCGGGAATATTATAGGAAAGTACATCGTTACAAATATTATCACTTCTAAATAAAATTTCAATGGATTCGCGGATTATTGAAAAGTAATGGTTAGACGTGGAAATGATCATTTTAGATTTTTCGAAATTTAGCTTAATATTTTGTTTTTGGTGCAATCTCGATAAAGCTGTTCTTGGTTTTTTAAACTTAATATCAGAAATGTACTCTTTTGATCTTTCTTTGAATTTTCGAGATGTCATATCAATGTAAAATAAATTCTTATGTTGTTATGTGCTGAATGGGATGATGTAAACTCCTGTTTTTTCATAATCGGGAATAGGATCAATTTTAGTGTGAATCAATTCTTTCAATTTTGTTGGAGGTTTAGCTATTAAATGAATATTATATTTAAATAAGGCATATCTCTATCTCTCATAAAGCTATGGGATATAATCAAATGTGCAATAAATAGACTTGTTCAAACTTAATTCATTCTTCTGTCTTGGTTGTTTTGCTGGATTAACTAATCTATTAATGTACTGAAGAGGGAAACCATTCTCAATAGCAATCTGTTTTATTATACTAATCTCGTTTTCTAGTTATTTATCCGTACAAACTTCGAAGGCACGTTTAACGTAAAACCTGTAGTCAGCAATTTTATATGAAAATGGTGAGTTACAATCAAAAGGAATAGTGTTGTTAGATCTGCATTGCTTTCTATAAATAGTACGCTCCAATTTATTTCCATAACTATTCTTTATTAATTTAATATCAAGAAAGGGTAAAATACCCTCTTTCTCAATTTCTAACGTGAACTTTATCTTTGTATCCAATTCATTAAGTTTTAACAGGAAATTATTTAAAGACAGCAAATCATGATCCCGAATTATGAAAATGTCATTTACATACCTTATCCAAATTGATGGCTTGATTTCAAAATCTTCCATGATCGCGGTTTCTAAGGGTCTAAGTTTTAATTCGGCTAAATATCCTGAAATGTGGGATCCCATAAATATTTCAAGATCTCCTGATAATATGAGCTGATCTTTTCACCCCTCTGCAGAGAAATGGATTGAACTCCGCTTGCGCATGCGTACTATTTTTGTTTTTGTTTTTAAAATGTATTTCTATTCAGTCAGTCATCTTTTTCCCTTTGAAAATGAACGCGCGTGTGTTTGAAAGATCTCGGGGTTGCATTAAATAATATTTTTATATGTCTGAGTCACCTTTTAAGTAGTTATATGTATGTTATATTGTTTATTAATAACAAGGTGTAAACTTCCTTCACGACACTAGTGTTTAATACAGCGTTTGACTCTATTGATTTATTAACACTTACAGAGAATTCACCGAAAAGTTATAAGTTAGGGCCATTGCATGAAAAACGATCAAAATGTCCTGCACGTGATTCTTACATGAATACCTACATCTATTAACTTATAATTTATTAAAATATAAGCTATACATGAAAACTCTAACTTTTCATATCAGCATAGCTGTTTTAATTTGAGGATACAATAGAATTATTAAAACAGCAGTAATATGTAGAAAAGCTATCCCACACCTGCTAAGAAATTGTTTCTTTTATAGGTTTAAAAATCTCCACATTTTTAACCCAGACCTAAGTAATCTGCCCGTTTTTAATAGATATAAAAATCTCCACATTTTAATTTCTGGAAATAAGTAATCTGCCCGTTTTTTCGTCCATTCCATGAAAAACAGAAAATATGTCCTACACGTGACGTTTACATAAATCCAAAATATAAACTATAAATTCAAAATAACAAAAAAAACTAGATTTTCGTAATAGCACAGTTGTTTAAATTTGAAGATATAATAGAATTGTTAAAAAAGCAGTACAGTAAAACCTCCTAAAGCGACCACGTTCCGTTCCAATATAAAAAAGTCACTCCCAAAAGGTGTTCTTTTAAGGGAGGTCATGTTTAAATCTAGATTTTAATCGTTGAAAAAAGGTAACAATTAATGTTTTTAAAATTTATTTTTCACATTAGGAAAATATGAAAATTTAAGTATCAAAACAAAAGTTAATTTTACATAAGTTAATTACTGCAGAGTTTAAAAATGAATACATTGATGTTTGCTTTGAGTTTACTGTTTTATCTTTTATAACTTTTATTTCGAAGTTCTGTAAATGCTTTTTTTTTTTTTTTTGACGGGAACAAGAAATGACGATTTCATTAATTTATCTATTTCTTTCAGAGTTTCCTCACAAAATAGGTCAGGGGAGTTTATTGACAGTCATTCATAATTTGTAATCAGAGCCTTCATTGCCTTTCCATTTTCTTCAAAGTAATGGGTCACCCATGGGGAGAGTTCGACTGGGATGGTCTCTGAATGGAGGTAAAATTAGTATTGAGCCTATGGAAATAAATTTCTTTCAATGAAAAAACGGTCGTTCAGGGAGGTGGTCACAGAGGGAGGTTTCACTGTATTATGAAGAAAAACTCACACGTGACATGGAATGGTCCATTATCACTAGTGTGTGAGAACAGTTTAAATATCAGGTTGATAAATTTGAGTTTATTAGGAATTAAGTTTTATACATTCAAAGAAGAATTCTGTCAATTTATTAAAGTTTAATATTATTGAATTATTTCTAAATTTTAACGAAGTTTTATAGTATAAGCTATGAAAAGCAAATTTCCTCAAATATTCTTTGTCATATATTTCATTCAAAGTTAATAAATTTTGTTTTGGGATAGATCATTAATTTTCACAATTATTTTTAAATTGATATATTATAACAAAAACATCAATGTTTCTTGGTATTAGAAATTAGATAAATTTAAGGCAAATTATTTTATAGAATTAAACAATAATATTCATAAATATTGATAAAATGAATGCAAAAAAATTGCTTTAATTTTAAGCCAAAAGTTCAGGTATACTTAATTTGATGTTTTAAATAGATATAAATGTTACTTTTATCTTCGATTTTGTAAGTTTATTTCATTGATATACAGAATCCATAGCAATGAACGTTGTCATTTCATCTAAATTTCTGAAGTACGTTATATCTTGAAGTGGCTGTACATGACATGCTGTATTTTAAAAATTCCATATCTTCGAGTGTATCGTTGTACCTTGTCTTCAAATAAAATACAGTTAACGTGATAGGTAACGGGGGTGATACTTCAACTAATCATATATTTATGTAAATAAAGCAATCAGAGTTGATATAACGTAATGTTTTGCCGCAGACATGGGAATTGTGTAGTTTTAATAAATATTTAAATTTAAAAAAATGTTATATACATATATTTTTTTATAATAGAGATATCCTTGGGAAAATAAAAAATGATGCAGCATACTATAAAATGTCCGTGAATATACTCAGAAACAACAAATCTGCATTTTCATAAAGTCATTTTTCTGTCAATTAAAAAACTATTTCCTTTTCTTTCAAGCTGTAAATATATATATATAACACTTTCTGTCGAACTAATTGTAACATTTTGTAATTGTACGTTAAGACATGTTGAACACATGCAGTAGGAAAATACACTCGTCATTATTTACCAACTAGAATTATTAAGTTGCAGCCGTATTTTCGTAGTCGGCGTGGTAGGCTAGGGCGTAATCCTTGGATGTTTTTCCATGAATAATAAAAGAAGCCGTACGATGAGTCAACGAATTTATTAAATGACAGGTAGATGGTTTAAATTCCATTAGTACTTCAGTTACTCATATTCGAGTTGTGTCACGTTTAAAAATAGATTTAAGATGTTAAATTGACCAGAAGCTACATTACGACGGGATGACAAACAACTCTCCAAGTGGCATAGGTTTTTAAAACGAGACAACAATCGTACGAAATCTGCTGGCAGAAGTCAATGTAAGCGTATAAGTATTAGAAAGAACGCTTAGGGTTACACGGTAACAAGCCATTCTAGCGAAGAGAAGGGAAGCGGGATGGAGAGGTCGAGCAAGGGATAGGATTGAAGCGCGGAGAGGATGTGGGGACGCCTGACGTGGGGACGGGATTCTTTACTTAACGGAGGAAATTTTAAAAGGGAAAGAAACTAGCGCGCGAAAGCTCTCGCAAAGACTCATGGGAAATCAAATGAATTTAATAAAAAATAAAATGGTATTAATAAACCTTCGAAAGAAAAAAGAATTTAATGTCTCGAAATATAAAAGAATAAAGTAAATTAATGGATTTTTTACAAAGAGTATAGCTATTAACAGATTAAGGTTTTTAGAATAAGAAATTAAAAAAATGCGCTGGGTTAAAGGCAGAGGATTAAAATATAAAGAATCTTAAAAGATCTTATCGTTTATTTTTTAATTTATAAAGACATTAATTTATCAAAAGTTCATTTATAAAATCACATTTAAAAAAACTTATATCTGAAACAAAATACTAAAAGAATTGGCGAGCCATAAAAAACATATTCAAGTTGACGGTAGATATGGTAAAACAACTATGTATTATATCGTTTTCCTATGTGAGTGCGTGTATGTGTGTGTGTTTTTTTTTTTTTCTGGCCAATATTTTACAATTTTTGGGAATCCGCTAATGAATTGGTTTTCAAGTTTTTTCTTTTAATCCTTCTGGACTTTTAAGAATCTTTTAATTAAATTTAAAAAAGCATTTTTCACGGAATTTCTTCAGAAAAAGGTAGAATTATTAAAGAGAATTTTATTAATCGTAGAAATAGTCTAACCTTCAAGGAATTTACATTTATTTTCTTCTTTAACAAAAACCTTTTTACTCAAAAAAAAATAAAAATAAAAATAAAAAAAATCTCATTAAATGGATTGTAGTAAACTGACAATAGAATGAATATATTAAAAAAAAATTACATTCATTGACAGAAATGGAAATAAAGATTTCTTTTTTGTAAATTGAACAGAATAAAGCTTCAATCCATTACAGTAGATTTTTTGTCTAGTGTCATGAGAAATTTTAAGATGTAGATATTTTATTTTCGCTTTTTAAATTCATATGGACGCTCAGAATTAAATGTTAAATAGATCCTAGTAACTGAAAAGATATAAATGCTTGCAAATTACATTAGCAAACGTAAAAAATAGAAATATTAAGCATATTAATCTATCTGTTTCGAGGAATATCATAAAAATAAATCAGTATTCGTTTTATGGATTTGCTTGAAAATTCTTTAATTTATCTATCTAATTATTTTTATTTCATAAAAATCTATATTTTAAAGCAAATAATAACTCCGTGATAACACTGTCGTCATAATCACGGTGGCAACATCCGATCAATACGTTTCGCTTCTGCTGCACTTTTTTCTATTCTAAACTTCGCACACTTTCAATTTTTTCAACGTCGAATAGAGAAAATAATGTTATTTCAAATGAAATTTGTTTGAAAACTGTATCTCAAATTACTGATTTTTATGGTTTTTAAAATAACTTATAAACATGATTTTTAGGTAGATTTCGTATGAAATACTACCTATTGGGATCTCCCCTATGTTGGAATTTCGGAAACATTTTTGCAGATCTACACCGATCATGACCCTTAGAACCCAAAATCACCCCCAGTAAAAATCTTTTATCTATCTATCTGTCTATCTATTTATATATATATTACTTTTTCACTTCCATAATTCTGCACAAATCCTTTCCAAACTGATAAATAAAATCAAGGGGCAGAAAATGTCGGTCAAGTTCATTAATGGCCAAAATCGGATCAAGAAGGTGGAAATAGGAAGGGGTTTTGTGAAAAAAGAAAAAAGAAAAACGAAAAAAAAACCCATAACTTCTTAATTATAATATACATATCGACTCAGTTTAAAGTTATTATTACTTCTAAAAAGCGGGCCAAGAATTTATGTGTGACAGATTTTTGATAAAACTAAAAATGTGCTCAAGGGGCGAAAAGAATAGGGTTTTGGGGAGAAAAAAAATTCATAACTTCGTCAATTCTCAAGATATCAAATCCAATTAAATTTATTATACATTGTCTTAATATTACCTACAACTTTTATATTTACAAGTTTTTGATTTGCCGCAAAAAATTAAAACAAAAACAAAAAGGGGGTGGGGGATTGAAGAAAAAAATCCATACCTTTTAAATCCAAACTGCTTATTTTCTGTCTCATATTTAAATTCATTTTTGCTTTCAAACGCATCCAGTTGTTAGGTTCTCTTATTCAGAAACGATTTAATGTGCCATAATGGTCAATTTTTTGATAGAGGCCGAATATATTTTTAAAAATGATGTCAAAATGTACATTTTGAACCGAATTTCTCGAAGCGATTGAGTTGGAAACGAAAAATATGGTCCTACTGAGAAAATAATTGTTTATAAACCAAGTTCTAATTAATTGAATGAAAAATAAAAACAGAGGTCTCTTATAAATGTCTTAAAAAATCACGTCAGCAAGTTTCATGTTTTTAATTTTTAAAAGGAATCGGAAAATGTGTCAGAAAATTTTGAGTTGTTGAGCATGGAAAAATATTTTTTCAATACTGGCCTTAATATGATTCTGATAAAACCAGCTCTTATATAAAAATAAAATTAAAAATTCGTCAAAAGCGTCCAGATAAAATTGTTAAAGTGGGTTTATCTGTAATCATGGTTTTGTTTTGGCTTCAGGTGGGCTTCAGGTTAGATATATAATTAATATTTAATTAGATACATTAACAAACGAGCTCAACTGACACTTACACGATTACATTCGACAAAAGTATTTAGAACAGAAAAATAACCCCTTTACATGACTGGCTTTTTAAACATATATGATGAAAATCAAACTAAAGTTAGTACACTTTCTATCGCTTAATTGTTGACCTTAAATCTAAACTACTTAAAATATACAACAGAAACATAGTTTTAAATTAATATGCAACGATATAAAAGACATTTTTGAAAAATAAAATGTAGCTTAATGTGTAATTTTTTCACTTAGTGACTGTTGCTTTATTTTTGAAATCCCATTTTTGTGACAGAATTTTTTTTTGGATCAATTTTCCTCATACATGTAAACGTCATATGATGTTAATAAACGGATCCCGCCCCTTCAAACACTTAGACTGTTAAGAAGGAGGTAACTCCGAGAACGGAAAATCCCACCGCAAAAATTAAAAGCTATTTTCTTTTCTGCCAGCGGATTCGAGAAGCTGGCTGCAGTTGCTTCAAAGTTATTCATTCCGTTGGACGAAGATGATTAGCAACTGCGCATGTTTCTTGTGGGTGGCACCACATCCATCCCTCAAAGACTTTTGGCAAGGGTGTAGCCCCGAACACGGAAGATATCACCGAAAAAATTTAAAAGCTTATTTACTGCTCAACCTTCAGAGAACTCTGTCTATTTTATTTTTACACATTTATTTGTAAAAGTGGGCATCTTCGGAAATCTTATGTTTCAAGAATTGTTGTGGAATTAAACAGTAGTACCAATAGGTAATGATAAATGGCAAAGAAATCTATTTTTGAGTGTAATACTTATTTAATGGGTCTAAAATTTATATCCTTTTTTTTTTTACAACGTTGCAACAAAGTTTCGATACATATTTATAAATTTTCCTTTAGTAGAAAAAGCAAACATTTAAGAAAGAAATGTGAAAATTTTAAATTACATACATTTCTAGTGCTATTGTATAATAAAACCTTAATGTAGTCACATTATTAATAAACAAAAATTACGCATGTGACACATGTGAACACACAGTAATGGAGTAACGTATACACAATGAAGGTGCTCATACGAAGAAAATTTGTATTTTTAAAAATCTATTACAAAAATCCTTTATTAAAAATCTACTACAAAAAGCTAGCAAATGTTCTCTCTTTTCAAATTTAGTACATTTTAACAATAATCATTTTCATTCATTCTCAAATAAACTTAATAAATATGCCTTGTTTGGAATGTTGATATTGCAAATTTAAAAAATACATTTTTTTTTATGGAAATACTGGATACAAGTAAAAAAGTACGAAGTAAAATATGATTTTAACAAAGGGAATTCTTTAATGCTTTCCTGAATTTTCTTTAAACGAGCAAGTTATTTATCATCAATCACTTCAGATGCCCACACTTCATCCTTTTTCTTGAAAGCTTGCTGATTTCATAAATGTTTATATTATATAATATCGTAAAGCTGGAAGAAATTGATTATTTATTTCCAAATTAACACTTTTAGCCTTAAAAATTATATTTAGCGTATGTTATTAACAAAAAATTCTTTTATTTATTTATTTTTCTTTTCTTTCTTTCTTTATTTATTTATTTTCTGTTATTAAATAAATGAGTGCAAATGAAATTATTAAAAATTTTCTAAGTATATGTATGCTTTAAAAAAGAATTAATGAGTGAGTAAATAGTTATACATACATAAAAAATAGATTATAGTATTAAAATTACGATGGACATTGAATAATATATTTAAAAATTCTTTTTCTCACCCATTCTTTGCATATTGTTCCTAAAAATGTCGCAAAGATACAGATGAAACAAAATGTTTCATAATCATCAAAATAGGAATAGCAACTAATATGCTAGTTGATAAATTGATTGGTATGTTGATTAGTAAAATTCTAGTTAGTGATTGAGACTATCCGAATAAAAATTAACAACTTTATTTACCAAAAGTCTCTAAATTAAGAAAAATATATTCCCTAGCAAACATAGAATTTAGTTTGAAAATGTACTGTAATTAAGTTTATTTAATTAAATTCATATAAAAAAGCACAAATAAATGTACTAAAATTACTGGTATTATAATATAAAATACATATAATAAAAATTATTTAATACATTAAAAATATCTTAAAGTATATTAAAAAACTAAAACGTTTTCAGCAATTACACGGCCGTCATCAGTGGGGATTTAAATGTTTGTGATTTTTCTTTTAGTTTATTCAAGAATTATCTAGAAGAAATTATCGTACTTTAAAGGTTGTACGTCAGATGAGATGCCAGATAAAGGTATTCAAATTTCAACAAAAGAAGCTTTCATCTATTATGCGCAAATCTTTCCATACTCCATGAATATCGTATGATAGTGCATCCTTGCAAGCTATAGCTTTATAACCAATTATTTCAATTGATTCTCTTATAATGGCTTCTTGGTAATTATTTGTATGAAAGATAGTTTTCGATTTATTAAAATCTACTTTTATAGGTTGAGTTTGAGCTATTCTTGATAACGCAGTATGGAGTCTATTTAATCTGAGATCTGCTTTATGTTCTTTAATTCTATCACGAAATGTTCTCATCGTCATATCTACATAAATAAAATATATACTATTTTTTTAAAGGTATAACGTATACTCCGGATCTATATGATACGGATGCGAATTATAATTATTAAACTCAAGGCACGAGAATTTTAACTCTCATTTATTAAGTCTATTTAGTGTAAAATATTGATTCACACGAAAACTCTTAGTGCGTTTAATTCCTTAGAATTCGCCGTTAGATTTTCAGATGTGCAGTTTTTTTTTAAATTTAGATATGTTATAACACTAATTTTTAGAAACTTCGATCAATGATTCTTCTATTATAGAATTGCCGCGATGTTTGTAAGTCGCCATGTATTTCTACCCTTTTTTAAACAGCAGTCGGACCTCTATTTAACGAACCTCTATTTTGCGAATTTCTCTATTTTGCGAACTTTTCCTTGGAACCAAGAACATTTTGCGATTTTTTTTTGTAAAATAACCACCAAATACCGAAGTGCATTCTCTATTTAACGAATTTTTTCTTGTGATCTAATTTTTTTTCTCCCCATTCCTCAAAATATTTCTGGACATTTCAAACTTATTCTTTCTTTAAACACATTTTATGATGTTCAGTGGCCTTAAACTGGTTTTACAAGGCGCCTTCTTTGTCAGCAGTGAGAATTCGCTAAGTACGGAGGACGAAGACGACAATCCCTTAGAGTAATGTCGATCCCTTAGAGAAAATGTGGATACAGATGAGAAAAAAAGAAGAAATTAGCCATGATGAGCTGATTGAAGATTGTATTTCACTTAATTCTGAAATGAGACCTCGGAAACACTATCCGAATTGGATATTTTCGACAGAGTGAAAAATAAAAACAATACAGCAATGAATTGCGATGAAGACGAATATGATGATGATGGAAATGATCATTATGCAGTAATTAACAAAACTTCGTATGATGAAATGCTAAAATCATTTGAAACTATCCGACGCGGATTATAGTTAGAAGAAACAACGCATGAAAGGGTTTTTGGTGCATTGCAAAGATGCGAGATGTATTATGAGAGAAAGCACTTTTTTAAATAAAAAACTCAGGCAAAATAAACAGAGTTTTCAGAAATTAAATTTAAGGACGCATATGTTAATGTATGGTATGCATAACTATTTACTTTAAACAGAAAATACAGTGTATCCCGGACAATGTTTTGTTTTCTTTGCAGATTTCAAATATTTAAACATATAGAAAAAATGAATTGATGATGGATATTGGTGGGTAAAATAAAACAAATCGATATAATTTATTAAAAAAATGTGATTAATTACTTTTAGTAAAAATATTTAGTGTTTATGAATTAAAAATATATTTTATGTAGTTTAAAATATTTTAAAAGGTGAATCTCTATTTAACGAATTTTCCATATAACGAACTTTTTTCCGGGATTTTGCGACTTCGTTAAATAGAGGTTCGCCTGTATTTTAATTTTTGTTTAATTCTACAATCGTGTGTGTTGTACTTTTATGAGATAAATTACACTGCATCCCTAAGTTAGATATCGAATGTTTTATAAAAAACTATTGGCACGGAATTAACACACATGTTGCGGAATATGAGGAAAAAATATTTTATGGCAATGCAGAGTGACTGACAATTTAATTGATCGTCTAAAAAGTTTTTCAGGTCTGTTACAAAATTAATTTAGAAGACAGATTTTGATCTAAATAAAACTGACTCGTATGAAGATATATTTAATTCTACTATAATCAAATTTCAATTCCAACGAATTTCAAATTTTATTAATCCATTTTAGGCCAAGCATAGAAATTTTATAAAATTCGGTATTATTTTCATTGAAATATGCTTAAATTACTTTCATTAAGACAAAAAAAATGTTTCGTGCATGAAAAATAATATATTATTTGAGAAATAAAATGCATTCGGTATTTTCATGCATTCGGTCAATGGTGTGCTAACGCACCATTAAATTTAAAATTAATAATTACTTTAAATTTTTATGACATTTGTTTTATTATTATTTTATTTACAGAACTTGCAACTTCAATCCATTATAAAAACATATGATTAATCTCAAGTGGAACAATCATACATTTTCAAAAAGTCGAATTTGTTAATAACCGTTTCAATTTTAAAAGACTATCGTATTTTGAAAATTTCTCAATAGAAAGTGTTTACTCCAATTGAATTACTGATATTTTATAGATGTCTCCAGAACTCTTAAAAATAGCAGAAAAATAAAATTAGGGGAAAATATTCGTCACAGTGTTAATAAAAACATTTATTGAAATGGTACGTTTACGCATCTTTGGCCGAAAATGGGTTAATCTTTGTCCCAAACATAATTTGCAAATATTCTATTAATTGTTTATCACTAAATCTACAACAACTTTCCAAAATGCTTACTGTTAAAGATATTTATATTTCATATATAAAAAAAATAGACATATCTGTAGCAACATATCTTAATTATTAACCCCTTGAAGGGCTGTGGTTTATTTTTGGGTCACTTAATTTTACTTCCTAAATGCCCCATTTGCACGAGAATTTTTAAATGATAATTTTCCTACAATTAAGAACCTGAAGAAAAGCTTTTACTTATTTCCAAAAACACTTGCTTGCAAATACGGGTGTCATACATTTATTTAAGCATTTTATGAATAGAAGTACTTCGCCTCTGAAAGGGTTAAAGGAGAAATATTAAAAAGGTGTATAAAATTAAATATAATTTTTAAGGAAAATAGAATGGAATCGTCATTTTTATATTTTTTACCCAGCTTAATGATAAGATTTTCAATTTTTTTTTTCGATCACAGAAAGTATTATAGTAAATTGATAAAACTTTTAAATATTTATTTCAGCCTTTTTTGCATGTTATATAAAAAATAATTAAGCTCAATTTATCTTTTTGAGTTTACTGTTAAATGATATTTGATATCATTTCACGTCAAATCTTACTTCAAACGCAATTCGATTTAAAATATTTTTGTCTATAGCCAACTGAAGCTGTTTACCGTAAACTTTAATCAATGGAACAACCCATTAAAGAATTAAACAAATTACAGTAATACACTTTAACTCGAAAACAGTACCTAAATCATTAAAATTTACAATAATACATGAATAATTCCTCAAACAACCATGAAGGTTTACATTTTCAATTTTTTTTTTCACTCCATTATAGAGAAATGTAAATTGTAAAGAAATAAGATGTATATATCTAATTTTCTGTTATTTTTTTTTATATAAAAAAAAATCTAGATTATAAACAATAAGAGTGCTATACTTTCAAAACCGTATAATTTATTTCCCCATTTAAAAAATATTTTGAGATATTTAAATTAAAAATGTAAATTTAATAAAACGAAAAAATAATTTCTAAATCTGATTAATATACTCCACACTTTGTGATGTCTTTCTATAGGCATTCGTCAAAAAATAAAAATATTATGATTCATCATTTCCTGTCATCATAAATCATTCTTTATTAAGATATTTACTGTATCGTATTATACAGCTTATTTTATTTCTTTTCTTACTCCTTAGCGCCTTCGGGATTTAATCCTAAGGCACTAATTAAATTTGTGACAGGCATCAAAGTTATTAAGTAGTCCTTCAAAATAATGCTTTAATGAGAGGATAAAATTTTGAAAGCTTTTATAAACTTGATTTTGTTAAAAAGAAAATATTTTTTCACTTTAAAAAAATTTCACTTAAGTGAAAAAGCGGAATATTTCAAAAAAGAGGAATATCATTTTATCTATTAATAAGTCCAGTCTGTAAATGTTTTTCTGTGACTGTACTGGAAAGGCTTCGCAAGTCTGGGGAATAGAGGGTCGCGGAAATCACGATGGATTCAGAAAAATCCGGTGATCATCAATATCAAATTTCCAAGAATCGGGAGGTAAATTGCCGAGACATTTATTCAACCCAGCTATTAAAAATGTCAGTCGAAATACGTCACGGCTGTGATTACCAGAATATCGTTCCGAAGCATGGAGGCAGAGAACATCAAAAAGTGCTTAAGCGACATTTTTTTCTGACCCATTTCACTTACATTATTTAATCTTTCAGAAGGTGCAATCCATTTCTAAAAATTATCAAAACTAACCCTTTAAAAAAATTATTTAGAAAGTTGGAATTCGTGTTTCTCCCAACTCATTCAGCTTTACTAAGCCCGCATCGGCATAACTTTAGGAAATACTGAATTTTCGGGACCCAAAACGAGAGTTAGGCTTGGAGAGATTTCCTTTTAAAAACATAAAATCATAGAAGTTCGAGGTTTGTAGGTTTGTCTACAAAAAAAAAAAAAAAAAAAAAAAAAAAAAAAAAAAAAAAAAAAAAAAAAACCATTCCGGAACGTGCTTTGCTTTGGAAACGCGGTGTAAGCAGCCGAAGGGTGCGAGGCTTCATACCAGAAGTTTGTTCTCAAAGAAGTCAGTTTAGCTAACAGTTTTTATATTCGAGATTTTTCAAACGTTTCATAAATTCATATAAATTCGAGGTTCACTAATATATATATATTTATATTTACAAATTTTAAATCTTGTCTACATCATTCTGTATTTCGTAATATAATACTTAATCATTTATATAGAATAAAATGTTTATGTTCTTCTCCTCTAATTAACAATAATATTAAAAAACTAATTTATGATGCATTAAATCATGGTTTTCCAAAAAAAATCATATATTCATTAATATACAATTAGTACTTTTCTTACATGTTCTATAAAAACAAATTAACACATGCGTAAACAAAATTACAAAAAAATTATTAAAAAAAATATCTATAAAAAATTAAAAATTGTAAAATAATATAAAAAAATATTATAGGTTGGTTGGGTGGGTAGATGTTAGAGTACGGAGGAGGGTGGTGTTGTCTGGATAATACGCAATGGTTAATTATTATAAAAAAAAAATGGGGGCTCTTGTATTATTACTATATTTTTGTTACGTATTTTATATGGATGTTGATTTGATATTTTATATGTAATTGGAGAATTTCATTAATATTATAATTAGCTTAATTATTAATTAATCTAAATTACAATTATTTGTTATTAAATTTTAATTTACTAAGGACAATATCATATTAATTACTAATAGTATGCCATTCTTATAGTGAATAATATACATATAAGTATGTTTAATATAAATATAGTTATACTGTATGCATTAAAATTGGGTAATTATTTTTATTATTATTCCTCTATTCTTTTTAATATTTATTATCGGTTTAATGTTTTTGAATGTCCCACATTCATACTTTATGGATTTTTATGGATGTCTGAAAATAATCCACATTCTATATTTGTGCTTTTTAAGTAATGGGAATTTAAGTATCATTTAACCTTCTATATACTTCCACAAGTTTTTTTTATTTCCTGTTCATTTTATAAATATCTTATATATAATTCATCAAAAAATAATTTTTATATTATTTTTAATAATTATTTATATTAATTATTACTGAATTTATTTTGTTTTATAGCATATAGCTATATGCTATATATTATCAATGTTCTAGAATTATTTAAATTCTTAGTTTAGTTTAAATAAGATAGCTAATAGAATATATTGTATGCTTTTAAATTTTATTAACAATAGTTTTTAAATACATTGTGTGGTTTATATTAGGTTTATAATTCTCTATATATAAGGATATGTTTGGTTTTGCTGTTTAAACAGTTATTTACATTCAAATGCTTACAAATATTTATCTTGCGATAGATGTTTAATATAAGTAATAATAGATGGCAGCACCATATTTATCTCTTTAGGATAGCTCTAGTTTTTAATTTTTCTAGCTCCATTTCAGTTATAATTTATACACCAGGGGGTATTTTTAACTAAATTTTGACGATATTGTTAAACTGTTATTAATTAATTTAATAGTGTATTTTAAATAATGTAATTAATATCTATTTATTTTATATTAGATTAAATGTGTTTTACAAGGTATTTCAAATTTTATTTCAAAATGTATTAACTGCATCCTTTGGTATCAATTACTGTGATTTCTTAACTGTTTTATTCACCTTAATCTTTTTGATAACCTAGTAGACATGTGCGCATGGATTTTTGTAAAATACTGAAATATTAATCGGTATGGTGTTTATTATTTATATTTTATATCCCATAAATATTTAAATACGTTTTATTGATTCTTCCATTTCATATTATTTGTTTCTATTCTGCTTTCATTTTTAATCAATTCACTTGATTTTAGTGGTTGTTCGGGCACAGGGGAAAATAATTTTTAGCTTTACCTTATTTTTCCCACAGAAAACAACCATTTGGCTTATATCATTGAATTCTGTGCCCTTGATAACATAATTCAATGTATAAGCTTTTCAATTTTTGTCGGTGTCCACTTTTTTCTTTTTTCTTCCATAATAATTCTTTTAATAATTTTTTTTTAATACTTACAGCTTTAATTCATTATAATTGACGGTGGTAGGTTATGTTCAATTAATGGTTATATATATATATATAGAGAGAGAGAGATAGATAGATAGATAGATAGATAGATAGAAATTTTAATTAATTCGAGTTTCGTTTGTAAAAAGTGACGTATGTAAGAGGGTGAAGCTCGCTAATGATCTATAATATTTTGTGTATCTATATATGAGCCATTCAGTGCACAAATCGATTAACTCCATAAAACAAAATGTTGAGAAATACGATGAAATACTGTACATTGTTTTCTAAAATTTCCTTTATATTATAAATTCAAAAATCCCTGCCGGCACGGGCCTACAGGCGGAGGTAGATTTCGATGTTAAGTACTAAATTCTCCAACAAAACTTAAATCAAGATTAGAGATAAAACCCAGTTTCTTCACAAAGAGCGAGCTGTAGGGAGCTAAACTTTTTGTGAAAATTGTAATATACACGAATACACACACACATATATATGGAATAGGTTTAAAAAATGGCTACAGAAAATTCAGAGAACCTTAAAGTGTTAAAATATGTTAATATTTTCATAGTCGGGTTTTTATCATGTTTTAATACGTTTCTTCAAACTTACATGGCGTTACATATTCACCTGCTGAGGTCCATTATATTTCCAATATGACGCAATATACATATTTTTTTAATTCGTTAAACTATTTATTTTGAGTTTTCATGCTGAAATCTTGCTCTAAGAAACTTATGACGTAATATTCAATTTGTTTTCAATTTGTCAAACTATTTAATTTTACACGTGAAAATTTTGCAAAAGAAAAGTAATTGTTGTGGTGAGAATTTTATTATTTGTTTTTTTTTTTTTTATTGTTGGCAACTGCTATAACGAAAAACTTTTATTTTTTTCCTGCCATTGTTGTGTAAGAGCTGGTTTTATCAGAATCATGTTAAGACAGTGTTCAAAATTTTGAACCCTCCCCATTTCCACCCTCTTGGGCCGATTTCGCCCATTTTCAATCCCCGCCGAGATATTAGCCATCTCAAAGTTGTTGGCGAGTTTGAAGATGATTCGTGCATAATTGCGACTTTTATCATGCGGACAAAATTTAGTACATACATACATACATATATATATATATATATATATATATATATATATAAACTTTTTAGGTGAGGGTGGTTTTGGGTTCCTGGGGTCCTATAATGAAAAGTTATGAAGGAATTTTTCGAAAGTCGCACCATGGTAACGACTGCAATAGGTAGTATTTCTTACGAAATCTACCTAAAAATATATTGTAGATTGCATAAATACAGATATAGATTTCATCTAACGGTGCATAAAATTAATTAGCGGGAATAGAAAACCGAAAATTAAAAAAAATCACAAAAATGTGAAAAATTACATCATTTTCCGCTAATTTGCCCTATTTTGACCCTAAAGTGGAACCGGAAGATATTTATTAATTGCTCTAACTTTTTGGGCTTGTGTTCCTTATATATTCTTTCAACGTTTTCGCTCTACAGAAAAGAAGAAATTGGATTAAAATATTACTGAAATGTGAAACTTTACAACATTTTCGGCTAAAATTGAGTATTTAGACCCTAAAGTGGAACTGGAAGCTATTTATTGAATATATTGAAATTTTGAGAGTATATTTATGAGACCATTCCACAACTTTTTCGGCTAGCGGGAAAAGAATAATAGAAATAATACGCTCCGCCCTAATGTGTTTTGTTAATTTTGCCAATCCATATCATTTGAACGAAGGCTCCTATTTTTTTTTTCTCCTATGGAGTTAGTCCCCTTTAAATTTCATTAGAACTCAATTGTTGTATGCTTTTGTCTGTCTGTTTTTTCTCTTGTTTTCACTTTTTCATGATCAGTTCTATCTTTCTTTAAAATTCATCAATTTTAACAAATTTTGAATATGGTGTTAACATATGCAGTATTACTCAACTTTGTAGAAATCAAACATGATATTTATCAAATTGTTCACGAAAATGAAATTGAAACGTAATGTCATTTAAATGTTTATAATGTCACTAGGGGGCTCTACCCCCAGCAAGCTACGCTCGCCAACCCCCGTTCAGACACCGCAGAATCAAAAAGCACGCTAATTTGATCGGTTTTAAAAAGATTAGAGAAGATTGAATTATAATGAAAAAACCTATAGCGATCTCCCTGAATACGTGTTTCCATTCAATTCCCTTTGATTTCGAAAATTTAAGGCCGAATCAGTTGCTGTTAAGACATCCAATGGTTGTTTTCGTGTTTGAATAAAGAAGACCAGTTAAACACTTGAAAGGAAGCTAAAATAAAATGAATTAAGTAAACAGTCTTTGCCTCCCGGTATTTTTGACAACGTTATAAAACGATTGTCATACTACAATTTACTACAATTACGACAGTTTACCGCTTTAACCCCTTCAAGGGCGTCGGTTCATTTTTGGACCACTTAATTTTAATTCTCAAATGCCACATTGGCACCAGAATATTGGAATGAAAATTTTCTTTTTATTAAGTAAGTAAACAAAAGCATTTTCGTATTCCGAAATTTGCTTGTAAATTCTGGTGCCATTCACTGATTTCAACTTTTTGCGAATAGTAGTACCTTGCCCCTGAAAGGGTTAAACGCATATTAATGTATTTATTATTTTAAAGTTTCTTTTGTGTTTTAATATTCACGTGTAGATACAATTTTCAAGAAATAATATTCAATATTGTCATGCTTTTAACACTTACTCATTTAATAGTAATTTTAAAGTTTTTTTTCTGTTTTTAATAGTAACGTGTAAATAATTTTTAATCATTAGGAAATATTATTCTTTGCGCTGTTTTTAGAATTGTAAACAATCTCTATAATAGCCTAAGACATGTGACTATTAACAACAGTTCCGGCCGGATCCCTTCGCTTTTTATATTCCAGGCGCCCATTTTGGTACTTTAATGTTAGCCAGCCACAGGCGATAAGTCGCCAAATATTATTCTATTGCCATCATTTCACTTATATTATAATAGTTCAAGTCATGTAACTGCCATAAACAATTACAACCCTTCGCTTTTCACAAGAAAGCTTTCCATTTTGATTAAAGAGTCAAAGAAAGTTGTTCGAATAAAACTACATAAGTTGCCATGATCGCAAAGAATTCCTCGCACTTTAATGTTGCCCGGATGCAAATCTCGCCAATAGCTTTTTTTGGACTCGCCAGTTAGCATTTTTTTATTTTTCGAGTGGTAAATTAATATGGTACTACTTGGTTATCCCATCGACCGAAAATCCATCGCCAGACTATAAGATTAAATGCCAATAATGGTTGGTCATAAATGTCACATTCACTTAACTGTAAGGAAATGACACGTGTTTACGCCATCAAGGGATTTTTATTTCGACGTTTTATTTTTTATTAATGCTATACTAATTTATTTGGGCCCAGATGTCATATACCCCATATTGGCGCGATTTTTTTCTGACGCCATTTTGGCGAAAACAACAGCATAAACAACAGCATCCGGATTACCATATCAAACAAAATAACGATACTTTGGCGCCAGTTAATTACCCGTTGCGTATACGACATTGGCGTCAGAAAAATTCGTATATAACTTATATGACATCTGTGTCTTAATTTGTTCTTTTGTTATTTAAAATAGAAATTACGTCAATTTGTATAATTTGGTGAGTGCTTTGGCGATTTATATAATTTGATGAAATTGGTCGACAGGATAACAAAGTAGTTACCATTAAAACATTGCTTTGAATTTGAAATTAAATATCAGGATTCTTTGCAATGTTTAATTGGGTTTGGCGTGATTTTTTTAAGACAATTTGGCGAAAACCTCATTTTCGAATACCAGTTACATATGTACTTTTAAATTATTTTCTATTATTTTTAAAATGAAATAACAATAAATAAAAAAAAATAATAGATAACTATAGAACAAAACAATTTATAACATTATTTTAAATAAAAAGAAAATAAAGGTAAATAAATATTTATTAATAAATAAGCAATAATAGCCGGATTCCCATGTCAGGCAAAATAACGCCCTTTTGGCGCTATTTAAGTACCCCGGGGCGTATATGACATCTGCAATTAATATTTTTTTTCATTTCGTTTATAAAAAAAAGGAAAGAAGTGAAGGCCATTGATTTAAAATTTTTCAGTTTTGAATGAAAGTTTTATATTAAATAAAATAATAATGAAATACAAAAAAAAAAAAAAAAAAAGCATTGTTCTTAGCATACATTTAAGGACGCCAAACTGGCCGCCAAATAAGTTTAAAATAATAACCTTTTCTATAATAAAAAAAAAAATATATCTATTATGATTAAAATTTGAGTTGCCATCATTAGAAAAAAGTATAAAAAATTAGAAAAAAATTAATATTTCGAAAACTAATTCGAATTTAAAAATTCTATTACCAGTTTTGAAATTTACGGATTATTACGGATTTTTGGTGTTAATTCCATTGCAAAGTATTCGATATTTTAAGAGAAATCACCGTGAAACATAATCAGTTGTTTAATAAGTCGTTCCATATATCCGTTTCATAAATTCGTTTCATTAGGATTTTATATATACAAGGTGGAAACCGTCGAATTTCGACGAAAGAAAATGTTTACAAAGGAACTGTAGCATCAAATTTATAAATCATCGACAACAATAATTACAATAAAATATCCATCTTACACTTGTTAGTTTAACTCTCCAAAGACATATTTTAACCCAAGTTTAACAAAATACTTTTTTCATAAACTTCAACTGTTAAAATTATTGAAAAATTAAACTTTATTCATATACGTAATCAGTAAGTAACATATAATCAAGATAAGTAATTTTGATTAAGTTATCAATTGATGCTTGGTATTACGGAATGAAAAATGGAATGGTTCAGCATGCGGTCGAAAATCTTTTGTTTGTAGGGCCAAACAAACACAGAACGCCTGTTCAAGTATAAATCTGAGTGTTAACACTAATACAGATCATAAGATCCCGACTGCCAATATCATAACAACCACGTCTCCCAACTCATAACTGCCAGTTATTTGTTAATCCTTGCACAGCACTGTCGTCACTAGCAGTTTTTTAGAAGTTCGTTCCCATTCACATAAACCGTGACACTACCATCACCAAACACACTCACACACACGCATATATTATATATATATACTTAAAATGAAATTTATTGATGTTCAATTAAACTCTTTCTTATGTTTGTGTGTTTATGAAATAAAGGGTTATTTGTGTTTAAATAGGAAATTCGTGTTTAATAGTCATATTTTACGATCGTTATTTTGGGAGAAATGTTTTTTGCAAAACAAAAGATAAAAGTTTTATAAATGGAAGAGATTATTAATAATTAAAAAGCAAAATATTTCGAACGAAAAATAAGTAAAGAAAAAGAAAAATAAGAATAATTTTTTAAATTTTTGTGGTTTTTCTATGAAATGATATACTACTGAAAATAATCTGCTTCCATTTCATTGGAAAACGGCCAGAAAAACACGCACTAAAATGCTTTTTAGATTAAAAAGGCATATCTAAAAAAAGCGATTCAGATTCAAGAAATAAATAACGGTTTTTTTTCCTTCAAGTGGAAAGATTTAACTTTTTGAAAATGCAAAATTAAATTGAATATAGAAGAGCTTAAAAACATTCTTAGAATCTTATGAATAGAGGTCATTAAAATGATGGAGAGTATTTGAAAATTCTTTTTTATAAATGATAGTCCAATGTTTTTAGAGTTATTTTTTAATTTTAAAAACATTTGTGCATGTAAATAAGAATTTTTGCTCATTAGTGATTTTAAAAACATGAGTTTAAAATTTAATAATATTGAATTAAATAGTAAAAAAGAGAAATTCTATTTAAAGAAACAAAATACAGTAAAGTCCCGCTTAAACGAGTTTCTACTTTAACTGAGTTACTGGAAAGAAAAGTCTTGAACCGAGTAAATAAAAAACAGTATAGCTCATTTATACTTGGGGGTTCAAAAAACGCGGTAAGGTGACGGAAAATTAAAAATTTCAAGATGAAAATTAAGCTGGTGATAAATCTTCCTTTTGCTTGACACAAAGAATTTTACTATAAATTTTTCTCAAGAAAATATTGCTGAGTGGATGAATGCAGATGATCAGAAATGAATTACAGATGACAGTATTGAAAAATGCGAACTAGAGAGCAGTGATGATGGAAACTAAAAATCGACCGAAAAATTCGGCTTTGTTTTCGTTTTCGTCTCAAAATCAGAGTTTCGGCGAAAATGTTGCCGAAAATTCGACCAGACCGAAAATCTACTGAAACTACCTATATTCCAAAAATCTCGTTTCTCCTTTCGGAAATTTTCAATATTACTCATTGATTTGAGCAGTATCGGCTTAAATGAGACACTCTTTATTTATTATTATAAACTTCTCTGTTTAAGATTATCAGACATGATTGACTCAAGGAGCGAGTGCAAATTATAAAGCAAGTAGTGCATATATGACTGAACATTGAATACGTTTTGCACATGTTCTTTAAAAGTTGCACACTTAACAGTAATAGAAAATTTTTAGTTTGAAACCGCAGAAGTGTTTCGAATAACCTTTGAATAAGTTCTAGAATAACAGATGATCACTTGCAAAAATCATTATAAAAGATAGGTATGTATATATAAAACATTTTTTAATTAGATTAATTTCGTATAATTAGAAAATCATTCTGTGTCGTTGATGAATTAATTACAATTTATTTTATATGAAAACAAAAATCTTTGAACAGAGATACAGACAGCAAATTGGGCCACAGGTATATTTAATTAATAATTATGCATATTTAATAAACGCGTTCAATTAATATATAATTACTAGGGGCTCTGCCCCCTGCAAGCTACGCTCGCCAATCCCCGTTCAGGCACCGCAGAATCTAAAAACACGCTAATCTGATCGGTTTAAAAAATATTATAGAAGATTGAATTATATTGAAAAAAGCTGTGCAGATCTCCCTGTAAACGGGTTTCCGTTCAATTTCCTTCGATTTCAAAAATTTAAGGCCGAATCAGTTGCTGTTAAGACATCTAATGGTTGTTTTCGTATTTGATTAAAGAGGATCAGTTAAACGTTTGAAAAGAAGCTAAAAATAAAAGGAATTAAGTGTACAGAGTCTTTGTCTCCCGGTATTTTAAAACAATTTCTATAACAATAGCCTAAGTCATGTGACTATCATCAGGAGTTTCGGGCGAACCACTTCGCTTTTTATATTACTGGTGCCATTTTGCTACTTTAATATTAGCCAGGTACAGGTGATAAGTCGCCAAATATTATTCTATCGCGATCATTTCATCTATGTTAGAATAGTCCAAGTCATGTAACTGCCATAAATAAATATGCTGTGATCCCTTCACTTTTCATATGACAGTTTGGCCCAGATATCATATACGGCCCCATATAGGCGCGATTTTTTTTCCGACGCTAATTTGGGGAAAAGATCACAGCATAAACAACAACATCCGGCTTATCAAATCAAGCAAAATAACGGTACTCTGGCGCCAGTTAAGTTCCCGTTGTGTTATATATATGGCATTGGCGTCAGAAAAAAATAGCGCCAATATGGGACCGTATGTGGCATCTGTGCCGAAAGTTTTCCATTTCGATTAAAAAAAATCAATTTTTTTTTTTCGAATAATACTACATAAAAGCATTGTCGCAAAGAATTATTGGTACTGTTACGCTAGCCGGGTGCAAATCTCGCCAATAACTATTTTTCAACCCGCCAGTTAGCATTTTTTTTTTCGAGTGGTAAATTAAAACATTGCTTTGAGGTTGAAATTAAATGTCATCGTTTGTTACATCATTTACTATTTGGCCAGATGCCATATACGCACCAGGTTTGGCGTGATATTTTTTACGAAAATTTGGCGAAATCCTCGTTTTCGAATACCAGTTACATATGTATTTTTGGTACTACTTAGTTATCCCGTCGAACAAAAATCTATAAGATTTCTATAAGATTAAACTATAAGCCAAACTATAAGATTAAATGCCAATAATGGTTGATAAATGTCACATTCACTTGACTTTAAGCAAGTTACACGTCTTTACATCATTAAGTGATTTTTATTTCGACGTTTTATTTGTATATTTATTAATGTTATACTATTTTCTTCGTTCTTTCGTTATTTAAAATAAAAATTATGTCAATTTGTATAATTTGGCGATTTATATAATTTGGCGAAATGGGTCGATGGAATAACTAAGTAGTACCGTATTTTTTAATTATTTTCTATTATTTTTTATTTTTAAAGCAAAATAACCAAAAAAATAATTAACTATAGAACAAAACAATTTATGCAATTAAAAAAAATAAAGTAAATAAACACTTATTATTAAATAAACAACAATAGCCGGGTTACCATGTCAACCAAAATAATTACATTTTGGCGCCAATTAGGTACCTCGGTGCGTATATGACATCTGTGCCTAATATTTTTCTTTTCATTTCGTTTAAAAAAAATAAAGAAGTGAAAGCCATTTATTTTAAATGTTTCTGTTTGTATTAAATAAAATGATAATGAAATACAAATTGAATTATGAATAAAAGTAACATTATACATTTCTTAGCATACATTTAAGGGAGGCCAAACTTCTCGCCAAATTAGTTTAAAATAGTAACCTTTTCTAAAATCTGAAAAAAAAAATCTGTTTGATTAAAATTTGAGTTGCCATCATTAGAAAAATGTATATAAAATTAGAAAAAAATTAATATTTCGAAAACTTATTCGAATTTAAAAATTCTAATACCAGTTTTGAAATCTGCGAATCAATACTGATTTTTGGTGTTAATTTCATCGCAAAGTATTCCATTTTTTAGGAGAAATCGCCGTGAAACATAAGCAGTTGTTTAATCAGTCGATTCAAAGAATCATTACATTTCAGCCGTTTCATACATTCGTTTCATAAATTCGTTTCATTAGGATTTTATATATATAGGGTAGATGTATATTTATGTATATATTAACTACTTAAAAAATTTGAACATTTTCGTTTTCTTTGTCGGCCGAAATTTGATGATTACTGAAATTCGGTTTTGTAAAAACTTGTTTTTGTAGATGTTTAATGAAAACGATGTCCATCAGAAGAAAATGTTGTTTCCCGAAGTTTTTGTTCGATTTAAAAAAAAACAAAAAAAACAAAAAAACTATTGAATGCATTTTGAGGAGCAAGAATTGACTTCAGCCGCAATTCTGGCGGAACTAATACAATTGCAGCAAAGGAACGTTTATCGTTAATGACGATTGTTGAAAGTTCGGTGTCTCCGAGTTTTTTACTTATTCGAGGTAAGCTTGGTCAATGTTAACTTGGATAATCGGGAATCTACTGTGTATAATTTTAACTTTCTTAATTCTGTCTTTTTAAAACAATTTCTAAACAATTTTTATTTTACAAAATGAATATACTCGTAGTTAGCATTAGTACACTGTAAACGCAAACGTCTGAAATTCAGTTTAAAAAGTGTCTTAAGTGAATGGTCACATTTTAAGTGAAAAAAGGGTGTCTTACTTTTTAAGACACCTTTTTGCATCTGAATTTAATACATTGGAAACGTCTTAAAACGCGGCCATTTTTAAAACACTTGAAACGTCTTAAAAAGCCGCTATTTTTTAGACATTTGAAGCGTCTAAAATGAGGTCTTTTAAGACACTCGAAACATCTTAGAAGATTTTTTTTCTCTTATTTACACTATCTCATTAACAGCAGGCTAAAATAAATGTTTGCTAATTATGGAAGACTACAACAGATTGCATTTTTTATTTTTATTTATTTATGTTTTTTTTTTTTTTTTTTTTTTTTTTTTTTTTTTTTTTTTTTTTTTACATTTATCAGTTTTGATGCCAAGATTATATTAATCCATTTTCAAGTATTTAAAAATATTAATTATTTCTTTATTTACTTTGGAAAATAGTTCAAGAAGTTTATTAATCATTTAGTCAATTTAAATTATTAGACATATATGCAAACCATATCTGGGATTATTATTTATGTTATTTTTCCATAGATTCAATGTAATTAAAAACGAAATTCCTCACCCCTTCAACAGTGTAGACAAGATAAATATAATGTTATTTTCAAATCGACAAATCTACCCTCCTCTTTATGAAATGTTTCTATGCTTCATAAGGTAAATCATAACAAATTCTTATATTTCATTTATAATTTAAGGAAAATGTACACAAACACTAATCCGGGCACATTTTCATAAACAAACATTTGAAGCATATTTAAAATTTCTGATTACACCTTTTTTTTTTTTTTTTTTTTTTTTTTTTTTTTTTTTTTTTTTTTTTTTTTTTTAAGGTGAAATTAAAATAATCATTTACGTAAGATTTTATTATTCAAAATTATCTTGTTGTAAAATATTAAAATCACTTAAGAAATCATTTTATGATACAACAGTTAATGATGTGCTTGTTAAACAGGAGTGGATATTTTAAATAATTTTACATATAATTTCAAATTATTAAATTCACCGTTCATATATAAACATTTTCCATCAGATAATTAGAAAAATCTGAAAACATTGTATGTCTTTTTGCTTCAGTTTAACATACAAGGGCATTTAATAATTAAAGGTGTCAAATATTTATATGTTAATTCATTCATGTTTTCATTGGAGAGAAAAAAAAAAGCTTACCTAATTCAGTGTGTTTCAACAACAAAATAAATTTTTACGACTGTTGCAATAATAAATATAATTAAAAATGAGACAGTTATTTTTTTTTACTCAAAAATAAATAAATAAATAAATATGATTAAAGTTTTTTTTATATAAGAAAATAAACTGCGTAAAAACACAGAGTTAAACAATACTGTATTGCATTTTATAGTACGAAAAGAAAAAAAAACCCACAGAAAACAATAGCGTATATATGTATTAATATTAATTTAAAATGTTAGAAATAAATGTATACTTTAGAAATGGAACCTCATAAAAACATTGATAACATTAATATATGTTAAAATCAAATTTGTTCTAAAAATAATATAATATATAGACAACATTAGCGGAACAAAATGGAGTATTATATTTTATAAATCACTTACCCGTTTGCATCTAGTAAATTATATTCCTTTGTTTAGATAGAGGAAATATTTTTTTTTTGTCCAACAAAGATTTCTAGATAACTGATAAATATATATTTCATTTAAATTAACCAGCTATCATAGAAAACCCAGTTAGACTAAAAGTCTTAGAATTAGCACGAGGTTCACATACTTCGCGTTTCTTTTACATGTGCTACTGCATTCCACAGAGGATTATCTCAGCTGTCAGAAAGGGTATTGCATTTTGCCCTGAAAGGGCTCGACAATAGAGATTGAAATGCTTGTCCACTGTTCATTTATTCACATTTCACAGCGATTTTTTCACATTTATAGAAGGAAATCGTTTTCGATTCGAGCACGGCACACAACAACAAATAACAAATATGGCGGTCTACTGCAGTATGCTGTTTAAGACATTTCACCATATTAAGACACTTAATACTAGTTCATTTCTACTACCAGTCCATTAAGACACACAAGTATCTTCAATTAAGGTATCTATTATGTTTAAGCTCTATATTAAGACATTTACGTGTCTTAAATGCTTTTTCAGTCGTTTTTCTGTCTTACTTTAAGACTCCTTTATTTGCAGTGTAAGACTGGAAATAATGCCGCTTTCTTTCTCTTCTCTGCCGCCGCTACCGTAAAAAATACAAACTCTTCCTTCAGTATAAATATTGTACATAATAAAGAAATATATAGCATACTTATTGGTAACCTGACTTAAATTCTTTTACTACCATTTAAACTTCTTTTCTCGACATGAAATCTCTATCTATTAATGTGTTTAATACGTCCCATGTGTCAAAATCATCCATGAGTTATAAGCTTTATGATCAAAAAAGCCCAAAATAAGATTATGCGCAAACTTAGAAAGGTTTTGATCATATGACATGCAATATGAAGCAGTGTATAGTATGCAATAACCACTTTCAACTGCTGTAGCACTTATCCATTAACTTTTTGTATTTTGGCGATATTTTAGTAAGAGTGATGCGGTAAAACAGAATGTTTTGGGATGACACTCCTTTAATATTCTCTTTAAATTTCATTGCTGCTAATATCTCTCATTTGGACCCGCAGTTGACAATCATATAGTAACAATTTTGACGTATCTCTGTAAATAATAATACATAATAAAACAAGGCAAATCTGCCCGTGCGTCAGGTTGACGTCATTTTGCAGTTGGTAAGACCTGATGGTTAAATTTTGGTTTTGCAGCAATTTTGGAGTACATTAGTACTGCGTCCCAAAACAACATACTTAAATTTAGTGGCAATCAGACAATTTTTAGTTATTACCTAAAAGAAATTAAAACAGACAGGCAAACAAACATACCATTTTCAGATTACAATACAATTTATACGGAACAACTATCGATGTGAATAATTTTAAAGCAAATTACCATTAAAACCGAAGTATTCGTTAAAATTTGTACATGAAATCATACGTAAAATATACAAATGTTTTGCATAACCCATGTTTATCGTGAATTGCTTAAAAACTGAATTAATTAGGTGTATAATATATTTCTAGTAAAAGTATTTATCAAAAATTTATGAATAGAGGGGAGAGACTCGTATCCTTGGGATAATTTGTTCTCAAATATTTAATGCGTTATTAATTATTGTTATTTCATTTCTAGGAAAAAGCTTCATATATTAAAATTTTCTTCCTTCCATAATATTTACTAAAGCTAGAGGTTGTTTGCTTACGAAAAAGGCTGACAGAGCCCAAACTGAGCGTTCTACAGCTCGTGGAAATCCACGGAGTAAAAAAAAAAAATGTTTTATGATTGTAAAGAAAGAGGATAATCAAAAACTTACTGAACGTATTAGTAAAATAATAAAAAAATTCATTGTAATTAATATGCTTAAAACGAAATTAAATTAGAAAACTAGAAAACAGGAATTCTGCTTTTTCTGTATTTAGTGTCGTCCCCGATGAAAAAAAATGCACTTAAATATAGACAGTACAAAACATATTGAGTTTTAAGACTTAAAATATACACTTTTATAATATACAGCATGATGTTATTTGCATCAACTAAAAAATTCTACATTTGCGATCCTCTCTTTAAACAACATCTACAGAAAAGTATGCACATAACGTCAGTATCGCAGAAAAATCCACAATTTCGGCAAAAAAAGAGTAATAATAAGAAACTTAACGAAAAAAAATCGGATATCTAATCCTTCATATGCCTTCGTTTGTTCATAACATTGATACTTAACCCTTAAATGCCTGATTTTTCAAAAATCATTGTAATAATGTTTTTCGGCTTTCATTTTTTAAATAAATCATGGAAAAAATACTTTAAAAAATCATATTTTGTTTTAATTATGATTTACGGCTAAAAAACAGTTCGTTACTAATCGGTATTACTGATCTTTATTTTTAAAAATAATTTTCCTTGATAAAATTCTATAATATTAAACACGAAAGAATTTTGGGAACTATAATAAGAAATAAATTTTACTTGCTCACTGCAGAACAAAATAGGGTATTTCGCAAGCTTCCAAACACAACAAAAAGAACATGTAGCAACACTTGAAAAAATAAATCTATCTTTATTCTTAAACAGCACAAGTGTTGCCATCTACAGGTTGAAAATCGATTTAATAATATTTTCAGAATGTATTTTATTGGCAACATTAGGCATTATAGCTTCAATATTATTCTAATAGTATTTTAGAAGCCTAAATTGGGTATGTTGCCGAAAAGCAACACCAGGCATTTAAGGGTTAAAATTACATATATCATATATACTAGCTGGGAACCCGTGCTTTGCTACGGTAAATTCTATCTCTTTCATAACTTCCTATTTTGGTCGATTGCCTGTCTTTTTCTGTCTCTTCTCTATCTGTAATTCTAATTTTGCACTTTTTTTATTTAAGTCAACCAAACTTTTACAAGTAAAGATGGAAATTTGCTATCATTAATTAATTTTTAACTCACTTCCTGGTATGCTAGAATTTTAAATATTATTTTACAGGTGTATTTACAGGTCCATAATGACAATGCAACATTTTAATATTAGAAAAGATTAATTATAAATTAAAACATTAATTTTAATTTGTTTTACTGTTAGCCTGTCTCACGTGACATCACCAAATTTTCTGTAACTTGCAAAATTGTATAATTGTTAAAACAACAATAGATTTAATTATGCGCCAATAAACACTCGCCAAATTATGGCAAATAACTAAAACTGCAACAGTGAAACATTTTAAAGGCAAAAATGCTGAAAAAATGGAAAATAAAAAAAATCCCTGTTGGCTCGGGCCTACAGGCGGAGGTAGATTTCAAAGTTAAATACTAAATTCACCAACAAAACTTAAATCAAGATTAGAGATAAACCCAGTTCCTTCACTAAGAATGAGCTCTAGGGAGCTAAATATTTTGTGAAAATTCTAATATACACGAATACACACACGCATGTATGTGAAAAAGGTTTAAAAATGGGTAAAACAAATTCAGAGAACCCCAAAGTGTTAAAATATGTTAATATTTCCATAGTCGGGTTTTTATCATGTTTTAAAACTTTTCTTCAAACTTACATAACGTTACATATTCACCTGCTGAGGTCCATTTTATTTCCACTATGACGCAATATTTTTTTCTTTTTAATTCGTCAAACTATTTATTTCATTTTGAGTTTTCATGCTGAAATATTGCTCTAAAAAACTTAAGACGTAATATTCAATTTGTTTTCAATTCGTCAAACTATTTATTTAATTTATTTTTTCACGAGAAAATCTTGCAATCGAAGAGCAATTTTTGTGGTGAGAATTTTATTGTTTTTTTTTTAATTGTTGGCAACTACTATATCGAAAAATATTTATTTTTTTCCTGTCATTGTTGTGTAAGAGCTGTTTTTATCAGAATCTTGTTAAGACGATATTCAAAATTTTTAACCCTCCCCATTTCCATCCCCTTGGGCCGATTTTGATCATTTTCAATCCCCGCCGAGATATTAGCCATCTCAAAGTTATTGGCAAGTTTGAAGACGATCCGTGCATAATTGCGACTTTTATCGTGCGGACAAAATTTAGTACATACATACATACATAATTATTTATATATATATATATATATATATATATATAGTTAAAAAATTCCAATAGTTATTTCAAGCATTACCACAAACTGTAAACTGTAATTGAAGCACAAAATTAACTTAACCAAACCAAATAAGAACTATAATTTAACTTAATAAACAAACTTAAAGAAACACAACTTAACCAACTTTAACTTAAACAAAACAACCATAAGAAACAAGGCAAATAACTAATTAAACATGGAGACAGGTCTGTGTGGCTTATGACACACTAATGCAGGGTTAAAACTGTTTTTAAGCATGCAACATCCCCCAGATTTACCTGTCAAGACCATATTGAAAAAACAAATGAAACAAGATTAAAGCTAAATGAAACCGACCGACCGAAATCAATCCATATCAAAAGCGATCTGTTTCCACTACATTCCGTAAACCACACGCTTCGAGTAAAGGCATCAATTCACTTCTGTTCTTGCAAGTTCTAACATAATTATACGTCATATTTTTGACCAGACTCACAGGATAACCCTGTTTCACAGCAGTGACGTACCATTTCAGCATATCCTCATTCAAAATGACACTATCCGATGTCAATCGGTTTAATCTGTTTAAACCGTTAATATAAATGTTTCTGAATACCGATATATGGACATTTGAATTGAAATTCAATATTGCAATTGTTTTAAAGTTAAAATCGTCTCTTTTATCATAAACCGATGTAATTAAATTTCTGTTTTCTAATTTTAGATTTACATCTAAGTAATTTGTATTGCAACTATTATGACTACCGGAAAGTTTCAATTCTAAATTTTTAGGATAATATTTAAATTCATGGTTAATCTTTATTCCATTCAGCTCGACAATCAAAACGTCGTCGATATATCTGAAACTCATTATGTTCTTATGTAATTCACTTATATTTTCATATATATCTAGATATATGTCGGCCAAAATTGAACTGCAACTCCCCCCCATGGGGATACCCTTAATCTGCTTATATACCTTATTGCCCTCATATAAAAAATTCTCTTGAACCACCAATTGAAACAAATTTTGAAATTCACTTAAATCCATGTATAAATCACCATACCTATTATACACCTCCAATATCTTCTCCCTCAAATCCTCAATCTCTATGTTGTTAAACAAATCTGCAAAATCATATGCATACAATCCTGTAATCTTATTTTTATACCTTTTTACTTTTTCCAACAGTTCATAACTATTACTTATTATAAAAGTTGAATTCTCACTTTTAATCTTCAAAAATATTCTCTTCAATACCTTTAATAATTTTTTATTCGCACATTCAATATAGGAATTATAACCACATGTAACGGTTCTAAATTTCACAGGGCATTTATGGAACTTGGGAATTAAAACCAAATAAGGAAAATTCAAATTATCTTGTTTTGTTTTAATTTTTTTATACATTGCCCTAATTCTGTTCTCCACCTCATTAATTTTTGCCCTAATTAACTCATAATTATTTGTGTTTTCATAACTTTCTCTTAATATTTTTCCATATAATTTTTTACAGATAATTGCATAGTTAGTACTTGCCTTATCTACATATGTTATTATAAAATCATCTTGGATGTTTTTTATAGCTTTTCTTAAATCAATATATTTCTCTTCGGACAAACCCTCAAAGTTTTTAACGTATGTCTCCTCTAGTTCTTTTAAAATATGATATTTCCATTCTTCAAATAATTCTCCAGGTAGTCTGTATTTATAAGTTAACTTTTGTATAAAGATTTCTATATTATATTTAAACCGTTTAACTGCATTACTTTTCGTGAAATTCCGTTTTATTCTGTATTTTGCTCCATAACTCATTTGATTTTTCAGTTCGACATTTTGTACGATATCTAGATTCCCAGTTATTACATGTCCATAATGTGTGTCTACATATTTGTTGT
Source organism: Maratus speciosus (assembly GCA_963932465.1). Lineage (NCBI taxonomy): Eukaryota > Metazoa > Arthropoda > Arachnida > Araneae > Salticidae > Maratus > Maratus speciosus. The sequence goes on along the minus strand of OZ010795.1, from coordinate 519,061,862 downwards.
ACACATCCTCATTACATTTACAAATGTCTGCATTTTCGTTCCTATTAATATTTTTAGAATAATAATTATAATTAAAGATCATTCTACCTAAAGGCTTGTCATACTTAAATGCTTTAACAATATTTAAATTTTTTATTGGTAACATGTCCTTATATTTATTAAAAATCCTTTTGTAATTTACATTACTGTAGCACCCTCCTATGTAATCTATAACGAAATATACTTTATCTGCATCTTCCTGATTTTCACACTTTGACTTACAGTAACTTTGCCAATTATTTAATTTTATTCTATATTTTAATAGATCAATACCCAGATCTACGTTATGTATTCCTATTTTTTGCGATAGCAAAATCAAAACCTTAGGTATCAACATCTTTTTGACATTGAATATGATATATTTGATACTCTTGAACTTGTCATCACCGTTACAATTCATTAAAGCTGTTACAATGCTTTCACCGTCCTTCAATCCAACCAATTTTTCTCTAGTAATCCCTGAATCACGATTACTTTTTCCATCTTTATAAACGTTATAACCATTAATATCACACTTTATCTTTGCATAGATGGAGTCAGTCATGTCTCGATTTTTAAAGGTTTGTATAATGTTGCACCCACCAAACATAACGTTCAACCCATAGGGATATAGTGTACCATGTGCAATCATCATATCCTTTTCATATATTTTTCTTTTAATTTTATTTTGGACGATTTTTAAAATTGATATTTTAATGTTATCTATACCATGTTCAGCGAAGTGTTTTATTTCTATATCTTCATGCTCTCTCTTAACTTTTAAATTTCTTATATCCGACTTATGGTTATTGAAGCGTTTGTTCAGTGGAGTTGAAGTTTGACCAATGTATGCAACATTACATACTTGACATCTTAGCTTATACACGCAATTGTATACTTTACAAAATTTTAAGCATTTCCCATTATTTTGTCCAAAATCGTTTTTCGTGTTTTCCGCACAGATACATACCTTACATCTTTTATCTGTACACTTATCAAAATTTAATACATTATTGTTCTTATAAAAATTTCTGTTGTAAAAATATCTAGTTTTATAACATTTATATTTGATACCTATATTACCACCTTCAGTACCCTTAATTATATGACTACTGTTATAGAAGCACCTAGTACTGTACTTAACGTAATTTTCACCATCTCCACCACCGCTATCCAAATTCATAGAAACACGATCAAAACTACAATTTTTATTAGCTTTTCCACAATTATTTATTTTTTTATTTTCAAATATTTTTTTGCAACCGCTCACGCTCTCCCACTTCTCCACACTTTCAACTATATCTATTTCACAATCACTATGCTCCAAACTCTCATAATCATGGTCACTTTCTAACGATCCACTCTCTACCATTTTATTGAGAGTCGACCGAGCACAACGGTCATCTTTGATGTACCGTCTCTTGCCGGTCTCCATATAATTTATTCTACCTTCCATGTTATGCATATTTCAAAACAATTCAATTCCCAATTCAAATTCAAAAATTATGTTTCCAGCACATACCACTAACCATACTTTAGCCACCATGACCATACTGAAATAGCCATACACAATAACCCTCCAAAGGGGACATTTTGGGGGAGTCGTAAGAGAGACATGAGCAAATTGCAGCATATTTTTATATATACCTACACTGTAAAAAAACTCAGAAGCGTTTCGGCACAAGGCGGAAATGTTTCCGGAAATTTATAGAAAACGTTGTGTTCGCCCCAGTTGCTTGTTATTTCGGAATCGTTACAGATATTTTCGGGAAAATATTCAAAGCTTCGGAAGAGCTGCAGAAATCAGAAACGTTACATTCCATAACGGAAAGGTTTCCGATTATGTACGCGTAAATTGTTGGCTGCGCATGAACATCGATATCTCCGTCTGATTAATAACGTCTAAATTAATTTAATTACGTATTATATTAAAGTTGCTGTTTATGTTGTGTTTAATATATACTAAGTTAAATAATGCGTTCAAAATAAACTTTTTTTTTTTTTTTTTTTTTTTTTTTTCACAACGTTGTTTCATGATAGATATTTGGACCTGAATCTAGAATTTAAATATCGTCAGTGTTACTTTCAAGTACATCCGCAGAGCAGGGCCGAAAATAAGGGGGGGGGAGGGGGGGGGGAGCATGTGCCCCGGGCGCCATAACGAAGGGACGCCAAATGAGGGATTATACCTTTGGAATTGATCATTTTCTTCTGATGGATTGATGGCTTCCATTATTATGAAACAATCTCTATAAATGAAGTGATAGGTGAAGATGAAAGAGCAGTCGTAAAAAGTTAGAACTCTGATTTTCTGGTTAGAATGGGGGGAAATGGCCAAGCATTTGCTTGCATTCGCCAAGCATTGCAAAGCATGCATTTTTAAATCACTGTTATTCTACAATTAAGATTTTAAACTTATTCTTTTAAAGAACAGTGCCTATATTTCTCTGCAACGTAAGTAGAGTAAAACCGGCAAAAAGAACCTGCCTATGATGGAATCCTATCTTAACGCAAATGTGTGTTAAAAATGTGTTCATGCAAAATGAATATAATAATACTTCTGAAAAGAATATAATGCATGCACAACAGACGATGTACTTGCTAAAAATGGGACCTGTCTATAACGAAGTTTCTTCTCTCCTATGCTATTTCGCCTTAAAAGATTTTACTGAATAGTATTTTTGAGATTTTTAAGTCTCCAAGCCATGGAGTATGGATTAACGATATTAATAATAAGACATTTACATTCAAAGTGAGAATTATTAAAAAAAATATATATTGCAGCTCAAGATGCTTTTTTGTAAATAAAAAATATAAACGGGGCGGGAGGGGGGGTTAAAATATTTATTTTTTGTCAGAACTCACCATACATGACAATTTTTAACGTTATCAGCGTAAAAAAATGTATATTTTGTAGAAATTCAGTCGCGTCTTTCCGAAATTTTAGCTTTTATACTGTGACAAGCTATAGATTTTATACTTGGCCGGGCCATTGATTTTTTGTACGGGTCGGACCGAACTTATAGACTATATATATCAGACAGCACCGGGCCAATAATTACTGCTTTTATCTACGAACTTTTAACTTTCATGCTGACCCCCCCCCCCCCCCGCAAAAAAAATAAATAATATATATATATATATATATATATATATATCCCATGTGTCGGGCCGCGCTCAGACTTGAAATATGTGGTTTGTCTCTGGAAAGTACGTAAAGCGTCAAAATGTTCTTCCATAAAAAATATATAGTTTTTTATGCATAAATAAGTATCTACCAAAAACAGATTTAATGTTTTCTTGTGTCCTGCGTCATTCAAAAAACTTCCCCCTGCCTGAATTAAGTTTACTTGCATCAAAGCACGTGAGAGGAGCAGACGATCTTCATTATGAAGATCGGCTGTGGGGTCGTGGTTGTGACGTCAGACGTAAACAACAGAGCAAACAGCGCCATCAGACACAGGAAAAAAGACGTTAGGCCAGCCATAATTTAAATGGCGCGAATCTGCAAATTATGTGGAATACTGTCAAATTGATTTTAAAAACATCCATATGCCTTGAAGGAAAAATGCTGTATGGTAAGTTTTATTTTCTATTTCTTTATTAATATTTGAATTTAGTACTAAGTTTCTGTCCTTTGTAGTTGTAGTACCAGTTGATCGAACCGAATTCAAACTCATTCATTCTATGTTTCATAACTACACATTTTCTAAGTATGTAGTACTTTTGAAGTGTATCTGTTTATAGATATTTTTCTATTTTGCATTTATAAATTAAATTGTATTGTGTAATTGAACGAGATTTTTATCTTTTTTCTACCTGTGTGTTTGGAAATACTAAGATTTTATATAAATTGTATATATTTATTTACTTTTTTATTCGGACTACTTCTTCATTTTATGATTCATTTTCAAGTGTTATTTATAGGAGAGATGTAAATTTCCTGAGATCCCCAAAAGTTTATTTTTGGCAAGATTTTTCTTTTTCTTATTGAAGGGAGGGGGGGGGGGGGGGTAGAGCCCCTTTGACAATAACAATTAGATTCACAAAATAAGGCTTCTTAGGTTTATTAAATATGTTTGTCAGTGAATATTCATTACTTATTAAAATATCTGAAATTGTGATTAAATTTTGTTTTATCATTGTACCGCAAAACTTTTTAAACTGGCGCAAAAGCATGATTTAATAAACATGTGTTAATTATTTAAAATTGTAGTTTTCCTCCATCTTGAAAATTTCTGTAACACATTAAAGCGGGCATTTAGTCTTGGTACCATTTTGAATTCTTTTGCCAAGTGGTGCATGATATGGAATTTTTCCCAAACCGGTTTCTGAGTTTTGGGAGTTTTTCAGTTATCTCATACGTAGCAAGTTTTTGACATTTGACAGTTTTATCTATGATTTAACCATGATCTGAAATAAGTCATTTTTTCAATGTGTTAGAATATCCATATATCTGTGTATAAGCTGAAATTTGTACAATTATAGTAATTTTTTAAAGTACAAGTGCAAGAAGAGTTGCTATGACATTTAGTTTTAATTGTTATTTTTTCTATTAACTAATGAAATTGTTTATTTGTAATTTTTAATTCTTTCTCCATTTACTAATTATTTCTCAGTACAGTAGACTCCCTCAAATCCATATAGCTTGAGACGGGAGCTTGTGCGGATTTTAGAATTTTGTGGATATCTGTTCATTGATTTGTTTACATTTTTTAAACAGTAATTAATTTGAATTTAATTAATAATACAATCGAAATTATAAAGAATGCTCACAATATAGTAAAATATTAAAATATTTAAGTAAAATTATAAAAATTAAGATAATTTTTAAAATGGTTAAAAATATTAAATTTAAAGGTCAAGTAAATAATAATAATGTATAATTAAATATGCGTAATAAAGATTAGATACATTTTTCTTAAATTATTCAATAAAATTTGCCTCATAAAAATACCCTACTAATCCACATCAAAATCTAAGGAAGTTTTATTTCATGTTAAGACAGACTTAATAACCCAAAAAGCTTCTATATTTTGTAAAAAATATTGTGATTACCAGTAATATCAGCAATATCTTGAATTTTTTCAGAAATTAATTTATTTTTCCTTCATTAAAAAGCATGATTTCAGTAATATTAATTACACATTAAAATACATCCTACAGCATTGATATAAAAATAAACAAGTCTTAATTTTTTTTCTATATCTAAATTGAAAGTTTCATTGTTTACATCTGCGATGATGTACTACGGATTTCAGGCATTTGCAGATTTGAGGGCGTCTACTGTATCATATAATTACAGGTTTGTTTTGAAAACTTTATAATTTTGGGTAACCATTAACCAAGAAAAAAATAGATTTTAATCAATGAAATCAGATACTTTTTAATGTCTTCATATTATCTTTGTATTTAGGGGGGGGGGGGGGGTATCTGAACTCTTCTTGGATTTTGAAAAATTGCTGTAATTGTATAAACCTAGACTTACACTGATACTTGTATATCCTAACCACACAGAAAAAGTACCTAGTTAAAAGCATTGTTAAATCATTACTGAAAATGTCACATGTCAAAAACTTTTTTAAAGCCTTATTATGACTGAAAAGCACAAAATTCAAACTCAAATGACCTCTTTTTTTACTAATGTCAAAGTCAAAAGTATTAAGAAAATTTGTTACAACAATTTAAAATGTATATATTAACCAATTGTCAATAGCTGTCCTTAAGGGTGTGTAACAGTTGTTGCCCCACATCATGGCCATGTGAACAGAAAAAAAAAATATTTAATAAAAAATAACTAAATATTTTTTTTGGTAGAGAAAACGTAGATTATTTATTCCTTTTACCTTAAAGATTGAACACACTACATTTTTGCTAAGCAATAGTTTCTATGTGTCAGTTTTCCGAAGCTTGTCTACAAATCAACGGAGGAAATCCCTGACAAGATTATCACCAAACAGATTCTTTTTCTTTACTTTCTTCTATCTTTACAAGAAGTATTGGATTCATCAAAATTTTCGAATTCCGGTTTTTGACGGATTTACATGTTTTAATGGTCAGAGAACCTGAAAAACATGTTTTTACAAAATGTTTGTCTGTGTGTGACACAAATTTTGTGGGTGCTCTATCTCAAGAATTAATGAATGGAATTTAATAAAAATTTATATTCAGTTAGTCCCTGATATAAATTGGTGCTGATTAGTTTTTGGTGTAAATCGCTTAACACGTGGCACTGTTATGCTATGCATCATTTTTCACGATTTCCACAAGAACTAAAGCATTGAATTTCATCAAACTTCATATTTAGTTAGTCCTTGACAGGAATTGATGTTTTATACATTTTTGTGTAAATCGTTCAACAGGTGGTGCTGCTGTGCGCTGCATTTTTTGTGATTTCTGCAATTAGCCCTATCTCAAGAACTAATACTTGGATTTTCAGCAAACTTCAGATTCAGGTATACCTTGATATGAATTACTGCTGTTTATGTTTTGGGGCAAATCGCTCAACAGGTGGCACTGCTATGCTGCATTTTTCAGAATTTTCTCTATAGTTCTATCTCAATAACTAATGCGTGAATTTTCATCAAACTTCAAATTCAGATATATTTTGATTTGAAGTGGTGCTAAATTGATGTAATTTCTTGTGTTATTTAAATGATTTAATTGACGTGATTTATATAGAAGAAAGTTTTGTGATGGCCACAACGTACTAGTTTTATTTGATGACCACACAAGCTTTGGGAAAAAAGGGCCAAGAAAATGATTTACAATTTGTCAAGGATTGTTGAAATCCAGCTATAAACGCACCTTATTCCTGAGTGTGTCACTGTGTATTTCAGGCGAGCTTTTTCAAACTGTGATTGTGTTGTACAAAGAGTGTTACCAATATAAAACATACAATGTGAACTTAAAAAGTTCACTGTCTTAATTAAAAGGCGACTAAAATAATGAAAAAAGATGTTGCAAGTAAAAAATATACAATTGTTTAATTTATTTATTTATTTATTTATTTTTTTCATTATTTTAGTTGCCTCTTAAGTAAGACAGTGAAAAAACAGTTCACATTGTATGTTTTATATTTGAATCAAGGTAAAAAATTGTGTTTAGTCTTATGAATTTATTTGAGTGTTACCAATTTAGCAGATTTTTTTATTCAAAATATCTACCAGAATTTTTAAATAGTTACCTTCACTTTATTTTTAACTATGGAATATTTTATCAATAAATAAAACAAAAGATACTATTAGAAATTTGGCAGCATTGGAGGGAGGGGGGAGCACATTAACTAGTTTGAAAGGGGAAGGGATCTTATGAAAGGTCTTGCACTTGGCCTCGCTGTTGCTAAAGCCAAGTAATTCTCTGTCCAGACTTTTATTACAGGTCCATAATTTCATGTTTGTTTTCTTTAAATACATGTTCTATTGTTTTCTTAAACTGACTGTACAGTAATACCCTGACTTACGTCAGCAATTGGTTGCAAGACTAGTGATGTAAGTTGAAAACGACATAAATGCAACGGATGTCAATTTGGCCGGATACCAGATGCCAAATATTTGGCTGCAATGTAAACCGGATATCCAGCCATAGTATGTTTACTTTTCTACCCCTTCCTCCCAACTCAGATTAAACAATTTTGAAATATTTCTTTTAGTTAAACAATTAAAAATTTATTATTTTAATTTCTTATTTTATACAAAATATAAATATTGAATTTTTAATAATGATTAGAGATGTAACAATTATTTGGCCATAGCCGAATAATCGGCCTATCTGCCAAATACTATGTCCATTATTCGGCTAAGGTCGAATAATACTGTGAGAAACATTTTTATATTTACACAGTAAAACTTTTTAATTTGACAATTTATTTTCATCATGTAGAATGAATATTTTATTTGAAATTAACAAATTTTCTTCCCCTTAACCTTCATATCTTGAATGGGCTTTATCTATTCATTTTTATATAAGACAGTAATTTATCAATCATGTTAAAATCTTTATGCTGTACCAACAAGTACAAAAAGTATCTGTAATAAGCTAACGTAATCTATTAAATTTAAAGTTAATCTATTCAAAATTTTCCTAATTGGGCAATACAAGAAAATTCTATTTTTTTTTTTTTTTTTAAAGCCAAATGGAAATTTAATATTTATCCCTTGTTACATAAAAAAAATTTTCTTTCAGTGATATCTTTAATTAGACCTATAAAGAATATAAATATTTAAGTTGTATATGCAGCAATAATTAAGTTTTTCTTTTTTGAGTAAAATGCACTTAAAAGTTAAATATAATTTAAATAATTTTTTTTAAGTGTTAGTGTTGACTCTAAGCCGCTTTAGCTGGGCACAGCGCCCCTTTTTATTTCTTTTTTGCACCCGGCAGCTCTTTTAAACCCTTCTGATGCACCCGGCTGCCCTTTTTAACATTTCCTATTTGCCCGGTGGCAATTCAATTGATCCCGGGAAAATATCACAAATTCTAGGGACTCTAAACAAACCGGTTCAAAATATTTTTAGTAAACAAGGTACAAGTTTAAACCATTTTTGAAAAAAATAGGCTATTTTTTTAGAATAGTGTGTCCTTTTTGAAAAAATGTACCCTTTTTTAGAATAGTGTTATGGCCCGGCTTATAGTGTTATAGTTAGAATAGGGCCCGGCGTCCCTTTTTTTCTAGAGTCAACACTAAGTGTGTTACTAATTCTTATTAAATAATAAAAGAATTACAAGTACTAATTTTTTTTTAATTGGTATGTATGTTTTACATCACTATTTTCTTTTATCTGAAACTTGAAATTTATGTTGTCTAGTAATTTTAAAATTTTGTGATTATTTTAAAATGTAACAGTCAACAGCATATATAATATCAATTATAACAATACAGTACCTAAGATACGATACTTTATACTTTATAGTCAATATTTATTTTCCTTACAGATATTTCCTTCCTCTAAATCTGAAAACATTCACTAAACACTTCTTAAAAGTGCTTGCTGTCTGTTTGCATACCCCCCACCCCCTCCAAAAAAAAAAGAAAGTCTTTTTTGTTAATTGTGAGCTTCATAAAGTCTACACTTCTTTCTTTCCACCATTTTAGAGGATATTCCTTTCTATCAGTAATTTTTCTTTATGATATTAAGATCTTATTTTTTATTTTCTTTCATCTGAAAGTTGAAATTTATGCTTTCTAGTATTTATAAAATTGTCTTTATTTTAAAATGTAACAACAACATACATAATATCTACTAAAATATAATTATAGACAGTAACTGATGAGAAACTTTTGCTAAGTTTTTATTTTTTTTTTTGTGGGGGGGGGGGGGGGGGCGGGGGATTATATTTTTGATGCAATTTCAGGCTGAACATAGCCAAATATGTTTTCAGAATAAAATGATGCTTTAAATAATTAAATTTGCACATAAATAAATTTTTTGAAAAGAAAATAATAGATTTCAATTGTGAAATATACAAGAATTGTACATAGTATAGTGCATACTATATTTTGTTTTTTAACAGAAATGAGTTCATTATACGGTGGCTGAACAAGCCGAATATTCGGCCATAACTAGGCTGATTAATTGGTATTCGATTATTCAGCCAAACCATTATTCATTGCATCACTAATAATGATAATTAAATTATCATTAGTTATTTAATTAGTACTATTTTAATTAAATAGTAATAAATAACAATAATGATAGTAAAATAACAAGAAAAAATATAAATCACGTAGGGTAGATGTAACAGTAATGGACGATGTTTTTGGTTTATAAAAAAAATAATCATTTAAAAATTTAGCTTTTATTATTTTTTTTCATAACCCCCTCTTGCATGTTTTATAATCTGTGTTATTGTTCAAACTTTTAATCTAACCAATTAGAAAGCACAAGCAGAAGATGTTTTGAAGTTCCACTGTTATTCAATAAATTTATATATTTATTATTTTCTTACAAAATTTACATGTTTTTGTTTTGATAGTAATTACATTAGTAATATAAAACATTGAATTTTATATACTGATTTGGTTACTTACAAAATTTCATTTATTTTTAACGTTTTAAGTGCCGTGTCCATTACTGGAATGCTTAATTAGTCGATTTCCAGTAATGGACACGCTCATGTAGAGTAGACATTGCTAAAAATGCAATTTCAGTTAATGTTCATAGTGCATAAAATCTTTTGACTTAAATTTGATTAATTAGGTATTCAGTTAATTTTTAAACAACAATTATAAATTTGGGCCCTAAATAGGGCCCAAATTATACTACTGCCAATTTTCCGGCATGTTGGCCGGATACCGGATATCCATTGCATCACTACTGATGGGCTGATCACACTCTCCTCCTGTAAACATTGTCCTTTACAAATCACCAAAGGAAAAAGTCCAGCGGCGTTATATCAGATGATCTGGGTGGCCAAGGAATTGGACCTCCTCGCCCAATCCATCTTCCTGGAAAATGATCATTCAAAGAAGTACGAACGATGGTACCCCAATGAGGTGGTGCACCATTTTGTTGCAAAATGACATGTGGCTGAAGCTCTTCTAGTTGTGGAAATACGAAGTTTTCCAACATTGTGTCGAACATTGATGACTTAAAAGACAGAATTACAACCGCAATAGCCTCTGTGGATGCCGACATGCTTGCCGCTACCTGGCGTGAAATTGACTATCGACTTGATATTCTTCGTGCGACGAAGGGGGCACACGTGGAAGTTCATTGACAAGGGTCATGAAACTTTTAGAGTCTATCTAACCATTTATGTTATTAATTTTAATCTATCTTTATTATTTTGAGTTATTAAACATCAAAATGGGTCCGGGACTTTATAAACACCCTGTATAATAGGAGTAAAGTTAAAAGTTTTATAAGTATGAGTGGCCGTGATATGTTCTTGATTTGTTATTCGTATTACTAATTAGAGAACTTTATTATTTGCAACTTTTCTTATTTTTATAATTGCTAAATACATTTTATTAATTGCATGCAAAGTATTAAAATGTAAATTATGGTCCTTAATATCATCTAATTAGGTGTTTAGTTGTTCTGAAAACCTATAACTGTTGGTGGCGATTCTGTACCTTGATGAAGGAAAAGATATATAAATCCATTTTAAATAAATTATCTGATTTATTTTTAAATATTTTTTTCTTAAACCCTATATGTGACATTCTTTTATAATGTTTCCCAAATTTTGATCAGTTAATTTTATTAATAAATTGATTTGCAATTTTTAACCTAATAGATCAGTGGTAAAGTAAAAATACTTATTACAAAGTTAAAATTAAATGTAACAAGATCGTGTATTGTAATTTACATATTTAATATGTAAGAAGCAATTGTCTTCGATAGAGAAATTAAAATATTGCAGGATTCATTTTATTTTATTGAAATAATTGTGATTGAAATTTATTTGACTAAAATGTTCAATGTTTTATCTGTATTTTACGATACAAAATATTATTTGCATATTACCTGTCATGTAGAGTAATTTGTAAATTTAATTGTTACTTCAATCTTTTTCATTTTAGGTAGCAGCAATATAAAGTATAAAAAATACTAAGAACATTCTCTTAAAAATGGAATATGGAGTGTCTCGCACTGTTTGTATATTATTAACATAACTATATATATATACATATAAAATTAATTCTTATTGTACAATTTTTGTTTTAATAAATATTTTATTTAAGTAAACAAAGAATTTTATTTGTTATGTATTGCCATTTTTTTTTTTTTTTAATGCTTCTCAATTTCTTATTTTATAAAGATATCTTTCAATTTATAGCTTAAGTAATGAAAAAGGGGGAGCTTAAAATGGTCTTTTTCTTTACTATATCTCAAATTTTGTACCAACATACGGGTTTTGAACTTTTTAAATGCAACAGAAAAAATGTCTGATAAAAAATTTATACTTACTGCTAACTAAATTTATACTTCAGGGCTAATTATCGTGCATTTTTAGTTATTTAAATTTTAAATACAAAATCAGATTACAGATAGTTTATTGAAGCTTCAGTAACGAATTAATTACAAATTTGATTCTCCCATTAATTGGGGAAAATAATGTATAATTTCCCTCTTACAACTGATTGCAAATTAAAATTTATTGCTTTGTTAAAGATATTTCTATTTATTTTAGTTAAAAACCATATTTTATTTCTACTTATATTTATACATTTTTTACATTTACAAATCTTCACTACATATATATATATATATATATATATATATATATATATATATATATATATATATATATAAAACCCAGAATCCAGCATTTGTGGATTTTTATTCATAAATGGTGACTATTTTTGCTGGCTTTTCAATTTAATCTTTTATACCTAATGATTTCTTTAAGTTAAAATCTGTTATTGAATATTTATTTTAATTGCTAAAATGTGTAGCAGGAAAACTTGAAAAACCAATAAAAATAGATTTATTAGACTGTTTATGTGTTTCTGCTCTATCCAAGCTATTATTATTCATTACTAATCTATTTTGATAATGGATCTAATAGCCAAAACATGTAAACAGTCTAATAAAACTATTTTTACTGTTTTCTTCTTTTAACAATTAAAATAAATAAATGATTTCTTTAATGCATTAAAAAAAAAACTTATTTTAAATTATTGGAATTTTTTTTTTTTTATCTGATGAAGTATTAATAAAGTAAGATAATTATAAAAATTTTAATGTTGTTTTAAGTTTTAACCTTAAAGTAAAAATCTAAAAAAAAAAATTGTTTAAATGTGTCAAATACATTTTTTTAATTTTGAAAGAAGTAAATTTTTCCTTTTTACTTTGTTTGTCTGAATTTCTAGTAAAATTTATTGTTTTAAAGTGAAAGTTTTTATGTTGTAATTCCCAAATTGCAACATAAAATCTTTTTAAATTGTGACAATACTTTAGACTGTTATGCTTTTTGTTTTTTCATGTATTAAAAAAAGGTAAATTTTCTCTATCACTTACAAATCATATTTTAAACATCTGTATCATTGAAAAAAAAAATCCCATTTTATTAGCACTTATTTACTGAGATCAGTGGCAGTCTTAAACATGTCATCATTGTAAGTATACTGTAGTGTAAAAGAGTACAATGGCATTAATAATGTATTAAGTACAATTGAATTCAGAAATTTAAGTACAAAATTTTATATAGTTGCAGACCTGCATTTTTTGTGATTTTGTTGTATATATATATATTTTTTTTTTTTTTTTTTTTTTTTTTTTTTTTTGTAGTTGTAAAAATATTTTTTGAAAAGAGATCTACTAAAGAAACGAAATTTAATAATAATCAGTGAAATATGTAGTGGTGTACCGAGTAGCACTTTGGCCGAGTAACCGAGTACTCGGCCACTAACTACTCGACCGAGTACCGAGTAGTTGTGTAATAAAATAAAAAAAAACACTGATGTGCACATAATGTGAGCTTAGGTGTTCATATGTGTGTACATATATATAAATATACCTGTGTACATATATATATATATATAATATACATATATAGTATATATAAATTAACTAATTAAATTTGAAATTCATTTGTGCACCTTTTAAAGACAATTTTTGACAATTCAAAACAGTAGTGAAAAAAGGAGAATTGACACATAACAAGTACAATTATTAACCAATATAAAATTAAAACATTCTTCAACCCTCCAATTTATTCCGATACCTGAAATTTGTCTATTAAAAATTAAAATGTTTATTGGTTACTGTAACAATTCATTGAATAATGCAAAACATTTCATATTTATTTTGTAACTGTACATTATTTTCTTTTGATTAAAAATAAAAAAGAGAAAAATAAAAAGAGAGGTACGAAAAGAGATACAGGCTTTCTTAACCCATTTATGAATAGCGTCCAATTTTTGGGCCGTTTCAAATTTTAATGCATTTGTATAATTTTCTTCTTCTTTATAACATGAAAATTGCATGAAATCATTATTTATAAATGTCTTTATCTATAACCGAGAGACGACAGCATAAGGTGGATATTTGTTTGCTTAAATTAAGGCTTTTTTCGGCGTTTATAGATTTTTAATTTTTCAAGAAGGCGAAATGTAAAAAGTAAGTTTATTTGTATTTTTTCTATCATGGACCCAAAATCGCAAGTTATAATCTTAGCTTGTGGACTTTTTTGAAATACGTATTTTTTTAAATTGCGAAATTAAATGTTCAAGCTTATTTTTTATGCATTTTTGTAATGTACAAAATATAGGATTCTAGGCACAAATCGGCACATATTTTTGTTAGAAATTTAGGAGACAGTTATTTATGCAATCTCCTTTCGAAGATATTTATGAAATAAATTGTTATTAAGTCTGCAATACAATTATTTTATTATTAATAATAGTTATAATGTTATTAGTCTCTGCAAAGAAATAAATATATATTTTTTTAGTTCATTAAAATACTAATTATAGTACATAATATACAATTTAAAAACATTTTAAATGTAAATATAGGCAAAATATATAATTATGCATATTATTCTACTAGAAATACTCATATTTAGTTCTTTTACATTTTATCAAATAAATACAAAAAAAAAATTAAGCTTAATTTTTTTTAGTATTTTTCCAGTTCATTTTGCAACATTTTAAAGTGATTTTACCAAAAAATTTGAGAAAACAAAATTCAGGCACAAATGGGTTAACAGAAGACTTATGTAAAACTTACACTCCATCTGCATGGTGGGGGGGGAGGGGGAGAAAAAAAACTTTCTGATTATGTGCAACCTTGCAAGAAAATTGTTATGTGCACCTTCAACCACTGTTTATTCTGAACGTAAATTTTCAGAGGCAGGCCAAATTTATAGTAGTAAAAAAAATGCCCTGTCTACTGATAATGTAGAACGTTTGGTGTATTTGTACCATAATTTGAAATATAATAAATTTAATTATTAATTTTTTTATTACATTTATTGTATTTTCAGTTTTTTTTATCCAAAATAAGTCTTTTCTGTTTTCCTATATATTTAAAAAGAACTTATTTTTATTTGTATAAATGTGAAGGTAAATTTTAATCTGGAATTATTTTATGAGTGTTTTTGTTCTTAACTTTTTCTATATTTTGTAGACATATTGTTAAATACCGAGTAAATAGTTTTATGAATTATTGCATATACAGTAGACTCCCTCAAATCCGCACAGCTTGGGACCAGAGGTTGTGCGGATTTTAGAATTTTGTGGATTTCTGGTCATTAATTTCTTTACATTTTCGAAACATTAATTTGATTGGTAGCTAAGCAAGGGAAATTATAATGAATGCTTACAATAAAGTGAAATATTAAAATAAGTAAAATATTAAAATAATTTATTAGTTTAAAAGTAAGTAATTATTAAAATAATTATGTAAAATAAAAATTTTGAAAAATATTAAATTATTAAGAATGAAATCGATTCAATTCTATTCTAAAACTCTTATGCTGCCATCTAGTGACAGCAAGGAGAACAGTGTTAATGTTATTATCAGTATATATAGCTTATTGCACTCACTGTAACTTTTTTCATTGTTATTTAGAGTCTTGAATGCATTTCTTATACTGCTTTGTATGTTTAGAAATAAATTTGTCTATAATTTAAAAAAAAAAATTCCGCGAACAATAATTTTAAAATAGTGTTCCATTTCATGGAATTTTCCATTCGAACCCTGGATTTTTTGATATAGATATGCTAATTTATATCAAAATCAAAAGTAATGTAAATTTATTTAGTAATAATTCAGCTGTCAAAAGAGAATGATTAACAAAAAATTTAGTAAAAAAAAACATTGCGGTAGTCACTGATTTCGGCGCCATCTTGAATTTTGTTCCTGTAACTTAACTGTAATTTCATTATTTACACCTGAAAAAATACGCGGATTTTAGGCGTTCGTGGATTTTAGGGTCGCGGATTTAAGGGAGTCTACTGTATTATACATTGATATTCAAATAACTTTTTACAGATCAGTTTTAAATTCATATGCTTAAAAAATAAATTCTTACAACTACTCGGTATTGGCCGAGTATTCGTCCAAAATTTCACCGAGTACTCGGCAAATGGGCCGAGTACCGAGTATTTACCGAGTACTCGGTACGGCTCTAGAAATATGCATACTTTTGCTTTTATTTTTGAAGAATAAAAGTTAATTGGTTTAAGAAGATTTGGAGTCTATAAACATTTCAGAAATACTCAATTGTATTATGTATATATATAATAATTAATATAAGTAGTATTTTAACAAAATATGAATGGAATATTTTTTACTTATGTAACACGATTTCATCCAGTCATATACATTTCATAAATTTTATTATTTTTTAAAATGAAATGATACATTATGATATTTGGTGGGCAGTAATAAAAAATGGAAAATATTCAGTTTGATCTTGTAAATTTCATAATGCTTCTAATGACTGGTTGTACTAACTCTTCATCAGTAGGAAAATTATTAAAAGTTTAATATCATCAGAATAAACTATGAAATCATTTTAGCTTAATACAAGACACTTGTAATCTTGTTTTAAGTTCTAAATAAAATTGTTTAAATATTTCTTTCATCTGATGTGATTTAGATTCCTTCACTTTTTATATAAAAGTGGATATGTAATTAGATTAATAAAAATATTTTGATTCTTATTACAATTGCTTATTGTAAAAAGTACTGTTAAAAAAAAAAAAAAAAAGAAAGAAAAAATAAAAATTAAAGTATAATGCAATGCTAGGTAAAGTATTTGCAAACACTCTAAATTTTGCACTAAATTTAAACTTTATATTTTTTTTTTCCTAATCAAAATTAATTTTAACAACAGATGGTCAAACATATTTTGACCTGGACATTAAAACTAGCACACATAAGTACCGACTTCACGGAGCAAAATAGGCAGTTGGACATAATACGAACTACTAGTTTAAATAATTTTTGTCTGAATTTAATCACTGATTAAGACAAAAATAACATTTAAAAATGAATAATGGAAGTTTGTCAGATTTAATCCATCACCCCCACAAAGTTGGTGCTTATTCAAATACAGCTCTGATTTCAAAGTGCAAAGTAGATTTTGGATGTGGAAAATGAAATTAATGTTTAATAATTTCATTTGATTTTTAAGTTTTTAACATTTAAAAAATCATGTGACATCAATGATTCATTGAATTTGTTTTAGTGTATTGGACTCTTTTTAATTAACAAAATTTTTATGGCAACTTGAGAGAATGAAAAACTATAAGGACTACATGAATAAACAATTTTTGTTTTATGTAAATTTAATTGAATATTCATCATTGTAGGTTATATTTATTGGCAGGAGCAACTAGAATACATTTTTTTTTATTATTATTGTGCACAATAAGTTAGGTAAGGGAGAAACTTTTAATTAGTTTATAATTAGTGTATATATTATGACATTAGAATGCACAACAGATCTGAAAAGATTAATAATAAAATTTACTGCAGATCAAGAAATTTCATTTTTTTTGCAGGTGGTTTTTAGAACACAGAGTAAACATGTAAAAATTGGGTGATAAATTTAGATACTGTATGCCCTAAGAATCAACTGTGATATCCTTTTTTTTAGCTCAAGAAAGAAAGCGCCCTCTAGCAGGGAAGATAAAAACTGAAATGAAGAGTTGGAAATTACGCATTTTCATTGATGTAGAACTAGCAAAAGTATGTCAGGTACTATTTGTATAATAAAAAGGGAAGGAAGAGTTCTCTCTACTAGAAAAGATGGGAACTAAAATGAAGTAGTGGAGAAAATAATTATACGTACAAAGTTGAAAGTTGCATAAAAAATCAGATAATTAGAAGACAAAAAAAAAAACCTAAGAAACACTATGTGCATTGTAAAAACAGTGCCATATGGTGGTGGGGGGGGGGGCAACAGTCTGCTAAATCTTAGACAAATTGTTCAAATGAAAGAGAAAGATAGGGCATAGGAGCCTGAAAAGGTAAAAACCCAGAATGGAATAGGTAAATTTTTAAATGAGGGGTAAAATACCTTAATATCTCTGAATCCCTGCTGAAAATATGCCTCCCTATTCATATGCATCATGTTATCTGCTCTAAATGCAATCCAAAATGTATAGCGTGATGTTTTGAAGGTGTATATAAACATATGCCTTGAATGTGTTTCAAAAAGCGATGCGTGTGAAAAGCATTTCAAACGTATTTTACTATGCTAAAGCACCAGGAAACACATGGACACTTTTTTTCACATTGAAAAGTACAACATTTTTTTAGTTGGTTATTTACGTCCTGTAATGTGTGGCGGGGATTTGCAGTTTAGTTGAGAGTACAATAACTATATGTACTAAATGTATCTGAGTATAAAAAAGCTGTTTAGTGCAGCATAAATGAACTCTGCTAAGCCCTATGGGAAATAATATTAGTAGCATTGGTGATTTTCCATGTATGTAAAAAAAAAAAAAGAAAGAAAAAAAATTTTCAATTCTTTTCAAAAATCATTTGAAAGGGGGCCTTCAAAACAACTCTCGTGTTTCTACTAAATTAAGGGATTAATGTGGTCCTGAATATAGAAGGATTAAATTCTAACCTACAATATTTGGAAATGTTGAATTAGTTATTAGTAGATAAAATGTAGCAATTGTTTTGCTTAGAAAAGAGAATCATAGAATCATTACCAGACAAGACACATTGTCTGTTTTGCAAGAAAAATTTAAGAAACAAAACATTGATGATAGATTCAGGCCAAGGAGGATCCAATATCTTTTCATAGCTCCAGAATAATGTTACATATGTACAGACCTAGAATATATTCTAGGTATTGTATTTCTGGTATCAGGAATACTAATAGCATAAAGTAAGAAATAATAGTGACTTCTTCTGAAAATATTAGTAACATACTTGGAAATGTTATTAATAATTTCTTAAACCGTTACACTTGGATGGGAAAATCATAATATTGTTCTCGAAATGTGCTCAGAAAGCTTAATATCTTATTCATAAATGTTCCATTCAAGGAGAAATCGCAGAGAAATCATATTTAGCAACGTTAAGGCTCTTTATCAGTCAGACAGCAAATTCCCCTCTCAATGCTAAACTATGGGCTTAGAATGCATCCATATTTTTCAAATTTCTCCAAGAAAAATTAAAATTTTTGCCTTCTATTTCCTGTATGCTCTTCTTGAAGAATGTTTCTTTCATTTTTAATTGACGATATATTTTTAAAATACATTGTTACTTTTATTTAACGTGTTAAAATCCTTCTTATAACTTGCCTGCTTCACGTAGGTTTTAACACTTAAAATATAAATTTTAGAAATATTTTTGCAAATAAAAAAGAAAGATACATTCTTTAAGAAGAGCCTACAGAAAACAGATGGTAAAAAAATTAATTTTTTGGGGGGGAGAATTTGAAAAATATGGATGCATTTCAAGCCCATTAGAGAGGGAAAGTTGCGCCCTGACTGATAACAAGCCTTAAATATAAATTCAGAAACCTTATTTAACATAAGCAGAAAGGCTTCCGAAATATACAGGGACATTTCTGAAAAATGCAGAAACGGTTCCGAAGTACGCGGAATCTTTTCAGAAATGTTTCCAAATTATGTAGACATTTCCGAAAAATACAGGAAGTTTTCCGAAACACACAGTAATATTTCTGAAATATATAGAATGATTTTCAAAATACACTGAAACATTTACAAAAAATACAGGAAAGTTTCCGAAATATAACGGAAGGTTTCGGAATTATGCAGAAACATTTCAGAAAAATACGGGAAGGATTACGAAATATACAGCAACATTTACGGAAAATACAGGAAAGTTTCCGAAATATAAAGAAAGGTTTCCGAATTATGCAGCAACATTTAAGAAATATACAGAAAGGTTTCCGATGTATGCAGAAACGTTACTGAATATGTGACTGAAATATAAAGAAACGTTTCCGAAATGCACGCAAATGTTTCCAAAACACACAGAAATATTTGTGAATATTTGACCGAAATATGCGGAAACGTTTGTGAACATTTGACCGAAATATGCGGAAACGTAACAGAATTGGTGGGCCACATTGCTGCCCCACCAGATAGAGTAACGTTTCCGAGTTTTTTTTTACAGTGTAGAACAAACACCTATTTAACTATCAAACATATTAAAAACAAACACTTAACAGAATTAGTTAACGAACGCAACAAAATACAAAACCGCACAAATCAGTAAAACCTCTTAACTTTACAAATCCAATAAAAGGCACTTAAAATCAATTAAGCTACAAACGGTTTATATATATATATATATATATATATATATAAACCTTTTAGATGGGAATGGTTTTGGGTTCCTGGGGTCCTATAATGAAAAGTTATGAAAGAATTTTTCAAAACTCGCACCATGGTAACGACTGCAATAGGTAGTATTTTTCATGAAATCTACCTAAAATGAAGAATGTAATATTTAAAAAAAATATATGATTATATCAATTATTAAATAATGAATTAATTTAGGCTTATATGTTGAGTAATCCATTTAGAAATCCCACCAAAAAGATTAAATAATGTTTCATTTTTTTCTTTACTGTTGTCCTAACTTTAAAAAGAAACAGAGTAAAAATTATATATCTTTTAATAAATTTATTTGCTTGCTTTTAATTTTTAACCTATAAACCACTCTTGAAACAGGCACTTTCGTTGCCATATTTAAAGCCGTCTGGCATTAACTTTACAACCGAATTTGTGCCTGGCAAATTAACTACAGATTATCTGATATCCAAAGAGTAATATCTTGTTATTTTTAAGCTTGATAAAATGACGTAAAGATGACTTATAATTTTTAAACTATAAAACACTCTTGAAACAGGCACTTTCGTTGCCATATTTAAAACTGTCTGGCTCTAACTTTGAAACCGAATTTGTGTCTTGCAAATTAATTATAGGAAGTCTGATAGCCAAAGTGTAATATGTTAAATATAAATGTGGATCTGGCAGGGTCTTAGCGACATTGGCAACGTCTGGCAATAATGGATTAATATCACAAGTAGTTAGTAGAAACAGATGTTAAAAACAAAGATCATGCTAAAATGACGTAATTTTGAAGTTTTTTGACCTGCATAACCCTTCTCCCGCAGGTAAACGCAACGTCTCCCGTCATCCAGTCCGTCCGCAAACGTACTAAACCATAAAACGGAAGAACACATAGAAAAATGAGGCTTGATAAAATGACGTAATTTTGAAGTTTTTTGACCTGCATAACACCTTCTCCCGCCGGTAACCGTAACGTCTCCAGGCAGCCAGGCCGTCCACAAACGTACTACACCATAAAACGGAAGAACATATAGAAAAATGAGCCTTGATAAAATGGCGTGTTTTTTGACGTGCTAGCTCTTAGACTATAACGGTAACATTGTTATAATACTGTATGGGAGTTATAACAGCTAAGTAATAATGAATTTAAGCACACAAACCACACAAGTAGTTTTTTACATATCTTTCGCGTGAAGCTCAATCATCAAGGTGCTAATTATTCATGCAAGCAACCGTTATATAAACGAAAGTTTAAAATTTAAATGCAAATATATGCAATCTCGCATTCCCTCCTCTCCCCCCCCCCCCCCCACCCAAAAAAAAAAAAAAAAAAAAAAAAAAAAAGTTACAGCAATGAAATTTAATTGGAGTTAAGCGAAACTTTTTAAAATACGACATTGGTTGAAAACCAGGTTACGGAATATTCCTATAATATTTGAATTAATCACGGTACATTTTTTTTTTTTTAACCCGGTTCAAATTTTGCCAAGAGTATTTTATTTTTATTTATTTTTTTGTCAAAATCCACCTTTTTTCCGCACGAGTAACTTCTGTTGATGTTGAAATAAAAGTCAGCTATTATCTCTTCTTATTATTTTTATTTATTTACTTATTAGTATTTTTAATTAAATAAGTCAAATCGTGTTTTTAAATGTATTTAATATATGTATTTTAAATTAAAAGAATGCATTACGAAAGTTGGTGATAAGAACAATATTTGACGATTTATCACCTGCGCTGACCTAAATGCTTTATTACCATGTATTTATTATTCTTCAAGGAATTTCATTGTTATATGTACTTTGCTTTTTTTAAAAAAAGGTTGACGCAATTCGAGTTTAAGAAAGTAACATTTTTTGCCAAATGATATAAACGACAATGAAAATAACACTGATGAAGTATTATACTGGTTTATGTATGTATTTTAAAATATGCATCTGCTAACACGTATTAGATAAGGGCACAGATGTCATACACACTCCATATTGGCGCGATTTTTTTTCGACGCCAATTTGGCGAAAACCTCGTTTTGGAATACCAGATACATATATATTTTTAAAAAGGGGAATAACAATAAATAAAAAAAAGTTTGATTAATAAATATAGAACAAAACATTTATATAGTTTAAAAAAATGTAAATAAACAATTTATTAATAAATGAACAACATTATCCGGGTTACCGTATCAAGCTAAATAACGACACTTTGGCGCCTCTTAAGTGCCCGGTGCGTATATGACATTGGCGTCAGAAAAAAATTGCGCCAATATGGGGCACGTATATGACATCTCTGCAAAGCAGTAACAGTTTGGATGTTTGTGGGGCGTCATCTCTGAAACTACCTATCCGATTAAAAATATAGTGGTGTCATAAAAAATATCGTTGGTGACCATCTCTGCTCCATAAAAGACTGTATTTTATGTCGGTACAACAACTCCCATCGGTGCAGGAACAAAAAAGCTCTAAAATGCGATTTTTGTGATATTCTTTGTGCTAGAAATTTGAAAATCGGTGTGGTAGCTACTTTTAAGATGTAAACACCCGTTATGAACTCTTTTTAAAAGGTAAATTTTAAAGTGAGAAATAAAAGTAAAACGTTCTAGAAAGATTCTAAATCACGATTTATTTGGAACTGTTAGGGATAGAAATTTTGAAATTTCAGTGGTTATTAGTTTTAAGATGTAAATGCCGATCAGTTTTTAAAAAACCGGAAAATTAAAAGGGTGCACGATAAAAAAAAAGATCTAAACTGCAATTTCTGTGATACTGTTAGAGTTAGAAACTTGAAATTTTGCATGGTAGTAATTTATAAAGTGTAAATGTTCGTTTTAGAACGAATTCTGAAAAATTCGAAATTTAGAAGGCTAAATAATGCAGACAATGTCCTAAAGATGATCTAAATAACGAAGTACTTGAAATTGTTAGGAATATAAACATGAAAATTGGCATGGCTGTTACCTTTAAGATATAAATACTCACAACAGAACACTTTCTAAAAACTTGGCTATGTAAAATGGAGCAGGAACAAAAAACTTTCGAAAATTTTCTATTTCTGTGTTACTGCTAAGTCTAAAAACTGAAGGTGAAATGAACAGAAACGTTTTAATTTACCATTAATTTAAAATTATTAGGTATAGAAACTTTAAATATTTAATAATACTACATCCCCCCACCCCAAAAGAACAACAACATAAAACAAACATGCTATTTAAATCCAACAAAATATGTAGATACACACCTAGCAGTGAATAAATTATGTAAATATTGAATAAATGTCGGCATGTAACAGCTAAAGGTTGGCCGAAAGTACTTGTGAATGTGTTCCTTCTCTAGGCTATTCTATCTCTGCTGGTTTAAATTTGATATGGATTTTTTTTTTTCAGATTCACTAATCTAGATATTTCATCATTTGAATTTGTAACCAGTATATGGCCAATTAAAGATGGTATCTCATTTTCTTTACTTGCAACAAGTTAGTATTAAATCTATGTTCACGGCAATGTCGCTCAGATTAATCCGACTGAGGTAAGTCCTAGTTTAAAATAAATGGTGTTAATAAAGGCAGTTTAAAAAGTAAAATCACTTTGACGCTCCGAATTTTAAGATGTTTTCGGATTTTTTTCGAGAAATGAAAAAGTTTATAAAAATCTATTTACACTAAATTAAGATAGAAAACTATTTTTTAAAAAATGGCAGTTTCTCAGCTGTTAGACGAAAGCGTTTCGAAATAAGAAGGACAAGCTGTGAACACGATTGCTTAAAAGAATGAGATAAGAAATGTAGATTATGGAGGCGAGAATCTAGTGAAATGTGAAGGTGTTCTTAAAAATATCTCTTTTTAGTGAAATGTTCATAAATTCGAAATAAAATATAAATTTTCAGTCAAAAATTTCGTTACTAAAAATTGTGCAGAAAAAGAGATATTGATATTTCGAAAAAATCCACTAGAAAAATACGTGTCCTTTAATTTTTAAAAGGACTGATTGAAAACTAGCGAAATTAGAGTATCCAGCGATTAGAAAAGAAATAAAAAAGAAAAATGCCCAGCTAAACTGATGGCATTGAGCTCACAGACTATGCACACTAATTGTATATTATACACATATTATAAAGACTAATGCCATTCAAAAAAATAAGTGAAGGGGAATTAGCCCCCGTTTCCCCCTTTATACTTAACCAGTGAACCTCCAAAGGTAATCAGGGAAGCTCCTTATCATAATAAACCGGTATACCAAATTTAAAGCAAATCGAATAATCTTGCAAAAAAAAAACATTTATCTAAATTAAGGGGGTGGACTAGCCCCCCTTTATCCTTAACCAATGAATCGCCAAAACGAATCAGGGAAGCTCCTTAACATAATAAACCGGTATACCAACTTCGGAGCAAATCGAATCATTCTGCATGAAAAACCCATTTATCTAAATTAAGAGGGGCGGGCTAACCTCCCGTTTCCCCCTTTACCCTTAACCAATGAAACCTCAAAACTAATCAGGGAAATTCTTTAACAGAATAAACCGGTAAACCAAATTCGGAACAAATCGAATGATTCTGCATGAAAAACCCATTTATCTGAATTAAGGGGGTGGACTAACCCCCCTTTTCCCCCTTTATCCTTAACCAATGAATCGCCAAAACGAATCAGGGAAGTTCCTTAACATAATAAACCGGTATACCAAATTCGGAGCAAATCGAATCATTCTGCATGAAAAACACATTTATCTGAATTAAGGGGGGTGGACTAACCCTGTTTTTCCCCCCTTTATCCTTAACCAATGAACCCACAAAACTAATCAGGGAAGTTCCTTAACATAATAAACCGGTATACTAAATTCGGAGCAAATCGAATCATTCTGCATGAAAAACCCATTTATCTAAATTAAGGGGGGATGGGGTGGACTAACCTCGTTTTTCCCCCTTTATCCTTAACCAATGAACTCCCAAAACTAATCAGGGAAGTTCCTTAACAGAATAAACCGGTATACCAAATTCGGAGCAAATCGAATGATTCTGCATGAAAAACCCATTTATCTGAATTAAGGGGGTGGACTAACCCCCCTTTTCCCCCTTTATCCTTAACCAATGAACCCCCAAAACTAATCAGGGAAGTTCCTTTACATAATAAACCGGTATACCAAATTCGGAGCAAATTGAATGATTCTGCATGAAAAACACATTTATCTGAATTAAGGGGGTGGACTAACCCCCCTTTTCCCCCTTTATCCTTAACCAATGAAACCCCAAAACTAATCAGAGATGTTTCTTAACATAATAAACCGTATACCAAATTCGGAGCAAATCGAATGATTCTACATGAAAAACCCATTTTTCTGAATTAAGGGGATGGACTAACCCCGTTTTTCCCCCTTTATCCTTAACCAATGAACTCCCAAAACTAATCAGGGAAGCGCCTTATCACAATGAACCTAGGAAAAAATTTTTAAGCAAATCGGATGTTTCTATCAAGAGTTATCGCGTTACGTACATACATACATACATACATACGTACGTACGTACGTACATACATACATACATACATACAGAACGGGCGGGCACATTAGCTCTCAGGCTTTGATAGCCTGTGAGCTAAAAACCGCTCTACGTTTGCAGCTCTACAATTTCCCTTTTATTTTGTATATCGATTTTTAACTAATCAAATACGGTTTTCATGTCTATATAGAGTATTTTATGGAGCAAAAACAGTTTCGAAACACGATTTCGAGATCAGAGCACACTTAAAAAAAAATTCCGTTAAAATACGGAAATTTCACTGGCAATCGATTGCCAATACAATTTCCGTATTTTAACGGAATTTTTTTTACAATGTAGTGTTACCCCTGAAACAGCGATTAAACCTTATAAAAATTTCAATAAATAAGCATATATATATACATATATATATATATATATATATATATATATATATATATATATATATATATATATAATTTTTACTATAATAAATTATAATACATTATATAATAATTATATAGATATATAATTACATATATACTAGGGGCTCTGCCCCCCTGCAAGCTACGCTCGACTACCCCCTGCAAGCTACTCTCGACTACCCCCGTTCAGACACTGTAGAATCTAACCGCACGCTAATCTGATCGGTTTTAAAAAGATTAGAGAAGATTGGATTACACTGAAAAAACAATGTAGCGATCTCCCTGTAAACGGGTTTCCATTCAATTCCCTTTGATTGCAAAAATTTAAGGTATAATCCGTTGCTGTTAAGACATCCAATGGTTGTTTTCCTGTTTGGTTAAAGAAGATCAGTTAAACATTTGAAAAGAAGCTAAAATAAAATGAATTAACTAAACAGAGTCTTTGTCTCTCGGTATTATTTAACAGCGTTATAAAACGATTGACATAATACAATTACTAATATTTGCTGTTTTAACCCCTTCAAGGGCGGTGGTTCATTTTTGGACCACTTAATTTTAATTCTTAAATGCCATATTAGCATCAGAATATTGGTATGAAATTTTCCCTTTTATTAAGTAAGTGAACAAAAGCATTTTTGTATTTCGAAATTTGTTTCTAAATTCTGGTGCCATTCACTGATTTCAAGATTTTACGAATAGAAGTGCCTTGTCCGTGAAATGGTTAAACGCATATTAATATATTTATTATTTTAAAGTTTCCTTTCCCTTTTAATATTCACGTGTAAATACAATTTTCAGGACATAATTTTCAATATTTTCCTGCCTTTAACACGTACTCATTTAATAGTAATTTTAAAGTTTTTTTTTTTTTTTTCTGTTTTTAATAGTCACGTGAAAATAAATGTTTAATCGTTAGGAAATATTATTCTTTGCGCTGTTTTTAAAATTGAAAACAATCTCTATAATAATAGCCTAAGTCATGTGACTATCATCAACAGCTCCTGTCGGATCCCTTCGCTTTTTATATTCCAGGCGGCCATTTTGGTACTTTAATGTGAGCCAGCCACAGGTGTGATAAGTCGCCGAATATTATTCTATCCTCATTATTTCGTTTATGTTATTATAGTCCAAGTCATGTAACTGCCATAAACAACGGGCTGATTCCTTCGTTTTCATAAGAAAGGTTTCCATTTTGATTAAACAATCAAAATTATTTTTTCGAATAAACCTACATAAAAGTTGCCATGATCACAAAGAATTCATGCTACTCTCATGTTAGCCGGGTGAAAATCTCACCAATAGCTTTTATTATTATTTTTTTTTTTTAACTCGCCATTTAGCATTTTTTTATTCTTCGAGTGGTAAATTAAAACGGTGCTACTTGGTTATCCCATCGACCAAAAATCTGTCGCCATACTATAAGATTAAATGCCAATAATGGTTGATCATAAATGTCACATTCACTTGACTTTAAGGAAGTTACACATGTTCACGCCATCAAGGGATTTTTATTTTGGCGTTTTATTTGTATTTTTATTAATGTTATACTAATTTATTTGTTCTTTTGTTATTTAAAATTAAAAAAAAATGTCAATTTGTATAATTTGGCGAAATTGGTCGACGGGAGAAGTAATAACATTAAAACGTTGCTTTGAAGTGGAAAATAAATCTCATGATTTGTTGCATTGTCACATACGCACCGGGTTTGGCGTGATTTTACTACAATTTGGCGAAAACCTCGTTTTCAAATACCTGTTACATATGTATTTTTAAAATATTTTCTTTTATTTTTAAAATGAAATAACAATAAATAAATAAAATAATTAATAACTATAGAACAAAACAATTTATAACATTTTTTGTAAATAAAAAGAAAATAAATTCAAATAAACATTTATTAATAAATAAGCAACAATAGCCGGGTTACCATGTCAGGCAAAATAACGCCATTTTGGCGCCAATTAGTACCCCGTTGCGTATATGACATCTGTGTCTAATATTTTTCTTTTCGTTTCGTTTAAAAAAAAGAATGAAGTAAAAGCCATTTATTTTAAAGGTTTCAATTTTAAATGAAAGTTTTGTATTAAATTAAATGATAATGAAATACAAATTGAATTCTCAATAAAAGTAACATGATGCATTTCTAGCATACATTTAAGGGAGGCCAAACTCGTCTTCAAATTAATTTAAAATAACCTTTTCTAAAATATGGAAAAAAATATCTGTTATGATTAAAATATGAGTTGCCATCATTAGAAAAAAAGTATTTAAAATTTGAAAAAAAATAATATTTCGAAAACTAATTATAATTTTAAAAGTATAATACCAGTTTTGAGATCTGTGGATCAATACGGATTTTTGGTGTTAATTTCATCGCAATGTATTCCATATTTTAGGAGAAATTGACGTGAAACGTAATCAGTTGTTTAATCAGTCGTTTCATAGAATCGTTACATAAATTCGTTTCAATTCGATTCATTAGGATTTTATATATACGAGTTGCAACCCGTCGAAATTCGACGTACTAAAATGTTTGAAAGGAACTGTCAGATCGAAATTATAATAAACCTACAAAAATAATTACAACAAAAAAAATCATCTTACATTGGTTGTCTAACTCTTAAAACAAATAATATTTTAAACCCAAAATTACCAAAATATTATTTCTACAAACTTCAACTGCTTAAATTATTGAAAAATTAAACTGTACGTAATCAAGATCTACAAGTACGTAATCTTGATTACGTAATCAAGATGAGTAATTATGATGAAGTTATCGATGGAGCTCTTATGTTTGTTTTTACGGGATGAAAAATCAGTAAAAAGGATTTCGCTTTGTCACATCATAAAAATTTCCCCCCATAAAATCTAAACTGTACGTTATTTTCACATTCTCGTAATTTACATACGCACCACTCAAATTCACAATTTGAAAGTATTTTAACGCGCAAAAGAATAGATTATTAATGAATGGATTTCCAAAGTTAAAGTCACGTTTGTGCGATACAACTTTTCAGGTGAACATTCGTTCAAATCTTAAGTTCTAATCTTAGTACCCGCGAAAAAAAAATTGAGAAATTTGACTTTAGTTGTCATAGTATTCGCCATTTATAGTATTGGTCAAATATTTAGTTTTATCAAAAAAAATTATCGTTTTGTTTTAAATATATCATTTTTACTCAATGAATCATTTTGCCGAGCGCCTCAAACTCATTTATCAGCGTAATGTAAAAATATTAAAATGTAGCTGATTTATGAAGAAGAATGCGTGTTTTATTTAATGTCTGACATCATTTTCTGTTCAAAAATTATAAAAAAGTTACTTTTATTTGTAATGGGAAAATGGCATCAATAAGGATATAATGAATAAAAATAATAAACCATGAATATTTTCCCTTTACTTTCAATATAAATGGAGTACTTCAGTTGCCACAATTACAAAATTTGTATTAAAAACTACAAAAAAATTAATATCTCAAAAATAAATTGAGATACAGCTTTCAAACAAATAGTATTTAAAAAAGAATTTTTTTCCTTATACGACGGTGTAAAAAGTTAAAATGTGTGATGCATAGAAGTTTAAAAATTTGCAGTAGAGAAAATGCAAAACCAAAATTTCATTTCAAATTTCAAAGTGTTGCCATTCGCAAAATGACGTATGCGTTACGCATAGATATCTTTGTCCTTTATAATATAGATAGGGTAGATATATACACTGGTGAAAACAATTAAAGGGAGAAATGTTTTTTTTTTGCAATTAAAAAAAATTAACAAAGCAAATAAAACCAAACTTGGCCAAAATATCATTCGATATAAGACTAATGTATGGGAAAGCAAAAATGGGCACAACCTGCACCCTAAATAAGGTAACTGGTCACGTGTCCAGCACAGCAGTTGACCAGCACTCTGTCAGTCAGAGACAAACGTGTCTAATAGAGTGTATAATCGTCTGTAACAACTACATAACTATCGCATCGGCGTTTCATACTGCTTACCAGGGTCCTTATCAATCTCTATGGCAACTGCACCCTCTTTTGCCCCAAGGCACCCTTGAGCTCATCGATGGTCCTTGGAGCTGGTCTTCGAGCTGCAATTGATCGTCCAAGGGCGTCCCATATGTGTCCTATGAGATTAAGGTCAGGGGACATCTCAGGCCACTCTATTCGTTGAACATCCTACGATTCAAGGTATTCGTCCACCAACTGATCCCTGTGTGGACGGGCTTTATCGTCTATAAAAACGAAATTCAGTCCATATGCTCCGCGGAAAGTCTCACAGAGGATGCAAGAATCTCCTCCCTTTACCGCTGACCTGTTAAAGTACCTCTATCAAAAACATTATGGTCGGTACGCCCGTTTGCCTTGATGCCTGCCAGACCATCAGACCACCTCCAGAATAGGGATCATTTTCGACAATGTTAGAGGGCTGATATCGACTCTCGGGTTCTCTCCAGATGAGAACACGTCTCGAGTCACTGTCCAGATTGAATCGCGACACATCACTGTACAGAACCGCCCAAAACTATCCTCTGTCCAAGACAGGTGTTCTCGGTAACATGATAGACGGGACTTTTTCTGGTTCACAGCCAAAGGGATGCAGACTATAGGGCACCTGGCATACAGGCCACCTCCATTAAGTCTCTGGGTGACTGTTTTCCGGGAAATGGATGTTCCTGTAGCATTATACAGGTGACGAGACAGTTGTTTCACTGACACGGACCTATCCCTTTTGGTTAAAAGTCTCAAATAATGGTTTTCAGCCGGCGTTGTTGCCCTTTTTAGGCCTTGACCAGGACCAGGGATCACTGTTTTGGTCTCTGTGAACTGTTTCCACAGAGTAGACAGCACATTTCATGGAACACAGAGGTCCTTAGTACAGGTAGCCTGTGACTGGCCGGCCTCGAGTCTTCCAATAATCTGCCATCTTGTGGCATCATCTACACGATGTCGACTAGCCATACTAACGATGGGTAAACAAAGAAATAAAAAAAACAAGGATTGGGTTATGCTACGATGCTTCAAAACGCCCTTCCGCTACAAGCTTCAGCGGTCAAATGAGGCACCTCTGCACAAACGTGATCACACTGCCACTTTCTTATGACCACACATATCACTGCGCGGCAGGTGTGTCTGCGACGAGCTTAACTATCATCTGATACCTTATTTGCGTATAGGGATAACTTATTATTATTTTTTTTAATCGTTTGTCCCTTTAATTGTTTTCATCAGTGTATATATATATATATACTAAGGGGCTCTGCCCCCTGCAAGCTACGCTCGCCAACCCCCGTTCAGACACAGCAAAATATAAAAGCACGCTAATCTGATCGATTTTAAAAAGATTAGATAAGATTGAATTATACTGAAAAAAACTGTAGCGATCTCCCTGTAAACGGGTTTCCATTCAATTCCCTTTGATTGCAAAAATTTAAGGTAGAATCACTTGCTGTTAAGATAGCCAATGGTTGTTTTCGTGTTTGGTTAAAGAAGATCAGTTAAACATTTGAAAAGAAGCTAAAATAAAATGAATTAAGTAAACAGAGTCTTTGTCTCTCGATATTTTTTAACAGCGTTATAAAACGATTGACATAATACAATTTACTACAATTACTAAAATTTGCTGCTTTAATCCCTTCAAGGGCGGTGGTTCATTTTTGGACCACTTAATTTTAATTCTTAAATGCCACATTAGCATCAGAATATTGGGATGAAAATTTCACTTTTATTAAGCAAGTGAACAAAAGCATTTTTGTATTTCGAAATTTGTTTGTAGATTCTGGTGCCATTCACTGATTTCAAGATTTTACGAATAGAAGTGCCTTGTCCGTGAAAGGGTTAAACGCATATTAATGTATTTATTATTTTAAAGTTTCCTTTCCCGTTTAATATTCACGTACAATTTTCAAGACATAATTTTCAATATTTTTCTGCTTTTAACACGTACTCATTTAATAGTAATTTTAAAGTTTGTTTTTTTTTTCTGTTTTTAATAGTCACGTGAAAACAAATTTTTAATCGTTAGGAAATCTTATTCTTTGAGCTGTTTTTACAATTGAAAAAAATCTCTATAATAATAGCCTAAGCCATGTGACTATCATCAACAGCTCCAGCCGGATCCCTTCGCTTTTTATATTCTAGGCGGCCATTTTGGTACTTTAATGTTAGCCAGTCACAGGTGTGATAAGTCGCCGAATAATATTCTATCGCCATTATTTCGTTTATATTATAATAGTCTAATTCATGTAACTGCCATAAACAACGGTCTGATTCCTTCGCTTTTCATAAGGAAGGTTTCCAT
The DNA here is from genome assembly GCA_963932465.1 of Maratus speciosus. Taxonomy (NCBI): domain Eukaryota; kingdom Metazoa; phylum Arthropoda; class Arachnida; order Araneae; family Salticidae; genus Maratus; species Maratus speciosus. The sequence goes on along the minus strand of OZ010795.1, from coordinate 519,029,411 downwards.
TTTGATTAAAGAATCAACATTATTTTTTCGAACAAAACTACATAAAAGTTGCCATGATCGCAAAGAATTCCTGGTACTTTTATATTAGCCGAGTGAAAAACTCGCCAATAACCTTTTTTTAACTCGCCAGTTAGCATTTTTTTATTTTTCGAGTGGTAAATTAAAACGCTGCAACTTGATTATCCCATCGACCAAAAATCCGTCGCCAAACTATAAGATTAAATGCCAATATTGGTTGATCGTAAATGTCACATTCACTTGACTTTAAGGAAGTTACACATGTTCACGCCATCAAGTGATTTTTATTTCGACGTTTTATTTGTATTTTAATTAATGTTATACTAATTTATTTGTTCTTTTGTTATTTAAAATAAAAAAAAAATATGTCAATTTGTATAATTTGGCTATTTATATAATTTGGCGAAATTGGTCGGCGGAAGAAGTAATAACATTAAAACGTTGCTTTGAAGTGGAAATTAAATCTCATGATTTGTTGCATTGTCACATACGCTCCGGGTTTGGCGTGATTTTTTTTCCACAATTTGGCGAAAACCTCATTTTCAAATGCCTGTTACATATGTATTTTTAAATTATTTCCTGTTATTTTTAAAATGAAATAACAATAAATTGAAAAAAAAATAATAATAACTATAGAACAAAACAATTTATAACATTTTGTGTAAATAATAATAATAATAATAATAATAATAATAATAAATTCAAATAAACATTTTTTAATAAATAAGCAACAATAGCCGGGTTACCATGTCAGGCAAAATAACGCCATTTTGGCGCCAATTAGGTACCGCGTTGCGTATATAAAGAATGAAGTAAAAGCCATTTATTTTAAAAGTTTCAATTTTAAATGAAAGTTTTGTATTAAATAAAATGAAAATGAAATACAAATTGAATTATGAATAAAAGTAACATGATGCATTTTCTTAGCAAACATTTAAGGTAGGCCAAACTCGTCGCCAAATTAATTAAAAATAACCTTTTTCTAAAATATGAAAAAAATATCTGTTTGATTCAAATTTGAGTTGCCATCATTAGAAAAATGCATATAAAATTTGAAAAAAAAATAATATTTCGAAAACTAATTCTAATTTAAAAATTCTAATACCAGTTTTGAAATCTGCGGATAAATACTGATATTTGGTGTTAATTTCATCGCAAAGTATTCCATATTTCAGGAGAAATCGCCGTGAAACATAATCAGTTGTTTAATCAGTCGATTCATACTTCCGTTTCATACTTCCGATTCATAAATTCGTTTCATTAGGATTTTATATATACGAGTTGCAACCCGTCGAAATTCGACGAACAGAATGTTAGAAAGTAACTTCAGATCGAATTTATAATAAACCTACAAAAATAATTACAATTAAAAATTCATCTAATATTGGTTGTCTCACTCTTTCTTAAAACAAATAATATTTTTTACCTAAAATTACCAAAATATTTTTTCCACAAACTTCAACTGCTTAAATTATTGAAAAATTAAACTCTATTATAATACGTAATCAAAATGAGTAATTATGATGAATTTATCGATGTTTGTTTTTACGGGATGAAAAATCAGTAAAAAGTATTTCGCTTTGTCACATCATAAAATTTTCCCCCATAAAATCTAAACTGTACGTTATTTTCACATTCTCATAATTTACATACGCACCACTCAAATTCACAATTTGAAAGTATTTTAACGCGCAATAGATTATTAATGAATGTATTTCCAAACTTAAAGTCACGTTTGTCCGATGCAACTTTTCATGTGAACTTTAAGTTCTAGTCTCAATACCCGCGAAAAAAAAAATATTCAGAAATTTGCCTGTAATTGTCATATTGACCATTTAGTATCGGTCAAATATTTAGTTTTATCAAAATAAATGATCGTATTGTTTTAAATATGACATAATTTTTACTCACGGAATCATTTATGCCTAGCGTCTCAAACTCAGTATCAGCGTAATGTAAAAATATTGAAATGTAACTGATTTATGAACAAAAATGTGTGTTCTTTTTTAATGTCTGACATCATTTTCTGTTCAGAAATTATAAAAATGTTACTTTTATTTGTAATGTGAAAATGGCATCAATAAGGATATAATCAATAAAAATAATAAACCATGACTATTTTCCCTTTACTATCAATTCCCTTTACTTTCAATATAAATGGAGTACTTCAGTTGCCACGATTACAAAATTTGTATTAAAAACTACAAAAAAATTAATATCTCAAAAACAAATTGAGATACAGATTTCAAGTAAATTGCATTTAAAAGAGTATTTTTTTCCTTATACGACGGTGTTAAAATTTAAAATATGCGATGTTTAGAAGTTTAAAAATTTGCCGTATATATAATTGCAAAACCTAAATTTTATTTCAAATTTCAAATTGTTGCCATTCGCAAAATCACGTATGCGTTACGCACAGATATGTTTGTCCTTTATAATATAGATAGTGTAGATATATATATATATAATTTTTTTAAAAATCGAGTTTACTCTATCAGTCTGTTCTATTGGTGAACCTGCATCGAAAAGACAGTCTGCAAAAAAACTAGTGATATCGTGCATATCTGGCATGTTAAAATCTTAGTTTACAATGAAAACGAATGGACAAAGTCAGAGATTTTTCGCGATTTTCCGAAATTTGATTTTCTGGATAAGTCGAATTTTGAAACTCATGTCCGCATACTAAGGTTGAAAAAGACAAAAAATATCAAAGAATATAAGAGATAAGATATATATAAGAAATCCAAAACGAAGTTGTTTTTTTAAATTAATAACAGAGATTCTACAAGTAAAACAAATATAATCTAATAAAAAAAATTTTTTTTTAAACATGACATTTATTAATCAATAATAAAAATAATTATAAAGATTATACAAATCTCAGAGTAAACAGACGAGAAAAATTGGTGCATTCAATCAGAAAAACAGTAAACAAATATAAATGTGTAGTGATGTGTGACTTTATATGTGAGTTTAGGTCTAACAAGGAGAGGGCCAACCTTGTTAATCACAGATTTTGATTATTTTAATATATGTTGTAGTGTAGAGAACCCTTAGTGTCAGGTTGAACGGATTTTATCCAACGCTCCTTAGTTCTCGAGAAACCGGGTGGTTTAATAGTATTACACAACATAAATACTTACTTTGCAACCAAAATGATAGGTTGATCGTAGCTCAGTTGGTACGGCGTTGGCTAAGTGATCTGCGGGTCTGGGTTCGGTACCTGGACGCGCCACATTTGTTTTTCTCATTTTTTGTTTTATAAATATACTTGTAATTATAATTTAATAATTTCAATTAAAAATTTTATTATCATAGATTAATTATAATGTTGACAAACTTAAATTTATCATTTTTTATTTTTAAACTATTATTTCTCATCGTTTAAAGAGGTTTAAAAAGAAATTGGACCTATTATTGAATGATACAAATTTCAAAATCGTGACAAAATCTGTTGTGGCTTCATCTAGTCATGATAAAATAAAAGAATATTCAAATAAAATAAAAATAAAAGCAGAAAGATGATTAAGGGGAAATCAAAATAATTGAAAGCGCAAGCATATGTATTACAAATTTAAAAATCTTTAATATGCAAAAAAAAAAAAAAAAGGTTGTAATTTAATTCTGATGCTAATTTTTAATATAATTATGATTGTTACTTTATAAACAGAATAATATATTTAGTTATTATCGCATTGACTTCCTTTGTTAAAGCAATGCATAAATGATGTTTCTTTAAAACCACGAATTGACACGATCAATATCATTGCATCGATAAAGAATATATGAAATACATTTTAAAAGTGATTTAAAAAAAATTAACAGTTTTATGATGTTTTATTACAACTATTTAGTTAAAAGTAAAAAAAGTAAATAGGTTAAAATTATAATTGATATACAATATTAAAAATTTTAATTGACAATGAGATTATTAAGTTATACTTACAAGTACATTTATGAAACAAAAACAAATGTAGCGCCTACAGGTATCGAACCTGGGGCCTCGGATCAGCTGGTAAACGCCATACCAACTGAGCTACTACCAACCTATCACTTTGGTTGCAAAGTAAGTATTTAAGTTGTGTACTACTATTAGACCCCCCGGTTTCTCAAGAACTAAGGAGCGTTGGATAAAATCCGTTGAACCTGACACTAAGGGGTCTCTACGCTACAACATATATTAAAATAATCAAAATCTGTGATTAACAAGGTTGGCCCTCTCCTTGTAAGTGATCAATAGCTATAAAAAAAAGAAAAAATATTGTTACATCAAATCTTTAATACTCGCAAAAAATTAAATGCAGAATGCAGTTGCGAGTGTGAAATAGATAATATATACGCACTCCAAAACAACGTTTGAAATAATACCAGAAGACTCCAAAAAATCATAAATTTAGAAAGAATTCAATATTTATACATGGATCCATATCTAAAATGGATGATATAAGAATTAAACGACTAGAGCAGATTACACGAAATCTTTATCTGGCATTTATCCAAAGCGGGCTTAAATTAGTTAGCGGAAAGATTTCTGCTAAGCAATTTTTATTCCTTACAGACATATTTCACACAATATTTCGTTTTTATATGTGTCAAGGTAGATTTCGTTCAAGGCACTCAAGCACGTTGCATAAAATATCACTATAACTAATCTCCAGTGATTATCTCTATTAGTTAAATATAAAGACTGTTTCTAGGCAATTTTTATCACTTGCAAGCAAATTAGTTTTATCGGTTTCGTGTTATGGATATCAAAATAGCTGTTGCTTTTTCATTGAAATTCAAACAGTAAGATTGTAACAAAGCTAAATGTTAAGAAAAAACTGACATACAAATTTAAGGATTAAAGTGAAACTAAAAAATAAATAATTTAAGTATATTGTTATAATAAGTTAAAATGAGTATAAAAATATTTTTAGGTAGATTTCGTAAGAAATACTACCTATTGCAATCATTACCGTGGTGCTACTTTTGAAAAGTTCCTTCATAACTTTTTATTATAGGACCCCAGGAACCCAAAACCACCCCCACCAAAAACGTTTATATATATATATATATATATATATATATATATATATATGTACTAAATATTGTCCGCACGATAAAAGTTGCAATTATGCACGGATCGTCTTCAAACTCGCCAACAATTTTGAGATGGCTAATATCTCGGCGGGGATTGAAGATGGGCAAAATCGACCCAAGAGAATGGAAATGGGGAGGGTTAAAAATTTTGAATACCGTCTTAACATGATTCTGATAAAACCAGCTCTTACACAACAATGACAGGAAAAAATAAGTATTTTTCGTTATAGCAGTTGCCAACAATTAAAAAAAGCAATAAAATTCTCACCACAACAATTGCTTTTCTGTTGCAAGATTTTCACGTGAAAAATTAAATTATATAAACAGTTTGAAGAATTGAAAAAAATTGAATATTACGACATAAGTTTTCTACAGCAAGATTTCCGCATGAAAACTCAAAATGAAATAAATAGTTTGACAAATTAAAAAAACAAAGCAAAATATTGCGTCATATTGGAAATATAATGGATCTCAGCAGGTGAATATGTAACGTAATGCGAGTTTGAAGAAGTGTATTAAAACATGATAAAAACCCGACTATGGAAATATTAACATATTTTAACACTTTGAGGTTCTCTGAATTTGCTTTAACTATTTTTTAAACCTATTCCATATACATGTATGTGTGTATTCGTGTATATTAGAATTTTCACAAAATGTTTAGCTCTTTAGAACTCATTCTTAGTGAAGGAACTGGGTTTATCTCTAACCTTGATGTAAGTTTTGTTGGTGAATTTAGTACTTAACTTCGAAATCCACCTCCGCCTGTAGGACCGAGGCGGCAGGGATTTTTTTTTTGTTGTTGTTACTTTCTTTTATAAGCATTCAATATAACCTTAAAAATCGCGCTTAATTCCATGATTGTGATTCCTGTTATTTAAACAACCTTTCGTTACAATACGCTAATTAAGAGTTTGTCCCGATTATAGGAAAATCACCGCTTTGATTTACACATGGTAGAAAGCGCGAACTAATGAATTTATAAGAAAAATTATAACTTTTGCTCTGTTTCTTTCTTAAAATACATCAACTAAGAAAAAAAGCATTATTTTAACTATCTATTCTGGTATTCTAAATCGCTTTCTCACAATCATAATTTAATTAATATTTAACTATTAAAGGGGGAGGGGGAGGGGGAGCCCCTTTAAATTTCAAAAAATCGATTTTTTTCTTTCATATTTCGAAAATACAATATCTCGAGAATATATTGACAAGACGAAAAATCAAAATATTCAATATTAACAGAGTTATCCGACTTTTAGTCGAGCACGCCAGGGCTCGCATGTTGTGCTAGCGAAGATTAAACGAAGAACTTCCTCCTTACTTCCTCAAGAACTTCAAGAGCATCTCCTACCAATCTACCAAGGTTATCTAGAGATGACTTACTCCAAAGATTCTTGTGTGGTCATACCCATAACGCTAATGAAAGTTTTAACACAACAGTTTGGAGGTTATCTCCAAAACACCTGCATTCTAGATTACAAATTGTTGAAATTTCAGCATACACCGCTGCTGGGATTTTTAATGAAGGCTACACTTCCGTTATTAGAGTTGTAGATAATTTAAATATTGTTGTTGGCACTTATGCCAAAGTTTTTGCCGAAAACTCCGATGAGGCGCGAGTAACGAGACAGAACCGGAGGAGTCTTTTTCAGACAAAAGCTGCTCGTACAGCCCGAAAACAGCAGCAACTCGAAGAAAACCAGCTTTTCAAGGAATCCGAAGGTCTATTATATTCACCTAGGATCACTGATTTATCGGTAAGTCACTAAAACTAGTAATTTTATCGAACTGAAACTTTAAACGCTATTATCTCGAAACTATGTTTTGAAAAACTGCTCGTTCAGTAACTCAAAAAGTTATCGGTCGACTTGGCTGATTTTTGGTGACGCTTTTCTTTTTATTATTACCGGAAGGATGAATATAAAGTTTAAAAGATTTCGTGTAAATAAATAATTTTCAGTGATGAAAAATGTCAAAAAAATAGTACAAAATCCGAACATTTTATTAAAAAACCCTACTTAAGTTTTTACTTTATATTTTTTTAACGTTTTATAGGTTTATCCTTCCCGTGCATATGTTAGAAAAAGAAAATATTTGTTTTTGTCTTTGTTTTTCAGATCAATAGGAAAAGAGTGACGAGGGGCAGCACTTTTGGGCCTCGCGTCTGAGACGCCCTAATGGCTAAGCCGCCATTTTGTAAAAAAAAAAAAAATGTACTATACAAAAATGTAATAAAGTTATGCTATAGTTTCAAAATGATCCGATTATTTTATCACCTTTAAAAAAAAATATTGAAAAATGACTGATTTTGAGGCGTCTAAAGGGACTTCCCCTCAATTGGTAAAAGTGTATTACTGGCAATTAGAGTTACATATTCATGACCTTTAGCAGACTGCGTTCACTGCAGAACAAGGAATTTAGCAGTTGAAAGTTAGCAAGTTCATGAGTTTTATAATGCTCCAGCAACATTGGAACGGCTCATGAGGACTGTGCTATGAATTACTTGCGAAACCCAACTTATGTATTTACACATGGCCTCCTTCAGATACGGCCAAGAAAGCTTTCCCGTGAATAGTTTCCTCGGTCCTAACTTTCACAAGCGACGGGTACGTCAATCTTGAAGAAACGTTTCATCTTTACGTCAATCTTTACAAACGTTAATTTTTATCGTGGAGTGGTTTCAAAACTTTAAGAAAACGCTAGACAGCCAATTTCCCATTCTAAAATATTTTAAGTAGATTAAAAAAAAAAGAAAAAGCAATTTAACAAATTACAACGGTCATTTGGAAAATGATTTTTTCAAAGACTAAAATTTCAGACCTAAAAAAATCGCACGGAGTTGATCATACATTACGTACGCCATGAGTTAAAAATTAATAATGTTATAACACGTAAACATTCCAAGCGACAGAAATCGCCTGCGACTCGTATTTGGTGTGAAATATTTATATGTATTCAATCCTGTCCTATTTATCTTTTTTGTTATTTTTAATTGGCTTATTCCATTTTTCTTTTGCACGTGAAAATCTTACAAATTAAAATTAACTCTTTGGCAGAAACTGTTATTCATTTTCTTTCATTTTCATTAGTTATTATCCACCTGAAACTTGCGTATTATCCAAGCATATCATTGGCTGTTCGGGAAAAGGCTTTTCCGTCGTCAGATTTCCAAGAAATCTGATGACACATTTTAAATGAAATTTCATTCTTAAACTTCTAAACTCCCACAATACTACTTTTTACGTCGTGTAGAGAAAAAAATGTACTTTTAAATGCAATTTGTTTGAAAGCTGTATCTCAATTTGTTTCTGAGTTATTAATTTTTTTTTGTAGTTTTTATTACTTTTTTGTCATAGTGGCAACACTCTGTTGTCCATTTCTGTTGAAACTAAAGGAAAATACAGATTACTGTATAGACCAATCACAAAACGAATAAAATGCGGACTAAACCAATAAAAACCTTCAGATATGCTTTTCATTTCCTACCCTGACGAGAACAATAACCATTTTTCCAAATGGTTAAAAAAAAAAAAAAAAAAAAAAAAAAAAAAAAAATTAAGATAATGATTTTCTTAATAACCCTGGATTCATAAAAAATTGGCACAATATTGACATAACTTTGTTTGTACCTTTTTACTTTCTTCTATCTTTACAAGAAAAAAGTATTGGATTCGTGAAAATTTTCGACTTTCGGTTTTCAATGGATTTACACGTTTTAGGGTTCAGAGAACCCGAAAAACATGTTTTTACAAAATGTCTGTCTGTCTGTATGTGACACAAATTTTGTGGGCGGTCTATCTCAAGAACTAATGCACAGAATTTAATAAAAATTTATATTCAGTTAGTCCCTGATATAATTTGATGCTGATTAGTTTTTGGTGTAAATCGCTCAACAGGTGGCGCTGTTATGCAGCCTCTTTCACGATTTCCGCAATAGCTCAATCTCCAGAACTAATGCACGGATTTTCATCAAACTTCAGATTAAGTTAGTCCTTGAGATGAATTGAAGTTTTGTACATTTTGGTGTAAATCGCTCAAGAGATGGCGCTGCTATACCGCATTTTTTACAATTTCCGCAATAGCTCCATCTCAACAACTAATGCTTGGATTTTCAACAAACTTCAGATTCATGTATACTTTGATATGAAATAATTCTGTTTGTGCTTTGGTGCAAATCGCTCAACAGGTGGCGCTGCTATGCTGCACTTTTCAGAATGTCCGTTATAGCTGTATCTCATGAACTAATGCAACAATTTTCACCAAACTTAAGAATCAGTTAATCCTTGATATGAATTCACATTTTGTACATTTTCGTGTAAATCGCTCAACAGATGGCGTTGCTATACAGCCTTTTTCACGATTTCTGCAACAGATATAACTCAAGAACTAGTGGACACATTTTCATCAAACTTCAGATTCAGTTACTCTTTGATATGAAATGATGATGACTACGTATTGGTGAATATCGCCCAATAGGTGGCTCTGCTGTGCTGCATTTTGCACTATTTCATCAATAGCTCTGTCTCAAGAACTAATGCACGAATTTTCCTCAAACTTCAGATTCAAGTACACCTAGATAAATGTTGATGCTGATTATTTGTTGGTGCAAATCGCTCAACAGGTGGCGCTGCTATGCTGCATTTGTCATGATTTGCACAATAGCTCGATCTCAAGAACTAATGCACGGATTTTCCCCAAACTTCATATTCAGTTAGACATTGACATAAGTTGATGATAATTAGGTTCGGGCGTAAATCACCCAATAGGTGGCACTGCTATGGTGCATTTTAGTGGATTTACACGATTTCAAGGACAGTAATATCTCAAGAAATAATGCACGGAATTTCATCTTTTTAGAATCCTCATGATGAGCATAAATGCACTGTGATAATGAATTTTGAAGTTTTGACAAGCATGAGATTGAAGAAAGTTTTGTGATGGCTACAACATACCAGTTTATTTTCATAGGCATGAACAAATTGACTTAATTATAATTGCTACAATTCGGTATTTATAAAGTAATTTTATTAACTATTACGAAATCACGAAAATATAGTTTCTTAAAATTATAAAAAAAATCTATACTAAATATTTACAGAGTTATATGGTACTTCTAAACAGAATAAAAGTAATTTATGAATTCTGAAGCATAAAAAATGTATATATAAAATTTAGTACATTAATTATTACTTTCTTCTATCTTTACAAGAAGAAAGTATTGGATTCGTGAAAATTTTCGACTTCCGGTTTTCGACGGATTTATACGTTTTAGAATGCCCAGAACACGATTTGATGGTTTTTAGAAAATGTCTGTCGGTGAGTCTGTCTGTCACTCTGTCACCCTGTCTGTCACTCTGTGAGTCTGTATGTGACAAAAATATTGTGGGCGCTCTATCTCAAGAACTAATGCACGGAATTTCACAAAACTTTATATTTAGTTAGACCTTGATATAAACTGGACCTGTTTAGTTATTGGTGAAAATCGCTCAACAGGTGGCGATGCTATGCGGCATTTTTCAAGATTTCTGAAATAGCTATATCTCAAGAACTACTGCACGGATTTTTATAAAACTTCAGATTCAGTTAGTCCAGGATATAGTTTAGTGCTGATTACTTTTTTGCGAAAATCGCCCAACAGGTGGCGTTGCTATGATGCATTATTCATGATTATCGCAATAGCTCTAACTCAAACATGCACGAATTTTCATCAAACTTCAGATTAATTAGTCCCTGATATAAATTAGTGCTGTTTAATTTTTGGTGTAAATCGCCCAACAGGTGGCGCTGCTGTGCTGCATTTTCACGATTTTCGCAAGAGCTGTATCTCAAGAAAGATTGCACGGATTTTCATCAAACTTCAGATTTAGTTAGTCCTTAACATGAATTGACGTGTAAATTAGTGCTGTTTAATTTTTGGTGTAAATCGCGTAACAGGTGGCGCTTCTATGGTGTATTTTTTGCGATTTCCGCAATAGCTTTATCTCAAAAACTAACAGTTAGCTTTTCAACAAACTTCAGATTCAGGTATACCTTGATATCATTTAGTGCTGTTTATTTTTGGTGTAAATCGCTCAAAAGGTGGCGCTGCTATGCTATATTTTTCAGAATTTCCGCTATAGCTCTATCTCAAGAACTAATGCACGAATTTTCATCAAACCTCAAATTCAGATATACTTTGATATGAATTGGTGCTAAATTCATGTAATTTCTTGTACTATTTAAATGATTTAATTGACGTGATTTATATAGAAGAAAGTTTTGTGATGGCCACAACATACTAGTTTTTTATTGCAGTTAAAAGTTCAGCACTTCAAAAATAAAATTCTATTGTTCATTAACATTTATGAAACTATCATAGGAATAATAAGTACAAAAACGATAATAAATATACATGAATAACTTTAGCTATTTAACCAAAACATTCCCTAAATAACAAGCTACTATACCTGCAATTAAAATAATAATAATAATTTGAAAGATTCTACATTTTTAATTCACAAATGCAACTTGACTAAGCATACGAGATTAAACACGTGTATACCCAAATATAATTAAAATTAAAAACCAAATATGAAATTTGCTGCATTATTACAAGCCTATATATATTTGACTATCATAAGTAAATATATATATAAACTCAATGTGGTACTTTACTTGAAAAAACACTTCAGTATTTACAAAATATATATTATGCACAACAACTTCCTAAACTTTAAATAAAAATTTCTATTATCAGTATGTATAAAGATAATACCACACACATTTGAATATATATATATATATATATATATATATTTCAATGAGCGTGTTATCATAAAAAACTGCTATTTCACCCACAACAATTTATTTCATTATTAAAACTAGTTGCATAGCAACCCGTTGTGTTGCTTTTGAATTGCATGAGGTCATTCGACTCTTTGGCGGAAAAATGAAATCTAAATTTATAGTAAATTTAGAAAGTAATTATGGTATTAATTTTAATAAATACAATATTTCAAATAATAAATTATATTTACAATTTAAGTAAAAAGCTTTCCCAATAAAAGTGCGCATATTCTATAACTTTATTTTTCAAAAACTTTTCGCTCTTCCACGATTTGGCTTCGAATCTTGGAGCTGGTAGAAGTGATGTCATTTGGGTCAACTTATACAAAAATGACTTTGTTTTAACGAATTTATTCAGAAGCATTTTGTATTTATGAATTAAAATAAATACTTAGAGAAATATATTTTTTCTTGCTGAAACATTTTGTTTTTAACAAAGTTCGCTTCTGAAAAGTTTTAATCGCCATCTTAAGGCAATAGTTGAAAATTTATATTTCTTACTTTAAATTAAATAAAAATAACTTACGATGTTTTTTTTTCTTTTGACGTCGTTTTCTTCTGTCGTTCCCGTCGACAGTCGGAATTTTTGTTTTTCAAAATGAACTGATTCCTGAAGCTTGAATATGTGAAAATAAGTTTGTATTTCTTGAAATTTTCTTTCAAAATACAATTCAATGACAATATTAATTTCGCTATTTATTCAAATAAAAGTTGATTTCAATTTAAAAATGATGTCAAACAATGATATCTAATAATTCCTATCATTTTCCCTTTTTTCTCTTTTATCCACCAAAATGGAGCCAACATTAAATAATAATGTCATTAAAAATAACGAAAAAAATTATATCTAAAGAACTAATTCACATTTTTAAATTCTACGACCACTTTTGACATCCTCGAATCAATGCAGATAACTGACGTTAATTTGATCGTACAACGTTCCATTTTGTAGGAGGAGGAGCTGTGAAATACAAAGGGGCAGTCACTTTTGAATATAATAAGACTGTTTTATATATAATAATATAATAAGTTTTTATTTCGCTATGAAAATTAGCCGGAGACAAATGCTCAACTATTTATATTGTTTTAAGTGCAAATGGGTTATTTCGTAATAGAGCCTGCACGCAATGGAGATAGATTTAAAAAAGTTATGCTTGAAAATTATTTAAATACCATAATAAACAAATAAATGACGATAACGTTTTCAAGCAAATTGCATGTGAAAGTAGATTTTCCCCCCTGTATAACGGTGCAATATTGAAAATGGTAATGTTTACAACTTAAAAAAATTACAGTAGCAAAAATTGCAAAACTGAAATTTAATCTTCAAGCATTGCCATTCTCAAAATGATGTCAGCGTAACGCACGGACAGATTTTTCCTTTTTAATGTAGATAGACTTTCAAATTTGAAGTCACGTTTGTCAGCTACAACTTTGCATGTGAAAATTCATTCTTTTTACTTGCGGTTCTAATCTCAGTACCGCCAAGTACAAATTCCGGAAATTGATGTCTTTTAGATGCATTCGTGGCAAAATATCTAGTTTTGTCTAAGAAAAGGATTATTTTCTTTTAAATACGGCACTTACTGAAGCTTTGCGCCAAGTGTCTCAAACTCGGTATCAGCGGAATGAAAATATACTGAGATGTAACATAGCTTTATGGGGGGGGGGGGGGATGCGTGTTTTTTAAAGCGTGACGTCATTTTCTGTTCAGACTAAAAAAAAATGTTATTTCTAATTATTATGAGAAAGTGGCATCAATAAGGATAAATAAACCCCATTATATTTTTCCTTTACTTTTAACAGAAATGGAGTACTTCTGTTACCACAATTACAAAATTGGTACTAAAAACTATAAAAAATATTAATATCTCAAAAATAAATTGAGATACAGCTTTCAAACAAATTGCATTTAAAAGAGCATTTTTTTCCTTATACGACGGTGTAAAAATTTTAAATGTGCGATGTTTAGAAGTTTAAAAATTTGCAGTAGAGAAAATTGCAAAACCAAAATTTTATTTGAAATTTCAAAGTGTTGCCATTTGCAGAATGACGTATGCGTTACGCACAGATATGTTTGTCCTTTATAATATAGATAGTTGCATTATGCAAATGGATATCGAAAAATAATTTTTATAATAATAATAATAATAATAATAATCTATATAATAAATGCCGAAGTCATGTGACTGTCATCAATAGTTCCGGATTTACTGCTTCACTTTTTATATGCCAAACGGCAATTAGTCGGGTGCAGGTGATAAATAATCTATATAATAAAAGCCGAAGTCATGTGACTGTCATCAATAATTTCGGATCGACCGCTTCACTTTTTATATGCCAAACGGCCATTAGTCGGGCGCAGGTGATAAATCGCCAAATATTCTTCCATCGCCATCATTTCATTAAAATATTAAACAAAAACATAATTTTCAGAACAAATTAAAAAAGGAAATTTATTTCCTACATTGTTTAAGCCCGAGAAGAGACAGATATTAAGATGTTTCATTCAGTTAGCGCTACGTTTAATGTTACATTTTGGTAACAAATAAGTTAAACCAATTTAACATTAAAAAATAAAATTCAAACAATATGATACTTTAAACACTCTAAAAAATTGGATTCCGTTCAAATGAAAACGAAATAAATCTTAGACTTTTTTTAAAGGTTTGTATTTTAGACGTGTCTTATGATTGTATGTACAATCATCATAAACATAATACAAAATCTGCAATACAACTATTTACAACCAATAAATGGGAAAAGTCTAAGATTTATTTCGTTTTCATTTGAACGGAATCCAAGTTTTTAGGGTGTTTAAAGTATCATATTGTTTGAATTTTATTTTTTAATGTTAAATTGGTTTAACTTATTTGTTACAAAAATGTAACATTAAACGTAGAGCTAACTGAATGAAACATCTTAATATCTGTCCCTTCTCGGGCTTAAACGAATGTAGGAAATAAATTTTCTTTTTTAATTTGTTCTGAAAATTATGTTTTTGTTTAATATGTCAAATATTTTAATAACTACTGCATTCAGGGAAACACTCAGATGAACTTATTTCAAAATTAACGGATTGCGCCATCATTAAGGTTTGATTATCGCATCCAATTTGTGGTGTAATTTACCAATGAATAATCCAAAATGGTTCATGAAAGCAATAATACAGGTTGTCGTTGTTTGGTCAAAAACTTCCAATCTGAGCATAAAAAATCAAAATTTAGTTACCTCCATTTTCCACTTGGGAACGCTATGAATGCAAAAATAGTGTTATATATTTAATGCTAATATTTAACAACAGTATAGCTGTTATTCAGTAAGACATAAAAAAAACCGCCAGTTTTACTTTAAAAAAAAAATTACCATTTTTCCTCGCAGGGAACGATGTAAACGCAAAAGGAAATTTTAACCTAAGTTAAACTTCGAGTATTTATTTTGCGGCAACACCAGCCGTTTCTGTACCAGGCAAAAAAAAAAAGACCTTGAGGAAAAATTTTAGATAAAGAAATGCCATAGACATAACGTTAAAATCCCCCATCTTTTTAAAATTTACAAATAATGGACCCCATCAGTGGTGACGTCAAAGTCAACTCAATTCAGCGTACCGTCCATAAATTGGATCCAAATAAACCACAGAGTTCAGAAGGAGATGGGGAGGAAACGTGATGGTTTGGCATAAAGCTAAAAATCTAACCTTGAAATCAATTAAAACCTTTCACAATTCGCTCTAAACAATTGCGGGTACCTTTGAAAACCTCCCATTCCAAATAATTCAACACTGGTTCCACGTGCTCGTCTAGTTTGGGCCGAATGATCTGAGCGATACCTGGCTTCATATTGCAAGCCGTTTTGACGCATGGTGCATCTCTTATACACTCAACTTTCTGGGTTTGTTTGGATCCAATTTGCGATTCATACACGAAGTTAAGTTGCCTGTGACGTCACACTGATGGGGGCCATTATTTTTTATTTCTTGTTGATACAAAAAAGAAACTGCCTATGAACAATACATGTATTACACAGCGAAAATGTCCTTGTGCAACGCTGACGTCATATTGACGATGTAACCGGAAAAATAAATTTAACTTATTTGTAAATTTATTAACTTCTAAACGTCGGAAAAATTCAATTTTTACGCCATCTTAAAACAATAGGAACAGTCGAGAATTGGTTTCCAGCTAATATATCTTAACGAAATTAAAACTTCATCTGTAAATAAATAAAAGAAAACACAAATAAATCACAAAATTAACACTTTTTTAATCGAACTACGCGCTGATCTGCATGTAACTTATAGTCACGCTTAAAAATCAGTATCGGTAAAATTTATTTGCATTTTTTGACGTCATATTCACCTACTTACTATATTTACTCATAATAATGTTTCTTGTATTACTTTTATTTCCACTATGACGCCATATTCATCTTATTTTTAATTTTTAATTCTTTAAAAAAATATTATTTTAATTCCCTTTTTCACGTGGAAATCTTTCAACTGGAAATTAATTGCTGCAAAGAAATATTTATCACGGCTCTTGAATTTTTTGCAACAATAAGAAATGTTAAATCTTATGGGAAAATGTCCATTGATTCTCGATGAAAATAGCGAAATTTGTAATTATTAAGAAAAACATTTGAATAATTTAAATAAAACATAGCCTGTGCTACTTTCTGGGTTATAATCCACCCATATGCAAAGCATTTTATTATCCGTTTTCTGTCTGATATCAGGCAAATGTTTTTACACTTTAAATTTATAATATTATCAAAATTAACAAAGAATAAAAAGTGAGTGGCATCAGGGACAAAAAGGTGGGAAGAAAAAATCAAAAAGTTACGATCTCCATAGGCTTTTCTATGTTAAATTAACATTGAGAAGTGACACTGGAGTATTGCGCTGCCGCGCAATACTTAAATAAATCTATAACTCATCGATATATATAAAAGCCGTTCTCTGTGTGTATGTCCTTTATACAAATCTTTAATTTTTGACCGATTTGCACGAAACTCGATGTACATATGTTTTAGAATGTGGAAAAGATCACTGTCTACTTTAAAAAATTATCAGACGACTATTTATCCCTTTTTTCTACCACTTCCATAATTTAACATTATAGGAATATCTCTTTTAAAATCTTTTATAATTCAAACGTTTCTTTCCTGTTGCCAAACCCTAAAAAATGACACAATAATGTGAAAAAAATAAGGATAACGCGTGTATTTTGTTTCTATTTGCCAATAAAAATTCAGATTTTTTAGCTATATTTTTGCGTGTTTGATACTGACGTCATTCTAAACAGAAAATTTACATTTTTTTGTATATAAAATAAAAACTTTAACTATAAGAGCAGGTTGGGTTGGGTTGATTTTTGACGGCCAATTATCTACACGAGGGATATAGGCCCGGGGGGAGTGCCCTCCGTGGGGGTCTTTCTAAGGGAACCTAATCCGTATTAACGCATGGAAGATCCACGGCTCGAAGAAAACCACGAAAACTCCGAACGATTAGGCCGACGGGCGCGATTGGGATCGAACCATGCACTTCCCGTCTACCAGCTTCGAGAGCAGAACCTCTCGGCCACTGGTGGGGCCCTATAAGAGCGGGAAAATAACGTAGCACCTCAATTTGAATATATATATATATATATATATATATATATATATATATATATATATATATATGTATATATATATATATATACAGGTGGTTATCAAAATAATGGAAACACCCTAGATTTTGAAGGAATTCTTTATTAATATGGCGTAGGACCGCCTTTGGCATGTAATACAGCTTGGATTCGCCTGGGAATCGAATCATACAAATTCTGAATAGTGTTTAGAGGAATATTGTACCATTCTTCATGGAGATATTGTGAAAGTTCCGTGAGAGATGCCGGTGGAGGATATCGATTCCGGATTGAAAGCTCTAAAATAGACCACAACGGTTCGATTATGTTGAGGTCTGGGGACTGTGCGGGCCAAGGTAGATGTTCCACCTCATCCTCATGTTCATCAAACCATGATTGGACAACTCTGGCTGCATGAATAGGGGCATTATCATCCTGGAAAATTCCATCTCCTGCAGGAAACAAAATTTGCATCATGGGATGGACCTGGTCAGCTAAAACTTCTCTATACTTCTCCCCAGTGATCCTTCCTTTCAGGGTTACGATTGGACCAGCAGAAAACCATGACACGGCTGCCCATACCATGACCGATCCACCTCCATGCTTGACAGTTGGACGGAGGCAATCAGGATCATACGCTTGTGCAGGTGTTCTCCAGACATGTACCCGTCCTGTTGTGGGGAACAATGTGAAAGATGATTCGTCTGACCATATAACAGTCTTCCACTTATCAATCGACCAGGTTTTGTGGTTGTGGCACCACTCTACACGACGTTTGGCATTAGCATCTGTGACAAGTGGCTTGGGAATTGCTGTTCTGCCGTAAATGCTCTCTTTATGAAGGTATCTCCGAACTGTAATTGTTGACACTGGAGAATCAAGATGCTGATTGAGCTCTGCGGTCGCTTTGGCTGCAGTTGTTTTCTTTTTAGACATTACAATCTTCTTCAATACCCGTCGGTCCCTTTCACTCAGCTTCTCCTTCCGTCCACTATTTTGCTTTGCTGAGCTTGTCTTTCCACGCTGTGTGTATGCTGTCATGACTTTAGACACCGTACCTCTAGAAACGCCTATAAGCTGGGATGTTTCGGTCACCGTTGCTCCAGCTAGTCGGGCTCCTACAATTTGGCCTCTTTGAAAATCTGTGAGGTCTGACATTTTACGCTTCTGACAAAAAAAATCAAAACGTAGACAACTCTTCTAGAGCTCTCTCATACTACCTAATACATGTACTTTTTATATTAAAAAAAATCTGGTAGCTAAGATTATATTTTAATGCTTATGAAGGGAATTCTTAAATGTCCCTTTCATTCACAAGCGTTTCCATTATTTTGATAACCACCTGTATATATATATATCTCTTTTTAATTAAAACATCTATTTTAATACAAACAGTCAAATTTCATGAAAACATTTTAAGAAAAAGAAAAAAAAAAAGGTTAGATATGACGTCACATTCTATCAAATCTTTTCAACGCGTAATCAAACTCATTGTAAACATATGGCTCCTATATTTTGCTTACTACTTCGATTGTATACTACAGCCATATCTTATAGCTATACGTTATCGCTAAGTGTTTTATTGATTTAGATTCAGTGCTAACATTTTCTGTGATTTATAGCAAAAAGAGAGCGGTTATTTACATTTTTAAAAAAAATCTTGACAGATGTCTTGACTTAAAATTTATGGAAAATGACATCATTTCATCAAATCATTGTAGATTTAATTTCAATAAAATTTAAAATTTTCCAAATAAAATTTTAGTAACTACTACCTCATTTGGATGCATTTTTTTGCATTTCCCCGCTTATTGTGAAGATATTCTATACTTCTGTTACGCGCGCCAAAGAAAACATGTATTTTAATTTTAAAAGTTAAAAAAGTTACCACAATGTGTTAAAAGAACATCCTTTTTCTGAATTTAAATTTTGCGAGTTCCAAAATTAAAACTAAAAATGTGAGTTTTTTAATAAACTTCAAGTTAAGGCTGTTCATAAAGTTAAGGCTGTTCTCAAATCCAAAGGAGCTATTTTATGACATATTTTTTAATTAATTTTTGTTCGGAAACGCATGAAATAGACAGGAGTTCTTATTTAGAAACTATGTAATCGAAAGATAGTTTCCATTTGTTGGTAAAGGTATAAGATTTTTCAGTTGATTTTTTGAACTGAATTTCGGACGCAACAGTGCAATAAAGGATAAAAACCGGCCGTCATGCAACCACAATTGCTCATAACTCGATAGGTAATTTTTTTATGAAAAAAGGAAAAACTCATTTCAATTCCAAATCGCTTTAATAGTCAGGCCTACAAATTTTAAGCCTTTACGTTTAATGAGTCAGAAAATGTGTCAGAAAGTTTCGCGTTGTTGAGCAGGGAACTGGAGAAGCACCTTAAGCATTTGCAGGTTAGTATTTTGTAATCAAGTTGCATGCCAGGTAGTCGCTTAAAACATGTCATTCTATATTGTTTTAAACAAAGGTGCATGCCATAATAGGTGTCAGGCACTCTTACTAAAACAAGAATACCCTAGCGCACAGCCCCATTACCGAAGATAAACCCGTCAATATACTTAGAGATAAAAATATTTCTGCATTTTTCATTCAGCAAATAAGACTAATCTTTCATAATTGGGTTCACATGATTATATAACTTTCCCCTATAATTCTATGACTAAGCAACGGAGAACAATATGTTACGCACGAAAATCTTCCCTAAAAAACTAATAGGTCAAGTCGCATGGAAATCCGTAAAGAAGAATTCAAGTTATACGCACCCGGAACGAAATTCCCATTTGAATTTTATATACTTATCAGGTTATTTTGAGTAGTTTGATTTGATATTTGTTAAATTCGTGTTTTATTTTATTTTATTTTTGGCGTTTTAATTTCGTTTGCCAATTTAGTTATTGAATATTATGCGAAAGCAAACAAATTCTGAATTATTTACAATGTTATTGAACAATTGAGTTAATCTTTTGTATTTGGGTTGCAAGCATATTTAAAAAATATGCATGCTTAAAAATTATTTTAAAACCCATAAAAAATTCGTAAATTGAGATAAACATTACAAACAAATATAACTGAAAGTACTTTTGTTTTCTATAATACGTTGGAACAATCGAATGTACAATGTTTAGACGTTAAGCTGCAATAAAAGGGAAATTTGTTGTGTTAGGTTGTTGCCACCGAAAATATGATACCAGCGTTACTCATAGACATGTCTTTTCTTTATACTATTGCATTAAGTGTAAACAGGTTCATATTTCATAATCAGGTTGCACTCAACTTTAAAAATATCCATGCTTAAAAATTACTTTAAAATCCATTAAAATCAGAAAACTGAGGTACAATTTTCAAACAAATTTCATTTGAGAGAACTTTTTTCTATTCGACATTGTAAAAAATTAAATTGTATGATGTTTAAAAGTTAGAAAAATTGCAGTAAAGGCACATTTTATGGGTTACAATTTATGGGGCACAATTTATGGGCACTGACATAGTGTTTCTATTTTATAATGTGGATAATACCATACGAACGAAAATTTCACCAAGTGCCGCGCTATTTGGAAGAATTTCTTTTTTTCGTATTGTCAGGAAAATCATATATTTTTCTTTTATACCCGCCAAAGAAAACGTGCATTCTATTATTAAAGTTCAGGGATTTTACTATGGTTGCAAGACAATAACGCCATGTTTTTTTATTGTCTTTATAACGATTTGTGTATTATTATATATTATCGTGTATATTATTGTTATAACGATTGTCGTATTATTTCGTTTTAATTTATTTTACCTGGAAGGCTTCTTATAATTGACACGGGCGAAGCCGGCTAGTTCTGCTAGTATCATTTAAAATACATAACCTTCATTTAAAATACACATCTTTCATTTACAACACTTAAAATACAATAAATAAATAGATATTTTTCCAGCATAGGTTCTTGGCGAGTAAAAAAATTGGCATCGTATTTTCCGGCAATCTAAATCCTATTTTATATACATAAGCAATTTTTTCCATATGTAATACAATTTATTTAATCTAAAGAAGCCAATAATCTATTTTTATATAATAATAGAAGCAATTTGTACCTAAACAAATATTGTATATATGTGGATATTATTGTTATAACGATTGTCGTATTATTTCGTTTTAATTTATTTTACCTGGAAGGCTTCTTATAATTGACACGGGCGAAGCCGGGTAGTTCTGCTAGTATCATTTAAAATACATAACCTTCATTTAAAATACACATCTTTCATTTACAACACTTAAAATACAATAAATAAATAGATATTTTTCCAGCATAGGTTCTTGGCGAGTAAAAAAATTGGCATCGTATTTTCCGGCAATCTAAATCCTATTTTATATACATAAGCAATTTTTTCCATATGTAATACAATTTATTTAATCTAAAGAAGCCAATAATCTATTTTTATATAATAATAGAAGCAATTTGTACCTAAACAAATATTGTATATATACGTGTAAATAAAATGTTTATATGCAAATAAATACATACAAATAAAAATAAAAGTTCACCAGTTTTATTTTCATAGCTATTTATATATTTTATCAACGTATTTTACATTCTGAAGCCCGAAATGCACCAAGCTAAAAAAAAAAAAGAAGCCAAGGCCCCTGTAATAGAAAAGTACCTAAATAAGCAATTAAACGTAATAATAATAACATAAACTAAAATATTTCATTTCAACATCAAAGTATTGTTTCTAATTTACATTCAAATAAATATATATTCCAAAATAATTTCAATTGAAATTAAATTGACAGCTTTCTATTTCACTTCTTAAAGTAAACAAACACAAGAGATTCATTCATTATAAACGGTAGAAAATATTAGGCCATGGAGGTAATTATTCGCAAAGCAGGTTCTCCAACAATGAATGGACAATATTCTTATGATGTCATAGTATGTAAATTGGCGGCGCTAACGTTTGTTAACGGCTTGCATTCACGAGGGTTTTATTTTGCTATTTCTCTTAGTTACGTTACTTTAATGTCATATTTATGAACTCAGAATTCAAATCTATAAAAACAAAAGTATATATATTCCTTATTTAGTTATTAAGTAGTGAGAAAAATTTTTAAATGCATGATTTTCAAAATTTAAATAAATTTATTAATACTAAAAAGTAACATTGAAGTAACGGCATGTTTAAGTAAAATAAGTTTAATTTAGATAATTTATGAACAAATCTCAGTTCAAACACTTGAAATTTCACTCATTTTTACAGCTACTGAAATTTGAAGTATTTGTCAAAAAAGACGAAATAAGCATAATAACAAAAAATGTATGAAATGTTATCAAGTGCGCACAGAATTTTTGACTTCTCTTTGGACTCGCGGTGAAGGATTGAGCAAGTGAATTAGTTTAAGAATGAAAATAACATGATGCAATGCTTAGCATACATTTAAGGGAGACCAAACTGGTCGCCAGAGGCGGCTAGTAATAATAACTAGTAAATCTGCAGATCAGGAGCCTCAACGTCAGCTCTGCAATTCATTGTTTTTAGACTCACTTTGGTAATATTCAGTTTCCTACAAACCGCAATTTAAAGTTTTCAAATTATGTAATTATTTATAAGAATAAAAAATACGAAGTTTTCAGACATTAGAAGCATTAAATTAAAAACGTTATGGAAGGATATTTCGAAATTTTCATGAGCTGTTAATTCTGGTATATATTTTAAATAATAAAGTAGATTTCTTCAGGGGGCTCCACCCTCCCTGAACCCCCCGTGTTCTTAATAATTTACATGCGTAACTGTTTATTGATTGCGCTAATGGTTAGCGCAAATCTTAGATTTCTTTCTACACTTCCGAGCCTTATTTTTCAATACTGGTAACACAGAAAATGATTTACATTGACGCAATTATATTAAACGTTTATGTTTCATGAATGAAAATGTAATTTCCTTTAAAAATAAAATAATTTTCATTCCTATTTTCTGAAATGAGGCGGCATTAAGAAGTAACACCCATCAAAAAACATTTTTTCAGGCAATCTAGTTAATGCTTGGTTTTTAAGGATGAAAATATTTATTTGTCGATACAATAACGTCATTTTCGACAGCGATAATTTTGCGGTGCATAATTTTGATATTTACTATATATTTGCTTTTCAAAAGTTTTTTTTTTCTTTTCTCATTGGAATTTTTGATTGAGAATTAACATTTCTGTTAGCTGTGTGCAGACGATAAACCATGAGATATTAATAACATTTTTTTTTAATAATAAGAATTAATATCATAACACAAGCCCCTTTTATTTCAACCTCAAAGCGTATTCATTTTATTTTTGATATATGAGATCAAATTCACCTTCTTTTCGTATTTTCACTTTATTTCTAATATGAAGGCGTATTCATGTCTATTTTTTTATTTCATCTTCCTCTCGCACATAAAATTCTTTCAAATCAAAATTAACTGTTTAGGTTAAATTTAATCCAGGATTGAATTTTCGTGGCAACGGCAAAAAAAAAAAAAAAAAAAAAAAAAAAAAAAAAAAAAAAAAAAAACGATTTCATAGCAAATGTCGATTTATTCCTTATGAAAATAATGAACTTTTTAATTTAAAAGAAAAATATTTGAACAAAATAAATAGAACATAGTCTTTCTTTAGTTCTGTGGTAAATTCCATCTATATGTAAAGACTCAAAGGCATTAATTCGGCCCTTTTGACTTTGATTTAACTTCAAACAATTACACATACTTTCACATTTACGATATTTTTAGGTGTAGTTCGCTGCTAGGTAACAGTTAAAAGATAATAAAAACAATTAAATATGTGCTTAAAAAGAAAATTTATATTAAAAAATATTTTATATTATTGAAACACATATATAATATATCTCCATAAATGTTATACACCGAATTTAAAAACTCTCACAAATGTATACACAAAATTTCAAACTAATATGAATAACGTATGGTTCTAATTAGGAAATTTCATCATCCTTAATTTAGCATTTAAATCCTCCAATCGTATGAGCCATTTCTTTTCAACAAATAAAAATGGAAAAATCGTCTGAATTGCTATAGGAAAGCATTAAGTCGCAAAATAAAATGTTCTATATATTTCGAACGAATGAACCAAATTTAACCAAAAACTATACAGCTAAATCCGGGGATTTCACCAACATGCATCCTTAATTTTAAGATAATCGGATGCTTTTTATTGCAGTTATCGCGGAACAGACAGACAGACTAACGGAAACCAAAACTTTTCGTGTCTCCACAGTAAGCCTTCACTGACGTTTCGGCAATAATAACGTATTTGACTAGTAAATCTGCAGATCAGGACCCTCAACGTCATCTTTGCAAGTCATTGTTTTTTAACACTCATTGCATAATATTCAACTTCCTACAAATCGCTTTTTAAAGTTTTCAAATTACATAAATATTTATGAGCATACAAGATACTTCGTAAAGTTTCAGAAATTAAAAGTGTTAAACAAGTGGTTGTACATTGATGTTCTGAAATTCTGATGAGCTACTTATTCTGGTAACTTTTTAAATCAAAAATTGCATTTCTTCAGGGGGCCTCTGCCCCCCTGAGCCCCCCGTAGTCTATTTAAATTTACATTCGTAATTTTTTATTGATTGTGCGGATGGTTATAGTATATCTTAGATGTTTTTTACGCTGTGATTTATAAGGATAAGCATAAGTTTTTTTTATAAATTAATAAAATTTAAATTTTAAATAAAATATTCATGTTAACCGTACACAGACAATAAATCTTGAAGTGACGCCAAAAATGTAACCCTAAAATCAGCTACATTCGGCACAACACAACGACGTGCTTAAAAAAAAAACGGATGAAGTCAAAGAATTTGGTCCCTGTTCCACGTGCTTGTTTTGTTTGGGCCGAATGAGGGCATTTAAATCTGAGCGATAACGCACATCGTATTGCAAACTGCTTTTACGGCATACTGCATCTCCATCTATCTCTTTCCTCCGTGAATAATAGTTAATTTTATTTTACCCAAGATCTTTTTATTCCAGCATCTTTGTTTTCGATAAATGACGTCTAATTCACCTGCTATGCGTACTTACTCAAAACTTTTCATCTTGTTATATTAAGAAATACTCGAGAGTTTTCTTTTTATTTCCAATATGCCGCCATATTAATTTTTTTATTCTTAATTTTATTTTTCATTTTCCTGTTTCACGACAAAACATTTCAATTGAAAATTGTTTAAAAGAAAATATTATTCCGGGTTTTGATTTTCTTGGCAACAATTAAAGAAATATTGGTAAATGTTATGGGAAAATGTTACGTTATTCTCTATGAAAATAATGAACTTTTGTATTTTTAAGCAAAATATTTCAATAAAATAAATAAAATAAAATAAATATTGCCTATTTTTATTTCTGGGCTAAAATCCTTCTATATGCAAAGATACAAATGCATTAATTCATCTGTTTTGACGTTGGCTTTACTCAAGCATTATACACGCAATTATACTAATATTATTAGGACCAAATATGTTGCTAGGCAACAGAGAAAGAAAAGGAAAAAAATGAAATATGCATTATGTCAAATTGATAAAACAAAATCCTTTATATTATTGCAAAACATGCATAAAATTCCACCCAATATTATAAATCTAATTAAAAAAATCTCGCAAATATATTGACATAATTTATTGGAATAATTTAATAATGTTATTTAAAAATTTCAGCATCAAAAATTTACCATTTAAATCCATTTTTCATATGAGCCATTTCTTTCAACAAATGAAAATCTGAAAATCGTCTGACTTGCCATTGAAAAGCATTATAGAGCAAAATAAAATGTTCCATATTTCCCGAACGAATGAACCAAATTTAACCAAAAACTATACAGCTAAGTCCGGGTACCTCATCAACATGCCCAGTGAATTTCAAGCCGATCGGATGCTTTTTGCGGCAGTTATCGCGGAACAGACAGACAGACTAACAGAAACCAAAACTTTTCGTGTCTCCACAGTAAGCCTTCACTGACGTTTCGGCAATTATTGATACAAATATCATTTTAATACACTAGTAAATCTGCAGATCAGGAGCCTCAACGTCAGCTCTACAATTCATTGTGTTTAGCATCCTTTGAGTAATATTAATCTTTCTACAAAAAACGAAATTTAAAGTTTTGAAATTACATAAACATTTATAAAACGAAAAAATATTTCGAAGGTTTCTGACATTAGAAGCGTTAAATTAAACCCCTTGTTATGTAATGGTATTCTGAAAATCTCATGAGCTACTTATTCTGGTAATTTTTAGATAATAAAGTAGATTTCTTCAGGGGGGCAGAGCCCCCCTGAACCCCTTCGTAGTGTAATTTAATTTACATTTGTAATTATCAATTAATTGTGTTAATGTCCTTTAGTAAATTCTACCAATAGACGGAAACGTACATGAATTCTTTTCTACAGCCCTGTATATTACGTGAAGATTTTTACGCGTCGTCTATGACATTTAAATTTAATGCAGACAAAAAACCCTCTTAAAACTGCTCATATCACATTTCCGGGGATTAGTATGCATAGTGTGCACCATATATCCAGTTTCTGAGGAGTCCTGTATATGGTTCTATTTAAATTCTGCAAACATTTGTTAGTATACTAAATGTATTTGGGCTGGGAAATACATAACTCAAAAAAAAAAAAAAAAAAAAAAAAAAAACACTGAAGCAATTCGCGCTCATTTTCATTTATACTTACGAATTCATTTGTGTATCCCTGTACATGGTCTATACAATATTTAAGCACTACTTATTAAGCACAAATTTACTTAACGTTAAAACGCACACCATAATCGAAAATGCTCTTCAGCAATCATCCCTAATAGACCAGAACTGTATCCGAAATATTTTATGTGACCCTATAAATGAACGATAAATACGATACAAATCATATTCAAGCTTCTTGTAGTCAATCACAGTAATGTAATTTAATTTCATAATGTTTGAATTAGTGCAACACAATTAACACACTGACGACAGGCAATTTAATTAAATCTGGGTTTAAAAACAGTAGAAGCTCCTCCCTCTTCTGAAAGTGTCTCGGAATTTGGTTTCTGAGATATGTTTTTCATGTTTATGCAGCAGTAAATATCTTTCAATGTACGGATGTAATATATAATGTCTTACAATCTATAAAAAATATGGACAACACAATATAAATGTCTTTTCTGTAAGGTAGAAGTCACTCCCTTAGCCAATGATGTATTCTGAATAAAAACGAGAATTTTCGTTTCCCGTCGCTAATGTGTTAAAATAAGCTGTGAAGAGTTTTTTTCCCCCGTAGACCACATTTTAATCGACCACTTTTGTGTGACCCTGAAAAAAACATATGCTTTGCACCCCATATACTACAAAAATGTTTCAAAAATACATATCAATTTTATTATTTTGTAACAGAGTAACATCATTAAAAAACGCCACAAAAGGATTTTCTTCAAAGATTGTAATATTATGAATACTTTTGAGTTCCCTGTATGCATGCTGTAAGTGCTACACATAACATATTTTATAGTAACCAGGTTCTAGTGCACCTTAATAAAGTATATAAATTTCATTACGTTTAAAATTGTGTAACATTATTAAAATACACCGCAGACGATTTTTCCCAAAGACTATAATGTAACGGAATAGTTTTGAGGGCCCCTGTAATTAAGCTATGAATGCTACACTCTTCATTTTTAATACCAAACATACTTTGGCAAACCTCAATAACGTATATCAATTACATGCAATCCCGACTATATTTACGCGAGTTAGAGCACGTAGAGAAACACGGCAGGCGACAGATAGAAAAACTGAAGTCATAAATACTTTTCATCCATGTTGGAAAGTGTTAAAAAGGATTTACATGCCTTTAACTGTACTTTTTTTTTCACTAATAGCATGGTTAAACATTAGTTTAAGCATCCTAATCCATGCGATAGCAATAGCATATTAAAAGCCCCCAAAATATGCATATCTGGAGATCTATAAATCTACTGGAAAATAATTCATTATCGTGCCCACTGTTAATTGCATAAATTGCATCGATTTGGCGCGATAAAATATTTTTTGTGATAGCCTTTCAATAGTACATGCAACAAATTAACGTAATTTACGAACTTCATTCATATTTGAAGCAATGATAGGCTACTAATAACAGTCGCTAGGCAACGAAGAAAAGGAAAAAAAAAAGAAATATGTATCATGTAAAACAAGAAAATTAATTTAAAAATTCTTTATATTATTGGAATACATGTATAAATGTCCTCAAAACATTATACACGTAAATAAAAAAATCTTATAGATATATTGATAAAACTTCAATATAATAGGAATAATTTAAAACCTTTATTTGGAATTTTAGTATCCATAATTTGACATTTAAATCCATTAATCAAACGTGCCATTCTCTTTCAACAAATCGAAATTTGAAAATCGTCTGACTTGCCGTAGAAAAGCATTATAAAGAAAAATAAAATATTCCATATTTTCCGAACGAATGAACCAAATTTAACCAAAAACTATACAGCTACGTCCGGGTATCTCACAAATATGCCCAATTAATTTCAAGCTGATCGGGTGCTTTTTGCGGCAGTTATCGCGGAACAGACGGACAGACAGACAGACAGACAGACAGACAGACATCCGGAAATCAAAACTTTTCGTGTCTCCACAGTAAGCCTTCACTGACGTTTCGGCAACTAGTAAATCTGCAGATCAGGAGCCTCAACGTCAGCTCTACTATTCATTGTGTTTAGCATCCTTTGAGTAATATTAATCTTTCTACAAAAAACGAAATTTAAAGTTTTGAAATTACATAAACATTTATAAAACGAAAAAATATTTCGAATGTTTCTGACATTAGAAGCGTTAAATTAAACCCCTCGTTATGTAATGGTATTCTGAAAATCTCATGAGCTACTTATTCTGGTAATTTTTAGATAATAAAGTAGATTTCTTCAGGGGGGCAGAGCCCCCCTGAACCCCTTCGTAGTGTAATTTAATTTACATTTGTAATTATCAATTAATTGTGTTAATGTCCTTTAGTAAATTCTACCAATAGACGGAAACGTACATGAATTCTTTTCTACAGCCCCGTATATTACGTGAAGATTTTTACGCGTCGTCTATAACATTTAAATTTAATGCAGACAAAAAACCCTCTTAAAACTGCTCATATCACATTTCCGGGGATTAGTATGCATAGTGTGCACCATATATCCAGTTTCTGAGGAGTCCTGTATATGGTTCTATTTAAATTCTGCAAACATTTGTTAGTATACTAAATGTATTTGGGCTGGGAAATACATAACTCAAAAAAAAAAAAAAAAAAAAACACTGAAGCAATTCGCGCTCATTACCGACTTCGAAAAAAGGAGGAGGTTATCAATTCGACGCGTATGTATGTTTTTTTTTTTTTTTTTATGTATGTTCACCGATTGCTCCGGAACTTTTTGTCCGATTTATGTGATTTTGGTTTTAATTGAAAGAGGATACTCTCGAATTGGTACCACTTCCGTTTCACCGAAATTGGTTGAGTAGTTTTTTAGTAATTCAACAAAAACCAATAAAATAAAGGATTTTTCGCAAATTATCTTTCATTGTTGTAACCGGTTTTTCATTCATAAGCACAAAGCTATGTATTCATATGCGTTATCGCCAAGTTGTCGCCAGACTTGGCGACATTTGGTGAAATATCGCCAAATTTGGCGACCAAAATAAGTTGTCATAAATGAAGCCAACTTGGCTGTAACCGACTAATTTGGCGATATTCCCATTCAAATTCACTAATGGATCTTCTCCAATATGTTTCTTCACAATTTCTAATCGGCAGTCATATTTACAATTCTCAATTGCCAACCATTATTTAAAATGCTAAATAATACAGAAGCAAACTAAATTAATACATGAAAACATCTGAATTGTATCAAGAAATGAGAACATGTAAATTTTAATCAGATTGCACGATAAAAGCAAAAAGTGCGCTTTTTACTTTGCAGTAGTTTTTGAAGTCGGTTTTATTTTTGGTAAAAAAGTTTATATATTATTTTCATTTATACTTACGAATTCATTTGTGTATCCCTGTACATGGTCTATACAATATTTAAGCACTACTTATTAAGCACAAATTTACTTAACGTTAAAACGCACACCATAATCGAAAATGCTCTTCAGCAATCATCCCTAATAGACCAGAACTGTATCCGAAATATTTTATGTGACCCTATAAATGAACGATAAATACGATACAAATCATATTCAAGCTTCTTGTAGTCAATCACAGTAATGTAATTTAATTTCATAATGTTTGAATTAGTGCAACACAATTAACACACTGACGACAGGCAATTTAATTAAATCTGGGTTTAAAAACAGTAGAAGCTCCTCCCTCTTCTGAAAGTGTCTCGGAATTTGGTTTCTGAGATATGTTTTTCATGTTTATGCAGCAGTAAATATCTTTCAATGTACGGATGTAATATATAATGTCTTACAATCTATAAAAAATATGGACAACACAATATAAATGTCTTTTCTGTAAGGTAGAAGTCACTCCCTTAGCCAATGATGTATTCTGAATAAAAACGAGAAATTTCGTTTCCCGTCGCTAATGTGTTAAAATAAGCTGTGAAGAGTTTTTTTCCCCCGTAGACCACATTTTAATCGACCACTTTTGTGTGACCCTGAAAAAAACATATGCTTTGCACCCCATATACTACAAAAGTGTTTCAAAAATACATATCAATTTTATTATTTTGTAACAGAGTAACATCATTAAAAAACGCCACAAAAGGATTTTCTTCAAAGATTGTAATATTATGAATACTTTTGAGTTACCTGTACGCATGCTGTAAGTGCTACACATAACATATTTTATAGTAACCAGGTTCTAGTGCACCTTAATAAAGTATATAAATTTCATTACGTTTAAAATTGTGTAACATTATTAAAATACACCGCAGACGATTTTTCCCAAAGACTATAATGTAACGGAATAGTTTTGAGTGCCCTGTAATTAAGCTATGAATGCTACACTCTTCATTTTTAATACCAAACATACTTTGGCAAACCTCAATAACGTATATCAATTACATGTAATCCCGACTATATTTACGCGAGTTAGAGCACGTAGAGAAACACGGCAGGCGACAGATAGAAAAACTGAAGTCATAAATACTTTTCATCCATGTTGGAAAGTGTTAAAAAAGATTTACATGCCTTTAACTGTACTTTTTTTTCACTTATAGCATGGTTAAACATTAGTTTAAACATCCTAATCCATGCGATAGCAATAACATATTAAAAGCCCCCCAAAATAGGCATATCTGGAGATCTATAAATCTACTGGAAAATAATTCATTATCGTGCCCACTGTTAATTGCATAAATTGCATCGATTTGGCGCGATAAAATATTTTTTGTGATAGCCTTTTAATAGTACCTGCAACAAAATTAACGTAATTTACTAACTTCATTCATATTTGACGCAATGATAGGCTACTAATAACAGTCGCTAGGCAACGAAGAAAAGGAAAAAAAAAGAAATATGTATCATGTAAAACAAGAAAATTAATTTAAAAATTCTTTATATTATTGGAATACATGTATAAATGTCCTCAAAACATTATACACGTAAATAAAAAAATCTTATAGATATATTGATAAAACTTCAATATAATAGGAATAATTTAAAACCTTTATTTGGAATTTTAGTATCCATAATTTGACATTTAAATCCATTAATCAAACGTGCCATTTTCTTTCAACAAATCGAAATTTGAAAATCGTCTGACTTGCCGTAGAAAAGCATTATAAAGAAAAATAAAATATTCCATATTTTCCGAACGAATGAACCAAATTTAACCAAAAACTATACAGCTACGTCCGGGTATCTCACAAATATGCCCAATTAATTTCAAGCTGATCGGGTGCTTTTTGCGGCAGTTATCGCGGAACAGACGGACAGACAGACAGACAGACATCCGGAAATCAAAACTTTTCGTGTCTCCACAGTAAGCCTTCACTGACGTTTCGGCAATTAGTTCCATAAATATTTCACATTTAAATATTTACATTGTTATATTTCATGCAAGACAACTCGCTACAATTAAAAAAAAATTCCTATTAACTGTATGTATAGGGAAAATATGCACACATTTAAATATTTTGTCCTGATTTCAAAAAGCCTATTACCATAAAAACTGGTAATTCACCCATAAGAATTTATTTCACTGTTAAAATAGTTGCATTAGGCAAGTGGACATCCGTATGGTACTTTTATAATAATAATAATAATAATAATAATAATAATAATAATAAATGGATTTTAGAATTATTTCATTTTAAAAATATAGCTTAATATTTACATACCTGTTAGGTGTGATTGTATGTAGTTCATTTACTTTTGAATTTTTTTAGTTTCTCTTCCTCATTCCTTTCAAGAGAATTTGAACAAATATTTTTGGATGAAGTTCTGCATAGCCATATCACACAACTTTTGAAACTTTTCAATCCTATTGGGTCTGCGAATACGTTCTTTTTCTGATAAACATTCACTAACACTCTAAATACACTATTCATAAACAGTATTCAATAGCAATAATACGAACAACAGCATATATATAAGCATAACGAACAAAATGACAACGGCGAGGGCTATCACAGAAGAGCATCGAAAAGAAATTTGTTTCTCCCTCCAAAATACGACGGACTTGATGACGCCAGATAACGTGGTATGCGGCGCTTTCTTGGCCACTCCTGAAGTAAGCCGTGATTTACATGATGTCATCATCCTGGGGGTAACATTTGAAGAATATTTTAGAAGCATCCGGAAGAGGCTAGAGAAGCTGAAGATGGAAGGACTGAAGTTAAACCTTCCGAATTTAGCTTTGATTTCATCGGGAAGGGAGTTATTTGGGACATCTGTGCTGAATGCTGAAAATCCTTCTATATATAAAAAAAAGTTTTGATTTGGAAATGGACCAATGAACATCTGCGTAGATATTCCGGGTAGATCCACATCTAATTTGAATGCTTAAGCATGGCCTTTCATCGTTAATATTAAAAAACTGTTGCATACAAAAATATGAAAATCGGTGGTATTATAGAGAAATGTTTGATAAACACGCTGATGCAGACAGTTTTCAAATCGAAGAATTATTTTAAGAGATGTTTAATGCTAAAGTTGGACAAAATCGTTCCCTTAAAAAAGTTTTATTGGAGCAAAAACTATACATGAGAATTTAATCATTTTTAGATCATTTTATACGTTATAAGTTCCTGGTGTGCAGATTGTATTTATTTTTTTTATTTGACTCATTTTTTGAGGTTTTATTTCAATTTTAAATTCAAATTTTCAGCATTTCGAGAGATATTTTTTACAAATTTTAGAAAATGTTATTAATTTAAACTGTTGCCAGTTGTATGAACAGCGCAAGTATCATGTTTACTTCAAATTAAAAATTAATTTACACGTGTCTATTACAAACAGAAAAAAAACTTTAAAATTAGAATTAAATGGTTACATGTTAAAAGCAGGAAAATTACGTCATAAGAACCATAGGCACAGGTGTCATATACCAATTTGACGCAATTTTTTTTCCGACGCCAACATTTGACATTTGACATTTGAAGTCCACCGAAGTGGAGAATTCTTTGGGGCCTATAGCTACAATGGCTGTCGCCTCGAATGATCCTTATTATACACAGAAACAACAACAAGTCACAACAATTTTTATTTTCCGTTACACATATTATATAACTACAAATGGGACATTCACAATTACATCCATGTCTTACCCAGGGATTCGAACCCGGGCCCTCGGGGTGACAGCAGCCTCCGCTTACTGACCACGCCACCGGGCGACTTCCGACGCCAATTTGGCGAAACATCAATAGCATAAACAACAACATCCGGGTTACCATATCAAGCAAAATAGCGACACTTTAGCACCAGTTAAGTAACTGTTGCGCATATGAAATTGGCGTCAGAAAAAAATTGCGCCAATGACATCTGTGCCGAACCATATTTACACTTGAATTTAAAAAGAGAAACGAAATCTTAAAAAAAATCATTATTATGCGTTAAAACTTGTAATTTGAGGAAATTACGTCATATTTAAAATGGCAAAAAAAATAGCAAAACAATTTAAATTGAAAAATATATTTTCGCGAGATATTTTGAGATAATCTTTTCAACTATAATCGTGAATTCGAAGACAGCGCAAATAATATTTCTTTCTAACAACAAAAGTATTTTCACGTGAATATTATAAGAGAAATAAAACTTTTGTGTAAATTACGTCAGATTTGAAACGATACATTTAAAATGAATTATTTAAAAGAACTATCTTATAGCACTGTTAAAAAATACCGGGAGACAATGACACTGTTTACTTAATTCATTTTACATTATCTTATTTCAAATGTTTAACGGTACTTCTTAGTTATCCCGTCGACCAAATTACTGTCGCCAAATTGTAAGATTAAATGCCAACAATGGTTGCCATTAATTAATTAATTGCAAGATTAAATGCCAATAATGGTCAATAAAACCATTAATTCGACGTTTTATTTGTATTTTTATTAATGTTTTACTAATTTATTTGTTCTTTCGTTATTTAAAATAAAAATTATGTCAATGTGTATAATTTGGCGAGTGGTTTGGTGATTTATATAAATTGGCGAAATTGGTCGACGGATAACTAAGAAGTACCAGTTTAACTAATTATTTTAATTAAATACGAAAAAAGCCATTGTATCTCTTAACAGCAGCAGATTTGGCCTTAAAAATCCCCAATCCAAGGAAAACGAATGGAAACCCGTTTACAGAGAGATCGCGACTGTTTTTTTTTTTTTTTTTTTTTTTTTTTTAATTCAATATTTTTAAAGCCGATCAAATTAGCGTGCTTTTTGGATTTTGGTGTGCCTGAACGGGGGTTGGTGAGCGTAGCTCGTAGGGGGCAGAGCCCCCTAGTTGATTCTAAAAAAAAATATCTGCAATTGCAAACTGGAATCGCTTGGAACGACGAATTTTTTTAGGCTTATTCATCTACAATAAAATAATCATGAAGAGTTTTAAAGCATTGATAGATTTGTTCAGAAATTGACTAAATCAGATCAAAAGTTCGTGTTGAGAGATGAGTGCAAAAATGCCTTTAAGAAACTGAAATAATCTTCAAGATCATCGTTGTGCGACATATCCTCCGTCGCTCAAACTTTTATTAAGGATGCAGATGCGATAAATGAAACTATCGGCTCTATTTTATGAGAGCAAAACGACGGGCAAGAATATATTGCTCACCCGCAAGAAAAGTGACACATCTCGACAAAAGTAAATTTCACAAGAGAAAGAAAAAAAATATGCATGATTTTACTGTAACATGAAATTATAGCACTTAGCTAGGTATGCAAGAATAAAAACGTGCATAAAAGCATAAAACCCTTAAGAATAAAGACGTAGGGTGAGGTATGGAGAGTTGGGGAATTATACCTCCCCACACAATCCATCCCTCTTCTGTGGTCAGAAATGGACATATAGCGTAATAAAGTGATTTTCCGTAACTTTTTGTGTAGCTAGACATACCTATGACATACCTATTAGCAGAATAAAACGCAAAATGAATTTTTGCGAGATGTGTCACTTTTCTAGCGGGTGAGCGACATCATCGCTTACTGGGGTAAAAGACCTACCCTGAGAAGTTCCATGAATAAATATGAGACTAGAAATTCTATTGCACTTCAAATTACAGATTCAACAACCACGAAGTCAGATCCTTGGAGCGTTGAAGGAATTACACATGGCAATTTAGAATTTCGCGATATCAACCCTATAATTCAATTAAAGGAGTGGTCCAACACAAATCCTACATGGCATTACATCTATACTTTTAGCCCAAATGCTAAACGTACGGTGCATTATGGGACTCGCTCCATATCCGAAATGGCGTACTGTACAAAAGAATTAACCCTCCGACTGTCTTGGAAAAGGGCAAAATTGTAATGTTGTTTTCTCTGCATTTTGTTTTAAAATGCTAAAAAAAAAATGATTCTTTGAACATTTTATAAAAAAAATTACGAATATGAATGCAATCCTTGGAAGTATTAATCATTGTTCAATGTATTAAAAATACAATAAATCAATAGAATTATATCACTTTAAATATTGCTTGTATTGCAGTGAAACCTGGAGCTTAGTGAACGTATTAACACGGACTTGTCAGTGAGGAAGTTTTAAGTGTGGGTGGCGAAGAAAGGGCACATTTAAACAGGTAATTTCTACCACTACGATTTAGAACAACCGGCATGTTAAGAGAATTGTGTAATAGTTTAACTGCAGGCCCCTTCAGTGTTATGAAAATCATGCATAAATTTTGCAGATGTGTCCTATAAAAATTTTAATCCTAATTTTTTTTTCAATTAATTGTTGGACTATTTTACTAATATAATCCTTATTTTTATTTTTATTTTCATATATATAATATCAATTTTTATCTTTGGACTTAATTTCTTTTTTTTAACACTTTCCTATTTTACATTGCCTCCAAATATCTAGCAGTTAAAAACTCATAGTGTCTTATTTGGGACTATATCTTCTCGTTATTAGCACTATTGCCACTAGTAACAATTTAACGTGAAGTATTGCCCTAAAACGGGATGTTTATGTTTAGAAAGTATTACACCAATCTTTGCGAGAATATTTCGCATTTCCATCGCAGATATTTTCAATCTAAGAAACACAGTGATATTTCATTGAGAGCAGTTTTGATTTATATAATAACATATTACCGGGCTTGCATCTATCAAAATAGGCAATACCTATTTTCTTATAAGTAGGCATGTGATTACCTCAAATTTTTACATTTTATAAAGCTGCATTATATTTATAAATTAAACTTTTAAATATGTATTTATAACCATTTAAACAGAAACATCCATTTTTAAATATTTGTCGTGCTAATGAAGGAATATTTCATATCTGATTACTACATTTAAAATCCTCACTATAATAAAACGAATGTTATCTGAAAAACACTGTCATTAACAGTTGCGACAATTAACATAATATACAAAAAATTCAAACACACACTTTGAATTTTCATCTTGTAATTAAGTACATTTTATTTTTAACACGTTTGCAGCTTTTAAAGGATCATTTGGTGCGTTTTACTTAATCATCTGAACGAAAAATATATTTCACTGCTCATTAGTCATTTTAATGTAGAAGTTGGAAAAAGCAATACTCTAAAGTGGTGTCTCAAATAAAGTTTGAAATGTTTTGCAGATAACATATTTTACTAGCAAAATAACATGTTTTGCTAATATTAATTAAAAAGAGAAAGTCATAGAGAAAAATGGAGGTCGACCGAAAATTCGTTTTCGTTTTCGGCCAAAAATATTAATTTTGCCAAAATTTCGTTTTCGACGAAAATGATTCCGAAAAATCGACCTGACCGAAACTATCTGTATTCTATAAATCTCGTTACTTCTTTCGGAAATTTTCAACATTACTCGTTGATTTGAACTGTATCGACTTAAATGAGGCACTCTTTATTTATTGCTATAAACTTCATTGTTTATAATTATCAGTTATGACTGACAGAAGACGTGAATTTAAATTATAAAACAAGCAATGCATATATAACTAAACTTCGAAGACGCTTTTCAGGTGCTCATTAAAATCTGCATATTGAACAGTAATAGGAAATTTTTAGTTTGAAACAGCAGAAGTGTTTCTAATACTCTTTGAAAAAGTCCCAGTTTAACACATGATCATTTACATAAATCATTATAAAAGATAAATCGAGGTATGTATACCTAAAATATTTTTTAATTAGATCAAATTCGTATAATTAGGATATCATTCTGTGTCGTTAATGAATATATTAAATTTTATTTTATGTGAAAATAAAAATTTTGGTCAGAGGCACAAGGAGCCAACATGGGCCACACGTATAATTAATTAATAATTATGTACATTTAATAAATACGAATAATTAATTAATAATTTTGTATATTTATGTATGTATTCATTACTTTTAAAAAATTTGGACATTTTCGTTTTCGGCCGAAAATAGGAAGAATACCGAAATTCGATTTCGATCTTAAAAACCTATTTCGGTCGATACTTAGAGAAAATTTCATGAACTATAAAAAGGGAGTTGAATGTCATTGCATTTTTTTTTCTTTTTGTGTGCATTATAACATTCTTAACAAGTTGGAAATTGCTAGTCAAACGTGGCAAATGAGGTGCGTTCGTACTCTAACTAGTTTATAATTATTTTTTGCACCCCATATTGTACTAAATGTATATTTTTTTGCACTTTATAAGTGCATAATCTGTAACATTATTAAAATGCACTTGCAATAATTTTTCCCATTGGCCGTAGTGTAAAGAAAAACTTTTGACTGCCCCTGTAATTAAACTATACATCCGATTTTCATAAAATTTGAAATGGCTTGACAAATTTTTGCAACAATCATATATTTAAAATTTCAGACCATTCGGTTGGGTAATTTTTGCTCTGTTATGTGCGGACAGACGAACAGACAGACGGACAGACGGATTGAACGACGACTATAGGTGCTACGTATTTATATAATTAAGAACGCACCTAAAAAGGTTTATTGCTTTACTTTTTCATAATTACTTTTTGGATTAAATTTAAAATTAGAGAAAAATAGTACACATTTTCCTCTATAATGAAATATACAAGTAGTTTTTTTTTTTTTTATTATTATTATTCAATATATGGACAACAAAAAGCAGACACTTTCAGTTTTAGAAGTTTTGTCGAATATCTATGAAATGTTTGACGAATTATTTATTCTTGAAATTTGGATGCGTAACGAAAATGTTTGACCTCACATTTTCCATTAAATATTTCATTACGGAGATAATTAATTAAATAAAATAAAAAATAAGGTAGAATATGTATCTTACATTTGTCACATTTTCTTAGATATTAAATATTTTAAATACCACGAAATCTAAAAGTATGGAAATATAGCACAAATTTTCTTATATTGAAATATAGTTGCAGTTAGTTTTTAATTATTAAGATTTACTGTATTGACAAGAGTAACAACAGACTTTCAATTTTAGAAGTTATGTCGAATATCTAGGAAATATTTGACGAATTATTTATCTTGAACTTCAGGTACGCAACGAAAATGTTTTACACCACATTTTCCATTAAATATTTCGTTACTGAGGTAATTAATTAAATTAAATTAAAAATTAAAGTAGAAGATGTATCTTATATTTGTCACATTTTCTTAGATATTAAATGTTTTAAACACCACAAAATTTAAAATCAGGAAAAAATAGTACAAATTTTCTTCTAAATGAAATATAGTAGCAGATATTTTTTTAATTATTAAGATCACTATATCGTCAAAAGTCGCTAGACACTTTCAATTTTAAAATTTTTGTCAAACGCCTATGAAATATTTGACGAATAACTTCTTCTTGAACTTCGGGTACGTAAAAAGAAAAGTTTGGCATCACTTTTTTCATTGAAGGTTTCGTTACGGAGATAGTTAATTAAATAAAATAAAAAATAAGGTAGAAGATGTATCCTATATTTGTCACATTTTCTTAGACATTAAATCTCTTAAACACCACAAAGCAAAACGTACTAGATCCTTCTGATTACATTTCATAATTTAAAAATAAATTGCTGCTCTTTATAATGCATTGAAATATACGGATCTTTTCTACGTTACTTTTTTTTTAAAAAATCAATAAATTGAAAGATTAAAAAGGTTTTAAAAGCTCTCAAAGCAAGAAAATTATTATTTTTGTTTTTTCAAGGAGGAAAAGTACAGCAAAACTTTACCAGCGTCCTTATACTTCTTCTCCAATCAACTGACCTAAGTACAGAAAAATACTTATTGCCGAAACGTCAGTGAAGGCTTACTGTGGAGACACGAAAAGTTTTGATTTCCGTTTGTCTGTCTGTCTGTTCCGCGATAACTGCCGCAAAAAGCATCCGATCGGCTTGAAATTAATTGGACATGTTGATGAGGTACTCGGACTTAGCTGTATAGTTTTTGGTTAAATTTGGTTCATTCATTCGGGAAATATAGAACATTTTTTTTTTTGGCTCTGTAATGCTTTTCTATGGCAAGTCAGACGATTTTCAAATTGTCATTTGTTGAAAGAAATGGCTCATATAAAAAATGGATTTAAATGGTAAATTTTGGATGCTGAAATTTTTAAATAAGATTATTAAATTATTCCAATTATTTTAAAATTATGTCAATATATTTGCAAGATTTTTTAAGTTAGGTTTATAATTTTGGGGGGAACTTTAAGCATATTCAATTGAAAGATTTTGACGTGAAACAGGAAAATGAAAAAGAAAAAAATAAGAATAAAAAAATTAATATGGCGACATATTGGGAATAAAAAGAAAACTCTCAAGTATTTCTTAATATAACAAGATGAAAGGTTTTGAGTAATTACGAATAGCAGGTGAATTAGACGTCAT
Source organism: Maratus speciosus (assembly GCA_963932465.1). NCBI lineage: Eukaryota > Metazoa > Arthropoda > Arachnida > Araneae > Salticidae > Maratus > Maratus speciosus. Next base: position 518,988,355 of record OZ010795.1, on the reverse strand, counting down.
TTATCAAAAAAAAAAAAAGATGTTGGAATAAAAAGATCTTGGCTAAAATAAAATTAACTATTATTCACGGAGGAAAGAGATAGATGGAGATGCAGTATGCCGTAAAAACTGTTTGCAATATGATGTGCGTTATCGCTCAGATTTAAATGCCCTCATTCGGCCCAAACAAAACAAGCACGTGGAACAGGGACCGAATTATTTGACTTCATCCGTGCATTTTTTCTGCAAAATGAAAATGATCTGCTTATATTTAAGCATTCTAAAGTAGCATTTCATCGTATTATGAATTAAAAACTGTATTACTAAAAATATTTTTCTTTTCTTTCTTTCTTTTTTTAAGCACGCCGTTGTGTTTGGGTCGAATGTAGCGGATTTTAAGGTTACATTTTTGGCGTCACTTCAAGATTTATTGTCTGTGTACGGTTAACATGAATATTTTATTTAAAATTTAAATTTTATTAATTTATAAAAAAAACTTATGCTTATCCTTATAAATCACAGCGTAAAAAACATCTAAGATATACTATAACCATCCGCACAATCAATAAAAAATTACGAATGTAAATTTAAATAGACTACGGGGGGCTCAGGGGGGCAGAGGCCCCCTGAAGAAATGCAATTTTTGATTTAAAAAGTTACCAGAATAAGTAGCTCATCAGAATTTCAGAACATCAATGTACAACCACTTGTTTAACACTTTTAATTTCTGAAACTTTACGAAGTATCTTGTATGCTCATAAATATTTATGTAATTTGAAAACTTTAAAAAGCGATTTGTAGGAAGATGAATATTACGCAATGAGTGTTAAAAAACAATGACTTGCAAAGATGACGTTGAGGCTCCTGATCTGCAGATTTACTAGTATATATTTTTTGCCGAAACGTCAGTGAAGGCTTACTGTAGAGACCCGAAATGTTTTTGGTTTCCGTCTATTAGCCTGTCTGTTAGTCTGTCTGTTCCGCGATAACTGCTGCAAAAAGCATCCGATTAGCTTGAAATTAAGTGGGCATGTTGGTGAGGTACCCGGATTAAGCTGTATAGTCTTTTGTTAGATTTGGTTTATTCATTCAGAAACTATAGAATATTTTATTTTTCGCCATAATGCTTTTCAATGGCAAGTCAAACGACTTTCAAATTTTCATTTGTTGAAAGAAATGACTTATATTAATAATGGATTTAAATGGTAAATTTTGGATGCTGAAAGTTTTAAATAAGAATATTAAATTATTCCTATTAGTTTGTAATTTTGTCAAGACATTTGCCAGAGTTTTTAAATTAGGTGTATAACTTATGATGGAATTTTATGCATGTGTTCGAATAATATAAAACATTTTACTTTATAAATTTACTTATTTTAAAATGTACATATTTCTTTTTTTTTTCCTGTTAACTGGAACCTAGCAACTCCATCTCGTCTAAAAATATAAATGTGAAAGTATGTAGGTTTTTTAAAGTCAAATCAAAGTCAAAAGGAATGAATTAATGAATGCCTTTGTATAGATGTTTGCATATAGATGGATTTTAACCCAGAAATGAAAATAGTATTTATATACTATATAGAATAATATTTTTATTTATTTATTCAACTACTTTGTTTGTAAATGAAAAAGTTCGTCATTTTCATACAGAATAAACTGGCATTATTCTATTAAATTTTATAAATTTTATTGTTGCCAAAAGAAAAAAAACAGAATACTAATTTCCCCTAAAAAGGTAATTTGTAAGATTTTCACGTGAAAAGAAAAAAATGGAATAAACAAATTAAAAATTTAAAAAAAAAGATAAATATGAGAGGAATTAATACATAAATATTTCACACCAAATACCACCTAAATTAATTTTTGTAGTAGTTTTCTCCCAGCTTTACGAAGAAATATTCCTCGATTTAAACGATTTTACTTGGCCTTCGTTTTTTCATTGGTTGTGATTTCATTTTTGCAATTGTGTATATTAATTGACACAGAGTTTCATATCTTTATGAATGAGGTATATGTAAGCCCATACAAATAAAGAACTCCATATTGTCTCCTATAAAATGTGATCCCAACAAAAAGTTTTCTGTAAAAAAAAATAATAAAAACTAAAAAAAAGCAATTTAACAAATTACAACGACCATTAGGAAAATTATTTTTTCAAAGACTAAAATTTAAGACATAAAAAATCGCACGGAGTTGATCATACATTACGTACGCCATGAATGAAACATTAACATTCCTGGACCCATCATGAACTAATTTTAAAAGAAATTTCAGTTTTACAATTTTTGGTACTGTAAATTTTTAAACTTCTACGGATCTGGTTATACATTACGTACGCCATGGATTAAACATTAATATTCCTGCACCAATTTTAAACGAAATTTCATTCTTAAACTTCTAAACATCCCAAAATATTACTTTTTACACCGCCGTATAGAGCAAAAAAATGTACTTTTAAATGCAATTTGTTTGAAAGCTGTATCTCAATTTGTTTCTGAGTTATTACTTTTTTTTTTGTAGTTTTTATTACTTTTTGTCATAGTGGCAACAGAAGTATCCATCTATAGACCAATCAGAAAACGAATAAAATACGGATTCAACCAATAAAACGCTTCAGATATGTTTTTGATTTCCTACCCTGACAGAGGACAATAACCATTTTTCCAAATGGTTAAAAAAGCGCCAAGTTCTCCATAATGTTTCGGCCAGAAAAAGTAGTGATATCTGAAGCTCGCACAAGTTAAAAGCCAAACATTCCAAATCTTTCATAGAAAATGGCTTCCTGCGACTTGGCCGTTAATGCCTTCTAGAGGATTTCCTAAAGTATGTACAAATGAGCTACATGCCAACTACATTTTTTGAGGACTTTAGGCATTTTGTGGCAAAAAGTACAGAAATAAAATACACATTTAATAAAAGCATATAAACCACTACACTCTATTTAAATGCTTAGAAGTTAAAAATAACAAACTAACTGTATTGAGATACTATATTCCAACAGATTTAATTGTTAAAACACAATTAGTATCCGCTTTTAGCACCCTTCAAGGACGGTGGTTTACTTTTGACCATTTATATTTAACCCCTAAATGGGGCACTGACGCCAGAATTTTGATTTGAAAATTGTCGTTTTAGTTAGTACGTGAAGAAAAGCTTCTACTTATTTTCAAATACGTTTGTTTGTAAATTCCGGCGTCATTCATTCATTTCAGTATTTACTAACAGAAAAGCGTTGCGCCTGAAAGGGTTAACGCGAGTAAGTGCATTCTAAGGTTATTGCAATACCTCTTAATATATGCAAAAAAAAAAACTATAATAAGTGTTCAAAGGAAAAAATCTCTTTCGTCACTGCACAAGATTTCAATATTATACATTAAAATATAATGTAACACATTGTGCGATTTGAAAAAAGTAAATTTTGTTTTATTTCTTGGGTTTCATGTTAGTGACTTTAGGTTTATACAGTGCAAAATAAATTTCAATTAAACCATAAGTGGACTAAATGATTTGTAATTAAAACTAATGTTTGTTGAAACTCAATAGTATTTATCAGAAATCTTTTACTTATAATGTCTTCAGGTGAATTCGCCTCCTTGCATTCTAATATTACTTTTAATATTTAAATAATTCATAAATGCACAATTTCCAATCATTAAATTGAAAATGATATAGAAGGCATTAACAGCCAAGTCGCAGGAAGCCATTTTCAATGAAAGATTTGGGATGTTTTTCTTTTAACTTGTGCGAACTTCAGATATCACTACTTTTTCTGGCCGAAACATTAAGGAGAACTTGGCGCTTTTTTTTTTTTTTTTTTTTTTTTTTTTTTTTTTTTTTTTTTTACAGAAAACTGTTTTGGGATATCACTACTCTTTGTATGTTTTTTCAAGTGTGTTTTTCTAAAAGATATTAATATAAAACTTTTTTTTTAAATTTCGGTACTTTTATGTTAGCCGGGCACAAATCTCCTCAATAGCATTTTGGTTTTTTACCAATAGCAGTTTTCATTTTTCACATGTTTAAATTAGAAACAATGCTTTGATTTTCAAATAAAATATTTTGGTTTATGTTATTATTTCTTATTTATTTATTTGTATGTTTTAAATAAAATGAGTGAAAGGCATCTATTTTAAATGACATGACTGAAAAAATTATATTTTTAAATGAAATGAAGGCAATATGAACAATAGAGATGGAAACAGTATTTGGCGATACGCCACTTGCGCCCGGCTAACATAAAAGTACCTTTTTTTATTTTTGAGCTTTGCAAATTTATACTTTATTTCTTTTTATATGTAAGTACTAGCCACCTCTAGCAAGCAGTTTTTTCTCCTTAAATGCACGTTAAGCATTGCATTATGTTATTGTTATTCATAATTTAATTTACGTGTCCATTCTTTCTCCAAATCGGAAGCATTTGATAGAGAAATCAAGAACTCTTTACGATCATGGAAGCACATCATATATTTTGTGTTGTTATGTATTTCATCTTTCGCGACAAATATCTCTTAACTCACTTATGCATGTTTCCTTATCAGTTATGATTCGTTCTCTAATGCGGAGATTTTTAATCCTATTAAGTAACTAGCCGTTTCTGGCGACCAGTTTGGTCTCCCTTAAATGTATGCTAAGCAATTCATTATGTTACTTTCATTCTTAAACTAATTTTCTTGCTCAATCCTTCCCAAATCCAAAGATTCTGATAGAGAAATCAAGAATTCTTTGCGATGTTGATAATATTTCATACATTTTTTGTTGTTATGCGTATTTCGCCTTTTTTGAAAAATACCATTTAAATTCTTAAAGGTACACAAAATTAAAAAAGGAATTCAGATGCTAATTTATATGCTTTAACCATTTAAATTCCATAACTGTAAGAATGAGTGAAATTTCAACTGTTTAAACTCATATTTGTTCATTAATTATCTAAATTAAACTTATTTTACTTAAACATGCTCTTACTTCAATGTCATTTTTTAGTATTAATAAATTTGTTTAAATTTTGCAAATCATGAATTCTTAAATTTTTTACTACTTTATAACTAAATAATAAATATATATACTTTTGTTTTTATAAATTTGATTTCTGAGTTCATAAATATGACAATAAAGTAACGTAACTAACAGAAATAGCAAAATAAAACCCTCGTGAATGCAAGCCGTTAACAAACGTTAGCGCCGCCAATTGACCTCATATGTCATAATAAGAATATTGTCCATTCATTGCTAGAAAACCTGCTTTGCGAATGATTACCTTCATGGCTTAACATTTTCTACCGTTCATGATGAATGAATCTCCTGTGTTTGTTTACTTTATGAAGTGAGATGTTAAGGTGTCAAACTAATTTAAATTGAAGTTATCTTAGAATATATATTTATTTGAATGTAAATTAGAAACAATACTTTGATGTTGAAATGAAATATTTTAGTTTATGTTATTATTATTACGATTAATTATCACCTGCGCACGACTAAAATAAAAGTGCCGAAATGGCCGTTTGGCATGTAAACAGTAAAGCGGTCAGCCCGGAACTGTTGATGGAAGTCACATGACTTCGGCTATTATTATATAGATATTTTTTAATTGGGTTCACAGCCAATTACAGTATTTTAACTGATACGATTTGGTGTACGTGAAATGGTTCTTATGAAATCCTTTGACAGTATCTGCCTTTACATTAAACCATATTGATGATAATATCGTTTTGTTGCACGCTAACCTTTTCAGTAGATTCGATTACGGAAGAACAGTAAATCTACTGGCGCACTACCATGATCCATTAGAAAACCTATCATTATTCTCATACAATCGTCTTCAACAATGTGCCAATGTGCCGTGTTTAAGATTTTAGCTAATTGTACACGAAACCTGAAAATTAAAATGCGCGGAACCCGATTATAGAAGATTCATTCTAACGTACATACCGAAAAACATGTTACATATTATATAATTATAATAATCATAAGGAGAACTGGCAGTTTCGATGCTTTAATTGTTTTTGCAAATTCTCGTTATATGATACAGAAGTTTTAACAGAGTAAAGACCAACAACATAGTAACAGCAAGTATAATAAGAGTGCAATATACTAACAATAGCAATGATTTTGTGCAGTGACGAATCTATTAACACTTTGTAAATATTTATACGTTATACCACTTAACTAATCAGATGATATGCGGAAAAATATAAATAGATGGTTCGCACTAATAATTAAGCCAATGAAAAGTACCCACTAGCGTCAAATTCTCACCAAGCTTGATGACATTTAGCGAAATGTCGCCAAATTTGGTAATATATCATGTCAATTTTCAATCTTGGCGACGAAAAATGTTTTGTTTATTCTGACGTCGTAATGATGCATATTTATTATGTATTATACACATACTTATAATATGTTGGATGCAAATGTATTACGTATTATATGCATAGTTGCATAGGTATAATATGTATGATGCATAAGCATAAAGTTCATTAACATCACTAAAACGCACTTAAAGAAATAGTGTTCCTTAAATAGTAGGGATAATTGCCAGATTGACTAGAATGCTATTCAGATTAGAATTCCGACATTTATAATAGACAGGGAGAAGTCTACACACTCCATCACCTCATCGAGTTTACAGCCAAAATTTTAGTATTTGTCAAAACTAGATTAGCATATTAAAATGCAACTGGTTTGCCAAGTCATATCTAGGTGGAAAGCACCTGAAGACTTAATTTTAGTGGTTGGCTGGTAGGTTTACTATTGTGCTTTCTTGCATTCAAAAGTATGGAAACATAAAGGAATGTGTGCAAGAAAACACAATGGAAAATCCAACAACTAACCAGTAAAATCTGGTCTGTAGGTGGTTTCCACAAAGATATAACTTGGCAGACCAGTTACATTTTAATACGCTAATCAATTTTTAACTAATCCTAAAATTTCAGCCCTCAACTCGATGAAGTGATGATCTGTGCAGAGGCCTCCCGGTCTTTAATAAAACTTGTTTTAAGGAAGTAAAAGATAGAAAGATGGACAGATAAATTGAAAAAATTACCTTATCAAGATTTTTGTAAAAGAATATGAAAATTCATTCAGCTTGAAATCATATAGCACCTTTATAACTCGGGCTAATTTTCTGCAATCGGGTTTTGGCGACAATCATATCTTATCTATAATTATAATCTACATTTGACAGATTTAAAATTAATAATAAATTAACAGTAAGTAGGCTAATAATACAATATAATAACATTAGAAGCGGTCTTCGGACGCCCATCATTAAAGACAGCTTTATTAATTACACATTTCATTTAATTAAAAGGAGATTTTTAAATTCATATGAGAATTAGGATATTTTTCCACTATAGGGGCCTTGGCATTTCTTTAAAAATCTTGACGCTATTTGGGCTTCAGAAACTGAGATATGTTACCAAATGATATAAGCAACTACGAAAACAAACCTGATGAACCTTTATGTTGTTTATATATGTATGTATATATATATCTATTGATGAATTGAAACGAAAGAAAGTTGCAGACCTGGAATTTCTGGTTTTTGATAATGGATTTGGAAGAAAAAATTATTTGTTTATAGTTGACGGGTAGGAAACATTATACAGGTATTCATGTTTTGAGAAATTTCATTTTGCGGGTTTGGGGGGGGGCGCATGTTTATTCTGCATTCATGCTTGTTTTCTTATTTTTTTCTTTTGTTTTTAGTTTAATGATAATTTAAGCATTCCTCTAAAAGACCTTTTTATTAAAGTTTTTGTTTTTGTATGGTTAATATTATGATTGTTAGTTTTTAATTTGAGTTGTTTTAGTTTTTTATGGAATTAGATTAATAAAATGACAATAGTTTTTTCAGTATTGAATGCGGGGTGAACATGTGTTCAGAAACCTGCAAATTTTAAAAGTGGGGGGTGGAGTTAGTTTTCTGTCTGTCCTTCCACTGATAAAGAACAGACTGTTTTTTTTTTTTTTTTTTTTTTTTTTTTTTTTTTTTTTTTTTACCTGTCTTTCTTGTTTTTATAAATATTTTATAGTTAAGGGGTCTTGTACCTTTTAAACGCGTCGAAAATTAACGCAAAAACTTCAAAGTTTGAATTAGTCTATCTTCAAAACCTTTTTATATATAAACATGAAATTTTGGATATTGATTAAATAGATTATGCTTTGTAATATGCTACCAACAGAAATTTATTAACCGTTTAGAGAATGTGTGTATTTTTAAAATCAAAATAGTTCTTTTTTGGCCCCATAAGTCATTGCGCGCATGATATCTTGAGAAAGTATGTATGGATTGTCAAGAAATTTGGTAAATATACTAAACAAATATGTGTGTTTAAAATGATCTACTTTTAAGTATTTACAATGGTAATATTTTTAGTTATGGCTATTTTTATTCATTAAAAATACAAAATTTTTATTTTTTTTTACGAAAATATTTTTTTCTTTAGTTAATGAAATAATTTTAGCCTAAGAGTAGATCATTTTAAACACACATACATGATTAGTATCTTTACCAAATTTCACGACAATCCATACATACTTTCTCAAGATATAATGCGCGCAATGACTTATGGTGTAAAGAAATGAGCTATTTTGATTTTAACAATACACAAATTCTGTAAAGGGTTAATAAATTTCTGTTGGTAGCATATTACAAAGCTCAACCTGTTTAATCAATATCCAAAATTTCATGTTTATACATAAAAAGGTTTTGAAGATAGACTAATTCAAACTTTGAAGTTTTTCGTTAATTTTCGACGCGTTTAAAAGGTACAAGACCCCTTAAAAAATTTCTGCAGATATACACCTTCCTTTTGAAGTTATGGTGTTTTAGCATTTTGAAATGATGTAATATATATATATATGTATATATGTATATACATTTTATTTATACATGTATGAAATATAGTTTTTTATACACAAATTATTTCTACTTGCATATAAAAAATAAATAAACAGGTTCCTTACGTTAAATAAATTGTATACACATGGAAAAAATTACTTGCATACATGAAACAATAAATAGGCTGCCATAAAATACGTTACAATTTTTTTTTTTCTCGTCAAGGCAATTTTCTATATTTCGCCAAGGTTACTATATCGGAAAAGTACCGAATTGCGATTATATTTTGTTAAATGTTTTAATATCGTGAATATATCATAACCTATACTGATTATAATTTTCAGGTATATTTATTTTTTCTATTTTACAAACATTTTTGGAAAAGCATATAAAATTGTATTCTGCTTGAAATTACGTGACACCTTCAAATCTCTGTAATCGAGTTTTGGCGACCAATATTGGCCCAATTGAATGTGTTAAGGAACTGTTTACGGCTAAATCAACACCCCCTGTTTGAAGGGTTTAGAGGCGAAAATTCTGCGTTTTCAGATTTTTCTGGTTCATTGTGCTACAAACCCGACTTACTAGTGAAATTTCATGATTCTACGACTTTTAGAATTACCTTAGTTATTTGATGATTCGAAGTGACAAAAAAAGTGCTTTTTCGGCATTTAATATTTCGAAAACTACTCAATATATTATCATGAAATCGTGGAACCTTAGTTCAGTTTGACCATACGAACATGTGTATAACAGAAAAATTTCTATATCTCTCCCTAAAACGACGTTATGAGGGGTTGAAAAGTATGCCGAAATGGTTCAGGAAAAAGTAGCTTACGGCTTGTGCGAACTTGGCGGACGCACTGCCGTGCTCCCAGATAGAGTGTTGGTTAATTATATATGTTTTTATTAAGGGGAGAAGAACTGCCAAGCCTTCGGCGTTCTGTATACGGTATTTTAATACAGAAAATGTTACTTTATTTAATTGGAACATTTGCGCGACTTAATTAACAACTTTTTCTCTAATAATGATGTGCAAAAATCCTGAGGCATAGCATGTCTGATGGGAAGTGGAATGTTTTATGTAATTAATGCATTTATCTTTCGTTTAATGCTACCTGAGCGCCGTCACGGGTAACAGTTACTATAAAATAAATTATTAAAATAATCCCTAGTGCAAAAAATTAAACTGAAAGTCCGGTTAAGGGAAATAAAAGGTTATTTAACCTCCTTTTGTAATTTATCTTAAACATAGGTTTGCGTCCAATATGAACGGTATTCGTAACATCACGATTTTAAATTAAATGTGGATACTATTAAAAGGCTATCACAAAAAATACTTTAAGGCACCAAATCATGTTTATCTATTTAGTAAATTGGAAGTGTACACGATGATGAATTATTAACCGCTAGGTTTAGAAGTCCCATTATTTTGGAGTGATTTTAGTAAGTTAATGGTATCGAGTGCATTTTTAGATATTTAGATTAGATCCTAGATATAAATATTGCAGAACGGCAATCAAAACTATTTTTTGGAAATAAAATCATAAAGACATTAGATTTTTTAATTAGATGTCTCAGTTTACATTTCTAAAAGTTCCTTATCATTAGATAAAGGTGTTTATGGTTGGCAGGCAAGTACATACTGTTGTATGGGTATTAGGATAACGTAAAATGCTTGTCCAAACTGTTGCTTACCCTTATAAATCGCAGTGCATAAAGAAATCTCAGATATACTATAATCATTAACACAATCAATAGAAAATTACAAATGTAAATTAAACTACACTACGGGGGGTTCAGTGGGGCAGATCCCCCCTGAAGATATCTACTTTATTATCTAAAAATTACCAGAATAAGTAGCTTGTGATAATTTCAGAATATCATTACATAACAACGTGTTTAATTTAACTCTTCTAATGTCTGAAACCTTCGAAATATTTTTTACTTTTATAAATGTAATTTATGAAATTTAAAAACTTTAAATTGTTTTGTAGAAAGATTAATATTACGCAAAGTGTGCTAAAAACAATGGGTTGCAGAGATGATGTTGAGGCTCCTGATCTGAATATTTACTAGTTTTTTATACGGGAGATATTTTAATTACCCATGTGTATTGGAATGTGTGAGACAGCAAATCTGACCAGTCCATTCATTAAGTGGTGTGATCTAGTTTCTGGATCGTTGAGCTGCTGCAGACTCCATTGGAAAAATATGTATTTTTTTAAATAGAAGTATATTTTGATACATGGTTTTAGAGTTTGTTACCAGATATGTTCTTCATATTATTTTTGATGGATTTTAACATTTATTTTTTCAAAAATGAGTAGAATTTTTGCACGTGACGTTACCCGACACCGAAGCATCATAGGATGTGCAAGACTGTCAGACAGTTTATTTCCTATAATCTTCTTCCTTAAATGAGTTTAAGCAGATTTTTGCCTGTTTTCAAAATATTTAAGTGCGCGCCATGAGAAGATTTTTTTCCTTGAGTTTTTCTATTTGTGCTTTTACCTAACAAAAGAAAAAACAATGAACATTTCAAACACATACCTGCATACTCATGCCATTAGATTTGTTTTTCTTTCAATGTTTCTATTAGTGCTTTTACCCAACGAAAAAATCAATGGGGATTTGGAACGCATATGTGCTTGCATACATGGCTATATATGCATACTATGAGACAATTTTGTCCTTTGAATTTTTCAATTCGTGCTTTTACCTAACAGAATAAATAAATCAATAAGCAATTTCAATGCGTTCCTAAAGATCTATACCATCATATAGTATTGTTATATTATCAGTATTTAAAATCTAAAAAGAAAAAATAATTTTTGAAGGACCAAAACAGCAGAGGATTATATCAAATGCAAAATTATTACACCTGTATTCTTTTCTAACTACTCACTTTCCACTCTGTTTATTTCATTTTTCATTATCAAGTAAAACATTAAAATTTTCAAATACCCAACAATATAACAACGATTTCTAATTATTATGATGCGATGCAAACTTATTTTGAGCTATATTTATTCACTCGATATTTTATACAAATATTGTTTGATTAAAGATTGTTTTGTATTTTCAATTTATTGTTTTGGAAATATCCTTCACACAATGATATAATATTATAATTCTTATTTGACAGCAAACAATTACAATGAATATCGCACGTAAACGCTTGCGATTTATACAATGCTTTTGAAAAGGGAAAGGGTAGATATGGTGCTTTTTTTCCTCCATAAGCCATCATTCCTCATAATATTATTTTTCTTCAGCGTGGTGGCTTGTGACTGGCCTTTAAAACACTACATGTATACATACTCCTACATTTGTTCTGTTTTGTTATCACATTATTTAAAAAGAAATTTTCGTCTTATCCAATAGTAGAAATTCTGCTATTAAATAAACCAAAGATTTCTATTAAAATATAGTGGTAATAAAAAGCGTAAAAATAGGCAGCCCCACATGTAGTGCCTTAAAGAAACCAGTCACGGGCCACCATTATTTCCCATGATGACCCAAAAGAAGCATACAATAATTCAACTGTTTAAAAAATTTGCTAGAAAAGGAGATACTTGTTACTTTTTGGTTTATGAACTCTTTTTAACAGCAATACGTAATACATGTTCAAAAAGGGTCAATTTATCACGATTCTCTCTCTCTCTCTCTCTCTATATATATATATATGTGTGTGTGTGTATAACCATAATATATAACAAATTGTCATCGATTTCCAATAATTGAAATTAAATTTATAATATAGAAAATATTCATAACTCAGACATTTTACAGAATAGAGAAGGAACATGTAACTAGTAATACAGAATTTTATTAAATGCAACTAATTCACTAGCACATTGCTGACAATAAATCTATATGAAACATATGAAAAAAAAAGACAACACAATTTTTGATAAAGTCTGATTAAAGACAATAGATAATAAATCCAGCTAAATAATGTTGAACCAGAAAAAACCGTAATATAAACATACAAAAGATAAAATGGATAAATAAAGCCGGAAGCTTATAAGGTAATTCACTTGATCACGGGTACATAAAATACATTTATAAGCAAAAAAAACATAGTCGATTTCTGTAACGGAATTGAGCAATAAGGAAATATTGAATTCCATTATGTACCCAATCGACTAAGCACCAGAGAATATTAAACAACCATGTAAAATATTAAACAATGTGAATTCCACAACTATGAAAACAATTAAAAAAATCCCTGTCGGCTCGGACCTACAGGCGGAGGTAGAATTCGAAGTTAAGAACTAAATTTACCAACAAAACTTAAATCAAGATTAGAGATAAACCCAGTTCCTTCACTAAGAATGAGCTCTAGGGAACTAAACATTTTGTGAAAATTCTAATATACAGGAGTACACACACGCATGTATATGGAATAAGTTTAAAAAGGGCTAAAGCAAATTCAGAGAACCTCAAAGTGTTAAAATATGTTAATATTTTCATATTCGGGTTTTTTTTATCATGTTTTAGTACGTTTCTTCAAACTCTCATGACGTTACATATTCACCTGGTGAGGTCCATTATATTTCTAATATGACGCAGTATTTTGATTTTTTTTTTTTAATTCGTCAAACTATTTATTTCACAAAACAAATAGGTGTTGCTATCCAACGTACAATTTATACACAAGTTTAACATAAAACTCTACGTTTCGGTTTATTCTTTAAAACCTTCATCAGGAGAAAAATTTTCTAAAATATAAATCGACAACAAACTCTTTACATGCTACATTTTGAAATCAATTCAAAATTCAAAACATTCTAACGGAAATCTCTTACTCCCAAATAAAGAGTTCAGTGGCGCCATCTTTTAATCAAAGATGCAAACGAAGAAAGACTAGCTGAAAAAATGGAATTTTCATTGACTTTTCAAGAGATTTCCGTTAGAATGTTTTGAATTTTGAATTGATTTCAAAATGTAGCATGTAAAGAGTTTGTTGTCGATTTATATTTTAGAAAATTTTTCTCCTGATGAAGGTTTTAAAGAATAAACCGAAACGTAGAGTTTTATGTTAAACTTGTGTATAAATTGTACGTTGGATAGCAACACCTATTTGTTTTGTATCGATATTACAACGTAAAGTCCTTTATTATTTCTATTTATTTCATTTTGAGTTTTCATGAGGAAATCTTGCCCTAGAAAACTTATGACGTAATATTCAATTTGTTTTCAATTCGTCAAACTGTTTATTTAATTTAATTTTCAAGTGAGAATTTTGCAATAGAAAAGCAATTGTTGTGGTGAGAATTTTATTGATTTTTTAATTGTTGGCAACTGCTGTAACGAAAAATATTTATTTTTTTTCTGTCATTGTTGTGAAAGAGCTGGTGTTATCAGAATCGGTAAGACGGTATTCAAAATTTTGAATCCTCCCCATTTCCATTCCTTTGGACCGATTTTGCCCATTTTCAATCCCAGCCGAAATATTAGCCATCTCAAAGTTGTTGGCGAGTCTGAAGACGATCCGTGTATAATTGCGACTTTTATCGTGCGGACAAAATTTAGTACATACATACATACACACACATATATATATATATATATATACACTATGACGCAAAAGTTTAGACAATGAAGAAATTCTTACATACTTTGAAAAATATTTATTCAATTTTCAAATCACTGCTTGAAATTAATGTGCTGTACATATAAACAATATTTATAACAAAGAAAAGTGGAATTGTGCATATTGCAATAAATTAAATGGTAACAAAAATAAACTGCTGTCTCAAAAGTTTAGACACAAATTAAATAAAATCGAAATAAACAATTTTTAAAACCTGGTTGCGCATCCATGCTTATGTATTACGTCATATACACGAGATTGCATGGAAGAAACTAAATCTTGCATAGTTTGTGGATCGATATCGTACCATGCATTCTCAATAGATGTCTTAAGTTCCTTTTCAGAAGAGTATTGTCTAGCGTTGCTATAAACTTTGCGACACATGATGCTCCAAAGGTTTTCTATAGGGTTAAGATCTGGGCTACATGCTGGCCAGTCGAGAACTCTTATATTATGGGAATTAAACCAATATTTTTAATGTTTTGCAGTGTGAATTGAAGCATTGTCTTGCTGAAATTCCCACTGAGGACCCCCTAGAAGCTCAGCAAATGGCAGTAGGTTTTCTTCTAATGTCTGTGTATAATGCTGTGAAGTTTGACGACCACTGGTGAAGGTCAGAGATACTTGTCCATTATAGCAAAAGGCTGCCCAAACCATCACCGAGCCCCCTCCTTGTCTGCGACTAAAAAAACGTCGAGGTTCCTTCCGCAAGTCATGCCAATACGATAAACAACCATCTGGACCATCCAGATTCCACTTTTTTTCATCGCTAAATATGACTGACTGCCATTTCTCTCCATATGACATATGCTTTCGAGCCCACATAAGTCTTTGTAACTTATGATATGGTTTCAGAGCTGGTTTCTTCTGCATTTTGCTATAAACGATTGTTCCTTTTTCCAAAATTCGTCTACGAATCGTATCCTTTGATACAGAGAGTCCCGATGAGCTTTGAACTCCACGTACGCTCATTTGTGGAGTACTCGCTAGTCTTTGTATCAGGCGATCCTCTCGTACATTTGTCACACGTGGCCTCCCAGACCGACATTTTGCTTTATATTCGGAACCACTCGATAAAACTCGATAAATAGATTTTTTTGACCTATTAATAATAGCAGAAATTTCAGAACGCTCTTCCCTTCACCTTTCAACTGCCAAATCCTTGAAACCTCATTCACTTGAATTTCTTTAGCTCTCGGCATGTCGACCATGAAGCGCAATCGTTTGCAGAACTTAAGTACTCCAAATTTGTGACATCATCGATTCTAAATTTGCATATGCCAGCGAATATTCAAAGAAATTTAGAATAGTGTCTAAACTTTTGCGACAAGCACATTTGAATTTTTATGAAAAAAATTAGTATTATAGCAAATAAAACGACTGTCTTTTGTACATAGCATTTTAAATCGGTTTTTGAATATATTTACAGGTTTTTGTAATTCTGACGTCATAATTCTACATTTTAAAGCTGAATGACGTCATTGTCTAAACTTTTGCGTCCTAGTGTATAAGCTTTTTAGGTGGGTGTGGTTTTGGGCTCCTGGGGTCGTATAATGAAAAGTTATGAAAGAATTTTTCAAATGTCGCACCATGGTAACGACTGCAATAGATAGTATTTCTTACGAAATCTACCTAAAATGAAACAAATTAAATCATAGACAAACCCAGCACGAGGACAGCCAAGACATATTAACATTGACACAAACAGATGACGTACTTTGGCTTAAAATCTCGCTTTATATATATATATATATATATATATATAAAGTTATATTATTTTCCTAGTTAATATATATATATATATATATATACATAAACTAGGAAAAAACGGTGGGGGAACATGTGATATGTAGCCATCGAGTGTTTAACATTAGATTTTGCTACTCACTGTTCTGGCCAAAACACACTGCCACTAATACATATTTTATATACATTTTTTGAATGTTCGGCTCCTTTTGAAATATAACCCACTGCCAATGAGACCATAGCTTGTTTTTTTACTAGTTTTTTTCTGTATTTTCTTGTTGAAATTTTAACTTTTTAAAAACAGTTATATTATTTTTTCTTGTTTCGTGAGGGGTGCTCTAGTTCAGGCTAAATATATTCTTTGATTGTTTATATTGAATTTATGTGTTTTACTGCAGCATTCTGGCGCATTTCACATGAATGCAATTTGTTTTTTGCTGGTGATTATTATACTTATCGCTTATATATACATACACTCCGGGGTCATACACCAACAGCTTCGACACCTCTGACTGTTCATAACAGCGGTTAATAAGAGACTGTCTGAATTATTAGAGTTTCCATCAGAAGAGCCCTTGAAGAGACTACTTTATTACAATTTTTTTCCTCAGATGATTTTATATAAGATCCTCGTTAGTAATCTTGATAATTGGCTTCCACTTTAGAATATATATATGTGTATGTGTGTGTGTGTTTGTGTATGAATATATAATCAAAAAATTTCACTTTTAGAGGATGTTCTTACAATTTACCCCTGATTTTCAGATTTAAAATTTTTACAGACATAAAAATTATCTGTTCAAATATATCAAAATGCCGTATACTAATTTTTAGGACACTAGGGGGCTCGGCCCCCTACGAGCTACGCTCGCCAACCCCCGTCCAGACACCGCAGACTCTAAATGCACGCTAATGTGATCGGCTTTAAAAAGATTTCGAAAGATTGAATTATAATTTAAAAAACAGTGGCGATCTCCCTATAAACGGATTTCTATTCATTTCTCTTTGATTGGGGAAATTTTAACGCCAAATCCGCTGCGGTACTACTTGATTATCCCGTCGACTAATTTCGCCAAATTATATAAATCGCCAAACCACTCGCCAAATTATACAAATTGACATAATTTTTAATTTAAATAACGAAAGAACAAATAAATTAGTACAACATTAATAAAAATACAAATAAAACGTCGAAATAAAAATAACTTGATGACGTAGACACGTGTAACAACATTTCAAAATAAGCTAATATAAAAGGAATTAAGTAAACAGAATCTTTGTCTCCCGGTATTTTTTAACAAAGCGAAAAGAAAGTTCTTTTAAATGAGACATTTTAAATTAATCGTTTTTAATCTGACGTAATTTTGACCAAATTATTCTTTCTCTTTTTAATATTCACGTGAAAATAATTGTGTTAGAAATAAAATATTATTTGCGCTTTCCTAAGAAGAATAGTTGAAAAGTATCCTCTCAAAATATCAAATAAATGTCTAGCGCAATTTGTAAATTTAAACCGTTTTGCAATATTGTTTTGTGTTCATTTTATGTAATAAAGGTAATGTGACGTAAATATGACGTAATTTCTCCTATTTAAGACTTCTAACGCATTTTAATAAATTTATTATTTTACAAATTCCTTTCTCTCTTAAAATTCACGTGTAATTATAGTTTTTATGACGTAATTTTTAATAAGTTCCTGTTTTTTGTACATAATTATTTAATTCTAATTCCAAATGTTTTTTTTTCTGTTTATAATAGTCACGTGTAAATAAATTTTCAATTTATTACACGTATAAATATATTTTTTTTTAAATCAAACATTATTGTTTCCGCTGTTTATACAGTTGGCAACAGTTTAAATTAATATCACTTTCTAAAATCTGTAAAAAATATCTCTCGAAATGCTGAAAATTTGAATTTAAAATAGATATAAAACCTCGAAAAATGAGTCAAATTAAAAAAATAAATCAATTCTGCACACCGGGAAATTATAACGTATAGAATGAACTAAAAATTATTAAATTCCTATGTATAGTTTTTGCTACTATAAAACTTTTTTAGTGGAACGATTTTGTCCAACTTTAGCATTAAATATCTCTTAAAATAATTCTTTGATTTGAAAACTGTCTTCATCAGCGAATTTATCAAACATTTCTGTATAACACTACCGATTTTCATATTTTTGTATGCATTATTTTTCTTAATATTAACGAAGAAAGACCTCCGGTCACAAAAAATTCAAAACCGGCGGCGGTGACAGCGGTAGTTACTTTTTTTTAGAATAGAGAGACACTCTATTTTGACGAACCTATGGCGGAAAATATACGGCTTACCGAACCTTATCTTTTTATTTCTGGCAAAATCTGTTAGAACACAAGTATATTTTTGAAACGGCCTTCAAAGTGACCTGTCTTGTATTTATTTGCTAAATATACTCAGACGAAATGTTCGAAAAATTCAATATAATTAAATAATTACCTGAAATTTTACTGTATTTTGAGAAAAGAATTGAAAAATTGTGATAACAGAATCAATAAATTTAATGAAAATTATTTGTGAATAACATAAAAAAAAGAGATTTGAATTTCAGAAAATACATAGATAGAATAGATACAAAATATGATAAAAACTGATACTGTAAATTCAATGTTGCTGTAAAAATGAAAATATCGTTCGAGAAAAATTTCATCCTTATATTTCTTCAATTCATTTAGTATTGCTTTACAAAGACAAATGCAATTATTCGTAAGGGTAGATCGGGAGAGACATAACCATACATTCCAAAATAATGTTAAAAGATTAAACGAAATTGTTTTTGAAAGTTTCACTACTTATACATTATTTAATGATAAAAATTGTTTTCTTTACATAACTTCAAGGGTTTTCTTTTAATAAAGTTTATTTCTTTAAAATATGAGTTTACTTTAAAATATATCTTTTAAAACTAATCATAATTATCTTCATAAATATGTATTCCTTAAAACGTTAATCAATTTCACTCAAAAATTCAAAAGTCAAACATTCTTAATGAAGGTTAATGCATTCTTTTACGTTGTGATTAAGGCAAGATGAAGCTGTATCTTTTTATAAAGACGCTACACGAGATTATAATAAAACTTATTAATTAAGAAATATACTTTAAGATTAATGTCAGCATAAACATTCTTTTGATTTAGATTTCTTTAACACATAATTATTTATACATTATAATGCACATATTTTATTATTACCTATGAATATTATCAATAAAAGCTGTAAGAAAAAATTACAAGAATAAATAATTATAAGAAATACAATTATGTACAGCCATAGAAAAAAAAGCAAACACCCCTACTAACTCTGCACATAATTACTGTAGAAGAAAGTTACTGCTATCAAAAGATTGGAAATGAAGTCTACCTTTAAATTGTGTATATAAAATTTGCTTGGGGGCATCTACATAACAAAACGAACCCAAACTTTTTTTTTTTTTGTTCAATAGCAATACTCAAGTTTGACACCATAAATAAATTATACAGCCTTCAATTAGCCTAAAAACAAATTTTAATAAAATTCGTTTGATTAGTTTCTGAGAAATTATTTTAAAATGAGCTTATTTTAGTGGCTGTATACAAATAGAAGTTCAATGTTTGATTTCTGAAATGGTACAGAATGACTACGTCCCTTCTATTAATGTATTATTTCTTTCCAATGTGACCATTTCACTCGCTTAATATATTTCGCCTATTGCCAGCTCAAAAATGTCAATAAAATGAGTAAAACATATTTTTGTATAAGGTATTGCAAAAAAGTACGCTTTTCTACACATCATAGACAAATACATCACACACATCATAAACAAATGCATTAAACCATCATTTTGACGTTTTTTTTAAAGTAGGACATAAAAACAGGGCATAATAAATATAAATCTATCAAAAAACTTGCAGGTTGTAATTCATATTTTTTTTCGAATATTAATCTCATAATTCATATTACGAAATTTTTAAAATTACAAATTCAATGTATTTATGTTTGGGTTTTCTAGTATTATAATCACACAAAAAAAAATATCACATTAGGATTATAATTTGAGGAGATATTAATAAAAATATGGAAATGTAATTTAACATTAGAAGCTCTAAATTTTTAATGTTTATAACTTAAAAACGTATCATTCAAATGACATGAAATTTCGTTTCTAGACATAGTTTGATTCGAAGATTTAAAATATATTGTCAAGATTGGATGTTGCCATTGTAAAAAAGAAAATTTGTTCTTGTTTTGAGTTTTAGATGGCCCCTAAGTAAATTTTATATACATCATTTACAAGTAGAATTTATTTCCAATAATTTAGTACCAGTAACTTTCTTCTATTATAATTAGTTTTAGAATTAGTAAGGGGCGTTTACATTTTTTCCCATGACTGGTTAACGATGGGGTAAACACGAAAAATGGATTATTCTTATTAATTATCACTTGCCATCGTGTTTTTGCTTGGATTATCATGCGGTAGTGTTAGCAGCCCGCTACTATTTTTAATTGTTTGATAGCCGACGTTTTTTTTGTTTTTGTTTTTGTTTTTGTTTTTCTAGATAGTTATAGTAGCCTTATTTAATGACAGATTGAATAAGGAGATGGAAAGGCGAATTATACTATTTCAAAAAAGTGGTAGCAAATCAAGCAATATGAAAAAATAGTGCTGGGCTGTCAACACTGTCATTTAGTAGTATTTATTTTCTTTAAAGATATAACGATAAAAGTGTAAATCGTTAAATAAAAACATAAGTGTAGAACTTTAAGAAATATATATAATAAAATAGATATATTTTTATCTAATAAAATAAGATAATAAATATATTTCATAATTTATATCATAAATTATATAATAAGTATATTTCACAATATATAATATAAATAATAAAATAAATATATTTCATAATATATATCATAAATAATATAATAAATATATTTCACAAATAATCTCCGTTACGTAAAAATACATTTTCAAATATCATAAATATCATTTAGCTTATGGATCCAACATACATAAGCTCACAGATAAAATAATCCGCAATTTCTGACATAAAAGAAAAATATTAGCTGACAGTCATGATTCAGCCATTTTTGATTAATGAATACTCATTATATTTCTTGTAAATAATGTATTAGTATGACTGATGATATGAAACAAAACTGCTGACGAATACTGTTTCTGTTAATCTTTGTATTTCAATAAGGAAAAGAAGAAGTATTATATCACAAATTAAATGCGTGCACTTTTCTCTATTTTTGTATTTTGACATTCACATTGTTTTTGTTGAACCGATTGTTTACTCATATTATTAAAATTGCAAAACTTAAAGCTAAAAATTAATGTTTAACTACAGTCGTTTAATAAATATTAGTGATTTCTATTCTTATTATGTATACATTTTATGTACATATTATGATAAAATTTGTAAAATTATCTTTAGAAAGTAATCATTTTGATATTGACATCCGAATTTAGCAGCCTGGATAGTAAGGAATATGTTACTTTTAATATATTACTCAGAAGTAATAAAAAGAGAATCAAAAGAAAATATTCAATACATTATTAATTAATATTTCCAGGGATTGCGATCTCTTCGAAATTGCCAAATGAGTAATAAAATGAAGCTCTTAATATAATACCGAAAGTCAAGTAAGAAGTAATTGTGATATTTACATATGAGGTTTTTTTCTGATTTTGTCAGAGGGGAGACCGTGGCATGTTAGCCATAGGGGCACGTTGGTCCATCCGCAATATTTTTCAAACTATCCGGTACATGTCATTATTAGCTAATCGATGTGTGTCATATCAAGGCTTCTTTCCCCCATAAAAGCGGCAGTAGCTAGGAAGCAATAAAACGAAGGTATTTTTCCAGTATAGGGGCCTTGGCACTTTTTAAAAAATGATGACGTAATTTGGGCTTCAGAAAGCGGTATTTATTGCCGAATGATATGAAAAGCTATGGATGTTTCATGCTTGTCTATCTGGGAGAACGGCAGTGCGTCCACCAAATACGCACAAGCCGTTAAGCTAGCTTTTCCTGAAGCATTTCGGCATACATTTTCCACCGTCATAACTATGTTTTGGAGAGAGATATAGAATTTTTTATTTTATTTATTTATTTATTTATTTTACACATATTAACATCATCAAACTGAACTAGGTTCTTCGATTTCATGTTTCTGTATTTAATAGTTTTCGAAATATTCAATTCCGAAAATGGGATTTTTTGTCACTGACTCACTCACTCACTTACTGGTGATCATGAAATAACTAAGGTATTTCTAAAAGTCGTAGAATCACGAAATTTGTCAAGTAAGTAGCTTGTGTAGCACAATTAACCAGAAAAATATGAAAACACAGAATTTCCGCCTTTAAATTACACAAACAGGGGTGGTTTCATTTAGCTATTTACAGTTCCATAACAAATTCCTCTGGCAAATAAATTAAATTAATTAAATTACATTGTTGCAAGCATGTATATTTTTTGTTGAGTGATAAATATTTAAACAACGGTTCCACAGACAATCATTTATTTGATCATATTTGACGTCAATGTTGGTCTCCAAACTTAGATCCGAAAAATTGGTCCGAAATTGCTAAAATTGGACAGAAAATTAGCCTGGGTTAAAAATGTGTTACATGATTTCAACTGAATGAATTTTTACACGCTTTTTACAAAAATCTTCATAAGGCAAATCTTTCAGTTTAGCTGTGTATCTTTCTATCTTTTACTTCCTTATTTTTTTTATTATAAATGTCGAAATTCTAATCTCAATAGCACTTTAGTAAATTTGGCAAAAATCTTCTACAAATTATGGATCTTTATTCCTTTAATGCATTTTAGTGATGTTAATGAACTTTATGAATATGCACAAGCATATGCATCATACATATCTCTCTATTCTAAAAAAAAAGTAACTTACACTGTCACTGCCGCCGCCGGTTTTGAATTTTTTGTGACCGGCGATCTTTCTCCGTTAATATTAAGAAAAATACTGCATACAAAAATAGGAAAATCGGCGGTATTATAGAGAAATGTTTGATAAACATGCTGATGCAGACGGTTTTCAAATCGAAGAATTATTTAAAGAGATATTTAATGCTAAAGTTGGACAAAATCGTTCCATTAAAAAAGTTTTATAGTAGCAAAAACTATACATTGGAATTAATTCATTTTTAGATCATTTTATACGTTAGAATTTTCCGGTGTGCAGACTGCATTCACTTTTTTAATTTGACTCATTTTTTGAGGTTTTATATCTATTTTAAATTCAAATTTTCAGCATTTCGAGAGATATTTTTTATTTATTTTTGTTATGTATTGTAACACATTTTTATGCTAACGGAATGGCAACAGGCCGCACGAATGAGATATGAAAATATACTTGGTAATCATGGTCAGAAATAGCTTTAGTTGTATTAGTATTGACCATTTATGTCTCAGTTAATACACAATAATTGGCGACGAGGTAAAAGTATTCAACTACGCTAATACTATTCAGGTAACTGCCAAAATTGCTGAAGATTGGAGCAACGCTTGTGTTTTAGGCCTAACTGAGGAAACGCTTACCGACGCATCAGAACTGTGAGTAATATATACATTTTGCTAATTTCTAATAAAGAACTTTTGTTTGCCTCAACATTATTTTGTGAAGAAATGACTACTTTCGGCAGCTTGGAACCTTTCGAAGTATCGGAACCGTCAACGTGAGATGCTTACCATGAACGCTTGGAATGCTTTTTAGAAGCAAACAATGTCACTGAACCAACAAAGAAACGGGCCATATTTTTGACTATGTGCGGGGCGAAGACATATGCAACGATCCGTTCTCTCGTGTCCTCAGCAAACCCAACCACTAAGCCTTATAACGAGCTAATAAACCTTGTTAAGGCACATTTCTCACCGAAACCTTCCGAGATCTTCCAGCGATTTTTATTTTATCGACGGAATCAACAGTCGGAAGAAAGTGTAAGTGCTTTCATTGCAGAATTACGGAAGCTATCCGAGCATTGTAATTTCGGCGCGTCGTTAGATGTCATGCTCCGAGATAGGTTGGTGTGCGGTATGAGAGATGAAGCTCTCCAACGACGTTTACTCGCCGAAACATCGTTGACGTTTGCTCAAGCACTAGGTAAGGCTTTGGCAGCAAAAACGGCTAATTCTCATGTAAAAGAGATTAGAGGATCTGGAACTGTTTCAATTATGCCGCTTGACAAGAGACAAAATAGAAATCAAAGGTATTGTCAGAAAGGAAATTGTGCTAGTTGTGGAGGCAACCATTCAAGAGCACAGTGCAAACTTAAACATGTTGAGTGTCGTGCCTGCAAAAAGAAGGGTCACTTTCAAAGTGTCTGTCATATGTTGAGGACTTCCCAGACGTCTTCATAGTTGGTCAATGTGTCTTTTCCACACAAGACGTTTATCCATTAAAACCTCATACATTGTGGGGCTAATTACTTCTATTATTGTAGATGGCACCCATTTGTCGTGAGGGTGGAATCCTCGAGACAATGACTCTGATTCCTTTGACGCAGAGAGTTTAGATATCGCCCATTTGAAAGTTGTGTGCCTCAACAGTGTGGAAACACTGAACATGAAAACAACCGTCCTGGTCAACGGTAGACCATGCGTTATGGAAGTAGATTCAGGAGCTAAAATATCAATCATTGACAAAGGTACTTTTGACCAGTTATATCCTCACAATGTTCCACTGTTGAAAAAGTCTCCTTTCGTTGTCAAAGTCTATAATAAACAACCAGTAGAAATCTTGGGTCAGTGCCAAGTTAGAGTTAAATATGCTTCATATGAGCGGGAACTTCCACTTCCAGGGATGTAGTGGAGGGTATACGGGGGTATACGCGGTATACCCTCTGGATTTTTTTAAGGAACACCGTATACCCTCTGTTTCTCAGGAAAGCTATAGTAAATACACTCTAGGGTATACGCTCTGCCTTAAGCGTATACCCTCTGCTTAGAGCGCATACCCTCTGTTTCTTTTACGACTACACCACTGTCCACTTCTGATTGCTAAGAAGAAACGCCAAGGAATTCTAGGTTTAAATTGGTTCGGACCATTAGGAATAATGGTAACAGGCATCCATATCTTACAGCGTTCTATCTTGGATGATGTCATGGGTGAATTATCCGATGTTTTCAAGGAAGAATTGGGAATGTTTACATTTACTC
This sequence comes from Maratus speciosus, assembly GCA_963932465.1. NCBI lineage: Eukaryota > Metazoa > Arthropoda > Arachnida > Araneae > Salticidae > Maratus > Maratus speciosus. The sequence continues at coordinate 518,962,986 of OZ010795.1, read as the reverse complement.
CTATTAAGTTACATTTGGATCCCACAGTTCGCCCGATTCAGCTGAAAGCTAGAAACGTGCTGTAATACCGCCGCCGAGCTCCGCTGACCTTCCCAACGTGTATATTCCTCGTAAAGATAGCACTTCTTCTTTAATCAAAGATTATTAAGTTTATTTAAAAAGAACATGAAGACATTACAAGACGACACAGTGATGATGACTTTTTACAATGAAAGAAAAGATTTTAGAAGATGCACAACTACTTTACATTTCACTCCACAAACTACACTTCACAATATTATTAATTTATAATACTAACTACGCGAATTATAATCCTTTGGTGCTCCTAGCACCCGACATACTTCCGTTTTCACAAATCCAAAAAAACAAAAACAAGCCGGCAAACCATCTGCGGCTACTCTTACTCTTACCCTTCCACACTCTCAATAAACTGTGTCTCCCCCCTCTCTCTTTCTGCGCGCGCTCAGGCATCACGTGACGTACGAAAAGAATCGAAAAGAAAAATTATCTAAACGTTTCCAGACATCACACCCCCCACCCAAGATTGGAAATGGGGGAGAAGGTCCGTCATTTTCTATCTGAAATTTAGTCTGGAGACGTCCTCATACTTCATTTTTTTAAACAAATTACCCAAATAAAAATACAAATTAATAAATACATATAAAAATATACAAACTACATCCTGAAATGGTCTGGACACGCTGCCTATAGCACAACTTATTAGCACTCTTCTTATCTACTAATATAAAACATAATTAATACTTAATAATAACAATAATAAATGCAATAACAAATAAAACATATGTAAAAGGAAATAAAAGCTGTAGTAACACACTAAATCAATCTTTTGAAGTCACTAAAAAAACATGGTCCTTTATCAATCAGTTCGTGAAAGTTTTTTTTTTTAAGTCTATACTGTTTAGAAAGTTTTTCACAGTTTGTTTTCTTATTCAACAGTCTCAAGTCTAGACAGTGCGTCTGCATTTATCAACTTTTCACCAGGTCGATGCGAAATCTGAATGTCATATTTTTGCAGTGCTAATGCCCATCGTTGCAGTTTGGAAGATTGGAGGGCATTTTTTGTGATGAAAGTCAGTGGGTTGCGATCAGTGATAAGTTCCACAGGTCCACATTTCAAAAATCCACACAAAAATCCACATTTCTAACTTCTTTAAACTCCAGATGACCGCATAGGCCTCCCTTTCGATCGTCGGCCAAGCCTGTTGAGTTTTGGTGAGCTTTTGACTGGCATAGCTCACTTGGTACTGTACTCCGTCTTTTCGCTGCGATAAACACGCGCCGATGCCGACTGCAGATGCGTCGCACTCGATGACAAATGGTACTCCTATAACCGGAGTATGTAGACTAGGTGCTTCGATAAGACCTCTTTTCAACTCATTAAATGACCGATCATGGTCTTCTGACCAACACAACTGTTCTGGACTCTCCTTCTTCGTCAGTTCTGTTAGAGGATATGCTACTTCAGTATATTTGGGAATGTAATCTCTATAATAATTACACAAACCGAGAACACTTTTCAACTGTTTCTTCGTTTGAGGCACAGCTAGCCTTTGAATAGCTTCCACTTTTCCGGGGTCGGTCCGATGGCTGCCGGACCCAATGATATGTCCTAAGTACTTGATCTGCGGTTTTGCGAATTCACATTTTTCAAGTTGACTGAAAATCTCAAGTCGGATAACTTAGAAAATATCTTTTCTAGATGCATCAGATGTTCAGAAAATGTTTCAGAGAAAACGACTATGTTGTCTATATATGCTCTGGCGAACTCCTTGTAATCGGACAGTGCTTTGTTCATTTCACGTTGAAAAGTTGCAGCTGCGTTTTTGAGCCCGAAGGCCATTACTTTAAAGCGATATTGAGCCCTGTGAGTTTTAAAACATGCTAAATTTTGACTCTCTTCTGCTAGTGGTATGGCCCAATACCCTTTGAGTAAGTCTATTGTGGTTATCACATTGGCCCTGCCAATACTAAACAATAGATCGGTGGCATTTTCCATTGGGAAATCATCAGTCACTGTAACAGCATTTAGTGCTCGAAAATCTACGCATAGGCGCAAGGCCCCATCCTTCTTCATTACGCACACTACTGGGTGTGGCGCCTCTGCTACACTTTCTTCAATCAGACCTAGTTCCAATAGCTCCTCAATTTGTTTATCTACTTGAGGTTTCAAGGCCTCTGGGATTCTGTAAACGCAGGGCTTTTTCTTTTCTGCGTCACTTATCTTATTTTATGCTCTCCTACCTTAGGTATTAGCACTTTTCTAGAAAATAATTCTTTATACTTATACAATAAATCTAACATTTTTGCTTTCTCCACCTTTCCTAAAGGACTTAGATCAACTTCATCTATATTGAATAGGTCAGAGTTATCTTTCGTACTGGGGGTGGGATGGACCTCCCCTAATTCTTCCTCAGTTTCGAAGATCACACCCACCGCCTGTACCCTAGGAGTAAAATTTCTGATCTTATTTACGTGGACATTCCTAACATTCCCGTTCATTAATTTCACTTTGTAAGAATCAGGGTTACAACGCGCCACTATTTCGGCTGGCCCTGTCCACCTCGCGTAAAGTTTGTTCGTGGAATCCGGAATTAATAAATATACTTGGTCCCCCGGTCTAAATTCCTTGTAAATCGCTCGTCGATTAGCATACTTCGCATACGAGCTTTGCTTAACCTCCGACACTATTGCCGCTTGTTCCGCCGCCCTTTCTAAATTAATTTTTAACTCCTGGAGGTATTCGGTCACGCTCTTTCCTAGATTTATAGGTAGTGGGATTTCGCCTGCCCATGTAGATTTTAATACCGCCAGTGGCCCCCCTGGCCTCTCTTTCGTATATTAATTTGAATGGCGATACCCCCGTAGTGCTATTCGGAATTTCTCTGTACGCAAATAATAGATAGGGGATGTGTTTTTCCCAATTTTTAGGGTCACTACGAATTATATGGTGTAACATACGTTTCAATACCTGATTATATCGTTCAACAAGTCCCGAGCTTTGTGGGTGCCCCGGCGTAGCAAACCTAGGAGCCGCCCCAGCCTAGCATGAAACTCTTGTATTAACCTTGATACAAAATTTCTGCCCTGATCACTCGCTATTACGCGGGGTATTCCTGTTCGCATAAATATCTCTAACAATGCATCGCACGTAGCTTTAGCCGTAATTGTCCGTAACGGAACTGCCTCTGGCAATCGCGAATGTTGATATACCAAAGTAAGTTCGTATTGATGCCTACGCGCTGACGGAGGTTCAATTATGTCAATATTTACAACGTCGAACGGAAGTTCCGGTCTCTCAATAGGGACGATGGGTATCTGATCGCTGACCCTCTCCCTACTCCGTAGTTAGCAATCCTTATACGACGCACAATATTCTTCCACATCCCGCGACATACCTGGCCAAAAAATGAATAACGAATTCTCTCTTTTGTTTTTTTCATGCCGAGATGATTAGCGAAAATCGATTCGTGCGCAATTTTTAAAATTTCCCCCCTCCTCACCTTTGGCACCACTAATTGCATAACTTGATTTCCCGAAACTCTTTCCCTATGATAAAGCAAATATTCTACCATAACTAACCCATTTTTCTCTTTTTCTGCATCTTGGAAAGATCCCTGTAACGATTCGCAACTTTTCTGTTGTGCCCTGTAAATACTCGCATCTGATTGATGACCCACATTTAAATCTTCGCTATTATTTTTCTTTTCAATACAGCTAATCATTAACTCTTTTTCTGCAGTTTCATTTTGACTTAATAAACATAAATTCTCATCATTGATACCTTGTTGCTCCATTTCACTCCCCCCTGCTTTTTGATATTGAATTTCTTCCCCCATTCTGACTGCATCTCCTCCGTAGGCACCGACACATCACATAATCTATTTTCTTCCCCTCCACTCTGAGCTGATCGTAATAACTCATAAATCGTAGGCGTAAATAATGCATGACCCATATAATTTATCTGTTTCTGCGAACAAAACATCTACGCTATTAACTACTCTATTTGACTCTCCGGAATCCAAAGCTATGTGTAAAGTTATAAGCTCAGCTGTTATTTTTTCTCCAAAAGCAGATATCAACTGAATTTTTGAATTTTCATTATTTCTAAATGAATCCGGTATTTGATTTGGATTAACGACTGGAATTTCGGCCGCATTATAGATTAATATATTCATTTTCCGCTCCCCTAACCACACATCCTGGTATTGCAACTCTTGCGTATTTATTGCCTCCTTCTCAGAACATAAAGCTGTCACTTTAGCAACTAACTTTTCATCATGTTTATTTTTCTCAATACTCGATTCCTTTTTCGTTTGATTTCGTAAATTCCCCATTTTATTTTCATCTTTATTATTCGGACAGAAACGTAAATGAATTGCTTGTTTACATAGCCTACAAATGTCATTAGTTTTCCTATCGCGAGAAAGAACATTATTCCTGATATGAGGTGGTATATATTTCCCATGATTCACACTTCCGGTTTCATCATAGTTGCGAAAGGATTTTATCGGTCTATCATATAATTCCGAAAATGTTCTACCTTTTGAAGTAAACCAATTATCGCATAATTCCGCGATTTCTCGTGGTTTTAACCAGTCATCCATTTGCTTTAATTTAACGTAACTCCGCGTTTCTGAATCTAATGAGCTCAATAATCTATCGGTAACAATCAATTCATTAAGCGTATCGAAATCATTTACTTTTCTAAGCTGACAATAAATTTCCCAATTAGCTCGGATTCTGCTTGCAAATTGTAAATGGTTTTCATTTTTCATTCTTTTTGCCGTAAGGAAATTTTCTACACAAGCTTCCGGGGTAGGTTGAAATTCTTTTAAAATTAAAGCCTTAACCTTCGGATAACTCTTCATTTCATTTGTATTTACATAAACTGATAAATGTGCGGCACGTTCACCTACTAAATTTAGTAAAATTTCAACTTTTAACGCCTCCGAAACATTTTTCATTTCGAATGCCCTTTCGAGAGAACTAAAAAATAAATTCCACGCTTCCGGTTTAGTCGGGACTGGCATGCTCAGAGTTCTAACAGTTTTAATTAAAGATTCTAATGAATTAGTATGAGATTTTTGTCCATCCCCCCCGAATCCAAATTCTTATCATCTGTTATCTTCGCCATTTCTAATTGAGCTTTAATGACTTCTAATTTTGTTCGTTCTAATTCTAGAGCAGTGTTTTGTTCCGATTTCACATTTTCTTTCTCAATTTTTAGTAACTCGGCTTCACGTTTTTCTTTTTCTATTCTATCTGATACCGTGGTAATTAAAAATTCTTTTACAAATTCAGCATCCTTAGCGTATTGATCGATTCCTTCAATGAGCGTTTTCAAATCTATAATTCTGTGCTCTAATTCTACCTTTAAGCCTAATTCAGTCGCGACGACAACTAAATCTTCTTTCCTCAGCCCTTTAATGCTAAACATTTTTCTTTTTCAATTCAAACACTTTTATAAACTCTACAGATAACAGATACTCTCATATTAATTAAATAAATCAAGCAATAAATGTCATACTACAAATAGCATCTTTCTTCTGACATGCTTAAATCAATCATAAAAATAAATCATATACTTTTCTCTTTATCTATTTAAAATATTTTCAAACACTATCTTCAATTAAAAATAAATAAACATGCAGCTTACTTTTAATAAGAGCTCTGGTGCTTCGGAAATGAAAGCGTGTGATATCGGCGCCGAGCTCCGTTGACCTTCCCAACGTGTATATTCCTCGTAAAGATAGCACTTCTTCTTTAATCAAAGATTATTAAGTTTATTTAAAAAAACATGAAGACATTACAAGACGACACAGTGATGATGACTTTTTACATTTAAAAAAAAGGTTTTAGAAGATGCACAACTACTTTACATTTCACTCCACAAACTACACTTCACAATATTATTAACTTATAATACTAACTACTCGAATTATAATCCTTTGGTGCTCCTAGCACCCGACATACTTCCGTTTTCACAAATCCAAAAAAAACAAAAACAAGCCGGCAAACCATCTGTGGCTACTCTTACTCTTACCCTTCCACACTCTCAATAAACTGTGTCTCCCCCTCTCTCTTTCTGCGCGCGCTCAGGCATCACGTGACGTACGAAAAGAGTCGAAAAGAAAAATTATCTAAACGTTTCCAGACATCACACGTGCCATTTGCTCTAAGGCCCAAGATCGAGAAGGAATTGCAATGATTACAAGACCAAGGAGTTCTTGAACCGGTTAGTTACTCTGATTGGGCAACTCCTGTAGTTCCTGTCCTGAAATCTAATGGAGAAATCATGTTATGTGGTGACTATAAATGTACCGTCAACAAGGCGTTAGGCACCCATCCATATCCAGAACCGGCAGTAAATCAACTTGCAGAATTAACAGAAGGCCGACATTTCATAAAGCTTGATTTGTCCCAAGCATATCTTGAATTAGTCGTGGATGAATCTTCTGCCATGGCACAAACAGTTGTGACACATCGTGGAGCATTCAAGTGCAATCGCCTCCAATTTGGTATTTCCACAGATCCTGGAATATTCCAACGGTTCATTGAGACATTGCTCGCAAACATACCAGGAGTGTTTCCATACTATGATGATGTCTTGATCAAAGGTTCTACAGAAGAAGAACTAGCCAAGCGATTTCGTGAAGTTCTTGGTCGATTATCTAAGGCTGGGTTACGCTTAAATAAAAATAAATGTATTATTGGAACTCCAAAAATTGAATTCTTAGGTTACGAAATCAACGAGAGAGGTATTAAACCTACAAAGGACAAAGTAAAAGCTATTCAAGAAGCCCCTACGCCAACAAAGAGAGAGGAACTTCAAGCATTTTTGGATCTACTAAACTTTTATCATGTGTTTTTACAAGATAAAGCAACAGTTGCAGACCCTCTTCACAGCTTTCTAGACAAAGGAGCAGTGTGGAAATGGAAGAAAAATCACGATGAAGCTTTTAAAAAGGTTAAAAATCTGTTATCAAGTGATTCCCTCCTAGTACATTTCGATGAAAAGAAACCAATCATCTTGACATGTGATGCCTCTCAGTATGGTGTTGGAGCTGTTCTTAGTCACAAATTGTCAGAGGGAGTTGAAACTCCAGTGGCATTCTATTCAAGAACAATGAACCCAACAGCACGTCGGTATACACAGATTGACAAAGAAGCCTTAGCCATCATTCAAGGGGTTAAGAAGTTACACAACTACCTCTATGGTCAGAAATTCGAAATAAGAACTGACCACAAGCCTTTACTGGGCCTTCTGGTCAGCGACAAACCTACACCAACAATATTGTCTCCAAGAATGCAGCGGTGGTCCCTAGCTCTAAGCTCATATGATTACCATCTTGTATATCAACCAGGTAAATTGATTCCTAATGCAGGTGGACTTAGTCGGCTACCTCATCCACAGATGATTCATGAGACATCTCCTAATGAAGTATTGCTCCTGGAAGCGTTGGACAAGCCCCCATCTCGGCCAAAGATATTGCACGGATGACTATGCAAGACCCTTTCTTAGCTCGAGTACTCAGCTGGGTTTTGAAGGGGTGGCCCGCTGAAAATCCAGATGCAGAATTCACCCCTATTTCCAACGGCGACTGGAAATCTCAACCCACAAAGGATGCCTCCTATGGGGATGCAGGGTCATAATACCTCGGAAGGCACAAGAACACCTATTGGCCACTATCCACAGCTCACATCAAGACATCGTACGTACAAAGAGCCTTGCAAGAAGTTACATGTGGTGGCCAAAGATGGATAGTCAAATTGAAGACACAGTAAATAGGTGTAATATTTGTCAACAAACATAACATGTACCACCTAAGACACTGGGTACATGGGAATCCATTAAAAGACCATGGTCAAGACTCCACATAGATCATGATGGGCCTTCTAAGGGATCCCTTTTCCTCATTGTTGTTGATGCATATCTAAAATGGCTAGAGGTTATTAAGGTATCGTCAACAGACTCACCTTGTGCTATTGAAGCTTTGAGGAAGCTTTTTGACTCACATGGTATTCCTGACACCATAGTCTCAGATAACGGACCTGGCTTCACATCGTCTGAATTTGAACGGTTCCTTATGAGAAACGGAATCTATCATACATTCACAGATCCTGGACATCCTTCATCAAACGGACAAGCAGAACGAATGGTGCAGACAACAAAAGATGCACTTCGAAGAATTGTTTCGGAGAACTGGAATACTAGACTTGCATCATTCATATTAGCACAACATGCTACGCCCAATTCTGCTACCAATGTTTCTCCAGCAGAGCTGCTTATGAACCGCCGTTTGAAAACCTGCCTGGACAGGATCCATCCAGATGTTTTGCAGCCTAATCCTAAGGATCTGTCTAATTCAAGATTCCGTATGTTTGCACCTCTAGACTTGGTATATGCTCGAGGATTCCATCCTCACGACAAATGGGTACCATCTACAATAATAGAAGTAATTAGCCCCACATTGTATGAGGTTTTAACGGATAAAGGCCTTGTGTGGAAAAGACGCATTGACCAACTAAGACGACGCCTGGGAAGTCCTCAACATATGACAGACTCTGATAGTTCTTCCATCTAATGTCCCAACACCTTCACCGTTGATGTCAGAATCAGTAGGAGACAGCGATAACTCTGAGCCAGCAGGAGGCAACCAGGATCCAGTTCTGTCGACAAATGACGTGGTTTCAGAGCCTAGGAAGATGGACAGTTTAATTGGGACTGCACCTGCAGAAGTTGGAACGTTACCAGATGCTGCAAGTCCAGCGGTCCTTTCACCGAGACCAGTGAGAGCTAAACATCCACCAACCTGGCTAAAGGACTACGTTACATAGGGGGGAGGAATGTTATGTATTGTAACACACTTTTATGCTACCGGAATGGCAACAGGCCGCACGAATGAGATATGAAAATATACTTGGTAATCACGGTCAGATAGATATGTTTTTGGGCTTGTAATCTAATGTAATAAATAGCTTTAGTTGTATTAGTATTAACCATTTATGTCTCGGTTAATACACAATAATTTTAGGAAATGGTATTAATTTAAACTGTTGCCAACTGTATAAACAGCGCAAATAATAATGTTTGCTTCAAATTAAAAATTTATTTACACGTGACTATTATTAACAAAAAAACCCTTTCAAATTAGAATTAAATAATTACGTGTGAAAAGCAGGAACTTATTAAAAATTACTTCATAAAGACTATATTTACATGTGAATTTTTTAAGGATATTGTAAAATAATAAATTCATTAACATGCGTTAGAAGTCTTAAATAGGAGAAATTACATCACATCTGCATCACATTACACTTATTACGTAAAATGAACAAAAAGTAATATTGCAAAGCAGTTTAAATTTAAAAATTGCGCGAGACATTAATTTGATACTTTGAGATTATATTAATAAGATTAATATTAATTTTATTGAACGCGTTTAGACAGCTTTCGAGCAATTATTTAGTAATGCAATAAAAATAAAAAAGATTACAAGCTGAAAATGAAGTGTCATCAACAAAAAATATGATTTGAAAGAGAAAAATCTGTGAAGCAGAAAATAAAGAAATTGTTTAAATGGTTTAGTTAAGATTCGTTAACCTTCTGTATCGTTTCCGTCAGAAGAAGACATTGGTATTTGTAAAATATATTTGAAATTTTGATGCAGATTTGCCATCTCTTTTGTTCAGATTTCATTCATTTCATTTAAAAATATGAACTTTTTACTCATCTCATTCAAAATATACAACTTTCATTTAAAATCGATGTCTTTCACTCACTTTATTTAAAATATAGAAATAAATAAATACATAAATAAGAAATAAAAACACAAACCAAAATATTTTATTTTAAAATAAAAGCATTATTTCTAATTTACTCATGCGAAAATTGAAAATTGCTATTGGCGAGATTTGCGCTCGGCTAACATAAAAGTACCGAAACTTTAAAAAATATATATTAATATCGTTGAGAAAAACAAACTTGAAAAACGTTCCAAAAATACTGATAACAGAACAAAACTTTTTCTATAAAAAAAATAAAAAGCTCCAAGTTCTCCCTAATGTTTTGGGCAGAAAAAGTAGTGATATCTAAAGTTCGCATACGAAGAAAACATCCCAAATCTTTCATTCAAAATGGCTTTCTGCAACTTGGCCGTTAATGCATTCTGGAGTGTTTTTCAAATTCTAAAGAATGTATAAATGATCTATACGCCAACTACATTTTCGAGCATTTTAGGCATTTGTGGCACAAAGTATTGAAAATAATACACATTAAAAAACGCATATAAACCACTTCAGAATATTTAAATGCTTAGAAGTTAAAAACAACAAAATACCCATATTCAGAAGATAGTATTCCAACAGAGCTAATTGCTAAAACATAATAGAAAATAAGCATAAAAATACACAAAACAAAAATTAAAAAATAGAAAGATGAAAAATTAATAAAAAAGAAAAGTGCTCAGTTAGTGATGGCACTGAGCTCACAGTCTATTCAAATTAGCTGTATATTATACTCTTACTTCAAAGAATAATGCCTTTCGAAAAATCAATTAAGGTGGGAATAGCACCCCCCCCCCCCCCGTTACACATTTTTATACTTAACCGATGAGCCTCCAAATCTCATCAAGGAAGCCCCTTATCAGAATAAACCGGTATACCAAATTTGAAGGAAATTGGATAAGAAAACTCATTTATCTAAATTAAGGAGGTATTTACCACCACACACACCCATTCCGATTCTCCCTTTATACCTAAACAATGAACCTCAAATCTAATCAGGTAAGCGCCGTATCAGAATTAACCGGTACACCAAAATCGGAGCAAATCTGATAATTCTGCACAAAAACCCATTTATATAAGTTAAGGGGGGATGAGCCCCCCATACCCCCTTTATACTTAAACAATGAACCACCAATACTAATCAGGGAAGCGCCTTATGAGAATTAACCTAGAAAAAAGATTTAAGCAAATCGGATATTTCTATCAAGAGTTATCGCGTTACGTTCGTACATACATACGCGTATACATACGTACAGAACCTGCGATGACATTAGCTCGCAGGCTTTGATAGCCTGTGAGCTAAAAAATGGTTACCGATTATAGGCTAATGAATTGTCTGAGGCAGCAAAAAGTAAGAGTTTCTATATCCGAAAGAAATGGTGTACCTGACAGAAAAACATCGAAAAACAGTTAACACTACGCAGGATCCGTCCATACATTTTAATTTTTAATCTTTTTATTTGTGTTTTTGTGTGTCTTATGCTTATTTTCACATTGATTGTAAATTTGTAGCTTATGCACCTAATTCTCGTACTTTATGAATACATGTCTTAAGTAGCTAGATCAAATTCAATGCCAATCGATGAACCCTTTATGTACTGAATTATGAATTCATGAAAATTTGATCTTCCAAACAATTTTTCGTGAATTGTTTAAACTACATTAAAAGATTTACATAATCATTTAATAAATTTTAGATGGATTTTAGAAGGATTGAAGGATTTAGAAGAAATTATTAAATTTGAATTTATAGAGATTTTGTGCAATATTTATAATCCTACTCAAATCTTTTATTTTAAATATTTTTCTTCGTATTTCGTAGAGTTAATAAATGCACAAATATAATGTCTTTACAATAGAAATATAGAAATATTTCCGAATTGTAAATTCCTCCCCACACCGCAACGCAAAGAAAAATGAAAAGATGCAAACGCAAAAGAAATCATCCTTTTAAAAATATTTTTCTTTTGTGTAACCAATAATGCTTTTGGAACAAGATAAAGTAATGTATCTATAACTCATTCTAAACTATATAAACTAATTGATGTATTAAATCAATTTTATAGCAAGTTATTGTAATGGTACTTGTAAGTAGGGTTTCAAGGAATACCGAATAGTTGATTCGGTATTCGATGGTTCGGCATGTAAGCTGAATATTCGGCTTCGGCCGAATAATTGCAGATAAGTATTTTTTAGAATTAGAAGAATTCTCTCTTTTACTTAGCAGTAGAATAGGCTAAACAATCAGTTTCAATATTATGTGCATGAGTTCAGAGTTCAGGTGCACTACAAAAAACAAGTCAAAGGCCATTTTTAATTTAAAAAAAAAATTCTTCCTAAAATAGTCTACATAGGGGTGAAATCAAAACAACTGTCTACAATAGAGAAAAAAAATAAGGAACATGCACATCTTTCCCTTATCTTTTAATTTTAATTACCTCTACATTAGTTTGTTTTTTTAATATATTTAATGTGTATTTTGTTTAATACACACATCAAATAGGTATATCAGAGTTCATATCTGTAAATCTAAGGTTATTAAAGAAAATACACACATCAAATAAGTATACCCATATGCCTATCCTATAGTTTTTATAACCGTTATATCAAAATAGCTCAAATTTGTTACCTTCATCACCACTTGTTAAAATATTAATCAAAATATAATAATCTATCAATAATTTGACAGAAAATACTTAAATGTACAAATTGATATGATACCTTTTGTATTTTGAGAACATTCCTATTCAATATGTTTACAATTAGACTTAGACAATCAGTAAATCAGCTTAATAACAACATTTTTTTCTTTTTATTTTAATGAACTTTCTTTTTTCTGACAATCCTTATCCTTAATAATAGCCCGTATAGTTAATACTTTCATAGGTTATTTTTGGATATTGACTAGTGAGAAAATAATAAAAAATAAGTGATGGGTTAATGAATTTGTGAGTGGAAAGAAGTCTTTAAATTTTTTTGTTAGATTTAAGAATAAAAATGTAACTGGATTAAATTATTGAGAATGTAATTCCAATTAAAGTTTATTAAAAAAGCTAATATATGCAAAAATGCGTATTAAAAATTTTCAAGTATTCGGTTGTCGAATACCGAATATTCGGTATACACTTTGACCGAAGCTTCGGTATTCGGTATTCGGCAAAATTGCTGCTTCGGTCAATCCCTACTTATAAGTACCATCAGTAGATAAAGGTTTAGGTACTAACTTTTCTAAAATGACCAGTTATTCAAAAAACACAATTTTGAACGTATTTAAAGTTTTGAAGAATTATTCATTAGAACTCCATCGCCGTTTCTTCATTAATAGCTGAACACAGTTGGAACGGTTCGCGTTGGAAACGGAAAAAAATAAAAAAAGTTTTATCTAAAAAAATCATTTTTTTTTTTTTTTTTTTTTTGTTTTTTTTTTTGTTTTTTTTTTCGGTTTTACATCAACATTCCTTTTTAAATCTTCACCAACAGAAATTATTAGTGTAATAAGAAAGATATTACAAATAATTCTTTAAAATGATATGTAATTAAACTTGCTAGAAAAGTGATGGCACTAATTAAACTTAGTAGAAAAGTGATAATAATTTAACTTGCTAGATATTATGACACATTCTTCAATATAAAAATAACCTGATTAATGTTAACTTTTATTCAATTTTACAGAAATTATTGATATATATACCGAGATAAATCCAAAGTGCACACCCATTATGTAAAATAAGTATTTCCTCTAAATTTATGATAATAATAAGTAATAAAACGTAATTGCAGCCTGGTTCATGAATCAGTACTTTTCTATGAGGTGGAAATTTTAAAACATTTCTTTGAATAAATAATTCATAAGATATGAAGCATTTATTTTATTAATTTTCTATCGTATGTTAATAACTTTCATTGTTAATATAAGAGAAAATAGATAAATATTTACATTTATGTAATAAAGAAGGTATTTTCTTAAAAATGTGCTTTTTTATGTATAAGGGATTTATCACATTGCCAACGAAGCGTAGAACCAATAATGTGAAAAATGTCCAAGTCGGGAATTGAACCCGGAACCTTTGGAATAGCGCTTCAAGTGCTCTACCACTTAAACTACGAGAACGAAGCCCAGTTTAGTATTTCCCACATAAATTGGTAAGGCTGAAACTTCAGAACAAGATGGAATAGTCTTCTTGAGCGCACAATCCTGCGGCGAAACATGAGACGCAAACAGACACAATATCGGTGAACAAACATATTGTTGGTTCTACGCTTCGCTAGCAATGTGATAAATCACTAATTATGTATTCAATAAGTTTCGAGCGTGATTTTACTGCTGACAATTAATTGAAACATTAATTAAAATTATATATGTATTATTTTAATTTACAAAACAAAAATTCCAATATACTTATTGTAAATTCCTTTCAGTTATCGATAATTTATAGGAGAATATTATTTAAAATATCCAATAATTATGTAAACTTTACAACTAATAATACATATAGTACATCTATTGTATGTTTTAAACATTGACTACAACATGTCTTGAAAATAAAATCACATTCATTTTAAGCAATATTCTTTTCTCTTGACTTTAACAGAAGTCGAGCAATGAACATAAATTTGATATAAATTTAGCCAGTTACTCTATTTTGGCAAGAAAAGTAATTTCGTTAGTTTATTTATAGAGTAAAATAAATTCTGTGTGTTGTACGTGCTATCGATAAGAAATCAGTTTTCTAACTTTATCAGTTTTACAGACACATTGTCGACTCCATTTTATATATTATCAATATTCCCTTTTAAATCTTCACCAACAGAAATCATTAGTGTAGTAAGAAAGAGATTACAAATAATATTTTTGTGTTTATTTACAAATAATATAAAATGATATTTAATTAAACTTGCTAGTAAAGTGGTGGCACTAATTAAAATTACTAGTAAAGTGATAATAATTTAACTTGCTAGATATTATGACACGTTCTTCAATATAAAAATAACCTGATTAATGTTAACTTTTATTCAATTTTACAGAAATTATTGATGTACATGTTACCGGCCAAACCCGATTTTAGGCCAAACTAATTTATCCTAACGCCCATGGGATAAACTAGTTTTTCCTAGGCCAAACTAGTTTATCCTAACGCCCATAGGATAAACTAGTTTTTCCTAGGCCAAATTAGTTTATCCTAACGCCCATAGGATAAACTAGTTTTTCCTAGGCCAAACTAGTTTATCCTGACGCACGTAGGACAAACTAGTTTTACCTAGGCCAAACTAGTTTGGCCTAATGCTCATAGGATAAACTAGTTTAACCTGCTATTCATTGATCTGAACTAGTTTATCCTAGGCCGATCTAGTTTGTCCTAGGCCAATTCAATTTGGCGAGCTTTTATTGATCCCAAAGACTTCCTCGGCGCCAACCTTCTAGTTTGTCCTAGGCCATTCTAGTTTATCCTAAGCCAATGCAATTTGACGTCTTTTTATTGATTCCAACTACCACTCCGGCATCAACCTTGTGCAAAGTAGTATTGCTGTCACCGCTGTATAATATATTTTATTCGATGAAAAGTGGAATACAGTTCCCCTACCTTTCCCATTTCACTGCCATCGCTAGTTACAAAATATGTTCCATATGACAAATTATGTGCTGGAGAACCAAGAATGAATGGGGTGCGATGCTATCATAAAATTTAGAAGAGGAATAATTTGGAGAATTGATTAATTATGTGCAGATGTACCTCGAAAATCCGGCATCGTCAGGACCAGGACTTCGCCGGCTTTTTGAAAATTCCAGATTTCTGAAAGAATATCAAATGTGCTTCTGATATCTTAATGGTGCATTTATTCATAATTAATTTAAAACCAAGCGACATTTATGTGGGAAAAATAAATATAAAAGAAAACATTGATTTTTTCTACGGTACATAAATTCTAATAAACAGTGAAATCAATTCTTGTCTCGATTGATAAAATTTTATTTGCTATAGTTTTTGCCGTTCAATAACAAGTTTTTCTTGGAATTTATAAGTGAACAATATCGATTTTGGAAATGTAGTATTGTTCCTCTAAACCGTTTAGTAATTTTCCAGTGAAACATATACATTTTTCAAGTGACGTCCCTTGAAAAATGTATATGTTTCACTGGAAAATTACTAAATGGTTTAGAGGAACAATACTACATTTCCAAAATCGATATTGTTCACTTATAAAATATCTTTTAATCTAAAATATCTTTTCTTCTGCAAGTTTTTCGTTCTCCTTCCTATGAACTGCTAATATAGAGTTATCGGCGGTTCTATTTAGCACAGCTTGAGAGATCTCAGTGTCCGCTAATCCATATCTTTCGATCTCGAAATTTTTAATTCGTAAACAATTGCTATTTTTCTTTGTCCCACAAGTTGGAAGAAAAAAAAATTGGGAGAGCTGGCCTTCGTTCCCGGATTTTTGAAGTTGCCTTATTTCTGAATGCTAGATTTTCGTGTGAAATACAGGTGTTAAAAGTTTAAAATATGCATTTTATCTAAAATTGCTAGCACTTTCGATCTTAATCCCACACTCATCGTCAGGGAATATTTTTTTTTAAATTGCCGTTACATTCATTCCCTGACGATGGCTGTGCGATTGCAGGCCAAAAGTACCAGGAAATTTAAATAAAATATATATTTTAAACTTGTAACATCTCACATTTCAAGTAAAACGGAGAAATTTTTAAAGTTCATATTGTATAGTTTGGAATATAAAACGCATTTTGTAACTACCGATGACGGTGAAATGGAGTAAATAGGGGGGGGGGGGGGTATACCATTCCCCATCGAATAAAATACTTTATACGAGGGTGACGGCACTACTACTTTGTACAAGGTTGGTGCCGGAGTGTTCGTTGGCATCAGTGAGTATGTATGGGCACCAGTTGGCATTCATATTTTCAGTATGAGCGAACTCATTGTGCGAAATCTCATGAGTTTAGCTCACTTTTTGTGACGTTAAGTTAAACTTGACTCACTTTTGATAAAAGAGCGTGAGCTGAACGAAAGCTCAAAAAATCTGTGAGTTTAAGCGAAATTTACAACTTAAACTCATTTTTTTTCATAATTTATAAAAAAAATTCCTAGCTGTTACAACATGTTTTTCCCATTCAAATTCCATTTAGAGGCCTATATGGACTCAGGATCGGATGAGTCTGATCATCAGTTTTCTAGGTCGTGGCCGGTTCATGCTTTCTCTGCAGGCACGGGCCGGTCCGAACCGAACTTATTTCTGGACCTGTGCTGTATTCTTTCTAGAAGTGTCCCGAAATATTCTCGTCCGGTCACAACACTGCATGTATGAAAATTATTGACTCGTGCCTGCCTGACCCGTGCTAAAATCTGTTTAAGGAACAACTTTCTTGGGTCAACAATATTTACGGAAAATATACTTATATTTTTAAGCTATTTTTTACCGGTGCAAATTAGATATAACAATCCGTTTGAAAAAAAAAAAAAAAAACATAATACATTTGCTAAAGATGACGGGCCTGCTTAAAAAGGAAATTAAGAAAATCGAAGTTTTTTCCCCTCTTTTGTGATTCCGGCTCAGATAATTTTTCTATATCAAATTTTTCAGATTTCCAAGTCTCCGTGTAAAAGTATTAATGGTATTAGTAGTAATTCGGGTATTTAGATACAAATAGAGATTCATTAAAAAATGAATATAGTTTACAAAAGAATCATTAATATCGTCAATCCACATTCTATGGCTTGGAGATTTAAAAATTGTTAAAATTCTATACAATAAAATCTTCTAAGACGGAATTGCATAGGGAAGAAGAAAAATCCGTTATAGGCAGATTCCCTTATTAGCAAGTTCATCGTCTGTTGTAAATGCATTATATTCTTTTCACAAGTACTAATATCTTCATTTTACATAGATCAATATTTTTTTTATTGAAACACGGGATTCCGTCATAGGCAGGTTATTTCTCTCAGGTTTTAACGTACCTTATTTTATTACCGACTGAAAATTTCTGCTTGTTCAGAACTCAAGAAAAATGCAGTCAACTCCCGACTGGAGCCAGAAAAAAAATTGAGTCACGGTCCATCTCGGTCCGAATCTCTCGAAAAAAGTAATTCTCAAAACAAAACCAGACCGAGTGTCAGGAAGGGAAATTGGGTGAGCCCGTACAGACCCGTACATCGAATTACCAAAAGACTAGTTCACAAAATTTTGTAAATTAGGACGCTAAAGCGTTCTTATATTATTAAAAAAAAAAAAAGTGTATGAAGTGAACTTTGCTCACTTCCATAGATGAGTTTGAGTTGAGCGGACTCGTGAGAAACATTTTGAATTTGAGGCTGAACTCGACTCATTTTTGAAAAATTGAATTTGAGTTTGCATTAGTTCATTTTTTTGTGTGTCGAACACTGGCTGGCATCAATAAAAGCACGTCAAATTGAATTGGCCTAGGACAAACTAGATCGGCCTAGGATAAACTAGTTCAGACCAATGAATAACAGGCTAAACTAATTTATCCTATGAGCATTAGGCCAAACTAGTTTGGCCGAGGAAAAACTAGTTTGTCCTACGTGCGTCAGGATAAACTAGTTTGGCCTAGGAAAAACTAGTTTATCCTATGGGCGTTAGGATAAACTAGTTTGGAATAGGAAAAACTAGTTTATCCTATGGGCGTTAGGATAAACTAGTTTGGCCTAGGAAAAACTAGTTTATCCTATGGGCGTTAGGATAAACTAGTTTGGCCTAAAATCGGGTTTGGCCGGTAACATATATACCGAAATAAATCCAAAGTGCACATCCATTAAGTAAAATAAGTATTTCCTCTAAAATCATGATAATAATAAGCAATAAAATATAATTGCAGCCTGGTTCAGGGATCAGTACTTTTCTATGAGGTGGAAATTTTAAAACATTTCTTTGAATAAATAATTCTTAAGTTATGAAGCATGTATTTTATTAATTTTCTATCGTATGTTAATAATTTTCATTGTTAATATAACAGAAAATAGATAAATATTTACATTTATGTAATAAAGAAGGTATTTTCTTAAAAATGTGTTATTTTATGTATAGTAAGGGATTTATCACATTGCCAACGAAGCGTAGAACCAACAATGTGAAAAATGCCCAAGCCGGGAATCGAACCCGGAATCTTTGGAATAGCGCTTCAAGTGCTCTACCACTTAAGCTACGAGTACGAAGCCCAGCTTAGTATTTCCCACATATGTTGGTAAGGCTGCAACTTCAGCACAGGATGAAATAGCCTTCATGAGCGCACAATCCTGCGGCGAAACATGAGACGCAAACAAACACAGTATCGGTGAACGAACACATTGTTGGTTCTACACTTCGCTAGCAATGTGATAAATCACTTATTATGTATTCAATAATTTCGAGCGTAATTTTACTGCTGAAAATTAATTGAAAAATTAATTAAAATTATATATATATTATTTTAATTTACAAAACAAAAATTCCAATATACTTATTTTAAATTCCTTTCTTGTTATCGATAATTTATAGGAAAATATTATTTAAAATATCCACTAATTATGTAAACTTTACAACTAATAATACATATAGTACATCTATTGTATGTTTTAAACATTGACTACAACATGTCTTGAAAATAAAATCACATTCATTTTAAGCAATATTCTTTTCTCTTGACTTTAACAGAAGTCGAGCAATGAACATAAATTTGATATAAATTTAGCCAGTTACTCTATTTTGGCAAGAAAAGTAATTTCGTTAGTTTATTTATAGAGTAAAATAAATTCTGTGTGTTGTACGTGCTATCGATAAGAAATCAGTCTTCCAACTTTATCAGTTTTACAGACACATTGTCGACTTATTTTGTACTGTAAACAAATCAGTAGAAAGCTGTGAATGGAAATAAAATAGTGAGCGTAATAAAATAACTTTTTAGACATTTACCGATAAATTGTCTTTATATATTCAATTGTATATAAATTTTGAAATGTGCTTAACAATTGCATCTTTTTATTATTATCATTTTTTTTAATGTGGGAACTGTACATTTAGTAATATCTTACTTGCATTATTACTAATATGGAAGAAATCAAACTTCGCGTTGGAATTTTCAAACATTAAGTAAAATATATAATTTTTTAATTAATTTTTCATTTAATTTTCAGTAGTTAAATTACTCTTGAAATTATTGAATATATTTTAATACGTGATAAAAAAATCAATTAATACATAATTCTAAGCGCAATTTCACTACTGAAAATTAACTGAAAAATAAATTTAAAAAATATATATGTGTTCACCTGTGCGAATAACGAACCGATAAAGATCTCATTCGTTAAAATCCATCCAGACGTTGGGATGTTTCGAGGGTATAAAGAAATCCACATACCCAGATACGCGTGAAACACGTAACCCTTCTTCGCAGTCGGGTAAAAAATATTCAATAATTTCAACTGTAATTTCACTACTGAAAATTAATTGAAAAATTAGTTAAAAAATTATATGTGTTTACCTATACTGGG
Organism: Maratus speciosus; assembly: GCA_963932465.1. NCBI lineage: Eukaryota > Metazoa > Arthropoda > Arachnida > Araneae > Salticidae > Maratus > Maratus speciosus. The sequence continues at coordinate 518,942,677 of OZ010795.1, read as the reverse complement.
TTTATTTGTGCCTCATGTTTCGCCGCAGGATTGTATGCTCATGAAGACTAGTCTATCTGCTGCTGCAGTTGCAGCCTTACTAACATATATGTGAGTGAGAGATGCTGAGCTGGGTATCGTCCTTGTAGCTTCAATAGTAGAGTACTTGCAGCGCTATTCCAAGGGCTTCGGGTTCGGTTCCCGGCTTGGATATTTTTCACTATCTCGGTTCTACGTTTATTTAGCAATGTGACAAATCACGTATTAAGAAAAGCTTCATTAAGTAAAATGGTAGAAGAATCAAGAATTTTCAAAGCTAATGTTTAGGAACTTGTTCTGTAGATATAATAGTTTGAAATGTAATCAATATTTATAGTACTTTTGTATATACAGAGTTGTTTTTTCAGAGCTAAATTATTAACATAGAAAGTGCAAAATAATGGTACTTAAAACAGCTGATCTGAGTTAAAACGTCCGTCTCCGCTTGAATTATGAGGGCTTGAATTTCATGAATTCCTTCGTAAATACGTATTTCTTATAACTCTACTTTAGAGATCGAACGAAAATTCGGTTCCGTTTTCGTTTTCGGCACAAAATCTGAGTTTCAGCGAAAATGCTGTCGAAATTTTGGCTGGTTCGAAACTCAACCGAAACTATCTGTATTCCAAAATTCTCGTTTCTTCCTTCGAAAATTTGCAAGGTTACTCATTGATTTGAGCTGTATCGACTAAAATGTGACAATCTCTATTTATTGCTACGAACTTCACTGTTCATAATTACCAGTCATGGCTGACACAAAACTTGAGTGCAAATTATAAAGTAAGAAATACATACACGAATAAACTCTGAAGACGCTTTTCACGTGCTCATGAAGTGCTGCAGACTTAGCAATAATAGAAATTTTTTAGTTTAAAACCGCAGATGTGTTTCAAATGCTCTTTGAGAAAGTTGTAGTATAACAGATGATCCTTTACAAAATTCCTTATAAAAGATAAATCGAGGTGTTTTACACCTAAAACATATTTTAATTAGATGAAATTCGTATAATTAGAAAATCATTTTTTGTCGTAGTTGAATTAATTACATTTTATTTTATATGAAAATAAAAAGTATTGGTCAGAGGCATAGAGAGTCAACTTGGGCCGCGCATATAATTAATTAATAATTATGTATAGTTATAACTACACATAAATTAATTAATTTTTAAGTAATAAATACCTACACATATGTAGGTATTAATTACTTAAAAAATTTTTGGACATTTTCACTTTCGTTTTCGTTTTCGTTCGAAAATAAGAATATTACCAAAAATCGGTTTCTGTTTCGGTTTCGGCCTTAAAAACCAGTTTCGGTCTATCCTTACTATCCGTAACCACCCAGATATCTTGTTTATTTGGGTTCCGATGAGTGCACTTTCTTTCATGAAGCACTTACTACCTATGCAGACACGGGTGGGAGGCATGTCTGCTATACTTCTCAAAGATCAAACTTTTAATGCCTTTGATAAGTTTAAATTAAACTAATTTTAGAAAGATGTTCAAGTACTATATTATGCAGAACAAGTCATCTCTTCAAAAATGGTAATGGAGCCGCACCTCTTTGAGGAAAATGCATTGACGAAACATGTAGTGAAAAGAAAAATAACTTCATTGTAAGTGAGAATTTGAATTAATAGGTATTAAATGGTCCCATGATGGTAAAATAACAAGAAAGAAAAATCATGCATGAAGCATAGATAATGAAACACATTCCAACACATCCAGAATCCTTTATTGAAATTTCGCTGTTTTATGTTAAAAAAAAATATAAGTAAACGTTTTAAAAAAGGCATAACGCATTTGAAAATCAGATTTTAGTAATTACCGCCTACAGCCTGAAAGTAGTACGATCTTTTGTTCAGGCCTGTATTTAATCTACATATTTGTATATATTCTACACAGTATACTAAAACTTCCTTTAGTAAGAAAATAGGGTAATTTGAGGTGAGATGACCTGTTGTACAAGATACCGTAACACGTAGTTTTCATATGAGCGGGCAATGTAGGGAAACACTGCTCAGTTGTAAGGAAGAGGGTTCCCTAGTGATACTTTAATTTCTATTTCCGTTCTTTAAAAAAAAATTTACGTGATACTTTTTTATTGTTATTTCGTCTTAACAATTCTGGTAAGTGTCCAAAATCTTTTACGTGGCTTCTTTATTTGCCTATATAAGTCTTAGTTTAAACACCAGAGAAATAAATCTGATGTTTTTAGAGAGTACTGGTACCTGGCTATTCTGCAAAGTATAAATGACGGCCGGTTCCCACTTCTTCACGTCAGTGGGGGGCAACGGCATCTTGCTCAATATTTTGGGGTGAGTCGACGAAAGTTTTTGGGTTAAGATGCCGGTTGTTTTCCCTTGGGGTAAAATGCCGGTTATTTTCCGTTGCGGTCAAATGCCTGGTTGTTTCTTTATTGTTTAAATTACTCTTGGCTATTAACTAACTTGTCAACAATTTTAATCAGATAATTTAAATGAGTGATTAAATAGTGATTTTAATCAACTGATTAAAAAAAATCATTGATTAAAATTATAAATTTTCTAAATGTTTAAAATAACATAAAGAAATATTAAAATCTAAGGTGATTATAATTTGAAAAGTTTCTATATGTACTATGCCTTATAAATAAACTTTATTGGACTTATAAATAATTGTTTAATAATTATTAATTTTAATCATTGTTAAAAATTTTATGTTAAATGCTGTTATAAATAATTTTAATAAATGTAAATATCGATAGTATATAATACAGTTTTAGATAACTAGGAGTTTCTGCTTCCTACGAGCTATGCTCGCCAACCTCCATCCAGACACCGCAGACTCTAAAAACACACTAATTTGATCTGCTTTGAAAAGATTGCGGAAGATGAAACCGTAATTAAATGACTAGTGGCAAATATGTAATAAATAGTGCAAATGACTCCTGTAATCAAGTTTCCATTCATTTCCTTTTGGCTGAGGCATTTTAAGACAGAGTCAATTGCTGTCGAGAGAGCTAACTGTTACTTTCGTGATTGATTAAATAAAATCAACCCAACAATTTAAAATTAGCTTGTATAAATTGGCTAAGTAAACAATTTTATAAAGACGCTATAAGAAATTTATTTTAAATTAGACATTTTAAATGTATCGTTTTAAATATGACGTAATTTTCTCCAAAGTTTTTTTTTTCTTTTTCTCATTTTAATATTCAAATAAAAATAATTTTAATGGCCTATAAAAGCCAAACTAAATCGGTGTGACAATAGTAACTGCGAATTTCAAGGTGCCTCAAACCTTTCTAAAAAGGAATTAGATAAGAAGTCAAAGGGTAGAAAGACAGAATCTTCAACTGACGATAATATACATAATGATTAAATTCTCTCCCGAGATTCAGAAGTCGAGGATTTTTTTTAAGTGAATGAGTGTCTAACAGAGTGCAATAAAACCCCGGGAAATTCGGTTGGGATCAAGTCATTCAGTGAAACTGTTGGTTATATAAAAAATGCTCAAAGTTCCTAAATAAATGTGAAGTTTGTGGCAGACCTGAGATATTGCTAAAAATAACAAAGGGATATATGAAAAATATTAAAAAAAGCTTGACTCTAAATTACTTTATCAATGTGGTTTTCCGAAGTTAAACTTGTTATAATGTTTAAAAATAGCCATACTTTATAGCCATAATTCGTTTAAACGTTAAGTAGAAAATAACATATTAAATAAATACTATACAAACAAATATATTTAAAAAAAATAATTATATAATAAATAAATATTAGTTTGTCCTTTTATTATATTACCATCGTTTTTTACATTCATATTTTTGTAATTTCCTAATATTAAGTAAGTTGACAACTTTAGTATGTCTCAAATATTAAAGTTACTTTTATTCGTCCCTTTATGTTTTATGCTGCTTCACAAAAATTATTGTTTTACATTGAAACTCCATAAGGCATGTTAACCTAGATTGCTGGCCATCTTAGCCATACCTATAGGTAAGATGCCGAAATGCAAGTGTTTAAAAAACAAAATTTTCGTTGCTTTCTATAACATCTGTAAAATGAAATAAGTTTTTAAATCATACATAAGAATCTAAACTTTAACAAGAAATCAATGAATAACAAATATAAACAACAGGCGATTTTTAAAACAATTAAGTCAAAAATTACGACATCTTCACCCAATCTACCCTACATAATAGGTTGAGAATTCACCTATAGTAATTTCGCCCAATTTCGACTAGGACGGAAACTTACTTGAATTCTTTTGTAAAGCCCTGATTATTACCAAAAGATTTTTATATGCGCCACATATTAAGTTAACATTTAATTCAGGTAAAAAATGGTCTATACTACTAAAATCACTCTTCCATAGGAGGCCATGTATCCATTTCTCTGCGATACCTGAATGTGATTTCATTTACATTATAGAAACATCTCTTTGTACACTAAATATAGTTCAACTAGAAAGTGCATAACTAAATTAAAAGCCGATTTTAAGCCATTATATCAATTTCGTTATATTTGAAACAGAGTAAAAGAACTAAAATACCGCAGCAAACAGTTTTCCCCCCTACACTATTATATAAAAGAATTATTTTGTGAGGGCCTGTAAAGGAACAATAAATGCTTTGCATCCCATATTCTACAGAATGCCTGTTTTAGTGCACATCAGAAATGCATATCAATTTCATTTTGTTTGAAATTTTCTAACATCTGTACTATCATCAGAGAATTCAGGATGGTCTACAGCTCCAAAAAGCTTTTAGTTACAGCTCGGTACAGCTATATATAAAATATTCAGAAAAAGTTTAAATAATGAAGTAGGTTTTTACAGTTTAGAGCTTAACTAAGCTCTGTCCGCAGTATTGTTAGTACCGTGCGTGCGTCAATAGGCCAAAGTACACTGAATTCTATTTCCACTGTCAGGAGAGAGTTTATCTCCGCATCCTGCCCTTAGCTACCTGGACAGACCTACGCAGGGAGCGTAGAAAATAGGTCTTGACCTATCTGAGTTCCAGAAGAAAAACCCTTAAACGGCCACAGGCATCTGTGTATATGTAGGACAGAGTCATTTGAAAAAGGCGGCACTTAACGATGCTTGAAGAAGTATTTCAAGTATTGTGAGAGTTATTATATCCGAAATGTCTAAAGCTAAGATCTTGGCTTAAAATACGATTTTCATACTGTCAGTTGGAGAGATCTGAGGTGGAATTTATTGCAAGTTTAATTGAGTTGTTAGAGATTTTATTATACACATAATGTATCGGCCTTGTAGCAAGAGAGGGGTATTTAGGTGCCACATCTGCATCTATTGACAGAGTGCTATTGAATAGAACCAGGGCTTTACACATCATTAAAATGAACTTGAAACGATTTTTTTCCATTGACATTAATATAACAGAATAATTTTGACCCTCCCTGTAAATGAGCTATAAATGCTACACACATCATTTTCAATACCGATTGTGCTATAGTAAACGTCAATAAATCCAAAAAAAATCAGGTTGATCCCAGTATATTCACGAAAGTTAGTTCTCGGACAGACGGAGAGACAAACCGAAGTCATAAACACTTTTCGACCATGTCCGGAAAATGTTAAAATGATGAGATTGCTTTCTGTGGGGCTACATGGAGGATTACGTGTATCCTAATAGCGTTACAAGGGAAACTCAAACATCTACTCGTTTCCATGTTATTCTTGCTTACTTGAACAAAACCGTGATAAATCGTATTCAGTCAGTCATTCAATGACGCGTTCATGCATGTCTCAATTTGTACGTTCAATCGATCATATTTGCCTGAAAATTTCATATGACATCAGATTTGCATTATTTTTTATTCATATTAGCAGACTCGTCGATGTTGTCCGGGATTACTTTAAGTTTCTCTCGCTACGCTGGTCAGTTTTTCCAAAGGAACCTAGGTTTTAAATCTTCATTGAATTTGGATGAGTATACCCCGGCTGTCTACGCCCGCTGCATTGTGGGCTTTTAATTTTAGACGAAAATCTTTCAGAAAGAACCTATTGCTGGTTTCACTGCCTTTCGGTAGTCTACGTGTACCCGGACCAGCTACTCCGGCTAGTTGTTTTTTTTTTCTTTTTAGGCGAAAGCATTTTAAAACGAACCTTTTTGACAGTGTACTCCAGGGAATGTTACGCCTAATCTTAATGATTTTTCCAAACCAACCTCGAAATTTTATAATTTTATATTTTTTAACCTTCTCACCGCCGCAAACAGATATATCCGTTCACTAAGCTGCAAGTTTCACTGCAATATAAACATTATTTAAATTATTATATTTTCTTCAGATATCATCCAGTTTAAAAAAAATTAAGTTATGATTAATACTCTCAAGGCTTATATGCCTATACGTAATAAACAAATTATATCATGCTAGAAAAAAACATATTTTTTTAGCATTAAAAATAAAATTACAGAGAAAACAACATTACAATTTTGCCCCTTTGCTCGGCGGTCAGGGGGTTAATGAAAGTTGTGATGTTTGGATGACGTCATTAGTTCTGAACTGGCGTACCTCTGGTAACATGACGTGCGGGCGTACGAGAGAAGGGGTTAGAATTCTAGTTGAAGTAGGTAGAGGTAGTATGTCTTGCCTGCGTGCACGGCGGGATTTTGAGAGAAAAAAACGAAAGTGTTAGAAATAAAACATGTCCTACGGGCACTGGGAGGTAATAAATTCAGAAGTGATTTTGTGCTGAAATATAGATTGAGTTAGTAGTGTACAAGGTAGTCTGAAAATACCTTTATTTAAATATACTTTTTTGTGTTCTGTATTATCGTCTGATGTTCTCGTCAAATATATGTACTGTCATTCTTCATACCTGGAAATAAACATGTATTTTCGTTATAAAGTTGAATATCCCTGGAAATATAGTACACCTCCGATTTGGATAATTAATTTAAAAAAAACACTCACACAAGCGGGCCAATATGGGAGTTTAAAAGCGTTACAGATGTCTTTCCAGACGAATCTATAGTTGAGGACTCCACTGAAATCGGGATCGTAGACGCATGCTATGGGCGATATGTAATTAACCTCATTTTCTCCCCTTTCTTCGAATAAAATATTTTGGGGAAACAAACATTTAAATCGGGCAATTAATTTTCGAGTTATTAAAATTCGACATTTTTAACAAGTAATTTGAAATCCTTATTAACGTTCATCTGTAAAAAATAGCAAAGTGAGATTTATCTAACCTCATACTTTACAACATTTTGAATGAAACAAATTGCGTTACAAAGCGTTCACATCTGTCGAGTAATTATGGAATCATTTATTTTTGAAAGCACTCAAAACGCAAATCATTACCATCTCATTTTTAATTCCATTCATCATTACAAATTAGAAATAAAGTGGGTGACAGTTTAGTTTTAATTTATGGTCATTTTTTTAATTGTTCATCTTTTTAAAAGTTTATTATTAAGGTTTTTGTAAATTTTAGTTATTAAATAGACAAATAGAAAAAAGCAGCATAGATGAACATGGAATTACTCCAGAAAACTGAATATAAAGTTCTTTTGGAAATATATATCTCTTTTATAAACATTAATTTTTAAACTACGGATATTTAGCAATGTCTTTTTAACTTTTTCGAGAAATATCTTATTTCTAATTATAATTTTAACAAGTAGGGTTCAATTAAGTATATAATTTAAAATTTAACTTCACATTTTGCACTCTCTTTGTGTTTTCATTTTTCTACTTTTCAAAACATAGAAAAAAAATTAATTATACTGATAAACGCACGGAGTTGAAAAAATTACAGAAAACTTTAGGAAGTCGTAGAATAAACTTTAACAAACAATTGCTCTGTCCTATATATTTTTTTCAATCTGGTTCGCAATAATTATACTTTAAAAAGTCTCAGACCAAACCGAAGCCAGATATTTCTTCGTAATGTACAGACTGTCTCCGTTAAAATCGAAGCCAGATATTTCTTCGTAACTTTTAACAAAAACAAATTATTTTAGCAAAATTTTCAATAAACTTGTGACATCACGAGAAATTGTAACCGCATCAAGAAAATGACTGGCTATTTCGAATACTAGACACAGGATATTTTGCAACTATTGTTGACATTAGATATGGCATCAATAACTGCATATCAGTGCACTTTCAGTGATATTCAACACGCCACTGCACAAAAGAATATGCAGCTTTGTATACCGATGGTATGAAAAGCTGTCTTCAAATTTAGAAACTAACGTGCTATCAACTATCCCCACTGCGGCATTTATTCCGTCTCTTCAATATCTTCTCTATCTTCTGGAAGTATTTCTGCCCTTTACATCATCCCCTACACTGATTTTATTCATAAATAGTTCAGTGTCCCAAGTGTCCCCTATGTATTTCTTTGGATTCTTCCAGTCGCCGATCGATAATCCTCTTGTTCAGGCGCCTCTAATCCTCTTGTTCTAATTGTAGAACTCCCCACTGCCATGATCTCAAAAACGGTCCTCTGATTTCAAAAAGGATGCTCCAACTATACAACTCTGATATTTTTCAATATTTCATTATACTCTATATTAAAGAATGTGGGTTATAACTAGTGTTGCTAGTTGTCCGGATTTAGGGGCTCCAAGTCCAGTCCCACGTAACCATGGTGTGTGTCAGAGGCCCATGTCATTTAATAAGCGCAAACCCCCAACTATAGTTACGGGGCATAAAATGTATTTAAACATTTTAAAGGGTACAAAAAGGCGTGCTTCACAAGGGCAGAAGAGGGGCGAGGGAGCCCCACAGATCAGTGGCGCCGAAGCGGTTTTCTTAGTTGTCAACAATCCAAAGGTCACAAGAGAAGTGAAGTTTCGCTAGAAATCCAAATATCTTGATGTTAAAAATTATCGCCAATTTACAAAGGTTTTGGCGATTGAACGAAGATAAAAAAAGCTTTGGCGAGATAATTTAGAGGAATGTAATATGGTTTCCTTTCTAGGCATGGGAATCAGAGGGTTACAAAATAAATGTTTCCTATGAAGCTGGGCGGCGACAAAAAATCTGCTTTTTGTTTATGTTAAAAGCATTAGATTAGAATATTGTTACTTATAATTGCGCAAAAAAACGGATATGTGAAATGTAGAGGAGTAGCATATGATTTAAGATCGAACATTAATCAAGATAACGTACGTCAAATAATTTCTGAGACAGCATTCTGATAAAATACATTTAACTTTTTTGTTATTTCTTTTCAACGGTCAAATTTTAGTAGTGATTAAGAATGACTTATTTACAACGTGGGTGAACGCAGATGGAAATTAAATGCAATCATAATGTTAGCAGATAACTGCATTTATATATATTTTTTTTTATTTACTTCTTGAACAAGGAGTGCTAACGGAAAGAAAATGATTCGGTGAAAACGCACTTTGATAACTGCTAGTGTAACTGGATTACAAATCATAAAACTGAATATTTAAGAGTATTGAATTAATGACGTTACTAAAAGGAAAGGAAGCACGTAGTGAAGGAGGGGGTTGGAGTTAAGCCGATATGAATTAGCAGAGAAAACTGTCACAGTAACCACTGCGCGGGGCGTCAAAAGTCCCGAATTTTCATAATGCGCAATTTTATTTAAAATTTTCTCTTAGTACCATGCTATTCGTTAGTCTACATCAATTGAAACTTAACACTGTAAAATCTCTAAAGACAGAACCTGTCTATAACGGAAAAAAATGACACTTCCTTTTCTACTTGCCTAGACGGAAACCTATCTAAGAGTAATTTTTTGTGGTTCCTAGAGATGCATTTTTTATGAGTTTTACTGTACTTTGTTCAGTAAATTTTGTGTAAGCGGAACCTCACATTCACGGCGGGAAACGATAATTCTCGTTTTCATTCAAAAAACGTCATTGACTAAGCACGTGGCTTCTACCTTACAGAAAATGCACCTATATCATGTTGTCCATATTTTTTTAGATTGTAAGACATTAGACATTTATATTAAACTAGGAGGCTCTGCCCCCTGCAAGCTACGCTCGCCAACCCCCGTTCAGACACCGCAGAATATAAAAACACGCTAATCTGATGGGTTTTAAAAATATTAGAGAAGATTGAATTATACTAAAAAAAGCTGTGCAGATCTCCCTGTAAACGGGTTTCCACAAAATTCCCTTTGATTGCAAAAATTTAAGGGAGAATAAGTTGCGGTTAAGACATCCAATGGTCGTTTTCGCTTTTGATTAAAGAGGATCAGTTAAGCATTTTAAAAGAAGCTAACATGAAATAATTAAGTATACAGAGTCTTTGTCTCCCGGTATTTTAAAACAGTCTCTATAACAATAGCCTAAGTCATGTGACTATCATCAACAATTCCAGGCGGAACACTTCGCTTTTCATACTCTAGGTGCCATTTTGGTATTTTAATGTTAGCCAAGCACAGGTGATAAGTCGCCAAATATTATTCTATCGCCATCATTTCATCTATATTATAATAGTTCAAGTCATCAACTGCCATAAACTAATACGGTTTGATCCCTTCGCCGTTCATATGAAAGTTTGGCACAGATGTCATATATTGGAGCGATTTTTTAACGACGCCAATTTGGGGAACGCATCAACAGCATAAACAACAACATCCGGCTTTCCATATCAAGCAAAATAACGATACTTTGGCGCCAGTTAATTGCCCGTCCCGTATATGACATTGGCGTCAGAAAAAAATCGCACCAATATGGGACCGTAAGTGTTCCATTTTGATTAAAAAATCAAAATTTTTTTTTCGAATAAAACTACATAAAATTTGCCGGATTTGATGGGATAGCGTAGCGATCCTAATATGAATTGCGTAGCAATTCATTGGAGTTGGCGAGCATTAGCGAGCAGGGGGCTGATCCTCCTAGTAGGCTATATTTTATGTCGGTGCCACTACCCCAAAGGGGGTGCAGGAGCAAAAAATGTTCTAAAAAGGCAATTTTGTGTTATTGAAGGGCCTAGATTTATGAAATTTGGAATGGTAGTTACATATAAGATAAAAATGATATCTAAGGACATTTTCTAAACAATTCGAAATTTAAAAGGGGTGAAAATTCACAAAAAGCGTTCTGAAAAACATTCTAAATAGTGGTTTCTACACAATCTCAGGAAATATCAAACCGATTTAAAAAATAATGGCGTCAAAATGATGGTGATAACCCTTGCTCCAAGGTAGGCTATATTTATTGACGGTGCCACTACCCCAAAGAGGGTGCAGGAGCAAAAAGTGTTCTAAAAATGAGATTTTTGCGTTACTGAAGGGCCTAGTAATATAGAATTTGAAATATTAGTTATTTATTAGATATAGAGGATTCCTACGAGCAGTTCTTAAACAATTCGAAATTTAAAAGGGGTGAAAATGCGCGAAAAAGCGATCGAAAAAGCGTTCTGAATGGTGGTTTATACGCAATCTCAGGAAATACCAAACCGATTTAAAAAATAATGGCGTCAAAATGATGGTGACAACCGTTGCTCCACGATAAGCTATATTTTATTTCGGTGCCACTACCCCAATTGGGATGCAGGAGGAAAAAATGTTCTAAAAATGCGATTTTATTGTTACTGAAGGGCCTAGAATCATGAAATTTGGAATATTAGTTACTTATTAGATATAAAGGATTTCCAAGAGCAGTTCTTAAAAAATTCGAAATTTAAAAGGGGTGAAAATGAACGAAAAGCATTCTAAAAAAAATTCTAAATTGCGATTTCTATGCAATTTCAGCAAGTACTGAACCGCTTTAAAATATACTGATGCAAAAATGATGGTGACAGCTCTTAATCCAAGATAGGCTATATTTTATGTTTGTTTCCACTACCGCAGAGGAGATGCAGGAGCAAAAAACGTTCTAAAACTGCGATTTTTGAATTATGGAAGGACCTAGATTCATGAAATTTTGCATGGTATATATTTATCAGATATAAATGATCTCTAAAGACATTTCTTTAAAAATTTGAAATTTAAAAGGGGTGAAAATGCGCAAAAAGCGTTCTAAAAACATTAACTGCGATTTCTACTCAATATCAGGAAATACCAAACCTATTTTAAAAGTAATGGTTGCAAATTGATGGTGACAGAGCCTATATTTTATGTTGCTGTCACTACCATCTGGGTGTTGCAAGAGCAAAACATGTTCTAATTTGTATTTTTTGCACAATGAGGGTCTAACATTTTGAAATATGGCAGGATATTTACTTACAAGATGATGCAACAGCTTTCTAAGAACAGTCGAAAGAAAATTCCAAATTTAAAAGGATGAAGTGAGCGAAAAGCGTTCTAAAAACATTCTAAATTACAATTTTTATGCAATCTTATCAAATACCAAACCGATTTAATAATAATGGTGACAAATTGTTGGTGATAGAACCTGCTCAAACATAAGCTATATTTTATGTCTATGCCAGTAACGCCAGAGGGTTGCAGGAGCAAAAATCTTTCTAAATTGCATTTATGTGATACTGAAGAGGCTAGAAACTTTTAATATGGCATGGTAGTTACTTATAAAGTATAAATGCCCTCAATGGACTGTTGAAAATAAATTAGAATTAAAAAGGGGTGAAAAGAAGGGAAGGTGCGAAAAGTGTTCTAAAAAAGTCCTAAATTACGATTTCAATGCAATTTCAGGGGATATAAACCGATTATAATGTTAATAGTTGCAAATCAATGGTAACTGTCTCTGATCCTGCACAGGCTATATTTTATGCCGATGATTCTACCACCTGGGGTTTACAGGAACAACAAACGCTCTAAAACAGACCTTTAAAAGCTTTTTAAATTACGTTTCTATTGAATGTTGAGAAATAACAAACCGATTTAAAAACTAATGTTGGCAAATTAATGGTGACATTTCCTATTTCAACATAGCCCTTTATGTTCAGAGAGGTGGTAGGACTTGGAATTTGACATGATGGTTAATTTTAAGATGTAAGAAGATGGTTTCTAAAAAATTCAAAACTTCAAATGAATACTGAAATAAGCGTATTAATTGAGCAAAAAAGTTTCAAAATATTTTCTAAATTATCATTTATTTAGTTTTATTTCTTTTTATTAATTTAAGTCTGATTTCTGCCTAATGAAATGTAATAATGAAGTTTAGTCAAACTGTGTTTTAAACAGTAATTTTTGAATTATTCCTAAAAGTATAAATTATTTTAATAAAAATTACAGATATAAATATCACTTGGCATATTTGAAATATTACGCGAGCAAAGCCGCGGGGTTTGCTAGTATATAAATAAAATAGAGCATCGAATTTTATATATTTGAATTTAAAAATTTTAAAAAAAATTCAAAATTTTAAAATTTTTTCAAAAAAATTTCAATTTTTTTTTTTTTTTTTTTTTTTTTTTTTTTTTTTTTTTTTTTTTACCTTAAGGGATTTTTAGGGATTTTCTCTGGTTAAGGGTTAAGAATAGAGTGCGCTCCCTGATGGTGGAATGTGGAACTAACAAACGCGAATTTGTTAAAATTAGGAAATATAACAAGGCGATGTGTTTGAAACTATAAGATAGTTTATAACACATAAGATAAAGTGTAAAAAAATGGCGTGTGAAATTCCGGTGAGGGGCGCTAGATTTCTTTTTAAAAAATTAGCTTTTCTGACCATTTTATATGCCGTTTTTTGAGGGAGACCTGAGATATATGCTACTTATTAAATATAAAATTATCAAAATTTTAGTTACCACTATTTCCGAACAGTAATTTCAGAAAATTTCTTAATTTCTCGCTTAAGACCTCCACCAACTCGACTATCATATCTCCTGCTAGGTTGTTTAACGGAGTTACATTCAGATACAGTTTTGTTAAGAAAAGAGTGCGCTCGCTCGTGGTGGAATGTGGAACTAACAGACCGCGATTTCATTTAAAGTAGGAAATCTAACAAGTCGATCTGTTTGAAGCTTTAAGATAGTTTATAACACATAAGAAAAACTTTATAAAAATGGCGCATGAAATTTCGGGCAGGTGGGGGGAGGGAGAGGGGGGGGGGGTGATTTTTTTTTTTACCTTAGAGTTTCATACCGTTTCAGGTACGGTTTTTTGACGGAGTCCACAGATACATGCTACTTATTAAATATAAATATGTCAAAAGTTAAGTTACCACTATTTCCGGATAATAATTTCAACAATGATCTTAAATTCTTGCTGAAGACCGCCAACCCTGCGAGTAACATATCTACTGATAGGTTTTCTAAAGGAGTTTCGTTCAGATGCGCTTTTGTTAAGAATAGAGTGCGCTCCCTGGTAATGGAATGTGGAACTAACAGACCGCGATTTCATTTAAAGGAGGAAATCTAACAAGCGATCTGTTTTAAACTTTAAGATATTTTATAACACATGATAAAAAATTATAAAGAAGAATGGCGCGTCGCATTCCGAAGGGGTTTGAAGGAGGGGTGCAACACAATTAGGAAATATAACTGGACGATTTGTTTGAAACTTTAATATAGCTTATAAAACATAACAAAAATTTTTAAAATGAGGCCGCGTCAAAAATCATGGTGAGCATTCCCACTTTGCCCCCCAGGGGGCACTTTCCTAAATTTGGTAGATACCCGTCATGTGATATATCGTAACATTTCGTGTGGGGGGGGGAGGCACGGACAAAATTAGGAAATATAACAAGGCGAATCTGTTTGGAACTTTAAGATGGTTTAGGAAAGGTTTGCCAAAATTTAGAAGGTGCTCCATGGCGATAAATGTACTGGACGTGTTGAAAGAAAGCGTTTTGAAAGGAATATTAAACGAAACCCTCTGTGCGATCTATGGTCACACTTACCCACTTTCTTTTGTGTGTGTATCATTCAGTGATAGTGACATCCTATGCGTACTTTACTGCTAATGTTGTTTAATAGTGGATCGAAAATGAGGAATTCTTCATCGGATGTGGATGGCGTCATTTTATATAAAATAAAAGCGTGTAAATTAAGCGTTTTAAGTCATAAACTGAAATATGTTTTGTAGGATCGATACATACATACATATATTTTATTTCATCGGGGGCGACACTAAATTCTGGAAAGGCAGAATTACTGTTTTCTAGTATTAAAGTCTGTTTCTCACTCTATATTTTTTAACACCAAATATATAAATTTAATTTCTTATTTATTAGCTACACAAAATATATTATAACTTACATATCACGTTATTTTAAAACAACGATAAATTGCATGCCATAAAAGGACTTTCAATTAGCATAAGCACTTTATCAGCTCATTTAAGAAGGGAAAAGATAATTAAATTATAAGAGAGTGTCATGAAAAATATCACGATTTTTTTTAATTATCTTTGTGCAAAATTCTTTTCATTAATATTCAAATTAAATATCAATTTATTTCCTTTTATTGTTCATTTAATCAAATACCTTCGTCAAGTATAATATTACCAAACTTTAACTTATTACTTAATTAAAAATTATTATTTAATGACAATTGCCATTTTCAAATTATTTAGATTGTGGAACTAATTCAATAAATAAAATAATGCAATATCCTAATTATAATTAGTCCTACTCTATTATTTTAATATCTGGTATATATTCAAAATATTTTTTTTTTAGTAGTAGTAGTTAAAGAATGTTTTTTCTTCATTTAATAATTGAATGTATGTTATTAAAATTAATATCAACTACCAAATTGACATGTTTAAATATCATTAAATATTATTATAATACAGGTTATCGACAAAGTCTCATTACAATTCCAAGCTTTTAATGCAATCACACATCAACAGATACATTTATGGAAATAAGTATAACAATAGCAGTATATATTTATTTTTTTAATCAACTAATAAACTTCTTTATGTGCATCATTGGTGGCATGAAGCACGTCAAGGCAATAATCCTTGACGTTTTCCTATGATACTCTTTTTCGTCCACCCCATTCTTTATCCAATACCGATCAAGTCTCCGACTATTTCTTATCCTATTTTAAAATTGATAATATTGAATTTTAAAATTGGGCACAAGAAATCCATAATATGGATTTCTAGAACTAGCATGGACAAAACTAGCATGGTACTCGATAAAGCTATACTCCTTTTCACTAACAAAGGCGCATTACCGTCACACTTTCTTCGCAAATTGACGTGAAAGTAACATATGATAATATTAATATAATACAGGTTGTTGACAAAGTCTCATTACAATTTCAAGCTTTTAATACAATCACACATCAACAGATACATATATGGAAATAAGTATAACAATAGCAACTCTTCTACCTCACGTTATCGCAGAAACACGGTATCAACTTGTAAAGGTCAATGAAAGGCATGTGCCTCTGTTAGTGGTGAAAAAGAATATAGTAGTGGACGAAAATGAGAATCAGCGAGGATTGTCACCTTGACATGCTTCGTGAAAAAATTGGTGAACACATAGAAGTTTGTTAATCCCTTCGCGACGACCGCAAGTGTTGAATTCAAAGGGTGGCCCGGGGGGACATTCCACCCGGAGAAATGAGATGTCCCCCCGGAAGATTTGAGATATTGTGTTTTCAATGATCAGCTAAAAGTGCAATTATCCCCCGCCCCCTGGAACACTATAATGTCCTCCCTGGAGCAACAGAAATCCCTCCTGAAGAAAAGAGCTTGAATTCAACACTGAACCGCCTTTTACAGAATTTTTAATCTTTTACCACCAGTTTTTCAAAACAGAAATGTTTGCCTAATTGAATCTCGAATATACCCTGATTATACAAGGCAAAATTTATACTAAAAATAACTGGTGTGTATAATCAAAGATTCTGAGCACCTTACGTGAGCACGTATACGTGACGCTCGTAACCAAGGAGTTAAGGTGGTTTAGGTTTATTAAGGTTTCCTTCATTTTAATATTGCCTACATTAAAATGGCCGTTTTGATGAAAATTTTCGAAATTTGATTTATTGTTTTATTCGAAGGAGCAATATTTTACGATTCCAACCCTGTTTTAATTTTTTTTTCTAAGATTACTACAAGACGCGTTGCGGCCAATTTAATTACAGGAAGTAATGAGTCAAATACTGGGAGCGAGCAGGATAGCCAGAAGAAATGTAAACAATGTTTCTATGCATCTTTTTATTGCTTTTTACATAAAACACTAATAAACTTCAATTGACACTTGTAGTTTAATTTCGTAGGCAAGAATTAATATACATAAGAAATCTTTAAATGGGATTTCTAGAAAATATTTTTTTCCGTTATTTCCATGTATGATAAATTTCATTCTATCTAATGTTTTAAACATATTTCAATGAAAATTTGTCAAAGTGCTTTCCATATTACTCACTATGTTCTGAATTAGAAACTAAGCTGCATGTAAAAATTTAATTATTTTATAGGTACTTGAGTAATTAAAATATGTATATATATGTATATTTTGAAATATTTTGAGATATTTTAATTTTTGTAGATGCTGTGATGATCTAGGCCTATTAGAGAACTACCGTTAATCCTTTTACTGACCACCCAACACTATTTTTGGGAAGGGGAAGACACCGAACAACACTTAAATCTGTTAATTAAACCCTAAAATTAAATCCCTTAAATACCTATTTCCTCATAGTTGTAAAGTAAAGTAAATTAAATTAAATTGACTAATTGCATGATCGCTAAATGCCCTGGGTAGCCCATATGTAATACCCTTATTATCTTAATTAAAGAACGGTGAATATACTTCAACCGCCAAAGCGTTGTGACTATTTCGATTGCGTATTAACTTATAGGCATAATAAAAGAATGATTGCATTACAATGCATAAAGCTACTATTGATTACTGAAATAGAAATAGTAACATTAAATTATAAAATGACTCATGATGCCAGTAAAAGAACCCATAATAAAAATTAACAATTATTTATTTACAAACACATATTTACAATTTAAGAAATAAAACATTACCCCAAGCACTCTCTCATTCGAGAGCAAATTAAAATTATATTAATTCTTACAAAATTACTTAATTAGTTTTACTATTCAATTTTGACCATTTTGTGTTAAATACCCTAATTGGGCATGTACCTCCCTAAAGTACATTTCGTAATATTTACACTTAAAATATTAAGGAACAATAAAATAAAATTACAAAGCTTTTAAAATACCAGGCAAGGTGGTGAACATGGGGCACATATTCCGGAAACTACTTGACTCTGTATCGAGTCGCAAAGGTTACCAGACTCTAATTCGAGTCATCTTTTGCAATGGACTGCTGCACCCAACTAACTCATTGAAACTCACTATATGGTACCCATATATTATCCGTTTTATTTTTCTACTTTAACTTCAATATTTTACAAGTACGACTTATTATTTGAAGAAGTCAGATGGTGGATGTGGTAAGTGACAAAATCATAATTTTGAGAAAACACAGTTTGAACCAATTTTATCAACTAAAATTACAACTTTTTATTGCAAAAGCCTCACTGCAAATAGAGGCGTCTTAAATTTTGACACAAATGTGACTGGAAAAG
This sequence comes from Maratus speciosus, assembly GCA_963932465.1. Classification (NCBI taxonomy): domain Eukaryota; kingdom Metazoa; phylum Arthropoda; class Arachnida; order Araneae; family Salticidae; genus Maratus; species Maratus speciosus. The sequence goes on along the minus strand of OZ010795.1, from coordinate 518,924,238 downwards.
AATTTCAGACACTTAAGTATCTTAATCTCAAAATTAAGACATCATAGATGTTTTAATTAAAGACACATAAGTGTCTTATTATGATCATGGTGTAAATGAACCGAGAATTGAGAATAGTGTCTAAAATATCTGCAAACGTCTTATTTTAAGACATTTAACTGCTTCAAACGCGCTTTAATTTAAGACGTTTTGTTTTTCCGCTCTTCCTACGTAATAACCACCAGGGGACACTCTCAGTTGCGCATGCGTTTCAGATGTCTTTCGTTCGAACTTCGAATACGTTGTAATTCAAACTGAAAGTTTGTTTTTATGTATGCGTACATTTTAATTCGTTTTTTGCGGAATGTGTAATTTTAAATTGTATTCACTTAGTTTATTTATTTATTGAATACATTTATCTGACGTGTGCTTGACACCAATGTCTCTTATAATCTGTCGCCGATACAAAGGCACGATAGACACAGAAGTAGATAACACTTGAAGATTACATCCGGGAACACTAGAAAGTGTGTGCAACGGACTTAGTGTTAATTTGTATTAATTTATATGGATGATATTGTGTTATTCGTTTTCAGCTTGTCAAAGCTTGCAAAAAAAAAAAAAAAAAAAAATCTTGTCTGGCGTGTTATGTTTTGAGGATGAAACATTTCATTATTTAAATATGGCTAGCCGGACATATTTAGGGATTGCCTTCTAAAATGATGCAAGTCTTTCTCCCTCACTGTGATAGTTTTTAAAATTTCAAATCGAGGAATTTTTCTTACCTCTTGAAGCAGAGATTGTAGTAAGTATCAAAATTTTCTTTATAGTTCTAACTAGTGTCTTTTATGATATTTTTTATAGCACTACAGGGTTCGTACGCTTCAAGGACTTTCTAGCACCTTTTACCAGAATTTTTGTAAAGAAATATTTGTCTTATTTAATGAAAATAAATTCTATCTTCAGTTTTAGCGACCAGTACTTTACGAAATCTCTGGTACTAAAACATCTAAAATTCTCTGAATCCTTTGATGCTTACATTACGAACGCTGCACTAAATAAAATCTTATATGAAATCCAATAAGTTTTGAATCTATTGCAAAAAAAACCACTAATTCTAGAAGTATATATTTTAAGACATATGGATGTTGTCTTGTATTGCAAATTATATATTCTAAATTCTCATCTATTTTCCCAAATTTAAAGTAATAATATCTCTAAAAGAGAGACATTTTAAGTTAAATTCATTCTCTTGTTTTTCTAATTCTTATCTGCCTTTAACCGGCCACAAGTTAAAAAAAATATATATCTTATGATCCCAAACCGCAGAATAAAAATAATATAAACAAAGTACATGAAAATGTGTGACATTGACATAAGACGCATGTGATGTTAATCTACGAGTAATTGTAACACTACTTGTGAAAATAGATATATATATTTGATTTGAATCAACTCTAATATTGATTCTTTGATTATTTTTAGTAGAAAAGTAATTTGAAATTTAAAATTGGGAAAAAGTATAAAGCTATAACTAGATTTTGCACTTAAAATTGTGATTCTCATAATTTTATTTATATGAACTCATAAGAAAAATATAAAAATGATAATTAGATTAATAAGATATATAAGATTAATAAGATATATAAGATTAATAAGATATATATTGAAGACAACGAAGTTTGGAAACTATAACTAATTTTTTCTTCATGTTATTAATATAGAATATTTATTTATTTATTTTTATTGATAGATAAGTAGCTTTTATGATTATTTTCTGATCTACATAAAAACTCGCCCATACGGAAATATAATTTTTTTAATATAGTTTTATATGATATGAATTTCCATTTTTTTTTCGGGGAGAGGGGGATTTTGTATGCAATTTTCGTAAAGGTAATATCTTAAATCTTTTTCGACATCGCACCGATTATAATGAAAGTTTTGAATTTTTAGAGAAGGACAAGATTAAAAACACAAAATATATTTAACAAAATGCTGAAAAATCTTTCAATACAGACTTCGGAATCGCGAAATTTGTTCGATGATCGGAGGACTGTTTTTGTGAGATAAAAATAAACAAATTTGTATGGTTTTTGGATAAAAAGAGATTTTTGCTAAATAGAGTTGTCCGGAATTAGGGAATGTCATTTGCCTCTATAACAAACACTCTCGAAAACCGGACATATCTAATTAGCAAGCATAATGCAGGGTTGGACTTTTTGCAGAAACAGGATTAGATTGAAGCATGGGCAAACTGGGCAGTGTACCTTTACTTCTCCCTACCATTTTAGGGGGCCCATATTAGATATGCAATTTTTGTAAAGTTTATATTTTAAACTTATTTCGATATTGTTTTGATTATAATCAATATTTTATACTTCTAAAGTAGAATAAAGTTAAAAAAATAACTAAACAAAAAAATCTAAATGCAGTAAAACCTCTCAATAACTAGCACTTCTGGAATGCTGAACTTATTTGCTATTCGAAGGTGTTCGCTTTTCTGGGGTAAAAATATATGCTTATGTTGAAAATGGTGAGTGTTCGCTAAATAAAGCTGTTCGTATGAGGGTTTTGCAGTAAAACCTCCATTGGACACTCCTAATTAACTAACACCACTATTTAAGAAACACATTTCTCATTCACAACATGTATGTGTTTTATATGTGTCTACCTCAAAAAAGCAGACACTTCAGAATTGAGAACAAATTCTCTAGGAGTCCCCTATTGAGAGGTTTTATTGTATTTAAATAAATATTTTTATGTTTTTAATCTTGTTATACTTTAGAAGTTCAAAATATTGATTATAATGAGTACGACGTCGAAAGAAATAAATTATCAAGTTTACGAAAAATGCATACCAACTTTAGGAGCCCTTAAAATGGAGGGGGTTGGAGAAGGCAGAACCATGGCCAAATATTTTTCCAGGATCCAAAGTGGTCAAACATGGCTACGCATAGTGCTTACAAAAAATGGCTGCGATTTAGACGCATGAAGTGCCGGAAATTCTGACGCATGAAGTGTCTGAAAAAATTAAGACTTTTAAAATGACTGAAAATTGAACATTCCGTTTCGGATACTTAAACGTCTGACTTTTAGCCATTTCAATTTAGAATGCTCTTTTAGCAATTAAAATATCTGGGAATATTAGTTTTTTTTTTTTTAATAGTAATTTAACAGGTGGTAGAGGATCAATGATTACCTTCAATCATATGATTAACTCTTTTTTTTGTCGCATACAACCTTTATCATGTGATCTCTTTAATACAGGGTGTCCATAAAAGAATGCCCCAGGTACAAATTTTAATAGTATCAACTGTAAGCGTTGTAGAGCGTTGATTATTAAGATGGAGCTTGGTGCAAAGTAATAAAAATGTAAAAATATCAATGATTACCTTCAATCAAATGATTAACTCTTTTTTTTGTCGCATACAACCTTTATCATGTGATCTCTTTAATACAGGGTGTCCATAAAAGAATGCCCCAGGTACAAATTTTAATAGTATCAACTGTAAGCGTTGTAGAGCGTTAATTATTAAGATGGAGTTTGGTTCAATATAATAAAAATGTAAAAATATCAACGTTAAAAGCAACAATGATTTTAAATTTTAAGCATACCGGTTTCGGCAGCATAGAGCGTCGTTTAATAAAATCAAAGCTGACCTGACGCATGCCTAAAAGCGCGGAGGGTTTTGCTAACCGAAAACAAACACTACGCATAATGTCGACTCCTGGGTGTAAAGCGTTTTGTGTTCTGCAGCTTGCTAAGAGTGAATCTGTAATTTCAATTCAACGTGCGTTTCGTTTAAAGTTTTTTTTCATGATCCCTCACGTTGCAAAAGCATCCGCGCCGATCGTATAGGCAATTCGAAACGACCGGATGTGTTTGTACAGGGAAAAGCACGTGACGACCAAAAGTGTCTGTAGAGGATGTTGACCGCGTCAGAGTCTCTCACCTCTTTAGTCCTAAGAAATATGTTTGGAAAGCAAGTCTTGAACTTCAGATACCAAACACAGCAGTGTGGAAGCAGGTTTCAAGAAAACGTTTGTACATCCGTCCATATCGTTTACAATTGGCACGTGCTTGTGGGAAGAATTGAACTTTAGGTTGAATGTGTGCCATATAACTAAAAGTGCACATATTGAACATTTGTAAGGAAAACTAGGTTAGTTTACCTTCAATTTGATGAATGATGCTTAGTAAATAATCTAAATTAAAATGTAATAATATACATTTGAAACTGAAACATTCTTTTATAGACAAATTGTATTACCTATTTTTACTTCTGCTCTCATTCTTATTAAAAAAATCATTTAACAACAATATGTATATATATTACGCTATCGTTGTTGTGGTTACTTACAACCACTGCCATATTTTTATTTAATTTCATTTAGAAAACATTTTTATTAATCTTGTATTCATTTAATTTTATTATTCGCATTCTAAAATTATTTTAATTCCTTTTTTTCAAACTTCCCCTATAAGTTTTCCTTTCTGGCGTTGCATTTCGTTTATTTAAAATCATAAACGTCGTTTTGAAATCTGTACTTCCGGTAAAAGAATTATCTGGAAAATTCCATAACTTTCTATTTGTGAAGTCATTTCCTTTTCCAGCTCCGCCCCTTAGCCAATAATATTTAAATCAGTCTAATACGTAATTTCAAAATTCGCAGCACTTTACTACTGTTTGGCATCTTATCTTAGTGAAATCTATAAAATTTCCTCTAATTTAAAGCAGTTTTTATATGCTGCATTGCATTTTATGCCAACGCAGGGCGCTTGTATGTTCGTTCCGCCAAAGTTGGCGTGTTTCAAGTATTATAGCAACCCCTTTACTCCTCTTCTTTGGAGAGCTCGTGCGCAGTCAGTTGAGTTAGGATTTCAATGCAGAATGGCTGCCATTTTGCCGTTCTGTGAAAATTCATGTACGCATTAGCATGAGATTGGTTCGGTTTTTAATTCAGAATGGTGCCTGCCTTTTTTTTCCTCTGCGAATCATCTTGTGTGAGTAAAAAAAGTAGTAAAATGAAGGAATGTTTTTTTAGAAGGAGTGATCGGCTACTTATTTTCCTTCTGTTTGAATTCAGAATTGACAACGGTTCCTCTAATCGTGATGCATCGACGATTCTTCAGATAATAAAAGTGTATAGAATCTTATCGTATGTCTGCATAGCATGTGTTAGTGCTATTTTTTTTATTCAACTGGTGCTCATGTTAAAAGTTGTGGTATTCGATGCTAAAAAAATCTAAATGCGCTACTTCTTTTTTACTTGTGCCTCCATACTCCCAAGGGAAAAAATGATTATATTTTCTCCAGTAAGAGCATATAATAAACGTTGATTGTATGTATTTCATCATAAAAAAAGTACATCTAAAAGAATAAGAGTTGTACTCTACGATAATGCCCAATGTGTTTCCAAGAGAAATTTCTTCACAAATAAAAAATTTTCAAGGATGATTTGTCATCTATTTATTTTCCTTTCTACAATGTGTCCATCATTTTTCTGTTCTTTCAGGTCGGTGTAGGTAATGCTTTTCCTTTTATTTTGTGTTCTTGAATTATCAAATATATATGAAGCAATTTCAGAATTATTTTAATTAATGACTGTTATGTCTGAGTGGTCTTTTGTGGCCACAACAAAATGTAAATAACACTATACGATTGATCCTAAAAAAATGATTTTTGGATTATTAATTTGGAATTTCAATATTAAAAATAACTTTACAATATTATTCTTTCACCTCATACCTCCAAACACAACAATCGTACGTGGCATAGAAATTGCGATTGTTAATTGTTGCATGACTACGCCCGAATGAAACGCATCTCATTGGTTATTGAACAGTATTCAATGCATCTGCATACCTATAAGAGGTGTTACCATAGGGCCTGTTTTGTCGCCAAATGCTGTCAACTTGGCGATATATCACCAGATTTGGCGACCAAAAATAGTCGCCAAAAATGACGATAATTTGGCGTTATGTCTAATATTTTGCCAAATTCCATAGACTTCCATTGTAAACCAATAGTACTTGTTTACTCGCAATCAACAAATTGAGATATTTTAATGCAACAAAAACTAATATTAGCTTATATTAATTATATTTAAGGGAGTCCGAGTAAATTAAATTATGAATAAAGGTAACATGATACAATGCGTACCATGCTTTCCCAAACATAAATTTTAAAGGAGACTAAACTGATTGCAAAGGGCAGCCAGTATGAATACCTTATTCCTGTTCATTGCAAATTTTTACTACTAAATATTATATGTGTAGATGCTATAATTAATTTACGAGAAACACAAAAAAGTCAGGTACATTAATGTCGAAAATTATGCCATAATGCGTGGTGCATACATTTTCTTTGTAATTTTTTTCGTTTAATGGAACTCTGCCTAAAATCAAAGGAAATCTTTAATAGGAATATATTTGTAAACTTGATTAAGAATATAGTTCAAAATTCGAATAGTTATTCGTAAAGAAATGGAAACTAAATTAATATAATTTTCTAGATTTTCAAATATTTTTATGTTTATTATAAAACTTTATTAAAATTCCGAAAACTTTATAAAGCAGTATAACATCTCAAGTTTTATGCTAAATATTTAAACGTGATTATAATACAATGCGTTTTGGGTAGATTAAAAAACGTGCTTCGACTATTTAAACGTCTTAGAGAAAATGTTGAACGCATGTAAATAAAACATTCTTTTCTTCATTAAGTTCATGATTAAGTGTTTTCAGAAGGACCATAAAAGCACCTTATATAAAGTAAAACTTTTCGGATATTGTTTAGTATGGAGGATTTTTTAATTTTTTATCAAATTAAATTTTTTTTTTTTATTAAATAAAAATTATTCATAAAGACTAGCTTTATATAACTTTCTAGGTTTTCAAAAGTTTTAGGTCTATTAAAGCTTATGAAAATTATTTAAAATTATTCTTCATAACTTTATAAAATAATAGAAAATCTACAGTTTTACGATAAACATTAAAACTCATTAAAATAGTGAAACTTTGCGTAGATTTTAAAGAATAAACGGTCAAGTGCGAGTATTACTCGCGTACAGAGAGTTCCGTAGAATAAATATAGGCATTTGTAATTGTATTATTATAAAAAAAAAAAAAAAAAAAAAAAAAAAAAAAAAAAAAGTTGCTAAAAGAATGCTAAGACTTTGTAAAAAACTATACAACGTAGTGTTGGGTTTAACTGTATATATTAGAAAAGAGTAAATGGGTATACCATGAAATTTCAAAGAGATATGGAACCTAAATAATATCAAATATAGCTATTCGTATAAGTATTTTTTTAATATTATCCTAATCTGTTTATGATGAACTTAATTCGGTACAGACAAAAAAAAGCAGTGCATAGTTAAACTTCATTTGGCATTTCATGAAACTAAATTCAGCGTAGTAATAACCTTTGTTTCTACAGTGTAGCTAAAACAAAACCTTTGTTCAAAGTTTAAATTTGCATTGTGCTAAGCGCGCTTCGATTTGAGGTCTCAGAATTGCAACGCCGCATTGGTCAGTGCCGCGTTTTTCCAGATAGGTGTTTAATTAACTTTTAAAGTCACTCGAAGCGTATTGAGAGATACAATCAATGCAAACTATCGCGAATCCCACAGTATTTATGCGATTCATTCTAATTAAATCTTTCGAGGGCGATGCCCTTAAAAATCGGACACCTAATTTTAATTCCAAAACAGACCAACGGCACCAAGAATATTTAATTAAAATTTTCCTTTTATCATGTACGTGGAAATAAGCAAGTTCGCATTTTCTAATAAATTCTTTTATAAATTCTGGTGTCAGTTCATTATTTCATAAGTTTATAAATAGAATTACTCCGTACCGGAAAGGATAAAGTGGTCGCAGGACTCTTAAAGCTTCAAAATTTAAGAAAGTTTAATTTTTTTAGATGTTAAACTCCTATCTTTTCTGAATATTTTGATATAATTGTTTCCTTGAAATTCCCATTAGAACAGAAGTTTTGGCTTTTAGAATTATATAATATTCTCAATAGCTGAAGCGGCGTTTCCGAAACATTAAAGTCATTATTTACAAATGTCGTTTTTTGGGCATAATGCTCAGGATGCCTCAAAAACTTCTGAATATTTTTTCATGAAATTTTCAAAACATATATTTCATGTTAGTCTCCATAAACTGAACCTAAAATTTCCTTTTTATTGTTTAAAAAAATATATTCTTTTAGGTGATTTTACTGTTGAAATTTTCAAAACTTTGTATTAGCTAAATGTAACATTTCAATAAAAGTATAAAAATGCTTAATTTTCATTCTAGTTGCAATATTTATTTTGTAATCCTGCGCGTAAACTGTTATGCCAATATTTTGTCGACAAATGTCTAACAGTTTCGAGCCCCCTAGAAATACTAATTCTGTATCTTGCAATTTTTTAAATACATGAAACGAAAGAACATATTTTTATCTTTCATCCCAATTAAAATTGTGTTTTAAAATTATACACATTTTAAAACATTGAATGTTGAAAATGGTCTTTTCTTTATTTTTTTCCACTTTTTAGAGTCCCGAGATCCCTTAAATTAGTATGTTTTTAACAAATTGACGTTTATTACTTTTATACTGTTACTAGACAATATATTACACATACATATCATTAAAAGTTGTTAACTAGGTATAAAGTACGCCGCCCCTGTCCTTCTGTATGTCCAAACTGACCGTACATTAAAGGGTTAATATCTCGGCTAATTACCGATGATTTGTTTCGAAAATCATTATCAACAATGCTTTTATAGTTTTGCTACGATAGGTACATCCAGCGATGCTGAATAAATTTTCTGAATGCCCGTAAATCGAAATTTGTGTTTAACAGAAAAATGCAAATTTCTCAAAAACTATTTGACCCAGGGTAATCGCTATAATTTTCCGGCAAGGTTTATATTAACGTCTACTACCTCTAATTTTTTCATAATTTTAGTTTCAGTAGATTCGGAATTAGATGGGGGGGGGGACATATTTTTGCACTACATTTTCAACAATATCTTTGAAAATATGATACATAAAATTAAAAGGAATGTATTTTTGAGTTCAGCGTAACAAAAGCTTTCACGGGATATCCCACATGATATACAAAGAAAAGATTTTTTTTTCAAGTAGCATAATTAGCCCCTCTACTTTTTTACTAAATATATTTATGAATGTTTATTAATCTAAAAATATGTGGGTCAATGGTCTTCATTACTTCCCCGAATTTTAACTTTCCACGTTCCATAGTTTACGAGTAAAATGGCTGTGACAGACAGACGGACAGACACAGGAGTGATCTTATAATGGTTCCGTTTTTACTTTTTAAGTACGGAACCCTAAAAATCATCTTATTTAATACTCATTTAAAAGAAATAATTTCCATAATTAAACAAAATAAGAGTAAATTATATTGGTCTGCGTTTTGTTTTGTAAGTTTTTTATGAAAAACATAAAACGTTCTTATTGTTGTTTAATAGAACATTAAATTTCTTTACCAAAAATTTAAACATTTTAGAAATTCTTTGTTTAAGCGGGAACGTTTTAACAAAATAAAATATTTTTATATTAAGTATACAGAATATGTTAAATTAAACGAAAGGTTGTATTAAATTCCATTTATTGTGAGTAAACGTAGCAACAATATTAGCATAATAATACTTTCCGGTATAAACAATTCATGAAGAAGCAAAAGCAAGTGTAATGTAATTTTCCGGCTTTTAAAAAGTTTTTAGTCTATCCTAAAACTTGAAACAAATCTTAAAATTTTCCTTAAACATTTATAAAGTAATATAAATCTAAACTTTTATGCAATGCATTTAAACAAGCTTAAATGAAGAAATGCTTTTCAAGGATTCAAAAATCGTAACTTTACATAAAACAACAAAGAAAAATGATGCATCCAGCTTAGATAATGAAACTTTTTCTATCATATACAGAATAATGTAACCTAACTTCACCGTTGGTTGAAGTATTATGTATAATTGAACTATTTAAAAACAAATAACACATTTGAAAACCTAATTTCAGCAGGTACCATCTACAGTCGGAGAATTTTTTGAATTCTTTGAGCAGCCCTGTATACGATAGATAATTTTTTCTATATACTACATGCATTGAAATGTTTAGTTCAGTAAGGAAATAGTGTTTACTCGCGTAATAGTCGCCCTCACGTAATAATCGCACCCCCGTTTTGAAGCAGAAAAAATCGTCAAAATAATTTATTCGCATAAAAGTCACAGTCACCTATTTAACCTTCATCTAGAAAATAGAAAATTATCAACTCTACTCTTATAACGTACTTATAATGGGTTCATCTGTTCTGTTACTCCCTTTGACATACTCAATGGTCACTCCATAACGATATACATAAGGAATTGCCTGCTTCCTCTGGGAGGATGGGTGGAAATTTTCACAAAGATTATTTGTAAATTTTGCCTATAAAATTATTACCATAAAAAGAAAAGTGGTATTTAATAAACAGTACGTAATCTGTAAAATTTGGTAAGGCACTAATTTTATTATAATTTGTTCTTTTATACTAGTAATGTTTTGGCATTTTGTAGTAGATTTCCCCGCATAATAGTCGCATCTAGGCTTTCACAATGAAAAAATGGCAAAAAAAAAAAAAAAAAAAAAAAAGCGACTATTACGCGAGTAAACACGGTACGTACCACAGTTAAAAAATCCCCTTCAGCAATTTCCGCTTATAAGGAGCATGGTACGTGTATTCTTTTCTGAAGTCCTGTATTTAAGGTATAGAATTTATACCCAACGAGTAGTATGCAAACAGTTAGTTAAAATCCCATACCGTAATTAAACACGCTTTTCCAGTAATTATTGCCTAAAGACAATACTGTAACCGATTTCTTCTGTGTGCCCCGGTGACTCGTTGATAAATGCTATTAATACCCTACTCTATAGTAATTTACTTGTAGTGAAATTCAGTGATTTATATCAATTTTAATGCCTCTGAAATGCCATAAGGTCATCAAAGTACACTGCAACCATTTTTTCTTAGTGTCTCTAATGTAACGGAATTCCTTTGAGTGCCTCTGTAACAGAAATATTAATGCTACACACTTCTCATTCAATATCGAACATGCCATATTAAACCTTATTAAGATAATGAATTGCATGAAAATCCGAATATATTTAAGCGAGTTAGAGTGTCGACAGTCAGACAGAGACGGCCATACAAATCGAATTCAGAACACTTTTCGACTATGATGGAAAGTGTTAATAAAACAATAACAATAGGTCAACAAATGCAAATATATGTGCATTACGATGTCTGCATTGCGGTAAGCATAAAATATTTTTAAGCGAGTTAGAGCGTGGACAGACAGATAGGCAGACGGTCATACAAAACGAATTCATAAAAACTTTTCGACAATGTTGGAAAGTGTTGATAAAACGGTGACAATAAGTGAACAAATGCAAATATATATGTTACCGGCCAAACCCGATTTTAGGCGAAACTAGATTGGCCTAGGCCAAACTAGTTCATCCTAACGCGCATAGGATAAACTAGATTTTCCTAGGCCAAACTAGTTTGACCTAACGCTCATAGGATAAACTAGTTTAGCCTGCTATTCATTGGTCCGAACTAATTTATCGTAGGCCAGTCTAGTTTATCCTAGGTCAATTCATTTTGGCGTGATTTTATTGATACCAAAGACCGCCCCGTTCCCAACCTTCTAGTTTATCCTAGGCCAATGCAATTTGACGTGCTTTTATTGATCCCAATTACCACTCCGACGCCAACCTTGTGCAAAGTAGTATTGCCGTCAGCCCTGTATAATATATTTTATTCGATGGGCAGTGGGATACTGCCCCCTATCTGTCCCATTTCATCGCCACCGGTAGTTACAAAATATGTTCATATGATAAATGGTATGCTGTAGGGCTAAAGAATGGGATGAGAGGTTATCATAAAATTTAGGAGAGGAAGAATTTACAGAGATATATATTTTTTTCTTGCATAAATATCACTTGGTTTTGAATTATTTATGAATAAATGCACCAATTAATTATATCAGAAATACATTTGATATTCTTTCAGCAATCTGGAACTTTAAAAAACCCGGCGAATTTCCAGTCCTAGTTTGGCTTAAAATACATATATTTTTAAGCTACCTTTATTACACAATTAAATATTTTTAAAAGAATAGTACATATACATTTATACGTGTGGGGATACAGTACTGTAAAACCTGTTAGAAGAATCTGTATATGACGAAATCTTGTTTTAAACGGGTTTTTTTTTCAATCGGTGCGAATTGGATATAATAATCCGTTTCAAAAAAACATAATACATTTGCAAGAGACGACGGACCTGCTAAAAAAGGAACTTAACTATAACGAACTTTTTCTATCCTATGTGATTCCGTCTTAGAAGGTTTTTCTATGTAATTTTTTTTTCTGATTATCAAGTCTCTAATCTGCGCGAAACGTTAGTGGTATTAGTAATTATTCAGATATTTGCATACAAATAGAGATTCATTAAAAAGTCAATATAGTTTACAATAGAATCATTAACATCGTTAATCCGTATTATATGGCTTGGATATTTACACATTTTAAAAATTCTATACAATAAAATCTTGTTAGACGGATTTGCATAAGAAAGAAGAAAAATCCGTTATAGGCAGGTTCCCTTATTAGAAGGTTCATCGTCTGTTGTAAATGCATTATATTCTTTTAACAAGTACTGATACCCTCATTTTACACAGATCAACATATTCTTTTTTTTGTTATGCACGTGATACCGTCATAGGCAAATTATTTTTATCAGATTTTGCCGTACTTTAGTATTATTGCCTAAAAATGCATCTACTCATCTTAAAACTAGTCAGATGTACCAATCCCAAATCTTTCTTCTAACTTTCTTCAAACATGTTAATACTTCAAAATCCGCCACCACAGTGAAAAATTAAATGGCAATCTATGATCATCATGATGATTCTAAAGATATAAAATTCGGTGAATTACTTCTTAAGAAATGACTATCGCTGAAATCGTGTAAATCAAGCAAAATACAGCACAGCAGCGCTGTCTGTTGAGTAATTTACACCAAAACCTAACCAGAAACAACTTATGTCAACGTCTAATTGAATCTGAAGTTTGGTGAAAATCAATGCATTAGTTTTTGAGAAAAAGTTACTGCGAAATCGTTAAAAATCCAGCATAACAGAGTAACCATTTGAGCGATATACACCAAAACATAATCAGCAGCATTATTCATCAAGGTATATTTGAATCTGAATTTTTATGAAAATTCGTGCATTAGTTCTTGAGATACAACTGTTGTGGTTACTTACAACCACTGCCATATTTTTATTTAATTTTATTTAGAAAATATTTTTATTAATCTTTATCCATTTAATTTTATTATTCGCATACTAAAATTATTTTAATTCCCTTTTGTTTTCAAACTTCCCCTGTAAGTTTTTCTTTCTAGGGTAGCATTTCGTTTATTTAAAAATGATAAACGTAGTTTTGAAATCTATACTTCCGGTAAAAGAATTATCTGGAAAATTCCATAACCTTCTATTTCTGATATCATTTCCTTTTGTAGCTCCACCCCTTGGGCAATAACATTTAAATCAGTTTAATAAGTAATTTCAAAATTCGTAAGACTTTACTGCTGTTTGGCATCTTATCTTAGTGAAATCTATAAAATTTCCTCTAATTTAAAGCAGTTTTTATATGCTTTAGCATTGCAATTTATGCCAACGCAGGGCGCTTGTAAGTTTGTTCCGCCAAAATTGGCCTGTCTCAAGTATTATAGCAACCCCTTTCCTCCTCTTCTACGGAGAGCTTGTGCGCAGTCAGTTGAGTTGGGATTTCAAGGCAAAATGGTTTTTCACTTGCCGTTCTGTGATAATTTAAGTGCGCGCTAGCATGAGAGTTCTGACAACGAACGCAGAAAATGGGTGCATGTCTCACCCCCTTCTACAAAAAAAAATAAATAAACGGATTTCGTATATACAGCAAGAAATATTAAAAGTGAAAGAATATATTTTTTTTAAGATTGTGTAATCGGCTGCATAGTTTCGTCTTTTTTAGTGGCGAGATTCTTTGATCAGTTCCTATAATAGTGATTCTTCAGTAAGATGTGGATAAAAATCCTGTTAACGGCTGTATTATTATTTTTTTATTCAAGTGATACTTTTGTTTTGAGTCGTGGAATTTGATGCTAAAAAATCATCTAAATGCGCTACTTCTTTTTACTTGTGCCTCCACACTCCCCAACGGAAAAAATTATTATATTTTCTTTAGTAAGAGCGTATAATAAACATCGATAGCATGTGTTCATCATAAAAAAGTACATCGAAAAGAATAAGGGGTGTACTCTACGACAATTCTCTATGTTTTCAAGAGAATTTTCGTCATAAATAAAAAATTTTCAAGGATGATTTGTCATCTGTATATTTCCTGTCTATAATGCGTCCATCATTTCTGTTCTTTCAGGTCAATGCAGGTAATGCGTTTGCCTTTTATTTTTTGGTTCTCAATTGTCAAATATATGATAAGTAAATTCAGATTTTTTTAAAATTAATGACTGTTATGTCAAAGTGGTCTTTCGTGGCCACAGCACAATGTTATATACACTATACGTTTGATCACAAAAAAAAAAAAATGATTTCTGGATTATTAATTGGAATTTCAATATTAAAAAATAACTTTACAATACTATTCTTTCACCTCCTAACATACAAACCACAACAACAACTGTTGAGGAAATAGCGAAAAATGTACCACAGCAGCGCCACCTATTAGGCTATTTTCACCAATACCTAATCAGCATCAATCCATATCAAGGACTAACTGAATCAAAAGTTTGTTCAAACGCTGTGCATTAGTTCTTGAGATAGAGCTATTGCGAAAATCGTGTAAATCCTGCAAAATGCGGCATTGCAGCACCACCTGTTGGGCGATGTACACCAAAACGTAAACAACAGCAATTCATATCATGGACTAACTGAATCTGAAGTTTCATGAAAATCCATGCATTAGTTCTTGAGACATAGCTAAAGCGGGAATCGTGAAAAATGCAGCATAGTAACGCCACCTGTTGGGCGATGTACATCAAGAGATAATCAGCACCAATTTATATTAGGGACTAGATAAATATAAATTGTTATTAAATTCCGTGCATTAGTTCTTGAGATAGAGCGCCCACAAAAATTGTGTCGCATACATACAGACAGACATTTTGTAAACATGTGTTTTTCTGGATCTCTGACCCCTAAACCTTGTAAATTCATCGAAAACCGTAAGTTGAAAATTTTAACAAATCGAATACTTTCTTCTTGTAAAGATAGAAGAAAGTAAAAATTTAAATAAATAAATAAATATATAAGTTTTAATTATAGAGATAATAGAGATTTAAAAATACGTGCATTAAAAAAAAAGTTGTGCCGGGCCAAATGTTACTTATATAATTACTGAACAGACCACAGATCCTGTCGCTCCAAAGGATTTTCATATGAGCTGTGTTGGAAATTGGACTGAAAATGTCTGCCTGTGCCTGAGAGAGAGAGAGCGTGCTCAACACTGGTTGACATCAATTAAAGCACGTCAAATTGAGTTGGCCTGGGACAAACTAGATTGGCCTATGATAAACTAGAAGGTTGGCGCTGAAGCAGTCTTTGAGATCAATAAAAGCACGCCAAATTAAATTGGCCTAGGATAAACTAGTTCAGACCAATAAATTGCTGGCTAAATTAGTTTATCCTATGAGCGTTGGGCCAAACTAGTTTGGCCTAGGAAAGATTAGTTTATCTTATGGTCGTGAGGATAAAGTAATTTGGCCTAGGAAAAACTAATTTATCCGATGCGGATTAGGATAAACTAGTTTGGCCTAAAATCGGGTTTGGCCGTTAACATATATACCGTCTGCATTACGGTAAGCATGAAATATTTTTAAGCGAGTTAGAGCGTGGACAAACAGGCAGACGGCCATACAAACCGAATGGACTTTACCCATGTGACGTCAGTCGCGGCTAAACAGAAGAAAAATACCAATAGATGTGAAGAATATTTTAACACCGCTCCCCCCTTCGTCCAATAAACAGTCGTTTTCGGAGGGTATTTCCCCGCAGAGATGTGGCTGTTGCCATTCATGGTTAAAGTCCATCCATAAACACTTTTCGACTATGTTGTAAGATGTTAATAAAACGATAACAATAAGTTAACAAATGCAAATATATATACCGTCTGCATTAAGAAAGTATAATATATTTTTAAGTGAGTCAGAGCGTGAACAGACAAACAGGCAGACGGCCATACAAATTTAATTCATAAACACTTTTCCACTATATTGGAATGTGTTAATAAAACGATCAGAATAAGTCAACAAATGCATGTACCGTCTGCATTACGGTAAGCATAAAATATATTTACAATTGATTAATTCCCTTATTGGGTCTCAAACTGAATTTAAAACATGACAATTCTCCTCGCTTGATAGAAACACATAATTTTTTTTAAATTCATTCTAAGTTGTTTCGTAAGAATATTAATAATGGTAATCTAATAATATTTATTATATAAATTATTCATGAAGAAAGGAAGACAAGATAAATAGAATTTTCCATCTTTTTAAAAGTGCCGGTGTCTATCACAAAACCCATCAAAATTCTTGAAATGTATTCCTTAAAACTTTATAAAGTAATATAAAATTTAAACTTTACTCTAAAGCTTTCGTAAAAATAGTTATAGTGGTAATGTAATAATATTGTTCCATATAAACTATTCGTGAAGACAGGAAGACTAAATTAGTATAATTTTCTAGCTTTTCAAATGTTTGTTAAAAGAAATGTTTGTTTCAAATGTTTACGTTTACTATAAAACTTATCAAAATTCATTGAAAGGATTTCCCGAAGTTTATAAAGTAATACAAAATATAAAGTTTTATGCTAAACATTTAAACGTGATTAAAATATAAACGTGATTTTGAATATTTTCAAAAACATGCATCAACTTAATTAAACTTTGTATAAAGAATATCATTACAATAATTTAGACAAATACTATAAATAAAACAGTTTCTTCTGCATTATGTTAATGATAAAATGATTTCAGAATTATTTTAAAGAACATAAAAATTCTTTATAAAAAGTTAAACTTTTTGAAAATTCTTTAAAGCTTAATTTAAATATAAAATATGTAGCATGTTTTCAAAAATAGTGCATCAACTTATCTGAACTTCTTATAAAAGAAAACAATTTGAATAACTAGAACAAATGTAAATAAAATATTCTCTTATTCATTAAGTAAAAAGTAAAATGTTTTCAGAATTGTTTAACAGAGCATAAAAGTTCACGGAAGTGTTTTGGGTGCAAGTTTCTGAAACAATTTAACAAATTAAAAGTCCTTTATATTAAATACCATTTTTTTTAGTAAATAAACGCAATGAAAATATTAATATTTTTATATGCATCTATGAATGTTACTACATTTAGTCGAACATAATAAGCATTTAATTATTAAAATAGCATAAAAATACAAATAATAATAATAATAATGCGGAATAAAGAATTTTATAAAAGAAGTTTTATGATAATGTATACATTTAAAAAAAATAGTTTTTGATTTTTTATAAGCGATCTATTAAAAAATACGTACAATTAAAAAAAACTCATTTTCTTGAAAGGTTGACTGCAATTCTACTGGTTAAATGTAAAATATTTAATGTATCACTATTTTAACACGACTAGGGGAACCAAACCCGTATTTACGCAGATGATTCGTGGAAAACAAACGAAAACTGCAGATCGTTAGACAGACGAATGCGACATAGATTCATACCGAATTCCTGTATTGGGCACGGTAATCCGCTGTTATCCGAACCCCACTAGACCTGACCCACGGTTTCGTTCGGATTGAGTTAGCGATATATTTTTTCGTTGTGGGTCGGGTTCAGGTAGAGTAGTTGTCTATTTTTATGCTGCGAGTCAGGTTTAGATCGGGTTGACTTTCATGATTTCGGATTGTATTTTAACTCTTAAAGTTCGGATTGACCCGATTTTTGCAAAGAATGTCCAAAATCCGGATAACGGACACTCCCGAATAGAGAACACTTCTATTTAGTGAAGACTTTTTCAATCCCTAACACATATATTTCGACAATTTTACCTAAGTATAGTGGGCATCTCCGAATCTACACACATATAATGTGTGTATGTGTGCAAATTGCAGACGCGCTATATTAAAAAATTCCCTGCTGGCTCGACCTACAGGCACAGGTAGATTTCGAAAAGATAAGTACTAATTTCACCAAGAAGAGATAAATCAAGATTAGAGAAAAACCCAGTTTAACAATTTTATCTTTATTTCATTTTTCTGTAAGAGTTTGTTTTATCAGAATCATATTAATACGGTAATTTTTTTCTTCAACCTCTATTTTTTTCATCCTGGAGAATATTTTTAGTAATATCATCCCTTAGTAAAGTTCATATAAAAAATTTGTTACTACAAAAGTGATAGATAATATTAAGAAGATTTATATAATAAATTTAATCCGTATGGTTATTGTTTCATTAAATGGACCACACATTATATTTTAAATTCTGACGTTCCTTCTATTGAGACACGCGCACGTTTAATAATGCAACCCTATATACAGCATCTCTGAGGGTTGTCAAAAATCTTATTCACGCCAATGATGCTTTTTTATCGCTTTACGGTGTACTAACGGATATGTTATTTTTTTATTCTACAACACCCACCCCCATTTTTTATTTTTTTTTGCTTTACGAGTTTGTCCTATCAAAAACTAGTCATATGAAAGTTGTAATGCATGCACAGTCAAATTGCACCCTATTTACACATTTTTTTTTCTGAATATCAGAAACGAAATGATGATGATAATATTTTTTCACATTCAGAGAGAAAAAAACGAAGGTTTGCAACAGTACCACAATGAAGGAACAACATATAGCAACTTTTGTATATAGTTTATTTCACATACAATAAATTAAACATATTCTCTAGCACATTCAAATATGTATTTATTTTTATATGAAATATAGTTCTGCTCAAATATTTTGCGAAATTCCAAGTAACCCGACATGTAAAAACATAAATCTGACCTGCAGGAAACATTCTGGAGTGAACTCGACCCACAGATAGAAAATTATAGTCACCCCAACCCGAAATAAGATATATTAAAATATGAATTAATTTCGCTTTATTTCAGACAGGACTCTGGTTCGTATCCAACCAACGCCTCCTATATTGGAGTAAGCCGTGAAACGCTTTGTTGCGACGTCACCAAACGTCACGCGAAGCCGGTAAAACAAAGAAAAAGTACAATAATACCTGATGAAAATCGGTAACTATGTAAATGTGAATGTACACTGGCCTCCAAAAGTTAAGGTACAGGGACTGGATGCTTTCGATTGTACACGGTTTGTCGAATATCTGCGAAAATTATTGACGAATTGTTCTTGAACTTCTGGGATGTAAAGAATATGTTTGATTTCATATTTCTCGGTGAAGATTTTGTCGGCAGGACAATTAGGAGGCTAATAATAAATTTAATAATAAAATAATATTTGCGATCACCTATGTAACAGAAAATGCTGAAAATGGTTTACCATTGTGTTAAATGACTATTTGGGTCTTGTTCAACGTTTGTGTGCGTTTGTGAAAGTTTAGTACTCATATTCGTGAAGATGTTATTGTGTCTGTGAAAAATTCAAAAGTTTTTTGTTTATAGCATACAGAGTGCTCAACCAAATTTCACGGAACTTTCCGAAATTCTGAGGCCAGGTAAAAAGCAATCTTTTCGGTTTGGTATACCAATGGTTTGGAGAGAACCTAAAAATCACAGTGATGATTGCTATTTTTGTATTTATAATGTGAAAGGTTTCAATTTCAGAACATAAAGGAAATATTTTATCCTGACATTCCGTCTACCATACGTCCTGTCTCTCATGGACCTGGTCAAGGAAAAATCTTGCTGATCTAAAAAAAAGTGTTACTTCTACCGCTTCAAATAAAATTAGGTCTTATGAAACAATTTGTCAAGGCTTTTCCAAAAGAAGATGAATGTTTCAACTACCTTTGTGAGCAGTTCTCGTGTTTATCCAAAGCAAAACTGAAGGAAGGTGTGTTTGTAGAATCAGACATCAGGAAAATGACGAAAGATGAAAATTTTGAGAATAAAATAAAAACACACGAAAGAAAAGCCTGGAAATCTTTCAAACTAGTTATTACTAGCTTCCTTGGCAAGGAAAATGACCGAAACTACAAATCTGTTGTAGAAGAGATGGTAAACAATTTCAAGATTTTAGGGTGTAATATGAGCTTAAAAGTTCATTTTCTCGATTCACACCTAGACTATTTTCCTGAAAATTTAGGTGCAGTTAGTGAAGAACAAGGTGAAAGATTTCACTAGGATATAAATGAAATGGAGAGGCAATATCAAGGCAAATGGAATGTCAGCATGATAGTCGACTACAGCTGGATGCTACAAATAGACAATCTCTGCAAAGTTCACAATAGGAAAAGTGGCAAAAAAACTTTTGATGTAAAGAAAAAACGTTACTCTAAGGACTTATAACCTTCTACATAGACTTAACTATCACTTGAACTCACATATAAATGTACTTTATATAGATTTATAAATAAATGAAATTTAAATAGAATGTCAAAATTTCGTGATTTTAGCTTTTTCTTTATAAATATGCAGTCATTTTGTGATAAATCCTTACGTAATAGAAAAAAAATGGATTTCATTTTCTGAATGAGCAATAAAAAAAAAAGAACATAAAATTTAGCTATCAAAATTAATGCAATTTTCAAAAAGTATTTTGTTACAGGTCTAATTCCACGAGCCAATGAAAACGAAACATGCTAGTTGCTAGAATTTTTTTTTTGTTTTGCTTTGTTTTCCTTGCTTCGTGGTGTCACAACAAGAACAAAGCGTGTTAAAGGACCGCTGCACTGAAACTCCTAGAACTCGAAATCCCATGTTAACCTATGGAAAAACTTTCAAGCGCGATGATTCATTACCTAATATAATTATTAAAATGCCGTTTACAGCATCAGAAATTAGATGTCAGATGCAGATGATGTGCGTTTTTAAAAATTGTCTATCTAAGTTTTAAGTATTTTCAAGAAGATGATAAAATTTAATCAAATGGAGATTTCAAAGTTTATAGGCATTTTTTGTGTACTTAAAATTTACGGAGATAATTTTTAAAAACGCACATTATCGGCATCTGACGTCTACTTTCTGATGGTGTAAACGTTATTTTAATAATTATATTTGGTAATGAGTCATCGCGTTTGAAAGTTTTGCCATAGAATAACATGGGATTTCGCGATCGGGCGAGTTTCAGTGCAGCCTTCAGGCTTTTTCCCTCATCTAGGAGGGCGTTGATCCACCCCATCTCGCTTACGTGGTTTGAGAGAAGGATCTTTCAGCCGCTGGGGGAATCGATTTATATTCTCATAGCAGCTAAAAAGTCTTTTAATTTAAAATGGAGAAATATATTTTTAATTAAATTAAAATAAGGAAGTTGATATATTTGCCAACCATTTATTAGGATATCCTTTTAGAAAAATGTTATTGATACTAAAAAAAAAAAAAAAAAAAATGCGCAAAATATAAAACTGGTGTATTTTTTATATTTATGAAAGCTATTTCTTTAAATTTTTTAAATAAATAATAAATTTTTGTTCATATAACACATTTCCTCGGATTTAAATAATTCTCTTAGACAGTTTTACCAAATAAAATAAATGAATTTATACGCTATCATTATCATTATTAAAAAATACTTTATATGTTAATTTAGTTTTGCTTGCACTTACTTTGTGCTCTTGTTTATTCCATTTTCAGGACATTAACTTTAAAACCGTTAATCTATTATGTTTCCAATCTATTAGCTTGAAACTTAATGTGTACCAAAAGAACAAAATGAAGTGTAATAAAGAGTAATGACCCAACAAACGAATATTATTCACGTTTTCTTTCTATTACTGAAAACAATCGTCACAATAAATATTTGTGTTTTATTTAGAAAAAGAAGTGGGTTATTTTTTACTCATAAAAGATTTGATAAATGATTGCAATGAATTATTATCCGAGAAAGATAAAACAATCTTGTTTCTTTTATTTTTGTTCGATTAAAAAAAATACATAATAAACACAATTAGCTATGAAATATATATCTGATAAAAAAATAAAAACATACAACTATTTTTTTATATAAACGTTTTAATTGTAGAATATAATATCGTACATATTATTTCTGATGTCAGCATAACTTTATCTATGCAAATACAAAACGAATAACGATGACTGTCATACAAAATATTATTTAAAAGGCTTTTGTCATAGTACACTCGCTTTTCGTAAAAACACGTTATTTAATGCATTATTATTTTAATTATTTATTGATGAAGTTTGAATTTCATTATGCAATATTAGCCAGAGACAAATGCCAAACTATTTATTTTGTTTTAAGTGCAAACAGGTTAGTTTTCCGTAATCGAGCTTCACGCGATAGAAATCGATTTTTTTTTTTAATGTGCTTGAAAATTATTTTTAAAACCCTAAAAAATCTGTACAGTTTTCAAACAAATTGCGTTTGGAAGTAAGGTACCTGTTCCCAATATGGACACCCTAAGGAAAATTGATTTTTTTCACCCTTGTGTACACGTCATAGGACTCCAAAAATATCTGACCACTATCTCTGGACTGTTGACTACCATTATTAAAATTAGCGACCTTGTAATTATTCAGGTTTAATTTAATGATAAAAACAAAAAATGTTTACAAGTGTCCATATAAGGAACTACCTGTCCCTATTACGGACATGCATGTCCATATGAGGGACAGGAGGCTCCTTATTGACCTACTACACAGGATGTATGGACGAGCCATTCTTCCAAGGGATTTTAGAGGAGAGGGGATAAAAGAAATATATCTTAAAGTATTGCGGGGGGAGGGGGGAAGGGGGCACAGTAAATATCTTCAGAACATGCACTTTAGAAAAAGGGGGGGGTGGGCACTTTCAGTTGTGACTCTTCGAAGACCCATGCAAAGCCCCTCAGTTACTACACAATATTATGAAATAATATAGTTTGTTTTGCTTAGCTTTATTGCATCTGTCTGCAGAATTTACATCTGTATTTCCAATGTGGACATAAGGTGTCCATATTGGGAATCGGGCATAGTTTTACTAAATCTTGTAATAAATAAACAAAGAATACATTTTAAAGCAATATATGCAATAGCAATCGAAAGTATGTTTTATCAGCTATTTAAAACAGTCCACTTTTCAATATTTAAAGTAATTTTACCATACCTAATAAGAATTTAAACTTACCTGTAATTACGATCAGTACACCACGAAACAACAAGTTTTCTTCCAAATGGCGAACAGCGCAATTTTTTGCACTTTATAGACTTATTTATCTTTTCAACTGCTTTTCTTCACGGACATGTATTGCCATCTCTCGATCAAAATTGTTACTTTTAAAGATATTAGGGGTGTCCATATTGAGAGCACTGTCCATATTGGGTACAAGTACCTTACCTTTTTCCCTATTTGATAGTGTAAAAATATAAATTATTCGAGGTTTAAAGTTTAAAAATTTGCTGTAAAAGCGAAGTTTATTCTTTATGTTATTACTGCCGTCACTATGACGTCCAAGTTACTGATGGACATGTTTTTCATTTAAGATGTAAATATTTTCTTTTCAATTGCAATTAGGAAAAAGAATTAGCTATAATTTTGTAGAAAAAGTTAAAATTATTTCCCTTTTCTTTACAACAATGGAAGTAACCCGATTGCCAATACTTTTAAGAAATGTAATGAAAAGCATTTGAAATTAAAAAAAATATATAAATAAATAAAAAGTATTTAAAAAAAATATGTTGAAAAATACAAATGAACAACTTTCCGTTTCAACTTTCCGTTTTTTCTTCCGTTTTTTTTTTTTTTTTTTTTTTTTTTTTTCTGGCGCGCGAAACGATGTTAAAACAAACAGGATATGTTCTATTATTAATACATGAGAACATATGTATACAGATATGTGTCACGAGTCAACTATGTAGGCATACAGTCCTATATTAAATGTTTTGAAACTGAATTCCGGAGTGGTTCTTCATCTTGAAGTAATGTGTCAATTATTTAAATTGCGGAGTCTGTGGCTGTCATAAGGATAGTAATTTTTCAACAAACGAAAATAATAGTTATACTACGCCAACATTGTTAAATGCATAGTAAATGAAACTATCAGTCAAAACATGTTTGTAAGCACATACTTATTTAAAACAAATATCAAATAAACTATCTTAAAATAGAAACCCTTTCAGCTTATTTAATTTTGAATCAAATTTAGAAAATTCTGCGATATTTATAAAATTGTATTCTATGTAACGTTCATTAGATAAATTTCAAATACATGACCTTTAGAAACACCATTATTTGTAACGCTCAATGAGATTTTACATAGCCAATTTAATAAAAAATAAAAAGAAAGAACACAATCAATAACATATTATTTTCATATATTTTTCAAAAAATGGAAATAAGTGTTTTCATCAAAATAAAATCAAATTGAAATACTGTTTTTAGATTAATCTAAAGAATACAATAATAGAAACAAACAAACTGAATGGATTCTTTTTACATTCTGTTTTCTTTCCTTTCTTTCTATTTTTTTCGATTTCTTTCCTTTTTTTTCACTAATATATAAAGAGTTTCATATTTCTTGTGATTTGAAAATTTAAAAGGGATATAGTTAAATAACTTTTTGGCGCAATCGGCAGCTTGAAAAACATTCGCATTGAAAAAAGAAAAAATAATGAATCGCACTGCATCATTAAATAAAAATTATACGACTCTTTTTTTGCTTGAATGAAAATATTGCATGAAATAATATGTCAGAAAAAAAGAATTCTGAATCAGAAAATTCAAAGAGTTGTTTCTGAATAATAGATTTGTTCAATAGTTCTAAACAACGAAATATTCGCTAATGAAGATATCTTGTTTTCAGAAAATACAATTATTAATCAAATGTTTTGCATGATAATTAATTCAGATCATCGATAACAATTTTTTAAATATCTGAATAAAAATAAAAATAATTGTATCAATTGTATCAATCAAATAAGAAGCATTATCTTTATAATATAACTAGGGGGCTCTGCCCCCTGCAAGCTGCGCTCGCCAACCCCCGTTCAGACACCGCAGAATCTAAAAATCTAAAAATCTAATGGGTTTTAAAAATATTAGAGAAGATTAAATTATACTGAAAAAGGTGTGCAGATCTCCCTGTAAACGGGCTTCCATTCAACTCCCTTTGATTGCAAAAATTTAACAGAGAATCAGTTGCTGTTAAAACATCCAATGGTTGTTTTGGTTTTTGATTAAAGAGGAACAGTTAAACATTTGAAAAGAAACTAAAATAAAATGAATTAAGTATTCAGAGTCTTTGTCAACCGATATTTTAAAACAATCTCTATAACAATAGCCTAAATCATGTGACTATCATCAACAGTTCCGGGCGGAACACTTTGCTTTTATACTCTAGGTGCCATTTTGATACTTTAATGTTATCCAGGCACAGGTGATAAGTCGCCAATATTATTCTATCCCCATCATTTCATCTATATTATAATAGTTCAAGTCATCAAATGCCATAAACAAATACGATCTGATCACTTCGTCTTTCATATGAAGGTTTGAAACAAATGTCGTATTCGCACCATATTGGCGCAATTTTTTTCCAACGCCAATTTGGGGAACGCATTAACAGCATAACAACAGCATCCGGCTTACCATATCAAGCAAAATAACGATACTTTGGCGCCAGTTAAGTACTCGTTGCGTATATGACATTGGCGTCAGAAAAAAATCGCGCCAATATGGGGCCGTATGTGACATCTGTGCCGAAAGAAAAAAAAGCCGGGTGCAAATCTCGCCAATATCTTTTTTTCAATTCGCCAGTTAGCATTTTTTTTCTTGTTCGAGTGGTAAATTAAAACATTGATTAGAAGTTGAAATTAAATGTCATGGTTTGTTACATAATTTAATATTTCGCCAGATGTCATATACGGTTGATACTGAAATTGGGGTACTATTGCTTGAATAAGAAAATACGTGCGGAAAACGGACAAAAACGTCATTTTCATTGCATTTTGAGGCAACATAACAATGTAAAATAACAATGCCCCATGGAAACGAATACAGTCTACTAAGCAGGTAGTGTTATACTAATATTTCATCACAAAAGAATTTTGGGATGTCGTTGCTTTCCCAAGCTTTAGCACTGCAAACATACTCGCATTTCACTTTTCATGAAAAATGACGGTCACAACCTTTGTGGCATGTTTGGCATGATTTTTTTTTTTTTTTAACGAAAATTTGGCGAAAACCTCGTTTTCGAATACCAGTTACATATGTATTTTTGGTACTACTTAGTTATCCCGTCGACAAAAAATCTATCACCAAACTATAAGATTAAATGCCAATAATGGTTGATGGTAAATGTCATATTCACTTGACTTTTAGAAAGTTACACGTGTTTACGACATCAAGTGATTTTTATTTCGACGTTTTATTTTTATATTTATTAATGTTATACTAATTTATTTCTTCTTTCGTTATTTAAAATAAAAATTTTGTCAATCTGCACAATTTGGCGAGTGGTTTGGCGATTTATATAATTTGCGAAATTGGGTGACGGAATAACTACTACATTGTACCGTATTTTTTAATTGTTTTCTATTATTTCATAAAGGAAATAGCAAAAAAAAATAATTAATTACTATAGAACAAAATAATTTATATAAATTTAAAAAAGAAATAAAAGTAAATATACATTTATTATTAAATAAACAACAATAGCCGGGTTACCATGCCTATCAAAATAATGCCATTTGTGCGCCAATTAGGTACCCCGGTGCGTATATGACATCTGTGCCTAATATTTTTCTTTTTTTTTTTTTTTTAAAGAAGTGAAAGCCATCAATTTAAATGTTTCATTTTTAAATGAAAGTTTTGTATTTAATAAAATGATAACGAAATACAAAAAAAAAAAAGCATTGTTCTTAGCATAGATTTAAAGGAGGCCAAACTGTCGCCAAATTAATTTAAAATAGTAACCTTTTCTGAATTGTGAAAAAAAAATTTCTGTTATGATTAAAATTTGAGTTTCCATCATTAGAAAAAATGTATTTAAAATTAGAAAAAAAATAATATTTCGAAAACTAATTCGAATTTAAAAAGTCTAATACCAGTTTTGAGATCTGCGGATCAATGCGGATTTTTGGTGTTAATTTCATCGCAAAGTATTCCATATTTTAGGAGAAATCACCGTGAAACAAAGTCAGTTGTTTAATCAGTCGATTTAAAGAATCGACACATTTCAGGTGTTTCATATATTCGTTTCATAAATTCGTTTCATAAATTCGTTTCATTAGGATTTTATATATATAGGGTAGATAGATTACAAATTTAAGAAAATTACTACAATTGGAAGACATGCAAAGGAGCATATAATTCACTAAGTTGCGACTACAAAATGTGCAATTTATTTAGATTTTTATTTCTTTCTATCAAGAAACTCTTTATGTATTTTTCTTCGTCCACCTGTCCATAAACTTTGTTCCCAACGATTTTCCTTGATCAGGATTACATTTCGTTCTGAGCAATGACGGATTTCTTGTTTAAAAATAAGACATAAATACAAGAAACATGCGAATCAAATTAAATAAGAAAATTCATTTTATATAACAATTTAAATAATTGTTTAAGAATTAATTAAATTTAAAAAATCCTGATTCAACTCATACAATTTTATGCCTATTTAAAATGTGAAACCTTCTTTAGTTGGTGGGAATTGTTATTTTTAAAAGCAATGGCATTTTTAGCAAACGAAAATAACAACTAATATTCCACCAATAAATAAAATTTTAAAGCAAAATATATTTCCAGCAGCAAATTTATTTTAAAAGTGTGAAGGTCCTCAAATAAAGTGCTCTAAAATATACCGTAGAACCTCGATTAACTGAGCTTCGATTAATCCAGGTTTCTGTTAACCGAACGGATAACGATGTCTGATATTTTTATGTGTGAAAGGCCACACTTTTTAGTTCACTGTCAGCATTCAACTTCCGAGAAACATTGCACCGTGAGTAATCAACAGTGAACAATGCTTTGTCTCCAGTGACAGTGGCCGTGTGGTTTGAACACCAGGTGCAATGTGTTATCGGACAATTACAACACCCCCCCCCCTCTTTACTGGGGACAGTAAGGGGATGACTGGCGATTTGGTTTCATGGTATTCTTCTGTTTGCCCTTTCTTTCGCAAATCCTGTGTTTTGTTGTGATCCTTTTCTTCTTCATTTCGCGCCTGACCATCCCGCTAATAGTAAGTCGTTCATTTTTAAAATGCAGATCCAAAAAAGAAAAAAATGTTGTTTCGACGGGTAAAAAGCTTGAGACTATTAAAAGAATTATTAATGGTAAAATTTAAAGAAAATTACTCTGGGATTTGGAATTGGTGAAACCACAGTCAGGGCCGAAACTAGGGGGGGCAGAGGGGGCATGTGCACCGGGCGCCAGAACGAAGGGGCGCCAAATGAAGGATTATACCTTTAGAATTGATCTTTTTTTCTGATGGACTGATGGCTTCCATTATTATGAAACAGCCATTATAAATGAAGTGTTAGGTGAAGATGAAAGAGCAGCCGTAAAAAGCTAGAACTCTAATTTTCTGGTAAGAATGGAAAAAAATGGCCATAATTTCAAAAAAAAATTATGGCCCTTTTTTTATCATTCTGACCAGAAAATCAAAGTTCTAACTTTTTACGTCTGCTCTTTCATCTTCACCTAACACTTCATTTATAATGGCTGTTTCATAATAATTGAAGCCATCAGCCCATCAGAAGAAAATAACTCTGTTAAATCGGAAATTCGGTTAAGAGGAACTGGGATGATCGGGACTCTACTGTATATTTCATTTAAAAAATGATCTTTAGAATATTTTTGTTGGTGTTCAGAGGGGGTCATGCCCCCCCCCCGACCTCCCCGTTGGATGCTCCATTGTAGATTACGGATATCAGTATTACATATTTTATGATTACATATTTTAAATTTTAAAATTAAATACAAAAAAATCAAAAAACACGATTCCGTAAAAAGCGAACTAATTAATTATTTCTCATCAATGTGAAACTATTTTTTATATTACTTATCTATTTTTTTTATTTACTTGTATTGATGACTTTTAAGTTGTGTTTAATTGTTAGTTCCTATCTACAAACACTGTTTTGATGAAGCCTATAGATGTCTATGAAGATTAGAGTTGCAGTAAAGCTAGAGATCCTCCTACCTACACAACTTCCAGGTTATCTAATATTTAAACGGAGCTTCTGACTCTAAAATAGCCAATGAAACATCGCCTTCATTTTGAAAGACCTATCCAATGATATGCCACTCAATAGGGTGCGTAAAAATATTTTTTCGCCTCTACCGCCATTTTGTATTTTACGACTGCCATTTTGAATTTATAAAAACAAAACCTAGCCTATAACCATTGAACAGTTAAGTTGAATCGATAGAGACCTCATTCATTAAAGTCCATCCAGCCGTTGGGATGATTCGGGGTTATAAAGAAATCCACATACACAGATACGCGTGAAACACATAACCCTTCTTAGCACTCGGGTAATAAGTCGACTATTAGAAAATGAGCAAAATTCTCTGTAAATATATTTTGCGGAAGAAGAGGGGGGCGCCAAAATCCATGTGTGCCCCGGATGCAAAAGAGGCTAGTTTCGGCCCTGACCACAGTAGACAATTGAAAACGTAACAGAGCTCAAATAGAAGCTTTTTCATCAACGATGGATTCTTCAAAGGCTCCAAACTTAAAAGGATGGTCGACATTAAAAAAAAAAAGCCGAAAGTAAAACATAACTTTATATATGTTTATATTATCATTTAAAAAATGTTCTATTGTTTTTTTATTCTAAGAGATTTTAAATTCGCGAGCACGGCGAGTTTTTATACACAATTTCTATTAACCGATATTTCAGATATCCGAAGTACTAGCGGTCCCAATTAGCTCGGATAATTTAGGTTGCACTGAACGTTATTTTAAACTCTTTTTTACTTTGAATCAAATTCAGAAATTATGTTACGTTTATTAAATTGCATACTATGTAACTCCTATTAAACAACATCCAAACACACGGACTTTAGAAACATAATTATTTTTAATATTTAAAATTATTTTGCATACTTCTTCTAAAAAAAATACAACAGAAAGGACACAATCAAGAACAAACTTTTACTTATATGTTTCAAAAAATACATTCATCTAAAGAAATCAAATTCTATTGAAATACTGCTTTTAGATTATTCTAAAGAGTATAATAATGGAAGCAACCATAAAAACAGAAATCTGGTCTTTTTTTTTTTTTCTTTTTTCGAATTCATGGTTGTTTTTTTTTTTCGTATTCTTTAACATTTTTTCACAATTATTTAGTAAGTTTCATGCTCATTACGTTTTGAAAATTCCAAATGGATATAAAGCAATTTCCAGCGCAATAGGCAACTTAAAAACAAATTTGAAGAGAAGAAAAAAAAGAAACAATAAATCTTACTGATTCATTAAATGAATGTTATTCAACTTGTTTTGTTTGAATAATAAAAAAGCAGTCTGAAAAAAAGTTTCAGGAAAAAATATTTTTGTTTACTATTCAGAAAATTGTTTAAAAGTTCTAAGCATAAAAAAATCCTGTTTAAAACAGCTTGTCATCTGAAAATACATTTATTTAGTAAATATTTTAAGTAATAATTAAATTATATCATCAAAAACAAAAGTATTTGTTAATTTTTTTATCAACATATAAATGGAATTTATTTATAAATTTCTTTGAAATACGAGAAACACGAAACCTTATCACATTTAGAAAGTTGCACAAAAAGCAGGCAATTCAATATTTCTTTTATTATTTGCTATTCTACTTTTTTTTTAAATGGTTATAAAATTATGGATTATTTCTCTTCCAGATGCTGCTGCATTATGTTAATGAGCATATCTAACAACACATTTGTAAACCTAATCACGATTTGTTATACGAGACAAGAAAAATGGGGAAAACAATGACCGTTAGCCGAAACTTTTGCAAGCCGAAGTATCACTGTAAAGAAGGGTGATACGTTGTCATTGAGATTAAGGTTCGGTAAATCCAAATTATTCCATAATGCATCGAAGAATAAAAACGTCTTCATAACTTAGTTCTAATATATTGTAAATAAAATCCGTAACTTGAATAAGTAAACACACTCTACAGTTCAAATTAAACTTCTTTCTTAAAAAACAACTATGTACATTTTATTTACAAATATATAGGTATATTAATATTATTATTACAATCATTTGAGAGTTCCATTATTACCGTCAGACCGGTTCAAAACAAACTTTACATCTACACTGAAAAGAAAATCAAAAAACAATAAAAAGGGGGTTGCCATAATGCCGACTAACAGAAGATGGCAAGCATCGCCAAGTTGGCATTCTCAACATCCTGCCCCGGGCTGAACACTTAGTTCAGCATCTATATTAAACAATTTAATAAACATAAGAATATACTTACATACATGACAAATTTTCAGATACATACAGCTACAGATATAAAAGCAAAAATAATAAGAATGCTGCAATCTACGAAAGAAAATAAAACACATGAATTGTATGAAAATTAAACAATAATAAGGGTAAATATGAGTAACAAAACAAATTAAATGTTCGATAATAGTTCTTATTTTTAGTGTAAGAGTTTTAGTGTCTTTTAGTCCACTAAGTCCAATTCAAGATTATATAGCAATTGCACAGGTCGTTTAAGATCGCCTTTTGCAGTCTGTAATACACATGATCTGATTTTAGAGTCACGACCAAATA
The DNA here is from genome assembly GCA_963932465.1 of Maratus speciosus. Classification (NCBI taxonomy): domain Eukaryota; kingdom Metazoa; phylum Arthropoda; class Arachnida; order Araneae; family Salticidae; genus Maratus; species Maratus speciosus. The sequence continues at coordinate 518,892,301 of OZ010795.1, read as the reverse complement.
TGAGTTCTTTAACACGACCACACTTCCACATATGTTTTGGGAGCTTTTCATCATGAATTATCACTATATCGTTAACTTTGAACTGAGGCGATGAATTTATGTTTTTCACTTGAAAAGCAGATCTAAGTTCTAACAAATATTCGTTTCTCCACCTTTTCCAAAAGTGGTCAGTAATTTGTTGCTTATATTTATATTTTCTCGTCAACAAAATCTTATTGGATTTCTCTTGCGTACAGACTGGTAATCCATAAGACGGTAAGGACATTAATCGTTTACCAACTAAAAAATGAGATGGCGTTAAAGGTGATGGTTCAGCATTTTCTTCGTAGAGATAACATAAGGGACGTGAATTAATCGCAGCTTCAATTTCTGTAAGTATTGTTTCTAGCTCTTCATAACGGAGACAAGTTTTTCCTAGAACCTTTTTTAAAGGTGTTTTAACTGATCTGACCATCCTTTCCCAGAAGCCGCCCCACCAGGAAGCCCTGGGAATTTAAACTTCCATATTATTTTATTCTTTCTCAAGTAATCAAAAATTTCTTGCTTAGAAATTCTTTCCCAAGCATCTTTTAACACCAAATCAGCCTTAGAAAATGTCTTGGCATTGTCACTGTACATTATTTTGCAGAAACCTCTCCTAGAGAAAAATCTTCGTAGTGCTAAGATAAAGGTTTCAGTACTTAGATTGGTGACTAACTCTAGATGAATCGCTCTGGTTACAGCACATGTGAATACGACAATATAAGCCTTCCCAGTGCCTTCAGAAGTTTTATAATAAATCGGACCGGCAAAATCGACACCAGAGGTTTCAAAAACGGGTGTTTTGATGATTCTATCTTTCGGTAAAGGTGCTATTTCCACCTTTCCAGGAATAGCATTAAGTTTTCGACATATCATACACGATCTTAAGACGGATTTTACAAATCTTCTTCCCTTTAATATAAAATACCTTTCACGAAGGTGAGCTAAAGTGACAGCTACACCAAAATGGTACATTCTTTCATGAGCATCCTTAATTAGTAATTTTACAAAATAAGATTTATTAGGAAGTATCCACGGATGTTTTTCCTGCTCTGTAACTTCAGAAAACTGAAGTCTTCCGGATAAAACAAGTAAGTCATTTTCATCGAATTGTGGATTAAGGTTGTACAAAGAAGAATTTTTATTAAGTGGTTTTTTTTGTTTAAGTGCTTCTATTTCAACTTTAAATGAAGTTTCCTGAGTTTGTTTAATCCAGTATTTTTCTGCTATTTCTATTTCTGAGGTAGTTAAAGGTCCTAAAATTTTAGGGTTTTTCGAATTGGCATTATGAATAAAACGCATTATCCAAGCAGTAATATTATACACGCGATTTAAACTACTGAACTTTGCCATATCAAATACTGGCTTAGGAATAGAGTTTGATTCATTACACAATAATGTTAAATTTGGTTTTGCTTTCATTTCATTAAAAGCTTCGGGAACCATTTCTATAGCCCTTTTTGAAGGCCACAAATCTTCTGATAGTGATAACCAAGGTGGGCCGCACCACCATACATTATTACCCATTAACTTCGATAAGTTTTCCCCTCGCGTAAGCAGATCTGCAGGGTTTTCTTTTCCGGGACAATAATTCCAGTCCTTTGGATCTGTCAATGACTGAATTTCGGTTACACGATTGGAAATAAAGGGTTTCCAGTTTGTAGTACAACCCCTAATCCAACAAATAGTTATCTCTGAGTCCGACCATAATTTTATATTTAAATTCGAAATATGTAATTCTTGTTTTAAATATTTCCACATTCTAGCGGCAACTACTGCACTGATCAATTCCAGCCGTGGAATAGTTAACTTCTTGAGGGGGGCTATTCTACATTTACTCCAAACAAAACTTGTTTGAATTTCGCCAGTTAATGAAATGGAACGCAAATAAGCAACTGCTCCATACCCTTTGGGACTAGCATCACAGAATATGTGAATTTGTGAATTTTCAGAAATGTTTATCATATTAGGAAAATATTTTCGGGTTATTTCAAATGTGCGTAAATGTACAACTTCTGAACACCAAGTGTTCCACTCGCATTTCAAATCTTCAGGTAATTTATTGTCCCACTCTAAACCTCTTTGCCATGTTTCTTGCAACAAGGCTTTAATGCGTATTACAAATGGATTCACAAATCCTAATGGATCATAAATTTTCAGTAACATTTTAAGAACTGTTCGCTTCGTGGGATCATCGATGTAATATTCTTCAAAGGGCTGCGCATCTAACATCAAAATATCAGATTCAGTATTCCATATCAGTCCAAGCACTTTTAAGATACTACCTGTGTTTTCCTCACTTATACCTAAGTTACCAGATTCCCACATTTCCCTAAGTTTAATAGAATTTGTTTTTAATTTCCTCAAATTCATCCCAGCTTCTTTAAGAATTTCAGAAGCTGTAACTGATAAATAATAAGCTTCGTTATCTAAATCTGATCCGGAAATTAAATCATCGACATAGAGGGAATTATCTAACATATATACAACATTTGGATGTTGATCTCGATAGTTCTTTATATGATGTTTAATTGTGGCACCCAAAATAAATGGTGAGCATGTAACGCCAAATGGTACACGTGTAAATCTTAAAATTTTGAAAAAGTTGTTTGCGTCATTATCGAACCAAAGAAATTTAAGGTAATCTCGGTCTTCTTCAGCTACAGAAATTTGAAGAAAGGCCTTTTCAATATCTGCACAAAACGCAGTATTGAATTTTCTGAAATTAATAATAATTTCTAATAAATCGGGGTTCAAATTTGGGCCACCGTACAAACAATCATTTAATGATTTGCTATTTTCTTTTGAGGAAGCATCAAATACCATTCTAACTTTAGTTTTGGGTTTATCATCTCGCAAGACAGGTCGGTGGGGCATAAAATAACCGCTATTTACAGTTTTATTAGAACATGCTTCCACTATGTTATTTAATTCTTGTTCAATCACAATTTCTTTATATTTCTGCAATAATTCCTTATCTTTAAGCAATTTTCGATTTAAGTTAATAAATCGGTTTCTAGCATTGTTATAATTACTTCCTAAATCTCTTCTATCATCTTTCCATAACAATTTAGCTTCGTATCGGTGCTCAAGAAAATGCAAATTGTTTTCGAATTTTTCGAGTATCTCTTTATCTAATTCAGAAATATTTTCTTCAGTGTTCATCCCTAAAGCTTCTAACTCCCACAATGTTTTCAAATCATTTTGAATAGGTTTCATAACCTGAGTGGACAAGACCCCAGCTTGCTAACTCTCACTATTTTTATTTACGTCAATTGTCCCGCAGAGGGAATGCCCAAATAAATTTTCACAGACGAACAATGATTTATTTATGGGGTATGTTTTGTCATTAATTTGATATAAATAATCAGCTCCTATTAATATATCAACATCACTATTTTCCAAATGTTCCCACGTGTCAAGACGAAATTTGGAAAGTTTTCTCTTAATTTTGATTGGAAGAGGAGGAATTTGTATCAAAGAATTAGTTATTAGCGGTGTGACTCATGCTTTAATTATTATACTACGTTTTCTATTAGTCAAGTGAATTAGCTTTAGCTTAACGACATCATAACATCGTTCTTCAGATTTTCTCGAACCGAAAGTATAGACAATTAATTTTTCCTTTCTAATGACCTCAGGTTTTAATTTTGAAACTAAATTTTCTGTAATAAAAGTTCGATGACTAGCAGAGTCAAATAAACAAAGAGCAGTTTCTGAATTTTCACCCGCTTCCACTTTTACATGAATTGTTTGCAACATTACTTCTCTACTGATATTATTTATATTGCCTTTGCAATGAGATACGGAGGAAATAATACTACCTGAATTTTTTGATTCTTCTGTTTTTTTATTAGAATTACAAAGTATAGTATGATGATATGTTTTACCACACACTTTGCAATTTTCATTCGAAATTTTACAAAAATTCGCGATGTGAAATTTACGGAAGCATTTGAAGCACCTTCCTTCCCTTTTTAATTTTTCTCGCATTTCCGGAATGGTGAAAGACTTACACTTTTCAGTATCGTGATCAGTTTTATTACAAAATATGCAGTTATTTTTAATATTTGTGGTTAAGGCAGAAGCTGATGGAATGAATTTTTTATAATTTTTCTTATAATTTTCCTGCTTCTCAGGGATTTTTTCAAAATGGTTTAATTGGACAGTGGTCTCGCGAGATTCAATTTCATCTTTAATGAAATTTATCAGCTCATTAACATCCCAGTCAGTGTTATTAATTCGTTTTCTATTAAATTCTAGTGCAATATCTGATGGAATAAGTTTCAGAAGAATCGGACATAACAAGTGTCCATATGAACCTGAGGCAACACCTAAAGAATTAAGATTTCTTATTTGAATTTCGCATTCATCATACAAATCTCTAAAAGCCTTAATGTTACTAGAATTTCGTACTGGTTTCAAATTTAGCAGTTTAGTCATGTGACTATTTATTACCAGGTCATTACGACCAAAACGATTTTTCAATAATTCTATAGCATGAGAATAATTTTCCTTAGTCAGCGAAAAGCCTGCTATAGTATTTGCAGCACTTCCGCCCAAAAGTGACTTTAAGTAGGAAAATTTATCAATCGGAGTTAAATGTTCATTATTGTCAATCGCATTCGAAAACTGACTCCAAAATTCGAGCCATAAACACGAATCACCATAATATTTAGATATATTAAGTTTAGGAAGTTTAATCAAATTTTGATTCAGAATTTTCTGACTTTTTAGTAGAGAACTATTGTTGCTACTACTATCACTTACTTGTTTAGTTTCAGGAGTAACTGTGTTATCATTTAAAAATTTGGAAATTTTATATTTCCATTCAATAATATTCTCATTATAAGATTCCGATTTCTCGATTTCTTTTTCAAATTCAGTACTTGGAACCAGTGGTTCAATTTCAGAATTTAATGATTTTAAAGTTTTCATTTTGTCATTCAATTGCTGTTTCAAAATATCCAGCTGTGATTTTCTATTCTCAAGCTCTAATTCTTGTGTATTATCTAATAAATCCCTTATTTTATCAAATATTTTCGTAGTTTGACTACGAATCGTAGCTCTTTTTTTTTTCAAAGTTTCGTAATCCATCATAAAATAAAGAATTCAATTTATTCGATACAGTTCAGTTAATAAATGTATTCATAATTCTATTTATTCAATATAATTTAATTTGAGGTACTTACCTCAATCGATGATGAAATCCAGACATCCTGGAGCTTTGACGCCAGAAAGATGATACGTTGTCATTGAGACTGCAGGTTCGGTAAATCCAAATTATTCCATAATGCATCGAAGAATAAAAACGTCTTCATAACTTAGTTCTAATATATTGTAAATAAAATTCGTAACTTGAATAAGTAAACACACTCTACAGTTCAAATTAAACTTCTTTCTTAAAAGACAACTATGTACATTTTATTTACAAATATATAGGTATATTAATATTATTATTACTCTCATTTGAGAGTTCCATTATTACCGTCAGACCGGTTCAAAACAAACTTTACATCTACACTGAAAAGAAAATCGGAAAACAATAAAAAGGGGGTTGCCACAATGCCGACTAACAGAAGATGGTAAGCATCGCCAAGTTGGCATTCTCAACAAAGGGAATTCTAAAATTTAAAAACAAACATAAATTGAGTAATTATAATCCTAATAATGTTATAAGTGTGAAAGAGTGTGTGCATGTTTGAGTCTAGTCAACGTTAAAACGGATGAATTATTGCCTTTGTGTGCTTGCATATAGATGGATTATAACCCATAAATGAACATGGTTTTAATTATATTTTATTTTAGGTAGCTTTCATTACAAGAAGCTACATATTGGAGCCGTTTGGAGGAAAACGATTCCGAAAATTTTTGGTATATTTTTATCGATCAAACACACCCTCTGTTCAAATTTTGATATATGATATTTTATCAAAATTTGGAGGTTTTTTTCATATGTTTTATATGGATTTATCGCCTGCAATGTGCTAGTGAATTAGTGGAATTTAGCATGATTCTGTATTACTTGTTACAGGTTCCATCTTTATTTTATATAATGTCAGTGTTATGAAGTGTAGCTAAATTTATTAATTTAATTTTAGTAATTGGAAATCGATGATGATTTGTAATTATATAATGGTTATATATATATATATATATGTGTGTGTGTGTGTGTGTGTGTGATTTTTCTCACACTATAACTCTCGTATTTATGAACCAATTTGGATGTAACTTGGTATTCACATAGTACATACCAATGTCTCGGCCGATTTCGTTGGCCAGCTTCATCCGCCATCTTCTTTCAAAATGGCAGTCATTTAAATATTTTAAAATTTAAAATGAGGTACAAAAAAATTAGAAATTGGAAAAGATTTTTTCCTTATGTGTTTGACCTTGATACAAAGATTTCGGAGCATTTTTTGTTTTGTCTATATCTTAAAAAATGGCTGAGTTATAGGACTTTTAATTTCTAGTGTTGCTGACATTTTGAAACGATCTGAATTTTGTCACGCTATAACAGGCATATTTACGAACCGATTTGGATGTAACTTAATATGTACATAGTACATACCAATGTCTCGACCGAGTTCGTTGGCCAGTTCATCTGCCATTTTGTTTCAAATTGGCGGCCATTTAATTTTTTTAAGTTTAAAATTTAAAATGAGGTACAAAAATTTAAAAATTGAAAATGATTTTGTGTTCATGTGTTTCACCTTGATACAAAGATTTCGGAGCAATTTTTTTTTCTTTTTTTGCCTATATCTTTAAAAATGGCTGAGTTGAATTTGAGCTGAGTTGAAGAACTTTGAATTTCCAACATGGCTGACATCTTGAAACGATTTCATTTTTGTCACCCGATAACACGCCTATTTATTAACCGATTTGGATGTGAGAAGGCATGTGCATAGTATATAGCAATATCTCGACCAAGTTAGCTGGCCAGCTTCATCTGCCATCTTGTTTAAAAATGGCGGCCGTTAATTTTTTTTATTTAAATTTAAAATGAGGTACAAAAATATTAGAAACTGAAAAAGATTTATTTCTTATGTGTTTGACCTTGATACAAGGATTCCGGAGCATTTTTTGTTTTGTCTTTATCTTTAAAAATGGTTGAAATATAGCACTTTGAATTTCTCATGTGGGTGACATTTTAAAAAATCTGATTTGTTGCCTGCGACAGCACTCGTATATATCAACCGATTCCAATGTGAGTGATCATGTGCGCAGGAATTACTAATGTTTGGACTAAGTTCATTGTTAGCTTCATCCATCATGTTGTTTTAAATTGGCGGGCACTTGAAGATATCGCCGAATTTGGCGACGAAATATAAGTCACTTTAACTAAAACCAGTTTGGATACAACTGACTAATTTCGCGAAATTCTCATTCACATTCAGTATTGACAAAAATTAGTATTGAATCTTCTATAATCAGGTTCCACTAATTTGAGCTTTGTGTGTTTGAATAGTTAAGCTAGCTCTTCAAAAATAAGGAATATGAATGCTACCCATTACTCCCGGCACTGGCCGGAATGACTTTATTTTGTTCAAATATTCTTCTTAATAATTCAAAATATCATTATTTTCATAGAAACTCAATTGACATTTTTCCTATAAACTTTAACCATCTGTCCTTATCGTTGCCAGAAAATCAAAACTCGGAATAATAATTTATCGTCTACAATTATGTTCACTTGAAAGCTTTTCACGTGAAAAATAAAATAAAAATATTAAGAATAAACAAAAAGATGAATATGATATATCGAAAATAAAATGGAATTTTTCAAGTAGTTTTTAATAATACAAGATATATGAATATGAGTAAATACGGAAAGCATGCGAATATGACGTCATATATTGAAAATAAAATTGATATGCCTTGAATGGTAAAATAAAATGGTCTTTGGTTATCCTATTAATTCTGAGTATTTAAAGATCATTATTATCAATACTAGACGCTTTATCGTCTGCGCACAGCTAACGTAAAGATTTACTTTTTAATTAAAATTCAAAAAAAGTTTGAAAAGAAAATGCATAGTGAATGTCAATAGTATGCAACGCAAAAATATCCATGTCGAAATGACTTAATGATTGGCGGGAAATCGTTATTTTCATTCCAAAAAACAAAAAAATTAAGGCGATTGACTCTTTTTAAGACGATTGACTTGATTTTTCTTTTTGATAATTGTTACTTTTTAAAGTGGTTCATTTCAGACAATATCAGTAAAAAAAACTTTATTTTTTAAAAGAAGGTTGTATTTTCGTTCATTATACATAAAGGTTTAATATGATTGTGTCAAAGTAACATCATCTTCCCTTTCAAAGTATCAAAATTAAGGGTACAATGGACTCTCAAAAATAATTTTTAAAATTTCCAATGAATTTTGTAAAAAAAATTCTGGAACTATTCATAGTATAAATATCTCTTATTTCACAATTTCTTGTTAAAATATATTCAATAGTTCTTGAGATAAAGAAAATTATTATTTTTTAATTGACAATAGTTCAAAATGTTCCATGCGCATCCAGTTTTCAAATATGTATATAACATTTTCCCTAACAGCCATTTCACACATACAAATAAATGTTACTAGAAATGTTTAGCATACTACTTCTAAAACATTGAAAAAAATTATTGTAGCTTAATTTTTTAGCAGTTTTCGTTAAAAATTCATTAAACATTCTATATAATTACAAATTTTAAAACTTAAATGCCTCCAAATAAGTTTATTTCTAGTAACATTTGTTAACACATGCATAGATAGTATTGCAAAAAAAAAGAAAATCAGAAAAATTGGGCATAACGCAATGCGCATGGAACATTTTGAAATCATGAAAACGACGAAAATATTCATTCTAAGGAAAACATTTTTTAGTAAATAGTACAATGGCTATAATTGCTTAATATTTTCCTACTGACACCGTTTCAGTTACATATAAAGTTTATAATGTCATTTCTAGCTTATATGTAAGTTCCCCATGTTTGTATGATAAATTCACATAAAATGTGTTACTTCTACAATGTGTGACTGTGAAAAACATGTGAAAATGTGTGACTTCCAAAAATTCAGTACTCCAGTAAATACTGTCGAAATCAAAATTTTTTTGAGTATCTGTACAAGGTAAACAAACGCTAAAGGATAAGTTAAAAGTTGAAGTTTAAAATACTTAGTAAAAAATTTAAAGACTTACTGGGTTTTTTTATTATATTTTACGCTAAAAAGATTAGTAACAACATGCAATTCGCTCTAAATACATTGTAAACAGACGCTAAAAGAAACGGTTAAAAGATACAGTTAAAGTATTATTTTGTGAAATCACAGAATTAATGAGTATTCAGTGCAAAATACTAACATTGAGTCAGGTCACCGAAAAATTAGGCTAAATTTTACAGCTGCAAATTGGCGAAAAAGTAAACAAAGGGGCGTGGCAGAAACAGCTGATTGGACAAAAATGCTTGTAACTCCAGTGAAAATAGTCGAAATCGAAAAATTCTTTTTCTGTTCAACAGCAGGGAGATCATATATTGTTATTATGTGACAATTTGTTGTTTTTTTGCGATTTTGAATGTCCACTGTACCCTTAAGGCGACTCGGGAGCCCGAAGTATATTGGAGACACGTTTGTAAATCATGGTTTGGCAACCAGATTTTAATTCCGTATTTTCTTTACGTTTAACATAGAAATATTGATACTTGGTAGCTATCCCGTCGACGAATTTCGCCAAATTATACAAATTGACATAATTTTTATTTTAAATAACGAAAAAACAAATAAATTAGTATAACATTAATAAAAATACAAATAAAACGTCGAAATAAAAATCATTTGATGACGTAAACACGTGTTGTCAAGTGAATGTGACATTTACGATCAACTATTATTGGCATTTAATCTTACAATTTGACGACAGTAATTTGGTCGACGGGATAACTAACAAGTACCGAAATATTTTGTCATTTTTAAAAATAGCTCTTTATAGTGCATTTTATAATAGATTTTTGGAAAGTCTTATAGGATCCAATGCATACATATAGAAATACGCACCAAATACCACCTAAAATATATTGTTGTACTAGTATTCTAACAAATTTCTTTTTGGGTGCGTTGGAATTTATATAAATACGTAGCACCTACAGTCGTCGTATGCTCCGTCCGTCTGTCCGCCAGCGTGTAACTGTGCAAAAAATACCCAACGGAATGCTTTGAAATATAATATATATAATCGTTGCAGGATTTCGTTGAGTCATTTCAAATTTTACGAAAATCGAATCAAAACATAAAAAAAATATTAATAAAAGTTTTATTTTTTTTTAATTCTATCATACGTAACTAATTCCATGATATCCTATGATAGATAATGATTCTAGGTTGCCATGGTTATTACGTCCTGTCATATTATTTCAGTATTACTTAATTTAATATATATAATCGTAATAAATTTTGTATTCATGCATTTTTGCATATGAATGCAAAAATTATTGCACCAAGATCTGAATATTTATATAATAAATTTATAATAGGAATGCACCTTATTTGCCACGTTTGACGTACAATTTGCAACTTGTTCCATTTTAAGAAGAGAGATTCATCAAATTCCACGATTCAACTTGGCGCTCATTTTTTCATTGGTTGCAGTTTCATTTTCGTGATTGTTTGTATTACGAGTATTTTGTACAAAATTTCACTTCTTTTATGACTGTGTTATGTAAAGGCCTCTATATATAAGAAATACCATGTTATCGCCTATAAAATGTGATAAAGAGTTCGTTTATTATATATTTTTTGTTATCGGGAGTGAAATGTTTTGCTTAATTAATGTATTTATCTTTCTTTTAATGATACGAGAACAACGTCACGGATAACAGCTAATAATATACTTAAGTATTAATAATTACATTTGTAGAAGTGATAAATACCAAATTTTAAAGGAATGTAAAATAATATTCAGAAAACGAAAAATATTTAGAATATTGAAATCTATAAGAAAAACGTAACAATAGATAAATTATGAAAAACTGGCAAGATGTGATAGGAATGGAAAAATACAATAGAAATATCTGATTTATGACTGAAATTCTTTATATTTGTGACTTAATCAGCTATGCTTAATTCTATAATGTCGTTTATGATTACATTTCAATTATAATTATTTTCATGGTTTTTATGTTATATACGGATTTATCGAATATTTATGTAGTTAGCAATTATTAAATCTTGTATAGAAATGGTACTTTGTTCAATTTTCCTTAATTCTTATACTTAATTTTCTATTATATTTGAGTAACAAAATTTGATTTATTTTGCTAGTATACAGAATAGAAATTACATAATATTAACAGGACACATATGAGTACAGTAGAACCTCGTTAAAAGGAATGTCATTTTAACGAATTTTTCAGTTTAACGAATGTTATTTAGATTGCTAAAAATATCCTGTTAACCTATTTTATTATAAAAACATTCACATTAACGAATTTCTCAGTATAGTGAATTTATTCTATGCTCCCCAAAGATGTGTTGTAACGAGATTTTATTGCATAAATATTTTCTTAGGTTATACACTATTTAATAAGGTTTGTTGGGGTAACTGGAACCACGAGGTAACTGGGCCATAGACTATTTTATAAAAAACTGTTGGTGTTTTTTAAGTTTTAGCTTTTGTGACCAATGCCCCTTTATCTCTACTTCCTAAAACAACGTGTATCAACTCAACCATAACTCTCACTTTGCTGTGATAGGATGTCAAAAATTTACGTTTCTTTTTTAAAAAACAACGTCAATATGGTTGAACTTCCTCGGATTTTTATTAAAATACTGTAAGTACTTTTATTAAACAATCTTTTTTTTTTAAAGATTAGACATATAACTACATTAATATTATTAGGTATCTATACATATTTACTTCATGTTTTAAATGTAAGCCCGGTGTCCCAGTTACCCTATAAATGTATCAAGAAGGGGTACCTGGGACATGTATCCGGGGTAACTGGGCCATGCTGGATCCAGTTACCGCAATAGTTATAAATAATTTTTGGAAAGTCTTATAGGATCCAATGCATACATATAGAAATACGCACCAAATACCACCTAAAATATATTGTTGTACTAGTATTCTAACAAATTTCTTTTTGGGTGCGTTGGAATTTATATAAATACGTAGCACCTACAGTCGTCGTATGCTCCGTCCGTCTGTCCGCCAGCGTGTAACTGTGCAAAAAATACCCAACGGAATGCTTTGAAATATAATATATATAATCGTTGCAGGATTTCGTTGAGTCATTTCAAATTTTACGAAAATCGAATCAAAACATAAAAAAAAATATTAATAAAAGTTTTATTTTTTTTTTATTCTATCATACGTAACTAATTCCATGATATCCTATGATAGATAATGATTCTAGGTTGCCATGGTTATTACGTCCTGTCATATTATTTCAGTATTACTTAATTTAATATATATAATCGTAATAAATTTTGTATTCATGCATTTTTGCATATGAATGCAAAAATTATTGCACCAAGATCTGAATATTTATATAATAAATTTATAATAGGAATGCACCTTATTTGCCACGTTTGACGTACAATTTGCAACTTGTTCCATTTTAAGAAGAGAGATTCATCAAATTCCACGATTCAACTTGGCGCTCATTTTTTCATTGGTTGCAGTTTCATTTTCGTGATTGTTTGTATTACGAGTATTTTGTACAAAATTTCACTTCTTTTATGACTGTGTTATGTAAAGGCCTCTATATATAAGAAATACCATGTTATCGCCTATAAAATGTGATAAAGAGTTCGTTTATTATATATTTTTTGTTATCGGGAGTGAAATGTTTTGCTTAATTAATGTATTTATCTTTCTTTTAATGATACGAGAACAACGTCACGGATAACAGCTAATAATATACTTAAGTATTAATAATTACATTTGTAGAAGTGATAAATACCAAATTTTAAAGGAATGTAAAATAATATTCAGAAAACGAAAAATATTTAGAATATTGAAATCTATAAGAAAAACGTAACAATAGATAAATTATGAAAAACTGGCAAGATGTGATAGGAATGGAAAAATACAATAGAAATATCTGATTTATGACTGAAATTCTTTATATTTGTGACTTAATCAGCTATGCTTAATTCTATAATGTCGTTTATGATTACATTTCAATTATAATTATTTTCATGGTTTTTATGTTATATACGGATTTATCGAATATTTATGTAGTTAGCAATTATTAAATCTTGTATAGAAATGGTACTTTGTTCAATTTTCCTTAATTCTTATACTTAATTTTCTATTATATTTGAGTAACAAAATTTGATTTATTTTGCTAGTATACAGAATAGAAATTACATAATATTAACAGGACACATATGAGTACAGTAGAACCTCGTTAAAAGGAATGTCATTTTAACGAATTTTTCAGTTTAACGAATGTTATTTAGATTGCTGAAAATATCCTGTTAACCTATTTTATTATAAAAACATTCACATTAACGAATTTCTCAGTATAGTGAATTTATTCTATGCTCCCCAAAGATGTGTTGTAACGAGATTTTATTGCATAAATATTTTCTTAGGTTATACACTATTTAATAAGGTTTGTTGGGGTAACTGGAACCACGAGGTAACTGGGCCATAGACTATTTTATAAAAAACTGTTGGTGTTTTTTAAGTTTTAGCTTTTGTGACCAATGCCCCTTTATCTCTACTTCCTAAAACAACGTGTATCAACTCAACCATAACTCTCACTTTGCTGTGATAGGATGTCAAAAATTTACGTTTCTTTTTTAAAAAACAACGTCAATATGGTTGAACTTCCTCGGATTTTTATTAAAATACTGTAAGTACTTTTATTAAACAATCTTTTTTTTTTAAAGATTAGACATATAACTACATTAATATTATTAGGTATCTATACATATTTACTTCATGTTTTAAATGTAAGCCCGGTGTCCCAGTTACCCTATAAATGTATCAAGAAGGGGTACCTGGGACATGTATCCGGGGTAACTGGGCCATGCTGGATCCAGTTACCGCAATAGTTATAAATAATTTTTGGAAAGTCTTATAGGATCCAATGCATACATATAGAAATACGCACCAAATACCACCTAAAATATATTGTTGTACTAGTATTCTAACAAATTTCTTTTTGGGTGCGTTGGAATTTATATAAATACGTAGCACCTACAGTCGTCGTATGCTCCGTCCGTCTGTCCGCCAGCGTGTAACTGTGCAAAAAATACCCAACGGAATGCTTTGAAATATAATATATATAATCGTTGCAGGATTTCGTTGAGTCATTTCAAATTTTACGAAAATCGAATCAAAACATAAAAAAAAATATTAATAAAAGTTTTATTTTTTTTTTATTCTATCATACGTAACTAATTCCATGATATCCTATGATAGATAATGATTCTAGGTTGCCATGGTTATTACGTCCTGTCATATTATTTCAGTATTACTTAATTTAATATATATAATCGTAATAAATTTTGTATTCATGCATTTTTGCATATGAATGCAAAAATTATTGCACCAAGATCTGAATATTTATATAATAAATTTATAATAGGAATGCACCTTATTTGCCACGTTTGACGTACAATTTGCAACTTGTTCCATTTTAAGAAGAGAGATTCATCAAATTCCACGATTCAACTTGGCGCTCATTTTTTCATTGGTTGCAGTTTCATTTTCGTGATTGTTTGTATTACGAGTATTTTGTACAAAATTTCACTTCTTTTATGACTGTGTTATGTAAAGGCCTCTATATATAAGAAATACCATGTTATCGCCTATAAAATGTGATAAAGAGTTCGTTTATTATATATTTTTTGTTATCGGGAGTGAAATGTTTTGCTTAATTAATGTATTTATCTTTCTTTTAATGATACGAGAACAACGTCACGGATAACAGCTAATAATATACTTAAGTATTAATAATTACATTTGTAGAAGTGATAAATACCAAATTTTAAAGGAATGTAAAATAATATTCAGAAAACGAAAAATATTTAGAATATTGAAATCTATAAGAAAAACGTAACAATAGATAAATTATGAAAAACTGGCAAGATGTGATAGGAATGGAAAAATACAATAGAAATATCTGATTTATGACTGAAATTCTTTATATTTGTGACTTAATCAGCTATGCTTAATTCTATAATGTCGTTTATGATTACATTTCAATTATAATTATTTTCATGGTTTTTATGTTATATACGGATTTATCGAATATTTATGTAGTTAGCAATTATTAAATCTTGTATAGAAATGGTACTTTGTTCAATTTTCCTTAATTCTTATACTTAATTTTCTATTATATTTGAGTAACAAAATTTGATTTATTTTGCTAGTATACAGAATAGAAATTACATAATATTAACAGGACACATATGAGTACAGTAGAACCTCGTTAAAAGGAATGTCATTTTAACGAATTTTTCAGTTTAACGAATGTTATTTAGATTGCTGAAAATATCCTGTTAACCTATTTTATTATAAAAACATTCACATTAACGAATTTCTCAGTATAGTGAATTTATTCTATGCTCCCCAAAGATGTGTTGTAACGAGATTTTATTGCATAAATATTTTCTTAGGTTATACACTATTTAATAAGGTTTGTTGGGGTAACTGGAACCACGAGGTAACTGGGCCATAGACTATTTTATAAAAAACTGTTGGTGTTTTTTAAGTTTTAGCTTTTGTGACCAATGCCCCTTTATCTCTACTTCCTAAAACAACGTGTATCAACTCAACCATAACTCTCACTTTGCTGTGATAGGATGTCAAAAATTTACGTTTCTTTTTTAAAAAACAACGTCAATATGGTTGAACTTCCTCGGATTTTTATTAAAATACTGTAAGTACTTTTATTAAACAATCTTTTTTTTTAAAGATTAGACATATAACTACATTAATATTATTAGGTATCTATACATATTTACTTCATGTTTTAAATGTAAGCCCGGTGTCCCAGTTACCCCATAAATGTATCAAGAAGGGGTACCTGGGACATGTATCCGGGGTAACTGGGCCATGCTGGATCCAGTTACCGCAATAGTTATAAATAATTTTTTTGTGCTTCTCTTACTACGGGAAGTAAATTTCTCCATTGGTTTTTGATCACAATAAAGAAAATGATAGAATACCTTATTAAAATAACGTAATGAAATTTTTAAAAAAAGCATATTGAGTGGTATCAAACCAAATTTCTTGACCCCTTGAGAGGAGGTGATGCCGTTATGGCATCACTAAATTTTAATTCCTAATTGCCACATTGGCACCTGAATTTTATAATTAAAATTTAACCTTTATTAAGTACGCGAAAATATACTTTTACATGTTTTCAGATAGATTCTCTTGTAAATATTGGTGTCATTAAATTATTTCAACATTTTACGAATGCAAGTACCTTGCCCCTGAAAGCCAGATAGCCAGACCTTGAAATTGTACTATGCACAGGGGTCGCATTCTATAAGCATAGCTGCCAATTTTTACGCTTTCTTGCTACCACTAAAATTTAATAGAGATTTTCGTTTTGTTTAATCATAAGATTTCAAGGATTAAATAAGACAACATTTACTATAATATTTTAGTGGTAAGAGGAAAGCGTAAAAGTCGGCAGCTATGCTATAGGGTATCTTTTATCGTCCCTACCACTATTTTGAAAATAATATCTTCATCGCACCTTTCTTTAAGGAACGATAAAATTTTCCCTATACAGGGTGTCCGGTCTCAACGGTGTCCAATGGCTAATTCCTAAACCGTTAGTCAAAGACATATAGTTCCAAATACAAAAATGTTTTAAATCAGGTAAAGAAACATTTTAAAAGCGATTTGGGTCAATAAAAATATTTCTTACAAAATTAAGAAATTTAAATTTTTATACGGTCCCCCGGTCCTATAAATTATATTTAGTAATTTTTTCCTATTACACTGACAAGTAAGACAAAAAAAGTCCCATTCACATAACGCTAAAATTGAGCGAGTTATGAAACTTTAAAAATGCATGACTTATGCCACTTTTCTACTCTGAAAACAAATCAGTTCGGCTTGGCTTTGAGGGATCATATACCGAGTGTTTAAAGTATTCAAAGATCTTACTGCATGTGTATCTGCGCTTTGAAAAAAAAATCCTACAAGTATTAAGATTAAGTCTCAAATTGGCTAAAATAACACATGTTTTATTTTGTCAGGATTTGAGACTGATTCTCTTATGATTTCTTTTAACAAAAATTATGTTTTTTTGTAAGTTTTTATGTTACTTCAACAATCGTATGTATGTTTTTCCAGTTCAAAATTTGTACTCGAACTTTAACCCACTTTTAAATATCCGATAGAGATTGGATTTTACATACTGGCGCAAATCCGATAACAATCTAATATTATTAAGATTTTCGGTGGTTACCATTTATACTTATTTTACAGGATAACAAAAAAAATTTCGTATAGATTTCTGCCAAGGAGTTTAAGAAAAAGTTTTAGATTAGATAATACAAGACTGCGATTGTTGGGTTTTTTAACTTTTATGTATTTTTTAGCACTGAATCCGAAAATTACCTTAATTTTTAACCATCATGTCAGGATATTTCGCAAATCATAAATTTTCAAATTTAAAGAATAACAAAAATCGAATACTATAAAGTAGAGGAGATGGTTGTGTTTTTTAACTTTTGATAATTGATTTTTACGCACTTTTTAGCACTGAATCTGAAAATTACCTTCATTTTTAACCATCACGTTAGAATTCTTTTGCAAATCGCATATGTGTAAGTTAAAATATAGCGAAAATCTCATGCTATAAAACATATGTAAAACTTTATTTTTATTTTTTTTTATTAAAAAATTTATCCGATATTTTTGCTTATCCTGGGATTCTTACAGCTAAGCAGCTGGGTGGTCCGATGAGATGGGGAGGAAATTCAATTTTAACATTAAACTTCTTAACTTTAAAATTTGCAATTTGCGAAAAATCCTGATATGATAGTTAAAAATGAAGGTCAATTTCAGATTCTGCGGTACAGAATATATAAGAATCAATTATCAAAAGCTAAAAAACATGACATAACCCAACTTTTGCAGGCTTGTGCAATCTAATAATATTGTAAAATACGTATCATTTTGTAAAGAATTGAGGCTGTTAATTTAGAATCATTTTATTTAACAAAAATTCTGTTTTTTCTTTCTTCTTAAATGTTTATTACAGATTGTATATTTTCCATTAATATGCCAGAATGATTAAAGATTTCAAATTTATATTGCAATGTTAATTTTACTCCCAAACATTTTTTATATCTGACGAAATTATATTTCGACTAAATTTGTGAATGACCCCCAATATGCAGCAAAAAATATGCTCCAACTTTAAACAGATATTACTCGGTCAATTTTAATCGTAGAATAACGGGACATTTTTTGTATTACTTGTCAGTGTAAAAGGAAAATTTCACTAAATATAACTTATTGGACCGGGGGACCGTATAAAAATTTAAATTTCGTAATTTTTTAAGAATTGTTTTTATTGACCCAAATTGCTTTTAAAATATTTCTTTACCTGATTTAAAACATTTTTGTAACTGGAACTATATGTCTATGACTAACGGTTTAGGAATTAGCCATTGGACACCGTTGAGACCGGACACCGTGTATAATGCGACCCCTGGATAAAGATAAAGTACTATAGTACTTACGCTTCCTTTTGTTCAGACATTTACCTTGCTATTTTTTCCTTAAAATACCCATGTGACTTTTATACTTATTATCTATACTAAAGTACATAATACTTACTTAAGTTTTATATTTTTGGTATAAATAAATCTAATATTTTCACTTTTAGTGCTTTTTTAGGCACACTGACAGCAAAGGTTTCCCTTACAACGCTGTTTATTGACATATAATTTACATGATCTGCCTGGTTTAAATTTTTTTAAGTTGTTTACACTTTTTCAAACAGGACCTGATATCCGATATGAAAAAATATAAACGCGTGGGGAACATAGACCCCCCTGGTCCAGTTACCCCATTTTTGGGGGCAACTGGACCCATGAGGAAAGAAAAATGAAATATGCATATTTTTATATGTTTAAATATTAAAATGTAATTTTGAGCATTTCTGTCTGATAGAGGAAACCTAACTGAACATATTTACAGAAGTTCAGACTTTAATTGAAATGAACATTAGCTTTTTGAAGCTGAATTGTCAGAAGCTCCAGAGTCACATTGTAAAATCATGTCCCAGTTGCCCCAACTAACCTTATATTTCTGGGTAATAAAATATTTCCGTGCAATATTATTCTTTGTTAAAGTAGAAAATCTAGATCTTCAAATGTAATTCATGGTAATATCAATTATCTTTTATTGCAATTTTTTTAACTTCTGTAATTATAAAAACAAGGGGATAAACCCGGTATTCCCGGATTACAGAATATAAGTGAAAACATTTTTTTTTTTTTAATTGATAACTCTAAAAGATTTTTTACATTTAATATATATATTTTTTTTAGAATGCCCACTTACAATACCAAAAAGCATATTTATAAGGAAAATCAATCATGCTTTTAAATAAAGCTTTAGAAATGTATTAAAAGCGATACTTTCGTATTGACATCCTTTTTTATTTTGATCACTTCAGTGGTTTAATGAAATATTTCAATTACATGCCTTAAGTTTGTGTTTTATTTGTTCGTTATTTATTGATTGGTGAATGGTTTAATTTCGTTATGGAATGTAAACTGGAAATAAATGATAAGCTATTTATATTTATAAAAGTGAAAACGGATTTATCATTTGTAACCGTCAGCACGCAATAGAAATAGATCTTAACAAAATTTCATGCTTGGAAAATATTTTAAAAACTACAAAAATTGAGTAATTTGCGATAAAATTTTCAATGAAATTACGATATAATTCTCAAACAAATTTCATTTGAAAGTATATTTTTTTCCCTATTCGACGGTGTAAAAAATTAAAATGTGCGATGTTTAGAAGTTTAAATTTTTTTTAAAAATTGTAGTAAAAGCGAAATTTGATCGTCTGCTGTTGCCATTCGCAAAATGAAGTCAGTGTTACGCACAGATACGTTTGTCGTTTATAATATAGATATATTTACATTCATACAAATAAAATGACTTGAAAAAAAATAACTTAAGAATTGAAATGATTTATTTGTAATGGTACAAAAATCTTATGCAACTCTGAAAATACTTGTTGTCTCTCTCAAACTCCACAATGTTTCATTTAACAATTCCATTCAAATTTATCTCTATATCTTTCAAATAAAGGTACATTTTTTATTCAAATTTCCGCCTGGATTTTTCTCCTTTTGCTTCTGATTTGATTTTCCACTTTTCAAATTTTAAAGAAAGATGAAAATCAGGGCATAAATATTAAAACCAAAAGCAAAATAGATCAAATCCTTTAACCTCCGGCATTTTTTTATACTCAATGTTCTGATAAAAATAATCAAAAGGGACATCTAGAAAAGTTTGAAGAAAATCACTTTGTCTTTCTTATCAAAAATAAAGATTGAATATGGAGCGCGTTTCTGTTTTATCTTTTCTTTCAAAAATCAAGATTTACCTTATATTCTGTGTTAAGATTAAATTTATTCCATTTATATGCGTCAAAAATTGTTAGAGAGCACTATAAAAAGGAATGGGCTTTACTTTTGTCATTCATTTTTACATTTAATTCATATTTAAATCTAGATTTAGCAGTCATATTTAAGTTTAGAATAAAATTTTGAAAATATTCCTAAAAAGTAATTATTTTTCTTACACTATAATATGGCGGGTTTCCAAATTTAAACTAAAAATTAATCATTTGGCATTTCAATCGAATGAAATTTTTAGAATTCTGAAAATGTCATTTTTATTTTTAGAGTCAAAACAAAATCTCCATAACATTAGATAACAAAATAAATACGAATATATTTATACACTATGACGCAAAAGTTTAGACAATGAAGAAATTCTTACATACTTTGAAAAATATTTATTCAATTTTCAAATCACTGCTTGAAATTAATGTGCTGTACATATAAACAATATTTATAACAAAGAAAAGTGGAATTGTGCATATTGCAATAAATTAAATGGTAACAAAAATTAACTGCTGTCTCAAAAGTTTAGACACAAATTAAATAAAATCGAAATAAACAATTTTTAAAACCTGGTTGCGCATCCATGCTTATGTATTACGTCATATACACGAGATTGCATGGAAGAAACTAAATATTGCATAGTTTGTGGATCGATATCGTACCATGCATTCTCAATAGATGTCTTAAGTTCCTTTTCAGAAGAGTATTGTCTAGCGTTGCTATAAACTTTGCGACACATGATGCTCCAAAGGTTTTCTATAGGGTTAAGATCTGGGCTACATGCTGGCCAGTCGAGAACTCTTATATTATGGGAATTAAACCAAGATTTTGAATGTTTTGCAGTGTGAATTGAAGCATTGTCTTGCTGAAATTCCCACTGAGGACCCCCTAGAAGCTCAGCAAATGGCAGTAGGTTTTCTTCTAATGTCTGTGTATAATGCTGTGAAGTTTGACGACCACTGGTGAAGGTCAGAGATACTTGTCCATTATAGCAAAAGGCTGCCCAAACCATCACCGAGCCCCCTCCTTGTCTGCGACTAAAAAAACGTCGAGGTTCCTTCCGCAAGTCATGCCAATACGATAAACAACCATCTGGACAATCCAGATTCCACTTTTTTTCATCGCTAAATATGACTGACTGCCATTTCTCTCCATATGACATATGCTTTCGAGCCCACATAAGTCTTTGTAACTTATGATACGGTTTCAGAGCTGGTTTCTTCTGCATTTTGCTATAAACGATTGTTCTTTTTTCCAAAATTCGTCTACGAATCGTATCCTTTGATACAGAGAGTCCCGATGAGCTTTGAACTCCACGTACGCTCATTTGTTGAGTACTCGCTAGCCTTTGTATCAGGCGATCCTCTCGTACATTTGTCACACGTGGCCTCCCAGACCGACATTTTGCTTTATATTCGGAACCACTCGATAAAACTCGATAAATAGATTTTTTTGACCTATTAATAATAGCAGAAATTTCAGAAACGCTCTTCCCTTCACCTTTCAACTGCCAAATCCTTGAAACCTCATTCACTTGAATTTCTTTAGCTCTCGGCATGTCGACTATGAAGCGCAATCGTTTGCAGAACCTAAGTACTCCAAATTTGTGACATCATCGATTCTAAATTTGCATATGCCAGCGAATATTCAAAGAAATTTAGAATAGTGTCTAAACTTTTGCGACAAGCACATTTGAATTTTTATGAAAAAAATTAGTATTATAGCAAATAAAACGACTGTCTTTTGTACATAGCATTTTAAATCAGTTTTTGAATATATTTACAGGTTTTTGTAATTCTGACGTCATAATTCTACATTTTAAAGCTGAATGACGTCATTGTCTAAACTTTTGCGTCATAGTGTATATCACATTATCATATCATATATTTATATATCATTATATACTAATGTATTATATATAAGTTGATTTCTTTAGAAATTGACGTACTGCAATCCGTCCTATATATTATTTATCTATCTATATATGTATCTATATCTATATATCTGTATATAATGCCAATCTTGTTAATCCGATAACGTTCGAAATACTGAATCCATTGGAATCTAATTGGAACACTGTATTGATTTTCCAAGTATTTTCGATAGGTCATTAATGATACATGTAAACATTTACCTTTAGAGGAACACACAAAAAAGAAAACATCACCTTTCATCATGACAACAAACAAAATAATAAACCATTTCGAATATATTTGGGACTTAGTCTTCATCATTTTAGTATATTGGACGAGTTTAACATGTAACTCTTATAGTTTATTTACAGGGGCATACAAAAGCAAGACATTAAACTTCATGATAACGTGTGAATTACTTACCTAATTCGAACCTAATTGTGACAATGCATTGATCTTTCTAGTTTTTCGTTTGAGTTCGTTAATCAAGAAAATATGTTTTATAGTTCATTTAGAGCGACACACATTTTTTTTTTTCAATGTCATTCATTGAATGACTTTAATTTAATCTCGATCAAGCATCGGATATATATTATAGAGTATTGGCGATTTTTAAACAATTTTCTCAAACACTTGTTTACATGTTTGATACAATTTCATCATATCCATTCAATTATATTTACTAATACAAAAAGAATATTGCCCCCAAAATTATGGGTAGGATCAACATAGCAATCTACTACAGTTACAGATCATTTCAAGCATTTTATAATATACTGTTATTGCTTTTCTTTATTAAAGTTGTTGAGTCCCTAATTGCGTTTATGACTAAATACGCTTAAAACATATGAGGCTGAGCATATGCTTTCAATCTCTGAAGTTCCTGAAGAATTCAGTATACGTTTCTGTTGATATTTGACAAAATATCGAAAATCGAAATCGTTTAGTGACCTTTGGAAGAGTGAGAGGTAGAAAGATAAGGATAATAGTGCAAGTGCTGCCATCTAGAATGGGAATGAGTAACTATATTAAGCACATAGATGTAAGGCAAATAGGTAAGAAAAAAAAAACAAATAAAATTACATTATTAATAAATCCATATAGGAAAAAATGATATGGAAATTAAAGAAGGCAAATAATGTAATAAAACCAAAGTTAATAAAAAAAAGCAGGTAAGTAACATTAAAAAAGAGATGCAGAATGATGAATGGTGATGTTAAATTAATGTTACATATTCTTCTGTCACGCAACTTCTTGAGCCTATTGTATGTAAGAAAAGACTAAATTAACGAACACCCCTCCGTTTTGTTGCAAAACATCATACAATTTTTTATATACAATTTATCATCACGCTGGTTTATGACAAATATTACATAAAGAAAACAAATACACAGGTAACCTGAAATTTTGTTCTTCTACTTAAATATTACAGAAATATGTGTTAAAAAGTACATCGCTGTTATTAATGAATTTTTAACAAATTATCTGTGACAACATCAAGAGAAAATAAAGTTTGCAGAATTCTACGGTAAAGTTTCCTATCAGAAAAATTGGAAACGTAGTTATTTTTAATTCATTTATTTCCCTCAAAATAATCCTTCACATGCTAAGTGGTTATTTAAAAAATACGTTATTTCTTGTTTTGATAAAAATATACAGTAAAATATGATTTCTTTTAAAAAATTATCTAACCTTTCGCATCGAGCTAAATATCTTTGTACGTACAGATCACATATATTGTACCACTTATCGTTGACCAACAGCTAAATTCTAATCCGTTGGTTTTAGACTTATGGTGTCATTTGGGCAATGTTTCAGATGTTTCTCTTCATCACATGAAAATCAATTTTATCAAAATGGTTTTTGTAAAACAATATATATGAACTTTAAATTTTTATAAGTCTCGTGTATTAGTAAATTCTACATAGCTGACAATGTTTACGCTTTTTTGTTACCACTGAAATTTGAAAGAAATTTTTACTTTATTTAATCACTGATCTTGGCGATTAAATGATACAAAATTTACTATTTATGTTTACCGTAAGAAATAGCGTAAAAGTTTGCAGATACGGTTATATGTATGAAAAAACTTTCTCCATGCACTAACAAATAAAACAATGTATATTTTCAGTGTAAAAAACGCAGGTAATCTATAAAATTCAAAATATCATAACTCGATAAGTTTTTATCGTTGTACAATTTAAGCTTAACAGTTTCCATGTTAGAGCATGGAAAATGCTTTTTTATATACGTTGCGGAATGAGAAGATATCAACATACGGCGCTGAGTGCGTCGAACTATGCTGACTGATAGTTTGCTTATGTATTGTTTTTTCGATAGTTTGTGTAGTGTGATCGTCATTAATGCGAATATTTTTCGTCCTCCCAAATAAATATATTTTGTTAGCTAAAGATGTCATCTCAAAAGGAATTGAAGATGTCGAAATGCAAGAAGTAGTATAAATTAGATGACATAAAACAGTTTCTTACCTTCTTTTATCACTTTATGATTAGGAAAAGAAATTTCTGAAGTTAGATTTTGATTTAATATATGAATTATAATTCCAAGGGACAGTATATAAATTTTAATTTTGTATTTTTTTTATTTGTTTTTTTACTATCTAATTTGACGTAAAGAGGTTTTCTTATGATTAAGAATAATACCGTTTGGAACGTTTTTGCTTTTTAAACTATACCTCCAAAATTAAAGGATTAGGAATTAACTACTAACTGACGATAAGAAGAGACATACTAAATATATTTAGTATATATAGGGGAAGGAAAGATAAAGCTGCATTTCTAATGTTTGATCAATTTTTATGATACATTTTTAATCAGTTCTAGAAACAAATACCAATAGTAACTATAATAATTTGAGTTTCAATTGCTATTTTATATTTTTTTAATTATTTTAAAAAGTATATGTTACTTTAAAAGAAAATTTACAAAATGGCCAATTGCCTGACTAGGCAGGATAAAGTGGCCAGCATGGGTAAATTAAAAAGTCACATTGATTCAGGATGTATATATTTAATAAACACATGCTAAAATAACACACATTAAGAATAAGTGTTATGTTTGTAATATTTTAAGTATTAAATTTTTCAAGATAAAGTATAGAGAATCAATATGATAAATGGAGGAATATAAGAGCCTCCAGTAGACATACAGACAGCAAATTTCGAGAGTAAGCATTTCTCTGCAGAAGTTGTTTCCGAAATCCGTCTTTTTCTATTCAAAGAAAATACTTTTCAGTAGTATTTTTTATGAGAAATGAAAAAAAAAGTCGTTTGTGATATCTTTGTGGCCACTTAGCCTGGAATGATGCCATTACAAAAACTGTGGCCTAGCATCTAATCTACATGACTTAGCGTTTTGAAACAATCATCGTTTAAAAGGTTATTTAACTCTGATGTAACAGCACAAGAGCAAATAATTTTAACACTACATATTATTCAGCTATAACCAAGAAATTGTACTAGGGGATAGTCGGACAAAACCGGAACGCTAACGGTTTTTTTTTTTTATTATTATTGTTACTCAGTATGTGAACAAAACAGTCAAAATTTGCATTAAAACGACCGACCTGGGCTCAAAATTTACATTAAACCGGGAACTGGAAATAATAATTAAAAACACATTGTAACATTGCAATAATACTGTTTATTAAAGAGGAACTTATGAGATATGACATATTATATTTATAGAGTTTGAATCTATATCAAATCTACATCGAATAACAATGATGCAAGCTATGTCTTGTTTGGCACAAAAATAACAAATAAAAGTTTCATCTTGTTTATCTGCATTGCTGCACGTTTCATGTGTCAACCCTTTGCAGTGAAGGCACTGTATCCAACTCTTCTTGGGTTTAGATTGTTCGGATAAACCTTTGAAAAAGATGCATGCTTCATCACTTTCATGCTTCTCCTCGTTTGATGTCAAAGGTCTTTTCTTCTTTGGCTTTTTCTTTTTCACCTCAGTTTTTTTTTCTGTCATCTTGAAAAGTTCTCGCTTCATGGCTAAGTCTTTCTTGTCTTGTTTTTTCATCCTTTCTTTTTCTTCTAGTTCGAGTTATAATTTGTAGGGGGTTGAAGTAAGGATAGCTTCTTTCCCTCGATTCTTGTTGGATTTCCTGATGGCCCTAGAGCCACTTTGTACTGGAATACGCTTTATATCCTGTAGTCAGACTGCAAAAGAACACTTGATATCTCTGCCCAGACCTTGAGAAGACGTAGACGGTTGCATCAACTTGTATCAACACAAACTGAATCTGAAATGAGGTGAAAATTCGTGCATTGGTTCTTGAGACAGAACTAACAGATATCGTGAAAAATTCAGTCTAGCAGTGCCATCATTGAGCGATTTCCACCAAAACGTAATCAGCATCAATTCACATCAAGGACTAACTGAATCTGAAATTTTATGAAAATCCCTGCATTAGTTTTTGGGATAGAGTTATTGCGGAAATCGTGAAAAATGCAGCATAACAGACACCTGTAGAGATATATACACCAAAAAGTCCTTCCGGACAGTGCGGGAGGAACAGGTAGCTTTCATATTCCTTATTTTCAAAAAGCTAGCTTATATTATTCAAACACACGAGCTCGATTTAGTGGAAACCGATTATAGAAGATTCAATACTAATTATTATCAATACTAAATCCTTATGAATGATAATTTCGCGAAATTAGTCAGCTTTATCCAAGCTGATTTATTTAAAGTAACTTATATTTGGTTTCCAAATTCAGCGATATCTTGAAGTGCCTGCCCTTTTAAGACAACGTGGTGGATGAGGCTAACCAGTGAACTTGCTTGAGACCTTAGTAATTCCTGTGCACATGCTCACTCACTTAGGAATCGTTGATATATACGAGTGCTGTCGCAGGCAAAAAATCGGAATTTTCAAAATGTCACCCACATAAACAAATTCAAACTGCTATATCTGAGCCAATTTTTAAGATAAAGACAAAACAAAAAATGCTCCGAATCCTTATATCAAGGGTTAAATACTTAAGAAAGAAACTTTTTACAATTTCTAATTTTTTTGCACCCCACTTTAAATATAATTTTTTTTTATTTAATGGCCGCCATTTTGAAACAAGATGGCGGATGAAACTAGCCAGTGAACTTGGTCAAGACATTGCTATATATTTTCCACATGCCTTCTAACATCCAAATAGGTTACTAAATACTTGTGTTATAGCGTGACAAATATCAGATCGTTTCAAAATGTCAGCCATGCTAGAAATTCAAAGTGCAATAACTCAACCATTTTTTAAGATATAGACGAAACAAAAACTGCCCCGTAATCTTTGTATCAAGGCCAAACACATAAAAAAAAACCTTTTTGCCTTTTCCAATTTTTTGATACCTCACTTTAAATATTAAATTAAAAATCTTTTTTAAATGTTCCCTTTTGAAACAAGTTGGCGAATGAAGCTTGCCTACGAGCTCGGTCGAGATATGTACTACGTTCACACCATGTTACATCCAAATCGGTTCATAAATACGCCTGCTATCGCGTGACAAAAATCTGGTCGTTTCAAAATGTCAGCCACAATAGAAATTCAAAATACTATAACTCAACCATTTTTTAGATATAGACGAAACAAAAACTGTTCCGGAATCTTTGTATCAAGGTCAAACACATAAGAAAAAAATCTTTTTCATTTTCCAATTTTTTGATACCTCATTTTAAATTTAAAATTTCTTTAAATGGCCGCCATTTTGAAACAAGATGGGGAATGAAGCTGGCCAACGAACTCGGTCGAGACATTGGTATGTACTTTGTATACACTAAGGTACACTCATATCGGTTCATGAATACGCCTGTTATCGCGTAACAAAAATCAGGACGTTTCAAAATGTCAGCAACGCTAGAAATTCAAAATACTATAACTCAGCCATTTTTTAAGATATAGACAAAATAAAAACTGCTCCGGAATCTTTATGTCAAGGTGAAATACATAAGAAAAAAATATTTTTCAATTTTAAATTTTTTGGTACCACATTCCAAATTTAAAATTTTTTTAAATTATTTAAATGGCCGCCATTTTGAAACAAGATGGCGGATGAAGCTGGCCAACGAACTCGGTCGAGACATTGGAATGTACTATGTACACACTGAGTTTTATCCAAATCGGTTCATGAATACGCCTGTTATCGCCTGACAAAAATCAGGACGTTTCAAAATGTCAGCCACGCTAGAAATTCAAAATACTATAACTCAGCCATTTTTTAAGATATAGACAAAACAAAAACTGCTCCGGAATCTTTATATCAAGGTCAAACACATAAGAAAAAAATATCTTTCAATTTTCAATTTTTTGGTACAACATTTCAAATTTTTAATTTTTAATTTTTTTTAAATGGCCGCCATTTTGAAACAAGATGGCGGATGAAGCTGGCCAACGAACTCGGTCGAGACAATGGTATGTACTATGTACACACCGAGTATAATCAAAATCGGTTCATAAATACAAGAGTTACAGTATGACAAAGATCAGATATATATATATATATCAACATTTGAACGGAGGGTGGTTTCGGGGTCTAGGGGTCGTGATCGATGAAAATATACCAAAATTTTTTGAAATCGCCTTCCTCCGAACGGCTGCAATAGGTAGCTTTTTGTAATGAAAGCTACCTAAAACTAATCAGCACTGGTTTATATCAAGGTCCGACTGAATCTAAAGTGTAGTGAAATTTCGTGCTTTAGTTCTTGAGATTGAGCGCCCACAAAATTTTTGTCACATACAGATAGATTCACAAACAGATATTTTCTAAAAACTATCAAATCGTGCTCAGGACCTTCTAAAACGTATAAATCCATTGAAACCGGAAGTCGAAATTTTCCACGAATCCAATACATTCTTTTTCTAAATATAGAAGAAAGTAAAAATTATTTGTAGTTTATTAGGTACAAATAATTTGATACACAGAAAATTAAATACTTAAAAACTACTATGAAAGTAAACAAAAGATTAATCTCGCGAATAAATTAATTTAGCCCCAACTCGACGATTTACTATTTTTTTTTCAACTTAATTTGGATTATAAATGACTAAAAACAGTTTTCTATATAACAACTTAATTTAAATAATTCTTTTTGCACAGTTTTTAAATATTTATAGATCGTAAGAGAGTTTTCTTATGATTAAGAATAATACCGTTTGGAACGTTTTTGCTTTTAAAACTATACCTCCAAAATTAAAGGATTAGGAATTAACTACTAACTGACGATAAGAATAGACATACTGAATATATTTAGTATATATAGGGGAAGGAAAGATAAAGCTGCATTTCTAATGTTTGATCAATTTTTATGATACATTTTTAATCAGTTCTAGAAACAAATACCAATAGTAACTATAATAATTTGAGTTTCAATTGCTATTTTATATTTTTTTAATTATTTTAAAAAGTATACGTTACTTTAAAAGAAAATTTACAAAATGGCCAATTTGCCTGACAAGGCAGGAAAAAGTGGCCAGCATGGGTAAATTAAAAAGTCACATTGATTCAGGATGTATATATTTAATAAACACAAGCTAAAATAACACACATTAAGAATAAGTGTTATGTTTGTAATATTTTAAGTATTACATTTTTCAAGATAAAGTATAGAGAATCAATATGATAAATGGAGGAATATAAGTGCCTCCAGTAGACATACAGACAGCAAATGTCGAGAGTAAGCATTTCTCTGCAGAAGTTGTTTCCGCAATCCGCCTTCTTCTATTCAAAGAAAATACTTTTCAGTAGTATTTTTTATGAAAAATGAAAAAAAAAAGTCTTTTGAAAATTTTGTGAAATCGCCTTCCTCCGAACGGCTGCAATAGGTAGCTTTTTGTAATGAAAGCTACCTAACACTAATCAGCACTGGTTTATATCAAGGTCCGACTGAATCTAAAGTGTAGTGAAATTTCGTGCTTTAGTTCTTGAGATTGAGCGCCCACAAAATTTTTATCACATACAGATAGATTCATAAACAGATATTTTCTAAAAACTATCAAATCGTGTTCAGGACCTTCTAAAACGTATAAATCCATTGAAACCGGAAGTCGACATTTTCCACGAATCCAATACATTCTTTTTCTAAATATAGAAGAAAGTAAAAATTATTTGTAGTTTATTAGGTACAAATAATTTGATACACAGAAAATTAAACACTTAAAAACTACTATGAAAGTAAACAAAAGATTAATCTCGCGAATAAATTAATTTTGCCCAAACTCGACGATTTACTATTTTTTTTCAACTTAATTTGGATTATAAATGACTAAAAAACAGTTTTCTATATAACAACTTAATTTAAATAATTCTTTTTGCACAGTTTTTAAATATTTATAGATCGTAAAAGAGTAACTAAACAAGTGAATTCCATTTCAATCCCGCAAATAAATGAGTTGTCCAAAACCGGGAACTTCCCGGTTGTGCCCGATGACCTGCATTCCGGCTTTGTCCGACCACGCCATTTTTATGAAATGTTACTATAGCGTTATTCAAACAACTCATAGCCACCAATACAAAACGTTAAAATAACAAGTAAATAATTGGCTATCATACGTTTCACGTACCTAAACTAAATACATAGGCATTTAGGATTGGTAATGTAATATTGCAGACGCCGAATTGTTAACCTTTCCACGTGAAGCTTTAAAAAAATCACCACTGCGAAATTAGTTGCTTTACATGACTACTGTTTACTGGGTGCTGCCAAGCCTCTCGCCTAGAAGTAATTCTCGAAGTTTCCGCTAGATACTACCACAACTCAAGCCACAAAACCTGGCTCCCTGTTTTATCCACCTACCCGGTTTTGTCCGAATTTCCCCTACTGACCAAAAATCAAAAATGCAATAAAATGAATTCAGAGCTAGAAAAATGTAGTCTTCCGCACCAAGAATATACAACGAGCACCTGTGATGACTGTTTTGCCCAATTCCTGAGACGCGGGCGAACTATACATCGGGAAAATTCGAAATGGCCTTTTTGCCCTCACTGGCAATTTTACCCGTCTTTCTCCTATGTATTCAAAGTATTTTAATTATTAACATAACTAAATAACATTCTAAATTTCTCCCATTTTCATTTCGCCATTTTTCTCCTTCAAATGTCATTATTTTCTTTCTCTTTTCAATAATCTAATTGAATTTCCGTGTCATTATTTTCATTTTGTCTTTGCTCCAATAAAAGCTTTTCCGTATTGAAATTCCCTTTCAAAATTTTTCCTTTTAAATTTTCCTTTCGAATTTTTTTGACCTCGTTTGTTCTAGAATGCTTTTCGTGCCCAAAAAGTCCTTCCGGCCAGTACCGGGAGGAAGAGATAGCGTTCATATTCCTTATTTTTAAAAAGCAAGCTTATATTATTCAAACACACGAAACTCAATTTAGTGGAAACCGATTATAGGAGATTCAATACTAATTTTTATCAATACTAAATCATTATGAATGAGAATTTCGCGAAATTATTCAGCTTTAGCCAAGCTGCTTTTATTTAAACTTATATTTGGTTGCCAAATTCGGCGATATCTTGAAGTTCCTGTTATTTTAAGACAATATGGTGGATCAGGCTAACGAGTGAACTTGGTCGAGACCTTAGTAATTCCTGTGCACATGCTCACTCATATCGGAATCGGTTGATATATATAAGCGCTGTCGCAGGCAAAAAATCAGATTTTTCAAAATGTCACCCACATTAGAAATTGAAACTCCTATATCTGAGCCATTTTTTAAGATAAAGACAAAACAAAAAATGCTCCGAAATCCTTATATCATCGTCAAATACTTAAGAAAGAAATATTTTTCAATTTCTAATTTTTTTGCACCTCTTATTGAATATAATTTTTTATTTAATTTAATGGCCTCCATTTTGAATCAAGATGGCTGATGAAGCTGGTCAGCGAACTTGGTCGAGACATTACGATATACTATCCACATGCATTCTTACATCGAAATAGGTTAATAAATACGCGTGTTATCACGTGACAAATATAAGATTGTTTCAAAATGTCAGCCATGCTAGAAATTCAAAGTGATATAATTCAACCATTTTTTAAGCGATATTGTTATATACGAAACAAAAACTGCTCCGAAATCTTTGTATCAATATCAAACACATAAAAAAAAATCTTTTTCATTTTTCAATTTTTTGATAACTCATTTTAAATTTTTAATTTAATTTTTTTAAATGACAGCCCTTTTGAAACAAGATGGCGAATGAAGCTGGCCAACGAACTCGGTCGAGACATTGGTATGTACTATGTACACACCAAGTTACATCCAAATCGGTTCATAAATACACCTGTTATCCAGTAACAAAAATCAGGTCGTTTCAAAATGTCAGCCACAATAGAAATTCAAAATGCTAGAACTCAGCCATTCTTTTAGATATAGACGAAACAAAAACCGTTCCGGAATCTTTGTATTAAAATCAAACACATACAAATAAAATCTTTTTCATTTTCCAATTTTTTGGTACCTCATTTTAAATTTTAAATAAAAAAAAATAAATGGTCGCCATTTTGAAACAAGATGGCGTATGAAGCTGGCAAACGACATCGGTCGAGACATTGGTACGTATTATGTATACACCAATGTACATCCAAATCGGTTCATAAATACGCCTGTTATCGCGTGACAAATATCAGGTCGTGTCAAAATGTCAGCCAAGGTAGAAATTCTAAGTGCTATAACTCAGCCATTTTTTAAGATATAGAGGAAACAAAAAACGCTCCGGAATCTTTGTATCAAGGCCAAAACACATAAGAAAGAAATATTTTTTTAATTTTTGATTTTTTGCTACCACATTTTAAATTTTATTTTTTTTAATTTAAATGGCCGCCATTTAGAAACAAGATGGCGGATGAAGCTGGCCAACGAACTCGGTCGAGACAATTGTGCGTATTATATATACACCAAGGTACATCCAAATCGATTCATAAATACGCCTGTTATCACGTGACAAAAATCAGGTCAATTCAAAATGTCAGCCAAGCTAGAAATTAAAAGTCCTTCCGGCCAGTGCCGGGAGGAAGAGGTAGCTTTCATATTCCTTATTTTAAAAAAGCCAAGTTATATTATTCAAACACAGGAAGCTCAATTTAGTGGAAACCGAATATAGGAGATTCAATACTAATTTTTATCAATACTAAATCATTATGAATGAGAATTTCGCGAAATTAGTCAGCTTTATCCAAGCTGCTTTTATTTAAAGTAACTTATATTTGGCTGCCAAATTCGGCGATTTCTTAAATTTCCTGCCATTGTAAGACAACATGGTTGATGAGGCTAACCAGTGAACTCGGTCGAGACCTTAGTAATTGCTGTGCACATGCTCACTCCCATCGGAATCTGTTGATATATACGAGTGCTGTCGCAGGCAAAAAATCATATTTTTCAAAATGTCACCCACATTAGAAATTGAAACTGCTATATCTGAGCCATTTTTTAAGATAAAGACAAACAAAAAGTGCTCCTGAATCCTTATATCAAGGTCAAATACTTAAGAAAAAAACCTTTTTCAATTTTTAATTTTTTTGCACGTCACTTTAAATATAACTTTTTTTTAATTTAATGGTCGCCATTTTGAAGCAAGATGGCTGATGAAGCTGGCCAGCGAACTTGGTCAAGATATTGATGTATACTATCCACATGCCTTCTTCCATCGAAATAGGCGAATACGTGTGTTATCGCGTGACAAATACAAGATCGTTTCAAAGTGTTAGCCATGCTAGAAATTCAAAGTGCTATAATTCAACCATTTTTTTAGATATAAACAAAACAACAAATTTTCAGAAACAAAAACTGCTCCAGAATCTTTGTATCAAGGACAAACACATAAAAAAAATCTTTTTCATTTTCCAATTTTTAAATACCTCATTTTATATTTTAAATTTAATTTATTTAAATGGCAACCCTTTTGAAACAAGATGGCGAAAGAAGCTGGCCAACGAACTCGGTCGAGACATTGATATGTACTATGTACAGACCAAGTTACATCCAAATCGGTCCATAAATACGCCTGTTATCGCGTGACAAAAATCAGGTCGTTTTAAAATGTCAGCCACAATAGAAATTCAAAATGCTATAACTGAGCCATTTTTTTAGATATAGACGAAACAAAACCTGTTCCGGAATCTTTGTATTAAGGTCAAACACATATGAAAAAAATCTTTTTCATTTTCCAATTTTTTGGTATCTCATTTTAAATTTAAAATTTTTAAAAAATTTTTAAATGGCCGCCATTTTGGAACA
Organism: Maratus speciosus; assembly: GCA_963932465.1. Lineage (NCBI taxonomy): Eukaryota > Metazoa > Arthropoda > Arachnida > Araneae > Salticidae > Maratus > Maratus speciosus. Next base: position 518,857,485 of record OZ010795.1, on the reverse strand, counting down.
AGATGGCGAAGGAAGCTGGCCAACGAACTCGGTCGAGATATTTGTATGTACTATGTACACACCAAGGTACATCCAAATCGGTTTATAAATACGTCTGTTATCACGTGACAAATATCAGGACGTTTCAAATGGTCAGACACGCTAGAAATTCAAAATGCTATAACTCAGCCATATTTTAAGATATAGACGAAACAAAAACTGCTCCCGAATCTTTTTATCAAGGTCAAATACATAAGAAAAAAATATTTTTTCAGTTTTCAATTTTTTGGTACCACATTTCAAATTTAAATTTTTCTTAAAAATTTAAATGGCCGTCATTTTTAAACAAGATGGCGGATGAAGCTGGCCAACGAACTCGGTCGAGACATTGGTATGTACTATGTATAAACGAAATTACATCGAAATCGGTTCATAAATACGCCTTTCATCGCGTGACAAAATTCAGGACGTTTCAAAATGCCAGCCACGCTAGAAATTCAAAATGCTATAACTCAGCCATTTTTTAAGATATAGACGAAACAAAAACTGCTCCGGAATCTTTGTATAAAGGTCAAATACATAAGAAAAAAATATTTTTCCATTTGTAATTTTTTGGTACCGCATTTCAAATTTTAAATTAAAAAAAAATTTAAATGGCCGCCATTTTGAAACAAAATGGCGGATGAAGCTGGCCAACGAACTCGGTCGAGATATTGGTATGTACTATGTACACACCGAATTACATCCAAATCGGTTCATAAATACGAGAGTTACAGTGTGACATAGGTCATATATATATATATATATATATCAATTTTGAACGGAGAGTGGTTTTGGGGTCTGGGGGTCATGATCGATGAAAATATACCAAAATTTTTTGAAATCGCTTTCCTCCGAACGGCTGCAATAGGTAGCTTTTTGTAATGAAAGCTACCTAAAAGTGCTGTAACATAGTCATTTTTTAAGATATAGACGAAACAAAAAACGCTCCGTAATCTTTGTATCAAGGTCAAACACATAAGAAAAAAATATTTTTTAATTTTTATTTTTTTGGTACCACATTTTAAATTTTAAAAAAAATTAAAAATTTCAATGGCCGCCATTTTGAAACAAGACGGCGGAAGAAGCTGTCCAACGAACTCGGTCGAGGCATTGGTATGCACTATGTATACACGAAGTTATATCTAAATCGGTTCATACATACGAGAGTTACAGTGTGACAAATATCAGATATATATATATATATATCAACTTTTGAATGGAGTGTGGTTTCGGGGTCTGGAGGTCATGATCGATGAAAATATACCAAAATTTTTTGAAATCGTTTTCCTCTGAAGAGTTCATTTAGAGTAAATGGAGACGCTAGACCTAAATACAGAGATAAAACAAATACATTTATTAGAAATTTAAACATGTTACAGAAAAGCGATATTTGAACAAGGACTACAAAAAACAATGTCAGAATAATAATTTTGTTAACAAAGTAGTGAAACCAGGTGGCCAGAAATGCCCATTTGAAATACCTAGTCAAAGAAGCTGTAATCAATAACTACTTAGAGAATTATGCTAATAAAGTACCTGTTATATTGTTTGGATTTACCTAATGGCTCATTGATATCTAACTGTTTGTATTTTAAAAGATATTTGTTAATCCCTGTATGGCTGAAAATATTTAAGTTAATTTGTTTGCATGATAAATCTGCCTACTTGAACGATCTGTAATTGATGTGTATTTGTGTATGTCTATACTTATAAACAGACAGAAATTATTGCATATAACGCAATTGTTGAAGTGAAAGTTATTTTGATATAAAGAGATAATCTAATCAAAATTACAATGTGGTATATGCATGGCAATGATTATTATGTCAAGTTTGACTAGAAATGTGTCTGACATAACTCAATCGTTTGCGGCTGTCAGCGCTTCTGAAGATTCATTATATCAGTAATATGTAGGCATGGTTGAAATGCCAAATGATGTACATATCATTGATAATATACAGATGGCGATGATCTTACGATTTTGAACAACATTTTGAAATTTGGTGATATAGCTGGGTATTTCTGCTATATAACCACTAATAAATTTTCAATGAGAAAAAAAATTAAACTTTTTGTGGTTCTGATAATATCTGCCATTCATTCACACTAAATAATTAAGATTCAAAAATTTTCTATGATGTAAATTAAAACTCGAAAGTATTTATACGTCACCTTCAATTTTAATGTAATATAAGTGAAACCATAACATAATAAAGTCTAAAATATGATGTTATCCATACTGTTTCAATGGAATTTTTCTCAAATTTTTTTTCTTTCATCTGGCAAAACATAGATATGCTTCATTTTATTAACCATTATGAATGCTTTTTTTCCCAATACACTTCTAATAACTGAAAATTTGGATAGCAAATCAATTCAATTTTTAATTAAAATAATAAAACTTTGTAAAAAATCACCATAAAATTAAAACAAAACACAGGACGCGTTTCGAGCTAAAAACATAACAGCTCGTCATCAGCTAAGCATACACGTGTCCGAAAACGAACAAGTTCAAAAATGAACTGAGGATAAAGAATGTTGCGAAGAATGCGACAGATGGCGATACCTGATAGAGGGATATGCAAAAGAGAAATGTGTTGAAAAAAGATAGAAGAGAAAATGAAATGGAAAAAATGGAAATAAAAGAAAAAATAAAAATAAAAGAAGTAAATTAAAAATATAAATAAAAATAATAAATAAAGAACTATAAAAGAACAAGAAAAAAATCCAAATTATTATTATTATTATTATTATTATTATTATTTTTTTTTTTTTTTTTTTTTTTTTTTTTTTTTACAAAATAAAAAGAAAAGAAACAAGAGAAAAGGGAAAAGAATTACAAAATTAATTTCCACGCTGGAGATAGGAAAGGAGATGATGGGAGATCATTGACAAGATTAGCAGAATTTTTAGAAATAAAATATGCTTCATGAAAATCCAAGTGAGAGGGAGAGGCAGGGGAAGAAATAATTTTGGCCATGGAGCGAGTAACTTAGAAAGGAACTTGGCAAGTTTATAAGAAGCAGTACCAATATTGCAACTTGCCAAGTTCCTTTCTACGTTACTCGCTCCTTTATCTTCCACTAACTTTCATACCGTGAAAAACTCTTTTGACTTTGTTGATAAAATTAAACGCCTTTCTCCTTGCAATTATATAATGGTTTCCTTAGATGTTAAATCCCTTTTCACTAACGTGCCTGTTCAAGGGGCAATTGATTGTTTGGAAAGAAGGTTGCGCGAATTTCATTACTCTTCCATTGAGATTGATGAAATACTGCATTTAGTTAGTATTTGTGTCAGGCAAACTGCTTTTCAGTTTAACAATTCTTTCTATTCTCAAACTGAGGGTCTGGCCATGGGTAATCCATTGTCTCCTCTTTTATGTGATATTTATATGCATTTTGTTGAAGAAAAACTCTTCAGTTTATATAAATTTCCTTTCTGGTTTAGGTATGTTGATGACACTTTCATTTTAATTCCATCTGACCTTGATCTTTCTAATCTCCTTTCTCTTGTTAATTCTGTTGATCCTTGTATTCAATTTACTCTCGAAGTCGAAGAGAACAATTCTCTTCCTTTCCTTGACGTCTTGGTTTCAAAACTCTTAGATCGGTTCTCTACCTCCGTTTATAGAAAACCTTTCGCTGTCTCCCTTCCTCCTCATGCCCTTTCAAATCATCCTCCTCAACAAAAAGTGGCGTCCTTTTATACTTTTGTTTTTAGGGCGTTACGCATTTGTTCTGACTCTTCTGCTCTGAATAATGAAATTAATTATCTGAAATCTCTTGCCCTTGCTCGTGGTTATAATCCCTCTTTAATTGATAAAGCTTTGTATAAATTTAATAAGCCTAAACGTCCTTTTTCTGATTCAAATAATCCTCCTAATTTTAATTCTATAATAGTTCTGCCCTTTTATTCTCTTCTGTGTTTCAAAATTGCTAAAATACTTTCTCGTTTTAACTTTAAAGTTATCTTCAAACCTATGAATAAAATTAAATTCTCTTCTCTAAAAGATCCTGTTCCTACTGAGAACCGGTGAGGTGTTTATTTCATTCCTTGCTCTTGCAATTTAGGTTATATTGGTCAAACAAAGAGAGCTTTAAAATTCAGATTAGGCGAGCATCAGAGATATATTGCAAATCAAGAAATCTCTAAATCTTCGATTGCTTCTCACTGTTGGTCTTCCAGTCATTGTTTCAATTTCTCCATGGCCAAAATTATTTCTTCCCCTGCCTCTCCCTCTCACTTGGATTTTCATGAAGCATATTTTATTTCTAAAAATTCTGCTAATCTTGTCAATGATCTCCCATCATCTCCTTTCCTATCTCCAGCGTGGAAATTAATTTTGTAATTCTTTTCCCTTTTCTCTTGTTTCTTTTCTTTTTATTTTGTAAAAAAAAAAAAAAAAAATAATAATAATAATAATAATAATAATAATTTGGATTTTTTTCTTGTTCTTTTATAGTTCTTTATTTATTATTTTTATTTATATTTTTAATTTACTTCTTTTATTTTTATTTTTTCTTTTATTTCCATTTTTTCCATTTCATTTTCTCTTCTATCTTTTTTCAACACATTTCTCTTTTGCATATCCCTCTATCAGGTATCGCCATCTGTCGCATTCTTCGCAACATTCTTTATCCTCAGTTCATTTTTGAACTGGTTCGTTTTCGGACACGTGTATGCTTAGCTGATGACGAGCTGTTATGTTTTTAGCTCGAAACGCGTCCTGTGTTTTGTTTTAATTTTATGGTGATTTTTTACAAAGTTTTATTATTTTAATTGCTTCATATCGCCAGTTTTCGGTGCTGTTTCGCTCAATTCAATTTTTCTTTAAGTATTTGCTTTTACTAGTATTATTTGATATATATTAAAACTTTTCAAAGAATTTTTCAAATTTTTAGATGTTAAATGAACCTCTTATGCTCTAGTGGATATATTTAACTACTTATAAAAAAATTAACAAATAAATTATTATGCCCACTTATTAATAAAGGTAGAATTTACTTTTAATGTAAAATACTTTGCTTTATCAAATTTAGAAAGCACAAGAAAACAGTAGAAAATATCATTTTTCTTAAGTGAATATTTTCTCAATAATTACTTCTCTATTGAAACTGCAAAAATCTTTCCATTTAAAGACAGAATCGCAATACTTTTATTTACATTAATTTTTATAAGAAATGCGATTTTTCCGAAATAATATATACAGATTTTCGAAAATGTTATTTCATTTTAATTAAAAGTATATAGGGGAGAGTGGTAATGAATAGTCCATGGGGATGAATGGGCCATTAACAAAATATGAAAAAGTATTTGCATAAAATTATTTTAGATGCCACCAATAGATGGAACTATTTGTTCTACCAAACTCATCAAACTCTCCATTGTTTGGGAGAAGGAATTTTCCCTGTGGAGTAGGATGGTCAAGAATCTGATAGAAAAGTAACATTTTTCCATTTTCAGTAAAATAAATACGCTAAAAGGTATCGAATATTTCATTGCAGATATGTTTATTAGCAAGTCTTTGCATATCTGTAAACTAATTTTAGGATGTATTTAGATGTTATTTGAATTTAATGTACTAAAAAAACCTGAATATATTCCAGATGTATAGGTGGGACTGAACGGCCCACTTTATCATAGTCATGAATGTCACCTTTGCCCTGATCATGAAAATATGACTTTTCTTTCTTTTTTCTGATTTTCTCTTTAATATGAGACATAACTGGCTGTCATAGATTTAGATTAAATTACTGTCTTATGATGACGCAATCATCATATATTGTCCTTGTTATTCTTTTTAAATTAATGTTTTCTTTTTTAGGTGCGTTCGTAATTATATAAATACGTAGCACCTATAGTCGTCGTTCAGTCCGTCCGTCTGTTCGTCTGTCCGTCTGTCCGCATATAACAGAGCAAAAACTACCCAACCGAATGGTCTGAAATTTGAAATATAAGATTGTTGCAAAATTTTGTCGAGCCATTTCAAATTTTATGAAAATCGGATGTATAGTTTAATTACAGGGACAGTCAAAAGTTTTTCTTTACATTACGGCCAATGGGAAAAATTATTGCAAGTGCATTTTAATGATGTTACAGCCTTCCGAATGGTCTGAAATTTTAAAGATATAATTGTTGCAAAATTTTTTCGAGCCATTTCAAATTTTAGGAAAATCAGATGTATAGTTTAATTACAGGGACAGTCAAAAGGTTTTCTTTACATTACGGCCAATGAGAAAAATTATTGCAAGTGCAATTTAATGATGTTACAGCCTTCCAAATGATCTGAAATTTTAAATATATTAAATAATTGTTACAAAATTTTATCGAGCCATTTCAAATTTTTAGGAAAATCGGATGTATAGTTTAATTACAGGGACAGTCAAAAGTGTTCGGGGAATGGGAAAAAAAAAATTGGGAGTGCATTTTAATGATGTTAAAGACTATGCACTTTATGAAGTGCAAAAAATTATACATTCCGTGCAATATGGGGTGCAAAAAATAATTATAAAATTTGTTATAGTACGAATGCACCTCATTTGCCACGTTTGACGAGTAATTTCCAACTTGTCTTTCCATGTATTCAGTCAGTCATAAATGGATTTGTTAAAAAAAGTAATTTCAGGCTTATTTCTCGTCTATTTCATGCGGAAGTAAAACATTAAATAATAAACATGTCTTTTTTAACGAAATGATTCATTATCATTTTGATTTCGCTATTTTATATCTGCAAATCAACAAACTATATGGGAGATTTACGATAATTGCACTCTTGACAGTTCGATATTAATTTAATACTAATCTATTTTTGTTACAATATTTATGTGGGTAATTTTCCTTTGCGTTGTTTATAAAAGAAAGCAATCATTTTTATTAACAAGGGGGGTGTTATCCATTTCTCGCATTTTAACTCAGGCAATAAATTTAATCATAAAATTATATTTGACATCTATAATATAAATAAATTTTAGGTATTGTTACTGTTTTGGCCGGGTTGCTTGAAGTTATTTTCACAATTTTGTCTGTATCAGTTTAGTCGCCAATAATTTAAATTCTCTCCCATTGTTTTTATATGCAAGGGATAATTTGGCGTTTGCGTAACTCTCATATTGGCTTGGTATTCCAGTGGATGTGGCGTGCATTCGATATGTAAATTCATTTATTCGGCCTGATACTCTGAAAGTATTTGCATAAAATTATTTCAGATGAAACCAATAGATGGAACTATTTGTTCTACCAAACTCATCAAACTCTCCATTGTTTGGGAGAAGGAATTTTCCCTGTGGAGTAGGATGGTCAAGAATCTGACAGAAAAGTAACATTTTTCCATTTTCAGTAAAATAAATACGCTAAAAGGTATCGAATATTTCATTGCAGATATGTTTATTAGCAAGTCTTTGCATATCTGTAAACTAATTTTAGGATGTATTTAGATGTTATTTGAATTTAATGTACTAAAAAAACCTGAATATATTCCAGATGTATAGGTGGGACTGAACGGCCCACTTTATCATAGTCATGAATGGGTTCACCTTTGCCCTGATCATGAAAATATGACTTTTCTTTCTTTTTTCTGATTTTCTCTTTAATATGAGACATAACTGGCTGTCATAGATTTAGATTAAATTACTGTCTTATGATGACGCAATCATCATATATTGTCCTTGTTATTCTTTTTAAATTAATGTTTTCTTTTTTAGGTGCGTTCGTAATTATATAAATACGTAGCACCTATAGTCGTCGTTCAGTCCGTCCGTCTGTCCGTCCGTCTGTCCGTCTGTCCGCATATAACAGAGCAAAAACTACCCAACCGAATGGTCTGAAATTTGAAATATAAGATTGTTGCAAAATTTTGTCGAGCCATTTCAAATTTTATGAAAATCGGATGTATAGTTTAATTACAGGGACAGTCAAAAGTTTTTCTTTACATTACGGCCAATGGGAAAAATTATTGCAAGTGCATTTTAATGATGTTACAGCCTTCCGAATGGTCTGAAATTTTAAAGATATAATTGTTGGAAAATTATTTCGAGCCATTTCAAATTTTAGGAAAATCAGATGTATAGTTTAATTACAGGGACAGTCAAAAGGTTTTCTTTACATTACGGCCAATGAGAAAAATTATTGCAAGTGCAATTTAATGATGTTACAGCCTTCCAAATGATCTGAAATTTTAAATATATTAAATAATTGTTACAAAATTTTGTCGAGCCATTTCAAATTTTAGGAAAATCGGATGTATAGTTTAATTACAGGGGCAGTCAAAAGTGTCCGGGGAATGGTAAAAAAATATTGGGAGTGCATTTTAATGATGTTAAAGACTATGCACTTTATGAAGTGCAAAAAATTATACATTCCGTGCAATATGGGGTGCAAAAAATAATTATAAAATTTGTTATAGTACGAATGCACCTCATTTGCCACGTTTGACGAGTAATTTCCAACTTGTCTTTCCATGTATTCAGTCAGTCATAAATGGATTTGTTAAAAAAAGTAATTTCAGGCTTATTTCTCGTCTATTTCATGCGGAAGTAAAACATTAAATAATAAACATGTCTTTTTTAACGAAATGATTCATTATCATTTTGATTTCGCTATTTTATATCTGCAAGTCAACAAACTATATGGGAGATTTACGATAATTGCACTCTTGACAGTTCGATATTAATTTAATACTAATCTATTTTTGTTACAATATTTATGTGGGTAATTTTCCTTTGCGTTGTTTATAAAAGAAAGCAATCATTTTTATTAACAAGGGGGATGTTATCCATTTCTCGCATTTTAACTCAGGCAATAAATTTAATCATAAAATTATATTTGACATCTATAATATAAATAAATTTTAGGTATTGTTACTGTTTTGGCAGGGTTGCTTGAAGTTATTTTCACAATTTTGTCTGTATCAGTTTAGTCGCCAATAATTTAAATTCTCTCCCATTGTTTTTATATGCAAGGGATAATTTGGCGTTTGCGTAACTCTCATATTGGCTTGGTATTCCAGTGGATGTGGCGTGCATTCGATATGTAAATTCATTCATTCGGCCTGATACTCTGAAAGTATTTGCATAAAATTATTTTAGATGAAACCAATAGATGGAACTATTTGTTCTACCAAACTCATCAAACTCTCCATTGTTTGGGAGAAGGAATTTTCCCTGTGGAGTAGGATGGTCAAGAATCTGACAGAAAAGTAACATTTTTCCATTTTCAGTAAAATAAATACGCTAAAAGGTATCGAATATTTCATTGCAGATATGTTTATTAGCAAGTCTTTGCATATCTGTAAACTAATTTTAGGATGTATTTAGATGTTATTTGAATTTAATGTACTAAAAAAACCTGAATATATTCCAGATGTATAGGTGGGACTGAACGGCCCACTTTATCATAGTCATGAATGGGTTCACCTTTGCCCTGATCATGAAAATATGACTTTTCTTTCTTTTTTTCTGATTTTCTCTTTAATATGAGACATAACTGGCTGTCATAGATTTAGATTAAATTACTGTCTTATGATGACGCAATCATCATATATTGTCCTTGTTATTCTTTTTAAATTAATGTTTTCTTTTTTAGGTGCGTTCGTAATTATATAAATACGTAGCACCTATAGTCGTCGTTCAGTCCGTCCGTCTGTCCGTCCGTCTGTCCGTCCGTCTGTCCGTCTGTCCGCATATAACAGAGCAAAAACTACCCAACCGAATGGTCTGAAATTTGAAATATAAGATTGTTGCAAAATTTTGTCGAGCCATTTCAAATTTTATGAAAATCGGATGTATAGTTTAATTACAGGGACAGTCAAAAGTTTTTCTTTACATTACGGCCAATGGGAAAAATTATTGCAAGTGCATTTTAATGATGTTACAGCCTTCCAAATGATCTGAAATTTTAAATATATTAAATAATTGTTACAAAATTTTGTCGAGCCATTTCAAATTTTAGGAAAATCGGATGTATAGTTTAATTACAGGAGCAGTCAAAAGTGTTCGGGGAATGGGAAAAAAATATTGGGAGTGCATTTTAATGATGTTAAAGACTATGAACTTTATGAAGTGCAAAAAATTATACATTCCGTGCAATATGGGGTGCAAAAAATAATTATAAAATTTGTTATAGTACGAACGCACCTCATTTGCCACGTTTGACGAGTAATTTCCAACTTGTCTTTCCATGTATTCAGTCAGTCATAAATGGATTTGTTAAAAAAAGTAATTTCAGGCTTATTTCTCGTCTATTTCATGCGGAAGTAAAACATTAAATAATAAACATGTCTTTTTTAACGAAATGATTCATTACCATTTTGATTTCGCTATTTTATATCTGCAAGTCAACAAACTATATGGGAGATTTACGATAATTGCACTCTTGACAGTTCGATATTAATTTAATACTAATCTATTTTTGTTACAATATTTATGTGGGTAATTTTCCTTTGCGTTGTTTATAAAAGAAAGCAATCATTTTTATTAACAAGGGGGATGTTATCCATTTCTCGCATTTTAACTCAGGCAATAAATTTAATCATAAAATTATATTTGACATCTATAATATAAATAAATTTTAGGTATTGTTACTGTTTTGGCAGGGTTGCTTGAAGTTATTTTCACAATTTTGTCTGTATCAGTTTAGTCGCCAATAATTTAAATTCTCTCCCATTGTTTTTATATGCAACGGATAATTTGGCATTTGCGTAACTCTCATATTGGCTTGGTATTCCAGTGGATGTGGCGTGCATTCGATATGTAAATTCATTCATTCGGCCTGATACTCTGAAAGTATTTGCATAAAATTATTTTAGATGAAACCAATAGATGGAACTATTTGTTCTACCAAACTCATCAAACTCTCCATTGTTTGGGAGAAGGAATTTTCCCTGTGGAGTAGGATGGTCAAGAATCTGACAGAAAAGTAACATTTTTCCATTTTCAGCAAAATAAATACGCTAAAAGGTATCGAATATTTCATTGCAGATATGTTTATTAGCAAGTCTTTGCATATCTGTAAACTAATTTTAGGATGTATTTAGATGTTATTTGAATTTAATGTACTAAAAAAAACCTGAATATATTCCAGATGTATAGGTGGGACTGAACGGCCCACTTTATCATAGTCATGAATGGGTTCACCTTTGCCCTGATCATGAAAATATGACTTTGCTTTCTTTTTTCTGATTTTCTCTTTAATATGAGACATAACTGGCTGTCATAGATTTAGATTAAATTACTGTCTTATGATGACGCAATCATCATATATTGTCCTTGTTATTCTTTTTAAATTAATGTTTTCTTTTTCTTTCCACGTATTCAGTCAGTCATAAATGGATTTGTTAAAAAAAGTAATTTCAGGCTTATTTCTCGTCTATTTCATGCGGAAGTAAAACATTAAATAATAAACATGTCTTTTTTTAACGAAATGATTCATATCATTTTGATTTTGCTATTTTATATCTGCAAGTCAACAAACTATATGGGAGATTTACGATAATTGCACTCTTGACAATTCGATATTAATTTAATACTAATCTATTTTTGTTACAATATTTATGTGGGTAATTTTCCTTTGCGTTGTTTATAAAAGAAAGCAATCATTTTTATTAACAAGGGGGATGTTATCCATTTCTCGCATTTTAACTCAGGCGATAAATGTAATCATAAAATTATATTTTACATCTATAATATAAATAAATTTTAGGTATTGTTACTGTTTTGGTAGGGTTGCTTGAAGTTATTTTCACAATTTTGTCTGTATCAGTTTAGTCGCCAATAATTTAAATTCTCTCCCATTGTTTTTATATGCAACGGATAATTTGGCGTTTGCGTAACTCTCATATTGGCTTGGTATTCCAGTGGATGTGGCGTGCATTCGATATGTAAATCCATTCATTCGGCCTGATACTCTGACAGTGTAACCTACGCTTTTTTTAAGCGGCCCACCCCATCAGTATATTATGTCAACATTTCTTCAATAAAATTTTCATCTTTACTTTGTTGGATCCGTTTGCAGTCAAGGGGATTAGAGCTCACAAATATGGGTTTTTGTGAGACATCCCAATGTACTCCACTTGTACATCTGGCCATATCTCTAATTTAAAGTGTGTGTGTGTGTGGGGGGGGGGGGTTCTCCCTTCAGATGTTTTGTTAGAACAGGTTTATAGTGATGTCTAAAAAATAATTTGCACATTTTCACCCTAAGAAATATTTTTTATTTATTAGAAACATAAGTTAAATTGTATAAATGATTAAGGTGAACTGTCCAGTTGTTGAACACACCAACCAGTATTTTCCCATTTGATATAAAACTAGAATAATTGTTTATATTCTGAATCTGGTGAGTAGAATAAATAATACCAGAAATTTCCACTAAATAGTCAATTAATAGGCAGTTCACCTGAATGAAATTTTGCCACTTGAAATTTAATTTAATTAAATAAAGTTTTTCCTTTAGGTGGACCGTTTTTTTAAGCCAAAGACATAAATTTCGTTAAATCATAATGTGTATTATCTATTATTTTTAGGCTTATTTTATAGGCTTATTTCTTTCTTATAATCTCGTTATTTTGTTATTTTTCTGCAACAACTATGTGATTTAATAATATCACTTTTGATGTTTATAAATTTTGGATAAGCATTGTGTATTACTTACTATTTCAGTATGCTTTTGATCCTATCATGTCAAGTGCCATTCATTTTGTCATATTTGGTGAACAAAAGATTAATTCTACCATTTTTTCATTGAATTCATTTAATGGCCCATTCATTACCTTCAATGGCCCATTCGGCCCCGTGGGTGGGGATGAATGGGCCAAACTTGTATATTTTTATTTTCTATTATCATTCATTATAGGTATTTTCTAATCCAATTTTTATGAATTTTTTATATAACCAAATAAGTAAGGTAACTGACGAGCCAATTCTGAGCCAGAAAAAAATTATTAGAAAAAATTACAAAATTACAAACCAAAAATTGGCCACTTCCCCTACATATATTATTAATCTACATATTCTTGTAAATATTTAACAAAAAGATCTGTAACTACCAATTTATTAAAATTGTTTTAATAATAAAACATCTAAATTTCATATTATTATAATATAAATTTCTAATACAACTTCAGACATTAAGGTATTATAATTATTGAGGTGAAGCAAATTCTTGTTTCATAACAACAGGCTGCAGAATTTCAGTTGTTTAATGTTTTTTAGCTTTTGATAAATGATTCTTATGTATTTAATAGCGCAGAATCCGAAAATAAACTTCGTATTTTACCATCATGTAAGGATTTTTTGCAAATTTCAAAGTTAAAAGTTAAAACTAGTTGGATGTGCCAATCCTAAAACTTTCTTTTATCTCATACATTTTAATATTTCAAAATGTTGCTACAAATGTCAATATTTCATTTTTATTAGTTCAATACTATATAAACTTTGATTTTCATCTTAAATTTCTGCTTCAGTCAATCGATCGGAATAAAAACGAGTTAATCTCGATCATGATATTTATTAAAATCAATAGTTTTTGTTACTCTGTTGTATGTCATCTGTTCGCGGATAGTCGGCTTATCAGGATGTGAAGATCCCGTCGATTGACGAGTCGCTAGTGTACAATAGAACTACGAAACATTAAGAAGATTACGCAAAAATCACTATTACAGCACCCATTTCCGGCGGAATTTTTCCAAATTCAGGGTTGACCTTCTTCCTATGACCAAAATTATTCCAAAAACATACAAAAGAAATTTGGTTCAATTCTTTGCATAACTTCATACACTTTTTGATGGTACAATTGCGACAGACAGACGGTTTCTATAAACATATTTTGGGGGATCTCTGACCCATAAAAGGTGTAAATCCGTCGACAACTGAAAGTCGAAAAAAAATTTCGTCTTCAATACTTTCTTCTATTGAAGATAGAAGAAAAGCAAAAAAGCGAAAATGTGATACTGTAAAATAGATGTGACTACTGCGTTTTTTAACTTTTGATAATTGATTTATATGTATTTTTTACCGCTGAATCCGAAAATGACCTTCAATTGGAACCATCACGTCAGGATTGTTTGCAAATTGTAAAATTCAAAATTAAAATATGATTCCCTCTCGCCCACCTCATCGGACTCCTGAGCTCTTTAGCTATAAGAATCCCAAGTATAAGCACAAAATTAAAAAAAAATTGAATTAAATAAAATCAAATTGAATAAAAGAAGTTTTACATTTATTTCATAGTATCAGATTTTCGCAATATTTTAGCTTTGAAATTTGCGAAAACTTCTGATGTACTGGTTAAAAATTGAGGACCATATTCAAATTTAGCGGTAAAAATTACATAAAATCAATTATCAGAAGTTAAAAAACACAACATTTCCTCTATATTTTACTATCAAATTTTCAAATTTTTTGACTTTTTATCTTTCAAATTGCGAAACATTCTGACGTGATGGTTACAAATAAAGATCATTTTTGGATTCAGTGCAAAAAAATACATAAGAAACAATTATTAAAAGTTAAAGAATGCAAAAATCGCAGGCTTGTCTAATTTAAGGTATAAAGGGTTAAATGTAAATATGAATTAACAAATTTATAGCTAAAATTATAATTGTGATAAAACTCTCTGAAATTCTTAGAGAATAAATTGTGAAACATCTGATTTTTCAAACATATGCATTTTTTTTTATGTTAAAGAAAATTACTTTGATTTGCATAAGGTATCTGTGATGTAAAATCACAATTGATTTTTAATTAGCTGTTTTAGTTCTTAAATATCCCTTTGATTAAAATTATACCAAATTATATTTAAACACCATTTTTCTTCTTATAAATAAATAACAAATGTAACTAATCGTTTCTGCTTAAATGCTTCCACACAAAGTCTCATCTTTAGTCACACATGAATTCCATCAGTGAAGTCACATAAAAAAAGAAAAAGAAATATACCAGCTGCCGGGATAACTTTGCTCCTTTAACGCTCATTATATGTTTTTTATGTAATAATTTCTCCGGGATCCATAACGAACGAAGCGTCAGTTTCTTTGTATTTTGTCTAGTTTTTTGAACTTTTTGAAATTTTTGAGCAACAGATTATTTGGCTGCGGTTTAGTCATTCTAAATTTGTAGGTTTTCATTACGTTCAAAATTATCCATAACTTTTTAACAGTCATCTGATTATTCATGCTCTTTCATCAAAATTTAGTATGCGAAGAAGCTTAAAGAAGAATTTGCGGCTTTGATTTTTGCATCATTCCTTATAGTCCAGGCAATAGAGACCGTATAGGGCAGGCTCGGCGAACCTTTTCACTTGTGCGTGCCAAAAATTCACAAACATTATCTATCAACAATGCAACGTGCCAAATTTATGCAAAAATAATTTTGAAGAGTACGATGTTTATAAGAATTACTGGTTATAAAACCAGTTCCTTTCATGTATTAAGAATTAAAAAGTATTAAAAATCAAAATGCGATTTTTCTACGTCAACCATCAAATCAATGAATTTTTAATTCGATAGGATTAATTTATGTGGTATGTACTCTAATAAAAGGGAAATATACCAGATTTTATTTCATTAATTTTTAACTTATTATTAATGCAACATCTCGGTTACCATTTTCCAAGTTGCATTAAACAGTGTGCTAATAATGGATAAGATTTTTGCTGTTGTACTTTCGATGGAAAATGCTTTATATCTGGATCATATTTTGTTATTTTTAGAAATATACATAGCTAAATTGGATCCATTTGCCATTTTATTGCAGTGACTGTCAAACGAAATTCATTTGAAAATTACAGCTTTTTAAATTCGTATAGAAAGACAAAATACATGGAGAAAGAGCTGCATAGTATAGCAGGAAAAGAAAATTATTCTGATGTGTTAATTCATGCAAAAAATATTTGCGTTATTTGTGTACTGTCCGTATGGAAAAAAATTATTGGTTATAACTGAAATAAAAAATGGATTTTATCTGTATAACGATTACTAAATTAAAATTTTTTGCGTGCCAGAAAAATTAGCTTACGTGCCAACTTTGGCACGCGTGCCATAGGTTCGCCAACCCTGGTATAGGGGCTCTACCTAGCAAAATTCATGGTAGTTCTGGAAAAAGGCTTACTATATGTTTTTGGGTCGCTGAATCCGAAATTTTAACTTCCCACCAAAATTTCCCCCTGCAACCCCCCACCCCCCCCCCAAATTTTGGTAAAATGCCCTCCTCCCAAAAAAGGTTTTTATTAAAAAAATCAATTTTTTTTATTATTTTAGGGAAAAGTATCTAGAAATCCAGAAAGTAGACAACATTTGCAACAAATTAGATATATGACATTATGACTTAGGATGAAGGGGAAGGGGGGATCTGCCTCGGAACATGCGCGCGGTGCTGCGTGAACTAAGTTGCGCAATTCCACTTAACCACTCATACGTTTATATTCGCCATCCCATCTCTCCTCCGAATTTTCTCTATAAGGTTTACTTTAAGTTTCTTGGGTCGCTGAATCCGAATTTTTAACTTCCCCCCAAAATTCCCCACCCCCCCAAAAACCCACCAAATAGTTGTTTTTAACTTAAATTTCTTATTGTTTTAGGGGAAAAGTATTGCGAAATTCAGAAACTAGACAAAATTTGTAACAAATAGGATATATGATATTATGACGTAGGATGAACGGGGAGGGGGAGGGCAGCTTCCGAACATGCACTGCGGCGCTACGTGCACTAAGTTATGAAGTCCAGGCAATAGGGGATTTTACCTGGAAAAATTAATACTAGTTCTGGATTTCGACTCACTTTATGTTTTTTGGGTCGCTGAATCCGAATTTGTAACTTCCCACCAAAATTTCACACGGCAACCCACCAAAAAATTGATTTTTTGAAAAAATTTGGTTTTTTGAGAAAAGCGCGTGCGGAATGTTCCGAGGCAGCCCACTCTCTCCCTGTTCATCCTACGTCATAATGTCATGTATCCTATTTGCTTCAAATTTTGTTTCACAGTAGTTTCTGAATTTCGTAATGCTTTTCCCCTAAAGCAATAAGAAATTTAAATTACTAACAACTTTTTTTTTTTTGGGGGGGGGGGTTGGGGGTAAGTTAAAAATTCGGATTCAGCGACCCAAAAAATTTAAAGTAAACCTTATAAGGAAAGTTCGGAGAGGAGATGGGAGGGCAAATGTAAACGTGTGATTTTTTTAATAAAAACCTTTTTTGGGGGGCTTTTTACCAAAATTTGGGGCGGGGTTGCCGGGGGAAATTTTGGTGGGAAGTTACAAATTCGGATTCAGAGACCCAAAAAAACATAAAGTAAGCCGATTTCCAGAACTACCATTAATTTTGCTAGGTAAAATTCCCTATTGCCTGGACTATTCTCTGACTGCCTGCCTGCAAGTAGGCTTTTCGTCTTTGTCAGAGGATGAAGGCACTCTCCACGCTCCTGTATTCTACTTAATCTTCACCTGTGCAATTAAAGATTTAAAAAAGAACATAAAGTTGTCTTCAGGCTAATTTCATTTTGCTTGTAGAAAGAATTTTATTTGCAGAATCTGGACTTATTGTGTAAAGTATATCACGCAAGATAATAACACAGAACCTATATTACAGTATCCGTTCCTTCAATACACACAAATTCTCGAAACACATGAAAAGTTATTTTAATTAAGGGCATTTCAAAATCATCCATCTTCATTTTTACGGTTCCTTACTTAAAAAGTAAAAACGGAACCATTATAAGATCACTCTTGTGTCTGTCCGTCCGTCTGTCTGTCTGTCACAGCCACTTTATTCGTAAACTATGGAACGTGGAAAGTTCAAATTCGGGGAAGTAATAAAGACTGTTGACCCACACATTTTCAGATCATTAAACATTTATAAATATATTTAGTAACTAGTATGTTGTGGCCATCACAAAACTTTCTTCTATATAAATCACGTCAATTAAATCATTTAAATAGTACAGGAAATTACATTAATTTAGCACCAATTCATATCAAAGTGTATCTGAATTTGAAGTTTGATAAAAATTCGTGCCTTAGTTCTTGAGATAGAGCTATAGCGGAAATTCTGAAAAATGTAGCTTAGCAGCGCCACCAGTTGAGTGATTTACACCAATACATAAACAGGAATAATTGATATCCAAGTATACATGGATCTGAAGTTCGTTGAAAATCTAAGCATTACTTCTTGAGATAGAGCTATTGCGGATATCACAAAAAGCATTACAGCGCCACCTATTGAGCGATTTACACCAAACTGTATAAAATGTCAATTCATGTCAAGGACTAACTGATTCTAAAATTTCATGAAAATTCGTGCATTAGTTCTTGAGATACACCTATAGTGGAAATTCTGAAAAAAATAGCATAGCAGCGCCACCTGTTGAGCGATTTACACCAAAATGTACAATATGTCAATTCATGTCAAGGATTAACTGATTCTGAAGTTTGGTGAAAATTATTGCATTAGTTCTTGAGATACAGCTATAATGGAAATTCTGAAAAGTGCAGCATAGTAGCGCCACCTGTTGAGCGATTTGTACCAAAAGACAAGCTGCACTAATTCATATTAAAGTATACTTGAATCTGAAGTTTCATGAAAATCCAAGCATTAGTTGTTGAGATAGAACTATTGCCGCAATCGTAAAAAATGCAGTATAGCAGCGCCACCAGTTGAGCGATTTACACCAAAATGTACAAAACTTCAATTCATGTCAAGGACTAACTGAATCTGAAGTTTTATGAAAATCCGTGCATTATTTGAGGAGATTGAGCTATTGCGGAAATCGTGAAAAAGGCTGCATAGCAGCGGCACCTGTTGAGTGATGTACACCAAAAACTAATCAGCACCAATTTATATCAGGGGGGTAACTGAATATAATTTTTTATTAAAATGTCAATATTTCAAAATTCACTATCTCAGTGCCAAATTAAATGGCAATCTGTGTTCATCATGATAATTCTAAAATATGAAATTCCGTGCATTAGTTCTTGAGGTATGACTGCCACTGAAATCGTGTAAATCCAGCAAAATGCAGCGTAGCAACGCCACCTATTGGGTTATTTACACCAGAACCTAATTATCACCAACTTATGTCAACGTCTAACTGAATATGAAGTTTGAGGAAAATTCGTGCATTAGTTCTTGAGATAGAGGTATTGCGCAAATTATGACAAATGCAGCATAGAAGCGCCACCTGTTGAGCGATTTGCAACAACACATAATCAGCAGCAGTATTAACCAAGTTATAATTAAATCTGAAGTTTGATGAAAATTCGTGCATTAGTTCTTAAGATAGAGCTATTGAGGAAATAGTTCAAAATGCAGCACAGCAGCGCCACCTATTGGGTGATTAACACTAACACGTAGTCAGCATCATTTCATATGAAGGACTAACTAAATCCGAAGTTTGATGAAAATGTGTGCATTAGTTCTTGAGATAGAGCTACTGCGAAAACAGTGTAAATCCTGCAAAATGCAGCATAGCAGCGCCACCTGTTGGGCGATTTACACCAAAACTCTACAGTATCTATTCATGTCAAGGACTAATGGAATCTGAAGTTTTGTAAAAATCCGTGCATTAGTTCTTGAGATAGAGCTTTTGCGGAAATCCTGCAAAATGCTGCATAGCATCGCCACCTGTTGAGCGATTTACACCAAAAACTAATCAGCACCAATTTATATCAGGGTCTAACTGAATATCATTTTTTATTAAATTCCGTGCATTAGTTCTTGAGATAGGGCGCCCAAAAAATTTGTGTCACATACAGACAGACAGACGGACGGACAGACAGACAGACAGACAGACAGACAGACAGACTCACAGACAGACATTTTGTAAAAACATGTTTTTCGGAATCTCTGACCCCTAAAACGCGTAAATCCGTCGAAAACTGGAATTCGAAAATTTTCACGAAACCAATACTTTCTTCTTGTAAAGATAGAAGAAAGTAAAAATGTATAGGGGCAAATTCAGTTGCTTGAAAAAAAAAAAATTCTTTGTATATCGCGTGAGCTATCGTGTAAAGCTTTCGTAACGCTGAATTCAAAAATACACTAGTAAATCTGCAGATCAGGAGCCTCAACGTCAGCTCTACAATTCATTGTGTTTAGCCGCCTTTTAGTAATATTAATCTTTCTACAAAAAACGAAATTTAAAGTTTTGAAATTACATAAACATTTATAAAGCGAAAAAATATTTCGAAGGTTTCTGACATTAGAAGCGTTAAATTAAACCCCTTGTTATGTAATGGTATTCTGAAAATCTCATAAGCTACTTATTCTGGTAATTTTGAGATAATAAAGTAGATTTCTTCAGGGGGGCAGAGCCCCCCTGAACCCCTTCGTAGTGTAATTTAATTTACATTCGTAATTATCAATTAATTGTGTTAATGTCCTTTAGTAAATTCTACCAATAGACGGAAACGTACATGAATTCTTTTCTACAGCCCTGTATATTACGTGAAGATTTTTACGCGTCGTCTATAACATTTAAATTTAATGCAGACAAAAATCCCTCTTAAAACTGCTCATATCACATTTCCGGGGATTAGTATGCATAGTGTGCACCATATATCCAGTTTCTGCGGAGTCCTGTATATGGTTCTATTTAAATTCTGCAAACATTTTTTAGTATACTAAATGTAATTGGGCTGGGAAATACATAACTCAAATAAAAAAATAAAAAAAAACACACTGAAGCAATTCGCGCTCATTTTCATTTATACTTACGAATTCATTTGTGTATCCCTGTACATGGTCTATACAATATTTAAGCACTACTTATTAAGCACAAATTTACTTAACGTTAAAACGCACACCATAATCGAAAATGCTCTTCAGCAATCATCCCTAATAGACCAGAACTGTATCCGAAATTTTTTATGTGACCCTATAAATGAACGATAAATACGATACAAATCATATTCAAGCCTCTTGTAGTCAACTACAGTAATGTAATTTAATTTCATAAATTTTGAATTAGTGCAACACAATTAATACACTGACGACAGGCAATTTAATTAAATCTGGGTTTAAAAACAGTAGAAGCTCCTCCCTCTTCTGAAAGTGTCTCGGAAATTGGTTTCTGAGATATGTTTTTCATGTTTATGCAGCAGTAAATATCTTTCAATGTACGGATGTAATATATAATGTCTTACAATCTATAAAAAATATGGACAACACAATATAAATGTCTTTTCTGTAAGGTAGAAGTCACTCCCTTAGTAATTACTCCCCCTGTAATTAAGCTATGAATGCTACACTCTTCATTTTTAATACCAAACATACTTTGGCAAACCTCAATAACGTATATCAATTACATGTAATCCCGACTATATTTACGCGAGTTAGAGCACGTAGAGAAACACGGCAGGCGACAGATAGAAAAACTGAAGTCATAAATACTTTTCATCCATGTTGGAAAGTGTTAAAAAGGATTTACATGCCTTTAACTGTACTTTTTTTTTCACTTATAGCATGGTTAAACATTAGTTTAAACATCCTAATCCATGCGATAGCAATAACATATTAAAAGCCCCCCAAAATATGCATATCTGGAGATCTATAAATCTACTGGAAAATAATTCATTATCGTGCCCACTGTTAATTGCATAAATTGCATCGATTTGGCGCGATAAAATATTTTTGGTGATAGCCTTTTAATAGTACCTGCAACAAAATTAACGTAATTTACTAACTTCATATATATTTGACGCAATGATAGGCTACGAATAACAGTCGCTAGGCAACGAAGAAAAGGAAAAAAAAAGAAATATGTATCATGTAAAACAAGAAAATTAATTTAAAAATTCTTTATATTATTGGAATACAAGTATAAATGTCCTCAAAACATTATACACGTAAATAAAAAAATCTGATAGATATATTGATAAAACTTCAATATAATAGGAATAATTTAAAACCCTTATTTGGAATTTTAGTATCCGTAATTTGACATTTAAATCCATTAATCAAACGTGCCATTTTCTTTCAACAAATGGAAATTTGAAAATCGTCTGACTTGCCGTAGAAAAGCATTATAAAGAAAAATAAAATCTTCCATATTTTCCGAACGAATGAACCAAATTTAACCAAAAACTATACAGCTACGTCCGGGTATCTCACGAATATGCCCAATTAATTTCAAGCTGATCGGGTGCTTTTTGCGGCAGTTATCGCGGAACAGACAGACAGACAAACGGAAATCAAAACTTTTCGTGTCTCCACAGTAAGCCTTCACTGACGTTTCGGCAATTATTCTTTTAATTTTAGGTATTACATTTTCAAAGATATAGTTGAAAATGTAGCACAAAAATATGTTCTCCCCCCCATCTAATTCCGAATTTACTGAAACTAAAATTATGAAAAAATTAGAGGGAGTAGACATTAATACTAGTAAATCTGCAGATCAGGAGCCTCAACGTCATCTTTGTAAGTCATTGTTTTTTAACACTCATTGCATAATATTCAACTTCCTACAAATCGCTTTTTAAAGTTTTCAAATTACATAAATATTTATGAGCATACAAGATAATTCGTAAATTTTCAGAAATTAAAAGTGTTAAACAAGTGGTTGTACATTGATGTTCTGAAATTCTGATGAGCTACTTATTCTGGTAACTTTTTAAATCAAAAATTGCATTTCTTCAGGGGGGCTCTGCCCCCCTGAACCCCCCGTAGTCTATTTAAATTTACATTCGTAATTTTTTATTGATTGTGCGGATGGTTATAGTATATCTTAGATTTTTTTTACGCTGTGATTTATACGGATAAGCATAATTTTTTTAATATATTAATAAAATTAAAATTTAAAATAAAATATTCATGTTAACCGTACACAGACAATAAATCTTGAAGTGACGCCAAAAATGTAACCCTAAAATCGCTACATTCGGCACAACACAGCGACGTCCTTAAAAAAAAAAAAAAAAAAAAAAAAAAAAAAAAAAAAAAAAGGATGAAGTCAAAGAATTTGGTCCCTGTTCCACGTGCTTATTTTGTTTGGGCCGAATGAGGGCATTTAAATATGAGCGATAACGCACATCGTATTGCAAGCTGTTTTTACGGCATACTGCATCTCCATCTATCTCTTTCCTCCGTGAATAATAGTTAATTTTATTTTACCCAAGATCTTTTTATTCCAGCTTCTTTGTTTTCGATAAATGACGTCTAATTCACCTGCTATGCGTACTTACTCAAAACTTTTCATCTTGTTATATTAAGAAATACTCGACAGTTTTCTTTTTATTTTTAATATGCCGCCATATTAATTTTTCTATTCTTAATTTTATTTTTCATTTTCCTGTTTCACGACAAAACATTTCAATTGAAAATTGTTTAAAAGAAAATATTATTCTGGGTTTTGATTTTCTTGGCAACAATTAAAGAAATATTGGTAAATGTTATGGGAAAATGTTACGTTATTCTCCATGAAAATAATGAACTTTTGTATTTTGAAGCAAAATATTTCAATAAAATAGATGAAATATTGCCTATTTTTATTTCTGGGCTAAAATCCTTCTATATGCAAAGATACAAATGCATTAATTCATCTGTTTTGACGTTGGCTTTGCTCAAGCATTATACACGCAATTATACTAATATTATTAGGACCAAATACGTTGCTAGGCAACAGAGAATGAAAAGGAAAAAAAATTATATATGCATTATGTCAATTTGATAAAACAAAATCCTTTATATTATTGGAAAACATGCATAAAATTCCCCCCAATATTATAAACCTAATTAAAAAAATCTCGCAAATATATTGACATAATTTATTGGAATAATTTAATAATGTTATTTAAAAATTTCAGCATCAAAAATTTACCATTTAAATCCATTTTTCATATGAGCCATTTCTTTCAACAAATGAAAATCTGAAAATCGTCTGACTTGCCTTGAAAAGCATTATAGAGCAAAATAAAATGTTCCATATTTCCCGAACGAATGAACCAAATTTAACCAAAAACTATACAGCTAAGTCCGGGTACCTCATCAACATTCCCAGTGAATTTCAAGCCGATCGGATGCTTTTTGCGGCAGTTATCGCGGAACAGACAGACAGACTAACAGACAGACAGACTAACAGAAACCAAAACTTTTCGTGTCTCCACAGTAAGCCTTCACTGACGTTTCGGCAATAAACCTTGCAGGAAAATTATAGCGATTACCCTAGGTCACATAGTTTTTGAGAAAAGCGCATTTTTCCGTTACACAGAAATTTCGATTTTCGGGCATTCAGGAAAACTGTTGAGCAGCACTGGAGATACCTATCGTAGTAGAAGTATAAAAGCATTGTTGATCATGATTTTCGAAAAAAAATCGTCAGTAATTAGCCCAGATATGAACCCTTAAAGATATGGGAGGTTTGGACATACATAATGACAGGGGCGGCGTACACTGCGTACCATCGGCTTTTAAAGCCTAGATTACAACTTTTAATGATATATTAGTGTAATGAAATTGCCAATAACAGTATAAAAGCAATAAACGTCAAATTATTATAAACAGATTAATTCAAGGGGTCTCAGGACTCTTAAAGCTTAAAAAAAAAAATTAATTTTAATTTTTTTAGATGCTAATCTTCCTTTTTTTCTGAACATTTTAATATAATTGTTTCCTTTAAATTCTCATTAGAACAGAAGTTATGGCTTTTAGAATTATACCGGCTCAATAGCTTAAGCGGCATTTTGGAAACTTTCCAGTAATTTTTCTCCAATTGACTTTGGCCATATCGCGCACGTTATCTCAAAAACATTTGAATATTTTTTCATGAAAATTTCAAAACATACGTTTTATATTAATCTGCATAATCTGAACCTAAATATTTCTTTTTATTGTTCAAAAATATATTTTTTAAGTGATTATGTTGTTCAAATTTTCAAAAAATTTTAATAGCAAAATTTTCTATTAGCCAAATGTAAACTTTGAACGAATGTTTTGTTTTAACTGCACTGTAGAAAGAAAGTTTATTACTATGCTAAATTTAGTTTTATAAAATGACAAATGAAGTTTAAATATGCATTTCTATTATTGTCAGTACCGAATTAAGTTCATTATAAAGAGATTAAGATAATATTAAATTTGTCGGATGTGTCAATCCCAAAACTTTCTTCTATCTCATACATGTCAATACTTCCTGATAAATGCAGCACAGCAGCGCCACCGGTTAGGCGATTTATACCAAAATCTAATCAGGGACAACTTTCGTGAACTTCTAATTGAATTTGAAGTTTGGCGAAAATTCGTGTTTTTTTTTTTTTTTTTTTTTTTTTTTTTTGCTTTGAGATAGAGCTATTACGGAAATCGTGAAAAGTTCTGAGTTGCAGTAGAACCTCTTGGGCAATTTGCACCAAAAACTTATCAGTATCAGTTTATATCAGGACTAACTGAATCTAAAGTTTGATGAAAATTCATGCATTAGTTCTTGAGATACAGCTATTGCGGAAATCGGGAAAATTTCAGCATAGTAGCGCCACTGGCGATTTACACCAAAAAGTAATGAGCACCAATCAATATCAGAGACTAACTGAATCTAAAGTTTTATTAAATTCCGTTCAATAGTTCTTAAGATAGAGCGCCCACATAATTTGTGTTATACATAGGCAGACTCATAGACAAACATTTTGTAAAAACATGTTTTTCTTTACTTCTGTACCCTAAAACGTATAAATCCGTCGAAAACTGAAATTCAAAAATTTTCACGAATCCAATACTTTTTTCTTATAAAGATAGAAGAAAGCAAAAATGAGTTATACAGAATGGCTGTATTTGATATTTTTTAGGTTCCATATCTCTTTGAACTTTCTTGGTATATCCATTTCATTTTTCTAGTATATACTGTTATACCCAACCCTACTTTTCATAGTTTTTTATAAAGTGTTAGTATTCTTTTAGCAACTTTTTTTTTTAATAATACAATTACTAATTCATATATTTGTTGTACGGAACCCTCTGTGCGCGAGTAATACTCGCACCTGACCGTTTATTATTGAACATATTTAAGGGGGCATCGCCTTTTTCTAAGTAACAAAACATGCAATTAAGATCTTTTTTTCCCTTTCTGCAAAAGGATATATTCTTAACTATATTATCCAGAAAAATAAATGCAGTATGTACAAAATTAATATTCAATTTTTAAATTTAAAAATTCATCTCCCTAATGCATGAATTGAAATCATTAAGTGTTGTGCACATGATAAAACCCTAAATTATGCATATAGAAAATAATTACAAAATAAAATCATAACACACCTACTTCTAAACTAAAAGCAAAATATGCATAAAACGTTGTGCTTAAAATTTAATTTTAGCCCCCCCCCCCCCAAAAAAAAAAAGAATTCCAAAATTTCTAATTTTCTTTCAAGTTTTTAAAGTTCAATAAATTTAATAACCAAAATATGCGATTTTTTCTTGGTTTTATTTTAACATGCAGACTATAAAAAATACATATTTGGTTAAACTTTCAAAGCTTTACCGTACATAGTTTAAAGTAACAGTGCGCACAAACTCCAAATTTACTAATCTGAGAAAATGTGTTTTATAATTTTAATATATACGGACCTCAATTACATTAGATCAAGAAAAAATGCAGATTTTTAAAGAGGTTTTTTGCATATTATTGAGAAATTTAAATAAATTCAGAATAAAACAAAAACAGAAAGCTGAGCTTTTGAAAGTTTAAAGATCCTGTAACCCCTTAAAAGAATTATTTGTATATTATTGGATTTAGCTGACGCAAGAAGTAAACGTTCATAATTTATCCTATCTCTGTCAAATGTTTCAGAATTTATCTTTTTCTGAATGTTGGAACGCATCAATCAAATCCACACAAAGGACGAAATAATATTCGGACCTTTTTCAAAGAGTTCATTAGAACAATAGATCAAACTTAGAATCACATTAACATTTTTCTTTTTTTCAGTTCAGTTTCTTTTATTTTTACAGTAACTTTTATACGATCAATCTATGTTTTATTGTGTTTAATTATAAATGTGAAGCCATGTGGCCAAATGAGGCTTTAATCAAGAATACGTGTTTTATTCCACTTAAGGGGCCTCAGGAATCTCAAAATTGTAAAAAAAAGATTGTTTTCAACATTTAATATCTTAAAATATATATGATTTTAAAATATAATTTTTATTGGGCTTTAAGATATAAATATGTTCTTTCATTTCATATATTTAAAAAAATTGCTAGATGCAGAATTAGCATTAAGCACGTGTGAAATATTAGTGTATGCAGAGTGTATACTTGAAATAAAGGATATTGTTGTAAATATACGATTTGTTAATATGACATAAAACAACTTGAGGAGTTTGTCGGGCTCCTCATAAAACAGCATGATGGGTTTCGAACCATGGCGGTCCAATTTACAAAACAGTATTATACCAATAAACTACTAAGACATTGCTTGCGTCTTTTCAACATCTTCTCTATTTAGTATAGAGAAGACGTTGAAAAGACGGAAGTAGATGCCAGCTCTTAGTGTCCTTAGTCAACCACCATCTATTCCTATCTATATCTATTCTGTTCTAACTAGTCAACGGTGGTCATATTTCATTCATTCAATGGCATTAATCGGACGCAGGTTTAGTACTACTTGTCGCAGATGAGATTCGAACCATGGCTCACCGATTGGTAAACCAGTTTTCTACTAACTACACCGCTATGGAATTTTATCCTACTCTATATGACACCTGATGATGATTATGAGGAATATGACACCTAAGTTTTAAAAAAAATGAAACAAGGAAGTTTGACAGCGTCATAATACTAAAACAATTAACATTAACCTGGCTAGCATATTGCATTGCTTCCACTATCTGTACAATGAAATTAAAAATTATTTCCATTATCATTTAAACCATTGGTTTTAACTTAATTAAATACTTTAACACGCTCATACTGATCCTTAAATAAATTATTTGCCATTTTCCTACTCTGCGAAAAAATTTTCAGGTCAGGATAATAACCCAGGTTAACTTGAGTTAAGCTGCCAACGTTCTATCAACAAAACTATCCCGGTCAAATCTGGTGGACACAATTTACTAAGCCAACTTTTTGAAAATAACATATGGTATCTTATCTAAAACATATCGTCAAGAATATCACAACAGAATTCCAATAAACTAGCCACCCTTGGTCTCCCTTAAAATTTATATTCGGGAAAGCACGCTAAGCATTATATCATGGTAATGTTATTCATAATTTAATTTACTTGGACTCCCTTAAATATGATTAATATAATCCTTTAAGCTAATATTAGTTTTTGTTGCACAAAATATCTCAATTTGTGGATTTTTGTTGTGAGCAAGTATACCCTATTGGTTTATTATGGAAGTCTATGGGAATTCGGCATAATATTAGAGATATCGCCAATTTGGCGTCACTTTTGGCGTCAGACTTAGCGGTACTTGGCAACAGAGCAACCCTCCTCCTATGGTAATCCCCTTATAAATATGGAGATGCATTAAATGCTGTTCAATAACCAATGAGATGAGCTTCATCCGGGCGTTGCCATTAAACAATTAGCAAATAATCACGATTTCTGTGCCACGTACGATAGCGTAATATATATATATATAGATGCTGGATTCCTAATTACACTTAATTTTATTAACACAATCATACTCGTATCTTTACCAACCAGTATGTACCGTATACAACGTTTATTAGATTTCCATTACTTGAATTTTATTCTGTCGATCAGCTTCAGATAATAGATAAATACTATTATCAGAAAGTTGTCTGAGTGAATATTGTCCACCGGATTTTTTAAGGGTAACTTAGTTCATAGAGTGTTCCAAGCTTAAGCCAATGATCATGGGTTCAAATCCTGCCTGGTAACTTTTCCACCCAGCCGGAAAATTACAACTCATTGGTTTCAATTTTTAAAAAATATATATATAACGGCGATTATGTAATAGGAAACTTTGACATACCGAGCATCTGAAGATAATTTTAGTCCAAATTATTCATATATTAAACGTTTTCTTCGAAGGTATTTAAAATTAAAAGTATTATTTTACTGGATATTTTAATTTTTAAGTAAATATTTTGAGTGACACAAAATTAAAGAAACAATAGTTGTTCTGATTAATTTCAACGTACTATTAATTAAAAGTGCACAGTTCAAAATTTCATCGACAACATTAATTTATATTACGTCAGTTTTAAAGCATTGACTGCAATGATCAGTCGCTTTTATGCAAAACATAGTAAAAGTAACGTAATTCTTTCAGTTGAAAAAATTTTCAGTTTCTGAAGTTTTCTTGATTAAGATGGGATGAAGAAGATGGGGCTTGAAGAAGATGGGATGAATTGGATAGCTAAAATCTATATCCATTTTGTCTGAAGGTAATGATTATATCAGAAATATAATTTGGACACAGACATGTTCAATTTAATCTGTCGAGTGTTTGTGCCATTTTGTGATAAAAATGATTGTGTTGTGCTAAATCAGCAACAAAATTGCAAACAAGAACAATTTTCCATTTACCGACACAACACCGATCAAAATTACAGGATTTTTGTTATCCGACATCGATTCAACAGAAATGATCTCATATACATTATCGTGACAAAATCGTTATCGAATTAATAGGTGGAAAAGCACATAGTGTATATAAATGAATTTGCATGCATAGATGTCGGATAATGACAATTGTGTAAGATTTATCGGTGTCGTACAGGCAAATAAAAAACCGCTCTAAGATCTAATGTTTCACAAACTCAATATACACGTTAATTCCTTAATATTTTTTTGCCCAAATAACTGTCGAACCGAGGTAGCAACGACCATGAATATAGTGTCTGACTATTTAAAATTAAATATCCCGCTAAGTGAGTGCATAAATTTGGAATTATGTGGCAGACAAACAATAGAACATGTGGAAATGCTAAAATAAACTATACTTTAGTTACACATGTATATTTTTTTTTACTAAATGCGCATCCGCCTAGTAATGACACGCTTTAACCATACAATTAGCGGTGTATTTAAACCGGATATTGGGTATAAAATTTTTATATTTCAGAGCTTCTAATGAAATTATTTTTAGATGGAAGATAGCAAATCACATTAAATCGAATACATTATACAACTTTGCAGTTGACTCTTTTCTTGTAGCTTGTACCATTTTCGAGATAGAAACGCAGTTTGCCACTAGAGGAACATTATCAGGTACTTCATCGTGTACCGCATATCAGTTTTAATATACCTAGTTTGTAGCTACCTCGTTTCACTTATTTCAGGCAACACGGAACACGATGCAAAGATTATGACTTGGTATGATGATTTTACGAAGTAATAATAACATTAGCATAAAACATTTTCTTAATAAAATCCCTATAGAAATTAAACCAGCAATATCAACTGAAGTAATTAATTATCTTGAGATACAAGGTTTGATTAAAATTATTGATCCTGCTCTAATTAAATGATTCCACTAACGATTGAAGACAATAACGAAGTGCAGTTGAATGCATTTTGCACTTGCCTTTTTAAATTACGTTTTCATAAAACGTCTCCAATTAGTTTCCAATTAGTATGTTTTACAGTTTCTAGTTGAAATATTCAAAAACACACACTCAATGCAAGAGTATTAAATGGTAATTATGAGATAACTAATGTAATGTTTGCGTTGCACAATGAACTATAAAACTCATCAATATATAAAACTCATTCGGAAATCACATTTCTCTTTTTTACTGTGATCTAAGAGTTTCTTGCTGTTTATTTAAAAAAATCTATTTAAATAAAATGCTTTATTATCATCACGCTATATATATGTGTGTGTGTGTTTTATGTATTCAATTTATAAACAAAATTTGCTGGAATATCTCTCATAGCATCTGAGTGTAAGTTAAATAAATATAGAAGTAGAAAATACGATAAAATTCAAACTTAAATGCTGATATTTTTTTTTCGGATTTTTTACTTAAAAAATCAAAATAACAATTTTAAAATATTCATATTTATGATATCCGAATCTATTTTTAAAATTTGTAATTTCTAGATGTCTTTATATATGCCAGTAACTCGTACAAATCAGCTTTGGTTGCTTGGATTTTCCAAAAAAAAATAAGGAGACGCATGTTAACAATTTGTTTGCATGTTATCCTTGAATACCCCCTTAACATTTAAAACTTCCCTAATCCTTATTTTTCTTTATCCTATTGTTCGTTAGTCCCTTTCTGCCAGTTTATCTGGTTGTGAAAATTTGATAGCTGCACGAGCTCCCGATATAAAACTCAACTATGCAAAACCCGTTTTCTTTTCCTTGAAATTTTGAATAAACATCTTATTATGGGTCAGTTATTTTTCGTTTATGTATTTCTATACCAGTAAATGTCAGTATCCAGTACATAATTTTATATAATTGATGTTAGTTAAATTATAGAAAAAAAAACAAATAATAAAAAGGGAAATAAAATAAAATTAATAGATGGAGATTTGAAATTTTAAACTTAAGAGATGTAGTTATTTTTAAATAATAAATAAAGTAGTAGAGATTTTGTAACTTAAAAGAATGCAAATTAATATAAGCAAGACCTGTGATCTACAGTAAATAGGTACATTGCTAGTAATATTTGAAATTCTTAAATAAGTTAATTTCATGATCGAATCAAAAATAATTAAATAATCACTCACCTGAACAAAGGAAATCAATAAACACATCATAATATCTATATAGAATCCAAAATAAAACAAAGTGCCAAAATAATATTTTTTGTATATTCTTTTAACTAATTCATAGCTGCCAACTTTGACGCTTTCTTCCTACAGTTAAAATTTTATAATAATATTTCCTTATTTAATCGTCGAAATATCACGATTAAATAAAGCGAAAATATTTAGTTGATTTTAGTGGTATCAAAAAAGCGTAAACGTTGGCAGCTATGTTAATTTAAAATTGATTCATTCAAACTTATCAAAGTAATTAACATTTATATATTCATTTTTGTTAAATTCCATTAATATTTTTTTAATATAAATAATCCTTTACTTATTTCTGAGATTAATCTTAATTCTTTTCGCACATATTTTTTTTTATAATAAATGAAATATACAACACACAAAAAACAATAAATACACCATATATTAGATCAATTATTTTTATTATAGTTGTATTAAAAAAAATAAGAGTTTAACTGCGCATTTCCCTTTTTTCACTGAAATCAAAACATTACATGCATATTCGTACCTAAATGTTCGTAATGTCGAAAAATTAAGATATTGTTTGCAGAAGAAAATTTATGTGAGCTTAAAACGACATTTGAGAAAAATGCGATTCATGAAAACAGTCTGATATTTTTATTAAATAGTTCATAGCATTTCATTGTTGTGAAATTTTTAACATTTAGATGCAGTTCAAAGTCATTAATTTATACAAAAAAAGGTATATCCTAATTTAAACCAATCCTTCCTATGAACTTTATAAAATAAGAGCACTGCGTAAATGACGAGAGTCGAAGATCCCGTTAAACTTTAGAAATGAAATTAGATTGAATGAATTAATAAAAAAGACCTTCTAGGTAACAGGATCTCAAAGGAGTAATCTTGCAATTATAAAAACATCACCAGATAATACCACAAGTATGCTGAAAAGATCGTACAACTTCTCAGAGAACTGTACTTCAAGGGTCTTTGACATATTCAGGAACACGGATCTTGAAACACTATGAAGTTTCCCACAGACAATGTTGCCGCATCTAGTGGATTTCTTATTTAGAAATATTGAATTCACACCAGAATATTTTGAATAGCAATTTTCTTTTAATTTATTTATGGAATATCTGTGATGTTGTAAAGCAAAAATAACTGTTAAAGCTTACTGGTGGGAATTCGGAATGCTTAAATAAAAAATCCGCCAGATGCGGCAACACTACTCACAGATATGAATGACAAGCCGAGTCCCTCAGAGAATCAGACTCCAGACAGCATCAAGCAATTGGTCCATAAAATAACATCTCCTGAAATTATTATTTCTATACTAATATTCGTCAGGATGAAATGTCGGAGCCTGGAGGCGCGTAAACTTAAAAGAAATTATTTAAAAAATGTTTTATTTTCTAGATTGCTGTTTAATAGCATAAAGGTAAGTTTGATATAACAATCGTCGATATTTCATTTTAAAGTGTGTAACTCAGTCGTCAATTGCCTCGATTAATGCACAAATTCTAATCTGTCAGCAAGTGCTCCCATATTTCTAATTTGGATAAAGCCTGTCCTTAGCGAAAACTGCTTCCAATAGAACTTTCTCTAAATTACAAGCTACAGTAAAAATGACATAAGTTGTTTTATGTGACAACACCTTTAGATGTGTATCCACAGCAGATTTTGACAATGTTAAACTCGAGGATCTATGTATGGTGGCAAGGTATGCAACAGTTAAAGGTTACTAACTTCGTGGGAATGAAGCTTTTTCTCCTTTCCAATATTTACACATAGGTTTGATTAAAAAAAATACAGTTATGACTCATGATACTCAACACAGAAATGACTCATGATACTCAACAAAATGAACTATTATGGCCTGTGGCAAGCCTCGAGGTTGAAAACGAGTGCCATAGGCAATATCTTTTATCGCACTTACGTTTACCAATTCTCACTCCGTTCAGATATTGGTATGTAGAATATAGCGTAACCCTGCATCCAGCTGCTGAGGAAAGTCTAGACTGAAGTCCAGACGCGTGATCATCTGCACTCCATCTTACTATTTAATCATTGTGATCTTCTAAAATTCTTGTTTATTGGCCCACGCTTTGATTTAAAAAGTGCTTCTTGATTATATTCTTTAGCTTGCTTGGTTTTGAGAAAAAGACATATGGCACCTTCAAATCATTCAAGTTGGCCGGAAGCAGTATATCTTTGCGTTTTTGCATAAGGGGTGAGAGGTAGTCAAAAACTTGACTCACGCAAAGTGAGTTCAGAGTCTTTCGGAACTGTGTCTGCTGATCGTCGTTTTGTCTCAATGAATTTGTTAATGCGAAACATTTTTTAAAAGCTCTAAGCATTTTTTGTCCGCGAAGAATCAAAATGATCTTTAAAGAATGTCTCTTATATAGAGGGATGTCTTTTAAGCGATGTAACTACCTAATACGTCCAAAGATTTAAACAAATAAGCCTCTGAAAGGCTAAATGGTCTTTACCCACGAATGGCAGCAGTCACTCCTCTGCGGGGAGATACCCTCCGAAAAAGACTGTTTATTGGGCGAAGGGGGAGCAGTTTTAAAATGTTCTTCACGCCCATTGGTGTTTTTCTTCTTTTTACCCGTGGAAGACGTCACATGGGTAAAGACCATGCTATCAATTTTACCTTCGTGACATCTTTGTTCAAGGTCAGCCATAAGACGACATCCTATCATTGAAAATTCGTCAATAATGAGAAATAACACTGTATCCATTCTGAGCTGTAGATTTATTGCTGACTTTTTAAATTAGCGAACTATTTCAAACACGTTGGTTCTTTAAGCACTGAGTGAGTTACCTTGTCTTTGACATTAAATGCACCTGTACCTGTTAGTGCCAAAAGAATGATAGCTTCTGACACTAACTGCTCTATGATTGTTTTACTAATTTCTTTGATTTTTGTACATTTTACAGCTCTTCCTTTTCCAATAATAAAAGTTGATTTAGGGAAATTTGTAACCTTTGTTTTCAAAGACAAAAGCTGTTCAGTGCATAACTGAAGGCAGCATAATTTGTTGTTCTTTAGAATAATTCAGAAATGTTAAAAGTAAAGAGAAACCATTGCATAAGA
Organism: Maratus speciosus; assembly: GCA_963932465.1. Taxonomy (NCBI): domain Eukaryota; kingdom Metazoa; phylum Arthropoda; class Arachnida; order Araneae; family Salticidae; genus Maratus; species Maratus speciosus. Next base: position 518,822,724 of record OZ010795.1, on the reverse strand, counting down.
GAATATACGGTACAGATAAAGAATTACCCCCGGATATATTTGAGAGATTTTGATTTTTTTAATTCAGCTCCGATCTTTGAGAACTTGATCCATCGAGTTAGCGGCAGAAAACTTCAAAGCGCCTTCAAAGACTTGCTTGTCTGGTACAGCCCACACTTATTCAGTATGACAACAGGTAAAAATTTGTAACACGTATGTAGCACACACTCATAGATAGTCTGCTATACTCTTCTATCAAACTTGATACCTTTATTCATCTGAGTTGTTGTTATATCGTTATTATGAAAATATTAGGAAGCATCTGAGTTATTTTCATGCGACTTTTCCACATAGAATTAATCTGAGTAACTCTATACATTTGAATTACTTTATTTTAACCGTCATTTTAGAAACTTCTTTGTATAACGTTGCACATATAAAATTTGTATATTTCTTAAAATGTACACTAAATCTAGGCAGCACATTAAAAAAAATCAGGGATTGATTTATGACTTTTAGTGAACATGATTTCTCACGAATTATCTTTCATTGTTGTATCCATTTCTCCGATCATAAGCATAAGCGATCATAGTAATATACATTAACGTCGCATTTATAGCTAAACTTCGAGACATTTGGACGAAATACCGCCAAATTTTGCGACCAAAAATATGTCGTCAAAAATTAATCAATTTGGCTGTATCTGACTAATTTGGCGAAATTTCCATTGGAATTCAGTACTGATGATTCTTCTCTAACCGGGTTCTTCGCATTTTAACTTCGTGTTCTCCAGTCAAATTAGCTAAAATCTTAAAACCAAGAAATAGGGAAGCTATCTTTTCCAACCCGTACAGGAATTTTTCATTTTATAATCTACATATTTCTGTTTTGTAGTGTATATCTTGACAAAAAAATAATGCCTATCTCATTTACTTCAGAATGTTCACTTGCATTTCAGTTGAAATATATTCACTTACGATGAATTAAAAAAAAAAATGAGTAAACGTCTGTAATTGGGACAAATGCAAGTAATTGCAAATTATTAAATTTGTTATCAAACAATGCTCAGTAAATTATGAATTTGTCTACAAACCCGATTACGAAAATTTCCCAATAGAATCATACATTCGTCTGAATACAATCATACATACATAAGAATACATACATATAAGTAAAGTAAATCGAGAAAAATACATGACATTATATTTTTCTCGATTTCTTTGAGTATCACTCGTAGCCATTCGACTAATGCCCAAAATCGTATTTTCCGTATTCAATTTTTTTTTTTTTTTTCGTTTCTCTTAATTTAAAATTCAAAATGAATTGCATCGATTTCGAAGCCTACAAAGAATGAAAAGTTCGAAAAAAAAAAAATAGTGGTTGTTACATACGTAGAATGTAAAACTTCTGAAAGGGATTGGGGGAGGGGGGGGCAATCTGTATCTCAGGTCACCAATGTATGAACATCGTCTTCGACATTCGACTCCATAATGATCTGTATGAGGTTAAAATGCATAATTTACAGCAATGGAGCTAATGCTTCAATTAATAACAGGATGAATCTCGTCAAATTTCGACGAAAGAAATTGTTTGAAAACGAACTCATACATAGGTTACAAGTTAGTCTCTTAAAACAAATATTATTTTTAACTTAATGTTACCAAAATACTAATTCCATACACTTCGACTGTTCAAAATATTAAAAAATTAAACTGTATTATTTATTATACTTAATCAAGATATGTAATTTTGTTTAAATTACCCATTGAGTCTATTATGTTTAAACGGCACAGATGTCATACATATATTGGCGCGATTTTTTTCCCACGCCAATTCGGGGAAAACGTCAACAGCACAAACAATAACATCCGGGTTACCATATCAAGCAAAATAACGACACTTTGGCGCCAGTTAAGTACCCGTTGCGTATATGACATTGGCGTCAGAAAATAATCGCGCCAATATGTGGCGTATATGACATCTGTGCCGTTTAAAATTGCCTATTGAAAATTTTAAAAAATGATTTCACCTTAAGTCAATCACGGAATTATTTTTCGCGTAAAATCTAAACTTAATGTTATTTTCACCGTCTCATAATTTGCACACGCATCTCTTATATTTACATTCACCATTTCAAAAATATTACAATGCGCAATATGCGATTAATACATATATTTCTAAACTTGAAATCAAGTTTGTCAACTACGACTTTGCATGTGAACATTCGCACTCTTGACTTGTGATTCTAATCTCTGTATCGGCGAGTAAAATTCCAGAAATTTATATCTTTAGAGGCGTTCTTAGTAAAATATTTGCTTTTAGCAGAGAAAATAATTCTTTTCATTTATATGCGATGTCATTTTGCCTCATTGAAGCATTTCACTAAGCGTCTCAATCTCACTGAATGAAAAAGAATTGAATTATAACAGCTTTTTGCGGAAAACATGAGTATTTCATTATATGACGTCATTTTCTGTTCAATTTTTTCAGAAAGTTTATTTTGAATTTTATGAGAAAATGGCGTCAATAAAGATAAGCAAACCTTATTATTTTTCCTTTCTTTACAAAAATGGAAGTAATCCAATTGCTACCATTTTGAAACAAATTCATGGAAATTTTTTAAGTTTTAAATATAAGTATAAAAATGAGAATATTTAAAAAAAAAATAGCTAGTGTGGGCAAATCTACAAAGAAACAGCTTTCATTAAAAAAAAAGAATTATTAAAATTGGTGCAAAAAAAAAGCTCAAGGTACATGACTAAAAAAAGAAAGCCTTACCTTTCAAATATATAGAATTAAACTCGCAATGTTATCTCTATGGGAAAATTTTGAGCCGACATTTCTGGCTGTTAGGGTTGACGAATATTTATGATTTTCAATACGCGCTGAGATTTTGGCACTACCAACGTCCAGCTCATTTTTTGCGTCGATGCGTCAAATATTTTGAACGCTATCGTGTTAACAATAAGTGTAATCTTTGCCGGGAAGCCGGAGCTGTGCTCCGACAATAATCCGAATACATTAATTTTACTTATTTAAACCTTTTTTCTGGATCCGCCGGAATACTGATATAAAAAAACAGCACTTCGGCCGGGCCTACACGTCTTTCTCCAACCAAGTCCAAACGCCAAGAGAGACCAAGAAACGTCGTTTTTTTAAACTTGAAACGTGAGATAAGCTACCCCATTGGCTTCTGCAAATGAATGCCACAGGTCGGAGTTGAAAATGTTAGATCCACGATATACAACAGTGCAATCTTTGCTTGTGTGTCGCAAAGAAATTAGCTTAACACACGTCGCGAACGATGTATCGCTGGAGAATGGCAATGATGGAGGTTCAGAGGAACTTTAGTGGAGTTATTAACCTTTGATAGAGTGCGGGTGGTAAAATTCTTTTGCCGAAAACATACAACATGACGTCTGAAAGTATTTCGAACTTGTTGTTCCTGATGGAATATTCAGATGGCTTAAAGAAAAGATGGTGCGCTTTCAAAATGGAATAAAATTAAGGAAAATTATACTTTCGCTGAAAATACCTTATTCTTTACACGAAAATTGTCAAACTTTTTCATAAAATAAGAGAAATTTATTAAAATTGTTAAAAAGGATATAATTAAGGAAATATATTTTTCTTATTGGATAAATTAAATGGTTATTTTTTGTTATTTTTTGGGAAGGATATAATTTGGCAAATTACCTTTTTTATAGTTGATAATAATAATTAGGTTAAAATTAAATATTAAAATTATAATAATTAGTAAACTATTTAAATTGGTAAAATATTTTTAAATTGCCATCTCCTATCAGTGTCATTACTTTTGGATACATCCGCGACAAGTGAAACTTTTTGTAGAAATTTTTTTATAACCAAAATATAAGTGTAATACATCAAGTTAAGGCGAAAGAGTTGATGTATAAGAATCTGTATGTTTTAATTTCGTAAAAACAAGTCTATACTGTAAACTGACAGTGTTAAACTTCATATACATTTGAGCTATGAATTTCACTTATTGAATTGTATGTTGTTGTTTTTTGTTGTTGTTAATTAAATGAAATTTTTATGCATTCAAAATAACTAACTATTATGACATCTCTCAGGCCAATTAATTAGTTATAATGCTTTAAAATACTAGGGGGCTCGTCCCCCTACGAGCTACGCTCGCCAACCCCCGTCCAGACACCGTAGACTCTAAATGCACGATAATTTGGTCGGCTTTAAAAAGATTTCGAAAGATTGAATTATAATTAAAAAAAACAGTGGCGATCTCTCTATAAACGGATTTCTATTCATTTCTCTTTGATTGGGGAATTTTAACGCCAAATCCGTTGCGGTACTACTTGATTATCCCGTCGACCAATTTCGCCAAATTATACTAATTGACATAATTTTTATTTTAAATAACGAAAAAACAAATAAATTAGTACAACATTGATTAAAATACAAATAAAACATCGAAATAAAAATAACTTGATGACGTAGACACGTGTAACAACATTTCAAAATAAGCTAATATAAAAGGAATTAAGTAAACAGAGTCTTTGACTACTTGTATTTTTTACCGACTTCAAAAAGGAGGAGGTTATCAATTCGACGCGTATGTATGTTTTTTTTTTTTTTATGTATGTTCACCGATTGCTCCGGAACTTTTTGTCCGATTTATGTGATTTTTGTTTTAATTGAAAGAGGATACTCTCAAATTGGTACCACTTCCGTTTCATTGAGATTGGTTGAGTAGTATTTTAGTAATTCAACAAAAACCAATAAAATGAAGGCTTTCACCCAAATTATCTTTCATTGTTGTAACCGGTTTCTCAATCATAAGCATAAAACTATGTATTCATATACGTTAGCTCCAAGCTGTCGCAAAACTTAGCGCAGTTACGTGAATTGTCGCCAAATTTGGCGACCAAAATGAGTCGCCATAAATGAAGCCAACTTGGCTGTAACTGACTAATTTGGCGATATTCCCATTCAAATTCAGTAATGGATCTTCCCCAATCTGTTTCTTCGCATTTTCTAATCGACAGTCATATTTAAAATTCTCAATTGGCAATCGCATTCAAAATAGTAATTTAATATACATTCATTAAATATACACCATTATTTTAAATGCTAAATAATACAGAAGCAAACTAACTTAATACAAAACAATAATTTAGTATACAATAGTTTAGTTTAATTAAACACATAACATCAGACTGGCGGCACATAATATATATATATATATAGTATTGGTACTTCTTAGTTTTCCCGTCGACCAAATTACTGTCGCCATATTGTAAGATTAAATGCCAATAATGGTTTGCCATTAATTAATTAATTGTAAGATTAAATGCCAATAATGGCCAATAAAACCATTAATTTGACGTTTTATTTGTATTTTTATTAATGTTATACTAATTTATTTGTTCTTTCGTTATTTAAAATAAAAATTATGTCAATTTGTATAATATGGCGAGTGGTTTGGCGATTTATACAATTTGGCGAAATTGGTCGACGGGATAACTAAGAAGTACCATAATATTATATAATACCTATATTATATTATATTAAACAGTTATATCTATGAATGCTTTTTGATTGCCTTTAATATTTCCACTAGATAACATTAATGATAACTTTCCTGTATAGTGGCCTTGGAGAGAAAATGAAACTTTCACGCATATTTTCTGACAACCTATTAACTGTCTCGGTACTACTTAGTTATCCCGTCGACCAATTTCGCCAGATTATATAAATCGGAAAACCACTCGGCAAATTATATAAATTGACATAATTTTTATTTTAAATAACGAAAGAACAAATACATTAGTATAACATTAAAAAAAATGCAAATAAAATGTCGAAATAAAAATCACTTGATGACGTAAACATATGTATCTTGCTTAAAGTCAAGTGAATGTGACATTTACGATCCACCATTATTGGCATTTAATCTTAGAGTTTGGCGATAGATTTGTGGTCGACGGGATAACTAAGTAGTACCACTGTCTCATGTACACAAGCAAGTTTTTCAATATTTATAAATTTATTTATTGTAAACAACCATTTGTCTACTTTTATATGCAAACAGAAGTTGAGCCAAGATCCCTATGCTGTTAAAGTACAAGATAAACAACATAGAAAAAAATAAAAGGAGTTACTCTAATTAGTATTACAGGCGGCATTGTTATGGTGTGGTGTATTTACATGGCATAGAACTTAAACATCAGTAGGCATAAGCATAATGGCGAAAGCAAGTCAGTGAGTTACGCAGTCATGAAAACATTTGAATTGTATCAAGAAATGAGAGCAAGTAAATTTGAATCAGATGGCCCGATAAAAGCAAAAAGTGTGCGATACTAACAACAAACATGATTTAAAGGAAATGCGAATATCATAAGTTGCTTCCGAAAGTTCTGTATGTTCTATATATTTTGCAGTACTATACTCGCTAAAATACGTCAGTTACTATGCAGACCAATGACACTTTAACCAAGACTATTAAATGAGCATGACGATGAATTTCTAATCTTCCGTAATCGAGCCCACAGTTAAGGCTAGCGTGAAACAAAAAAATATATCAGCAGCAATTGGTTTAATGTAAATGTGGGTATCATAAAATATTTAATTCGCAAAACGCTTCAACGCACCAAATCATATTAGCTCAGGAACAACAATTGGCAGTGGACGCAATAACGGTAGATTACTTAATAGTTTTAAAATCTCCTCTGCCCAACGTATTGCAAATGATGATGCAATAAGAAGCATAAATGCCTAAGTGAGTTGAGCTGATTTTGTCAAGAAAAATTACAAACAAAAATAAACAAAAGGCCGTCATGATGCAATGAGTTCTCAATTTCTCTATCAGAATCTTTAGATTTGGTGAAAGATTAAGCAAATAATTTAAATTATGAATAAAAGTACCATGCTGAAATGCTTAGCATACATTCAAGCACATTGGCATTACGTATACATTATACATTACATATTGACACTTGCATAATATCTCCATATAAGAAAACATTAATGCCACCAAAAAAAAAATTGTTTTTAAATTCTTGAAACCTCAAATGAATTACATATAAATTCTCTTTTGACACCATAGAAATTTCATCAATGACCAGCCATTTGAGGGAACGCCATTTAAGATTTTCTCCCTGTAGTCTTTTCACGATCATTTTTTTTACCGACTTCAAAAAGGAAGAGGTTATCAATTCGACGCGTATGTATGTTTTTTTTTTTTTTTTATGTATGTTCACCGATTGCTCCGGAACTTTTTGTCCGATTTATGTGATTTTTGTTTTAATTGAAAGAGGATACTCTCAAATTGGTACCACTTCCGTTTCATCGAGATTGGTTGAGTAGTATTTTAGTAATTCAACAAAAACCAATAAAATGAAGGCTTTCACCCAAATTATCTTTCATTGTTGTAACCGGTTTCTCAATCATAAGCATAAAACTATGTATTCATATACGTTAGCTCCAAGCTGTCGCAAAACTTAGCGCAGTTACGTGAATTGTCGCCAAATTTGGCGACCAAAATAAGTCGCCATAAATGAAGCCAACTTGGCTGTAACTGACTAATTTGGCGATATTCCCATTCAAATTCAGTAATGGATCTTCCCCAATCTGTTTCTTCGCATTTTCTAATCGACAGTCATACTTAAAATTCTCAATTGGCAATCGCATTCAAAATAGTAATTTAATATACATTCATTAAATATACACCATTATTTTAAATGCTAAATAATACAGAAGCAAACTAACTTAATACAAAACAATAATTTAGTATACAATAGTTTAGTTTAATTAAACACATAACATCAGACTGGCGGCACATAATATATATATATATATATAGTATTGGTACTTCTTAGTTATCCCGTCGACCAAATTACTGTCGCCATATTGTAAGATTAAATGCCAATAATGGTTTGCCATTAATTAATTAATTGTAAGATTAAATGCCAATAATGGCCAATAAAACCATTAATTTGACGTTTTATTTGTATTTTTATTAATGTTATACTAATTTATTTGTTCTTTCGTTATTTAAAATAAAAATTATGTCAATTTGTATAATATGGCGAGTGGTTTGGCGATTTATACAATTTGGCGAAATTGGTCGACGGGATAACTAAGAAGTACCATAATATTATATAATACCTATATTATATAATATTAAACAGTTATATCTATGAATGCTTTTTGATTGCCTTTAATATTTCCACTAGATAACATTAATGATAACTTTCCTGTATAGGGGCCTTGGAGAGAAAATGAAAATTTCACGCATATTTTCTGACAACCTATTAACTGTCTCGGTACTACTTAGTTATCCCGTCGACCAATTTCGCCAGATTATATAAATCGGAAAACCACTCGCCAAATTATACAAATTGACATAATTTTTATTTTAAATAACGAAAGAACAAATACATTAGTATAACATTAAAAAAAATGCAAATAAAATGTCGAAATAAAAATCACTTGATGACGTAAACACATGTATCTTGCTTAAAGTCAAGTGAATGTGACATTTACGATCCACCATTATTGGCATTTAATCTTAGAGTTTGGCGATAGATTTTTGGTCGACGGGATAACTAAGTAGTACCACTGTCTCATGTACACAAGCAAGTTTTTCAATATTTATAAATTTATTTATTGTAAACAACCATTTGTCTACTTTTATATGCAAACAGAAGTTGAGCCAAGATCCCTATGCTGTTAAAGTACAAGATAAACAACATAGAAAAAAATAAAAGGAGTTACTCTAATTAGTATTACAGGCGGCATTGTTATGGTGCGGTGTATTTACATGGCATAGAACTTAAACATCAGTAGGCATAAGCATAATGGCGAAAGCAAGTCAGTGAGTTACGCAGTCATGAAAACATTTGAATTGTATAAAGAAATGAGAGCAAGTAAATTTGAATCAGATTGCCCGATAAAAGCAAAAAGTGTGCGATACTAACAACAAACAAGGTTGAAAGGAAATGCGAATATCATAAGTTTGTTCCGAAAGTTCTGTATATTCTATATGTTTTGCAGTACTATACTCGCTAAAATACGTCAGTTACTATGCAGACCAATGACACTTTAACCAAGACTATTAAATGAGCATGACGATGAATTTCTAATCTTCCGTAATCGAGCCCACAGTTAAGGCTAGCGTGAAACAAAAAAAATATCAGCAGCAATTGGTTTAATGTAAATGTGGGTATCATAAAATATTTCATTCGCAAAACGCTTCAACGCACCAAATCATATTAGCTCAGGAACAACAACTGGCAGTGGACGCAATAACGGTAGATTACTTAATAGTTTTAAAATCTCCTCTACCCAACGTATTGCAAATGATGATGCAATAAGAAGCATAAATGCCTAAGTGAGTTAAGCTGATTTTGTCAAGAAAAATTACAAACAAAAATAAACAAAAGGCCGTCATGATGCAATGGAGTTCTCAATTTCTCTATCAGAATCTTTAGATTTGGCGAAAGATTAAGCAAATAATTTAAATTATGAATAAAAGTACCATGCTGAAATGCTTAGCATACATTCAAGCACATTGGCATTACGTATACATTATACATTACATATTGGCACTTGCGTAATATCTCCATATAAGAAAACATTAATGCCACCAAAAAATAAATTGTTTTTAAATTCTTGAAACCTCAAATGAATTACATATAAATTCTCTTTTGACACCATAGAAATTTCATCAATGACCAGCCATTTGAGGGAACGCCATTTAAGACTTTCTCCCTGTAGTCTTTTCGCGATTATTTTTACCGACTTCAAAAAGGAGGAGGTTATCAATTCGACGCGTATGTATGTTTTTTTTTTTTTTTTTTTTTTTTTTTTTTTTTTTTTTTTTTATGTATGTTCACCGATTGCTCCGGAACTTTTTGTCCGATTTATGTGATTTTTATTTTAATTGAAAGAGGATACTCTCAAATTGGTACCACTTCCGTTTCATCGAGATTGGTTGAGTAGTATTTTAGTAATTCAACAAAAACCAATAAAATGAAGGCTTTCACCCAAATTATCTTTCATTGTTGTAACCGGTTTCTCAATCATAAGCATAAAACTATGTATTCATATACGTTAGCTCCAAGCTGTCGCAAAACTTAGCGCAGTTACTTGAATTGTCGCCAAATTTGGCGACCAAAATAAGTCGCCATAAATGAAGCCAACTTGGCTGTAACTGACTAATTTGGCGATATTCCCATTCAAATTCAGTAATGGATCTTCCCCAATCTGTTTCTTCGCATTTTCTAATCGACAGTCATATTTAAAATTCTCAATTGGCAATCGCATTCAAAATAGTAATTTAATATACATTCATTAAATATACACCATTATTTTAAATGCTAAATAATACAGAAGCAAACTAACTTAATACAAAACAATAATTTAGTATACAATAGTTTAGTTTAATTAAACACATAACATCAGACTGGCGGCACATAATATATATATATATATATATAGTATTGGTACTTCTTAGTTATCCCGTCGGCCAAATTACTGTCGCCATATTGTAAGATTAACTGCCAATAATGGTTTGCCATTAATTAATTAATTGTAAGATTAAATGCCAATAATGGCCAATAAAACCATTAATTTGACGTTTTATTTGTATTTTTATTAATGTTATACTAATTTATTTGTTCTTTCGTTATTTAAAATAAAAATTATGTCAATTTGTATAATATGGCGAGTGGTTTGGCGATTTATACAATTTGGCGAAATTGGTCGACGGGATAACTAAGAAGTACCATAATATTATATAATACCTATATTATATTATATTAAACAGTTATATCTATGAATGCTTTTTGATTGCCTTTAATATTTCCACTAGATAACATTAATGATAACTTTCCTGTATAGGGGCCTTGGAGAGAAAATGAAAATTTCACGCATATTTTCTGACAACCTATTAACTGTCTCGGTACTACTTAGTTATCCCGTCGACCAATTTCGCCAGATTATATAAATCGGAAAACCACTCGCCAAATTATACAAATTGACATAATTTGTATTTTAAATAACGAAAGAACAAATAAATTAGTATAACATTAAAAAAAATGCAAATAAAATGTCGAAATAAAAATCACTTGATGACGTAAACACATGTATCTTGCTTAAAGTCAAGTGAATGTGACATTTACGATCCACCATTATTGGCATTTAATCTTAGAGTTTGGCGATAGATTTTTGGTCGACGGGATAACTAAGTAGTACCACTGTCTCATGTACACAAGCAAGTTTTTCAATATTTATAAATTTATTTATTGTAAACAACCATTTGTCTACTTTTATATGCAAACAGAAGTTGAGCCAAGATCTCTATGCTGTTAAAGTACAAGATAAACAACATAGAAAAAAATAAAAGGTGTTACTCTAATTAGTATTACAGGCGGCATTGTTATGGTGCGGTGTATTTACATGGCATAGAACTTAAACATCAGTAGGCATAAGCATAATGGCGAAAGCAAGTCAGTGAGTTACGCAGTCGTGAAAACATTTGAATTGTATCAAGAAATGAGAGCAAGTAAATTTGAATCAGATTGCCCGATAAAAGCAAAAAGTGTGCGATACTAACAACAAACATGGTTTAAAGGAAATGCGAATATCATAAGTTGCTTCCGAAAGTTCTGTATGTTCTATATGTTTTGAACTATGTTTTGAAATAAAAAAAGGCCGTCATGATGCAATGAGTTCTCAATTTCTCTATCAGAATCTTTAGATTTGGCGAAAGATTAAGCAAATAATTTAAATTATGCATAAAAGTACCATGCTGAAATGCTTAGCATACATTCAAGCACATTGGCATTACGTATACATTATACATTACATATTGGCACTTGCATAATATCTCCATATAAGAAAACATTAATGCCACCAAAAAATAAATTGTTTTTAAATTCTTGAAACCTCAAATGAATTACATATAAATTCTCTTTTGACACCATAGAAATTTCATCAATGACCAGCCATTTGAGGGAACGCCATTTAAGACTTTCTCCCTGTAGTCTTTTCACGATCATTTTTTGATAAGTTATTCGGTTGTCATGTACCCTAATGGCTCCTGGTGCATGTAAACTCCGTCGATAGGTGCGAAGATCTCGAATTTACCTACGAATTATACCTCTGAGGTGCCTTGCCAGATGAAGGTCTCGTCAACTGATTAAGCTTCTAAATTACGAGATCAACATTAGTAGCAATGCGCATGTGCTGAACAACAAGATATAAATGTTAAGTAACAGCATAAAAAAGTTCATAATTAAGAAATAGGCACTGCCTAATAGTAAAACGATCTAGGCGTTCATCGGGTTTATTGCCGATACGTGGCGATTATGTGGTCTGCTACGCCGATGCCAGGTATCAAACCCGTTCATCTAGGGCAACCCGAAAGATAAGGTCCTGGTCATCGGTTAGAAAGTATGAAAAATAAGTCATCGGGTCTCTCTTCTCTATTTCATAGAGCATTTTTAGTAAGCCGAAGAACTTTTTATTGTCAGTTCCCAAAGTTCGATATTTTTTCATGCGAGCAGCATCTCTTGTCGTTCTACCCATGTCCAAATAGAGAAGCAAAAATATTTAATTAAAAAATAAAGCTATTCAATCTGAAGAAGAATAAATGTAATATATATATATATAAAGAATTTTCCCAAAAAACCTGCGTTATTAATGTACACACAAATCTGGACAAAAGTATTTACTTATCAAAATAACATCTTTAAAAGTTTCTTTAAAAGTCCCTAATTTCCTCCAAAAGAGTCATGCAAAAATTGTAACTAAAAAAAAAAACAACTAAAAAGTGAAAAATAAACTTTTTTATCAAAAATAAAACCGACTTCAAAAACTACTACAAAGTAAAAAATAATTTTTTTACATAATAGTTAATAAGAAATTAAATTAAGATCATTGTATTTAGCACGCGTATTATTATATTTATGTACATTAATTTGATTTTTTGGAGTCGGTGCCAGCCAAGCCAAGTTCAAAATTAAAATTGTTTATCCAATACAAATCGTAACAAGATTCAGCAAAACCGTTTAGGAAAAAAATTCCATTCTCAATCAACTCAGACACTATCCTGCATTTGAAAATCTGTGTTTGGCTAAGATTTTTTTACATAATAGCCTGTATAAACACATTAATTTTACAATAACCCTTAATTTAGCGCACATAATTACGACTAATCTCACTTGAAAATACACGTTCATAAAATCAGATGAAATGTTTCAAAAATGGTAAAATTCAAATTTTTTAACTAAATAACAAATCGTAAAAAAACTCGTAGATATTTGGATGTGAGTCTGTTGGATAATTATACTTAACTTCGTTAGGCTGGCACCGACTGCAAAAAATCAAATTAATGTACATAAATATAATAATACGCGTGGTAAATACAATGATCTTAATTTAATTTCTTATTAACTATTATGTAAAAAAATTATTTTTTACTTTGTAGTAGTTTTTGAAGTCGGTTTTATTTTTGGTAAAAAAGTTTATTAACAAAGTGAAAAGAAAGTTCTTTTAAATGAGACATTTTAAATTAATCGTTTTTAATCTGACGTAATTTTGACCAAACTATTCTTACTCTTTTTAATATTCACGTGAAAATACTTGTGTTAGAAATGAAATATTATTTGAACTTTCCTAACAAAAATAGTTGAAAAGTATCCTCTTAAAATATCAAATAAATGTCTAGCGCAATTTCTAAATTTAAACCGTTTTGCAATATTAGTTTGTGTTCATTTTATGTAATAACTGTAATGTGACGTAAATATGACGTAATTTCTCCTATTTAAGACTTCTAACGCATGTTAATAAATTTATTGTTTTACAAATTCCTTTCTCTCTTAAAATTCACGTGTAATTATAGTTTTTATGACGTAATTTTTAATAAGTTCCTGTGTTTTGTACATAATTATTTAATTCTAATTCCAAATGTTTTTTTCTGTTTATAATAGTCACGTGTAAATAAATTTTTACTTTATTTACGCGTATAAATATTTTTTTTTGAAGCAAACATTATCGTTTCCGCTGTTTATACAGTTGGCAACAGTTTAAATTAATATCATTTTCTAAAATCTGTTAAAAATATCTCTAGAAATGCTGAAAATCTGAATTTAAAATAGAAATAAAACCTCAAAAAATTAGTCAAAATAAAAAAATTAATGCAATCTGCACTCCGGCAAATTCTAACGCATAAAATGATCTAAAAATGATTAAATTCCTATGAACAGTTTTTGCTCCTATAAAACTTTTTTAGTGGAACGATTTTGTCCAACTTTAGCATTAAATATATCTCTTAAAATAATTCTTCGATCTGAAAACTGTCTGCATCAGCGTGTTTATCAAACATTTTTGTATAATACTACCAATTTTCATATTTTTGTATGCATTATTTTTCTTAATATTATCGAAGAAAGACCTCCGGTCACAAAAAATTCAAAACCGGCGGCGGTGACAGCGGTAGTTATGTACCTTTTTTTAGAATACAGAGAAAATTACTTACAAAGTAAAATATTATGCTATTATTTCAGACAATGTAACTCATAATCAGTTCTCCATAAATGCTTTTCTTTGTATAATTTTAGCAAACATCTTCATGAAAATGTGTTTTCCAAAAATCTTTTATTCTGATGTTTGTGCTTGTCGAGTAAAAAAAAATATAACTTTTCAAATATTGGTAATAAATAATGCTTCAATGTCACTTAAATCAAATAGCCATTTTTTTCAACAGCTCATATTAAAGATGCGGTAGACTGAATTGGTGCTGTTCTATAACCATATATGTGTGTAATGAAGTGCGTGCTAAAACAGCAATTGTAAGGAATACTGCTGATATTGTCAAAAATGTTCATGAGAAAATAAAAGTAAGCGTACTCCATGAAACAGATGAGGAAATCGAAAAAAAAAAAAAAAAAAAAAAAAAAAAACGAAGAAAATCACGCTTCAATACTTTGAAAGAAATTACAAATAGTGAAGGATGCTCAAAAAATACAATTTGTTAAAGCAATAAAGAATGCCACTATTTACTACAAACTATACCCAAACATGTTTCGTGCGAATAATTTATGTTTCATTAAGTAAATAACGATACAGAAGAATTTACAAGTAATATTGTTGATAATGAAGAGAATGGTCATTTCTGCTCAGTAGCAAAAAATGTAGAGGTTACAAATTGGTTAGCGGGTGATTGCGAAATATGCTTATTTAAAGTTTCATGGTATTATTACTGAAGTAGTAAATGACGATTATCAAATTAAGGGCTTAGTGCTATCTCAAGAAAAAGTAATTCTCAAGTTTGAATTTGATGAGCATATTATTTGGTACCAAAAAAAACTCTAATTACGTATATCCTTAATGCTCCCATTTTGATAAACTCGGTACGGTTTTACTAATATTTTTCTGTATGTTTTTACATTATTTTTATGATATTTTAAACCTTAACCAGGATTTGCTAAATTTCCATTACAGACAAAATGTCGCAATAGTAACACTTACCATTTTTCAAAATTAAATGTAACTAATTTATGTGTTATCAGATAAATTCAAAGGTCATACCTTTCTAAAAAGATATAATTATGCTTCTATAATCTGTCAATTTTATTTCTATATCTTTATATAATTCTCAGTATTTCTATGTCAAAAACCATTTTTGAATACTGTATTTTCCAGCGGTCACAAGTGTAACAAAAGTTGATTTATTTTTTGGACAAGTAAAATGGTTTTGTTACATATTAGATATGGTTTATGTTGTTTAAGTGATTAAATAAAATTTATCTTTAATATACTGAGTAAAAAAAGAATTTGAAGTATTTTTGAAAATTTGCTCTGATAGTCACAAGAATAACGATGGACTTACCCTTTTAATTTCTTTTGAATTGTAAGAGTTACTGGCCGGTACTTCGCCTTAATGTAAAATAAATTTTTACAAAATTTATTAATTGTACAGTTCGTGAGAATTAAAGAAGGAGAACTTTTAATGAAATTTTGCATATAATGTGGTAAATAATATACTAAAAACAATCAACGAAAATCTATAAAATAATTTGAATTGTTTGTACATCTGTTTTACGTCTATGGGTAAGAGTGGACAGTGATCGCTGGATGCAGAGCAACGGGTTTTGACACGGCCAAATTTTAATAAGATTTTTATTTTAAAATTTTTATTCTTTCAAAATATGGCGGCGTAAATCAATATTTATAACAGATAGAGAACATTTCCTCTTTTTCAAAACTTAAATGTTCTCAAATTGCAAAAAGATTTCTAAATTTGTTTTTATTTTTCTATTCTAAATATAAGCCAATCCTGCTGGTGTAATCGAAATCCATATGAAATATCTTTACATCAAATTTGATATTTTGTTTAATTGCATCGCGCCCACTAAGTTTGTTTCGAAAATTCAACTGACTACACAGGCGAAGCCACTCTAATTTATACTATAATAATAAGAATAGCATAATCTAACAAATAATAATTTTAACTGAAATTATTTTTTAGAATAATATATATAGATAATAAATTGTAATTAGAGACATAATTTTATTAAAGAGAAAGATAAATTACTTTGGACGTAAAAAGAAAATTATCCAGAAAACAGACACTTAATGAGCATTTCATTATGTTAATTATCTCAAATATTGATTTCTGAATATATTTAAATACTGCAACATGAATGTTTTGTGTTTAAAATACCTTTTTAAAAATGGAAAATGTGTTAACCTTATAATCTTCAATAAGTCAAATATTTAATAAATATTTTCATTTACAAATGCTTTCAGTTCCTTTTTTGTCGTCGTCGTTGTTGTTTTTATATTTTAAAATACATTAATTAAATGTGAAAAATGCGAAGTAACATTTCTATTTGTATTACTAATTAAAATTATCGTAAAACGAATAAATGTTTATTTGTGTTTGTGTTTTAATATATTCTTTTACGATTATTTTAGTACTAGTAGTATTTTAGTAGTTATCAAATATTAGATAAATCTACGTTAAAAATGCAGCGGACAAAATTTATTCTATAGATGACAAACAGTGAATGCTTTAAGATAAATGTATCTGTTTTTTTATAAAAGACATAACTGCGCAAAAATTATAACTCAATTGAAGAATAGTTTTTTAATAAAAATTATTTCAATAAATATACTCAAACATTACAAACTAATCTGAGCTATAAACAAATTATCTAAAATAATCACCTCGCACAGAATGTGAGCCCGAATAACTTACATTCTCAGTGAGGTGATTCTTCGCACATTAGAAAATGTGCGTAAAGCTTTAGATTGGTTAATGCTGAATAGTTTAGCTACTATCAATAGATTGTGCAGGGCTCGCAGCGTTCCTAAAATTTTCGCACTTTGCTACCACTAAATTAAAACGAAAATCTTTGTTGTATAGTTCTGTAATAGATGTTAAAGGAATCTACCACGAATAATTCTTATTTAAAATACTGGTAGCAAAGTGCGAAAATTTTAGGAAGTGTGCGAGCCCTGTTTGTGGTCAAAACGTTAACTTCGTTAACTGTAATCGCTGAATTGACAGAGAGATTACGGATTCATAGCAAGGTGGACCATTAACTATTATCTTTTACACGCTATCACCCCAGATGAATCTCGAGCAAAATCCATTATTCACAAGCAATTTGTCAGTGCGCTACCTTATATCTCAGGATATTATTCACTATCGATCACAGAAATAACAAAGGTATATATTTAAATAAAACAGAGCGATTTTTTTTTTTTTAGCTTATAATAAATAGGTTACGTATGAAAAAAAAAAATCAGAGAGTTTTCTTAAAAATTAATAAATTGATTATATCCTCGCAAATTAAATGAAATTATTTATTTCTAAATTGATTTTGCTGAATAACATTCCTATTAGCCTTAATATTTCAATTAATTATGAAACGCTTTATAAAACATACTTCAATTTAGATTCAAGCATACTCAGATTTTAAGATAACTACCATTTATTACTACTATTATTCTCGCCTAAAATAAAATTAAGAAAAGTTCAATAATAATGAAAATACCAAAAATAGTTAATTAAAAATTTGATTACTATCAGAATGAAGCACAATTCTAATTAATAAAATATATAGCTTCAAATATCATGCCTCAAAAAACATAGTAATTATTCTACAAAATGCATGTAAAAACAAGCATTAATTAATATCTTATGCATTTTTTAAACGCAGGGAAAAATTACTATGTAAACCTCTTTTTTACTATCATTCTCATGCAAAAATAAATAAAAAAACAAGAACAAAAATACTCAAAATAATCGTATATCTCGCCTAATTACTTATATTTTCTAAAGACATAAAAAAATGCCTCAAAAATCTCAATACATATTTAGTTAAATTAATGTCAAAACAAGCATTAATCACATAATTTATCCTTTTTACTATGCGCAAGAGTTTTGTTAAAACAATTTTTATGATGGAAAACCTGTAATAGGCTGACGCTTTTTCCATAATTACGATAAAGAAGATAAGACAGTAACTTTTATTAAATAGTAATATTTGATAGTCACGTATTATATAAATCTACTTTAAAAATGCAGCGGACAAAATTTATTCTATAGATGACAGACTGCGAATGCTTAGAGATAAAAGTATCTGCTTTCTTATAAAATACATATCTGCGAAAAAATTAGAAATCAATTGAACAATAGTTTTTTTAATAAAAATTATTTCAATAAATATACTCAAACGTTACAAACTAATTTGAGCTATAAGCAAATTATGTAGAACAATCACCTCGCACAGAATGTGGGCCCGAATAACTTACATTCTCATTGAGGTGATTCTTCACACATTGGAAAATGTACAGTCGTGGGAAAAAAAAAGTAAACACCCCCTACTAACTCCTCAACAAATTATCGTAGACGAAAGTTACTGGTACCGAACGATAGGAAATTAAGTCTACTTTTAAATCATGTATATAAAATTTGCTTAGGAAGCCATCTACATATTAAAACGAATCCAAACTTCATTTTTTTCAATAACAATACCCAATTTTAACGAGATATTCCAAATATTCGGTTCAAACTATGCCTAGATACCAAATTTCAAGTCATTTGAATGATGAGTTTTTGAATTATAAACATTCAAAATTTAGTGCTTCTAATGTTAAATTACATTTTCATATTTTTATTTATATCTCCAGAAATTATGCTCCTAATGAGCTAATTTTTTTTTGTAGCAATAATATTAATATACCCAATCATAAATACGCTGAATTTGCAATTTTTATAATTTTATGATATGAATTATGAATTATGAAATTAATATTCGAAAAAATTATGAATTGCAACCTGTAATTTTTTTGATGGATTTAGATTTATTAAATCCTGTTTTATGGAAATCCGAAATTTCACGTTTTTCCACCAAGTAGTTTTCAAATTATGCTTAAAATACGGTAAAATGATGGTTTAAGGGGCCGTCTATGATAGAAGTGAGTAGATATTTAGAAATTTACTCTGCTTTTTTGTAATCTAACAGGCTTCATTGACTTTTTGAGCCGCGCTCAAGGTGCCTTGATCAAAAAGGGGTCTCTCTCGGTTAACAATCGAGTACGGAACTTCAATTTGGATACAGCCCTTAAAATACGCTCGTTTTAAAATAATTAATTTCTCGTAAACTTATGGTACGAATTGCATAAAAAATTGTTTTTGGGCTAATTGAAGGGTGTAGAGTTCATTTATGCTGTCAAAATTGTGTACTGCTATTGAAAAAATCAAAGTTATGGTTCATTTTAATATGTAGATGGCCCCCTAAGCAAATTTTATATACATAATTTAAAAGTAGACTTTATTTCCAATTGTTCGGTACCAGTAACTTTCTTCTACGATAATTTGTTGAGAAGTTAGTAGGGGGTGTTTACTTTTTTTTTCCACGACTGTACGTAAAGCTTTAGATTAGTTAATGCTGAATAGTTTAGCTACTATCAATAGATTGTGGGCAAAACATTAACTTCGTTAACTGTAATCGCTGAATTGACAGAGAGATTACGGATTCATAGCAAGGTGGACCATTAACTATTATCTTTTACACGCTATCACCTCAGATGAATCTCGAGCAAAATCCATTATTCACAAGCAATTTGTCAGTGCTCTACCTTATATCTCAGGATATTATTCACTATCGATTACAGAAATAACAAAGGTATATATTTAAATAAAACAGAGCGATTTTTTTTTTAGCTTATAATAAATAGGTTACGTTTAAAAAATAGAATTTCAGAGAATTTTCTTGAAAATTAATAAATTGATTATATCCGCGTAAATTAAATGAATTAATTTATTATTTATTTCTAAATTGATTTTGCTGAATAACATTCCTGTTAGCCTTAATATTTCATTTAATTATGAAACGCTTTATAAAACATACTTCAATTTAGATTCAAACATACTTAGATTTTAAGATAACTACCATTTATTACTACTATTATACTCTCCTAAAATGAAATTAAGAAAAGTTCAATAATAACGAAATTACGCAAAATAATCAATTAAAAACTTGATTAATATCATAGTGAAGCACAATTCTAATTAATAAAAAATATAGCTTCAAATATCATGCCTCAAAAAACATAGTAATTATTCTACAAAATGCATGTCAAAACAAGCATTAATTAATATCTTATGCATTTTTTAAACGCAGGGAAAAATTATTATGTAAACCTCTTTTTTACTATCATTCTCATGCAAAAATAAATAAAAATCAAGAACAAAAATACTCAAAATAAACGTTATATCTCGCCTAATTACTTATATTTTCTAAGGCCATAAAAAAATGCCTCAAAAATCTCAATACATATTTAGTTAAATTCACGTCAAAACAAGCATTAATCACATAATTTATCCTTTTTACTATGCGCAAGAGTTTTGTTAAAACAATTTTTATGATGGAAAACCGGTAATAGAATGACGCTTTTTCCATAATTACGATAAAGAAGATAAGACAGTAACTTTTATTAAATAGTAATATTTGATAGTCACGTATTATATAAATCTACTTTAAAAATGCTGCGGACAAAATTTATTCTATAGATGACAGACTGCGAATGCTTAGAGATAAATGTATCTGCTTTCTTATAAAATACATATCTGCGCAAAAATCATAAATCAATTGAACAATAGTTTTTTAATAAAAATTATTTCAATAAATATACTCAAACGTTACAAACTAATTTGAGCTATAAGCAAATTATATAGAATAGTCACCTCGCAATGAATGTGGGCCCGAATAACTTACATTCTCTGTGAGGTGATTTTTCACACATTGGAAAATGTACGTAAAGCTTTAGATTAGTTAATGCTGAATAGTTTAGCTACTATCAATAGATTCTGGGCAAAATATTAACTTCGTTAACTGTAATCGCTGAATTGACAGAGAGATTACGGATTCATAGCAAGGAGGACCATTAACTATTATCTTTGACACGCTATCACCTCAGATGAATCTCGAGCAAAACCCATTATTCACAAACAATTTGTCAGTGCGCTACATTATATCTCAGGATATTATTCACTATCGATTACAGAAATAACAAAGGTATATATTTATATAAAACAGAGTGATTTTTTTTAAGTTTATAATAAATAGGTTACGTATAAAAAATAAAATTTCAGAGAATTTTCATGAAAATTAATAAATTGATTATATCCTCGTCAATTAAATGAATTAATTTATTTCGAAATTTATTTTGCTCAATAACATTCCTATTCGCCTTAATATTTCAATTAATTATGAAACACTATATAAAGCAAACGTCATGAGATATATAATGTGAAGTTTAAAAAGTTCACTGTCTTAATTAAAAGACGACCAAATAATGAAAAAGATGTTACAAGTAAAAAATATACATTTTATTTCAAACTTCTTAGTACTTTCCATCTTTCCAAGCTCATCATCAGAAAATATTTTAATTAAATGTCGTTTATTTATACAAATGCGTCACATCGTTTTGAAAATGAGAGAGCCAATAATTATTCCAGTTGAAAGTGGAAGTAGCATATTCTGGATTAAATTTAATTAGAGAAAATATATGCTATTATTAACTACCGTTCCATTTATTTTATGACATCACTCTGTTCCCATACGTCACTTTTCATCTTAAAAGAGTAGCTGGAAAGTCGAAGTAGCAGTGTTTCAGATTAAATTTGGGTAGGAAAAAATATTTAACTGCCGTACCTTATATTTTAATACGTCACTTTGCTCAAGCATTCAGGATTTACTTTCAGGATATTGAACCATAAACTGGGATATTGTAAGATAGGACGTCGTTACATACTTGATTGTTTTTAATACAATTAATCTTCTCTAATTAAATTTCAACCAATAAACTGCCACTTCTACTTTCAACTCGAATAATTATTGGCTCTCTCATTTTCAAAACGAAGTGACGTATTTTTATAAATAAACAACATATGAGCTTGGAAAGCTTGAAAGTACTAAGAAGTTTTAAATAAAATGTATATATTTTAATTGTAACATATGTTACTTTTGCATTATTTAGTCTCCTTTTAAGTAAGACAGTGAACTTTTTACCGTTCACATTATATATTTCATGTTTGAATCAAGGTGAAAAATTGCTTTTCGTCTTATGATTTTGTAAGCATACTTCAAATTAGATTTAAACATACTTAGATTTCAAGATAACTACCATTTATTACTACTATTGTTCTCATCTAAAATAAAATTAAGAAAAAATCAATAATAATTAAATTACTCAAAATAATCATTTAAAAACTTGATTAATATCATAATGAAGCACAATTCTAATTAATAAAAAACATAGCTTCAAATATCGTACCTCAAAAAACATAGTAATTATTCTACAATATGCATATCAAAACAAGCATTAATTAATATCTCATGTATTTTTTAAACGCAGGCAAAAATTACCATGCAAACTTTTTTTATACTATCATTCTCAAACAAAAATAAATAAAAAAGCAAGAAAAAAATGCTCAAAATATACGTATCTCGCCTAATAACTTATATTTTCTAAAGGCATAAAAAAATGCCCCAAAAATCTCAATACATATTTAGTTAAATTCACGTCAAAACAAGCATTAATCACATAATTTATTTTTTTTACTACGCGCAAGAGTTTTGTTTAAACATTTTTTATAATGGAAAACCTCAATGTAATAGGATGACGTGTTTTCTCAGAATTAAGATAAAGAAGATAAGCCAGTAACTTTTATTAAATAGTAAATTCGTGAAAGCTTAATTTTATACTATGTATTCCCAAGCACATTTTAAATTGTGCAATTTTTGTACATATCAGGCAACATTTCACCTTTAGATTAAATCTAGTTTGATGACTGTAATTCCCTAATCTAATTTCTTGGAAAAGTATAATAATAAAATCGTTGCTCAATACAAATTTAATCTTTGACATTTACGACAGTGTGCTTAACGAATTTAAAAAAAAACTATCACGCGCTTCTCAACAAAGAATAGATATTCTGCTGAAATTTTCTGCTCTGTTATTAAAATTTATTCCCAAAATCCCTAAGTGTGTTTTAAAGATTTTATAAATTTATGTCAAATTTCAAATTAAACTCACGTAATAATAAAAATATAAGTTTATTTATTTATATTTTTACCTTTATTGATCCTTTTTTAATGTCTCGAAAATTCCAGTTCGAGAAATAAACAGCTTAAATATGAAAAAACATATAAAAATATAATTAATTAAAACAAAAACAAAAATACCTGATGATTTGTTCTGTATATTATGGTCAAATTTCAATCATTCCTATGAGCATTGTGAATCTATATCAATTACAGGATTACTACAGATGTATATAAGATTGAAATCGGACTAATGCAGAAAGATTTTCGGAAAACTTTCGGAAGGATTTTCAATATAGCAAACTCTCTCTAAACCGGAATAAATACTGTCTACAGCGGAAATGTTTCTCTGTCTCAGTCGATTTCGCTTTAGACGGAGTTTACTGTATATCCCATGCCTCTATCCATTTTTTACTCAAATACAGTTAATTATTTTTAACATTATAATACTTTATTTCTACTAACACAATAGTACGACGATGAATCAAATATGAACGGGAGATTTTAATAGATTAAAAAAAATAATATTATTTATCAAAATTATGCGAATTTTCTTCTTCTAGATAGTTTCAACAAAATCTTTTTATGTTTTTCAACATATTGGGAGTTTCCTTTATTATTTTACAATAAAAATAACTAGAAAATGTATGGACCATATCATACAAAAAATCCTTGACTTACAGGGTGGCTACTAAATACTGTTGCAAATATTTAGTCATTTTATTTTACAAATAGAAAATAGAAAATGATAACTACACTAACATGATGAACATCAGAGATGAAAGTTTAACCGGAAATAATTTTAATCAAATTGACCGCCATCTTTATCGATTACCAAAGATAATCTCTTATGCCATTGTCCGACTGCGGCACGAATCATTTTAAGAGGTAGTCGGTACCATTCACGCAATATGGAAGCTTTGAGAGAGTCAAAACTTCAGTGTTTGTTGCTATTTACTTTAGCCCCTAAAATACCCAGATGCAATAATCTAAAGGATTTAGATCCGGTGAAAAGGTGGCCAATCTGCTTGCATGATAAAGTTCGGACAGATGACAGGGAGCCAAGCCTGTGTTGATTTATCTCGGTGCGAAGATGCAAAATCTTGCAGAAATATCCAATTCTTTTTGGGATACAACCTGTCAGCATGTGGTAATAAATGTGTAGCCAATATGTCCTGTTTGTAATATTCGCATTGATTTTTATCCCTTTATCGATGAACTTCAAAAAGCAATTTTCCATTGTTTGACAACGCAGCCCAACACATAACAGAATTCCTGTTCTGAAAGCGTTTAACAATTTGAAAGGTTTCAGGTATATCCTCGAGGGTTGCTAAATATACGATATCCTTTTTAGCATTATAACACTGTTAAGTACAAAATAGCTTCCATCATAAAATATTATTCTGTCAACACTTTTCCTACCATGCCGCTTCATCTTTTTCTTCTTTTTTTGTAATTTTTTTATACTTTGTGCAGCAGTCAATCCTTGAATTTTTCTTTTGCGATAAGGGTAATAACCCAGATCTTCATTTATAATAACTTGCATAGTTCTGCAATTCACGTTCTCTTCTGCAGCCATTTTATTTGCAGAACGTTGTGGATTTCTTCACACCTTTTCGCGAATTCTTTTGATGCGCTCTATTGTCAGAACTGAGCTTGGACGACCAGACCTAGATCGATATTTACATAGCTATTAGTATCCAATAATGGATTTATAGTTTTATATATAAATGTTTCATAAAAACTAGGGCATTTTAATTGCTTAAAGGTTTTACCTGAGGAAAACCTGCGATCAAAGAGTTGTTTAATCATCATACTTTTGGCTTCCCTCTTTAAAATAATTTTAAATATTTGCTTTATAACCGAATTCGTCTGCACTAAGAGAAGCTTGCCAAACCCTAAAATAGAGAAATAAATTGTTTTACCAAACGATTAAAATTAATTCGTATTTTTTGGAGTGTAACAGTATTTATTAGCCACCCGGTAGTTATCAGATGAATATCTTACTCCTCTGAAATCTTCTTTAAGGGGATACAAATAAATGTCAATCAGATGAAAAGTTCGGAATATAAGGAAGGTAAGGTAATTAAGTGTTTTACGGTCACATTTTTGATTTATTACCCCTGTTACAGGAGGTATTACATTGTCCCGGAGAACATGCAAATTCAAATCGGAATGTTACGTTTTAAGTACCGATGTGCTGCATTAATCTCCTGCAAAAACTAACATTACCTTCCTGTGTTAAATGTATGTCACTTATGAAGGCAATCTTCATACAATATTTTTGTGCGATTTCCTATACTTGATTATCTTGTTTCCTTGTCTTCATGACCATTTTTAAAATAACTTGTGCTATTTACAAATTTCAAACCTCGGTATAGTGTTATTGAATCTATGCCAACGTTCAAGGGTTTGACATTTTCATTTGTTTAAAGTTTAATAATTATATTTTGTGCAAACGCATATTTCAATATAAAACGAAGAACGTTTACGGTACATAAAGTAGTAAAAAGCTTATATTGAACTCCTGATTTCACATAGAGTATTCCTAAGCACATTTTAAATGCATTTTCTTATTATATCAGGCAATAATTTAGCTATGGTTGAATCTAGCTTGAAGACGGCGATTACGTAATGCAATTTCATGTAAACATACACTGTTAAAAATTTTGCAGCATTCTGGTAGGTCATTCGACCGTTTTTTGAAAAAAAGGTTTCATAACCATAATTTAACTATATTCTGACCATAAAATGGCCAATAATATGTTTCAGAATTGTGTTAAAATCACGGTTGTGTAACCGTTTTCGGAAAAAAACGGTCAAATGACCTGCCAGAATGCTGCAAATTTTTAACAGTGTAATAATAAAGCCACTGTTACCAGATTAAGAAATTTCCTTTAGAAATATTTATCTGTAGGTAGCAAGTAGTAATATTAGCTTTGTTTCTTAATTTTATTGCAGTAATCTGTAATTAAATTATAAAAAAACTCGGAAAATGTGATAGATATTTTAGGTAAAAAATTTCCTGAATCTGAAAACACTGAATAAAACCTTTGCACATACAGATTTATCCTTTAATGTTCACCACAGTGTAACTTCATTTATTTGATAAAAGCCATCAAATGTTTCTCATTCGAGTGTAGCCCACAAAATCCCAGATATTTTACATTTTTCAATTTTATTACCGTATGTATAAACACTGAAAATAAAAATACAGAAATTCAGAAATGCCTATTTAAGCAAATAAGAAATTAATTAATCACAGAAAAAATTTTTATATTGTTTAGAATATCACCATATTCAATACTTCCTACAAGTAGAAAGCTTTCTGGCACTAAAGGTACTTTTAAAAATAGAATTTACGCTTAACTGCAATTTTCTAGATATAATTGTTGCATACGGTATATAAAATATTTTTCGATCTTTACCGCTATTCAAGACAAAAAAATATTAACGAATGAAAAATAAATTTAAATTACTTAACTCAGTCATTTGAATTCTTAAATTTATTTAAGACGACAATGGACTTTCAAAACTAAATTTTCTAAATTTAAGTGGAATTACTTGAAATTTGGCTGGGTGATTAAAGTAGTTACATTTTTGATCGTATCATGCAATGTTTCATCAGTACATTGAAATTAGCTTATTCATTGAAATATATTGATTATATAAGTATAGTGTATTGCGCACAACTAACTAACAAACAAGTGCTTTTCTGCTCGCGCGAGATAAAGGTTTGAGTATGGCTGAGCTAAACGATTAAATTTTGATTGATTTTATGAGTGACTCAAAATCGCCGGTAAACTTGGAAAAACGGAAATTAACCATTTTTTTTTCTTCATTCAATAAAAAAAACATTCTAAACAAAATTTCAAACTGTGAGGTTCAGTTACACTCGGACCTCACGTCGTATATCCGTAACCAAATCTGCATACGTCTACATGCAATAGATTTCTCTAGACATCACGCACAAACACACAGACACACAAATAAAAACTTTATTTTATTTATATAGAAACATTAATTGTTTTTTTTTATTCTCAACGTAAAATGGATAAAATTACATGAAAAGAAAAGTAATATTGAAAATACCCATAATAATCATATCAATTAAATGAATATTTAAACATAAGAAAGAGGTTTTATTTAACACACTAGGGGGCTCTCCCCCCTACGAGCTACGCTCGTCAACCCCCGTTCAGACACCGCAGACTCTAAAAGTACGCTAATTTGATCGGCTTTAGAAAGATTTCGGAAGATTGAATTATCCTTCTATATATAAAAAAAAGTTTTGATTTGGAAATGGACCAATGAAAATCTGTGTAGATATTCCGGGTAGATCCACATCCAATTTGAATGCTTAAGCATTGCCTTTCATCGTTAATATTAAAAAAACTGTTGAATACAAAAATATGAAAATCGGTGGTATTACAGAGAAATGTTTGATAAACACGCTGATGCAGACAGTTTTCAAATCGAAGAATTATTTTAAGAGATATTTAATGCTAAAGTTTGACAAAATCGTTCCATTAAAAAAGTTTTATTGGAGCAAAAACTATACATGAGAATTAATCATTTTTAGATCATTTTATAACTATATAAGTTCCCGGTGTGCAGATTGTATTTATTTTTCTTATTTGACTCATTTTTTGAGGCTTTATTTCAATTTTAAATTCAAATTTTCAGCATTTCGAGAGATATTTTTTACAAATTTTAGAAAATGTTATTAATTTAAACTGTTGCCAGTTGTATAAACAACGCAAACAATAATGTTTACTTCAAATTAAAAATTTATTTTACACGTGACTATTATAAACAGAAAATATAAAAAGCAGGAAGTCATTGAAAATTACGTCATAAAAATTATAATTACACGTGAATTTTAAAAGAGACAGAATATTGTAAAATAATAAATTCATAAACATGCGTTAGAAGACTTAATAGGAAAATTTACGTCATATTTACGTCACATTACACTTATTATGTAAAATGAACAAAAAATAATATTGCAAAACAGTTTACATTTAAAAATTGCTCGAGACATTTATTTGATATTTTAAGATGATCATAATATTTCATTTCTAACAAAAGTATTTTTACGTGAATATTAAAAAGAAAAAGAAAAGTTTGGTGAAAATTACGTCAGATTATAATTCTCAGATTCAAATTATAATTCAATCTTCCGAAATCTTTTTAAAGCCGATTAAATTATCGTGCTGTTAGAGTCTGCGGTGTCTGAACGGGGGTTGACGAGCGTAGCTCGTAGGGGGCAGAGCCCCCTAGTAATTTAAAAAACAGTGGCGATCTCCCAATAAACGGATTTCTATTCATTTCTCTTTGACTGGGGAATTTTAAGGCTAAATCCGCTGCGGTACTACTTGATTAACCCGTCGACCAATTTCGCCAAATTATATAAATTGCCAAAGCACTCGCCAAATTATACAAATTGACATAATTTTTATTTTAAATAACGAATGAACAAATAAATTAGTGCAGCATTAATAAAAATACAAATAAAACATCGAAATAAAAATAACTTGATGACGTAGATACGTGTAATTTGCTTAAAGTGAAGTTAATGTGACATTTACGATAAATCATTATTGGCATTTAATCTTATAGTTTGGCGAATGATAGATTTTTGGTCGACGGGATAACTAAGTCGTACCAAAAATACAAATTTCAATCGCTGTTTTCGTCTTTGATTAAGTAAAATAAATTAAACATTTCAAAATAAGCTAATATAAAAGGAAGTAAGTAAACAGAATCTTTGTCTCCCGGTATTATTTATCAAAGCGAAAAGAAAGTTCTTTTAAATAAGACATTTTAAATTAATCGTTTTTAATCTGACGTAATTTTGACCAAACTATTCTTTCTCTTTTTAATATTCACGTGAAAATACTTGTGTTAGAAATGAAATATTATTTGCGCTTTCCTAACAAAAATAGTTGAAAAGTATCCTCTCAAAATATCGAATAAATGTCTAGCGCAATTTCTAAATTTAATTCGTTTTGCAATATTATTTTGTGTTCATTTTATGTAATAACTGTAATGTGCCGTAAATATGACGTAATTTCTCCTATTTAAGACTTCTAACGCATGTTAATAAATTTATTATTTTACAAATTCCCTTCTCTCTTAAAATTCACGTGTAATTATAGTTTTTATGACGTAATTTTTAATAAGTTCCTGCTTTTTGTACATAATTATTTAATTATAATTCCAAATGTTTTTTTCTGTTTATAATAGTCACATGTAAATAAATTTTAATTTATTTACACGTATAAATATATATATATATATATATTTTAAGCAAACATTATTGTTTCCGCTGTTCATACAGTTGGCAACAGTTTAAATTAATATCACTTTCTAAAATCTGTAAAAAACATCTCTAGAAATGCTGCAAATTTGAATTTAAAATAGAAATAAGCCCTCCAAAAATGAGTCAAATTAAAAAAATTAATACAATCTGCACACCGGCAAATTCTAACGCATAAAATGATCTAAAAATGATTACATTCACATGCATAGTTTTTGCTGCTATAAAACTTTTTTAATGGAACGATTTTGTCCAACTTTAGCGTTACATATCTCTTAAAATAATTCTTCGATTTTAAAATTGTCTACATCAGTGTGTTTATCAAACATTTCTTTATAATACCATCGATTTTCATATTTTTGTACGCAATATTTTTCTTAATATTAACGAAGAAAGACCTCCTGTCACAAAAAATTCAAAACCGGCGGCGGCGGCGGCGGTGACAGCGGTAGTTACTTTTTTTTTAGAATAGAGAGATAGTACATTTTCTATAAAATGCATGTTAAAACAATGTCTTATGAGTACCATTTATATATTATTCGATATACACAAGATTTTCGGCAACTAAAATAGATTACTAGATAAAACGTGGTGTTACAAATGAAAAAAATAAAATAAACCACATACATATTCTGTAAAATTCTGTCTTTTTTTTATGAGCGCATAAGTTTTGGTTAACGTTTTGAATACAAAACCATTAGTAGTATGTCGTGTTTTTCGGAAATTGTAATCTAAGGACAATAGTTTTATGACACAGTAAAACTTCAAAGTCTTACATTTAACTCATAATTTCCTTCAATGAAGCTAAAACTGATTTACCCATAGGAAATCAAACTATAATTAAGTAACCATTCAGTTTAAGTAGTGTTAACCTTAATAGTGTTAGTTTAACCATAAGTAGTGTTTTTGCTAAGTCTTTCGAAAACGGAGGGCACTTGGGGGAAGGCCCCTTGCCCCCCCCCCCCCCCCCCTAAGGGTCGAATTTTGGAAAAATTCGAAAAACACATGTTTACTAATTTTAGTTACACTATATGCATGTCAAACTTCAAGATTATATTTCCATTTTTTATGAGGTATGGTGATTTTTTTTAATTTTAAATTTGCTCCTTGTTGCCGCCCTTTCGGGATCGAATTTGAAAAAATAATGCCTAATTCATGTATTGCTCTCAAGAATACGCATATATTCCGAATTATGAAGCTCTGCGTCAACAGGAAGGTGGGGGGTGGGGGGAATTATTCACAAGATTTGAGTGCCACATACAAGCAGAGCTGTAAGTTAAAAGAGAAAATGTAAAAATGGACATTTTTACTACTCCAATTTAAAACATTAGAATAATGAAAAATAAAGCACAAAGTAATTCGAGATTTACATTAGTTCGGTACAAACGAATGCTTGACAACTCTGACGTATAGTATCACATTCTACATATTTTGTAGATGACCACAGCATTAAAAAATATGAATTACAGTGGAATTTTTTTCTAAAGAATTTTTTTCAAAAGTTAAAAAAAAATGTCATAGCGAATAAAAAATTAGAATAATACGGAAAAAATTAGTAGATTATTAGTAGTAATATTATTTCAGATATAGTCTGAATACTGATTCTAGATGTGTTTTGATCTGGAGAGAAGAAGGAGCACGGAACTTGCCTTCCCTTGTCCATTAAATATCCCTTTTTCGCGACCACGGTTTAATGGTTGGGTGGGGGGGGGGGGGGGAATCATGACAAATGGCCGCACCGCTGCATGTCTTTCAAGAGGTTCTGTAACCGTTCCGAGATATGTGGAGGAAGTATTGGAGTCGTAAGTTACATTGTTTAGGGGTGCTGTTGGCCCAGAAATTTTGCTAATGGATGACAATGCTCAGCCACGTCAAGCATATGTGGTGTCAGAATACTTCCAAACAGAAGATATCACTAGAATGATTGGCCCACCTATTCATCCAACTTGAACCCGGTTGGAAAATTCACAAACACTCAACGTCCCAGCGCTCTTAACGCCAACCTCTGTTGCCAAGCTCTTTGGCACGAAAATGAACTTCGATGCGCATGCGTGAGTTCTCATACAAATATATTTGCAAAACTCTGAAGCTACTTTAATTTATTCATTCAACTGCGTATATCTTGTTTGTGAAATACTTGCAAGAATACGAGTGCGAAATACTAAATTATTACTTTACCTTCTGAATAATTGTAATAGATATGCATTTCTTATATATTGTGAACAAGTCAAATATTTAATTTTATAGATCTGCTTTATATTTTTTTCCTCCCAAGCTAAAATATTTATTTCTGTAGTGGTACGTAGTATGTGCTGCCATCTAATGTAAACATAAGTATTAAATACATTACAATAACAAGTCCCTATTTCATCCTCTGAATAATTATGATAGGTACTGGGTGTCCCAAAAATGACTGATGGATTTTAAAATTCAGTAACTTGCAAACGGTGACAGATATTTAAAAAATTCTTGAAGGAGGGTTATGTATGATGTCAGGAGTTTTTTTTTACAGTGATTCCTGATTTTAGTTCAAATTTCGAACAATAGATGGCGCTGACAGCGACTGACGCTCGCTCCGAGGCCTAAACTGACGTCGCTCAGCATTGATGCCAAGGAAGGAGATTAAGGCTATGGAGTGGGTCTCATTCGCCAGCACAATCTTGCTCTTAGGGCCCGATTCTGAACTCATTCGATATGATTTCAATGGAGTGCGTTGTTGCCATGGACACAACAAATTCTTCGATAGTAGAACACAGCGTTAAGAACTGGGCATGAATTTAAGAACTAGTATTCGAGTTTGCAGACGATTTTACATTGATGAAGTTTATGTTCCCGGATTAAATTACTTTTTATGGTCTGATTTATAGAATACGTATTTTATGCATCGAGTTTTAAAACTAGGTGAAGAGATTTAGTATTTTTGTTGTTGTTAAAAATTTCATAACTTTTATTACATTCTAAAAATTTTTAGATCTTTTAAGGAAGTTCGTCAATAGGTTTTTTATGAATGTTGGATAATAATCATGAAAATGGATTGTATATTGTTGTTCAAAATAACTACTTAAAAACATATATTAGAAGTTACCTTGTTTAACCCTTTTGAATTGGGGTATTATATCGTGGCAATAAAATTAAAAAAATAAAATGAATGCTAGTTAATTAAAATTTTGTTTGACAGTTTGATATTAAAATATTGTACTACATGCAGCTTCATCTTGATGTTTCATAAAATAAAACTAGTAAATATTTTTTATCTACATCTACTATTTAAATTGTAAAAATGTGTTAAAAGAATTCTTGGAGTTTGAATTTTTAAGCTCTTTCTACACACAAATGCTAATATGCATATATTTTTTAATAATAAAGATATCAATGATATCTAATGTGATAAACTGAGTTCAAATTAAACTTCACAAGAGTCTAAAACTTAGTAGTACTCAAATTATAGAAGGCCACAAACAAATTTTTATTGAAATTTTTATCTTGATATAAATTAAGACCGTAATTCTAATAGCACATTTTGTTGGAAATCAATTGTAATTTTAAAACTTTTAGTTTTATTTTAAAAAAAATCATGAATCGTAATAATCAAGGCTTGGGAAATGCGGTCGCCACTTGCGACCAATATTTTTTACTCGATGACCAAGATTTTTAATCTGGCGGTTTTTGTAGTATTAAAGAAATAACAAAGTGTAAACGTCATTTTCCATATCATGCACAGAAAACGACATTCTCTGCTGCTGTATCCAGCTAGCATGTCATGTCATGTGATTAGAATGTGGGGAGAGAGTGGGTCGTTCTTACGGGTTGTTTACTAATGTTTTTTGCAAGAGGGTTCGGTTTACAGTTTTTAGGAGAAATTTGGTAGTAGTGGCCCAGGAGAGGGGGGGATTGAGAGAGAATTTTAAATATTAGAATAATAACTTTATTTAATGAAGAATATTCTATAATTATACGCGTTTAGTGTTTGAATTATCA
The DNA here is from genome assembly GCA_963932465.1 of Maratus speciosus. NCBI lineage: Eukaryota > Metazoa > Arthropoda > Arachnida > Araneae > Salticidae > Maratus > Maratus speciosus. The sequence continues at coordinate 518,788,836 of OZ010795.1, read as the reverse complement.
TCCATAGTAAATGGAAAAAAAATTCACTGAAAATCAGAAGGACATTTTTTTGGAGGGGGGAGGTATTTATCTTTAGCGACTTCATTGTTGTTTTAAATCAATCCTTAGATTGTTGTATTAAATCAATCCTTTGATTGTTGTATCAACCCGTAAGAACGACCCATCCTCTCCCCACATTCTAATCACATGACGTGACATGCTAGCTGGCTAGAGCTGCAAAGAATATCGTTTTCTGTGCATGATATGGAAAATGCCGTTTACACTTTGTTATTTCGTTAACACTACAAAAACCGCCAGATTAAAAATCTTGGTCGTCAAGTAAAAAATATTGGTTGCAAGTGTCGATCGCATTTGCCAAGCCCTGATTATTACGATTCATGAATTTTTTTTAAATGTATATAAACTAAAGAGCTTTAAAATTACAATTGCATTCGAACAAATGTGCTATTAGAAATACGTCTTCATTTATATCAAGATAAAGATTTCAATAAAAATTTGTTTGTGGCCTTCAATAATTTAAGTACTACTAAGTTTTATACACTTGCCAAATTTAACTTGGTTTATCACATTAGATATCATTGATATCTTTATTATTGAAAATATATACATATTAGCGTTTGTGTGTAGAAAGAGTTGCCAAAGCGTTAAAATTCAAACTCCAAGAATTCTTTTAACATATTTTTACAATTTAAAACGTATGTAGATAAAAAATATTTACTAGTTTTATTTTATCAAACATCAAGATGAAGCTGCATGTAGTACAATATTTTAATATCAAACTGTCAAACAAAATTTTAATTAACTAGCGTTCATTTTTTTTTAATGTAACGATATAATACCCCTCTTCAAAACCTACTGAGGAACTTCCTTAAGGGGTCTCAGGACTCTTAAAGCTTCAAATTTTCGAAATTTTAATTTTTTTAGATGTTAAACAACTATATTTTCTGAACATTTTGATATAATTATTTCCAGAAAATTCCGATTAGAACGGAAGTTGTGGTTTTTAGAATTATACCCGCGCAATAGCTGAAGCGGCATTTCCGAAGTTTTGAAGTCATTTTTCTCCAAATGACGTATTTGGGCATAACGCGCAGGATATCTCAAAAACTTACGAATATTTTTTTTAATGAAATTTAAAAGAAATATGTTTCATGTCAGTCTGTATAAACTGACCCTAAAATTTCCTTTTTATTGCTCAAAAAATATTTTTTTTAGGTGTTATACTGTTGAAAATTTCAAAATTTTGTATTAGCTAAATACAACTTTGTATTAAAAATATAAAAATGCTTTAAGACAAATTTGTTTAGGTTCAGGGTAATTATTGTAATCTAAAGTATAATTAGGCACAAAAAAAGTAATTCTAGTGACAAAATTTATTTTGTAATCCTGCGTGTAAGCTGTCATACCAATTTTCTTCTCGACAAATATCTGACAGTTTGGAGCCCCTATAAATACTAATTCTGCAACTTTATTTCTTTTTTAAATACATGAAAGGAAAGAAAATACTTATGTTTTTCATCCTAATTAAAATTGTGTTTTTAAATCGTATGCATTTTAAAATATTAAATGTTGAAAATAATCTCTTTTTTTTTTCATTTTTTCCAGTTTTAAGAGTCTTGAGACCCCTTAAAAAATCACCTTAAAATTTATTAGAATGTAACAAAAGTTATGAAATTTTTAACCACAACAAAAAATACCAAATCTCATCACCTAGTTTTAAAATACGATGCATAAAATATACTTTAAATTAGACCATGAAAGTAATTTAATCCGGGAAAATAAAACTTCATCCATGTAAAATCGCCTGCGAACTCAAGTACTACTTCTTAAATTCATTCCCAGTTCTTAACGCTGTGTTCCACTATCGAAGAATTTGTTGTTTCCATGGCAACAACGAACTTCATTGAAATCATATCGAATGAGTTCAGAATCGGCCCCTAAGAGCAAGATTATACTGGCGAATGAGACCCACTCCATAGCCTTAATCTGCTTCCTTCGCATCAATGTTGATTGACGTCAGTTTCAGCCTCGACTGAGCGTCAATGGCTGTCAGCACCATCTATTGTTTGAAATTTGAACTAAAATCAGGAATCACTGTAAAAAAACTCCTGACATCATACATAACCCTCCTGCAAGAATTTTTTTAATATCTGTCACCGTTTCCAAGTTATTGAATTTTAAAATCCATCAGTAATTTTTGGGACTCCCGGCATATGCATATGCATTAGGGTGGGTCAAAAAAACCGAAATATTTATAATCGAAACGTAATAGCGCGGAAAAGTTGCCTTTTGTAAAAAAGATAAAGTACGTAAAATATTACACCGATTGGTTAATATCTTTTACCGCCGCAAGGGGTCCAAATTTCGAAAAAATCGCAAAAAACATACTTTTAGCAATTTTTTTTTTTAATTATCCAAACATACTTATTCAATTTCTAATAGAACGCAATAGCCACGCCAAGATATTAGTAATGTAACATTAACATTTCATTTTTGTGACATCGTTGCTTTTACCGCCACAACAGGGCCAAAATTTCTAAAAAATGTTAAAAATTAAAGTTTTTTCATTTTTTTCAATTTTCATAACTTTTGTAATGTTTTCAGATTTTTTACATTTCTAATAGGCTGGGAAAGGCATTTTATGTTGTTAATTTCATGCACATTGTTAACCATGATCACTGTAATTCTATAAAAAAAAATTACTCAATGATAGAAACACCTGCAGCTGCCTGCGCGTAAAATTAATTTCTCGCTGCTAGAGGGCAACGTTTCACTTTGTTCATTTTTTTTTTTTTTTGTAATGTACTCCTTTTACTCTATACTTTGAGGGCTCTAAAGATAGAAATATCTGCCAGGTTAAAGAGGTGGCAAAGTTTCATCTTTGCGAAGTCAAGGAGGAACATATCTCTTTGTACTAGAACCAGGTCTGAATTATTTTCGTCATTTGACCCCATCGTCTGGCAAGGCGACTTCTATATGCAATGACATTATAGATTTTTTGAAGAAAAATGAAATCCCGACTGGAATAATAATTGCAGTTGAATTTCGCGGAACTGTCTCAAAACAGGATGCAAAAGTGGTGTTATAGTAGGATTAGTGGAGAACAACTTTTAAAAAACCACTTTATTGGCTTCCTTGAACTCACTTCAATGAGCTTCCACTGTGACATCTTTTCAAACATCTTGATGACAAAAAACAGGTTCTCTATCATATTGTGGCCCAATTGGTTGATCTCTTGCGATTTGCGAATTATTACCAATTGCAAAATTTAAGCCAATTTAATCTGATCACCTAGCTGTTGATAAATATGATTTGTCAATTGACCAGAGGTATATATCTGAAATATTGCAAGCTCTTTCAACACGCGTGTATACAATTGACCTTTTTTGCTGAGTCCCTGGACAAATATTTCACGCAAGGTGGATCATTACTGGTATTCGAATTTTGAGACTCTACGTTGGAACAAAGAAACCCTCTTCTTAACTTGTTATACTCTTTGAGTACATCCTGAAAATGTACTGCATCAGTTGGTTCACAATTAAAATGAATCACTCATGTTTTCCAGAATCTGTGCACTATAGTTAGTAACTTACGTTACTTGACAGATAATCTACGAAAGATTATAGTTCCTGTATTTTCACGAGATGACTATTTCGCAAATCATACAAATAGTCTCTTTGGAATGAAAGCATATGAAGAGGAGAACATCAGGGACCCAGCCATGAAGAAAACTGCAAAAGAACGAAGTTTTGTGGACTAGAATATCCGTCACTTTATCATAGCAGACTTCAACACTGAAGCTTAAAATTGTATGGCTTTAGTCTACTGACAAAACTGAAAACTAACGGAACCACCTGTTATGGTTTCTTTATCGACTAAAAACGCTGGTGAGTTAAAAATGTTCGATTAAAGATACCAGATATTATAACTTTCCTTGTCCCACTCAATCACTAGAAAGATGCGTGAAATTATTCATTGAAGCACTGATAAAGTTTGTTTACTAGAACAGAGGGAGGATCACATCTGAACAGTTTTGGCCTCTCGAGAAATAATGGCTTCATCTGAAAGCAAGTTATATTATAAAATTTATTTACATTAAATTCTTCTTCATTTTAAATTTATTTAACCCGTTTCGGTTAAACATCTCTATATTTTAATTCATAAAATACTAAAACATTTTGCTCATTTTATATAATTTTTGTGGCATGAATTGGCTGTTATGAAGTAAAACATCAGTAGATGAACCGATCGTCAAGAAAAATGAATGATTAACTTTATTTTCAAGTCTATTACAAATAGTTATAAAACATTATGATATATTAATAGATATAAAGTAAAATTATTTATTTCTAGACATATTATAGAAATTATAAAAATTTAGAAAAAAAAAGGAAAAATTGAAAATTTTTAAATTTTTAAAAAAAATATGGTCTTTTGCGGCAAATAAAGATCTGATTTCATCATAATGAACATTTACCGGGACATTTCTCATATCTTCATGTAGTTATTGCGTTCTATTAGAAATTGTATTGGTATGTTTGGATAATTTTAAAAAAATGATAAAAAAAACATGTTTTTTGTGATTTTTTGAAATTTTGGCCCCCTTGCGGCGGTAAAAGATATTAACCGATCGATGTAATATTTTAGAAATTTATTATGTACTAGCAAACCCCGCGGCTTTGCTCGCGTAATATTTGAAATATGCCAAGTGATATTTATTTGTCTAATTTTTATCAAAAGGTACTAACTAAATTTTTATTTATTAAAAGGTAATATTTTATTTTATTAAAAGGTACTTATTACTTTTAGGAATAATTCAAAAATTACTATTTAAAACACAGTTTGAGTAAACATCATTATTACACTGTATTAGGCAGAAATGAGACTTGAATTAATAAAATGAAATAAAACTAAATAAATGATAATTTAGAAAATATTTTGAAACTTTTATGCTCAATTAATACGCTCATTTCTGTATTCATTTGAAGTTTTGAATTTTTTAGAAACCATCTTCTTACATTTTAAAATTAACCATCATGTCGAATTCCAAGTCCTACCACCTCTCTCAACATAAAAGGCTATGTTGAAACAGGAACTGTCAACATTAATTTGTCAACATTAATTTTGAAATCGGTTTGTTATTTCCAAATATTCCACAGAAACGTAATTTAAAAAGCTTTTAAAGCCCTTTTTTAGAACGTTTTTTGTTCCTGTGAACCCCAGGTGGTAGAATCACCTACATAAAATATAGCCTGTGTAGGATCAGAGACTGTTACCACTGATTCGCAACTATTACTTTTATAATCGGTTTATATTCCCTGAAATTGCATAGAAATCGTAATTTAGGACTTTATTAGAATGCTTTTCGCACCTCCCCTTCGCCTCACCCCTTTTTAATTCGAATTTATTTTCGACGTTCCTTCGAGGGCATTTATATTTTATAACCAACTACCATGTCATATTTAAAGTTTCTAGCCTTTTCAGTATCACAGAAATCACAATTTAGAAAGTTTTTAGCTCCTGCAACCCTCTGGTGGTAGTGGAACAGACATAAAATATAGCTTATGTTTGAGCAGGTTCTATCACCAAAATTTGTCATCATTATATTTTTAATCGGTTTGGTAATTTATAAGTTTGCTTAAAAATTGTAATTTATAACGCTTCTAACTCACTTCATTTTTTTTAATTTGGAATTTTCTTTCGACTGTACTTAGAAAGCAGTTGCATCTTGTAAGTAAATACCATGCCATACTTCAAAGTGTTAGACACCTGAGTTGTGCAAAAAACGCAAATTAGAACATGTTTTGCTTTTGCAACCCTAAGATGGTAGTGACAGCAACATAAAATATAACCTATGTTATAGCAGGGACTGTCACCATTGATTTGCAACCATTAATTTTGAAATAGCTTTGGTATTTCCTTAGATTGAGTAGAAATCGCAATTTAGAGCGTTTTTAGGACGCTTTTCGCGCATTTCACCCCTTTTTAAATTTCCAATTTTTTCGAAAGTGTTCTTAAAGATCATTTATAGCTAATAAATATGTACCTTGCCTAATCTTAAGTTGCTAACCCCTACCGATCACCAAAATCGAAATTTAGAACGCTTTTTTGCTCCTGCAACGTCTTGGTGATAGTGATACCGACATAAAATAGCGCCTATGTTAGAGCGGAGGCTGTCAGCATCAATTTCCTACCAATACGTTTGAAATCAGATTCATTTTTCCTGAGATATTGCCGACAAATCGGCATCTAGAACGTTTTTAGAACGCTTTTCGCGCATTTTGCTCCTGCATCTCCTCTGGGGTAGTGGAAACAGATATAAAATATAGCCTATCTTGGAGCAAGATCTGTCACCATCATTTTTACACCATTATATTTGAAATCGGTTCAGTACTTCCTGAGATTGCATAGAAATCGCAATTTAGAAAGTTTTTTATAACGCTTTTTGCGCATTTTGACCCCCTTTTAAATTTCTATTTTTTTAGGAAATGTCCTTCGAGATCATTGATATCTTATAACTAACTAACATTCCAAATTTCACGATTCTAGGCCCTTCCGTAACGCAAAAGCCGCAATTTAGAACGTTTTTTGATCCTGCACATCTTTGGGGTAGTGGCACCGACATAAAACATCACCTATCTTGGAGCAAGGGTTTTCACCATCATTTTGACGCCATTATTTTTTAGAACGGTTTGGTATTTCCTGAGATTGTGTAGAAACCACCATTTAGAACAATTTTTAGAACGATTTTCGCGCATTTTCACCCCTTTCAAATTTCGAATTGCTTAAGAACTGTTCTTAGAAATCCTTTATATCTAATAAGTAGCTAATATTTCAAATTTCATATTTCTAGGCCCTTCAATAACACATAAATCGCATTTTTAGAACGTTTTTTGCTCCTGCACCCCCTTTGGGGTAGTGACACCGACATAAAACATAGCCTATCTTGGAGCAAGCGTTGTCACGATCATTTTGACATCAATATTTTTTAAATCGGTTTGGTATTTCCTGAGATTGTGTAGAAACTACCATTTAGAACGTTTTTTAGAACACTTTTTGTGCATTTTCAACCCTTTTAAATTTCGAATTGTTTAAGAACTGTTCTTAGACATCATTTATATCTTATAAGTAACTAATATTCAAAATTGCATATTTCTAAGCCCTTCAGTAACGCTAAAATCGCATTTTTAGAACGTTTTTTGCTCCAACACCCCCTTTGGGGTAGTGGCACCGACATAAGATATAACCTATGTTCTAAGTTGGACTAACACCATCATTTTGATACCATTACTTTTGGAATCGGTGCGGTAGTTCCAGAGCTTATCTCCGACAAATAAACAATTTTTTCCTCTTTATAATAGGAGTATAGATTACAAAAGGCAACTTTTCCGCGCTATTACATTTCGATTATAAAAATTTCGGTTTTTTCGATCCACCCTAATATGCATGTATATGTACGTATATTGTGTATAAGTGAAATGTTTATTCTTATAGATCCGTCTATAATATAAATAAGTAATATAAATATAGGTTATATTTATATAAGTATATTTGTATATATATATATATATATATATATTCCGCTCTATAATGTAAGTGATATAAATAATATATAATTCGCTCTTTTGAAACGATCACCATAAATAAATGAAAATTTACCATAATTATCTTAGTTACTTGTTGCGTCAATGCTCATATAAATGCTTTGTTGCTGATTGATAATAAGTTAAAAATAGCTAAAAGGGGGTGATCCAGGCAAAATTTGGGGCCTATTTTGGGCACTTTCGAAAAAAACCAATTTAATAAAACAGACCACTTCACCAAATTATTTTTAATAAAAATTGCCCCTTCACAAAATTCTTCTTAATAAAATAGGCCCCTTCACAAAACTCATTTCATAAAAACATACCCTTCATTAATTATTTTATATTTTGACAGATTTTAAAATATGCATTTTGTAAACAAAACAACTTCACTAGACAATAAATCTTTACAGGATGACTTAAAGCCGTTATTATTAATTAATACTTTGTTCAAATTTGAGTAACTGGATTTCATCTTATTTTGTAAAATTTATTTTTCACAAAAATATAAATAATATTCACATAAATAACATTTGCTTTTCACAAAATCCCCTCCCCCCTAAAACAAAAGCCTGCATCGTCTACTGACCAGTAATGGAAACCCCCCCCCCCCCACACACACACACATAGTTTTTGAATGGTAAATAATAATTTAGTTTTTTTTTTCATAACTTTCCATACATGCTTCATAATCAAACCACTTAGGAAGCAGAAAATTAGCATTTTTTTTCAAAGTAACACAAAACTTTCAATTTTATATACTAATGGCCATTTACAAAATTGTATTTATTTCAAAGATTTTACGATATTTTACCCATTTCTCCTGTTTATTAAGTTTTTCCATATTTATGCATTAATGGAACGCTCAATTAGTTTTCTTCTCTGTACGACTATCAAATTTATTTAAAACAAATCAAAAATTTTATTTAATTAGGATGAATTTCAAAAAGTAAAAAACTAAACATGACCATTACTTTATTATTCAATTTGTGGGATTATCGCAGTGCTGTATTCATTTAGAATGTGCATCCTTACTTTGTAGCGACAATCTTATTCTAACAGCATCAACATTCGACTTAGTACACTGCTCAAAACAATTAAAGGATATTGCTGTTTTAGGTGGATTTTGTATCTGGTAAACTGTTTAGCTGATTGATACATGGTCGACAGACATAGTAGATTATATGAGAATAAATTACACATGTTTGGCAGAAAAAAAAATGCATTTTATTGCGCATTTGTGTACTAAAGGAAAAAAACACAATTTGTGCATATGAGAAAAAAAGAATAAGAAAAGGGGTTTTCTTCAAAGAAAATCATTTTCAGTAGGGGGTATGGTTTCCACGGGCGGCCAGCAACGTTGAACACCTTTGAGGCATGGACTCAATGAGGCTATTAATGACGAGTTGGGGTATTCTGCCCCACTCTTCCAGAAGAGCTCTTTCCAGTTCTTGGAGAGTTTGTGGGGGTTGTTGGCGGCCAGAAACTCGTCTTCCTAGAGCGTCCCAAACGTGCTCGATTGGATTCATGCCTGGAGAACACCCTGGCCATTCCATTCGAACGATTCCTTCCTCGAAAAGGAAATCCTCCACCACTTTTGCACGATGTGGCCTGCAGTTACCGTCCATTAAAATGAAGTTATCTCCGATTGCTGCAGCGTAAGGGACTACAATAGATCTGAGGATCTCATCCCTATATCGGCGACCAGTCATAGCTTCATCTCGAATGATGTAGAGGTCAGTGCGCCCGTCAATGGAGATGCCACCATACACCAACACTCCTCCACCGCCAAATCTGACACTTTCGTGCACGAACGCAGGATTATTCCTACTGCCACGGTCCCTCCAGATGAAAATACGCCTATTATCCGGATGCACAGAAAAACGGGACTCGTCAGAAAACAGAATATTGTTCCATTCATTTCTCCTCCAGTTGACATGCTCGGTTGCCCACTCCCTGCGGTCGCGACGATGCCTTGATGTTAATCTAACACATACCATCGGTCGGCGAGCATACAGACCTACAGCATGGAGCCGGTTTCGGACAGTCTGAGTTGAAATCGTGGTGCCTGTAGCCGAGCGAAGGTGTTGTTGGAGAAGAGTAGCGTTCATGACTCGGTGTCTCCGAGCTGTTAACCCTAAATACCGATCTTCATTGGGCGTTGTTGCCCGTCTACGACCTTGCCCTGGTCTTCGGCCTGCACATCCACTCTCCAAAAAACGGTTCCAGATCCTGGAAATGACACTTTGTGACACTCCAATGGCTTGCGCTACTTCGGCTTGAGTTTGGCCCCCTTCTAACCTACCAACAATTCTCAAAGCTTCTGAATCTGTCAAATGACTTCGCTGAGACATCGTACTCATCGAAACAAAGCAATCACTGAATGCCGATCATCCTTGTCTTCATTCTCTTTTATCCAGTTGAAAGTCAAATTTCATTCGCTGCCGCTGAATCGACGTTTTTGACGTCGAACTCAAAATTTGCATGCTCCACAGTTTGAAAACCAGAAAAATTTGCATTTGTGATTCTCTTCTTCTATTTTCGGCAAAAAAATTTCGTTTATATCTTTATTTTATATAATACTTCAAATATCCTTTAATTGTTTTGAGCAGTGTATAATCAATAATACAACTTGTGTAGACTTGAATTAATCTGCGAAAGCTTAAAAAGTTCTTCCGGCAGTGCCGGGAGGAAGAGGTAGCTTTCATATTCCTTATTTTTAAAAAGCCAGCTTATATTATTCAAACACACGAAGCTCAATTTAGTGGAAACCGAATATAGGAGATTCAATACTAATTTTTATCAATACTAAATCATTATGAATGAGAATTTCGCGAAATTAGTCAGCTTTATCCAAGCTGCTTTTATTAAAAGTAACTTATATTTGATGTCCAAATTCGGCGATATCTTGAAGTCCCTGCTATTTTAAGACAACATGGTGGATGAGGCTAACGAGTGAACTTGGTCGAGAACTTAGTAATTCCTGTGCACATGCTCACACACATCGGAATCGGTTGATATATACAAGAGCTGTCGCAGGAAAAAAATCAGATTTTTCAAAATGTCACCCACATTAGAAATTGAAACTGCTATATCTGAACCATTTTTACTTTCTTCTATCTTTACAAGAAGAAAGTATTGGATTCATGAAAATTTTCGAATTCCGGTTTTCGACGGATTTACACGTTTTAGGGGTCAGAGATTCCAAAAAACATGTTTTTACAAAATGTCTGTCTGTGACTCTGTGAGTCTGTATGTCTGTCTGTCTGTCTGTCTGTCTGTCTGTCTGTGTGTATGTGACACAAATTTTGTGGGCGCTCTATCTCAAGAACTAATGCACAGAATTTAATAAAAATTGATATTCAGTTAGTGCCAAATACAAATTGATGCTGATTAGTTTTTGGTGTAAATCGCTCAACAGGTGGCGCTGCAATGCTGCATTTTTCACGATTTTCGCAATAGCTCTATCTCAAGAACTAATGCACGGATTTTGATCAAACTTCAGATTTAGTTAGTCCTTGATATGAATTGATGATGACTACGTTTTGGTGTAAATCGCCCAACAGGTGGCGCTGTTATGATGAATTTTGCAGGATTTACACGATTTCCCCAATGGCTCTATCATAAGAACTAACGCACGGATTTTCATCAAACTTCAGATTAAGTTAGTCCTTGATATGACTTGCTACTGATTAGGTGTTGGTGTAAATCGCCCAACAGGTGGCGCTTCTCTGCTGCCTTTTCCACGATTGCCTCAATAGCTCTATCAATAGAACTAATGGACCAATTTTCATCTAACTTCAGATTTAGTTGTATGTTGACACAAGTTATTGTTAATTAGGTTTTGGTGTTAATCACCCAATAGGTGGCGCTACAATGCAGAAATTTTCACGATTTTCGCTATTGCTCTATCTCAAAAACTAATGTACGGATTTTCTCCAAACTTCAGATTCAGTCAGACGTTGACATAAATTGTTGCTGATTAGGATTTGGTATAAATCACCCAATAGGTGGTGCTGCTAGGCAGCATTTTGCTGAATTTAGACGATTTCAGCGATAGTAATATCTCAAGAACTAATGCACGGAATTTCATATCGTTAGAATCCTCATGAGATGCATAGATTGCCATTTAATTTTGGCAGTGTGATAGCGAATTTTGAAGTATTAACATGTATGAGATAGAAGAAAGTTTTGGGATTGGTACATCCGACTAGTTTTAAGATAAAGACAAAACAAAAAATGCTCCGGAATCCTTATATCATGGTCAAATACTTTAGTAGAAAGAAACCTTTGTCAATTTCTAATTTTTTTAACCTCACTTTAAATATAATTTTTTATTAAATTTAATGGCCTCCATTTTGAAACAAGATGGCTAATGAAGCTGGCCAACGAACTTGGTAGAGACAGTACGATATACTATCCACATGCCTTCTTACATCGAAATAGCTTAATAAATACGCCAGTTATCACGTGACAAATATCAGATCATTTCAGAATGTTAGCGATGCTAGAAATTCAAAGTGTTATAATTAAATCATTTTTTGAGATATAAACGAAACATAAACTGCTCCGGAATCTTTGTATCAAGGTCAAACACATAAAAAAAATCTTTTTCATTTTTCAATTATTTGATAACTCATTTTAAATTTAAATTTAATTTTTTTTACTGGCAGTCCTTTTGAAACAAGATGGCGAATGAAGCTGGCCAACGAACTCGGTCGAGACATTGGTATGTACAATGTGCACACCACGTTACATCCAAATCGGTTCATAAATACGCCTTTATCGCGTGACAAAAATCAGGTCGTTTCAAAATGTCAGCCGCAATAGATATTTAAAATGCTATAACTCAGCCATTTTTTTAGATATAGACGAAACAAAAACTGCTCCGGAATCTTTGTATTAAGGCCAAACACATACAAAAAAATCTTTTTTCATTTTCCAATTTTTTGGTACCTCATTTTAAATTTTAATTTAAAAAAATTTAAATACCCGCTATTTTGAAACAAGATGGCAGATGAAGCTGGCTAACCAACTCAGTCGAGACATTGGTACGTATTATGTATACAACAAGATACATCCAAATCGGATCATAAATACGCCTGTTATCGCGTGACAAAAAATCAGGTCGTTTCAAAATGTCAGCCACGCTAGAAATTCAAATAACGCAGCCATTTTTTAAGATATAGACGAAACAAAAACTGCTCCGGAATCTTTGTATCAAGTTCAAACACATAAGAAAAAAATATTTTTCAATTTTTTGGTACCACATTTCAAATTTTAAATTTTTTTAAAAAATTTAAATGGCCATCATTTTGAAACAAGATGGCGGATGAAGCTGGCCAACGAACTCGGTCGAGACATTGGTACGTATTATGTATACACCAAGGTACATCCAAATCGATTCATAAATACGCCTGCTATCGCGTGACAAAAATCAGGTCGTTTCAAAATGTCAGCCAAGCTAGAAATTCAAACTGCTATAACTCAGCCATTTTTTAAGATATAGACGAAACAAAAAATGCTCCGGAATCTTTGTATCAAGGTCAAACACATAAGAAAAAAATACTTTTCAATTTTTTGGTACCACATTTCCATTTTTTAAAAATTTAAATGGCCGCCATTTTGAAACAAGATGGCGGATGAAGCTGGCCTACGAACTCGGTCGAGTCATTGGTATGCTCTATGTATACACGAAGTTACATCCAAATCGGTTCATAAATACGAGAGTTACAGTGTGACAAAGATCAGATATATATATATATATTATATATATGTATATATATATATATATATATATATATCAACTTTTGAACGGAGCGTGGCTTCGGGGTCTGGGGGTCATGATCGATGAAAATATACTAAAATTTTTTGAAATCGCTTTCCTCCGAACGGCTGCAATAGGTAGATTTTTGTAATGAAAGCTACCTAAAAAAAAAAAAAAAAAAAATTGAATTTTGTAAGCATATCCAAAATATTCATATAAAGCGGATAACCATTCGCACATGCAAATTTCGAACTACGATACTAAAAATAGACTACAGCATGAATACATGCGCATCAAAGTTCATTTCTCGCCAAAGCGCTTGGCAACAGAGGTTGGCGTTAAGTGCACTGGGATGTTGAGTGTTTGTAAATTTGCACCCGGTGTGTGGGATGCCTTAGCGGGCCGATTTCTAGCGCGCCAACTCTTTCCCCGAACCCTCCAGAAGCTGAAAAGCGCACTTTTAGAAGAGTGTCGTGTAATTCCACAAGACTTTATCAACACTTTAGCAAAGTCTTTGAAATTAAGGTAAGAGGTAGTCATATCTTTCCGACGTGACCATACATTACATTAAAGAAAACAAATTTCGACAAGAGGTGACTTAATTTTTTCACCCTTTTCCAATATCGGTAAGTTTTGTTTTAATTTCAATATTTTGAGAATAATCAACTACCAAACATTGTAATTTATATTAACTAACGCTTCTGTGCAACTTTCTATTAACAATATTTCCTTAAATATCAGTTACGTTTTATTTTTGTCGTTATCCTTTAATTTTGATGACCACTCTATATTAATGAACACGTTTATTTACATTATTGTAATAAACAAATAACACAGATCTGCAAAAAAATACTTTTTGAAAATTGCATTAATTTTGATAACTAATTTTTATATTTTTTTTATTGCTGATTCCGAAAATGAAATCCATTTTTTTCTATCACGTAAGGATTTTTCACAAAATGATTGCATATTTTTAAAGAAAAAGCTGAAATCACGAAATTTTGACAATTAATTTATTTATAAATCCACATAAATTACATTTATATCTAAGTTCAACTAATAGTTAAGTATATGTAGAAGGTTACAAGTCCTTAGAGTAATGTTTTTTCTTTACATCAAAAGTTTTTTTTGCCACTTTTCCTATTGTGAACTTTGCAGAGATTGTCTCTTTGTAGAATTCAGCAGTAGTCGGCTATCATGCTGACATTCCATTAGCCTTGATATCGCCTCTCCATTTCCTTTATATCCTGGTGAAATCTTTCGCCTTGTTCCTCACTAACTGCACCTAAATTTTCAGGAAGATAGTCTAGGTGTGAATAGAGAAAGTAAACTTTTAAGCTCATATTACGCCATAAAATCTTGAAATTTTTTACTATCTCTTCTATAATAGATTTGTAGTTTGTGTCCTTTTTGTTGCCAAAAAAGCTAGTAATAACTAGTTTGAAAGATTTTCAGGCTTTTCTTTCGTTTGTTTTCATTTTATTTAAAAAATTTTCATCTTTCATCATTTTCCTGATGTCTGGTACTACAAACATACCTTTCTTCAGTTTTACTTCGGATAAACCCGGGAACTGCTCACAAAGGTATTTGAAGCATTCAACTTCTTTTGGTAAAACCTTGACAAATTGTTTCATAAGACCTAATTTTATAAGAAGTGGTGGAAGTAACGCTTTTTTTGGATCAACTAGATTTTTCTTTTACCAGATCCATGAGGGACAGGACGTATGGCAGACGGAATGTCAGGATATACAGTATTTCCTTTTTGGTCTTTAAATTGAAACATTTCACATCACAAATACAAAAATAGCAATCATCACTGGGATTTTTCGGTTCTCTCCAAAACATTGGTATACCAACCCGAAATCTTGCTGCATCTTGCTAATCTTAAAACCATTGCCTTAATTCTTCTACACAAATGCGACAAACTTTGTGTGGAGCCCAAGGCTTGTCTTGATCGCCCAATTTTATGCCAAAATAAGCAAAATACACTTTTTTACAAAATCAGAAATGCTTCTTTGTTATTTTTTCACTGTATAGTTACCGCAAATGTAGCAGAAACAATTCAGTGAATTAGCACATCCTCTGAAAGCCATATTCTCTAATGCAGCAAAAACTGGAAGTAAAAATTACTACTATAACATATAACTCACAGGTCGGAATAAAAACACATGTGTACAGCACAGAGTAAAGAAAGACACTGATTCAGGAGCAGGGATAAGGTCACTGAAACGGGTGTGAAGAAGGGGGTGGCGAGCAGATACTTCTAAGCAGGAGAGATCCGATTTCAACTGGTTTCCTCTGTCTTGAATATTGTATTTAATTGGAGAAATATTCTGTATTGAAATAGTTTCTTCTTTCTCTTTTATTAGTTTAATGCACCAATTTACTATTTTAAGTCCATAAATTTATTTATCAAACTCATATAAATAATAATTTTTGGTCCGAAATATGCTAAATTCATAAAAAAAAAAAAATAAGATTGCGCTTTGTGATGAAACTGTACGTGATGGAATTTTTTCATTATTTTTCTAGAAATCAGCGTCCAAAAAACTATAAAAATACTACTTACTATACCGGCAATTTTTTCATCGCAGGCTTGTGTAATCACTGTTGAGGCACGTAATGAATGTTCAATAAAAAAATCATACATGAAACTTATTTATGCTGGGATTCCTAAATTACTTTCTCAACTTATAATCGAAATTAATTTAATATCAATCTATTTATTGATAATTGAGTTCTAAATGTATGAACATAATGTATTGTTGCCGTGAAAACACAACGGTTCATGTCTTGCGCCACCGAAAAATCGAGTTGCCAAAAAATAGATTCCAAAAACTTTTAAATTTAATAAAAGCGTGCAATAAAGGTATATTATTAAAACTGTTACCGAATTTGATTCATTCCAGCAGGCATTATAAAATTTCTAGAAAAAAAAATGTACTTATTACATAAAATTTGCACTATTTTCAAATTAATTTAATATTAAATTTACCTTAAACTAAATTTCTTCGTTATTTGAAACACTATATAAAATTTTAATCTTCAGTGGGAATATAGAAAACTATTACAAATTATGACTATTTAAATTATTCAACTTAATCATTTGACTTGTAAAATATTTTAATAATTAATGATGATAGCTGAAAAACATAACACGTGTTGAGACAAACATGTCAAAACAAGCATCAATCATCATCATTTAAATTTTGTCTCAATATTAAATTTTAACACTAAATATCTCGTATATCATAAAAGTATTCATTACTATTTCATAAAGCACTACTAATTTCCGATTCTTTAAGAGTTATTTGGATACTAGCTGTTTAACCCGTTCTACGCACGGGAGTTCATGAATTTAATTCTAAAACCAAAATTAAAAATAATTATACGATTTAGTAAAATATTTTTCTACTACTGCGAAATTTTTTTAATGAAATTTAATTTATCATGTTACTATGGCAGCAGACGATAAAACGATATCTTTGGAATGATGTTTGTGATAAAAGGTTTGTCTTTATTTTTTAAAAAATTGTAATAATTAAGCGCAATTAAATAATCTCTAACGATTTGCATGCGAGGTAAAAGAATTATCATAGTACCAGCTGGAGCTTTATAGTATTGCAGTCTAACGTATGTAATATGTATATTACTAATTATTTGCATGTGAGATAAAAGAATTAATGTAATACCCGCTACAGCTTTTCAGTATTGCAGCGTGGCGTACGTAATATGTATATCTCACATTGGTTAAAGAACTCGCACGATTACGGGTTGAACAACAAAAAAATATTTTATTGTGAATTTTTAACTGTTGTGAATCTGCTATAACGAAATATGTTTAAATTTGATAGGAAATTGCTGTTAAATTAGTGGTTTTTTATTAATTAACAGTTAACTATAAATTATTTCGATTTCGGATTGCTTTAGTTGGCTCGGATGTGTTTTAAATAACATTTCACAATTCTGGCTATCAAACTGTGGATTTGTATAGCATTACAGACAGACAGACAAATTTTCATTTTTATATATTAGATAACTATTTAGTTTAAGTTAATTTCTCTCATTATTTACACTATATTTTACTTATTCTAGAATACAGACAAAATTAAAAAATATATTTTTGTAACAGAAAACCTTTTACCCTCTCGCTGCGTAAGTAATTCTTCGCGATGAGCGTCTTTTGCAGAATTTTTAATCGTTTATCACCAGTTCTTTAAAGCAGAAATTTTTTGACTATCGTAATCGGCGAAAATGTTCTGATTAAATCAGACAAAGTTTTCTCTAAAAAATAACTGGTGGTTGAAAATGCACGCCGGGGGATATCTCGGGTTGCGCAGCGAGAGGGTTAATAGGGTAAAGAATTCTTCGGGAATTACAATATAATGAGAATGACTTTTAATTCAAAGAATTTCATAAAATCTTATCTTTCTGATACAATGCATAGCTGCCAACTTGTATGGATTTTCCTCACCACTAAAATTTAATAGTAAAATTTACCTTAAACAATCGCCGTAATCTACCGATTTGTAAGGATGAAAGAAAAAAAAAATTCTATTAAATTTTAGTGATGGGAAAAATCCGTACAAGTTGGCAGCTATGACAATGTTATTCCAAGCCACATTGAAAGGATTTCAATGTTTGATCACATCATGAACCATATCTGCTTCTGATTCAAAGCAGCCTAATAAGGAAATTCCCTAATCCAGTTTCATGTGAAAGCATAATAATAAAATCTTTAAAGACGCTGCTTTATCCTTCGATGTTCAGACGATATAATTTCATGTCTTCCATAAAAGTTATCGCACGTTTAACAATTAAAAATGCCCTTTTGAACGGAAATTTTCTACTTCGTCGTTATAATTATTCCTAAGTCCCTAAGCATGTTAAGAAGGCTTTTCAGATTTATGTCAAAATTTAAATTAAATTTCCTTGCCCATAAAAGGATTTGTTTATATTTATTAATATTTAAATGTTATTAAACTTTTATATCGCTATACCTCAAATTTGAGGGTGAATTGATTTGAAATGTATATGAGTATTATTTTAATTTCTTTAAAATTTGTTATATAAGTTACGAGAAACAAAATATCATGCATCGAACATAGATTATGAAACACTTTCCAAAACATTCAGAATAATGAAACAAAATTACACCGTTTAATAAGTTAAAATATTATGTCTAATTCAACCCTATGGAAATGCATAACACATTTGAAAAGCCAATTTCAGCTGTCACCATATAAAATCTTAAAATTATCCTAATTCTTTCACCAGCCCTCTATATGGTATGTAGATTTGTATCTATTAACTACATGCATTCCAAAATTTAGTTCAGTTAAGAAATACATATACCTCTGTTGAAAATTCCCCATCAGCAATTTCGGCTAATAAGAATATTGGTATCTGAATTATTTTGAGCAGCTCTGTATATCAAATGTAGAATTTATGTACAACGAGTAACACGCAAAAAATTATTTAAAGTTTAAAGCGCATACCGAATTTTAAAACGCACTTCCAGCAATTATTACTCAAAGACAGTACTGTAACCGATTTCTTTTGTGTGTCCCTGGAAATAAACGACAAATGCTATGAATGCCCTATCCTATAGTAATTATCTTGTAGTGAAATTCAGTGAATTATACAAGTTTCAATACATTTGAAATAATGCAATCTCATTAAAATTCTCTACAAACGATTTTTCTCCATATACCATAATATAGCGGAATTCTTTTGAGTGCCCCTGTAAATGAACTATTAATCACATACTTCATATACAATACCAAACATGCTTTGGTGACCCTAAATAACGTTTATCAATTTCATGAGAATCCGTATATATTTATAGGAGTTAAAGCGTGGACAGACGGACAGACAAACCGAATGCTTAAATACTTTTCACCTGTGTTGGAAAGTGTTAAAAACGAAGAATAAAGATTATTTTAGGTAGTTGTAATAAATAAATTAGACGCAACGAGATAATTTAAGATAAATTTAAAGAATGTACTAAAGTAGGAAATGTTCAAATATAGCCATTAAGAGACCACACTAGTCACGGAAAATGCTAAAAACGAAAATGCTAATATTCAGTTTATGGGAGCGTTATTTTCAAATTTCTCGCTCTGATTTTAATATTTTTTAACGATTTTTTTGCATAGGATAGCTAAGGGCGATCTACAACCGGGCTAATTTTTACTTTTTCAATTTTGGTTATTAGTTTGTTAAATTAGGATAGTTTCAATTTCAGAACAGGTTCCAAGCGGTTCCGAAAGTTAAAGTAATTTTTTTTTTAAAATCCTCAGCCATCCTATGCGAAAAAAAACATTTAAAAATATTGAAATTCATGCGAGATATTTGAAAATAACGCTCCCATAGACTTAACATTAGCATTTTCGTTTTTTCCTGTGACTAGTGTGGAATATTAATGGCTATATTTGAACATCTCCTACTTTAGCACAAACTTTAAATTTATCTTAAGTTATCTCGTTGCATCTAATTTATTTATTACAACTACCTAAAATACTACTGATTTTTCTTAATAGTGAAAATGCTATCATAATTTGAATATTCAAACATAATTTTAAACAAGAACGAAATATCATACATCTGGCATAGAGTGGTGGCCAAACTTGTGGACACTTTTAGGTAGCTTTCATTACGAAAAGTAAAAAGCTACCTATTGCAGTCGTCCGAAGGAAAGTACTTCGGGAAATTTTGCTATATTTTCACCGATCATGACCCCCAGATCCCAAAACCACCGTCCATTGAAATGCTGACTTATATATATATTTATTTATATTTATATTTATATCTGAATTTTGTCATGCTGTAACTCTCAAATTTTTGAGACGATTTGGATGAAATTTTTCATGTACATACTAATGTCTCGGCCGAGCTCGTTGGCCAGCTTGATGCGCCATCTTGTTTCAAAATTGCAGCCATTTGAATTATTGATTTTGTTTTACTTTTCGTACATCGTATACTTATAGAAAATGTTACGTTTCACAACATGCAAACTCTTGTGTATCATTTTAAACAGAATGCTAGAAATATTAAAAGATGTTTTAAAGAGTCACAGTGTAAGTTAACAAAATAGGTCATTTTAAAGAGAAAGTTAGGAAACCTAAAATTTTCCAAACGTGTTCACAAAATTCCAATGGCCGCCATGGCGGATGAAGCTGGCCAACGAACACGGTCGAGACATTAGTATGTACTATGCATATGAAAAATTTCATCCGAATCGGTTGAAAAATTCGAGAGTTACAGCATGACAAAATTCAGATATAAATTTATATATATAGTATATATATAGGGTAGATGTGCCAGTAATGGCCCCTTGATGTTTTTGATTCTTAAAAAAAAAAAAACTAATAAATATTTAGCTTTAATTATTTTTTTTGTAATTCCCCCTTGCAAGTTTTATAAAACTGGGTTATTGTTGACACTTTTAATCGAACCAATCAGGAAGCAGAAAATAATGTTTCAAAGTTTCGCTGCTTTTCTGTGAAAATCTTAACGAAGACGCTAAGAGCGGGTTTCGTTTAATTAATTTATATATTGTTTATTTTCTTCAAAATTTGAATGTTTTTGTTTGAGTAGCAATCGAAAACTTAAAATTTGATATAATAATGGTCATTTACAAAATTTCATTTACTTTTAAGTTTTTAACATAGGTGTCTATTATTGGGATGGTTAATTAGTCATTTTCCAGTAATGGACACCCCATGTAGACATTACTAAAAATGCAATTTCAGTAATGTTTATAGTGCATAAAATATTTTGACTTTACTGAAAACCTAAATAATCAAATTTAATTTTTAAATTATACTTGCCAAAATGTAATATTATCAAAACTTTTATAAATAGCAGCTGTTTAAGTTATTTCATGTGATTAATAAAATTTCAATATTTTAATCTTTTTTTTTATTTTATTTTATGTATATGTACCTTGCATATTTCGTAATCAGGCAATCAAACCAGCCAGGAAACAGAAAATATTGTTAAAGAGCACAGTCAAAGAGAGGCTCATATGGCTTTATCCCTGTCGGTTCAAATAAAAGCAAGTTAGAAGCTATTAAATATCTATTTTCTGTCTTAAATGTTTCCTTATTCATCTCTGGGGAGGAGGGGTGTAATATTAAGGAAACTTATAGGTAATATTCATGAAACTAGTAAATCTGCAGATCTGTGGCCTCAAACGTTAGTTATATAGTTTTATTTTGAAATTATTTTATTTAGTATTTAAAATATTCAACTCACAATATCATTTCTTTCATATTTGTAATATCAATTATCATACAGCACGACAGTGCTGTATAGTAGAGCTCAGCCGCATCTTTTACGTTTTGAAACATGATAAAAGGCAACAACTCAATTACAATCCAAACCAGAAAACATTCAGTGATGAATAATGGAAAATGTCGTCCCTAAAAAACAACGTTCCGTTATATAAACCAGCCGTAAAACCAAGCAGCTGCTTCATTGTACGGTTAAATAAAGATTATCTCTTTTGCAATTTTTTAGACATCTAAGCCTCGCACATTTTCAATTTTTACACCTTCGTATAGGAAAAAAAGTACTTATAACTGCAATTTTGTTTAAATCTGTATCTCAATTTATTTTTGAGTTATTAACTTTTTTATAATTCTTAATACTCTTTCCGTAATGGTGGCAACTGAAGTATTCCACTCCTGTATAATGCATAGGGAAAATAGTTGAAAAATAGTACATTACTCTATATTTTTGTTGCCATTTTTAATAACAACTACAAAAAATTGAATTAAAATGTGTTAGTTTGAAAAAATATAAATGAATGCTTTCTGATAAAACATTGAGCTATTATAAACTATATTTGATTTTAAGTACCCATATTAATGTTATAAATAAATGAAGGCATACGAATAATTGGGTAGCCGATATTTTTGTCGAGTTTACAACATCACTTTTTGCTGGGTTTGTGTATTATTCTGTGATAGTGATGCCTTATGCATATTTTCTATAGATATTGTTTAGGACTGGATAATACATGTGGAATTCTTCAGCGGATGCAAATGACATCGTTTTATATAAAATAAAAGCGTTTATTTTATGATTAAAACTGAAATATGTTTTGTACTATCTAAATTTATGTATTTTTTTATCATCGGGGGCGACACTAAATTCTGAAAGAAACTGAATTCCTGCTTTTAGATTGTAATTATTTTTACTTTTATATTTATTCTTTAAAGAAGAGATTTATCCACCAAATTGTACGCCTTTTAACGTTAAAGATCTTGATATTTTGAATCACAAATTTTATTATTTCTATTTACCTAGTTTATCTCTGACATTTTCTTTTTAAAATGTCAGAAAAAATCCTAAAAGCATACATTTAAAAAAAGGACATATTCTTTTAACTAATTTAATACATTTATATTTTCTTTGCATTTTTAGGAAAGTGTTATTTTCAATCTGTAAAACTTTTTATAGTTATCTCATCTCTTTCCATTCACTAGAAATCATATCATAATCAACCATTTTCTTTTTTAAATTCTACGATGTGACAAATATTCCAACATCAATAATTCATTCAAGAAATGTTATATATTTTAGTTTTAAGTACTTGCCATGGGCTGCATAAATATCAACATCGGTACTGTAATCTTCAGCCCAAACAAGACTAAAAAAAGATTAGGTTTGTTGTCCTAAGCAAGCCTTGGTTTTCACATTTTTTGAGATTCGGCATACGTTGTTCAGAATCTGGATTTCTGGTTAGATGACTAACTGTTGCTTGAGCTGTGAAACAGAAGGCTAGACTGTCGTGGATGTCTTGTAGCATACTTTTCTTTGCTGAAGAATCACTATCAGTTTTATTTAATATATCTATTTTAAAATTTTAATTCCGCTTTCATTAATTGTTTTTCCAAAAGAAATTTTTCCTTATACTATATATCTTTCAAAAATCAATATTTGATTTATAAAATATCTTTTGTTTAAAAAAATATTTTCAATTCTTTGAGGTTAAATAAATGGTAGGATTTTTTTTACGTTAATTGAACTGTTGAAGTTTTAGAAATAAAAATAAGTCTAGATGAATGAGAGTTTAGAACAAAAATCCTATATGCAAAATATAGAAGACTAGCAAACCCCGCGGCTTTGCTCGCGTAATAGTTAAAATATGCCAAGTGATATTTGCATGACTATTTTTCTTAGAAGAACACTTTTTGGAATAATTCAAAAATTACAAATTAAGCCGCAGTTTGACTAAACTTCATTATAAAAGTGCAACAGACAGAAATGAGATTTTAATTAATAAGAAGAACTAAAACTAATTCCAAATAAATGATAATTTAGAAAGTATTTTGAGACTTTTATGCTCATTTAATACGCTCATTTCAGTATTCATTTGAAGTTTTGAATTTTTTAGAAACCATCTTAATACATTTACGTATTAAAATTAACCATCATGTCAAATTCCAAGTTTCTTGTCTAACAGTCTACAACCTCTCTGGTGTTAGTGGCACCAAGATAAAAAGCCGAAACAGAGTTGAAGTAGAATATCTCGAAAAATGTTGAAACAGAGACTGTCACATTTAATTTACGAACATTAACCTTGAAATCGGTTGGTATTTCCTAATATTATATAGAAAACGAAATTTAGATGTTTTTAAAGGCTTTCTTGTTCTTCCTGCCAATCAGGTGGT
This sequence comes from Maratus speciosus, assembly GCA_963932465.1. Taxonomy (NCBI): domain Eukaryota; kingdom Metazoa; phylum Arthropoda; class Arachnida; order Araneae; family Salticidae; genus Maratus; species Maratus speciosus. The sequence continues at coordinate 518,764,804 of OZ010795.1, read as the reverse complement.
GGTGACACCGGCATAAAATATAGCACATATAGGATCAGGGATTATCACACTTGATTCGCAAACAATAACTTCTGTAATCGGTTTATTATTTCCTGAGATTCCATAGAAATCGTAATTTAGGACTCTTTTCGAATGCTTTTCGCTCCTTCCCTTCGCTTCACCCCTTTTTAATTTTGCATTTCTTTTCGACAGTTCTTATAGGACATTTATATTTTATAAGTAACTACCGTGCTATATTTAAAGTTTCTAGCCTTTTCAGTACCGCAAAAAATCGCAATTTAGAAAATTTTTTGCCCCTGTAACCCTTTAGTGGTTGTGGCACCCACAAAAAATATAGCTTATGTTTGAGCAGGTTCTATCACCATCAATTTGCAACAATTATGTTTGAAATCGGTTTCGTATTTCATACGATTGCATAAAAAAGTAATTTAGAACGCTTATAGAACGCTTTTCGCTCACTTCATCCTTTTAAATTTGGAATTTTCTTTCGACAATCCTTAGAAAGCATTTGCATCTTTGAAGTAACTGCCATTCCAAATTTAAAATGTTAGACCCCTATTTAACATAAAAAAAACGCAATTTAGAACATTTTTTGCTTCTGTAACCCCCAGGTGGTAGTGACAACAACGTTAAATATAAGCAATGTTAGAGCGAAAACTGTAACCACCAATTTGAAACCATTACTTCTGAAATCAGTTTATATTTTTTGAGATTGCGTGGAAATCGCTATTTGGAACGTTTTTAGGACGCTTTTCGTTTATTTTCACCCCATTTAAATTTCAAATTTTTCAGGAATTCTTTTCAGAGATCATTTACATCTCATGAGTAATTACCATGCCAAATTTCAAGTTGTTAGCCCCTTCAGTATCACAAAAATCACAATTTAGAACATTTTTTAAAGTGCAACCGCAAGGTGGTAGTGACGCCGACATGAGGTAGATCCTATATTAAAGCAAGGGCTCTCATCATCAATTTCCAACCATTACTTTTGAAATCGGTTGGGTACTTTCTGAGATCGCGCAGAAATCGCCATTTAGAACGTTTTTTAGAACTGTTTTCGCGCATTTTCACCCCTTTTAGATTTCGAATTTTTTAAGAAATGTTCTTAGAGATTCTTACATTTTATAAGTAACTACCATTCCAAATTTCATGTTTCTAGGCACTTCAGTAACAAAAAATCGCATTTTCGAACGTTTTTTTGCACCTGCACACCCTTTGTGGGTACTGGCACCAACATAAAATGTAGCCGATGTTGAAGTAAGTGTTATCACCATCATTTTGACACCATTATTTTTTAAATCGGTTTGGTACTTCTTGAGATTGCGTAAAAATCGCCATTTAGAACGTTTTTTAGAACGCTTTTTGCGCATTTTCACCTCTTTTAAATGTCGGATTTTTTAAGTCATATTCTTAGAGAACGTTTATATCTAATAAGTAACTACCATGACAAATTCCATGTATCTGGGCCCTTCAGTAACACAAAAATCGCAATTTCGAACATTTTTTGCTCCTGCATACCCCTTTTGGGGGGGTAATGGCCCCGATATAAAATGTAGACTATATTGGAGCAAGGGTTGTCACCATCATTTTAACACTATTATTTTCGAAATCGGTTTGGTACTTCTTGAGATTGCGTAAAAATCGCCATTTAGAACGTATTTTAGAACGCTTCTTGCGCATTTTCACCCCTTTTAAATTTCGATTTTTTTTAAGAAATGCTCTTAGAGATCATTTGTATTTAATAAGTAACTACCATGTCGAATTCCATGTATCCGGGCCCTTCAATAAAACCAAAAATCACAATTTCGAATTTTTTTTTTTTTTTATCCTTCACCCCTTCATGATTAGTGGCACCAACATAAAATGTAGCCTATGTTGGAGCAAGGGTTGTCACCATCATTTTGACACCATTATTTTTTAATCCAGTTTGGTACTTCCTTAAATTACGCAGAAATCGCCATTTAGAATGTTTTTTAGAACGCTTTTCGCGCATTTTCACCCTTTTTTAGCTCACAGGCTATCAAAGACAGAGAGCTAATGTGCCCGCCCGTTCTGTATGTACGTATGTATGTACGTACGTACGTAACGCGATAACTCTTGATAGAAACATCCGATTTGCTTCAAACTTTTTTTCTAGGTTATTTGTGATAAGGCGCTTCCCTGATTAGTTTTGGGAGTTCATTGGTTAAGGATAAAGGGGGAAAAGGGGGGTTAGTCCATTCCCCTTAATTCAGATAAATGGGTTTTAATGCAGAATGATTCGATTTGCTCCGAATTTGGTATACCGGTTTATTATGTTAAGGAATTTCCCTGATTAGTTTTGGGGGTTCATTGGTTAAGGATAAAGGGGAAAAGGGGGGGTTAGTCCACCCCCCTTAATTCAGATAAATGGATTTTTAATGCAGAATGATTCGATTTGCTCCGAATTTGGTATACCGGTTTATTATGTTAAGGTATTTCCCTGATTAATTTTGGAGGTTCATTGGTTAAGGATAAAGGGGGGAAAGGGGGTTAGTCCACCCCCCCTTAATTCAGATAAATGGGTTTTTCATGCAGAATTATTCGATTTGCTCCGAATTTGGTATACCAGTTTATTATGTTAAGGAACTTTCCTGATTAGTTTTGGAGGTTCATTGGTTAAGGATAAAGGGGGAAAAAAGGGTTAGCCCACCCCTCTTAATTTAGATAAATGGGTTTTTTCATGCAGAATGATTCGATTTGCTCCGATTTTGGTATACCGGTATATTATGTTAAGAAACTTCTCTGATTAGTTTAGGGGGTTCATTGGTTAAGGATAAAGGGGGAAAGGGGGGCAAGTCCACCGCTCTTAATTCAGATAAATGGGTTTTTCATGGAGAATTATTCGATTTGCTCTGAATTTGGTATACCGGTTTATTATGTTAAGGAACTTCCCTGATTAGTTTTTGGGATTCATTGGTTAAAGATAAAAGGGGAAAGGGGGCTAGTCCACCCCCCTTAATTTAGATAAACGGGTTTTTCATGCAGAATTATTCGATTTGCTCCAAATTTGGTATACCGGTTTATTATGCTAAGAAGCTTCCCTGATTCGTTTTGGGGATTCATTGGTTAAGGATAAAGGCGGGCTAGTCCACCCCCTTAATTTAGATAAATGTTTTTTTTTTTTCGCAGGATTATTCGATTTGCTCCAAATTTTGTATACCGGTTTATTATGTTAAGGAACCTGATTAGATTTGGAGGTTCACTGGTTAAGTATAAAGGGGGAAACCGGGGCTAATTCCCTTCACTTATTTTTTTGAGGGGCATTATTCTTTAAAATAAGAATATAATATACAATTAGTATGAATAGCCTGTGAGCTCAATGCCATGAGTTTAGCTGGGCACTTTTCTTTTTTATTAATTAATAGCTCATCAAATGATAAAACATTACACATCTGAGCCTCGGGTGCATTAGGACCTGCCTTAGACTATATTCACCAAATTTTCATATATCTACATGTGCTACATTTCATTGTGAACCCCTTCCCCCCAGACAGATATACAGACAGAGTGAAACTCTTTTTTATTTAATTTCGATTTTTTAAAGAAATGTCCTTAGAGATCATTAGTAGCTTATAAATAACAATCATTCCAAATTTCATGTTTCTGGGACATTTAGTAACTCAAAAATTGCATTTTTAGAACGTTTTTTGCTCCTGCACCCCCTTTTGACCAGTGGCACGGACATAAGATATAGCCTATGTTCTAAGTTGGACTAACACCATCATTTGATACCTTTACTTTTGGAATCGGTTCGGTAGTTCCAGAGATTACCTCGTACAAATAAACAGTTTTTACCTCTTTATAATATTAGTATAGACTAAAACTAAAGGTTAAATATTCCTATAACAATATGATAACTTTTCTTCTTTAAGCCACAGAATACGATAAAAAGTGAACTCCATAATCCTTCAAAATATAAATCAAATACTAGCAAATGCTTGTTTTCCCTCGAAGATTCATTTTTAAATCTCTTGCTGGATAAAAAGAAATACAAACGAAAAATTATAAATGTTTTTTCCTTTGTCTTTTTTTCTGCATAATTGTTCCCGTCAGATTATAAAAAGTCTTTACATTCATCTGAAATACATTTAGTGCGAGAGAGATTTTTATTTCTCTTTTGTTAGATGGAAAAGCATAAAATATTTGTTTTTTCTAGCATTCTTATATTTAAAGAGATATTTATAGATTATTAGTGTTTATAAACTTGTAAATATCCACTAGACATTATTCGCATACTACTAATTTAAAGACATTTTTTGTTGGTTTTTAAAATATCTTCATAAAATTTGGTTGGAGGGATTAATGGCTCCAACAAAATCCAAGGAAGATTTTTAGGGATTACTTTTTATAAAGGAAAATTCTTTCTAGAACCATTTAATATTTTGTTTTTTGACCATGTACCATAAGCCTTTACACCCCTTTGTGAAGTGCGACTCAACCAAAGATTAATAACATAAATTCTTATGTCCATTCACGCTATCCGACATATTAAAATTCTGATTGGTTGAAATTGCAGCTGTTAGAGATAAAAAATAATTTATTTAATTAAAATGACTTTTTTAAAGTAGAATTTCCAATAAATAAAGAAACATAAAATATAAAAATGCCTGAAATGGAGTTTTAAAATAATTAGTAACAACTGTTGTTTAAGTACTAGAGAATTACTGGAAACGAAATTGGAGTATTGTGTGGGGTACAAAGAGTCAAATTGCGAGACGAGATTTTTTAATCTCTTAAATTCCCAGATTGGGATTCAGTTATTGTAATTTAGATACGTAACCTATATATATATTTTACAGATATTTATAGATTGTTAGAGTTTTTAAACTTGCAAAATTCCACTAGACATTATTAGCATATTACTAATTTAAAGACATTTAGGCTGGTTTTTCAAAAATAATGATCCATTTCTATGAAAACACTAAAACCTTGATTTATTTCACAAGTGTTTGTAGAAATGCTCTCTTTAGAAGAAAGAATAGCCATCGTTTCCTAAAGATTGGTTGATAAAGAGGCATATGAAGAGCTGCGTCAGCTGTATCATCGAAAATACGGAAAGAGACACAAACAAGGGCGGATATCAGGCTACTTGTGAATAAATTCAGACGAACCGGTATCATGGCGAATTTAAAACGTCCTGGATCACCATAAACATCTGGCGATACCGTTAAGAGCATTCGTAAGGCAATTGAAAGGAGCCCACGTGCTTCTGTTCGTCAGCTAAACCGTGAGTTGAGAATAACTCAAACCACTGTTTGGCGTACTCTTCGTTTAACTCTGAATAAAAAGGCGTAATCACGTGCAGGTATTGTATCACCTGGAGAAGGAAAATTATGCAGCCCGTATGGCAATGTGTAGTGACCTTTTGTAAGACGTAAAAATGAGAACTTGTTAGAGCACATCTTGTTCACAGGCGAGCCACATTTCACGCATGTGGATTAGTGAACCGTCACAACTGCCGGATATGGGCCGACAGCAGTCCTCATGAGGTGCAAGAATGGCAAATAAATACGCCGAAGGTTAACGTGTGGTTAGGGATGACCATGACTAAGATATATCGTTCATTCATGTTTGCGGAGGAAACGGTAAATGGTACACTTTGCCTTGATATGCCTGGGTATTTTTGCAACCACAATTTGAGTCTGGTGGAATTCTGAATACCGCTGTGATCCAACAGGATAGGGCTCTTCTAAAACCAAAATTTTTAAGATTTAATTATAATGTAATAGTACAACACCATTTACTCCTTACGTCGCAAAAAACTTACATGATAAAAATATAATGCTTTTATTATTATGCTGTAAAGTGTTTAAAACGTATAATAATTTCAAATTTCACTTTCAGCAGTTTATACCAATAGACGGAAGCATACTTGAATACTTTTGTACAGCCTTGTATTTTAACCTACTGTCTTTATACACACGTCACTATTAAGCTAAAATTTAATTAAGACGAAAACACGCTTAAAACTACATAAATCAAACACCCAAAGATTATCCTCCACAGACGGTCATATATCCAATTCTTTGCGTGGCCTTATATATCTTTTTATTTATATTGTACAATCATATCTTAGTATACAAAATGTAGTTTAGCGTTAAAAAAAAAATGGATAACTCATTTAAAAACCACCTAAAAGCTATTTTTGTTCATACTCAGTAACATTTACGAATTCTTTTGTGCAGCCATTGTATATGATCTACAGCATTTATACACACAACGTAACATGCAAAAATTGAGCTAAACTTAAAAACTCATATCACAAATAAAAATGCACTTCCATGAATCCTCGCTATTTCACTAGTACTTCGAATACAGTACAGTATCCGAAATATTTTGTTTGTCCCTGTAAATACTATGCACTTTTTATTATACATAAGTAACTTGTAGTAAACCTCATTAACGTATATAAATTACTTTATATGTGAAATAGTTTAACATAATTAAAATACGCCCAAACAAGGCTTCCCGCTATACCTTTATGTAACGAAGTAATTTTATGTGGCCCTGTAAATGAAAAATACATATTCTTTCCACCGCATATTCTTCAGAATGTATAGTTTAGTGCACTTCCTAAATGCATATCAATTTCATTATGTTTGAAAGGGTATAACATCATTAAAATGCTCTTGAAACTATTTTTTCCCATTGGCCGTAGTGTAACTTAATACTTTTGACTGTCTCTATAATTGAACATATATCCGATTTTTATAAAATTTGAAATGACTCGACAAAATTATACAACATTTACATATTTTAAATTTCAAACCATTCGATTGTGTAGTTTTGCCCAGTTATACGTGGATAGACTGACAGGCAGACAGAAGGACGGGCCAGACGACGACTGTAGGTGCTACGTATTTATATAATTACGACGTCACCTAAAAACACATTAATTATTCAAAGATATTCTCTCTAACATAAAAGGATTTCCTCGAAATATTTTAAGGTCTTTAACAGTATATAAATTTAAAATTACAAAATTGCAAAAATTAAAATGCTTATACTAAATTTTTAACTTGAGAAATTGTGAAATTATCGAAATCTAGGAAAATTCTTTCAACGATTAATTTTTAAGAAGAAGAAATTGTATGCGCATCTTTTGCGTATATTGTCGATTTATTAACATGCATTAAAATGTGAAATAGCATTGTATGAAGAGACACTAAACCTGCGGCTCTGAGACCGTTTACCTTATTTTACATTAACAAAACCACTGATTTTGATAACATTCTGCAAAACTCTAAAATATAGTTAATATATTTACACATAGATGATTTTTTTTCAAAGAATTATTTTTATAACTTTCGTAAAAAAAAAAAAAGAGAGAGAGAGAGAGAAGTTTTTTATTTTTTATAATTATTTCCTTCAGATCAAAAACAAATATACTTGACCAAAATTTCTATCTATACCGTATTATTTATTGCTTAAGACAAGGAATAAAACAAAGAGGAATGTCACTATTTCCCCACAATTTTACTTAACGCATTTACATATGTTTGGCTTCCATTGAACATACATTTTTAGTTCTCCCATAGTAAAACAAGTTGGAAATTGCTCGTCAAACGTGGCAAATGAGGTGCGTTCGTACTATAACTAGTTTTATAATTATTTTTTGCACCCCATATTGTACTGAATGTATATTTTTTTGCGCTTCATAAGTGCATAGTCTGTAACATCATTAAAATGCACTTACAATATTTTTTTCCCCATTCCCCGTAATGTAACGGAAAACTTTTGACTGTCCCTGTAATTAAACTATACATTCGATTTTCATAAAATTTGAAATGGCTCGACAAAATTTTGCAGCAATTATATATTTAAAATTTCAGACCATTCGGAAGGCTGTAAAATCATTAAAATGCATTTGCTATAATTTTTTCCCATTGGCCGTAATGTAACGGAAAACTTTTGGGTGTCCCTGTAATTAAACTATACATCCGATTTTCATAAAATTGGAAATGGCTCGACAAAATTTTGCAGCAATTATATATTAAAAATTTCAGACCATTCGGAAGTCTGTAACATCATTAAAATTCACTTGCAATAATTTTTCCCATTGGCCGTAATGTAAAGAAAAACTTTTGACTGTCCCTGTAATTAAACTATACATCCGATTTTCATAAAATTGAAAATGGCTCGACAAAATTTTGCAGCAATTATATATTAAAAATTTCAGATCATTCGGTCGGGTAGTTTTTGCTCTGTTATATGCGGACGGACAGACAGACGGACGGACGGACAGACGGACGGACAGACAGACGGACTGAACGACGACTATAGGTGCTACGTATTTATATAATTACGAACGCACCTAAAAAGAGGAACTTAGATTATAATTTCAGATTATAAAACGAAAAGTGTGTTTTTAAAAATTTCAAACCGATTAGAAAATTTTTTATTACTTCAGCATGTCAATTTCTTGTCTTTAAAATGTAATAAAGAAATTGCAAAAAGATTTTATCAAATATCTTATTTCAATTTTATGAAAAAAATTCCCCAAAATACACATTTTTTTTCTACCTTGCAGGTACACTGTTAAAAATTTTGCAGCATTCTGGCAGGTCATTCGACCGTTTTTTGAAAAAACGGTTTCATAACCATAATTTAACTATATTTTAACCATAAAATGGCCAATAATATGGTCAGAATAGTGTTAAATTCACGGTTGTGTAACAGTTTTCGGAAAAAACGGTCAAATGACCTGCCAGAATGCTGCAAATTTTTTAACAGTGTAGGTATATCTTATTCACAAAAAATAACTAATAGAAACTTTTACTGAAATATATGAGCCTTCGGATGTAAAAAAAAAAAATCCTTAAAATTTTCCTTTAAAAAATATTCGTGCTCTGATATAATAATAATATTTCTTACAAAACCACTATTCAACTATTTCTATCGACTATTTTGCTTCTGTTATCCATATATTTTATATTTCATCTTTCGAATTATCGTAGATTATTCCCTCACTTTTAGCTTATCTCAAAAATATTTACACAACACTAAAATTATTAAATTTTTATTAAAAGATGTTAGAATTTAGAATATTCAAATTTTTAAAGAATATATAATAGTAAGATGCTTAAAAAAAGATTTTATCTTAGAATGATAACATAGCATTCATTGCTTCTACCGCAAAATAAGATAGAATTTATACTCCGTAATCCTTTAAAATATAATTGAAATTCCTACATACGCTTGGCCTTAAAAGAAGACTCATTTTTGAATTTCTAGCTGAAAAAGAGAAATTTATTTTGTTTTGAAATACATTTAGTGCGTGATTGGTTTTCGTTTTTGTGCTATAAAAAAATACAAGCGTTTTAAATCTTAGTGAATTTAAACATGCAAATAAGAAATGTACCAGAAAATTACATTCATATTCTTTATTTAAAGATATTTTTTCTGAAAGATACATTCACAAAATACATTTTATAAGATTTATGGCTTCAAAATATACCATAAAAAGCTTTTCAAGATGAATGTTTAAGAAGCAAAAATCTTTTATGAGAATTTTCTTCGTTCATTTTATTTTTATTGATATAGTACAGTCGAATCCGGTTAAAACGCGTTTCAAGGAAGTGGACAAAAAACGCGTATTTAGCGGGATCGCGTAGTAACTGTGATTTGTATAAGATTGCAGAAACTGGGCTCATTTACACATCTAATCGTCTAAATGAACCTTAGACCTTTCATTTATATGTTTAGAGTCGAAAATTGTGTCTTTCACGTACATTTAGATTATTGTTTAATTGCATTCAACTTTAACTCATTGCTTATAATTATAGGACCGACTGGAATAAAAACGGAAAATGTATGTGGACTCCAACATGGTTTTATTGTCGATAATACGTTCAAAAATAAAACAACAAAGATTATTGTCCTATTAGATTAATTTCTTTTACTAAAAAAAGTATTAAATCTTTGAAGCGCAATTCAGTTATCAAAATCACATTCAGTACTTATGATAATGAATACAATTATAATCTGTACTTCATTAGGGTTTCGTTCATCTGACGAAACCCTATTCGTCTCGCTCCTCTGTCTGTCTGTCCGTCCATCTGTCTGTCCGCCTGTCTGTCCGTCCGTCTGTCTGTCCGTCACAGAGCCCGTTCTCAGAAACTATACATGTTGGAGACTTGAAATTTTGCATACTTATAGATGAACACCACACATCAAACAACAAATCATAAAATTTTGAAAAAGTTGGTAATTAACCTAATTACGGGCTAATTAAATTCTAAAATTAACCAATCAACCTTTTGAATGCAGGTGCGAACACACGTTATCGAAATCCTCCTCAGTTTCTCCTAAGGGTTGCCAGTAAATTCGGCGGATGCTCCGTCAAATCAGCCGGTGCATGGTTAGCACGGAGTAATTTAAGCAATAACTGAAGTGGACCTTTAAAAAGCAAAATCGGATCGGCCGAAATATCGGTCGTACAAATTCGTAACAGGTGTAGAAATACGCGGAAAAATTCTACTTTATTTTGGTATAAATTTCAAATTTCTGCGTAGGATAGAACGCAAAAAATCCACTAAAAATCGATCGATAAAAATTTAATTTCTGTGTTTGGAAAGACAATGAAAACAGATTTCCATTCACCGGAAGGCAGCTGTCGTCGTCTCTCAGACATATCGGCGCGGGAGAAATTTAAGGCGAGGAAAGTCTAATACGAAATTTAAACTTTTTAAGTATTAAATTTTTCGATTAAATTTTTTGACATCCGGGCTGGAAATTTCTCGCAGATTTCATACATACCCGGTTCGAAGAGATAGCTTCATTACGAGCTGAGATATTAATTATTATTTTATTAATTCCTTTTATTTCCATCAAATGCCAGATTAAGATGGAGGCACGTGCTTTTTTAACGGAGATTTCATTTAAATTAGGAAATCTAACAATTTGCGTGGGGTGTTTTGACGGCGCTCTATGAGATATGTATTAATAATTCAATATGAAAAAGTTTATAGGTTTATAAGTGTTCATCCCACTATTTCCGAATACCAATTTCCGGAAATATCTTAAATTATTGGTTAAGACCGCCACTCGATGTGTTCGAAACTTTAAGATACTTTATAACACATAAGAAAAAGTGTAAAAAAGAATGGAGTGTGATATTTCGAGGAGTGGAGGGGGGCGGGCTAGATTTATTTATTAAATCTTAGCGTTTGTTATCGCAGAAAATATTTTAAATTCTTGGTTAAGACCGCACCGCCACCCTCCCGACCATGTATCTACGGAGAGATTGCGCAAAGGAGTTTCGTTCAGATATGCTTTTGTTAAGACTAGAGTGCGCTCCCTGGTGGTGGAATGCGGAACTAAAGTAACGCGATTTTGTTAGAATTAGGAAATATAACAAGGCGATCCGTTTGCAACTTTAAGATACTTCATGACACATAATAAAAAGCTTATAAAATAATGGTGCTTGCCATTTCCTGTTAAGGGAGGGCGGGGGAGGGGCGCTGGATTTCTTTTTTAAAAATTAGCGTTTACGACCTTTTTAGATGTCGTTTTTTGAGGACTATGATATATTCAGATACGTGCTGCTTATGAAATTTAAAAATGTCAAAATTTTAGTTACCACTATTTCCGAATAGTACTTTCAGCAAATTTCTTAATTTCTCACTTAAGGCTGCCACCAACTCGAGTAACACATCCACTGTTAGGTTGTTTAACAGAGTTTCGATCTGATACACCTTTGTTATGAATAGTGTGCGCTCCTGGTGGTGGAATTTGCAACTAACATAACGCAATTTTGTTAAAATTATGAAATCTAACAAGTCGATCTGCTGGAAACTTTGACATAGTTCATAACACATAATAAAAGGCTTATAAAAGAATGTTCCGTGCAATTTCCTGGGGCGCCTACCTATCTCGGGTGCTATAGGCTCGATCCCCTCCACTAATATACCTACGGATAGGCTGTAAAACGGAGTTTCCTTTGGATAGAGGTTTGTGTAGAATAGAATGCGCCCCCTGGTTGCGAAATGTGGAACTAACAGATTTCGCAAAAGGATAAAGTGTTTTAAAGGAATATTAAACGAAACCCTCTGTGCGATCTGTGATCACACTTACCCACTTGTTTTTAATATAATAAGAAAAAAAAAACGATCCTTATTAATCCTTGTGTAAAAAATATTGTTAACACCGAAAAAAGTAAAGAAAACATAGAAAATAAAATTGATTTATAAAACCGCAATCGTTTTTATTTAATCTTTACGAAGTTCATTTTATTTATTTTTTTTTTTTGCCTATAATACACATTATAAAACACAGAAGTGATAAAAAGTACATTTAAAACCTAATAAAAAACAGATATAATAATCTCTAATCATAATAACTTTATGACATATCTGAGGATCCTGAATTCGTTTATCTGTTTGTATTACAGGAAAAGACATGCACGAAGAGAGAGACAAAGAATTTTAGAAGGCGGGATCAAAGAAAAATTGCGGTGTTGTTGATTTAGCGAGATTTTTTGTAAATATTCAAATAGTTACCATTATTTCCGATTAGTAATCTTTGTCTTTATTTATCTATTATTAAATGAAGTAAATATTGCATTCGGAAACAATGTATTTTTGTGTGAATAACAAAATTCTTAAACTGGGAACCCTGGCGAAGAGAGATAGAATTCGCATCTATTGCGTTTTAAGCGCGATTTTTTTGCTTCAAAGTACGGAAATCTATCGCGTATTAAACTAGATCGCGTAATAACCATTCGCGTATTAAACGTGATATTTTTTGCACTAGACTTATGAGAGATGTTCAAGATATCGAAAAATCCTTCGTATTAAGTGGCATCGTGTATTAACCGTGAGAGGGTCCGTATTAACTGTGTATTAAACGGGTGCGACTGTACTTTTAAACGGGAAACAGTAATGCTTGAATTTCTAAAAAAATATACTGCATTTTCGCATGTGATTCCGCTATTTTTTTCTCTTTTTTCAGTATGGAATCAACAAAATATATGTGTTTATCAAAAGCGAGATTATTGAATGTAATGCAATTATTGAATTGAAAGTTGTTTTGATTGAAAGAGATAATGTAATCAAAATTACGATATGGTGTATTCAAGGCCTTATCAAGGTAACTTATCACAATGCAGCGCTCACGATGACTTTGAAATGGAGTCCGCAGATGACAGTCACATGAGAGTCACAATGTAACCACATTGTAAAGTCACATGGTGACTCGTTACAAAGCAGCTGTCACAATGACGTGTCAGTAGAGTCACATATAGTGATCATTTGAGACTCATAATGAGTTGTATGGATTCTCCTAAGTTTTGCTTTACCGTAGTAACTGTGACACTTGTGACCATGTGTGACATACACTATGACGCAAAAGTTTAGACAATGAAGAAATTCTTACATACTTTGAAAAATATTTATTCAATTTTCAAATCACTGCTTGAAATTAATGTGCTGTACATATAAACAATATTTATAACAAAGAAAAGTGGAATTGTGCATATTGCAATAAATTAAATGGTAACAAAAATAAACTGCTGTCTCAAAAGTTTAGACACAAATTAAATAAAATCGAAATAAACAATTTTTAAAACCTGGTTGCGCATCCATGCTTATGTATTACGTCATATACACGAGATTGCATGGAAGAAACTAAATCTTGCATAGTTTGTGGATCGATATCGTACCATGCATTCTCAATAGATGTCTTAAGTTCCTTTTCAGAAGAGTATTGTCTAGCGTTGCTATAAACTTTGCGACACATGATGCTCCAAAGGTTTTCTATAGGGTTAAGATCTGGGCTACATGCTGGCCAGTCGAGAACTCTTATATTATGGGAATTAAACCAAGATTTTGAATGTTTTGCAGTGTGAATTGAAGCATTGTCTTGCTGAAATTCCCACTGAGGACCCCCTAGAAGCTCAGCAAATGGCAGTAGGTTTTCTTCTAATGTCTGTGTATAATGCTGTGAAGTTTGACGACCACTGGTGAAGGTCAGAGATACTTGTCCATTATAGCAAAAGGCTGCCCAAACCATCACCGAGCCCCCTCCTTGTCTGCGACTAAAAAAACGTCGAGGTTCCTTCCGCAAGTCATGCCAATACGATAAACAACCATCTGGACCATCCAGATTCCACTTTTTTTCATCGCTAAATATGACTGACTGTCATTTCTCTCCATATGACATATGCTTTCGAGCCCACATAAGTCTTTGTAACTTATGATGTGGTTTCAGAGCTGGTTTCTTCTGCATTTTGCTATAAACGATTGTTCCTTTTTCCAAAATTCGTCTACGAATCGTATCCTTTGACACAGAGAGTCCCGACGAGCTTTGAAATCCACGTACGCTCATTTGTTGAGTACTCGCTAGTCTTTGTATCAGGCGATCCTCTCGTACATTTGTCACACGTGGCCTCCCAGACCGACATTTTGCTTTATATTCGGAACCACTCGATAAAACTCGATAAATAGATTTTTTTGACCTATTAATAATAGCAGAAATTTCAGAAACGCTCTTCCCTTCACCTTTCAACTGCCAAATCCTTGAAACCTCATTCACTTGAATTATTTAGCTCTCGGCATGTCGACTATGAAGCGCAATCGTTTGCAGAACTTAAGTACTCCAAATTTGTGACATCATCGATTCTAAATTTGCATATGCCAGCGAATATTCAAAGAAATTTAGAATAGTGTCTAAACTTTTGCGACAAGCACATTTGAATTTTTATGAAAAAAATTAGTATTATAGCAAATAAAACGACTGTCTTTTGTACATAGCATTTTAAACCAGTTTTTGAATATATTTACAGGTTTTTGTAATTCTGACGTCATAATTCTACATTTTAAAGCTGAATGACGTCATTGTCTAAACTTTTGCGTCATAGTGTATATGGACTAGCTGTACTGTAGAGATAGTAATTATACGAATTGTATTATTTTCTTTTGAGTATTCGCGTATTTGAAAATTAGCATTTTGTGATTGGTCCCTAATTTTGGACACCAGTGTACTTCCCTTGATCATCACTAGATAGTAATAACAGTTCCAGTAAGCTGAATATTATTCCTGATGCTATTTTGGTGCGTGTGAGTGTCAATTTTGCTTCCATTTTCTTGTCTGACATGGTATCCTTAACTTTTTCTTGGAAATATCTTAAATTTTAAAGGTAAGGCTATCATAATTTTCTCTTGTTTTAAATAGATTACTTGACAATGTGTTATGCTAAAAAAATTAATTTTCAGTTTGTTTACTTTACGAATCACTTTTCAAAGCGGTACTTTTGAGTACCGTCAGTACTACGTTGAACAAGATATTTACTTAGATTTTTGTCGTTTGAATAAATATAGTGCATAAAAACGTAAACAATATTTATTATACATGTGTATGGCGCTAGAGAGGTGGATTTTGATACGATATAGGAGGAGATATGACATGATTTATGTACGGTATTGATGAATAACAAAGTAAAAAATATACTTTTATCGTTAGAAAAGGTATTGTATTTTTACGAAACAAAACCAGAAAATTTTACAAATTCGAAATAAAAATCTAAAAATATATTTTAGCATTTTTATGAATCCTTTTGACTTTTCAACAACTAAAAGTTTGGAAATTTCTTTCAGATATGCTTCCCATCGAATGATAGTGTTACAACTGTAGAATATTCTTCTGATGGCAAAATATTCATTGATGATGCACCAACAGTGTCACAATCTAGTCGTATATACATCGTAGACCTATATCCTCTTGAGACCCAAGCTCGCAGTTTTCGCACACATTTTACCATTTTTAGGATTAAGGCTCTTTATGGGGCTAGAAAACTTTATATATATTCATTTATTTTTAAAACAAAAAAATATATAGAGTTTTGGTGTGTCCAATATAATGGACATTGGGTCTTAGTCCTGTAAAAACCCTATTATTGAATTACGTGATTCTGAATGAAAAATTCTTAATTGCAAAATTTTCTTTCATTATAAATGTGTTTTTATATTTCATACATCACCTTTAAACATTGCACAATTATAGTTTTTTCATTATCAAAGAGAAAAATGTATTTTGGATGAGATTTATTTGAAAAGTATAAATAAATTTAGTGATTTTTAAATATTTTTTTTTTTTTAAGGAATAAAAAAAAAATCTATCACATCAATAAAAGTTTTTTTCTAAATAAAATTATAAATTGTTAGTGGCACGATTATCACAATAGGAAATTAAAAAGAAAAAAAACGCAGTTTATTTATAATCTTAAATTATTATTTTCAGTCATATTTTCTTTCATGTTAAATGTGCTTTTATCGTTCATAAATCACCTGTAAATATTGCATAATTTTAATTTTTTCATTATCAAAGAGAAAAAGCATATTTGGATGAAATTTATTTGAAAAGTATAAATCAATTTGGTGACTTTTTAAATAGTTTAAAAAAAAATAATTTTAAAAAATCTATAATATCAATAAAAGTTTTTTTATGAAACAATTATAAAGTTAGTGGCACTGTTATCACAATTGACATTTGGATGCCAAAGGAAATTAAAAAGAAATAGAATGCATTTTATTTATAATCTTAAATTACTATCTTCAGTTATATTTTCTTTAAATTTTTATTTCTGTTTAAATTCGATTAAATTAACTAATTTAATTATAAACAACTTACGAACAGTAAAATAATATAAAAAAGCTTGCATTTATTTTTTATAGTTAAACGAATATACAAATACAAGTTGTATTTCATGCTTACTTATTTTATTTTATACTTATCAAGTAAGATGAGATAGCTACATAGGCTTCAAAAACCAGATTTTTAGCATCAACTTCCTATTTCTTTCACTACAAACTTTTCTGACATCAGAAGTGTGTTTTTATTGTTTATACGTTACTTCCAAATATCACATAAATTCAATTTTTGCATCATCAAATAGAAAAAGTGTATTTTAACTAAGAAACGTGTTGATCAATTTAGTAATAATAATAAAAAATAATAACATTTTGTTTTGTTTTTAACTCTTCTCAACACCAGTAATTTGTTTGTTAGAATAATGATAATAAATAGTGGCACAGCTACCACAATTGGCAAATAAATGCCAAGAAGAAATTTAAAAGAAATAAAAATGAGTTTATTTTGAATTTATACCGTTATCTTTAATTATATTTTCTTTTTTTTTTTTTTTTTTTTTTTTGCTAATTAAATATGATTAAACTTATTAATTCAATTATAAATAGTTTACTAACAGAAAAATAATACCAAAAATAGTTATGAATAACAATAAAACATAATAAAGGATTAATTATCTATATTTACCAAATGCTGCACAAAAAAAAAAAAATAATAATAATCTCTGAAATCCAAAATTTAACAATGTATTGATTTAGTACAATCAATTTATCAATTGAAGAATAATCTTCATATATATTCCATGAAATTTCAGGTGATCACAATTTAAATCCAAGGTTGGGAGAGCTTAATTATAGACTTCACGATTCATGTAAAATCACATTAAAATAATAAAATATATTTCACAACTGAAAATGGCGCTAGTGTTGTTTAGTATAAAATAGCACAAGATGATTAAAAAACTTGAAAATTCTGTATTTACACTTTTAAATATATACAGTATATACAACGAAAACATATGAATAATATTTGTTATTCCTCACTAGGAATTCCAGATAATTTCTTTTATATGTTCAAGAATATTTATTTCTCCCTTTTCGGAAGAACAAGAAATACACAGCCAGCATGCTACTTTCGAGATTCACATTTAAACTGAATTATAAACAAGAGAAATGATTTTAAAACAATTAATACTTCAGAAACTATATCTTCTAACAAGAAGTCAAGCATGATTTCATATTCGGAAATAAATTTCCCCTTTTTTTAAATTAAATATCATTTCTTCTAATAGAAGACCACGATAAAAAACCTATACGCAGCATATTTATCTGCTGCGTTCAAGATTCACATTCACAAAACCAACTAAAAAAGGAACAAGAAAGGAAAAATGTTTTTTAATATTAATTCTCTAGTCAGACCACGTGACCTGGGATCACTGGCGCCTAATCAGTCTGGCTGAGAAAAGAAGAGGTTTGCAAAATTTCACAAACTCCCCCCCCGATGAACAAGGGTTCATCAAAATGGGGATTCAAAATAATTAAAGTAGAAATAAAATTATTCTAAAAAATTATCAGTTACACTTTACATAAATACAATACAAATCAAAATATATACTTACATACTGGACTTCAATAAAATAATAAACAATTTTAAAAATTTGCCAACAGGTTTCTGCTACTAAAAATAGAAAGAACAATTTAAATCTGTACAACTTTTTCTAGAATATTCAACAAAAAAAAAAATTAAACTAAAAATTAGAAATATTATCAAACAAGAAACATTTTTTTTTTTTTTTTAAGTGAAAAAAAAAAAAAATAAAAATCTTTTTAAAGTCAATAGAAAAGACAGTTCAAGATTTGTTTTGAAAGACAAATGTCAATGAGAGTTCTCGAGTCTCTAATAATATCAGAGTTTTTTTTTTTTCAGTTCTATTAATAAAAAAGTTCAGAGTTTTTTCACTTCTAAATTATACACAAGAATCAATAGGTCTTTTAATGATGGAATTATTTGCCTTCAGTTCATAAGGCCTCATTTTTTTTTTAAATCTCTGTCCACAAATACCTAACTTCCAGAAAGTTCTTGATACATGTTCATATGCATAAAAATCACGTCATATATTTCAAAGTCAGAAGTTTTATTCTGGTCCGTGTAGTGAGCAGATTGTAAGTTGAGAAGATACTCATTTTTCAAGCGCTTCCAAAAATGATTCAGAAGAGTCTCGCGCAAACGGAAGCGTTTCACTAAGGATTCCTTGGTTGAAGGTAAACACAAGATATGCTTTAGAGTTGCTATAACTAGTTGACCAGGGCGAACACTAAAGTTCTTGGAGATTGCACATTTGTTTAGGACTGATTTTATGCACTGTCTAGATTTTAAAATCAAAAACTTTTCACGAGTTGATACTAATGTACTGGGCACTCCTGAATGAAAAACTTTTTCATGTGCATCTTTCACGATTAATTCAGTCAAATTATGTTTTGCAGGAATCACAAAGGGATGTTTTTCATAAAATGAGGAATCAGACTTTTGTAACAGTCCTCGTACGAATAGCAAACTTTCATTTGACAACATAGGAATTAACTGTAGAAGATTCAATTCTTTAGGGATACTCTTGCTACATTTCAAGTATTTTACAACTTCAGAGAAACTTTCTTCCTGCATTAGCTACCAAAAATTTTCAGCATGTAACATTTCCTCAGCTGATAATTGTGAAAATTTTCTTTTCTCTACCTTTAATTTTATATTAGAAATAAATCTAAATACCCATCCAGTTACTCGATACAATTTCTTTAGGGAGCTATACTTTTCAAGAATAAAAATGGGAATTTCATCAGCTTTATTTGTTTGAACAACACAAGAGATGGTGGCTGCTTTTTTATACTTCTCTTCAGAAACATCAGGTAATCGAGATGCAGCAATTTTAACACTAGGCCACTGATTTTCAGGCAAGGAAAGAAATTCAGGAACATACACATTAGGGTTAGCATCAGGAAAAACATGCAATTGGAGATGCTCCTTTTCCATGATCAGGTTGCTAAAATACTGCCAGGGAATTTTCAAGTGAGCGAGATCAGGGATTTCTGAAAGCCAATTTTGCCAATCATTTTCTAGTTCACCAGAAACAAAAGGGGCAATAAATCCGGCTGAATCAAGGAACATGGTTGCAATTTTCAAAACATTCCGTTTTGTGCAAGAATCAATTTTCAAGGAAGTATTTAGGGGTTCGAAACTCGATACAGGAATGTTTTCATCATTTAAAACATTAGAATTCAAGTTAGGGACATGATACAAACATTCGTTTAATGATAGAGAATCACCATATTTGGAAGAAGCATCATAGACTATGCGCATTTTTGTTGTAGTTTTGTCGTCACGGATAACAGGTCTGTGTGGAATGTAATAGGAATTATTAGAATGTTCCTCGGTGCACAATTCTATTACACCCTCATTAAACTGCTCTAGCAAAATGGAGTTATATTCTTTAAATAAAGAATCGTTTTTCAAGAATTTATTTTCTAAACTAGAAAACCGCTTCTTTGCTACTTCAAGATTATTTCTAAGTAATTCGCGAGAATCTTTCCACAATAATTTTGCTTCATAACATCCATTTACGAATTTTAAATTTTCTTTAAATTCTTTTATTACCTCATGATCGGTAATGTTCTTTTCATTGCTTTCAGCAATGTCAGTTGATTCAAGATCCCAAAATGCTTTCAGCTGAGTATTTATATTTTCAACTGAAACACGCAAACAAGCTACTTCTTTTTTATTCGACTCTATCTGCCCTTGCACCGTATGACCGAAAATAGTTTCTGCAACGTATAATTCTTTTGTCAATTTTCCCTCGATTCCCTTTAATATTTTCCACAAAAAGTCAGACCCTAGCAAAATATTTATTTCCTGTTCAAGACCTGTATCAGCAGGCTTAAAGCCTCTTGTTCTCATTATCTCTAGAAGTTCTGGTTCTAGAGTTTTCACAGAAGCTCCAGTTATATTATCAACCACAAGAGCTTCGATATTTATCGAGTTAATAGGTTGCACAACACTGGATAATTCTAGAGCAACTACTTCATAACAAGATTCATAAGGGCGTCTCCGCCCAAAAGGATAAACTAATAAATTTTCTCTTCGCAATGGCTTCAATTTTAATTTTTGTACTAGCGATCTCTTCACGAAGCATTTTTCTGAACCACTATCACATAAAACGCGAGCCAACAAGCATTCCTTACCAGCAGACACAGAAACTGTACAAGTCTGCAATAATGTAGATTTATTTTGTTTATATTTTTGTTCTGACATCATAGATACAATTGCACCTTTCATTTCTTTTTCAGGATTTTCTTTTGCTGTTTCTTTAAAACAAAACAAAGTACTATGGGTAGTGTTACCACATTTGGAACAAGGGTTAATTTTTGTTCTACAATTAATTGATAAATGGGACTTGTAAAAGCATTTGTAACAGCGACCTTCTTTCTTTAATTTATATCGTTTTTGTTCGTCAGTGAATTCCGAACAATTTAGTCCTACATGATCAGAAGACTTGCAAAATATGCAAAACTGTTTTCTAGATGTATTTAAAGCAGCAGCTGAAGGTATAGTTTTCTTTTGAGGAAAATTTTGATATTTACTTGAAGGATTTTCATATTTAGTTTTAGAATTTTCATAAGTCTTGCTTAGGGAATTATTTACTAAATTAGTAGCTTCACGACATCTTAATTCCGTTTTAATAAAATTTATTAAATCGGTGACTTCACAGTCCTTATCGGGGTCACGTTTTCGATGGAAATCTAGTATCAAATTTTCGGGTAACAGTCTTAATAATATTGGTAGTAATAAATGGCCGTAGGAGCCTGATGTCACTCCTAACGTATCAAGATTTCTCATACAAGTTTCGATATTATCATACAACTTTCTTAAAGAAATAACATTGTTAGAGGATTTCACTGGTTCAAGATTTAGAATTTTATTCATGTAACAGTTTATGATATTTTCCCGCTTACCATACCTCTCTTCTAACAATTTTAAACACGTTGAATAATTTTGATCTGTCAGTTCAAAACCAGCTACAATATTATATGCAGGTCCCGACAACAAAGATTTCAGGTATTGGAATTTTTCAATTTTTGATGACGATTCGTTTGAATCTATCGCACTAGTAAATGAATTAAAAAATTCTAAGAACTGGCTTGCATCACCAGAAAATTTTTCTATGTTAAGTTTAGGAAGCTTCACTGCCGAAGCTGGTTTACTTCCGATTTTTGAACCGTTACTTGATTCTAGTACAACTTTTGGTTCAGTTTCGATTTTACATTTTTTAAGCCTCATCTTAATTTTAAATTTCAAACTGGATATTTTTTCAGAATATTCTTCTACCGATTTTAGTTCTTTTTCATATTCAGTTTTTTCCTGAATTAGCTCATCTATTTCGGAATCTAATTCCTTTAGTTGAGCTTCCTTTTCATTTACGAGCTCTAATGATTCCATTAATGAGTCGCAATCAGTTTTATCAATATCAACAGATAATAATGTATCACATTTTGTGATTAATTTCGTAATGGCTGCACGAACAGTAGCTCATTTACTTTTAAGCTTATCAGGCTTATCCATGTTTAAATTTAAATTCAATGTTCAAAATAAATGATCATGAAAAATGTATATTTTCAAGAAATCAACAGTCATGCAGAATAATAAAGGTATTTCTTACCTTTTTTCCGGGTCTTTTCGGCACCAAAAACTTGAAGAATAATCTTCATATATATTCCATGAAATTTCAGGTGATCACAATTTAAATCCAAGGTTGGGAGAGCTTAATTATAGACTTCACGATTCATGTAAAATCACATTAAAATAATAAAATATATTTCACATCTGAAAATGGCGCTAGTGTTGTTTAGTATAAATAGCACAAGATGATTAAAAAACTTGAAAATTCTGTATTTACACTTTTAAATATATACAGTATATACAACGAAAACATATGAATAATATTTGTTATTCCTCACTAGGAATTCCAGATAATTTCTTTTATATGTTCAAGAATATTTATTTCTCCCTTTTCGGAAGAACAAGAAATACACAGCCAGCATGCTACTTTCGAGATTCACATTTAAACTGAACTATAAACAAGAGAAATGATTTTAAAACAATTAATACTTCAGAAACTATATCTTCTAACAAGAAGTCAAGCATGATTTCATATTCGGAAATAAATTTCCCCCTTTTTTTAAATTAAATATCATTTCTTCTAATAGAAGACCACGATAAAAAACCTATACGCAGCATATTTATCTGCTGCGTTCAAGATTCACATTCACAAAACCAACTAAAAAAGGAACAAGAAAGGAAAAATGTTTTTTAATATTAATTCTCTAGTCAGACCACGTGACCTGGGATCACTGGCGCCTAATCAGTCTGGCTGAGAAAAGAAGAGGTTTGCAAAATTTCACAAACTCCCCCCCGATGAACAAGGGTTCATCAAAATGGGGATTCAAAATAATTAAAGTAGAAATAAAATTATTCTAAAAAATTATCAGTTACACTTTACATAAATACAATACAAATCAAAATATATACTTACATACTGGACTTCAATAAAATAATAAACAATTTTAAAAATTTGCCAACAGGTTTCTGCTACTAAAAATAGAAAGAACAATTTAAATCTGTACAACTTTTTCTAGAATATTCAACAAAAAAAAAATTAAACTAAAAATTAGAAATATTATCAAACAAGAAACATTTTTTTTTTTTTTTAAGTGAAAAAAAAAAATAAAAATCTTTTTAAAGTCAATAGAAAAGACAGTTCAAGATTTGTTTTGAAAGACAAATGTCAATGAGAGTTCTCGAGTCTCTAATAATATCAGAGTTTTTTTTTTTTTTTTCAGTTCTATTAATAAAAAAGTTCAGAGTTTTTTCACTTCTAAATTATACACAAGAATCAATAGGTCTTTTAATGATGGAATTATTTGCCTTCAGTTCATAAGGCCTCATTTTTTTTTTAAATCTCTGTCCACAAATACCTAACTTCCAGAAAGTTCTTGATACATGTTCATATGCATAAAAATCACATCATATATTTCAAAGTCAGAAGTTTTATTCTGGTCCGTGTAGTGAGCAGATTGTAAGTTGAGAAGATACTCATTTTTCAAGCGCTTCCAAAAATGATTCAGAAGAGTCTCGCGCAAACGGAAGCGTTTCACTAAGGATTCCTTGGTTGAAGGTAAACACAAGATATGCTTTAGAGTTGCTATAACTAGTTGACCAGGGCGAACACTAAAGTTCTTGGAGATTGCACATTTGTTTAGGACTGATTTTATGCACTGTCTAGATTTTAAAATCAAAAACTTTTCACGAGTTGATACTAATGTACTGGGCACTCCTGAATGAAAAACTTTTTCATGTGCATCTTTCACGATTAATTCAGTCAAATTATGTTTTGCAGGAATCACAAAGGGATGTTTTTCATAAAATGAGGAATCAGACTTTTGTAACAGTCCTCGTACGAATAGCAAACTTTCATCTGACAACATAGGAATTAACTGTAGAAGATTCAATTCTTTAGGGATACTCTTGCTACATTTCAAGTATTTTACAACTTCAGGGAAACTTTCTTCCTGCATTAGCTACCAAAAATTTTCAGCATGTAACATTTCCTCAGCTGATAATTGTGAAAATTTTCTTTTCTCTACCTTTAATTTTATATTAGAAATAAATCTAAATACCCATCCAGTTACTCGATACAATTTCTTTAGGGAGCTATACTTTTCAAGAATAAAAATGGGAATTTCATCAGCTTTATTTGTTTGAACAACACAAGAGATGGTGGCTGCTTTTTTATACTTCTCTTCAGAAACATCAGGTAATCGAGATGCAGCAATTTTAACACTAGGCCACTGATTTTCAGGCAAGGAAAGAAATTCAGGAACATACACATTAGGGTTAGCATCAGGAAAAACATGCAATTGGAGATGCTCCTTTTCCATGATCAGGTTGCTAAAATACTGCCAGGGAATTTTCAAGTGAGCGAGATCAGGGATTTCTGAAAGCCAATTTTGCCAATCATTTTCTAGTTCACCAGAAACAAAAGGGGCAATAAATCCGGCTGAATCAAGGAACATGGTTGCAATTTTCAAAACATTCCGTTTTGTGCAAGAATCAATTTTCAAGGAAGTATTTAGGGGTTCGAAACTCGATACAGGAATGTTTTCATCATTTAAAACATTAAAATTCAAGTTAGGGACATGATACAAACATTCGTTTAATGATAGAGAATCACCATATTTGGAAGAAGCATCATAGACTATGCGCATTTTTGTTGTAGTTTTGTCGTCACGGATAACAGGTCTGTGTGGAATGTAATAGGAATTATTAGAATGTTCCTCGGTGCACAATTCTATTACACCCTCATTAAACTGCTCTAGCAAAATGGAGTTATATTCTTTAAATAAAGAATCGTTTTTCAAGAATTTATTTTCTAAACTAGAAAACCGCTTCTTTGCTACTTCAAGATTATTTCTAAGTAATTCGCGAGAATCTTTCCACAATAATTTTGCTTCATAACATCCATTTACGAATTTTAAATTTTCTTTAAATTCTTTTATTACCTCATGATCGGTAATGTTCTTTTCATTGCTTTCAGCAATGTCAATTGATTCAAGATCCCAAAATGCTTTCAGCTGAGTATTTATATTTTCAACTGAAACACGCAAACAAGCTACTTCTTTTTTATTCGACTCTATCTGCCCTTGCACCGTATGACCGAAAATAGTTTCTGCAACGTATAATTCTTTTGTCAATTTTCCCTCGATTCCCTTTAATATTTTCCACAAAAAGTCAGACCCTAGCAAAATATTTATTTCCTGTTCAAGACCTGTATCAGCAGGCTTAAAGCCTCTTGTTCTCATTATCTCTAGAAGTTCTGGTTCTAGAGTTTTCACAGAAGCTCCAGTTATATTATCAACCACAAGAGCTTCGATATTTATCGAGTTAATAGGTTGCACAACACTGGATAATTCTAGAGCAACTACTTCATAACAAGATTCATAAGGGCGTCTCCGCCCAAAAGGATAAACTAATAAATTTTCTCTTCGCAATGGCTTCAATTTTAATTTTTGTACTAGCGATCTCTTCACGAAGCATTTTTCTGAACCACTATCACATAAAACGCGAGCTAACAAGCATTCCTTACCAGCAGACACAGAAACTGTACAAGTCTGCAATAATGTAGATTTATTTTGTTTATATTTTTGTTCTGACATCATAGATACAATTGCACCTTTCATTTCTTTTTCAGGATTTTCTTTTGCTGTTTCTTTAAAACAAAACAAAGTACTATGGGTAGTGTTACCACATTTGGAACAAGGGTTAATTTTTGTTCTACAATTAATTGATAAATGGGACTTGTAAAAGCATTTGTAACAGCGACCTTCTTTCTTTAATTTATATCGTTTTTGTTCGTCAGTGAATTCCGAACAATTTAGTCCTACATGATCAGAAGACTTGCAAAATATGCAAAACTGTTTTCTAGATGTATTTAAAGCAGCAGCTGAAGGTATATTTTTCTTTTGAGGAAAATTTTGATATTTACTTGAAGGATTTTCATATTTAGTTTTAGAATTTTCATAAGTCTTGCTTAGGGAATTATTTACTAAATTAGTATCTTCACGACATCTTAATTCCGTTTTAATAAAATTTATTAAATCGGTGACTTCACAGTCCTTATCGGGGTCACGTTTTCGATGGAAATCTAATATCAAATTTTCGGGTAACAGTCTTAATAATATTGGTAGTAATAAATGGCCGTAGGAGCCTGATGTCACTCCTAACGTATCAAGATTTCTCATACAAGTTTCGATATTATCATACAACTTTCTTAAATAAATAACATTGTTAGAGGATTTCACTGGTTCAAGATTTAGAATTTTATTCATGTAACAGTTTATGATATTTTCCCGCTTACCATACCTCTCTTCTAACAATTTTAAACACGTTGAATAATTTTGATCTGTCAGTTCAAAACCAGCTACAATATTATATGCAGGTCCCGACAACAAAGATTTCAGGTATTGGAATTTTTCAATTTTTGATGACGATTCGTTTGAATCTATCGCACTAGTAAATGAATTAAAAAATTCTAAGAACTGGCTTGCATCACCAGAAAATTTTTCTATGTTAAGTTTAGGAAGCTTCACTGCCGAAGCTGGTTTACTTCCGATTTTTGAACCGTTATTTGATTCTAATACAACTTTTGGTTCAGTTTCGATTTTACATTTTTTAAGCCTCATCTTAATTTTAAATTTCAAACTGGATATTTTTTCAGAATATTCTTCTACCGATTTTAGTTCTTTTTCATATTCAGTTTTTTCCTGAATTAGCTCATCTATTTCGGAATCTAATTCCTTTAGTTGAGCTTCCTTTTCATTTACGAGCTCTAATGATTCCATTAATGAGTCGCAATCAGTTTTATCAATATCAACAGATAATAATGTATCACATTTTGTGATTAATTTCGTAATGGCTGCACGAACAGTAGCTCTTTTACTTTTAAGCTTATCAGGCTTATCCATGTTTAAATTTAAATTCAATGTTCAAAATAAATGATCATGAAAAATGTATATTTTCAAGAAATCAACAGTCATGCAGAATAATAAAGGTATTTCTTACCTTTTTTCCGGGTCTTTTCGGCACCAAAAACTTGAAGAATAATCTTCATATATATTCCATGAAATTTCAGATGATCACAATTTAAATCCAAAGTTGGGAGAGCTTAATTATAGACTTCACGATTCATGTAAAATCACATTAAAATAATAAAATATATTTCACAACTGAAAATGGCGCTAGTGTTGTTTAGTATAAATAGCACAAGATGATTAAAAAACTTGAAAATTCTGTATTTACACTTTTAAATATATACAGTATATACAACGAAAACATATGAATAATATTTGTTATTCCTCACTAGGAATTCCAGATAATTTCTTTTATATGTTCAAGAATATTTATTTCTCCCTTTTCGGAAGAACAAGAAATACACAGCCAGCATGCTACTTTCGAGATTCACATTTAAACTGAACTATAAACAAGAGAAATGCTTTTAAAACAATTAATACTTCAGAAACTATATCTTCTAACAAGAAGTCAAGCATGATTTCATATTCGGAAATAAATTTCCCCTTTTTTTAAATTAAACATCATTTCTTCTAATAGAAGACCACGATAAAAAACCTATACGCAGCATATTTATCTGCTGCGTTCAAGATTCACATTCACAAAACCAACTAAAAAAGGAACAAGAAAGGAAAAATGTTTTTTAATATTAATTCTCTAGTCAGACCACGTGACCTGGGATCACTGGCGCCTAATCAGTCTGGCTGAGAAAACAAGAGGTTTGCAAAATTTCACAAACTCCCCCCCGATGAACAAGGGTTCATCAAAATGGGGATTCAAAATAATTAAAGTAGAAATAAAATTATTCTAAAAAATTATCAGTTACACTTTACATAAATACAATACAAATCAAAATATATACTTACATACTGGACTTCAATAAAATAATAAACAATTTTAAAAATTTGCCAACAGGTTTCTGCTACTAAAAATAGAAAGAACAATTTAAATCTGTACAACTTTTTCTAGAATATTCAACACAAAAAAAATTAAACTAAAAATTAGAAATATTATCAAACAAGAAACATTTTTTTTTAAAGTGAAAAAAAAAAAATAAAAATCTTTTTAAAGTCAATAGAAAAGACAGTTCAAGATTTGTTTTGAAAGACAAATGTCAATGAGAGTTCTCGAGTCTCTAATAATATCAGAGTTTTTTTTTCAGTTCTATTAATAAAAAAGTTCAGAGTTTTTTCACTTCTAAATTATACACAAGAATCAATAGGTCTTTTAATGATGGAATTATTTGCCTTCAGTTCATAAGACCTCATTTTTTTTTAAATCTCTGTCCACAAATACCTAACTTCCAGAAAGTTCTTGATACATGTTCATATGCATAAAAATCACATCATATATTTCAAAGTCAGAAGTTTTATTCTGGTCCGTGTAGTGAGCAGATTGTAAGTTGAGAAGATACTCATTTTTCTAGCGCTTCCAAAAATGATTCAGAAGAGTCTCGCGCAAACGGAAGCGTTTCACTAAGGATTCCTTGGTTGAAGGTAAACACAAGATATGCTTTAGAGTTGCTATAACTAGTTGACCAGGGCGAACACTAAAGTTCTTGGAGATTGCACATTTGTTTAGGACTGATTTTATGCACTGTCTAGATTTTAAAATCCAAAAATTTTCACGAGTTGATACTAATGTACTGGGCACTCCTGAATGAAAAACTTTTTCATGTGCATCTTTCACGATTAATTCAGTCAAATTATGTTTTACAGGAATCACAAAGGGATGTTTTTCATAAAATGAGGAATCAGACTTTTGTAACAGTCCTCGTACGAATAGCAAACTTTCATCTGACAACATCGGAATTAACTGTAGAAGATTCAATTCTTTAGGGATACTCTTGCTACATTTCAAGTATTTTACAACTTCAGGGAAACTTTCTTCCTGCATTAGCTACCAAAAATTTTCAGCATGTAACATTTCCTCAGCTGATAATTGTGAAAATTTTCTTTTCTCTACCTTTAATTTTATATTAGAAATAAATCTAAATACCCATCCAGTTACTCGATACAATTTCTTTAGGGAGCTATACTTTTCAAGAATAAAAATGGGAATTTCATCAGCTTTATTTGTTTGAACAACACAAGAGATGGTGGCTGCTTTTTTATACTTCTCTTCAGAAACATCAGGTAATCGAGATGCAGCAATTTTAACACTAGGCCACTGATTTTCAGGCAAGGAAAGAAATTCAGGAACATACACATTAGGGTTAGCATCAGGAAAAACATGCAATTGGAGATGCTCCTTTTCCATGATCAGGTTGCTAAAATACTGCCAGGGAATTTTCAAGTGAGCGAGATCAGGGATTTCTGAAAGCCAATTTTGCCAATCATTTTCTAGTTCACCAGAAACAAAAGGGGCAATAAATCCGGCTGAATCAAGGAACATGGTTGCAATTTTCAAAACATTCCGTTTTGTGCAAGAATCAATTTTCAAGGAAGTATTTAGGGGTTCGAAACTCGATACAGGAATGTTTTCATCATTTAAAACATTAGAATTCAAGTTAGGGACATGATACAAACATTCGTTTAATGATAGAGAATCACCATATTTGGAAGAAGCATCATAGACTATGCGCATTTTTGTTGTAGTTTTGTCGTCACGGATAACAGGTCTGTGTGGAATGTAATAGGAATTATTAGAATGTTCCTCGGTGCACAATTCTATTACACCCTCATTAAACTGCTCTAGCAAAATGGAGTTATATTCTTTAAATAAAGAATCGTTTTTCAAGAATTTATTTTCTAAACTAGAAAACCGCTTCTTTGCTACTTCAAGATTATTTCTAAGTAATTCGCGAGAATCTTTCCACAATAATTTTGCTTCATAACATCCATTTACGAATTTTAAATTTTCTTTAAATTCTTTTATTACCTCATGATCGGTAATGTTCTTTTCATTGCTTTCAGCAATGTCAATTGTTTCAAGATCCCAAAATGCTTTCAGCTGAGTATTTATATTTTCAACTGAAACACGCAAACAAGCTACTTCTTTTTTATTCGACTCTATCTGCCCTTGCACCGTATGACCGAAAATAGTTTCTGCAACGTATAATTCTTTTGTCAATTTTCCCTCGATTCCCTTTAATATTTTCCACAAAAAGTCAGACCCTAGCAAAATATTTATTTCCTGTTCAAGACCTGTATCAGCAGGCTTAAAGCCTCTTGTTCTCATTATCTCTAGAAGTTCTGGTTCTAGAGTTTTCACAGAAGCTCCAGTTATATTATCAACCACAAGAGCTTCGATATTTATCGAGTTAATAGGTTGCACAACACTGGATAATTCTAGAGCAACTACTTCATAACAAGATTCATAAGGGCGTCTCCGCCCAAAAGGATAAACTAATAAATTTTCTCTTCGCAATGGCTTCAATTTTAATTTTTGTACTAGCGATCTCTTCACGAAGCATTTTTCTGAACCACTATCACATAAAACGCGAGCCAACAAGCATTCCTTACCAGCAGACACAGAAACTGTACAAGTCTGCAATAATGTAGATTTATTTTGTTTATATTTTTGTTCTGACATCATAGATACAATTGCACCTTTCATTTCTTTTTCAGGATTTTATTTTGCTGTTTCTTTAAAACAAAACAAAGTACTATGGGTAGTGTTACCACATTTGGAACAAGGGTTAATTTTTGTTCTACAATTAATTGATAAATGGGACTTGTAAAAGCATCTGTAACAGCGACCTTCTTTCTTTAATTTATATCGTTTTTGTTCGTCAGTGAATTCCGAACAATTTAGTCCTACATGATCAGAAGACTTGCAAAATATGCAAAACTGTTTTGTAGATGTATTTAAAGCAGCAGCTGAAGGTATATTTTTCTTTTGAGGAAAATTTTGATATTTACTTGAAGGATTTTCATATTTAGTTTTAGAATTTTCATAAGTCTTGCTTTGGGAATTATTTACTAAATTAGTAGCTTCACATCTTAATTCCGTTTTAATAAAATTTATTAAATCGGTGACTTCACAGTCCTTATCGGGGTCACGTTTTCGATGGAAATCTAGTATCAAATTTTCGGGTAACAGTCTTAATAATATTGGTAGTAATAAATGGCCGTAGGAGCCTGATGTCACTCCTAACGTATCAAGATTTCTCATACAAGTTTCGATATTATCATACAACTTTCTTAAAGAAATAACATTGTTAGAGGATTTCACTGGTTCAAGATTTAGAATTTTATTCATGTAACAGTTTATGATATTTTCCCGCTTACCATACCTCTCTTCTAACAATTTTAAACACGTTGAATAATTTTGATCTGTCAGTTCAAAACCAGCTACAATATTATATGCAGGTCCCGACAACATAGATTTCAGGTATTGGAATTTTTCAATTTTTGATGACGATTCGTTTGAATCTATCGCACTAGTAAATGAATTAAAAAATTCTAAGAACTGGCTTGCATCACCAGAAAATTTTTCTATGTTAAGTTTAGGAAGCTTCACTGCCGAAGCTGGTTTACTTCCGATTTTTGAACCGTTACTTGATTCTAGGACAACTTTTGGTTCAGTTTCGATTTTACATTTTTTAAGCCTCATCTTAATTTTAAATTTCAAACTGGATATTTTTTCAGAATATTCTTCTACCGATTTTAGTTCTTTTTCATATTCAGTTTTTTCCTGAATTAGCTCATCTATTTCGGAATCTAATTCCTTTAGTTGAGCTTCCTTTTCATTTACGAGCTCTAATGATTCCATTAATGAGTCGCAATCAGTTTTATCAATATCAACAGATAATAATGTATCACATTTTGTGATTAATTTCGTAATGGCTGTACGAACAGTAGCTCTTTTACTTTTAAGCTTATCAGGCTTATCCATGTTTAAATTTAAATTCAATGTTCAAAATAAATGATCATGAAAAATGTATATTTTCAAGAAATCAACAGTCATGCAGAATAATAAAGGTATTTCTTACCTTTTTTCCGGGTCTTTTCGGCACCAAAAACTTGAAGAATAATCTTCATATATATTCCATGAAATTTCAGGTGATCGCAATTTAAATCCAAGGTTGGGAGAGCTTAATTATAGACTTCAGGATTCATGTAAAATCACATTAAAATAATAAAATATATTTCACAACTGAAAATGGCGCTAGTGTTGTTTAGTATAAAATAGCACAAGATGATTAAAAAACTTGAAAATTCTGTATTTACACTTTTAAATATATACAGTATATACAACGAAAACATATGAATAATATTTGTTATTCCTCACTAGGAATTCCAGATAATTTCTTTTATATGTTCAAGAATATTTATTTCTCCCTTTTCGGAAGAACAAGAAATACACAGCCAGCATGCTACTTTCGAGATTCACATTTAAACTGAACTATAAACAAGAGAAATGCTTTTAAAACAATTAATACTTCAGAAACTATATCTTCTAACAAGAAGTCAAGCATGATTTCATATTCGGAAATAAATTTCCCCCTTTTTTAAATTAAACATCATTTCTTCCAATAGAAGACCACGATAAAAAACCTATACGCAGCATATTTATCTGCTGCGTTCAAGATTCACATTCACAAAACCAACTAAAAAAGGAACAAGAAAGGTAAAATGTTTTTTTAATATTAATTCTCTAGTCAGACCACGTGACCTGGGATCACTGGCGCCTAATCAGTCTGGCTGAGAAAACAAGAGGTTTGCAAAATTTCACAACCCCCCCCCCCCCCCCGATGAACAAGGGTTCATCAAAATGGGGATTCAAAATAATTAAAGTAGAAATAAAATTATTCTAAAAAATTATCAGTTACACTTTACATAAATACAATACAAATCAAAATACATACTTACATACTGGACTTCAATAAAATAATAAACAATTTTAAAAATTTGCCAACAGGTTTCTGCTACTAAAAATAGAAAGAACAATTTAAATCTGTACAACTTTTTCTAGAATATTCAACACAAAAAAAATTAAACTAAAAATTAGAAATATTATCAAACAAGAAACATTTTTTTTTTTTTAAGTGAAAAAAAAAAAAATAAAAATCTTTTTAAAGTCAATAGAAAAGACAGTTCAAGATTTGTTTTGAAAGACAAATGTCAATGAGAATTCTCGAGTCTCTAATAATATCAGAGTTTTTTTTTTTCAGTTCTATTAATAAAAAAGTTCAGAGTTTTTTCACTTCTAAATTATACACAAGAATCAATAGGTCTTTTAATGATGGAATTATTTGCCTTCAGTTCATAAGACCTCATTTTTTTTTTTAAATCTCTGTCCACAAATACCTAACTTCCAGAAAGTTCTTGATACATGTTCATATGCATAAAAATCACATCATATATTTCAAAGTCAGAAGTTTTATTCTGGTCCGTGTAGTGAGCAGATTGTAAGTTGAGAAGATACTCATTTTTCTAGCGCTTCCAAAAATTATTCAGAAGAGTCTCGCGCAAACGGAAGCGTTTCACTAAGGATTCCTTGGTTGAAGGTAAACACAAGATATGCTTTAGAGTTGCTATAACTAGTTGACCAGGGCGAACACTAAAGTTCTTGGAGATTGCACATTTGTTTAGGACTGATTTTATGCACTGTCTAGATTTTAAAATCCAAAAATTTTCACGAGTTGATACTAATGTACTGGGCACTCCTGAATGAAAAACTTTTTCATGTGCATCTTTCACGATTAATTCAGTCAAATTATGTTTTGCAGGAATCACAAAGGGATGTTTTTCATAAAATGAGGAATCAGACTTTTGTAACAGTCCTCGTACGAATAGCAAACTTTCATCTGACAACATCGGAATTAACTGTAGAAGATTCAATTCTTTAGGGATACTCTTGCTACATTTCAAGTATTTTACAACTTCAGGGAAACTTTCTTCCTGCATTAGCTACCAAAAATTTTCAGCATGTAACATTTCCTCAGCTGATAATTGTGAAAATTTTCTTTTCTCTACCTTTAATTTTATATTAGAAATAAATCTAAATACCCATCCAGTTACTCGATACAATTTCTTTAGGGAGCTATACTTTTCAAGAATAAAAATGGGAATTTCATCAGCTTTATTTGTTTGAACAACACAAGAGATGGTGGCTGCTTTTTTATACTTCTCTTCAGAAACATCAGGTAATCGAGATGCAGCAATTTTAACACTAGGCCACTGATTTTCAGGCAAGGAAAGAAATTCAGGAACATACACATTAGGGTTAGCATCAGGAAAAACATGCAATTGGAGATGCTCCTTTTCCATGATCAGGTTGCTAAAATACTGCCAGGGAATTTTCAAGTGAGCGAGATCAGGGATTTCTGAAAGCCAATTTTGCCAATCATTTTCTAGTTCACCAGAAACAAAAGGGGCAATAAATCCGGCTGAATCAAGGAACATGGTTGCAATTTTCAAAACATTCCGTTTTGTGCAAGAATCAATTTTCAAGGAAGTATTTAGGGGTTCGAAACTCGATACAGGAATGTTTTCATCATTTAAAACATTAGAATTC
Organism: Maratus speciosus; assembly: GCA_963932465.1. Lineage (NCBI taxonomy): Eukaryota > Metazoa > Arthropoda > Arachnida > Araneae > Salticidae > Maratus > Maratus speciosus. The sequence continues at coordinate 518,730,067 of OZ010795.1, read as the reverse complement.
AAGTTAGGGACATGATACAAACATTCGTTTAATGATAGAGAATCACCATATTTGGAAGAAGCATCATAGACTATGCGCATTTTTGTTGTAGTTTTGTCGTCACGGATAACAGGTCTGTGTGGAATGTAATAGGAATTATTAGAATGTTCCTCGGTGCACAATTCTATTACACCCTCATTAAACTGCTCTAGCAAAATGGAGTTATATTCTTTAAATAAAGAATCGTTTTTCAAGAATTTATTTTCTAAACTAGAAAACCGCTTCTTTGCTACTTCAAGATTATTTCTAAGTAATTCGCGAGAATCTTTCCACAATAATTTTGCTTCATAACATCCATTTACGAATTTTAAATTTTCTTTAAATTCTTTTATTACCTCATGATCGGTAATGTTCTTTTCATTGCTTTCAGCAATGTCAATTGTTTCAAGATCCCAAAATGCTTTCAGCTGAGTATTTATATTTTCAACTGAAACACGCAAACAAGCTACTTCTTTTTTATTCGACTCTATCTGCCCTTGCACCGTATGACCGAAAATAGTTTCTGCAACGTATAATTCTTTTGTCAATTTTCCCTCGATTCCCTTTAATATTTTCCACAAAAAGTCAGACCCTAGCAAAATATTTATTTCCTGTTCAAGACCTGTATCAGCAGGCTTAAAGCCTCTTGTTCTCATTATCTCTAGAAGTTCTGGTTCTAGAGTTTTCACAGAAGCTCCAGTTATATTATCAACCACAAGAGCTTCGATATTTATCGAGTTAATAGGTTGCACAACACTGGATAATTCTAGAGCAACTACTTCATAACAAGATTCATAAGGGCGTCTCCGCCCAAAAGGATAAACTAATAAATTTTCTCTTCGCAATGGCTTCAATTTTAATTTTTGTACTAGCGATCTCTTCACGAAGCATTTTTCTGAACCACTATCACATAAAACGCGAGCCAACAAGCATTCCTTACCAGCAGACACAGAAACTGTACAAGTCTGCAATAATGTAGATTTATTTTGTTTATATTTTTGTTCTGACATCATAGATACAATTGCACCTTTCATTTCTTTTTCAGGATTTTATTTTGCTGTTTCTTTAAAACAAAACAAAGTACTATGGGTAGTGTTACCACATTTGGAACAAGGGTTAATTTTTGTTCTACAATTAATTGATAAATGGGACTTGTAAAAGCATCTGTAACAGCGACCTTCTTTCTTTAATTTATATCGTTTTTGTTCGTCAGTGAATTCCGAACAATTTAGTCCTACATGATCAGAAGACTTGCAAAATATGCAAAACTGTTTTGTAGATGTATTTAAAGCAGCAGCTGAAGGTATATTTTTCTTTTGAGGAAAATTTTGATATTTACTTGAAGGATTTTCATATTTAGTTTTAGAATTTTCATAAGTCTTGCTTTGGGAATTATTTACTAAATTAGTAGCTTCACATCTTAATTCCGTTTTAATAAAATTTATTAAATCGGTGACTTCACAGTCCTTATCGGGGTCACGTTTTCGATGGAAATCTAGTATCAAATTTTCGGGTAACAGTCTTAATAATATTGGTAGTAATAAATGGCCGTAGGAGCCTGATGTCACTCCTAACGTATCAAGATTTCTCATACAAGTTTCGATATTATCATACAACTTTCTTAAAGAAATAACATTGTTAGAGGATTTCACTGGTTCAAGATTTAGAATTTTATTCATGTAACAGTTTATGATATTTTCCCGCTTACCATACCTCTCTTCTAACAATTTTAAACACGTTGAATAATTTTGATCTGTCAGTTCAAAACCAGCTACAATATTATATGCAGGTCCCGACAACATAGATTTCAGGTATTGGAATTTTTCAATTTTTGATGACGATTCGTTTGAATCTATCGCACTAGTAAATGAATTAAAAAATTCTAAGAACTGGCTTGCATCACCAGAAAATTTTTCTATGTTAAGTTTAGGAAGCTTCACTGCCGAAGCTGGTTTACTTCCGATTTTTGAACCGTTACTTGATTCTAGGACAACTTTTGGTTCAGTTTCGATTTTACATTTTTTAAGCCTCATCTTAATTTTAAATTTCAAACTGGATATTTTTTCAGAATATTCTTCTACCGATTTTAGTTCTTTTTCATATTCAGTTTTTTCCTGAATTAGCTCATCTATTTCGGAATCTAATTCCTTTAGTTGAGCTTCCTTTTCATTTACGAGCTCTAATGATTCCATTAATGAGTCGCAATCAGTTTTATCAATATCAACACATAATAATGTATCACATTTTGTGATTAATTTCGTAATGGCTGTACGAACAGTAGCTCTTTTACTTTTAAGCTTATCAGGCTTATCCATGTTTAAATTTAAATTCAATGTTCAAAATAAATGATCATGAAAAATGTATATTTTCAAGAAATCAACAGTCATGCAGAATAATAAAGGTATTTCTTACCTTTTTTCCGGGTCTTTTCGGCACCAAAAACTTGAAGAATAATCTTCATATATATTCCATGAAATTTCAGGTGATCGCAATTTAAATCCAAGGTTGGGAGAGCTTAATTATAGACTTCAGGATTCATGTAAAATCACATTAAAATAATAAAATATATTTCACAACTGAAAATGGCGCTAGTGTTGTTTAGTATAAAATAGCACAAGATGATTAAAAAACTTGAAAATTCTGTATTTACACTTTTAAATATATACAGTATATACAACGAAAACATATGAATAATATTTGTTATTCCTCACTAGGAATTCCAGATAATTTCTTTTATATGTTCAAGAATATTTATTTCTCCCTTTTCGGAAGAACAAGAAATACACAGCCAGCATGCTACTTTCGAGATTCACATTTAAACTGAACTATAAACAAGAGAAATGCTTTTAAAACAATTAATACTTCAGAAACTATATCTTCTAACAAGAAGTCAAGCATGATTTCATATTCGGAAATAAATTTCCCCCTTTTTTAAATTAAACATCATTTCTTCCAATAGAAGACCACGATAAAAAACCTATACGCAGCATATTTATCTGCTGCGTTCAAGATTCACATTCACAAAACCAACTAAAAAAGGAACAAGAAAGGAAAAATGTTTTTTTAATATTAATTCTCTAGTCAGACCACGTGACCTGGGATCACTGGCGCCTAATCAGTCTGGCTGAGAAAACAAGAGGTTTGCAAAATTTCACAATCCCCCCCCCCCCCCCCCGATGAACAAGGGTTCATCAAAATGGGGATTCAAAATAATTAAAGTAGAAATAAAATTATTCTAAAAAATTATCAGTTACACTTTACATAAATACAATACAAATCAAAATACATACTTACATACTGGACTTCAATAAAATAATAAACAATTTTAAAAATTTGCCAACAGGTTTCTGCTACTAAAAATAGAAAGAACAATTTAAATCTGTACAACTTTTTCTAGAATATTCAACACAAAAAAAATTAAACTAAAAATTAGAAATATTATCAAACAAGAAACATTTTTTTTTTTTTTAAGTGAAAAAAAAAAAAATAAAAATCTTTTTAAAGTCAATAGAAAAGACAGTTCAAGATTTGTTTTGAAAGACAAATGTCAATGAGAATTCTCGAGTCTCTAATAATATCAGAGTTTTTTTTTTCAGTTCTATTAATAAAAAAGTTCAGAGTTTTTTCACTTCTAAATTATACACAAGAATCAATAGGTCTTTTAATGATGGAATTATTTGCCTTCAGTTCATAAGACCTCATTTTTTTTTTAAATCTCTGTCCACAAATACCTAACTTCCAGAAAGTTCTTGATACATGTTCATATGCATAAAAATCACATCATATATTTCAAAGTCAGAAGTTTTATTCTGGTCCGTGTAGTGAGCAGATTGTAAGTTGAGAAGATACTCATTTTTCTAGCGCTTCCAAAAATTATTCAGAAGAGTCTCGCGCAAACGGAAGCGTTTCACTAAGGATTCCTTGGTTGAAGGTAAACACAAGATATGCTTTAGAGTTGCTATAACTAGTTGACCAGGGCGAACACTAAAGTTCTTGGAGATTGCACATTTGTTTAGGACTGATTTTATGCACTGTCTAGATATTAAAATCCAAAACTTTTCACGAGTTGATACTAATGTACTGGGCACTCCTGAATGAAAAACTTTTTCATGTGCATCTTTCACGATTAATTCAGTCAAATTATGTTTTGCAGGAATCACAAAGGGATGTTTTTCATAAAATGAGGAATCAGACTTTTGTAACAGTCCTCGTACGAATATCAAACCTTCATCTGACAACATAGGAATTAACTGTAGAAGATTCAATTCTTTAGGGATACTCTTGCTACATTTCAAGTATTTTACAACTTCAGGGAAACTTTCATCCTGCATTAGCTTTAACCAAAAATTTTCAGCATGTAACATTTCCTCAGCTGATAATTGTGAAAATTTTCTTTTCTCTACCTTTAATTTTATATTAGAAATAAATCTAAATACCCATCCAGTTACTCGATACAATTTCTTTAGGGAGCTATACTTTTCAAGAATAAAAATGGGAATTTCATCAGCTTTATTTGTTTGAACAACACAAGAGATGGTGGCTGCTTTTTTATACTTCTCTTCAGAAACATCAGGTAATCGAGATGCAGCAATTTTAACACTAGGCCACTGATTTTCAGGCAAGGAAAGAAATTCAGGAACATACACATTAGGGTTAGCATCAGGAAAAACATGCAATTGGAGATGCTCCTTTTCCATGATCAGGTTGCTAAAATACTGCCAGGGAATTTTCAAGTGAGCGAGATCAGGGATTTCTGAAAGCCAATTTTGCCAATCATTTTCTAGTTCACCAGAAACAAAAGGGGCAATAAATCCGGCTGAATCAAGGAACATGGTTGCAATTTTCAAAACATTCCGTTTTGTGCAAGAATCAATTTTCAAGGAAGTATTTAGGGGTTCGAAACTCGATACAGGAATGTTTTCATCATTTAAAACATTAGAATTCAAGTTAGGGACATGATACAAACATTCGTTTAATGATAGAGAATCACCATATTTGGAAGAAGCATCATAGACTATGCGCATTTTTGTTGTGGTTTTGTCGTCACGGATAACAGGTCTGTGTGGAATGTAATAGGAATTATTAGAATGTTCCTCGGTGCACAATTCTATTACACCCTCATTAAACTGCTCTAGCAAAATGGAGTTATATTCTTTAAATAAAGAATCGTTTTTCAAGAATTTATTTTCTAAACTAGAAAACCGCTTCTTTGCTACTTCAAGATTATTTCTAAGTAATTCGCGAGAATCTTTCCACAATAATTTTGCTTCATAACATCCATTTACGAATTTTAAATTTTCTTTAAATTCTTTTATTACCTCATGATCGGTAATGTTCTTTTCATTGCTTTCAGCAATGTCAATTGTTTCAAGATCCCAAAATGCTTTCAGCTGAGTATTTATATTTTCAACTGAAACACGCAAACAAGCTACTTCTTTTTTATTCGACTCTATCTGCCCTTGCACCGTATGACCGAAAATAGTTTCTGCAACGTATAATTCTTTTGTCAATTTTCCCTCGATTCCCTTTAATATTTTCCACAAAAAGTCAGACCCTAGCAAAATATTTATTTCCTGTTCAAGACCTGTATCAGCAGGCTTAAAGCCTCTTGTTCTCATTATCTCTAGAAGTTCTGGTTCTAGAGTTTTCACAGAAGCTCCAGTTATATTATCAACCACAAGAGCTTCGATATTTATCGAGTTAATAGGTTGCACAACACTGGATAATTCTAGAGCAACTACTTCATAACAAGATTCATAAGGGCGTCTCCGCCCAAAAGGATAAACTAATAAATTTTCTCTTCGCAATGGCTTCAATTTTAATTTTTGTACTAGCGATCTCTTCACGAAGCATTTTTCTGAACCACTATCACATAAAACGCGAGCCAACAAGCATTCCTTACCAGCAGACACAGAAACTGTACAAGTCTGCAATAATGTAGATTTATTTTGTTTATATTTTTGTTCTGACATCATAGATACAATTGCACCTTTCATTTCTTTTTCAGGATTTTATTTTGCTGTTTCTTTAAAACAAAACAAAGTACTATGGGTAGTGTTACCACATTTGGAACAAGGGTTAATTTTTGTTCTACAATTAATTGATAAATGGGACTTGTAAAAGCATCTGTAACAGCGACCTTCTTTCTTTAATTTATATCGTTTTTGTTCGTCAGTGAATTCCGAACAATTTAGTCCTACATGATCAGAAGACTTGCAAAATATGCAAAACTGTTTTGTAGATGTATTTAAAGCAGCAGCTGAAGGTATATTTTTCTTTTGAGGAAAATTTTGATATTTACTTGAAGGATTTTCATATTTAGTTTTAGAATTTTCATAAGTCTTGCTTTGGGAATTATTTACTAAATTAGTAGCTTCACATCTTAATTCCGTTTTAATAAAATTTATTAAATCGGTGACTTCACAGTCCTTATCGGGGTCACGTTTTCGATGGAAATCTAGTATCAAATTTTCGGGTAACAGTCTTAATAATATTGGTAGTAATAAATGGCCGTAGGAGCCTGATGTCACTCCTAACGTATCAAGATTTCTCATACAAGTTTCGATATTATCATACAACTTTCTTAAAGAAATAACATTGTTAGAGGATTTCACTGGTTCAAGATTTAGAATTTTATTCATGTAACAGTTTATGATATTTTCCCGCTTACCATACCTCTCTTCTAACAATTTTAAACACGTTGAATAATTTTGATCTGTCAGTTCAAAACCAGCTACAATATTATATGCAGGTCCCGACAACATAGATTTCAGGTATTGGAATTTTTCAATTTTTGATGACGATTCGTTTGAATCTATCGCACTAGTAAATGAATTAAAAAATTCTAAGAACTGGCTTGCATCACCAGAAAATTTTTCTATGTTAAGTTTAGGAAGCTTCACTGCCGAAGCTGGTTTACTTCCGATTTTTGAACCGTTACTTGATTCTAGGACAACTTTTGGTTCAGTTTCGATTTTACATTTTTTAAGCCTCATCTTAATTTTAAATTTCAAACTGGATATTTTTTCAGAATATTCTTCTACCGATTTTAGTTCTTTTTCATATTCAGTTTTTTCCTGAGTTAGCTCATCTATTTCGGAATCTAATTCCTTTAGTTGAGCTTCCTTTTCATTTACGAGCTCTAATGATTCCATTAATGAGTCGCAATCAGTTTTATCAATATCAACAGATAATAATGTATCACATTTTGTGATTAATTTCGTAATGGCTGTACGAACAGTAGCTCTTTTACTTTTAAGCTTATCAGGCTTATCCATGTTTAAATTTAAATTCAATGTTCAAAATAAATGATCATGAAAAATGTATATTTTCAAGAAATCAACAGTCATGCAGAATAATAAAGGTATTTCTTACCTTTTTTCCGGGTCTTTTCGGCACCAAAAACTTGAAGAATAATCTTCATATATATTCCATGAAATTTCAGGTGATCGCAATTTAAATCCAAGGTTGGGAGAGCTTAATTATAGACTTCAGGATTCATGTAAAATCACATTAAAATAATAAAATATATTTCACAACTGAAAATGGCGCTAGTGTTGTTTAGTATAAAATAGCACAAGATGATTAAAAAACTTGAAAATTCTGTATTTACACTTTTAAATATATACAGTATATACAACGAAAACATATGAATAATATTTGTTATTCCTCACTAGGAATTCCAGATAATTTCTTTTATATGTTCAAGAATATTTATTTCTCCCTTTTCGGAAGAACAAGAAATACACAGCCAGCATGCTACTTTCGAGATTCACATTTAAACTGAACTATAAACAAGAGAAATGCTTTTAAAACAATTAATACTTCAGAAACTATATCTTCTAACAAGAAGTCAAGCATGATTTCATATTCGGAAATAAATTTCCCCCTTTTTTAAATTAAACATCATTTCTTCCAATAGAAGACCACGATAAAAAACCTATACGCAGCATATTTATCTGCTGCGTTCAAGATTCACATTCACAAAACCAACTAAAAAAGGAACAAGAAAGGAAAAATGTTTTTTTAATATTAATTCTCTAGTCAGACCACGTGACCTGGGATCACTGGCGCCTAATCAGTCTGGCTGAGAAAACAAGAGGTTTGCAAAATTTCACAACCCCCCCCCCCCCCCGATGAACAAGGGTTCATCAAAATGGGGATTCAAAATAATTAAAGTAGAAATAAAATTATTCTAAAAAATTATCAGTTACACTTTACATAAATACAATACAAATCAAAATACATACTTACATACTGGACTTCAATAAAATAATAAACAATTTTAAAAATTTGCCAACAGGTTTCTGCTACTAAAAATAGAAAGAACAATTTAAATCTGTACAACTTTTTCTAGAATATTCAACACAAAAAAAATTAAACTAAAAATTAGAAATATTATCAAACAAGAAACATTTTTTTTTTTAAGTGAAAAAAAAAAAAATAAAAATCTTTTTAAAGTCAATAGAAAAGACAGTTCAAGATTTGTTTTGAAAGACAAATGTCAATGAGAATTCTCGAGTCTCTAATAATATCAGAGTTTTTTTTTTTTCAGTTCTATTAATAAAAAAGTTCAGAGTTTTTTCACTTCTAAATTATACACAAGAATCAATAGGTCTTTTAATGATGGAATTATTTGCCTTCAGTTCATAAGACCTCATTTTTTTTTTAAATCTCTGTCCACAAATACCTAACTTCCAGAAAGTTCTTGATACATGTTCATATGCATAAAAATCACATCATATATTTCAAAGTCAGAAGTTTTATTCTGGTCCGTGTAGTGAGCAGATTGTAAGTTGAGAAGATACTCATTTTTCTAGCGCTTCCAAAAATTATTCAGAAGAGTCTCGCGCAAACGGAAGCGTTTCACTAAGGATTCCTTGGTTGAAGGTAAACACAAGATATGCTTTAGAGTTGCTATAACTAGTTGACCAGGGCGAACACTAAAGTTCTTGGAGATTGCACATTTGTTTAGGACTGATTTTATGCACTGTCTAGATATTAAAATCCAAAACTTTTCACGAGTTGATACTAATGTACTGGGCACTCCTGAATGAAAAACTTTTTCATGTGCATCTTTCACGATTAATTCAGTCAAATTATGTTTTGCAGGAATCACAAAGGGATGTTTTTCATAAAATGAGGAATCAGACTTTTGTAACAGTCCTCGTACGAATATCAAACCTTCATCTGACAACATAGGAATTAACTGTAGAAGATTCAATTCTTTAGGGATACTCTTGCTACATTTCAAGTATTTTACAACTTCAGGGAAACTTTCATCCTGCATTAGCTTTAACCAAAAATTTTCAGCATGTAACATTTCCTCAGCTGATAATTGTGAAAATTTTCTTTTCTCTACCTTTAATTTTATATTAGAAATAAATCTAAATACCCATCCAGTTACTCGATACAATTTCTTTAGGGAGCTATACTTTTCAAGAATAAAAATGGGAATTTCATCAGCTTTATTTGTTTGAACAACACAAGAGATGGTGGCTGCTTTTTTATACTTCTCTTCAGAAACATCAGGTAATCGAGATGCAGCAATTTTAACACTAGGCCACTGATTTTCAGGCAAGGAAAGAAATTCAGGAACATACACATTAGGGTTAGCATCAGGAAAAACATGCAATTGGAGATGCTCCTTTTCCATGATCAGGTTGCTAAAATACTGCCAGGGAATTTTCAAGTGAGCGAGATCAGGGATTTCTGAAAGCCAATTTTGCCAATCATTTTCTAGTTCACCAGAAACAAAAGGGGCAATAAATCCGGCTGAATCAAGGAACATGGTTGCAATTTTCAAAACATTCCGTTTTGTGCAAGAATCAATTTTCAAGGAAGTATTTAGGGGTTCGAAACTCGATACAGGAATGTTTTCATCATTTAAAACATTAGAATTCAAGTTAGGGACATGATACAAACATTCGTTTAATGATAGAGAATCACCATATTTGGAAGAAGCATCATAGACTATGCGCATTTTTGTTGTAGTTTTGTCGTCACGGATAACAGGTCTGTGTGGAATGTAATAGGAATTATTAGAATGTTCCTCGGTGCACAATTCTATTACACCCTCATTAAACTGCTCTAGCAAAATGGAGTTATATTCTTTAAATAAAGAATCGTTTTTCAAGAATTTATTTTCTAAACTAGAAAACCGCTTCTTTGCTACTTCAAGATTATTTCTAAGTAATTCGCGAGAATCTTTCCACAATAATTTTGCTTCATAACGTCCATTTACGAATTTTAAATTTTCTTTAAATTCTTTTATTACCTCATGATCGGTAATGTTCTTTTCATTGCTTTCAGCAATGTCAATTGATTCAAGATCCCAAAATGCTTTCAGCTGAGTATTTATATTTTCAACTGAAACACGCAAACAAGCTACTTCTTTTTTATTCGACTCTATCTGCCCTTGCACCGTATGACCGAAAATAGTTTCTGCAACGTATAATTCTTTTGTCAATTTTCCCTCGATTCCCTTTAATATTTTCCACAAAAAGTCAGACCCTAGCAAAATATTTATTTCCTGTTCAAGACCTGTATCAGCAGGCTTAAAGCCTCTTGTTCTCATTATCTCTAGAAGTTCTGGTTCTAGAGTTTTCACAGAAGCTCCAGTTATATTATCAACCACAAGAGCTTCGATATTTATCGAGTTAATAGGTTGCACAACACTGGATAATTCTAGAGCAACTACTTCATAACAAGATTCAAAAGGGCGTCTCCGCCCAAAAGGATAAACTAATAAATTTTCTCTTCGCAATGGCTTCAATTTTAATTTTTGTACTAGCGATCTCTTCACGAAGCATTTTTCTGAACCACTATCACATAAAACGCGAGCCAACAAGCATTCCTTACCAGCAGACACAGAAACTGTACAAGTCTGCAATAATGTAGATTTATTTTGTTTATATTTTTGTTCTGACATCATAGATACAATTGCACCTTTCATTTCTTTTTCAGGATTTTCTTTTGCTGTTTCTTTAAAACAAAACAAAGTACTATGGGTAGTGTTACCACATTTGGAACAAGGGTTAATTTTTGTTCTTCAATTAATTGATAAATGGGACTTGTAAAAGCATTTGTAACAGCGACCTTCTTTCTTTTATTTATATCGTTTTTGTTCGTCAGTGAATTCCGAACAATTTAGTCCTACATGATCAGAAGACTTGCAAAATATGCAAAACTGTTTTGTAGATGTATTTAAAGCAGCAGCTGAAGGTATATTTTTCTTTTGAGGAAAATTTTGATATTTACTTGAAGGATTTTCATATTTAGTTTTAGAATTTTCATAAGTCTTGCTTTGGGAATTATTTACTAAATTAGTAGCTTCACGACATCTTAATTCCGTTTTAATAAAATTTATTAAATCGGTGACTTCACAGTCCTTATCGGGGTCACGTTTTCGATGGAAATCTAGTATCAAATTTTCGGGTAACAGTCTTAATAATATTGGTAGTAATAAATGGCCGTAGGAGCCTGATGTCACTCCTAACGTATCAAGATTTCTCATACAAGTTTCGATATTATCATACAACTTTCTTAAAGAAATAACATTGTTAGAGGATTTCACTGGTTCAAGATTTAGAATTTTATTCATGTAACAGTTTATGATATTTTCCCGCTTACCATACCTCTCTTCTAACAATTTTAAACACATTGAATAATTTTGATCTGTCAGATCAAAACCAGCTACAATATTATATGCGAGTCCCGACAACAAAGATTTCAGGTATTGGAATTTTTCAATTTTTGATAACGATTCGTTTGAATCTATCGCACTAGTAAATAAATTAAAAAATTCTAAGAACTGGCTTGCATCACCAGAAAATTGTTCTATGTTAAGTTTAGGAAGCTTCACTGCCGAAACTGGTTTACTTCCGATTTTTGAACCGTTACTTGATTCTAGTACAACTTTTGGTTCAGTTTCGATTTTACATTTTTTAAGCCTCATCTCAATTTTAAATTTCAAACTGGATATTTTTTCAGAATATTCTTCTACCGATTTTAGTTCTTTTTCATATTCAGTTTTTTCCTGAATTAGCTCATCTATTTCGGAATCTAATTCCTTTAGTTGAGCTTCCTTTTCATTTACGAGCTCTAATGATTCCATTAATGAGTCGCAATCAGTTTTATCAATATCAACAGATAATGATGTATCACATTTTGTGATTAATTTTGTAATGGCTGCACGAACAGTAGCTCTTTTACTTTTAAGCTTATCAGGCTTATCCATGTTTAAATTTAAATTCAATGTTCAAAATAAATGATCATGAAAAATGTATATTTTCAAGAAATCAACAGTCATGCAGAATAATAAAGGTATTTCTTACCTTTTTTCCGGGTCTTTTCGGCACCAAAAACTTGAAGAATAATCTTCATATATATTCCATGAAATTTCAGGTGATCACATTTTAAATCCAAGGTTGGGAGAGCTTAATTATAGACTTCAGGATTCATGTAAAATCACATTAAAATAATAAAATATATTTCACAACTGAAAATGGCGCTAGTGTTGTTTAGTATAAAATAGCACAAGATGATTAAAAAACTTGAAAATTCTGTATTTACACTTTTAAATATATACAGTATATACAACGAAAACATATGAATAATATTTGTTATTCCTCACTAGGAATTCCAGATAATTTCTTTTATATGTTCAAGAATATTTATTTCTCCCTTTTCGGAAGAACAAGAAATACACAGCCAGCATGCTACTTTCGAGATTCACATTTAAACTGAACTATAAACAAGAGAAATGCTTTTAAAACAATTAATACTTCAGAAACTATATCTTCTAACAAGAAGTCAAGCATGATTTCATATTCGGAAATAAATTTCCCCTTTTTTTAAATTAAACATCATTTCTTCTAATAGAAGACCACGATAAAAAACCTATACGCAGCATATTTATCTGCTGCGTTCAAGATTCACATTCATAAAACCAACTAAAAAAGGAACAAGAAAGGAAAAATGTTTTTTAATATTAATTCTCTAGTCAGACCACGTGACCTGGGATCACTGGCACCTAATCAGTCTGGCTGAGAAAACAAGAGGTTTGCAAAATTTCACAAACTCCCCCCCCCCCCCCCCGATGAACAAGGGTTCATCAAAATGGGGATTCAAAATAATTAAAGTAGAAATAAAATTATTCTAAAAAATTATCAGTTACACTTTACATAAATACAATACAAATCAAAATATATACTTACATACTGGTCTTCAATAAAATAATAAACAATTTTAAAAATTTGCCAACAGGTTTCTGCTACTAAAAATAGAAAGAACAATTTAAATCTGTACAACTTTTTCTAGAATATTCAACACAAAAAAAATTAAACTAAAAATTAGAAATATTATCAAACAAGAAACATTTTTTTTTTAAAGTGAAAAAAAAAATAAAAATCTTTTTAATGTCAATAGAAAAGACAGTTCAAGATTTGTTTTGAAAGACAAATGTCAATGAGAGTTCTCGAGTCTCTAATAATATCAGAGTTTTTTTTTTCAGTTCTATTAATAAAAAAGTTCAGAGTTTTTTCACTTCTAAATTATACACAAGAATCAATAGGTCTTTTAATGATAGAATTATTTGCCTTCAGTTCATAAGACCTCATTTTTTTTTTTAAATCTCTGTCCACAAATACCTAACTTCCAGAAAGTTCTTGATACATGTTCATATGCATAAAAATCACATCATATATTTCAAAGTCAGAAGTTTTATTCTGGTCCGTGTAGTGAGCAGATTGTAAGTTGAGAAGATACTCATTTTTCAAGCGCTTCCAAAAATGATTCAGAAGAGTCTCGCGCAAACGGAAGCGTTTCACTAAGGATTCCTTGGTTGAAGGTAAACACAAGATATGCTTTAGAGTTGCTATAACTAGTTGACCAGGGCGAACACTAAAGTTCTTGGAGATTGCACATTTGTTTAGGACTGATTTTATGCACTGTCTAGATTTTAAAATCCAAAACTTTTCACGAGTTGATACTAATGTACTGGGCACTCCTGAATGAAAAACTTTTTCATGTGCATCTTTCACGATTAATTCAGTCATATTATGTTTTGCAGGAATCACAAAGGGATGTTTTTCATAAAATGAAGAATCAGACTTTTGTAACAGTCCTCGTACGAATAGCAAACCTTCATCTGACAACATAGGAATTAACTGTAGAAGATTCAATTCTTTAGGGATACTCTTGCTACATTTCAAGTATTTTACAACTTCAGGGAAACTTTCTTCCTGCATTAGCTTTAACCAAAAATTTTCAGCATGTAACATTTCCTCAGCTGATAATTGTGAAAATTTTCTTTTCTCTACCTTTAATTTTATATTAGAAATAAATCTAAATACCCATCCAGTTACTCGATACAATTTCTTTAGGGAGCTATACTTTTCAAGAATAAAAATGGGAATTTCATCAGCTTTATTTGTTTGAACAACACAAGAGATGGTGGCTGCTTTTTTATACTTCTCTTCAGAAACATCAGGTAATCGAGATGCAGCAATTTTAACACTAGGCCACTGATTTTCAGGCAAGGAAAGAAATTCAGGAACATACACATTAGGGTTAGCATCAGGAAAAACATGCAATTGGAGATGCTCCTTTTCCATGATCAGGTTGCTAAAATACTGCCAGGGAATTTTCAAGTGAGCGAGATCAGGGATTTCTGAAAGCCAATTTTGCCAATCATTTTCTAGTTCACCAGAAACAAAAGGGGCAATAAATCCGGCTGAATCAAGGAACATGGTTGCAATTTTCAAAACATTCCGTTTTGTGCAAGAACCAATTTTCAAGGAAGTATTTAGGGGTTCGAAACTCGATACAGGAATGTTTTCATCATTTAAAACATTAGAATTCAAGTTAGGGACATGATACAAACATTCGTTTAATGATAGAGAATCACCATATTTGGAAGAAGCATCATAGACTATGCGCATTTTTGTTGTAGTTTTGTCGTCACGGATAACGGGTCTGTGTGGAATGTAATAGGAATTATTAGAATGTTCCTCGGTGCACAATTCTATTACACCCTCATTAAACTGCTCTAGCAAAAGGGAGTTATATTCTTTAAATAAAGAATCGTTTTTCAAGAATTTATTTTCTAAACTAGAAAACCGCTTCTTTGCTACTTCAAGATTATTTCTAAGTAATTCGCGAGAATCTTTCCACAATAATTTTGCTTCATAACGTCCATTTACGAATTTTAAATTTTCTTTAAATTCTTTTATTACCTCATGATCGGTAATGTTCTTTTCATTGCTTTCAGCAATGTCAATTGATTCAAGATCCCAAAATGCTTTCAGCTGAGTATTTATATTTTCAACTGAAACACGCAAACAAGCTACTTCTTTTTTATTCGACTCTATCTGCCCTTGCACCGTATGACCGAAAATAGTTTCTGTAACGTATAATTCTTTTGTCAATTTTCCCTCGATTCCCTTTAATATTTTCCACAAAAAGTCAGACCCTAGCAAAATATTTATTTCCTGTTCAAGACCTGTATCAGCAGGCTTAAAGCCTCTTGTTCTCATTATCTCTAGAAGTTCTGGTTCTAGAGTTTTCACAGAAGCTCCAGTTATATTATCAACCACAAGAGCTTCGATATTTATCGAGTTAATAGGTTGCACAACACTGGATAATTCTAGAGCAACTACTTCATAACAAGATTCATAAGGGCGTCTCCGCCCAAAAGGATAAACTAATAAATTTTCTCTTCGCAATGGCTTCAATTTTAATTTTTGTACTAGCGATCTCTTCACGAAGCATTTTTCTGAACCACTATCACATAAAACGCGAGCCAACAAGCATTCCTTACCAGCAGACACAGAAACTGTACAAGTCTGCAATAATGTAGATTTATTTTGTTTATATTTTTGTTCTGACATCATAGATACAATTGCACCTTTCATTTCTTTTTCAGGATTTTCTTTTGCTGTTTCTTTAAAACAAAACAAAGTACTATGGGTAGTGTTACCACATTTGGAACAAGGGTTAATTTTTGTTCTACAATTAATTGATAAATGGGACTTGTAAAAGCATTTGTAACAGCGACCTTCTTTCTTTAATTTATATCGTTTTTGTTCGTCAGTGAATTCCGAACAATTTAGTCCTACATGATCAGAAGACTTGCAAAATATGCAAAACTGTTTTCTAGATGTATTTAAAGCAGCAGGTGAAGGTATATTTTTCTTTTGAGGAAAATTTTGATATTTACTTGAAGGATTTTCATATTTAGTTTTAGAATTTTCATAAGTCTTGCTTAGGGAATTATTTACTAAATTAGTAGCTTCACGACATCTTAATTCCGTTTTAATAAAATTTATTAAATCGGTGACTTCACAGTCCTTATCGGGGTCACGTTTTCGATGGAAATCTAGTATCAAATTTTCGGGTAACAGTCTTAATAATATTGGTAGTAATAAATGGCCGTAGGAGCCTGATGTCACTCCTAACGTATCAAGATTTCTCATACAAGTTTCGATATTATCATACAACTTTCTTAAAGAAATAACATTGTTAGAGGATTTCACTGGTTCAAGATTTAGAATTTTATTCATGTAACAGTTTATGATATTTTCCCGCTTACCATACCTCTCTTCTAACAATTTTAAACACGTTGAATAATTTTGATCTGTCAGTTCAAAACCAGCTACAATATTATATGCAGGTCCCGACAACAAAGATTTCAGGTATTGGAATTTTTCAATTTTTGATAACGATTCGTTTGAATCTATCGCACTAGTAAATAAATTAAAAAATTCTAAGAACTGGCTTGCATCACCAGAAAATTTTTCTATGTTAAGTTTAGGAAGCTTCACTGCCGAAACTGGTTTACTTCCGATTTTTGAACCGTTACTTGATTCTAGTACAACTTTTGGTTCAGTTTCGATTTTACATTTTTTAAGCCTCATCTTAATTTTAAATTTCAAACTGGATATTTTTTCAGAATATTCTTCTACCGATTTTAGTTCTTTTTCATATTCAGTTTTTTCCTGAATTAGCTCATCTATTTCGGAATCTAATTCCTTTAGTTGAGCTTCCTTTTCATTTACGAGCTCTAATGATTCCATTAATGAGTCGCAATCAGTTTTATCAATATCAACAGATAATGATGTATCACATTTTGTGATTAATTTTGTAATGGCTGCACGAACAGTAGCTCTTTTACTTTTAAGCTTATCAGGCTTATCCATGTTTAAATTTAAATTCAATGTTCAAAATAAATGATCATGAAAAATGTATATTTTCAAGAAATCAACAGTCATGCAGAATAATAAAGGTATTTCTTACCTTTTTTCCGGGTCTTTTCGGCACCAAAAACTTGAAGAATAATCTTCATATATATTCCATGAAATTTCAGGTGATCACATTTTAAATCCAAGGTTGGGAGAGCTTAATTATAGACTTCAGGATTCATGTAAAATCACATTAAAATAATAAAATATATTTCACAACTGAAAATGGCGCTAGTGTTGTTTAGTATAAAATAGCACAAGATGATTAAAAAACTTGAAAATTCTGTATTTACACTTTTAAATATATACAGTATATACAACGAAAACATATGAATAATATTTGTTATTCCTCACTAGGAATTCCAGATAATTTCTTTTATATGTTCAAGAATATTTATTTCTCCCTTTTCGGAAGAACAAGAAATACACAGCCAGCATGCTACTTTCGAGATTCACATTTAAACTGAACTATAAACAAGAGAAATGCTTTTAAAACAATTAATACTTCAGAAACTATATCTTCTAACAAGAAGTCAAGCATGATTTCATATTCGGAAATAAATTTCCCCTTTTTTTAAATTAAACATCATTTCTTCTAATAGAAGACCACGATAAAAAACCTATACGCAGCATATTTATCTGCTGCGTTCAAGATTCACATTCATAAAACCAACTAAAAAAGGAACAAGAAAGGAAAAATGTTTTTTAATATTAATTCTCTAGTCAGACCACGTGACCTGGGATCACTGGCGCCTAATCAGTCTGGCTGAGAAAACAAGAGGTTTGCAAAATTTCACAAACTCCCCCCCCCCCCCCCCGATGAACAAGGGTTCATCAAAATGGGGATTCAAAATAATTAAAGTAGAAATAAAATTATTCTAAAAAATTATCAGTTACACTTTACATAAATACAATACAAATCAAAATATATACTTACATACTGGTCTTCAATAAAATAATAAACAATTTTAAAAATTTGCCAACAGGTTTCTGCTACTAAAAATAGAAAGAACAATTTAAATCTGTACAACTTTTTCTAGAATATTCAACACAAAAAAAAATTAAACTAAAAATTAGAAATATTATCAAACAAGAAACATTTTTTTTTAAAGTGAAAAAAAAAATAAAAATCTTTTTAATGTCAATAGAAAAGACAGTTCAAGATTTGTTTTGAAAGACAAATGTCAATGAGAGTTCTCGAGTCTCTAATAATATCAGAGTTTTTTTTTTCAGTTCTATTAATAAAAAAGTTCAGAGTTTTTTCACTTCTAAATTATACACAAGAATCAATAGGTCTTTTAATGATAGAATTATTTGCCTTCAGTTCATAAGACCTCATTTTTTTTTTTTAAATCTCTGTCCACAAATACCTAACTTCCAGAAAGTTCTTGATACATGTTCATATGCATAAAAATCACATCATATATTTCAAAGTCAGAAGTTTTATTCTGGTCCGTGTAGTGAGCAGATTGTAAGTTGAGAAGATACTCATTTTTCAAGCGCTTCCAAAAATGATTCAGAAGAGTCTCGCGCAAACGGAAGCGTTTCACTAAGGATTCCTTGGTTGAAGGTAAACACAAGATATGCTTTAGAGTTGCTATAACTAGTTGACCAGGGCGAACACTAAAGTTCTTGGAGATTGCACATTTGTTTAGGACTGATTTTATGCACTGTCTAGATTTTAAAATCCAAAACTTTTCACGAGTTGATACTAATGTACTGGGCACTCCTGAATGAAAAACTTTTTCATGTGCATCTTTCACGATTAATTCAGTCATATTATGTTTTGCAGGAATCACAAAGGGATGTTTTTCATAAAACGAAGAATCAGACTTTTGTAACAGTCCTCGTACGAATAGCAAACCTTCATCTGACAACATAGGAATTAACTGTAGAAGATTCAATTCTTTAGGGATACTCTTGCTACATTTCAAGTATTTTACAACTTCAGGGAAACTTTCTTCCTGCATTAGCTTTAACCAAAAATTTTCAGCATGTAACATTTCCTCAGCTGATAATTGTGAAAATTTTCTTTTCTCTACCTTTAATTTTATATTAGAAATAAATCTAAATACCCATCCAGTTACTCGATACAATTTCTTTAGGGAGCTATACTTTTCAAGAATAAAAATGGGAATTTCATCAGCTTTATTTGTTTGAACAACACAAGAGATGGTGGCTGCTTTTTTATACTTCTCTTCAGAAACATCAGGTAATCGAGATGCAGCAATTTTAACACTAGGCCACTGATTTTCAGGCAAGGAAAGAAATTCAGGAACATACACATTAGGGTTAGCATCAGGAAAAACATGCAATTGGAGATGCTCCTTTTCCATGATCAGGTTGCTAAAATACTGCCAGGGAATTTTCAAGTGAGCGAGATCAGGGATTTCTGAAAGCCAATTTTGCCAATCATTTTCTAGTTCACCAGAAACAAAAGGGGCAATAAATCCGGCTGAATCAAGGAACATGGTTGCAATTTTCAAAACATTCCGTTTTGTGCAAGAACCAATTTTCAAGGAAGTATTTAGGGGTACGAAACTCGATACAGGAATGTTTTCATCATTTAAAACATTAGAATTCAAGTTAGGGACATGATACAAACATTCGTTTAATGATAGAGAATCACCATATTTGGAAGAAGCATCATAGACTATGCGCATTTTTGTTGTAGTTTTGTCGTCACGGATAACGGGTCTGTGTGGAATGTAATAGGAATTATTAGAATGTTCCTCGGTGCACAATTCTATTACACCCTCATTAAACTGCTCTAGCAAAAGGGAGTTATATTCTTTAAATAAAGAATCGTTTTTCAAGAATTTATTTTCTAAACTAGAAAACCGCTTCTTTGCTACTTCAAGATTATTTCTAAGTAATTCGCGAGAATCTTTCCACAATAATTTTGCTTCATAACGTCCATTTACGAATTTTAAATTTTCTTTAAATTCTTTTATTACCTCATGATCGGTAATGTTCTTTTCATTGCTTTCAGCAATGTCAATTGATTCAAGATCCCAAAATGCTTTCAGCTGAGTATTTATATTTTCAACTGAAACACGCAAACAAGCTACTTCTTTTTTATTCGACTCTATCTGCCCTTGCACCGTATGACCGAAAATAGTTTCTGTAACGTATAATTCTTTTGTCAATTTTCCCTCGATTCCCTTTAATATTTTCCACAAAAAGTCAGACCCTAGCAAAATATTTATTTCCTGTTCAAGACCTGTATCAGCAGGCTTAAAGCCTCTTGTTCTCATTATCTCTAGAAGTTCTGGTTCTAGAGTTTTCACAGAAGCTCCAGTTATATTATCAACCACAAGAGCTTCGATATTTATCGAGTTAATAGGTTGCACAACACTGGATAATTCTAGAGCAACTACTTCATAACAAGATTCATAAGGGCGTCTCCGCCCAAAAGGATAAACTAATAAATTTTCTCTTCGCAATGGCTTCAATTTTAATTTTTGTACTAGCGATCTCTTCACGAAGCATTTTTCTGAACCACTATCACATAAAACGCGAGCCAACAAGCATTCCTTACCAGCAGACACAGAAACTGTACAAGTCTGCAATAATGTAGATTTATTTTGTTTATATTTTTGTTCTGACATCATAGATACAATTGCACCTTTCATTTCTTTTTCAGGATTTTCTTTTGCTGTTTCTTTAAAACAAAACAAAGTACTATGGGTAGTGTTACCACATTTGGAACAAGGGTTAATTTTTGTTCTACAATTAATTGATAAATGGGACTTGTAAAAGCATTTGTAACAGCGACCTTCTTTCTTTAATTTATATCGTTTTTGTTCGTCAGTGAATTCCGAACAATTTAGTCCTACATGATCAGAAGACTTGCAAAATATGCAAAACTGTTTTCTAGATGTATTTAAAGCAGCAGGTGAAGGTATATTTTTCTTTTGAGGAAAATTTTGATATTTACTTGAAGGATTTTCATATTTAGTTTTAGAATTTTCATAAGTCTTGCTTAGGGAATTATTTACTAAATTAGTAGCTTCACGACATCTTAATTCCGTTTTAATAAAATTTATTAAATCGGTGACTTCACAGTCCTTATCGGGGTCACGTTTTCGATGGAAATCTAGTATCAAATTTTCGGGTAACAGTCTTAATAATATTGGTAGTAATAAATGGCCGTAGGAGCCTGATGTCACTCCTAACGTATCAAGATTTCTCATACAAGTTTCGATATTATCATACAACTTTCTTAAAGAAATAACATTGTTAGAGGATTTCACTGGTTCAAGATTTAGAATTTTATTCATGTAACAGTTTATGATATTTTCCCGCTTACCATACCTCTCTTCTAACAATTTTAAACACGTTGAATAATTTTGATCTGTCAGTTCAAAACCAGCTACAATATTATATGCAGGTCCCGACAACAAAGATTTCAGGTATTGGAATTTTTCAATTTTTGATAACGATTCGTTTGAATCTATCGCACTAGTAAATAAATTAAAAAATTCTAAGAACTGGCTTGCATCACCAGAAAATTTTTCTATGTTAAGTTTAGGAAGCTTCACTGCCGAAACTGGTTTACTTCCGATTTTTGAACCGTTACTTGATTCTAGTACAACTTTTGGTTCAGTTTCGATTTTACATTTTTTAAGCCTCATCTTAATTTTAAATTTCAAACTGGATATTTTTTCAGAATATTCTTCTACCGATTTTAGTTCTTTTTCATATTCAGTTTTTTCCTGAATTAGCTCATCTATTTCGGAATCTAATTCCTTTAGTTGAGCTTCCTTTTCATTTACGAGCTCTAATGATTCCATTAATGAGTCGCAATCAGTTTTATCAATATCAACAGATAATAATGTATCACATTTTGTGATTAATTTCGTAATGGCTGCACGAACAGTAGCTCTTTTACTTTTAAGCTTATCAGGCTTATCCATGTTTAAATTTAAATTCAATGTTCAAAATAAATGATCATGAAAAATGTATATTTTCAAGAAATCAACAGTCATGCAGAATAATAAAGGTATTTCTTACCTTTTTTCCGGGTCTTTTCGGCACCAAAAACTTGAAGAATAATCTTCATATATATTCCATGAAATTTCAGGTGATCACAATTTAAATCCAAGGTTGGGAGAGCTTAATTATAGACTTCACGATTCATGTAAAATCACATTAAAATAATAAAATATATTTCACAACTGAAAATGGCGCTAGTGTTGTTTAGTATAAAATAGCACCAGATGATTAAAAAACTTGAAAATTCTGTATTTACACTTTTATATATATACAGTATATACAACGAAAACATATGAATAATATTTGTTATTCCTCACTAGGAATTCCAGATAATTTCTTTTATATGTTCAAGAATATTTATTTCTCCCTTTTCGGAAGAACAAGAAATACACAGCCAGCATGCTACTTTCGAGATTCACATTTAAACTGAACTATAAACAAGAGAAATGCTTTTAAAACAATTAATACTTCAGAAACTATTTCTTCTAACAAGAAGTCAAGCATGATTTCATATTCGGAAATAAATTTCCCCTTTTTTTAAATTAAATATCATTTCTTCTAATAGAAGACCACGATAAAAAACCTATGCGCAGCATATTTATCTGCTGCGTTCAAGATTCACATTCACAAAACCAACTAAAAAAGGAACAAGAAAGGAAAAATGTTTTTTAATATTAATTCTCTAGTCATACCACGTGACCTGGGATCACTGGCGCCTAATCAGTCTGGCTGAGAAAAGAAGAGGTTTGCAAAATTTCACATCAATAAAGTTTTTTTTTGTTTTTTTAAGAATATATATTATCTACTTCTGTATCTATTGTTTTTTTCAATATTGTGTTGATTTTTAAGTAAAAACTTATGTCTCTCTTCAGTATACATAAAGAGTCTAATACGAATAAAAAACAACTGATGAAGACGCAACGTCCAATAGAATGGGCATTAAAAACAACATTGTTTATTCTCTAAAATATACATTAGATTATTTAAACTGCGATTTCATTTCATTGATACGACACTTAACATTAGATGTATGTAGCATTAATATCAAAATACTTATAAGATATATAAAAAAATTAACGTTAAAACTGTATGCTTGCCTTCAACAATCTTTCTCTTGTTGCCTGCCACTTTCAAATGATTAAACTACATATTTAGTTGAAATTTTTTTTATTATTTCAGCGTACATATAGCAGCACTAGACTATCTAGTATAATGGACAGCAAGTATTTACAAGTTCCAACTGAAATTAGGTATTTTACATAAAAAATAAAAATGTCCAATAGAATAGACGTGGGGGCTCAGGAGGATATATATATACTACATATAAGGGCCGCCCAAATGAAAGTGGCATTGCTGTAATAACTGCGCCATTTGAAAAGAACGATGACTGCGCATGCTCCTATAGAGGGCACAGAGTGCTGGGAATGCGTGCGATGTCGTCAGATCCCGCCAGATGTGTGTGTGATATCCTGAGAGTACGTTAAAAGGCACCGCTCGCATCATGGATGCCTCCAAACGGTGTCAACGCGCGGTCGTGCAATTTTTAATAGCGGAAAATGTGAGTGCTAGTGAAATCTACTGTCCAATGTAAAATGTGTATGGCACGGAGTGTATGTCACGCAGATCGGTAATCCGATGGTGTAGGGATTTTCGTAATGGAAGAAGACCGCATGCGCTTGACCAGGTCATGACCTGCCTTCAGTACTGCTTCTGCCACTACGGACCATCTACACCATCGGAATACCGATCTGTGTGACATACACTCCGTGCCAGAAACATTTTCAATTCGACGATAAATTTCACTAGCACTCGCATTTCCCGCTGTTAAAAATTGCACGACAGCGCGATCGTTTGGAGGCATCCATGATGCGAACGATGCCTTTTAACGTGCCCCCACGCTATCACACACGCATCTGGCTGGATCTGATGACATTGCATGCATTCACAACACTCTAAGTCCTCTATAGGAGCATGCGCAGTCATCTTTCTCTTCAAATAGCGGAGTTATTACAGCACTGCCACTTTCATTTGGGCAACCCATATATATATATGTATAATAAATCATATTAAAAAAGATTGGATATATTTTTCTTTCTAAGTCTCGGTGTGTGTCGAAGCGTTATTACCTAGCGGTACTTTGAATTTCCACATAAGTAATTAGCCGTAATTAACAAAAAAAAATTATTTTTTTTTATTTTACTGCATATACCGGGTATCCTAACAAGGATTGGCTGATTTTAAAATTCAATAACTCTCAAACGGTGACAGATATTTTAAAGTTTATTGCAGGAGGGTTATGTATGGTGTCAGAAGTTGTTTTTTTTTACCGTGATTCTAGATTTTAGTTCGAGTTGGGTCAATCCATTTCAAGTGGTCCAGAAAATCATTAATTCGTTCCTCGACCATTTTTAAAAAATCTGAAATTTTTTGTACAACAACCCTAACATGATGGAAGTTCAAAATGACTATTATTTTAATTTTATTAATTTTTGTTTGTGCATGGCGGTCATCTATGTTTCATCGTCTGCAGCAATTTTCTCGCAGGAAGGGTTTACGGAATTGTAAATAATTCATCGTTTATTTCTCCAATTCATGTGCGGTTTACAGCAATTTGTACAGAATACATTGGGCTAAAAATTTGGTAATAGAGTAGTTTCCGAAACTAAATGCGTATTGGTGAAATTTAGGCATAAAGTTTCAGTTTTCCCCAAAATTTGCCCGTTTACAAGAGGAAAGTTTTCTAGCAAGGAACACTGTCAACATGACATACTTTTTTTTACAAATAGGCTGAAAGTACTTGTACTCACACGCCAAGTTCCAGATCTGGGACATTCTTTCTCTTCGCTAAAAAAATTCCCAAATTTTTCAAAAATGTCAAAAATCGCACTTTTGAGTCTTTGATATCTCTGGTGGGGCACGAGATAAAAATCTGAAATTCGGGTTGCTGAGAGTATTGTATGGTAGTGTTATGCACAAGAAATTTCAGGATGAAGATTTGACTACAAGCTGATATATGGCAAGGGCAACATGTCAAAAGAATACTGCCAAACAATTGTTTTGTTGTAGTCACAGCTAAGTATTTATCTCAGTGTCATTTAAATTTATTTTTTTCATTATCTTTAAATAATAGTAACAGAAAATAAACCCTTTTGCAAAGCTTCGCAATTAATTTAAAAAATAATTATTCCTAAGTAATACATTTTTTATGGTTTCCGTAATTTTCGTTGTAGTTTTAGTAACTAAAAGAAACCTCAGCACTTTTACATAAAGAAAAATCATATTTTTATACAAGACCTGAGACAAAAAACTGAATAAGGAAAGAGAAAAGCTGTTAATGTTGACCTACTTGTGAGACATGATCAAACGTGTCAAAACACATTCCTGCTTGTTGGTTTAAAAACCACAATTTTAATGCTGCTTGCCTGTCCCTGAAACAGGGTCCTACCATAAGTATATTTCTGTAAATGAAACATTATACGATATTACCAGCCTCAAGTAATTTTCAGAGCCCTTTCAAAATTCATACTGTAGAAAAATGACATTTTTGCATAAGAAGTAAGCTAGGAATTATTAATGAAGTGAAACTTGCACATAGTGATTTCAAAGTTTATTTCTATCAGCCAGCAGGGCCAAGAACTTCAATTAAGTTATTAAGAGATGACAATGAGAAAGATCAAAATTGCGGTTTTTAAACCAACAAGCAACAACGTGTTTTGACACGTTTGATCATGTCTCAACAAGTATGACAAAATTAACAGCTTTTGTCTTTCCCCATTCTGTTTTTGTCTTAGGTCTTGTATAAAAATATTTTTTTTCTTTATATAAAAGTGTCGAGATTTCTTCTAGTTGCTAAAATTAGAAGAAAAATTACTGAAACTATACAAAGCCTTAGGCATAATTATTTTTTAAATTAACTTCTAAGCCTTGCAAAAGGCTTTATTTTCTGTTACTAATATTTAAAGATAATAAAAAAAATAAATTTAAATGACACTCTGAGATAAACACTTAGCTGTGACTACAACAAAACAATAGTTTGGCAGTATTGTTTTGACATGTTGCCCTTGCCATATCTCAGCTTGTAGTCAAATCTCCATCCTGAAATTTCTTGTGCATAGCACTACCATACAATACTCTCAGCAACCCGAATTTCAGATTTTTATCTCATGCCCCACCAGAGATATCAAAGCCTCAAAAGTGCGATTTTTGACATTTTTGAAAAATTTGGGAATATTTTTAGCGAAGAGAAAGAATGTCCCAGATCTGGAACTTGGCGTGTGAGTACAAGTACCTTCAGCCTGTTTGTAAAAAAAAGTATGTCATGTTGACGGTTTTCCTTGTTAGAAAAATTTCCTCTTGTAAACGGGCAAATTTTGGGAAAAAACTGAAATTTTATGCCTAAATTTCACCAATAAGCATTTAGTTTCGGAAACTACTCTATTACCAAATTTTTAGCCCAATGTATTCTGTACAAATTGCTGTAAACCGCACTTGAATTGGAGGTATAAACGATGAATTACTTACAATTCCGTAAACCCTTCCTACGAGAAAATTACTGAAGACGATGAAACAAAGATGGCCGCCATGCACAAACAAAAATTAATAAAATTAAAATAATAGTCATTTTGAATTTCCATCATGTTAGGGGTGTTGTACAAAAAATTTCAGATTTTTTAAAAATGGTCGAGCAACCAGTGCTGGACCACTTGAAATGGATTGACCCAGTTGCAAACAATAGAGGCGCTGAATGCATTAGACTCTAAATTCAAGCTGGATTTTTTGGCCTTTCTCTTCTCCCATGCCAAAAAAAGGAGATTAAAACGTATTGAGTGTGTCCCGAAGTACCAAAAATCGGGCCTGGATTTAGCGCATATTACTCGCATCGCCATCTTTTGTTTATAATTCGAACTAAATTCGAGAATTACAGTAAAAAAAAAAAAAAAAAAAAAAAAAAACTCCTGACATCATACATAATACTCCTGCAAGAATTTTTTAAAATATCTGTCACCGTTTGCAAGTTATTAAATTTTAAAATCAGTCAGTCCTTTTTAGGACACCCGGTGTCTTCTAACGTATCGCAGTAATGCAAGGGGGAAGAGTTTTGAGGAGCTTTTTAAATTTCATAATATGGGATATGAAGAGTTAAGTGCCTATAATGGAAATGTAAACCGATCAATAATAAAGGTATATTTTACTTTATATACAGAATACCTTGCTCTATCAATTTTAGAAAGCATAACTAAACAATCGGAGGTAATTTTTTTTTTTTTTTTAAACACAAAGTGAGAAATAAAGTGATTTTGTCGCCTCAACTCATACTACCCTACTAAAACTACGAAAACCTTTACATTGACAGATAGGATAACAATGCGTTTGTTTAGATTATCATTTATAAGAAATCCTAGATTTTCGTTACAGTACATATTAATTATTACTCTAATTCTTCCTGGAAATATTAAACAAAAATATGTAACTACTAAATTTTAAAATCCGTTTTAATATAAAAAAATAATCTAAATTTCATATTATTATAATATAACTTTTCTAATGTAACTTCAGACATCAGGGCATGATACTTATTTAAGTGGAGCAATTTCTTCATTCATAATTTGGGGTATAAATGGTTAACTAGAAGTTTAAATTTACACATTAATAATCAAAAGTGTAATTTCGATAAAATTTTCGGGAATTCTCAGTGAAGAAACTATTGATAATCTGAGCTTAATTTTTCAAGCTTTATACATTTTTTTTCAAGTTAAAGAAAATTGCTTTGATTTTCATAATGAACTTCCTACTCCTTCAACGCATACGAATTCCCTCATCCACATAACCTCAACCACGAATACCCTCAAACACATAAAACTAATTTGGACTATAAATGGTTAACTAGAAGTTTAAATTTACACATTAATAGTCAAAAGTGTAATTTCGATAAAATTTTCGGGAATTCTCAGTGAAGAAACTATTTATAATCTGAGGTTAATTTTTCAAGCTTTATACATTTTTTTTCAAGTTAAAGAAAATTGCTTTGATTTGCATAATGAACTTCCTACTCCTTCAACGCATACGAATTCCCTCATCCACATAACCTCAACCACGAATTCCCTCAAACACATAAAACTTATTTGGGGTATAAATGGTTAACTAGAAGTTTAAATTTACACATCAATAGTCAAAAGTGTAATTTCGATAAAATTAGTGCATTAAAAATGGAAGAATTAGTAATTAATAAGAATTAGTGCATAAAAATAAGTGCATTTCGAAATCATCAATCTGTTTTATTGAACACATTTTAAAAGAATCATTTGTGCATTATTGGATTTAACTGACGCAATAAATAAACGTCCATAATTTATCCTATCCCTGTCAAATGTTTCGTAATAAATTATTTCTTTTTCTGCATTGTGGAGCGCATCAAACAAATCCAGACAAAAGATGAAATAATATCCTGACCTTTGGCAAAGTGTTTGATGAGAACAATAGATCTAACTTAGAATGACGTTAAAACTTTTCTTTATTAAACAGTTTCACAATAACCTTTATACGATCAATTTATATTTTATTATGTTTAATTATAAATGTGGAGCTATGTGGACAATAGGTCTTTAATGAATAATACATCATTCCATTACGTTTCAATTAGTTATATGGAATTGTCTGGCAAATAAAAGGTGCAAGTGAAATTTTAGTGTACGCAGTATGTATGATTCAGAAAAGATATAAATCAAAATGTACACTCAAGTAGCATATCTTGCAAAACTTCTTTTGTATAATGTTTCTAATGTGGAAGTTTCACAACAACCTCGTAATATTACAACAACAAATGTTTTACTGATATGTATGTTAAAACAATACATCGTTTTAACTACCTGTTGAATAATAATAATAATTGTTAATTCTTCCATTATTTGAACCATTATATTCTATTCTTTGTAGAATTACATAAACATTGACTTCGTTAATTAGTGTATGGAGTATGTATCATTCAGAAAAGGAGGAAGGAATATTATTAAAAAGAATATCGTGCAAAACTTGTTTAATATAAAGTTTCAACTTGCAAGTTTTAAAACTGCATCGTAATATTACAACAACAAATATTAAACTGACATGTATGTTAACAAATACATCGTTTTAACTATGTGTAGAATATTAACAATAATTTTTCATTTCTTCGTTGTCTGTTCCGCTATATACTATTTTTTGTAGAATTGCATAAACATTGACTTCGTTATATGATGAAACTTGAACAAACCAAGCATTCAAAAAGATTATTAATCTATAATGCGGTAATAATTTTTTTTCTGATATATTAAACCCTAGGAATTCTGCTGGTGGAAGAAATGGGGAGATGGGAAATTTAAAACCACAAGCCGAAATTTTCAAATGGTAACACAAACGTTCTTTCATTGTAAAATTATTTTCACAATGAATAACGATTGATGGCTTTAAA
The DNA here is from genome assembly GCA_963932465.1 of Maratus speciosus. Classification (NCBI taxonomy): domain Eukaryota; kingdom Metazoa; phylum Arthropoda; class Arachnida; order Araneae; family Salticidae; genus Maratus; species Maratus speciosus. Next base: position 518,700,364 of record OZ010795.1, on the reverse strand, counting down.
ACACTTCAACTATCGGTAGAAATGGTGACTTGAATCTAAAGCAAAGAAGTACATTTAGTGTTTCAAGTGAGCTGCAGAAATACATCGGTAGTATGGCTATGTACCGTTATTTAGCGTTTTCTAATTGCTATGGCCACTCAAAAAATCCTCGAATGGTTTACAGCTGAAGAACAAATTGATGACATTGTCATCCACCACCATTTTATGTTTTTCGATTTGCTTTCATTCCGTGAACTAAAGCTGCCAAAAACCTCCCGCCTGATATGCGTCATCATTTGAGAAGAAAAGTATGACAAATATGTATTGCAACTGAAATTACATGGTTTTTCTTACCTGTGTGGGCTCATTTGTTATTTCCTTTGGTCTTGTTTTAAGTTACTGGTTCTAGTGTAACATCTATCGCTTTGAAGCAGTTTATGGTTTTTCAATCTTAAAATCATTTTTCCATCAGAGAACTTTCGAAATTATTTCGATGTAACAGTCGCTGTTAAAACTCGATTGTTGATCTTTGTATTATTCTCGAGCTCATGATTTAAAATACCCACATGTTAAGTCCTGTTTTCTTGAACGGTCCTGTCACTAGGTGTTTACCTCTAGTGTAGAGGGGGCAGGGGATACGCTACTGATGTTATTACAGCACAATATTAGATCTCCGGTACTTTTTTTTTGTTATGAGTTAATCCCTGAACATACCGCAGGTAATTGATCTCCTTTAAACGATGGATACATAGACACACTCTATTATTTTTAACTCATATACGAAGACATATCATATACGAAGTGAATTTTTCCAACTGAGAGGGAAAAAATGTTATTCCTTAGTTAGCAATTTTAGATAATTTTTCGGAATTTTGTTTTTGCTACGTTTCCGTTTATATAAAATTTCTAGTAATTTCGAAACATAAGACTTTAATCAAACTTATGTGCTATGACTCTCTTAAGCAAAAGAAGTAGTCTAGTAATTTAAAATCATGTTTGAAATACCAGTGTAAGTAATGTGAACGATTATAATAAAGATATCATTGTAAATATGATATTTTAGTATGACAAAATAGTTTGAGGAGTTTGCCGCACACGGGATTCGAACCATCTCACTCCTCCAACTTACTAAATAGTATTCTACCAATTATGCCATTGAGACCTCGCTTCAGACTTTTCAATATCATCTCTACCTTGATAAAGCAGTCATCACCTCCTCGATTTCTATTGATTGAGCCAGTGTCCCTAGTCTACAACTGTATTTGGCATCTTTCATTCATTCGCTTATATTAATCGGACGTAATTTTGGAACTTGCCGCAGCCGGTATTCGAACCATTGCCCTCCGATTTCCAAACCAGTGTACTAACAATAACAACACTGCGACATCTTTTATCCATCTCTTCAATATCTTCTCTATCCTAGCGAGGAATACGACACCTAAGTTTATTGCCCCCGCTGTGCTATTTCTTTCTCCCAGCTATTAAAGTATCATCTCCAAAAAATAACGTTCCGTTGTATAAGGCAGCCGTGAAATAAAGCAGATGTATCATTGTACTGTTAAATACGATACAGCAATTTTTTTAATTGCTAAGCATCGCACATTTTCAACTTTTATGCATCGAATTAGGGGAAAAAAGGTGCTTTTTAATGTAATTTGCTTGAGAACTGCATGTCAATTTATTCCCGAGATATTACTTTTTTTCGTAGTTTTTAGCGCCATTTGTTTAATTTTGGCACCTCAAGTACTCCATTTCTGTAGAAAGTCAAGGAAAAACAATTGGAAAATAGTAATTATATCTCTTTGTTGCCATTTTTCCATAACTACAGGGGAAAAATGTAGGTAAAGTACGTGCTATTTTGAAAAAAATATAAATGAAAGGTTTCTGATAAAACATGGAGCTATTATAAACTAAAATTAATTCAATTATCTATATTACAAGCAAATGAAGATACATGAATCATTAGATAGCCGATTTTTTTCCCTTTTTTTCTGGATTTGTGTATTATTCAGCGATAGTGACTCATATGAATATTTTACTGTAGAAGTTGTTTAAAAGTGGATCGTAAATGAGGAGTTCTTCAGAGGATGACTCAAAAGCGTGTGTTTTTAATCTTAAAAATGAGTTTTATTTTGTATATTTATATTAATATACATTTTTTTTTTCATCGCGGGCGACACTAAATTCTGAAAAAGCAGAATTCATGTTTTCTAGTTTTAAATATTTTTTTTGAAACGAGGGAGTTTTACAGCGTCGTGATACAACAAAAAATAACCTTAACGTAGCTTGCATATAACACGGTTTTCATCAATCTGTACAATGAAATTAATAATTATTTTTATTATTATTTAAACCATTGATTTCAACTTAATTATTTTAACACAATCTTGCTGATCGTTAAAAAAACCAATTGCAATTTTCCACATGCGTAAGAAATTGTCTAGGCGAGGATTGCTATCTGAGATCTTGGCTTTAAGCTGCCAACTCTCCACAAACCGATCTATCAATAATAAATCCTTCGGGCACAATACATTCAAGTAACAATGTAATATCAATTCATTTTGGATGCCTAATTACTCTTGTGTAGGCAATACGCCACAATTAGTATGATTGTGTTAAACTAATTAGGCGTCATTGGGTATTCAACCTTTATTGAAATTCCCGTACTTGCGATTTATTTTCTCGAGCTGTTTCAGCTAACAGAGAAATGTTATTATCAATAAGAGTTTGAGTGAATTGTTTCCGCCGGATTCATTAAGCATAGCTCCGATGGTAGTGTTTTGACAGGTTAAGCCAAGGTCTTGGGTTCAAATCCTGGCCGGAACACTCTTTGATCCTGTTGGAAAATTACAACACATTGGTTTCAGTTTTTGGAAAAAATAAAAAACGATGACCACGTAATAGAACAATTTCACATACCGAGCATTTGAAGATAATTTTAGTCTAAATTATTCATACATTAAACTTTATTCAGAAGTATTTAAAAACAAATTTTATTAATTTACTGGATGTTTTAATTTTGAAACATACATTTTTAGAGATAAAAATTTTTAAAAAAGAATATGTGTTACGATTATTATTAGCATACGATTAATTAAAAGCGCATAGCTCAAAAGTTTCATACGCTGAATTAATATATTACGTCAGTTTTAAAACACTGACAGCAATAACAAGTCTGCATTATGAAGAACAAAGTACGCATAATGAAATTCTTTTAGTTTAAGATATTCTTGAAGTTTTCTTCATTAATATCGAGAAAATAAGTTGAATGAGATAACTATTAACTGTATTCATTTTCTATTCATTTCAATGTAATCTGTCCCAATGAAAAAATTACACCAGAAATATAATTTGAACAGAGACATGTATAGCTTTAAATAAACGAGAGTTTGTGGCATTTGTTAATAACAAAGATTATGTTGTACTACAAGAGCAAGAAAACTGTAAACACATTTATAATAACAGCGATTTTCCATTTATCCATACGACATCTATAAATCGCACAGGATTGTTGTTATCTGGTATGGATTGCACACAAAATGCATTCATATACACTATGACGACAAAATCGATGGAAAAGCATGTTCTGTATATGAATGCATTTTGCATGCATCCATGTCGAATAACGACAATCGTGTAAAATTTATTGATGTCGTTTCGACAAATGAAAAGCGCTCTAAAATTTAATGTCTCAACAAACTCAACATACACCTAAAATAACTGGTAAACCAGCGTAACTACGATCATGAACGTGGTATCAAGGAATCTTAATTAAAGTATACCACTAATTGCATATCTAAGTGTGGTACTATGTGTCAGAGGAACAAATTAGTATGTGAAGATGACAAAATATACTGTTCCTTGCTCACATGCATTCGTTTTATTAGCAAATTTGCTGCCGCCCAATAATGTCATACTTCTTCATGTATTTCAGCTTCTAATTCGATAAACAAATATTACATTTCAGGGTTTTTATGAAGTCCTTTTCAGATGTAAGACATCGTTTCATATTAAATCAAAGACGTTCTACAGCTTTGGAATTGGCATTTTTTAGAGTATCTAGTTCATAATTTCAATTGATAAAAAGCTAACTCCGCAGTTCGCTACTAGGGTACAATGTCACGTACCTCATCGTGTACTGCATATCAGTTTTGCTACACATAGACACCTCGTTCATGTTCGTAACTACTTCGTTTCACCAGTTATTTGAAACAAAACTGAAATAACGCATCACCCTGTAAAATCCTTCTGCGCCAAATTGAATCTTTTTAACTGAAATTCGCATAAATGTAAGGATCATAACTTGATACAATGATTTTACAAAGTATAGATAACATCCGTATGAAATAGTTTCTTATTAAAATTCCTGTAAAAATTATATCAGCAAAATCATCTTAAGTAATTAAAGATCTTGAGACATATGATTTGATTAAAATTATTGATCCAGCTCTAATTAAATGCTTCCTCTAGCGATTGAAGACGATAACTAAGTGCTGTTAAATGCATTTTGCGCTTGCCTTTTTAAATTACCTTTTAAGAGAATGTTTCCACGTAGATTCCAATTAGAGTGCTTTATAGTTTCTATGTAAAATATTCCAGAACATATATGAAAGTAATAATAGTAAGTGATAACTAAATAAGCGATAACCTGTGAAACTCATTAGAAAATCTTATTTTTCTTTCTGACGGCGATCTAACGAAAGCATTTTTCTTGTTTATTTCAGAAATTCTATTTACATAAAACGCTTTTTTTATTATCTCATTAATACAAAAGATATTTTTTCATGTTTCATATATTCTGTTTATAAACAAAATTAACTTGAATATTTCCCATCGCACCTGGGTATAATTTAAATAGTCACAGAAATAAACAAATTGAAAATTGTACATGAAACGTAGCAAATGAGGTGCGTTCGTACTATAACTAGTTTTATGAATATTTAGATTTTGAGTCCAATAGCTGTTGCACTCTTATGCAAAAATGCAGGAATACAACATTTATTACGATTAATTAAATTCAGTAATACGGAAATAATATGACTCCATCTTAACCCATTTATGCCTAGCGTCCCATTTTTGGGACGTTTCAAATTTTAATGCATTTGTATAATTTTCTTCTTCTTTATAACATGAAAATTGCATGAAATTATTATTTATAAATGTCTTTATCTATAACCGAGAGATAACTCACAAGGTCGATATTTATTTGCTTAAATTAAAGCTTTTTTCGATGTTTATAGATTTTTAATTTTTCAAGAGGGCGAAATGTAAAAAGTAAGTTTATTTGTATTTTTTCTATCATGGACCCAAAATCGCAAGTTATAATCTTAGCTTGTGGACTATTTTGAAATACGTATTTTTTTAAATTTCGAAATTAAATGTTCAAGCCTATTTTTTATGCATTTTTGTAATGTACAAAATATAGGGTTCTAGGCACAAATGGGCACATATTTTTGTTAAAAATTTAGGAGACAGTTATTTATGCAATCTCCTTTCGAAGATATTTATGAAATAAATTGTTATTAAGTCTGCAATACGGTTATTCTTATTTTATTATTAATAATAGTTATAACGTTATTAATCTCTGCAAAGAAATAAATATATATATTTTTTGGTAGTTTATTAAAATACTAATTATAGTACATAATATACAATTTAAAAACATTTTAAATATAAATATAGGCAAAATATATAATTATGAATATTATTCTACTAGAAATTCTCATATTTAGTTCTTTTACATTTTATCAAAAAAATAAATAAAATAAAATAAGCTTATTTTTTTTAGTATTTTTCCAGTTCATTTTGCAACATTTTAAAGTGATTTTACCAAAAAATTTGAGAAAACAAAAATTCAGGCACAAATGGGTTAAATGGGAAATCACCATGGCAACCTAGAATAATTGCCTCTCATGGGATACCTTTGAATTAATTACGTATGATAGGATTTAATTGAATGAAGAAAAATTTTATTGATATCTTTTTAATTTTGATTCGGTTTTCATAAAATTTGAAATGATTCGACAAAATTCTGCATCGATTATATATATTAAATTTGAAACAATTCGGTTGGATAGTTTTTGCGTTATTATATGCGGACAGACAGACGGACGGACTAGACGACGACTATAGATGCCACGTATTTATAAAATTACGAACGCACCTAAAAATACGATAAAATTTAAATTCAAACGCTGATACTTGCTTTCTGGATTTTCTCTTAAAATATCAAAATAAGAATTTCGAAATATATATATTAATTGTAGGCCAAATATTTTTATATATTTTTTAATTTTTATATTTTTAGATGTCTTTATATAGATCAGTTATTGCTACAAATGAGCTTGGGGTGTTCAAATACTCCATCAAAAAATAAGGAGACCAGTGTCCACCATTTTTAGGTGTGTTTGTAGTTGTATAAATACGTAGCACCTATAGTCGTCGTTCAGTCCGTCCGTCCGTCCGTCGGTCTGTCTGTCGGTCCGCATATAACAGAGCAAAAACTACCCAACCGAACGGTCTGAAATTTTAAATATGTGATTTTTGCGAAATTTTGTCGAGCCATTTCAAATTTTATGGAAATCGGATGTATAGTTTAATTACAGGAACAGTCAAAAGTGTTTCTTTACATTACGGCCAATGGGAAAAATTATTGCAAGTGCATTTTAATAATGCTACAGCCTTCCGAATGGTCTTAAATTCTAAATATATAATTGTTGCAAAATTTTGTCAAGCCATTTCCAATTTTAGGAAAATCGGATGTATATTTTAATTACAGGGACAGTCAAAAGTGTTCCGTTACATTACGGGGAATTGGAAAAAAATTATTGTAAGTGCATCTTAATGATGCTACACACTATGCACTTTATGAAGGGCTAAAAATTATACATTCAGTACAATATGAGGTGCAAAAAATAATTATAAAACTAGTTATAATACGAACGCACCTCATTTGCCACGTTTGACGATAAATTTCCAACTTATTTTTATTCACATCGTTCTTGACCTTTAAAATTTCTTCGAATCTCATTTTTTTTTCTTCTATAATACGTTACCCACTTTAATCCGGGTTACAAGGTTGTGAAACACTTTACCGCGGCATGAGCACCCGATGTACATCTCAATTGTGCAAAAAATTTCATTTTTCTTGAAATTTGGGATAACTATAGTAATGTGGATAATTTATTATGTGTTATGTATACTTCGATACAATAAATTTGAGTAACCCTTGCATATTTTTATATGATTTATGTTATTAATGGTATTCTCATTTGAATTGTAATAGTTACTGTTAGGCAGTACGCCTTGATATAAAAAAATATTTTCTAAATTTATTAATTGTAAAATTCGTGTTAAAAAAGGATTATTTTGATTAAAACTTTGTGTATAAGATGTTTAATATTCTATATAAAAACATAAGACCATCCAACTTATACCTATAAATTATCTGAAGTATTTATGTGTCTATGGGTGAGATTGAGCTGTAATCGCTAAATGCGAAGCAACGAAATTTGGCACAGGAGTTTCATGATATACTTAAATGAAAATTCCAAGTGAAATTTTCCAATTTTTTATTTGATTTTGTTTCCATTTTCGTTCTGCCAAAGCGTAAAGGCCACACCGAAAGCTATCCTAATTCAATATTTATTCCGGATATAGTAGATTTCCCTCTCTTTAAAAAATTGTCTAATCGTAAAACAATTTTTCAATTTTTTGCCATATTTCTATCCTAAATATAACTCATTCTTTCTAGATTAATCGAAATCAATAAGAAATATCTTCATATACAATTTAAAAATTTTAATTAATTACTGCCTGCGCTTTTAAGTATGTATCGAAGATCCGACTGGCTACACAGGTGAAGTCATTCTAGTTTATTATACTAATTACGAAATACGAATAGCATACATTAATAAATAATCCTTTTAAATTAAATTATTTTTCTATAGTTAGCGACATAGCTTTTTCGAACAGAAAGATAAATTACTTTCGATGTAAAAAGAAAAATATCCAGAAATCAAACATTTAAACCTCATTTCCTCCGAATAATAGTTTCAGATATTGATTTTTAAAGACATTTAATTATTGCAGGATGCATATTTCGTGTTTAAAATACGATTTTAATAGCGGTAGAACTGTTAACCTTATAATCTTCAAGAGATCCAAATTGTGATAAATATTTTCATTATTAACTACAGTGAAACCTCCCTGTGCGACCACCTCCATGAAGCGATCATCTCCCTGAACGACCATTATTTCATAGAACGAAATTTCACCCCATATGCCCAATACTAATTTTACCTCCATTCAGAGACCATTCCAGTTGAACTCACTCCATGAGAGACCAATATCTATGAAGAAAATGAAATAAATTCCGTTTTTTCCTGGGTACTTGAAGAAGGTTTTATTAGAAAAGTAATTCCAGAGAGTGCATTATTCATCAAACTTCTAAACTAAGATTAGAATGTTTTTTTTTATATATACCGGTAACTTTTAAGTGTTTAAACCCCTTTGTGCCATTTTAGGCAATGAATGACAGACAAATTTACAATGCCGGTCATTAAACTCCCCTGCACTATTCTATCAGGTAACTTTCAAAGAAATAGATAAAGTAATGAAATCGTAATTATTTGTTCCCGTCTAAAAAAATTGCATTTATTCACTGAACTTCGAAAGGATTTGGAAATAAAAGTTATAAAAGATAAAACCGTAACAAATCAAACATCAATGCATTCACTTTTAGGTAGATTTCGTATCATATACTACCTATTACATTCTCCCCTATGTTGGAATTTCTGAAAATATTTTGCAGATCTACACCGATCATGACCCCTAGAACCCAAAACCACCCTCAGTAAAAAACGTTATATCTATATCTATATCTATATATATATATATATATATCACTTTCTTCTGAACACGATAACTTCCACAATTCTGCACAAATCTCTTCCAAACTGATACATAAAATCATGGGACAAAAAATCTCGGTCAAGTTCGTTAATGGGCAAAATCGGACCAAGGAGATGGAAATAGGGAAGGGTTTTGTGAAAACCGAAAAGACCCCATAACTTCTTAATTTTTGTATATATAGAATCAGTTTAAAGTTGTTATTACTGCTAAACATAGGGCCAAAAATTTATGTATCACAGATTTTTGATAAAATTAAAAATAGGCACAAGGGCCGCACAAAATAGGGGTTTTGGGAGAAAAAAATTCATAATTTCATCAATTCTCAAGATATCGAATCCAATTAATTTTATTATAAATCTCCTTAATATCATCTACAACTTTTATATTCACAAATTTTTGATAGGACCAATTCGTACCGCAAAAAAAAAAAAAAATAAATAAAAATAAAAACGAAAACAAAAAGGGGATTGAAGAAGAAAAAAATCCACAACTCCCTCAATTCACAAGATATAAAATCCCCTTCTTAAAAAATCTTCTTAATATTTTCTTCAACATTTATATAGACAAGTTTTTGATAGGACCAATTCTTACAGCAAAAACAAATTAAAAATACATAGCGGTTGAAGAAAAAAATCATCTTATTAAGGGTGTATTGAAATCAAACTGCTTATTTTCTTACTTATTACTTTCTTCTATCTTCAATAGAAGAAAGTATTGTAATCGAAATTTTTTTCGACTTCCGGTTTTCGACGGATTTGCATGTTTTAGGGGTCAGAGATTCCAAAAAACATGTTTATAGAAAATGTCTGTCTGTCTGTGTGTCCGTCTGTCCGTCCGTCCGTCTGTCCGTCTGTCCGTCCGTCCGTCTGTCCGTCTGTCCGTCCGTCCGTCTGTCCGTCTGTCTGTCGCCATTGTACCATCAAAAAGTGTATGAAGTTATGTATAGAATTAAACCAAAATTTTATTATAAGTTTTTGGCTATGGCAAGCAGGTCCTCCCGGAATTTGGAAAAAATTCGCCGGTAGGGGGCGCTGATATAACAATTTTTGTGCGATTTTGAATATTGTACCATCCAAAGGGGTATGGAGTTATGCATAGAATTGAACCAAATTTTTAGTTTAAGTTTTTAGATATGACAAGCAGGTCCTCCCTGAATTTGGAAAAAATTCGCCGGTAGGGGGCGCTGTAAATGCGTTTTTTGTGCGAATTTTGAATATTGTACCATCGAAAAGTGTATGCAGTTATGCATAGAATTGAACCAAATTTTTATTTTAAGTTTTTGGCTATGGCAAGTAGGTCCTCCCTGAATTTGGAAAAAATTCGCCGGTAGGGGGCGCTGTAATAGCGATTTTTGTGCGATTTTGAATATTGTACCGTCCAAAAGTGTATGAAGTTATGCATAGAATTAAACCAAATTTTTATTTTAAGTTTTTGGCTATGGCAAGCAGGGCCTCCCTGAATTTGGAAAAAAAGCGCCGATAGGGGGCGCTGTAATAGCGATTTTTGTGCGATTTTGAATATTGTACCGTCCAAAAGTGTATGAAGTTATGCATAGAATTAAACCAAATTTTTATTTTAAGTTTTTGGATATGTCAAGCAGGTTCTCCATGAATTTGCAAAAAATTCGCCGTTAGGGGGCGCTGTAATAGCGATTTTTGTGCGATTTTGAATATTGCACCATCGAAAAGTGTATGAAGTTATGCATAGAATTGAACCAAAAAAAATTTTTAAGTTCTTGGCTATGGCAAGGAGGTCCTCCCTTAATTTGTAAAAAAATCGCTCGTAGAGGGCGCTGTAATAGCGATTTTTGTACAATTTTTGTGCCATTTTGAATATGGTACCGCCGAAAAGTGTATGAAGTTATGCATAGAATTGAACCAAATTTTATGTGTTTATTTTTGGTCATGTCACGAAGGTCCTCCCTGAATTTGGAAAAATTCTGCCGGAAGGGGGCACTATAATTGCGATGTCTGTACCATTTTCATTATTGTACCATCGAAAAGTGTACGAAGTTATCCATATAATTGAACCAAATTTTTTGTGCATGTTTCTGGCTATGGCAAACAAGTCCTACCTGAACTTGAAAAAATTCCGAAAGAAGGGGGCGCTATAATTCCGATCTCTGTGCCATTTTCATTATTGTACCATCGAACAGCGTATAAAATTATGCATACAATTAAACCAAAATGTTTGTGCTTGTTTTTGGCTTTGGCCAACAGGTTCTCCTTGAATTTGGAAATATTGCGCGGTAAAGGGGCCCCGTGCTAGCGATTTTTGTATACTTTTCTTGATTTTTCGTAGTTCTATTGTGCATCGGCGGCTCATGCAGCGGCGGGAACTCGCTTCCTGCTATGCCGGCTATTCGCAAACAGCTGATAACGACAGAATAAGGAAAAATTAATAATTTTAACAAATATCATGATATAGATTAACTCGTTTTTAGTCCGTTTAATTGACTTGAGCAGAAATTTAAGATGAAAATCAAAGTTGGTATAGTATTGAACTAATAATATTGAAGTATTAACATGTGTAACTAGGTTTTGAAATATTAAGATGTATAAGATAGAAGAAAGTTTTGGGATTGGCACATCCAACTAGTTTTTAAATTCAAACGCATCCAGTTGGTAGATTCTCTTATTCAGAAACTATATAATGTACCGTAATGATTGATTTTTGATAGAGGGAGAATATATTTCAAAAAAATGATGTCAAAGTGGACATTTTGACGGAATTTCCCGAAGCGATTGTGTTATTAATCAAGTTTAATCAATGTGTTTATTAATCAAGTTTTAATTAATTGAACGAAAAATAAAAACACAGGTCGCTTATAAATCTCTTCAAAAATTACGTCAGCAAGTTTCCTATGTTTTCTATTAAAAATGAATCTGAAAATGTGCCAGAAAATTTCGAATTGTTGAGCATGGTAGAGTATTTTTAGGTAGATTTCGTAAGAAATACTACCTATTGCAGTTGTTACCATGGTGCGACTTTTGAAAAATTCCTTCATAACTTTTCATTATATGACCCCAGGAACACAAAACCACCCCCACCTAAAAAGTTTATATATATATATATCTGTGTGTATGTATGTACTAAATTTTGTCCGCACGATAAAAATCGCAATTATGCACGAATCGTCTTCAAACTCGTCAACAACTTTGATGGGCTAATATCTCGGCGTGGATTGAAAATTGGCAAAATCGGCCCAAGGAAATGGAAATAGGGAGGGTTAAAAATTTTGAATACCGTCTTAACAAGATTCTGATAAAACCAGCTCTTACACAACAATGACAGGAAAAAATAAATATTTTTCGTTAAAGCAGTACGCTCGCCAACAATTTTAAAAAAACTATAAAATTTTCACCACAACAATTGCTTTTTAATTGCAAGATTTTCACGTGAAAAAAAAATAAATAAATAGTTTGACGAATTGAAAACAAATTGAATATTACGTCATGAGTTTTCTAGAGCAAGATTTCGGCATGAAAACTCAAAATGAAATAAATAGTTTGACGAATTAAAAAAAAAAAAATAAGTGCGTCATATTGGAAATATAATGGACCCCAGCAGGCGAATATGTCCGTCATGTGAGTTTGAAGAAACGTATTAAAACATGATAAGGGATTTTTTTTAAACTCTGCAGTAATTAACTTAAGTAATTAACTTTTGATTCAATACTTATATGTTCATGTTTTTTCCTAATGTGAAAAATAAATTTTAGTAACATTAATTGTTACCCTTTTTTATTCAATTAAAATCTAGATTTAAACATAACATCCGTTAAGAGACCACCTCTCGAAGCGACCAATTTTTATTGGAACGGAACATGGTCGCTTTAGGGAGGTTTTACTGTATGTAAATTCATTCAGTTTCTATGTTTGCCTGTTTATTAGCCGACTGCCAAGAAGGGTTATGTGTTTCACGCGTATCTGTGTATGTGGATTTCTTTATACCCTCGAAACATCCCAACGGCTGAATGGATTTTAATGAATGAGGTCTCTATCGATTTGTCTTAGCTATCTTACGGTTATAGGCTAGGTTTGGTTTTCATAAATTCAAAAAGGCGGCTGCAAAATACAAAATGGCGGCAAAGACGAAAAACTTTTTTTACGCACCCTATTGAATGGCATATCATTGGATAGGTCTTTTAAAATGAAAATAATGTTTCATTGACCATTTTACAGTCAGGGGTTCTGTTTAAATATTACATAGGCCTCATCAAAATAGTGTTTATAGATAGAGTGCGTCTCATAAGTATATGAACAAGCGATTTTTTGAAATAGCAGTTCAAAATATGAAGCCATAATCACGAAAAAAAAAATAGTAAACATATGGAATCATAATATATGTTTGTTACAATAACGAAGTACTGTATAGGTTTTACAGAATTTTTGTAAAAAAATAAAATTCAAAATAAGCTGTCCCAAAAATATATGGATAATGAAGAGAATTGCTTCTATTTCCACCGTATCAAAAAAAAATGCATTTTCTGCGTTCTGTACATGTGAAGTACCCACTGCTAAACATAAAATCACTTCTCATTCTTCAATTATCGAACAGTGGGAAAATGCCTCGCAACACTCAATTCTCTGCTACTGATATAGCTAAAATGTGGCGTTTAAAGACTCAAATGTTAAAAATTCTGATGTTCCTAAACAAATAAAGTGTAACAGATCCGGAATTTATGAAATTTTATCAAAAAGTGACAATGCGATTGCAAAACAACGTTCAGGTCGACCAAAAAAAGCAAATCTGTGACAAAACAGGGAGATTTTTCGAGTAGTTTCAGCTCAAAAGACGTTTGTTCGTGAAATTTCGAAGACTTTAGAGTTTCCTACTACGAGATCTACTATTCACTGTTGCATACAGGCAAGCAAAATTCATAAATATCGCCGAATGTGCGCGGAATCTATGCTAAAATTGCATCATAGAAATGCTCGCATTCTTTGAACTAAAAACACTCGCCTTGGGTAGATGAATTGTTAAGTGTTTCTTCAGTGACGAAAACAAAACCAATTTGTATAGCCCTGATGCCTGGGCATTCCATCGGCATGATCTGCGATGAGATCTCGTGAGTTTTTTAGTCGACAACAAGGAAGGGATTCTCTCATGGTGTGGGGCGTGATTTGTTTCAATGGAACAACGGAAAATGCTCCTCTTCATGGTCAGAAGTTCTCTGAGGATTATTAAAATGTCCTTAAAAGCAACCTATTTCCATTTGGAAACATTTTTGAATGGGATAACTGAAAATTCCCAGAGGACAATGCGTTAATTCACATCCGTCATTCAACAACAGCTTGGTTTACGCAGAATCAAGTGACTGTTATAGACTAGCCAGCTATCAGCCCAGACCTCAATCCAATTGAAAACCTTTGGGGGGTACTTGCACGAGATGTATATGCTCATGGTCGTCAGTTTTCTGCTATTCAGGAATTAAAGTAAAACGTAGAGCATAATTGGTTCTCTTTGCAGCCACACATTCTCCAAACACTACTTTGAAGCTTGCTTGATACGGTTTTCAAGATAATTCAAAGGAACGGATCCAAAATTTGAATTTAAATGCAAAAACCTCGAAAAGTCGATATATTTTTGAGATAGCGTATTTTGATTTTGATTTTTTTACAAAAATTCTGTAAAACCTATACTGTATTTCTTTGTTTCTTTGTTACCATAAACTTGTATTAGAATTCCATATGCTTATTATTTTTTTCGTGATCATGGCTTCATTTTTTTAACTGTTTCTTCAAAAAAAGTCTGTCCATATACTTTTGAGACGCACTATAGGAATTAACAATTAAACACAGCTTAAAAGTCAGGAATACAAGTAATTAAAAAATAAGTAAGTAATATAAAATATAGTTTCACATTGATGAGAAATAATTAATTAGTTCGCTTTTTACGCCGCCGGGGTCTTTGATTTTTTAAATGTAATTTTTATTTTATAATATTTTAATTAAATGCGAAAAATTCGAGTAAATAACATTACCCTTTGTTATACTAATTCAAATTAGTGTAAAACGGAACAAAGAGTTACTTATGTTTGTGTTTTATTATTTTCTTTTTCGATAATTTTAATCCTTTGTTCTAAACAATAAAGATTTATAATCTCATTAAACACTTTTAAAATTCTCATCTAAATAAAAATTTCTTTTATCATCAAATTTGTAAAAAATATATAGGCAAGATTTTTGTAAAAATTGTCGAAAAATCGCATGCTTTCAAAACAGATTCAAACTGAGGGGAGATACATTAATATTATTTTTACATATACTCTAATCTTAATATTTACGAAATTTTTTTTTTCAAAGATAATAAGTCCTATTTAGCAAGAAAATGTGTTTTATCATTTATTAACATTTTGTCATGCATAAGTAGAAATCATGAAATACAGTGATTAATTTTCTACTGCGAGTAAAATCCCATATGTTACTTTAGTTAAACTTTTGAAAAAGAAATATGCAAACTACGAAATTCGGAAGCGAACTTTTGAATATGCGCTGACTTTAATTAAAAAGTTATGAAGTCAAAAATTAGATAAAGCTATTGTAAAAATGCAGCAGACAATGCATATTCGATAAATGACAGAGTGTGAAAGCCTGTAGATAATTGTATATAATTTCTTGTAAAATACATACCTGTTCAAAAATTATAAAATCAACTGAAAAATAAATTTTTTAACTTTTTTACTCCAATTATATCAATTTTAATTCAAGTTTTTTACTTCAATAAATATACGCAAACGTTACAAACTAATTTTAATGGTAAGCAAATTATGTAGAATAATCATCTCGCACAGGATATAAGCCTAAATAAATTACATTCTCAGTGGGGTAATTCTTCGCACATTGGAATATGTGCGTAAAGCTTTAGATTAGTTAATGCTGAATAGCTTAACTGCTATCAATGGATTCAGAACAAAACATTAACTTCGTTAACTGTAATCACTGAATTGACAGAGAGATTACGGATTCAGAATAAGGTGAACCATTTATTATTATCTTTGACACGCTATCACCTCAGATGAATCTCAAGCAAAATCCATTATTCACAAGCAATTTGTCAATGTACTACATTATACCTAAGCATTATACTTACCATCCGTTAGTAAAATAACAATGTTATATGTGTAAATAAAACACAGTTTCTTAACTTATTAACTTCTTATATAACTTAATTCTTCTATAACTTATTCTTAATAGTTATGTTAATTATAAAAAATACAGTTTCACAGATTTTGCATTAAAAAATAAACTAAATTTCAACGGATTTTCTTGAAAATAAATTAAATTATTACATCATCATTATAAATTTCCTGAATTCATTTTTTTTTTCTAAATAATATTCCTGTTAGCATTAATATTTGAGTTAATCATCGAACACTAAAAAATGTATACTTTAATTTAGATTAAAACAACTATTAATTACTATCTCTTGTCTTTTTTAAACATAGGCAACAATTAGGATTTAAACTCCTTTTTTTGACAAAAAAACTTTTTTATGATTACCTGTTTTTTTTACTGATACTTAAAATATTGCTAATATCTTTTATATTAAAATTTTTTGGTACTTTTCGGTTAGCCTGGTGCAATGTTATCTATCCATATAAAAATATATATCATATATATTACACTGGGCCCGGCTAACCGAAAAGTATCGTTTCTTTACTATCATTCACATTCAAAAAAATAAAGAAAGAAAGAAACGGATAACTCGCCTAATTAATTTTCAAAAAACATTTTAAAAAATTCCTCAAAACATGGTGCCTCAAAAATCACAATAGTACACCTTTAGATAAATGCACATCAAAACAACCATTAATCTCCATAATTTATAATTTTTATTATGCTCAAGAGTTTCGCTAAAACCTATTTTATGAAGGTTTACTTGTAATAGAATAACGTATTTTTCCAGTATTAGGATAAAGAACAGAAGGCAGTAACTTTTCTCAAACAATATATCTGTGAAAGTGTACATTTAACTCCTGATTTTATACAATGTATTTCCAGGCACAGTTTAAATAATGTAATTTTTATCACATCAGGTAATGTTTCAGCTTTAGATTGAATCTAATTTGACGCCTATAATTCCCTAATCCAATTTCTTGGAAAAGTATAATAATAAAATCGTTGTTCAACACAGATTTAACCTTTGACATTTACGACAGAAGGATTTTCAAAAAAGCTATCAAACGTTTCTCAAGGAAGATTACATATTCTGCTAAAATTTTCTACTTTTTCATTATAATTTATTCCCCAAATCCCTAAATATGTTTAGAAGATTTTATAAGTTTATGTCATAGTTCAAACTAAACTCACATATTCAAAAAAGCTAGTTTTATTTATTTATATTTTTAATTTTATTGACCTTCTATGTCTCTGAATAAATAGAGTTTCAGAAGTAAGCTGCTAAAATAGGAGAAAGCAAATAAAAATATAAAAATAATAAAAATGTAATTAATTAAAATAAAATAAACTTAAAATTTATTCTAAAAACTATTCTCGCATTTCAGCAACACCTATGAATATTTTTAATCTATATTAATTACAGAAAACTCGGTGTAAGGGGGTGGGGGGTTGAATATTAGACGGAAATCTGACTAATGGCGAAACATTATTAGTCCTACTGAACGATTTTCAAACGATTACAGTAAATTCTGTCTAAACCGTAACACAGAAATTTTACTCGGTCTCGAAGGATTCCTCTTTAAAGAGTGTTTGCTGCAAATTTCGATTTGTCTACCTTTTCGTTACTGATATTTAACATATAACAAGGACTTCCCTCAGAGGGATTAGTCCGAGCGATATTGCTGAGAACATAGATTTAATAATAATATGCGGAAGCAAAGAAAATGGGATGTTATCTTTAATTGTCCATATACTGCGATAAATTGAAATGATGAAAATAAGCGAATCGTAGAATTACAAAATCGTATATATAAATTCGGCTACACTGTTTAAAAAAAAATGGGAAAGCAAACCATGCAAGACAGCCATGCATGGGTATAAAATTGGAACTACGCAATACATTAAAAGTAAAACAGAAAATAAAACACTAAATTATCTTATATCGGAATTTTAACTGTTTGAAATGATGTCAAGATCATAATCAGACATTCTGCACCAATTTGAGCAACTCTAAATAACAAAAAGTATGATGTTTGAAGAGAATAGACTATACTTTATATGGTGTGTGCCCCCCTGGAATAGTTATATTGTACAATATCTGTTTTCCACGGATGCAACGAGGTTGTCAATAAGAGTTAAGGAATTATCTTTTCAAAAACTGATATAGTATCAAAGTACCGAACACATCAACAGTGGCATTCGATGCGTCGTTAGTGTGTGTTTTAGATATACTCGATCGGATTTAAATGATGAGTGGATGCTGGGCACTACATACGCTGTATCGTTTTGTTTTCACATATTCTGAACAAGTTGAGCTGTATTTAGCAAGTAATAAATAAAAGAAATCGGTAATGATTGCAGCATAAAGTATGGCACAAGATCTGAATATATCGTCTGTATAACCTTTGAGTTGTCAAAGTGTCATTTGAAGTAATTTACAAAACCATACATATTTTTTCAGCCAATCATGCAAGCTAAAATACGTCAATATGAGCCCGATTATGAAATTTCAGCAGAATAAGTTAATATACTATAAAAAATCTGCTAATGACAATTAAAAATATGACCTTATGATAAAATGTCTAGAAAACAGAATCGGAAAAAAAAAATTCATATCAAATTTAAAACGGCACTTCCCCATATTAGTGTCCTTGGCGAGAGAGATAAAAGCCTAGAGAAGGAACACTTTAGAAAATACTTTCGGGCAACATACTCAAATATACTAAATAAATAATTCTCACGAAATAATAGATTATAAAAAGTCCAAAATAAAAGTGGAATAATGAATAAGTCACAAATACAAGAAGAAAGCTCTTTAATAGGCGAACATTCATATGAAATAAGTAGCTCGGAACCGACGCTCCTACAAATATTTCACGAATACAGTCAGAAATTAAAAAATAAAAAGAAGAATAAATTAAATAAAGAACAAAACGAACTTAAACTAGCAGAGTACAAAGAAAAATTAGAATGTGCTCTGATGAAAAGTGACGAAATTGAGCAAAACTTGAAGGAAAAAGAACATGGAATAATGGAGTTGAAAGAAATCGTAGAGGAAAAAGAGAGAATGATGATACAACTGGATCAGACAATCCAAGAATTAGAAAATCAGTTAATAACTGCCCAGGCGACTCCAAAGCCACAGAGAGTAAAGGATCTTGTGGAGCATGAAACTGAAGGATCATTTGATTCCAGTATATCAATACACTCAACACCAAGATTAAATACTAAAGACCTTCCAAAAAATCTGACAACATATTCAGAACCCATGGCAAAATTAATGTCGCTGGAACAATTGATAGATAGCTACAGCAAGACGAAGAGCACTCATGCTAAAGGAGCGTCTAGTATGGCAGAAAAATATCTCATCAAAATAAAACAAAAAATAAGAGAATTAGATGACAACAAAAATAATCTGGAAAAAAGAGCGGAACAGCAGGAAAAGATGATCAGAGAATTAAAGGAGAAGAGTAGAAGAACGGGGACAGGAAAATCGGGAAGACATGACTTTAAAACTACAGAAGAAAGAGCAACTCAAATATCTATACAAGAAGACAACACGCAAAATTCCTCAATGTCGACTCAAGATCCTCCGGAGGAAGTAGCCACGCCGAGGTATGGTGAACTTGCTATAAAGAAGATGACAATGACTCAAATGATAGAGATTTATAAATCACTTACAAGAAGTAGAAGAAGAGGTGATTGTGAACAAGCTAAAAAATACCTAAACAAAATTATCTTTAAAGCAAGTGAAATGGTGAAAGACCTTGAAATACAAAGAGAAGAAAATAATTGAATAACGGCGAATCTCAACACCGTCAATAAGGTGACGTTAGATCAACGTCAAAAAATCCTTGAACACGAACAAATCATAAAAGATCAATTAGAAACGATTAAGAAGTTGCAAGAACAGCCCACTCTAACAAATGAATTGGAAAAATGCAATAAAGAATTGAATGAACTACTAGAAAAAGAATTAAAATACAAAGAAGAAATAGAAAAACAATTAAAAGAAATTAGAAACAAAAATAAAGTAATAGAAGACTTAATTCAACAGCAAAATACAGAAGAAGCGATACCTTATACTAGAATCATCTTGGAAGAACTTAAAAAGATAAGAGAAAAAATAGAAACAGTAGAGGAACAACAACCAATCATAAAATGCAATAATATAGAAGAAAACATACAGGCAAATACAGATAATTCACTATATTCGGAGGTGGCTGCAATACCTAAGAAGACAACAATTCCAACGGTACATGCACAGTATTCAAAAGCAGCTATCCTGATAACTCGGCAGAAAAACACGAATATGTCGCTCAATGACATAAAAATCATGCTAACAAGAGAAACTAGAAACACAATTGAATATAAACAAATATATTGTGAACTTGCCAAAAACAAAAATACACTAATAATTAAAACGTTTAGTGATGAAAACACGAATAAGCTGCTTGAGACGATTGAGAAGATAGAAACCCTAAAAGACATTGTGGATATAGAATATAAGGCTGCGGATCTCCGAAAACTGATTCTTTTAGGGATCCCGACATATATGGATCCACAAGAAATAATAACCAATCTAAAAAATCTTTATGATTCAGATATTCCAATA
The DNA here is from genome assembly GCA_963932465.1 of Maratus speciosus. Classification (NCBI taxonomy): domain Eukaryota; kingdom Metazoa; phylum Arthropoda; class Arachnida; order Araneae; family Salticidae; genus Maratus; species Maratus speciosus. The sequence goes on along the minus strand of OZ010795.1, from coordinate 518,679,733 downwards.
AACTACATTAATAGAAAACAAAGAGAAAAAGCTTCAACATACCAACTAATTTTTGAAGCAGAAGCTCCAGTTGCGATTCATCTACTGAGACAACGAAAGATCGTCATGGGATTTACATCGGTCAGGATTGCACCTTACCAACCTATATTAAGATGTAAGAACTGTCAATCTTTCGGACACGTGGATCAGAATTGCCGACAATCTCCAACGTGTGAATACTGTGCAGGACGCCATGATCAAAAATATTGTTATTACAGAAATAAACCACAACAACACAGATGCAGAAACTGCATGGGGAGTGCGAGTGACTTTCCGCATGCAGCTAGTTCTAGTGAATGTCCGACTTTACAATATTTAATACTACAGCGAAGCAATCTAGCACAAATAAATAAAATAAATTCGATATAGGCAGAAACTGTGCTGGAACAAATAGCGACTTCCCGCATAGATCGAGTTCATCAGACTGTCCAACACTACAGTACTACCTGTCACAGAGAAATAAAAATATACAAATTAATCAAGAAAGTTCAGTCCGATAAATGAAGAAATAAATAATTCTAATAACTCAACAAACTCAAACAACTCCAATACTCAAAATGGAAATTTAACAGTAAACCAAGAACAAATAATAACAGAAATTCTGAATAACCCTGCAAAACCACAGAAAATATATATTCCAAATGAACTAACCTTTATTCAAATTAATCTACAGGGATCAAGTTCTGCAACATCAACCCTAATGGGATTTGCAAATCAGCATAAAATACTAGTTCTTCTATTACAGGACTTTTACTACTTTAACGAAGCCATATGGTTAATTCCGTCAAATTGGCAAGCATTTATCTCAAAAAATAAAACAGCGGCAGTTGTGGTAACTCGAAAGGACGTGGAAGTGATAGAGACATATAAAGACGATAATGCAGTATTCGTCAATCTTACTACTGAATCCGGCAAGATCACAATAGGCTCTGTGTATGCCAGACCAAAAGGTGATTTCAGAGGTGATATGAAGTGGCTGGACTTCTTCGAACCATTGAATCACATCATAATGGGAGGAGATCTCAATGTCCACTTGTCACTTTTAGGATATCAGAAAGAAGATGAACGGGGAAAAATTTTGACATACTTCCTATTATCTAATAACTTAACTCTGATCAATGATATAGAGGCACCTCATTCATTTATAGGACAGCCGAATCGTCCCATGAAGGGGAATCCAGATGTAACCCTTTGTACACAAGACCTGGTGGACTGCGTGGACTCATGGTATGTAGATGACACAGTAGAGAGCACGTCGGACCACAGGTATATCAGATTCTCATTAAATCTTAAACCAGTTATTCTAGACCTTAAAAGATTTAAAACAAGATACTCAAATTTAAAAAAATTTAATTACATCTTGAAACCGAAAATTAATAATTTACTTAAATCCTTATCTGATACTAAAACTCGACTAGAACTGGATGAATGGCTTGATGGTTTTAACCAAGTAATTCTAGATACCTGTAAATCCTCACTAAAAACAAAAAGTTTCAAATTATATCCAACATTTGACTGGTGGACGGCAGAGCTGAAGGTCCAGCGAAATAAAATCTCAGCATTACGGAAAAGATTTAAATCAACAAATGACCCAAAGTGGAGAACCCTCCTACAAAGAGAAAGAGCAATATACAAAAAACGTATAAAACAACAAAAAACTAAATCATGGCAGAGTTTCTGCTCTAAAACAAAAGACAAATTTGGCCAAGCCTTTAAAATAGCAATGAATAAAAGACTCAAAAATAATCATTTCATACACACAACACTACAGGGTTCAACCCCATATACTACAAAATTAGACACTTTCAACATATTACTTAACCACCATTTCCCAATACATCAAAACCCGCATCCACCTCTCATGGACCCAGCGGCAGAGGAAGATCTCCCCCCCCCCCTCCCCCCCTAATATCTTTTAAAGAAATAAAATCAGCACTTAATGAGCAAAATAATTTAAAAGCCCCTGGATTTGATAAAATTGATGCATTTATTATTAAAAACATATACAATAATTTTAAACATCTAATACGTGACTTATATAACAAATGTCTTACTCTTAACTACTTTCCTAAATCATGGAAAATAGCAAATGTGATCTTCTTCGCAAAACGTAATAAAAATCCACGCCAACCTTCCTCCTATAGACCCATTTGTCTCCTTCCCATGCTGGGAAAAATCTATGAGAGGATCCTAAAACGAAGAATTAATCACTACTTAGGAAAATTAAATGTTCTTCACGGGGCCCAGTATGGCTTCCGTGAGAACAGAAGCACAATTCAACTATTAAACAAATTAAAACATAAAGCAAAAACGTATCTTGAAAAATATAAATACTGCAGCATTATCTCATTCGACATTCTAGGGGCGTTTGACAATATCGATTGGGTCACTTTGGGTCAACAAATTAACGAATTACCAATTCCGCAATATTTAAAATGTATCCTTCTTAGCTTCTTATCCGAACGAGAACTAATAACAAATTATTTAACAAATAACATTAAAAGACCAACTTATCAAGGCTGTCCACAGGGGTCGTGCTTGGGCCGCTTCTGTGGCTAATCATAGCAAATATAATCTTAATAAACTTTTACAGTAAATTCGAAGACCTGTATGTTTTTTGCGATGACTTCAATATGGTTGTCAAAGCGAGGAGCAGACTCATCTTAGAGACGGAAACCAACCAAAAAATAAAACTTTTTTATAATATTTGCAATAACTTAAATTTACAGATTTCAAAGGAAAAAACGACTTTTATTATGTTGGGGAAAAACACTTTGGATAAACGTCCACCAACCTTTAAATTGGGTAACTATACCATCAAGCCATTAAAGGAAATAAAAATTTTAGGGATAATATTCCAGAGTACTTTAAAATGGGACAAGCACATAACTAGCATAAAAAACAAAATTTTACAGCTAACCTCATCCATTAAACGGGTCTTCTCGGCTACTTGGGGGGTGGACAGAGGCTATCTTAGAACCTGGTACATAGCAGTACTAGAAAAAATTATAGATTATGGTTCGGAGGTGTGGTTTGGAGACCTCAGGATAAAAGATAAACGCGCTCTCCAATCCATCCAAAGAACTTGTCTCACGTCAATAACCAAAACATATAAAAATGTTGCAACACATACGTTACAGGTCCTATTAGGAATACCACCAATCTTAATAACACTGGAATATAAAAATCTAAAATACAATATTTTACACAATAAAAACTTATTACTTAAAGAACCCAAACCAATATGTAAAGATGATATAGAAAATAAAATCCTAAAATATGAAATAAATCCGGAAATTCATTTAAATAACTTAATAGTTACAGACAAAATTATCACAAAAACTAATCTTATTTCGATTTACACAGATGGTTCTAAGGTGGACTCTGGCACAGCATATGCAATGGTAGCCTACAATCATAACATTAAAATTTATGAAAAAACAGTCAAACTGAGAGCAGAAAATTCAATCTTTCAGGCGGAGCTGCACGCAATAATTTCGGCAATTAATTGGGCCATTAACTCCCCTTATACAAAATTCCAAATATTAAGTGACAGTCAATCTACTATTAAAGCCTTAGACAATTTATTTCCAACTAACCCCTCAATTTATTACATCCATAATTTAATTAAACAAAATCAAAATAAATTTTTTTACATTACTTGGATAAAAGGCCACATTGGCATAGCGGGTAATGAACTGGCGGATGAGCTGGCGAATGATGCCGCCCAGTACTGCGACCTACCAGTGGATCGAGGAGTTAAATTGCCTCGGTCCTATCTTATAAAATGTATTCGAACCCAATTACTGGACAGGTGGCAGTACAACTGGGACCACTCAGGGGGTGGCAGATATACGCACGGGCTGGTACCAAAAGTTCAGAACCAAATAATTTCAAAAGATAAAGTATCTATTTACTTTTTAACAGGCCGCGGCAGCTTCCCGTCTCTCCTTTATAATATCGGCAAAAAAGATGACGACCTTTGTAAATGTGGTGGTCGAGGAGACCCGATGCATTACATTTTCGGCAACTGCAAATTCATGAAGTTTAAATTTCACAGAACAGAAACGACAATCCTTCAGGACATCCTAAAAATAATTAATGACCCGGCACAACTTAAAAAACTTTATGCTAACTACGATATTCTCAATAGCCATTATTCTTTTATTCAATATAAATACATTCAATAATTACCTCTTCTGATTGCCTGTGGTGGACATGTCATGGGTCCACGTGGTGTATGGAAGGGTGTTTTTGAGATTGTTTTATTTTTAAGAACTTAAATACCACTAGAAATATTGTAAATATGTATAAATATTTTTGTTTAAAAGGGTGAAAAAAAGGGAAAAAAATATTTCTTATCAAATGAAAAGATGAATGTAAATACTTAATTTTTTTTCAAATAGTACGTAAATTCCAAAACATATAAATCATAATCGTAATATATTTCTAGGCTCGCCCTGAAACAATAGGGTAGCCAATTGTGATTGGTAAAGAATCGCCATCTTAAATAATCATAAATTTTCACAGGCGGTCCGGGGACACGGCACTTGCCTCTTGTGCTCTCTTCGGCGTGTCAGGCGGGTCGTTCTGAAGTCTTCTTTCCCGGAGACTGGGGTTCTGGGCTTGTTTCCGCAGGTAGTAAAACTTTTCCCTGCCCTGGGCTTGGGGGTTACACCTAACTATAAGCCAAAAGCGGGTTCCCAGGGTGGGTGCTTACTTACTTACTTACTGTTTCATACAGGCCTTTATTCAATATTTACACAATTTATTTAAGGCTAGTTGGGCATCTATCCGTTTTGTTGCATTTAAATTGCATGTTTTGTGGAGGAAATGCAGCATTATAAAATATTTTAAGTTTCTATACCTAATAATTCCAAATTAATGATAACTGAGAACGCTTTCCGCTCATTTCATCTTTTTGAATTTTAAATTTTTTTAGAAACCACTCATAAAGACAATTTTATATTTAAAACTAACCCGAAGCAAAATTTCAAGTTTTTGGGCTCAGCAGTAACACTGAAATAGAAAATTTTCGAAAGTTTTTTGTTCCTGCACTGTTTTATATAGCAACATTTTTAGAAATTGTTCTATTGCGAGAATTTACGTGATGAAAAATACAGCCATGTCAATTTTCATGTTTATATTCCTAACAGTTCCGTGTACTTCGTTGCTTAGATTTTCTTTAGATCTTTTTCCGCGTTCTTTTGTCTTTCGATTTTTTAGAAACTATTCTATAACGAGCATTTACAACTTATAAATTACTGCCATGCCCAAGTTCTAGTTTCTAACCCCAGCAGTACCCCAGAAATTGCAGTAACAAATAAATCATAATTTAGAACCTTTCTAAAAATTTTTACGTTTATTTGACAAATTGAATTTTTGAACCTCTTAGAGAGCGTTCATAACGAGTATTTACTTCTTAAAAGTAACCACCACACCGAATTTAAAGTTTCTATCTCAATCAGTATCACAGAAATCGCAATTTTAGAACTTTTTCGCTCCTGCACCGATGGGAGTCATTGCACCGGCATAAAATATAGTCTTTTTTCGGAGCAGAGACGCCTACCAACATTTTTTTTAACTATTTGGAAAGATAGTTATTGTCCTCGATCAGGGTAGTAAATCAAAAACGTATCTAAAGCGTTTTATTAGTTGAATCCCGCATTTTATTCGTTTTCTGATTGGTCTATACAGTAATCTGTATTTTCCCTTTACTTTCAACAGAGATGGATACTTCTGTTACCACTATGACAAAAAAGTAATAAAAACTACAAAAAAATATTAAAACCATTTTGAAAAATGGTTATTGTCCTCGGTCAGGGTAGGAAATCAAAAACATGTCTGAAGCGTTTTATTAGGTGAATCCCGCATTTTATTCGTTTTCTGATTGGTCTATACAGTAATCTGCATTTTCCCTTTACTTTCAACAGAGTTGGACACTTCTGTTGCCACTATGAGAAAAAATTAATAAAAACTACAAAAATATTAATAACTCAGAAACAAATTGAGATACAGATGTCAAACAAATTGCATTTAAAAGTACATTTTTTTCTCTATACGACGGTGTAAAAAGTAATATTGTGGGGTGTTTACAAGTTTAAGAAGGAAATTTCATTTAAAATTGGTCCAGGAATAGTAATGTTTAATCCATGACGTACGTAATGTATGACCAGCTACGTAGAAGTTTAAAAATTTACAGTACCGAAAAATGTAATCCATGGCGTATGTAATGTATGATCAACTCCGTGCGATTTTTTATGTCTTAAATTTTAGTCTTTGAAAAAATCATTTTCCGATTGGCCGTTGTAATTTGTTAAATTGCATTTTTTTTTTTTTTAATCGGCTAGGAAGTTTCCGAGATAACACCTCACAAACGTACAAACATTCACCCGTCAATAGCCGCGCGTCGGTCTTTTCCCCGCCGAAATTCGTTATCTTCCTGTAACTCATTTCTCCTTAAAGTTACAATAGCCAAATTCCGTGTAGCTGATCTTGAGGGTTCATACTCGTGTGTAGTAAAATTGCAAGTCATTCCTGCTATTTCTTAGCATTTTATCGCATTCTAAAGTTTCATTCTGTCTAAATGATTGCCTTGCGACCACTTGCGTTAGCGGATTTTTTCACCTCCTGTCCTTCTTTCCTATTTCGGCGAATTCTGTGGGGGAAAGTTTCTTTGAAGTGCGGACCCTCTGCCTCTTGCTATTTCGTGTTTCTTTCTTTGTGCTATTTTACTCGTTCATAGAGTACTTTTTTTCACTTTTAGAATGTCACTTCAAATTGGTTAACTGTTCAGGAAGTTTTACTACATTTTGACAATTTATATGAGTATTATATTAATTATGAAGTCAGTTTGCACGAAAAACTGATAGATGATCACTAACCTTTTATTTCATTGTTAAATATTGCAGGAATAAATTCTCAAAATGATAGTTTTTTTAATATGGAGAAAAGGGTAAATTCATCATTATTATTTGAAAGAACTTGCTTTCAATTTATTAACGGAACATACAAATGAAAGAAAACAGACAATAACACTGCCAAACCATTAAAAAAGAGAGAAGAGAATTTTGTGGGAATCAGCAAAAAAATTGTCGGATCTCCAAAATCTGAAAAGTATCGTTTTTGTACAACAAAACAAAATCGAAAAATAAAACAATTTTTTCAAAAATGTAGTATGTATATCTGCGAGGAACATACATATAATTAGATTAGAAATTACACAAAGAAAAATCTTTTCTGGATAATTCAGTGAATGTTTATACTACGAGGTAAGATTCAAAAGTTCCCGGACTGACTCTATAACTGTAAAAATATTACCAATTACATTGCTGGAACACATCCGCCTTCGAAATAAGATCCTTGCGCAACAACACACGTTTTCCATCATGATAGTTTTTTTAATATGGAGAAAAGGGTAAATTCATCATTATTATTTGAAAGAACTTGCTTTCAATTTATTAACGGAACATACAAATGAAAGAAAACAGACAATAACACTGCCAAACCATTAAAAAAGAGAGAAGAGAATTTTGTGGGAATCAGCAAAAAAATTGTCGGATCTCCAAAATCTGAAAAGTATCGTTTTTGTACAACAAAACAAAATCGAAAAATAAAACAATTTTTTCAAAAATGTAGTATGTATATCTGCGAGGAACATACATATAATTAGATTAGAAATTACACAAAGAAAAATCTTTTCTGGATAATTCAGTGAATGTTTATACTACGAGGTAAGATTCAAAAGTTCCCGGACTGACTCTATAACTGTAAAAATATTACCAATTACATTGCTGGAACACATCCGCCTTCGAAATAAGTTCCTTGCGCAACAACACACGTTTTCCATTGGCTGTAAGGGTCATCGAAGCACTTCTGGAATCCATTTTTAGCCATGTTCTTTAATCCAGCCTGCGATGCACTTTTAACTTCATCTGAAGATTGCAATCGACGATCCTGAAAGCGACGTGCCAGTTCAGGAAACAGGCTGAAGTTGCAGGGTGAGAGATCACGGGAGTAAGTAGAATGTGGCAAAACAGTTGTTTTCGTTTTCGCAAGAAAGTCAGCGACGACTAGGGATCGGTGTGCAGGAGCGTTGTCATGCAAAAGCACCCATGACTGCTCAGCCCACAATTTTGGCCTCTTATTCCGGACCGACTCACGCAAACGACGCAGGATGTCTATATAGAATTCTTTGTTGACAGTGCGTCCTTCAGAAATAAATTTCAGATTTACAGATTGACCTGGATATCGAAGAATACCGCTAGCATTACCTTCCCTTTAGAGCGATCTTGGCGGAATTTCTACTTCCGGGATGATTGTGGTGATTTCCACGTTGCCGATGCTCTCTTGAATTGCAGGTCGTATAAAAAACAACAGTTCTAGTCTCCAGTAACAATTGTGCCAAGTAGGGAAGGATCTTTGTCAACAGCTCCTCTGATCTCCACCCGGCGACTTCAGCCTGTTTCCTGAACTGGAACGTCGCTTGCAGGGTCGTCGATTTCAATCTTCAGATGAAATTAAAAGTGCATCGCAGGCTAAATTAAAGGACATGGCTAAAAATGGATTCCAGAAGTGCTTCTATGACCTTTACAGCCGATGGCAAAAGTGTGTTGTTGCGCAAAGATCTTATTTCGAAGGCGGATGTGTTTCAGCAGTGTAATTGGTAATATTTTTACAGTAATAGAGTCAGTCATGGAACTTTTGAATGCTACCTCGTATAATTTTTTTAAAAAAATAAGTGTTTTTATAAAAATTATCTATTTTTAAAATTTTGTACTGTAAGTAAAAATACATATTTTTTAACAATGCTGCAAAAAAATGTTTTTTTTTATTATTATTGAAATCCAGTAGAGGCTTAGCGACGGCATCTATCAAATTTAACTTTGTTGTCCTTCATCAATTGTTCAAACTATTTTTCAGAATAATATTTTCCAGTCTACCAGAGAAAATTCATTTAAATTAAATTATTGCTGCATATTTATAATTTCGGAGGAAATTTTCTTTTTGTTTTTCTTATTTTAATGAATGTTATAATAAAACAATAAATTGTAACATGAATAGCTTATTTTGAAAATGTACAATTGAATATTTATTTTAATTAAATAGTTGCTGTAAAATACATCCCCTTATCTTCGGTTGGCGGCTAGTGCTAGAACATCGTCTAAAATAATTTTCGCGAGTTTTATTCATCAAACTAATTTATCTGTATAAAAATATAAAATCAACATGTGAAAATTCATTTAGTTCATCAATTGCTGCATGTTTATAATGCTAGAGAAATTTTCTATCTTCCTGTTATTATTATTTCGATATTTACTGTTAATTAATAAAAATTTTAAAATTTAAAAAGTTAAAAATTTTTAAATAAATTCAAATGTATATACGTGGATATATTTTTAATTAGGTGCGAAATACATGAAAATGAACCTTTCAACGATTCTGTTAATTAAGATAATTTATCCATCTAAGGATTTAAATCTACAATCGCAAAAGTATCTAAATTGAATATATAATTTCAATAACTTATTTATTATTTACTTTATAAAAACGAAGTTCGTATCCAGAGTTTTTATCCAAGAGCCCTGCTCCTACCCTGAAATAAGTAGAAAAAATACAAATCGTACACTTTCATTTGGAAAAAAATGGATTGAATCACAAAATCTCGACCCCCCCCCCCCCTCAAGCACACACAGACACAGCACAAGATAAATAAATGAAATGTAGTTATAACATTTACATTTATAATTTCGGAGTTAAGCAGTTTTCACTTTTTCTTCATTATATATATATTCTAAGGAAGAAATATTATAATTCAATATTGATAATAGTTATTAATAACATGTCCGCAAATATACAACAATTTATTTATTTTACATAAATAAATGATGTAATATTTTCAACTTCAATTGGGCCCTAGTGCAGGAGTATCAGAAAAACCAACCTAACTGCGGTCCTTCCAAAATAAATAAATAAATAAAAGTACCCCTATCACGAATTCAAATTCATATTTGTAAATTTTACCTATTAATTATAGATTCATAATAACATGAGAAATTCAATCAAATCATTTACAATTTACTTTTACATTTATTATGTAAAACGAAGAAAGAGTTATTAAAAACATTTATCTAGATGGCAATTGTATATATACTTAAAATGATGTATTCCTGTAATCTTATTCCTGTAAAATGATGTAACATAAATAATTTATATAATCTTTTAAAATTCAGTCAATATTTTCACCCTACGTTCTCCGGTTTCGATCACCTAGTAACACAGACAAGTTCCCCTACATTTTCGGCCTACTGGTAACGGCAGCAAATTGACCGAACGCGACTATTAACGTTCTAAAAAGAGACGCGATTACTCTCGGGTTAATAATATTATACATTTTATAATATTATAACGCTCTATAATATAAGCATAGATGTACAAATGCAGAAACCATTTATCTGTTTCTAACTAAAGCGCCCGGCGTTGCTCGGAATTTGTAGAATGTTTGTTCTGAAAAATCAATTTCAAAATTTAACATACAACATAAAACAAACAATAAAAAAAAGAAGTCTAAGCGTTGTAACAAGAATCAAATGAAAACACAATATAAAAATGTATAATTTTATATAACAGACGCAAAAGAATACAGCTGTAAATGAACTTATTTCAATTTATCATTGAAGCGATAATGTTAAAATGCGCCAATATTTCCATAATCGGTTTTTTACCATGCTTCAGTTTTATTACACACTCATATGACGTTATAGAGTATTCACCACGTCCTTTAAATTTTCAGTATGATGTAATACTCCTTGTTTTTTAGGTTCGTCAAACTATTCATTTCATATTAAGCTATTGTTATATATTTGTTGTTATTTATTTCATTTTCATTTTTCACTTGAATATCTTGCAATGGAAAAGTCATGACGTAATATTCACCTTTCTTTTTCAAATTCGGAAAATTATTTATTTCATTTTCATTTTTCACGTGGAAATCTTGCAGTAGAAAATTAATTGTTTTAGTAAGAATTATATTGTGTATTTTAATAGTTGGCAACTGCTATAACGAAACATGTTTAAACTTGATAAGAAATTTCTGTCAAATCGGTGTTTTTTTATTAATTAAAAATTAACTATAATTTATTTCGATTCCGGATTACTTTATTTGCCTCGACCGTGCTTTAATACACATGCACTTAACTTTTCATAATTCCAGATTCCAAACTGTGGATTTGTATAGAATTACAGGCAGACAGATAGACAAATTTTCATTTTTATATATTAGATTATATACAAACAAAAATAACTTATCTAATACGTGTTAGCAGATGCATTTTTAAATATATATATATATATAAACCAGTAAAATACTCATTCTGATTTATTTTCATAGTCATTTATATCATTTGGCAAAAAATCTCACTTTCTTAAACCCGAATTGCGTACTTTTTGCAAAAGCGCCAAAGTCCATATAACAGCGAAGTACCATGAAAAGCATTAAATGCATGGTAATAAGGCATTTAGCCTGCCCAGGTAAAAAATCTCCAAATATTGTTCTTCTTGCCCCCTTTCGAAATGCATTCTTTCCGTATAAAATACATATCTTAAATACATTTAAAAAACACGACTTATCTCATTTAAAATTTTTTAAAAAATGATAAGAAGAGGTAATAGCATAAGTCAAAACATTTTATTTCAACATCAAAGAGTTATATCTAAGTTACACATGTAGAAAAGACTGCTTTTGGCGAAAAACATAGTCTTGGCGAAAAAACATATTCTTGGCTAAATTTGAACCCGGCTAAAAAAACGTACCGTGATTAATTAAAATGGTATAGGAATATTCCGTAATCTAGTTTTCAATCAATGTCGCATTTTAAAAAGCGACGCTTAATGCCAATTTAATTTCACAGTTGTATTTTTTTTTTTTTTTTGGGGGGGGGGGTGGCGGAGGGAGGTGCGCGGTTGCATATATTTAAATTTGAATTTAAACTTTTATTTTTATAACTGTTGCTTGTATGAATAATTACTATCTTGATGATCGAGTTTCAACCGAAACATATGTAAAATGCTATTTGTGTGGTTGTTTGCTCAAAGCCAATTTTATATTGCTATTATAACTCGCATACTGTTAAAACAATATTGTTATTAGTATTACTTTTGCTTGACGCCAATCTTGCCTGTGTATTTTAATACGGACTATAGGTCATTTTTCATATACAAAGAGTGGCTCTAAGATAATTGTTCCATTTCGCTTACCATGTACCGATTGCAATACTGATACTTTTATGTTACAGCAGGCGATAAATTTCCAACAATTTTTCCCAAATCATTTTGTATTACATTTATTTTATTAAAAATATAATTCTTTCATTAACTTGATTTAAAAGACATCATTTTAACTACAGTAGCGCTCAAAAGTATTTTGACAAAGATAATAATTGACTTAATTAAAAAGAATAATAAAATACGAGTATCAATCATTTATTTTATTTAACCCTATTCAATGCTTTAGAGAAATTTAATAAATTAACTATCATTTGCAATAAAATAACGTTAAACCCAATAAAAATCTGAAAAAATGATAAATCAAAAGTATTTTGACATTATAATAAAAAATTGTTTTAACTCAATAATTATCAAATATAGTAATGATTCAGTCAATGATTAGTAATAGCATATCCTCTAGCCTTTATGACAGTCTCACAACAAGTGGGAATTGAGTCGATTAACTTTTGTATTCGATCTAAAGGAATTCGGTCCCACTGATTTTTAAGAGCTTCGTATAAAGCCGCCTCATTTGAATAATTTTGGCATGTTAATGTACGATCTAATTCCTTCCACAAATGCTCTATAGGATTCAAATCCGGACTTTGACTTGGCCACTCTAGAACCTTGCATTTTCTGCGTTTTATAAAATCACTTACTTACTTGGATTTGTATTTAGGGTCATTATCATTCTGAAAATAACACTGAGCAGAATTGTTTTGTTTATCATGTGGTAGCATATGAATTTTTAATCTATCAACATACATGAACCGATTCATATTCCCATCAATTCGAACTAAGGGTCCAATTCTGTTGCGTAAAAAACCAACCATCACATTAAACTTGCTTTCATCGCTCCTCAAAACAGACCACCCTACACTTGTCCACGGTTTATGTCGTTTTGCAAATGGAAGTTGTGACTTCCTATTCTTAGAAGATAACAAACACATTTTTCTCTGGCCTTCGGTCATGTAAAGCATACAGATTTAGGCGTCGTTTGACAGTTGAAATGTGCATGTCTTTGCCTTAATTTTCTTTCAATTCACTTTTCATTACTACAACTGACTTAAAATAATCACTTGTAAATAACTTTTTTATAATATGGTCAAGTTGTTTGTTGCAAGTTGTAAGTTGTAAGTTGCAAGTTTTTTTTTTTTTTTTTTTTTTTTTCGGACGGACACTTCCAAGCTTATTTTCGACATATTTCTGTATATTAAAAACTGTACTCCATGTAATAACAAGTTAAATGAACGAGCAACTTTTGCTTGCGTCCTTTCTTTCTTAAGTGCATTTACAACGGATTTTTTTAAATCATTAGATATATTCTTTGCTTTTTGGCATTTAAAAAGAATCAAAATAAGTCAATACAAACACTAATCGAGGCTATAGAGCAACTCACGCTTTCAACAATTAAATTAAAACTAATTATCAAAATACCTTTGAGCTTAGGAGGAGTCATATTTTTTCGGTGACGGCGAATGTAAAAAAAAAGTTGGAACCTCATACCTTTAAATAACTGCAGTCATATCGTTCTCAATGATAGGGAATATATTTCCTTTCATATTTTTATATTAAATAAAATAAAAACGAATTTAATGTTGTCAAAATACTTTTGAGCACTAGTGTACATAATTTCATGATACTTTTGAAATATTACTTTGCCGTGGCGTTTTTAGCCCCCGTACGCTTCTTCTTTCTCCGAGCTATTAAAATGTCGTTTCGAAAAAATAACGGTCCGTTGTATAAGCCAGTCACAAAAAAAGCATATGTATCATTGTACTTTTAGGTAGCTTTCTTTACAAAAAAGCTACCTATTGCAGCCGTTCGGAGGAAAGCGATTTCAAAAAATTTTGGTATATTTTCATCGATCATGACCCCCAGACCCCGAAACCACCCTCCGTTCAAAATTGATATATATATATATATATATATATATATATATATATCTGACCTATGTCACACTGTAACGCCCGTAATTATGAACCGATTTCGATGTAATTCGGTGTGTACATAGTACATACTAATGTCTCGACCGAGTTCGTTGGCCAGCTTCATCCGCCGTTTTGTTTCAAAATGGCGGCCATTTAAAATTTTTAAAATAATTTAAAACTTGAAATGTGGTACCAAAAAATTAAAAATGGAAAAATATTTTTTTCTTATGTATTTGACCTTTATACAAAGATTCCGGAGCAGTTTTTGTTTCGTCTATATCTTTAAAAATGGCTGAGTTATAGCATTTTGAATTTCTAGCGTGGCTGACATTTTGAAACGTCCTCAATTTTGTCACGCGATAAAAGGCGTATTTATGAACCGATTTAGATGTAATTCGGTGTGTACATAGTACATACCAATGTCTCGACCGAGTTCGTTGGCCAGCTTCATCCGCCATTTTGTTTCAAAATGGCGGCCATTTAAATTTTTTTTAAAAAATTTCAATTTGAAATGTGGTACCAAAAAATTGAAAATGGAAAAATATTTTTTTGTTATGTATTTGACCTTTATACAAAGATTTCGGAGCAGTTTTTGTTTCGTCTATATCTTAAAAAATGGTTGAGGTATAGCATTTTGAATTTCTAGCGTGGCTGACATTTTGAAACGTCCTGAATTTTTTCACGCGATAAAAGGCGTATTTATGAACCAATTTGAATGTAACTTCGTTTATACATAGTACATACCAATGTCTCGACCGGGTTCGTTGGCCAGCTTCACCCGCCATCTTGTTTAAAAATGGCGGCCATTTAAATTTTTAAGAAAAATTTAAATTTGAAATGTGGTACCAAAAATTGAAAATTGAAAAAATATTTTCTTCTTATGTGTTTGACCTTGATAAAAAGATTCGGGAGCAGTTTTTGTTTCGTCTATATCTTAAGAAATGGCTGAGTTATAGCATTTTGAATTTCTAGCGTGGCTGACATTTTGAAATGTCCTGATTTTTCTCACATAATAACAGGCGTATTTATGAACCGACTTGGATGTACCTTGGTGTGTACATAGTACATACAAATATCTCAACCGAGTTCGTTGGTCAGCTTCATCCGCCATCTTGTTTCAAAATGGCGGCCAATTAAAAAAATAAAAAAATAAAAAAATTTATATGAGATACCAAAAAATTGGAAAATGAAAAAGATTTTTTTTGTATGTGTTTGACCTTAATACAAAGATTCCGGAACAGTTTTTCTTTCGCTAATATCTAAAAAAAAAACGGCTGAGTAATAGCATTTTGAATTTCTCTTGTGGCTGACATTTTAAAACGACCTAATTTTTGTCACGCGATAACAGGCGTATTTATGAACCTATTTGGATGTAACTTGGTCTGTACATAGTACATACCAATGTCTCGACCGAGTTCGTTGGCCAGCTTCATTCGCCATCTTGTTTCAAAAGGGTTGCCATTTAAAAAAATTAAATTTAAAATTCAAAATGAGGTGTTAAAAAATTGGAAAATGAAAAAGATTTTTTTATGTGTTTGGCCTTGATACAAAGATTCCGGAGCAGTTTTTGTTTCTGAAAATTTGTTCTTTTGTTGATATCTTAAAAAATGGTTGATTTATAGCACTTTGAATTTCTAGCATGGCTAACATTTTGAAACGATCTTGTATTTGTCACGCGATAACACACGTTTTCGCCTATTTCGATGTAAGAAGGCATGTGGATAGTATACATCAACACCTCGACCAAGTTCGCTGGCCAGATTAATCAGCCATCTTGTTTCAAAATGGCGGCCATTAAATTAAAAAATATATATATATTTAAAGTGAGGTGCAAAAAAATTAGAAATTGAAAAAGGTTTCTTTCTTAAGTATTTGATCTTGATATAAGGATTCAGGAGCATTTTTTGTTTGTCTTTACCTTAAAAAATGGCTCAGATATAGCAGTTTCAATTTCTATTGTGGGTGACATTTTGAAAAATCTAATTTTTTGCATGCGACAGCACTCCTATATATTAACCGATTCCGATGTGAGTGAGCATGTGCACAGCAATTACTAAGGTCTCGACCAAGTTCACTGCTTAGCCTCATCCACCATGTTGTCTTAAAATGACAGGCACTTTAAGAAATTGCCGAATTTGGCAGCCAAATATAAGTTACTTTAAAGAAAAGCAGCTTGGATAAAGCTGACTAATTTCGCGAAATTCTCATTCATTATATTGATAAAAATTAGTATTGAATCTCCTATATTCGGTTTCCACTAAATTGAGCTTCGTGTGTTTGCATGATATAAGTTGGCTTTTTTAAAATAAGGATTATGAAAGCTACCTCTTCCTCCCGGCACTGGCCGGAAGGACTTTTAAATACTCGGTACTACTTTGTTATCCCGTCGACCAATTTTGGCAAATTATATAAATCGCCAAAACACTCGCCAAATTATAAAAATTGACATAATTTTTATTTTAAATAACGAAAGAATAAATAAATTAGTATAACATTAATAAAAATACAAATAAAACATCGAAATAAAAGTCACTTGATAACGTAAACACGTGTAACTTGATTAAAATTAAGTGAATGTGACATTTACGAACAACCATTATTGGCATTTAATCTTATAGTTTGGCGATATATTTTTGGTCGACGGGATAACTAAGTAGCATCAAATACTGAGCTGCAATTTTTTTTAACTTCCTAGCATCGCACATTTTCAATTTTTATACAGTCGTATTGCAGAAAAAAGTACTTTTAAATGCAATTTGTTTGAAAACTGCATCTCAATTTATTTTTGAAATGTAATTTTATTTTTTTGTAGTTTTTAGCGGCATATGTTTAATTTTGGCAACTCAAGTACTCCATTTCTGTAGAAAGTAGTAGAAAAACAGTTGGAAAATAGTAATTATATCTTTTTGTTTCCCTTTTCCCATAACAACTTAAAAAAGTGTAGTTAAAATACGTGCTACTTTGAAAAAATATAAATGAATGATTTCTGATAAAGGATGAAGCTATTATAAACAAAATTTAATTTTAAGTATCTATATTAATATTACAAACAAATGAAGGCATATGAATCATGAGATAGTCTTTTTTTTTTTTTTTTGTAGTTTCTTGAATGACGACATCTCTTTTTTTCGATTTGTGTATTATTCAGCGATAGTGACGTCCTATGAGTAATTTACTGTAGATGTTGTTTAAGACTGGATCGTAAATGAAGAACTCTTCAGCGGATGCGTCGACGCCATTTTACATAAATTAAAAGCGTGTGTTTTAAGTCTTAAAACTGGAATATGTTTTTTACAATCTATATTTATATATATATATATATTTTTTTTTTTCAACGGGGGCGACACTAAATTCTGAAAAGCAGACTTATCATTTTCTAGGGGGGGGGGGGGGTTGTGTGTGTGTGTGTGCAGTTACGGCCTCAAAAAGTGAGATTTGTTGTAAAAAGATATAAACAGCTATGAAAACAAACCTGATGAACGTTTATACTTATTTTTACAATTAAATATGGCACGGATTTCATATACGCACAAAGGTACCTAATTGATGACAAAATGGCATTACTTTGACTGACATGGTAACCATATATAATGTTATTATAAATTGTTTTGTTCTAGAATTATATCACTTATTGATTGTTATTTCCTTTTAAAAATGGTTTTGTTTATCACTTTATTTTGTTTTCATATTGAAATAAAAAATAACGTGCTATTATAGCACGTTATATGTAACTGGTATTCGAAAACGAAGTTTGGCATAAAAAATGGCATAAAAATATCACGCCAAACCTTACTGAATGCGTATATGGCATCTGTGCCATAAATATAAATTTTATTTATATATAATAATATTAATGCTTTTATATAAAATTTACTTTTGTTCGTATATAAAAATAGGTAAGTGGCTTGTTTACACAAAATAAATTGTATAAATCTTTAAAAAATTGCTTGCATATATGAAACAATGAATAGGTTGCCAGAAAATACGCATGAAAAGCTTACTTGTCTGGCCAAACCCATTTTCTCTACATCGCTAAGGCACTTATACGGGAAAAGTATCAATTTCATTTAAAAGACTAAAAAGAAATTAATATAAATGGAAATTGTTTTTTTGGAAAATCATGCTTTCATTAAAATTCACAAAAATTTTGAAAATATATATGTTTTTTAAATGCACTAAATAATAGAAAAGTCTTGAAAAAAACATAAATGCACGGAGTTTAAATTAAATTCCGTGAGTTCAATTATGGAAGATAAATGGATTTAAATGGGGATTTTGCCAAATTAGCCAGTTATCTCCAAGTTAGCTTCATATGTAGAAACTTTTTTGTCGCCAAATTTGGCGATATTTTGCCTCGTTGGCCAAGGTTTGGCGATATTGTGATAACCCTGTCGTTAGTACTTTTCAACAAATACTCATTGTTGAAGCTAATGCAGATTTCTCTATAGAAAATCAAACGTAAACATTAAGTAATTCACCCCCCCCCCACACACACACACCATTGCCCCCTTAGGGGTCAAATAAAAAAAAATTCAATGTCTAATTCATGTATTGCCCTCAGGAATAAATATATATTCCAAATTTCAAAACTCTATGTCAACAGGAAGTGGGTGAAAAATGAAGTTTTAATCTTCTCTACAAATTAACGTTACTATACTGCATTAAATGTAAGTCATTCATGAAGACAATTCGTATAAAAATTACACCGTAAACCTAAAAATTTATTAGTGAGAACTTTGACAGATTTTGCTTCAGAGCAGCAGTTTCACTTTTTGTGTGAATTTTCGTACTAGATCGCCTTGTTTCATTCATTTTCATGACCACTTTTTAAACGACTTGTGCGGTTTACGTAATTGAGACCTCGATATAGTGTAATTTCCGAGATGTGAATTCAATTTGTGCTAAATCTGATCCGGTTTGACATTTTTATTTATCGAAAGTTTAATAACATTGAAAAAAGGGAAGCTTCAATATGAAACGAAAATTATTTATTTCACAGTAACTATTATAAAGCTTATACTTAACCCCAGATTTCTGACGCAATATCCCTAAGAACATTTTAAATAGTGGATTTTTTTTAACATTTCCGAGAGTACATTAGCTATTGATTGAATCTAGCTTGAAAATAGTAATTCTGTAATCCAATTTCATGAAATCGTGATGAAAAACTGGTGTTACCAGATTAGAGAAATTTTTATTCAAAATATCTACCACATTTACCAACTAGTAATATTAGTTTTATCCTCTTTCCTTTATTTATTCTCAAGAATCTGCGATTTAATTAAATCGCAGACTACTGTGAATAGATATATCCGTCACTCATTGCCATTTTGATTTTTTTGCCTTATAGAATTTATTTATTTCATTACAGAATCTATACATATCTTATATAAAATATTCTGCATTAAAAACCCATTTATCTAAATTAAGGAGACGGATTAGCCCCCATTCCCCCTCTTTTTACTTAACCAATGAACCTGCAAAACTAATCAGGGAAGCGCCTTATCAGAACGAACCTAATTACAAAATTTGAAGCAAATCGGATATATCTATCAAGAGTTATCGCGTTACGTACATACATACGTACGTACACACAGAACCTGCGGGTACATAGCTCTCAGGCTTTGGTAGCATGGGAGCTAAAAATAAAATATAAAGATATGTATTAAAATTTTAGGCAAACCTGAAAATTTGTAACAAGTATTATAAGTTTATTCTAATTTTATTTAATTATTATGTACCGTATTATGATTTTTTTTATATTTACACTCGAACGGCTTTGCAGAGAATGAACCGACCCGAGTCTGCCCAGACCAACTAAGCTCGGACTCGGCCGAAGACTAATGCGTAAAATTTGTTCGGAACGAGCTCCAAGGTAGCTGCAAGTTAAAACTTCCAGACTGAGCCCATGAAGACAATTGTCAGAACGCAATAAGAACAAAACACTAACAAAATAAATATAAATAAACCTATAAATTTAAATAATGCCCAATAAACCATTGGAGACAACAATCGTTAAATAAATTATTTCAATAAAAACCATATATTTATTTCATTAAAATGATCAACCGTTGAAAACATAAAAAAAAAAACTATTGAAAATAAAAGATCAGCTATTTTTCTTCATGTGTTCTTCATTTTGAAGAAAGCTCGTCTTCATTGCAACTGGGTGTTCCAGTAGAACAAATACGAAGAAATTTCTCTTTGAATCTCCGTTAAAATCGCCGAAAATTTCACGTGTTCTTAATCTCTTTAAAAATGTGTATAAATGTAGGATGTTAATATTTTTTCAAAGGATTTCCGAGGATTTTATCAGTAGGATATAAAAGATATAACATTGGATAGAGCAAAAGTATCGAATAGTTATCGCTTGATAAAAAACAAAATCCACATTTTCAATTAAATGAGGGAATAAACTTTACTGAAAAGGGAAAAAAAGAATATCTTGTACTGAATCAGCCATACTCAACCTGCTGCCCGCGTACCACATGTGACCCGGTAATGTTTTGTATGCGGCCTTAGACACACCAATATTAATCTAGATTTATAAAAATTTGAGAAAAGTATTACTTTTATGGGAAATCAAAATCTGAGCTGTTTTTTAATGTAAAATTACCTTAAAACATCTTTAGTATCAGTTTGCTTAGCCAAAAGCCTTTATTCCATGTACCCATATTTGCCTTAAGGTGGTGTATATATTTCCATTTTAAATTCTTATATTTAGAAAAGGTAAAATATTGTTTAAAAGTTAAGAAAATGTCTGATTTATTAATGAAAATCTCCTGATTTTGAATTTGATTATATAACTAGCACTTGTTATATTAATTGTGTTACATTGTTTTGTTATACAACTATTTCAGTTAACTTTTTGTCTGTTATCATATTGTGCATTGCGGCCCCCTAAGATAGCAAACATATCTTTGTGGACCACCTAATTAGCAAACATATGCTTTGCGGCCCGCGAGAAAAAAAATTGAGTATGAGGGTGGGAGGGGGGGGGGCTAAAAGATAAAGTCTGTATTACTTTTGCGATTGGCTCAAAATCACCAGCAAACTTGTAAAAACGGAAATTAACCATTTTTTTTCATTCAATAAAAAATAAAAAAACATTCTAATCAAAAATTTAAACTGTGGGGGTCCTGGACCTCGCTTCGTATATCGGTAACGAAATTTGCGGGTCTCTAGATTCAATGGATTTCTCTATAGATCACACACAGAAAGAGACACAAGAAAAAACTTTCCTTTATAGCATGGAAGCATTAATTATTATATTATTCTCAATATAAAATAGATAAAATTACATGAAATGTCAGATAATATTGAAAATACCAGTAATAATGATATGAATTGAATATTTAAACGTAATTCAAAAACAGATTTTTTTAAAATATAGTACATTTTCTATAATAAAATACGTATCAAAACAATGTCTAATAAATAACAATTATATATTTTTAGATTACACAAGGGTTTCGGTAACTATTATTTTAACTAGCACACTGTTTAAAAACTTTCTGTGAAATTACAGAGAATCTACTTGTAATCCATTATCTTAAGTCTTGTGTAAAATTATAGAGATTAGAAAAACAGAGTTTCTGTTAAATAACAGAGAGGTTATTCGGTAAATTTACAGTAAATTAATATCTTTAAAAATACTCAAGACTCCGCAGATTAACATCGTTAAAAATACACAAGATTCTGTGTATATTTTTAATGAAAATAATTTTACATAGTTCTCGAAATTAGTGAATTTTAGAACTTCGAAGTATCATAATTTTTCGAGTAAATTTGAACTGCAGTACCATTTAATTTTTTATACAATTCGTTTCTAGCCGGCCTGGGGTTTGAACGAGAGATCTCAGGGCAGGAGAAGAACACCTTGCCGAGTGCGCCATAGGAGCAGTTGCGGTTTTGTACAAAGGATGTCTTTTATAATGAAGCGGGGAAAAATCTATTGTATTTGTGCTTTTCAAAGATTTCGCTTCAAATATATTCGTTAGAAAATTTCTTAAACGGTTTGTTTTAATTCAGTTTGGGCCGATACATAATACCTATTATTTTTTAAATCAAATTTAAATTTTTAATCCTTTGTTTAAGAAATTATTTATCAAGAAATTGCTTCTTCTCAATAATTATCTTCTTTAATATCTGAAGATATACTGGAATTTTTAAATACTAATAATGTGAAATTTAGGTATATTTTTTCTTTAAAACTGGTTAAATATATTAATTTGGTAAAGTTAATTTGGTTTGGTATATGGTAATTTTTAATTAATAAAAAACAACCAATTTAACAACAATTTCCTATCAAATTTAAACGTTTTTCGTTATAGCTGTTGCCAACTATTAAAAATCCACAACGAAATTCTTACCACAACAATAATATTTCTATTGCAAGATTTCCACGTAAAAAAGAAAAATGAAATAAATAGTTTGATGAATTTGAAAAAAAAGTTAATATTACGTCATAACATTTCCATTGCAAGATTTTCACGTGAAAAATGAAAATGAAATAAATATTTAATACGTGATTTACCCGCACGGGATTTGAATTTTTTCCTGCTGCAAACTAATTGAAAAATTAATTAAAATTATATATGAAATAAATAGTTTGTAGAATTAAAAAAAAATTATAATTTGTCAATTCTAATTTAATATTACGTCATTTCTAAGAATAATGTACGTCCAAATCAAAAAAGCCAATCTGTTAAGCAAGCGGTACAACAGAGAAACAAGTAAATTACAGGCTTTACAGTTAGGTCGGCCGGGGCATTGGTCTACTGGATGGCCGCCATGCGGTGATCAAGCGGATAACCGCCCCGATGCCAGACAGGTATAATACGTGTTCGGCTAGGGAAATCTGGCAGCTAGGGATCTTGTCATCGGTTTGGAGTCAGCCGATGTCCGCCATGTACACTAAGAGCGCCTGGTGCATGTAAAATCCGTCGTGGGTGCAAAGTCCTCCGAGTTACTTGTGAACAGGGCCGAAACTAGCCTTTTTTGAACCTGAGGCAAACATGAATTTTGGCGCCCCCCCCCCCCCCTTAAATATGTAACGACAAAATATGTAATACTGAACTACGTAAATTGAATGTGACGTTTGTTGCAATTATAGTTCGTTCACATAAAAGAATTCGCATGTATTACCGGCTATTTACAGTGTTTGCTTATACAGTAGAGTTCCGATTAACCGAGTTATTTTCTTTTGATGGACTGGTGGCTTTCATTATTATGAAACAGCCATTATAAATGAAATGTTAGGTGAAGATGAAAGAGAAAAAAAAAATATGGCCATTTTTTTCCCCCATTCTGACAAAAAATTCAGAGTTCAAACTTTTTACGGCTGCTCTTTCGTCTTCACCTAACACTTCATTTATAATGGCTGTTTCATAATAATGAAATCCATTAGTCCATCAGAAGAAAATGATCGATTCCAAAGGTATAATCTTTCATTTGACGCCATCTTGGCTCTGGCGCCCGGGGCACATGACCCATCTGCCCCCCTCCAACCCCCCCCCCCCCTTAGTTTCGGCCCTGCTTGTGAATTATACCTCTGGATTTGCCTTGCCAGGTGAAGGCCTCGTCACATGATCAAGGTTCTAAATTACGAGGCCAACTTGAGTAGCAAAGCGCAGTTACAAAACAACAAGATTAAAATGTTAAGTAACCGGATTAACTAAGTTCACATCTAAGCAGCAGGCACAGCCGATAGGATGAAGATCTAGGCTGTCGTCAGATTTATTAGCGCTACGCGGCGATTAGGCGGTCACCGCCCCGATACCAGGTATCAAACCCATTCAGCTGGGACGACCCGGCAGATAGGGGCCTGGTCATCGGTTAAAAATGAAGAAAGTATAATGGACGTCAGCAGGTGAATATATAACGTCGTGTGGGTTAGTTAAAACGTATTGAAACATGATAAAAAACCGATTAAGGAAATATTGGCATATTTTAACATTTTGAGTTTCTCTGAATTAGCTTTCGCCATTTTTCAATCTTTTCCGACTGTTTTTTTTTTTTTTTTTTTTTTTTTTTTATCGTACGTTTAATTTTTAAATTGATTTTTCAAAACAAGCATTCTTAAAATCCCATGCAACGCCAGGTACTTTAGTTAGTAATAAACATAAATACCTTTTATGGGCAGCTAAATTTAATTGAAATTTTATTATAAATCTCAAAAGTCTTCTTAATATGCTTAGGGATATAGGAATAAATGATAATGACATAATAGAAAATTTCAGTATAAAAGGACATTCTTGGCTGTGAAACGTTTGATAACTTTTATGAAAGTCATTAAGTTATATCGTCTGAACGTCGAAAGATACAGCTGCGTCTATGAAGATTTTATTATTATGCTTTCACATGAAACTGGATTAGGGAATTATCATTATCAAACTTGATTAAATCTGAAGCAGGAATATTGCATGATGAGATTTATATGTGTATTGCATGAATTCTTTAAAAGTGACTGGGGATACATTGTATGAGTAAAATAAAAGATTTTATGAAATCACTTTTTATTGAAAGTTGCTTTCGTTACATTGAAATTACTGAAGAACGCGTCACCCTATTAAAGGTATTCCATTATAAAAATATTTTCTTAATTTTGTCTACATTCCAGTATAAGAAAAAACATTGTAAATGATGGTAGAAATTAATTTAAACTAAAACAGTATACAAAAATTACTCTCAAAGAAGCGTAATTAAGTATTGATTTATGAAATAGTAATGAAAAGTTTAATGGTATACGAGTATGAAATTCTAAATATGAGAAAAATTTAAATGATGATGATTGATGCTTTTTTTACATATATTTTACTAAATGCGTGTTATGTTTTTCAAGCCATCACGATTAGTTATTAAAGTTATTTACAAGTCAAATGATTGAGTTGCATAATTTAGATGGCATTCATAACTTTAATTCTTTTTATTGTACTGCTTAATGTTAAATATTTAAATAGGGACTTAAATAACGAAGAAATTTAATTCGTCAGTTGAGTAAATTAAATGGTATTCAAATTTTTTAATTTTGTTTGTTTTCTTGATATAATTTGAGAATAGGTAGAAAAATTTCTTAAATTGTGGTGGAAATAGAGGCACACAGAAAAAAAAGTTTAGTTTAAATTCTATATTTAAAACTTTTTTTTGTTCCCCAACAAGTTACTTGTACATTAATAAAAGCAAATTATATATATACAGAAATTTTATAATGCCAGTAGAAAGTAGTCAACTTCGGTAATATTTCTGAAAATATATCTTTATTGCATGCTTTTATTCAATTTAAAACTTGGAGTTTCATAGTCGATAATTTTGGTCGCTTCTTGCTATGCTATAATTCTAGACTTTGTGTACTGGAAACAATACATTATTTTATACATTTAAAACTCAATTAGCAATTAATATATTTTTTTTATTAAATTTTGATTATACGTTGAGAAAACAATTTAGAAATCATAACTTAAATAAGTTTCAGGCATGATTTTTTTTAATTTATTACCACGTGACTGAACAGTGGCTATTTGGTAGTTACAGTCTAAGGATAATAATTGTTGTGACACAGTAAATTCACAAATACTTAAATTTAATTTGTAATGCCTTACAATGTATCCCAGGAAATATGAATAGTTAAATTTTTCATCCTATCAGGCAATATTTGAGCTTTAGATTGAATCTGGTATGAGGATACTAATTTCCTAATCATAACGTGTGTACCATGTAACATGTAAGTAAACATGTGCACTGATATAAAAATACTTTTCCCTTTGCCACATCTGAAAACAAAATCACGAAAATCCATTATTTTTTAATCTCTAATATATTTTTACGCAAGAATTCTACGTCATATAATGAACATCGATGCTAACGAGAAAGACAGGCTACCGCGGTAGGTCCCATTCTTCTTTTTTTACAGACCGCTGAAGTCACGTGGTGCTCTTTTCGCACACCTTCATAGGTGCATTCGAGCATCACGTGACTCCAGCGGTCTGTAAAAAAAGAAGAATTGGACCCACCGCGGTAGCCTGTCTTTTTCGTTAGCCTCGAATGAACATAAATTTCTACTACTTCTTATCTACTTTTAAGCAGACTAAAAAGTGCTGTATAAAAAGAGGCTTTATCATTAGACTTTTCCTTGAAATTGGATTAGGAAATTATCATATTCAGACTAGATTCGATCTAAAGCGGAAATATTGCCTGATAGGATAAAAAAATTAACTATTCATATTACCTGGAATACATTGTAAGACATTAGAAACTGTATAAAAATATTTGAAAATGTGCTGTGTCATAACAATTATTATCCTTAGATTACAATTCTCGAAGAACACGAGATCCTATTAATTTTTTTCCATCAAAAAAATATTAACAAAAACACTTGCGAAAGTTTCTTTTCTTTTGCTCAAATTAAAAAAAAAAACTGAGCAAAAACATAAAACTGATAAAAATTCATTAATTTTAAATCTTTACACAAAAATTTGACGACATATAAAGAATATAAATTTCCACTACTTCTTGTCGACTTTTAAGCACACTAAAAAGTGCTGTGGTATTATTATTATGCTTATCCATGAAATTGATTAGGAGATTACCATCCCCAAAATAGATTCAATCTAAAGTTGAAATATTGCCTGATAAGATCAAAAATTTAACTATTCGTATTGCCTGAGAATACATTGATGGAAATTAGGAGTGAAATAGCTTTTGAAAATTTACTGCGGCATAAAATTACTGGCGTTAGGCAATTTCTGAAAAACACGAGGTCCTACTAATGATTTTCTCATCATAAAAAAGATTTACTAAAACTCATGTGCGGATTACAAAAAAAAAAAGTTTTTAATACGTATTTTAGAGAGTATGCATGAGAGGGGGTCTTTTTCACATGTTGCACCATATATTATCTTGTAAATACATTTATGCACAGCTAAAAATTTCTGTAAAAACCCAGGAAAAAAACCAAGGCTGTAAATTTACACTAATTCTCGGTTAAATGCATTCGATTGTGTTTTCCGGTCATCGTTTTACAGACATTTCCCTTAGCTTGTATATAATTCCCTGTATGGATTTCCAAATCTTTCAATCAAATTTAGATAGAGCAGAGAAATAGTCGAAGCTAAATATTTTTTAAAAGTAGTAATTTTCTTAATCATTTTCATAGTTATAATTTTTCTTACAAAAAAGTAACATGAAATATTTTCAACTGCAAAAACCTTTTCATTTACAAAGAGGATCATATTATATTTTTGGTTAATTAATCTGATTATTTTTTGTAAATATTTTTTAAAAAAAATTATAACTACCGATAAAAATGTTTCACTGCGCATGCGCGAATGCAATCAAAATATAATGTGCATAATGTGTTAGCTAGATGTATAGAGCAACTTTTGTAAAAGTCTCAAAAACATAGTTTGAAAAGTCTGATAATAATCGTTTAGAGAATAAGCTCAAAAGCCGTTGTTCCCAAAATGAAGAAAAAGATGAGGGGTTGTATCCAAATACAGTATTACGTCCAATATTATGTATGCTAAATTGGCATTAATTGATGGATATATGGATACAACCCCTCATGTTTTTGCTTCATTTTGGGAACAACGGATTTTGAGCTTATTCTATAAACGATTATTATCTGACTTTTCAAAATATGTTTTTGAGACTTTTACAAAAGTTTCTCTATCTATTACAAAAGTTGCTAACACATTACGCACATTATATTTTGATTGTATTCGCGCATGCCCAGTGAAACATTTTTTAGTAAACCTGCTCATTTTTCATCCAATTTTTATTATTTTTTAATCCTGACTGCAGGGTGTTGTGTACAATGTTATTCGTCATATTTTCTGAAAAGAACTTCTTTTTATATTAAGAACTCTGCAAATTATAAGCAAAAAACGTGGCGAAATCTGGGACTGTTTTTATAAAAACCTTAATTTCTCTACGAGTATGCATGCTATTCGCATAAAAATGAAGATAGTATATTACAATAAGCCACTTATGATTGATCTCGAGTTTAAACGCTTTTTCTCCATTAGTTTTTACAGGGTTATCCAAAAGATATTCGTTTTTTTCAATTTGCTGACGGTCCCCTAAGGGGTTTCGGGAAAACATCATCGCGGAAATATATGAGCTATACTATATTGTTTACACACCTGCAGTTTCAGGTTAATTCCTCATGTATTTTTCTAGATATTTAACAAAACGTCAAAAATTGCAAGTGACCGATCACCTTTGGCCATATAGTGTAGATAGATTATGATAGATTTATTCTACACAGATTGTCGGATTAGAACACAGATTGTCGGACAGACAGACAAATCAAATTCATGAGTATTTTTCCACTATGTTGGAGAGTATTAAAAATGGTTCTGAAGCGTAGAACATATTCTAATAATTTCATGTTAAAATATTAATTAATCGCTACAGTTTATATTTTTTAAATACGCACAAGCGTGTCAGTGTAGTACTATTATCCTATATATATATATATATATATAAGCAACGATTTGGAAATGGACCAATGAAAATCTGCGTAGATACCACGAAACGCATCTGATTGGCCAGAGCTTTCTGTCTTTTAGTAAAAGAACTTATACTTGACAAAAACTATGAAAGTAGAGAATTAAGATAGGATAGGCGGGGAAAGGGAAGAATCTTCTACATTTCGATAGATTTATACTTTTTCGTTTTTTTAGGGGTCGATGGCAAAAGTCACTTTTACAGAAAGAAGATAATTTCCATTAACTAATGAGAAAGGATGAGGGGGGGGGGGGGTAATCTGCGTTTGGAATCTAAAAATTGAATGCATAGAAAATAAGGGATCGGGAAGCGATCCAGAATGGAAACGCGAAACAATTACGCGGGGGGTTAGTGAGCTTAGTGAGTGGGAGGACAGAGCCCTTCCCCCCATAGTTTTTATACAAAAAACTTTTTACAAAGTTTACTCAAGAATTATTGAAGCGATTTGTTTAATATTGAAGTGTGTGTAATGTTCCAGAAACACAGACAAAAGATTTTGTGAATAAAAGAACATGGCATATGTTTTATAAAATATATGTCAAAAAAAATTTTAATTCTAATTAAGCCCTTTAATTTCACTTACTTGGTTTTTGAATGTAAAGATGGAATTTTATAATCGTCATTTCTCTCACTTCTTGACATGCTAGATATATAACAAGTAAGTTCACAGATGTCGTGGGTATGATGTTAAACTATCCAATATGAAAAGAGTGTTGCCAGTGGGCTACTTTTTTTAAATTTAGGTTTCTTGATTGGCACCACTTTTCTGAAATGGTAAAATTCCCCTTGTTTTCACCTTAATCCTTTATCTACTGACTGTACTTATAAGTGCCATTAAAATAACTTGTTATAAAATTTATTTAATACATCGATTAGTTGTAATACAGTTTAGAATGAGTTATAAATGCATTGCTTTATCTTTTTCCAAAAGCATTATTGTTACACAAAACAAAAATATTTTTAAAAGGATGATTTCTTTTGCCTTTGCATCTTTTCAGCTTTTTTGGCGTTGGAGGGGGAGGGGGGATTTCTCAATTCGGAAATATTTCAATATTTCTATTGTAAGAACATTTTATTTGTACATTTCCTAATTATACAAAATACCAAGGGAAATATTTAAAATAAAAGATTTGAGTAGGGTTATAAATATTGCACAAAATCGCTAAAAATTCAAATTTAATTATCGTTCTAAATCCTTCAATCTTTCTAAAATGTATTCAATGATTATGTAAATCATCTAATGTAATTTAAGCAATTCCCAAAAAATGCTTTTGAAGATAAAATTTTCATGAATTCGTAATACAGTACATAAAGGGTTAATTAATATGTCATTAAATAAGGCAATTTTACTATTTCAAAAAAGTGGTGCCAATCAAGAAATCTGAATTTTCGAAAAAGTAACCCGCTGGCAACAGTGTTATCATATTGGATATAGTTTGACATGGAACCGACAATGTGTTCACATGCTCGCCAAAGTATGCTAACTGCTTGTGAAATTGCAACCAAGAAATATTTTTAACATTAAAAGAACAGCGCATTAAAGAAAAAAAAGTGAAATATATATATATATATATATATTTAAGTACTATTTCATCATTCAATAGTTTACTGGTAATTAAATAATGACTATACTTTGGGAAAAATAATTTAGAAATATTGAACAAAGAGTTTAAATTAGGTTATTTTTCTTTTCTGTTGGAAATATCTTAGAAAAGAAACAGAGTAAAATTTATATATTTCTTATCTAAATTCACCAGTACGCACTTTTAGTACACGTAAATGAAATCAGCGAATTTTCAGTGTTTCGGAGCTAGCTGAGTTGTTGCACCGGAAATTTTTTAGAAATACATGAATTCCAAATTATGAAATTAGGCATTATTTTTAAGATAAACATTGAATGCTTATAAAAATGTGTCTTTAATAAATTATTTTTAGATTTATTTATTTCTTTTAAATACGCACAAAACTTGTGGTAACACTTTTTATGATAGTATAACTTTAATAGGAACGCGTGATCTTCAGTATTTTCAGTATAATGAGAATAAATTTTATTGAATAAAAGCTACTTAAATGTTTACTTAGTCTCAAATTTTATAAAAATATATTCCCAGACACATTTTAAACAGTTCGATTTTTAATCACATCACGGATTATTTTAGCTGTAGACTAAATCTAGCCTGTTGATAGTAATACCCTAATCCAATTTCTCGGGATAGCATAATAATAAAACCTTTGTAAGCACTTTTATCCTTCTACGATCACGATAGTGTAATTTAATGCGTTTCATAAAATCCTTCAAACGTTTCTTAGCCGAGAATACCTTTCCTATAGAAAGTTTCAGCTTTGTCATTATAATTTCTTCTCTAAGTCTATAAGTATGGTTTAAATATTTAAGCATTTACGTCAAAATATAAATGGAGATATTTGATCGTCAATCCAATAAATTGCATTCACATCGCATGAGATTTTGTGAGAGGAGGGCATAGCAGCTAACTCTTACGCTATTTTGTACCACAAAAATTTTATAGAATTTTTTTGCCTCATTTAATCGGCAGATTACAGCGATTAAGAAAGGTAAAATTTACTATAAATTTTTGTGGTAGAAAAAAAGAGGAAGAGTTGACAGCTATGGGAGAGGGTGGAAGAAATTTAGTTTTATTCTATAAACGTTATTCTATGAATCTATATTATAATTCTATGAATCTATATTATAAAGAAAAAGTCTGTCCATGAGTAACGGTGATGTCATATGACGATGGCAACACCGAACCAATAAATTTAGCTTTTACTGCAAATTTTTAACTTCTAAATCGCGCACAATTTCAGTTTTTACATCGTCAAATAAGGAAAAATGTTCTTTTATATGTAATGTCTTTGAAAACTGTACCTCAATTTACGAATTTGTAATAATTGGGCAATTCCACAGAAAATCATCATTTTTTTTTGGGGGGGGGGGGGGGAATCAAATGTATAATATGTTTAATTTAACGGTATGATTGGAAAACTTGATATTTTTATATTCTATAGAAAAATCCTAATAAAAAGGCATTGTAAATTACTATTTACAAACTAAGTTAAGTACCATTATTGCCTTTGTAAAGTCATAATGTTACGTCAGTTACACGTGTAAATGCCGTTTTTTGTTTTTTATTATTCAGAAATTAATTAAACAAGTTACTGTTATAATTTGGCATTACTTGGTGTTGTTGAGAACATTAAATCACCTTTTTAACTAGATAGTTTTGATAATTTTTACACTTCAATGAAGGCAGGAAAAATGGTTGTCTATTTTATGTTACTTCAATTACAGAATTTTGAATTGCAATTTTCGAACTCAAAGAGAGATTGAAATAATCTGCAGATATTTGGGTATTAAGATCTTAGTAAGAAATATTTTAAATTGTAAAAATTTGTTCTAGCTTTATTAGTAAATTTTTTACATAGATTTGAAAACAAAATTCGTTGATAAAATGTTACGTCAGTTACGATGGAATTGCCCAATTTTAAAGTTACTTTTAAGCAAGATTTTTTAAAAATCTATCTCTGTCACAGGTAGCTCGATAACGAATGAATAAATCGTTCCCACCTAAACAGTATAAATAGTTCAGAATTTGTTTCCAGCTAATATACCATAACGAAATTCAAATTTCACGAATAAATAAGTAATAAAATAACATAAATAAAACACAAATTTGGCAGACATTTAATCATACTAAGAGCTTAAACCACTTAAAAGATCATAATCAAAAGGACTGTTGTAGTTAACGAAATCTTTGATGATTTTATTGGCTAATAACTTCAGGCATGCGGCTAACACGAAAGTATCGTTTTAACATATTTCTAAACTTTGTGGGAATATATTATTGCTATTTTTTTATATAAAAGTGCTGTTTGGTGTTGTTAGCGCATAATCTAAAAAATATATATTAAATGTAAAAAATATATATATATATTGCAGTTTTCAATAATAAAAAAAAAGATTTTCACATATAGTCTGTGACATCAATGTAATATAATATTCGATGATATTGAAATGTAGAAAGAAATGAAGAATAAACGAATATTAACCTAAATAAAACATATTGTACTATTTAGGAAAAGTCGTTTTACCTCAGACTAAAAGAAAATTGGCAAAAAATTTAAATTATCATTACTACTCCTAAATAAAATAAAATAACAACTTTTTATTTATTTATTTTTTTTTTTGGGGGGGGGGGGGGGGAGGGTTCAGTGTAAATGCATTTATTTAATAAATGTAACTTAGTCATTGTTCTGTTTCATTTCAAATACTTTGCGCATACCTCTTATAAAACACAAATTGGTGGAATTATTAATTTTTATAGAAGTTTAATTTGAAATAATTAATTTCGGAACGTCACGTACAACATGGTAAAGAAAAAACAATAAACTGTCCTAAAAGATTCACAATAATGCATATGAACCCTCAAAAAATTTTAGGAATAAATTAAAAATTAAATAAAAGCCGCATACAAAAATCATGACATAAATATCCGATAAATATTTTAAGAAAAGAATGAGATTAAAATGTTTTAACGAGAAAATTTTTAAAAAATGCATAGTTTATGATAAAAATAAGAAATCGATATTATTTTATGTTATTATTAAATTAAAAAGAGTTATTCCTTACAGTCAAAACTATAATAATACTATATTATTAGTCACATCTTTCATAACTAATATGGTCATTTTGGAACAATCCCATACTGTATATCTCAATTTTCGGAATTTATCGTACTAAGCATATGTAAGCATACATATAAGCAACACTTTAGTACATATGTCAATTTGATGACTAAGTTTGAAATTATTAGATAGAAATAACGATTGTATAACATAATGTAATTGAAGTAAACATCCATGATTATTACAAATATCATAATAATATAGATGGGGATTGCATTAAGATAAGTAAATTCTGTCAGATATGGCATTTATAATTCCCAGGGTCTTTCGAGATAATAGAACAGAAGGCTAAGTGATACATACATTCAAAAGGCCTGTCATATTTCTAAATGGATGATGACGCTTTTAATTTTTGGAATTACAGTAATCGTCCACAGAGATATTGAAACACTGAAAAATGTATTAACAAATATTTTAAAGTTTTAATTTTGATGCTCTTATTTTACACAATTCATTTTACAAAATTTTAGTATTATATGAAACAAAAATATTATCAAGGAAAAATAAGACTTTTTCTCGTCCAAACTTTAAAAATGCATATATTCATAAAATATGTGATAAATTTAATGATAGCTTGTTTATTTAATAGTTTAAAATTATATTAAGTATAATAAAATAAGAGGTCTCAATACTCTTAAAGCTTCAAAATTTTCAAAATTTTAATTATCTTAGTTTTTAAATTCCTATCTTTTCTGAACATTTTAATATAACTGTGTCACAGAAATTCTCATTAGAACAAAAGTTCTACAAATGACGTTTTCGGGTATAATGCAAAAGATATTTCGAAAACTTATGCATATTTTTTCAGGAAATTTTCAAAACATATGTTTCATATTCGTCTGTATACACTGAACCTAAAATTTCATTTCTATTGCTGAATAAATTATTTTTTTCAGGTGATTATATTGTTCAAATTTTCAAAATTTTGTATAAGCTAAATACAATTTTGTATTAAAAATATAAAATTCTTCAAAACAAATTTATTTATGTTCAGGGTAATTATTAGAATCTGGAGTATAATTACGCACAAAATACTTGCTTCTAGTTTCAAAATATATCTTGTAATCCTGCGCGTAACATGTTATACAAATTTTCTGTTCGTCAAATGTCTTATAGTTTGGAGCCCACTGTAAATACTAATACTGCATCTTGCATTTTTTTAAATACATGAAATGAAAGAACATACTTATATCTATTATCCCAACAAAAATTGTGTTTCAAAATCATACACTTTTTAAGATAGTAAATGTAGAAAATGGTCTTTTTTTCTTTTTTACAAATTTTAAGTCTTGAGACCCATTAAAAAAGGAAAAGAAAATTCCAAGCATTAAATTTTATTTATGTTATGTTTGACAACATTTTACTATTAAGATAACAATAAAAATTCAACACGGTATACTTTTCTTAAACACTAATAACTTTTTCTAGTTAATTTCATTGTATGATTTAAATTCCAAAATAAAAGATTGTAAGTTTTTGAACGAAAATTTCGATATTAAAAAGAGGGAAACAACGTTTACAAAACACAAATGTAAGTAATTTTAAAAAGCATATAGCTATTTCGAAGCCTCTAAGGCCTCATCATCACTGCTTATAAATTAAAGATAAAAATAAAATAAAACTATGGAATAAAAGAGGGGGGATACAGAGCTAGCGAGGCGCACCTCACATCCCGACCGTCAACAACAAAATGAAAATCACTGTTGACAAACAGCCACGGAGTCGGTCTCACGCGCACACAGGGAAACCAATCAAAAACCGCCCAGATGCTCCGGGAGAGTTCAAACAAAGCGGAGAAAAAAGGGGGGGGATAGGACGAATTAAAGAAAATTAAACCATAACTTTGAAAAATTGGGCGTACTGGACAAATCGTTTACTAAGCTGTTTGAATTTTTCCATATGTGGTAGGCTTCCCAAAAGTCAAGTTCGTAAACTGATGAACATTTCTGTATAATTGAGGCTTCGGAAAATTTAAAATTATGATTGTTCGATCAGCAGTGATTAGCAATAGCGGAACGCTTGATGTCACAATTTTTAACACAAGTTTTATTCTCCCCTAAACGGACCTTAAAGGTTCTTTTCGTTTGACCAATGTACATTTTGTTGCATTCGCAAGATATCTTGTAAATACCCCAATGTGAAAAACTGTCAATTGGATTTTTCAGATTTATGAACTAAATTTTGTTAAAAAGAGTTTAAGATTAACAAAGAAGTTAAACAAGATTTTAGAATTTTGATGGCTTATTTTCGGAAAATATGGAAATATAATTAAATTTTTAAAATTTTCATTGCCGACAATGTTAATTTTCGAGTGAGAACGTTTACTTAGTTTATTATGAATTGAATCTATGATTTCAACTGTAAAACCTCGATCAATGGCAATGGATTTAATTGTCGGAGCACAGCTCCGGCATCCCTGCAAAAATTACACTCATTGTTAACACGATAGCGTCCAAAATATTTGTCGTATCGACACAAAAAATGAATGGACGTTGGTAGTGCCAAAATCTCGGTGCGTATTGAAAATCATAAATATTCGTCAACACTAACGGCATGAAAATGTCTGCTCAAAATTTTCCCATAGAGATAACATTGCGGGTTTAAATCTATTTGAAAGATAATGCTTTTTTTTAGACATCTATCTTGAGCTTTTTTCTGAACTAATTTTAATAATTCTTTTTTTAAATGAAAGCTGTTTCTTTGTAGGTTTGCGGTGCTAGCTATTTTTTTTAAATATTTCCATTTTTATATTTAAATTTAAAATTTAAAAATTTTCTATGATTTTTTTTTTCAAAATGGTAGCAATTGGATTACTTCTATTGTTGTAAAGAAAAGAAAATTAATAAAGTATGTTTATCTTTATTGATGCCAATTTCTAATAAAATTCAAACTTAACTTTGTAAGAAAAAGGGAACAGAAAATGACGTCACGCTTTAAAAAAACACTAAATTTTTCCTCAAAAAGTTATTACAATTCAATACTTTTTTACTCCACTGAATTTGAGACGCTGTGTGAAATGCTTCAATGAGGCAAAGTGACATCATATTTAAATGAAAACAATCATTTTCTCTGATAAAATGAAATATTTTACTACGAACGCCTCTAAAAGATTTATTTATTTATTTATTGAATAACAAACATACGACTTGTGTGCTTGACATGAGAGCCCGCTTATAAGTCGGAGACAAGATAGCACAAGGAAGTATTACAACACAAGAGAAATACACCCTGGGAGTTTCACACAAAGAGTGTGTGAAATGGAACCAGCAGGAATCGAACCCACAATCTCTTACGCTCGAAAGCGAGTAGCAGAGTGGTGCTTTGACTATTCAGCCAGAGATACCCATCTCTAAAGATATAAATTTCTGGAATTTTACTCGCCGATACGGAGATTAGAATCGCAAGTCCAGAGTGCGAATGTTCACATGCAAAATCGTAGTTAATAAACTTGATTTCAAGTTTGGAAATATATGTATTAATAACTTATTGCGTACTGCGATAGTGCGATGGTGAATGTAAATTTGAGAGATGCATACGTAAATTTTGAGACGATGAAAATGACGTTAAGTTTAGGTTTCACGCGAAAATAGTTCTGTGATTGGCTCTTTGTGAAATCATTTTTGCTGATTTTCAATCGGTAATTTCAAACATAAGAGCTTCAATGGGTAATTTCATCATAATTACTTATCTTGGTTAGGTATACTAATACATTTTAATTTAATACGTTGAGCAGTCAAAGTTTATGGAATTAGTATTTTGGTAACTTTAAATTAAAAATAATATTTGTTGAGAGTAAGTATTAACTAATGCATGAGTTCCTTTTTAAACAATTTCTTTAGTCAAAATACGACGGGTTTCCTCTCGTTATTAAACAAAACATTAGCTCCATTGTTGTAAATTATGCATTTAAACCTCATCCGAATCGTTATGGCGTCGTCAATATTTGTGACCTGAGATATAGATTGACTTTTGGAAGTTTTACTTTCTACGTCCGTAACGACCGCTTTTTCTTTTTTTTCAGTGCGAACTTTTTATTCTCCATAACCTACAAAATCGATACAATTCATTTTGAATTTTAAATTAACAGAAATGAAAAGAAATCGAATACGGAAGATACGTTTTTGGGTCTTAGCCGCTTGGTAACGGATTTCTTATTAGCCGCATGGCTACGAGTGATAAATTAAAGAAATCAAGAAAAATATAACAGGGCTTGGTACGGATCAGGGTATTTTCCAGGAGAGTTTCCA
This sequence comes from Maratus speciosus, assembly GCA_963932465.1. Classification (NCBI taxonomy): domain Eukaryota; kingdom Metazoa; phylum Arthropoda; class Arachnida; order Araneae; family Salticidae; genus Maratus; species Maratus speciosus. Next base: position 518,642,040 of record OZ010795.1, on the reverse strand, counting down.
GTATTTTTATAGAAAAAAAATCTAAGCTAAACTGGTGAAATTTCGCATTCTTATAAGGAGAGATTTTCTGTAAGAAAATAGCGGTGCAGAAGAATTTTCTGGTCGCAGAATTCCAGGAGTCGTACGAACCCTGATATAATGGCATGTATGTATTACATATATGCATGCATTCTTATGTATGTATATTTATATTCAGACGTATGCTTGTTTGTACTGGGAAATTTCCGCACTCGGGTCTGTACACAATTTCATAATTTAGCGAGCGTTGTTTGATGCGCAAATTTAACCATTTGGTGGCGGTCCTAATTACAGAAGGTTACTCATTTTTTTAATTCATTTTAAGTGAATGTGCTGCAACTGAAATGCGCATAGACATTCTCCGTAACCTTCCAAATATGTGGAATTCATTTTGAATTTTAAATTAAGAGAAATGAAAAGAAATCGAATACGGAGAATACGATTTCGTTTATTAGATGCATGGTAAAGATTTCAGTATTAGCCGCATAGCTACGAATGATAATCAAAGAAATCGAGAAAAATATAATGCCATGTATGTATTACTTATATGTATGTATTCTTATGTATGTATGTGGATGTGGCCTGCGGTTCCCAAAACATTCTAAACCACATCCTGACCGCAGTGAGAGGGTGCAGCTAAATCCCATGAGAATTGACAGAGTGGGCAAATTCTAAAAGACGATAAACCTGATGAGTTAGTAATTTTGAGCCTCAGCTTGGAGCGAAGGTTCGATGTAACTTCAGAGTTGTTCTGCGAGCTGACTTGGAAAGACGTCCCAGTCAGGCTTCCGTGAGCGCGACGGAGTATCTTGAAAGCGGTTAGACTGCCGTAAGAATGCCCCTCTCTTCCTCCTAAATCTTGTACATAGTTAATATGCTCTGTATATTGAATCTATGCTTTACTCCAGACATTAAAATTCTATTATTTCTACACCAGCGAATGTTCAATCAGAAGCAATTATCACCAAAGGTCAACTATAGCCAATTCCACCAATTCCACATGGGCGCTTCGGCCGAGTCGAATCCAACTATTTATCAAGCCCCTAGACATCCATGAAACTGCTGTGAAATCCTACGTCCGAAATATTTAAGTTCTACGAAGATGCTATCCGATAAATAACAGGAAAACAAGACGAGTCACTACGTAATGCTGACCTATTTATCTCTTATGAGCCATCTGCGTTTTGGTGTGTGCGAAAGAGAGCAGATCTTTTCTGTTCTTCGCAATGGATATAATTGATTCATTCGGTGTTTTTTTTTAAACGGATACCAATTTCGAAGTAAGCGTTCAATTATTTTTTTATTTAGACATGTTACTGCAAGATATACGGCCGGTGTTAGCTCAAATTAACTCGGCAAGAGTAGAACGAATTAAAATCCTACATACCTTAGTATTCGGCTCTGATGAAAATAGAAATAATCGGAAAAATTTACAGAAATTTCAGGTATTCAAATTTAAAATTGGGGATCCTGAATTTGACGATAAAATAGCTGAAACGGCTAAAAACATCCCCTTAGCTCAACTCATTTCTATGGCAAATTTACTTTGTCTAGACATTGCCGGTAATGAAGCGGACATTTCACGACGTATTATTGAAGCACTCTCAGATCTGACAAAATTTCAGTCCTCCATTTCACCTCAAACCGATTCCGAGACCGATGACTATGATTCTCGCAATACTTTGCAATCCAGTTCATTAACGAATTTTTCTGGTACTATTTTACAATATAATGCTGCCATTTCTCCCCATTCTACACCGCGTCAATCCATTTCTTTTACCGATTTCGAAAATTTAATTACACCTTTTTCTGGCAAGCCAGTAGAAAATATTCTACAATGGTTAGAAAGATTTGAAGGCTTGGCCACAACATTTCAAGTGAATGAGTTGCAAAAATTCCTTTTCGTCGAAAGAACTCTCAAAGGTACCGCATTGTTATTTGTCCGCAGTGAGCCAGAATTAACATCGTACGAAGCATTAAAGCAAGCATTAATACAAGAGTTCGCGCATATTTCCTCCGTTAAAGATCGTTTCCCCCTACTTCTCATCGATGATATCCTTGACCAACTAAAGCAAGCTGTAGTCTTTACAACCCTCGACTTCAAAAATGGACTCTTCCATGTAGACGTGGACCCGCAAAGTGTTAAGTACACCGCTTTTATCGCCTGTGTTTTCCGCGAACTGCTGATAGAAGGAGTATTAATTTTGCATATGGATGATCTCATTATTCCCGCAAAAACAGAAGCCGAAGGCCTCTAAAAGCTGAAACGAGTATTAGACCCTGCCGCTGATTACGGTTTAGATATTAACTTCAAAAAATGTCAGTTTCTTCAGCGAAAAATCGAATTTTTGGGCCACGTCATTGAGAATAACACCATAGCACCCTCTCCAACAAAAGTTAAAGCAGTCCAACATTTTCCGGAACTCAAAAACGTCAAACAGTTGCAATTGCTCCTAGGATTGACGGGATATTTTCGAAAATGTATCCCTTAATATGCCTCTATCGCACGACCCCTGAGCGACCTCTTACGAAAAACATCAACTTTGGAGTTTGGACCAGAGCAGAGGCAAGCGCTACACACCTTACGTAATCTGCTCACTAGCGCTCCAGTTTTACACATTTTTATACCGGGTTCGGACCTCGAAGTGCACACCGACACCAATAAATACGGTTTTGGCGCAACACTTATGCAAAAGTCTTCTGACGGCCACTTCCATCCGGTTCAGTATATGAGTAAAAAAACATCACCACAGGAAGAAAAATTAAGTAGCTATGAACTAGAAGTCCTAGCAGTTATCGAAGCACTTAAAAAATTCCGTGTCTACCTGCATGGCACCAGATTCCGTATCATCACAGACTGCCAGGCATTCCAAAAAACGGTAGATAAAAAAGACCTTACACCGAAAATCACGCAATGGGCCTTATTCCTACAAGACTTTGATTTCGAAATAAAACACCGCCCAGCTACAAAAATGAAACATGTAGACTTTCTTAGCAAATATCCCGTTCTGCATGTTACATTTGATGAACTCACACTCAAAGTCATACGGGCGCAAGAAAAGGACCCCTTTGTATCGGGTATCAAAACAGCCGCGGCCGAAAACCCGGTCGCCGACTTTGTGGTTCGTAACAACGTGTTGTATAAAGTTCAACGTGGTAGAGATTTATTGGTGATCACCGAAGCAAGGCAGCTTAACATGGTTCAAGATACAGACAATAAGGGACACTCCTCTGCAAAGAAAACGGAAGAAATTGTGTCGCAAAACTTTTTATACCTAAGCTACCTGAGCTCGCAAGTACAGTTGTGGCAAACTGTATCCCGTGCATTTTACCTTCCCGGAAGTCGGGAAAAAAGAAAGATTTTTGCACCCGATTCCTAAAGGCGATACTCCCCTCGATACATATCACTGCGATTTTCTAGGTCCATTAGCATCGACAAATAAAAATTACAACCACCTGTTTACAGTGGTCGATGCATTTACAAATTTTTTCTGGATATATCCGGTCAAGTCTACGTCTGCACAAGACGCACTGGATAAACTTAAACTCCAACAAACCACATTTGGTAACCCTAGACGCATTATCCCAGACAAGGGTCCAGCGTTTATATCTTCTGATTTTACAAAATTTTGTGAACAAGAAAATATCGAACACATCCCATCACGACCGGGGTTCCCCGGGGAACGCTCAGATTGAAAGACTACATGCCACGCTCATCCCCATTTTTACGAAATTATCTTTAGACGACCCCACAAAATGGTATAAACATGTATCATCAGTGCAGAAAATAATAAATAGTACGACGTCAGCCACGACCAAATTCTCCCCATTTGAGCTACTCACAGGTGTGAAAATGAGAAATAAGGACGACCTAGTCATTAAACAGTTATTAGAAGCCGAACAAATTGAGTTAACTATGGACCATAAACAGCAACTACGAGATGCAGCGAAAACCAACATTTTAAAACAACAGGATATCAACCGTACCCAATATAATAAAAAAAGAAAACCTCCTACACAATATAACATCGGTGACCTAGTGGTGATTCAACGAACGGAATTCGGCTCTGGTTTAAAACTTCGACCCAAATATTTTGGACCGTATTAAGTTATCGGAGTCCAACCCAACGACAGATATGAAGTCCGGAAAGTAGGTCAGCATGACGGTCCGATATCTACATCCACTGCTTCGGATTATATGAAAAATTGGACGAAATGTTAACCAGATGCCCACAGGCATATCTCCACCGTACTCTCCTGTTTTTTTAAATAAGTTTCCGCGTTGCGAAAGGTGTGTTTTTTTTTATTTTGCCATAGGAAGTGTTCATTTTTCTCTGTGTGTGACATCCAACAGCCAATTATCCCAGTGTTTCTCCTAAACCAGTGTAAATTTTTTTGTGTGTGATTACTACTACATCGTTGTGCATATTTTTTTTCCTCTCACGAACAGTTCACTTATTTATGGACACCTTATCAAAGACTACAGTTACTGTAAGTACATTTTTACTTTATTTATCTGGATTCATGATTCAGACTATCTCATCGGTGCTGACCGTTATCAACATACCCTATTAGCATTTGCAGTGAACTCAGTAGACGAACCGCATTTGTTTTTTTATTTACTTTTTCAAATGTGAACCACGATTAAACTCAATATCCCCCCCCCTTCTTTTTATCAGTGTCAAGAACTTACTGGTGATAATCAGCTGACTATTACCAAACTTTTGCAGATAAGACAGTTTCACCAAGACTTTTTTTTCCTTCTTTTTTTCTTTTTATGCACAGCCATGGAATAACGTGCTTTTTTTATTATTCCATAAGTGTGACATATGCAAGGATTTTATATATTTTACTTTTTTTTTACTAATCACTCCAAGAAACTGTTTATTTTAACGACTTTCTGTTTAATGTGTGTTAATGTGTAACTCATATGAATAAGTCTTGATCTTGTATTTGCATATATTTAGTATTTTGATATGGTTCATTCAAATACTTGTTTAAAATATTAGTATGTAACCCCTCTCTTCCCCAACACCTGCATTTTTTTAGTTTAGTTATTTTTTTTCTCTGTATAGTAACTACTGCACTACCTAAGACGAATCTTTATTATTTTTTTTATGTTAGATTTTTAAGACGAATGACGAAAAATATTTTAATGACGAAAGACGCGAAGTTCCAAGGTGGATCTTCTTACAAGACGAAAAACGGTGAGTTATGGCACACACATCGTTTTATAACGTTCATTTTTTTTCTCTCTCTTTCTTCAAAGACGTTTTTTTTCTTTTCTTTCTTTCATATATTGTAGTGCAGTTCAGCCTATGCATTGTAATGGAAAAGCCTAAATTTAAATTTAATTTTTTTTTGTGCTTTGTCAGTTCTCTCCCTTTTGGCCTCTAATTTTTTTTAAAGATAAGTTTTTTTTCTTTTAACTTTAAAAATTTCGAAAAATTTTTGTTAAAGTGTTTTTTTAGATAAATTTTAGTTTGCTCTTCTCTTGCTGCTTTTGATTTCACGTGTGCAGGGGCGCACACATGTCAAGATGTCCGAGTGGGGATGTGGCCTGTGGTTCCCAAAACATTCTAAACCACATCCTGACCGCAGTAAGAGTGTGCAGCTAAATCCCGTGAGAACTGACAGAGTGGGCAAATTTTAAAAGACAATAAACCTGATGAGTTAGTAATGTTGATCCTCAGCTGGGAGCGAAGGTCCGATGTAACTTCAGAGTTGTTCTGCGAGCTGACTTGGAAAGACGTTCCAGTCAGGCTTCGGAGAGCGCGCGGGAGTATCTTGAAAGCGGTTAGACTGCCGTAAGAAAGCCCCTCTCTTCCTCCTAAACCTTGTACATAGTTAATGTGCTCTGTATATAGAATCTATGCTTTACTCCAGACATTAAAATCCTATTATTTATACACCAGCGAGTGTTCAATCAGAAGCATTTATCACCAAAGGTCAACTATAGCCAATTCCACCAATTCCACTTGTATGGTTGTATTAAAACGTATATATGTTTATATTGGGAAATTTCAGTATAGGGTTTTTAGGCGATTTCATAATTTAGTGAGCGTTGTTTGATGTCAAATTTAGCTATTTGGTAGCGGTCCCAATTTCAAAAGGTTATTAATTTTTCTTTTTAATTTACCGTAAGTGAATGTGCTGCAACTGAAATGCAAGTGAACAATTTCCGTAACCTACCAAATAGATGCGATTCACTTTGAATTTTAAATTAAGATAAATAAAAAGAAATCGAATACGGAGAATAAGATTTTGGATGTTAGTTACGTGATAACAAATTCAGTATTAACCGCATGGCAACGAATGATAATAAAAGAAGTCGATAAAAATATAATGTTCTGTATGTATTACTCATATGTATGTATTTTTATGTATGTTTTTATTAAGAGGTATGTATGTTTGTATTAGGAAATTTCCATAATCGGGCTGGTAGTAATTTTCATAATTTAGTTAGCGCTGTTTTATGCACAAATATGACCATTTGGTAGTGGTCCCAATTACAGAAGGTTAATCAATTTTTTTTAATTCACCGTAAGTGACTTTGTTGCAACTGAAATGCGAGTGAACATTCTGAAGTGAATGAGATAAGCACTTTTTACCTAGATGTACACTTGAAAACAGAAATATGTAGATAAGAACACAAAAAAGTCCTAAAAGCGTAAAGAAAAGGTAGCTCACTTATTTCTTGATTTTAAGATTTTAGCTAATTTTACGGGAAAACACTAAGCTAAAATGCGAATAACCCGATTAGAGAAGAATCATCAGTGCTGAATTTCAGTGGAAATTTCGTCAAATTTGGCAGCTACAGCCAAATTCGCTGCATTTATATCAACATATTTTTGGTCGCCAAATTTGGCGAAATGTCTCCAAGCTTGGAGAAAATTTTGGCGTTAATGTATATGACTATATAGATTTATGCTTATAATCGGAATATGGATACAACAATGAAAGATAATTCATGAGAAATCAACTTCACTAAAAGATATAAATCATTCCGTGATTTTTTTTTAACCTGTTGCCTACATGTCGTGTACATTTTAAGAAATGTACATATTTTTATATGTGTAACATTATACACCAAAGTTTCAAAAATGCCGGTTAAAAGAAAACAATTGAGATGAAAAGAGTTATTCAGCGTAATTCTATGTGGAAAAGTCACATAAAAATAATCAAGCTGCCTACGAGTAATTGCGCGAATAACGACATAACAATAACTCAGATGAACAAAAGTATCAAATTTGATAGAGGAGTATAGGAGATTACCCATGTTTGTGTGTTACATACGTGTTACAAACCTTTCCCCGATACCATATTAAGCTTTGATGGGACTTTGAAGTTTTCTGCTGTTACCTCGATGGATACAGTTCCAATTTTTGATTGTCTCAAAGATCGGAGCTACATTAAACAAATCAAAATCTCTCAACACATCCCCGGTGTTTATCCTTTCTCCCTTATTCAATGATTTCTCTTTACTTTTAACATTTATGAATTATTTTAAAGACCAACAAATCACGCTGCATGAAAATTTTGATAATTCTGAAATCAGATTTACAGATGAGCAGAAGAAAATACTTTAGTTCTGCAAAGAACAGCTTTCGTCATTGCAAGCAAAAGTTACGATTTTCCTAAGTCAACTTTTATTATTGGAAAAGCAAGAACTGGAAAAAATAGAATAATCAAATAAATTAGTAAAACAATCATAGAGCAGTTAGGATCAGAAGTTGTCATTCTTTTGTCAGTAACAGAAACTGCTGCGCTTAATGTCGAAGGAAAGTTAATTTACTCAGTGCTTAAAAAATCACCATGTTTTAAATAGTTCGCTGATTTAAAAAGTCAGGCAGAAAGAAATCTACAGCTCAGTATGGATACAGTATTATTTATCTTTATTGACGAATTTTCAATTGTCGTCTTATGGATGAACTTGAACAAAGATGTTGCAAATGTACTTTGTTTAAATCTTTGGAGATATTAGGTAGTTACATCGCATAAAAGACATCCCTCAATACAAGGGACATTCTATAAAAGACATTTTGGCTCTTCGCAGACAAATATGCTTAGAGCTTTTGAAAATTGCTTCACATTAAGAAACTCATTGAGACAAAATGACGATCAGCAAAGACAGTTTCGAAAGACTCTATATTATCTTTGTCTGGGGGTCAAGTTTCAGACTACTCTCATCCCTTATGCAACGGTGGCAAGCTACACTGCTTCCGGCTCAACTTGAATGATTTCAAGATGCTATATGTCTTTTTTTCCAAAAACAAGCAAGCGAAAGAACATAATCAAGAAGTACTTCTTAAATCAAAGTGGTCAATGACAAGAATGTTAGCAGACCACAATAATTAAAAATAAGATGTCGTGAAGATAATCACGTGTTTGGACTTCAGGCTGGACTTCAGCAGTTGGATGCAGAGTTATGTTACACACCAATATCTGGATGGAGTGGGGATTGATAAGCAGTGCACTGAGTACAGTAAAAGATACTGTCGATGACCCAAAATTTCAACCGCCAGGCTTGACACAGGCTATAATGGTTCATTTTGTTGATTATCATGCCACAAATTAGCATTTGAGTATTACCTGAGGCAACTGATGACTGAATTATACACTAGAAAATGAGGTTTGAACGAGTGTTATTTCAAATTTAATTTTGTACTATTAAACAGTAATCATGAAAATGAAACTTTTTTTTAATTTTAAAATGTTATGTGTTAAGTTTATATGCCTCCCTGCTCCGACATTTCGGCCTGACGGATACTAGTGTAATTTATTTCAGCTTTTAGCAAAATGTCGGATGAAAAAGTACACTGGCCTCCAAAAGTTAAGGTACACGGACTGGATGCTTTCGATTGCACACGTTTTGTCGAATATCTACCAAAATTATTGGCGAATTGTTCTTGAACTTCTGGGATGAACAAAACATGTTTTCTTTCATATTTCTTGGTGAAGATTTAGTCGGGCTAACAATTAGGGGGCTAATAATAAATTTAATAATAAAATAATATTTGCGATCACCTTTGTAACAGAAAATGCTGGAAATGGTGTGTCGCTGTGTTAAATGACTATTTGGGTCTTGCTCAACGTTTTTGTGCATTTGTGTAAGCATAGCACTCATATTCGTGAAGATGTTATTGTGTCTGTGAAACATTCAAAAGTTTTTTGCTTATAGCATACAGAGTTTTCAACCAAATTTAACAGAACTTTCTGAAATCTTACCAAATAATAGTAGCAACAGTATACTGCAATTAAAACATGAATATATTGAATATTTGATGAGATATGGGCATTTTTATAAGATAATTTTAACTGCGCATGCGCGAAGATTTCAAAATTTTTATTTCATAATTTGGTAGTCAGTATTTTGGGGCAACTTCTATAAAACGTCCAGTCAAATGTTGTGAAAACTTAGAAAGATATAGTGAGCGGATTGAAAAGTTGTGGAAAATCCCTTATAATAAAGCTACTTTTAGGAAGCAACTCACTAAATGGACCCTATCTTTGTGAATTTCGCGATATTTGGCTACACGTTTTATATAAGTTGCCCAAAATACTGACTACCAAATTATGAAATAAAATTTTTGAAATCTTACGCGCATGCGCAGTTAAAAATTATCTCATAAAAATGCCCATATCTCATCAAATATTCAATATATTCATGTTTTAATTGCAGTATACTGTTGCTACTATACTTTGGTAAGATTACAGAAAACTGTCTTAGACTTGGTTGAAAACTCTGTATGCTATAAGCAAAAAAATTTGATTTTTTCACAGACACAATAACATCATCACGAATTTGAGTGTTATGCTTACACAAATGCACAAAAACCTTGAACAAGATCCAAATAGTTATTTAACACAGTGACAAACCATTTCCAGCATTTTCTGTTACATATGCTATCGCAAATATTATTTTATTACTAAATTTATTATTAGCCCCGTAATTGTCCTCCCGACTAAATCTTCACCGAGAAATATGAAATCAAACATGTTCTTTTCATCCTAGAAATTCAAGAACAATTCGCCAATATTTTTTGCAGATATTCGACAAAAACCTGTGCAATCGAAAGCACACAGTTCCTCTACATTAACTTTTGGAGGACAGTGTATTTAAAGCCGATTGACATAAGCGTTGAAGGCAGCCAACTTTTGGTTAGGCGGATGGGATGATAAACGATGAGGGGGTAAAGATACTGCGAATGGTTTACTGTAAACTGTAGTGTGAAATAAGTTTTTTTCGCGGAAAACCATGACATCAAGGAAGGTCAAACGACTGTTATTTTTGAGTTCGGAAGTGAACTGAATATGTTCATCTATAAAGTTCATAGTATTGAGAATATTTGTAAGATTAAGCCACCAGAGTGCAATAAAGTAAAGCAGTCATCGACGTAGCGAATGTAAAATGGAAAAGATAATTTCTTGAAAAGGTTAGATCCGTAATAGTGCATGTAAATATGTCCAGGGGGGAGCCCATGGACAAACCATCAGTCACGCACTAAAAATTACCATAAAAAAATGGATGTGTTTTGCGATAAACAAATGCTAGTAAGATTGCTAATCACTGCTGGTCCAACAATCATAATTTTAAATTTTCCGATTCTCAATTATACAGAAATGTTCATCAATTTACGATCTTGACTTTTGGTAAGACTATTACATATGGAAAAATTCAAACAGCTTAGTAAACGATTTGTCCAGCACGCCCAATTTTTCAAAGTTATGGTTTAATTTTCTTTAATTCGTCCTATCCTCCCTTTTTTCTCCGCTTTGTTTGAACTCTCCCGGAGCATCTGGGCGGTTTTTGATTGGTCTCCCTGTGTGCGCGTGAGACCGTCTCCGTGGGTGTTTGTCAACAGTGATTTTCATTTCGCTGTTGACGGTCGGATGTGAGGTGCGCCTCTCTAGCTCTGTATCCCCCCCTCTTTTATTCCATAGTTTTATTTTGTTTTTATCTTTAATTTATAAGCACAGATGATGAAACCTTAGAGGCTCCGAAATAGCTATATGCTTTTTAAAATTACTTACATTTGTGTTTTGTAAACGTTGTTTCCCTCTTTTTAATATATTGACACAAAGTACAATCCTCTTCCATTTTATGAATTTTGATATTTCATAGATATCAGATATAGATATCAGTCTTTAAATAGAGTTGTTTAATTATTTTCCAAAAAACGCAGACGTTATAATAATACCCTGAAGTGTTTTACTAATACAAAGTTCCTACACTTTCTATTCAAGTACCAGTATTTTTATTTTGAAAAACTCGACTTATGTAGTCGCGCGATTTAAAAAGATCAGTTTTTCTCTAAGAAAATATTGGTATACACCTAGTCTGAAGTCAGGAAAATCCCTCATCTGTAAGAACTCCGTAGTATACGTTTAGAGGAAAATTTAAATGTTTATTTCTTAATTTAAAAGAAGGCTTTTTAATATTTGACGCGTATTTAAGAAAAATAATTTATCATTTTAAACCAGAATCAAAACATTACATGAGCAGAAAACTTTTCCCCGTTAAAAATGTTGGAAGATATATATATATATATATATATATATATATATTTCCAACATTTATGTGTGTGTGTGTATGTGTGAAAACCGTACCTTAAGTTTGTTTCTCTCATTTCCAATAGTTTGTAATTTTGTATAACCTTAAATATGATGGATGAATTGTTCTATTTATTGCAATCCCCTGAAAATGTCGGGTCACTTTTAATGGAAGAACCCCGATCATAGAAAAGAAATCAGTGTTATAGTGATTTATGAGTCGTAAATTAGTATAATGACTTCTTATTAATCCGTATGATTTTCATTTAGTGGGAAAAGGTTAGTTATACAATAATTTACAACGTATAAAATGGCTCTAAATGTCAATGTAGGCATAAAATATATCTAAATATGTTACATGATAGTACTACCTGTCAAAACTTGGGGGAAAACAACTGAATGATCCCACAGAAAAAAGAAATCAAATTATCATTAAAATGTCAGAAAACTTCAAAATCTCATATTTTATGACCTGGATGGAGATCGGCTGCGTATTGATTGCCTTTACACGAACACAGTGAACAGAATATTTGCCAATGGATTCAGTTTTAAGATCTAAAAGAGAGCAACACGAAGTTTTTGTTTATTTTTTAATAATAATTTAACAAATTCAGAAATTCTTCAACATAAAATTTTATTTGTTTTCTAAAATATAAGCAGCTAACTGCTATGCAATACCAATAGTTTGCACCAAAGATTTATATAAAGAATTTTCCTTCGTTTTTTTTTTATTTATAGAAAATAATTAACTATTTTCCGTAGTATAAGTGCCTTATCGCTAAATTATAACAATAATTATTCCAAAAATCGTAGATTATTTCAGTTATTTAATCAATAATTGCATAGTAAAGTTTTAAATAAAAATTTTAAATACAAAATCATTGTTTAAAACAGTACCGTGTTGATGCAAATTTTACTTATTAATAATGAACAAAAAGTCTATAACTTTTCATCCTGAAATAAACCATGTTTTACATTATTAATCTGAGTTACCAGATATAATAATATTTATAATAATAATATTTGATATTTGATTTCAATAATAATATTTGAAAAATGTCTTACACCTGGATCGGGATTCCAACCCGGACTTTAGATAAATAGAATTCTTTCTTCTAGCATCTGATGAAGCCAGTTAAAAACTGGTTTACCACTACATTTGGTGACAGGTATACACCCTCAAATACTTAATGCGCAAGCTCAGATCAGCCACAATCGGGGTTCAGATTTCGGCTTTGCGTTTTAAATATACCAGTTGAGTGGCAACCCGATATTTTGCTTTTCAATTGCATTCGATTCTTTTGAGGAAATTGAAATCTAACTTTATTGTAAATTCAGAAGGAAATTATCGTATTACTTTTATTAAATACAATACTTCAAATAATAAATTATATTTACAATTTAAGTCAAAAGCTTTCCTAATAAAAATGCAGATATTCTACAATTTTATTTGCTTTTCGGTCTTCCAAGATTTGGCTTCTAATTTAAAGACTGGTAGAAATGACGTCATATGGGTAAACTTCGGGGCTAACGAAAAAGACCCGGGTAAACTTATGCAAGAATGACTTTGTTTTGGGCGAATTTATTCAAAAGCATTTTATATTTATGGATTAAAAGAAATAAAGAAATATGACTTTTCTCGCTAAAACATTTTGTTTTTAACGTCCTTGTAAAATGTTTTAATCGTCATTTTAAGAAAATAGTTGAAAATACCTTTTTCTATTTTAAATTAAATTAAAATAGCTACGATGGATTTTTTTATTTCTACGTCAATGGAATTTATCTCAATATTCTAGTGGATAGACGATTTTTTGCTTTCTAAAATAAACAGATTTCTGATTCCTGAAGCTTGAATGTGTAAGAATGATTGTATATCTCTAAATTTTCTCGAAAAAAATACATATCAATCACAATATTATTTTCGCTATCTGTCTGTATTATAACGAACAAACATATCTAAGCTTAATACTGACGTCATTTTGCGAATGGCAACACTTCCTGATGAAATTTGAGACTTTGCAATTTTCGCTACGCAATTTTTTAAACTCCTAAAGATCGTACATTTTCGATTTTTAAACCATCGTGTAGCAAAAAAATCTACTTTTAAATGCATTTTTAAAAATAACTGTAGGATAAAGTGCCCTAATTTCGTCTACTTTCTTAATTTCATCCCCCTTGACTTCTCCGCTTCTGCGAATATAGCGCCACTTATCACGCAAGGCACAGGGAACGGCGGGAAAAAGAGGTCCGTTGTGAAAGTTTCGTTCGCCAAGACGAATACATATATTAAAGACGCCAGATTTCCTATTTTTAGAAGACCAGAATTCTCATTACGTCGTTTGCAGAATGTTATTTACTGTACTGTAAGTACTTATTTCTTATTCATTGCATATATTTTACGTAGGTAAGATGTTTACAGTAACATACAGTGAGTTTTAGGACGCTCAATTCAACGTACGGGAACTGAATCTCCGCCATAATGGGAACTAGCGTGATCCCAATTTCGTCCCTCTTGCAGTTAGTTCTTATTGTCGTCCCGGGGACGAAATTAGGAATGCTTTTTCATGACAATTTTTTCCTCATGTTTGGATGGCTAATTTTTCATTACGTTAGTATTCCACTGATAATTAGTGCATTTCTTTGTGCCTTACTTTAATGTAAATTAAATTGCTCATTTAGAAATAAATTTTGATTTAGTGATAAGTTAAGCCTCGGCGTATTGGATTTTTTGAGGGGGACGAAAATCGGACCATTTTTTTTCTTTTGTCATACATACATACTTTTGAAAAAACAATTTTTCGCATTGTTAAAATTTTTTTGTACGATATTTACCTATGTTTCTATATGCGTGGATAGTTAGTCTATGTAAAATCTAAATTTGGTAGGTTTTCACTGAGAGTTACAACATTTAGGGCCTAAAAGTGATTAGGGGACGAAAATAGGGCACCTTGCCTTATCTTCAGTCTCTTCTCAACTGCTGTGCACATCCAGTGCAAAACGTTTTGAAGCATTTACAAATTCATTTTTTAACGGAAATATATAAAATTGGAAAGCCTGACTATGGAACCGATTTGGAATCGAACTGCGTTTTCCATTTTTTATCAATAATTTACTTGTTGAATTGTACGCGATTTTGATCACGTGACAAACACGTTTTTCATCCTTTTTTTGAGTGGATAATCTTTTTTCGAGAGAAAATTCTGTTTAAAACTCCCGATTTGACATTATTTTCTGAAAAATCTATTTCGTTTGCAAAAAAACGGAAAAACAGCTGGATTACATAGTTCCTGAACAACACCTGCTACTTTGATGCATTTCCGAACAAAAATAAATTAAAACATATGTCAGAAAGGTGCCCTTATGGATTTGCAAACAGCCTTAATTAACTGATTTATTATGGTTTTTAAAGTAAATTTCAGGCAGGATTTTTTTAAAAATCTATCTCAATCACGTGCCGGTTCTATTACGGAAGAATTAAATTTGCTTACTTAAAACAATGTAAATATTTTCGCATTTGTCTCCGGCTAATTTTCAATAAGAAATAAAAACTTCATCAATAAATAAATAAATAAATGTGATTCATTGAAAACACAAATTTAACACATATCAAATCGATCAATTTAAAATTTTACACAGCCGAATTGGGAAAAATATGTCGTTCGAAATATAATTTGTTTAAAAACTGTGTTTTATTTTAAAGATTATAGGCGACTTAAAAAGCTATATCCAAAATAAAAATAGGAAAAAGGGAGAAAGTTCACTTTCTTTCTTGAAATGAATGAAGAAATAAAACCTTTGAATTTCGTATAAACCTAGCATGAATGTATAGAGAGCGCGAAAAATATTACAGGAAATATAATAATTGCATTCTGTTTTCTTTTAACGTTAATATCTGCCTTTTTGTGGATAAAAGCGAGCGTTTTCACACATAATCCTTTTGCAAAGAGATTATCTAATGCAATGTTTATCCTTTTTTCTCTCTTTTTTTTATGAATTATGAGCAGCTTTTTTAGCCAAACTTCTTCGATGATGTGCAAATTAATATAATATGCACATACACTAAAGAAATACACTAAAGGAAATTGAAGACCGCTCATATAAGAAATTTTGGAAAATTTCAGTAAATTTGCTATAGAGCAGACGATTTTTTGAGTTCTTTATGTAATTTATTTTTTACTTTATTATTAGCGCCATTTTTATTTTGGAAGTATATTTTGAGAAAATAAATATGTGCATTTTTCACATAAAAAATCTATCCGAAATGGAAAATGAAAGATATAAAATGACGAAATGAGATTTCGTAATTCACCAATATCTACAGTCTAAAAGGCAAATTAAAATTTGGTTTGGCATGACATATAAAATCAAGGTGCGCGTGTTACACGGGGAAATACGGTATCTTCTTTGCATGCTGAAGTGACGTCAGACAAAGTTTGTGCATTTTAATTTATAAAAAGCAAATTTTAAATTTGCCATGGACTTTACTTAGGAACAAACTTTCTTTGAAAGAATGCACGTGCTGCTGTTTCATTAATTTTGCATTTTGCTATGCGCGTAATATTTTTGCTATGCGCAACATATGTACCTATATTAGTAAGGACAAATATGTCCGTGGGTGGCGATGAATTCATTTTGCGAATGGCAACAATTCACGATGAAATTTCAATTTTGCAATTTTCGTCACTGCAATTTTTAAATCTTCTAAACATCGTACATTTTCAATTTTTATAACGTCGTATAGGGAAAGAAGAAGATAGGAAAGAAAGAATAGGAAGAAGTTCGTATAGTAAAGTCGTATATCTATTTGAAAATACAATTTGATTCAAAACTGTATCTCAATTGACTCACTTATTACAGGCTTTATAATTTTCAAGCATTTTTTTAAAAAATCTGTATCGCGTATCTCCATTGAGAAATAATAATAAACAATGTGCATATAAATCTATAAGTATACTCCGGCTAATTTCCCCTATCGAAATTAAAGCTGCACTATTAAATAAATAAAAGAATGAAATTTAAATAACACAAATTTAACATGTAATCAAACAAATTATTTTTTACACTGCCAAAAAGGAAAAAGAAACTTTGAAATATAACTTGTTTGAAAACTGTATCTCAGTTTACTGATTAGCTGTGGTTAAAAAAAAAAAAAAAAAAAAAAAAAATCAAGTGTGAATTATTCTTAAATTTATCTCTATCGCGTGCACCTCCATTACGAAAAGTTAATCCGTTTGCCTTTAAAACAATGTAAAGAGTTCAGCATTTGTTTCTGGCTAATATACCATAGTATAATTAAAATTTCTTCTATAAATAATTAAATAAAATAATGTAAATAAAATACACATTTACCAGACATGTAATTGAACTACGCTCTTAAAGCACTGAAATGATCAGAATAAAAAATGTCGCTGTAAGTAGCAAAATCTTCGGCTAATAACGCCTATGGCAACCTAAAAAGCATATTATAAAAAATGTATTACTGTTTTCAATTTTAAATTTAAAAAAAATGGTTTTGACCTATACTCTGTAACCCGGGAAGAACGGGTTCGATCTAGTAGTTCAAATAAACGTTAATTTCAGTTTGAAATGATGTCAAACAAAGAAATCTAATAATTCTTATTGTTTTCAATTTTCTCCCTTTAATCCACAAAATGGAATGTTTTAGTTACCATCATTACAGAAATGTAATTAAAAATTCCGGAAAAATTAATATCTCGAAAACTAATTCACAGTTTAAAAATCCAAGACCACTTTTGAAATACTCGGATCTATGCGGATAACTAGCGTAAATTTGATCG
The DNA here is from genome assembly GCA_963932465.1 of Maratus speciosus. NCBI lineage: Eukaryota > Metazoa > Arthropoda > Arachnida > Araneae > Salticidae > Maratus > Maratus speciosus. Next base: position 518,624,671 of record OZ010795.1, on the reverse strand, counting down.
GCCAACATTCCATATTTTAGTAGACGTAACTATGAGATACAAACGGAAAGTCACTTTTTAATACAATAGATTGATGAAGTTTTAATTTCCTTATGAATAATTAGCATGAGATAATGCTGAATTATTTATATTGTTTTAAGATCAATTGTATTATTCCGTAATGGAGCCTTCAAGCAATGGAGATAGGTTTAAAAAAAATCATGGTTGAAAATTATTTTAAGAGCCTTAATAAATCGGTTAATTAAGATACAGTTTTCAAACAATAGCATTTGAAAGTAGATGTTTTCAACTATATTACGGCGTAAAATATAAAAATGTGCTATGTTTAAAAATTTTAAAAACAGCAGCAGCAAAAATTGAATTGCAAAATCAAAATTCATCGCCAATTGTTGTCATTCGCAAAATGACGTAAGCATTACGCGCAGACATGTTTGTCTTTAATAGTATATATAGATAAGATGAATTAGGAAAGGCAGATATGTTTATTAAAATATATGTATGTAGGTACATAATAAGAAAAAGGATATAGTAACCTTTGGTGACAATGTTTTAATTATAGTGTATTCCATTTGAAAGTAGTTTTAAAATATTATGGTATTTCAAACACCTTGGCACGTAATAAAATCTGCCTATAAGGTATATATACTTTTTCTTATTTCATTTTTTATCTCATTTTTCTTTGTTCAAAAAACACTGTCAATTTTATTGTATCCTATGCTTTAAAATTTCAATTCATTTTTCTTTAATTATTTTTCCAAAAGTAATTTTTTGATATATGTATCGTTCAAAAAATCAATATTTGATTTATAAAATGTTTCATTTATTTTAGAAAAATATTTTCAATTCTTCGTGGTTAAATAAATTGTTATTGAAACTGTTAAAGTTTTAGAAATAAAAAAAGTCTGAATAAATACAGTTTAGAAACAAAATCCTATATGCAAAATATAAAATTCTTAAACTAAAAGTTTAATCTTCCTGTTATAACAATGTGATAGCTTTTGTTGTTTAAGCCGTAGAATACGATAAAAATTAAACTCCATAATCCTTCAAAATATAATTCAATTACTTGTACATGCTTTATAAAAAGACTTTACTTTAATCTGAAATGCATTTGGTGCGAGATTGGTTTTTATTTCTTCAATGTTAGATGAAAAAGCATAAAATATTTTTCTTTTCTAGTATTATATAATTAAAGCTGTTAGTGTTTTTCAACTTGCAAATATCCACTAGACATTATTAGCATACCACTAATTTAAAGTCTTTTATTCTAGTTTTTAAAAAAATCATCGTAAAATGTAGTTTGAGGGATTAAGGGCTTCAAAAAAATTCAAGCAAGTTTTTTTTAGAGATTAATACTTATAAAGAGAAACTCTTTCTAGAAGCATTTGACACAAGTTTATTTCTTTTTTATCATTTGCTTTTATTGCATTTGTGAAGGCGCCTACCTTCACATATTAATATTAAGACCTTTCCTCTTTCCCCCCTTTAAAATTACATTTTTTAAAATTCTTAAATTTAATTATCTGTCTGCATTCGGATTAAATCTGTTGTTAGCGCTCTTTTCCCTTCATAAATTAAGCATTGAATTCTCAGTCTCTTTAATATTTTAACCGCAGCGCACAGCATTTAAAAGAAAAGAAATAAATTCCTCTTTTCGCATAGCAACTGGATTCTAATTTTCATCCTTCTGCTTAAGTTTTGATGCTATGCAGAAATTAGCCAGACAAATTACTTCTACATTTTTATCCGTTGGTCCAGATGTAAGAGATATTAGTCAGTTCAGTTATTAACCCTGTCTTTAATTTGTTTTATTTTATTAACGTTCTCTTGCTAGCGTTTTCAGTCCGTGGGATTTCTGGTAAACCCCTATACAATCTTTGGTCGCGGTTTATGAGCTATATTTTCTATGTAATCATTTGGCGTTAAATATTTCTTATTACTCTTTTACATTCCCCATTCAAATACAATTAATAACCTCTGACCGCGTCTCTCCTCTCATAGTATTCTCGCCATATTGCATACGTAATTGGCGAAAAGTGTATGTGTACTCTTGCCAATACTCCATCATTTTGGAGAAAATGTAATTGTGAGGACTTCCTCCTTGTCGCTCATGATGAGAGCATAAAGAAATGTAATGTTTTTGCCCCCTTCTCCAGCCGGCACTAGCTGCCTAACTCGATTGTGATTGAAACGACCCGGTGAACAATAAAGAAACTTAGATGATCTACCACTGACTGTTCTGAATTCAATAGCGTCTTGTCGTGTTACTCAAATAACCAACATATGTTTTACAGCCCTTTTATCCGTCTGAAGCTTCAAGAAAAAGAGAACAAAATAGTCGAGAAAGTCTTCGTTATAGCATTTCTTGTCAAATGCGACTTGACCAAAGATTAATCTTCGCATAAACTCCTATATCGAATTACATAAAGCGACATTTTAAAATTGTGATTGGTGTTAATTGCAGCTGATAGAGATGGAAATAATTTGATTATGTGAAATGTCTTTTTATTTAGATTTTCTAATATATAAAAAAAATAGTCTGAAATGGAGGAATAACTAGTAACAACTAATGTTTAAAAACTATGGTATTACAGGAAACGAAGTTGAAGTACTTTGTGGAGAACAAAGCGTAAAATTGCGGCACAACATTTTTTAATTACTAAAACTCACCGAATAAACTTCAGTTGTTGTAATTCAGATGCATAATCGATAAATATGTATATCTACCCTATATATATATATATATATATATATATAGGTATGGTTTTTATTGTGTCTTAAAGTATTTAATTTAAAAACCAAATTTTAAACTAAAGATTTAATTTTAATGTAATGATGCAATACCAATCACCCATTCAGCAGTAAAAAACTTACACGTTAAAAATAAACTGCTTTTACTATTACTAGGGGATCATACCCGGGATTCCCGGGTTAAAGAATATAGGTGAAAACATTTTTTTTTTTTTTTTGAAAAGTAATAATTTTTTCATATGCAATGATTTTTTTAGATTGACCACTTACATTAAAAAAGCATTTTTCATATGGAAAATACGAATTATACAATCAAATAAATTTTTGAAATTTATCAAAAGCGATAATTTCTTATTAGCCGCACGCTAAGAGTTATTTGCAAACATTTTGCTACTCATGGCATCCTTTTATATTCTGATAATTTCAGAGCTTATACATGTCTAGTAAATTTGTGTTTTATTTATATTATTTTATTTATTTATTCATAGGGCAATTTTTTTTATGGATATTAGCCGTAAGAATATGGTGAAGTCTTTATTTTGTTTTAAGGGCAAACGGATTAATCTTTCGTAATCGAGCTTCGCGCGATATAGATAAATTAAAAAATATTTCATGCTTTAAAATTGTTCTTAAAACCATAGACAATCATTAAACTGAGATGAACTTTGCAAATAAATTCCATTTGAAAAAAAAAATCCTATTTGGTGATCTAAAAATGCAAACTGTACGATTACAAATATGTTAGATTTGTGTTTTTTCAATATTATTCTTTTATTTGTGCATAAAAGAAGTATTAATTTCGTTAATTTGTCTTTCACAAATATGTTAGATTGGTGGTTCTTTTAATATTATTCTTTTATTTGTTTATAAAGGAAGTACTAATTTCGTTATGCAAAAATAGTCAGAAACAAATGCTGAAAAATGTTTGTTGCTTTATGTGCAAAATGTTTATTATTATTACGTATTGAAACCGGCACGTGATAAGATAAACTTAAAAAAAATCATACTTAAAAATTATTTTAGAAAATATAATACATCAGTCAATGAATACAGTTTTTAAACAAATTGCATTTGAAAGTAAAAATTTTTCGCTATGCGACGAAAATTGAAAATGTGCGATGTTCAGAAGATCAAAAAAATTCAGTAGCGAAAATTTCAAGACCGAAATTTGATCGTGAAGTGTTTCCATTCGTAAAATGACGTCAGCGTTAAGCACAGATACGTTTATTCTTTATTGTATAGATACATAATCAGAAAAATATAATAAAGATCAGTTATTAGGGTGTGATTATTAATTGAGGCTCTTATGCTTAGATTTCCGAAATGAAAACAGCAATTTTCACCATCTCAAAATTTTCATGCGCACTTCTCATATCCATATTCATCATTTGAAAAAAAAAAATGTACCTTGTTTGATCATTTAAAAATCCTTTTAACTCAAAACTTGAAGTCACGATTGTCAGCAACATCTTTTACGTGAACTAACGCACTCTTTACTCGAGATTCTAATTTCAATTCCGAAGAGTAAAAATTTCCGTAATTCATATTTTTTAGATGCATTTTAGTTAAAATGTTTAGTTTTATCTAAGAAAATGATCGCTTTATTTTAAATGTGACTTCATTTTCACTTAAATAAGCATTTCGCCTAGTGTCTGAAACTTTGTATCAGTATACGTGCAGAAGGAAAAACAATACAGAAAATTTATGAGGAAATATGCGTGTTTTCAAAAGCAGTATGTCATTTTCCGTTATTATGCCCCCAATATAATATTCTTCTCCTAATGAGATTTTGCTCCACTAAACCCTATACAACAATTTTTATCAACAATTTCGAATTTTTATCAGAAAATATCATGAATAAAGTTAAAAATACCTCATTACTTCTCTCTTGTCTGCAATAATGAAAGCTATCTAATTTTCCTCATTTTCAAGACATTTCATAAAATGCTTTTAAAATTAAAATATAAAAATGGGGATATTAAAAAACAAAAACAGATAATGCCACCACGTCTACAAAGGAAGAGCTTTCAGTTAAAAAAAAATATATATATTAGTAAAATTGGTTTAGCAGTAAGATCACGGCAGATGACTAAAAAACACATTTGTGTTTTAAATATATGGATTATATAAAATTAGGAAAAATTAAATTAAGCAAATTATGTTATTTTGAAAAAAAATATAGTAGAATGTCCTAAAGAATAGCATTAAAATTTTATTATTCGAGAGAATTTTCAACAAAAACTTCAGGAACACGATATTATTTTAAACCACGAATTATTTGTTTGCTAGTCTAACTCGGCGAAGCAAATCCATCCAGGCGAAAATCATCAATTTCTGTAATATAAATCGCTATTATTTGCATGTTACCTCTCTTTTATAAAGACACTCCAAATTTTTGTAAAACATTGCGTTTTATCAGTATGTGATTTCGATTACATTATTTTTAAAAGTGAAGCATTTTCATCTGTGAAGAATTTCAAAGCAGCTGGGCTGTGAAAATAACGCACTTCTACAAAACATAATTCACGTTTAAGAATTAAAATATTTTTTTTTTCATAAAATGACGTCATTTGCATCCGCTAAAGTAATCCACTTTTATAATCCAATCTTAAACTTCGTCTGTAAAAAAGTGTGCATTTGTCGTCATTATCACGGAATAACAGACAATATTCTTTACATAGCCCATATTTTAATTTCAGCTTCTTTTCAGGTTTTATAAGAAAATGGCAACAAAAAAGATACAGTATTTCCTGTTTTTTACTATTTTCAGTTTTCTTTCAATGACTTTCAATAGAAATGAGGTAATTTTGTTGCCACCATAAGAAAAATGGTATTAAAAACTACAAAAAAATTAATATCTCAAAAATAAATTGAGATACAGCTTTTAAACTAATGGCATTTAAAAGAGCATTTTTTTTTTTTTATACGACGGTGTAAAAATTTTAAATGTGCGATGTTTAGAAGTTTAAAAATTTGCAGTAGAGAAAATTCAAAATCAAAATTTTATTTCAAATTTCAAAGTGTTGCCATTCGCAAAATGACGTATGCGTTACGCACAGATATGTTTGTCCTTTATAATATAGATAGCTTTAATATCTCTATCTCTCTATTCTAAAAAAAGTAACTACTGCTGTCACCACCGCCGCCGCCGGTTTTGAATTTTTTGTGACAGGAGGTCTTTCTTCGTTAATATTAAGAAAAATAATGCATACAAAAAATATGAAAATCGGTGGTTTTATACAGAAATGTTTGATAAACACGCTGATGTAAACAGTTTTCAAATCGAAGAATGATTTCAAGATATATGTAATGCTAAAGTTGGACAAAATCGTTCCAATAAAAAAGTTTTAAAGCAGCAAAAACTATACATGGCAGTGTAATCATTTTTAGATCATTTTATGTGTTAGAATTTGCCGGAGTGCAGATTGACTCATTTTTTGAGGTTTTATTTCTATTTTAAATTCAATTTTTCAGCATTTCTAGAGATATTTTTTACATTATTTTAGAAAACTAAGGGGCTCGGCCCCCTACGAGCTACGCTCGCCAACCCCATCCAGACACCGCAGACTCTAAGTGCACACTAATTTGATCGGCTTTAAAAAAATTTCGAAAGATTGAATTATAATTTAAAAAACAGTGGCGATCTCCCTATAAACGAATTTCGATTCATTTCTCTTTGATTGGGAAATTTTAACGCCAAATCCGCTGCGGTACTACTTGATTATCCCTTCGATCAATTTCGCTAAATTATATAAATCGCCAAACCACTCGCCAAATTATACAAATTGTTGTAATTTTTATTTTAAATAACGAAAGAACAAATAAATTACTACAACATTAATAAAAATACAAATAAAACGTCGAAAGAAAAATAACTTGATGACGTAGACACGTGTAACAATATTTCAAAATAAGCTAATATAAAAGGAATTAAGTAAACAGAGTCTTTGTCTCCTGGTATTTTATAACAAAACGAAAAGAAAGTTCTCTTTAAATGAGACATTTTAAATTCATCGTTTTTAATCTGACGTAATTTTTACCAAGCTATTCTTTCTCTTTTAAATATTCACGTGAAAACACTTTTGTTAGAAATGAAATATTATTTGCGCTTTCCTAACAAAAATAGTTGAAAAGATCCTCTCAAAATGTCAAATAAATGTCTAGCGTAATTTCTATATTTAAACTGTTTTGCAATATTATTCTGTGTTCATTTTATGTAATAACTCTAATGTGACGTAAATATGACGTAATTTCTCCTATTTAAGACTTCTATCGCATGTTAATGAATTTATTATTTTACAATATCCTTTCTCTTTTAAAATTCACGTGTATACTTTTTATGACGTAATTTTTAATAAGTTCCTGCTTTTTGTACATAATTATTTAATTCTAATTCCAAATGATTTTTTCTGTTTATAATAATCACGTGTAAATATTTTTTTAATTTGAAGCAAACGTTATTGTTTGCGCTGTTTATACATTTGGCAACAGTATAAATTAATACCATCTCTCTATTCTAAATAAAGTAACTACCGCTGTCACCGCCACCGCCGGTTTTGAATTTTTTATGACCGGAGGTCTTTCTCCGTTAATATTAAGAAAAATACTGCATGCAAAAATATGAAAATCGGTAGTATTATACAGAAGTGTTTGATAAACACGCTGATGTAGACAGTTTTCAAATCGAAGAATTATTTTAAGAGATATTTAATAGTAGATTTGGACAAAATCGTTCCAATAAAAAAGTTTTATAGGAGCAAAAACTATTCATGGGAATTTAATCATTTTTAGGTCATTTTATACGTTATAATTTCCCGGTGTGCAGAATTAATTTATTTTTTTAATTTGACTCATTTTTCGAGGTTTTATTTCTATTGTACATTCAAATTTTCAGCATTTCGAGAGTTATTTTTTACTTATTTTAGAAAATTGTACTAATTTAACATGTTGCCAACTGTATAAACAACAGACACAATAATGTTTGCTTCAAATTAAAAATTTATTTACACGTGACTATTATAAATAGAAATGATACTTTCAAATTAAAATTAAATAATTGCGTATAAAAAGCAGGAACTTATTGAAAATTACGTCATAAGAAGTATACAGGTGAATTTTAAAAGAGAAAGGATATTTTAAAATAATAAATTCATTAACATGCGTTAAAAGTCTTAAATAGGTGAAATTGCGTCATATTTACGTCACATTACAGTTATTACATAAAATGAACGCAAAATAATGTTGCAAAACAGTTTTGAATTTAGAAATTGCGCTAGACATTTATTTGATATTTTGAGAGGATCTTTTCAACTATTTTTGTTAGGAAAGCGCAGATAATATTTCATTTCTAACAAAAGTATTTTCACGTGAATATTTAAAAGAGAAAGAATAGCTTTGTCAAAATTACGTCAGATTAAAAACAATTAATTTAAAATGTCTCATTTAAAAGAACTTTCTTTTCGCTTTGTTAAAAAATACCGGGAGACAAACTTACTTAATTCCTTTTATATTAGCTTATTTTGAAATGTTTTTACACGTGTCTACGTCATCAAGTTATTTTTATTTCGACGTTTTATTTGTATTTTTATTAATGTTGTACTAATTTATTTGTTCTTTCGTTATTTAAAATAAAAATTATGTCAATTTGTATAATTTGGCGAAATTGGTCGACTGGATAATTAAGTAGTACCGTAACGGATTTGGCGTTAAAATTTCCCAATCAAAGAGAAATGAATTGAAATCCGTTTATAGGGAGATCGCCACTGTTTTTTAAATTATAATTCAATCTTTCGAAATCTTTTTAAAGCCGATCAAATTAGCGTGCATTTAGAGTCTGCGGTGTCTGGACGGGGGTTAGCGAGCGTAGCTCGTAGGGGGCCGAGCCCTGTAGTTTTCTAAAATAATGTAAAAATTATCTCTAGAAATGATGAAAATTTGAATTTAAAATAGAAATAAAACCTCAAAAAATGAGTCAAAATAAAAAAATTAATGCAATCTGCACTCCGGCAAATTCTAACGCATAAAATGATCTATAAATGATTACACTGCCATGTATAGTTTTTGCTGCTATAAAACTTTTTTAGCGGAACGATTTTGTCCAAATTTAGCATTAAATATCTCTTAAAGTAATTTTTCGATTTGAAAACTGTCTGCTTCAGCGTGTTTATCAAACATTTCTGTATAAAACCACCGATTTTCATATTTTTGTATGCATTACTTTTCTTAATATTAACGAAGAAAGACCTCTGGTAACAAAAAATTCAAAACCGGCGGCGGCGGCGGCGGCGGCGGCGGCGGCGGTGACAGCGGTAGTTACTTTTTTTTATAATAGAGAGATAATATTAATTTATACTGTTGCCAAATGTATAAACAGCGCAAACAATAATGTTTGCATCAAATTAAAAATTTATTTACACGTGACTATTATAAACAGAAAAAATCATTTGGAATTAGAATTACATAATTATGTACAAAAAGCAGGAACTTATTAAAAATTACGTCATAAAATGTATACACGTGAATTTTAAAATAGAAAGGATATTGTAAAATAATAAATTCATTAATATGCGTCAGAAGTCTTAAATAGGACAAATTACGTCAGATTTACGTCAGATTATAGTTATTACATAAAATGAACACAAAATAATATTGCAAAACAGTTTAAATTTAGAAATTGCGCTAGACATTTATTTGATATTTTAGGCGGATATTTTCAACTATTTTTGTTAGGAAAGCGCAAATAATAATTCATTTCTAACAAAAGTATTTTCACGTGAATATTTAAAAGACAAAGAATAGCTTGGTAAAAATTACGTCAGATTAGAAACGATTAATTTAAAATTCTCATTTAAAAGAACTTTCTTTTCGCTTTGTTAAAAAATACCAGGAGACAAAGACTCTGTTTACTTAATTCCTCTTATATTAGCTTATTTTGAAATGTTGTTGCACGTGTCTACGTCATAAAGTTATTTATATTTTTACGTTTTATTTGTATTTTTATTAATGTTGTACTAATTTATTTGTTCTTTCGTTACTTAAAATAAAAATTATGTAAATTTGTATAATTTGGCGAGTGGTTTGGCGATTTATATAATTTGGCGAAATTAGTCGACGGGATAATCAAGTAGTACCGCAGCGGATTTGGCGTTAAAATTCCCCAATCAAAGAGAAATGAATAGAAATTCGTTTATAGGGAGATCGCCACTGTTTTTTAAATTATAATTCAATCTTTCGAAATTTTTTTAAAGCCGATCAAATTAGCATGCATTTAGAGTCTGCGGTGTCTGGACGGGGGTTGGCGAGCGTAGCTCGTAGGGGGCCGAGCCCCCTAGTTCTAAAAAAAAAAAAAAAAAAAAAGTAACTTACGCTGTCACCGCCGCAGCCGGTTTTGAATTATTTGTGACCGGAGGTTTTTCTCCGTTAATATTAAGAAAAATACTGCATACAAAAATATGAAAATCGGCGGTGTTATAGAGAAATGTTTGATAAACACGCTGATGCAGACAGTTTTCAAATCGAATAATTATTTTAAGAGATATTTAATGCTAAATTTGGACAAATTCGTTCCATTAAAAACGTTTTATAGTAGCCAAATCTATACATGGGAATTAATTCATTTTTAGATCATTTTATACGTTAGAATTTCCCGGTGTGCAGACTGCATTCATTTTAGGTAGATTTCGTATGAAATACTACCTATTGGGATCGTTCATATGTTGGAATTTCTGAAAAATTTTTGCAGATCTACACCGATCATCTCCTAGAACCCAAAACCACCCACAGTAAAAAAACTTTATCTATCTATCTATCTATCTATCTATGTATCTATCTATCTATATATATATCACTTTCTTCTGGACACGATAACTTTCGTAATTCTGCACCAATCTCTTCCAAACTGATACATAAAATTAAAGGGCATAAAATCTCGGTCAAGTTCGTTAATGGGCAAAAGGATAGAGGGGATAGAAATAGGGAGGGGTTTTGTGAAAACCGAAAACCCCCCATAACTTCTTAATTTTTGTACATATCAAATCAGTTTAAAGTTTTTATTACTTCTAAAAATAGCGCCAAAATTTTATGTACACAGATTTATGATAAAGTTAAAAATGGGCTCAAGGGGCGCAAAAAATAGGGTTTTTGGGAGAAAAAAATTCATAACTTCGTCAATTCTCAAGATATCAATTCCAATTAATTTTATTATAAATCTCCTTAATATTATCTACAACTTTTATATTCACAAGTTTTTGATAGGACCAATTTGTACCGCAAAAAAAATTAAAAACGAAAACAAAAAGGGGGTTTGAAGAAGTAAAAAATCCATAACTCCGTCAATTCAAAAGATATAAAATCCCCATGAATTTATCATATATCTTCTTAATATTGTCTACAACATCTATATAGACAAGTTTTGGATAGGACCAATTCTTACAGCAAAAACAAATTAAAAATACATAGTGGTTGAAGAAAAATATCATATAAGTAAAATCGTATTCAAATCCAAACTGCGTATTTTCTTACTCATTTTACAATTCATTTTTGCTCTCAAAGGCTTCCAATTGGTACGTTTTCATACTCAGAAACTATATAATGTACCGTAATGGTCGATTTTTTGATAGAGGCAGAATATATTTTTAAAAATGCTGTTAAAGTGGGCATTTTGAACCGAATTTCCCGAAGCGGATTGTGTTGGAAAAATCATTCCGTTAAGGATGCACTCAAATCCAAACTGCTTATTTTCTGACTCATTTTTAAATTCATTTTTGCTCTCAAATGCATTTAATTGGTAGATTCGCTTACTCAGAAACTATATAATGTACCGCAATGATCGATTTTTTGTTAAAGGCAGAATATATTTCAAAAAATTATGTCAAAGTGGGCATTTTGAACGGAATTTCCCGAAGCAATTGTGTTATCACTTTCTTCTGGACACGATAACTTCCGCAATTATGCACAAATCTCTTCCAAACTGATACATAAAATCAAGGGACATAAAATCTCGGTCAAGTTCGTTAATGGGCAAAAGCGTACAAGGGGATGGAAATAGGGAGGGGTTTTGTGAAAACCGAAAAAACCCCATAACTTCTTAATTTTTGTACATATCAAATCAGTTTAAAGTTTTTATTACTTCTAAAAATAGCACCAAAAATTCATGCATCCCAGAATTTTGATAAAATTTAAAATAGGCTCAAGGGGCGCCAAAAATAGGGTTTTGGGGAGAAAAAAATATTCCTTACTTCGTCAATTATCAACATATCAAATCCAATAATTTTATTATACATCTCCTTAATATTATCTACAACTTTTATATTCACAAGTTTTTGATAAGACCAATTCGTACCGAAAAAAAAAAAAAAAAACGAAAAAAAAAAAAGAAGGTTGAAGAAGGAAATTTTTCATAACTCCGTCAATTCACAAGATTAATAGAGTCATAAAGAAAAACAACCTACGATAGAGACAAGCATCTCACGGTATGTGAGAAGCATATATCTAATCAAGGAAAAAGAAAAGACCCACAAGAATAAGTCAAAATATTAAAAAGACAACCACCACGACAGTGACCAACTACCAAGACAAGGAAACATCCTCAGAAGAACAAGTCCACTGGGTGAGATAAGTATATTATACTAGACAAATATAATGAATTATTAAAATTAAATGTTAATTTAGGTCAAACCCAACCCCCATAGCTTATGTCTAAGTTACAACCTCAAGCAGCTAGCTCAATTAGAAATTAGTATATTAATCTCACTAGGTCAGCTCGTTAGTCTCCTATCAATTCCCTCCTAGATAAGTAATAGTATGCCAATTCATAGTTAACTTGCCATAAGATAATATAACAAAAATAATAATAATAAATAAATAAAATTCTGATTCTAATATTAGAAATGATTAAAATGTAAATTTATTTTAAATAGCCAGGCAATATTTAAGTAATCTAAAGTAAATTACTCTAGTTAGTTTAATGTCGCCTAGTGCTATAGGATAATATTAAAACAATATATATAATAAATGATAGTTAAGTAAATAGCTATAAGTAAGTTTTAAGTGTAGTAACATGTACAAGCGAACCCCTTTCCCTTTCAGGTTTTTTTTTTCTTTTTTTTGACTACCGCCACTTTATTATTCGTAGTTGCACATAGGCTATAGCCTGCACAAGCTCCCGGACCCTCTCCAGTGGGAAGTCTACGGAGTCAATTTCTACGCGGTGGGTTACGGTAGATAGGCGGAATCTCATCCCCCTGCATCGTTATGTTTGCCTAGCATTTCGGCCCAAAATTAACTTTCAGTGCAACTTGTCTATCTGCGGCGCTCCTATTTTTTTTTCTTTCCTCCCCACCCCCCCCCTCCAAAATTCATTTTCTTACGACAAGTCTGGACCAACAATTCGGCTTCTAAACCCCAGGTCAGAAGTAGTTCGGGCAGCGGTGGCCCAGTTGGCAGAGCATCGAATCCGCAGCTAAGGCCGCGGGATCGAGGCCTACTGCTGGCTATAATCCGCCATGTACGCTATTGGCGCAAAGTCCTCCAAGTTACCTGTGAATTATAACTCTGGAGGTGCCTTGACAGGTGAAGGTCTCATCATCTGATCAAGGTTCTAAATTACGAGACCAACATGAGTAGCAACGTGCAGGTGCCAAACATCAGGATATAACGTTAAGTAACCGGCATAACAAAGTATACACAAACGAGCAGTAGGCACTGCAGATAGGATGACGATCGAGGCAATGGTGTCAGGTTTATTGACGCTTCGCGGCGATTAGGCGGGCTTTCGCCCCGATGCGAGGTACTAAACCCGTTAAGCTGGGGCAACCCGGCAGGTAGGGACCTGGTCATCGGTTAGAAAGAAAGAAAGATATAAAATCTCCATGAATTTATCATATATCTTCTTAATATTGTCGTCAACATTTATATAGACAAGTTTTTGATAGGGCCAATTCTTAAAGCAAAAACAAATTAAAAATACATAGCGGTTGAAGAAAAAAAAACATCTTATTAAGGGTGCATTCAAATCCAAACTGTCTATTATCTTACCCATATTTAATTTGATTTTTGCTCTCAAACGCATCCAATTGCTAGATTCTCTTATTCAGAAACTATATAATGTACAGTAATGATCGATTTTTTGATAGAGGCAGAGTGTATTTCAAAAAATGATGTCAAAGTGGGCATTTTGAACAGAATTTCCCGAAGCGATTGTGTTAGAAATGAAAAATATTGCCCTACTGAGAAAATAATGGTTTATTAATCAAGTTTTAATTAATTGAAAGAAAAATAAAAACACAGGTCGCTTATAAATCTTTTCAAAAATCACGTCAGCATGTTTCATATTTTTTTTTTATTAAAAATTAATCTGAAAATGTGCCAGAAAATTTCGAGTTGTTGAGTATGGAAAAATATTTTTTTAATATCGCCTTAACATGATTCTGATAAAGCCAACTATTTTATAAAAAAAGAAATATAAAATCGTCAAAAGCAGACAGATAAAACTGTTAAAGTAGATTTATATCTAATAATGATTTAGTTTTTGTTGGTGAAATTAGTATACTTAACTTCGAAATCTACCTCTGCCTGTAGGCCGGGCCGGCAGGGATTCTTTTAATTTGACTCATTTTTTTGAGGTTTTATTTCTATTTTAAATTCAAATTTTCAGCATTTCGAGAGGTATTTTTTACTTATTTTGGGAAATTAAACTGTTGCCAGCTGTATAAACAGCGTAAATAATAATGTTTACTTCAAATTAAAAATTTATTTACACGTGACTATTATTAACAGAAAAAAAAACTTTCAAATTAGAATTAAATAATTACGTGTGAAAAGCAGGAACTTATTGAAAATTACTTCATAAAAGCTATATTTACACGCGAATTTTATAAGGATATTGTAAAATAATAAATTTATTAACATGCGCTAGAAGTCTTTAGGAGAAATTACGTCACATTACACTTATTACGTAAAATGAACAAAAAGTAATATTGCAAAACAGTTTAAATTCAAAAATTGCGCGAGACATTAATTTGGATTTTTTGAGATTATATTAATAAGATTAATATTAATTTTATTGAACGCGTTTAGACTGCTTTCGAGCGATTATTTAGTAATGTAATAAAAATAAAAAAGATTACAAGCTGAAAATGAAGTGTCATCAACAAAAAATATGATTTGAAAGAGAAAACTCTGTGAAGTAGAAAATAAAGAAATTGCTTAAATGGTTTAGTTAAGATTCGTTAACCTTCTGTGTCGCTTCCGTCAAAAGAAGTCATTGGTATTTGTAAAATATATTTGCATTTTGATGCAGATTTGCTTATTATATTAGCTTACTTTGAAATGTTTAACTGATTTTATTTAATCAAAGAAGAAAACAGTCATTGTATCTTTTAACAGTAGCTGATTTTTCCTTAAAATTCTCCAATCGAAGAAAAATCAATAGAAACCCATTTATAGGGAGATCGCCACTGTTTTAGGTAGATTTCGTATGAAATACTACCTATTGGCGTCGTTCCTATGTTGGAATTTCTGAAAAATTTTTGCAGATCTACACCGATCATGACCCCTAGAGCCCAAAACCACCATCAGTAAAAAAACTTTATCTATCTATCTAGTTATCTATCTATGTATCTATGTATCTATATACATCACTTTCTTCTGGACACGATAACTTCCACAATTCTGCACCAATCTCTTCCAAACTGATACATAAAATCAAGGAGCATAAAATCTCGGTCAAGTTCGTTAATGGGCAAAATCGGACCAAGGGGATGGGAATAGGGAGGGGTTTTGTAAAAACCGAAAAAAACCCATAACTTCTTAAATTTTGTACATATCGAATGAGTTTAAAGTTTTTATTACTTCTAAAAATAGGGCCAAAAATTTATGTATTAGAGATTTTTGATAAAGTTAAAAATGGGCTCAAGGGGCGCAAAAAATAGGGTTTTAGGGAGAAAAAAATTCATAATTTTGTCAATTCTCAAGATATCAAATCCAATTAATTTTATCATGAATTTCCTTAACATTATCTACAACTTTTATATTCACAAGTTTTTGATAGGACCAATTCGTACCGAAAAGAAAATTAAAAACGAAAACAAAAAGGGCGTTTGAAGATGAAAAAAATTCATAACTTCGTCAATTCTCGAGATATCAAATCCAATTTATTTTATCATGAATCTCCTTAACATTATCTACAATTTTATATTCACAAGTTTTTTATAGGACCAATTCATACCACAAAATTTTAAAACGAAAACAAAAAGGGCGTTTGAAGAAGAAAAAAATCCATAACTCCGTCAATTCAAAAGATATAAAATCCCCATGAATTTATCATATATCTTCTTAATATTATCTACAACATCTATACAGACAAGTTTTGGATAGGACCAATTCTTACAGAAAAAAATAATTTAAAAATACATAGCGGTTGAAGAAAAAAATCATCGTAAGGATGTATTCAAATCCAAACTGCTTATTTTCTGACACATTTTACAATCCGTTTTTACTATCAAAGGCTTCCAATTGGTACCTTTTCTTACTCAGAAACTATATAATGTACTGTAATGGTCAATTTTTTGATAGAAGCAGAATATATTTTAAAACATACTGTCAAAGTGGGCCTTTTTAACCGAATTTCCCGAAGAGGATTGTGTTGGAAAAATCATCGTATTAAGGGAGTATTCAAATCCAAACTGCTTATTTTCTTACTCATTTTACAATTCATTTTTGCTCTCAAAGGCTTCCAATTGGTACGTTTTCATACTCAGAAACTATATAATGTACCGTAATGGTCGATTTTTTGATAGAGGCAGAATATATTTTTAAAAATGCTGTTAAAGTGGGCATTTTGAACCGAATTTCCCGAAGCGGATTGTGTTGGAAAAATCATTCCGTTAAGGATGCACTCAAATCCAAACTGCTTATTTTCTGACTCATTTTTAAATTCATTTTTGCTCTCAAAAGCATCCAATTGGTAAATTCGCTTATTCGGAAACTATATAATGTACCGTAATGATCGATTTTTTGACAGAGGCAGAATATATTTCAAAAAATGATGTCAAACTGGTCATTTTGAACGGAATTTCCCGAAGCGATTGTGTTAGAAACGAAAAATATTGTCTTACTGAGAAAATAATTGTTTATATATCAAGTTTTAATTAATTGAACGAAAATTAGAAACACATGTCGCTTATAAATCTCTTCAAAAATCACGTCAACAAGTTTCATGTTTCTCCTATTAAAAATGAATCTGGAGTTATGCCAGAAAATTTCGAGTTGTGCATGGAAAACTATTTTTTTTAATACCGCCCTAAAATGATTGTGATAAAACCAGGTATTATATAAAAATGGAATAAAAACTCGTCAAAAGCGGCCAGATAAAATTAAGGTAAAAGTGGATAAAAAGTGGGTTTATCTCTAATCATGATTTGGTTTTTGTTTGTGAAATTAGTATACTTAACTTCGAAATCTACCTCTGCCTGTAGGCCGGGCCGGCAGGGATTCTTTTAATTTGACTCATTTTTTTGAGGTTTTATTTCTATTTTAAATTCAAATTTTCAGCATTTCGAGAGGTATTTTTTACTTATTTTGGGAAATTAAACTATTGCCAGCTGTATAAACAGCGTAAATAATAATGTTTACTTCAAATTAAAAATTTATTTACACGTGACTATTATTAACAGAAAAAAAAACTTTCAAATTAGAATTAAATAATTACGTGTGAAAAGCGGGAACTTATTGAAAATTACTTCATAAAAGCTATATTTACACGCGAATTTTATAAGGATATTGTAAAATAATAAATTTATTAACATGCGCTAGAAGTCTTAAATAGGAGAAATTACGTCACATTACACTTATTACGTAAAATGAACAAAAAGTAATATTGCAAAACAGTTTAAATTCAAAAATTGCGCGAGACATTAATTTGGATTTTTTGAGATTATATTAATAAGATTAATATTAATTTTATTGAACGCGTTTAGACTGCTTTCGAGCGATTATTTAGTAATGTAATAAAAATAAAAAAGATTACAAGCTGAAAATGAAGTATCATCAACAAAAAATATGATTTGAAAGAGAAAACTCTGTGAAGTAGAAATTAAAGAAATTGCTTAAATGGTTTAGTTAAGATTCGTTAACCTTCTGTGTCGCTTCCGTCAAAAGAAGTCATTGGTATTTGTAAAATATATTTGCATTTTGATGCAGATTTGCTTATTATATTAGCTTACTTTGAAATGTTTAACTGATTTTATTTAATCAAAGACGAAAACAGCCATTGTATCTTTTAACAGTAGCTGATTTTTCCTTAAAATTCTCCAATCGAAGAAAAATGAATAGAAACCCATTTATAGGGAGATCGCCACTGTTTTAGGTAGATTTCGTATGAAATATTACCTATTGGCGTCGTTCCTATGTTGGAATTTCTGAAAAATGTTTGCAGATCTACATCGATCATGACCCCTAGAGCCCAAAACCACCCTCAGTAAAAAACTTTATCTATCTATCTAGCTATCTATCTATGTATGTATGTATCTATATATATCACTTTCTTCTGGACACGATAACTTCCACAATTCTGCACCAATCTCTTCCAAACTGATACATAAAATCAAGGAGCATAAAATCTCGGTCAAGTTCGTTAATGGGCAAAATCGGACCAAGGGGATGGGAATAGGGAAGGGTTTTGTGAAAACCGAAAAAACCCCATAACTTCTTAAATTTTGTACATATCGAATCAGTTTAAAGTTTTTATTACTTCTAAAAATAGGGCCAAAAATTTATGTATCACAGATTTTTGATAAACTTAAAAATGGGCTCAAGGGGCGCAAAAAATAGGGTTTTGGGGAGAAAAAAATTCATAATTTTCTCAATTCTCAAGATATCAAATCCAATTAATTTTATCATGAATTTCCTTAACATTATCTACAACTTTTATATTCACAAGTTTTTGATAGCACCAATTCGTACCGAAAAAAAAATTAAAAACGAAAACAAAAACAAAAAGGGCGTTTGAAGATGAAAAAAATTCATAACTTCGTCAATTCTCGAGATATCAAATCCAATTTATTTTATCATGAATCTCCTTAACATTATCTACAACTTTTATATTCACAAGTTTTTTATAGGACCAATTCATACCGCAAAAAAAATTAAAACGAAAACAAAAAGGGCGTTTGAAGAAGAAAAAAATCCATAACTCCGTCAATTCAAAAGATATAAAATCCCCATGAATTTATCATATATCTTCTTAATATTATCTACAACATCTATACAGACAAGTTTTGGATAGGACCACTTCTTACAGCAAAAACAAATTAAAAATACATAGCGGTTGAAGAAAAAAATCATCGTAAGGGTGTATTCAAATCCAAACTGCTTATTTTCTGACTCATTTTACAATCCATTTTTACTATCAAAGGCTTCCAATTGGTACCTTTTCTTACTCAGAAACTATATAATGTACTGTAATGGTCAATTTTTTTATAGAAGCAGAATATATTTTAAAACATACTGTCAAAGTGGGCCTTTTTAACCGAATTTCCCGAAGAGGATTGTGTTGGAAAAATCATCGTATTAAGGGAGTATTCAAATCCAAAATGCTTATTTTCTGACTCATTTTTAAATTCATTTTTGCTCTCAAAAGCATCCAATTGGTAGATTCGCTTATTCAGAAACTATATAATGTACCGTAATGATCGATTTTTTGACAGAGGCAGAATATATTTCAAAAAATGATGTCAAACTGGGCATTTTGATCGGAATTTCCCGAAGCGATTGTGCTAGAAACGAAAAATATTGTCTTACTGAGAAAATAATTGTTTATATATCAAGTTTTAATTAATTGAACGAAAATTAAAAACACAGATCGCTTATAAATCTCTTCAAAAATCACGTCAACAAGTTTCATGTTTCTCCTATTAAAAACGAATCTGGAGTTATGCCAGAAAATTTCGAGTTGTGCATGGAAAACTATTTTTTTTAATACCGCCCTAACATGATTGTGATAAAACCAGGTATTATATAAAAATGGAATAAAAACTCGTCAAAAGCGGCCAGATAAAATTAAGGTAAAAGTGGATAAAAAGTGGGTTTATCTCTAATCATGATTTGGTTTTTGTTTGTGAAATTAGTATACTTAACTTCGAAATCTACCTCCGCCTGTAGGCCGGGCCGTAAGGGATTTTTTTTTAAATTATAATTCAATCTTTCAAAATCTTTTTAAAGCCAATCAAATTAGCGTGCTTTTAGAGACTGCGGTGTCTGAACGGGGGGTTGGCGAGCGTAGCTCGTAGGGGGCCGAGTCCCCTAGTTTCTATAAATAGCACGATACCTTTTACTGATTAAGCTTCCGAATAAGATAAAAATGAAACTCCTAAATCCTCCAAAATTTAATTCAAATATTTACATTCTGTTGGTTTCACTGGAAGATTATTTTACGCCTCTAACTAAGGAAAAATAAATGTAAAATACCTTTATATATAATCCCCAATTCTTTCTTTCAGAATATTAAAAGTCTTTACCTTCATCTGAAATATATTTGGAGAGTATAATCTTTGTTCCAATCTTTCTGCACAGAGAACAGAAAAAAAATTCTTCCATATTATAAAATTCAAGTCGTTAGTGTTTTTAAACATGCAAATAAGAAATATTACAGAAAATTAAAAACTCATTATTTAATCAAAGGTATTTCTCCCTAGCACAAAAAAATATCCTCGTAACTTTTCACGGGTCTTTAACAGTATATAAATTAAATATAAAAAAGCTGCAAAAATTAAAATGCTTAAACTAAATTTTTATTCTTAGTTTTTATGCATTTATCAAAATCTAGGAAAGTTCTTTCAACGATTGATGTTTAGGAAGCAGAAATTGTATGCGCATGTTTTTGCGTTTATTGTCGATTTATTAACATACATTCAAATGTGAAATGGTATTATTTGAATTTCTAAAGATACTCTGAACTTCCTTTTTTATCCATTTTTTGTGATTGACGGATAGAATCGATTGAAAAAGTGCATATATCTATTCTATTATCCACAAAACTTTACATGCAAAAACTAAAATGTTTAAACTAAAAGATCAATGTTAAATTAATAATACCATATTATTTATTGCTTAAACCACGGAATCTGATAACATTTTAATTCTGTAATATTCTAAAATATAGGCAATATATTTACACATGCATGGTTTTATTCAAAGAATTATTTTTTTTATATTTTTGGTTAAAAAAAAAAAAAAAAAAAAAACATGAGTTTTCTTAAGAATATAATTCTTAAGAATTTCCTTCAAATTACAAAAAGATCGCTTATGTTTAAAACAAATAAAACTGAACCAAAGTTTTAATCTATATGATAACCTTTTTTGCTTAAGCCAAGTAATAAGAGACAAAGAAATGTCACTATTACCACATATCTTTACTTCAATATAATAAAGAAATTTGAAAAATAGTTTATGAAAATTCTTGTTCCTACGAAGACGATTCAAGTGAAAGATCCAAGTTTTAATTCAAAGATGATACTCTCGAATTGGTCTTATTTATACTTCATTAATAAATTCAGTACTTAAAAAAAAATCATTCGTTAAAAATTTTTACGTTGTAAAAAAAGAAAAAAAAAATGGTAAAGCTTTTAAATTCACCTAAGATTTCGGTGCTACACTCCTTTCATTTGAAAAACAGTATTTTTACTGTGGGGGGATTTGTACTGTAATACAGTGTAGGACAAGAGTCCCTCGCAAATTTTTCAATTTAGTAAAAAACAAGTAACTGAAGTTATGTTTTTTTTTTCTGTTAAAAATATTGTAATTATTCATTTAATCTTTCAAATGATCTTAGAAAATTTTATCACTTATCTCATAAATTTTTATACGATGCTAAAATTGATAAATTTTCTAATAAGAAAATAGATAAACATTCGTGGTACCTTTTGATTAATTTGATCTCAGTTCATTAATAATTATTTATTTTCACTGGATGGCAACACTACATTTTTGTATTCAAATCATTATCAAGTTTCGACTAATTATCTCTTGCACAGGTAGATTTCGTCTCCGAACTTTGAGCCATTTTACCATCATATTTTCCTGAAGACGGCTGTAGAAACAGCTCGAAACGTAGATTTTAAATGTTAGTTTATTAAAGTTCGTATTTTGTGCACCATTGAGCAAGATTGTGTTTTTATTTATTATATTTTATGGTGCAATTGTCCAATATGTGATAATGATAAATTTTTATTCAAAATGTTAGAATTTAGAGTATATTAGGAAGGCAAAGTAAAATATAAAATTTTTAAAAGACAATGCAAAAGTAAAATGTTTAAAATATGGTTTTATCTTACAATAATGCAATACCTTTCATTGCTTAAGCAGCAAAATAAGTTAGAATTTATACTCCATAATCTTTCACAATATAATTCAAATCCTTACGCTTGGTTTTATCAGAAGACACATTTTTATATTTCTTGCTTAAAAAAGGTAAATTTATTTTCTTTTGAAATACACTTAGTGCGTGATTGGTTTTGGTTTTCATGTTTTAAGAAATAAAAGCGTTTGAAATTTTATTGCATTTAAACATGCAAATAGGAAATATACCAGAAAATTATAGACATATTCTTTATTTAAGGACCTTTTTTTCTAAAAGATACCTTCAGAAAATACTTTTTATGGGATTTATGTCTTCAAAAAATCCCAGAAAAGGATTCACGATTAATATATTAAATATACAAAAACTTTTATGAGCATTTTCTCCGTATATTTTCTTTTGTTTAATACACTTTAAAACGTGGCACGGTAATGCTTGAATTTTTAAAAATACACTGTATTTTAGAATGTGTTTCCTTTGTTTTATTTTTTCTTTCAAATATATAACTGAATTAAAAATATATGTGATTTTCATATAATCTTTTATTTAGAGTTTTATTTAATTCACTACTTTAAATAAATAAGGTACATTTATTTTGTATATTTCCCATTGTGTCAGTAGAATACAGCTTTTTCATACGCAGTGTAATGCAAAATATTCTTCTGTTGCATATTCTTGAGCCTGAAAAAAATGTTTGAATTATTTTATTTTTTACCAAAATAAAAATAAATTTGGATTATTCAAAAAAAAAAAAAAAATACAATAATCTTTTTCTTAATAGCCGCTCATTATATTGCATTTCTTTTTTCAGTATCTACCGAGGTTAATCACCTATTTTAAGTTTATTTCATGTATGGCGATTACAGTAGTTTTATAAGAAGACTACAATGTGTACTTAAGCTGTACCTTTCGTCACATATAAAATATTTACTTGCACACCATTAAATTATAAACCATTAATATAGCTCGAACGGATCAAAACATGGATAGAAATAATTTAGGATTTAAGAGAATAATTAAGAAATAACTTTGAAATAACTATGGCTTGGTAATTATACAGAAAAAAAGAATCAGGATTTAAATGTTCATTGAATACTTAATTAAATCTACACACCAAAAATTTTTAATTTAAAAACAGTTACTTACCTCAGAAAAACATAGGCACACGTGAATAATACGACAGGTAACAGACGAAACATTTATTTATATAGGTACACCGATAAGCGCAACTAAGAATATTTTGACATTAATTAATAAAACTGTTGTACTCTCTATATTGAACACAGATTTAATTAATATGACGAATCCATAACAAAAGAAACGATTTCTGTTGTTACTGGCTTCACGACCATTTTTAAGAATGTATTCACATGTGAAATTTTATTTCTATTCATAAACAACGAATAAACAAATCCGTTACTTGAGTTGAATATTTCGACATCAATTATATCGATTGGGAACTAAGCAGATTAGAATGTAACAACATTGCTAACATATTCCAACAATTTTACATAAAACTAACTTAGACTGAAAAACTTGAGGGGGGTCAATCCATTTCAAGTGGTCCAGCACTCGTTGCTCGACCATTTTTAAAAAATCTGAAATTTTTTGTACAACAACCCTAACATGATGGAAGCTCAAAATGACTATTATTTTAATCTTATTAATTTTTGTTTGTGCATGGCGGCCATCTTTATTTCATCGTCTGCAGCAATTTTCTCACAAGAGGAGTTTACGGAATTGTAAATAATTCATCGTTTATTTATCCAATTCAACTGCGGATTAAAGCAATTTGTCCAGAATACATTGGGCTAAAAATTTGGTAATGGAGTAGTTTCCGAAACTAACTGCTTATTGGTAAAATTTAAGCATAAAATTTCAGTTTTTTTCTAAAATTTGTCCGTTTACAAGAGGAAATTTTTCTAGCAAGGAATACTGTCAACATGACATAATTTGTTTTACAAATAGGCTGAAAGTACTTGTACTCACACGCCGAGTTCCAAATCTGGGACTTGCTTTCTCTTCCCTAAAAAAAATCCCAAATTTTTCAAAAATGTCAAAAATCGCACTTCTCAGGCTTTGATATCTCTGGTGGGGTACGAGATAAAAATCTGAATTTTTTTTTATAAGAGTATTGTATGGTAGTGATATGCACAAGAAATTTCAGGATGGAGATTTGATTACAAGCTGAGATATGGCAAGGGCAACATGTCAAAACAATACTGCCAAACTACTGTTTTGTTATAGTCACAGCTAAGTATTTATCTCAGAGTGTCATTTAAATTTATTTTTTAGATTATCTTTAAATAATAGTAGCAGAAAATAAAGCATTTTGCAATTAATTTAAAAAATAATTATGCCTAAGACCTACATTTTGTATGGTTTCAGTAATTTTTGTTGTAATTTTAGTAACTAAAAGAAACCTCAACACTTTTACACACACACACATATATATATATATATATATATATATATATATAAGACCCGAGACAAAAACAGAATATGGAAAGAGAAAAGCTGTTAATGTTGGCATACTTGTTGAGACATGATCAAACGTGTCAAAACACATTCCTGCTTGTTGGTTTAAAAGCCACAATTTTAATGCTGCTTGCCAGTCCCTGAAACTTGTTCCTACCATAAGTATGTTCCTCTAAATGAAACATTATGCGATGTTACCATGCATCAGCCTCAAGTAATTTTCAGAGAGTAAAGATACCCAAAGCCTTTTCAAAATTTATACTGCAGAAAAATCACATTTTTTCAAAAGAAGTAAGCTAGGAATTATTAATGAATTGAGACTTGTACATAGTGATTTCAAAGTATATTTCAATGAGCCAGCAGGGCCAAGATCTTCAATGAGTTATGAAGAGATGACAAGACTTGGTTCCTACAAATTAAATTTTGAGAAAGATCAAAATTGTGGTTTTTGAACCAACAAGCAAGAATGTGTTTTGACACGTTTGATCATGTCTCAACAAGTATGACAACATTAACAGCTTTTCTTTTACCATATGTTGTTTTTGTCTCAGGTCTTGTATAAAAATATTTTTTTTTCTTTATGTAAAAGTGCTGAGGTTTCGTTTAGTTACTAAAATTACTTACAACAAAAATTACTGAAACCATACAAAATGTATGTCCTTAGCATAATTATTTTTGTAATTAATTGCTAAGCTTTGCAAAGGGCTTTATTTTCTGTTACTATTATTTAAAGATAATCAAAAACATAAATTTAAATGACACTCTGAGATAAATACTTAGCTGTGACTACAACAAAACAATAGTTTGGCAGTATTGTTTTGACATGTTGCCCTTGCCATATCTCAGCTTGTAGTCAAATCTCCATCCTGAAATTTCTTGTGCATAACACTACCATACAATAATCTTATAAAAAAATATTCAGATTTTTATCTCGTGCCCCACCAGAGATATCAAAGCCTGAAAAGTGCGATTTTTGACTTTTTTGAAAAATTTGGGATTCTTTTTAGCGAAGAGAAAGCAAGTCCCAGATCTGGAACTCGGCCTGTGAGTACAAGTACTTTTGACCTATTGGTAAAAAAAAATATGTCATGTTGACAGTATTCCTTATTATCAAAATTTTCCTCTTGTAAACGGACAAATTTTGGAAAAAACTGAAAGTTTATGCTTAAATTTTACCAATAAGCAGTTAGTTTCGGAAACTACTCCAATACCAAAATTTTAGCCCAATGTATTCTGTACAAATTGCTTTAATTCGCAGTTGAATTGGATAAACAAACGATGAATTATTTACAATTCCGTAAACCCTTCTTGTGAGAAAATTGCTGCAGACGATGAAATAAAGATGGCCGCCATGCACAAACAAAAATTAATAAAATTAAAATAATAGTCATTTTGAAGTTCCACCATGTTAGGGTTGTTGTACAAAAAATTTCAGATATTTTAAAAATGGTCAAGCAACTAATTGATGATTTTCTGGACCACTTGAAATGGATTGACCCTGAGTACATTAGACTGGGTTTACTTCTTTTATTAAAAAGCTTCGAATCAGAATGACAATTTTCAATTTGGCATACGTAACTCTCTCGAAGTTACGAATTTTGTCATGGCGCTTCACTTGTGATGGGAAGAAAATAACTACTGGCTGCAGCGTTTTCTTCCATCTGCGTTTCTTTTATAAAGCCTAAAGATACCCTACATCAAAATTAAGGAAAAATGTAATAGAATATTTTTCGCAGTAACTTTACAAATTTGAAAAATATTTGAACTGTTCATTTGCTTACACTGACAAATTGTTCCGCAGAATTTATTAGAAAGCCCTCTGAAGCTCTATTTCAACAGCATTTGAGAAAAAAAGCAGTTGTTTTTATAACCCCGGGTTGTTTTTTTTTTGTTGTTTTTTTTTTAATCCCAAAGACCATTTTTGTTAAAACTACAGAATTATTTATCAAATATTTTGCTGTTGCCCTTAATATATGAATTTTTTTTTTTATTGTTTCCTGCTTTCTACATTTGACAAACAAAAGAGATGTTCGTAATTCTGTTTTTGTTTTAAAATCTCATGTTTTAAAGCTCATAAAATATGTATGCAATTTTTTTTTTTTTTTAGTGTCAGTTTTTTAAAATATGACTACTCAACTCAACACATAAAAGTATTTCAACTATTCAGAACTATTTGAACTTTTTTTTTTTTTTTTTTTTTTTTTTTTTTTTTTTTTTTAACGTTCTGTCTAATTTTGTTCAAAAATTACCCTTCAGAACAGAGCTCGACAAATGCGGTCGCCAAGTTACCGCCTCTTGAATACTAGGCCTGAGCGTTGACTCAAAAATGGCGGCTGCCAAAGGCGGATTTTTTTCAGCGTGTTTACTGTCCCTTAAATATTCTTACCAATAAATTTAAAAAAAAAATTCCGCTTTATTTTTCTGAGATTAAACGAGTCAGAGAAATCTTTAATAAAATACTGGTATCAAAGTTTAAGGGACCATACCTACGTTAAAAGAAATCCGCCTTCGACAGCCGCCATTTTTGTGTCATAGCACCTAGTAGTCAGGGGGCGATGCGCCAAGTCGTCAGTGACGACCTGGTTACAGCTAGACCTTCATAAGCTTATAAAATATTAGACTTCTAAAGCTTATTAAGTACATTCTTTAAAGTCAGTACAAATTTCGCATTTTTGATATTAAATAAAGTATTAGGACCACTAAAAACACATAAATGCCTTATTATTCTCTTTTTCATGATTATACTGGATATTTTGACTCATTATTGGTCAGAAATGGAATATTGTATAGCAAATTACTAATAGAATTTAACTAGATTTTAAATGAGCTTGACTAATGCATTCACTAAGCCGAATAAAAATTTATCCTTTGCCAGATGAACGATGATTTACAGTAAATTCAAATCGTCTGTACTAGTTTTAAGTAAAATAAAATGATAACTTATATTATTTTATTTCTGGTTTCAGTTTAAATACACTTATATAAAAATATATAACTTACAAGGAAGGTCTTCATACAGGCATACTCCAAAAAATCTGAGAAAATGTAAAATGTTCTTCTCAGGAGGATAGATATGTTTATAAAAAAATTTCAGCGGAAACTCAATAGAGTGTCCTTAAAAACTAATGAAAATTTCGTTATTTGGCAAATTATCACCGGTTAGTGATGGAATAAAAATTCAAAAAATATTTTTTTATGTAAAATAATCTTTAAGGTAAAATTGTTTCAATAACTTGTTTAAATAAATTTAATTTAAATAACTTTAGTTTTGTCAGTTTTACTTTGTTTAAAATATAGTTTTGTCATATATGTATTTATAATGAAAGTTAACTATGAAATTTTATGAATTAAAACGAAATTTAAATTAACCTCCCCACAGCCACGAACTGATATATCCGTTCTTTAAGCTGTAGGTTTCACTGCAACAGAAGCATTATGTAAATTAATATAATTCTACAGATAATAGACAAATTTGAAAAAATAATTTATGATTAATACTCTCAAGGCTTATATGCCCATATGTACTAAAAAAAACTTGGTTGGAAAAAACATCTTTTTTAACAATTTTGAATTTTTGGTCGGCGGTCAGGTGGTTAATTAAAATTGTCTCACTCTCAAAATTAAGCCCAATTGAGCCCTGTCTACTCAATTTTGTTGCTATGGAAACAAAAACTTCCCCGACATTGAAATGTATAACTGCAACATTCTTCACCTGGCCTTTATTTTGGAATACGCTTAAATGTATGAAAATATATTTTTCAATGTGATAATATTTTTACAGTGATAAAATTAAATAACTGCAGAAACAAGCAACATAAATATGTAACACAAAAATATATGCATTAAACTCTCTCAGTGTTTAAGTTTAAATTCATTAAATACATGCATTCTAAAAAGCAATTAACAAGCAATTTTCAGATGCATTAAAATCCTTTGCTTTTGGTGAGGAAAAGTGCATCTTGCCAAATGAGGTGACGCTTTCGTCTTTTCGCGCCAAATACTCAAAAGTATTTTATTTTTTTACAGACTTTCTACCGTAATTCTGCCTCTAAATTTGACTTATCTTTTATTACATACACTAGCAGGCCCAACTGTCGTTGCCCGGGGTCCGTAAATAATAACCTTAAATAAAACTCAAGTTTGTATTATTTTATATCTTTTGAAATTCTTTTAAATGAACCAAATTTCGGAGGCCCCAGTTACCTTCCTCAGCGTCTAGTATGTTCCCAACAAACTTCTTTCCGAACGAACCTATAACCTGGATCCCCGCTACCTCAGGCAGCATATACCGGAATTGCTCCGCACATGCCGGAGACAATCAATTGAGTGAGCCAAACCTCGGAGTAATCAAAGCCATAGAATCAAAAAGAAAAGAAAAAAAAAGGATGCATCGTTAATGTTAGAAAATGCTGGTAACTGAAGTCTAAGATAAAATTTCATAATACAGAAAGTAGCTGAATTGTAATCGTCCTTAGAATCCGAGGAAATAGTTCGCCCCCAAGCGGGGGGAGAAATGCCCTTCCTCTTGTAAATTTCACGAATCACTTTTAACATTAACACGGTATGCAATAAACGGAAGAAATCCCTCATCTAAAGTTGGCTTTAAAGTAGCGTAGCTTTAAAGCGATTTTTAATTTACAGCTGTAGTCAGTAAACGTAAGTTGATGCTGAAAAAGGAGATTAATGTTCGATAAAAGCGGTAGCTGAGGTATAAAGAAAGACCGGGCCGTGGGTGCCAGGGTCTTAACTGGAATGTAGTTAGGTATAAGACAAATTTTTAGTAGTTTTAAAGTAGCCGGAGGGTGTTGAAACTATGTTAAATTAAATTGTAATAGAATCGGCTAGTTTTTAAAGAAGCTGAAACAAAGACCCCAAGAAAGAGATTAATGTTCAAAATTGGTGGTAGCTGAAGACAGTAATTTGTTTGTCATTCATGTAGTAGCAGGTGTTAAGAAGTGTAGTTAAGAAGTTTTTTTTTTTTTTTTTTTTTTTTTAAAAAGCTAGTAAATCGGACCATTTTTAAGGAACCTATAACAAAGGGCTCAAAGAGGGACAACTGATACTAAAGAACAGGACCCTAACATGAAAACTTGTTAAAAATTCTTAGAACTTTAGATCTTCAATTAGTCAAAATTAAGCATAGGGTATGAATTAATCATCAGAATAAATTTTTTAAGAAATTAGCAAAAAATGAGGGGAAATGCTTAAAATAAGGCCCTATAGGGTCCCACTAAAAATGACGGGGTGTTGGTTCGGGGAGAAGAGTGCAAGATTCAATTTTAAAATTTTGCATTGAGAATGCGAGAAAATTAGGTGGTAAAAAATGCATACTGCACAAAAAGTTCAAGAGGCCCAGGATCGGGCCCTATGGAAACATAGGGTGTCCCAAGATTTTAACTGGAATAAAAAAACTGGAGAATAAATAAATGGAAAAAGGATTCCAAAAATAAAGATCAGATTAAGAGAACAATTTATGATGCAAACATTTCAAGGAGACCTGAACTGGACCCTAAGGGGCCCGGGACTTATGTGGTATGTGGTTGGATATAAAGATACTTTTTAGTAGATTTTAAAGTAATCAGAGGACGCTAGAACTACGTTAAAGAAAAGTGCATGCAATTCGGATCATTTTTAAAGAAGCTGCATCAAGGGCCCAAGAAAGCGATTAATATTCAAAATTGGTGGTAGCTGAAGTCTGAAATTTATTTATCATTTGTGTAGTAGCTGGAGAACCTAAGAAGTTGTTATAAAAAAAAAAAAGCTACTGAATCGGACTATTCTTAAGGGAGTTATAATATGGGGCATAAAGGGGCCAACTAATAATTGAAAATGGTCCAACTAATATTTTAAAACTTTTTAGTATTTAGCGCCTTAGATCTTAAATTAGTCAAAATTAAGCATATAGTATGAATTATTGGTAAGAATAACATTTTAATGAAATGCATAAAACATCGAGTAAATGCTTTAAAAAACGCCCTAGGGCCCCAATAAAACTACGAGGGTGTTGTTCCTGCAAAAAGAGTCCAATACTCAACTTTAAAATTATGCACTCAGAAGGTGAAAAAATTAGGGGGTGAAATATGCATGGCGCATAAACAGTTCGAGGGCCCTGGACATGGCCCTACGGGGCCATAGGTGGCACCAGGCTCTTAACTGAAATGTAGGAACGCAAGAATAACTAAAGGGAAAAGGGTTCAAAAAATAAAGATTGGATTAAAAAGAGCCAATTTAATAACAAAATATGGTGCAAAAACTTCAAAGGACCCTGTACCGGGCGCCAAGGCGCCA
This sequence comes from Maratus speciosus, assembly GCA_963932465.1. NCBI lineage: Eukaryota > Metazoa > Arthropoda > Arachnida > Araneae > Salticidae > Maratus > Maratus speciosus. The sequence goes on along the minus strand of OZ010795.1, from coordinate 518,593,803 downwards.
GGGACTTATCTGGCATGTTGATGTGTATAAAGATATTTTTTAGTAGTTTTTAAAATAATCGACAGACGCTAGACCTATGTTAAGGAAAATTGCAAGGAATTCGGGACATTTTTAAAGAAGCTACACCAAGGACCCCAAGAAGGCGATTAATATTCAAAATTTGTGATACATGAAGTCTTAGAAATTTTTTGTCTTTTATGTAGTAGCTGGAAGAGCTGTTAGAAAAAAAAGCTAGTGAATCGGACTATTTTTAACGGATCTATAATAGGGGGCCCAAAATTTGGTAAACTGACAGTTAAAAATAGGGCCCTAACATGAAAACGTGTTAAAATGTCTTAGTATTTAGCGCCTTAGATCTTCAATTAGTCAAAATTAAACTTAGGGTATGAAGTATTCGTAAGAATAATATTTTAAAGAAATGCACAAAAATTGAGTAAATGTTTTAAAAAGGGCCCTAAGGCCCCAATAAAGTATAATGGTGCTGGTCCAGGAAGAACAGTCCAAGACACAACTTTAAAATTATCAACTGAGAAGGTGAGAAAATTAGGGGGTGGAAAATTCTTGGCTCACAAAAGTCCAAGGGGCCCTGGCCGGACCCTACGGTTCTCTAGTGGGCCCCATAGTCTTATATGGAATATATAAACGAGCGAACAACTAAATGGAGAAAGAATCCCAAAAATGAAGATCGCATTAAAAGAAAGAAATTTATTAATAATTTAATTGCACAAAAACTTCAAGGGGCACTGCAGCGGGCCCCAAGGGTCTAGGATCATAACTGGAAAGTAGAAAAGCGAGAATAACTAAATAGAGAAATGTCGCCTAACATGAAGAAGATTGGATATAAAGGGGGCAAGTTATTAACAATTCAGTGCATAAAAATTTAAAGCGGCCCAGAGGTCCCGGCCCTTAAAAAAATTAAAAGTCTGAGCTTCAGGTGCATCACGATCTGTCTCGAACTAACCTCTCCTAAAATTTCATTTCAGACTTCTACGTGCGGTAGATTTTGCTAGCCATCGCACACACACACAGCGATTTGTTCTTTTATTAGTATAGATAAGTAGTTTAATCAGTAATTTTTTTGCAAAACATTCTAAGTACGCCCTGTAAGGAGACCTTCCTTGTTAGTCGTTGTACTGTTTCACTTCAAATACATTGTACATACCTCTTATAAAACAAAATGTGACAGAATTATTAATTTTATTGCAGTTTAATTTGAAATCAGTAAATGTGAAACGTCAAGTAAGTCATGGTAAGAAAACAATTAAATTGCTCTAAAAGATTCACAATAACGCTTATAAACCTTTATAAATCTTAAGAATCGATTAAATAAAAAAAAAAAATAATAATAAATTCCGTATACAAAAATCCTAACATAATATTAACACATTTAACATATTTATATTACCTAACATATATTTCCTAACATAATAACCTTCGATAAATAGTTTGAGAAAAGAATGAGATGGAAATGTTTTAATGAGAAAGTTCGAAAATGGCATATTTTATGATAAATTTAAGAAATCAATATTAGTATAGTATTACGAAATTGGGAAGAGTGATTCCTTACAGACAAAGCTATACTGGATATGTACGATATTATTAGTCACATCTGTCATAACTGATATTGTCATTTTGAAGCAATGCCATACTGTATGTCTGAATTTTCGGAATTTATTGTGATAAGCATATGTAAGCATATGTATATAAACAACACTTTGCTGCATGTGTCAATTTGATGACTAAGTTCGAAATGATTAGATAGTGAAAATGATTGTGTAATATAAAGTAATTGAAATAAACATGTATGATTTTTGCAAATATCATAATAATACAGTTCGTGAATGTATAAGTAAATTCTGCCAGATATATCATCTAATATATAAAAATAAAAATTTGTCTGTCTGTCTGTAATGCTATACAAATCCACAGTTTGGAACCTAGAATTGTGAAATGTTACGTACTTGTGTATTAAACGCCGACGCAACTGAAGTAATCTGGAATCGAAATAACTTATAGTTCATTTTTTATTAATAAAAAACCCCCAATTTAACAATTACTTTTCTATTGCAAGACACCCACGTGAAAAAATGAAATAAATGTTTTGACGAATTTAATAAAAGAGAATAATACATCATAACTTTTCTACTGCAAGATTTCCACCTGAAAAAATGAAAAGAAAATAAATAGTTTGACGAATTAAAAACAAAAGTGAATGTTACGTCATACTTTTTCTATTTTATGGTTTCCATGTGAAAAATAATAATTATTTAATTAATTTAACGAATAAAAAAATGGAATATTACGTCATATTGGAAATATAAAGGACTTGGTGAATATATAACGTCATATAAGTGTGAAAAAATGTATTGAAGCATGATAAAAACTCGATTATGGAAATATTGGCGTATTTTAACATTATTGCAGTGATGAATAAAAATAAGTTCATTTATAGTTGTATTTGCGTCTGTTATATAAATTTATACATTTTTATATTGGGTTTTCATTTGATTCATGTGTACAACAATTCGACTGTTTATTTTTATTTTTTTTTAATGTTGCACGTTAAATTTTGAAATTGGTTTTTCAAAACAAACATTCTTAAAATTCCGGGCAACGCCGGGTACTTTAGCTAATTTATAATGCATACCCAAGCTCTATCAGGTAATAGAACAAAAAGCTAAGTAATACGCACATTCAAAAGCTTTATAAAATTTCTAAAAGATGGTGATGCTTCTAATAATTTGAAGTACATAAACGCTAAAAATGTATTAAGAAATATTTTCAAAGTTTTAATTTTAACGCTTTTCTTTTACACAAATAATTCATTTTCGAAATTTTAGTATTATGTGAAACTAAAACATCACAAGTGAAAATAAACATTTTTTCACTTCCAAACTTTAAAATTGTACATACTTATAAGAAATATCATAAATTTAATGATGGATTACTTATTTAATAGTTTGCAATTTTATCACATTATGATAAAATAAAATACCTAATAAAAAATTAGAAAATTGAAAGCATTCGATTTTATTTAAATGAAGTTTGACAAAATTTTACTCTAAAAAAATAACAGTAAAAATTCGAAGTGATATATTTTTATTAACCCTTAAATGCCGGGTGTTGCGTTTCGGCAACATACCCAATTTAGGCTTCTAAATACTATTAGAATAATATTGAAACCATAATGCCTAATGTTGCCAATAAAATACATTCTGAAAATATTATTAAATCGATTTTCAACATGTAGATGGCAACACTTGTGCTGTTTAAGAATAAAGATAAATTTATTTTTCAATTGTTGCTACATGTTATTTTTGTTTTGTTTGGAAGCTTGCGAAATACCCTATTTTGTTCTGCAGTGAGCAAGTAAAATTTATTTCTTATTATAGTTCCTAAAATTCTTGTGTGTTTAATATTATAGAATTTTATCAAGGAAAATTATTTTTTCAATTAAAGACTAGTATTGCCGATTAATAACAAACTGTTTTTTAGCCGTAAACCGTACTTAAAACAAAATATGATTTTAAAAAAAAATATTTTTCCCATGATTTATTTAAAGAATGAAAGCCCAAAAACATTATTACAATGATTTTTGAAAAATCAGGCATTTAAGGGTTAAACACTGATAACCATTTTAGTTAATTCATTTTATCATTTAAATTTCAATATTAAATAATTGTAAATTCTTTTGAAGGAAAACTTCGTTATTTTATACGTATCGCTATTAAAGTCATTAAATACAGCTATTTATATATAAAGCAAAGCGTTAAAATAAATGCCTGAAATGTTTCTCTAATGTACGTTTAAAACAATGACTTTTTAATAAAAGTTAAAATTCTAGTACTAAATTCACCTTGAGTAAATAATGAAAATTCATATAAAAAAGCACAAATAACTAAATTTACTTGCAGGTGCATACATATAACACGAAATTATTTAAAATACATTAGAAATATCTTAAAAATATATTAAAAGTCATCAATAATCCAAAAAGTTTTCAGCCCTCCCACGGCCGTCATCAGAGGTTATTTAATTTCTTTTTCATTTTGCTTATTTGAGAATCGTCAAGGAGAGATCATTGTAACTTAAAGGAGGTGTACCCCAGACAAAATTACAGATAAAGGTATTCAAATTTCTAACAAAAGAAAGTTTCACCTATTATGCATTAATTCTTTCCAAACTCTATGCATATATTATGATAGTGCATCCTTACAAGCTACAGTGAGCGGAAAAAGTATTTGCACACCAGGTAAATTTGTTGTAGCATATGTATAAATAAATAAAAAGCAACTAAGAATTAAAAATAGCAATACTTTTACAAAACAAATAAACATATTTAATATCTGACTTAATAATTATATTTAAAATATGAGAACATAAAAAAGTAGCATTTGTACTGCCAAAAAATATTTGCACACTAGCAATAAAAATAGAACTAGAGGAATTATTTACAAGTTAAAAACAGTCCTAATATTTAGTATGCATGCCCTTTGCTTCAATTACAGCTTGTAATCGTCCGGGCATTGATTCTATTAATTTGTGACATGTTTCACTGCTGATTTGTAGCCATTCTTCCCTAAGAGCTTGCTTGTTCTGATTTGTTAGAAATTTCCTTTTTCCTTATTTTCACATCCAAAATATGCCATAAATTTTCAATCGGATTGAGGTCTGGTGATTGTGGTGGCGTTTTCAATTGATTTTTTACATTTTAAAGCAACCATAACCTCGTAATATATGCAGTGTGTTTCGGATCGTTATCCCGTTGGAAATAGTATGAATTAGGAATTCCTAATTTCAGTACACTATTAGATAAATGATCTCGCAATATATTAATATATTGTTTAGCATTCATATTGCCTTCAATAAATGTCATTTCGCAACTCCGTTAAAAGACATGCATTCCCAAATCATTACATGATCACTGCCATGTTTTATAGTTGGTTTCAAGTTTTTAATTTGAAGAGAAGTATTTGGCTTTCACCATACAGTTTTCTTACCATCTGAGGCAAAAATATTTAACTTGCTTTCATCGGAAAAAATAACAGTTTTCTAAAACTCTAGTGGTTTGATGACATAAGCTTTTGCAAATTCAAGTCTTTTCACCCTATTTGTTTCACTAATAAATGGTTTTTTTTTCGAGGGGCTCTTCCTCGAATATTTGCGTCATGAAGAATATTTCTAATTGATTGTGGTGTATCTATTGTTCAAGACGTTGAAGCGACGTCAACAGCCAATTCTCGAGCACATAGAGAAGGGTTTTTTGAAGATTCTTTTATGATGGCTCTCCTTTGCCTGGTATTTAGCTTTCTTGGACACCCAGTTCGCGGCTTATTTATTGTCGAACCAGTTTCTTTTTTCTTCTTGATAACATAACGAACACTAGAAAAGTTTAGATTTAATTTTTTACCTATTCCTCGGTAACATAATCCATAATTGTGAAGAAATATAATCTTCTCACGGGTAGCAACAAACAGTCCACACGTTTTCGGCGCCATTAGAACAAAAACTCCCCAGAATCCCTGCTCCAGTTAATATATTACGTGACTTTAAAATGCAGGGCTAATGTACTGCGGGACTGATATGCTAAACATTTGCATAATGTTCACATTTAATGCCTTTTTTAACAGTCAATGCTTCTTGTGCAAATACTTTTTAGGTATGAGAAAATATTAATTTATTTTTTTAAATGTGTAATATTACTGTATAAGGAAAATGGGTAGTTATTTTTATTTTCTTCTTATTTAAATAAATGAATAATTAAGAGAATAGTATCAAATTTGCTTTCTATGGTTACTTATGCAAAAAATCGTCTGCGTGCAAATACTTTTTTTGCTCACTGTATATCTTTATTAGCAACTATTTCAATGGGTTCTCTTATAATGGTTTCGTGGTAATTATTTGTAAGAAAGATAATCTTGGATTTATTAAAATCTACTTTAATAGGTTAAGTTTGAGCTAATATTTATAACGCAGTATGGGGTCTATTTAAGGTGAGTATACACTGTAAAAAATATCCGTCAATATACAAAAAATTTTCAGTGAAGTTTTACGGAATAGTTTCATTTTTCTAAGACAATAGTACAATTTCCGTCATTGACATTAGAAGATTATAAATCAGCATAAATCCAGTAAGTTTTCCAGAAATTTTACGGAATATTTATGTATTGCTTTCAAAGCACTACAAATTACGTAAATGATGTTCAGAAATAATAGCTATGTTTGAAAAGCGAAGTAATTGATTGTTGTATGTACTTGTCTTACTGTGATATTATATTCAATAAAACCTCAATATTGGGTAAATATGGCTCTATATTGAAAATATATCAAATGATTTTCCAATGGAGAAATAGTGTTGATTTTACATGAGTTTCCGAGTAAAACCGATAAAAGTTATGGCGCAATCTATGTATGTATATTTAAATAACACCCTATAGTACTTTTCTTTCTTTCTTATTCGTTAAATAAAAAGCTTTAAAATAGTTTTTAAAAATTTGTTACAATATTTTAAAAAATTACAACCTTATTAATTATTTTTAAGTTTAAGACAGTTGAAAAGGAAGTCATACAGTTTATTTTTCATTATGATTCAAAAAAACTGTTTGACTAATTTATAACAAGCTATTATTTTTTTTAAATCTCTGTAGGATGTTTTGAACTGAAAAAAAACTCTATTTTCAATTTTAATATTTTTTAATCTATTCACTTTAACTGATTTGCACATAAAACTTAAAATATATCTGAAATTTAATAACGAAATTATTATAAAATTTAGGTTTATCTAAGTTACAATAAGTAATAAAGGAAATTTATTTTAATGCTATGTAGTAATTTCGTTTATTTGAGTTTACAATATATCATCACACAAATAATTTTAAAAAATACATGTTTGAAAAAAAATATATTGGTATTCTTGCAAAAATAAACGTATAAATAAATACAAATAATATTACAATAAAATTTTAGAAATCTTGCAAAAAAGCAATTGTTACTTATAATACATTCTTTCATGTATGTAAAATTTAAAAACTAAAATTTTTCTTTTATAAAGCATGAAATTAAAAAGCTACATATTCAAAATTATTGAAACATTCAGAATTGTACAATCACCTGAAAAATACTATCTCTACGAAAATTCGCTTTTTGTTTAACATCTTGCCCTTACTTCATAAACAGCATCTGAAATAAGTAACGATATTTGTAAACGTAACTCCTGTTCCCGTGGCATAATTGTTAAGAACGCTAAGCTGCAAGAGGACAGTTCCATAGTTCAAACCCCGCCGTAGGTAAGTGTTGTTTCATTACTGTTATTTGAATTAAATAGGGATATTCTGACCTTGGTGTCCGTAAAAATTGAAATTCGTAAAGATGTAAGTTTCTCGTTGAAAAGTTATATATATTTTTGGTCTTTGAAATAAAAATTCTTAAATACGGAAATATGAAAAAAAAAACGGAAAATTTTCTGGAATTTATGGAAAACTTTTTCCGTTAAAATACGGAAAAACTACTGGCGTCTCGATTGGTAGTACAATTTCCGTATTTTAATGGAAATTGATTTACAGTGTTTATTTATTTATTTATTTTTTTTTTTTTTTACTTGTCTATGATTTTTTAAGTTAAAAGAAGGTTTATTAATAACTGACTATGTACTTTTTAAATAATGATTAAATATTTTGCAGCAGAATCAAAACTTGACATAAGCAGAAAATCTTCGGCGATTTAAAACTGTTGGAAGATATTGCCTTTTAATATATGTAAGAAATGTAACTTCAGTTAGTTTCTCTGATTTTCAACAGTTTGTAATTTTTTTACAATCCTATCTATCACCGACGAATTGTTTTATTTACTGCAATCGGTGGAAATTTTCTTGTCATTTATGATGGAAGAGGTGAAAAAAAATGATGATAATGAAAAAAATCACAGTGTTATAGCGATTGATGTGTTGTAAATTAGTATGCAGAATATGCAGTGTAAATTTTTGTATGTAATTATCTATACAGGTATAAATTACATGTAAATATACTTGACAGTACCCGTCAATATTCCACGGTAAACAAATTAATGAAGAAAGGTTCATACAAAGGAGGTTCATAATATCATTAAATTGTCAGAAAAATATACAAAATATTTGTTAGCTATAATTTAAAGAAATTTAAACATTACATTTTATAACCAGGATGGATACCGACTGCAATTTAACTGTCTTTTTACGGATACAGAGAAAACAGAACATTTGCCAAAGAATTTAGTTTTCAAATCTAAAACACAGAAACTCGAGATATTTTTTTATTAAAACTATTTTTAAAAAAGCAACTGATTCGGCCTTAAATTTTCGCAATCAAAGGGAATTGAATGGAAACCTGTTTACAGGAAGATCGCTCTAGGTTTTTTCTTTAGAATTCAGTCTTCTGTAATCTTTTAAAAGCCGATAAAATTAGCGTGATTTTAGATTCTGCGGTGTCTGAACGGGGGTTGGCGAGCAGAGCTTGCAGGGCCAGAGCCCCCTAGTATACATATTTTACAATGTCACATATTGGACAGTCATGAGCATTCAAATAGTTCTTAAGAATACATTTCATTTTTATGTTTTACAATTATCCAATCCAAGTTTTTAAATTGCCCTGTTAAGTGAAATTTAACGAGTCCCCAATTTTAGTATACATAATACCCAAATGAAAGATTCTTTGCTTCCGATTTCTTTACAGCCTGAATTCCTTCAGCGAATTTATAATTAAAGTTTTCTCTGAAATCTAATGCAATATGATACAGTTTTGTGTTAAAGATAGCTTTATTTCATTAATAGTTTTATATTAGTAAGCTACATTTGTGCTGTGAAAAAGAACTTTTTTAACTGGATGTTAAATTCTTTCAGTCAAGTCAACGCGGTGCTTAAGGAGTACCGACGTGGATCGTGATACCGACACGCGAAACCTCCAACAAAAGTGAAAAATGGACATAACTTTCAAATTTAGAAACAACAAAAACGGTATAAAAACAACTAAGAATTTTGAAAACCCTGGTGGAGAACCCCTAAGGGCCATTCCAGTGTTTTTGATACACCTGAGGCACAATTCAGCCTCATAAAATAAAATGGCGCATAGAGCATCCAAACTAATTTGGGTGCCCTACACTTCGTTGACATACGGAATATCTGACCCGGCAAAAACGGAGAATGAATAGGGAGGTGGTGCCAGGAGTCACATCTAAGCCTGACATACAGGAAAACCGGAGGCCCTAACTAACACTAAACTCTAAGAACTTAAAAAAAAGGAGGCCACATAGCTCACTAAAATTTTGATAGTAAAGCCTAGTGCTCGTCACAAGTCGCGGACCTCCCGGCTTTCACGCAGACGGCTAAGCCTTTAAAAAGGCACTTTGTCACAAAATATCGAGATCGCAAGAACAGCGACTAACATTTCGGCGTTCACCATGATTAAAGTGGGGAGTAATTTTAAATCCAACAAACCTATCAAAAAATTAAAATTATTATAATATTAAAATTAATCTAAGTAGCATGAATCTGTGGCCAGACCCGGTGAAAAACAACTCCCGTAATCCCCGAAACAGTTCGGACCAGTTAGCTCTGATAAGAACATTTTGCTTACAGGTTTCCAGAGAGAAGTGCACACACCAGCGGTCTTAGAAGAACTGAATTAGGGAGGGGGGGGGGTGTCGAAACCGGTGTTTAAATAGATTCGGCCGAGGATCTCGTGAGAAGGTTCTCCTCGGCCAATGAAATTCCAGGAAAAGCTGGACCTGGCCAGCAATTTGATCTGGCCTAGCATGATAACGTAAGCATAATTCCATGGTGGAAAAAAAAGAAAAAATATATAGTTTATAAGATTAATGATTAAATATAAGTTAAGAGCAATATAAAATTAAAATTATACCAAAATAATTAAAGAATTAGGAAGGTTGTACTTGCAACTGTTAACAGTAGATTTCAAGACGTCGCACAGTGGGACGTTTTGATGATCTAGGTCAGTGGTTCTCAACCTGTGTGCCGCGACCCAGTAGTGCGCCGCGAAAAGATCTCAGATGTGCTGCGAAACTTTTAAACAAGTTGCAAAGAATTTGTAAAAATTCGAATATGTAATGTCAGACATTTCATGTTATACGATTTACTTTGAAAGAAGGTTTAGTTTAACAAATTTGCTTTATTTGGGAGATTTTTTCTACTGTTACTATCTAATTGACTTAAAACTTTGCCTACATGTGTTTTTTGAAAATTCCATTAAATTATAATTTGACGAAGGTATAAATTATGCATATTTTTACAAGGCCACACAAAAGATAGCGGAAAGATTGTTTCTAAAAAGCAGAAAATTTAACAAAAATTTCAAATTAATTAAATTTCAACAAAATTTATAAAGGTTATTGAGATACACAACAGCATTTTTAAAATTAAAAAGAAAGTGCGTAGCAGTTATACTTCTTTTAGAGGGACACATGAAAAATTCGGCTAAATTACCGTCTATATGTAGAAATTTTACTTCAAATTTAATAAAATTTATATATTTATTCACACAACAACATTTTTTCAAACGAAAATAATTTAGGTAGTATTTATATATTTTACAGGGTAACACAAAACAAAGTTTTTTTAAATAGGATTTTATTTAAAAGATTTTATTTTTCAGATTGACTACACAAATTTGTAGAGGAAATCTGAGTAGACAAAAATAAAATAAGAAATGAATGTTAACTTACATGTGTGAATTAAATTGTTTTTTACTTAATAATAAAATAAGTACGTTTAACGCATTCTTTGTAATTCATTATATTTTGATTTTGAAACATTATTGTTAAGTAAACTAATTATTTCTCACTATTTGAGCTATTTTATTAGGAATACATTGGGAAAATCAGCAAAAACTAATTAAACTTCAGCGAAATAATTTTGTTCACCTAGATCGTCAAAAAGTCTCACTGTGCGTTGGGGGAAAGCCAGTTCTAGGCGAAAGTTTCTTTTAGTCTAGGGAAATAGTGAATTTGCAATGGAGTTCTGCATTTAAGTAATTCCCGAAGGGTTACGTCTCGATGTTTTTGAGCATGGAATAAAATCATTATCCCTAGCTAAAATAGCCAGGGGACGTTTCCGCCCCCTGCCCACCCTTATATCATAAATGCATAAAGTGTTTAACGCAGGATTCCTTACTGGTGGGATTGACCTGTGAAACTTCATCGCAAGATTTTAATTTCTCCAAAAATAGATCTAATTTTGAGATCTCGATGAATCACGTAAATTCCTTAAGAAGTTCTTTTAATGAAGTTTCTCAGTTAACTTTTCTTGTTTCCCTATTGATTTTTTTTTTAACTTTTACATAATAAATAACATTTTTGTACACCATTTTCTTAAAAATAAGCTTTTTTTACATGAAAATCATTAAATTTTTGTATGCAGTTTTTGCAAGTATGACTTTCTTTTAGCAAATAGTCTAATTTGCAGAGATTGCAACATATTTTATCAATAACATCTGTTATTCCGGAATAGTTAACTTATCAAATTTCAGTTTTTTAACAAAAAATCCCACATTTACATTTGTATGATACATTTTACTATATTTCTGTCTTTTGCTAAGTTTTTGTAATTATCCAGAATGGTTTAAGCTTGCAGAATGTTGAATATTCATTAATATAACCTGTTTTTTGTTTTCTATGAATATTTGGCCCAAATATACTTTGATGCATTTGAAAACAAATTTTAAAATATTTTAGTATAAGTCAATTACTAATTACTTCTAAAAATTGCAAAATTCAGCCAATATATACTTGCTACTACTTTTTAAAAATAATAGAGCCATATATTGTATACGTTCCTATTAAAAGAGAAAAATCAGACAAGAAAAAAGTATAATTATTTCTGTAAGAAATGATGCTTTTTTTATTTTGGAGTGGTAATAGTTACATGTAAGAGAATGATATTTCATAGATTTAATTTTTTTTAATATATTAATTATACAGGGTGCAATATGTTATCTATCGTCGACCTTTAATTTCTCAACCGTTGGTCGTAGACATATAGTTCTAATTACAAAAACATTTCAAGTGCGGTAAATATTCATTTTGTGTCATTATTTAAAGTAGAAAATCAATTTTATAAAAATTACGAACTCTAACTTTTTATACCCTAGTCCCCATAGTTATATTTTGTAAAAGTTTACACATATCATAACAGATATAACACAAAAAAATTGACATCTGTACTACAAAAATTGACACAGTTATTAAATTTCAAAGTTTGAGACTTTTGCACATGATTTTGTCATTCATTGAGGGAACAATTAAAAGATGAATTAAAGTAATTATAGATCAAAATTAGGGTGCACTATCCTTTTTTTAGTACGAAGCCACATTTAGCCGGTATCACCAATTCGGGATATCACCAAAGAGGGGTATTTCATCTAAAAATTTGAGCTGACTTTTACGAGTCGTATAGAAAGCGAAGAAGGAAATATTGAAATTAAACAGCAAAATAAATCTCACTTAAATTACCTATGACCATAGACCCATAGGTCTATGTGACTGAGACCACTTCCCTGGTTTATCTGAAGCGGTGCATCATCCTTGATTGTAATGCAGTTTGACACCTACTATGCTCTAACGAGTACAGGACTCAGTAGTGCCACGCATTCAATTGTGCATTGCCACCAACGGAGAACATATTGAGCAGTATCTCTAGTAGATTCCGGTGGTTAATGTATTCATTTTTTATAGTAGACCGTTTTCTGATTTTATAATTAACTGATATTTATTTTTCTGTTTAATTTCAATATTTCATTCTTCACTTTGTATACGACCCATAAATGTCTGCTCAAATGTTTAGATGAAATAACCCTCTTTGGTGATATCCCTATTTAGCGATACCAGCTACAGGTGATTTCGCCATAAAAAGGACAGTGCACCCTGATTTTGACCTCAAATTACTTTAATTCATCTTTTAACTGATCCCTCAATGAAAGACAAAATTATGTGCAAAAATCTCAAGCATTGAAATTTAATAACTGTGTCAATTTTTGTAGTACAGATGTCAAACTTTTTGTGTTATATCTGTTATGATATGAGTATTTTACTAAATATAACTATAGGGACTTGGGGACCGTATAAAAAGTTAGATTTCGTAATTTTTATAAAATTGATTTTTTACTTTAAATAATGCCACAACATGAATATTTACCTCATTTGAAACGTTTTTGTAACTGGAACTATATGTTTACGGCGAACGGCTGAGAAATTAAAGATCGGCGATATATAACATATTGCACCCTGTATAATGCTTCAGTTTTACGAACTAATATAATAAGTCCTTGCCTAAATTATATGTAAAAAAAAAAAAGGTTTTTATTAATTTATCCTTCAGTTTCATCATTTTCACCTATTTCGTAGAATCACCCACATTATTAAACTCAGTTACCTGAACACTAATAATATGAAAGAAACTTCTTATAGTCCAGTGGTTAGGGGGGTGAATTCGAAATTAATTAGGGGAAAGCTGGAAATTGTTTTAATCCCTTCAATTTAGGTCTAGAATGAATATGTTATCTTTTCCCTCTCGTACTAGGTGAGCGTTAGGAAATATGTATAGATTTATAGTCAAAAAACACGTTTTTTTTTTTTTTTAAATTGTCAATACAAATGTTGTAGAATTAAAATTTTGAGTAAAATGAGTACCTACACTTAATATTTTTGTTCAACATTAAGGTCACAATTCTACTTCAAAATTTTAGCCGCTTGGTCAGGAGGTTGGACTCAGAATTAATTAGGGGAAAAGTGGAAATTGTTTTAATCCCTTCAGTTTAGGTCTAAAATGAACGTACTATGTTTTCTTCCTCATACGTGGAGAACATTAGAAAATATGTACATATTTATTTTCGAAAAACGCGTTTTATTTTAATTACTTAAAAATATCTCAAAACAGTTAGCTCTATCCAAACCATTATCAATACAAATGTTGTAGAGCTTAAAATTCTGAATACAATGAGTACCCACATTAATATATTTGTACAACATTAAGGTCGCAATTCCATTTCAAATTTTTACCTTAATTGCTAATCAAGAGTTTGAAACCAGGATAGTCCAAGTTACCTTAACAATATCTCAAAACAGTTAACTCTATCAAACATTTGTTAGTATAAGTAGTAGATAGTATAGTTATAGTTTGATAGTAGTAGTATAGTTAGTAGAGCTTAAAATTCTTAATAAAATGAATTCCCACATTAATATTTTTTGTTCAATATTAAGGCCGCAATTTTATTTCAAAAGTTTGCCTTTATAGCAAATCAACAGTTTGAAGCCTGGAGAGATCAAGTTATCAGTCCATACTGCTTCCAATTTTTATATGTATGTATTTTTGCTCATTTCCCACCTATGTCGAAGGGATTAAATTTTTTTTTAGTTTTCCCCAAATTAATTTCACATTCGGTCTTTTTTTCATCCCCTACCACTGCGCCCGTGGTCAATAGGCTAACCCATAATTCGTAAAATATCCGAAATAATAAGTTAAAATAATTTCAAAAACATCGCAAATGCCTCAATAAATAAATAAATAAAATACATGTATATAAAAAATAGAAGCAGGGTGAACTGAGTCTGTTCTGGCTCCAAGCTCTTAATTATCGATTTAGGCAGAAATTTGAAGTTCAAGAAAAATATTAAGTGTGGGTTCTCATTTTATTCAGAATTTTAAGCTCTACAACATTTGTATTGACAATATTTTAGATAGAATTGTTTTTTTTTTTTGTTTTTTTTTTTGTTTTTTTTTTGAGATATTGTTAAGATATTTAAAAAGAAAAATGTGTTTTTGGACTTTAAATCTATACATATTTCCTAACGCTCACCTAATACGAGGGGGAAAACATAGTATATTCAATTCATTCCACACCAAAACTAAATGGATTAAAACAATTTCCAGCTTTCCCCTCATTAATTCCGAATTCGACCTTTTTTTGCTCCCCTACCACTGAGCTATTATACCAGGATCGGGGACCGAACCCGTACCCTCTTAGAGAACTAGAAATCCTCTTTCTGGCAAGTTAGACCACATGGTCATATCGAATTTACTTAATGCTCCGCCGAAATGAAACCAGCTTAAAATTGGTTTGACTCTTCAAATGCTTATTGTGCAAGCTCAGATCTGGCGAATTCATTCTTAAGAATTCGGTTTTGCGTTTTAATTAAATAGATAAGTGTTGTGTTTGGAAGACAGGTAGAAGAATAATATCTTACGTTATTTTTAATATTGTCAATTAATAATCCAGAAATCATTTTTTTAGGATCAATCGTATAGTGTTATAACATTTTGTTGTGGCCACAAAAGACCACTTTGACATAACAGTCATTAATAAAAATTATTCTGTACTTTTCATATATTTGATAATCAGGAACAAAAAATAAAAGCAAAAGCATTACCTGTATTGATCTGAAAGAACAGAAATGATGGAAGCATTATAGACAGGAAATATACAGATGACAAATCATCCTTGAAAAATTTTTATTTATGAAAAAATTCTCTTGAAAACACAGAGCATTGTCGTAGAGTACACCTCTTATTCTTTTAGATGTATTTTTTTTTTATGATGAACACATACAATCGACGTTTATTATACACTCTTACTAAAGAAAATATAATCATTTTTTTTCTTTGGGGAGTGTGGAGGCACAAGTAAAAAGAAGTAAGGCATTTTGAAGATTTTTTTAACATCGAATACCACAACTTTTAACACAAGCACCAGTTGAATAAAAAATAGCAGTAACACATGCTATGCAGACATACGATAAGATTCTATCCACTTTTATTATCTGAAGAATCGTCGATGCATCACGGTTAGAGGAACCATTGTCAAATCTGAACTCAAACAGAAGAAAAATAAGTAGCCGATCACTCCTTCTAAAAAAATATTCCTTCATTTTACTACTTTCTTTACTCACACAAGATTATTCGCAGAAGAAAAAAGGGCAGGCACCATTCTACATTAAAACCCGAACCACTCTCATGCTAGCGCGCACATGAATTTTCACAGAACGCAAAAAGGGAGCCATTCTGAATTGAAGTCCCAACTCAACTGACTGCACACAAACTCTCCGTAGAAGAGGAGGAAAGGGGGTTGCTATAATACTTGAAACAGGCCAATTTTGGCGGAAAAAACATACAAGCGCCCTGCGTTGGCATAAATTGCAATACTAAAGCATATAAAAACTGCTTTAAATTACAGAACATTTTATAGATTTCACTAAGATAAGATGCCAAACAGTAGTAAAGAGCTACGAATTTTGAAATTACGTATTAAACTGATTTAAATATTATTGGCTAAGGGGCGGAGCTACAAAAGGAAACGACTTCACAAATAGAAAGTTTTGGAATTTTCCAGATAATTCTTTTACCGGAAGTACAGATTTCAAAACGACGTTTATGATTTTAAATAAACGAAATGCAACGCCAGAAAGGAAAACTTACAGGGGAAGTTTGAAAAAAAGGGAATTAAAATAATTTTAGAATGCGAATATTAAAATTAAATGAATACAAGATTAATAAAAATATTTTCTAAATGAAATTAAATAAAAATATGGCAGTGGTTGTAAGTAACCACAACAATAAGATGGAATTAAATATGAAAGGCATATGTCTTTATTCAAATATGTGTAGGTATATAATAAGAAAAAGGGTGTTTGAATGAATGCGATAACGTATTAAGTATGTCATATTATGCTTGAAAGTAATTTAAAAAGATTTTATTATTTCAACCCCTTGGCAGATAAATAAAATCTGACAATAATATAGGGTACTTTTTTTTTTCTTATTTTAATTTTTAGCACAAACTTCTGAGCTTAAGAATCACTTTCAATTTTATCGTGTCGTCTGTTTTAAATTTTAATTTATTTTTCTTTCAGTAATTATTTTTCCAAAAGCAGTTTTACGTTAAATACGTTATTTTTCAAAAAATCAATTTTCGATTTACAACATATTTCTTTCACTTTAGAAAAATATTTTCAATCCTTCCTCGTTGAATAAATCGTAGGTATTTTTTTCATAGATTTGAAACTGTTAAAATTTTAAAAATATAAAAAGAGAGTATGATTTAATACAGTTTATAAGCAAAATACAATATGTAAAATATATAATGCTGAAACTAAAGGTTTAGTCTTCCTAAAATAATATGATAGCTTTTGTTGCTTAACTCGCAGAATAAGATAAAAATGAAACTACATAATCCTTCGAAATATAATTCAAATACTAACATATGCTTGGTTTCACTCGAAAATTCATTTTTAAATCTCTTGCTGAATAAAAAAATTTCAAACGAAAAATTATAAGGGTTTTTTTTCTTTGTCGTTCTTTCCGCATCGTAATTCCCATCAGATTATTAAAAGGCTTTACTTTGATCCGAAATGCAGAATTAGGGTTTTTAGGGGTCCAGATGGGTTTTTATTTTTCAATTATTAGATGGGGAAGCATACAATAGTTTTCGTTTCTGGTATTAAAATTAATTAAAATTATTAGTATTTTTAAACTTGCAGATATACACTAGAAATCATTAGCATATTACTAATTCAAAAATATTTACTCTAGTTTTAAATATATCTTCGTAAAATTTGTTTTCAAAGATTTATGACGTAAACAAAATCCAAGGAAGTATTTCTAGTGTTTATTGTTTATAAAGAAAAAATCTTAGTACAAGCATTTCATAATTTTGTTTGCTTTTTGTTCATGTGCTTTAATCTTTTGCACTCCTTTGTCAAGAGGAACTCGACCTAATATTAATCACAGAAACTCATACGTCGAGTCACATCTCTCGATATTTTTAAATTGCAACTGGTTATTTAAAAAAACGTTGACAAAATGATATGGCAAATCAGGTATACAACAAGGATAAAAAAAAAATCCCTGCCGGCCCGGCCTACAGGCAGAGGTAGATTTCGAAGTTAAGTATACTAATTTCACCAACAAAAAATAAATCATTATTAGATATAAATCCACTTTAGCAGTTTTATCTGTCTGCTTTTGACGAGTTTTTATTTCCTTTTTATAAAATAGCTGGTTTTATCAGAATCATGTTAAGGCGATATTTAAAAAAATATTTTTCCGTACTCAACAACTCGAAATTTTCTGGCACATTTTATTTAAAAATATATGAAACATGCTGACGTGATTTTTGAAAAGATTTATAAGCGACCTGTGTTTTTATTTTTCTTTCAATTAATTAAAACTTGATTAATAAACAAATATTTTCACAGTAGGGCAATATTTTTCGTTTCTAACACAATCGCTTTGGGAAATTCTGTTCAAAATGCCCACTTTGACATCATTTTTTTGAAATATATTCTGCCTCTATCAAAAAATCGATCATTAATGTACGTTGTATAGTTTCTGAATAAGAGAATCTAGCAATTAGATGCGTTTGAGAGCAAAAATGAATTTAAAAATGAGTAAGAAAATAGACAGTTTGGATTTGAATGAACCCTTAATAAGACGATTTATTTCTTCAACCGCTATGTATTTTTAATTTGTTTTTGCTGTAAGAATTTGCCCTATCAAAAACTTGTCTACATAAATGTTGAAGACAATATTAAAGAGATATATGATTAAGGCATGGAGATTTTATATCTTGTGAATTGACGGAGTTATGAAAATTTTTCTTCTTCAACTTCCCTTTTTTGTTTTCGTTTTTAATTTTTTTTTTTTTTTTGCGGTACGAATTGGTCCTATGAAAAACTTGTGAATATAAAAGTTGTAGATAATATTAAGGAGATGTATAATAAAATTATTGGATTTGATATCTTGAGAACTGACGAAATAAGGAATTTTTTTCTCCCAAAAACCCTATTTTTTGCGCCCCTTGAGCCTATTTTAAATTTTATCAAAAATCTGTGATGCTTTAATTTTTGGCGCTATTTTTAGAAGTTTAAAAACTTTAAACTGATTTGATTAGTACAAAAATTAAGAAGTTATGGGTTTTTTTCGGTTTTCACAAAACCCCTCCCTATTTCCATCCCCTTTGTCCGTTTTTGCAAATTAACTAACTTGACCGAGATTTTATGTATCAGTTTGGAAGAGATTTGTGCATAATCGCGGAAGTTATCGTGTCCAGAAGAAAGTGATAACACAATTGCTTCGGGAAATTCCGTTCAAAATGCCCACTTTTACATCATTTTTGGAAATATATCTGCCTCTATCAAAAAATCAATCATTGCGGTATATTATATAGTTTTTTAATAAGCGAATCTACCAATTAAATGGGTTTAAGAGCAAAAATGAATTTAAAAATGAGTCAGAAAATAAGCAGTTTGGATTTGAGTGCATCCTTAATGCAACGATTTTTCCAACACAATCCGCTTCGGGAAATTCGGTTCAAAATGCCCACTTTAACAGCATTTTTTAAAATATATTCTGCCTCTATCAAAAAATAGACCATTACGGTACATTATATAGTTTCTGAGTAAGAAAACGTACCAATTGGAAGCCTCTGAGAGCAAAAATGAATTGTAAAATGAGTCAGAAAATACGCAGTTTCGATTTGAATACACCCTTACTTAGATGATTTTTTTCTTCAACTGCTATGTATTTTTAATTTGTTTTTGCTGTAAGAATTGGTCCTATCCAAAACTTGTCTATATAGATGTTGTAGACAATATTAAGAAGATATATGATAAATTCATGGGGATTTTATATCTTTTGATTTGACGGAGTTATGGATTTTTTACTTCTTCAAACCCCCTTTTTGTTTTAGTTTTTATTTTTATTTTATTTTATTTATTTATTTTTTTTGCGGTACGAATTGGTCCTATCAAAAATTTGTGAATATAAAAGTTGTAGATAACATTAAGGAGATTTATAATAAAATTAATTGGAATTGATATCTTGAGAATTGACGAAGTTATGAATTTTTTTCTCCCAAAAACCCTATTTTTTGCGCCCCTTGAGCCCATTTTTAACTTTATCCAAAATCTGTGATACATAAAATTTTGGCCCTATTTTTAGACGTAATAAAAACTTTAAACTGATTTGATATGTACAAAAATTAAGAAGTTATGGGAGGTTTTCGGTTTTCACAAAACCCCTCCCTATTTCCATCCCCTTGGTCCGATTTTACCCATTAACGAACTTGACCGAGATTTTATACCCTTTGATTTTATGTATCAGTTTGGAAGAGATTGGTGCAGAATTACGAAAGTTATCGTGTCCAGAAGAAAGTGATATATATATATGATAGATAGATAGATCTATTAAGTTTTTTACTGAGGGTGGTTTGGGGTTCTAGGGGTCATAATCGGTGTAGACGTGCAAAAAATTTTTAGAAATTTTAACATAGGAACGATCCCAATAGGTAGTATTTCATACGAAATCTACCTAAAAATCACATAGGAACATAGGGTCGGAAATCACTTATTGAGTAACAAATACAGGGTGTTTCATCCTAACTCAATTCGGATTGACGGCCATAACTATCAGAAAACTGAAGTATATTATAATAAAACATTAATCAGACATTCTCACCTTTGTTGTAAATGTGATAACATCGAACAAAAGTAGTAGAAGTTTGCAATATACGCGACATCAGTATGCACCGGAAGCCCCTACATTTTGGACTGTGGTGATCATTTCATACGGTATCATCGATTTCTTGAGCAACGTCCTTTTTCAGATCTTTTCGTGATGTTATCACATTTCACACAAAATAAGGTCCATATCGTTCCATTTTCATTGCATTGTTTTAATTTTTCTCGAAATTATGACCGTCAATCCCTGTTCAGTTAGGATGAAATACCCTGTATTTGTGACTCAATAAATGGTTGGCGACTCTATGTTCCAATGTGATTTTTTATCCTTGTTGTATGCCTGATTTGCCATGTCATTTTGTCAACGTTTTTTTTAATCACCCTGTATATAAAAACAATTTATTTATTGAAAATGAATTTTTTTTTTAAGTAGCATTTAGAATAAGTAAAGAAACATAAATTATAACAATGTCTGGAATGGTTAGTTAATATAACTAGCAAGAACAATTATTTAAATATTAGAAAATTAATAGAAACAAAATTGAAGAATTTTGTAAGTGTGGAATTGTGACACGAAATTTTTCAATTTCTGAAATGGTCCAAATAGGATTCCGTAATTGTAATTTAGATACGTAATCGATAAACATATATATATGTTTTATTTTGTTGTAAAGTCTTAAATTTAAAACCAAAATTTAAACCGAAGATTTAATTTTAATGTAACTAGTTGCGTGGAAACCCGATGTTTTGCGTTTGAATTGCATGAGATCATTCGATTCTTTTGGGGAAATTTAAATCTAATTTAGAAGGCAATTATAGTATTAATTTTATTAAATACAATGTTTTAAATAATAAATTACATTTATAATTTAAGTTAAAAGCTTTCCCAATGAAAATGCACATATTCTATAACTTTATTTGCCAAAAGTTTTTCTTTCTTTCAAAATTTGGTTTCTAATTTCGGAGATGGTAGAAATGACGTCATTTGGGTGAAGTTCGAGGCTAATGAAAAAGACAGGCTACCGCAGTGCATTCCACGAGTCTTTTTTTACAGACCGCTGAAGTGACTTTTCATACAACTGCATTTTTGCATTCAACAGTCTTTTTCGTTAGCCTCGGGTGAAGTTATATAAAAATGACTTTGTTTTAGTGAATTCATTCAAAAGCATTTTATATTTAAGAACTAAAATAAATGATTAGTGAAATATAATTTTTCTCGCTAAACAATTTTGCTCTAAACGTTGGTGTGAAAAGTTTTAATCCCCATCTTAAGAAAATAGTTGACAATCTGTTTTTCTATTTTAAATTAAATTTTAAAAAAAAGCTACGATTTTGTTTTCTTTCTAAGTCAGTATAATTTATTTCAGTGCTCAATTCGACTGACAATTTTTTTGCTTTCTAAAATAAACTGATTCCTGCAGCTTGAATATCTGAAAATAAGGTTGTATTTTTTAAAGTTTTCTTGAAAAATAAAATTCAACCGCAATGTTGTTTTCCACTATTTATTCAAATAAATATTAATTTCAATTTCAAAATGATGTCAAAGGAAAAAATCTAATAATCACTATAATTTTACCTTTTCGCTATTTGTCCAGAAAAATGGAGCAATTTAGTTGCCATCATTGCAGAAATTACATTAAAAATTACGAAAAAATTAACATCTTGAAAACTAATTCAAATTTTTAATCTCTGACCACTTTTGGCATCCTCGGATACACACGGATAACTTGTGTTAATTTGATCGCTCAACGTTCCATATTTCTAGGAGGAGTATCTGTGAAATAGAAACTGACTGTCACTTTTTAATACAATAGATTGATGAAGTTATAATTTCGTTATGAAAAATTAGCCAGAGATAAATCCTGAACCATTTACATTGTTTTAAGCGCAAATGGGTTATTTCGTAATGGAGCCTGAATCAATGGAGATAGATTAAAAAAAAATCATGCTTGAAAATTATTTTAAAAGCCATATTAAATATTTCAATTAAGATACACTTTTTAAACAAATTGTATTTGAAATATATACATTTTTTTATATTAAGGTGTACAAATTGAAAATGTGCAATGTTTAGAAATTAAAAAAATTGCAGCAGATAAAATTGAAAATCAGAACTTGATCGTCAAGTGTTGCATTTCGCAAAATGACATCAGAGTTACTCACGAACACGTTTGTTCTTTGTAATATAACTAATACAACACCATTTACTCTTTAAGCTGCAAAAAACTTACAGGGTAAAAATAAAGTCGTTTTACTATTATAGATTTAATATTTCTATAATAACACAATCCCTTTCGTTGGTTAAGCCGCCGAATAAGATAAAAATGAAAATGAAAATCTATAATCCTCCAAAGTATAATTCAAATATTTACATTTGCTTGGTTTCATATGAAGATTATTTTATATGTCCAGGTAAAAATAAATAGATATTCAAAATAATTTTTATATATATAATACCTAATTTTATCATTCATAATATAAAAATTCTTTATTTTTATCTGAAATGCATTTAAGGGGTGATGTGTTTTTTTTACCGTCTGTCTGAACAGATAAACGTAAAGTATTTTTTTTCTCTTGCATTATGTGATTCAAGTCGTTAATATTTTTAAACATGCAAAGAAAATTATTCCAGAAAATTAAGTACACACTCCTTATTTAAAGATACTCTCTTTATTATAAAAAAATGTCCCCGTAACTTTTTAAAGATCTTTAACAGTTAAATTTAAATTGAAAGTGCTGTAAAAATTTTAGCTTTCTAAATCAGTTTCAATTTTGATTCTATCTTGCTAAGAACTTGAGTTACAGGCATTTTAATATTAGTCAGTCGCAAGTTTTTAAAACTGAAATTAGCCCTCCGCTACCGAAATGACATTAAATATTTGAACATAAACAAAGGAATAATTTAAAAACCAACGAGAAAAAAAGAATAACTAATGCCAATAACATAGATGGTGAACTTTGTAAATCAGGAGCTTTTTTAAATTACATTTTTCATTTAATAGGTAAAATCTGGTTTTTAATTGCATTTTATGCTTTTTTTCAAAATGAGATTTTTAACATTTTGCTTTATCGTAAAACATTATAACTTGAAAAATAATAATTGCAACGTTATGAAACTTTGCAAAAAAAACTTTAAAGGAGTTTATTTAGGTAATGTGCCGCTATTATGATTACAGTTATTTATTTTTTCATATTTTTGTTGATACAAGTTAGAAACTGTCATATATTTCCTTGATTTTTCATTGGGCAAAAACATTAACTTCTATATTTTTATTAACAACATAGTTATAGTTATGAAAATGGTACAGTACCTTAGGAAATCTTCACTAATCATAATAAATTTTGCTGAATAAAAATACTTTCCTTTAAATTTGAGTTTTAATCTTTTGTAAAAGTGCCATTTTATAGCACTTTTTATGTATGTTTTGAGCTAAAATCAAAATATTTAAAAATATACATGTTTTTACATGTTATTCACAATTCTTAGCTATATTATACTATAATAATGTACACATATGTAATGTGGCACATCAGTACGCAATTTTTCAAATATTAAAAAAAAACCTTCCGAAGGTAGGCAGGCACCTTAAACTAATTTTTAACCTTAGTTTTTATGGATTTATCAAAATATAGGAAAATGATTTCAACGATTAATGCTTACGAAGCAGAAATTTTAAGAGATTTTTTTACGTTTTTTGTCATTTTATTAAAGTACATAAAAATATGAAATGGTATTCTTTGAATTTCTAATGGCACTAAAAATCCGGCTCTGATTTCTTTTTTTGTGATTCGCGGATAGAATCTGTAAAAAATCACATATGTTTTTTTTTTTCCATTAACTGCAAACCTTTACATCCAAAAACTAAATTATTTGAACTAAAAGACCAATTTTGCCTTATTAATATCATTTAGTGCTTAAATTACAGAATGTGATGACATTTTAATTCTGTAATACTATGAAATATAATTAATATACTTGCACATGTTTGGTTTAATTCAAAGATTCATTTATATATTTTTGTTGAAAAAAAAAGCTTATGCATTTTTTTTCTGAATAATTCCATTCAGATTATAAAAATATCTCTTAAATTCAAAAACAAATATACCTAAGCTAAAACTTCAGTCTATACGATATTCTTTATTGCTAAAGCCAAGAAATAAGAGAACAGTAATGTCAATATTATCCCACAATTTTAAAACATTTACATATGTTTCGTTTCCTTTAAAGATTGATTTTTATTATTTTTCTATTTTTTATTTTCCACAGTTAAAAAGAGGGGCTCAAAAAAATATTTGTGAGCAGTTTTGTCCACTATCGTTCTTCTCTTCATATTATTAAACGAAAAGTCTGTTTTTAACACTTTTGAAATTCGTTGAAAATTTCTCTAACTTCCATTTGTCTGTCTGCCTCGATGGCCATCTATTTGGCCGTCTCACTGCATATCTGTCTATCCGATTGTCCCTCCGAGATGTTCTTGAGTGGGAAACATGATCTGAAGTCCGGCAGAATACTCAATAGCATTTAACGCGACGAGGGAGTATTATATATGAATCTCAGCCTTTTAGGTGGCGGCCGGCGGAAAGTGGTGTATTACGTATAGGTGGGACTGGGGAGCCACTCCCACCACCCTCCTGCAGAGTGGATAGCAACGATCCGTAAGTCTATTTCAGTGCCGACCACAGTAAGATAGTGACTCTGAGCAAATATTATCTAATGAGATAGGAACATAACAATCAATTTATATGGGACAAAGACTGAGGTAAGATCGGTCTCTGTAGAACAACACCCAGTGACTTCATAGTGCCGACACGGGGCGAGGGAATGTCCCATGCCGACAGACCGTGCCCCATGTAGGAACTCCCAGTGCTAGTGTCGAGGGAGGTTTTAGACAGCAGCACGGTAGTCCTCCCCATGTGATTGCCATCCTCCGAACTCTCTGCAGCTGAGTAGTTATGAGCCGGTTGCTAGATCTGGCTGAAAAAGGAGACCTTCCTCCGTTGAACAATCGGTGGTCCTTGCGCGATCCCAATATGGGACTGACGAGCGCATGGGAAACGGTGGCTTGTCCATCTTTCTTGGTCAGCCGCGGAAAACCGTGTCGGAGGCTCGCCAGTTAATGTGGTAGCATTCTAACCACAGCCAGACACACGGAACGAAAACCAGTCAAACGTGTCTGTACGTAGTCGGAGCTTTCGGAACTGTCGGATTAGCAGGGTTTCTCAAACATAACATTCGTACTATTAATCCTCGAGCGGGAGCCTCCATATTTCACTCGGGTAGGGAGAGTTCCTCGGCCCCGGAACGATAGTGTCTTCTACGGTTTCCAAGTTCAGGTCACATTACTCGGTGATGGGTGCTTCGGTCCCCGGAACCGAGTGTCCCGGAGGTAGTACGTTCCGAGGCTGAGGTCGGGTCGTGCGGCTTCACTTCCTCAAAATGCGGGTGTAGCGGTCATCTGGAGGCTCGTACGCGAGATCCACAATAGCTCACTGCCTTAGCAAGAGACTGACTGTAGTCTCATGGGGGAGGTTTCCGCGACCCTTCAGGGCCCGCAAGTGGCGACTTCACATTCCCTATCCGTTGCCGACGAAAAATCTCTTCCCTTTCATTAGGGATGATCTTTGAAGGCTTCGGTAAAGCAAAAGTTTTTTGGCGGCCTTGTGGGTGTCCGGTTTTTATACGGCTCTCGGGGATGCTGAACTGAACGTTAAGACACTTTTAAAGATGGGAGCTTTATTGTTCGTGGAAACCGGACTTAACATGGTGCATGGGGCTCAGGCTGCGTGACTTACGTTGAGCAGTGCTCAGAAATGGTTTGTTAATCGGTGTCATGGCTACATCACACGGGATCATGCTCGCCCCGTCTGATGCCGTGTATTTTATGGCTTCTTCAGGACTGGTCAACGAACGAAGACTAGCCGAAAGCCTAGATTTGATTTTGCTGAATGCCTGTCAGACTGAGCGCCTTTTTGACTATCAGTGCTCTAACTCACGTAAATATACAATGTACAGTAAAACCTCCCTAGAGAGACCACGTTCCGTTCCAATAAAAATTGATCGCTCCGAGATGTAGTCTCTTAATGGAGGTCATGTTTAAATCTACATTTTAACTGTTGAAAAAAGGCAACAATTAATGTTACTAAAATTTATTTTTAACATTAGGGAAAAATATGAAAATCTAAGTATCAAAACAAAAGTTAATTACATAAGTTAATAACTGCAGAGTTTAAAAAATGAATAAATTGACGTTTGCTTTGATTTTACGGTTTTATCATTCCTAACTTTTATTTTCTAGTCCTTTCAAAGTTCATTAAATAAATGCAATTTTTTTTTTTGGGGGGGGGGGGGACGGGAACAAATAATGATGATTTCATTAATTTATCTATTTCTTTGAGAGTTTAATGACAGAATAGAGCAGGGGAGTTTATTGACCGTCATTCTTAATTTGTCATCAGAGTTAAATTTATTGCTTAAAAAGGCTCAAAGGTGTTTAAACACTTAAAAATTACCGAAGTAAAATAAAATTCATAACTTAGTTTCGAAGTTTGATGATTAATGCGCTCTCCGGAATTATTTTTCTAGTAAAACCTTCTTCAAGCGACCAGGAAAAAACGGAATTTATTTCATTTTCTTCTAAGAAATTGGTCGGTCATAGAGGAAGTTCAAGTGGGATGGTCTCTGAATGGAGGTAAAATTAGTATTGAGCCTATGGGAATAAATTTCGTTCCATGAAAAAATGGTCGCTCAGGGAAGTGGTCGCTTACTGGAGGTGGTCGCACAGGGAGGTTTCACTGTATTTAATTGATCTTAAACTATTACAAACATATTGAAATTTATATACAGCACTGATGTGCACTACAGGATGCTTACAATAGAATATGGTTTATATAGAATTTACCGGGACTCACAAAATAATTCAGTTACTTCGCTGTCTATCAGTAATAATTGCTGGAAGTTCGTTTTCGGTTGTAGTTTTAGTTAGGTAATTATCTAATTACTTGATGTTTTTTTTATTTCTATAGATCGTACACAGAGATGCATGAAAGATTCCAGTACATTTCCTCTTATTGACTGAAATTTTGGAAAGAAAATTTTTCTCTGTGTAAAGCGTTTCCTAACTGAACTACATTTTTGTATAGTATATAATATATCAGCAGTCTTCGTCTGCTACGCTGGTTGATTTCACCAAAGAAATCTTCAATCAAACGAAATATATCTAAATATATCTAGCAAAGATGAAATTAAAAATCAAAACTTTTCCTTAATACCTATTTTCATAATACCTAATCAAAAATCAATAATAATTGTCTTATTCGTGTAATCTTATATTAATCAGTTCAAAACCGATGCTGGCGGCAAAATATCTAAAATAGCTCTCAAATTGCTGAAGTACCTGCATTTAACTAATTTTTTAGTTAGTTTGTATCTTGAATTTCACGCTTCTACATAAAACCATGGAACTATTAATAGAAAGGAACTGACATATCCTTAAAATAGTGAAGCTTTAACTGTGACCGCTTTCATAGGGGTTGATTATCGCCGGAAGAAACATCCACCAGTAAATATAAATAGAAATTTTCTTCTTATTTAAACGCCTTATTTATGCAAAATTTCAGTCACAAATAATGGCCGGAACACATATTCATTTTTATTGGTGGAAGTTTACTTTGGCGGTAGTCAGGTCTTGTGTTTCCGCCATATTGTGATAACCTAGACAACCTCCTTCGGTGTCATTGAAAATGATTATAATACCTCGGTAAACTGACGCCACTAAAAACTAATGGAAATTTTTACCATATTTGTAAAAATATTTTTCCTTGAATAAGGCGCTTTAATAAGACGACATTTTCTATTAAAATTTACTGGTGGGAAGTTTGCCATGGAGGTAATCAGAAACTGCAGATCGGAATTAAAAAAACAGCTGCCATCTTGTGACAACCTCCTCAGTTACTTCACTCGCAACTGGTAGACAGTATACTATATGTCTCCTCCACTTTATTCATAACTCCATTCGTAAAACTGCCGCTTAGATATGCCCTAAACCTCCGCAGGTGGAGAAATTTTTAAATTGCTGAAATTCGTGTCCAATTATTTTTTTAATAGATTTGTATCCTGAATTTCTCGCTCTTACCTAAAACTGTTGCTCAGATATTGCGAAATATTTTAATGTTTTCGACCACCCATTTAACCCCTTCATGGGAATTTTTTTAAATTGCTGAACATGTTTAAGTATTTTTTTAATACGCTTGTAATCTTCAGTTTCATTATCCTACCTAAAACTGTGGCTGAGATATAGCGAAATGTCCTACAATTTTCGACCTTCCGCCTTTAACACCCTTGGGGAAAGAATTTTCAAAAATCCTTCTTAGTCGGTTTCTGCAAAATGTAAAAAAACATGTCTTCTAAATTTCCTAGTCCTATTGTACAATCGTTGAGACTCGGCATTTGTTATGAGTCAGTCAGGAGAAACTTTTTTGTATATGCAGATATGGCAAAATGACCTAAAACTTCCAACCACTTCTATAAAATTTCTGCAATCGCTAAAATGCGTGTTTAATTATTTTTACTTTCTTCTATCTTTACAAGAAGAAAGTATTGGATTCATGAAAATTTTCGAATTCCGGTTTTCGACGGATTTACACGTTTTAGGGGTCAGAGATTCCAAAAAACATGTTTTTACAAAATGTCTGTCTGTGACTCTGTGAGTCTGTCTGTCTGTCTGTGTGTATGTGACACAAATTTTGTGGGCGCTCTATTTCAAGAACTAATGCACGGAATTTAATAAAAATTGATATTCAGTTAGTGCCTAATACAAGTTGATGCTGTTTAGTGTTTGGTGTAAATCGCTCAACAGGTGGCGCTGAAATGCTGCATTTTTCACGATTTTCGCAATAGCTCTATCTCAAGAACTAATGCACGGATTTTGATCAAACTTCAGATTTGGTTAGTCCTTGATATGAGTTGATGATGATTACGTTTAGGTGTAAATCGCCCAACAGGTGGCGCTGTTATGATGAATTTTGCAGGATTTACACGATTTCCCCAATAGCTCTATCTTAAGAACTAACGCACGGATTTTCATCAAACTTCAGATTAAGTTAGTCCTTGATATGACTTGCTACTGATTAGGTGTTGGTGTAAATCGCCCAATAGGTGGCGCTTCTCTGCTGCCTTTTCCACGATTGCCTCAATAGCTCTATCAATAGAACTAATGGACCAATTTTCATCTAACTTCAGATTTAGTTGTATGTTGACACAAGTTGTTGTTAATTAGGTTTTGGTCTTAATCACCCAATAGGTGGCGCTGCTATGCAGAAATTTTCACGATTTTCGCTATTGCTCTATCTCAAAAACTAATGTACGGATTTTCTCCAAACTTCAGATTCAGTCAGACGTTGACATAAATTGTTGCTGATTAGGATTTGGTATAAATCACCCAATAGGTGGCGCTGCTAGGCAGCATTTTGCTGAATTTAGACGATTTCAGCGATAGTCATATCTCAAGAACTAATGCACGGAATTTCATATCGTTAGAATCCTCATGAGATGCATAGATTGCCATTTAATTTTGGCAGTGTGATAGCGAATTTTGAAGTATTAACATGTATGAGATAGAAGAAAGTTTTGGGATTGGTACATCCGACTAGTTTAAATAGGTTTGTTATCTTAAATTTCACTGTCCTACATAAAACCACTGCTGAGATATATTGTAATGTACTGATATTTTCGATCCCCTTTCAACCCCTTAGAGGGGGAATTTCTGAAATCGCTGAACTATATGCATAATTATTTTTTTTAATTGATGTATTATCTTGAATTTCAAGCTCCTACCGAAAACTCCTGCTGAGAGGCGAAATGACCCAAGACTTTCCCCAAGACCAAATCTAACACCGTTGGTGGAGAATTTCTAAATTCGTTGAAATACGCGTTTAAATATTTTTTTAGTAAAATTATTTTCTTGAATTTCACACTTCAACCTAAAACTGCTGCTGAGATATGGCGAAATGAGCTAATACTTTAGGTGGGAATTTTTAAAAATCCTTTTTGTAGTCGGTGCCTACACAATGTAAGGAACATATCTTCCAAATTTCATGTTCCTAGGTGCAATGGTTGAAGACCGGCGTTGTTTATGAGTCAATCCGGACATTCTCTTTTATATATATATACAGTATAACCTCAAAAATCCGTCATTCAGAAGTCCGGAAACTTCAAATTATAGAGCATCAAAGTCATTTTCCCCTTCCTTTTTTTATACTTCGAACTTACGGGGTAAAGAAAAATAGCAATTGTTTACAAATTAAAAACTTCGAGTTTAAAAGTAAAAGTGCGAAAAATAAATAACTGACTGCGAAAAATGCATGTTTTCTACATATGTCAGACCCGATTAGTTCCTTGAACAGCAGAAAGTCCATAAAAACTCGGGGCTGGGAATATATAGCCGCAATATAACCACCATTAACGCTAGTAGCAGCTCAGGGGTGAGATCGAGGAACCGACAGAAGAAAAGGTATCCCTGAAAAATAAATAAATTTGACAGGAGAATTAATATCCGTTATAAAAAACAAGACTGTATTTCGAAAATATATATCTTTACTTGTATAAAATATAAGAATAACTTGTTACAGAACGACCAAAAAAATCGAAGCAAATAACATTAATGGTTACACGAGAAAGAAATTACTGTTTATTAATTTTTTTGTTATTATTATTATTTGTAACATAGAAAATAACAATTAAAGTAAGAATTTTTTAAATATTTATTTTTCCTTTTTTTAAAAAACATAATTGCCACTTGGTTATGAATTGAATTTTGAATAAAGGTACAATTAGGAATATCGGAAAGCTTTTGATATTCTTTGGAAATCCGGAATTTTCAAAAATCCAAGTATCCGAGAAATATTTGTATATATATATATATATACAAATCTATAGATAATATTCAGGGATGTACAAATGAAATTGGATATTTTTCCAGCTATGGTAATTGCTGAGATTGGGGTTCAAATGTGTTATGTGCTTTGTAAATTGCTTATTTAAAGACATTTTCTCTAGTCTGAGAAATATGTTTGCAAAGAGTTTTTTAAGAGATTTATTGCTTCAACAAAAACAAAGCATATTTTTTAGTGATTAAAGCTTAAAACGTAGAAATCTTTTGCAAGCATTTAAGCTGCGTTTTCTATATTTTTATTCATGTATTTAAAATATGAAACAAGATTTTCTAAATATTTTGAAATCACATTGAATTTACGAATATAATTCCGTTATTTTAATTCAGTAATAAAATCCAATTCAAATCACACATGCTCTTAGAAACATCTGAGAAAAAGTATTTACAAATAGTAATTTATTTATAATTTCACTCTTTTTTTTTTTAGGGTACTTCATTTGGTATTTTTGCTTATAATACTGCCATTTCTATTGCCTTTTGAAATGTTATACTTACCCACAAGCTTTCAAAAAATGCATTCTTCTACTGCATTTTCTGAAAATACCGTTAGTAAAGAATATTCAATTACATTTTTCTAGTCTATTTTATAAAAAATAATAAGCTGTTTTAATTTACTTTGCTCTATCGTACGTAAATTATAACTTGAATCATTAAACGTGATTATCTCAAAAGTATGTTTTTAATCTTGGTGATCCTGATAACTCGAACAAATCTAAAGTAATATTCTTTAAATTCTGGTTTTTAACGAATTTTTAACAATAATATTATCTAGAGAAAAAAAGTGTTCTTTCTGGTGATCTAATGATTTTTTTCTATTTTTTTTTATAAACAACCCTGTACAACAGTGTTTTTGTTCAAGAACTAAAATTAGTTGATTCTAGATCAGTTTTTGAAGCTGATTCCGAATATACTTTTCGTTTATCTCTAGGTGGCCCAGGTTTTAAGAAATTTGCATATTTAAATTTATGCAAATTTAAGCTTTTTTGTGCTATTTTATGCAAATTTTAGATAGAATATATGTCACATCTAATTACGTTTTCTAGATAATGACTACTTGACTATTTGCTTTAGATAAATGTCACGATTTGCATATTCTTCACATTTATTTATCAGTTATTAAGCCTAATTTTCATATTTTTCAATGGTGTAATGTTTACATCCCTATCAACTTTAAAATAGTTGCCACAGAATTGATGTAATGTTTTTCTAGACTAGATTTTTATGTTGTTTTAAAATATGCAGTTTGTTTTCTTATGTCATACCTAGTTTTTGAGTAAGATGAATTTCTACTTTTGCACGGCATTAACACAGGTTTGATATAAGATGCTTTTTAGGGGTTTGTAATTCATTGACAAGAAGGTGAACAGGATCAGATTCATATCAGAGACACAAACAAAATTTAAATAATCGAAAAAAAATAAGTAGTAGAAACTATCCTAACTAGTTAAAGTTTATCATACAAAGTATCATAAAAAGCTATTTCTGGCTTTTTTGACCAAAAACTAAAATTTCACCTTTTTTCAAAAACTAGACGTGATAGAAGAAAACAGATACAAGATTTGAAATCAGCTCAAAAAAAAAAAAAAACTGGTTTAGAATCATATTAGCGTACTCGTGTGACAGAAATATTTGAACGTCAAGAAACATTATTAGAAAAACATGAAAAATATGCAAATTAGGTACAATATTTCACAGTCACATGTCAGTATAATCTCATAAACAAGGTTTTTGTGAAGTAAATTAGGTAGTAATCATAACATAAAACAAAAAACCCTGTCTGATATTGCTTTATACCTTAAATTTACAAATAACTGTATAAAATTTAGTAAATTTGCATAAATTGAAATATGCAAATATCTCTCAAACTTGACGTGCTGGAGTAAATCTAAAACTAGATTCGGAATCAGCACAAAAACCCGCATTAAAAACAACTAATTTCTGTTTTAGGACAGAGCAAAAGTTCAAATTTGTTGACCAGTGCAATCAAAGTTCAAATTTCTTGGGAAAATCGGCACCTTAAATTTGAACAGCAGCTAATTTTGTCCAAAATCATTTTTTTTTTCAGAAACCGAACAATTAGTTTTTATTTTTAAGTGTTCGGAGTAAAGTCATTACGCTTTTTTATAATTTCAGATAATGTTTGACAAAGTTACGGTGATTACCAGGGACGTCTATCAGAAAGACACTATCTCCGGGCACCGGGTCTGCTGGGGTCACCCAATTTTATTTCTTCATTGAAAAAATCAATTTCTTTTCTTTAAAATATAATAAAGAAATTAAAAAAAAAGAGTTTATCAAGTATCTTGCTTCATTTTCCGATAGAAATTCCCCAAAATACATATTTTTTCGAACTTGCAGGTATGTATACTTTAATCACAAAAAGTAAAAAAAAAAAAAGAAAATATTTTATTGATAGTTATGAGCCTTCAGATGTGAAAAAAATTTGCTTTATAAAGATACTTTTCAAAAATATTTGTGCTTTGTAATAATAATAACAATATTTTTTGCAAAACTTTTATCGGCTATTTTACTTCTGTTATCCATATGTTTTCCATTTAATCTTTCAAATGATCTTAGATAATTTTATTACTTTTAACTTATCTCAAAATTTTTTCGACGATTAGAATTTTGAACGTTAATATTTTTAAAGAGAATGCAAAAGCAAGAAACTTAAAAAAAAAAAAAAAAAAACATATCTTAGAATAAATAATAAGATCTCATTTATTGCTTAGACCGCAAAATAAGATGAAATTTATGCTGCATAATCCTTCAAAATATAATTCAAATACTTACATAAGCTTGGTTTTCTCAGATGATTCATTTTTTATATTTATTGTTGTAAAAAGAAAAATTTATTTTCTTTTGAAATACATTTATTGCGTGATTGGTTTTCATTTCTGTGTTTTTAGAATAAAAAAGCGTTTGGAATCTTAGTGCATTTAAACATGCAAATGATAAATGTACTAGGAAATTATAGCCATATTCTTTACTTAAAAACGATTTTTCTAAAAGATTCCTTCAAAAAATACTTATGGGACTTCAAAAAAATTCCAGTAAGGGCTTTTCATGATTAATGAAAAGAATGGAAAAGGAGGAAAAATCTTTTATGATCATTTTCTCAGCTTATTTTCTTTTTATTAATACACTTTAAAACGTGAAACAGTAACAATTGAACATTTAAAAATAGAGTGCACTTTACAATGTGATTATATATAGAATCGACTTTAAATATAAGTGTTTTTTATGTCATTAAAATTATTTTCAAATAATAGTATATAACTAAAATTTCATTTAAGTCACTCGGTCAAATAAATATATTTATTTTGTATATTGCTGATAATGTTATTAAAACATAGCCTTCACATATATAGTGTAATGAAAATATGTTATTCTTTTGCAAATACTGGAGCCTGCAAATATGTTACATTTATTAAGTTTTTACCGATAAAAAAGATGTATTTGATGTATTCAAAGAATGATAGTACAGCACTCTATCTTTTTTTATGTACCTTCTCATTATATCGCTCTTTATCCGTATCTACCAAGATAAATTGCACATTTTAAGTTAATTTTATATGTATCATGGTAATTTTCTTAAGAAAGTTGTGTACTTATGTTATTGTTTTTGCGACATATAAAGTACTTACTTGTACATTATTACATTGTAAAACACTTAAATAAGAATTATATTATTAATTTATTAATTAAAAAAAAATAAAAAATAAATAAAAGATTGGTTCGTTTATACTTCATGTGCTAACTTTGCACTTAAAACACTTTTCAATATTTTATTCATGATATTTTCAGGATGGTATGTGGTAGGCATTACAACGTGAGTATATGTTTTTCTTTTTCTTTTTCTTTTTTTTTTCTTTTAGCTGTTGAAAAAATTTCTTCATGTTGTATTTCTAAAATTGTATTTAAACAAGATACAGAAAAATGCTATAAATAATTTTTTTTTTTACATTCCGTGTAACTAGTACACTGTAAAAAAAATCTGTAAAGTTACTAAAGTTTTTCTAGGAAACTGGGATTCCTAGAACTTTTTATGTAACGGCAACGACAAAAATTCCTGTAACAGCGTCTGTTACAGGAATTTTTCTTGTTGCCGTTACATAAAAAGTTCTAGGATTTCCAGTTTCCTAGGAAAACTTTAGTAACTTTACAGATTTTTTTTTACAGTGTAGAATCTCACGTATAATTAGGTAGCATTTTTTTTTTCTTCTTTTTTTTTTTACATGAAATAATCCATTTATAATTATGTGCATAATCTGTGATTTTTTTCATACTCAAAAAATGTATAAAAGTTTAGAAACCACTCAAAAAGTAATTTTCCACACTGTGATCTGAAAACTTTTGGATATGAAAAAAGAAACATTTATCTATTACTACTTTTTTTAAAAGTGTTTTTGTAACGTATACTTCTTGAGATATAAAATTTCAAAAATGGTCAATTTGTTTTCTTTTTTCGAAATTTTAAGAGTCTAAAGCCTCTTTAACTAAATAAAATATCTCTGTTTATTTTTAAATAACAAAGTTACTGTACGTCAAAATTGAGGAATTATATATGATATCCTTCTGACTAGTATCTAGAATCATTTGAATTCCAACCAGGATTCATTAACGATTCATATAATATGACGTAATCAAATTTATTTTTACTTTCAAATCCATCTGATTGCCATTGTTTTCTTAATTATCAAAAGAGGCCTGTATTGAGCGATTTTGATAAAATAATAAGACGCTTGTAATTCTTTAAATAATCCAAATACATGTGTTTCTTTTTTAAACCCTAAAGATCCCGTACATCAAACTTAAGAAAATACGTATAGAACACTTTTCGAAGTAAACTCCAATTTATAACAAATATGAAAAGCATTTGAACTGTTCTCTTCTTTCCACTAAAGTGGCGGAGTCTTACAAATTTTTCCTCACAATTAATTTGAAAGTCTTTTGGAGCTTTATTTCGACAGCATTTGAGAAAAGAAAATCTCTTTTTTTTTTTCAGATCCAAAAAACATTTTTGTTAAAATTAAAGAATTATGTATCAAATATTTTGCGGACTCAAATATTAAATATTGCCCATAAAAGCATATGAACTATAAAATTGTTAACGATATTGGACCATGACACTATAGATAATTAAAATTTAAATAAGTGAGATGTAAATAAACCACAAATCTTTTACTATATTGGTGTAAAAAAAATTAACACAGATTAAAACATTAAAAATATTAAAATATTCCTTCTACAGTTTCAGCACATCTCCGTGGCCTTCCTGAGGAATGTAAATCTTTTTGTACATTTACATTCCTGAGGAAAGCCACGGAGGTGTGCTAAAAATGTAGAAAGAATATTTTAATGTTTTAATCTATATTAAGGGGTCTTGTACCTTTTAAACGCGTCGAAAATTAACGAAAAACTTCAAAGTTTGAATTAGTCTATCTTCAAAGCCTTCTTATGTATAAACATGAAATTTTGGTTATTGATTAAACAGAGTGTGCTTTGTAATATGCTACCATTAGAAATTTATTAACCCTTTACAGAATTTGTGTATTGTTGAAATCAAAATAGCTCTTTTTTTTACCCCATAAGTCATTGCGCGCACGATATCTTGAGAAAGTATGTATGGATTGGCATGAAATTCGGTAAAGATACTAAACATATATGTGTGTTTAAAATGATCTACTCTTAGGCTAAAATTATTTCATTATCTATATAAAAAAATATTTTCGTAAAAAAAATAAAAAATTTGTATTTTTAATGAATAAAAATAGTCGTAACAAAAAATATTACCATCGTAAATACTTAAAAGTAGATCATTTTAAACACACATATTTGTTTAGAATATTTACCAAATTTAATGACAATCCATACATACTTTCTCAAGATATCATGCGCGCAATGACTTATGGGGTAAAAAAAGAGCTATTTTGATGACAACAATACACAAATTCTGTAAAGGGTTAATAAATTTCTGTTGGTAGTATGTTATAAAGCATAATCTATTTAATCAATATCCAAAATTTCATATTTATACATAGAAACGTTTTGAAGGTAGACCAATTCAAACTTTGAAGTTTTTCGTTAATTTTCGACGCGTTTAAAAGGTACAAGACCCCTTAAATGTTTGTACATCAGTATAGTGAAAGATTTGTGGTTTATTCACATCTCACTTATTTAAATTCTATAAAATTTTGTCCTGTTTTCTACATCTGATGAAAAAAAAAAAAAAAGATGCTCATAACTCGAGCAGTAACACAATTAATTTCCCTTATTACATTCCAGCAATCTGAAGCGTGAGATCACAACTAAATTTCGCATATATTTAAAAGAAAAATTTCAATGATTTTCGTAAAATGTAAGCACATTAAAACGATTCCTTTTATTCATGCACTAATCGCGTAAGAGCAGAACACAGATTATTTATTGATAAATAATATTAAGTAATCTGTGTAAATAAAATGACAGTGACTAAATAACCTTTCACAGTAAGCAATATGTAAAGCGAAATGTTTCCGATGAAGATAATAACATCATTCGGAAGATGCATTTTCATCCACGAATTAAATTTTTTTACTATAAATGTGTGAGTGATAATGTCATATTCCTGATCCTTATTCTACGCATAAACAGACTGAACTCTTGCTATTTATTTAAAGATTCTTGGTATACACAAAATAAATTTATTTCCGAAAATTATATAATTTCCAATTAATTAAAATGAATATATTCAGGAATTCTAAAATAATTGCTTAAATGACGCTCTAATCTCAGAAGGGATGAATGGTTCTGATGGTTAAAATGATGTCCCATTTGAAAGAAAGGATTCATTCTTATATGGTCTCCAAAGTATCATGGCACACGGTAGAATTGTTTCAAACAAACAGCCGAGTTCTGGGAAAGTTTTCCATAGCGTGAAGCAGTTACCTCCCAGAAAATAGAGCAGCAAAAGCCGAGAAATGCACAGAAAGGGTTTTTTAGGAAATCCTAATGACGTCATGAGCTTTAGAGTTTATATAAAACTGAAATATTTTAGAGTACGATTTTGTCAATATGGCGTCATATTCACTGGCCTTTACATCTAATTCAGAAAATTAAAATTCAGAGCAGGAGCTGTTTTTAAACACAGTACGATCTTTTGGCAGATGTAAGAATAACAATAGCCATTGGTTCATTTTACGGTCACGTGATGCATTCAGAAAATCAGCTTTTTGATCAAAAGTTTGTTTTACAAGGAGAGGGCCAACCTTGTTAATCACAGATTTTGATTATTTTAATATATGTTGTAGGGTAGAGACCCCTTAGTCTCAGGTTCAACGGATTTTATACAACGCTCGTTAGTTCTTGATAAACCGGGGGGTCTAATATCAGCATACGATTTAAATACTTACTTTGTAACAAGATGGATAGGTCGGGCGTAGCTCAGTTGGTACGGCGTTTGCTGGCTGATCCGCTGGCTCGGGTTCGATTCCCGAAAGCACCACACAATTTGTTTTTCTTATATTTTGTTTTATAAATATACTTGTAATTATAACTTAATAATCTCATTGTCAATTAAAATTTATAATATTGTATTTCAATTATAATTTTAACATATTTAATTTTTTTCACTTTTAACTAAATAGTTGTATAAAGCATCATAAAACTGTTAATTTTTTAAAAATCACTTTTAAAATGTATTTCATATATTCTTTAATCGATGCAATGATATTGAACAATTGTGTCAATTCGTGATTTTAAAGAAATATCATTTCTGCATTGCTTTAACAAGGGATAAATCAATACGATGATACTATTACTCTGTTTTTAAAGTAATAAGCATAATTATATTAAAAATTAGCATCGGAATTAAATTACAACGGATTTTTTGCATATAAAAGATTTTTAAATTTCTAATGCGTATGCTTGCGTGCGCTTTCAAATATTTTGTTTTCCCCCTTATCTTCTTTCTGCTTTTATTTTTATTTTATTTGAATATGTTTTATTTTATCATAACTAGATGTCACCACAACAGGTTTGTAACGATTTACATCCATGCCTTACCCAGGGACTCGAACCCGGGCCCTTGGTGTGACAGCAGCCTCCGCTTACTGACCACGCCAACGGGCGACGTTAGCGGCGGAATCACAGTAGAAAGTCTATAAAAAAATAAAATACTTTCGATTATTTGGCGCGAAAAGACGAAAGCGTCACGGGATTTGGCGAGCAGTACTTTTCCTCGCCAAAAGCAAACGATTTTAATGCACCTGAAAATTGTTTGTTAATTGATTTTTAGAATGCGTGTAAAAACTATTTAATAAATTTAAACATAAACAATGAGAGAGTTTAGTAAATTTTTTTCGTATTGCATATTTATGTTGCTTGTTATTTAATTTTATTACTTTAAAAACAATTTCATATATAAAAATACTTTCATATACTTAAGTGTATTCCAAAATAAAGGCAAGATTCATTCACCAGTTATTCATTTCAATATCAAAGAATTCGTAGTTTTCATAGCAACAAAATTGAATAGACAGTACTCAATTGGACTTAATTTTGAAATACTGAAATAATTTTAATTTATTTTAATTTTGTTTTTATTCATAAAATTTGATATATAACTTTCATTGTAAATACACACACACACACACATATATATATATATATGACAAAACTATAGTTAAATCTAACTAAAACTGACAAAACTAAAGTTATTTACATTAAATTTACTTAAACAAGTTCAATATGAAACATTTTCATCTTAAAGAGTATTCGACATAAAAAAGTATTTTCGAAATTTCATTTCATCGCCAACCGATGATAAATCACCAAATAAATAAAATTTTCATTATTTTTTTAGGAACGTTCTATCGAGGTTCCTTCAAAAAAAATTTATAAACATATATATCCACATGAGACGAACACTCTGTACTTTTTTCAGACTTTTCTGAATATGCCCGTATGGAGACCTTCCTTGTTAGCCTTAAGGCCTTCTTTCGATGCGTATAATCGTTTAAATTCTCTTTAGTATAAGTAAATATCGCACACAGAAGTTATGGCAATGTATGTTATTCTGTTATAAGTTAGTGAGTCGCGACAGATAGAAACTTTTCATTTAGGAAGGATATTCTAATGAAACTTTCTAACAAACATTGGCAAAACGGAGCCTGTAAACTATATTAGATGGATTAGATAGCTTTGTTGTTTTTTAAAGCGTATCAGATTTGTTCTTGAGGCCCGAACAATTACCGCGTTTTCACCAGAAAAGATAGCATCAGATGGATGTTGCATCAAAAGTGGACATTTGTGCAGTAACTCTTTTCCGTGTGTACAAACATACAATTTAAATAAAATTTAGTATTTAAGGCAAGTAACATGCATGAAACATTAAATTTTATTGCAGTAACGCTATACATCATGTACATATGTCACATGATGTATCATGTGAATAGAGGGTTGTCACAAGCGACTATTTTTATATTCTGTTTGCACCAGTATTTTTCTAACATAACTTTTGAAGTGTATTTCTCTTGCAAATGTTGTCAAAGCGTGTGTTGAGTATTTCTGTTTTGAGAAAATGGTGCCAGTTAGAATTAAGAAATAGTCGCCTGTGGCAACCTTCTGAATACTACAGGGAAAACTTTTTTGTACAAAAATGAATGGTGTTGTTTGTTAATGGTGAGTCGGTATTAAAGACAGTAAGCGATGGCTATTGACATGCACAATGAAGAAATGCGTTGATACGTTACTGATTATTCCAGCTATAGACAAATTAAAGAAGACTAATTTTTTTAAGTGCAATTTTTACATTCACCAGGGTATACCAATATGGATACTGTATTCAAGTGATATAACATCTTGGCTGTTTCGTATTAGTTGTAACACTTCAATCACTCAAAACAGTTTGAAAAGTCTTAAAAGGAAACATTTTAACTATGCCGAGTGCAACAAACTTTCAGACTTTTGTCTTAAAATTTTTACTCTATAAATATTTTATTTCACTTTAAGTCTTTTAATTCCATAGTTTATAGCAGAAAAATTGGCAAACATAACAATACAGTGCATAACTATGTTCAGAAAGGATTATTTCTTTTAAAAAACTCTAATTTACAATATATAAGGTTTTATTTTGTAATTATTTCACCATTTAGGAACATACACTCTTGTGATCTTCGTTTCACACGGCGAAAAAATATTTTAAGGGTAACGAATATACATTATCCCATAAATCCCCAATAATGAGTTTCCGTTACATAATACTGGATCACTCCTCTGTAGAAAGAGTCGTATTTACTAATAACTCACTAAATTTTAATATGATTAAAATATGGGAAATTTATAGAACACTACGATGGATAATTTCATGATTCTCGAGAAATTTTAGTGTGTTTTGTTTTTTAGAAGAACCCATTGTAAATAACCTACATCTTTCAAATTCCTGCTAACAGTTCATCGAAAGACTAAAGCATTAATTTTACATTTCTAACCTTTGCAGTAATGTTCAGGTTTTATCTTCAGGTGGTATCTTTTAAAGATGCAAATTGCACTAAGCGTCGTCTATCGTTAGTGCAGAAACATGTTCTTCTTCGTG
Organism: Maratus speciosus; assembly: GCA_963932465.1. NCBI lineage: Eukaryota > Metazoa > Arthropoda > Arachnida > Araneae > Salticidae > Maratus > Maratus speciosus. The sequence goes on along the minus strand of OZ010795.1, from coordinate 518,551,785 downwards.
ATCATTCCTTAAAAGATATCATCATCCTATTTGAAACTTTTCACTACTCGATTAAATGTTCCATGGGGTAAACCTGCTAACAAACCAGCATTTTTGTGGTTTCAAAAAAGCCTAATACGGAGTATATTTTAAAATACGAGCCTGTTTCGTACTTCCCTTTTTCTAACAAGTTTAAGGTAATGATATCTTTATAACAAAAATTCTTTCTTTACAAAAGCAAAATTACAGTACATTGGCATTAAATTTATGCATGTAGTGTGTTTCAATGTTAAAAGCAAAGTGATACCTACAATATCTATTTTAAAACTTTGAATTTTGTGTAAAAAGTATTTTTTGACACTTTATTTTATTTTATTTATATTTTTTTTCATCCCGAATATACAATATATCATATAACTGATATTTGAACTTTATCTAAGATCCTTGAAAATTTATCAAAATGCAGCATCAGCTTTAAAATTTATGGGGAGCTCTCAAAAATACCAAAGAAAATTTTCGAAGGAACAAAGTAAAAAAAAAAAAAATAGCAACTTGTAATTTTCAAAACTAACTTAAAATATATTTTTTACTCTATTTATTTATTTATTATTTATTTTTTGCTCCCTACTGTAAAACATATCATATAAAGGACATTTGGACTTTATTTAATATTTTGGAAGAGTCATCAAATTAAAGCTGCGGGGGATATTCCAAAAATCCCAAAAAATCTTTTCGCAGAAACAAAAATAAATTCGAAACAAGTAGCAGTTGGTAATTTCCGAAACTAATTTAAAACAACCATAAAATATATACTGAATCTCAATAGATGTGTAAGATAAAATACACGCAAATAAATAAAATGGAAATTTCAGATAATATTTTACGAAATATTCGCGAATAATATCTAAGATTTTTACTTTCTTAAAACTGACATTAGACGTGAAAAATTTTCTCTTGTATAATAATGATTTTTTTTTCTTCCATGAAATAGACATTATGATAAACGAGAACTTCATCGTACATTAGCAAATTTTCTAAACTAATTTTATACTTCTGGCGTTAGGATGACGTATGATTTTTGGCCTTCTTTAAGAAATTTCTTAAACTGCAGTTAATACGTGTTAAATTTATTTTGTTCGAAAAGAATAATTTAATAATGTGTTTAATTTAGATTATATTAGGTAGTTGTAATAAACGTCCTTCTTAAAGTACTGAAATTGTTTCCTTGTTGGAGAAAATAATTTATAATATGCTGTTTTCAGGGGAATTCCTGTGTAACGCTTGTTAAATTAAGATCATTTTTCTAGGTTTTTGTATAAAACAGAAAGAAGCGGCAAGGATGTCATCCAGGTCACTATCTCCAGCTACTATGTAATTATCATACAATTATCTTCTCCAAAATCTTGGAAATTGAAAGAAATAAAATATACGAACATCTAAAGAATAACGGTTACCTAAAAAATCTAATTAGAAGTATTTTCAAGAAAAATTTGGAGTTTATAAATTCAACCCCTCCCCTTTTCAACGGTTTAAACCTAATGTTTTTTGTTTCTTTAAATGTTTTGTTTGTTTAAATAAATTCAGTTCTTTTTAGGTGCGTTCATAATTATATAAATACGTAGCACCTATAATCGTCGTTCAGTCCGTCTGTCTATCTGTCCGTCCGCATATAACGCAGCAAAAACTACCCAACCGAATGGTCTGAAATTTTAAATATTTTTGTTGTTTAATTTAATTTGTTGCAAAATTTTGTCGAATCATTTCAGATTTTAGGAAAATCGAATGTACAGTTTAATTATAGGGACAGTCAAAATTTTCCGTTAGATTAAGGCCAATGGGAAAAAATTATTGCAAGTACATTTTAATGATGTTACAGCCTTCCGAATGGTCTAAAATTTTTAATATATAATAGTTGCAAAATTTTGTCGAGTCATTTCAAATTTTATGAAAATCACATACGGGGCATTCTCACAATCTTTTGACTTTCAGAAATAAAAATCTGATGAAATCAAACTTTCTAAAATAACATTTTAATCTGATAGACGAATGCCTTAATCATCCAAAACAAAGAAAAAATGGTCAGCAGCGAAACAATTTTCATTTAACTGAGGCTTATGTTAAACTTGCGAGTTTAATTTACCTTACCATTTTACCACTAAAACTTTTTATTTTCTTCTAAACTTTTACTTATAATGAATTTGCATAGTACCCACAGGACATTCAAATAGGAAATAATAACAATGTATTATTTTTAGTACAAAATTTTGGTATAACATTGTCTTAAAGGGGTGTTAAAGAAGGGACGGTAAGGTAAAAAACAGGGACGTAATAGGAAAAAAGGGACTAAATGGGAAAAAAAGGGACGGTAATGATGGAACGGTAAGGAAAATTACCACCTATTTTAGGCAAATCATGTTAAGGCTAACTGGTAGCCACAATATTCAATGATTTTTAGAAACAGTTATTTACGTTGGATTAAATTTTAAAAAAAAATTATTTATCTCGAAAAGTGCAGGAATAAACCTTGGGGACGGTAAGACAACGAATAAAGCCGCGATCTTGAAATTGATATTTAAATGCTGATTTAAATTCTGCAGTAAATTTCCTGTCAAAGAATTTTAGACATTTTTTCTCTAGCATACTTCCGTATGAGAAAAAACTTGATAAACATCCTGTGGCTGCATCTGAAGGTATTTTCTGTATAAGTTTAGTAAGAGGGACGGTAAGGATTAAAAACCCAGGGACAGAGTTAAAAAAATAATATCAACCGTAAAAATGTGTGCAGGTTAATTTTTGGCTACATATTTATATAAAACAAGTGTCCCAGTTTCGGAAAAAAAGTACATCGAACTACTTTTATTGCAACAATTTTACAAAGATCGCCCCAAACTTAAAAATCAGCATCAGGGACACGGGACGGTATACGAGTTTTCCTGGTATTGCAGCCCCAACATCTTCCAAAACTTATTTATCTTGTTAGTATTGTTATGCATTCATGCAATGGAATGTTCTCCAGTATAGGAAATAAAAAAAAACACAAGAAAATGTACTAAAATAAAAATTATTATTCAGGGACATAAAAGTCAAAATATTGTGAGAATGCCCCATATATAGTTTAATTACAGGGACAGTCAAAAGTTTTCCGTTACATTACGGCTAATGGGAAAAAATTATTGCAAGTGCATTTTAATGATGCTACAGCCTTTCGAACAGAATGAAATTAATATGCACTTGGGAAGTGCCCCAAAATATACATTTAGTACAATATGCGATGCAAAAAATATTTATAAAGCTAGTTATAGTACGAACTGCCACGTTTCATTTGCCACGTTTGACGAGCAATTTCCAAGTTATTTTAAATAGTCACAAATATAAATATGACATAACAAAATTAACCGGAATTGTTTATGTGATTCCACGCAGTGATTGTGACAACGTATATATAGGTGAAACGGTAGATCGATGGAGATAAGACTAAACAGCATGTCGGAGCTTTTAAAAATGGAAAATTAAATTCTAAATTAGCACAGCATGCCTTTTCACATCCCATCTTTCAAAAATTCATTGATTTTGAAAAACAACTGCAATGCTTATCGTTATAGATTATTTATGGAAAATTGGTTCACTAGGTTATAACCTAACACGCAGGGTTCTCTCTGCCGCTCGCCATTGCGCCAAATCGCGACAAAATGTTTCATTTGGCGAGCAAACTAACGAACAGACTCGCCAAATTGCGAGTGATCAATTTCTGCTCTGTTTGTATGTGTGTCAATACATTCGAGATTTATCCGCGTTTCTGAACGATTGACGTGGCTTTACATGTTCAATCGCACCGTGCCAATTGCATTGCTCTATTTATAGAGATACAGACTCAATAATAAATCAGTTTAGCAACAGCCAAAGACACAACAAGGATTTTGCGATAGGTTTTTGTCAGTTAATCACTATCTATGTGCCGGCGTCGCTCTGGTAAAAACATAAACAAAATTACTCGCAACAACTGCCAAATATTGAAAAGTTTAGGAATGTGGTGTTGAAATTAACCATACTATTTATTAGTTGTACTTAAAGTATCATTCGCCAGACAATTTTTTCCATCAGTCGAAATCTCACAGCAATTTTTAGTGTGTTTCCACAACGGTAAATCAAAGATAACTGTTTTTAACTTTTATTCAGCCTGCTAAAAATATGTTTGAAACATTTCCTAATTTAGAATGCATTTATTTTTAATAGTTTCTGTAGCGGATAGTTTTATTTCAATTTTTTGAGTAATTACAAAAAATTAGGTTATTTTAGAACATATTCAAAAAATGGATACAATAAGGGGTTAAAGTTAGATTTGTCAGTGTTTCACGCCAAATCTATTTTGCTAACATTTATTTTCATTTGGCTACTGTTTTTTTATTTCTTATTCGCCAAATCGCTAATGTTGGTCAAAAGCCAACGAGACCACTGCTCATACGCTCAACGAATCTGGTTCGATTCCATAGAAATATTTTGTGTTTTTGAAAGAATAACTTTAACTATGACTGTGTTCAGGGCATGTTCGATATTCTGTTATTGCTGATGTTTGGACTGATGAGGCTGTGCGCTGCACAGCGAAACGTCTATTTTTGTATAATTTTGTTTTTAATTAAATGTTTTTATGTATATTTTTAATTTAATTTCTCTTTTTAATTGTAGTCAAGTCTGTCTAGTGTATCACAATTATGTAGTTTAACTAGTGTAATTCAGACATTAAAAATGTATGTGTATCTTAATTGGTATTTGACTGTTATACGGGTCTTGACGAAATAGAGAAAACGACATTCGCAATAGAAAGAAATATTTCAAATATATTTTCTGACAATGTATTTACTGTTTCGTACACGCAAGGATTTTTTTTTTTTTTGAATAATTAACCAATTTATTTAATACTAGTAAAATCCTGACTTTTCTGGCATAATTATCGAATTATGCCAAATGATGTTTTAAAATTTATTCTTGAAAAGTTATCGAAATACAGCATCAGATTTAAATTTTAAGGGGGGAAATCTCAAAAGTACCAAAAATACACTGCTCAAAACAATTAAAGGATATTTGAAGTTTTATATAAAATAAAGATATAAACGAAATTTTTTTTGCCGAAAATAGAAGAAGAGAATCACAAATGCAAATTTTTCTGGTTTTCAAACTGTGGAGTATGCAAATTTTGAGTTCGACGTCAAAAACGTCGCTTCAGCGGCAGCGAATGAAATTTGACTTTCAACTGGATAAAAGAGAATGAAGACAAGGATGATAGGCATTCAGTGATTGCTTTGTTTCGATGAGTACGATGTCTCAGCGAAGTCATTTGAAAGATTCAGAAGCTTTGAGAATTGTTGGTAGGTTAGAAGGGGAGCAAACTCAAGCCGAAGTAGCGCAAGCCATTGGAGTGTCACAAAGTGTCATTTCCAGGATCTGGAACCGTTTTTTGGAGAGTGGATGTGCAGGCCGAAGACCAGGGCAAGGTCGTAGACGGGCAACAACGCCCAATGAAGATCGGTATTTAGCGTGAACAGCTCGGAGACACCGAACCATGAACGCTACTCTTCTCCAACAACACCTTCGCTCGGCTACAGGCACCCCGATTTCAACTCAGACTGTCCGAAACCGGCTCCATGCTGTAGGTCTGTATGCTCGCTGGCCGATGGTATGTGTTAGATTAACATCAAGGCATCGTCGCGACCGCAGGGAGTGGGCAACCGAGCATGTCAACTGGAGGAGAAATGAATGGAGCAATATTCTGTTTTCTGACGAGTCCCGTTTTTCTGTGCATCCGGATAATAGGCGTATTTTCATCTGGAGGGACCGTGGCAGTAGGAATAATCCTGCGTTCGTGCACGAAAGTGTCAGATTTGGCGGTGGAGGAGTGTTGGTGTATGGTGGCATTTCCATTGACGGGCGCACTGACCTCTACATCATTCGAGATGGAGCTCTGACTGGTCGCCGATATAGGGATGAGATCCTCAGACCTATTGTAGTCCCTTACGCTGCAGCAATCGGAGATAACTTCATTTTAATGGACGATAACTGCAGGCCACATCGTGCAAACCTGGTGGAGGATTTCCTTTTCGAGGAAGGAATCGTTCGAATGGAATGGCCAGCGTGTTCTCCAGACATGAATCCAATCGCGCACGTTTGGGACGCTCTAAAAAGACGAGTTTCTGGCCGCCAACAACCCCCACAAACTCTCCAAGGACTGGAAAGAGCTCTTCTGGAAGAGTGGGGTAGAATACCCCAACTCGTCATTAATAGCCTCATTGAGTCCATGCCTCAAAGGTGTTCAACGTTGCTGGCCGCCCGTGGAAACCATACCCCCTACTGAAAATGATTTTCTTTGAAGAGAACACCTTTTCTTTTTCTTTTTTCTCATATGCACAAATTGTGTTTTTTTCCTTTAGTACACAAATGCGCAATAAAATGCATTTTTTTCTGCCAAACATGTGTAATTTATTCTCATATAACCTACTATGTCTGTCGACCATGTATCAATCAGCTAAACAGTTTACCAGATACAAAATCCACCTAAAACTGCAATATCCATTAATTGTTTTGAGCAGTGTAGTTTCGCAAGATATAGAAAATTAGCAACTAGTAATTTTCAAAATCACAAAAATACACTGTAAAAAATAAATAAATAAATAAAATAAAATACGGAAATTGTACTGGCAATCGAGACGCCAGTATTATTTCCGTATTTTAACGGAAAATTTTCCCCGTAAATTTTAGAAAACTGCCATTTTTCTAAAATTTATGGGGAAAAATTTCCGTTAAAATACGGAAATAGTACTGGCATGGCGTCTCGATTGCCAGTACAATTTCCATATTTTAGAGGATTTTTTATTTTTTTTGGAGTGTACCAAAAACGTATTCTCAGGAACAAAGTTAAACAGAAAAATTGGCAACTAGTCATTTTTTAAACTAACTTAAAATAACCGTATTTTATTTTAATTAATTAATTAATTTTTCTTTTATTTATTTATTATTTATTTTTTGGGCCTTACTGCAAAACATATCATATAACGGACATTTGGGTTTTATTTATCATTTTGGAAAAGTTATCAAATTAAAGCATCCACTTTAAAATTTTCGGGGGAAAGCCCAAAATTCCCCAAAACTCTATTCGCAGTAACAAAAATAAAACTGAAACAAATAGCAGCTAGTAATTTCCGAAACTAACTTGAAACGACCATAATCTGTATAGAGAATCTCGATAGATATGCAAGATATAACACAAGCAAATAAAGAATAAAGGAATTTTAGATAATATTTTACAAAATATTCATGAATAACGTCTAAACGTTTTACTTTCTTAACACTGAAATTAGACGTGAAAAATTTCTCTCGCATAATAATATGTTTTTTTTTTCTTCTGTGAAATGGACATTGTGATAAACGAGAACTTCTCGTTCATTAGCAAATTTTCAAAACTAATTTTATACTTCTTGCATTAAGATGACACATGATTTATGACCTTCTTTCAGAAATTTATTAAACTGCTGTTAATACGTGTTAAATTTATTTTCTTCAAAAAAGAATAATTTAATAATTTGTTTAATTTAGATTATATTGGGTAATTGAAATAAACGTTATTCTTAAAGTACTGAAATTGTTTCCTTGTTGGAGAAAATAATTTATAATATGCTGTATTCAGGGGGAATTCCTGTGTAACTCTAGTTAAATTCAGATAAGTTTTGTAAGTTTTTGTATAAAACAGAAAGAAGCGGTTTTAAGTAAGAAAATGCATAAAATGCAAATAGGAAAATGTGGGACCTAGCCTTTTTTGGCGCAAAGCAACTTTTTTTAAAGAAAAGTAACAGGAAAAGGGGCCGTTTAACAAAAATTACATTTCTTAATTAAACTTGTATTTGTTTGTTATATGGTCTTTGATGAGATAAAGAAAATAAACTTGGTAATAGAAGAGAAATTTTCAAATACATTTTCTGTCAAACTATTCACTGTTTCATAGAAGAGCAATTTTTTATTCAATATTTATACAGTTGATTTAATATAAAGAAGCCATTCATCTATTTTTATATACAACAAAAGTTGTTTGTATAGAAAAACAATAAGATTACACACTCGTCTGGTAAATCCCTAAAATCCCAAAAAATCTTTTCGCAGAAACAAAAATAAAAATTGGATCAAAAGTCGTCATTCCTTTATTTGTGTAGAGTGTTTGAGTGTCAAAAGCAAAGTGATATCTACAATTCGTATTTTAAAACTTTGAATTTTGTGTAAAAGAAGTTTTTGACACTTTATTTTATTTTATTTTATTCATATATTTTTTCCTCACGAATTTGAAATGCATCATATAACGGATATTTGGATTATATTTAAGATTCTGTAGAATATATTAAAATATAGAATCAGCATTAAAATTTATGGAGGAAATCACAAAAATACCAAAAATGTATTCGCAGAAACAAAGTAACGTAGGAAAATTAGCTACTAGGGATTTTCGAAACTAACTTAAAATAACCATATTTTATTTTACCTTATTTATCTATTTATTTATTTATTATTTGTAATTTATTTTCAGCACCCTACTTTAAAACATACGGACACACAACGGACATTAGGATTTCATGTAACATTTTGGAAATCAAATTAAAGCATCGGCTTTAAAATTTGCGAGGGGAATCCCAAAAATCCCAAAAAATCTTTTCCCAGAAACAAAAATAAAATAGAAACAAATAACAGCAAGTAATTGTCGAAAGTTACTTAAAATAACCAAAGCTATATCTGTAATACTAAATCTGTAAGATATAACACATGCAAATGAAGAAAAAGGGAATTTTAGAAAATAATCTACAAAATATTTGTGAAAAATATCTAAGCTTTTTATTTCTTTAACACTGAAATTAGACGTGAAAAATTTTCTCTCGCATTAATAATACCCCTTTTTTTACATGAAATACATATTATGATAAAAGAGAACTTCTCGTACATTAGCAAATTTTCAAAAGTAATTTTATACTTCTGGTGTTTGGATGACACATGATTTATGGCCTTGCTTTAGAAATTTGTTAAACTGCGGTTAATACATGTTAAATTTATTTTGTACTAAAAGAGTAATTTAATAATGTGTTTAATTTAGATTATATTAGGTAGTTGAAATGAATATCATTCATAAAGTACTGAAATTGTTTCCCTGTTAGAGAAAATAATTTATAATGTGCTGTTTTACGATGCAATTCCTGTGTAACGTTTGTTAAATTAAGATAATTTTTTTAGGTTTTTGAATAACATAGAAAGGAGCGTTTTTGTGCCAGAAAACATTGAAAATGTATAAAATGCAAGTAGGACAGTATAGGACAGAAAAAATAAAAACTTTTTGTGCGTCCTTTTTAGAAGCAGAGCAAATTTTATTTAAAGAAAAGTAACTGAAAAGGGGGCCCTATAAAAAAAAATACATTTCTTAATTTAATTGGTATTTCTCTGTTATTGAGACCTTGGAAAGATAGAGAAAATGACCTTCGCAATAAAGTGAAGGAAACATTTCAAATATATTTTCTTGCAATCTGTTCACTGTTTCATACATAAAAGCAACCTTTTGTCAATATATTTTCCCTTAACAAGATGTAATTGGAAAGCTCTAAACTTTACTTGTCCATGCTTGTTTTTGGAAAACTATCAATTCAAGATAACTTTTCTAATGATGCCACTGTTGACACGTGGAATTATGGGTAATATGACTGCTGCCAGATGTTAGAATCATTGTTTTTATTTTAAGACAGAGGGATGACAACAAACCAAAAGGACTTTTTTTTTTCAGAAAATTACAAAACAAGAAAAGTCTTTACTTTTTCAATTTTTAGTAGTTGGGTGAAACCCCCAGTTATTGACACCTAGTTAGCAACTGGCACTTCAGCAAAAATCTAACTCAAATAAGCTTTTTCTTCTAAACTTCTGCAAAGTAACGTCATCTAGGGATACGTTAGAAAATTATTTTTATTTTGGAGTCAATTTTTTCACCACTCGAGGATCAAGAATTCATTTAATGAAGAAAAAACTTTTGAGAAGATAAAAAGTGCTATTTTGAAGCAACCATCTTACTTCTAAAACCAGTTGGATGTGCCAATCCCAAAACTTTCTTCTATCTTATACTTTTAATGATTCTAAAAATAGTTACAAAGGGTAATATTCCAATATTATTTGTTCAATACTACACCGAAGAGCCAAAACATTACGACCTTCCCCACATTTTACAATGAACTACCCTGGATGACATGGAGGGCACGTAATCAGGTGGGAAAGGTACTTCACTGCTGCTAGGGAGTCTGAGAAATCATTCTTGCGCTTACTTCTTCCTATGATGGGAAAGGCTGCTGATCTAAGCGAATTTGATAGAGGGCAGAATTCAATGGCCTGACAGCTCAGAACGAGTATCTCCGAAACCGCACGACTCGTGTGTTGTTCGTGACATATCGCTGTTAGTACTTTTGCAAAGTGGATGAATGACGGTGAAACCATCAGTAGACGCCATGGCGTTGGACGCCCACACGTTATCAAAGAAAAAGTTCGTCAGAGACTCTCCCACTTGGTAAAGCAAAATCGGCGCAAGTGACTGGTTTAACTGATGCCCAATACAATACAGGTCATAGTAGAATTGGTTCGGAGAACACAGTTCAGACGACACTGTTGAATGTGAGACTACGCAGCAAACGACCCACTCATGTTCCTTTGCTGAGCAAGCATCATTGCCAACTACTTATATACTAGGCCCAATAACATCATGATTGGGTCATGAATAATTGGCAGAGAGGTGCCTGGTCGGAAGAATCACGATCCATCCTTCAACACGTCGATGGATGTGTCAGGGTAAGGCCGCCTTCCAGGCGAGGTGTTGCTCCACCTTGTACAACAAGTCGTACACAGGCCTGTGGTGGCAATATTATGCTTTGGGGAACATTGTCATTGGCGTCTTTGAAACCTGTGGTTGCGGTAGAACAGGCCATGAAGGCCGTGGACTATCTGAACATCTTTGTGGCCAAGTTGCACTCTTACATGCTACCTGTCTTCCCAAAATGGAGATGGAGTCTTCGAGCAATACAACGCTTCATGTCACAGGGCTCGAATTGTGCTGGAGTGGTTCTAGGAACATAATACTGAATTCCAATTAAGGTCCTGGCCACCTAAATCAACGGATTTTAATCTGATAGAGCACATTTGGAGTGTCACGGAACCGTAGCTCAGAGCTCAAAAACAACCATGTCGGAATATCCCGGATTTTTGTGACCGGTGCTTGAACATCTGGTACAATCTGTTTCCGTCCATCTACCAAAAAGCTTGTGGTATCCATACCAAGGCGGGTTGCAGCTGTTTTGCTTTCTAAATTAGGCGCGTTATTGAGTAGGTGGTCATAATGTTTTGGCTCCTCAGTGTATATCAACTTTGAATCTCATGTTAAATTTCTGCTCCATCGGGGAAAAAATGAGTTCATATTGAGGATGATATTTATTAAAATCAATAGTTTTTCGTTATTCTATTGTACATCAGCTGTTTGCGAATAGCCTGCTTAGAATGGTACGAAGTTTTGGTCACTTCACAACCCATAGATGTGCAGAAGATCTACGAGGAATAGAAAAAATCATACAAAAATTGCTATTACAGCGCTCCCTTCCGACGGAATATTTCGAAATTCAAGGAGGACTTGCTGACCATAACCAAAAACATACACAAAAAATTTGATTTAATTCTATACATAACTTCATACACATCTTGATGGTACAATAATGAAAATTTCACAAAAATCATTATTACAACACCCCCTTCCGGTAGAATTCTTCCACATTTTACGAGGACTTGCTGGCCATTGCCAAAAACATATACAAAAAATCTGGTTCAATTATATACATAAATTCATACACTTTTCGTTGATACAAAAAATGGCACAAAAATCGCTATTACAGCGTCCCCGTCCAGCAAAATATTTCCAACTTTTAGGAGGACCTGTGGGCCATAGCCAAAAACCTACAAAAAAAATTTGGTTTCATTCTATGCATAACTTCATACGCTTTTCGATGGTACAATGGCGACATACGGACATACGGACAGACGACATTTTCTATGAACATATTTTGGAGGGGGATCTCTGGCCTTTAGAACGTGTAAAACCGTCGAAAACAGGAAGTTGAAGAAAATTTTTGATTACAATACTTTCCTCTATTGAAAATTGAAGAAAGTATTAATTAAGGTAGTACTTTTTTATTTATTTGTAATGCAACCATCTTAAAATTTTTCTTAATGTTATACTTGTAGAAATTAGTTAAAAGATATGGTAGACCAGTGCTATGATTTATATTTTATAGCAACGTAATTTAGCTTAATCAGGGAATGCAAGTTATTGGTTCCTGGAATTCCATTTCAACCATCTGTGGCAGATGTGTCAGTTATTAGCTATGTTAAAGAAAGTTGAAATCTATTATTTGAAGTGTTTAAAAATGCATACTAATAATTAAAATTTATTTTGTAGTAAAAATTATAAAAATATAAGTTATTCTAGCATTATCTGACATCGTATGTCAATTACTGGTTCATAATTGTCAGCTATTGGATTTCTGTGACAGTAATAATTTGAAACGTGAAACAAGATGTCACATACACCTCTAGTATGATATCAAATATAAATAATAAATTTAAATACCCAAATACTATTAAATTAAATAATAACTTAAAGTGAAAAAGTACATTGAATAAAACTTAACGCAAGCAATCGTTAAAAGCAATTTTAGAAATAAAATTCCTTTTGATTTTAATTTTTATATTCAGAATAAGCTTTAGTCCTTTTTTGTTTTTTTAACACTTTCCAACACAGTCGAAAAGTGTTTATGGCTTCCGATTCTCTGTAGATCTGCCCGTCTGGCCGTCTGTCCGTCTGTACGTCTGTCCGTCTGTACGCGCTCTAACTCCCGTAAATATACTCGGATCGTTCTGAAATTTTTGGATGTTAGTGACCTCTACCATAGTACGAAACCTATTGCAAATTAAGTTTGTAGCATGTTTAGTTCATTTACAGGGACAGTCAAAAGTTTTCCGTTACATTACAGCCTATGGGGAAAAATCGTTTAAAATGATTTTTAATGATGTTACATGCTTTCAAACATAATAAACATTATATGCTTTTATCAAGTGCACTAAAATACGCATTTTTTGTACAATATGCGGCCCAAAAAGTAGTTATTATTCATTTACAGGACCACACAAAAGAATTCCGTTACATAATGATACAGGAGTGCAGGGAATTTTTTCCGGCGTATTTTAATTATGTTAAACTATTACATGTATAATGAAATTGATATACGTCGCTAAGGTTTACTATAACTTTCATGAATAATACGAAATGCAGAGCATTTACAGGGACACACAAAAGATTTCAGATACTATATTGCACCCGAAGTACTGTAAAGTAGCGATGATTGCTGGAAATGCTTTTTTAATTATGTTATGTGCTTTTATGTTTCACTATATTTATGCATCGTATATGGTGTGTATAAATGCTGTAGTTGATATACAGGTCTACTCAAAAGAATTCGTAATGGTTACTGGGTATGATTGCAAATTGCTTAAAGGTGATTTTTAAATGAGTTAGACATTTTTACGCTGAACTGCATTTAGTTTACTAAGAAATGTTTGTAAAACATATATAAAGTAACATACAGGATCACGCAAAGAATTGCATACATGGCCGTCTATAAATGATAATTTCTGCAAATGTGATTCCGGTAGTTTTAAGAGTGTTTTACTTTGAATTAAACTGTAGCTAAATAGTGGCGTGTAATAAAGGTACTAGGTTAACTACAGGGTTTTACAAATGTATACAAGTATGTTTCTATCTATTAGTATAAATTGCTGAAAGAGAAATTGCAACCTGTTATATGTTTTCTTGCTAAACTAAATTTCTCCATTATGTAGTATATATATCAACCTACAGATCAAATTCAGGGCTCTTCAAAAGAATGGGAATACATATTTGCTATGGACGGTAACTGCTGAAATCAGTTTTTCAAATGTTTTATGTGTTTTCTAAAATGTTTACTTAGTTCACTTATATACCTTATTTCCCTAAATAACGAAGTTTTATTAAAGCATTCAGGAAATGTTGGAAAGTGTTTCATAATCTATGCTTAACGCATGATTTTTTTTTACTTGTTTAAATAAAATAATAGCATCTAATTGAAATCCTCTACTGAATTTTGGAAGCAGACAAAATTTCAGTACTACATTAAAGTTGCGGATAATACCATACTATGATGATGCATCATATATTGTTTTTTTTATTGTATTTTTAAATTAAAGTTTACTCTTTCTTTCCTTCCTTTTATTTAAAGAGTCATAACTGGATTCGTTAAAAAGTAATCTCATGGCGAAATACATTTTCATGTTTTTCTTTTCTTTCGGATGTAAATTATAAAAATAAAAACATCAAACGGATTGATTCATTATCATTTTGCTTTTCACTATTCTAAATCTGCAATTCAACAACTTTAATTATACAGCTATATTTATGAGTTATTTTCATATCATATTCAATATAAATTTAATACTAATCTATTTTAGTTACATGATTAATGTGCGTAATTTCCTTACTTTGTTTATAAAAGGAAAGCGATCATTTTTATTAACAAGGTTTTTTTTTTATCCATTTATTGCATTATAGTCAGGCAATAAATTTTAACATAAATGATATATGTCATCTATGATATAGATAGATTCTAACGTTTTGTAGATGTTTATGTAGTGTTGCTAGAGGTATTTTTGCGATTTTGTCTTTATCATTTTATTTGCCAATAATTGAAATTCTCTCCCATTTCTTTACTATGCAACGGATAAATTTGGCGTTTGTTTAAACACTCATATTGGCTTTGTATTCCATTGGATGTTGGCGTGCAATTGATGTGTAAGTGATATTCGGCCTGATACTCTGAGACTGTAAAGACATGTCTGTCTTATGGACCACCCCATCAAAATTTGTTTTCTCGAAAATTCCAATAAATAACATCGTAAAACTTTTGAAGTGTATGCAGTCAATTAATGGGATGAGAGCTCATTAAATAGGTTCTGTGAAGCATTGCAATGTACTTACCATCGGTACATCCTGCCTAACCTTTAATTTGAAAGTGTGATCATTAATTGCTTCACAGGCAATTCCTTCTACATCCAAACAAACTTCGCCTACACCAGAAAAAGTTAGGACTTTTGCGAAGGCTGCACTAAGGAGGCAAACACGGCGTGGAAAGAAAAAAAAAAGGAAGTATTGTACTGACTGATTCTCCTGCAAAAAATCAACTGAAAATGGAAAAAAAGATTCATCTAAAAAAAGGGAAACTGCAAAAGGAATCAGATAAAAGGGGCGAGAAAAAACAAAATCCAATCCCGGCCAGGGAGCTGTTTGGACCTTCGTCTTGAAATGTGAAATGGATTAAAACTGCTTTTTATGTTACTGTTATGTTACTGTGCATTTAGCTCACAATAAAAGATACTTATTTATTAACAAGCAAGATGCATTACCTGTGTTTTACCATTTAAAGTATAGTTGGAAAACTTGCCCCTGACCATTTTTAGTAGGCTGGAAAACTTTCCCCGCATATGAGGCACATTTTCCAACGTAACATCATTAGACGTAACCATTTTTTGTGAAAAAGTATATTTAGTTTTTTAAATAATAATTGTGCCAGTTTCTAAAGAAAGGTCTAGGGAATACAATGATATCCTGTAGATATCAAAATAGATCAAAATAAAAAATACAAAAATAAAAAATAAAAAAATAAAATTATAAAAATTTGGAAAACTTGCCCCGGTCTCCCCTACAAAATTTTGTAAACACATCAGTTATTTTAACTTTATATTTATTTTCGTTATTGAATTATTGAACTTAAAATTTGAGGCGTCTGTTTCTAGACACAGCGGAAATTTGTACAAAATAATTTATAAGACCTCTTAAAAACACATAATTAAAGTTCCTTTCAAAACAAATAAAATATAAATATTTTTCTAATATTAGCAAATGCAAGATTTATAGTAGATTTTCTCTTTTAGAGATTATGAAAAACAATCGAACATTACTGGAATGCAATTTAATTACACGCTTCAGTTGATAAAATAATTCCAAGAAATGACTTCCTGCAGCAGAAAACAAATTACCTCCGGTTTCCGATATCTTCAGCTTGATTTCTTATGTGTTATTTCTTTATGACTTTAATAATGACTGCATAACTTAAAGATACATATTAAAAAGAAAAATCGTGAGAGAGAAGATACGTCCTTAATTTTCGCTATATTTGACTATTTTTTTGCGTTAATTTACATAGTTTTACATAGTTTTCTAGAAAGGAAACATTAAAGAAAAATGTATCATCATTTGTGCATGCATAATTCATTATTTCACAAAAATGCTCTCACTTTAAAAAATATTCAATGCATTAATTTGCTAATTCCAGCATAATATTTTCTGATACTTTGTCCAAACTTCTAAAATGGTGTTAAATTTGGTTAAAAACCCAGCCTGTTTATAAACAGAACACATACGGAATATTTTTTTCAACTTTAAAAGAAGCTTTTATATTTTCATCAATATACGTGCCATTTCTATATAAACGCAAACGCACATTGAACAGGATATTTATGTTATTTGCTACAGCTATCATTTCGAACTTTTATAATGCAGTGATCACAAACTTTTTTTTTAATTCAATTGTTTATAAATCTCCTAATTATCTAATTCATCAATATTTCAATATTTTTGTGCATAAATTAGAACTGAAGTTATAACATACGTTTTTTTTTGTTTTGTTTTGTTTTTTTTTAATTCATCAAAAGTTTTCATGTGACAAGTGTTGGATTCAGACATTTTTTTCCGGGAAGGATTTCTGTGGCTCAGGCAGGGACATTATAGAGTTCCGGGGGGGGGTAACCTTTTTGACCATTGAAAATACAAAATCTCATATCTTCCCGTGGTGACATGTCATTGCTCCGGGGAGGAATGTCCCCCCGGGACACCCCCTGAATTCAACACTGCTAATTACGCAAAATTTCAGTTTATTAAATTTTTCCAAATTCAAAATTAATGTCCGATTCGGAACATCGGCAATTTGACTTCGATATTGTTAGTGTCAGAAACAAGAAATGAAGGTTATTGTTGCCATGGAAACAAGTATTTAATATAAAATGTTTAATGGTAGCATTTTTAATTAGCCAGCTACTTTTAAAACAAATTTAAAACGGTACTATTTGATTATTCTGTCGACAAAATAACTATCGCCAAACTATAAGATAAATGCCAAAAATAGCTGATCGTAAATTTTACATTCACTTGACATTAAACACGGTACACGTGTTTGTTGCGTCATCAAGTGATTTTTAATTTCTCTTCTATTTGTAATTTTACTAATGTTTACAAATTTATTTATTCTTTCGTTGTTTAAAATAAAAAAATTGTCAATTTGTATAATTCGGCGAGCAGTTTGACAATTTATATAATTTGGCGAAGCGTTTGACAATTTATATAATTTGCGAAATTGGTTGAATGAATAATCTTCCCTTAAAACATTTCCAGCCGGTGAAGCCATGTAAAATTAAATAACTACTGCAACACGCAATTTGTATATATTAAACACGCTTAAAGATAAAAAATCCCTGCCGGCCCGGCCTACAGGCAGAGGTAGATTTCGAAGTCAAATATACTAATTTCACAAACAAAAACTAAATCATGATTATAGATAAATCCACTTTAACAATTTTATCTGGCCGCTCTTGACGAGTTTTTATTTCATTTTCATATAATAGCTGGTTTTATCAGAATCATGTTAGGGCGGTATTCAAAAAAATACTTTTCCATGCTCAACAACTCGAAATTTTCTGGCATAATTCCAGATTCATTTTTAATTTAAAAAAATATGAAACTTGCTGACGTGATTTTTGAAGAGATTTATAAGCGACCTGTGTTTTTATTTTTTGTTCAATTAATTAAAACTTGATATATAAACAATTATTTTCTCAGAAGGACAATATTTTTCGTTTCTAACACAATCGCTTCGGGAAATTCCGTTCAAAATGCCCACTTTGACATAATTTTTTGAAATATATTCTGCCTCTATCTAAAAATCTATTATTACGGTACATTATATAGTTTCTGAATAAGCGAATCTACCAATTAAATGCGTTTGAGAGCAAAAATGAATTTAAAAACCAGTCAGAAAATAAGCAGTTTGGATTTAAGCGCATCCTTAATACAATGATTTTTCCAACACAATCCGCTTCGGTAAATTCGGTTCAAAATGCCCTTTTTAACAGCATTTAAAAAAATATATTCTGCCCCTATCAGAAAATCGACCATTACGGTACATTATATAGTTTCTGAGTAAAAAAACGTACCAATTGGAAGCCTTTGAGAGCAAAAATGAATTGTAAAATGAGTCAGAAAATAAGCAGTTTGGATTTGAAAACACCCTTACTAAGATCATTTTTTACTTCAACCGGTATGTATTTTTAATTTGTTTTTGCTCTAAGAATTGGTCCTATCCAAAACTCGTCTATATAGATGTTGTAGACAATATTAAGAAGATATATGATAAATTCATGGGGATTTTATATCTTTTGAATTGACGGAGTTATGGATTTTTTTCTTCTTCAAACAACCTTTTTGTTTTCGTTTTTAATTTTTTTTGCGGTACGAATTGGTCCTATCAAAAACTTGTGAATATAAAAGTTGTAGATAATATTAAGGAGATTCATGATAAAATTAATTGGATTTGATATCTTGAGAATTGACGAAGTTAGGGATTTTTTTCTTCTTCAAACGCCCTTTTTGTTTTCGTTTTTAATTTTTTTTTGCGGTACGAATTGTTCCTATCAAAAACTTGTGAATATAAAAGTTTTAGATAATGTTAAGGAGATTTATAACAAAATTAATTGAATTTGATATCTTGAGAATTGACGAAGTTATGAATTTTTTTGTCCCAAAAACCCTATTTTTTGCGCCCCTTGAGCCCATTTTTAACTTTATCAAAAATCTGTGATACATAAATTTTTGGCCCTATTTTTAGAAGTAATAAAAACTTTAAACTGATTTGATATGTACAAAAATTAAGAAGTTTATGGGGGGTTTTCTGTTTTCACAAAACCCCTCCCTATTTCCCTCCCCTTGGTCCGATTTTGCCCATTAACGAACTTGACCGAGATTTTATGCCCATTGATTTTATGTATCAGTTTGGAAGAGATTGGTGCAGAATTACGAAAGTTATTGTGTCCAGAAGAAAGTGATATATATATATATATATATATAGATAGATAGATAGATAGATAGATAGATAGATAGATAGATAGATAGATATATAAAGTTTTTTACTGAGGGTGGTTTTGGGTTCTAGGGTTCATGATCGGTGTAGATCTGCAAAAATTTTTCAGAAATTCCAACATAGGAACGATCCCAATAGGTAGTATTTCATACGAAATCTACCTAAAAAAAACAATACGCAAATCCTTCGTTTAAAGTTTAAATTCATTGAGTTTTAGGCATTTAAACACTTATTTAACAAGCAATTTTCAAATGCATTTAAATATCTTGCATTTGGGATGGAAATGTGTTGGCTATCCAAATAGCGTGGAACGTTCGTCTTTTTTGCGCCAAATACTCGAAATATATAGATATTTTTCAGATTTTTACTGGGATTCCGCCGCCAAATTTGACTGATGTTTTACTACACACATGAGTAGTTTTAAAAGCATTTTTCTTTTCAAAATAATTTGAGTATGCTCTTTAAGGAGACCTTTCTTGTGGTAACAATTTTGTTTTTGATTTGTTCTTTTTTATTTCTAACTCTTCCATCATCTGACTTACAGACGAAACTAGCAGATGTAATTGTAAAAATGATTTTACTTATGATTTACAAGTTCATGTAAATAATGTTTATTTGTGATTTTTGAGTTCACTTTTGTCGCCAAATAATTTGATTTTAAGCCAAAAAGATGTAAGCGTGAATCCGTGATTTGGGTTCAAGCGATGTTTACAATAAAGGTGGATTTGCAAGTGTACTAAAGCATTTTTTTGAGTATTTTTTAAAATTCAAATGTACAATATATAAATAGCAATTGATATTTTAAAAATTGAGTCAGACATTTTAATTTTAGTATAAATGTCTCCCACACACGCACATACATACTGTAAAATAATTTAATTTTGGACATTTAAAAAATTTCTCATCATACTTTACTGCGAAACATGTCGGTTTGTTTTCTCCAAATTTGTGACTTTTATAACCTCGAAGCCAGATTAGCTAATATTGTCCATTCTTTTAATAAAAAAACATATCGCCAATTTCCCTTATACAAACGTTCAATGCTTGCAATGTTAAATAGTAAAGATTATTCTTAAGAAAATATAAGCAATTATGCGTTATTTCTATCACGAAAAAAGACATTTTGCAATAAAAATTGCTTTCTGAAATCACTTTTCGATATTCCATTCCATTCGTCATTTATTTTTTTTTCATATATCCCCTTCTTTTAGAAATGTTATCAAAAGATATTGGATGAATCTTCCATAATCAGCCACCTTACAATTGTCGAATTTACTGTATAGTGTTGGAAGATTCGTTTATATTTGAAAGGAACAGTGGACGATAAATCCGATTTCAGAAGATTACGCGAAATTTGTACTTTTAGTAATTAGCGATTAGTAAATTTATGTTTTTTTAGTATGGAGCAAACGGACAAAAGAAGATTTACTAATAGATATTTTTCATGTGCAGTTACTTTACTATCATTAAAAAAGCATTAATTTGAACGTACAAAAAAAGTTTTTCAAGTGCCAAAGGTGGCTAATGGAACAATATTTGTTCATTTAGCCTAGGTTTTTTTAAAAAGTACCTCAAATTCAATTAAAATTTCAATCATTATAAAATTTTGGCTGATGCACAGCCAGAGCACCTGATCGTAGTGACAAATTTTAGGTTTATTTTACTATCACTATAAAAGCATTACTTTGATTGTACAAAAAACTTTCAAATGCCAAAGGTGGCCAATGGAACAATATTTTTTCATTTACTCTAGGTTTTAAAAAAAAGTACCTCAGATTCAAATAAAATTCCAATCATTATAAAGAAATTTTGGCTGATGCACAGCCCGAGTAGCTGATCATAGTCACAAATAAACGTTTTTAGTTTTATTTAGGCAACAAACTGATGAATAATGACGTCTTGAAAATAAAAGCATGCTTATTACTCCGTCTTATTATGCTCATTAGAGAAATGCGAAAAAATCTTCGGTTTGCCAAAGAGATCACTACTAAAAATTTTCCATAACTAACTTTACTTATCATTTGCAAAGAGTTTTGATAGTGAAAGATCTAAAAATCAATCAACAGCAATTTGACATTATTTAATGGAATGTAGTTTGGAGCGTAATTAACCCTGTTTTGTAGCTAACTCTGGTACATTTTTAGAACATTACGAACGTTACGAACATTTCTAACGTTTCACATCAAACTTGGTTGTGGATCCGATTACGGATGATTGGGAAGATTTTATTGAATGAAAACTACAGGTTTAGTTTTCTATTTGAATTAGTTATCGAGATTATTTTCCTAGGTTAATAGTTGCATGATTAAAACAGATATGTAAAAAGAAACGGCAGTTAAAATGACATTATTTTAATTTTATTCACACAATTCCGCTTTAAATATCCACTTTTACATGATTCACATATTTTAAAATATAAAAATTAAATACTGTTTTGATTGTATTTACTCTAATGGAAATCGAAGATAAGAAACTATAGAGAAAACCTGCCAAAAGAAGACGGATATTACCAAATATAATGTAACATAGAGAGAGGTTGTATTTATGTTATCAGATCAGCACAAAGTACCAAGCTGAGAAGCCCGGAGTAAAAGAACTAACAAACGAAAGTGAATACCCGAACATTCCTTAAGTTAAATGGTCAATCTCTGCAGTCATTGTAATTCTCTCTTTTACTTTCTTCTATCTTCAATAAAAGAAAGTATTGTAATCGAAATTTTTTTCGACTTCCGGTTTTCGATGGATTTACACGTTTTAGGGGTCAGAGATCCCAAAAAACATGTTTATAGAAAATGTCTGTCTGTCCGTGTGTCCGTGTGTCCGTCTGTCCGTGTGTCTGTCGGCATTGTATCATCAAAAAGTGTATGAAGTTATGCATAGAATTCAACCAAATTTTTATTTTAAGTTTTTGGCTACGGTAAGCAGATACTCCCTAAATTTGGAAAAAATTCGCCGATAGGTGGCGCTGTAATAGCGATTTATGTGCGATTTTGAATATTGTACCATTCAAAAGTGTATGAAGTTATGCATACATTTGAACCACATTTTTGTTTTAAGTTTTTGGATATAGCAAGTAGGTCCTCCCTGAATTTGGAAAAAATTCGCCGGTAGGGGGCGCTGTAACAGCGAGTTTTGTGCGATTTTGAAGATTGTTCCATCGAAAAGTGTATCAAGTTATAGATAGAATAGAACCAAAAAAAATTTTTAAGTATTTGGATATAGCAAATAGGTCCTCCATGAATTTGGAAAAAATTCGCCGGTAGGGGGCGCTGTAATAGCGATTTTTGTGCGATTTTGAATATTTTACCATCGAAATGTGTATGAAGTTATGCATAGAATTGAACCAAAAAAAATTTTTAAAGTTCTTGGCTATAACAAGCATGTCCTCCCTTAATTTGGAAAAAAAATCGCCAGTAGGGGGCGCTGTAATAGCGGGTTTTGTGCCTTTTTTGCTATTTTGAATATTGTACCATCGAAAAGTATATGAAGTTATGCATAGAACTGAACCAAATTTTTTGTGTTTGTTTTTGGTCATGGCACGAAGGTCCTCCTTGAATTTGGAAAAAATTCGCCGGAAGGGGGCGCTATAATTGCGATGTCTGTACGATTTTCATTATTGTATCATCGAAAAGTGTATGAAGTTATGCATAGAATTGAACCAAATTTTTTGTGCATGTTTCTGGCTGTGGCAAGCAAGTTCTTCCTGAATTTGATAAAAATCTGCCGGAAGGGGACGCTGTAATAGCAATGTCTGTGTCATTTTCATTATTGTACCAACGAAAACTGTATAAAATTATGCATAGAATTGAACCAAATTTTTTGTGTATGTGTAAGGCTATGGTCGGTAGCTCGTCCCTGAACTTGAAAAAATTCCGCCAGAAGGGGGCGCTATAATTGCGATGTCTGCGCCATTTTTATTATTGTACCATCAATAAGTGTATGAAGTTATGCATAGAATTGAACCAAATATTTTGTGTATGTTTCTTGCTATGGCAAGCAAGTTCTCCCTGAATTTGAAAAAAATCTGCCGGAAGGGGGGGGGGCGCTGTAATAGCGATGTTTGTCCATTTTCTTTATTGTACCATTGAAAAGTGTATAAAATTATGCATACAATTGAACCAAATTTTTTGTGTATAATTTTGGATATGGCCAACAAGTCCTCCTTGAATTTGGAAGTATTGCGCGGTAAAGGGGCTCTGTGATAGCGATTTTTGTATACATTTTTATTTTTCGTAGTTCTATTGTCCATTGGTGGCTCGCCCAGCGGCGGGAACTCACTTCTTGCTAAGCCCGCTATTCGCAAACAGCTGATAACAACAGAATAAGGAAAATCTATTAATTTTAACAAATATCATGATATAGATTAACTCGTTTTTAGTCCGTTTAATTGACTGAAGCAGAAATTTAAGAAGAAAATGAAAGTTGGTATAGCATTGAACTAATAATATTGAAGTATAAACATGTGTAACTACTTTTTAAAATATTAATATGTATAAGATAGAAGAAAGTTTTGGAATTGGCACATCCAACTAGTTTAGTAGTGTGGTGATATGATCGTAATGGCCGCATTTCCCTCCAAACTCTACATGATGTACTAAAGAGTTGCTTCCGAATTGCCCGTATTTCGTCTAACGCATCAGGTAATATAATAGCGCAATTGCGTCCGATGCGTATTCAGAAAATGCGGAAGGATCTTCCAGGTGAAGGTCCATATTAATTTAAAATACAAGGTCGGATTTTCCATTCCGTTTGATTGAAGGTTTATTTGAAAAATGGTCCAGCGCAGCGGGCTCAGCCTGCTAGTTTAAAATTACGTAAAGTTATTAAAATACACTGCAACCCCGTTGAACCCCATTTTACTCCATTAACCATAATGTAACGAAATTCTTTTGAGAGCCCATGTAAATGCCACGCACTTTAAATTCAAGACCGAACATTCTATGGTAAACATCATTAACATACATCAATTGCATGAAAATTCGAGTATATTTACGCAAGTAAGACCATGGACAGTTATACAGAAAGACAGACAGACAAACCGAATTCATAAAGACTTTTCAACTATGTCAGAAAGTGTTAAAAATGAAAAGTCCGCCTATATTAAATACATTAATTTTATTCAAACGAACTCTTTTCTGAATATGTATGAGTACTTTCTGATATTTCTTGTACTTTAGTTCTTAAATAATTGAAGAAATCCTTACCTTGCACAAATTAACGCTTTTTCATGCGTAAAATAAGATTTATTATAAACGAGATAGTTTCTAACATAACCAAAAGTCCTAAACTAATTTAATTTCGCTTGCGTTGGATGACAAGTAATTTATTGAGCCTTTCTTTAAAATCATGTTATGTTTATGAGTATTAAATTAATTCTGCTGGTAAAAGGAAAACATCATACTTAATTATGCCTATTTAAAATAGCTCAAATTTGTTACGTTTTGAAAATAAAATTATGCATTATATTGTTGTACACTGTAGCTTGTGACGTTGAAAATAACAATTTTCATCCATTATAAATTAAAGTTACACACACACACATATATATATAATAAAATAAATAAAAATAAAAATAAAATTGGAAAGACAATAGGAAGAACAGAAAAGCAAAACCACGAAGCTATGAATGGCTTACTGATTCGTCAGAGAAGCTATGTAAGACTATTCATAGTGAAGATATGTTATTTCTTCGAATATTTTCAGCAATTTGCCTAAATAAACAATATTTAGCTTCTTATAACATATCGGAAAAGTTCAAACACTTGAAAGAAATAATGAGATCCAAAGACAAAAGAAAAAAAAAATCTTTTATACATAGTACATCCAAAAAAATAAATTAATGTATAAATGAGATAAATTAAACTTAAAAAAGAAAGATAAATTACTCACCAGAGAACAAAACGCGGCAAAGATATAAAATGATATATGTGTTTGATAAAGTGTATATTTTAATTATACCAACAGATGTCGCTACATTGCAGATATATCAAAATGTCTGTACTAGAAATATATAAGCTATGAGAAAAAGACACGGCCCTTTAAAATTGTAGTTATTTTCTAAGCTGTGTGAAAAGGACATTGTCTTTGGTTTTAGTTTTGGTTCGAAGTTCTACTTCGAGAATGTGCTGTTAATAAGTTTTAGTTTAGATTTTTATGTGTATTGTGATCCGAGCTGTGTCCGGAATTGAGTGTGGTGAGATTGTATACAATAAACGGTATTTTTAAACAAGAGAATGATAAATTTAATCAGAGTAAGAGTGCATTTATTATAATTCCGGGCCAAAAGCGATTCATATTATGGTCCGTATTCATTGCCGGAGAAAAACCAGGAGAGTGATATAAATATTTACTGCGATCGTTATAAAAGTGATAAAGATCAACATGTCATCGTTTAAGTGCTTAAGCGGCAAAAAGTGTGATTCATAGCTGCGTGTTGTGAGCTAGTGTTTTCTTTATTCGCTCATGGATTAATTATTTAAAGAATCAAGAGGGGTAAGTGTATACCCATTTAATTTATATATTTTTTGTCAAAATGAGCTTGAAAGAGTTGAAAGAGATTAAAGCTAAAAAGAAAACAAATAAAACTAGTTTGACGAAATTAAAAGACAGATTGTCAGGTTCTGAACTAGAACCAAGTGAACTACTTCTCATAAAGGAGAAACACAATAAGCTGGTTCTAACTTTTTCTGAATTATTTGACGCGATTTATAAAGCATGTAAAGAAGATGAAATTGATGATTTTATCAAAGAAAACGAGGAAATAAATGAGTCATTAGAGAATTTAGAATTTGAACTCAGCAAAAAGCTTTCAAAAACAAAATTTCAGAATGTTAATTTGGAAAATGCGTCAAAGGCTGAAAATAATATAAAATTGCCGAAGTTGACTCTTCCGATATTTACAGGAAATTTGCATGAGTGGCTTTCTTTTAAAGATATATTTAAGGCCACTGTACATGATAACTCAAATTTATCAGGGGCAATGAAATTACAATATTTAAAATCTTCATTGAAGGGAGATGCTTTTAGAATTATTCAATCCATTTCAATTGTGGATGCTAATTATGAAGTTGCATGGTCGCTTTTAGAGGAACGGTATTCAAATTCGAGAGAACAAGTTTACGCGCATTTAAAACGTTTTATAAATATTCCTGTTATTCAGAATGAGTCCCCAACAGCATTATTAAATTTAATAGATATTACAAATGAGTGCACTAGGTCATTAGAGATTTTAGAACAAAAAGTTGAGTGGTTTTCTACTACCATGTTTGCTTACATTTTAGCTCAAAAATTAGATGCAAATACAAAAATGTGGTGGGAAAAACATCTTAATTTACCAAGTTTAACTCAGTTGCTAGAATTTTTGAGAGACCACGCGCGTACACTAAGTGCGTCCAAACAAGTAAATACAAAACGAAATTTTCAAAACGAAAACCATACAAGGCATAGCTTTTCAAAGGTGACTTCCATGGTTACGGGGTTAAATGAGAAAAATATGCGCAAATGTGTTGTATGTAGCCAGGAAAATCACAGTGTTTTTAAATGTCCAAAATTCCAAAAATTTAATGTACAGGACGGAGTAGAATTTGTTAAAAATCATAATTTGTGTTTCAATTGTCTTTCAGAATACCACTGCGTCAAAAAATGTAATTCGACATTTTCGTGTGCCAAGTGTCATAAAAGGCACAATGTACTTCTTTGTTTTGATAGGCTTGAGAGAAATTCCGCTGCAATGGGAAACACAAAAAATTCCAGCGATAAAGAAGCGCCAAACTCACTGGCAGCGAATGAAGGTAGACAAACATTAAATGCTGACGCGATACCCTTTGAGATAAATAACCAAATTCAGAATTTCGCTGGTACTGCGAATGTGAGATCTAGTAATGTTAAAACAGTTTTTCTTTCCACTGCGGTTGTTTATATGAGAGATAAATTCGGAAATAAAATTCCGGTGCGTGCCTTATTGGACAATGGATCAATGAGCAATTTTTTAACTTTGCAGTTAGTTGAAAGATTAGGAATTCGCAAAGAAAAAATAATGTTTCGGTATCGTGTTTAAGTGGATCCTCAGTGGCAGTAAAAAATAAAACAACAGCCTTGATCAGTAATAATTCGGGAGATTATAGTCGGGAGTTAGATTTTCTTATTATACAAAAGATTTCGCAAATTATGCCCTCAAAATATATCAATATTTCAGAGCTAGAAATTCCAGAGTCAATCATTCTGGCTGATCCTGAATTTAATAGGCCAGGAAAAATCGATCTTTTGCTAGGTGCGGAAGTATTTCTAGAACTGATAAAGGTGGGTCGTATGAATGTACCAAATTCTAAATTAATACTGCAAAATACGGTGTTTGGTTGCATAGTGAGTGGGAGTGTTAATGACTGTAGCGGTCAGGAGCAAGTACATTGTGGGTTAGTTAATGAAACAGATTTAAATTTCGAAATGAGAAAATTTTGGGAAATAGAACAAGTAGAGGATACTGCACCATTGAGAAATACCGAAGAAAAAGCATGCGATACCCACTTTATAAACACACATCAGAGAGACATATCAGGCAAATTCATAGTACAAATGCCCTTGAAAAAGGATCCTAGTTCACTGGGAGAATCAAAACAATTTGCGGAAAATAGATTAAATTCACTTTGGAATAGGCTAGTTAAAAATCCAAATCTCTTAGAGTTATATTGTGCATTTATGTCTGAGTATAGAGAATTAGGCCATATGGAGGAAGTAGAGGAGCCAAATGAGTCGATACATGCAAATTACCTTCCTCATCATGGTGTCTATCGACCAGATAAAAGTTCCACAAAACTAAGAGTTGTCTTCAATGGCTCACATGTAACTTCTTCCGGAGAATCTCTAAATTCTATACAATTGAATGGAGGTGTCATTCAAGATGACTTGTTCAGCATAATACTTAGATTTCGTACACATCGTTATGCCTTTACGGCAGATGTGAAAATGATGTATCGCATGATACTTATTAATAAGAGTCAACGTGATTTACAACGCATAGTTTGGAAAGATACTGTAAATGGTGAGGTGAAACATTACAGACTGTGTACTGTTACATATGGAACGACTAGTGCCCCATATTTAGCAATGTGATGTCTTAAACAGCTTGGTATAGACGGTGAATCCCAATTTCCGTATGCTTCAGCTGTGGTGCAGTCGGATTTCTACATGGATGACGTATTGACTGGTGCAGCTGATTTAGAATCGGCTAAGAGACTGCAAGCTGAACTTATTCAATTGTTAAGTACTTGCGATATGAAGTTACACAAATGGTTCAGTAACCATCCAGAATTAATGGAGCCAGTGTGTAAATCTGAGAACTACACTTTTGAGAAAATGAGTGAAACTAAAGCCTTAGGACTTTGTTGGAAAGCCCATGACGATACGTTTACTTTTAGTGTATCGTTCAGTGATCAAACTAAGGTGACTAAGAGAAGTGTTCTGTCAAATATCGCTCGCATATTTGATCCATTAGGATTGCTAGGTCCAGTGTTGACGAGAGCAAAGATTTTCTTGCAAAGACTGTGGCGACTAAACATTGATTGGGATGATACTCTACCCAAAGCGGAACTTGATGATTGGTTGCAGTTCCGAGAATCGTTAACGGCCATCAACAACGTAAGTGTTAGTAGATATATTTTTACAAACGATCCAGTGCAATTTAAAATTTGTGGATTTGCAGATGCGTCTGAAAAAGCATACGGTGTAGTTTTGTATGTTGTTTCTTCAAATTCTTCAGGTGAACAAACTTCTCAGTTGCTCTGCAGTAAAGGTCGAGTTTCACCGATCAAAACAATTACCATCCCACGTTTAGAACTGTGTGCTGCAGTTTTATTAACAAAATTGATGGTAAAGGTTTCCAAAATCTTAAAGGTTCCTAAAGAAGCTATCTACTATTATTCAGACAGTACTATTGTGTTGTGCTGGCTTCGAAAACAACCATGTTATTTAAAAACTTTTGTGGCATCGCGCGTATCTTCAATTCAAAATCTTTCTGACATTAACCATTGGGGTCATGTGGCATCTGCTGACAATCCTGCTGATCTCGTGTCTCGAGGTGTGGATCCCGACAAACTTTTTCAGGAAAACTTATGGTGGCATGGTCCCCATTTCCTAACCCAACGAACTGAGTATTCTTCAAATAGTTTTGAACTGGAGCAAAGTGATAAGGACTTATATTCGTGTGAACTTAAAAATACTGTTTCAGAAACTTCATTATTAATTACGGACTGTGCACCTTTTATTGACAATTTTCTGCAATTAAGTAATAATTATGCTAAACTAATTAGAATTCTTAGCTATGTTTTCAGGTTCATTCAGAATCTCAAGGAACCAAAGGCAAGGTGTTCAGGTAGGTTAACATCTGCTGAGCTGAAGACAGCTGAAGAATATATGGTAAGATCTGTGCAACAAAAAGAATTCAGTTCTGAATTCACATTGTTAACCAAGGGTAAAGAATTACCAAAAAATAGTAGATTGATTTCTTTAAATCCTTTCGTAGATAAAAATAATGTAATCAGAGTTGGAGGTCGCCTCCAAAATAGCATGTTAAGTTATGTTCAAAAACACCCAGTTGTATTGCCTTCTAAACATAAACTTACAGAATTAATTATTGAAAGTTATCACAAAAAATATCTACATATAGGACCACAAAATGTACTTTATTGTGTTCGTAGAGAATTTTGGCCTCTAAACGGTAGAGCTATTTGCAGAAAAATTGTACATAACTGTGTTATATGCTTTAGGGCCAAACCTAAAATATCAGAACAAATTATGGGCGAGCTTCCTAAAGATAGAGTGAATGTAGACTTTGTTTTTAATTGTACAGGAACTGACTTCTGTGGCCCATTTTTGATTAAATATAAAGGTCAACGTAAAGGTATTTTTCATAAAGTTTATGTTTGTATTTTTATTTGTATGGTAACTAAGGCAGTACATCTGGAAATAGTTAGTGATTTAACATCGGAGGCCTTTATTGCCACTTTAAAGAGGTTTTTTGCCAGACGAGGCAAACCTCGAAAAATATTCAGTGATAATGCTGGCAATTTTGTAAAAACTAATTTAGAGCTTAAAAAGTTGCAAGATATGGTAAACAAACCAGACAACAAACTTGCTAATTACTTGTTGTCTGAAAATATTGCATGGGAATTTATTCCCCCTAGAGCTCCTAATTTTGGAGGTTTATGGGAGTCAGGAGTCAAGTCCTTCAAGTATCACTTAAAACGTGTAGTGGGCAATTCTAAATTAACCTATGAAGAAATGTTAACTATAATTAACCAAATTGAAGGCATTTTGAATTCTCGCCCACTTACTCCCTTGAGTTCAGATATTGATGACTTGGAGGTCTTGACCCCTGGACACTTTCTTATTGGTCGCCCACTTAATGCCATTGCTGAATCTAATTTGAGTAATATTGAAAATAACAGATTAAACCTATGGCAGAAAACCACAAAAATGGTTCAGACCATCTGGAAAAAGTGTAAAACAGTTATTTAAGTACATTACAGCAGAGAAATAAGTGGGTGATAGCAAAAGACAACCTTAAAATTGGAGATATGGTTGTGATAAAGGAAGATGATCTTCCAGCTTGTAAATGGTTATTAGGAAAAATTGTAGAGGTATTTTGTGGCAATGACAATAAGGTAAGAGTCGTAAGTGTAAAAACCCCAAATGGAGTATTCAAAAGAGCAGTGTCAAAAATTGCCGTATTACCTCTGGAAAATTAATTCATTTTTTACTAAGAAATTGTGTATTATTGTAATATTGCTTTATTAATTGTTTTAGATATTTGTATAAATTTAAATTAACTGTGACTCATTTATGTTGTATTGTAATTTTTATTCTTTGCAATGGTTGTAATTGTAGTGGTTTAGTTTGAAACCCCCCTCAGAGGTTTCAAGAGGGGCGGTATGTTTGATAAAGTGTATATTTTAATTATACCAACAGATGTCGCTACATTGCAGATATATCAAAATGTCTGTACTAGAAATATATAAGCTATGAGAAAAAGACACGGCCCTTTAAAATTGTAGTTATTTTCTAAGCTGTGTGAAAAGGACATTGTCTTTGGTTTTAGTTTTGGTTCGAAGTTCTACTTCGAGAATGTGCTGTTAATAAGTTTTAGTTTAGATTTTTATGTGTATTGTGATCCGAGCTGTGTCCGGAATTGAGTGTGGTGAGATTGTATACAATAAACGGTATTTTTAAACAAGAGAATGATAAATTTAATCAGAGTAAGAGTGCATTTATTATAATTCCGGTCCAAAAGCGATTCAATATGAGCGGCTGACAACCATAGTAGACCAAGTCCACTTTAAAAAAAAAATGAGATAATTCATGTAGAAGGTGCAGTAAACTGTATTTTATCTACTGCCATAGTGTACCAAGCCTCTAGTCCACATACTTTCTAATAGATTGCATCTGTGTCCAGAGATGGTGAAGTATTACAAGAAACCTTCACAACCATACTGAATCAAGTCCTTTCCTCAGTGTAGGTCTTTCAACTGCGGTCCATTCTTGTCTAAATCGTGCCACATTGTTATAAAAAAGTTGTAGTTTAAATAAGTAGCGGTTTCAAAACTTCTGATGAAAAATAAATGTTTGTGAATCATCAGACTGATAAACTATGAATGGAAAGTATTATTGTTTTTGATGTCCTCCTCTCCTCTCTGTAAACAAACGGTAAACATACCTACAGCGTTATTCTTAAAATAATCATTACAAGGGAAAAAAAACTCTAACCACATAGTTCAATTTTTCTGGATTATTTATTTATTAAGAACTTTAAAGCGTTATTATTCACAATAGAGATAAATGGACTTGATCTACTATGGTTGTGAGCCCCTCATATATTCTTTGTCTATGTGACCAATATAATCAGTAGATAGTCGCGACTTAGCGAAATAGTACATATAGGGCAAATTGGGGACACATACCACAGTTTTACTTTTCTTCTTGTAAAATATACACTAAAGCAAAAAATAACAAACTGAGTGCCAGAAACCATTAATCAAACCCTTTAGAATCTAATTTCTATGTTAAACAAATTAAAACCCTCTTAATAAAGTAGGCATAATTACTTTCCCAAACGTCATTTTTAACATCATTTTTTATGTGCTGGGTGAGATGCCGCATGGGGTGTGGGGTAGATGCCGCATGGAGAAAAAAGCCAGGCTGTTTACTATGGTTGTGAGCCCCTCATATATTCTTTGTCCGTGTGACCAATGTAATCAGTAGATAGCCACGTCTCAGCGAAATAGTACATATAGGGCAAATTAGGGACAGATACCACAGTTTTACTTTTCTTCTTGTAAAATGTACACTAAAGCAAAAAATAACAAACTAAGCACCAGAAACCATTAATCAAACCCTTTAGAATCTAATACCTATATTAAACAAGTTAAACCATCTTAATAAAGTAGGCATAATTACTTTTCCAAACGTCATTTTTAACATCATTTTTTATGTGCTGGGTGAGATGCCGTATGGGGTGTGGGGCAGATGCCGCATGGAGAAAAAAGCTAGGCTGTTTATTTTTTTTTCAAGAAAATCACATTTTTATTTTCTAAAACTACTTAAAATTAAAATAAATAGCAGTAAACTTACAAAAATTATATATATCGCTAAATTGTGAAAGGTTTTACGAAAATGCAAAAGTGTAAGCTCAAAGAATAAAACTTAAGACAAAAAATGAAAATGAAACGAAAAACATTTGAATTTACATGAATGGATATCATAATTACTGGAAACAACAGACAGCATAATTACAAAAAAGATATAAATCACTGCTTTACATCCAGGCAAACATTGGTGTTTGCTCTTAATGTAAGTATTAGTTCTATTCTATTTGGTCCCTAGTCTGTTTTTTTGTCCTTTCTAATTATTCTTTAATTTTGTATTTCCATTCGTCCACAATCACATTACATTCCGCGTAGCAAAAGTAAAGAGAGCCTTTTTCATGCAGCTGTCGATTGAATTTCATGCACTGCATCCTGACCGCTTTAGACTTTGTTTCTTGATAAGACTCCAGGCACTCACCACATTCAGAGTCATCAAATTCCAATCCAATACTGCCACCAGAACCCGTAAGAGGAACAATTCGTCATTGTCGGAAGATGACACATATTTTAGTTTCTTCCTCAAGTAAGGTGTTTTCAAGTTGATCTTTCCCTTCCCTTTTTTACACATTTTACTTCCGCCATGCTGTCCTTCCTTGACCCTTTCTAGTTTATTTTGCTTTTTATTTCCTTCTTCTTTTTTCTTGTTTATAAACTCTGTGCTCGTAATATTTGCATGCTTTTGCTTTCTCTTACTTGGCTGTATACGTATTTTGACCATTGGTATAGGAGATATCTTGTTTAACAGTTTAGATGGTGAGAATTGTAAAAGGCCTATATTTTCCTTATTCACGCTGGGTGAACCAACATTGTTGCTGAGAATATTTTGATAAATTGCATAGTGCGCTAATATACGCTCATTTAAATGTAAGTTCTACTTAAATCATCACTACTAAAATCAATTAAGTTCTACATACTTCATAGAATGAAGAGAAATAATAGAGATAAAGTATGGTGACGCCGAAAATGTAACTCTAAAATCCGTTACATTCGGCCCAAACACAACCACGTACTTTGACGCTCTTGTCAATTCAAACCCGTTGCAAATTTTTATTCATAAATCGCATGTTGAGCGTAGGTATGATCAAAATTTCGAGTAAAAATGAGAATATGGGCAGTTATAGGATGAAATACCTGTTCCCTGTTCCACGTGCTTGTTTTGTTTGGGCCGCATGAGGGCATTTAAATTTGAGCGATAACTGCTTTCATATTGCAAACCATTTTTACAGCATACTGTATCTCCATCTATCTCTTTCCTCTATGGAGGGTCATAATTTTTTCTAGGACTGTACGAATTAACGCATCACTTCATTCATTAAACACTCAAAAAAGAAAGCAGACGATTTTGCCAATGCAATTTTTAAATTTATACATTTAATGTTGCCATTAAATAGTTCGAAGAGAGATTTATTGTCAAACGATTTTACTTATGTGAGGCTGAAAACTTTGTATGTTACTGCGTATTCTTGAAAATTTATTCATACGAGTTGGAACCCGTCGAAATTCGACGAACTAAAATGTTAGAAAGGAACTGTCAGATCGAATTTATAATAAACCTACAAAAATAATTACAATAAAAAAATCATCTTCCATTGGTTGCCTAACTCTTAAAACAAATAATATTTTTAACCTAAAATTACCAAAATATTATTTCCACAAACTTGAACTTCTGAAATTATTGAAAAATTAAACTGTATTAGAATACATAATTAAGATGAGTAATTATGATGAAGTTATCGAT
Source organism: Maratus speciosus (assembly GCA_963932465.1). NCBI lineage: Eukaryota > Metazoa > Arthropoda > Arachnida > Araneae > Salticidae > Maratus > Maratus speciosus. The sequence goes on along the minus strand of OZ010795.1, from coordinate 518,517,115 downwards.
TGAGGCTCTTATGTTTATTTTTACGGGATGATAAATCAGTAAAAAGGATTTCGCTTTGTCACATCATAAAATTTTACCCCATAAAATCTAAACTGTACGTTATTTTCAAATTCTCATAATTTTCATACGCACCACTCAAATTCACAATTTGACGGTATTTTAACGCGCAATAGATTATTAATGAATGTATTTCCAAACTTAAAGACACATTTGTCCGATACATTTTTTCATGCGAAAATTCGCACAAACTTTAAGTTCTAATCTCAGTACCCGCGAAAAAAAATTCAGAAATTTGCCTTTACTTGTCATAATTTTATCAAAAAAAATGATCGTTTTGTTTTAAATATGACATCATTTTTACTCACTGAATCATTTTGCCTAGCGTCTCAAACTCGGTATCAGCGTAATGTAACAATATTGAAATGTGACTGATTTATGAAGAAGAATCTGTGTTTGTTTAATGTCTGACGTCATTTTCTGTTCAAAAATTATATAAAAATTACTCTTATTTGTAATGTGAAAATGGCATCAATAAGGATATAATCAATATAATTAATAAACCATGGCTATTTTCCCTTTACTTTCATTATAAATGGAGTACTTCAGTTGCCACAATTACAAAATTTGTATTAAAACTACAAAATAATTAATATCTCTAAAATAAATTGAGATAGAACTTTCCAACAAACTGCACTTAAAAGCACATTTTTTTTCCTGTACTAAGGTGTAAAAATTGAAAATGTGCGATGTTTAGAAGTTTAAAAATTTGCAGTCGCGAAAATTGCAAAACCGAAATTTCATTTCAGATTTCAAAGTGTTACCATTCGTTTAATGACGTATAGGCTACGCACAGACATGTTTGTCCTTTATAATATAGATAAGTAGATTGTCCGATACAACTTTTCATGTGAACATTCGCACAAACTTTAAGTTCTAATCTCAGTACCCGCGAAAAAAAATTCAGAAATTTGCCTTTACTTGTCATAGTTTTATTTAAAAAAAAAATGATCGTTTTGTTTTAAATATGACATCATTTTTACTCACTGAATCATTTTGCCTACCGTGTCAAACTCGGTATCAGCGTAATGTAAAAATATTGAAATGTAATTGATTTATGAAGACGAATGTGTGTTTTGTTTAATGTCTGACGTCATTTTCTGTTCAAAAATTATATAAAAAAAAAACTCTTTTTTGAAATGTGAAAATGGCATCAATAAGGATATAATCAATAAAAATAATAAACCATGACAATTTTCCCTCTGCTTTCATTATAAATGGAGTACTTCAGTTGCCACGATTACAAAACTTGTATTAAAAACTACAAAAAAAATAATATCTCAAAAATAAATTGAGATACAGCTTTCCAACAAATTGCATTTAAAAGCATATTTTTTTCCCTGTACGAAGGTGTAAAAATTGAAAATGTGCGATGTTTAGAAGTTTAAAAATTTGCAGTAGCGAAAATTGCAAAACCAAAATTTCATTTCATATTTCAAAGTGTTGCCATTCGCAAAATGACGTATGCGTTACGCACAGATATGTTTGTCCTTTATAATATAGATAGCCATAAAATAAGTAATATATTATATTAAAATTTCCTTTTATAATGTTGACAATCAGGAAGTAAATTATATTCAAGAGGAGAAATTTTCTGAATGTTGATGAATTATTTATAAGAGCTTCCTAAATTAGTCAAGGGAAAAAGATTCTACAATAAGAACGAATTTTCAGAACTGTCATAAACGAGATATTATCTAACTTTATCAAGCACTTATAAACTAATTTTGTACTGCTTACGCACAATGACAAAGGACTTATTGAGCCTCTATTCAAAAGTTTGTTGAGTTTATAAATATTAAATTTATTCTATTGAAAAGCATAAAATTATATTAATTAACTTAAATCCAAGACGTTTTGTAAAAGTTATAAATTCTTTCAGCGAGTGAATTTTTTTTTTTTTTTTTTTTTTTTTGGCAATAAGCTAGTTTTAGTGCACTTTTTGCATGAAATGCGAGAATGTTAATTGTAACAGTGCCACTTTCACAAACACCAAAAATATAAATTGGAATTTATAAATATTAATTTGTAAATATAATCTACATTGATAAGTAAAAGAAAAACATTAAAATAGATTCTTGAATTATTTGATAATATGAAATCGGCAGAAAACAAAAAAGAGATACAGTAAATAAAGATAGTTACAGCAAAATTTTGATAAACAAATCATGGTGCATTAGGTATTTTAAAATTATATGTCTTGGATTATAATAGGCAAATTTCAAAAACTATTTTTTATTGTCATAAAATACCAAATGAATACATCTAAATATGGCGCTCAGAAAAGTTATTTACCAGAAGGTACTTATAATAGTAAGGGGGTGAGTCTTACAAGCAACGCTTGTCAGCTCCATCCTGATATCTCAAGCTTTAAAAACAATCTAATTTGCTAATTTTTTGAAGAGATTAACCGTATACAGAAAACTGAATGATATCCTCACGACTACTGGCGATTTTCTGCATTTGAGTTTCTATTCGTTCCCCTTTGATTGGGGGTCCTTTCGGTTCCCAAGCTCGCAACCACCGCTGTCGCGACAGCTGACTGCTGTTTTCGTGATTGCTTAAGTAAGATCTATCACACATTCGAAAATCAGCTGATACTAAATGGTTAAATAAAAGATGTCGCCGCTTCCCGAATTTTATAATAAAGCATAGAAAAATAATTTTTGAAGCTGTAGGAAAATAGCTTTAAATATGATGCTCTAAGTACATAGTTTTAAATATGACGTAATTTTCCCAATTTGATGATTTTCGAGCGTAATAATTTTATTTTTTCTTAAAGTGTTCTTTCTCTTTTATTATTCAGGTGTAAATAGATTTTTCAGATGTAATATGCTTGAAAATATAGTTATTTTGCGCTTTTTTTAACCCTTTCCAACAAAGTTGAAAAGTGTTTATGCATTCGATTTGTCTGTCCGTCTGTACGCGCTCTAACTCCCGTAAACATACTCGGATCGTTCTGAACATTTTGGATGTTAGTGACCTCTACCATAGCACGAACCCTATTGAAAATGAAGTTTGTAGGCTTTTTAGTTCATTTACAGGGGCAGTCAAAAGTTTTCCGTTTCATTACGGCCTATGGGAAAAAATCGTTTAAAATGATTTTTAATCATGTTACATGCTTTCAAACATAATAAATTTGATATGCAGTTATCAAGTGCACTAAAATATGCATTCCGTAGAATATACGCTGCAAAGAATAAATATTATTCATTTACAGGGCCACACAAAAAAATTCAGTTACATAATGGTATACTGATGGAGGGAGTTTTTTCCGGCGTATTTTAATTATGTTAAATTATTTCATGTAAAATGGAATTTATATACGTCGCTGAGGTTTACTATAACTTATTTCATGTATAATACAAATTGCATAGCATTTACAGGGACACACAAAAGATTTCAGATACTATATTGTATCCGAAGTACTGTACGGTAGCGATGATTGCTGGAAATGCATTTTCAATTATGTTATGTGCTTTTATGTTTCACTATATTTATGCGTTGTATATGAAGAGTATAAATGCTGTAATTCATATACAGGGCTACACAAAAGAATTCGCAATGGTTACTGGGTGTGATTGTAACTTAAAGGTGTTTTTTAAATGAGTTATTCATTTTTATGCTGAACTGCATTTTGTTTACATGTGTTTTGTTTACAAATGTTTGTATAACATAGATACAATTATATACAGGGTCACGCAAGGAATTGGATACATGGCCGTCTATAAATGATAATTTCTGAAAATGTGATTCCAGTAGTTTTAAGAGTGTTTTACTTTGAATTAAACTTTAGAAAAATAGTGGCGTGTAATAAAGGTACTAGGTTAACTACAGGGTTGTAGAAAAGTATACAAGTATGTTTCCATCTATTAGTATAAATTGCTGAAAGAGAAATTTCAACCTGTTATTCGTTTTCTTGCTAAATTAAATTTACCCATTATATAGCATATATATCAACCTACACATCAAATACAGAGCTGTTAAAAAGAATTGGAATACATATTTGATATGGACGGTAACTGCTAAAATCAGTTTTTCAAATGCTTTATGCGTTTTCTAAAATGTTTACTTAGTTCTTTTATATACATTATCTCCCTAAATAACGAAGTTTTGTTAAAGCAAACAGGAAGCGTTGGAAAGTGTTTCATAATCTATGCTTAACACATGATTTTTCTTAATTGTTTAGTTTAACAACAGTACATAATAAAAAAAGACTTTTTCAAAATTTTGAGTAAATCTCTATTTATATAATGAAATTTTGAATAGAAAATTGGAAAAATAATTAAAAAATTAAACTAATTCTTAAAATATATTGAAGACTGTACCATCACAATCTAGTTCAGTATGTGCTTGCAAAAGAGGGTTTAATTGCTATTTATAGTTTTTTATTCAATAAAAATTTTTTAACCGAAATATTTTGAGCAACTTAAATAATAAATAGCGGTTAAAATAACTCATCGATTTAAAAACTGTCTGCTTCACCATGTTTATTATATATTTTTCTAGAAAACTATCAATTTTTTATATTTTTATGTACGATAGTTTTTTCTTTCAATACATGTTGAGAAAAAGTCACAAACTGAATTAACCCCTTCGGAAGGAGTGACCGGTATACGTGCCGGCCTTGTTTGCGCTTTTATCCCGCGCTATACGCTGTGTAAAATTTTGGGAATCTAGCGGGTCAAAATTCAATTTATGAACATTATCGATGTTAACCCCTTCGGGACGAACGTCTTTTACAGAATTTTTAATCTTTAATCACCGGTTTTATAAAACAGAAATTTTTACCTAATTGAATCGGGAAAGTGCTCTCATTAAATATAGCAAAATTTACAATAAAACTTTACTGGTGAGAATAACCACCGATTCTGAGCACTTTACGCAGCACGAATACCGGTCGCTAGTCCCCAAAGGTTAAAGTAATAAAATGATCTTACTAGAGATAAAACGGTTCTGTTTGTGAAAAAAATATACCTTTACTCATTACATTGTACAAGTTACGTCATTGCTACTCCATCATCATAATCATAATTTAAAAAAAAAGTTTTGTAATTTTCATACGTTTACATTTGGGTAGTGTTATTCTATTCCGTGTAGATTTTTAAAAATGTAGTACATACTTATTTTCAACTAGAAGAGTTTTTTTTGTATTAAAAACATAGTAATCAATTTATTACATACTGTCATAGCTACGAATGTTATCATAGAGTGAATCACTGTCATTTTCCGTTGTTTTCTATCCTTTTATTATTTGTACATTCGGTGACCGTGAAATCTTACAACTTCTGGGTGAAGTTCAGCCGCTCTATACTTTTAGAGATTTTTATTTTTCTACAGGTTTTAATGTCATTATTAGTAATGCTTAAAGGCAGGTATATTTATCTCGTATCCACATGTCATGTAAAATTATATAAAATTGCTTAATAAGAGTTTATCAACACATGTTATGCTAGTAGCCACAGCAAGCATCCTTAAAAAATCTTCTTTTTCGATTTCGTACATTACTATTATCTTGTCCTTGTTTTGGAATTTTTAGTAATAGTTCTCTTTCAGATCTAAATCTTTCAATTATATTTTAATATTTCTGCGATACTTTATTTTTCTTCAGGATTTCGGAACTACTATTTCTTTGCATCAAATCTATAACCAATATATAAGAGGTATTCCATAAATCTTAATTGTGCAATGTGCATGCAATGCCGATAAACCCCAAGAAAACCTGTGAGTATTATTCGTATATCCTAGAACCATTTTTAAGTTATTCATCATCATGGATTTTCCGTTACAGACATTGTATTTTTAAGTTACTTTATTTGAAGAGAGAATGCTGCACATTGTGCTATATACCACTGTCTTAAATTTTGGGCTCTATGTCATGGGTCCGAACATTGAATTCTACTAAAATTAGTGCAAGAGCTGTAAGTATTTAATTTCTGACAATTTCAAATTCTTCGGCTTTAGACTGATCAGTTTCCATGATGAACTTAAACTTTATGAGTCTGGAGTAAGAAAAAGAAGATGGGTGTGGATTTAACCATTATAAAATTTTGATTTTCTTCATTACAACTTTTTTATAGGACGGACATCGAGCTTTTAGAACGGTTTTTTTAAATGTCGTTTCTGTTTTACACTGTAAAAAAAAAAACGGACTAAAAAACGGAGATTCTACTGGCAATGTAGACGCCAGCACTATTTTCGTATTTTTACTGAAAATTTTCCCCATAAACTACAGTAAGATTTCCGTTTTTAATCAGAGAAACGGAAATCTTTCTGTAATTTATGGAGAAAATTTTCGCAAAAATACGGAAATAGTACTGGCATCTAGATTGCCAGTAAAATCTCAGTTTTTTAGTCCGTTTTATTTCATTTTATTTTTTTTTTTTATTTTTTTTTTATTTATTTTTTTTTATTATTTTTTTTTTTTACAGTGTACGGCTTTTAGATATTTTTTTTAACACATCCGAAACATCCTTTCATTCAGACTGTTTTAATTTTGAGCACGTGGCACGTGTTAATTCATTTGTATTCCGGGAACGTAATTTAGGAACAAAAGTGATTTTGAGTATAATAAATTAATAATATATGGTTCTACATCATACTGTTATGTATGTAATTTATCGTTCATTTACAGGAATACACAAAAGTATTTGGCTACAGTAATGTCCATGAAGAATAATTGCTGGAAATGTTTTTTCAGTTCTGATTTGCGTTTTAAAATTTATCTGGGTTTTTTACAAATTATTTTGTGTGTATAAATTCTATAGATCATGTACAGAGCTACACGACAGATCTCAAGTGACTTTACGTTTATTGACGGAAATTGCTGAATAGGAAAACTCAACTGTGCTGTTCGTTTAATTGAACTGAATTTTAGCATACTGTGTAATATGCATACGAATCTGGATCATACACAGGGATGCACAAAAGAAATTTGTATGCGTTCTGAATTTTCTAAATTGTTCATAAAGACATCTTTCACTTTAATAATAAACTGTAAAATTTTCAAACAAGAAAATTTCTTTCCAATTTCAAACGAAGTGAGGTATTTATATGAATGGAACATCTATTAATTATAAAAATATTCTCTGCCGATGAACGCGGGAATTGTCGGCCGAAAGTACTAAGAAATTTTAAATAAGATGTAAATTTTTCACTTGTAACATATATTTTATTATTTCTGTCGCCTTTTAAGGCTGTTCTCAACTGCTTCCGCCAACAAGCGCAAAACGTTTTTACACATTCACTAACTCATTTATAAATGTAAAGGTACAAAATTAGCAGTGCTGACTAGAGAAGCGATTTGGAATCAAACTGTTTTCTCCATTTTTTTATCAATAGATTACCTATCCAGTTATAAGCGAAATGGGTCACGTGAGCGAGGCGTTTTTTCTCCCTTCCTGACTCTTTTTCTTCTCTCGTCTAGAAATTCTGTTCAAAACGTCAGGTTTGGCAGCATTTTCTGAAAGATTACAATAAAACGGAAAGAACAGTTCGATGATACATTTTCTGAATAACAACACCAGCTAGTTTTATGCGTTTTCGAACAAAATTTGATTTAAACTTATGTCAGAAAGTTGCCCCTTTGGATTTGAGAACAGCCTTAAGCAGAACGGTGAGCTTTTTAAGAGTCGTATTGTGCCTTTTGTGTAAAAAAAAAATTTTACAGCATTCTGAATGTGTTGGAAAATGTTTCATAATCTATGCTAGTGACATGAGTTTTCATTCTTTTTTAGAAAAACTTTTGTCCGTACTTTTAAACTTATTATTATGGTTATAGAAGTTGACTGAACACTTATATAAAGATTAACAACGGAAGAGAATTATTGTAATTAACTAACGTACACCTCTAAAATAGTTGCAAATCTTGTTTTCTTCAGTCCATAGTGTTTTCGCTGGGTCTTGTCCTGTGACTGTGTCTTGCTAGGTTGATATACAACGTCTGAACTCGAGAAATAGGCCTTTCTTCCATGATTGCGATTTCTTAATCCACAGTATACCTCTCAGCATTTCTTTGTAATACAGGGTGTTTAAGCTCAGCGGTTACAAAGTTTCAGCAGAGATAGAGTACACTTAGCCGATGGGAAATCACATAGCAATGCATGGTCGGAAACGTTTTCCTGGGGCGGTAGTGATGATACAAAATACAAGAAAGAAAGGACACGAACAGGATGAGAAAACACGTTTATTATTCTTAATACTGCAAAAATTGTCGGGACAATGTTAAAAAGTGCTGAGGAACTTGTTGCACGCCTCGTGGCAGCTGCTGGGGAAGTCCAGGACGCGCCTGGTATGTTCGAGAACATTAGATCTTTCGTGCTCTGGAGATGTGAGGCCTGCACCACGGTACGATGCAGAGGCGTCGCCATGGGGGATTATGGGATTGGACTCTCCCACCTCGCCCACCCCAATGTTTGTGAACTTGGGAAATTCGTGATTTTTGAAAGACCTTTTTTCTTTTTAAAAAATCGTAGTAAAATAAATATGATTTTTTTTTTATTGTTTTGGTGATTTTTTTTCTGAAAGCTAGCTGTAACTGTAAACAAGGTAAATAATCAAAAGAAATACAAAGAAAACTCTTGTGTTGTTGTTTTTTTTTTTTTTTTTTTTTTTTTTTTTTTTTTTTGTATCTAGCCAATGACAGACTCAGTCTGTCATTGTGTTTCTCTGTTCTATGAAAATATCATACATCCATCAGACCTTAATTTCTCTACTCCTCTCTATCAATAGCTGACTCTAATCCGTATCATTTCTTTCCTCGGAAACTTTGTTCTTTTATCAACAATTTTAAAATAAACTTTAAACTTTTTTTGTATCTAGCCAGTGACAGACTCAGTCTGTCATTGTGTTTCTCTGTTCTATGAAAATATCATACATCCATCAGGCCTCAATTTCTCTACTCCTCTCTATCAATAGCTGACTCTAATCCGTATCGTTTCTTTCCTCGGAAATTTGTTCTTTTACCAACAATTTTAAAATAAACTTTTTTTTGTATCTAGCCAATGACAGACTCAGTCTGTCATTGTGTTTCTCTGTTCTATGAAAATATCATACATCCATCAGCCCTCCGACTGTCTTGGAAAAGGGCAAAATTGTAATGTTGTTTTCTCTGCATTTTGTTTTAAATGCTAAAAAAAATGATTCTTTGAACATTTTATAAAAAAACTTAATAACGAATAATAATCCTTGGAAGTATTAATCATTGTTCAATGTATTAAAAATGCATTAAATCAATAGAATTATATTACTTTAAATATTGCTTGTATTGCAATGAAACCTGGAGCTTAGTGAACGTATTAACAAGGGCTTGTCAGTGAGGGGGTTAATTTCTCTACTTCTCTCTATCAATAGCTGACTCTAATCCGTATCGTTTCTTTCCTCGGAAACTTTGTTTTTTTATCAACAATTTTAAAATAGTGTCAGGGATTCTTATTAAAAATCACTAACATTGTTTTCATATGAAAAGCGATTATGATTCGTGCACAATAGAAGACAAAGAATTCACAAACCTTAAACTAAGGCTAGTTGACTAAAAATAAAAATAAAATGGTCATTTAACGTTAGATCTCTAAAAATAAAAAACAAAATAAACGTTCGAATTAAAAAGTATCCTACTGTCACAAACGAAAATCGGACAACAAATTACTCATGTGTCTTCCGATTGGCGTTATAGCAATATGTCGTTGCCAGAGTGGTTATAAACGTTTTTAAGCGTTTTCATCAATGCCACACATAAATTTGTAAATATCACAAATTTTCTTTTAAAATAGCATTTCTATTCTAATATTAGAAAAGAAAAACACGATGTCTCTCTCCCCTTCCTTTGATCTCAAATTGCATTAAAATAAGTTGAAATAAAATAACTAATAAAAAAAGAAGCAAAGTTTTATTTTCTTTCTATGCCTGAATAAACAAAATTTTCAGTGTCAGAAAGAATGAAACCGAGTTTCCTTAACTATTCATTTTGCAAATGTTTATCTTATCTTTCGATCTTTATTTTCATGCCGAATTATTCCAAGATAGGTATATAGAAACTAATCTAGTTTTGATTAGATTATTTATTTGATTAGAATTAGAATTTTATTTAAACTTTTATTACACGAAGCAATAATTAGAATTTTTATGTTTTTAGTTTCAGTACTTTTCTTTGCAAAGGAATTTTTTTACGCATAAATATCATTATCATACATACACAGCACACATAATTTGAGTTGGAAATTAGTTTGTCTCAAGTTGGTAAATTTTTTAATCCTCGTCCCCCCCTCCCCTAATAAATATCTGTCGCTACGCCCCTGGCCCGGTGTCGTAATTTCGAACACCATCTTTGATGGCGATCGTGGTCTCCTTTTTTTTTCTTTTTTCGTAGTTTTTTGCTATACTAAGAATAATAAACATGTTTTCTCACCCTATTCATTTCCTTCCTTTCTTCTGATTTGTATCGTCACTATCGCGCAAAGAAATCGTTTCCGACCATGCATTGCTATGTGATTTCTCATCGACTCAGTGTACTCTATATCTCCTGAAACTTTGTAACCGATCTGATGAAACGCCCTGTTTAAACTCTCATTTAATTTCAAAACGTTTGTCTGAGGTTGTTCTACAATATTATACTTAAACTGAGAAAATATGTTTTTCTAATCTTTAAAATGAAATTTAAATGTCTCAAATATCACTACTATCCTCTGCCCTCAGTCCATACCTTGATCATTAAAACCATCCATGAACAATAATTATTAAATAATTTTTAAAAACAATGGATTTACTATAAATTTAAATCTCATGGAGTATAATAATATAATTTTTATAAGCAGGAAATGTGTAATATATATATATATATATATATATATATTGCTTCGTTTAAAGTTGTGCTAATCAATTTTTAGGTCACTACTGACCCGGTGCATGAATTTCCTCATATTTTCAACAGGTGGCAGTATGCAGTCACTATCAGTATTGTTTTCAGTAGGGAATCACATATTGTTCTTAAACAGTCGCCATTGTTTACTGTTTGTTCATAAAAAAGATTTTCTGGACTGAAATGAATGGGGAAAAGGTAAACGTACCTCTATTAACCATCACTACTGTGCCCGCTGTTAATTTAAGTATTGATATTAACACATTAGCCAATATCTAGCAATTTAATCATAGGATTTGTATGTCTTTGAAAATAGTACATACGAAGTTCCAAAAATGTTCTTTTTTCAGAAAGGGGGCCAAAATTGCAAAAGATATTACTACTGTTCCTGTCACTTCTGTCCTCTTACAGTTTGTATTTTGTCTAATAAAAACTGCCATATCACATTTATTTTTCAATAAAGTTTATGATTATCTACTAATTAATATTTTGAAATATATCTGTGGTTATTAAAAGTTCATTTTGAGCATAATATGAGATACTTAAAAATCAGATATCAGCAGAAAATGAGCAGCCGAAAATCACACCACGGCCAAATTCGATCGCCTGTCTTATAAGGGGAATCGATATTGGCCGGGATCACACTTATGGGAGAATCCATAAGAGCCATAGATCCGCGCAAGTTTTCCTTAGATCGGTATTTATATGTCCTGTCCGGTACTATTCCTTTTCTCAAGTGCCTTTCAGATTAAATGAATTCAAATTTTGTAGCAATAGATTCATTGAGAAAAATATGAAAATGGTCGAATTACCTTCACTGACAGAATTATAGTTTAAACAAGAAGAATGAATCATGAATGACGCATAGATTATGAAACACTTTCGATCGCTAACAGAATATTATTATACAGCTTTGTTTATGTAAAGAATAGAAATCTATCATAGCTAGTTCTCTAACCAAATACTTTTGTGCGTCTACGTAAATTAAGAAAAATGCTACTCACTCCTTGACGTATAGAAAACATGCTCTAGGGCTCCTCTGTGATCCTTTTTATTTAATTTCTTTATATTTCCAGTATCATAACATCATAAAAATTCACCGCAAACGTATTTAACCTCATAAAATGGAATGGAATTCTTTCATACGTTATTGTAAATGAACTATAAATGCTACGTACTCTATAATCCCTAGAAAGCATTTTTTAGTACACCTCAGTGATTCATATTAATTTCATCATTTATGATGTATAAGAAAATTATTAAAAGGCATCTGAAACGATTTTTTCCCACAGACCATACTGTAACGAAATACTTTTGTGTGGTCCTCTAAACGAGCTATAAATGCTAGAGGTTTCATGTTCAATACCAAAAATTCTATAGTAAATATCAATAACATATAAAATTTTTATGGCAATCCGAGTATATTTACGAGAGTTAGAGTACGGACAGACCGCAAACAGAAAGACAATCTAAATTCATAAACACATTTTTAAAAAGTGTAGATCGGGAGGCAGTAGCACAGACGATCACCTCATCGAGTTCACGGCTGAAATTCAAGAATTAGTTAAAATTCGATTTGCATATTAAAACGCAATCGGTCTGCCAAGTCATATCTTGGTGGAAAACACCTGAAAACCCGATTTTAGCGTTTGACTCGTAGGTTTACCATTATGTGTTCATGCACCCAATGGTATGAAAACATGGATGACTGGGAGCATGAAAGCACAATGGTAAACCTACGATTCAACTGATAAAATCGGGTTTTCAGGTTTTTCAACCAAGATATGACTTGGCAGACTGATCGAGTTTTAACTAATTCTTGAATTTCAGCCGTGAACTCGATGAGGTGATTGTCTGTGCTGCCATCTCCCGGTCTAGTGTTTTACTAAATTTGAAATTTGAAAGTGAAAATCAGAAGTGAAAACAAATATTATTCTCAAATCTAATGAGGATGGATGCTGCAGAATAAACTCACACTCACTCATCAATTTCCAAGGCACTGGTAACTTTATATGGGGCATTCTCACAATCTTTTTACTTTTGGGAAAAAAAATCTGGCGAAATTAAACTTGCTAAAATAACATTTTAATCTGATAGACGAATGCATTAATGATTCAAAATAAAGAAAATATGGTCAGCAGCGAAAAAATTTTTATTTAACTGAGGCTTAAGTTAAACTTGAGTATTTAATTTTCCTTACCATTTTACCACTAAAACTTTTTATTTTCTTCTACATTTTTACTTATAATGAATTCGCATAGTACCCACAGGACATTCAAATAAGAAATAATGACAAAGTAGTATTTTTAGTACAAAATTTGGATATAACATTGTCTTAAAGGGGTGTTAAAGAAGGGACGGTAATGTAAATAACAAGTTGGAAATTGCTCGTCAAACGTGGCAAATGAGGTGCGTTCGTACTATAACTAGTTTTATAATTATTTTTTGCACCTCATATTGTACTGAATGTGTATTTATTTGCGATTCATAAGTGCATAGTCTGTAACATCATTAAAATGCACTTGCAATAATTTTTTCCCATTCCCCTTAATGTAACGGAAAACTTTTGACTGTCCCTGTAATTAAGCTATACATCCGATTTTCATGAAATTTGAAATGGCTCGACAAAATTTTGCAGCAATTAGTATATTTTTAAAATTTCAGCCCATTCGGAAAGCTTTAACATCATTAAAATGCACGTGCAATAATTTTTCCCATTGACCGTAATGTAAAGAAAAACTTTTGACTGTCCCTGTAATTTAACTATACATCCGATTTTCATAAAATTTAAAATGGCTCGACAAAATTTTACAACAATCATATATTTAAAATTTCAGACCATTCGGTTGGGTAGTTTTTGCTCTATTATATGCGGACGGACGGACAGACAGACGGACGGACAGACAGACGGACTGAACGACGACTATAGGTGCGACGTATTTATATAATTACGAACGCACCTAAAAAGGGGATGGTATGGGAAAAAATGGACGAAATGGGAAAAAAAAGGACGGTAAGGATGGAACAGCAAGGAAAATTGCCACCTAATTTAGGCAAACATGTTAAAGACTAATTGGTAGCCAAAATGTTCATTGATCTTTAGAAACAGTTATTTACATTGGATTAAATTAAAAGAAAACTAATTTAAATCTAAAGTGCAGGGATAAACCTTGGGGACGTTGAGAATACTAATAAAGCCACGATGCTTGAAATTGATATTTAAATGCTGATTTAAATTCTACAGTAAATATCCTGCCAAACAATATTAGACATTATTTCTCTAGCATACTTATGCATGAGAAAAAACTTGAAAAAAATTCTGTGGCTGCATCTGAAGTGATTTTCTGTATAATTTTAGAAGAGGGATAGTAAAAAATCTAAAACCTAGGGACAGAGTTTAAAAAATAATAACAACCCTAAAAATGTGTGCAGTCTAATTTTTAGCTACTTATTTATTTATATAAAAAAATAGTTCCAATTTCAGGAAAAAATTACATCGAATTATTTTTATTGAAACAACTTATCCAGACAGCTCCAAACTTAAATATCAGCATCAGAGGCACAGGACGGTATAGGAGTTTTCCAGGTGTTTGGACCCCCAACATCGTCCAAAACTTATTTATCTCGTTAATATTGTTATGCAATCATGCAATGAGATGTTCTCAAGTATATGAAATAAAAAAAACACAAAAAGTGTATTAAAATAAAAATTATTATTCAGGGACATGAAAGTCAAAAGATTGTGAGAATGCCCCATATAACTCTTTATTAACACAAGAATCTTATTTGCACCAATAAAATTTTTCGCGTTATCTGAAAATAATTTGGCACATTTACCTCTGCGTGCAATGAATCTTTTCAATGCAGCAATAAATGATTCGGAGGTTAGTCTGAAGCAATTTCTATATGTACAACTTTAAATACAAAACAAACATAAATACAAATATAATTTTTTTGCAAGATAGTTCTACGTGAATTCCCAACTTTGACCATAAATTCCTCACACAGATCTACTCCGAAATATTAAAGCAGTAGTCCAATCGGACTCTATCCCTGGGCAAATCGCCCATCAATTGATTTGCAATAACTGGTTTAGCTTTAAAACATGGGATGCACTGATGTACTACCTTTCGACATGTTGTTCGACCATTTATTAGCCAAAATTTTTCTGTTACCAACGAGAGTAAAGTTGAAGCACCGACAAGAAGGTATTTTTTATGATAATAATTTATAACAATTACAGTAATACTATTAGACTTCGTTAAAATCGTCGGGTGCTTTTTCGCAAAATTTAAATTTCTATTATCTAACCGGCCTCCAACCCTTAAAATTCCAAATTCATCTAAGAATGGGTTGATGCTTTTTAGCTTACTGTTTGGACTTACCGAATCTTTGGTCTACAGACTACACTAAGTATGTCTGCTTTGAATTATTTCCTTTGGACGGATTTAATTAAATACATCTCTGAATTCTCCAATTCTGTGGTTAACAAGGGTCCACCACACTTATAAAGTGGGTTTTTTGCATTCATCATAAACCTGAAAATATAACTAAGAATGCGTAAAATAGTTATATAATTATTACTAAGATTTATTAAGTCATTTACAAAACAATTATCGGTAACATTACAGTTCATTACACTGACTTCATTAAAAAGGTTTTGAATTGATTTTGAGCTCTTTATGGAAGTCCTCATTAGCTTTTGGTATGAATACTAAACGTCGAGGATAGTCAGTGTTATCAAGAAAAAAGGGACCTTTCCACCAAAAGTCACAATCAATACGTTTGTCTGGATCCATATCTTGGAAAGTTTGTCAGCAGGGTTTTGATCAGAGCAGAAATGACGCCACTGTTCAGGACTACAGTTTTATTGAATTTTAGACACCTTGTTCCGCACAAATTATTTAAGATCGATAGGCAACTTTTGAATCCACGCTTACACAATCATTGAATGCGACCACAGAAAAACATTAGTAGCTATTACTTTCATGGATGATGACTCTTTTTACCAGTTTGGTTAGCAAAACTGCGGCACATAGTTCGAGTCTTGTAATGGTTAGACTCTTTATTGGCGTAACGCGTGACTTGATAGCGATTAAATTCAGCATTACATTTCCTTGAGAATCACAAGTCTTGCAATAAACCGCTGCCCCATAATAGCGTTTTGAGGCATCTGCGAAGCCATGTATTTCAACAATATCCGGGTTTTCAATTATAATGCGTCTACTTATTTGTATATTATTCTCACTTTTAAGCGATATAAGAAATTGTTGCCAATCGTGTTATTCTGACTCAGGGAGCTCGTCATTCCAGTCAATATTAATTCCCCACAATCTCTGCATAAGTATTTTGGCTTTCGCTATAACTGGGCCAAGAAGTCTTAGCGGATCAAAAATTATGGCGATTGTTGACAATAGGATTGTCCCTTGGTATAGGAATCGCTCAATTCTATCTTAACTGGAAATATGAAACAATCACCTTTGGGTTCCACGAAACCCCTAACGTTTTAGTCTCAGTGTCGTTTTCAAAATTATACCCTTCTCTAGGTGTCAGCGAAAGATTTTTATCACTTCTGCACCACTTACGAAGCTGCATACCTGCCTTATGCATAATCGCTATAAGCTGCCACTGCAATTCTTTGGCTTCCTCAAGCGTAGGAGCACCGCACAAAATTTCATCAATGTAAATATTTTCATGAAGAACTGGTGCTGCTATTGGAAAATTATTTCCTTCATCAATCGATAGTTGGTTGAGCGGTTTCATTTCTAAATAGGGCGCGCTGACAGCTCCGCACGTCACAGTTTGCAATTTGAAAATTTTAAGTTCTTCCTCAAAATTATCGTTCCATAAAATTCTCTGCAGCGAGTGCTGACTAGGATCAATGTTTATCATGCTGTACATCACTTTGAGATCTGCAGTCAGATCATAAACATGTTCTCTTAAGTTAACCATAATTGTAAATAAGTCGTTTTGAATGACTCTGCCGTTATACTGTAATGAATTCAGCAATGTGTCATTTGTTGTCGTGGCAGAACAATTAAGAACCACTCTTGAGTTTTGTGGTTGATTTTTCAGGACGAAATATACCATGATGTGGAGCGTAGTATGCAATGTCAGGTTCCTTTGCTTCTTTCACCTTTTTCATATGTCCTAAAATTTCGTATTCCTTTAAGAAATCTTTATGCAGATTAAAATATTGCTCATCTTTGACAAGCGAATCCACAGTGATCTGAGTTTTTTGAGAGCAAGATCCCTAGCCTAAACACGAAGGATTTTCCTTTAAAGGCATTCTCACTACGTATCTCCCTCCGTCATTTCTCCAATGCGTAAGCGCAAAATATTTCTCACATATCTCAAATTCCTTACTCTTTGGTAACTCTACCTCGATGTTTTCGACATCCCAAAAGTTTTTTAATGTTTTGTTTAAATCCTCCTCTCGAACTAGCCCACAATTAACTTTAATCTCATCCCCCTGTTCTACGTATCCACTAGCCACGTAACCAAATACAGTATTTTGTAAAAGCAAGTTCGAACTCTGAGTATATTTGTCCTGGTCTTAATAATTCATAAAATATATTCGCTCATAACAACATGTCAATTTTATCAGAAAATTAAATCGATAATCTGCTAACATAGTTAAATCTGGGACCTCAACATTTATATTAAGCACTCTTTGCGGAATTAAATCTGTAATTTTTCTTACTACTAGCATAGTAAATTCCCTTTCAAGACTTTTATCTCTATTCGCGATTTTTGTCTTTACGCAACCCTTTACTGTCATAGAAGAATCATCTAAACACGAAATTAAAGTATTTGTTTTATTAATTTTAAGTTGCAGTCTATTAGCACACTGTGGCGAAATCAAACAGGCTTGTGAACCGGCATCCAATAAATATCTAATTTCCTGCCATTCCGAAAATTTATCTTTTATGAAAATACGCGCGGTACTTAATAAAACAGTTTTTCTTTTACTTCTTGCGAAACTACTGGCGACTTTCTGGTTCGGGGGAGAATGAAAAACTTTCCTCGCTTTGTGAATTTTTTATTCCTGCAGCTGCTTGAAACACATGACTCTAATTTTATTGTGATTTAATTCATTTTCTTCTCTCGAAAAATGTATCAATTGGTTATGGGGTCGTCTACATACACAGTTCTTAGATTTACATTTCTGTACGCAACAATTATAATTTAAAAATTTTAAAAATGCTTTATTTAATTTCACAACTTTGACTCTTTCTTTTATCGAAAGTTTTTTGAATTGCGACAAGAATGTAACGCGTGATACTCAATAGGTTTACACAGAACACATTTAATAATTTTTGTTTCCGAAAAAAATACATTTGAAACGGCCGTGAATTTTGAAATATATTTGCCACTATATGTTTATTTTCACTTACGAAATTTCTCTTATACGCATTTGATTCATTTCTAGTTTTATTTTTAACAGATAGGAAAATATCGCATTCTCTGCCTAGTTGCTGTGGTTTAAAATATGACTGTGCTTGCTCAGTTGCGATATTACCCATTAATTCGCGATCTAACGAATTGAAAATTCTGTCTGAAACAATCAGATCGCATAATGATTTAAAATTATTTACTTCACGCAGGCTACAGTAATATATAGAAAATTCGAGTTCACCCTGCATGCAAATTCAACATAATTTTCCGACGGTAATTTTTGCGTTCTCCGGAAATTATTTAAACACTCTTGCGCAATAGGTTAAAATTCCTATAAGACTATAGTTTTCAGTTTATCATAACTAATCATATAATCCCCTGACAAATAAATCATTAAACTACTCGTTTTTTCCCCGAGAATGTTTAGAAGAATTTCTGTCATAAACTCTTCGGGTACATTTTTAGTTTTGAGCGCTTTCTCAAGTTATTGAAATAAAAGATTAAATGACTCAGCTCTCGCCGGTACAGGGATAGTTAGTGTTTTAATACTTTTAATAAAACTTTCTACGTTATTGCTCATTATCTCTGTTTCCGATTTGTCTGTTGAGGACGGTAAATTTTCTCGGGAGTCTCTACGCTCTTTGGCCAATTCTAATTCTTTCTCTAACTGAGCTAATTTAATTTTTTCAAATTCAGAATTTTGGAATGGTTCTTTACGAATGTTTGCAAGAACTTGAACTCTTTGCTTGAACTCTTTTTCTAAATAGCGCTAATTTAATTTTTTTTCATTCTAGTTTTTTTTTTTTTTTTTTTTTTTTTTTGTCAGCCTCTTTTCGCGATTTATCCTTCTCAACAACCGAATTGACCATGTCTTTCATTAATTGCTCATTTGAGTAATGCTCACTTTTCTCTATAATATCCCTTAAATCTATAATCTTACTGCTTTCAGGAGCAGTTAACCCCAATTCCTCAACAACAAGCTTCAGCTCATCTTTATTTAAATTACCAATAATAGACATAATTTATCTAAATAAAAACTAGGAAAATTGCTCTTGCCTCAACTAAAACCGCTGTGACAATCACAAAGTAGCTTTATCTGTACTATATCCAGAGGCACATTTGTAAAACTAATCTCAACACTTATATCTTCTTAGTCACAATACTCCTCTTGTTCGGCACAAATTATCACCAGACTGTCACATAGATGAACTAAACATCTTAAAACTCAAACAGAAACTAAGTCATAATATAGTTTGAATTTGGTCTTATTATATAAATCACACGAATTATTTAAATAATACACCTCCGTTGTGTAGACGGACCATGCAGAATAAACTCACACTCACTCATTAATTTCCAAGGTATTGGTAACTTTATATATCTCATTATTAACAAAATAGCAGCGCATAGACATTTTCTCGAATACTCGCATCTCCATCACAATACTCAAAGCACACTATTCACTTCACTTCAGATTCTGATCACTATGATTTTAATTATAGGTGGCGCGGCATGTCTCCCTACATGGAACAGATGCCTCTAATGTGGATACATTTTAACCGTTTGACTGCGGAACAAATCTTGTGGATATATGCCAAAAATGCGAATGTGTTTGGATATACAGTGTGCCCACGTATAACCTGACCGACCTTAATTTTCGCAACTGCTGGTCCTAGATGCATACTTCCAATTACAAAATGGTTTAAATAAGGTGAAGAATTATTTTTAAAGCAATTTGGGTCAAGAAAAACATTTATTAAAAATTGCGAAATTGGAATATTTATACGGTCGCCCGGTTCTATAAGAGATATTTAGTAAAAATTTACTGTGACACTGACAAGTAAGAAAACAAAAGCCCATTCAACTAACATTAAAATTGACCGAGTTATGAAACTTTGAAATGCATAACTTATACCACTTTTTTGCATCTCAAAACAGATGATTTCGGCCATGTTTTCAGGTGTCGTATATAAAGTACTTAAACTTATTTCAAGGTATCTGCACTTTGAAAGGAATCTTACAACTATTATACGATTGAGTTAACTTTTATTAGTTAAGTTTCAGATTAGTTAAAATGATTGTATTTTAACATATGTTTTATTTTGTAAGGATTTGAGGCTATGATTTATTTTAACAAAAATTATGTTATTTTCATGAGGTTTTATTTAAATTGCAACAATTGTCTTTCCAATTTAAAATTTGTACTCGAGCTTTAACTCACTTTCAAATGTCTGATAGAATTTAAATTTTACATACTGACTTAAATCTGATGACAATGTAATATTATTATGATTTTTGACGCTTACCATCTTATACTTACTTATACATATTAGAGGACGACACAAAAATTTTGGATAGATTACCGTCAACAAGTTTAAGAAAAAGTTTTAGATTAGATAACATAAACCTGCGATAGTTGTGTTTTTTAACTTTTATAATTATGTTGTATGTATTTTTTAACTCTGAATAAAAAAATTATCTTCACTTTTAACCCTCATGTCAGGATTTTTCGCAAATCGTAAATTTCAAGGTTAAAAAATAGCAAAAAATCTGATACTATAAAATAGATGTAAGACTTTTTTTATTCAGTTTAATTTTATTTAATTCAATAATTTATTCAATTTTTTGGCTTATACAGTGTTTCTTACAGCTAAACAGCTCAGGGGTTCGATGAGGTCGGGAAGGAAGGGGGATCAATTTTAACTTTGAAATTTGCGATTTGAGAAAAATCCTGACGTGATGGTTTAAATTGAAGGTCATTTACGGTTTCAGCGGTAAAAAATACATAAAAATAATTTATCAAAAGTTAAAAACACAACAATGACATCCATTCAAATTTTCGCATAAGAATACACAAGAATCAATTTTCAAAAGCTAAAAAACATGGCACAACCCAAAATTTGAAAGACAGTGTACTCTAACAGCATTTTAAAATATGTATCATTTTGTAAAGAATTGAGGCTGTTGTTTTTCATCCTTTTATTTAACAAAAATTCTGTTATTTTTATCCTCTTATATGATGAGCACAAATTATATATTTTGCAGTAATATGTCAGAATGATTAAAGATTTCAAATTTATATTGGAATGCTAATTTTAATCTCAGACATTTCTTTAATATATCTGACGAAATTATATTTCTACTAAATTTGTGAATGACTCCTAATTTGCAGAAAAAATATGCTCGAAATTTAAACAGCTATTACTCGGTCAGTTTTAATCGTTGAATAACGGGACTTTTTTTGCCTCACTTCTCAGTGTAACAGGAAAATTTTATTAAATATAACTTATAGGACCGGGGGACCGCATAAAAATTTACTTTCTGAAATTCTTCATTAAATTGTTTTTTAGCTTCAAACATTTTTTAACTTAACTCTGCACCTATGGGCCACTTTTGTAATTGGAAGTATGGATCTAGGACCAACGGTTGCGAAAATAAAAGTCGGTCAGGTTATACGTGGACACCCTGTATATAAAAAAAATTACTTGTAGGCCGACGACATACACAGAAATCGTACGCTTCGCTAGTACAAGCAGCTTACATGCACACCAAACTGAGACAACAAACTGGAGCGCTATCACCCACTCCGCAATTTTAGCATAAAACAAGGGGAGCGCTGTGATGCTTCCTACAATTTTGGCACATAACAAGAGGTCTCAAACAACTTAATTTAAATTCGGTAAAATTTCTTACTTACTCGAAATTGGATGCATTATATTATTCCATGTAACAGCACGTAATATTTAGAACTCTAAGTCGTAATTGTGTTTTGAAAATTGCCTATTTGTTGCTAGAATACTTTTTTTGTAAGCATCATGTACTAAAATAACGTATGTTAAATTTTAAGGTTATAAATTAGATTATGAAATGTAGATCAGAAAATACTTTATCTAAACTTACTCTCTACGTAATGAATGCATCTAAGAATTCAGATTTCGCTCACAATATTTATATAACGCAATAATTATTCATACTACATTATAGATATATGGTTTACACATTTATCCATTTCCAAAATTTTCTTGAAATAATCACTTGCACGAGTGACATGTTTTCTATTACCATATCGTAAATTGTATTTTTTAAATATTTATTGCAGTATTCTTAAAATAACTAATAAATGCTCTTAGAATTTGGAATTATAATGATGACAAGTGACGAGTAAATTATGTTTTAACAAAGAATGCTCTGAATATCCATGAATTATACACAATATTTTCGTTTCTGTGGCTTCTAAACTAGTCAAGAGAAAAAACGCCTCGGAAATAAACATATTTTTCCTGTATAAAATAAAAGTATCGTGAAAGAGATATTTTCTAAATTTATCAAGTATTTTAAAACTAATTGAGTGCTGCTTACGCAGGATGAAAAAGGATTCAATGAATCTCACTTCAAAAGCTCGTTAAGTTTATAAGTAGTAAATTTATTCTGTTAAAAGCATAAAAAAGATTTATTTGTTAGCTCAAATGCAAGATATTATACTTGAGATTTATTTAAATATCTGTGAAAATATTTATTTTTCATTAGCAGTAAGCTAATTTCACTACAAAATTAAGAGAGTTTAATTTTAAACTAGAATCGGAATAAAGTTTTATAAGTAATAGAAATAAATGTGTGGAATTTATAATAGTGCAACTTTCAAGAAATTTAAAACTAAATATAAAGGAAGAAATGGAAATACATTCCTTAAATATTTTATTCAAATGCTGTCCTCTATAAACTAAAATGTCTGGAAATAAGAGAAAATTGTTAATTCGAAATTCTTGTAAAGACTTTATTAGATTATACAAGTTTAATTACTAAAATATAGATGTTTCATTATTAAATGTACTGTTTTGGAAAACAAAATATGATTACCCATTGCTATTTTACTCCAATGTATGGCAAAAAGATGTAAGAGGTACCATTTGCCGGAGAATCGTGTCTACCTTCTGAATATGAATTCAATTTGTGAAATTGGAGTCGTCTTCCATATTAAAAATCGGGCCAATTTTGAAATTTCTGATGGCAATACAGATTTTTGACAACATAACAACTGCCTATAAAAAGTCTGACGCATTTTAATGTTTAATAATTCATAAAATAATGAAGATATAAACAAACATATGGCATTTATGTTTATAATATCTCATATATTTTCTTTTATTGTCAGAATTCGCGGAGCGCGGCGTTCCGCGCGTCCGTCTTAGTCCCTATAGCCTTTCCCACACTTGGCAGGACCGGAATTTTCTTTTTTTCAAACTAAAAAGACATCACCGGGGAAATTTAAAACCGAAATTCGATAAGTTTAAAAATCTGTAAACACAAACAGAAAACAAATTAATTAAAGGGATTTTTTTTTTTAATTTACAATACGATGCATTAAAAAACCTAGTACTTTCAAGCATATCATGCACATCGTCAGAGTTAAAAACAATAAAATGTCAGAGGCTGAGTCATTTATACTTTTATTGTGTATTTATTATTATCGTCTTTTTATTGTTTTTAACCCTGATGATGATCATGATATGCTATAAAGTACTAGGTCAGGGTCGGCGAACCTATGGCACGCGTGCCAAACTTGGCACGCGATAGAATATTTTCGGCACGGTGTTGATTGAAATCCTAAAACAAAATAGAATTAAGTTAAACAAAACACTCAAACTTATACAAACTGGGCTTTTGTTTTTTCTTTTTATTGGAAAGCAACTAATTTAATTTCTAAATTATTCCAATGTGGGTTTAATAAGTTATCAAATTAAGAGAAGGTTGGGTGAATATCAAAAAGAAAAATATCAGTCATTGTAAGTAAAACTCCCAGTGATGAAACTAAAGCGACTTGGTATAAAATATGCAGTTTTCACAATTGTTCGCTCTATTTATTCCTTCGAATCATTATTTTCGGAAATTATACGAAAACCTTAAATGTTATAAACCCAAAAGACTTGTTAGATAGTTCGAATTCAGCTTGAATCCCGTTAAAAGTAAGTAGGTTGAACACCATACTAATATTTGGCATAACCGATACACCATTTTATTACTTTATAATATATGATAATCTAATTATTAGATTCTAATTATTGTCCCATATTTTTAAATCCCAATGAATAAAAATCCAGAAATGTTGATCACTAAATTATTTTTGGCGCTTGGCACGTCATGGTCACGTAATATATTTTTTGAAAAAAATTGGGCACGGGGATGTAAAAAGGTTCGCCGACCCTGTACTAGGTTTTTAAATGTATCGTATTGTAAATTAAAAAAAAAATAAATAAAAACATCTTTAAGTAATTTTAATGCTGTTTGTGTTTACAAATTTGTAAACTTGTTGTTGTAAGGTGAATTTAAGTATTTCAAGAAATAGATGTATTATATCATTTTTAACTTGAAATTCAATAAGATTATTACATCGAAAAGCGGGAAGGGTTCGAATCGGAGACACTGAAGCCTTCGGACGACCTTTGTGGCTTCGAGCTTAATTCCTAGGCCACGAAGATCCCCTGATATAACGCGCAGGACTTTTTCCCTTGGGGATTTGTAATGGGCATCGTTTACAGGAGGAAAGTGTCGAAAATCGATGACCTAAAGTCCTGGATTACAACAGCAATAGCCGCTAGGGATGCAAACATGCTTCTCCGTATCTGATGTGAAATGGACTACAGACTTGATATTCTCCGTACGACGAAGGTGGCACATGTGGAAATTCATTGACAAGAGCCATAAAACTTTTTGAATCTATCTAACTATTGTTATTAATTTAAACCGATCTTCATTATTTTAGGAATTATTATACATCGAAATTCATGAGATCTTTTATAGACACCGTGTATTTCAGTTTTTGACATCAAGGTAGCTAGAAAAAGGATGCCTTTTTTATACTTTTTCTTAAAAATTCAAAGAGTTATAAAAGAAAATATGTTAGCGGTTTATCCAAAAATTTCTATAAATAAAATTAAAATCTTACAAAGAAAAGTACCTTAAACAGACAATTAAGTAACCAGAAAAAAATATAGAGAAGATCTATATTTACATTAAGCTTCTACTTTAAAATAAAGAGAATGCAGTAGATTTTTATTGCCATGACTGTCTGAAATTTTCTTTCCTGTGGAGGCTTTGATGACAGGAGGTGGCACTTTGTATCGTTGAAGAATAATATTTCTCTATAGCTCGAAAACTAATGGTGTGAAAGAGATGAAAGTTTATACAGCTATGTTTTAAATATAGTTCGATTAATTCAATAATTATTGTCGGTAATAATTCATATTTTTAATGTGAAATAATTAATAATTTTCATAATATAGAATATGTCTTTGAATTAAAAAGATGCTTGGAATATGTTTGGTTTTGTTCGTTGTATCGGAGATTAAAAAAAAAAAAAAAAAACTTTGGATGATTTTTTCTTCTGAAGATAGAAATGAATGTTTGTCATGATTTAACTTTAGAATCCTCGAACTTCAAGCTTTTCTAACTCTATAAAAATTTAAGAAGAACTACATATAGGTGGTATCTTGAGCTACACCTAAATACGAAGTGCAAGCGGGACTAGACTGGCAATGGAATAAGACGAAACACGGTTCCAAGTTAAAGTGGAAACGAACGAAAACAGAATGAAATAGAATTCAACAAACGACGTGTTGAAAACGATGGAATACTTTTCGATGTGATTTACACGTTCACGCCGGCGCGGCGGGTCCCACTCGACTGTCTCGGAGTTGCCAAGTCTCCGGCTTTTTGGATACCAGTACTTTAATACGGAAAAAGTTGTTTTATTTAATTAGAACAATTGGGAAATTTAAAGGAACAAGATTTTCTCTAAAGTAACAGTGGTGTGCAAAAAGCCGGAGACTTGACAACTCTGAGACAGTCGAAAGTGACCCACCGCGCCGGCGTGAACGTGTTAAATAGCTAATTTAGCGTCATATAGGCCAGAGTTAGAATATTTAACGTGATATAACGATCCATGTGCACATTTTAGTTAAACGACTGTGTTCATAAATGTTATTAATTGGTATTCTATGTTTTGTTCTCGTCCGCATTGTGTCAATAAATTTTTCTGTTCATTTTCGGTAATTTTTGTGTTGTGATGCCTCTTCCAACATATAATATAGTTGCTTCTTGGGTCGTCTTCATCCAAGTAAATGCAGTATGGTGTCAAAAATGGGTGTTACTATTTCAAAGTTCCAAGTTGGTACACTTATACTAATAAAAGAAATTATCGCTCTGCATGTGGGTCTGCGTGTGTGTGATGGCAAGGAAAATTTACCGCTTGCACAAGGCTGAAAATTTGTTTAAGATTACTCCTAGGCCTCTTCTGGTTCACCTGAGACTCATAATTTTAAGTTTCTAATAATTAGCTGAGTTATTAATTAAAAATTGCAAAGAACTTTCATTAAAAATTCATCTGTGTCCTTTTGAGAGGAAAAGAGCGCTCTCGCGGGAGCACATGCCTTATTTAGGTATCGGGAGGAAATGAAGTTCGGAAAGAAGGACTTTTTTGGGAAGAAATAATTTTTGGGAAAACTACAAGAAATTATTTATACTTGGGAAGGGGGGGGGGGATATTTTATCATTATTTATTAACTTCCATCTGCCAAACCGCTTAGTAGATATAAAAAAGGAAGACAAATTCTGAAAGATCGTACTCTTACGTCTCGAATGCCGCAAACAATTACGAAATACATCGCAGTTGACTCTTTGGAAAACAAAATTTCAATAATGGTAGTTTTTCCCCAAAAAGTTTTCTCCCTTATGACCACGCCCTTCTAGGGCGCAATTTTAGAGGTACCGACAAACAAAAAATATGTTCTTAAATCGGAAACCTTTAAATCTATGGTGCAATTATTTTTAATAAATATGAATTTTAACCCTAGCAAATTAACATCAAATACACCGGTGCACGCGGGTTACTTCGCGCCTCACGCAGACGATATTTTTTCTACGGTAAAAGTAACTAAACGTCCGTATTTTTACATAATATTTTTAGAGCATCTGAATAAATCATATTTACATCACTTACAGAAATTTTGAAACGTTCGGGCGGGTAGAAATATATTTTTACAAAATAAAGTGTGAAAATTTCGACGAAATCAGTAAAAACATGAGTGTTTCGTCGCCGTTTCGCTCGTTTTTGATACGCATAGACTTTAAAAATAAAATTACGCAGAAAATAAAGTACCAAATAGCATATACTTCCAATTCAATATTTTTTCGCAAATTTTTCATTTAAAAATATAATTTCAGACAAAATGGAGTTAAAATTATAAAATCATTCAAATTTTAGGTTCATTTAAGGTTATTATCACGTCCCCCGGCCAACTAGTTTTTCAATAGGGAAATTCCCCCTAATTTAAAAATTTATTTATATTCGGAAAGTATATAAAATCCCCGACGAATGGTACTTTTTGAATCCGTCTACGACAATTAAATGAAATGGTGATAAAAAAG
Source organism: Maratus speciosus (assembly GCA_963932465.1). Lineage (NCBI taxonomy): Eukaryota > Metazoa > Arthropoda > Arachnida > Araneae > Salticidae > Maratus > Maratus speciosus. The sequence continues at coordinate 518,489,382 of OZ010795.1, read as the reverse complement.
CATGTGGTGTCATTTCGTTTTTGTCAAGGATTGCAAATTTCAAAAATTATTTGTTATAGAAATAGACTGTATAATGAATGTATCTATCAAGGGAGTGTCCCGAGGCTGGGGTCAGCGAATGCGATGAACGTTTGTGTATCGATAGAGTATAGTTAGTACATAAATGTATGACAGCCATAAACCGCAACTCCCAGGGGATCTTGAGAAAATAAGTCGCAAAGTGTACGCTACAGTTTATAATCGGATAAATTACCTTCTTTGGGAAGCGACTTAGTAGAATGGGCAGTAGCATGGTCGGATGAATGCTGATTTTGAGAGTTTTGTACCTGAGTTCGAATGGACTTATTTTTCGGAACGAAAATTTTCGTCAATTATTTTCGAAATGCAATTGAAAAAATATGTATAATTGAAATTTACGAAAAATATGAATTAAATGTTATGTTTTGTATCATATAAGTGCTTTTTTAACTGCGAAATTTTGCATGTTTAAATACGTAATAAAATGTAAAGAAAAAAATGTAGGCATATTTATATATTTATAGACCGGATTTTTTTTTTTAAATATTTACAATTATTTCAATGAATATATACTATTTTTAACAGAAAAATAGATCAAAATACGGAACAAATATATTGTTTTTATTTCGTTTCCTCATCCAAATACTTCAAATATCTCATGGTTTATTAAAAATATGCTTTTATATTTTTTAATTATTTTCAAAATCTGGTGTTCTTGATTTTTAATTAGAATAAATGTCTATGTAGTAATTTTTTTTTCGGAATTTATTTTTTCTTGTTTAATATTTTTATATAATGCAGTTTAATTACATAAATACAATTTTAACTGCGAATCTTTGCAAGTTTATATATTTAATGAAAAATAAAGATAAAATGAATAAATAATAATAAACTAAAAAGTCCTTCCGGCCAGTGCCGGGAGGAAGAGGTAGCTTTCATAATCCTTATTTAAAAAAAGCCAAATTATATCATTCAAACACACGAAGCTCAATTTAGTGGAAACCGAATATAGGAGATTCAATACTAATTTTTATCAATATAATGAATGAGAATTTCGCGAAATTAGTCAGCTTTATCAAAGCTGCTTTTATTTAAAGTAAGTTATATTTGATTGCCAAATTCGGCAATTTCTTAAAGTGCCTGTCATTTTAAGACAACATGGTGGATGAGGCTAAGCAGTGAACTCGGTCGAGACCTTAGTAATTGCTGTGCACATGCTCACTCACATCGGAATCGGTTAATATATAGGAGTGCTGTCGCATGCAAAAAATCAGATTTTTCAAAATGTCACCCACAATAGAAATTGAAACTGCTATATCTGAGCCATTTTTTAAGGTAAAGACAAACAAAAAATGCTCCTGAATCCTTATATCAAGGTCAAATACTTAAAAAGAAACCCTTTTCAATTTCTAATTTTTTTGCACCCCAATTTAAATATATATATATATATATTAATTTAATGGTCGCCTTTTGAAACAAGATGGCTGATGAATCTGGCCAGCGAACTTGGTCGAGGTGTTGATGTATACTATCCACATGCCTTCTTACATCGAAATAGGCGAATACGTGTGTTATCGCGTGACAAATACAAGATCGTTTCAAAATGTTAGCCATGCTAGAAATTCAAAGTGCTATAAATCAACCATTTTTTAAGATATAAACAAAAGAACAAATTTTCAGAAACAAAAACTGCTCCGGAATCTTTGTATCAAGGCCAAACACATAAAAAATCTTTTTCATTTTCCATTTGTTTAATACCTCATTTTGAATTTTAAATTTAATTTTTTTTAAATGGCAACCCTTTTGAAACAAGATGGCGAATGAAGTTGGCCAACGAACTCGGTCGAGACATTGGTATGTACTATGTACAGACCAAGTTACATCCAAATAGGTTCATAATTACGCCTGTTGTCGCGTGACAAAAATCAGGTCGTTTTAAAATGTCAGCCACAAGATAAATTCAAAATGCTATTACTCAGCCATTTTTATTAGATATAGACGAAAGAAAAACTGTTCCGGAATCTTTGTATTAAGGTAAAACACATACAAAAAAAATCTTTTTCACTTTCCAATTTTTTTGGTATCTCATTTAAATTTTTTAATTTTTTAATTTTTTTAATGGCCGCCATTTTGAAACAAGATGGCGGATGAAGCCGGCCGACGAACTCGGTCGAGATATTTGTATGTACTATGTACACACCAAGGTACATCCAAGTCGGTTCATAAATACGCCTGTTATTACGTGAGAAAAATCAGGACGTTTCAAAATGTCAGCCATGCTAGAAATTCAAAATGCTATAACTCAGCCATTTCTTAAGATATAGACGAAACAAAAACTGCTCCCGAATCTTTTTATCAAGGCCAAACACATAAAAAGAAAATGTTTTTTCAATTTTTAATTTTTCGGTACCACATTTCAAATTTAAATTTTTCTTAAAAATTTAAATGGCCACCATTTTTAAACAAGATGGCAGATGAAGCTGACCAACGAACCCGGTCGAGACATTGGTATGTACTATGTATAAACGAAGTTACATCCAAATCGGTTCATAAATACGCCTTTTATCGCGTGACAAAATTCAGGACGTTTCAAAATGTCAGCCACGCTAGAAATTCAAAATGCTATAACTCAGCCATTTTTTAAGATATAGACGAAACAAAAACTGCTCCGAAATCTTTGTATAAAGGTCAAATACATAAGAAAAAATATTTTTCCATTTTCAATTTTTTGGTACCACATTTCAATTTTTAAATTTTTAAAAGAATTTTAAATGGCCGCCATTTTGAAACAAAATGGCGGATGAAGCTGGCCAACGAACTCGGTCGAGAGATTGGTATGTACTATGTACACACTGAATTACATCCAAATCGGTTCATAAATACGCCTTTTATCGCGTGACAAAATTCATGACGTTTCAAAATGTCAGCCACGCTAGAAATTCAAAATGCTATAACTCAGCCATTTTTTAAGATATAGACGAAACAAAAACTGCTTCGGAATCTTTGTATAAAGGTCAAATACATAAGAAAAAAATATTTTTCCATTTTTAATTTTTTGGTACCACATTTCAAGTTTTAAAATTTTTTAAAAATTTTAAATGGCCGCCATTTTGAAACAAATTGGCGGATGAAGCTGGCCAACGAACTCGGTCGAGACATTGGTATGTACTATGTACACACCAAATTTCATCGAAATCGGTTCATAATTACGGGAGTTACAGTGTGACATAGGTCAGATATATATATATATATATATATATATATATATATCAATTTTGAACGGAGGGTGGTTTCGGGGTCTGGGGGTCATGATCGATGAAAATATACCAAAATTTTTTGAAATCGCTTTCCTCCGAACGGCTGCAATAGGTAGCTTTTTTGTAAAGAAAGCTACCTAAAATTAAAGTCAATTGGAAGTTTTATAGACCATAAAATTAAGATAATTTAAAAATTTATTTACTGTTATTTACATAAATAAGCTACTATTTTCCACAGTGAAATAAATGTATCGTTTTTTAACAACTAGCTTTTTAACTTTTAATTTTTTAAAATCTTGAATTCTTATGATTATAATTAGAATAACTGTCTGTGTCCTTACAAATATGTTCTAAAAAGATATTTAATTGCTGAAAATAGTTATTAAGTAATGCAAAATTTCGTAGTTACAAAAGAACTTATATGCTACAAAACATATATTTAATTTATATTTTTCGTAAATTTCAATTACTATACATATTTTTTAATTGCGGTTCGAAAATGATTTATTAAAATTTTCCTTCCGAAAAATAAGGCCGAGCGGGATTCGAACTCACGTAGGAAAATCTTAAATTCGGAATGCTGCCGACCATGCTACTGAGCCACTTGCCAAAGGAGGAAATTTATCCGATTATAAACTGTAGCGCAAATTTCGCATATTATTTTCTCAAGACCCTCTGGGGGTTGCGTTTTATGGCTGTCATATATTTATATGCTAACTATACTCTATCGATACACAAATGTTCATCGCATTCGGTGACCCCAACCTCGGGACTTCCCCTTGTAAGAATGGGCTTTAACAAAATATATACATTAAAATTATTTGTATTATATTATCTATATGATTACACGTTTTAATCTAATGTTATTATTTTCAAACCTTTCTTTTAATAATTATACTCTTGAATGATGGTTATTACATTATTATATCATAGATTTCAATCTTCAAAATTTATTGCAACAATAATAAAATTCATAATTAATATTCTTAAAATTTGGCTAGAATGAAGCGACAACAGAAGAGTAAGTTATGTTTCAGCAAATAATTTTTTGAATATTCATGAATTATTTATAATGCTTTCAGTTCTGCAGCTTCTAAATTAGTCAGGAAAAATATATTCTCATGCAAATGAGTGTCTTTCCTTGTATGAGATAAAAGTACCACAAACGAAATATTTTCTAACATATTTTCTAACTTCAAGTAGTCCTAAACTAATTTAGATCTGATTGCGCAAGATGACAGATGATTTGTTAAAGCTCACATCAGAAGCTTGTTAAGTTTATAAGTATCAGATTTATTCTGTTGGGAAAGCATGAAAGTGTGTTATTTATGTAGAGTGTTCAAATGCAGGGCATTTTGCACAGCATTAGAATAATTTGCTTATTGTGAAAAATGTTTTTTCTTTTCAGATAAGCTATTTTTATTCTAATTTAAGTTAAAAAGATAATCAAAAATAAATTATATGATATTTCAATTCTATAAATCTCAGCAAAATCAGAAAATTAAATATAACATAAAATACAATTACATGTATAGAGTCCTTTGATTCTCCATGCAACGGTGGCTCAGGGGTTCGATGATATGGTGAGATAAAAAAAAACTCCAACATTATAGGTGAAAGTAAGTGCAGTCATTGTTTATTCATTTTCAAATGGAAACAGACAATTCGTAAAAAGAGCATCAGATATGAAGATATGTAGAAATATAATTATCCATGGCAAAGTGCTCCGTAACGTCATCAGAAGAAAAAATAACAGCGGTCCCGTTTTCAGACCTTACAGCACAGAGGTCGGGAGCCAACTATACTTTTTTTGCGTACTCAATCACATGACTTGGCGTATTACATTATCGCCAATTTACAATATTTTTGACGCCGGAATTACAGAGACAAAGCATTGGCGGCAGGTTTAGCAGGCAAATAATGTGGCAGTCCCCCTTTCAGCACACCCACAGGATGTAAAGCAACCCCACATATTTCATGAATAAGAGCAACATGAAGTCTGGTTTTGTTTACTTTAACAGATTGCGCCTAAATGTGATTGTGAAATCTTTAACGAATGTATGTAAAATGTAGAAGGCAAATGTGCTATAATAAATGAAATATAATTTGAAACCGCAATTCCAATAAAATACTTTTTTATTTTTTTCATCATTTCTTTTTACCCGTCAAATTCTAATAGCAATTAAGAGTGGCTTATTTACAACTCAGATGAAATACGATAAAGAAAATGAAATGTTAAAAAAGTTCAGATGCATTTAGGTTGTATGTGTCCTTGATTACTTTTAAATAAAGACCGTTAAGAAAGAAAAATAAATATGCGAGAATGAGATTTTGAATAAGTAAAAATGAAATTATAAATATTTGTATGTGTTGACTTATGTTTGTTGTGAAAAGGCGAGAGAAAAGAAAAAATATATATGCATGAAGGTAGAACTACGTAGTGTTTTAAAAAAGAATTAATATAATGACTTTACTTGTTCAAAGTAGATTTTGAGTAGCGGCGGGGGGCGGAAACCGATATGTTGCAGAGAAAGCTGCCACAACATGCATTTCTTAAATGTTGCTAATAAAATTCTCCATCAAAAGCTTCTGTTTCAATAAAAAAATAAATAAGTAAATAAATAAATAAATAAACTAGAAAACAGAAATTCTGATTTTTCAGAATTTAGTGTCGCCCCGATGAAAAAAAAAATATATGTATATAAATATACATAATACAAAACATATTTCAGTTTTAAGACTTAAAACACACGCTTTTATTTCATATAAAATGACGTCATTCGTATCCTCTGAAGAATTCTTCATTTACGATCCAGTCTTAAACAACGTCTACAGTAAAGTACGCATATGACGTCACTATCGCTGAATAGTACATAAATCTAAAAAAAAAGAGATACCGTCATTCAGGAAACTGGACAAAAAAATCGGCTAACTAATGATTCCATGCCTTCATTTGTTTGTAATACATCCTTAAAACTAAATTTGGTTTATAATAGCTCCATATTTTATCAGAAATAATTCATTTATATATTTTTTTAAATAGCACGTATTTTAATTACATTTTTTTTCTGTTGTTATTGGAAAATGGCAACAAAAGATATAATTACTATTTTCCAACTATTTTTCATTTACTTTCTACAGAAATGGAGTACTTGCGTTGCCAAAAATAAACAAATGGCGCTAAAAACTACAAAAAAAATAATATCTCAAAAATAAATTGAGATGCAGTTTTCCAACAGATTGCATTAAAATGTACATTTTCCCTCCAATACGACGATATAAAAATTGAAACTGTGCGATGCTTAGAAGTTTAAAAAACGCAGTAGAGTATTCAACAGTGCAATGATACATCTGCTTTGTTTTACGTCTAGCTTAAACAACGAAACGTTATTTTTTGGAGACGACATTTTAATAGCTGGGAAAAAGAAAGAGCATACCAGGGGCTAAAAAAACTTAAGCGAAGTAATTTTCAGGATATACTGTAAAATAAAAGACAAATTTTCACCGCAAATATTATCTAATTCATTATCCAAATTATTTTCTATGCCTATTAGAAAGGCCCGTCTTATGACAAACCTGTAGGTTGAAATTTTATACAGTGTGATTCATAAACATCGAAACAATAGCCTATTTCTTTAAATATTGCCCCTAGACACATACTTCCAATTGGAAAGTTTCATAGAAAAGGGTGCAAAATTTGATGAGATAAGTTGCAACTCCGTGGGGGGGGGCTATGTATTCAAGTTTTATATGGCCCCCGTAGGGTCCAAAATTTTCAATTGGGAAATTTTTCCTTAACCATTCATGAATTATACAAAAAATTTTATCTCAATATCTGAAAAATACGCACATACATTAAAAGCCAAAATCCATGACTTACACCACTTAAATATGCCTCTGAGTGACGCGTTATTGGCACCTTTTGAAAGCAAGATAGGGATCATCGACAAATTGCATGTTGTTAAAACTCGATTTAAGACCGTACCTCTCCTTTGGACATAAAATAGCAGCGTGTAGATTTTACTTTAAACTTGCTTTCAAAATATACTGGAGGTCTCCTTTAAAGGTCTGCTGCGTCGAAATATCCAGGCCCGGGTCCGGGCCGACCCATAGAAAAAAAAGTTCGGCCGGCCTGAAAAAAAATTAAAATCTGAGCCCAAGCCTGACTGAATTTCTACAAAACATAGTTTTTTACGTCGATATGGTTAAATATTGTTTCTTACGAAGTTCTAACCAAAAATACTTTTTTTCGCTTTTGTTTCATGTTTATAATCTTCATTTTTGAAGAAGCGCCCTAGGCTGTGTATTATTTATTTTTAATGAATCTCTGTTTGTATTTAAATGGTTCACTTGTTATTTATATCGTTAATCCATATTCCATATATTGGTGACATTGAAAAATGCTATACAGGTAAATCTTCTAAGACGGAATCACATAGGCAAGAAAAAATTGTATCATTATATTCATTTTGCACAGATCAACACATTTTTCCGTTTAAGATAGGACTCCGACATAGGTAGTTTTTTTTCCCGCGTTTTACTCAATTTCATTTTTATTGCCTAGAAATCTACTATCCTTTAAAAAAAAAAAAAAAAAAGTTTAATAGTAAAATAATGGCAATTTAAAAATATATACATTTTTTGCAAAATTTTTTGGGCTGAACCAAATTTTACTGATTTTTCCACAGATCAGGCCACTCAGGGAGAATGATTTTAATACGGGTTGGGTCGAGATGGAGACTAAGACTGTCGCCCGTGCAGACCCAAAGCCGCCTCAAGACTACAAGCCAGACACGCCCTTCATCCCCCCACATGTGACGTCACAGCCCGGGGCTGGCTAACTGCCAACGCGCCAGCCCCGAACATTTGAATTTTGTATCTTGCTTGTACGTGCACGTGTGTTTTACTTAGCCTTATAACATATTTTTTTCAAGGTAAGTTTTATTTTCAAATTATATTGATATGCTATCAGCACAAGTTTTATTTCTTGTGTTCAAAATCTTTTATTTTTAATTTCTTTGAAATAAATTAACTAGCAAATCCTAGTACGATTCTATCAATAATACCGTATCTCAAAACGAAACGATATTATTGTAGTTCTGTTTCTTTCCACATAGAGCAATAATTTATGGCAAACATCCCTAAATAGTGTCAAGACTTATATCATTTAATTTGTATCTTGTCTATAATTATAAATTTACTTTTCTATAATTATAAATTTACTTTTAGATCTAGTCAGGAAATACTTTTCATCTCATAAAAATTGATTATTTTAAGCTTAAAAGATGTGAACAAACATTTAAGAACACACACAACATTATTTTGGAAATGAAATATTTTCGTGGAAGGATTTTGTGCTTTTCGATGTTTTTTTTTATCAGCTATTACCTAAACATTCGAGGAAAATGAACATAAATTAGGAATATTTTAATTCCAATTGATGAAAGTCTTTTCTTTCTTTCTTTTATTTTTCTCTTCATATGTCAATACATTTTTTAAAAAATCTATTGCTTGTACCTTGCATAATATATCAAACTAATACAAAACTAAATAATAATTTTCTGTTTCATGAACTTGTGTTGTTTTAGTATTATGACAGTTTTATGTTTTTTAATTTAATGGATTTTATGTGAAAATTACCCATTTCTGGTAAGTAAAGTTTACAGTACGAAAATTGATTTATAAGAATGCTTAATTTCATGTATGCTTTAATTTTACTATTTATTATATGCAGGTTTCAAATCACTTAATATTTAATAGGATATTTACTGTATAATTTCAAGCCCAATTAAAAATAAAAATAGAACACAACTTGAATTTGTTTTCATTTAACATTCACTTTTCTTCCACTTTAATTTTTAAATGTGGGTTTTGATTGGCACACTTATTGTTATTTATTTATTTTGAAATAATTGAAAGCAAAATAATTCAATTTATGTGTTTAAACTGCAAATTTTTATATATATGTGTGTGTGTGTGTAATAATGTATAATGTCTTGTTTTTGAATATATACCAAATAGATAATTGATATTGTTTCTAAATTTCAAAGTAGAATAAATAATAAAAACTGTCTACTAAAATAAATTTAATACCTGGGATTTTTTTTTCCATTAACGAACGAATTTTCTTTAATGTATCTTTAATTCTGATGCACATTTTCATTGACACAGTGATATTATTTCATAAATATTGTTTTTGTGTTATCGTTATTATTGTTTCGAGTGATCGAAATTGATTAAAAAGCACTTAATTAGCGTCTTTAAACTCTAAATTATTATTTTTTCCCATATGCTGTGATAATAAGTTGAAATATGGAGGAAAGAATTAATGTTTTAAATAACTCATGTGCTCTCCACGGCTGATCTAAGCCCCGCGTCGTGACGTCACGAAACCTTGTGTTTGGCTTGTAGTCTTGAGGCGGCTTTGGCAGACCTAGGAAGAAGGAAGCCAGTCGTGGTTCAGTATGGAAAAAATACATTAGGCTCGGCTTGGATGAGCATTCAGAAAAGTAAGGTCCGGGCCCGCCGGCCCGCAAAGAGTGAAGACTAAGAAAGGCGTAGCCCGGTCCGTGTGTCTTGAAAGAAAACAGGCCCGAGCCCGGCATGTGGTCTGGGCCAGCAAAATGAAGCCAAGATTTCAAACGGCCGGTCCGGCAGAATACAGACTTTTTTAAACGGCCTTGCAGGGACGATATAAAATTTGAAGTTGTGAGGGCTAAAATTATGAAAAAACTCGAAATCGGCATGTTAGGAAAAGCGTTGTTTTGAATCAGCTGGCGGACATTCAATCACAGAAAAAAGGTGAAATGGACAAAAATGAAACTGAATCGATGTTTACGCTACAAGAAAGAGTTACATACTCACCTGCAATTTTCTAAAAGGCATTTAAATATTTTATTATGAACCAATCTTTGTTTTAAATGCGTTTTTCTGCATCATGGGTTTTTTTTTTTCTCCATTTCTCGTCTTTAAATTGTTATAAGTCAAGAATTGTTAAAGAAAAAGGGTGCAAACCTGGAACATGTCTTTTTTGGTTATTTTACATTAATTTTGTTTCGTCAAATTAAAAAAAAATATTTACGTTTGAAAATATGATTTTTAAAAAAATAAGTTATTACATCATTAACTTTAAAATTTATATTTTTGGCGTCTTTAAAATTATTATTTAAAAAAATCCTGAAGCAAAATTTAAATTATATTTTCCTCTTTATTTATATGAAAAATTTTTGAAATACGACAAATATTGTTTTGAGTTATAATGATTTTAAATTTTAATTTTGTTCTAAATTGTATGAGAAATTTTAGGATGTGATTTTGTTTTCAAATGATATGGTTAACCATCACAAAAAAAATCAAAATTCTAACTGAATAAATATAACTTTACTTGTTTCCTGGACCTCTTAAAGTAACATTGTTTCTTGAAACACACGCATTGCAATTTGTGTCTAATACCTTAAAGCCTGACGAATTATTTAAACGGGCATATATCTGTGAGTTTCGTAGATATCAAGAAGGAATTTTTTGTGTTTAGTTATGGAATGGTTAAGGAAAATTTTCTTATTTGAAAATTTTACGTTACGGGGGGCCGTATAAATAATCACTTTTCGTATTTTCTGAAGTAGACCCCCCATGGATTTGTAACTTACCTCATCAAATTTTGCACCTTTTTTATGAATCTTTGCAATTGGAAGTATGAGTCTAGGGGCAATATTTAAGGGAATAGTCTATTGTTTCAATGTTTATGATTCACACTGTATATAAAAGGAGAACATGCATTCAGAATGCAGAGTTGCTAATAATAATGGATTTAAAGGCCAACATAATACATTAATCGCGGATATTGCTAATAATAAGAAGCGAGAACAAGTTTTATTTACCTAAAATACAAACTTTATGTAATTCAATATTTTCCAAAATTTTTTGATAAATTTAAATACAGTCTTAAGGGGTCTCAGGACTCTTAAAATTGGAAGAAATGAAAAAAAAGGACCATTTTCAACATTTAATATTTTAAAATGTATTTGATATTAAGACACAATTTAAAATGGGAATGAAAGATGCAAGTATGTTCTTTCATTTCAAATATTTTACAAATTGCAAGATGCAGAAGTAGCATTTACAGGGGGCTCAAAACTGTCAGACATTTAACGAGCAGAAAATCGGCATAACAGATTATGCGCACGATTACAAAATAAATTTTGCAACTAGCATGAAAATTTTGGTGCCTACTTATACCTCAGAGTATAATAATTACACTGAACCTAAATAAATTTGTATTTAAAGCATTTTTATATTTTTAATACAAAGTTGTATTTAGCTAATGCAAAATTTAGAAAATTTCAACAATATAAACCCCTAAAAAAATATTTTCTTTTTACAATAAAAAGGAAATTTTAGGTTCAGTTTATACAGACTAACATGAAACATATGTTTTGAAAATTTCATGAAAAAATATTCAGAAGTTCTTTAGATATCGGGCGCGTTATGCCCAAAAACGTCATTTCGAGAAAGATGACTTCAAAGTTTTGGAAACACCGCTTTAGCTATTGAGCGAGTATAATTCTAAATGCCATAACTTCTGTTCTAATGGGAATTTCAAGATAACAATTATATCAAAATGTTCAGAAAACATAGAAGTTTAACATCTAAAAAATTTAAAATTTCGAAAATTTTAGAGCTTTAAGAGTCCTGAGACCCCTTAAGCATTTCAATATTTGCTTAGTAGCCAAACCGCCTCCAAAATAAAAGAATATCATTTGCACTAAAACTGACCAATTAACTTTCAGAATTTCTCAGGAATGTATGAAATGCGATTTATTAGAGAAGGCGGATCAAAGAATTACTATATTGGTATGACTAGTAGGAAATTTAAGTGGAAAAAATTTGTATGTAAGAAAGCAGCCTCGTTTAACTTACCAAAATTATGACTCGAGCTCTCTAGGTTACGAAAATAAAAATAAACATCCAAGTAAGTAGTAGGAAAACAACCAAGTAAGTAGTAGTGAAAAAATAAACACGTTGATATGGGTAGATAAAAGAATATTTATTATAACCATGTGAGGGATGCATTGTGAATAATATCTACATTCATGTTAGTTAGGAGAATCACGGATAACAAAAATTTCTTTACATCAAGTGTGTATGCCTTCCAAATTTTAATTTTGGGATATTGTAGTAAATCTTATGCAATGAGGTTTGGTACATAGTCTAAATCTCTTCCTTGATTGTTAAATTCTTCAAACGTCTGGTTATTTTTTTTAATATCTTCACAAAGTTTACATACAACTGGTGATACACTATATGATGCAGTATGCATTTTTGATTCATATTTTCTTGAAAACGGCTTTTGGCAATCTTCGCAAGTATAGGGTTTTTCATCTGTATGGATCTGTGTATGTTCTTTTAAATTCCATTTACTTAAAAATTGTTTGTAGCAAATAGAACACATCTGTAAGAGAAATAAATGTAAACAATTAGAATTCTCTTCAATGATATAGATAAAAAGCATTTGTTAGAGTATAAACAATAAAATATTTGATTTTGAATTTACTCTAATTACGTTTCATATATGAATTATAGTATTTCACATACAAGTACTTACATATTTATTATTCTTTAACTCTACACGTGCTAAGAGCGAATCATTCAGATCATCCGTTTCTGATAAAGAGGATTGCTGCTGTTTTGATTCATCTTGCTGCAACATCTGTACAATAAAAGAAATATATTTACATACTTAGGAAAGGTTTAACATATAAATAATCATTTATTTATTTATTTATATTAATACATATATATTGTAATGATATACTAAAACTTACTTTATTCACCAACAAAGAAATCGATTCCTCACTTGAATTAAAATCTGGAAATTTATCAGAGTTGCGCACGTAAAGTCACCTTCTCTCCCAAGTCAAACAGTTGAAATGAGAAATGCTGCGCTGATTTTCGAAAATTTATGTTATTCTGAAACGTTTTGATCACGTGACAACTCACGCATGCATACAAATCAGTAGTATAATATATGTTATCAAGAAATTATGTTATAAGACTCTAGATGTCATAGAAAAGAGTGAAGCATAAATCATTCTGTGATATTGATAAATGATGTAGTAAAAATTCATATAGTTTGGTTTTGAAAATAGGTTATTTAAAATGTGAAATGTTAAAATTAAAGATTGTATTCATGTGTGCTATGTATCATTAGAGCTATAAGCATAGTATTAATATTTTAAGCAACTTGATGGATCATAATTCGGAAATCTTCAAAGTGTAAGATGAAACATATGATAATTTATTTAATAATATGGACTGAATAACTCAGACTAGTTTTAATATGTCAAAAGATTGTAGCAATAAGAAATGTTATGTAGGACCAATTCACATAAGGTGAAAATTGAGTATAATCAATTTTTAACTCTATTGCTGTCCTAGGTCTATATCTATCTTAATTGTATAATGTAGAAATATGCAGGGAAACTATCAAGTCCGATGTAGATAAATATTGGGGTATTGGTTTAAAAACTGAAAAATCCTCGAATTTCACTGAATCAGAAAGTATAAAATTTGATTAAATAATGTTTTGAGTATAAAAATTAAGTTCGAATGTGATAAATTATGGAAATTAGTTTGTAAACTCTTATTTTTATATGTACAGCATGAAAAAAAACTTTAATGTGAGATTTCAGTTAAATAGGAATGCTTGCTAATAAGAAGGGTTTATAGAATTTAATTGGGTACATAAAATTTAGACGGAACATAATAAAATTATATGGAAAACTTTAGGTTTTTAATATGAAATTAATAAAAGATAGTTAACTCATGTTTCATTCGATAGAAATTTGAAAAATGAAATTATAAATTAAAAAAATATATACAATATGTATTTTAAATTTTAGTAAAATCGTTTTGACTTGATGAGATAGAGTCAAGAAAAATCACAAGTTGATATAGCAAAAATAAATGACAAAAGCTTTTTCAGTTAAACAATATTTATTCATCATTTTCAACAGTTACAGGAAGACATATACATTTTTAAAATATACAAATATTTAAATCAAGTTTATGACTTAACAAGGTTTGCATTTTTAATTTATGCATGTTGATCAGATGATGAATAAACTCCCTCTGGAGATAAAAGACAATTTTACAGTTTTTGCAACTATATTTCTTAGGGTGAACTTTTTTGTGATCTAAAAACTCAACCTCGTCATACAATTTAATGCTGCAGTGTTTACATTCATATTCCTTGAGATGAAGTTTTTTACGTATAGTTAAAGCAGACTTTGTTAAAAAAGAGTTGGAACATTTATCACAGTCATAAAACTTCTTATGAGATCTCTTGTGAATTCTTAACAGAAACTTTTGTAAATAATCTTCCCCGCATTGATCGCATTTATATGTAGTAGATGCCCTGGAATGAGTTACACTATGTCGTTTTAAATCACTGCTTTGAATGAATGTCTTTGAGCATATTTCACATTCAAAGAGTTTTTTCTCCTAATGGGATATTTGATGTCTGTTTAATGCATTCTTTTTGGAATAGGATTTCTCGCATTGATTGCAAGAAAAAGGTGGTTTTAGTTGTTCTGGTGAAGAGGGTAATATTTCAATGTTCGAAGCATGTGCTTCTTGACTGGGTATAGCTGATTTCATATCCTTTAAGTAAGATTGACTTGAATCTTCCTCTGCTAAAGACATTTCTTGCATATTAATCATTTAGGTTAAACTAGAGAATATAAGCTGACGTCTTCATACAACAAAAACAGCAAACAGTATGAAAAATTCGATTCGTTTCACTCAAAGCTATAAAATTATAGGAGGTGCTGTTGTTTTTTAATTCATAGGATTGGTTTGAAAAGCGAAAAATCCTGAATTTCTTTAAATCTGAAAGTACTGGATTTGATTAAATAATGCTTTGTGTATAAAAATTAAGTTCGAATGTAGAAAAATGCAGTTAAATGTAATAAAAATAAAGCTATTAGTTTGTAAACTCGTATTTTTATGTAATTTATGAAAATATTTTTAAAATGTGAAATTTTCATTTATTGATTAGATTAAAATTAATTTATTTTGTTTAGTAATGAGTATTTCTTGAAGTGTGTCTCGTTGAAAGGTTAAAATTCTACATAGCTAGCATCTAAAAGGTTGATAAAATCTCAAACTAGTGTAAAAGTTAATCAAATTCGTCTAAATTTGTCTTTTTTCATTAAAAAATAATATTTTCCTTTGTTATTTTGTTCAATTATTAAAATTCATTAAGGTAATGGTTGTTCAAAAGGTACAACAAATGTTTAAATTTTCCTTTTAAGTTGAAATCCTCGTATTTTTCCTTAAAAATTGATATTTTCCATTGTCTTGCTTAATTATTAATATTCATTAAGGTGTTGTTCATTCAAAATCCAGATATATGTTCAAAATATCGAATGTATCAATGATCAAATGATCTGATAAAGCAATTTTATTCATTTCCCTTTTCCATATAGAAAAGAAATTTATACTATTGGTTGTAAGATCTCAAATGTAGTCATGATGTCAATAGATATGAATATGAACACTATATAAAGACAATCAATCTTCTAAAGATAGCTAAAGTTTAACAATATAATTAGTATCTTGTAAAAATATATAAACAAGTGTATTTCAAAGTTGAAAATTTGCGTAAAAATTCATCTTTTCTTGAAAATCTATAATTTCTTTTTCGTTGTTGTTGTTGTTTAATTAATGATATTTATTAAGTTTTTGTTGTTAAAAACTAAAATATATGTATAACTCTTCTCTTAGAAGTCGATATTCCAGTGTTACAGTTGAAAAATTCATCTTATCCTTCAAATTGAAATCTTTCCATTGTTTTGCTTAATTAATAATAATAATTAAGGTGATGATTGTTCAAAACTAAAGATGAACCATATGATAATTTGGTTAATAATATGGGTAGAATAACTCAGATTACAATCATATGTTTACTGACCATATCAAAATCTGCGTTTTTGTGATATGAAAATACATCAATACGTTGGTATAACATTCTATTGTTCGCATTTCCTGCTTGAGGGGAAGATTCGGGGTTAGCGAAAGGGTCATTTCTCGAATATTTCTTTCAAATGTGAAACGGAGTATCGTGTTTTTCTTCAAATGCTTTGAGAGGTTGGGAAATTAAGTACCAATAAATACAAAATATGCAAGAATTGGTTTAAAAACTGAAAAAAATCACTGAATTTCATTGAATCAGAAAGTATAAAATTCATTAAGTAATGGTTTATGTTTATGTATAAAAAATTAAGTATTAAAATTCATTAAGGTTAATAGCCGTTCAAAAACTTAAATGTGTGCTTAACATTTCTCATTTAAGTGGATATTCTCATCTTATAGTTGGGGGGAAAAAAGAAAAGAAATAAAGAAATGAGCTTGTTTCCTTAAAAATTATAATTTTCCTTTGTTTTAATTAATTAATAATACTCAATAAGTTGTGTCAATCAATCAAAATTCAAATGTATGTTTAACTTTCCTCATTTAAGTTGATAATCCAATCTTGTAGTTGAGAAACAATCTGCAGAAATTAGCTTTTTTCCTTAAAAGTTGATATTTTCCATTGTTTTGCCTAATTCATAATACTCATTAAGGTAAAGGTTGTTCAAAATTAAATATATATCATTCACTTTTATCTTTCAAGTTGATATTCTGATCTTATAGTAGAAAAAATCCTAAGAAATATTCTTTTTTCCATTAAAATTTGATATTTTTGTTATTTTGTTTCATTAATAATGATCATTAAGATGTTAATCATCCTAAATTCAAATATATGTTTAACTTTCCCCATTTAAGTTGATATTCTGATCTTACAGTTGAAATAAAATCTACAGAAATCAGCTTTTTTCCAATAAAAATTGGTATTTTGCTTAATTAATAATGCTCATTAAGATGTTAATCATTCAAAATTCAAATATATGTTTAACTTTCCCCATTTAAGTTGATATTCTGATCTTGTAGTTGAAAATAATCTACAGAAATCAGCTTTTTTCCTAAGAAATTTATATTTTCCACTGTTTTGCTTAATTAATAATACTCATTAAGGTACAGATTCTTCAAAATTCAAATGTACGCGTTTAACTTTCCCCATTTAAGAGTATATTCTGATCTTGTACTTGAAAAAGTTCAGCTTTTTTCATTAAAAATTGATATTTTTCATTGCTTTGCTTAATTAATAATACTCATTAAGGTAAAGATTGTTCAAAATTCAAATATATGTTTAACTTTCTCCATTTAAGTTGATATTCTGAGCTTGCAGTTGAATAAAATCTACAGAAATCAGCTTTTTTCCTAAAAAATTAATATTTTCCATTGTTTTGTTTAATTAATAATACTCATAAAGGTAAAGGTTGTTCAAAATTCAAATATAAATTTAATCTTCATCTTATAGTATGATAATCTAGTCGATCTAATGTTCAACTCTCTTGTTATAGCAAGAAAATACTCTAAAAACGCCATTTTTCCCGCTAGGGGGGGTGGCGGAGGGGGTACCAGAGGCGGTGTCGGAGGGTGCACAGGAGGGGGTGTCGGAGGGGTTGCGGGACGGGACGAGGGACCGCAGGGGCACGGTGCCCCAGTACCCCCTGCGTCTGTCCCAGAACTGTTGTTTTCCTACTACTCAAGTAAAATAATAATAATAATAATAATAATAATAATAATAATAATAATAATAATGGGCATAATATGAAAGAGTACGCAAAAATTTAAATGGTGGCGTTTTATAAATGGCAATTTCAGGATATTTTTACTTATTTGGTTTGAAAATGACTCGCATAGGTTAGAAATACCTATCAGTCGAATGCCTATTTTTACGTACCAGTCGAATACCTATTTTTCGTAAACAGTCGAATACCTATTTTTACTGTTTTAAAGTTTTAATTTACAATTTTTATCAATTAAAATAAATAAAAAATTTTGAGTAGAGTAATTCCGGGATTTATGCCGCACATTTTTTTTTTTTATTTGTGTATAAAGTCCCATGGTGGGCATAAAAAAAAAAAAAAATCATGCTGTGCTATTTAATGTTAAATATACAACGCGTGTACTGCGACAAAAAAATTCAAAACAAATAATTAATATTTAAAAAAAAAATTCTGAAACATTACACTGAGGCGCGTCACCTTTACATTCAGGCTTAGACGCCGCACTTGTGCGGTAGTTATGCCGCGCTTTTAACAAAAACAGAATGAAATTATAAATAAAAATATTCAAAAAAATATTCATAATCTCGAGTATACTTATATTTTGTCTGGACTATATTCACATCTGGACTATACTTAACGATGTAATAACAAAATGAAACTAAATGAGTACAATGAAATGTATTAGCAGCGCTTCAAATTAATAATTGTTTGCCTACTTTCACTATTCAAATTATCGACTTATTTTTTTACATTAAATTTTAATTGTTATTTCAGCAACAACGTAACATCAACGTATTATAGCGGGAAAAGAAAAAAGTAAAATTGGGTTTACATAATTTATTTGTTAACCCTTTCGTAACCGGTGACTTTTACACAAATTTTATTCGGTTGGCATCACTTTTTTAAAGGAAGTTATTTTCACTTAGATAATCATGAAAATGCTCTAATTAAAGAAAGCAAATACTATTTTTTTTTTTACTGGTGCCAGAAACAAATTTTGTATGCTCTTTGTGAAGGTGCTTATATGCACCTATGGTCCCGAATGGGTTAAGAGACCTGTATTTTCGACAACAATCTACAGAAAAAGTGTCGAAAAAGTACAGTCTTTATGTAACTACATTTGACATATGATGCAACGAAGCCAATTACACTTCCTCTTTTTTGGAGTAGTTTTCTAAGCATTCTTTGCAAAGAACGTCTGCGGTACGCGTGATCCAATTTTTCATTAGTATCCTCGTGACTTGCATTTTTCTTGCCCTTCTTACTTTTTATTTTTCTCTTTTTATCCTTTTGTTTTAGTAAACTTGATAACATGCCTAACAGGGTTAGTTTGCGCAAAAACAAAAAGGAAAAGTTAATAACACTTAATCATCCCGTACAAAAGAAACTGCGGCATATATACCGGAATGGCAGTGCGGCATGTATCCCATTTTTCATGGTGCAGACATGGCCATCACAGTTACCTGCCATCGCTAAGGGGAATGGCGTAACCATACACACAGTACTTTATACTAACGCTACATTTAGTTTTGACTTCGAAATCATGGAGGCATTTAGTAATTAGTGTATGAAAAGCATTTAAATATAACGTGTTTAAAAGTTTGGACAGTGAAATCATGCACTTATGTCAAAAAAAGGATTGTGCTTCTATAAGTAAACATCGAAATGGGATTACGCTATACACTGGTTAAAATAATCTCATTGCGCACCTATACTGCGCGTTTGACGACCATCTATCGATAATTACAAGGAATATAAGGGGTGCGGCATCTATCCCGGATGCGGCGACTCTCCCGGAGTTACCCTATATTTACGTCTATTGGCTAAAATTCCTGAAGGTGACTTTTAAAGAGTGATACCCGTTTTGTAAGTGGACTCAATTATGCAGTATGTATACAAATCTATTGGATATATACAGGCTTCAGAAATAAATTTTAATACCTTTTAGACTATGCCATATGATTGCTGATGTACTGTTACTTACCCATCATACATAGTATAGGGTAAGTCTTGTAATCGTTTTAAAAATCGAAAAAAAAGTTTGTATATCGAAAAAAAATTTTCTACACGTATAAGACAATGTATATTCTGAAAAACTTATTTTTAGAAGAAAAATAAAAAGTCGTCCGTCTGTGTGTCTATAAACACTCTGTCTCCCGACCAAATTGAGATAGAGACTTGAAATTTCGTGTGTACTAAGTATGTAATAATGGAAAGAAGCCTATTGAATATCAATAACCTCGACTGTACGGAACTATTTTTTTCGGACTCTTGAAATTTTCGTTCTGATAAAATTTACATAATTTTTTTTGAAATTTTAAGGAGTGAATCTAAAAGAGAATAAAACTAGTCGTTGGAGGCCACTGTAATACTTACCAATCATGGATATACTTAATATAAAATATGAAAATAAAACATGTGATATATGCTAAGCATTGTGTCAGATTACTTTTATTTATAATTTAATTTACTTGGACTCCCTTACATATAATTAATATAATCCCTTAAGCTTATATTACTTTTTGTTGCATTAAAATGTCTCAATTTGTTCATTTTCTGTAAGCAAATAAACACTATTCGTTTACAATGGAAGTGTATGGGAATTTGGCGAAATATGAGAGATGCCGCCAATTTGGCGTGACTTTTGGCGACTAATTTCGGTCGCCAAATTTGAAGATATACCGCCAAGTTGATGACAAACTTAGCGGCATTTGGTGACAGAACAGGGTCCCCCCCTATGGTAACCCCCCTTATAGGTAAGGAGATGCATTAAATGCTTGACATTTGCGATAAGCCATTATTGGCAGTTAATCTTATAGTTTGGCGATAGTTTTTGGTCGGCGGGATAATCGACTGGAACCGAATTGCGTAAAAAAAAACCATCCTTATAACTCGAAAAATTATAATCGTAACTAACAGTTTACTGCGTCGGATTAAGCGTCTCATTTGCAATTAAAATATATCTTTCAATTGAAATTTTATGAAATACAGATTCATGAAAAATGGAAGAGTGTGAAAAATATGATTACAAATATCTCGGCAACTGATTATCCGATCGACTTCATTCATGATGCAAAATTTATGTTTTTTTTTTTTGTTGTCTTTTATATTCACTCCTTCAAATAAACAATTTCGAAAATTTTTGTATACCTTTTATCAGAACGATTATTTCGAGAGTTCGAAAAAAATAGTTCCGGATAATCGAGGTTACTCATATTCAATAGGCTTCTTCCTATTATTACTCCCTTAGTACACACTGAATTTCAAGTCTCTATCTCAAATTGATCGGGAGATAGAGCGTTTACAGAAACACACACACCCAGACGGACGGCAAAATTTTTTTTCAAAAAATATGTTTTTCAGAATCTCCAGTGTCTGAAACGTGTAAATCTGTCAAAATTTTTTCAATTTTCAAAACGATTATAAGACTTACCCTATGCTACGTATGATGGGTAAGTAAAAAACATAAATTTTGCATAAAGAGTGAAGCCGGTCGATAATTAATTGCAAAAATATTTATAATCATATTTTCTACACTCTTCGATTTTTCATGTCCCTGTATTTTATTGAAATTTCAATTCAGAGATATATTTTAATTAGAAATGAGACGCTTAATCTAACGCAGTAAGCTTTTGGTTAATATGTTTATCATTTTTGGAGTTATAAGGATGTTTCTTTCAGGCAATTCGGTATTACTTGATTATCCCGTCGACCAAAAAACTATCGCCAAACTATAAGATTAAATGCCAATAAAGTGGCTTATCGTAAATGTCACAATCACTTCACATTAAACACGTTACACGCATTTGTTGCGTCATAAAGTGCTTTTTAATTCAACATTTTATTTGTATTTTTATTAATATTTTACTAATTTATTTGTTCTTTCGTTATTTAAAATAAAAATTATGCCAATTTGTATAATTTTGAGAGTAGTTTGGCGATTTATATAGTTTGTAGAAATATTGGTCTACGTGATAATCAAGTATTACCCGCAATTCAGTAATAGAGCATTACTATGTATTAAAAATATTTATACATACGTTTGAATTTTATTTTGGAATTGCAATGCATTTTATAAATACTTTGCACATGTATTATTTTCATATTTTATATTATGCGTATCCACGATGGTTAAGTATTCCGGTGGCCAAAAACAACAAGTTTTCAAATATGCTGTGCGTTTTCTAAACTTTTTGCATGATACGGTGGTTACCCTCATAGCATCCATGGTCACAGTGACGTCGTTGTCACGTCACTGTAAGTCACTGTCGTCACGTCACATCTGGGACCAAAATGCCACCACTGAGTGATGTCAAATTGTGACTGAGATGTGAACTACTTAGAAAACTTTTATTTATGTCAAATTATATTTTTCTGGCAATTAAAAACAAATGTGACGTCACTGTTATGTCACTGCATGTAACGTACGTCACGTCACAAATGTGACGAAACAAACCACCATATTGTAAGTCACAGTGTGACAAAAATATGAACTTCAAAAATCTTTGAAAATGAAGAGAAATATTTTAAACAGTATTTTAAAGAGGCCCGAGTTACAGCGGCATAAGGAATGAAATATATTAGTGGATAGCAAATAGTAAATTTGGAAACGAAAAGAGGAGGGGGCATAAAAAGGAAAATGCACGGTACAAGTAACAACAAACTAGATTTTCATGCTATATTTTATCAATTTGATATCTAAGACAGTGAAAGTATACTTTTTTCATGATTTCAATTTTATCTAACATTGCAATTTAATATAATAATCCTTCACTGATTGTTATTATTATAAAAGTGTTTCTCGAAAAAATGGTACGTGCTGGATCAATTTGGATAACATATTTAGAATTAGGAATATTAAATTTAATTAAATCTGTACACATATTTAGTTTCCAGGGAGGAAATTGTTTTATTTTTAGACGACCAGTGGTATTCGAAACACTTCTGTCGTTTCAAACTAAAAATTTTCTAATACAGTAAATCTGCAGCTTTTAATGAGCACGTAGAAAGAGTCTTCACAGTTTATTCATATATGCATTTCTTGCTTTAGAATTTGCATTTGTTAGTGTTTAACTATTTTAAGTAACTTTTTTTTTTAATTCTACTTCTTTCAGACTTTTTAGATAAAATTAGCATTTTCCGAAAAAAAATATATTCTAAATTTATACAAAACCCATGATATAATTATTCGTATTTCAAATTTGTGTTTTAGAGATATGACTCTAAAAAAAGCTATTTTACAAATTGTTTTATTCTACAGAAAATTAATATGAAAAGAATGACCGATTGACAAAGAATTTTTTTTATCTTCTATACACCCTTTTCATTTATTAAGAAGATATTTTGTAATTATTACGTGTAAAACAAACTTTACTTTAAAAAAAAGGAGGTGTTTCATTCAAATAGAAAATTTTAATTACAGACACTTTCATAAAGTGCAATTATTGCGCATTTAAATTCCAAATCTGTTGTATACAAAATAATAATAATAATAATAATAATAATAATAATAATAATAATAATAATAATAATAATATGGTAGAAAAATCTGCTTTCTCAAAATTGTTTGCTCTCGGTTTGACCGCAGAATAAATAAGGATCAGAGAACTTTTGACGCGGGAAGTTAGTTCAACGCATTTATTAAGATAAGAGAAACATGTCCGCAAGTTTAGGATAAAACACGGATATTATTACAGTATTTATGAAGCATAAAAGGTATGTCTTATTTAATTTAAATCTTTTATTCCTGTTTTGTATATTATTATCATGAGTTAGTTTTATGTTATATACAATGCGACTGGTCTGATAATGTTTCAAGAAGCGATATTTTCGTATTCGATACTATAAAATATCTTAATCTGCCTTCGCTAGAAAAGAAAAGCTGACGCAGAGACTGATTATAACACAGTATTTATCGTCATTATTATTTTGGAGTTAAATATGATATTCGATTATAATGATATTACGAAACTGTTTCAATTTAGAAATTAACATTATATTGGGAAAATGTATTTTTACATATTATAGTAGTGAAACTTTTGAAAGATTTTTTTTTTTTTTTTTTTTTGCTAATAATATTTTAAATTAGTATTTAAAATCCTAAATCTTCATACCAATGTTTTCAGTTTTAACATTCGCCAAAATTATAAAATAATAGGAATACCTTATAACACATGGAAAGATTTTTGAGAAATTGTTAAAGCTAATGCATTTAATTCATCTATTGTAGTTTGTTGTTGTTTAATAGTACAATTATAAGTACTAATTATTTAGTGTTTTTCAAATTGATATATTTATTTTCTTTTAATTGTATATAAGCATTTTTTTTGCTGTTTGTGATTTTAATCAAACATTTAAATGTAGACATTCAGAATCAGTTATTAAATTTTCTTCGATTGTAAACTCATTTTCTATGTTTTCGATACACGTAATTATTGGCATTAAAAAATAAAATATGATATTTAAGCATTGAAACAAAGTGTTTTTCATGCCTGATAACAAGTTTATAGATTAAACTGCTTTAGTATATTTTTTTTAAAAGTTGATATTTACTTATAATATTGGACTGAATAGTTTTTTAAAGAGATTTATAACTACTTTTTACATTAAAATGTTTTTCAAACAATAAGAACGTTTATATGCAGTCATTTATTTTACTTTTATATTTACTTTTTAACACTTTTCAACAAAGTTGAAAAGTGTTTATGACTTCGGTTTGTCTGGCCATCTGTTCGCGCTCTAACTCGCGTAAATATACTCGGATTGCCCTGAAATTTTTGGATGTTATTAACGTTTACGATAGCACGGTCTCTATTTGTAATGAAGTTTGTAGCATGTTTAGTTCATTTACAGGGACAGTCAAAATTATTCCGTTACATTACGGCCTATAGGAAAAAATCGTTTCAAATGATTTTTAATGATTTTTACACGCTTTTAAACAGAATAAAATTGATATGCATTTATGAAGCGCACTAAAATATGCATTCTGTTGAATATGCGATGCAAATAATAGTTATTGTTCATTTACAGGGCTAAAAAAGGAATTCCAATACATAATGATATAGGGGTGGAGGGAATTGTTTGCGGCGCACTTTAATTATGTTAATCTATTTGATATATAATGAAATTGATATACGTCGCTGAGGTTTACGTACTACAAATTATTTCATGTATAATACGAAGTGTATATAACACTTACAGGGACACACAAAATATTTCAGATACTATATTGTATCCGAAATACTGTTCATTAGCGACGATTGCTGGAAATGCATTTTTAATTATGATGTGCGCTTTTATGATTCACTATATTTATGCATAGTATATGGTGTATATAAAAGCTATAATTCATATACAAGACTACACAAAAGTATTCGTAAGGGTTACTGGGTATGGGCGCAAATTGCTTAAAGGTGGTTTTTAAATGAGTTATGCATTTTTACGCTGAACTGCATTTAAGTCACAAAGAAATGTTTGTAGAACATAGATAATATGATATACAGGGCCACTCAATGAATTGGATACATTACCGTCTATAAATTATAATTTCTGAAAATGTGATTTCAGCAGTTTTAAGAGTGTTTTAGTGTGAATTAAATTTTAACTAAATAGTGGCGAGTAATAAAGGTTCTAGGTAAACTACAGGGTTGAAATCATCAAAGTGTTTATGACAAGCTTTTCACAAATGACACATATTTCACAAATTGGTCACAATGTGACTTCAAAGCATTGTCGCTTTCATCGCACGTTTGTCACAAAATTAATGCCAAAATAGACACAAATGACACACTTTTCACAAATTTGTGACACCGTGACTTCACAGATTGGTCACAATGTAACGTGCCACAAAAGACCTCTATAAAATGGCCATAACGACATCGCATTCTAGTCACTATGACGTCACATCGACGGTCACAAAAGCACAGTGTGACTTCACAACGACGTCGCCGTGACGTCACTTACGGGTAGCGAGTGTCGCTCGTAGGGCAGAGACTCCTAATAATAGTCAGACTCCTAGTAAATAAATACAATTTACTTTACCGCTTCCATCATATGGTGTTATTCACTATGGAATCAGTTACTACGGAGGCTAAATATTCGTTGTTATATTAATTAAACTATAAACATGCTATATTAATTAATCTATAAGCATATTTATTATCAGCATAATTTAATACTTTATTACACAACCACAAAACCAAATAATTAAAATAACAATTTATGAACCCCCAGTTACTATTATCATTTCAGAGTATGTGATCAAATCATAAAGTTACATTATTATACACCGATGAAATTGATTTAGTGAATGTGTCAGACAGTAATGAGTTTGGATTTGAGAATATCTTCGCTATAATTACTAATTTCTAGTGAAATTGTTGCTTTATGAGTATTCTCGATAACATTTAAATTTTTCTCTTTCTTAGTTTATAAATTAGTCAAGAAAAACGCGCCTCTTACAAATTAAAGCCTTTTCTTGTGTGAAATACAACTCATCATAAAGTAGATTATTTCCTAACTTTAGCAAGTAGTTCTAAACTAATTTAGTGCTGTTTTCGCTAGATGACATATATGATTTATTGCGGCTCGTTTCAGCAGCTTGTTAAGAATTAGGCTTTTCTGTTGGAAAAGCATAAAATATTTTTCTTAATTATAGCTCTTTTTGAACAGTTGAAATATAATAAACCATATTATTATAAATTCTAATTTTTACGATGATATGTATTTTTTATAATCATGTTATTTTTACAATGATATACTCGAATTATGCACATCATATATATAATTTCAAATATATTAGAGTCGAATTTGGTTAATAACTAGAAAGAAGGAAATTATAAATGTTTTTATCTTTATTCGTAACCTCGTTTTACCCGTTACTCGTAATATCCGTGAAGATAAAAAAAATCTTTAAAACGCACACATAATTAAACTAATTACTAATAATAATTGCTCTGACTACCTCAATGCTTAAATTAACTTAACGGCAGTTAACTTACAGGTAGTTGCCGAATTCGACTGACAAATTCAGAGGGGTGATAGTAAGCATCAAGAGGATAAAAAAACACCATAGAATATGGGGTCGCAAATCACGTATTTAATCAGAAAGACAGAGTGTTCGATCCTAACTCAGTTTGGGTTGAGGGTAATAACTTTCAGAAAACTGAAGTATATCATAAGAAAAGTTTTAACAGACATTCTCACCTTTGTTTTAAATGTGATAATATATATATATATATATATATATATATATATAAAGTAGTAGAAGTTTCAATTACACGTGGCAGCAGTATGTACTTGACGCTCCACATTTTGAACTGAGATTGCCAGTTCAGACGACATCACCGATTGCTTGAGTATACTGTTTTTCCAGAACTTTTCGTGATGTTATAAAATTCCTCACAAAACAAGATAACATTAAACAAAAATATAAAAATTGAAGAGCAAATAAAAAAAAAACAAAATTTATTTCCTACACTGCTTAAACCCGAGAAAGGACAGATATTAAGATATTTCATTCAATTAGTTCTACATTTCATGCTAACTTTTTCTAACAAATAAGTTAAGCCAACTGAATATTAAAAAATAAAAATTAAATTCATACAATATGATTCTTAAAACTCCCTAAAAAATTAGATTCCTTTCAAATGAAATCGAAATGAATCTTAGATTTCTTCTATTTTTAATTGAAAATACTTGTATTGCAGATTTTGTATTATGTTTATGACGATCGTACATAAAATTATAAGATGCATGCAAAATACAAAACTTTAAAAAAGTCTAAGATTTATTTCGATTTCACTTGAACATAATCTAATTTTTTAGGATATTTTAAGAATCATATTGTTTGAATTTTACTTTTATTTTTCAATTCCTACTATTAGCTCACACTCTCCCTATATTTATTTATTTATTTATATATTTATCTTGTTCAAATTTTCAGTCGTTAATAAAATACTCATTATTCATCCTATCAAGTTGAAATAAATTTTTTAAAACTTGTACTGGATGACAATTGATATTAATACAGTTTTTTTCAAATATCAATTAATTAATTAAATTTTAATTAATTAATTTTAGTTTTGCATGGGAAACAAAATGGCGGCCATTGGTTGTTGAAGATCAATTAAAGTATTTTCAATAAGGGGTTACCATAGGGGGGACCCTGTTCTGTCGCCAAATACCGCCAAGTTTGTCGCCAACTTGGCGATATATCGCCAAATTTGGCGGCCAAAATGAGTCGCCAAAAGTGACGCCAACTTGGCGATATCTCTAATATTTCGCCAAATTCCCATAGATTTCCATTATAAACCTACTTGCTTATAGAAAATCAACAAATTGAGATATTTTAATGCAACAAAAACTAATATTAGCTTAAGAGATTATATTAAATTTTTCTTTGATGACCTAAGTAGGAACTGACTTTAAAAACAAAATTTTTATATTACTTGTTTAATCTTGAATTGGCTTAACTTCACAAAATTTTATTATTAAACGTAGAACTAATTGAATGAAATATCTTAATATATCACTTCTCGGATTTAAGCAATTGTAATGAAGTTTACCAATGTATAATTCAAAATATTTCACCACTGCAGTATTGCAGGTTGCTGTAGTTTGGACAAAAACTTCCAGTCTGAACGTAAAAAATCTGTAATCAAAACATAAAAAAAAAAAATTTCACTTAAATTTAGATGCTCTATTTCCCACTCAGGAACGCTATGAATGCAAAACAAAATTCTGTTGAATCCTTACTGCTAATATTTAACAATATTATAGCTGTGATGCAGTAAAAAAAATAAATAAATAAATAAATAAAAAATTAAGTTTCACTTAAATTTTATTACCTTATTCCCTCCCAAGGGATGATGTAAACAAAAGAGAAAATTATTACCCAAATTTAACTTAGGATATAAATAGCTCCCATCTTGGAACAAAGATACTTTTTAAAATTCAAGTTATGTAATTCCTCAGTAAGTTCGCTACCTGTGTAAAAATAGCTATCCGTTTGAAACTTTTTACTAAAACATAAACTTGACCAAAACAAAAACTTATTCGGAAAATGTCCTCTTTATTTCAAACTATGACGCCATATTCACCTTTTTAATTCTTTAAAAAAAAAAAAACTTTTAGTTTAATTTTTCACGTGGAAATCTTTTAACTAAAAAGTTATAAATCATTATTACGGCTGTTGAATTATTTGCAACAATGAAGAAAAAACGTTAAATTTTATAGGAAAAATGTCCGTTAATTCTCGATGAAAAAAAGCGAAATTTCGAATAATTAAGAAAAATATGTGATTAATGTAAGTAAAAATTAGCCCATGTTACTCTCTGGGTTACAATTCACCCATATGGAAAGGCATTTTATCATCCATTTTTACCCTGACGTCAGGCAAACATTTTTACACTTTAAATTTATAATATCTTTAGAATTAGTAAAGAATAAAAAAATTGTAGCATCAGGGACTAAAAGGTGGGAAGAAAAAATGAAAAAGTTATGAGCTCCATAGGCTTTTCTGTGTTAAATTAACATTGAGAAGTGACACTGAAAATAAATTAGTATTGCGCTGCCGCGAAATATTTAAATATTGTTGCATTTTCATTGCAATGTTTTTATTTTTCTCAAAATTATTACCGTCAGCCCAAGTTCAGTTAGGATGAAACACTCAGTATTTGTGACTAAATAAGTGGTTTACGACCCCATGTTCTATAGCAATTTTTCATCCTCTTGCTGCCTAACTATCATTCCTCTGAATTGGTCGGTCGAATTCGGAAAAACACCGTAAAATGTTAACAAAAAATTTTCAGCCTTGCCTTTGGAGAGTAATTATCTTTAGCCGTTTTTTACCTTAAAACAAAATTCCAGTTCTAAAGTCAAAGCCTCTAAAGAACTAAATTCCAAAGGACGCAAGCAATGTAACTGATCAATTCCATTTTCCTGGAAACACTTGGCTAATATAGCAATATTCACTGAAACCTCTGAGATACTGATTTAACACATACTTTTCATCTTAACCGTGCAATGAGAGACAAGAAAAGGCTGGTAATTATGGGCCACAGTCCGGATTTAAAGTATATAAAAAAATAAACAATGAAAAAAATGAAGTACACATGAAAGAGTAAATCGATGTACTCATATCGAATTGAGTATACTTAGATAAAAAATTAATCTATGTTTTCTGAATTTCGACGGATCACATGTTATCAATCCCAAGCGAAGTAATAATTTTCTACTTTGTAATGGTTTAAATCATTCATGGCGGCATAAAAGATGTTCATTAATAGGGAAACAATGCAATATGCCACCGAAACCAGGGAATAATATTACATTTTTATTCCTCGGAAGGAAGTATGTACCTTGCATCTCCTTTATAATACGTAAGATTATCTTGCGTTGTTGCTATGACTGCTTCGTCAATGTTATTGATGTCAATTTCAATCAAAAATGAGTACATAAAAGTTCATATTTGAATACGTTTTTGGGATCCAAAATGAGTGCATGACGGTTCATATTTGAACACATGTATTGAATCAAAAATTAATGCATGTGTTTCTCAATATTCAGTGTAGTTGGATCGGAGCTATTTTGAGAATGTGAAGAATTTAAAACTCGGTACATTTTACTCAATTTTGAGAACTTATTTTTTGCAATGAGGGTTTTCTTCTATGATTCTTACTTTCTATGACTCAGTTGTAATCCTTACAAAAGAGCGGTATTGAAAATGTCCTTATCTCTCCCTCCTTTCTTTCATTCTTTCAAGACCTCGAGATATTCCTTTGAATTTTGATGGAGGGGGGGGGGGGATATCCTTGAACGGTCTAATTACAATGTAAAAGTATTATCGCTGAGAGCGAAACATGTTCGACAAGAAGGGAATTTATTTTCTAATTGTACCCAACATTACACCGAAAATCACATTGAACTGAACATATGTTTTGATCATAATTAGCCTACTGTTGTAGCTAGTAAAAAGCGTAAAAATTTTTATATAGTTTAAATGTTGAACTCTTGTTAATATGCAAATTATTCGTATTAATTGTGTTCTCGTTTTAGCTGTGCTCGCATTAAACGAGTTCGACTATATTTATAAATTGGTGTTATTTAAAAGACTCTGTTATAATACTCACATATTAATGTTTGTTAAATATTGTATATCATATTTTGTTAATATTTTAATAGAAATTTCGAAATTTTTCTTTAACGAGCGTAAGTATATATTAAGAATTCCTTTACATAGATGAAAGAAGAAAAGCAGGGTTAGCAAAAAACAAGTTACTCACTTCAAAGGACACTCGATACTGCTCCAAGTAAGACAGAATTAAAACAACAGGTAATCCAACTTATGTGCATTAGATCGTCTATTACATTTTATTTCTACATTTAAATATTCACATTATTTTAAGTTAAAAATATATACTGTCATGCATGTGCATGACAACTTTAAATTAATTTTTAATATTTTACTTTTGCTATTTTCCCCTTTACTTTTTCTATTATGGCTATTACTTTCCCTAGAAGATATAGTGATCAGATCATATGTAACTATAATGGGGTATGATTCACAAATATTTGAAAAAACGCTTTCGTACGAGAGTCCATCTAAAGCTTTGCAGTCACATTTTTTTCTTTTTTTTGTGTGTTTGAAAATAAAATACTAAATCGGCATATTTAATTATGCAATTAAAAATGTAAAATATTTTAATATTTTATTCACTCCTTCATTTGTTTTAGAATGAAAATTTAATGAAAATTATATGTTATTACGATGAATTTAGAGCTCTCTCTCTCATAAAATTCGTAGGAGCATATCAGTAGATTAGATATTTAAAACATGCTTGACATTGAAAAAAAAAAACAGAGTATAGGTCACACCATTTGAATTATAAAACATATCACTTTTTCTTTTTATAGAATATGGAAACAATCAAAAGTCCTAGGAAAGGAATTTAACCATTTGCTCTGATTGCTGAGATAACTCCAACAAATGGATATCGATGGCAATGAACTCTGATTGCCTCTATCTTTCGATTTAGTTTTTGGTATACTATATTACCTAATCTGGGCACAAATATTTTGTTTCATCGCTACGAAAAGGAAAAATACCTAGTTAATAGATTCTAATTCATACAATATTATCGGGTGCAGTCCGATCACGTTTCATGCGAATATAGGCGCATGTGCTGACTCGAGAATCCTGCGTTTAAATGGGGAGAAGGAGAGATATGACAGATAATTTTAAGAAAAAAGGAAATTTTTAGGTTATGCGAGATTTGGGGTTTACAAAATTATTTGTTACCTAAAGGGCTATGAATAAAAGTTTATATGCTTGATAAATTTAAGTATATTGATCATTTCCTTTTTGATTTAAATAGATTTTTTTTTGTTTATAGAATACATTTATTAGGGAGGAATTTTCATAAGCGGCTCTATTATTAAGTAGCGAACTTTAGGTAAGATGGTTTAGCGCATTACTAATTTAATTTTTGTAATTATTGTTTTATAACTCTTACTAGAGAGCTCTGCCCCCTTCGAGCTAAGCTCACCAACCGCCGTTCAGGCTTCACAAACTCTAAAAACATAGTAATGTGTCCCGTTCAACCGCCAACTAGTTTTGCCCGTACATCATATGGACAGCGTATTTTCATACAACGTGATTTGCCCGTGCTACATACGGGCATCGCATTTTCTAGTCTTACATTTTTGTTTATCTAGTATATTTCAATCTAGTTGACAATTTTCTTCGTAAATGGCATTAGTCGAACACAAACGTGTTTTCTGTAATCTAGCTTTTGAATTGTAGGCGAAGCACGTGTTAGTTTACAAAATAGTGTTTTGTGTTTGCTGACGTTTTGTGAAAAAGACTGTGTTCAGAATTATATTATGCATAAGTTTGAATTTTTTTCAGATAACTGACATCCATATAATTTTCACATCATTATTCCGTCGTTTATTTCTAATTTCGCTTTCAAGGTTTCTGTATTAGATACAAATGGATGACATTGAGTGCCGTGATTCCGAAAATTCTGATTTCAGCGATTGTCAAATTTCTGTGTATGAATCTGGTAGTTCTTCGGATTTTTGACGCGATTATTTGAACACAGTTGAATTATTGGTAGTGTTCCGTACCTAATGGCAAGCGCTGGAACAGCGCCATCTGTGAAAAAGTGACGTTGAGGTCGAGAGTGTTCTGTTCGAGGAGTGGGTTGGTGTTGTAAAATGGCGATTTGTTTTCGCAAGTTTTTTTAGTTGATTTTGTGAGTGAAATAAATAATTACGACGTATACAGTCCTAGAGAATGGAAGTGTGGTGTAAGCTTATTCTGTGTTGCGACACCTGGTCCAGTAGAGCCTGTGAAATTATTAGTATTACGTAACATGGAAATAAATGAGATTGGCTTTCTTTTTCGATTAAGTGGAGAAGCGTTCTAATAATAATAATAATAAAAACTGTCGTATCTAAGAGATTGACATCAAGTAAGTAGGTGCATGAGCTTTTCTGGTCATTCACTCACTTAATACAGATTATAATTGTGTTATATAGATATATATATATTTAGTTAAGAGAGTTAATAGTTTGAGTTTTGTAATTTGTTCTTTAAATGTTTAAAGACGCCCGAAAAATTGGTTTGAAGCTTGCTGCTACAGAGTTAGGTGAAGTAGTAACCGATAAAGTTACGAAACCAGATTTAATTAATATTATATAAAATACTGAGAAATTCAGAAGTGACCCTGAATATGTAACTAATCTAATAGACGGTATAATTGAGGACCGAAAAGAAGAATCGGAGAAAATCGAGAAAAATAAACGATTAGAATTGCAGTTAGAACAAATTAAATTAGAGAGAGATAAAGATGAATTAGAATTACCTCGTATGCGAATAAATTCAAAAACTACCGACGGCGATTCAGAAAATTAAATTGATTCTCTAGATTCTCTAATAAAAAGTATAAGAACATTAACGATTATAATTCCGAGTCGACCAGAAGGGTGGGGTTTGTTCTTTGCTTCTTTAGAAAAATAATTTGTAACGAAAAATGTACCCGATAAATTTAAAGCAGAAATTCTTTTGGATTTACTAGGTGAGAAAGCTTCAAATGTAATTTCTTACATAAGCGATAATGAGCTGAGTGATTATGATAAAGTAAAGAAAATTGTACTTAGAGAATTTGAATCAACTCCCCTAATGCTGTCTCGACCAATTCATAAAAACTATTAGGCAATCGAATGAAACCCATGTGCAGATTGCGTCACGTTTGACAACTAGCTTTGATTACTATTTAAAATTGCGAGAAGTGTCTAATTTTGAGAAGCTGAAGCAATTAATTGTATCAGACAAATAGTTTCAGACTTTAGACAAAGAAACAGCAGCTCATATTAGTGTTAGGCAGTCAGATTCATTTTTCGATCCAGTAATATTAGCGAAAGAAGCCGATCAGTACTTTGTGTCACGCGGGAAATCATTAACTGAGAACAATAATAAAAAATCCCCGAGAAATATGACTAGAGTTTTTCTATCTGTTTGCAAGAGTATAAAATGTATTTTTTGTTCCGATAGCCACGCCTTATATAAATGTAAAAATTATATGGCGTTGCCTCTTTCTGAAAGGATAGAAGTAATTAAGAAAAATAATTGTTGTTTTAACTGTTTAGAAAACCGTTTGGTTAAAAATTGTAAATCAATTTTTTAATCTTACTTATGTAAGCGAGATGGTAAAACAAAGAGACATCATTTTTCATTACTTTTTCCGAGAGATTTGGAAACATTGCGCAATGCAAATGCAAACGGGGCAGGTTGCCAAGAATTGCCTTCCCTTCCTGGTGCAAGAGTAAATGAATCTATTCTGTCGCCATACACGCCGGCGTTTCGATCTGATCAGAACAATAATAGTTCCGTACTTTCTACGCGAGTAATAAATCAAGAAAAAACTGTTATATTGAGCACAGTAAAATGTTTATTGAGAGACGATGCAATAAATTATTACGAAGTGCGAGCGGTGCTAGATCAATGAACCATGAATAATTATATGATTTCAGATTGTGAAGATAGCCTCAAATTAAAACTAGTATGTTGTGGTCATCACAAAACTTTCTTCTATATCAATCACGTCAATTAAATCATTTAAATAGTAAAAGAAATTAAATCAATTTAGAACCAATTCGTATCAAAGTATACCTGAATTTGAAGTTTGATGAAAATTCGTGCATTACTTATTGAGATAGAGCTGTAGAGGAAATTCTGAAAAATGCAGCATACCAGCGCCACCTGTTGAGCGATTTGCACCAAAACACAAACAGCACTAATTCATATTAAGGTATACCGGAATCTGAAGTTTGATGGAAATCGGTGCATTAGTTCTGGAGCTACAGCTATTGCGGAAATCACAAAAATGCAGCACAGCAGCGCCACCTGTTGAGCGATTTACACGAAAAGGTACAAAACATCAACTCATGTCAAGGACTAACTGAATCTAAAGTTTGATGAAAATCCGTGCATTATGTCTTGAGATTGAGCTATTACGAAAACCGTGTAAATGCAGCATAGCAGCGCCATCTGTTGGGCGATTTGCACCAAAACTTTACCAGCACCAAATCATATCAAGGATTAACGGAATCTGAAGTTTTATAACAATCCGTGCATTAGTTCTTGAGATAGAGCTTTTGCGGAAATCCTGCAAAATGCTACATAGCAGCGCCACCTGCAAGGCGATTTACACCAAAAAATAATCAGCACCAATCTATATCAGGGACTACCTGAATATATCTTTTTATTAAATTCCGTGCATTAGTTCTTGAGATAGAGCGCCCACAAAATTTGTGTCACATACAGACAGACAGACTGACAGACGGACAGGCAGACGGACAGACAGACAGACTCACAGACAGACATTTTGTAAAAACATGTTTTTTGGAATCTCTGACTCATAAAACGTGTAAATCCGTCGAAAACTGGAATTCGAAAATTTTCATGAAACCAATACTTTCTTCTTGTCAAGATAGAAGAAAGTAAAAAGAGAAAACATGTTTGACAGTTTTCGGTATCGGAGATACCGCAACGAAAATGAAATCTGTTGTTACAGCGGCGATTTCCAATTTTGAGGGAAATTTTGAAAAAGAAATAGATTTTTTGATTGTATCTAAAATTACGGATTTCATGCCGTCAAAAATGTTTAACATTAATGTACCAGAATTAAAATATGTAAAATTAGCAGATGAAAACTTTAATAAGCCAGGTAAGCACTTTTGGCCAGGTAATTTGCTTTTAAGCGCTGAAAATTTTTATGAGTTGTTAGGGCCAGGTCAAATTCGTCCGGTTAATAGTAGTTTAATTTTTCAAAATACGGTTTTTGGATACGTAGCAAGTGGAAGTGCTCCCGTTTCAAGTCAGGGAAGGGTTCATTGTGGTTTTATTCAGGATGATACTCTTTTAAACGAAACTATGGAGAAATTTTCGGAAATAGAAGATGTTCAGATTGAGGTACCTAAATATAAAGAGGTAATAATTTGCAAAAAACACTTTGAGAAAAACGTGAAAAGAGATAGTACGGGGAGATATATTGTTAAAATGCCATTAAAAGAGGATCCGATGTGTTTAGGGCAATCAAGAGATATTGCCCTTAAAAATTTAAATTCGCTGTGGAATCACTTTTTAAAAGAGCCTGAGTATTTAGAATTATATAGAGAATTTTTACGCGAATACGAAAATTTGGGTCACATGACAGAGATTTCAGAGTGTGAGGAGGAGGTAGGAACCTATTATATACCGCATTTAGGGTTCTACCGCCCTGATAAAAGTACAACAAAACTTCGTGTAGTTTTTAATGAGTCTTCACAAACAACCTTAGGGAACTCTCTTAACTCCTTACAATATAACGGTGGTGTTATTCAGGAAGATCTTTTTTAAATAATGACGACATTTCGTAAAAATATTTATGCGTTCGTAGCTGATATTAGACAAATGTATAGGATGATTTTAATTGATCCGAGCCAAACTAAACTTCTAAGAATTCTTTTAAAGGAGGGGTGAATGAACCAGTTAAGACTTATGAGCTCAAAACTGTATAGTACAGTAAGTGCACCTTATCTAGTAACTAGAGCCTTGCTTCAATTATCAAGAGACGAGCATGAGAACTACCCTTTAACGTCCACAATTTTAGAAAGAGACTTTTACAGGGATGATGTCTTAAGCGGCGCATCCACTCTAATCGAGGCGAAAGAGCTGCAATCAGAGTTAGTGCAAGCTCTCAAGAGTGCAGGAATGTCTTTGCACAAGTGGCATAGCAATAACATAGAGTTAAAAACAGGGTCTGAGAGTGATTATAATTTTCAAGAAGAGACAAAAGCGCTAGGTATTACGAGGAAACCCACCATTGACAGCTTTACTTTCCAAATCCAGATGGAAAGCATGGTTCCGCCTACGAAAAGAACAGTGCTTTCAACAATCGCACGGATATTTGATCCCCCTTGGACTATTGGGCCCTGTGATAGCAAAATCTAAAATCTTCATGCAAAATCTGTGGTGGGTGCTTGAATTTAGGCTGGAGTGATCCACTTCCTGAAATGAAAACGCAACAATGACACAGCTTCATCCAGTCCCTGCCAGCAGTAAACAGTGTGAGTGTTAAAAGGTGCATATTCATCGACAAATGTGTGCATATTGAGCTTTACGGATTTGCAAATGCTTCCGAGTCTGCCTATGAATGCCTCATTTATTGCAAATCAACATAAGATGATGAAGCCTTCGAAGTGAACTTGGTTTGCAGCAAATCCCGAATATCACCCTTTAAGCGTTTTACAATACCTAAGTTGGAGCTTTCGGCAGCCGTCCTTCTAGCAAAGCTGATGACAAAAGTGAAAAGTACCTTACAATTTCAGATGATTTACACATATTTATGGAGTGATTCAATGATCGTACTTTCCTGGATATGAAAAGAGCCGTATCTTCTTAAAACTTTTGTGGCAAACCGTGTAGCGACAATACAGGACTTGACAAAAGTTCAACAGTGGTGTCGCACATCTTCTGAGAACAATCCCGCAGAGCTTATTTCAAGAGGAATGTATCCTGAGAAACTGGTTAAAAATAAGCTGTGGTTCAAAGATCCTATGTTTCTGACTAAGCGAGAGTATCCCAATCGCGAAATTCCCACGTCTGTCTTTAAAGAAGAGTTTTCGTGTGAACTCAAACATTTACAACAAAGTGACTTACCTGTTCTTATTGTAACTGCTAATCCTTTTGTTGAAGAGCTATTTGACATTACTAACTATTATACTAAAATATTGCATGTTGTTAGTTATCTTTTCAGATTAATTCACAATTTGAAGAATCTAAATGAAAGGAGGTTTGGTCCTTTGGAAACAGAGGAGATAAACAAAAGTGAAATTTTTATTATAAAAGAGGTTCAAAGTAGTGAGTTTCCAGAGGAAATTAAGTGCTTAATTCGCGAAAGAATGTTCCTGATAAAAGTAAGATAAAATCTTTAAATCCTTTTTTAGACAGGGATGGAATAATAAGGGTGAACGGTAGAATAAAAAATTCTAATTTAAGCTTCAACAGTAAATTCCTAACTATTCTGCCTAAGGGACATAAGTTAACTAAGTTAATTTTAGTGGCATATCATGAGAAATATTTTCTTTAGGCCCTACTGCCTTATTACATTATGTTACACAAAAGTTTTGCCCAGTTCAGGGTAAGGCAACGTGTAGGAAAATCGTGCACGATTGCATTAAGTGTTTTAGAGTTAAACCCATAGGAGTTGAGCAATTAATGGGCGATTTACCAAAAGAGAGGGTAACTCCTGACTTCCCATTTAATTGTTCAGGAGCTGATTTTTGTGGCCCGTTCCTTATTAAGTATAGAAATCAAAGGAAGGGAATTTACCACAAAATATATGTGTGCATTTTTGTATGCTTAGTCACAAAAGCCATTCACCTCGGAATTGTGACTGATTTGATTTCGGAGGCCTTTGTGGCATGTTTAAAGAGATTTGTGGCTCGCAGAGTTTTGTGTTCGAAATTGTATTCGGACAACACCACAAATTTTACAGGAGCAAATAAAGAGCTTTCTAAGTTACATAACTTAGTTTTAAAACCAAATGAGGGGCTTGCAAATTATATGTCAGCTGAAGGAATTGTCTGGAACTTTCTTCCGCCAAGGGCACCTAATTTTGGTGGCCTCTGGGAAAGTGGAGTGAAGGCATTCAAATATCATTTTAAAAGAGTTTTATGCAATTATAGGTTGACATATAAAGAATTCCTAACGGTCATTACCCAAATAGAAGGTATTCTAAATTCAAGACAGCTTGTACCTCTATCGTCAGATACTGATGAGTATGATGTGTTAACCCCTGCCCATTTCCTAATTGGCAGACCATTAAATGCTATAATTGAGCCAAATTTAATTGAGGTTAAAGACAATCGGTTGTCTAACTGGAAAAAACTGACAAAAAGAATTCAAATTTTGGTGGCCTCTGGGAAAGTGGAGTGAAGGCATTCAAATATCATTTTAAAAGAGTTTTATGCAATACCAGGTTGACATATAAAGAATTCCTAACGGTCATTACCCAAATAGAAGGTATTCTAAATTCAAGACAGCTTGTACCTCTATCGTCAGATACTGATGAGTATGATGTGTTAACCCCTGCCCATTTCCTAATTGGCAGACCATTAAATGCTATAATTGAGCCAAATTTAATTGAGGTTAAAGACAAT
This sequence comes from Maratus speciosus, assembly GCA_963932465.1. Lineage (NCBI taxonomy): Eukaryota > Metazoa > Arthropoda > Arachnida > Araneae > Salticidae > Maratus > Maratus speciosus. Next base: position 518,449,727 of record OZ010795.1, on the reverse strand, counting down.
CGGTTGTCTAACTGGAAAAAACTGACAAAAAGAATTCAAATTTTGGTGGCCTCTGGGAAAGTGGAGTGAAGGCATTCAAATATCATTTTAAAAGAGTTTTATGCAATACCAGGTTGACATATAAAGAATTCCTAACGGTCATTACCCAAATAGAAGGTATTCTAAATTCAAGACAGCTTGTACCTCTATCGTCAGATACTGATGAGTATGATGCGTTAACCCCTGCCCATTTCCTAATTGGCAGACCATTAAATGCTATAATTGAGCCAAATTTAATTGAGGTTAAAGACAATCGGTTTTCTAACTGGAAAAAACTGACAAAAATAATTCAAATTTTCTGGAAGAAATGGCGCATCCAGTACCTTAATAATTTGCCACAGACGTCCAAGTGGATGATAGAAAAAGATAATGTTGAAGTTAATGCGTTAGTGCTTCTTAAAGATGGAAATCTACCACCTCAAAAATGGGCATTGGGTAGAATAACAGAGATTTATTTTGGTGAAGATAAACGGGTCAGACTGGTTAAAATAAAAACTCAATCTGGAGTTTACAAACGATCCATTTCTAAAATCTGTATTCTGCCTCTTAATGTGTAATCTTGTATATATATATATTTCTTATGTGTGATTTAACATTATCAATATTGTGCTTATTTTATATTTACACTGAAATAACTATATAATTTAATGGTTGAATGTAACCCTTGCAACGTGGGGCGGAATGTTCCGTACCTAATGGCAAACGCTGAAACAGCGCCATCTGTGAAAAAGTGACATTGAGGTCGAGAATGTTTTTTTCGAGGAGTCGGTTGGTGTTGTAAAATGGCGATTTGTTTTCGCAAGTTTTTTGAGTTGTTTATATGAGTGAAATAATAAATTATGTGATTTACAATCCTAGAGAATGAAGTGTGGTGTAAGCTTATTCTGTGTTCAGACAGGTACCTTTTCGAAAATTCAACTGGATGGAAAATGCAAGGTACCTAATGAAAGCTTTTCTCTTATCCCGACGTGGAAAAAAATACTTTAAGGTGGAAATACATAAATTAATTTTTGCATATATCATTTACTTTTGATCTGTAATTATTTTAAAAAATATATTTCCCTTAAAAATGGCATGAAAATATGATTTTTGAAATAAATAAAAATAGGCATTTTTTGAAAGTTTTTTTCAAAAATATTGAACTGGTAAGTGGTTAAAAAATATTACCAGGATAAAGAAGATTCATTAATGTTATCACTATAACGGCCTATAATCGGGTTGCCATGCTTTTCCGTTTGAATGGGATATTTTTCGGTTACCAAAACCTCATCCATTGCTGTCGTAACAACTGATTGTTGTTTTCAGGATTGATAAGTAAGATCAATTACACATTTGAAAATCAACTTATATAAAATGGTTGGTTCAAAAATGTCGTTATTTTTCTGACTTTTATAACGACGCTATGCACAATGTCCTTCCTTTAGTTTCAAGGTTAAAAAACTCCGTCTGCTTGATAATAACTTTCAGAACCACGCAATTGAAAAGCATTGTGTTTTGAAATTTTTAAGCTTGTAACAAAATGACTGCCTTCCCTTATTTTTATAGCATATAGATGGCGCTGTTGCCACTGTCGGCAAAATATTCTGAGATATTCTTCCAAACATGAAGTGATGAAGTGAAGTGAATGTATGTAATCATGATTGCGCGGGTTTAAGAAAAGTTTCGGCGTGTGTTCGAAATGTATCTCACCTAGAGATCTTTTCATGGAAATACGTATGTTTCAAAGATAATAGCGCTTTTACGCGAATTGTATATATTTTGTGTGTGATTTTTAATAAAATGTGATTGTTTAAGTGTCGACCGAGTTAATCCCATAGGCGTAACCAGCCTTCTGAACGGCGGGGTGCCCAGACTTCTTAACCTGAACATGTTAGATACAAACAATATCGTATATGGTAAAACCTGCTAAAACGGTACCTCATAAAAGCGGTAGAATTTCCGTCTTAGACAGGTTTTCATCTTAGAAGGTATAGTTGTGTGGTATTTCTTTTAAAAAGGGCTCAAGCGCAATTTTTGTTTGCGTTAGGAGGGATGAGAAGCATCAAAACTAGATCTAATGGTAAAAAAGAAAAAAGAATATGTAAATTTCCTTCCAGCAGTGACATAAGACAGTGGCTACCCACATAGCATTTTCAGTTTGCAGAAAATTTTCAGAAGTCTTGCTTTGAAAACCTGCAAAGTTGAAGCGAGCTCAGCATGACAAGACTGAAAGTTTATAACTCGACTGCAGCAAGATAACGCAAACAACAAAGTCACCATACTTTGAACTGGCAGCTAACTTGTCGTGCAAGTTTAATTCATGCCGTATCACATATTTATTGCAAATTAACGCAAACAATTAATCAAAAATACTGCAAACTTACTGCGAAGCAGTAATCTTTCCATACCACATTAACTGTTACACTATTAGTTTAACCCCTTCGAAAGGGTCCATAGACCTGATCAGGTCTATTGATGCATACGCACCATTAAGGTGCATTATTTTTGCCATCATAAACATATTAGGGTAATATTAGAGATTCTCAACTCGAGCCTTTTTTGGTATTTGAAAAGTATAGCGTTTAGAAAAAGCGATGCCAACCGAATAAAATTTCTGTAATTTCTGCGTATGTGCTGGTTGTTTCTTCTCTCAACAGAGGGATTTTTTGCTTTCGTCACTATCGTGAATTGAAGAGAGTCTTGCCATCAGTTTCACAACAAACTACTCATGCAAGTGGGGGACGGTATACCTTGCGGGAAATTTGCTGCGAATATCTCAATTCAAATTTGTCACGGCAAGATAATGTCAGAAAAAATCAAACTTGCTGCTAATATTCATGCTATCCGGGTAAGAGTGGTCACAAGTGTAAAATCTTTCGGCACACTAACTTCTTATAAAGATTAAAAAAGGGTTTTAATCATGCTGGAAACTTCTTTAGGCACAGGGAGACGCTGCATGAGATCTACAATTATCTCAGTCAAAGTCTTGTAGATGAAAATTTGCGGGATGATAAATCTCAGATAATACATGCGGTACACCAGTACATACGCACGAAAGTTTTTCAGAATATGACTTCATAACTTCTTAGGGATCACCGGAAGGACCCAAGAAATTTTGGAGGAAAGTCTATACAAATAATTATTTTATTATTATAAATAATTATAATAGTCATTAATATCGTAATTTCCTGCCTATAATCTGTGGATCAAACAATCATGTTTCGATTTAGAAATTTTATTTCATTATTGAAGTTAAATATTTATTACGATTTACAAGTTACATTTTATGGAACAAGATTTCTGGGTTCGAACGTAATTGTTTGATCCGCGGATTATAGACCGGGAATTACGGTAATTCATGTTTTTACCACAAAATGTGTCGAATATATTAAGTAGGTCATGATAATATACACTAAATTTTATCAAGATAGAAATTATACTATCATGATGCGACTGTAATAATAAAGATAGGTGCTTGTCTGTCTATGTGTGTATGCGCGAGCGCTGAACTCTGTAAAAACAATGCAGCCCGCACAACCGTAAGATTTGACAGGACCTGTATGCATGAAGTCATGCATATCGAAGCAATTTCTGGAATTTTTCAAATTAGTAAAAAAGAATCCGATTTCAATATTTTATCGAGTATAAACTTTGTCTTCTTTTCAATAAAGTGTTTTCGAGATTCTTACAGCGATTTTTCAATTTTTAAGAATTTTTTTAAGTTATTTCTAGAGGGTTTTTTTTTTTTTTCATTTTGTGATGATTTTTTGTTACATTCCTAAAGAAATCCGGTTTAAATCTTTTACCCAATTAGTTAATTTCGTTCCCTGTAGTTTTTTAATCTTTTCCGAATTTTTAATGCGATTTTTAGCGGTGGTTTTCGTGCTTTGGGGCGATTTTTTTACTTTTTTTGAAACAGAAAAACTCTCCGGTAATTTTTGCAATTGCCGTGATTAAATTCGAATTAGGAGAATGTCAAATCAGTTCTTATAAAGAAGCTGAAAATTTAATTTGGCTCGAAATAGAAGACGCAATAATTCGCTAATAATAGATTCGCTTCTGTCGAGACAGAAGAGGTCGTAGCTTGCTCGGGAGTACGTTGCCGAAGGCGGTCCCCACATCATTCCTAGAATTGCTTAATTATACGTTCGTTAAAAAAAAAAAAAAAAAACAATGAAACTCCACTAGTCATGAATTTTTCTTTGAGGGATAGGGTTTGATATAACGAGCGGGATCACGCGATTTGCGTACAGAAAAGGAAAGTCCCGCATAATAAAAAATGCTGTGCAGTATTTCCCCCCTCCAAATTCTTTCACAGACCAGTGATTCTTCAGTGAGTATTTAAAAAAAATTTTTGAAATCCGGGATTTTTATTTCTTTTATGGAATTTTCCAAAGTTAATTCGTAAATCGGCCCCGGAAAAATTTGAGAATTTCTTCAAACGATCGTGGAAAAAATATCGGGAATTTCGATAAAAGAGTGCAGAAAATAATCGGGAATTTCGATAAAAGAGTGCAGAAAATAATCGCGAATTTCGTCAAAAGATTGCGCAAAAAATTACGAATTTCGGTAAACGATTGATGAAAAATTTTTGCAAATTTCGTCAAAATATCGCGGAAAAGAGTAGAGAATTTTGTTAATTGATACGGAAAGATATCGAGAATTTTCCCGATCGGTAGCGCAAAACTATCGCGAATTTCGACAAATGACCCCTGTAAAAAAATCAGTTTCATCAATCGGCCGCAATAGAAAATAAATTTCATCAAAGGATTGCGGTCAAAGCGAGAATTTCGTCAAAGGATCGCAGAAAAAAAAACGAATTTCGTCAAAAGATCGTAGAAAGAGAACGCGAATTTCATCAAAGGATCGTGCTAAAGAAATGCCAATTTCGTCAAAGGATCGCGGTAAAAAAATACGAATTTTGTCAAAGGTTATTAATGAAATGTGCGGATTTCGACAAAAAAATCGAGTAAAAAAACGTGAATTTCATCAAACGATTTTGGGAAAAATTTGTAAATATCATGAAATGATCGCAGAATAAAATCGCGAATTTGGTCAAAATTTACGGCATTGGGTTAAAAGATTGAATCCGGGTTCCCTTTCCTTACTTTCAAAAGAACGCCGCGAAACGAGAAGAAACTTTAAAATCGTATAATAATTTTCAGAGGAAAAAAAATTACTATATTGACTTGAAAGACTGCAACCATATTCCTTTTACAAATATCAAAAATGGCCGCGAAACACGAAATTGAACCATGGTTCAATTTCGTTGGTTGCAACCAACCAACCTCCAAATTAATTTGAATTTTCTGTGCTATTATTTTTTATTTTCAAAGGAGGCAGCGTCTTACACTCCCTCCTATTTCCCCCAGCTAATCGCATTTTAGAATATCGTTTCACATCTGCATTTCCTTTCAAATTGTTTTTATTCTTTCTAGATTTTAAACTACGAAAGCAAAGAGACAAATAGTTTCTGAGAAACACGAAATAGAAAGAACGGGGTTACAAAAAAATCTCCCCCAAACAAAAGACTCCAAAGTGGGATTATAAAGCCACCTTTTTGACTTACTATGACTAATACAGATTCTTGTAAATATTCTAGTTTTTAAAAAGATAAACAACATAATTTTCTTAAAAAAAAGAAAGAAGGAAAAAAAGAACGTGGGTTTCTTTTTTTATCACATTTCAAAACTTAGGCTGTTAGTTTTCTGAAATAAGCTAATTTGCTAAACTAATTAAACTCTGCTTTCACTTCTTCTTTTTTTCTTTTGTAGATTTCGATTTTTTAAAATAATTGTGCTTGAGTCTGCGCAAGCGGGGGCGGGGGGGGCGCCGGGCACCCAGGGCACCCCCCCTGGTTACGCCTATGAAATCCTAACTCACAACGACACAAAATGACGCCCAACGTGAAAAAATCTCCTTCTTCAAAAACGAAATAAAAAGGAACCGCTATACCAGGTTCAAAATATTGTCATCCGGACAATAATGACAGTGGATAATTGTGTATTTGTCATCCTGACAAAGTAAGTGATTAAAAAGAATCTCCAAATTCTAAAGTTTGAGAAACTATTCTCAATTCTGTGAATGTGAAAGCCTAATTTCAAGAAAAGCGTTTTCCTTCTATAGTGTATTGCCGCCCTGCCAAATGAGTAAAAAGAATCAGCTAGATTCGTAATTGTGTGAAATCATCATTTCAAGAATATGGTATATGGAAAAAATATGGCGACACTTCGTTTCTAATGTGTGCATTCTTTTTGATATTAAATCAAGTAATTAGTGCCATCCTTATGGAATAATTATTTGTGGGTATGCTTCAAGCTTCAAAGTTCTCAAGGCGAAAGTGTGCTGTTAAAAGTGAAAAAAAAAATCTTTCAGTTTATTTCATAATTGTTGTTTGTGATCATCGAAAAGCCTTTAGACAGATCTAAAATGTTTTCGAAATAACTTTCAGTGTTCTACTATCGCCGATATTCTGTGTGTTTAAAAGAAATCTGAATCAGCGAAAAGTGATTAGCTAAAGAAACATAAATCTTATTTTATTTGTTTTGTTAACGGTAAAAAGTTGAAATTTTTTTTCTGTTTATTGCTGGCCAGCTGGTGGTTTATTTATTTTTAAATGCTGTTTTATGTATGTGGTTTTTTTTTGTTTTTGTTCTTTTGAGTATTATGAAAGATTAATTTTCTGAAAAAGAGATTTATATAATTTCTTTTGGTAATATTTTTTTCTTTCAATGCAATATTATTTGAGTAAGTCAATTTTATGATTATTTGTTCTAACTGTGCACAGCGTAGTATATTAGAAAAGAAAAGTGATTTCAGTAATCGTCAATAATTATTTAGAATCTTGTTTATTTTAAAGAAGTAAGTAAGTACTTTATTTTGATATTTTTGTTGCTTTCATATTTATTTGTGAATGAAAATTTTTTTCACATCAAATTATCGATGGTATTTCATATACTTAAAATTTTATGATTTAAATATTTCTGACAGTTTTATACGGTAAGTTATATTAGAAAAAAAAAAGTTACATATTACTGATTATAATATTTTTGCATTAATATTTACATGAGCTCATGTTTAATTAGAGATAGATTTTAGTATGGTATTAAATTATTTTTGTATGTTTCATCAATTGTTTATGAAAGTTTATGCATATTTACCTGTAAGGGGAAGGTAGTTATTTTGCTATTTGATTATTTAATGGGTCAAGTATTGCATATAATTTTGTAATTTAAGCATAAATTTAACTGATTTTAGGAAAAATGGCGTTTCTTTCTAAAGGAAAAAAAATCGATTTATATATTTTGGCTACCGAATTAGAACTTCAGGTAGATGCAGATGATAAAATAGTAGTCTTGCGTGAAAAAATTATGAAGTGCGCCCTTTTTAATGACGATGAACAATTTGTAAAAGAGGCATTGATTGCTATCGTGGAAGATAGGAAAAAACAAGAGAGCATAGAAGAACAAAATAGGAAAAAACAAGAGAGCATAGAAGAACAAAGGGTTGAGGACAAACGTATCGCAGAGGAAAGAGCTTATGAGTTAGAAAAACTTAAGCTGCAAGCTCAAAATCATACCGCGACAACTGTCCCACAAAATCAAATGGACCAGATGCGTATAGATATTAAAAACATCCTACCACCATTTAATCCGGAAAAAGATAATATGTCGTTGTTCTTGACAATGTTTGAACGTCAAATGAAAATGTTAAATGTCTCCAAAGATTTTTGGGTCTCACAATTAGTCGCCGTACTTCCGAATGACATTGCTAAACTTATAGCAAGAGAGCCTGAAGAAATGTTCAAAAACTATGCACATATTCGTGACATTTTGTTAAAAAGATTTAAATTAACAGCGGAGAAGTTTAGGGTATTATTTAGCCGACATCAAAAAAGAGAGAATTCTACTTGGAAAGATTTTTACTTTGAAATTAGAAATTATTTTGAAGGTTGGTTATCCGAATTAGAAGTTAATTCATTTGAAAAGCTCTCAGAACTAATAATCGCTGATCAGATTAAAAAAAAGTGCCCACCAGAATATAAAAATCATTATTAAGATGGTTGGGACAAACTAAATGACCCTGTCTTGTTGGCCGAAAAGCTTGACATATATGAAAATATTAGACCCCCTTTTCAAAAATCAGCAAGTAATTCAAAATCGCGTGAAACACACAAACATGTTTTGTCAAAAAATTCAAATGGTCAGGAATTCTGGAAAAATCAGGTAACCAAAAATGAAGCTAGCGAACATTTTGGAAATTTCAAAAATACTTCTACCTCAAAATATACGAATTCACGCTTTGTAAACGATGATAAGCGTCCAGTTATAAGCTGCTATGGCTGTGGGAAACAAAGTTTTGTAAAAGCAAAATGTCCTAATTGTTCCCCATCTACGCAAGTAAAATCAGCAAATTTTAGTTCCCTACATCTCCAATCTTGTTATATTAATACACAGGCAACACCTATGTTGTATATAAAGGTAAATGGTATTACAGGGGTAGCTTGCGCAGATACCGGAGCTACACATTCCATTGCTGGGGAAATGTTGTTCAAGCTTCTCCGTGACCAAGGAACTTCGTTCGAAGAGACCAGTGTAAATATAACGCTCGCTGATGGCATACGAAAAGAAACTAGCGTTCTTCAAGCAACAATCACTGTTGAAATAGAAGGTCGTAGAACTAATACAACGATTTTTGCGTTACCCGGAGCCACCGGAAATAGAACATTGTTAGGCATAGATTTTTTGAATAAAATGGGGATTGTGTTGGATATGCGAAGCCAAAGTTGGTACTTCCAGAACAATCCAAGATATAAATTTCCTTTTGTTGATGATCCTTTCAAAACGACACCTGAAATCTCAACACCAAATGTCAAAGCTAACACAGTTATGTTAAGAGAAAATGAAGGTCAAAACCTATCTGCAATACAACGAAAGAGACTTAATGGCTTGCTTGAAAAATTTTCCATTACCTTTCAACCAGGAGGAGAAGCAACACCCGTCGTCGAACATCACATAAACACTAGAGAACATCGTCCTATATCATTACCACCTTACAGATTATCACCGGCAAAGAAAGAGTTGTTGAAAACAGAAATTGACGATCTTCTTGCCAAAGGAATTATTGAGCAATGCGAATCTCCATATTCTGCACCAATCGTGCTCATTCCTAAGCCAAATGGTAGTGTACGTCTATGTGTAGACTACAGGAAGCTCAATGAGGTGACTATACCGGATACCTATCCACTCCCTCGTATGGACGATCTTCTACAACAGGCAAAGACTGCCCAGTTCATGACCACTCTGGATCTGAATGCTGGCTACCATCAGGTGAGTGTCTATGGGCCTGATCGTGATAAAACTGCTTTTGTATGTCCTCTCGGAACATACCGCTTTCGAAGAATGCCTTTTGGACTCCGTAACGCTCCTGCAACGTTTCAGAGGACGATGGATAACTTTCGCAACGGACTCCCAGATGTAAATATTCTCTCTTACCTTGATGACCTCATTATTTTATCATCAAGTTTTGAACAACATCTATCTGATCTTGAAGCTGTTTTTCAAAGATTAGACAAATGGAAGATGCAAATCGAGAAAAATGCAACTTTGCATGTTCCAGAGTAAAGTACTTAGGACACTGGATAACTCCAAATGGCCTAGAAGTTGATCCTGGGAAAATTGATGCTATTGTGAGGATCCCGCCTCCCAAGAATATAAAACAAGTGCAATCGTTTCTGCAGACATGTTCATGGTATCGCCGTTTTATACAAGATTTTGCAGAAATATCCAGACCGCTTAGTAACCTCACTAAGAAGAATGTGCAATGGCATTGGGGTGCCGATGAAGAAAATGCATTTCAAGCCTTGAAGCAATGCCTGGTTTCATCACCAATATTGAAACAGGCTGATGAAACAAAACCCTTCATCATTCGAACCGATGCAAGCAATTATGCTCTTGGAGCAGTACTTCTCCAGGGTAAAGGTGCGGAAGAGCATCTGATTGAGTACGCCAGTAGATTACTGACTCCTGCAGAACGCAACTATCACACCACGGAACGGGAAGCTCTTGCTGTTGTCTGGGCTCTTAATAAAGTCAGAGGATACATTGACGGAACAGAAGTTACTGTGGCATCCGACCACCAGCCTCTCCGATGGCTCATGAGCTTAAAGTCCCCTTCTGGAAGACTTGCCAGATGGGCTTTACAGTTGCAAGAGTTTAATGTGAAAATAGAATACATTCCAGGTAAAGCGAACGTCATAGCTGACATGCTTTCTCGTCCTGCGTGTGATCATATCAGTAAAGAAGATTGTGATATTTGCACCATAATGATTGATATCCCTGCCAAAATGCCTAGTGATCTACGTGCTGAACAAATGAAAGATGAAGAATTAAAGAAAATTATTAAAAGTTTCGAAGATGAAGAAAAAACTCTAGACTACACTAACTGGACTGAACGTGGTTATGTTATGAACCAAGGAGTTTTATACAGGTATTCCCCAACTTTGGAATCTGAAGAAGCACAACTAGTAGCCCCCTCACATGAAAGGGAGAAAATTTTAAAAGAACACCATGACTCACCTACGGCTGGTCACTACGGTGCTGAAGGTACATTTAATAGAATATCCAAAAGATATTATTGGACTGGAATGCGTTCATACATTGCAGATTACGTCAAACATTGTGCTGAATGTAATAGGTATAAATCTTCTAATCAAAAACCATCCGGTTTGTTACAAACACCAGTGTATTCACAACGATTTGAAGTTCTATCAATTGATCTTTTTGGCCCTTTACCAAAAAGTAAGAATGGTAAAAGATGGATATTCATAGTAGAAGACTGTGCAACAAGATGGGTTGAACTATTTGCCCTTACAGAAGCTACTGCAGCACAGTGTGCAACTACGTTGCTCGAAGAAGTTATCCTTAGATATGGTCTACCCAGACGTATAATATGTGATAACGGACCACAATTTGTTAGTAGTGTAATGCAACAACTTTGTTTTCTTTTAGGTATCGAACAAAACCCAACTCCCATATATCATCCTCAGGCAAACCCTGTGGAGAGAAAAAATAGAGATCTCAAGCCGAGATTGGCTATATTAGTAGAGAATGACCACTGTTCATGGGAAGAAAAACTTCCAACAATACGTTTTGCAATGAATACTGCTAAGTGTGACACCACTGGAGAAACAGCAGCATTTTTACAATTTGGGAGAGAATTAAGAACGACAGACGATGTTCAGCACGACATTCGTGCTGTAATTCACAATGACAACTTTGTACCTGAAATTACACCATACCTCAAGAAATTTGCAAACTTCACCAAAGACATTAAGGACAAAGTTGAAGCCAAGCAAGATCAAAGAAAGAAATACGCTGACCGTAAAAGAAAATCAGGACATTGTTTTGCTCCAGGAGACAAGGTTTGGGTTGACTTACATCCAGTAAGTAAAGCCTCTAGCAATAAAACTGCAAAGTTCATGCCTAAACGTGACGGACCATACATTATTTTAACTCAAAAATCACCCACCACATTTGTTATAGCAAGCATGGACAATCCAAATGAACCGCTTGCTACATGTCATACGTCAGCTTTGAAACTGTGTAATGACTCTGACATTGTGCCTATTGCACCTATTAGGAAACGTGGCAGACCACCTAAAAAAGTTACTGGTTCCTCACCGGGACGTCCGCGGAACTAGAGGGGTAAGCTTTAACAAAATGACTGCCTTCCCTTATTTTTATAGCATATAGATGGCGCTGTTGCCACTGTCGGCAAAATATCCTGAGATATTTTGCCAAACATGAAGTGATGAAGTGAAGTGAATGTATGTAATCATGATTGCGCGGGTTTAAGAAAAGTTTCGGCGTGTGTTCGAAATGTATCTCACCTAAAGATCTTTTCATGGAAATACGTATGTTTCAAAGATAATAGCGCTTTTACGCGAATTGTATATATTTTGTGTGTGATTGTTAATAAAATGTGATTGTTTAAGTGTCGACCGAGTTAATCCTAACTCACAACGACACAAGCTTATATTTTATGTTTTGATAGAGTTTTAGATATTTTCAGTAACAGGTATAGCTTAATCAAAAATTCTTTTCTTTATTTTAAAACACCATCATGCATATTTCACAATGTATATTGTTTATATTAATTAATATGAATATCCGAATTTTTGTAAATGTATTTATCGAATAGTAATTTGTACAAAATAAAACGAAAGTATTTTGCGCATACATTTACCTGTATTTATGCTGCATCAAGTGATGTAATGCATAAACAAATGTGCTAGTCGCACTACTTTTATACTAAATGACGTCACATTAAAAGTTGGAGTGAAAATCGTTTTGAATGTATCGTTTTAATATCTGACATAAGTTTCACTGTTAAATACATTTCTCTTGTAATAACTGGGTTCGTACGGGTCCTTGAATTTCCAGACTAAGAAATTCTTCGGTTCCAGTATTTTCTTTGGAAAATCTCTCCTTAAATAAGGCGAAATTTCGTCTGTTTAAACTGAATTTATTTTTCTGTAAAAAATACTGATATTTGGCCTTGAAAATAACGGTACCCGTACGAACCCTGAATGATTTATTTGGTTTAAACTTTTTTTTCTTTAAAGATTAACGGATACATATACTATTTAACTTAAAAGCACTTGGAAAGAATACTATTTGAGCTTTTTAAATATGACCTAATATTCACCATTAAAAGTTTTTCAAGCTTAATAATTTAATTATTTTAAGCACCTTAAATATGACGATATTTAATGTTTGGGAATTTTACATATGACGTAATTATCACCTTTAAATGCGTTTTGCGTGTAATAATTTAATTATTTTAAAGTTTTTGCACTTTTTTAATCTTTACATGTAAATATTTTGACGTAATTTTCTCTATTTTCTGCTTTTAACACGTGATCCTTTAATTCTTATTTTAAGGTTTTCTTTCTTTTTTTAGTAATTTCACTTTTCAATTTCAATTTGAAAAGTACGACAAAAAAAACAGGTGTAATTTTTATTTTTTTTAATTTTCCTGAAAAACATATTTCTTTCACTATCGATTGAAATAAAAGATATTTCAATTTCAATTTGAAAATGACGAAAAAGAAGAAATCTAATAAGCCCTATAGTTTTACCATGTTCTCCCCCTTTTCCCACAAAATTGGAGTAATTTTGTTGTCATCATTATAGAAATATTATTAAAATTAGAAATAAATTAATATCTCGAAAACTAATTCAATTTTTTTAATTCAAAGGATAATTGCTGTTAATTTCAAAGCCAAACATTCCATATTTTAGGAGAAATAGCCGGGAAACATAATCATTTGTTAGTCAATCGTTTCATAAATCAGTTTCATTAGGATTTTATATATATATAGGGTAGATAACACTTAAAACAACATTGTTGTCAACATTGCTGTTGTTTGATGCCAATCTTAACTACTGTGGACCCAATAACGGCAGATTATTCGACAAATTTAGAGATAATTTGTTTCAAAGTTGCAGCTACTTAAACATTTATAGTCGCACATCAATCCTATCTCCTCGATTCGTTGCATTAGCTACAGGAATTTTTAGAAAGTTTTCTCCTTCTCGTAATATCTATTACATATAGGAGATTTAGAATCACCTTTAAAAGACTTTCTACGCTTGGTAGTTCACATTATAAAAAAGTAAAAAAAAAAAAGATGCAAACATAACGAAATTGGTTGAAATGTAATATAATTGATACAAGCGCGCGCACAGACAAAAGCTATGATTCACAAAAACTGTAATTTATAAATATATAGCAAACTAAAAATTTTGATTGTAAAAAAAATGAGAGCACGTTTTTTAGCCTGCCTGCCAACTTGAAATCCATCCGAATCTATAGAATCGGCCCCTTCATTAGGCGTATCATCTCTGGTCGGGCTATACAAGTATGTTATTCAACGTGTATTTTTTTAGATACTGTGAAATCTAATACAGAAAATTGTTATGCGAATTTGAATATTCCAGTACAAAATATATTTTGCATCCATATACACAAATAGCACAATAAAACTCCAATTATTCAGACTCCAGTAATCTGGATATCATGAAAAAAAAAATCATTTATTAGTCCAGGCAATAGGGAATTTTACCTAGCAAAATTAATGGTAGTTCTGGAAAGCAGCTTACTTTATGTTTTTTAGGTCGCTTAATCCGAATTTGTAACTTCCGACCAAAATTTCCCCCGGCAACCCCCCCCCCCAAATATTGGTAAAAAGCCCCCCAAAAAGGTTTTTATTAAAAAAATCAATTTTTTTAATGTTTTAGGGGAAAAGTATCTAAAAATTCAGAAAGTAGGCAAAATTTGCTACAAATTAGATACATGACATTATGAGTTAAAATGAAGGGGGAAGGGGGGATTTGCCTCGGAACATGCGCGCGGTGTTGCGTGGACTAAAGTTGTGCAATTCCACTTAACCACTCACACGTTTAGATACGCCCTCCCATCTCCCCTCCGAACTTCCCTTATAAGGTTTACTTTAAGTTTTTTGGGTCGCTGAATCCGAAGTTTTAACTTACCCCCAAAATCCCCCCCCCCCTCCCAAATAGTTGTAATTAACTTAAATTTCTTATTGTTTTGTGGGAAAAGCATTACGAAATTCAGAAACTAGGCAAGATTTGAAACAAATAGAATATATGACATTATGACGTAGGACAAACGGGGAGAGAGGAGGCTGCCTCGGAACATTCCCCGCGCGCTTTTCTCAAAAACCAAATTTCATCAAAAAATCAATTTTTTGGGGGGGTTGCCAGGTGAAATTTTGGTGGGAAATTACAAATTCGGATTCAGCGACCCAAAAAACATAAAGTGAGTTGAAATCCAGAGCCAGTATTAATTTTTCCAGGTAAAATCCCCTATTTCCTGGACTTCATAACTTAGTGCACGTAGTGCCGCAGTGCATGTTCAGAGGCAGCCTTCCCCCTCCCCGTTCATCCTACGTCATAATGCCATGTATCCTATGTGTTGCAAATTTTGCCTAGTTTCTAAATTTCGTAATGCTTTTTCCCTAAAACAATAAGAAATTTAAGTTAAAAACAACTATTTTTGGGGGGGAGGTGGGGGGTTCAGGGGAGGAGAATTTTGGAGTGAAGTTAAAAATTCGGATTCAGCGACCCAAAAAACTTAAAGTAAACCTTATAGAGAAAGTTCGGAGGGAAGATGGGAGGGCGAATGTAAATGTGTGAGCGGTTAAGTGGAATTGCGCAACTTAGTTTACGCAGCACCGCGCGCATGTTCCGAGGCAGATACCCACTTCCCTTTCATCCTAAGTCATAATGTCATATATCTAATTTGTTGCAAATTTTGTCTGCTTTCTGAATCTCTAGATACTTTTCCCCTAAAACAATTTAAAAAAATATTTTTTTAATAAAAACCTTTTTTGGGTGGCATTTTACCAAAATTTGGGGGGGGGGGTTGCCGGGGGAAATTTTGGTGAAAAGTTAAAAATTCGGATTCAGCGACCCAAGAAACATATAGTAAGCCTTTTTCCAGAACTACCATGAATTTTGCTAGGTAGAGCTCCTATACGGTCTCTATTGCCTGGACTATTATAGAGGAAAAAACTTGTTAAATGCCAATTTATTTATTAATTCCTTAAAATTTTATTTCCAAAAAAATTCTATTTGAATCAACGTTAAATTTACGTTTAAGTATCAGTAAACCCGGTCTCCGCATATAGGGAGAATGACGAAAAAAATACCCATCATCATAGAAAATCATAACGCTTCCATCGATGAATATGACACATATAAATGTGTATCCGCAATTCATGTAAAAGTGAAACATGTTACAATGATTGTTTAAAGAAGATGTACTTTTCACTTTAATATAAGACGCCTAGAATAAGAAGTTCAACATTACAAAGGTAATATCTATGTCAATTGGAAAAAAAAAAGGAAAAACTGAGCCTCAGGAGATGCCTTGGACTATCCTCATCCAAATTTTCGGAAATTTATGCGCTGTAGATTTTCTTATCCCTCGCACACACACAAACATAATTCTTTTATTAATTCAAGGGATAAAAGCAAGCTACAGCATACTGGTGAAAACTATCATATATATCATTTGTGATGTCAACATCTTTTTTACTCTGCACATACCAAAAGCACAGCGATGAGTGAGATATTTTTCGAAAAAATTTGCTAGCAGTTTTTGACGTAGTGTACTTCCATATCATTAAAACACGCTATATCATTAAAAAACTGTAATTAATCAAAAATTATTGCAAAAACGTATCAGGAAATAATTTAAAACATTGCAACAAAGCCTCGCACTTGTCTATATATATATATATATATATATATATATATATATATATATATTATATATATATTTCAGTGCGCACTATCAATACTAAAAATCATTGTTATATGAAAAATAGGAACAATTCATTAAAATAAAGTTTTGAAACCTATTAATAGTGATATTTTCGTATTGGCCTCGCAGCAGGATTCAACAGCCGAATAAATCGCCAAAGATCACTATTTACAATCAGCCTTTTTCATTCAGTTTATTTCAGTGGTTTACGCGCTAGTTCGATTACATGTCTTAAATGTGGTTTTATTTATATTTTATTGTTTTATTTATAGATTGACGAAAGTTTCAATTCCGTTATAAAATATAATCTGGAAACAAATGCTGAACGGCAACCGATATTACATGGAATTTCGCATGGTAGTTACTTATTAGATATAAATGATCTCTAAGAACATTTCTTAGAAAATTCGAAATTTAAAAGGGGTGAAAATGCACGTAAAGCGTTCTAAAAAACGTTCTAAATTGCTATTTCTACGCAATCTCAGAAAGTACCGAACAGATTTAAAAAATAACGGTGAGAGCCCTCGCTCCAACATAGGCTGTATTTCATGTCATTACCACTACATCAAAGGGGGTGCAGGAGCAAAAAAAAAAAAAAAAAAAAAAAAAAAAAAAAAACTAAATTGCGTTTTTTATAATGCTGGAGGGGCTAGCAACTTGAAATTAGGCATGGTAGTTACTTTTAAGATATAAATGATCTATAACAACATTTCCTAAATAATTCGAAATTTCAAATGGGTGAAAATGGACGAAAAACGTTCCAAATGGCGATTTCTACCCAATCTCAGAAAGTACCCAACCAATTTCAAGAGAAATGGTTGGAAATTGATGATGACAGACCTTGCTCCTATATAGGATCTAATGTCGGCGTCACTACCATCTTGAGGTTGCATTTTTAAAAACGCTATAAATTGTGATTTTTGTTATACTGAAGGGACTAGCAACTTGGAATTTGGCATGGTAATTACTTATGAGATGTAAATGCTCTCTGAAAAGAGTTCCTTATAAATTTGAAATTTTAAAGGGGTGAAAATGAACGAAAAGCGTTCTAAAAACGTTCTAAATAGCGATTTCTACGCAATCTCAGGAAATATAAACCAATTTCAGGAGTAATGGTTTCAAATTGATGGTGACAGTCTGCGCTCCAACATAGCCTATATTTTACGTTGTTGTCACTACTACCTAGTGGTTACAGGAGCAAAAAATGTTCCAGATTGCGTTTTATTTTGTGTGTGTGTGTTACTGAGGGGATCTAACATTTTAAATTTGGAATGGTAATTACTTCAAAGATGCAAATGCTAACTAAGAATTGTCGAACGAAAATTCCAAATTTAAAAGGATAAAGTGAGCGAAAAGCGTTCTAAATTACGATTTTTATGCAATCGTACGGACGTAATACGTAACGGATTTCAAACATAATGGTTGCAACCTTATTGTTATAGAACCTATGCTCAAACATAAGCTATATTTATGTCGGTGCTACAACCCCTAGATGGTTGTAGGAGCAAAAAACTTTCTAAATTGCAATTTCTGCGGTACTGAAGAGGCTAGAAACTTTAAATATAGCATGGTAGTTCCTTATAAAATATAAATGTCTTCTAAAAACAGTCGAAAATAAATTCGAAATTAAAAAGGGGTGAAGCGAAGGGAAGGAGCAAAAAGCATTCTAAAATAGTCCTAAATTACGATTTCTATGGAATCTCAGGATATAATAAACCGATTGCAGAAGTTATTGGTTGCGAATCAAGAGTGATGGTCCCTGATCCTATGCGGGCTACATTTTATGCCAGTGTCACTACCACCTGGTTGGCAGGAACAACACGAAAGCCTTTAAAAACATCTAAATTCCGTTTTCTCCAGAATTTTAGGAAATAACAACCGATTTCAAGGTTAAAGTTAGCAAATTAATGGTGAGAGTCCCTGTTTCAACATTTTTCGAGACATTCTGTTTCAACTCTGTTCGGCATTTTATGTTGGTGCCACTAACACCGGAGAGTTAGTAGACTATTAGAGAAGGAGCTTGGAATTTGACATGATGGTTAATTTTAAGATGTAAATATGTTAAGATGATTTCTAAAAAATTCAAATCTTCAAATGAATACTGAAATGAGCGTATGTAATGGGCATAAAAGTCTCAAAATACTTTCTAAATTATCATTTATTTGGAATTAGTTTTAGTTCCTCTTATTAATTAAAATGTCATTTCTGTCTATTGCACTTTTATAATGAAGCTTAGTGAAACTGTGGCTTAATTTGTAATTTTTTAATTATTCCAAAAAGTGTTCTTTTAATATAAAATAGTCATGCAAATATCACTTGGCATATTTCAACTATTACGCGAGCAAAGCTGCGGGGTTTGCCAGTAAAAACATGAAGTAGAGATTTATTTTCTGAATAGAGATTCATTCCTGAATTTCGAAGTTCATCTCTGAATAGAGGTTTATTGCATTCTTGGAATAAGCCGTTTCTTATTACTGTTGCAAAATTTACACGTTAATATTAAAAAAGAAAGAAAATTTATCGTGTGCAAAAAGTATTAAATCGGGAAAATTAGATCATATTTAAAACAATACATTTAAAAAGATTTTCTTATAGTATTTAAAAGAAAACTTTTCTCTCTACTTTATAAAAGTTTCGGAGGCAGCGACATTTTTTACTTAAGTATATTATACAAGCTGATTTTCGAATATATGATAGATCTTATTTAATCGATCATTAAAAAAAACTGTCAGCTGTTACGATAGCAGTGAATTCGCGACCTTGGGAAGTGAAAAAACTCCGTCAAAATTATATGAACGGCGACCCGATTACAAAAGTTCGTCATTGATCTTGTTAATTTGTCTAATTTTCCATGATCGAGTAATACGAGACAAATTTCTAAAGTACTTATAATAAAGCAAATTAGCCTGTTTTTAGAGCCTGCGGCGTCGAGACGGAGGTTGGCGAGCCTAGCTCGTACGGTGCAAACCCCATGTTACTAAAACAAAAATAAGTGTTTACTAATATATCACTATTGTTACGAATATTTTTTATTGTCACTTTTTATTATTAGATGCAGGTAAAAAAGCACTAAAAGTTTAGAAAGCTATGCAATGATATACATGATATGCAGTGATATGTAATACACTAAGGTAAACACTACATAGAAAAATTATAAAAAAATTTACCTTAATGTAGTACGTTAATAATGCATTATTTCCTTATTTAGAGATTTCTTACATTTACCCAAGAGTATATCTAAAGCTTCGAAGATTTCAATGTAAGATAACAAGGGCTTAATATGAAATCAGTACAAGAAAACTTTGTTCCAATTACTTAAAGTAAATGCCTTCACTAATTGCGCAGCTTTCCTATATCCGTTTTCTACGACTTTTATCGATATTACATAAAAGCGTAGTTATTTAAGTGTACATGCATTTGTATTAACTAAAGTAATAAAAAGAGGGAAAAAATCTTTTTTCGGTATTTATAAATGCTTTTATAGTGATTTTTCAGATTTTATTTCCTTTGTGTACTTTTTAATTTTTTTAGAATGTAAATAAAATTTTGAAGGTTTTCGCAAACTTCTTTTTAACACTTTCCAACAAAGTTAAAAAGTGTTATGGTGTCGGTTTGTCTGTCCATCTTGTCCATCTGTCCAAGCTCTAATTCTCGAAAATATGCTGGAATTGCCCTGAAATTTTTGGATGTTGTTAAGGTTCACCATCCCTATTTCATATGAAGTTTCTAGAATGTTTATTTCATTTACAGGGACAGTTAAAAGCTTACACGTTTTCAAGCATAAAATAATTGATATGAATTTATGAAGTTCACTAAAATAAACATTCTGAAGAATATGCGGTCCAAAGAATACTTATTATTCATTTACAGGGCCACACAAAGAATTCCGTTACATAATGATATGGAGGGGGGAGGGGGGTGTGCGGCGTATTTTAATTATGTTAAACAATTTCATATGTAATGAAATTGATATCGTCGCCGAGGTTTACTACAAGTCATTTCATGCATATTAAGATGTGCATAGCATTTACAGGGACACAAAAGATTTCAGATACCATATTGTGTCCGAAGTACTGTGCATTAGCGATGATTGCTGGAAATGCATTTTTAATTAAGATATGCGCTTTTATGTGTCAGTATATTTATGCATGATATACGGTGTGTATAAATACTATAGTTCATATATAGGGCTACGCGAAAGATTTCGTAAGGGTTACTGAGTATGAACGTAATCTGCTTAAAGGCGGTTTTTAAAGGAGTTATACATTTTTACGCTGAACTCCATTTAGTTTACTATGAAATGTTTCTAGAATATAGATAAAATGATATATAGGCTCGCGCAAAAAATTGGGTACATGACCTTCTATGGATGATAATATCTGGAAATGTGATTTCAGTAGTTTTAAGAGTGTTTTAGTTTAAATTAAATTTTAGCTAAATAGTCGAGTGTAATAACGATCCTAATGGCTATAGACGGTAACTGCTGAAATCAATTTTTAAAAAATTTTATGCGTTTTCTAAAATGTTTACTTAGTTATCTTATTTACCTTATTTCCCCAAATAACGAAGTTTTCTTAAAGCATTCAGGGAGTGTTGGAAAGTGTTTCATAATCTATGCTTAACACATGATTTTCCTTTCTTGTTTTACTCAAAATTTAGGAAAGTAACTACTTAATATGATAATTTATTTATAAAATAAACATCTGAATTTTTCTGCTTAATTTTTAATGCGCTTTATTTGAATGTCGCTTTGGTAAACACTTTAGGGAAAAAATTATGAAAATTTAACTACCTTATATTCTGGCGTATAACACGAACTTTTGAAACAAGAAAACTGACCGAATCTTACAGTTGTGTGTTTAAGCGGAGCCTCATAGATGACGCTGTGATTATTTTTTTTTTCTTTCAGGCAACAATTAAAATGTCATCACTAAAATATAACGTTCGTTACATAAGTCAGCCCGTAAAGTGCGGAAGATGTATCATTGTACAGTTAAATACTGATCATCTCTACTGCAGTGTTTTTAACTACTAAGCACCGAACATTTTCAATTTTTACACCTTCGTATAAGGGGAAAAAATTACTTTTAACTGCAATTTGTTTGAAAACTTCATCTCAATTTATTTTTAAGATAATATTATTATTATTTAATTTTTAATGAAATTTCTGCAATGGTGGCAACTGAAATACTCTTTTCTGTAGAAAGCAAAAAGAAAAGAGTTAAAAAATAGTACATTGCTATATCTTTTTGTTGCCATTTTCTCATAACAACTGAAAAGAAAATTATAATAAAAATGCGCGCTATTTTGAAAAAATATAAATGAAGGATTTCTAATAAGACATTTATAAACAAATATTATAAACTATATTTAATTTTCAGTATCCACATTAATATTACAAACAAATAAAGGCATATGACTTAGACAGCCGATTTTTTTTTTTTTTTTTTTTTTTTTTTTTTTGGTGTTTACGACATCGCTTTCCACTGTAAAAAAAATTCCGCAACGTTCCTGGGAAAAAATGGGCAGCTGCGTTGCCCATTATTTCCAAGAAACATTTCTTGAAAATGACTGGAACTTTACTGTATATGTTAAAAACTTTCTACAGAAATGCCAGTAAGTTTCCTGCGAAATACCAGGAATATTTCTGTTGACAGCAAAACATTACTGACATTTCACAGCATGCGGGATCCGCAGACGATTTTTACATTTCCAGTTGACAATTTTCGCTTTATTATCATTATTTGTTAGAATGAAAAAATATTTTGAAATTGACATCAAAATTATTATTTATAATTTACACGAAAAAATAAATTTTCAGTTAAAATTCAATAAAGTAAATATATATATGACATATTGTTTCTGAACTTTGCTTAAAATATAA
Organism: Maratus speciosus; assembly: GCA_963932465.1. Lineage (NCBI taxonomy): Eukaryota > Metazoa > Arthropoda > Arachnida > Araneae > Salticidae > Maratus > Maratus speciosus. The sequence goes on along the minus strand of OZ010795.1, from coordinate 518,427,472 downwards.
AAATATATAAATGTAAATAATAATTAGAAAAAAAATCTAGACATAAAATATTTTGGATTTTCGTTAGTAATTATGTTAGTTTACAAGTTAGATAAAATACATATAAATTTTCATAAAAAAAAAAAAAAAAACCTAAACGTAATTGTATATTTTTTTCCGAAAATAAAACAAAATTCAAATTTGCAGCAATTCAAAGTGTCAAATATATATCAAATTTAAATGAAATTGTAATAAAGTGTTAAAATATAAAATTAATTAAAAAGAAAAAAATAAGTCCAGAGGTAGCATCGAACTCGGGCCGTACGGGTGGCGTGCGAGCTTTCTGCGTCCACACCACGGAAGACACGTTGAGAGCTGCAAACTAATGGCTATTTGAAACGTATGCTAAACCTCGGCATCTAATTTCTGAAAATCTAAGGCCCATTTGAAGAAATCCTTTCACAAGAATAATTAGAGATAAGAACTCTAAAACATACTTTAAATTAATCAAAATCGGTGAGAATCATGTTTGATGGTCCCCTGGTTAATGGAGATCCAAATAATAGGTGTATTTTTTTACACGGTCTGCTCCTTAAACATTCCACAGACAAGTACGAGATATAATCTCTTAGCGATGTCACGGAGGTATTGTATTTTCATCTGAATTGTCTGGACAATAGAGACGTAAAGGATTATGTCGTCTATTGATTTATTTGCATTCCATATTGATTTTTTTACATTCATTTAAGGAATTCTTTTTCGACACTCGCGCGCGAGCAACGGATTATAGCAAAAAAATAATAAATGGCGGCCACAGCGTTTTGCTGTTTCCAACTTTTGGTTCAGGAACGTTTCAGATAAGACAACCAGAATTTCACAGGAAAGAGCAAAATTATTCTGAAAACGTGAGAAAAGGCGAAACGTTCTTGGATTTTACATGGAACGTTACCATTTTTTTTTACAGTGTCTGTTGAGTTCGTGTATTATTCCGCGATAGTGACGACATATGCATATTTTTCTATAGATGTTGTTTAAGACTGGATCGTAAATGTGGAATTCTTCAGCGGATGCAAATGACGTCATCTTATATAAAATAAAAGCGTGTATTTTAAGTCTTCAAACTGCAATGCGTTTTGCAGAAGTGCATCATTTTCACTCCAGCGGCTTTGAAATTCTTCACAGGTGGAAATGCTTCACTTTTGAAAATAACGCAATTAAAATCGCACATTGATAAAACGCAAAGTTTTACAAAAATTTAGAGTTGCTTTATAGAAAAGCAGTAACCGTTAAGTTAAATTAATATTTGTTGAGAGTTAGACTAACCAATATAAAATGCATATTTCATTGAAACTAAATTTGTAGGTTTATTATAAATTAATGAAACAGTTCCTTCTTAACCCTTTAGTACGCAGCTTTGCATATATGTAAACAACAGTTTTTTGAATTTAGTAGATTTTTTATTCGTATATACCTGATTCACAACAGAAAAGTAAAATACCAATATTTGCTTTAATTAATAACAAACATTCCGTATTTAAATAAAGCGAAATTAACCATTGAAACTTTCTAGTGTATATCAAGGTGTAGAAGTCAGATTCTCTGAACTACGTAATTTCTAGAACGTATTCTATCATGAGAATTAAAGGGTTAAAGGTTAAGTTTTATAAAATAAGTAATTATACAAAATAAGGTATTTGGAGACATACTTATTAAACATTTACTAATTTGCAATAATTTACCGCTACACGACAGTAGTTTTTACTTATATTGCAGATGTGCAGCAGAAGAAAAGGTTGACGTTTCTCTCTATTCTAAAAAAAAGTAACTACCGCTGTCACCGCCGCCGCCGCCGCCGCCGCCACCGGTTTTGAATTTTTTGTGACCGGAGGTCTTTCTTCGTTAATATTAAGAAAAATAATGCATACAAAAATATGAAAATCTGTGGTATTATACAGAAATGTTTCATAAACACGCTGATGCAGGCAGTTTGCAAATTGAAGAATCATTTTAAGAGATATTTAATGCTAAAGTTGGACAAAATCGATCCACTAAAAAAGTTTTATAGGAGCAAAAACTATTCATGGGAATTTAATCATTTTTAGATCATTTTATACACTTGAAGTTCCCGGTGTGCAGACTGGATTTCTTTTTTTAATTTGACTCATTTTTTGAGGTTTTATTGCTATTTTAAATTCGAATTTTCAGCATTTCTAGAGATATTTATTACATTATTTTAGAAAACTAGGGGGCTCGTTCCCCTACGAGGAAAGCTCGCCAACACCCGTCTAGACACCGCAGACTCTAAATGCACGCTAATTTGATCGGCTTTAAAAAGATTTCGAAAGATTGAATTAAAATTAAAATACACTGGCGATCTCCCTATATACAGATTTCTATTCACTTCTCTTTGATTGGGGAATTTTAACGCCAAATCCGCTGCGGTACTACTTGATTATCCAGTCGACCAATTTCGCCAAATTATATAAATCGTCAAACCACTCGCCAAATTATACAAATTGACATAATTTTTATCTTAAATAACGAAAGAACAAATAAATTAGTACAGCATTAATAAGAATACAAATAAAACGTCGAAATAAAAATAACTTGATGACGTAGACACGTGTAACAACATTTCAAAATATGCTAATATAAAAGGAATTAAGTAAGCAGAGTCTTTGTCTCCTGGTATTTTTTAACAATGTGAAAAGAAAGTTCTTTTAAATGAGACATTTTAAATTAATCGTTTTTAATCTGATGTAATTTTGACCAAACTATTCTTTCTCTTTTTAATATTCACGTGAAAATACTTGTGTTAGAAATTAAATATTATTTGCGCTTTCCTAACAAAAATAGTTGAAAAGTATTCTCTTAAAATATCAAATAAATGTCTAGCGTAATTTCTAAATTTAAACCTTTTTGCAATATTATTTTGTGTTCATTTTATCTAATAAATGTAATGTGACGTAAATATGACGTAATTTCTCCTATTTAAGACTTCTAACTCATGTTAATAAATTTATTCCTTTACAAATTCCTTTCTCTCTTAAAACTGACGTGTAATTATAGTTTTTATGACGTAATTTTTAATAAGTTCCTGCTTTTTGTACATAATTATTTAATTCTAATTCCAAATGTTTTTTTCTGTTTATAATAGTCACGTGTAAATAAATTTTTAATTTATTTACACGTACTGGGGGGCTCGGCCCCCTACGAGCTACGCTCGCCAACCCCCGTCCAGACACCGCAGGCTCTAAATGCACGCTAATTTGATCGGCTTTAAAAAGATTTCGAAAGATTGAATTATAATTTAAAAAACAGTGGCGATCTCCCTATAAACGAATTTCTATTCATTTCTCTTTGATTGGGGAATTTTAACGCCAAATCCGCTGCGGTACTACTTGATTATCCCATCGACCAATTTCGCCAAATTATATAAATCGCCAAACCATTCGCCAAATTATACAAATTGACATAATTTTTATTTTAAATAACGAAAGAACAAATAAATTCGTACAACATTAATAAAAATACAAAAAAACGTCGAAATAAAAATAACTTGATGACGTAGACACGTATAACAACATTTCAAAATAAGCTAATATAAAAGGAATTAAGTAAACAGAGTCTATGTCTCCTAGTATTTTTTAACAAAGCGAAAAGAAAGTTCCTTTAAATGAGACATTTTAAATTAATCGTTTTTAATCTGACGTAATTTTTACCAAGCTATTCTTTATCTTTTAAATAATCGCGTGAAAGTACTTTTGTTAGCAATGAAATATTATTTGCGCTTTCCTAACAAAAATAGTTGAAAATATCCTCTCAAAATATTAAATAAATGTCTAGCGCAATTTCTAAATTTAAACTTTTTTGCAATATTATTTTGTGTTCATTTTATGTAATAACTATAATGTGACGTAAATATGACGTAATTTCTCCTAAGACTTCTAACGCATGTTAATGAATTTATTATTTTACAATATCCTTTCTCTTTTAAAATTCACGTGTATACTTTTTATGACGTAATTTTCAATAAGTTCCTGCTTTTTATAAATAATTATTTAATTCTAATTTGAAAGTTTTTTTTTCCTGTTTATAATAGTCACGTGTAAATAAATTTTTAATTTGAAGCAAACATTATTGCTTGCGCTTTTTATACAGTTGGCAACAGTTTAAATTAGTACAATTTTCTGAAATCTGTAAAAAATATCTCTAGAAATGCTGAAAATTTGAATTTAAAATAGAAATAAAACCTGAAAGAATGAGTCAAAATAAAAAAATTAATGCAATCTGCACCCCGGCAAATTCTAACGCATAAAATGATCTAAAAATGCTTACACTGCCATGTATAGTTTTTGCTGCTATAAAACTTTTTTAGTGGAACGATTTTGTCCAACTTTAGCATTAAATATCTCTTAAAATAATTCTTCGATTTGAAAACTGTCTGCATCAGCGTGTTTATCAAATATTTCTGTATAAAACCACTGTTTTTCATATTTTTGTATGCATTATTTTTCTCAATATTAACGAAGAAAGACCCCCGGTCACAAAAAATTCAAAACCGGCGGCGGCGGCGGCGGCGGTGACAGCGGTAGTTACTTTTTTTTAGAATAGAAAGATAAATATATATATATATATATATATATATATATTTTTTTTTTTAAGCACTATTGCTTCCGCTGTTTATACAGTTGGTAACAGTTTAAATTAATACCACTTTCTAAAATCTGTTAAAAATATCTCTAGAAATGCTGAAAATCTGAATTTAAAATAGAAATAAAACCTCAAAAACTGAGTCAAAATAAAAAAAAATTAATGCAATCTGCACCCTGGCAAATTCTAACGCATAAAATGATCTAAAAATGATTAAATTCCTATGAACAGTTTTTGCTCCTATAAAACTTTTTTAGTGGAACGATTTTGTCCAACTTTAGCATTAAACATCTCTTAAAATAATTCTTCGATCTGAAAACTGTCTGCATCAGCATTTTTATCAAACATTTCTGTATAATACTTTCGATTTTCATATTTTTGTATGCATTATTTTTCTTAATATTAACGAAGAAAGACCTCCGGTCACAAAAAATTCAAAACCGGTGGCGGTGACAGCGGTAGTTACTTTTTTTTAGAATAGAGAGATCCTTTCTCTTTTAAAATTCACGTGTATACTTTTTATGACGTAATTTTTAATAAGTTCCTGCTATTTGTACATAATTATTTAATTCTAATTCTAAATGATTTTTTCTGTTTATAGTAGTCACGTGTAAATAAATTTTTTAATTTGAAGCAAACATTATTGTTTCCGTTGTTTATATAGTTGGCAACAGGTTAAATTAGTACAATTTTCTAAAATAAGTAAAAAATATCTCTCGAAACGCTGAAAATTTGAATTTAAAATAGAAATGAAACCTCGAAAAATGAGTCAAATTAAAAAAATAAATGAATTCTGCACACCGGGAAATTGTAATGTATAAAATGATCGAAAAATTATTAAATTCCGATATATAGATTTTGCTCCTATAAATCTTTTTTAGTGGAACGATTTTGTCCAACTTTAGCATTAAATATCTCTTAAAATAATACTTCGATTTGAAAACTGTCTGCATCAGCGTGTTTATCAAACATTTCTGTATAATACTACCGATTTTCATATTTTTGTATGCATTATTTTTTTTAATATTAACGATGAAAGACCTCCGGTCACAAAAAATTCAAAACCGGCGGCGGCGGTGAGAGCGGTAGTTACCTTTTTTTAGAATAGAGAGATGGTATTAATTTAAACTGTTGTCAACTGTATAAATAGCGCAAACAATAATGTTTGCTTCAAATTAAAAATTTATTTACACATGATTATTCTAAACAGAAAAAATCATTTGGAATTAGAATTAAATAATTATGTACAAAAAGCAGGAACTTATTAAAAATTACGTCATAAAAACTATACACGTGAATTTTAATAGAAAAAGGATATTGAAAAATAAGAAATTCATTAACATGCGTTAGAAGTCCTAAATAGGAGAAATTACGTCATATTTACGTCACATTACAGTTATTACATAAAATGAACACAAAATAATATTGCAAAACATTTTAAATTTAGAAATTGCGCTAGACATTTATTTGATAATTTGAGAGGATCTTTTCAACTATTTTTGTTAGGAAAGCGCAAATAATATTTCATTTCTAACAAAAGTATTTTCACGTAAATATTTAAAAGAGAAAGAATAGCTTGGTCAAAATTACGTCAGATTAAAGAAAATTAATTTAAAATGTCTCATTTAAAAGAACTTTCTTTTCGCTTTGTTAAAAAATACGAGGAGACAAAGATTCTGCTTACTTAATTCCTTTTATATTAGCTTATTTTGAAATGTGTAACTTATTTTACTTAATAAAGACGAAAACAGCGATTGTATCTTTGGTACTACTTAGTTATCCCGTCGACCAAAATCTATCATTCGCCGAACTATAAGATTAAATGCCAATAATGGTTGATCGTAAATGTCACATTAACTTGACTTTAAGCAAGTTTCACGTGTCTACGACATCAAGTTATTTTTATTTCGACGTTTTATTTGTATTTTTATTAATGTTGTACTAATTTATTTGTTCTTTCGTTATTTAAAATAAAAATTATGTCAATTTGTATAATTTGGCGAGTGGTTTGGCGATTTATATAATTTGGCGAAATTGGTCGACGGGATAATCAAGTAGTACCGCAGCGGATTTGGCGTTAAAATTCCCCAATCAAAGAGAAATGAATAGAAATCCGTTTATAGGAAGATCGCCACTGTTTTTTAAATTATAATTCAATCTTTCGAAATCTTTTTAAAGCCGATCAAATTAGCGTGCATTTAGGTCTGCGGTGTCTGGACGGGGATTGACAGCCCCCTAGTTGTATAAAAAAAATGTATCTCTGATTTTTTTTTTCATTATTTTTCCTGTGTAATAAAACTTTCAGAGAATCATGTATAATTTTTCCGAAACATAATATATAAACTTTTTTACCAAAAATAAAACCGACTTCAAAAACTACTGCAAAGTAAAAAGCGCACTTTTTGCTTTTATCGTGCAATCTGATTAAAATTTACATGTTCTCATTTCTTGATACAATTCAGATGTTTTCATGTATTAATTTAGTTTGCTTCTGTATTATTTAGCATTTTAAATAATGGTTGGCAATTGTGAATTGTAAATATGACTGCCGATTAGAAATTTGGAAGAAACATATTGGAGAAGATCCATTTAGTGAATTTGAATGGGAATATCGCCAAATTAGTCAGTTACAGCCAAGTTGGCTTCATTTATGACAACTTATTTTGGTCGCCAAATTTGGCGATATTTCACCAAATGGCGCCAAGTCTGGCGACAACTTGGCGATAACGCATATGAATACATAGCTTTATGCTTATGAATGAAAAACTGGTTACAACAATGAAAGATAATTTGCGAAAAATCCTTTATTTTATTGATTTTTGTTGAATTACTAAAAAACTACTCAACCAATTTCGATGAAACGGAAGTGGTGCCAATTCGAGAGTATCCTCTTTCAATTAAAACCAAAATCACATAAATCGGACAAAAAGTTCCGGAGCAATCGGTGAACATACATAAAAAAAAAAACATACATACGCGTCGAATTGATAACCTCCTCCTTTTTTCGAAGTTTGTAAAAATAAAAAATTGCGCATTTAAGGGTTAAACATTTCCTTTCGTTAGTGTTCGATTAGTGTTTGTGGGGTCATTGTTGCAACAGCTGCAATGGTCAGCTGCTACTGAAGGCACATACACACGATCCTTTATGAACCCCCACAGGTAGAAATCACGTGGCGTCAGATCGGGTGAGTATCCGAATAGAACTTCTTTGCTAATCAACGTTTGAGAAGAACTGAGCTATCGACTTGATGTGTGCCGTGCGACGAAAGGTGCTCAAATTGAACACTTGTAAGCTTGTAGGTAAAACTGTTTGAGTTACTCTTTCATTTTAGGTATTAATTATAATTTTAAGTTTTATGTAATAGATGCTACCAAGCGTTGAAATCCCAATATTCATTTAGAAACACCGCGTATTTAATTTTATGTGTCTATATTAAGGTTACAAACATATGAATAATTAGATTCTTTTTTTTGTCGAGTTTCTTGAATTACGACATCGCTTTTTTGCTGGATTTGTGCAATTATTCTGCGATAGTGACGTCATACGCACACTTTTATGTAGATGCTGTTTTAGACTTGGTCGTAAATATGGAATTCTTCAGCGGATGCAAAAGATGGCATTTATGTAAAATAAAAGCGTGTGTTTGATGTCTTCAAACTGAATTATGCTTTGTACTATCTATATTTTTATTTTTTTTCTTCTAAACTACACTATATTCTGAAAAAGCAGAATTCCTGTTTTCTAGTTTCTACTTTTTTTCTCGGTATTACGTTCTTCTAAGGTTCTTTAGAGTTTGTTAAAATATTTCCCTATCTTAGAATACCAAGTAAAAGAAAAAAGAAAATCCTCTAGAATGCTTTAACGGGCAAGTCGCAGGAATTCATTTTCAATGATAGATTTTGGATGTTTGACATTTAACTTGGGCAAACTTCAGATATCACTGTTTTTTGTGGCAAATACATTGCGGAGAACTTAACGAGGTTTACTTACAGAAAACTTTTTGGCGGCCTTTTGCTTCATAATGCTCTTTAGTGTATTTTCATATTGCATACTTCAGTGAAGTCTCTTTTCAAAAAAGGGAGTTCGCGAAATACGGTGAATGTACTAAATATAGATATACAGTAGATGGTCGTTACAACAAATGTCACTAACGAAATTTTCAGTTTAAAGAATATTATTTGTATTGTTAAAAAAATCGTACCATCCTATTCCATTATCAAATTATTCAATTTAACGAATTTTTCAGTATAGCTAATTTAATCAGTGCTTCCCAGAGTTTTATTGTAACAAGATTTTACTGTATATAGTCCCAAATCGCGCGTTTTGCGCCAGAACACGATATACACCGGTACTTGGATATTTTATACTATTCTTTAAAAAAGCCTTTCCCTTTTACATACTATTAAAAATCGTTACTTTATTAAACTCCCCATATGATAACACTAAAAAATGTAAATATTTTTGTCATGATAAGTTATTTATAAGATAAGCACCTGATATACAATGCTACAAAGACTACACATTTTATGACGAAAGTATGAAAATTGTAAACAGGTAGGTTTTATAATAGACTTAGAAAAGCATTATTTTCCAAAACAGTTTTTTTTTTTTTTTACGTTTAATCAAGAGTATGTCTAGATCTTCAAAAATTGCAAGATAAGATAACATTGGCTTAATATGAAATCAGTACAGGAAATCCTTGTTCCATTAACTTGAAGTAAATGCCTCCATTGATTACACATCTTTTTTCTCTTTTCTTTTCTCCTCGACTTTCATTTATAGCAGATAAAATGTGTAGCTATTTCAAGAGCACATGCATTTATATTATGAAAAATAACATGAAAGGGAAATCACCTTCTTTCTTTAAAAAGTATAAAGGCTTTTAAAAGAAATTATATGTAGTATTTATTTCATTAAATTTAAATATTTTTTTGGTACTTTTATGTTAGCCGGGCGCAAATATCACACAATATCACTTTTTCTGAACAATAACAAAATATATATTAAATTAAAGGAAATCTCACTTTTTCAGAGTAATTAAAGGCCCCACCAGTTGCCGAGAGGTTCTGCTCTCGAAACTGGTAAACGGGAAAGGCTGGATTCGGACCCAATCGCGCCCGTCAGCCTAATCGTTCGGAGTTTTCGTGGTTTTCTTTGAACCATGGATTTCCATGCGTAAATATAGGTTAGGTTCCCTTAGAAAGACCCCCACCGAGGGCACTCCTCCCCCTTATATTCCTCGTGTTTATAATTGGCCGTCATAAACACAACTAATCAACCAGAGTAATTAAAGTCATTTACAAGTCAAACAATTTATACGAGGTACCTCAAAATTATTATTATAAAGATTTATGGGAGATCGAACATATCCTAGAAGATAACAAATCACAGTACTGAAGCGATGGACCGTTAGTGAGTGTTTTCTAATTATTTAGGGAGAAGTATTTTCTACACATTATCAAGTAAATGATTATCGATTTTTTTCACGCATAAGATGCTCCCAGACAGAATGTTGAAATGAATAAAAATTTATGGGAAATGATTAAAAATTTAAAGATAAAATAAAGATATTGCAAAGCTTTCCACCCAACTGTACTCAACTGAGAGCGGGGGGACGCGGGGGAGGGAGGGAGGAGGATAGTATAATAAACTAAGTCTTGGACCGATTGAGCTAAGTTTCCTCTCCTTAAAAGGCTTTTCGAATAGAAAATGGTGTGAATTCTCGATTATAATCTATGAAAGCTTTCAAAATCCATTTAAAAACTTAAAATGCAAGCAAAAATTTTGAAAAGGAAGCTCCCATAAGCTTAACATTAGCTTGCGAATATCTTCGTGTGAATAGTGTAGGTTCTTAAGGGCATGCTTTACCAATGCACGCTTCCCACTCTCCGATTACGAAATTCCATGTTAACATGCGGGAAACTTTATCTGTTTATTGCTGATTATCTAATATAATCCCTAAAGCTCATTTGCACACATTGAAAAGTTTCGGCATCTCTTGAATAAAGTGATACAAATAATAAATACAGCGAAATAAAACGAGTCTGTATTAGAAAAAATAAAATCCCTGCCGGCCCGGCCTACAGGCGGAGGTAGATTTCGAAGTTAAGTATATTAATTGCACCAACAAAAACTAAATCATGATCACATATAAATCCACTTTAACAGTTTTATCCGGCCGCTTTTGACGAATTTTTATTTCATTTTTATGTAATAGCTGGTTTTATCAGAATCATGTTAAGGCGGTATTAAAAAAAATATACTTTTCCATGCTCAACTCAACATTTTCTGGCACATTTCCGGATTAATTTCTAATAGAAAAAATACGAAACTTGCTGACGTGATTTTTGAAAAGATTTATAAGCGACCTGTGTTTTTATTTTTCTTTCAATTAATTGAAACTTGATTAATAAACAATTCTTTTCTCAGTAGAGCAATATTTTTCGTTTATAACACAATCGCTTCGGGAAATTCTGTTTAAAATGCACACTTTGACATCATTTTTTTAAATATATTCTGCCTCTATCAAAAAATCGATCATTACGGTACATTATATAGTTTCTGAAGAAGAGAATCTATCAATTGGACGCGTTTGAGAGCAAAAATTAATTTAAAAATGAGTAAGAAAATAAGCAGTTTGGATTTGAATACATTCGTAATAAGATGATTTTTTTAGTGTACTGATGATTTTTTTCTTATGTATTTTTAATTTGTTTTTGCTGTAAGAATTGGTCCTATCAAAAACTTGTCTGTATAAATGTTGAAGACAATATTAAGAAGATATATGATAAATTCATGGGGATTTTATATCTTGTGAATTGACGGAGTTATAGAAATTTTTCTTCTTCACCCCCCTTTTTTGTTTTCGTTTTTAATTTTTTTTTTTTTGCGGTACGAACTGGTCCTATCAAAAACTTGTGAATACAAAAGTTGTAGATAATATTAAGGAGATGTATAATAAAATTAATTGGATTTGATATCTTGAGAATTGATGAATTTATGAATTTTTTTCTCCCAAAAACCCTATTTTTTGCGCCCCTTGACGCACATTTTTAATTTTATCCAAAATCTGTGATACATAAATTTTTGGTCCTATTTTTAGAAGTAATAAAAACTTTAAACTGATTTGATATGTACAAAAATTAAGAAGTTGTGGGGTTTTTTCTGTTTTCACAAAACCCCTCCCTATTTCCAACCCCTTGGTCCGATTTTGCACATTCACGAACTTGACCGATATTTTATGCCCCTTGATGTTATGTATCAGTTTGGAAGAGATTTGTGCAGAATTGTGGAAGTTATCGTGTCCAGAAGAAAGTGATATATATATATATATATAGATAGATAGATAGATAGATACATAGATAGATATATATATAAAGTTTTTTACTGATGGTGGTTTGGGGTTCTAGGGGTCATGATCGGTATAGATATGCAAAAAATTTTCAGAAATTCCAACATAGGAACGACGCCAATAGGTAGTATTTCATACGAAATCTACCTAAAAGCACTGCTTCCGCAGCTGGATAATTGGACTCGGATATAGAATGATCTCCCGCTAGCCATTCACCATATAAGAAAACAAGTCTTAATTGTATTATAATATTAATTAAGGGTTTTTTTTAATGCTGTTGATTTTTTAATATTACATACTTAAATAAACAGTATGTAATGATTGTAATAATTGTAAATTTAGTATTCATGTTAGCTGAATACAATAAACTGTATGTCAATTCCGAAAAAATATATAATATGTGAAATGTTGTAAAATATGCAATAATCTTATTGAATGTCGTACAATGTAACTAAAATATTTTCTCTTTCAGTTTATGTTGATATTCATCGGCTACCTAAGATGTAGCAAAAACGCTTTTGTTTTATTTATTTAAATGCTATTTCCCTTAGCAGAGTTAATAGTATAAATCTTAAAAAGGTTGCTAGCTTTGCTTAGACGGGCTTACCTAACTTATCGAAAAATGGCTTTCAAATAGTTTTAAAAAACAAAATTTCGTAATAGCCAGAATAAAATTGTTATCTGTGGAGCACAAGAAAAACTGACCCTGCAGTGGATAGATAGTGGAATATTTCACGCTAGGAGCCGTTATGTTTATAATAATCAAAAAAACTTATATAACGAATTGGAATTTCGCTAACTGAACTTCAAGCATTATACTACACATCTTAAAAATACGAAAAGTGAAAAAAAAATTCAAAAATTTAATTTTTAAAAGTAGAATACCCCTTTAATAAAAGTCTTCTCTAAATATTTTAATGCAACCTTTGAATAAATAACAAAACAAAAAGATTTAAATTTTTAATCTTATTTCTTTTTTTATGAAAGTCTTTTGTAAACATTTTCAGGTAATTCTTATATAGATACAAAGCAAAGTAAAATTGCTTTTTTTTTTGGAATGAAACAAGTTTATATCCATAAAATATAAAGTAACAAGACAACATTTTTATACATTTCCCCAGCTGAGTTACTCGGTTAAATTTAGAATTTTTTTTCTCTTCTCACCCATGTAATTCAAACATCTTGAAATAGCATACCTGAGAAAAGTTTAAGTCAAATATCCATAAATCACAGGCGGTGGGAAGGTTTAAAACAGTAATCCTGTATTCCCGATTCACATCTTGGCATAAAAGCATTCGATAATCAACGGCACTGTTATTTTTTATTATTTTACAGTGGGGGGATTTTTTTTCCTTGCATAAACAAATTCCGATTTATTTAAACGCACCATTGCCAATTTTTTTAAATTTAATCTAATAAGGTAATGCTAAAGTATCTCTGAGTATCTCTAATTAAATCTTTTTTACGTTTCTACTATATAGTGAATATATTTTTAAACATAAAAGAATGCCATTGCAATAGTTAAAATTGATTGTGCAGAATCATTTATATATTTGCTATTCTAAAGCTTCTTTTTTCACATATTTGTAATATTTTCCAACATAGCTGAAAAAAGTTTATGAATTCAGTTTGTCTGGCCGCCTGGACGCCTGTCTGTCTGTCTACGCTCTAACTCGTGTAAATGTATTCGGATTTTCATGCAATTGATAATGTATGTTAATGATGTTTACCATGGCAATTTGAGTAGTATTAAATTGCTTTTTTTTCATTCCACTTATCATATCCTAACAATAAAGAAAAAGTAATGCGTCGCTCTTAGATTATGAAACCCTTTCCAACATTCCTTATTTAATTTGCATTAATAAACGGAAAAGTACTCGAAATCTCTTGTTCAAACCTGTATATGATATCAAATAATATGCAAAAAATTAGTTAAATCTGAAAACGAACATCCAGCAAGTATTGCTTATAGACAATACTCTAACTTAATTATTTTGCATGTCCCTGAAAATGTATGATAAATGATATGTCATCATTATTCTATAGAAAAAAATTTGTAGTGTACCTCTGTGATATCAATTTCAGTATGTTTAAATTATTGTAACATCATCAAAATATATTTTCCCACTATCGGTTTTCCTTCAAAGACCCTGCAGACAGGCGGCCTGATGACCAGACAAACCGAATTCATAAACACTTTTCAACTATGTTAAAAGGGTTAAAAAAGGGGAAACTGGGTGAAAATTTTTATTTTTTCTATAACCATAGAATAATTTTGAACCTTTAATATAGCTGGAAAGATCGTATAAAGATCACGAACTTTTATTTAATAAATCTCAATTCTTAATAGGGGAGACCGGGGATAGTAGGCGCAGTTTTTAGTTATTGATTTTTATTAATTTTTTCTTTAATTTTTTTATGAAATTTTAGCTGTACTTTTAAAGAACAGGCATTGGACTATAAATACCCGGAGTTTTGAGTTTGTAGCTTTTGTAGCTTATGTTTAACGGATTCCTAAAGTAAAAGGAAAATTGTGCGCCAACCTACCCCGTCACGGGGCAAGTTGCTTATGCCTATGGGGTAAGTTGGCACACGCTTTATAAAAATTCGAATAAGACCCGCAGTTAAGCGAAATCAATTGCACTATTACCAGTAAGTTTAAACAAAGGCGTTATAGCCGTACAATGTAAATTCTAAATTATACAAACATAAAAATAATGAATAAAACATTAACATGGAGTAACTTCTATCCTACTCTATATCATCATCAGAGTTACGGTTGTCACAAATAAAAAATCGAGTGTCTTTGTTTCGGCAAGCCTCGTGTGCCCAAAATCTTGCATTGCAACCACTTTTCTCGTTGCTTGCTGTTTTTCAAGCTACCAACACACACCAAACACCGAGCCAACTTGCCCCGTGTTCAATGCGCCTACTAGCCCCATAATAAATTTCTTCACAAAAGGGACACGTAATTATCTAAGCATAAATAATCCAAGTAAATCACATATGGAGTAGGTACAGTGAATCATACACTAAGAAAAACTGCACAAGTTAAATCGCAATTATTAAGATAAGTATTAGAAATTAGAAAAAGAATGAAGCAACAAAAAATTACTTATGAGTGCAAAAATCAGATAAATCGTAATAAATGTCCACTGCATCTAGGTAACGCTGCAAAACTACAATGAGGAATGTAAAAAGCAAGAAAAAAGGTACTCTGTGACAGGTTGCGCAATCTATCCACAAACAGGCGATTTATGAGGACTGCGCATACTTACCCCTGTAGCCAACTAGCCTCGGTCTCCCCTACAGTAAATACACTAATAAAAGTTGGAAAGTGTTCAAAAGAGGTAAGATGGGAGAAAATGTATTTTTTTCTATAACAATCGAATAATTTTGAATCTTTATTAGATGGAAATGCGGCATTGTACACAGAAGGCGAACTTTCATTTAATAAACATCAGTTTTGAATTCAGAAAACACACTAATGAAACTGTGTTTTACAAAACATGTTTTTACTCTTTATTAGCTGCATTCGTAATTATATAAATACGTAGCACCTATAGTCGTCGTTCAGACCGTCTGTCTGTCCGTCCGTATATAACAGCGCAAAAAATATCCAACCGATTCGTTTGAAATTTAAAATATATAATTGTTGCATAATTTTGTCGAATCATTTCAAATTTTATGAAAATCGGATGTATAGTTTAATTACAGGGATAGTAAGTTTTCCATTACATTAAGGTCAATGGGAAAAATTCTTTCATGTGCATTTTAATGATGTTACAACATTTCGAACAGAATGAAATTGATATGCACTTATGAAATGCACTAAAATATACATTAATTACAATATGCGGTGCAAAAAATATCTATAAAACTAGATATATTACGAACGCACTTCATTTGCCACGTTTGACGAGCAGTTTCTAACTTGTTTTATTAGGTGCGTTCGTAATTATATAAATACTAGCAAACCCCGCGGCTTTGCTCGCGTAATACTTGAAATATGCCAAGTGATATTTATATGTCTAATTTTTATTAAAAGGTACTAACTAAATTTTTATTTTATTAAAAGGTAATATTTTATTTTATTAAAAGGTACTTATTACTTTTAGGAATAATTAAAAAAAAAAAACTATTTAAAACACAGTTTGATTAAACATCATTCTTACACTGCATAAGGCAGAAATGAGACTTAAATTAATAAAACGAAATAAAACTAAATAAATAATAATTTAGAAAATATTTTGAAACTTTTATGCTCAATTAATATGCTTATTTCAGTATTCATTTGAAGTTTTGAATTTTTTAGAAACCATCTTCTTACATCTTAAAATTAACCATCATGTCAAATTCCAAGTCCTATCACCTCTCTCAACATAAAGGGCTATATTGAAATAGGAACTGTCACCATCAATTTGCCAACATTAATTGTGAAATTGGTTTGTTATTTCCTAATATTCCACAGAAACGTAATTTAGAAAGCTTTTAAAGGCCTTTTTTAGAGCGTTTGTTGTTCCTGTGAACCCCAGGAGGTAGAATCATCGGCATAAACTATAGCCTGTGTAGTACCAGAGACTGTTACCATTGATTCGCAACTATTACTTTTATATTTGGTTTATATCCCCTGAAATTGCGTAGAAATCGTAATTTAGGACTTTTTTAGAATGCTTTTCACACCTCCCCTTCACTTCACCCCTTTTTAATTCGAATTTATTTTCGACAGTCCTACGAGGGCATTTATATTTTATAAGTAACTACCATGCCATATTTGTAGCCTTTTCAGTATCACAGAAATCGCAATGTAGAAAGTTTTTAGCAACTGCAACCCTCTGGTGGTAGTGGCACAGACATAAAATATAGCTTACGTTGGAACAGGTTCTATCACCAACAATTTGTCATCGTTAATTTTTTAATCGGTTTTGTATTTGATAAGATTGCATAGAAATTGTAATTTATAACGCTTTTCGCTCACTTCATCTTTTTAAATTTGAAATTTTCTTTCGAAAGTTCTTAGAAAGCAGTTGCATCTTGTAAGTAAATACCATGCCATACTTCAAAGTGTTAGACCCTTCAGTTATGCAAAAAACGCAAATTAGAACATGTTTTGCTTTTGAAACCCTCAGATGGTAGTGACAGCAACATAAAATATAACCTATGTTATAGCAGGGTCTGTCACCATTGATTTGCAACCATTACTTTTGAAATAGCTTAGGAATTTCCTGAGATTGAGTAGAAATCGAAATTTAGAACGTTTTTAGAACGCTTTTCGCGCATTTTCACCTCTTTTTAAATTTCCAATTTTTTCGAAACTGTTCTTAAAGATCATTTATATGTAATAAATATGTACCTTGCCTAATTTTAAGTTGCTAGCCCGTACCGATCACAAAATTCGAAATTTGGAACGCTTTTTTGCTCCTGCAACGTCTAGGTGTTAGTGATACCGACTTAAATTAGCATCTATGTTAGAGCAGAGGCTGTCAGCATCAATTTCTTACCAGTACTTTTGAAATCAGTTTGATTCTTCCTGAGATATTGGTGGCAAATCGACATTTAGAACGTTTTTAGAACGTTTTTCGCTCATTTTGCTCTTGCATTTCCTCTGGGGTAGTGGAAACAGATATAAAATATAGCCTATCTTGGAGCAAGATCTGTCCCTATCATTTTTACACCATTATATTTGAAATCGGTTCAGTATTTCCTGAGATTGCTAGAAATCGCAATTTAGAACGTTTTTTACATCGCTTTTTGCGCATTTTCACCCCCCCTTTTAAATTTCGACTTTTTTAGGAAATGTCCTTAGAGATCATTGATATGTTATAACTAACTGCCATTCTAAATTTCACGATTCAAGGCCCTTCCGTCACGCAAAAACCGCAATTTAGAACTTTTTTTGCTCCTACAACCCTTTTGGGGTAGTGGCACTGACATAAAACATAGCCTGTCTTGGAGCAAACGTTGTCACTATCATTTTGACACCAATATTTTTTAAATCGGTTTGGTATTTCCTGAGACTATGTAGAAACTACCATTTAGAACGTTTTTTAGAACGTTTTTTGTGCATTTTCACTCCTTTTAAATTTCGAATTGTTTAAGAATTGTTCTTAGACATCATTTATATCTTATAAGTAACTAATATTCCAAATTTTATATTTCTAGGCCCTTCAGTAACGCAAAAATCGCATTTTTAGAACGTTTTTTGCTCCTGCACCCCCTTTGGGTTATGGCACCGACATAAAATATAGCCTATGTTCTAAGTTGGAGTAACACCGTCATTTTGATACCATTACTTTTGGAATCGGTTCGGTAGTTCCAGAGCTTACCTCCTACAAATAAACAATTTTTACCTCTTTATAATAGGAGTATAGACGAAGCACCTATAGTCGTCGTTCAGTCCGTCTGTCCGTCTGTCCGCCCGCATATAACAGAGCAAAAACTACCCAACCGAATGGTCTGAAATTTTAAATGTATAATTGCTGTAAAATTTTGTCGAGCCATTTCAAATTTTATGAAAATCGGATGTATAGTTTAATTACAGGTATAGTCAAAAGTTTTCCGTTACATTACGGCCAATGGGAAAAAATTATTGCAAATGCATTTTAATGATGTTACAGCCTTTCGAATGATCTGAAATTTTAAATATATAATTGTTGCAAAAATTTGTCTAGTCATTTCAAATTTTAGGAAAATCGGATCTATAATTTATTTACAGGGAAAGTCAAAAGTTTTCCGTTACATTACAGCCAATGGGAAAAAATTATTGCAAGTGCATTTTAATGATGTTACAGCCTTTCGAATGATCTGAAATTTTAAATATATAATTGTTGCAGAAATTTGTCTAGTCATTTCAAATTTTAGGAAAATCGGATCTATAATTTATTTACAGGGACAGTCAAAATGTTTCCCTTACATGACGGCCAATAGAAAAAAAAATAGCGCAAGTGCATTTTAATGATGTTACAGTCTATTCACTTATGAAGTGCAAAAAAATATACATTCAGTACAATATAAGGTGCAAAAAATATTTGTAAAACTAGTTATAGTACGAACGCACCTCATTTGCCACGTTTGACGAGCAATTTCCAACTTGTTTCATTAGGGTTTAATATTTACTATATACATGAAGGCATCCTTTTCACTTCATCCAAATTATGAGTGTAATGTGTATTTTTTTTTTCTTTTGTATTCACTTTATTTTAAGTCAGCCCGTGCTTTGGTCTTGATACTAATTAAAATATTTATTTTTTCTTAGCAATTTGTTCGTCTGCAATTCAAAATGCGCTTCCTGACCTAAGTTTTCACTTATGATTAATCAAACAATTTTTTATAAAAGACACGGGAAGGCTGAATCTAATCACACAATGCTGTGTTGGTTTAAAAAATAAATAAATAAATAAATAAAAATAAATTAATGAAACTTTATACGCCAATTTTTACGGTTTATTGCTGTAGGCTATGTTTTAATTAGTGAATATTATGCTCAAAGATCTTATGGTGTCTTCATCATGTATGAAAATTGCTCATGACATTATCGTTTTCTCCGCTTGCTTTTTTAGAGTTTCATTCATCTGACGAAACCCTATTCGCAGGGCCCGACTTATGCAGGGGCATGAGAGGCAGCTGCCCCGGGCCCCCCTTCTTAAGGGGACCCCCATAAGAGTAATCAGAATTTTCATTAAGAGGTTCAAAAGGGTTAAATTAGCCAAAAGTGACCAAAATTCATATATTTTCAAATATTTAGGAGGAAGTGCGGCCTCCTTCCCCTCTCTACTTCCAGTACCCCCTGCACCCATGCAAAAAACAAACTATATGATTAGAAAACTAATGATTAAAATTTTATCATGATAACTTAGTATTCTATTGTTTTCAAAAGAAATTCTTTATTTACGTTTTCCTCGCAATGTGGCAAGATAAAACCATTAATTATGATCAATTTGGGATATTTTCTTTTAGACATCTTATAACGTAAGTAGATAAGCAAAGTAAAAGTTTGTAAAAAGATACTCGAGTCAACCAATCTATCGTTTTTTCCACTATTATCCTACTAGTATTTTTCTTTAAAGTTGTGACCATCATTTTGTGATATCCTGTATACATATGTGAGCAGTACTGGGACAAAATTTATGCATCCATACAATATTTATGAAGTTTAGTACTAGCCACTTCCACATTATTCGCAAAAGAATTCTATAGACAGATAGAAGAGGGCCCCCCCCCCGGAATGCTGCTTACCCCAGGGCCCCCCATGGCCTAAGTCGGGCCTTGCCTTTTCGTCTCACTCCTCTGTCTGTCTTTCACAGAATCCGTTCTCAGAAACTATATATATTGGAGACTTGAAATTTTGCATACTTATAGACACCTCATATTAAACGACAAATCATAAAATTTTGAAAAAGTCGTTGTTCAAAATAATCATAGCATTACATTAAATTCTTATTAATTTCTTTTTGTACAACTATGTTTCTTGTGATTGGTTGTTTAATGTAGCTTTCTTTCACGGCCGCCAATTCCCCGACTTGGGCCTTGCAAAATCTATAAATACCTGTAAATTTTCTGTTTTCTTTCAGTATGTCTATGTAATTGTTCTTGTTAATATCAAATATACTCACTTCGATCCACGTCTTTATGTCTGCCTTTTTATTTATTTTAACAGCAGAGCGTTGGTTCTAGCAGGTGTTGAAATGAGCTGCGAGACATACTGACGCCGTTATCTTTCTGTTTTTCATTTCTGCTGGGATTTTGAGTGAAAAAGATTTTATCTTTCTTTTTATATATTTTATTGAGCAGAATGGATTCTTCAAAAGATGTTTACGGTATCCCTCATTTTGAAGGTGATGGAAAAGTTTTTTCGGTATGGAAACGAAGAGTAATGGCAATTTTTGCTGCTAAAGAATTGGAAAAATTCCTGGAAAATGAAGCAGCTCTAGACAATGCCGCCGATGTCGTGAAAGCAAAAAAGGCTTACGCTTTATTATTATCATTATTAAGTGATAATGTTCTTGCGTCACTTCAAGATGAAAATACAGCTCATAAAATATGGAATAAATTAGAACGCACTTATGATACAAAGCGTGCAGTGAATCAAATTTTAATTCGGAAGAGATTGGCAACGATTAAGAAAGATCGTACAGTTTCTATGAGAAATTACATTGATGAAATAAATAAATTAATTTCGGATCTTAAGCTGTCTGGGGCAGAAGTTAATGAAACGGATACTATTGTTTATATTTTGATGTCATTGCCTCAGGAATTTGAAAATGTTGAGATTGCTTTAGAAAACCAACCGAATTCTGTTTTGACATTAGATTTCGTGACACAAAGATTATTAGATGCTGAAGCACTTCTTTTGGATTCAAAGAAAGAAAAAGTATATACTAAGGCTGCTCATGATAATACTGCATTTGTGTCGACTCGCAAAGAATTCTTTTGCAAAATTTGCAACTCTAAAGGGCATACAGCGAAATATTGTAGAAAGAAAATTACTTGCCATTCTTGTGGAAAATTCGGACACATAAAACGTAACTGTAAAGCTGTTAAAAATTCAAATGAAGAAAAATTTGCCTCTTCAGCTGTTTCTTTCGTTGCTGGAAATGCTTCCAGGAAAAGGAATGAATTTATAGTAGATTCCGGAGCAACTTCCCATATGTGTTCTAATGAGAATTATTTCGCATCCTTAGTACCTTCTTCAGGAACTATTAAATGCGCATCAAAAACAACGAATCTAGAAATCAAAGGTATTGGAAATATTAATGGAAAACTGTCAAATGGAATGGAAATTACTTTAAAGGATGTCCTTTATGTTCCAGACTTAAACGGGCAACTCATTTCCGTTAGGAAAATTGAAAGTGCAAATTATACAGTTATTTTCAAGAACCAAAAAGTATTTATCGAAAAAGGAAGAAACCGTTTTTACTTCGGTGAACGGGATTTGAATGGACAATACGTAAGTGACTTTGTCCCTGTTTACGAAACCGTTCTTACTTCAAAGAAAAATCATTGTGATATCTGGCATCGCAGACTTGGTCATCCGAGTGACAAAGTATTGAAAGATATGAAGCTTCCGGTACCTGATTCTTTTTGTGATATTTGTGCTCGGACAAAACAGAGTGCAACACCAATTGGAAGAGGACCAAGAAAAAGAGAAACCAAGCCAATGACTTTGATTCATAATGACATTTGTGGACCTATTTTTCCGACAACCTTTTCTGGTGAGTGCTATTTTATGACTCTTATCGATGATTTTTCTCGTTTTACTGAAGTACGTTTACTGAAACATAAAAGTGAAGTCTCAGAAGAATTAAAAATGTTCTTAAAATCCAACCCTACAGTGAGGAAAATTAGATGTGATAACGGGAAGGAATATTTTTCTAATGATTTAGTGAATTTTACTAGAGATCTTGGTATAGTGATAGATCCCGCTCCTCCATACACGCAATCTTTGAATGGAGTAGCTGAACGCTGCAATAGGTCGCTTCTGAATATAGGACATGCTTTGATTGCTGAATCAAATTTACCAAAGACTTTTTGGGGTCAAGCTATCCTTTCAGCAGCTTACTTGAAAAACCGAATGCCAAGCAGCACTATTGAGAACAAAACTCCGTACTTCCTGAAATATGGAGAAGAAGCCGATTTCAAGCACATACGTGTTTTTGGATGCAGTGCTTACATGTTAATTCCTTCCGTTCATCGAAAGAAGCTTGACGATAGGTCTAAACAAATGATCTTCATTGGTTATTCTTCAATGGGATATAGATTACTAGATCCTGAAACGAAACGCATAACTGTATCAAGAAATGTGAAATTCGACGAAGAGAAAAAGGAAAATGTTCAGTCGAAACAATACCTTCTAGAAAATTCAGAACCAGTCGATAATGAAATTGATCCAGATGTTCTAGAAAATACGAGTGATGAATTAGATGATCCTGAAGAGAAAGAAGACAAAACAAGAAAATCTGAAAGATTTAAAAAGCAACCGGTACGGTATCCAGATCCTGAAGTTTACGAAGCATTACTTTGCCAACAAGAAACATTAACGTTTGATGATATCAGATCCCTCCCTAGTGATGAACAACGCTTGTGGAAAGAAGCTATGGACGCGGAGATTGAAAGTATGAAAATAAACGATGTCTGGGATCTTGAAAAATTACCACCTGACAAACGACCTATTTCCTGCAAATGGGTATTTACCATCAAAAGAGATGGTCGACATAAGGCGAGACTAGTAGCTCGTGGATTTATGCAAAAAGAAGGGCTAGACTATAGTGAAACCTTTTCCCCTGTAATAAGTATGCCAGCTTTACGTTTGGTTCTTATTTTGATTTTAAATGAAGACTTATATGCATCTGTGTTAGATGTTAAAACAGCGTTCCTGAATGGTAAGTTAAATGAACTTGTTTTTATGGATCAGCCGCAAGGCTATGATGATAAAAGTGGGCGAAAGTGTAAACTTAAAAGAAGTTTATATGGTTTAAAACAAGCCCCACGACAATGGTTTGAAAGGTTTCATAAATTTATTTCAAAGTTAAATTTTAAATCTTGTGATAATGAACCTTGTATTTTTATTCGGTATAATAATGATCATAAAATAATTATTGCTTTGTATGTAGATGATATGTTAATTGCAGGTTCAGATGTAAATGAAACTAATGTAGTTATTTCCCTATTACATAACGAGTTTCACATGTCAAAATCGGAAAGTGTTTCAGAATTTCTAGGTATTCAAATGAAATTCAATTCTGATAGTGGATATCAATCTAATAATGGATCAAGAGTCTTACATAATTAAATTGTTAAGTAAGTTTAATATGCTAGATTGTAAACCCAGTGACATTCCTATTTCTCCTAAGTCCACCCCATCTGATTTCAAAAATGGTAAACCTTTTAATGGCCCATATCGTGAACTTGTAGGTTGTTTATTATATTTAGCTTATATTTCTCGACCTGATATTTTGTATGCTATTAACTGTTTAAGTCAATTGCAAGAAAATCCTACTGAAATTGCATGGAAAGCACTTAAGAAAATCTTAAGATATTTAAAAGAAACATTGTCTTTAAAACTTGTGTATAAAAAGCAAAATTCTGATCCTAAATTATCCATGTATGTTGATGCTGATTGGGGGGCTAACACAGATGACCGCAAATCAGTAACAGGTTATATTTTAATGTTTTGTAACATGCCTGTTCTGTGGTGTTGTAATAAACAAAAGTCCTTCCGGCCAGTGCCGGGAGGAAGAGGTAGCTTTCATAATCCTTATTTTAAAAAAGCCAACTTATATCATGCAAACACACGAAGCTCAATTTAGTGGAAACCGAATATAGGAGATTCAATACTAATTTTTATCAATATAATGAATGAGAATTTCGCGAAATTAGTCAGCTTTATCCAAGCTGCTTTTCTTTAAAGTAACTTATATTTGGCTGCCAAATTCGGCAATTTCTTAAAGTGCCTGTCATTTTAAGAACACATGGTGGATGAGGCTAAGCAGTGAACTTGGTCGCGACCTTAGTAATTGCTGTGCACATGCTCACTCACATTGGAATCGGTTAATATATAGGAGTGCTGTCGCATGCAAAAAATCAGATTTTTCAAAATGTCACCCACAATAGAAATTGAAACTGCTATATCTGAGACATTTTTTAAGGTAAAGACAAACAAAAAATGCTCCTGAATCCTTATATCAAGATTAAATACTTGAGAAAGAAACCTTTTTCAATTTCTAATTTTTTTGCACCTCACTTTAAATATATATATATTTTTTAATTTAATGGCCGCCATTTTGAAACAAGATGGCTGATGAATCTGGCCAGCGAACTTGGTCAAGGTGTTGATGTATACTATCCACATGCCTTCTTACAACGAAATAGGCGATTACGTGTGTTATCGCGTGACAAATACAAGATCGTTTCAAAATGTTAGCCATGCTAGAAATTCAAAGTGCTATAAATCAACCATTTTTTAAGATATCAACAAAAGAACAAATTTTCAGAAACAAAAACTGCTCCGGAATCTTTGTATCAAGGCCAAACACATAAAAAAAATCTTTTTCATTTTCCAATTTTTTAATACCTCATTTTGAATATTAAATTTATTTTTTTTAATGGCAACCCTTTTGAAACAAGATGGCGAATGAAGCTGGCCAACGAACTCGGTCAAGACATTGGTATGTACTATGTACAGACCAAGTTACATCCAAATAGGTTCATAAATACGCCTGTTATCGCGTGACAAATATCAGGTCGTTTTAAAATGTCAGCCACACGAGAAATTCAAAATGCTATTACTCAGCCATTTTTTTTTAGATATAGACGAAAGAAAAACTGTTCCGGAATCTTTGTATTAAGGTCAAACACATACAAAAAAAATCTTTTTCATTTTCCAATTTTTTGGTATCTCATTTAAATTTTTTTATTATTTAATTTTTTTAAATGGCCGCCATTTTGAAACAAGATGGCGGATGAAGCTGGCCAACGAACTCGGTCGAGATATTTGTATGTACTATGTACACACCAAGGTACATCCAAGTCGGTTCATAAATACGCCTGTTATTACGTGAGAAAAATCAGGACGTTTCAAAATGTCAGCCACGCTAGAAATTCAAAATGCTATAACTCAGCCATTTCTTAAGATATAGACGAAACAAAAACTGCTCCCGAATCTTTTTATCAAGGTCAAACACATAAGAAGAAAATATTTTTTCAATTTTCAATTTTTGGTACCACAATTCAAATTTAAATTTTTCTTAAAAATTTAAATGGCCGCCATTTTTAAACAAGATGGCGGGTGAAGCTGGCCAACGAACCCGGTCGAGACATTGGTATGTAGTATGCATAAACGAAGTTACATCCAAATCGGTTCATAAATACGCCTTTTATCGCGTGACAAAATTCAGGACGTTTCAAAATGTCAGCCACGCTAGAATTTCAAAATGCTATAACTCAGCCATTTTTTAAGATATAGACGAAACAAAAACTGCTCCGAAATCTTTGTATAAAGGTCAATTACATAAGAAAAAAATATTTTTCCATTTTCAATTTTTTGGTACCACATTTCAAATTTTAAATTTTTTAAAAATTTTTAAATGGCCGCCATTTTGAAACAAAATGGCGGATGAAGCTGGCCAACAAACTCGGTCGAGAGATTCGTATGTACTATGTACACACCGAATTACATCCAAATCGGTTCATAAATACGCCTTTTATCGCGTGACAAAATTCAGGACGTTTCAAAATGTCAGCCACGCTAGAAATTCAAAATGCTATAACTCAGCCATTTTTTAAGATATAGACGAAACAAAAGCTGCTCCGGAATCTTTGTATAAAGGTCAAATACATAAGAAAAAAATATTTTTCCATTTTTAATTTTTTGGTACCACATTTCAAGTTTAAAATTTTTTAAAAATTTTTAAATGGCCGCCATTTTGAAACAAAACGGCGGATGAAGCTGGCCAACGAACTCGGTCGAGACATTAGTATGTACTATGTACACACCGAATTACATCGAAATCGGTTCATAATTACGGGAGTTACAGTGTGACATAGGTCAGATATATATATATATATATATATATATATATATATATATATATCAATTTTGAACGGAGGGTGGTTTCGGGGTCTGGAGGTCATGATCGATGAAAATATACCAAAATTTTTTGAAATCGCTTTCCTCCGAACGGCTGCAATAGGTAGCTTTTTTGTAAAGAAAGCTACCTAAAAATCAGTTGCCTTATCGTCAACTGAAGCTGAAGTCATTGCTTTAACTAAAAGTTTGCAAGACTTGTTATGGTTTAAAAATATTGCTAGTGAAATTGTAAATATTAAGGATTTAGTAATTTTTGAGGATAATCAATCATGTATAAAATGTATCAGTAATGAGAGTAATTATGGTAGAATGAAACACATTGATATTAAATTGAAATTTGTTCGCAATATTATAAAAGAAAATAACATCAAAATTGAATATGTTCCTACGAATATGCAAATTGCTGATTTATTTACAAAGGCATTACCTAAAGTTAAATTTTATGAACTATTATTTCTTTGTTGTTTGTACAAGTAATGTTTAAATTGTGTCATATTATTATTAATGATTGATTTCAAGAAATTTCTTTGTTTTTCTGATGTAATGCTAGATTATGGGCGGGTGTTCAAAATAATCATAGCATTACATTTAATTCTTATTAATTTCTTTTTGTACAACTATGTTTCTTGTGATTGGTTGTTTAATGTAGCTTTCTTTCACGGCCGCCAATTCCCCGACTTGGGCCTTGCAAAATCTATAAATACCTGTAAATTTTCTGTTTTCTTTCAGTATGTCTGTGTAATTGTTCTTGTTAATATCAAATATACTCACTTCGATCCACGTCTTTATGTCTGCCTTTTTATTTATTTTAACAGTCGTAATTAACGGACATTATTAATTTAAAAACCCCAATTACAAGATCGGAAAGGCATTCATAATTCAACAAAAGCATGGATTTTTTACCAAAATACAAAAACGATCCCTTCCACGGATTAAAAACAGGTGTCATTTTAACGACAGATAAGGACTGGCGATTTCTTTAAGGCGCGATTACTTTTTTTTTTTTTTTTTTTTTTTTTTTTTTTTTTACGCATCCCAGAATTTCGAAAGTAGTACCACAAGACGGGGGGGGGGGGGGGAATCAGCTTTCAGAAATTCTAAAAATTATCTCGATCGTACCATAAAAACTCGAAAATTCGTTAAAAATTGAGAAAAAAAAATCTTTTATTTTCCTTCATTTGTGAAGGTGACAGATGTCTGATGAATTGAATTTTCGGCGATAACGAAACAGCGTCTTGCAGTGAAAAACGGACTCAGAATTTTTTTTTTATACAGGGCCAATTTTGTTTTTTTTATATCGATTTTTGAGCTACGATTTTTACGTCATCCGACGTAAAATTTCATTTTCTTTCAGAATGTGTCTTTATTGTTTAATTTCGATGATCGGAAGCGAAGATAATTAATTTTTGATAATCAATTCCAGAATTGCATTTTTGCATAGCAGGCCACGTGACACAGAAAGAACAAGACATAAATTTTTATACTATAGGTTGATAATCACAGTACAAAATTTTTTAACTATTGATTTTATAAATTTGGTTCTTTCGAATGCGGATGTTATTCCGTGTGCTGATTCATAAAATCTAAATTTTAAAAAATCGGACTGCAACTTTCCGATTTATATAAAAAAAAATCGATTTTTAAATTTATAAAAAAGATGCTTTTTTCGCACTGACAATTGATGGGAATTTGTTAAAATTAGGAAAATTAAAGAACCGATTACTTGTAAACTTTGACATAGTTTATAACACATAAGAATTTTATAAATATAAGGTGAGTTGAATTTTTGTTGGGGGAGGGGAACGAATACGAGGTCTCCGTCAAAAACCGCCACCTCCTCGAGTAATATATCTATACTGATAGGTTATTTAACGGAGTTTCGTTCAAATACAGTTTTGTTAAGAATAGAGTGCACTCCCTCAACGTGGAATGTCGAACTAACAGAATGCGATTTTATCAAAAGTGCGAAATCTAACTCGGCGATCTGCTTTAAACGTAAAGATAGTTTATAACACATAATAATAAATCACAAAAAAGAATGGCCCGTCACAAGTAGGAAATATAACAAGAAGAATCTGTTTGAAAATTTAAGTTGGTTTAGGGAGGGTTTACCATAATTTAGAAGGGGTTCCATGGCGATAAATGTACTGGACGTTTTGAAAGAAAGTGTTTTGAAAGGAATATTAAACGTGCGATCTGTGATCACACTGACCCACTTGTTTATACAATACATTAAGTAAAATACATTAAGTAGAAATAATATGTATGTTTAAAGTAACATGTTTTCAAGACCGAAAACGAAACTGAAACCGAATTTCGGTAATCTTATTTTCGTCAGAAAACGAAAATTTCCAAGAAAAGTTTTTGTTAGTAATTAATTCTATAGTAGTAAGAAATACATACAAAAACATGCAAAATTGTTAATTAATTATACGTGCAATTATAGGGCTGCCCCAAGTTGCTTCTCTGTACATCTGATCACAACTTTTCATTTTCATATAAAGTAAATGTAATTAATTGATCAACAACACAGAATGATTTTCTAATTATACTAATGTCATCTAATTAAAAAATGTTTTAGGTGTGCATACCTCGATTTATCTGTTATAATGATTTTTGTCAATGATCATACTAGAACATTCTCAAAGAATATTCAAAACACTTCTGCGGTTTCAAACTAAAAATTTTCTATTACTCTTAAGTTTGCAGCTTTTAATGAGCACATGAAAAGCGTCTTAAAAGTTTAGTCATATATGCATTGATTGCTTTATAATTTGCACTCACGTCGGAGTCAGTCAAGACTTATAATTATAAACAATGGCGTTCATAGCAATAAAGAAAGAGTGTCTTATTTGAACCGATACATCTCAAATCAATGAGCAATGTTGATAATTTCCGAAGGTAGAAACGGGATTTTTGGAATACAGATAGTTACGGTCGTGTGTCAACTTTTCGGCAGCATTTTCGCTGAAAACGAATTTTCGGCAAAAGTAAGATTTTGAGTCAAAAACGAAACCGACTTTTCCTTCGATCTCAGGTTTAACCCTTTATGTACTGAATTATGAATTCATCATTTTATCTTCTAAAGCATTTCTCGTGAATTGTTTAAACTATATTAGAAGATTTACGTAATAATTTTAAAAGTATTTTAAAAGGATTGAAGGATTTAGAAGGATTCATTAAATTTGAATTTATAGGGATTTTGTGCAATATTTATAACCCCTTTCAAATCTTTTATTTTAAATACTTTTCTTAGTATTTTGTAGAATTAGGAAATGTACAAATATAATATTCGTACAATAGAAATATAGAAATGCTTCCGAATTGAACCCCCACCCCGCCAAGAAAGCTGAAAATGTGCAAAGTCAAAAGAAATCATCCTTTTAAAAATATTTTTGGTTTCGTGTAACCAATAATGCTTTTGGAACAAGATAAAGTAATGTATCTATAACTTATTCTAAACAGTATTACAACTAATCGATGAATTAAATTAATTTTATAACATGTTATTTTAATGCTACCTATAAGTACCGTCAGTAGATAAAGGGTTAAAATAAACTATGGCATAGTCGTATACTCCCACCCCCCCCTCCTATTATTAACTTTGCCGCAAATCATCCTAAAGAAATATGACGGTAACAACAGATTAGAAATATCGTCTACTAATTTGTGTTTCGGATGTCGTTTACATATTAATACAGTAACAAATGTTAAAATTTGCTATACGAACCTCTAATTTTGGCATCATATTTGGATTCTTTGATTATTTTAACATAGGATTCTAAATGGGAAGTGAATTAGACAAATCGTTTAGAAATTAAGCTTATTTAAAATATTATTTACTAATAATAAATAATAATTCTAAGAGCCAATGAAATCGAAACATACAAGTTGTTAGAACATTTTCTTTGTTTTCCCTGCTTCGTGTGACGTTTCGTGACGTCACAAGAAAGCGTGTCAAGGCTTTCTCGCTTAACTAGATTTTACCGAGAATCTAAATATGATGTCAAAATTTTCACTGAAAATTAAAATTTGCTACAATTGTAATAGGTAGACGACCGCCTAAGCAAAATTTAAATACAACATTAATTAGTAGATGTTATTACTAATCGATTGATACCAGTCACATTTGTATAAGATCATTTTTTGAAAAGTTAGCAAGGGACATGGACTGTACTGTTGTAAGGGGGGAGGGGAAGTATCCCTCCTTCCCTACTAAAAGTGCTATTATACGGAAAAATTTGAAGTGATAAAAATTGCCTGCGACTCATAAGTTTTCTTGGGATTTCATTGGTTGTTCGGAAAAAGGCTTTTCCCTGGTCTGTTTTGCAAGCATTTGATTCACTGTTCAGGGCGACATTGTTCTGATCTCGCGATTGAGGGTTGCCACTACAAAATTGCTCCAACAATAAAATTTGGATGCTATTCGAGGAAATCTTTTAAAGTCACAGATTAACATTGAATCAAAATTAGCGGCAACATGGACTCCTTGTGTAATAGCCCTTTAACTCGACCGCAAATCATTTGTACAAAATTTTGACTAGTTCCAACAGATTAGTTAAAATGTTTACTAATTAATACTGCCCTTAAATTATGCTTTGGATGACATCTACATATAGAAATTATAACTACTAAAAATGTCAATACTAACATCTAATTTTGACATCAGATTTGCAATTCAGGTAAATTTTTCCTTCAGATACCAAACAGGAAGCCATTCGGTCAAGTAGTTTATGGATTATAAGGTTTGGCACTCCTAAATTTAAATTAATTTTTAATAATAGCAAAACATGTTGCAATGTGGGTAGTTTTTTTAACATGACTTAGAGACTAGTTCCGAAAGATCTGTCAATTTAGATTTGCACATTTGAATCTTTTAAAAACCGATTTGTGTTTAAAAAAATTATAGGTTCATTTTTTTTTAAATTACCAATTAATTTCAGAAAAAATATTTTTTTAAACAAATGTAATCTATGGATTTTTAACAGAAATTGATATCTAGGAGCTTCAAATATGCGAAACCAAAATTACAACTCATTCTGCCAAATAGTTTTGAGTTATGTTTTAAAAAGTACCTACACTGCAATCTGTTTTGCAACGATTAAAAATGAATATAATATTAGGAGTTCCGTTAAATTTCTAACTACTCGACTAAAAACTTCCCGTTTGGGATCCGGAGATAAAATATACCGAAAAATTAAAAGATATTATCAAAATTAAGTATTAGTATTGTAATTTTTTTTTAGTTTGGTACAATTTCTTTATGTAAATCGCCCCATAAGCAAATTTTAAGTACAATATTAATTAGTAGTGGCTATTACCAATTGATTCCTTAGAGCTCACAGTTTCATACGATCGCTTGCGACAGGGTCTATCGTTCTTTACTTTCTTCTATCTTTACAAGAAGAAAGTGTTGGATTCATGAAAATTTTCGAATTCCGGTTTTGGACGGATTTACAGGTTTTAGGGGTCAAAAAACCCGAAAAACATGTTTTTACAAAATGTCTGTCTGTGAGTCTGTGCATCTGTGAATCTGTCTGTCTGTCTGTCTGTATGTGACACAAATTTTGTGGGCGCTCTATCTCAAGAACTAATGCACGGAATTTAATACAAATTTATATTCAGTTAGTCCCTGATATATATTGGTGCTGATCAGTTTTCGGTGTAAATCGCTCAACAGGTGGCGCTGCTATGCAGCCTTTTATACGATTTCCGCAATAGCTCAATCTCCAGAACTAATGCACGGATTTTCATCAAACTTCAGATTCAGTTAGTCCTTGACATGAATTGAAGTTTTGTACATTTTGGTGTAAATCGCTCAACAGGTGGAGCTGCTATACTGCATTTTTTACGAGTTCCGCAATAGCTCTATCTCAACAACTAACGCTTGGATTTTCATCAAACTAAAGAGTCAAGTATACTTTGATATGAATTAGTGCTGTTTGTGTTTTGGTGCAAATCGCTCAAAAGGTGGCGCTGCTATGCTGCACTTTTCAGAATTTCCATTATAGCTGTATCTCAAGAACTAATGCAATAATTTTCACCAATTTTCAGAATCAGTTAATCCTTGACATGAATTGACATTTTGTACATTTTGGTTTAAATCGCTCAACAGGTGGCGCTGCTATGCTGTATTTTTCAGAATTTCCACTATAGGTGTATCTCAAGAACTAATGCACGAATTTTCATCAAACTTTAGAATCAGTTAGTCCTTGACATGAATTGACATTTTATACAGTTTGGTGTAAATCGCTCAATAGGTGGCGCTGTTATGCTGTTTTTTGTGCTTTCCGCAATAGCTCTATCTCAAGAACTAATGTTTGGATTTTCAACGAACTTCAGATCCATGTATACCCGGATATCAATTATTGCTGTTTATGTATTGGTGTAAATCACTCAACAGGTGGCGCTTCTATGCTACATTTTTCGGAATTTCTGCTATAGCTCTATCTCAAGAACTAAGGCACGAATTTTTTATCAAACTTCAAATTCAGATACACTTTGATATGAATTGGTGCTAAATTGATGTAATTTCTTGTACTATTTAAATGATTTAATTGACGTGATTTATATAGAAGAAAGTTTTGTGATGGCCACAACATACTAGTTTGTTGTTGTATTTGTTTTTTTGTTTTTTTCATCACGAATTGCACATTACTCATAAAACTTTGTTATCTAACAACTTTGATATTTTCACAGACTCATAAAGCGAAATAAAAGCAGTTTTCAGGCATAATGCATGAGTATTTGTATATACCGGGTGTCCCAAAAAGGACTGACTGATTTTAAAATTCAATAACTTGCAAACGGTGACAGATATTAAAAAAATTCTTGCAGGAGGGTTATGCATAAGGTCAAAAGTTTTATTACAGTGATTTTCAATTTTAGTTCGATTTACAAACAATAGATGGCGCTGTAAGCAATAGTCGCTAAATTCAGGCTCGATTTTTGGTACTTCGTGGCCCGGATAATACATTTCCATCTCCTTTTTCTGCATGGAACAAGATAAAGGACCAGAAATCGAGCCTGTATTTAGCGACTATTGCTTACAACGCCATCTATTGTTTGTAAATTGAACTAAAATTGAAAATCACTGTAATAAAACTTTTGACCTTATGCATAACCCTCCTGCAAGAATTTTTTAAATATCTGTCACCGTTTGCAAGTTATTGAATTTTAAAATCAGTCAGTCCTTTTTGGGACACCCGGTATATATATATATATATATTTTTTTTTTTTACAAATACACAAAAATTCAAGTAGTATTAAAAATAGATTACAGTGATTTACAGCTAGATGGTATTTTAGAATAATTCTGTGATTACAAATCAAATTATTAATGTTTAGTAGTGTTGGAAGATTTTTCAAAAAATTTATTTGGATCAAGCTATAAAATGTCTGAAATTTGTTTTCATAAATGTTTGTTTTAGACGTGGCCACAGCTATGGAAAAGTAATAAACAAACAAGATTTTAAAATGTAATACAATCATGTGTAATACATTTATAATTTACTGACATGGACTTGTGACTTGTTTTAGCGTATTCATTAAAATATTTTCAAACTCAATTAACATATCGCTCATAAAATACAGTTTAGTAGCTTGAAAAGTACAGTTCAAAAAAATATATATATATTAAAATATAAATTATCTTTACTCAGAAGCCATACATTTGAAGTACTTTTATGAGAAAATACTGTAGCAGTAATTAATATTAACAATACGTAAATTATTAAATATTTTTATAAGTATAAAAGTTTTTTTCAAATATCAATAAAACATTGACTCGTAAAAAGTAAAATTATGTAAATGAAAGGATTTTGTTTATTAAATATTTCTGAGATTTTGAAAATAAAATTTTAAAACCACAGAAATAAAGTTTTCAGTAAACTACACTCACCTAATTTAAAACGCACCATTAAACAAAAGATTATATAGTACAAACATCTATTTTATACAACTTCTCGAATTTCGTATAAATTATTTTTTTACACTGGAATGGAATTTATCCTGATATGCAATGCTAAAAATTAAAAGTTAGTTTATTACATGTTAACAGGCTTTATTTTTCATTGATCTAGTTTGGCAAGAAATATATTGGATTTCAATTTACTCTAACAGAGGAAACGTGTTACAGTTATTTTCATTCTAACAGCATTTTTTTCTATCTTTTATACTTTAGGGAAAGGAATTTCACTTCATATTATGTTTTCTTTTCATAGGTAGAATGTTCGGAAAGGAATTCAACAAAACTGATTTTCTGAATGTCTGATGCGACTGATAAGTAAGTTTAATAAAATTTTATTCTTTTTTTATTTTCAAAGGTTTCTCTTATAAATTATGTAAGCAGTTAGCTCTTTGAAATGAGTTAGTTGAAATAACAACAGAATTTATAAAAGAGAATGCAGATTAAATTTTCACACGCCAAAATCAATTTTCCGAAACTTTTTTCACCCATTTTAGCTTGCGATGCAGTGATTTTTACTAATATAATAAAGAAGCAATGTTTTGTTTGTTTGTGGATAAGTAAGTTTAATAAAATTTTATTCTTTTTTTTATTTTCAAAGGTTTCTCTTATAAGTTATGTAAGCAGTTAGTTCTTTGAAATGAGTTAGTTGAGATACAACAGAATTTATAAAAGAGAATACAGATTAAATTTTCACACGCCAAAATCAATTTTCCGAAACTTTTTTCACCCATTTTAGCTTGCAATGCAGTGATTTTTACTTATATAATTAAGTAATGTTTTGTTTGCTTAAGGTGACATACAATGTCACCTGTATGTGTCAATGTAATCATACAATGTGATTTAAATAGTAATGCAGGAAAAATCATTGTGACAGCCTCTGCTCAAACAAAGGCTATTTTTTTTACTTTCTTCTATCTTTGCAAGAAGAAAGTATTGGATTCGTGAAAAATTTCGACTTCCGGTTTTATACGTTTTAGAAGGTCCTGAACACGATTTGATGATTTTTAGAAAATGTCTGTCTATCAGTCTGTCACTCAGCGAGTCTGAAACTACGAAACCGATATCAAAAATTCCTTCAAAATTATAATCTTAATTATCTACATAGATTATATTTAAGATTCACGACTCAAAGTGGGTGCAGAAAAGGAAACATTCTAAAATTACGAATTATTTTAAACTTTTGGGGCTAGAAACTCGAAATTCCATATGGTGATTATCTTTAAATAATCTTAAATTGCCTCTAAAACCGTATTGCAAATTCTCAAACACAAAATAAAAAAATTTACAACACTTTTTGTCACCAAATTGAAACCCCTTCAAGTGAATTAGAAAACTTCGTAGACAAAACATTTTCACTTTCTTCTATCTTTAATAGAAGAAAGTTTTGTAATCGAAATTTTTTTCGACTTCCGGTTTTCGACGAGTTTACACGTTTTAAGGGCCAGAGATCTTAAAAGACATGAATATAGAAAATGTCTATCTGTCCGTGTGTCCGTATGTCGCCATTGTATCATCAAAAAGTGTATGAAGTTATGTATAGAATTAAACTAAATTTTTTTTTAAAGTTTTTAGCTATGGCAAGCAGGTCCTTCATTAATTTGAAAAAAATCTGCCTAAAGGGGGCGCTGTAATAGCCATTTTTGTGCCATTTTGAATATTGTACCATCGGAAAGTGTAAGAAGTTATGTATAGAATTGAATAAAATCTTTTGTGTAGGTTTTTACTCATAGAAAAAAGGTCGTACTTGAATTCGGAAAACTTCCGCCGGTAGGGGGCGCTGTAACGGCTATTTTTGTGCAATTTTCAATATTGTACCATAGAAAGATGGCATCTTGCCCTTTATGGAGAATCAGTCTGGAGGTTCGTCAATACCGGGTTTTAGGTACATTCTGCCTTATGTTACAATTTCGGAAAAACATTTGCAGATCTACACCGATCATAACCCCTAGAACCCAAACCCTCCCCCCAGTAAAAAAATTTATCTAACTATCTATCCATATCACTTTTTTATGGACACGATAATTTCCATAATTCTACACAAATATTTTCCAAACTGATACATAAAATCAAGGGACATAAAATTTCGGTCAAGTTCGTTAATGGGCATAATCGAACCAAGGGGGTGGAAATAGGGAGGGGTTTTCTGAAAAACAAAAAAAAAACCTATAATTTCTTAATTATAATACATATCGACTCAATTTAAAGTTTTTAATGCTTCTTAAAAACTGCCAAAAAATTTACAGATTTTTGATAAAATTAAAAATGGGCTCAAGGGGCGAAAAAAATACGGTTTTTTTTTGGGGGGGGGGGAATTTCCTAACTTCGTCAATTCTTAAGATATCAAATCCAATTAAATTTATTATAAATTGTCTTAATATTATCTAAAATTTTTATATTGACAAGTTTTTGCTAGAACAAATTCTTACCGCCAAAAAAAATTAAAACGAAAACAAAAAGGGGGGTTGAAGAAGAAAAAAATCACCTATATCAATTTCAAAAAATTGTAAAGTCGAAAAAATTATTTTTTAAATCTCATTATATCACTCTTATAAATATTTGTAGGAGGAAGATCTGTAATAAATCAGAAAGATTTGTAAGACAAGCAGGAAATGATATGTAATTGTGGTAATCGTCTATTATTAAAATTATACTTTTCAATATTTTAAACATAATTTTTAATTGCATAAATACGTTTAATAATACATTGCTTCAAAATCAAAGGAGAAACTTGTAAAATGGATCCTCTTTATGACAGAGTTATTCCTTAAACGTAAAATGTCGTGTTTCCAACATAAGGAATATTATATAATACTATTGCAACAGAAGACTTACTAGTACAGATTTTTCCCCTGTCATGTGCAATTCCGTTTACATAGGCTTTACTGCAGTATATCTTAGTTCAGTTAATCTCTATTATTTGGTGCGTTGTTAGTACTATTCATATGATCATTATTTTTTTATTACATGTTTACTTAGAAAATCCTCCTCCTAAACGTGGTCTTTCTCGTTCAAATATTTGTAAATAAAACGAACAAATCGATCACATTAAGTTAAGTAAGAATGGACATGTAAACACCACTTCAACTTTTCGCAGCTTAATGGGATCAGTAATACAAGAAGAAAATTGTTAAACAAGTAGTCATATGTAAGTGTAGGAAGACCAAACATTATAAAAGCCTGCAGGTCACCAAGCAGTTTTCCCGTACCGTACCTCACTCTGAGACCTTTGGAAACATTATGATTAGTGATAGATTTTTACCTGGCACTCCGAGTATGCACTTTTATATCGCTTCTTTTTATGTGATATCACTTCTTTTTATGACTGACGTTTTAGGTTTATGGCTTGGCGGGATCATTTACAACGAGTTGTTTTTGATTAGATATATATAATGAAAAACAGCTTTAAAAAGTAATGGGGATTTTAATCTATATGAAATGCGCATGTGTAATTTTGAAAAGTTCTTCATAACACTACTCTCAGAAATAAAACTCTCCCTTTTGACAATTCAGAAATCCTCGAGCTGCATTTCGTCGTTTTTGACGATCATTCCCTATTAACATCACGTGACTTTTAACGAAACGTAAACCCTCAAATATTTGACGAAAGTTTTGCCTCAATCACGGTCAGACTCTATGCATTTTAAGGAAACAGTTCCTCAAATCCTCCTCAAATCCTGCGATTTTAGCAAACAGATATTTGCTTGTTTATGTTAGTCCTGTAATAATTTAATTTAAAACAGCACTTAGTGCTTTTCAGAAAATACTGAAATATAGGTAGTTATTGTTTCTTCATTAGTTATTTTCTTAGCTGTTAGAATTTTTAGGAATGCTTATTATTATTATTATTATTATTATTATGTGCTCTGTGTTTTAATTCGAAAAGAATAAATTTCCTGTGTTCTTCAAAACCATTCAATAAGAAAATTAGGTCAATAAAACTTCAAACTTCTAGGATATCTTTTTTTTTTTTTTTTAATATTATGTTTTCAATCAAATTAAAAATAAACATAATTGATCCCTCTCCTCTTTATAAACAGTAAAGTGTTAAAATCTTATCCTCCTACTTAAAGTGATAAAATCTCACGCAATATGCACTTCACAATTCGTTATTTGTAAGCAACAAATTAACCAGGCCATATTCTAATCATCCATTGATGAAAGAAAATTTCAGTTGTAAATTATTTAATCAAGCCATATTATAATTATTCATTGATGCGACAAATCCATAAAGATAAATTAGCCTTTCTTAAAACTTTCAAAAAATATAGCAGCGCCGATAAAATTGCAATCTACGCTATAAAAATATAAACACAAAGTAGAATTCATTACACCAGTCTAAAAGCAGACACTTTCAAGTCCCCAGCAGTCAGGTTGGAAGAGAAGCGACCTCCCGCACGAAAGGTCGTGAGTTCGAATCACGCCGAGGAAAGAGAGAGAAGTAATTTTTTTCTTTCCCCGTGTCAAATACTGGAGCTTCCAAACTGTTTGAGAGATGGCGCCACCAGCCCTCTTTTGACGAAACTATTGACGAAATTTATATCGTCAAGCAAGTGAAGAAACTAATTTCATCAATTTGACGAAATGTTCGCCCGGAGCATTTTCCAGGAAACCACTTCGTCATAAACAAAGAAAATTTCGTGAAATCTGAGTATTCATTTCTGAGAGTGTAAAAATATTTAAGAAAATTCTTTATTTTTCTAACCAAATTTTTTTTTTTATATTTATAAATATGTGCCATAATGCATATAGCTCTTGAATTGTATTTAAAGTGAAATTTAAAAAAAAATAAAAAAATGAGTTTTAAGGATCCTTGCCCCCTGCTTTAAACAAATCGTGGTTAACGTTAATTTCTGTGTCATGGCTATTGTCTTAGTTGTCGGTCCCGGAGAGCCCACCACATATTATTTCAAATAATAATATTACTGAAATAAAATTATTGCTAACTAGGTATAGAAGTTCTTAATATTTAGCCTTTTGCTTTACAAAACCAATCTTTAAAAACACCAAATCGATGTTTTCCATTTATTATTCAACAATGCTTGGGTTTTTTATGGTGATTCTAACTATGTAAATATTATAATGAAGAAACATTTACTCTTGTTTAAGAACTAATATTAGAAACGTTCAAGCCAATTTTAAAACTTCTTTCACCGTTAGGCTAAGTGGTCAACAGAGTTGACAAATAGACTACATTTTATCATTTTTTTTTCGAAAGAGGTGCACTGTAAAAAAAGACAAATGCATTGTAACCTACGAAAATATAATATAACCATGAACGGAAATATAGTATAACCTACTTCTTCCGACATACCCACGATTTCGAAAAGCTTTCCTTTATCTTTAGAAACCTCGGAAATCAATAAATTTCCAAGAATTGAAGAGCCATTTATCAAAACAATGTCTTTTGATATCCGTATAATACATAAATGTTTCCGAATAGCTTTTGCAGTGAATTAATCGGTTTTCACAAACTAGAATTTTGGTTTCATGAATGCTATCAACTCTCAAAATAAAACATCTTCAGCTTCGTAACTGAATTTCTACCTTCAAGAATAACAAACAAAAATATCAATTTTAAGGTTAATATTAATGCTGTTAATTTAGCACGTTTGTCTACTAAACATGTTTGTTCAACATGAAAAATTTCACACAACTTACAGCCTCCGGAAAAGCGATATTTTCAGTTTAGAAAACTGATTAATACACTGCAAATACTACTCGGAAACGTTTCCGAAAATTATGGGTAGTAAAAGAAGTTTTTATAAATAATTTGTTGATTACAAAAATCTGTTGGTTTTTGAGGTTTTTAAAGATAATTGATCGCTTTTCGAAATCCTCGATAGCACTGAAGAAGTTACATTATATTTTCGTTCGTGGTTAGATTCTAGTTTTTTCCATCATGAAACAATTGTCTTTTTTCACAGTGTGCGTGCAAATGATTTTTATTGCAGATGCTCTCTTTTAATTCAAGTTTTTAATAAAGTTCGAGTCGAAACCCGTCGAATTTGACGAATGAAAATGTTTAATAGAATTGATTGACTGAATTTATAAAAATTAACAAAAATAATTACAACTAGCCGCCCTTGGCGACCAGTTTGGTCTCCCTTAAAATTTATGTTTGGGAAAGCATGCTAAGCATTGTATCATGTTACTTTTATTCATAATTTAATTTACTTGCACTCCCTTAAATATCTACCCTATATACCGGGTGTACCAAAAAGGACTGACTGATTTTAAAATTCAATAACTTGCAAACGGTGACAGATATTTAAAAAATTCTTGCAGGAGGGTTATGCATGAGGTCAAAAGTTTTATTACAGTGATTTTCGATTTTAGTTCGAATTACAAACAATAGATGGCGCTGTAAGCAATAGTCGCTAAATACAGGCTCGAATTCTGGTCCTTTCTCTTGTTCCATGCTGAAAAAGGAGATGGAAATGTATTATCCGGGCCACGAAGTACCAAAAATCGAGCCTAAATTCAGCGTCTATTGATCGCAGCGCCATCTATTGTTTGTAATTCGAACGAAAATTGAAAATCACTGTAAAAAAACTTTTGACCTTATGCACAACTCGCCTGCAAGAATTTTTTAAATATCTGTCACCGTTTGCAAGTTATTGAATTTTAAAATCAGTCAGTCCTTTTTGGGACACCCGGTATATGAAATCCTAATGAAACGAATTTATGAAACGAATATATGAAACGCCTGAAATGTATCGATTCTTTGAATCGACTGATTAAACAACTGATTTTGTTTTACGGCGATTTCTCCTAAAATATGGAATACTTTGCGATGAAATTAACACCAAAAATCCGTGCTGATCCACAGATCTCAAAACTGGTATTAGAATTTTTAAATTCGAATTAGTTTTCGAAATATTAATTTTTTAAATTTAAATACATTTTTTCTAATGATGGCAACTCAAATTTTAATCATAACAGAATTTTTTTCATAATTCAGAAAAGGTT
This sequence comes from Maratus speciosus, assembly GCA_963932465.1. NCBI lineage: Eukaryota > Metazoa > Arthropoda > Arachnida > Araneae > Salticidae > Maratus > Maratus speciosus. Next base: position 518,385,966 of record OZ010795.1, on the reverse strand, counting down.
ACTATTTTAAATTAATTTGGCGACAGTTGGGCCTCTTTTAAATCTATGCTAAGAACAATGCTTTTTTTGTATTTCGTTATCATTTTATTAAATACAAAACTTTCATTTAAAAATGAAACATTTAAATTGATGGCTTTCACTTCTTTAAAAAAAAAAAAAAAAAAAAAAAAAAACGAAAAGAAAAATATTAGACACAGATGGCTGCACCGGGGTACCTAATTGGCGCACAAATGGCATTATCTTGATCGACATGGTAACCCGGCTATTGTTGTTTATTTTAATAATAAATGTATATTTACTTTTATTTTTTTTTATTTATATAAATTATTTTGTTCTATAGTAATTAATTATTCTTTGCTATTTCCTTTTGAAAATAATAGAAAATAATTAAAAAATACGGTACAATGTAGTAGGTATTCCGTCACCCAATTTCGCAAATTATATAAATCGCCAAACCACTCGCCAAATTGTACAGATTGACAAAATTTTTATTTTAAATAACGAAAGAACAAATAAATTAGTATAACATTAATAAATATAAAAATAAAACGTCGAAATAAAAATCACTTGATGACGTAAACACGTGTAACTTGCTAAAAGTCAAGTGAATGTGACATTTACGATCAAGCATTATTGGCATTTAATCTTATAGTTCGCGACAGATTTTTTGTCGACGGGATAACTAAGTAGTACCAAAAATACATATGTAACTGGTATTCGAAAACGAGGCTTTCGCCAAAAAAAAAAAAAAAAAAAAAATCATGCCAAACATGCGGTGCATATGACATCTGGCGAAATATTAAATTATGTAACAAACCATGACATTTAATTTCAACTTCAAATCAATGTTTTAATTCACCACTCGAACAATAAAAAAAATGCTAACTGGCGAGTTGAAAAAAAAAATATTGGCGAGATTTGCACCCGGCTTTCTTTTTCTTTCGGCACAGATGTCATATACGGCCCCATATTGGCGCGATTTTTTTCTGACGCCAATCTTCTATACTAATAATATTATAAAGAGGAAAAAATTGTTTATTTGTCGGAGATAATCTCAGGAACTACCGAACCGATTCCAAAAGTAATGGTATCAAAATGATGGTGTTCGCCCAACTTAGAACATAGGCTATATCTTATGTCGGTGCCACTACCCCAAAGGGGGTGCAGGAGCAAAAAACGTTCTAAAAATGCGATTTTTGCGTTACTGAAGGGCCTAGAAATATGAAATTTGGAATATTAGTTACTTATAAGATATAAATGGTGTCTAAGAACAGTTCTTAAACAATTCGAAATTTAAAAGGGTTGAAATGCACAAAAAGCGTTCTAAAAAACGTTCTAAATGGTAGTTTCTACATAATCTCAGGAAATACCAAACCGATTTAAAAAAATATTGGTGTCAAAATGGTGGTGACAACGCTTGCTCCAAGATAGGCTATGTTTTATGTCGGTTTCACTACCCCAAAAGGGGTGCAGGATCAAAAAACGTTCTAAAAATGCAATTTATGTGTTACTGAAGGGCCTAGAAATATGAAAATTGAAATATTAGGTACTTATTAGGTATAAAGGATTTCTAAGAACAGTTTAAACGATTCGAAATTTAAAAGGTGTGAAAATGCACGAAAAGCGTTTTAAAAAACGTTCTAAATGGTGGTTTCTACTCAATCTCAGGAAATACCAAACCGATTTAAAAAATAATGGTGTCAAAATGACGGTGACAACCCTTGCTCCAACATAGGCTATGTTTTATGCCGGTGACACTACCCCAACCGGGGTGCAGGGAAAAACGCTCTAAATTGCGGTTTTTGCGTTACGGAAGGGGCTACAATCGTCAAATTTGGAATGGTAGTTAGTTATAAGATATCAATGATCTCTAAGGGCATTTCCTAAAAAAAATCGAAATTTAAAAGGGAGTCAAAATGCGCAAAAAGCGTTGTAAAAAATGTTCTAAATTGCGATTTCTATGCAATCTTAGGAAGTGCTGAACCGATTTTTTATATAATGGTGTAAAAATTATGCTGACAGATCTCGCTCCAAGTTAGGCTATATTTTAAATCTGTTTCCACTACCCCAGAGGAGATGCAGGATCAAAATGCGCGAAAAGCGTTCTAAAAACGTTCTAAATGCCGATTTGTCAGCGAAGAATTAAACCGATTTCAAAAGAAATGGTAGGAAATTGATGCTGACAGACTCTGCTCTAACATAGGCGCTATTTTATGTCGGTATCACTATCACCTAGACGTTGCAGGAGCAAAAAAGCGTTCTAAATTTCGATTTTTGTGATCGGTACGGGCTAGGAACTTAAAATTAGGCAAGGTACAAATTTATTAGAAATAAATGATCTTTAAGAACAGTTTCGAAAAAATTAGAAATTTAAAAAGGGGTGAAAATGCGCTAAAAGCTTTCTAAAAACGTTTTAAATTGCGATTTATACTCAATCTCAGGAAATACCAAAGCTATTTCAAAAGTAATGGTTGAAAATCAATAGTGATAGTCCTTGCTATATCATAGGTTATATTTTATGTTGCTGCCACTACCATCTGAGGGTTGCAAAAGCAAAACATGTTCTAATTTGCTTTTTTTGCACAACTGAGGGGTCTAATACTTTGAAGTATGGCATGGTATTTACTTACAAGATGCAACTTCTTTCTTAGAACAGTCGAAAGATAATTCCAAATTTAAAAAGATGAAGTAAGTGAAAAGCGTTATAAATTACAATTTTTATGCAATCTTATCAAATACTAAACCGATTAAAAAAATAATGATGACAAATTGTTGGTGTTAGAACCTTCTCAAACATAAGCTATATTTTATATATGTGCCACTACCACCAAAGGGTTGCAGGAGCTAAAAACTTTCTAAATTGCGATTTCTGCGATACTGAAAAGGCTAGAAACTTTAAATATGGCATGGTAGTTACTTATAAAATATAAATGCCCTCGAAGGACTGTCGAAAATAAATTCGAATTAAAAAGGGGTGAAGCGAAGGGGAGGTGTTAAAAATATTCTAAAAAAGTCCTAAATTACGATATCTATGCAATTTCAGGGGATATAAACCGATTATAAATGTAATAGTTGCGAATCAATGGTAACAGTCTCTGATCCTACACAGGCCGATGGTTCTACCACCCGGGGTTTACAAGAACAGCAAACGCTCTATAAAAGGCCTTTAAAAGCTTTCTAAATTACGTTTCTGTGGAATATTAAAAATAACAAACCGATTTCAAAATTAATGTTGGCAAATTAGTGGTGATAGTTCCTAATTCAATATAGCCCTTTCTGTTGAGAGAGATGGTAGGACTTGGAATTTGACATGATAGTTAATTTTAAGATGTAAAAAGTTGGTTTCTAATAAATTCAAAACTTCAAATGAATACTGAAATGAGCGTATTAAATGAGCGTAAAAGTTTCAAAATATTTTCTAAATTATCATTTATTTAGTTTTATTTCGTTTTATTAATTTAAGTTTCATTTCTGCCTAATGCAGTGTAATAATGATGTTTAATCAAACTGTGTTTTAAATAGTAATTTTTGAATTATTCTTAAAAGTAATAAGTAAAAATTTAGTTAGTACATTTTAATAAAAATTAGACATATAAATATCACTTGGCATATTTCAAATATTACGCGAGCAAAGCCGCGGGATTTGCTAGTGTCATATACAAAACGGGTACTTAACTGCCGCCAAAGTATCGTTATTTTGCTTGATATGGTAAGCCGGATGTTGTTGTTTATGCTGTTGATGCGTTCCCCAAATTGGCGTTGTAAAAAAATCGCGCTAATATGGCTCGTATATGACATTTGTTCCAAACTTTCATATGAAAGTCGAAGGGATCAGATCGTATTTGTTTATGGCATTTGATGACTTGAACTATTATAATATAGATGAAATGATGGGGATAAAGTAATATTTGGCGACTTATCACCTGTGCCTGGATAACATTAAAGTATCAAAATGGCACCTAGAGTATAAAAAGGAAAGTGTTCCGCCCGGAACTGTTGATGATAGTCACATGATTTAGGCTATTGTTATAGAGATTGTTTTAAAATGTCGGTTGACAAAGACTCTGAATGCTTAATTCATTTTATTTTAGCTTCTTTTCAAATGTTTAACTGATCCTCTTTAATCAAAAACGAAAACAACCAGTGGATGTCTTAACAGCAACTGATTCTCCGTTAAATTTTTGCAATCAAAGGGAATTGAATGGAAACCCGTTTACAGGGAGATCTGCACAGATTTTTTCAGTATAATTTAATCTTCTCTGATATTTTTAAAACCCATTAGATTTTTAGATTTTCAGATTCTGCGGTGTTTGAACGGGGGTTGGCGAGCGTAGCTTGCAGGGGGCAGAGGCCCCTAGTAATTAATATAACTCTTTAAGCTAATATTAGTTTTTGTTGCATTAAAATATCTCAATTTGTTGATTTTCTGTAAGTAAGTAAACCCTAGTGATTTACAATGAAAGTCTCTGGGAATTTGGCGAAATATTAGAGATATCGCCAAGGTGGCGTCACTTTTTGCGACTCATTTCGGTCGCCAAATTTGGCGATATATCGCTAAGTTGTTGGCATTTGACGAAAAACAGGGTCACCCTATGGCAACAACCCTTATAGTTATAGAGATGCATTAAATGCTGTTCAATAACCAATGAGATGCGTTTCATTGGAGCGTTGCCATTAAACAATCACCAAATAATTGCGATTTCTGTGCCACGTACGATAGCGTACTATATATATATATAGATAATTAATCAATGTTGTTTTGGCTAGCCTAACTCTTAAAACAAGTGTTATTTTTAACTGAAGTTTAATTTCAACTTTTCAAATTATTGAAAACTTTATTACTATACGTAATCAGTAGCATTAAGATAATGAAATTATAAAGCTATTAATTGATGCTTTAATCTTTGGTATTACGTAAGGAAAAATTAGCGAGAAATCAACGAAAATTGCACTACTATGACACAATTATAATTTTTTTTAACGAAATCTAAAATTAACATATTTTTTACCGTCGCAAAAATTTACCTGCCTTCTTTCCATATTCATATTCACTATTTAAAAAATATTTTAGCGTGCAATATATTATTAATAAATATATTCCCAAACGTGAGGAGGATTTTCCAGTAAGAATTTTGCATGTAAACATACGCACTCTTTACTTGAGCATCTAATCTGAGTGCCAGCGAAATCCAGAAATTTACTTTTAGACGCATTCGTAATAAAATATTTAGTTTTTCAAAGAAAATACACATTTCATTGTTACTATGTCGTCATTTTTACTTACTGAAGCCCTCTGAGATTAGTCTCAATCTCAGTATCAGTCGACTGACAAAATATTGAAATGTAACAGCTTTATGAGTAAAAATGCGTTATTTTAATTCGTGACGTCATTTTCTATTTAAAAGTTGGCATATTTCAACAATTATGCGCGCACTGGTAATAAGATTTAAAATAAATATTCAACAAAGGCTTTCTCGCTAAAACAACTCTCTTACTCGATTTCTGAAGTTTCTTTTAAGCTATTTTTCACATAGAAAAATTTAATTCAACCTGTAATGTAAATGAAAATATAATTCTTTTAATATTTGAAAATATTGAAACTTTAAAAAATTGATAATTTTTCATATATATATTTTAGTTTTTAAAATGAAATTTCCAAATAGGAAATAAAATTTACTGTAAATTACATTCACCTATTATAAATCCCTATGACACCTACAGTGGCGGTCAAAAGTTTCCGGCCAGTTAGTTTTTTTATTTGTTTGACAGAATGTTTTAGCGAAGAAGAAGTTCAACTGCTCCAAAAGTTAGGAATAAGAAAATTACCTCTGACCACGTGATCATTTTGATTGGTTACTTAAGATACTTGATGCAAAGGGGAGGAATTCAAATTTCGCGCGTGCAAAAGTTTCCTCCCACTCGTCATTCATTAGCTTTTGCTATCGCTAATGTGTTTTTTGGTCATGTTTGTTAATTAATCAAGGTGAATAATGTATTTGAAATTCAGAAATGAAAAGTTTAACAATTTATTGTTCCTAAATGAGTGATTTATTTGTCGCTAAAGGGACAATCCTCTCGTGAGATTGCGGCAAAGTTGTCGATCGGAAAATTTGCTGTAAACGACACTTTAAAAAATATATAAAGATGGTCATGGCCTTCGGAACTTGCCACGGTCCGGGGAACCCCGGAAAACTACTTCTTGTGGACAGAATTATCAGAAGAAAAACAGTTGATGACCCGCTTAAAAATGCCGCTGCAATTCTACGCCATTTATGGTGTTCACAGCGATTTATGGTGTTATGTTTATTGCTGAAACAAGTCTATCTACAGTGTCAAGAAGCTTATGTGACGTAGAACTTTATGGAACAGTCGGTGTTAAAAAACCTTTCATAAGTAAAAAAATTCAGAGGGCCCGACTGGCCTTTGCCAAGGAATATAAAGACTGGACAAGTGAAAACTGGAAAAAAGTACTATTTTCAGATGAATCGACGTTCAATCTTTTTGTGAGTGATAAAAAACATTACAACCGACGACCTAAAAACAAAAGATAAGGTGCGAAATACATTATTCCTAGAATGAAGCACGGCGGAGGACACGTTCTGCTGTGGGGAGCATTTTCTGGAAAATGCGCCTGTCCGTTATTTGAAATCCGCGACAAGATGAATAGTGCAATGCATAAGGATATCTTGCAAGATCATTTACTGCCTTATTGGAGGAAAAATTGTGGTCGCAACTATTTGTTTCATCATGAAAACGACCAAAAGCATACATCCAAGCTCGTCAAGCAGTGGCTTTCGCACAAAAAAACTTCGCTTTTGAAAAGAACAGCCCAATCATCCGATCTGAATATAATAGAAAATCTTTGAAACTAACTTGAAAACGTGTGTGGAATTTTAAATATTCCAATTTAGCAGCATTTTCACAAAAAATGCTAGAACCGTCGACAAAACTTTGATGATCTACAACTGTTCATTGAATCGATGCTACGTTGCTGCGCCGCAGTACTTATTGCTAAATATATGAATACAAAATACTAATTGTAAATGTTGTTGATCACTATTATTTTCTTTTATAACACCATTTTTTTCCAAACTTGCCAGAAGTGGCCGGAAACTTTTGAGAACATGCATTTTCTTTTGCAATTAATTTTCTCAATTAAATTTATTAATATTTAATTTTTATTCCATAAAAAGGTTCTTAACTGTTATGTCAATAAAGTGTATAAGAATTACTTTGAGATTCCTCTTCATATGGATATACTTACAAATTAACCAAAAAATTTATGCTGGCCGGAAACTTTTGACCGCCACTGTATAAAGATATAATAAAAATAAAATGTTTAACAAACGATCTCAAATATTATGAACATTATAAATACTAGGGGATCGTACCCGGGCTTCCCGGGTTACAGAATATAGATGAAAACATTTCATTTAATTAAAAATTAATAATTTTTTAATATGTAATGATTTTTTTTAGATTGCCCACTTACATTAAAAAAACATTTTTCATATTAAAAATACGAATTATATAATCAAATAATTTTTTGAAATTTATCAGAAGCGATATTTTCTTATTAGCCGCATGCTAAGAGTTATTTGACCAAGATATTGCTACTTACCGCATCCTTTTATATTCTGATAATTTCAGAGCTTATACATGTCTGTTAAATTTGTGTTTTATTTATATTATTTTATTTATTCATTCATAGGGAATTTTTTTTTAATGGAAATTAGCTGTAAGAAAGTGATTGACTCTTTATTTTGTTTTAAGGGCAAACGGATTAATCTTTCGTAATCGAGCTCTGTGCGATATAGATAAATTAAAAAATAATTCATGCTTTAAAATTGTTTTTAAAACCATAGACAATCAGAAAATTAAGATGAGCCATTTGAAAAAAAATCCTATTTGGAGATCTAAAAATTTAAATTGTACGGTTACAAATATGTTAGATTTGTGGGGGTTTTTTAATGTTATTCTTTATTTGTTTATAAAAGAAGTATTAATTTCGTTAATTTTTTACAAATACGTTAGTTTGGTGTGTTTTTTTTAAATATTATTTTTTTTATTTGTTTTTAAAAGAAGTATTAATTTTGTTATGCAAAATAGTCAGAAACAAATGCTGAACAATATTTGTTGCTTTATCTGAAAAATGGTTAGTATTATTATGTATTGAAACCGGAATGTGATAAGATAAACTTTAAAAAAATCATGCTTAAAAATTATTTTAAAAAACATAATACATCAGACAATTAAGATACAGTTTTTACACAAATTGCATTTGAAAGTAAACTGTTTCCCTATGCGACGAAAATTTAAAATGTATGATAGTCAGAAGATTAAAAAATTGCAGTAGCGAAAATTTCAAGACCGAAATTTGATCGTGAAGTGTTGCCATTTGCAAAATGACGTCAGCGTTACGCACAGATACGTTTGTTCTTTATAATATAGATACGTAATCAGTAAAATATAATAAAGATCATTTATTACAATGTGGTTACCAATTGAAGCTCTTATGCTTGGTATTCCGGAATGAAAAACAGCAATTTTTACCTTCCAAAATTTGCAAACGCACTTCTCATATTCATATTCATCATTTTTTAAAAATTTGTATTTTGTTTGATCATTTTAAAATCATTTTAACTCAAAACTTGAAGTCACCATTCTCAGATTTTATGTGAATAGACGCACTTTTTACTTGAGATTCTAATATCAATTCCGGAGAGTAAAAATTTCTGTAATTTAAGTTTTTTAGACGAATTTGTGTTAAAATGTTTAGTTTTATCTAAGAAATGATCGTTTTCTTTTAAATATGATTTCATTTTCACTTAAATAAGCATTTCGCCTAGTGTCTGAAACTTAGTATCAGTACACATGCTGAAGGAAAAACAATATAGAAAATTTATGAGGAAAAATGCGTGCTTTCAAAAGCAGTATGTCATTTTCCGTTATTATTTCCCTAATATAATATTATGCTCCTAATGGCATTTTGCGCCACTAAACCCTATACAACAATTTTTATAAACAATTTTAAATTTTTATCAGAAAGTGGCATAAATAAAGATAAAAATACTTCATTATTTCTCTCTTGTCTGCAATAATGAAAGCTATTTAATTTTCAGCATTTTGAAGAAATTTCATAAATTGCTTTTAATTTTAGTAGTAGTGGGGATATATAAAAGTGGGGATACAAATAAAAACAGATAGTGCGATCACGTCACATAAATAAGCAGCTTTTAGTTTAAAAAAAAATATTAGTAAAATTGGTTCAACTGAAAGATCAGAGCAGATGACTAAAAAACACACTTGTGTTTTAAATATATAGATTATATAAATGTATGAAAAATTTTAAACCTCGAATTTTTGGTTTGCTTGTCTAACTCGGCGAAGCAAATCCTTCCAGGCGAGAATCATCAATTTCTGTAATACAAATCGCTATTATTTGCATGTCACCTCTCTTTCATAAAGACACTCTAAATTTTTGTAAAACATTGCGTTTTACAGTGTGTGATTTCGATTACATTATTTTCAAAAGTGAAGCATTCGCATGTGAAGAATTTCAAAGCAGCTGGGCTGTGAAAATGAACGCACATCTACAAAACATAATTCAGTTTTAGGAATTAAAATACACGCTTTTTTATAAAATGACGTCATTTGCATCCGCTAAAGCAATCCACTTTTACAATCCTGTCTTAAACTTCGTCTATAGAAAAGTATGCATATGACGTCATTATCGCGGAATAACAGACAATATTTTTGACATAGCCTGTATTTCAATTTCAACTTTTTTTTCAGGTTTTATGAGAAAATGGCTACAAAATAATACAGTAATCTCCTATTTTTGACTATTTTCCGTTTACTTTCAATAAAAATGGGATACTTTTGTTGCCATGATTAGAAAAATAGTATTAAAAACTAAAAAAAAAATTAATATCTCAAAAATAAATTGAGATACAGCTTTCGGGAAAATTGCATTTATAAGAGCATTTTTTTACTCATACAACGGTATAAAAAATTAAAATGTGCGATGTTTAGAAGTTAAAAAATTAGCAGTAGAGAAAATTGTAAAAGCGAAATTATATTTCAAATTTCAAAGTGTTGCCATTCGCAAAATGACGTAAACTTTACGCACAGATATGTTTGTCCTTTATAATTAAGATATGTTTATGCAACTTCTAAAATTTCCTATAAACTATTTTTTGCACCGAAAAAAACGGAATTCATCCTGAGATGTAAAGATTTAATGCTAAACATTAAATGTTGGTAAGTTGAATGATTATTAGCCGTTATTTTTAACACTTTCCAACAAAGTTGAAAAGTTTTTATGATTTCGGTTTGCCTGTCCGTATGTCCGCGTTCTAACTCTCCTAAATATACTCGGATTGCCCTGAAATTTTTGGATGTTATTAAGATTCACCATAGCACGATCCCTATTTCAAATGAAGTTTGTAGCATGCTTAGTTCATTTACAGGGACAGTATTCCGTTACATTACGGCCTATAGGAAAATATCGTTTCAAATGATTTTTAATGATTTTTACACGCTTTCAAACAGAATAAAATGGATATGCCTGATTGATGTCTGTCTGTGACTCTGTGAGTCTGTCTGTCTGTCTGTCTGTATGTATGTGACACAAATTTTGTGGGCGCTCTATCTCAAGAACTAATGCACGGAATTTAATAAAAATTGATATTCAGTTAGTCCCTAATACAAATTGATGCTGATTAGTTTTTGGTGTAAATCGCTCAACAGGTGGCGCTGCTATGCTGCATTTTTCACGATTTTGCAATAGCTCTATATCAAGAACTAATGCACGGATTTCGATCAAACTTCAGATTTAGTTAGTCCTTGATATGAATTTATGATGATTACGTTTGGGTGTAAATCGCCCAACAGGTGGCGCTGTTATGATGAATTTTGCAGGATTTACACGATTTCCGCAATAGCTCTATCTTAAGAACTAACGCACGGATTTTCATCAAACTTCAGATTCAGTTAGTCCTTGATATTACTTGCTACTGATTATGTGTTGGTGTAAATCGCCCAACAGGTGGCGCTTCTCTGCTACCTTTTTCACGATTGCCTCAATAGCTCTATCAATAGAACTAATGGACGAATTTTCATCTAACTTCAGATTTAGTTGCATGTTGACACAACCTATGTTGCATGTAATTAGGCATGTTGACACAACCTAATTAACGCGTGTTGTTAATTAGGTTTTGGTGTTAATCACCCAATAGGTGGCGCTGCTATGCAGGAATTTTCACGATTTTTGTTATTGCTCTATCTCAAAAACTAATGTACGGATTTTGTCCAAACTTCAGATTCAGTCAAACGTTGACATAAATTGTTGCTGATTAGGATTTGGTATAAATCACCCAATAGGTGGCGCTGCTATGCAGCATTTTTCTGAATTTAGACGATTTCAGCGATAGTCATATCTCAAGAACTAACGCACGGAATTTCATATCGTTAGAATCCTCATGAGATGCATAGATTGCCATTTAATTTTGGCAGTGTGATAGCGGATTTTGAAGTATTAACATGTATGAGATAGAAGAAAGTTTTGGGATTGGTACATCCGACTAGTTAATGATGTTACACGCATCCAAACATAACAAAATTGATATGCATTTGTGAAGGGCACTAAAATGTGCATTCTGTAGAATATGCGGTGCAAATAATAGTTATTATTCATTTACAGGGCCACAAAAGAATTGCGTTACATAATGATATAGGGGGGGGGGGGATTGTTTGCGGCGTATTTTAATTATGTTAAACTATTTCATATATAATGAAATAGATATACGTCGCCGAGGTTTACTATTTCATGCATAATAAGAAATGCATACCATTTACAGGGACACTCAAAATATTTCAGTTGCTATATTGTGTCCGAAGAACTGTACATAAGCGCTGATTGCTGGAAATGCATTTTTAATTATGATATGCGCTTTTATGTTTCACGATATTTATGCATATATAAATGCTATAGTTTGCATATAATGCTATATAAATGCTATATAATGCGGTGTGTATAAATGATATAGTTTTTATACAGGGCTACGCAAAAGAATTCGATACTGAGTATGAGCGTAAATTGCTTAAAGGTGTTTTTTTTAAAGGAGTTATGCATTTTCACGCTGAATTGCATTTATTTTTCTAAGAAACGTTTGTAGAATATAGATAAAATGGTATACAGGGTAATGAAAAGAATTGGATACACAACCGTCTATGATGATAATATCTGGAAATGTGATTTCAGTAGTTTTGAGAGTGTTTTAGTTTAAATTAAATTTTAGCTAAATAATGGCTTGTAATCAAGGTACTATTCGCTGTGGACGGTAACTGCTGAAATTAATTTTTAAAATGTTTTATGCGTTTTCTAAAATGTTTACTTAGTTATCTTATTTACCTTACTTTCCTAAATAACGAAGTTTTTTAAATGCATTCAGGAAGTATTGGAAAATGTTTCATAATCTATGCTTAAAGCACGATTTTTCTTTCTTGATTAGTATCTAGTTCGGCAAGAGATATATAGAATTTCAATCTACTCTAATACGGAAATCGTGTTACAGATATTAACCTTCTAACAACATCTCTTTTCACCTTTTATACTTCAGGGAAAGGATTTCGTTTCAAATCGTGTTTTCTTTTCACAAATAAAATGTTCGTAAAAGATTTCAACAAAACTGATTGAATGGGTACATTTTTGAAATGCCTCATGCGACCTGAAAAAGTAATTTCAAATATAACGTTATTCTATTTTATGTTCAAAGACTTTTATTATAAAATCGGTAGCCATTTATTTCTTTGAAAGAAGCAATTTTTAATACAAGAGAGTTTAAAAAATAAGAACGATAAAATATTTTTTCAAAATCAACACTGAATTTTTGTTTTCAAAAATTTGTAGGTAAAATCACTTTAAAATGTTGCAAAGTGAACTGGAAAAATACTAAAATAAAATTACGCAATGTTTTTTTTTTTTTTTTTTTTTTTTTTTTTTTTTGTATTTATTTGATAAAATATAAACGTATTAAGTATGGGAATACGCATAATATTTATAAGAGTATAATACTGGGTGTCCTAAAAAGGACTGACTGATTTTAAAATTCAATAACTCGCAAACGGTGACAGATATTTAAAGAATTCTTGCAGGAGAGTTATGTATGATGTCAGAAATTTTTTTACCGTGATTTTCGAATTTAGTTCGAATTAAAAACAATAGATGGTGCTGCATGCAATAGGCGCCCAATTCAAGCTGTATTGTTTGGCCTGTTTCTTCTCCCATGCCAAAAAGGAGTTCAAAAATTATTGAGTGGGTCCGGAAGTAACAAAAATCGGGCCTGAATTTAGCGCATATTGCTCGAAGCACCATGTATTGTTTGTAATTCGAACTAATGTCGATAATTACAGGAAAAAGACTCCTGACATCATACATAACGTTCCTGCAAGAATTTTTTTAATATCTGTCAACGTTTGAAACTAATTGAATTTTAAAATTAGTCAGTCCTTTTTAGAACACCCAGTATGAATAATTATATGTTTTATCAAAATTTATATAAAATAAGCTTTTAAATTGTTTGTTATATACTTTAATTAGTATTTTTATGAACTACTAAAATATATGTACATTTTTCTTTACAGAGACTAATAGCATTATATGTATTATTAATAATAAACTAAGAATAAACGTATTTGAGGATTAAAAACAATTTATTTCTTAATCATCTTGAAAAGGAATTTACATAAATAACTGTTCCCTAAATGGCTAATAAAAATATATACCCATTCGTGCCTCGCAACCTATATTTTGTCACAAAAATGCATAAAAAATAGGCTTGAACATATAATTTCATAATCTTAAAAGAAAATACATATTTCAAAGAAGTCTACAAGCTAAGAGTATGACTTATTTTTTTTAATTCTTGATAGAAAAAATACAAATTAACTTATTTTTTACATTTCGCCATTCTGAAAAAAGAGAATCTATAAACACCGAAAAAAAGATTTATTTAAGCAAATAAATATCCATTTTATACTGTCATTTCTCGATAACAGGTAAAGACATTTATACATAATTATTTCATACAAATTTCATGTTATAAAGAAGATGAAAATTACATTAATTTATTAAAATTTGAAGCGTCCCAAAAATAGAACGCTAAAGCATAAATGGGTTAAGCAACTTCATTTTTTTATACAATGAAATAAAATATTTAATTGAGCAGTTATAAAACAGATAATTCAGTAAAAATCCATTTTCTGCAGTTACTGTCCATATACCGTAATATGTACGAATTCTTTCGTCCAGCCCTGTATATGACCTGTAGAACGTAACCACACACCACGTAATACGCTAAAAATTGGATAAATTTAAAAAGGCATACCATAGCGGAAAACGCACTTTCAGCCATTATCCTTCACTAGGGGATAAACTCGTTCTTCCCGACTAATAGAATATAGGTGAAAATGATGACATATATTATTTCTGATATGAATATCATTTTTCTCTGCCATACTAAAAACACAGCGATGAATGAGGTATTTTTCGAAAGGTTCTGCAAGAGGCTTTTGATGAAGAATATTTATATATCGTTAAAACGTGTTGTTTGATTTCTTAAAACTAGTTGGATGTGCCAATCCCAAAACTTTCTTCTATCTCATATATTTTAATATTTCAAAATGTTGTTACAAATGTCAATATTTCATTTTTATTAGTTCAATACTATATCAACTTTGAAAGAAAATTACACAAAAATTGCTATTATAGTGCCCTCTTTCGGCGGAATATTTACAAATTCAGGGAGGACTTTCTTGCCATGGCCAAAAATTTGGTTCAATTCTATGCATAACTTTATACATTTTTCGATGGTACAATATTCAAAATGTCACAAAAATCGCTATTACAGCGCCCCCTACCAGCGGATTTTTTCTAAATTAAGGGAGGATCTGCTTGCTAAAGCCAAAATCTTATTAAAAAATTTGGTTCAATTCTATGCATAACTTCATACACTTTTCGACGGTACAATATTCAAAATGCCAACAAAAATCGCTATTACAGCACCCCCTACCGGCGGATTTTTTCAAAATTAAGGGAGGACATGCTTGCCATAGCCAAAAAGTTAAAAAAAAATTGATTCAATTATATGCATTACTTCATACACTTTTAGATGGTACAATGACAACAGACATACGGACACACGGACAGACATTTTCTATAAACATGTTTTGGGGGATCTCAGACCCCTAAAACGTGTAAATCCGTCGAAAACCGGAAGTCGAAGAAAATTTCGACTACAATACTTTCTTCTATTGAAGATAGTAGAAAGTAAAAATTGCAGTTAAGGAAAAAAACGTATCAACAAATAATCTAAATGACTGCGTTGAGAAAGCCTCGCACGGATCTGTTGTCTTTTCTTGGTGTTAGTGATAACTCTAATAAATTATTTACATCTAATATATTTTTTAGAATAGTCATTAACAATACTAAAAATAATATTTATATGGAAAACAGCAATAACGCGTTCAAATAAAGTTTAGAAATGTATTAAAAGCTATATTTTCGTATTTGTCTCGAGTCAGGATTTAACAACAGAAGAAATCACCAAAGATCATTAGTTACAATCAGCCTGTTTGATTTGGTCCATTTTAGTGTTTTAAGCGCGAAATTCGATTCCATAACCTAAATTTGTGTTTTAGTTATATTTTATTATTTTACTTATTAGATGTTTTAATTTCGTTATATAATATAGGATGAAAGCAAATTATGAGGTATATTTAATAACTTAAATCCAAAGGGATTTATATTTCACAATCGTCTGCGCACGATAGAGATATATTTGAAATAATTTATGCTTGAAATTTATTTTTAAAGCAATAAAATTTGAGTAAATGACGATACAATTTTTAAACAAATTGCGATATAGTTTTCAAACAAATTGCATTTGAAATTATATTTTTGTTCCCAATTTGACGGTGTAAAAATTGAAAACGTGTCATGCTTAGAAATTTAAAAAATTAAAAAAGTTGCAGTAAGAGCGAAATTTGATCGGTTGCTGTTGTCCTTCGCAAAATGACGCCAGTGTTAAGCACAGACAAGTTTGTTCTTTATACTGTAGATTATTATATATACGAGGGCTGTTTTTTTTTCAACCTCCGATGGGCCGTAAAATAAAGACTAGTGTAAGTAATAAAATCCTCTTATAATTCACACTAATCAAGTCAAGTACAACCAAAGCTACTTTTCGACATAGTCGCAATGAAGATTGAATCATTTGTCATACTGGTGGGCGAGGAGGGGGATACATTCTTCACAGACAATTGCCGCCAACGTATTGAGATAAGTCTCCAAAGCGTATTGAAGATTTTTGTTGGAATGGAAGTGGAATAGAGTGCTGTCGTCCCAGAACTGTCTTCAGATCACGAAAAAGGTGAAAATCACTCGTTGCCAGCCTAACTCATGGCCCAACAGCTTTCACCAATCGAACACATCCCATGGAATTTGTGAAGGAAGCTGTTGGGCTATCAGTTCGGCTGGCACCGAATGATTTTCACCTTTTTCGAGATCTAAAGACAGGTCTTGGACGTCAGCACTCTATTCCACTTCCATTCCAACAAAAATCTTCAATACACATTGGGGACCTCTATGTGGGGACCTATCTCAATACGTTGGCGGCGACAGTCTGTAAAGAGTGTATCCCACCTAATTTAAACAAGATTCTCACCAGAAAATTTTAACTAAATTTTATATTTTTAACTTTGGAGAAAAATCATTGAAAAATTGCTTTCCCTTATTTAAAAATAAAATTTTTCGATTATCCCAGTGAGAATTCAATATTTAGAGACATTTTTGCTTGCCTTTCAAGGGGTTAAATATTTTTCTTAGTATTTTGTAGAATTAGGAAATGTACAAATATATTGTTCTTACAATAGAAATATAGAAATATTTCTGAATTGAAAAATCACCCCCCGCCTTCCCCAACGCTAAGAAAGCTGAAAAGATGCAAAGGCAAAATAAATCGTCCTTTTAAAAATATTTTTCTTTTGTGTAATCAATAATGCTTTTGGAATAATATAAAATAATGCGTCTATAACTCATTGTAAACTGTTTTAGAACTAATCGATGTATTAAATGAATTTTATAACAAGTTATTTTAATGGTACTTATAAGTACCGTCAGTAGATAAAGGGTTAATTGCTTCAGTACATGCTTCGTTGATGCACAGTGCTTCACTGATAAAGAACTTCACTTCAATTTCAATAACACAAAAAAATTATGAAAATGAGGCTATATTTACAAGAGTTAAAGCACGAAAAGAAAGACAGATAGACATATCGAGATAACTAAACTGACATAAGCAAACGATAATCTCTACACACTTAACTTTTTAACAGCAAACATAATATATTAATCCTCAATAAAATTTTATGGACATCGTAGCATATTTACACGCGTTAAAGCACGGACAGAAAAACAGACAGACAATACATAAATATTCATAAGTGCTTCTCAACTATGTCGAAAAGTTTTGAAAATGCTGTTTTAAAAAAATATGCTCAAGCATTTTAACTTGTAGTTGGATAATACAGAAAGATATAGAAAAATATTATACATTACACACATCTAAGCGATTTTTCTCATTTCCTTTAAATTATTTTTTGCATTAAAGAAGAGAAATTCGACTTATAATATAAAGGATAGTTATTAAGTTTTTTTTTTTTTTTTATATGGCTTTAAAAATTAAATTTTCAAAAAGGGGCGGGGGAGATTTTTAGTAATCTGCATTCACCTATTTTAAATTGAAAATCCACTACAAAAAAGCAACACAGATTTTTTTCGATTAATATAGTTAACTCTTCCCGCAATATTACCGCACTAATCGAAATACAAAATTATTAAGAAAGATTGCAATAGATCCACAGTCAATTTTCATAAAGAAATAATATAATAAATTACCGCGATATATCTACCCTATATATATAAAATCCTACTGAAACGGATAGTATGAAACGCCTGAAATGTAACTAATTTATGAAACTATTCTTTGAAACGACTGATTAAACAACTGATTATGTTTCACGGCGATTTCTCCTAAAATATGGAATACTTTGCGATGAAATTAACACCAAAAATCTATATTGATACGCAGATCTCAAAACTGTTATTAGAATTTTTAAATTCGATTTAGTTTTCGAAATATTAATTTTTTTCTAATTTTTAATACATTTTTCTAATGATGGCAACTCAAATTTTAATCTCAGAAAAGGTTATTTTAAACTAATTTCGCGACCAGTTTGGCGAACAGTTTCGCCTCCCTTAAATGTATGCTAAGAAATGTATCATGTTACTTTTATTCATAATTCAATTTACTTGAACATTCTTTCGCCAAATCGAAAGATTCTGATAGAGAAATCAAGAACTCGGTATTTTTATGTTAGCGAGAAGCAGGTGATAAATCGCCAAACTTTTTTCCGTCGTATTTTTTTATATTTCATTAATTTCATTTAAAATATAATTCTTTCATTCATTTTATTTAAAATACAAAACGTCCAGGGTACCCAATTGGAGCCAAAATGGCATTATTTTGATTGACATGGTAACCAGGCTATTGTTGTTTATTTAATAATAAATGTTTATTTACTTTTATTTCTTTTTAAAATTACATAAAATATTTTGTTCTATAATTATCAATTATTATCATTTTTTTTTGTTATTTCCTTTTGAAAATAATAGAAAATAATTTAAAAATACAGTACTACTTAGTTATTCCATCAACCAATTTCGCCAAATTATACAAATTGACATAATTTTTATTTTAAATAACGAAAGAACAGATAAATTAGTATAACATTAATAAATATACAAATAAAACGTCGAAATAAAAATCACTTGATGACGTAAATACGTGTAACTTGCTTAAAGTCAAGTGAATGTGACATTTACAATCAACCATTATTGGCATTTAATCTTATAGTTTGGCGATAGATTTTTAGTTGACGGGATAACTAAGTAGTACCAAAAATACATATGTAACTGGTATTCGAAAACGAGGTTTTTGTCAAATTTTAGTAAAAAAAAAAAAAAAAAATCACGCCAAACCTGCGGTGCGTATATGACATCTGGCTAAATATTAAATAATGCAACATGCAACAAACCATGACATTTAATTTCAACTTCAAATCAATGTTTTAATTTACCTCTCAAAAAAATGCTAACTGGCGAGTTAAAAAAAGGTATTGGCCAGATTTGCACCCGGCTAGCGTAACAATACCAAGAATTCTTTGCGACCATGGCAACTTTTATGTAGTTTTATTCGAAAAAAATTTGGTTTTTTAATCAAAATGGAAAACTTTCGGCACAGATGTCATATATGGCCTCATATTGGCGCGATTTTTTTCTAACGCCAATGTCATATATACAACGGGTACTTAACTGGCGCCAGAGTATCATTATTTTGCTTGATATGGTAAGCCGGATGTTGTTGTTTATGCTGTTGATGCTTTCCCCAGATTGGCGTATATGACATCTGTTCCAAACTTTCATATAAAAGGCGAAGAAATCAGGCCGTATATTTGTTTATGGCAGTTGATGGCTTGAACTATTATAATATAGATGAAATGATGGTGATAGAATAATGTTTGGTGACTTATCACCTGTGCCTGGCGATTATTAAAGTACCTAAATGGCACCTAGAGTATAAAAAGCGAAGCGGTCCGCCCGGAACTGTTGATGATAGTCACATGACTTAGGCTATTGTTATAGAGATTGTTTTAAAATACCGGGAGACAAAGCCTCTGTGTACTTAATTTATTTTATTTTAGCTTATTTTCAAATGTTTAACTGATCCTCTTTAATACCGTTTACAAGGAAATCTGCACAGCTTTTTTCAGTATAATTCAATCTTCTCCAATATTTTAAAAACCCATCAGGTTAGCGTGTTTTTAGATTCTGCGTTGTCTGAATGGGGGTTGGCGAGCGTAACTTGCAGGAGGCAGAGCCCCCTAGCACACACATATATATATATATATATATATATATATATTTGCGTTGTTTTAAGAAAATACATATTACAGCTTGATTTGGATTTTTCTTAATAAAATTTGTATGAATTTCTAGTGACATGAACGTGTGTGCTGCTTTAATAAGTCACAGTAAAAAATCTTAAAAAGTCAATTTTAATTCTATATTACAACGATTATTTGGTTAATTGTGTTAGTTTCCTTATTATTAATTTAATTATTAAAAATTTCCATAATTTGGTAATAAACTTATTGCAATGCAGTTTAGTTAATTCAAACGTGATTTAAATTTTACAAACCAGCCTTTATTTGCTGTACATCTGATGTTGTCTTCTAGATATTTGGTTTTTTTCAGACGATTAAAATAAACTAACATCTTTAGACATATTATTATTAGTAAAAATTGAAATTCTATTTCGTTTAAAATATACTGTGCAGCTTGCTAACAGATTTCCATTTCTATTGTTATTGACCTTATTCAATTGTGTACGCATTGCGTACTGGAAGTAACAGGCGCAGAATGTACAGATACAGATTCATATGAACAGTCGTGGGGAAAAAAATAAACACTCCTACTAACTCTGCAACTAATTATAATACAATTAAATTACTGGTACCAAACGATTGGAAATAAAGTCTGCTTTTAAATTATGTATAGAAAAATTGCTTGGTAGGCAATCTAAAAAAACAAATAAAACCAAACTTTTTTTTTCAATAGCAACACATAATTTTGACAATATATTTTAAATCTTCGGTCCAAACTATGCCTAAAAACTAAATTTAAAATCATTCAGATGATAAGTTTTTGAATTATAAAATTCAAAATTTGGAGCTTCTAATTTTAAATTACATTTTCATATTTTTTTTAATATCTCCTGAAATAATAATCCTAATGTGATAATTTTTTGTGTTGTTATAATTCTAAAAATTCCAAACATAAATACATTGAACTTGTAATTAAAAAAAATTATACTATGAATTAAGAAATATGAAATTAATATTCGAAAAATGTATTAATTGTAACCTACTATGAAGTTGTTGATATTCGGATATAATGATGTTGAAGGCTGGTTTATATGGACTAAGTTGGTAGTACAAAAACGATGTATATGTCGATATAACGATATACCTAGCAAACCCCAGTCAAAATCCGTTTCCCGTGGTAAGTTCATCAGGCAAAAATTCAACAAACAAGTTTTCCATGGAAAAATCTTTATTTAGGCTAAGATGTAAAATTAGTGGTGGCCCCATGGTAAGGAAATTATTGAGGTTTTATCAGCAATAGCAGAGGTGAAGTGTTCTTCCATCTGCGTAATTTCATACGCCAAAATACATCTGTCTTGAGCCAATACGCCAATCACAAAATAACCGTTAAACTGGGATATATATTAAAATTTGAACGAGATAAACGCCAAGGACAGAAATCACATTTGGGAACGAATTAATAAGTGAAATAATAAAGCAAACCTATTATTGCTTACATAAAGTTAAACGGTGAGGATAGTTAATGACAAATATCTATTTGCAAGCAGATGTAAATGAAATTTTTGAGTCATTGATGCACTTACGAGACGCCAGCAAGCTTAAATTAACTATTGATCATCAGATTATATAAACAGATTTGTAAAAGAAGCTGCGTTTAACAAATAAAATATCAATAAAGAATATTTATGCGGGGAAAGGAATTGTGTTTAAATCAGCAGTAACAAATAAAAAATTTTCTGAATGATAGCTTTTAACAGAAGAAAGAAAAGATTTTTACCTAATAAATGTCAACAAAAGAATATTTATGTGAGTATAACAATTGCACCTAAATTAGACATAAAGAAAAATGATTTTTGAATGCTAGCGTTACACAGAAGAAAGGGAAATAAATTTTGAAAATAGATTAATTTGAATGAAAAATTAACACTGCTGGCAAGATCTAGACAACTATTAAAAATTAGGTTAATGAATATCTTAATTTATCTATAAATTCCCTAGCACAAGCTAACAAGAGTGTTGGGCGCACCCTTTTCTCCGAACTTACTTGATCCAAAAGAAAATCTATCTTATAGGGGCCTCTAATTATAGAGAACCTGGTGATCGTAAAAGCCTAGTTAGTTAATAGATAACCTACGGTCATTTACCTAAAAGGTTATCTTGAATAAATAAGACAATGCGTTGTGAAATGTTTAGAAGATAACTAACCTATGGCCAATTGGTTTGAAGGGAAATATATAATAAAATCAAAACCAATAAATATAACTCCCCAATTTTCAGACAAACCAACCCTACAAGATAATTTTAATTATGGCTTTTACATATATGGTCTAATAATAATATTAAGCAGTCAGGTAATTTCTAAATACGTAAAATAAGTAATTAGCAAGACTTTTAACAAATAATAACAAAGAAGGGAATTAATAATAATACATAATTTATTTACACCACAGGCAAATTATATTAAGTTACAATTAAATAATTCATACTTTTACCATCCAAAATAATAACTCATGAAAAAAAAACACTAATTTGGATATTAATTGAAGTTGACAAGTTCTCCTGGGCACCCTATTCCCAATTCAAAACATTTGATATTAAAACGGTACACAATAGAAAAGAGAACATCCATAACATCGTACCTTTTTCCCCATTGGGGTCACAAGATCCTTTTAGAGTTGTAGACTTGACAGTATATATATATATATCCAAAAGTTCTTTTTTTTTGTTTGTAGAACCACAACACACATATTCGTGTTCCGTAATTTTAGTTTTATTTACACTAAATTCCACCCAGGTCTGGGCCAAAAGCAAAAATGTTTAAATCATTTTTAAAAAAAAAATTAACACTACTATATTGCTCGTCATAGACAGAGCAAGTAAACATGGGCAGATCAGCCAAAAAGGGCTTGGAAAAAAATAACCACCGCACTCTGGAACTCTTTTTGTACATCTGTATTTTTTTTCGAGAAAAAGAAAATCTCTCTCTGTTAAAAATTTGCATGTGCGGCCCTGAGTGGTGGATGCGAATTAACATATTCAGCATAATTAAAATCTCCAACCACTCGCCGCTGCCTGGACCCGCCTTCATGTCGGCCAGTGGTCAATGGGTCCCCGGAATGCACAGGGCCTTCCGACCCTCCTACATCCGATATTTCAAACCCCACTTTCCCACGAGACCGCGGGCTCCCACACGAAGATCCTGCAGCTGTCCCATAAAACATGAGGTCATAAAAGTCCCTCTTTTGTACCAAAACTGTCCAATTCTTTACTTTACATCGTAATATCATACATACAGATAGTAACTGGCAATTAAGCTTTCCCCTTAGCAAAACACTTGCCTGGGAAAATACTTAATGCTCTTGGTACCCATCCTTAATAAAATAAT
Organism: Maratus speciosus; assembly: GCA_963932465.1. NCBI lineage: Eukaryota > Metazoa > Arthropoda > Arachnida > Araneae > Salticidae > Maratus > Maratus speciosus. Next base: position 518,362,574 of record OZ010795.1, on the reverse strand, counting down.
AATAATGTATTAATAAATGCATACATAAAAACAATAATACTGTACATTGAAAAAAAAAACTTGAATTAAAAAATTAATCAATTAGATAAAATAATCACTTAGATAAATATATACATAGATGATATCGACAGTAAACTTATTCATATATATATATATCTTTTTCCTTCAAAAAAATAGTTCTAAATATCCAAAATGTTGAAATCATGCCAACATTACTTCCCCCCCAACACAAAGCACTTGAAAGTCCATGTACAGGAACTATAACATCTTTCAAGTGGACCGATGTCCTTATCAAACACCGAAAGCCTCTCCAACGGCTGGACGTTGCAGATCTGTAAGGCACTGGGGCTTCTCCTCTATGCTCCCTGATTCACCTCTTCCGTAGTGTTCAAAACTCTGTGAAGTCCGTGCAGAGATATGAATGTTCATTATCAAATACACGCTGATGTTATCTGTATAGTTCATTAAAATATGCCTGTACCCTAAATTGTACATTGTACATAAGATGAATATTCCTTCTTATTCTGTCCACGGTTTTATGCAGATTTGTATACGGTCCCTAAAGCAGTGTTCCCCATAACCATCACAGCCGCATACTGCATGAGTTCTGTCTCTCTGTGATGAAGGTACAGTCCCTGAATGTTCCCAAAAATTGTATATATGTGTACCAATTTAGAAGAAAAAACAAAAAGTTAATCATAAAAGATAAAATCCCAAAATCAGGAACCTAATTAATTATGCCAAAGAGTTTAAATACTGATCCACAAAGTTTAGCACACTTTTTTACACAAAGCAAGTATTCAGTTCATGACTACATAAGTACAACATTTAAATATCCATATTAAGAAAGGTTTATAACACACAATGAAACATATTTACCAACATAACTTTTTACCCCGAATAATCATTTAACTACCAAACAAGCAAATATATCAATACATATTCTTACATTTTTCAAATACTTTTTTTACAATTATTTCACTACCTTTATAGTTTACAACACACATATATTTTTAAAACTATGCAACCACAATATCTAAAATTGATTCTCATATAGTAAATTCGATACTTTCATTCAGTAAATTACGTGATTCTCTAAACGTACCCTCTAATTAAAAGTTAACCAAATAACTATTAATATTCTCTCAAATATAAGAAACTCAGTCTCAGACTTAAAAAAAAAACAAAAAAACAAAACAAAACAAAAACAGCACTTCCACCCAGAGAAGGAGATAGAGATAGTAGAAATTTAAAAACAAAAGAAAGCAGAAAAGAAAAAAAAACAGTATTTCATATTATTTTGTGACTGAATCCTTTATCTGAAATTACAAATTATGAGTGTAAGTATTATCATGTTACTTTATTTTAAATAAATTACTTAAACACTCTTCTTCTATTTATTCTTTTCTTTCATATAAATAAGTGGATTGTTTCCACTCATTCACCGCTTCACTACTCCCTTTTCCTCAATAGATACTTTAACCACCCTAGCAAACAGTGCAATACAAGCTATCGTAAAATTACAATTTCTAATAGCGTCAACAAAAGAGGAGAAAGAAGAAAAAAAAATATCCACTTTTCCAGCTACCCGTTACCTGCCATCGATAACACTTAGAATCGCCCATTATAATGTATCGAAACAGGCTGGAAAGTGATAATTCCAGAGCGGCCGAAGGTCACCCCTTAATGCCAAGCCAAGTCTAGTACGAGCTGGAGTGGCCCTTAAGAGAGAGACGTGGATATTCCGTTTGCAAAGTAAGTAACAATTACTTCTATTAATCCCTGTAATACATGTATTATCTTTACATTACTTCTCCGTATTCCTTAATCTGCACCCTATACACCGCCTACGCAACAAAAACAATTTCTTTTCGTACTATTTACTATAATAATTAACTATAATACAAGTGTTTGTAATGCAAATACGGAAGCCTAGTAGCCATTTTGCTGCATCAATGACATTCCACGAAACCAGTTTCACTTCCTCCCGTACGGAACTGTAGCCTGTTTTCTTACAAACAGCATCTGATATCCTTATTTGATTACTGTCTCCCCTATAAATGTTAGTTCCATTTAGACCTATGAAAAGTGCTAAGAAAAACTCGATATACTTTCTTAAAATATAACATCCAAAAATGTTATTCCTGTTCATTGGAATCCCTCACTTTTACTGACACCTGTATAAGACGAAACTTAATTCGTAACTAATAAAGTTGAACCGCGCCTTCGAATTTACAGTATATTGCAGAATAAACGGGTTCTGTGTACTTTATATTAAAATATCCCAAACAATTAATTTTGTATTCACCCCGAGAGAAAAAAAAAGAAAACAAGGAAAAAAAATTATCAATAATAACTCTACGAATACTCTTATCTAAAATATATAAATATCGTTTTCAACTGATACTCTTAAAATTGAATTAAAACCACGAATGTTTTTTCTTTCTTTCTTTCTTTTTTTTTTTTTTTTTTTTTTTTGTTGTTGTATATGGAAACCCTTATTTTTTTAAATACAATACCCTAATACCTGCACCCAATCTATATTTTTACAGGGGAACCCTGAAGAAAGACATGATCCTCTTCCACACAATGCCGGCCGGCTAAAAATAAATCTCCGCCTGCAGAGAATATCAATGCCTGGAAGCTGATCCGCCCTCTTTCCGCTCTCCACACAAAAATGTAAGTAAAAATTAATTTAAATAATGATTTAATTATTCCACAAGAGAAAACAAAAATTATAAATAGATTTTTTTTTTTTTTTTTTAACCTACAGTGTTCAATAATACATTTTCTTTTCATTTTAACCTAGCTCTCCCAGTTCTGATACCCCTGGTAAACCCTTTTATGTACTCTATATTTTCTCTTACGTGTAGATTTTTTATGTTACTTAAAAAAAAAACAAAAAAAAGCTGTATTACCTCGTAACTAAAAAATATATATATACCAAAAGAGTCCGTAGAGAGAGAAAAAGAAAATAATAATAATTAATTTTGTTTTTCTTTTTGCGTATTTACTTGTATTATGAAATTTATTTTGTTATATTTATTTAATTAATTTGTATTATTTCAAATTTAATACATACTAAAAAATAAAAAAAAGATATACCAATAGATAAAAATTCTTATTAATTTAATTGCAACCTACATTCGTTAATGAATTTTTTACCATCCAGTATGCACCACAATTGACGGGATTAAATTGTTTAAATCTGATAATAGTCCTTCCTTTTTAAAAATGTAAATTTTGACTAACGAAAAGAGGAGAAAAAAAAAATTATCCTCTACTTTAATTTATTTTATCTTAATTTGTTAAAGATATTTTCTAACCCAATACCGTTTAAATGTCCTATATATCTATACGTAATGTCTTTTTATGTACTATGCTAATACTATGCGGGTTATTTCAGTGAACAAGAAGAAGAAAAAAAATTGTTGCTCCTGGTTAAAAAATTAAATCTGGCGCTCGCAATGTGGCGAACCTTCCTGACTGAATCCAGGATTTCTACAGAGAGCGAAAACCGGTAAGATAAAATTACCATTTCTGCATGCCTGTCTTTGAATACATTTTGCATGTTTCTCTGAAATGCACGTAGATGGCGCTAGGCGACTGTTTATTTACATTTGACCCTTTAAATTTTCGTGACCTGTAGTAAACATTGCCCTTGGGGTGTAACCGCTACCTTCTACACACCATAACTAGCATTTATTAATAAAAATACTTACTTAGGACAATATGAATTGTTTTTCTATTTATACTAGTAGAATATATATATATACATAAGGTATAAATAGTATTAATCTTAATTATTTATTCATTATTATTATTTTTTTTTCGCACACTTAAATCTTAAATTATTTCTTTTCGGTGTCAAGCAATCTGTATTCCGAAAAGATGAAATGCAAAACTGACACCAGAATTTAAAATCAAATTTAGAAGAAAAAAAAAAGTCTTCATTATTTTCTTATTCATAAAAGGGGGGGGAAATCCAATTGAATTTTCTTGATGCCAGTATGTTTAAAACTATGTGTCCGCTAGAGAGGCCACAACATTTAAACTTCCAACCGAATGCCTGCTGGTCAATTTATTTTTATTTATTTAATTTCTTACTGCACGTACTCTGCATGACAATTTTTTATCTGTTTATTTATCTGATTTTAAACCGCATGCCTCTGCATGACAATTTTTTATATATATATGAAATGTGATAAAATGCTTTCAGGCAAGGTGAAGCAGATGTTTGTCCATAATTTACTATTTTTTTTTTTTTTTTTTTTTTTTTTTGCACAATACTATCTGTTTTGTATTTAAATACAATATGAATTTGAATCTTATATATTGATGTGTGTGCATAGGGAGCCCTTTTCCAAACCTACTGATTTTCTTTTTTTTTTTGTTTTTACTGCTTATCAGTTTATTTGATTAAGATTTTATTTCTATAAATATAATGTATCCATTTCATTCGAATCGTTTGTAAAATAACTGGAACCGTAAATACCCTTGTTATATATTTACTTTTCTTGGGAAGAAAAAAAAAAAGTACATCCCCAAAAGAAGTTGCCAAAACCAAAAAAAAATGTATATACATATTTATCTTTGGCTCTGCCCAGTTTTATATTAATAATTATTTATAAAATATACCCTACTCTGCTGTTAATCCATCTTCCACAGTTATCCTAATATCCTTATTAATTTAGGCGTTGTTTAAATACCACCACCCCCCCCTTTAAAAAGTGCAAATCCCTTTTAATTATGCATCCCCAAAAATTTATCCTGCAACATTTTTTTTATCTATGTGTGCAGTTCCCATAGAAATTTTGAAAATCCCCTTTTCCAAAATTCCGCTGTCATGAACCAAAAAGTAAAAATATTGAGTAGTTATTCACTCCCCCTTCATCCTCCCCTTTCTCTGAACCCGAATTCCTTCTCTCGTTTCTGTAAAGAGAGATCGTGAACTGATGCTCCAAAAAGAGGATGGGGAGTTCTCCAAGAGAGAAAAACAATCCCTTCTCTGAATGTTTTTCCTGCCCTGCGCGCGCACTTATTGCGTGGTAAACAGAAACTAACTGACAGCGAGTTATTACATATTACATTCCTTACTTACTTATCCGTACGGAGTGACCCTATGCACATACTTTTGCTTATGTTATATAAATTGTATTTATTACTTTATTTGTGTAAGAGAGAGGAAAAAAAAAAAGAGTTGTTTTATGTATTCCCTTTGTGTTTTAACTTGAATTCCAAATATATATATATGTGTGTATATAAAAATAATTATTTATTCTTGTTAAAATGTTGTAGAGTTCCCTATTTATTATCTTGTAGACACCCTCCCCCCCCCCCCCCCATTTATATTAAAAAAATATCCCTTTTTTTTTTAAAATTAGAGTCCACCGGATTTTATTAGGACCTAAAACAGTGGTGTGTAGCCCGCAAAAGGTTAACTTAGAGGCGTACCACATGCTTTTTACATGTATCCATTTGTCTAATGACTAGTAGTTACAAAACCAGTGTTCAGAGCCCTACTTTAAAATCCACCACAACCAAAAAAAATATTTTTTTTTTTTTTCGTATGGCCAATTTGGGAAAAAAAACATTTTAGTCATGTATATCCATTTACCAACCATATAACTTACCCCCCCCCCCAACAATAGTAATTATACCCCAATAATACAGTAACTTTTCCAATTTTTATTATTATTATTATTATTTTTAATTATTCATTGATAATACCATTATTCCAAGTATTGTAAATATTATAAAAGTGAAATATTAAATTTTTATATTTTACAGTAATATATCAAAAATTAGTCAAAAATCATAGATCCACTATGTTTATAATTTTTTTTTCACTTTATTTATGGATTTATACCATTTTCCTCATTAAACTATTTCTACTAGAAATTTGCTTAACTAAATAATAATAAAAAATAATAAAATGAAGTATGTTCTTTGCTTGAACCTTTTACCTAAAACTATCTAGCCACTATTTTAACCACTTGGTTAAAGGTGCAACTAACTAAAATATATTCCGCAGGAATCGTAATTACAAAAAGTTTAAAATACTAACTAAAATTCCAGAGAACATCAAAAATCATCGCTATTTACAACCTAGTATGGCTAAGCAAAACAATGTATATTATAAGTTCTCCCTCTTCCTTTTTTTTTCTTCACTTAGTGATAAATCCGCTCTATGTGTATTATTAATAGACTGGAACCTAGTAATTACCATTCTCCCAAAACGTACTCCCAGACTGTTACAGTGCACCAGAGTGAGAGAGAAAGAGGGGGAAAAAAAACACACCATCCTATGCTTGTGAGCATTTGTCTACTATTTATATATATGTATTTTGCTACATATTCTACCTATTTTACTATTTTACATGCTTTAATATACTATAAATAACCGAAATATGCAAAGAAAAGACACTTTTCTTATATCAATATATGCCCTTAGATATAAAAATTAATATTTGAATAAGAACCTTTAAGTGATATGTTTATCACCCTCGCAACTGTTAAACTACCTAGATTAATATACTATATATATTAAAACTTACACACTAGTAGATACATAAAAGCCGTTAAACTACCTGTTTATCTCCATCGCCAATATTAAACTACATTAATTACCATGTTATATATACTAAAACTTACACGCTAGTAGATACATAAAAACAATTCAATAACAAGTTTATAACCCTAAACCTCAAAAATATAAAGCACCTCTTAGGCCATGTGAATCACTACACTACATATACTAACTTAAACACTAGTAGATACAGAAGCACAATTCGGTGGCCTGTTTATCACCCTAAAGAACAAAAAATAGAAACCTATTTCGAATTATCTGACTAAATATCCTATATACATTAAACTTAAACACTAGTAGATACAGAAGCACAATTCGGTGGCCTGTTTATCACCCTAAAGAACAAAAAATAGAAACCTATTTCGAATTATCTGACTAAATATCCTATATACATTAAACTTAAACACTAGTAGATACAAAAGAACAATTCGGTGACATATTTATCATCATAAACAGAAAAATAACAAGTAAACTTTGAATTATGTTACTAAACACACTATATACACTAAACATACACACTAGTAGATACACCAGAACAATTCAGCTCCCGCCCGTCTTTTTTTTGTGTGTGTGTTATACTTTAGTTTAGATCAACCTCTACTTCTAAAAAAACATAAAAATGAAGAAAATTTAAAATATTTTTACACTTCTTCCGTACTTTCCTCATCGTTGTCGTTCGTTTGAGGTAATTTAATTTTAGCACTTGGCTTCCACATGTGAGTAATATGGCGTTGAATCTTTTTTTTATTAGGTTCGAGTATATGTTTCAAAATATAATTATTGCGTCTTGCGACCTTTACAACTTCATAAGGACCGTCGAACTTAGGATGTAACGCCAATGGGCGTCCAACATTTTTTAAGTATACTTGATCCCCAATTTCCAATTTCACAACTTTTTCAAAATCTTTGCCCACATATTCTTTCGCCATTCGTTCTTGGTTTGCGAGTGCAGTTTTATAAACTTCTTTCATATGTGCAATGCGTTTTTGAACAAACTGTTGTGTACATAACATATCCGGCTCCTCTAGAGCTGTAAAATGGTTGGCCGTTTCTCTAGCGAAAAACAGCTTATCAGGACGGTATCCTAAAGCTCTGTGCATCGAAGTATTATGCGACAGAATAAAGAACGGCAACCTTATATCCCATTCCGTTGTTGTTCTTGCCATTGCACTAATCGAAGACTTTAACTCTTTGTGAGTCACTTCAAGAATTCCATTCGAGGAATGTTTATAAGTAGAGCAAAAGTGGAGGTTCACCCCCATTGCTGTCATAAATTCTTTAAAAAGGGTTCCCCGAAAATATTTCGCGTTATCCACAATTAATTCTCGAAAGAGGCCAAATGTACTAATGTAATTTGTGAGTGCATTTAGTATCGTTTGTGTCTCTACATTACGCAATGGTATTGCCTGTAAAAATCTTGACGCAACGTCAATGATCGTCAAGATAAAAGTGTTTTTTTAAGGTCTGTGGTAGTTTGCCCACAATATCCGTATGCACCACTGAGCCTATTATATGATCTTTCTCCACTTTCTGTAAGGGAACCTTAATCATTTTATGCTGCTTATTTTTGTTACAAGGTATGCAAGCTGCACAATAATTTTTTACATCCCTATACATCCCAAACCAGTAAAATCTTGTTTTCACTAATTCATATGTTTTGGGAAAACCAAAATGTGCCTTATGAGCTTCTTGAATTATTTCAAATATTAATTTATTAGGAGCTATCAGCAGTGGTTTATCTTTATACCGTTGCTTCAATATTAGTACTTTGTTGTCCTTTAACTCAAATTTCTTAGTCTGGCGATTTGGTTTACCATTTTCAATTTCTGAATAATTAATTTAAGTTTTGGATCATCATTTTGAGCCTCTCTTATCTTTTCTTCAGAAAGATTAGAATTAACTTTAAATAAATCATTTTGTAGTTCATTTAAAGCCGTTATATTATTTATATTTCTTGAGACGAAATCTGCCGGGTTCTCTTCGCCAGGAATAAATCCTATCTCAAAATCAAAATTCCCTAACCTCATTATCCACCTTGCTATGATATCGCTCTGTTTTTCTAACTTAAGATGATCAGTCAAAGCTTTAGAATCAGTGAGTATTGTAAATTTTTTTCCCAAAAGAAAATTTTCAAAATAAACACAAGCATCATGAATCGCTAGTAATTCGTACTTTATACTAGGATATTTTTTCTCAGAATCCTTTAATTTTCGTCCGTAAAATTCAATCGGTACATAATCCTCTCCCTGTTTCTGTGCTAAGATTGCAGAAAGTGCTGTCTTAGATGCGTCCGTAATTAAAAAAAATTCCTTGTTGAAATTTGGCGCTTTTAAAGTTGGATTATGTAAAATAGCTTCTTGAATGGCCAAAAATGCTTTTTCCGCCTCTTCGTTCCAATTAAATTTTACTTTTTCTTTGGTCATTTGAACTAATGGATCTACAATTTCCGAATATTTATGTATTAACGATCTAAAGTAATTGGCCATTCCTAAAAGAGATTTGACACCCTTTTTGTTTTTAGGCCTTGCCAATTTTTGAATTTTTTCAATATTCTTTTTCGAAGGAGAATAACCGTTTTCATGAACCCTAAAACCTAAGAATTCAATTTCATGTTTGCATATTTGCATCTTTCGTGGCTCTATTGCTAAATTGTTGTCAATCAATTTTTTTAAGACCTCTGCAATTAGAGTTAGCATTCTTTCCACCGAATTCGCCGCAATAAGGACATCATCTATAAAATATCTGACTTCCTCTTTATTGAAGTCGCCTAAAACTAAGTCCATTAATTCTGCGAAAGTAGTTGGACTGACCTTCAAGCCAAAATTCATTCTCACTGGCTGAAACTTGCCAAATTCCGTTATAAATGCTAACTTTTCCCTGTCTTGTGGTTGTAAATTTATTTGGAAAAATGCGCTGTGGAGGTCCAGGACTGTATAATATTTTTTTTCGCTAATTTTCTGCAACAATTCACGAATATCAGGTATCGGATAAGCATATCCTTCTAATATTGCATTTAGTAATCTATAATCACAAGCTAAACGATATTTTAACTCCTGGTTCTCCGCAGTCTTCTTTTTTACAAATAATACCGGAAACGCGTACGAAGATTTGCTTTTCTCAATAATATTTGCCTCCAACAACTTTCTTATCTCTGCTTGTGCATATTCTCGCACTGTATGAGGAATCTTATAAGGTTTAGACTGTATAGCATGATTGTGCGCCAATTTGATTTGGGGGGTGACTAAGGATGTCTGACCTAACGATTTGTAAGATTTCGAAAATGGATGTAAATGTTGCATCAAAAGGTTCTCCATCTTTTCCTGTAGTTCTTTGGGAAGATGCGCAAGATCAAAATCTTCCGGTGAAATTTCTGTTTCCCTCAATTTACGAACTTCCTCAATACTTAAAGTATTAATCTCATGTACCTTACCGTCTATAATATTTTCAGGCACTTCATCCGTTCCAAAATCCATGTCTAAAATTAAATTCCCAAATTTTGTACCCTTCTGTAGAATAATTTTCTTATCCGAAATATTCTTAATTATTACATTAATAATTCTGTTCTGAGATATTTCGTGTACCGAGTTATAACATTTAATGCCCAAATTATGAATATCTGGCTCAAAAAGTACCATACTGTTTTCTTCTATAAAATCAGGACATAGTAAAGTAGCGATTTTTTCTTGCCCTGCCGCAATATAAATTTTGTGCACTGATTTTACCCATATTTTGTTTCTCTTACTCTCCTTTTTAGTAACTACATTTTCTACTTCTTCAGTAATTATAATATTTATGTCCTGCACTGGTAATTTGTTATCATTATGATTGAGTGGAATTTTCGCTTTTTTAAATTTCAACATTTTTTTTTCTATGTCAATCACCATTTGATTTGTTTTTAAATAATCATATCCCAACAACATATTATAAGATGCCTTAAAATTATTTTCTGTTACATAAAATGTGCCAGAAGTAAATGCATTCTGTAATGTAAATGACAATTGTATACAATGTGTAAATGGAATTGATGTACCGCTAAAAGATTGTATTCTAATCCTATGGCCCAAATATTTAAATTTTACATTATTTTCTTTTATTTTTTCAAATAAACTGGCTGAAATTAAAGACACTGCTCCGCCCGTATCTAAAAGAGCTGAAACTTTTATTCCTTTAATATCAAAATTAATATTTGGTACACTTTCCATTTCTTTATCACTAACACTCGCTATAACCTTCGTATTTTGGGATCTGAGGACAGATTCCTGCTCCTCATTCTTAGTATCCCCAGATCCCCTTATATGTTTCCCGAACGTTGCTTATTTCCCGTTATCTTACGTCCCTCTGTTTTATTTGATGTACTATTATCCCGATTCGCATTATTCACATTCCTATAATTTTCCTGGGGATTTATTTGACCTTGATTTTGTGGGTGATACCCCTGCCCATTCGGAAAATTCTGCCCATAGTTATAATTAGGATGAATATTTCCCACACCATAATTACCATAACCTGAAGGCTGTCCCTGTGGGACATAATTATACTGATAATTTTGACCCATTGGCAATGAAGGAGGAAGAGGGGGTGGAGGAAAATTCCAATTACCTACACTTCCGTACCCCTGAAAATTCCGAGACTCATTATTAGAGCTTGTAAATCCCTGCATATTTTGTCCATGTGTTGGAAAATTCTGTTGATAATCATTATTCCGATACTCTCTTTTATTATTTACATTATAACGACATTCTTCCGTATCATGATTTCTTAAATTACATATATTACAATACCTCGTATTATTTCGTGAATTATTTTGCCATTTTTCTGTTGGCTTACATTTTAATTTTTCCAATTCAGCTCTCAACTGATTTAATTCCTTTTCTTGTTTTTCATTTTTTCTTAATAATGATTCGCAAAATTCAGTTGTTGTACTTGTACCTATCGCATTTAATTCCTCAAACTTAACCGACAAAAACGCCTCTTCCACTGTTAGGGCAATTTCGGTTGCTTCCTTATACTGATCAATCGCTCTCTTTCTTATTTCCAAAGCAATATCCGGTTTGATAGATTCTAAGAATCGGTGTAATTTCATCAAATCAAATAATTTCCGCGCATCTGCCTTGTTAGAAAGACCCGAAATGTCAAAAAATTTCGCAGCTACCAGATTAAATCTCACAATATAATCCGACATACTCTCCGCTGGTTTTTGTTGAATCTTTGAAAAATCATTATGTGATTCACCGAATGTTTTTTTTGTGTCAAAGGTTTGGATCGCTTTTTCTTTAAATTTCGCATAATCGGTTTCCGAATTTAGTTCTACATCCGTTTGCAACCTTTCACGTGCCGTTCCGACAAATTTTGAGCGTAAAATTATTAATTTCACTTCATTAGAAAAGTTCGTCTGGACGGCAGCTCTATCGAACTCCTGAATAAAATAATGTATATTACATTCTTTCTTCCCATCATATGGTGCAATCACATTTAATAAATTATCCGTATTCGCCTTTTCGGTATCCGTTTTAGACATATTTACTTTATTCGTTGAATTTTTTAACTTACTCTGTGCAAGACGGGTACGCGCTTCAATAATGAAATTATTAAATTCCGAACTGGTACGCTTTTTAATTTTAGACTTATTTCCCATGCGCTAACATTATTTTAAATAAATTGGGTGTAAAATTTCCAATTGCAAAAATTATTAATAATATGAAATACCATGAAAAATCAAATATAAAATGTAAAGAAATATAAACACAGCATTCAAAGAAAAACCCTTAGGAATAAGAGAACTAATCACAGTAAATATAACGCATACTCCAAAAAAAAAAATAAATTCTTCCGAAGAATAGAGGAAAAGAAAAATTAATGTAATGTATATAAATCTTTCTTCAAGTGCACCATCTCAGCCACACATAACTGTATATATATATATATATATATATATTTTTTTTTTTTTTTACATCTATGTATTTCTACCTTTTCTATCAGTTGCACTGATAAATTATAGAAAAATTTTATTATTTTCCTTTTATTTATTTATTTTTTCTTATTTATTTTTTCTTTTATCATAATAATACCCCTCTATTATTATTTCTTAATGCACATGTATAATATACAATTACTCATTATAATTCAACTCGATATATTTAACAAACTCCTAAACCTGAGAAAAACATATATACAAAGTAAATATATAATTTTCATTAATATATTTTCTCATATTATCATTTGTCATGACTGAACCTTGTTATAAAAGTTGTGCCACTCTTTGTTTTGTCCACAGGAGAATTTTGTCATTCGAACAAAACAAAAAAAAATTTAATATGTAGGATGAAAAAATTGAAATTATCTGCATAATAATTTAGACCTAAATATCCTTAGAATTTTAATACCTAAAGTATACAAAAAATTATTAATGTAATTAATTTGACCCAAAATGTAATTATAATTAAGATAAAACAATAATAACCTCACGTTCCCAAAGGAAGAGATCACGGTACCACCTAAGTATCGGGGAAGCCCATGCTGGCAAGATCTAGACAACTATTAAAAATTAGGTTAATGAATATCTTAATTTATCTATAAATTCCCTAGCACAAGCTAACAAGAGTGTTGGGCGCACCCTTTTCTCCGAACTTACTTGATCCAAAAGAAAATCTATCTTATAGGGGCCTCTAATTATAGAGAACCTGGTGATCGTAAAAGCCTAGTTAGTTAATAGATAACCTACGGTCATTTACCTAAAAGGTTATCTTGAATAAATAAGACAATGCGTTGTGAAATGTTTAGAAGATAACTAACCTATGGCCAATTGGTTTGAAGGGAAATATATAATAAAATCAAAACCAATAAATATAACTCCCCAATTTTCAGACAAACCAACCCTACAAGATAATTTTAATTATGGCTTTTACATATATGGTCTAATAATAATATTAAGCAGTCAGGTAATTTCTAAATACGTAAAATAAGTAATTAGCAAGACTTTTAACAAATAATAACAAAGAAGGGAATTAATAATAATACATAATTTATTTACACCACAGGCAAATTATATTAAGTTACAATTAAATAATTCATACTTTTACCATCCAAAATAATAACTCATGAAAAAAAAACACTAATTTGGATATTAATTGAAGTTGACAAGTTCTCCTGGGCACCCTATTCCCAATTCAAAACATTTGATATTAAAACGGTACACAATAGAAAAGAGAACATCCATAACATCGTACCTTTTTCCCCATTGGGGTCACAAGATCCTTTTAGAGTTGTAGACTTGACAGTATATATATATATATCCAAAAGTTCTTTTTTTTTGTTTGTAGAACCACAACACACATATTCGTGTTCCGTAATTTTAGTTTTATTTACACTAAATTCCACCCAGGTCTGGGCCAAAAGCAAAAATGTTTAAATCATTTTTTAAAAAAAAATTAACACTACTATATTGCTCGTCATAGACAGAGCAAGTAAACATGGGCAGATCAGCCAAAAAGGGCTTGAAAAAAATAACCACCGCACTCTGGAACTCTTTTTGTACATCTGTATTTTTTTTCGAGAAAAAGAAAATCTCTCTCTGTTAAAAATTTGCATGTGCGGCCCTGAGTGGTGGATGCGAATTAACATATTCAGCATAATTAAAATCTCCAACCACTCGCCGCTGCCTGGACCCGCCTTCATGTCGGCCAGTGGTCAATGGGTCCCCGGAATGCACAGGGCCTTCCGACCCTCCTACATCCGATATTTCAAACCCCACTTTCCCACGAGACCGCGGGCTCCCACACGAAGATCCTGCAGCTGTCCCATAAAACATGAGGTCATAAAAGTCCCTCTTTTGTACCAAAACTGTCCAATTCTTTACTTTACATCGTAATATCATACATACAGATAGTAACTGGCAATTAAGCTTTCCCCTTAGCAAAACACTTGCCTGGGAAAATACTTAATGCTCTTGGTACCCATCCTTAATAAAATAATAATAATGTATTAATAAATGCATACATAAAAACAATAATACTGTACATTGAAAAAAAAAACTTGAATTAAAAAATTAATCAATTAGATAAAATAATCACTTAGATAAATATATACATAGATGATATCGACAGTAAACTTATTCATATATATATATATCTTTTTCCTTCAAAAAAATAGTTCTAAATATCCAAAATGTTGAAATCATGCCAACAAACACAAATATATATTTTCACCATACCTACATTTTTTTTTTTTTTTTGATAGATTTATATTTATTATGTCCTCTTTATGCAAATTCTCAATTTCAAATTTGTCTTACGAATTATGATTTAAAAACTTCAAAATGATGATTTAAGGGGTCGTCTATGACCTGCAGAAGAGCATAATTTGAAAAAAATACATTTTACTAATTTTATTGAATCATTTGGGCTCGCAATAGTTGAAACATATAAAAAGAGTGAAATGACCATATTGGCAAGAAATAATACACTATTATTTTAACACCATCAAAGTGATTGGTAAAGTTATCATATGAATTGAATATTTCCAACTGAGCGGAAAAATGCCCAGGCGGGGAATCGAATCCAGATCCTTGGCTTACAGGGCCAATGCTTTACCGTTTAAGCTAACTGGGCCGACAACCGGTGATCATATCTCGCTCAGATAACGTTATTGGTAATAACACCTGGTCTGTCATATAAACAGCTCAACAGAATAAATCGCTGGTAAAGGAACTCCATGTAAACGATGAGTACTTACAAGGAGAGGGCCCACCTTGATAATCACGGATTTTGATTGTTTTAGTATATGTTGTAGGGTAGAGACCCCTTAGTCTCAAGTTCAACGGATTTTATACAATGCTCCTTAGTTCTTGAGAAACCAGGGGATCTAATATTAGTACACAACTTAAATACTTACTTTGTAACAAAAAGGATAGGTTGGTCGTAGCTCAGTTGGTACGACGTTTACTGCCTGATACGCAGGCCCGGTTCGATACCCGAACGCGCTGTACTTGTTTTTTTTTTTTTTTTTTTTTTTTCGGTTTATAAATATACATGTTTTTATAACTTAATAATCTCATTGTCAATTAAAATTTATAATATTGTATATCAATTATAATTTTAACCCATTTAATTTTTTATTTTTAACTAAATAGTTATATAAAACACCATAAAACTGTTATTTTTTTAAATTACTTTTAAAATGTATTTCATATAGTCTTTATCGATGCAATGATATTGAACAATTGTGTCAATTGGTGATTTTAAAGAAACATCATTTATGCGTTGCTTTAACAAGGGAAGTCAATACGATGATACTATTACTCTGTTTTTAAAGTAACAAGCGCAATTATATTAAAAATTAGCATCAGAATTAAATTGCAACCGATTTGTTTCATATTAAAGATTTTTAAATTTACTTTCAATTATTTTGCTTTCCCCTTTATTTTCTTTCTGCTTTTATTTTTATTTTATTTGAATATGTGTTATTTTATCATAACTAGATGGCGCCACAACAGTTTTGTAACGATTTTGGAATTTTTATTATTCAATAATAGATCCAATTTTTTTAAAAATCTCTTTAAAGGATGAGAAATAATAATTCAAAATAAAAAAGGATAAATTTAAATTTAAATTTGGTAACATTATAATTAATGTACGACATTAAAATTTTTAATTGAGATTATTAAATTATAATTACAAGTATATTTATAAGACAAAAAACGAGAAAAACAAATGTAGCGCGTTCGGGTATCGTCGCCGCGTATCAGGCAGCAAACGCCACCGTACCAACTGAGCTACGGCCAACCTATCCTTTTTGTTACAAAGTAAGTATTTAAGTTGTGTACTAATATTAAATCCCCTGGTTTCTCATGAACTAAGGTATAAAATCCGTTGAACCTGAGACTAAGGGGTCTCACCCTACAACATACATTAAAATAATCAAAATTTGTGATTACCAAGGTTGGCCCTCTCCATGTTAGATAGAATATTATTTTAACATAATCAAACTGATTGGTAAAGTTATCATACGAATTGAATATTTCCAGCTGAGCGAAAAAATGCCCAGGCCGGGAATCGAACCCAGATCCTTGGCAATCTTAAAATGCCTCGTTTGCAAAAAGGGTAATTTAAGATGATTTCATAAAAAGTGGGGAAGGATTGTACTTTGTGCCAATATATTAAGAAAAAGAAACAACGTATAAAGGTACACAATAACATGTGTTTAAAGCATACAGCTGTTTCAAAACCTCTAAGGTTTCCTCATCAGTGCTTAAAATAAAAGTTAAATTAAAACTAAAATCTTGTGTAAAAAGGGGGGGGAGGTGGACAGAGAGTCAGAAAAGTGTACCTTTCAGCTCTACTGCCAACGGTGAAATGCGACATACGGCTGACAAACAGCTACGGAATTGATCTCACGCGCATATTCAGGGAGACCAATCAAAATCACCCAATTGCTCTGGAAGAGTCCAAATTTAGAAGGAGAAAAGGGGGGGGGAGTGGAGAGAATTATAGAAAATTAAACCATATCTTTGAAAAATTGGGCGTACTGGATAAATCGTTAACTAAATTGTTTGAATTTTTCCATATGTTGTAAGCCTCCCAGAAGTCCAGATCATAGATTGAAGTACATTTCTGTATTATGGAGGCTTCGGAAAATTTAAAATTATGGTTGTTGGACCAGCAGTGGTTGGCAATAGCGGAACGTTTAATATCACAATTTTTAACGCAAGTTTTATGCTCTCCCAAACGGATCTTAAAGGCACGCTTCGTTTGACCAATGTACATTTTGTTGCATTCGCATGATATCCTGTAAATACCCCAATTTGAAAAACTATCAATTGGATGTTTCAGATTTGTGAAATGAATTTTATTAAAAGGAGTATAAACTACTTTAAAGTCAAATTTTGACAAGATTTTAGAAATTTGATGGCTTATTTTCGGAAAATATGGGAGTATAATTAAATTTTCATTACCGACAGTATTAGCCCTGGATTTTGTACGTTTACTTAGTTTGTTATGAATGGAATCGACGATTTCAGCTGTAAAACCTCGATCAATGGCAATAGATTTAATGTAGTCTAATTCTGTTTTTAGTAAACTGTCGAAAGAACAAATATTTAAAGCCCTGTAAACATAACTGTTAAAGGCAGCCAACTTTTGATTAGGTGGATGGGATGAAAGGCGATGTGGGGGTAAGGATACTGCGAATGGTTTACGGTAAACAGTAATGTGAAACAAATTATTTTCGCGGAAAACCATAACATCAAGAAAGGATGATTTACTTTATTCTAATATATTCAGTTGTATGTTAGATAATAGAAATTTTGATCACAGATTTAATCTCTAATTGAAGAGCTGAGTGGAAGAGCATGTTATGCTACATTTTCTTAAAAAATATTTTTTCTTTTGGACGAAGGTGTTATCAGGTATTCTATCACATAATAAAGTTAAAATACCAAAGTTCTATTTAGCCTTGGAGATTTAAGACATTATTCATTGATATTTAATATTTTAATATTCAATAATGCAAATAATATTAATATTTTTAATATTTAAAAATTAAATATGAATAAGTTATTTTGATAGAGTTTAGTACCACACTTGTTAATATTTTAAACACATGGTATCAAACAGAAAATAAATCATTAAAATTGATAACAAAAACTTTCACATCAAATTTCTTCAAATGTAATTTGTGTTACTTAACATGTTCTTCCACTTAGCTCTTCAATTGTTATAACACAATAAAAATAAAATATCCAGACGAAAGATTGAACATTACAATCATCTATTTTATACGATTTTTCCAATTTCATATAAAGTTTTTTTTTTTTTTTTTTTTTTACATTGAAGAAATTAAATGAAACTTAAAATGTTAATGATAAATATAAAACTTTGGTTTTTCAAAATGTTTCATAGCTTTCAGAAAGGCATTTTTAAAAGAATTAAAATTTTAAGCATTCACCTATTCAAAACTGTTATGTCACTTACCACAATGAAATAATTCAATAAAAACAAACTCCTCAACAAAATATTACAGATTATAGAAATTAATTTACGGCATTTTCTTAAATTTCTTCTCAATTACTTTTTAGGAGTTCAAATTCTTTTAACCCATTTCTCTCATTTCTCAATTACGTTTTAACTAGTTCTCCAATTCCCCTACTACGTTTTACCCATTTACTTTTCTCCCTTAATTATTATGAATTGTGCTGAAGAAAATTATCTCGCGATATATATAATAATCGTTTAAAGTTTGTCAAATGTTTTAGTTCACTTTTTGAGGGACCTAATTTAGCAAGAAATATTGGTTTTCAATTTACATGCTAATCTTGTTAGGATTTTTACCCAACTGACAACATTTTAACTCTTAACTTAATTGTAGAAAGGTATTTTATTTTATGTTTCGTGTTCTATTCAAGGATAAAAAATACAGACGGAACATTTCAGTTGAAATTCAACTAAACTTACCTAATGTGTACATACTTAAAATATTTCGTTTGCGATTCAAACTGTAAGTACGGGAATTTTCGTTTGTGTTATTTGCAAATTTGTTTGTATAAAATCTACAAAGATTTATTCTTTTAAATGAATTTGTTTAATTTCCAGCAGAAAAAAAAAGTGTAACGGTGTAGTAAATTTTTAAAACAAAAATAGCACTTTTAGTAAAATGTATGAATACGTTTTAAATCACAATTTGAGAATAATGAAAATAAATATATCCAAGTGAAGGATTAAACATTACAAAACTATATTTTATGCAGTTCATTAAATCTCCAACTTCTTGAAAATAATACAAATTGCATTTTATAATGAAATATTCCTTGGAATGATAATGAAAAATACTTGACCTCTTCACGCCCTTGGACACATGTGTGGACGTTTACTCTATAACTGATATTATAAAGAAGTAAAAATTGTTTGTTTGTTTGTAGGAGGTAATCTCTGGAACTACCGAACCGATTTCAAAAGTAATGGTATCGAAATGACGGTGTTAGTCCACTTCGAACATAGGCTATATCTTAAGTCGATGCACTACCTCAAATGGGGTGAAGGAGCAAAATATGTTCTAAAAATGCGGATTTTGTGTTACAACTGAAGGGACTAGAAACATGAAATTTGGAATGGTAGTTACTTATAAGATATAAAGGATCTCTAAAAACATTTAAAAAAAAATTCGAATTGAAGAAGAGGTGGAATTGCGCGAGAAGCGTTCTAAAAAACGTTCTAAATGGCGATTTTCACGCACTCTCAAGAAGTACCAAACCGATTTAAAAAATAATGGTGTCAAAATGATTGACAGCCCTTTCTCCAACATAGGCTATATTTTTGTCGGTGCCACTAACCCAAAGGGAGTGCAGGAGCAATAAACCTTCTAAATTGCGATTTCTACGCAATCTCAGGAAGTACCGAACAGGTTTAAAAGATAATGGTGTGAAAATCATGGTGAAAGCCTTTTGCACCAAGATAGGCTATATTTTATAACTGTGCCTCTACCACAAAGGGGGAGAAGGAGCAAAATACGTTCTAAATTGCGATTTTTCTGTTACTGAAGGTCCTAGATACATGAAATTTGGCATGGTAGTTACTTATTAGATATAACTGATCTCTAAGAACATTTCCTAAAAAAATCGAAATTTGAATGAGGTGAAAATGCGCGAAAAGTGTTCTAAATTGCGATTTTTACGCAATCTCAGGAAGTCCCGAGCCAATCTCAAAAGTAATGGTTGGAAATTGATGGTAACAGCTTTTGCTCTAACATACGCTCCATTTCATGCCGATGTCAGTACCAGCTAGGGGTTGCAAGAGCAGAAAACTTTCCAAATTGCTATTTCTGTGATAGTGAAGAGGCTAGAAACTTTAAATATGGCATGGTTGTTACTTATACAATATAAATGCCCTCTAAGAAATGTTGAAAATAAATTCGAAATTTAAAAGAGGTGAAGCGAAGGGAAGGAGCGAAAAGCATTCTAAAAATGTCTTAAATTACGATTTGTATACAATCTCAGGAAATAATAAACCGATTTAAAAAGTAATGGTTGCGAATCAATGGTGACAGTCTGCCATCTCACACAGGATATATTTTATGCCAGAGCCACTGACACTTGGGGTTGGCAGGAACAACAAACGTTCCAAAAAAGCCTTTCAAAACTTTCTAAATTACCTTTTTTATGGAATATTAGAAAATAACAAACCGAATTCAAAATTAATGTTGGCAAATTAATGGTGACAGTCTCTGTTTTAACATAGGTATTTTATGTTAGTGTCACTACCACCAGAGAGGTGATAGTCCGACAGCCAAAAAGCTTGAAATTTGACATGATGTTTAATTTTAAGATGTAAACGCGTACTAAGAATGGTTTCTAAAAAATTCAAAATTTCAAATGAATACTGAAATGAGCGTATGAAATGTTCAAAATACTTTCTAAATTACCATTTATTTTGAATTAGTTTTAGTTCTTCTTATTAATTCAAGTCTCATTTCTGCCTAATGCAGTGTAATAATGTAGTTTAGTCAAACTGTGGCTTAATTAGTAATTTTTAAATTACTAGCTGACCCGCCCGGCGCTGCCCGGGCCTTAATAATATTCTTAAATGAATCTGAAATTTTTATCGCAGGTGCATACAGAGGGGAGTGGGAGTGGAGACTGCAAATTACCAGGGCCCGACTCTTGTTCGGTTCCAAAGTTGTGTAAATTCACAGGTTTAATTTTTCCATTTTTATATGTCTCATGCTCTTTTTATTCCAAATTAATTGATGAATTCAATTAAAATTTAATTATATTTTCAATAATTTAATTTTTTATTTAAAATCTGTAGATGAAAAAGCAATTACAAATACAGCATAAACTGTAATAATTGGAAAAGAAATAATAAAATTGTAAGCAAATATTACTATATAGAATGTTTTAAAAAGTACCATCCAGCAAATTTATTTTCTAATAGAGTAAAGCCTGTTTCTAATGGAATCCTGCAATAAAAAAAAAAGTTACAGCTTCCCTCTCTCCCCAAAAATGTTATTATGCTTTGTTCAATTTAAATAACCTACATAAAACGGAATTTATCACTGGCCGTTTCCGTCTAAGCAGGTTTTATTGTATCTTACTTCTGGTGGGCCCATAATAATATTCTTAAATGAACCTGAAATTCAAATCGCAGATCCGTACAGAAGGAAGTAAACAAAATTACTTGACGTCATGACAACATTTTTAAATTTCTTGCTGCTGATTAATTCGCATTTCTAATATAGTGCTTTGCAGAAATTGCACGTTTTACTCAAAGTTCCACAGTTGTGCCCCCCCGGAACGTTTAAATCAATAATTTGGATTTCAGAAGCAACGCGTGCACTCTGTTTTTATTAAGCCTATTTTAGCGATCGCTTATGCTCTGTGTTTAACTTTATTCCCGATTCAATCTATTTCAATTTTCTGTTCTTAATTCGGCTTCTTCTTCACTTTCAAGTATTCACCGAGATCTTTTACGGGCATTTCAAATCATATTTTGAAGCTCTATAATTGCAGCGAAAGAGAGAAACATCATGGAGCTCTTTCCTCTACGGCGAAATGTAAATAAACCCGATCGCCCTAAATCCTGCCAAAGGCCTTTTCACAATAACCAATGAGATGCGTTTCTCGGGCGTTGCCATTAGACAATAACAAATAATCGCGATTTCTGTGCCACGTACGTTAGCGTAATATATATATAGATTCCTAAAAGTATAATTTCTTTTAATAAAAATTAAACATACAAATATCACTTGGAGTATTTCAATTATTACGCGAGCAATGCCGAGGGTTTTGCTAATTTGTTATAATTATAATTACTGTCAATAATACAAAGAAAAAATTGATAATAAATTATTCACTACAGAATCCCTCAACAGGAAATTTTAAACATTTTATCATTTGGCTGCACCGATGCACAGTTAGTTGGTGTTATGTTTTAGTAAAACTTACGACTGCCGATTATCTACGTGAAAGATGTAGGCCCAGTGGGGAGTGCCCTCAGTGGGGTCATTTCTAAGGGAACCTAACCCGTATTTATGCAAGAATTGGGCCGACGGGTGCGATTGGGTTTGAACACAGCACCTCCCGTCTACCAGCTATGTTTGTTTGTGTTTTTGACGGGCAATTATCAACACTAGGGTTATGGGCCCAAAGGGGAGGAGTGCCCTTCGTGGGTGTCTTTCTAAGGGAACCTAACCCGTATTAACGCTTGGAGAACCAAGGTTCGAAGAAAACCACGAAAACTCCGAACGATTAGGCCGACGGGCGCGATTGGGATCGAACCCAGCACCTCTCGTCTACCAGCTTTGAGAGCAGAACCTCTCGGCCACTGGTGGGGCCCTACCAGCTTTGAGAGCAGAACCTCTCGGCCACAGGCGGGGCGCACCGACGCCAGATAGAGATATAAAGAAAGCGTGAAATACGTTTTCGGCACTCAGTCTTGTTGGATTATTTGAAATTGTTAATATTTGATAAAAATAATATCAGTTGTATTATATATATTAAGTTTTAATAATTTGTAGAAATGCAAGAGAGAAATTTGCTGTTAGTTTTTTTATTTTATACGAAATCACTTCAATCATAAATTACCGTTAACACTCAGCGGCTACAAGTGGGAGTGTTATTTTTATTTATTTTTTTGCGTGGATTTTTATTGTTTTTTCCATTTTTTTCTTTCTTTATTTGTTCCTTTTTGAATTCCTATTAATATAAAATGAATAAATTGTAAAAATAAGAAAAATTCATTTTTTTTCCACACCACAAAAAATTTGTCCTTGAAGGGGTTAAAGATAATAAGTCAAACTTTTCATATATTTAAAAAAATTAGAAATTAAAAAATAATAATATTTTCAGAAATTTTCAAAAATCAATTTTTATTTGCATTATCTATACTAATATTATAAAGAAGTAAAACTTGTTTGTGTGTTCGTTAGAGGTAATCTCTGGAGCTACCGAACCGATTTCAAAAGTAATGGTATCAAAATGATGGTTTTAGTCCAACTTAGAACATAAGCTATATTTTATGTCGGTGACACTACCCCAAAGGGGGTGCAGGAGCAAAAAACTTTCTGAAAATGCGAGTTTTGTGTTACTGGAAATAATAAATTTACCTAGAAATATTAAATTTGGAATATTAGTTACTTATAAGATATAAATGATGTCTAAGTACATTTTCTAAACAATTTGAAATTAAAAAGGGGTGAAAATGCACAAAAAGCGTTCTAAAAAACGTTCTAAATGGTGCTTTCTACACAATCTCAGGGCATACCCAACCGATTTAAAACATAATGATGTCTAAATGATGGTGATAACCCTTGCTCCAAGATAGGTTATATTTTATGTCGAAGCCACTACCCCAAAGGGGGTGCTGGAGCAAAAAACGTTCTAAAAATGCGAATTTTGCGTTACTGAAGAGCCTACAGATATGAAATTTCAAATATTAGTTACTTGTTAGATATAAAGGATTTCTAAGAAAAGTTCTTAAAAAATTCGAAATTTAAAAGGGGTGAAAATGCGCTAAAAACGTTCTAAAAACGTTCTAAATGGTGGTTTCTACATAATCTGAGGAAATACCAAACCGATTTAAAAAAATAATGGTGTCAAAATGATGGTGACAACCCTTGCTCCAATATAGGCTATGTTTTTTGTTGGTGCCTGTAGAGGAGATTTATTATTAGAGAGTCCAGGTTCGTGGATGAATGAAAAAAAACTCCAACACGCGAATTTCGAGGACTTACTTCTTTATTATGAAAACTTTTTAAAGGGAGAACCATGATAGTACAGTGGACGGGAGAAGTCACAGACGAGACTGCCCGACGGGGCAGCCCCCCGAAGGGCAGAGAGCCGAGGTCTGTCCCACTCAAGATCAGAGACAGTAGTGGTAAATTATTCATTACAATCACTCACTCATTGGCGAGATGAATAGCAACATCTGTACAGTATTGGCGATGAATATTGGTGGCGTGGACAAAGGAATCAGAGGCATCTCGAAGTATTACATAGAATTCAAACTTACGCCGTGGCGCGGCTATATGGTTACACGTTTCTTAACATTCTTGCGGTAAGGAAAAGTGGTTAAAGAAAGGAACACGTGATTTTTATATGCACGTTAGATCTAACTGCAGCTGCAAATTAGTCAGCAATGGGCATATGGTTTGTATCCGACAGAGTACAAGGGTGAGAATTGAATACTAATGCAAGCCCAGAGGCTGGGAAAATATGCATTAGATAACGTCGGCTGCAAAGCGAAAAGAGATTCATTTGTATTTTATTCTTTTACTTTATTTCAATGGAAAATAACTGCGGTTAAGATCTTTTTCTATCGTGTGAATTTGAAAGACAGAAAAAGGAACCGAGATAAATGATGTCTGCATTTGAAAAGAACTTTAAAAAGTAAAAGCGAAACTTACAGTAGTGAGAGGTGGGGGGGGGAAGAGAATGAATAAAGACATATGAAATTAACTCCGAAATGTCAAATTTAAACTAAATATTTTATTTGAAGGGGGGGGGGGGAGAATAATAACAATTTATAATAAACCAGTAAAGTTAAAAGTTGATTTTTTGAGGGAAAAGGAGGAATAATGAATATATAACGGTAACGCCGTTATATATATCACCCATTACCACCAGAAAAAAAAACTGTGAATTTTGAAGAACAGTTTTTTTTTTTTTTTATATTTGAAGATTACTTTGTCCACTCCATACATATAAGTATTTAAAACAGATATAACATAATAAGAAAGATAAGCCTCCATATATATATATATATATAACATATAACTGTGTGCTTGCAATTCTTTAAATGTTTGCATAAAGCAAAACTTTTCAGGTCATGATAAATGGCGCCTTTTTTTATTTATTCTTTTCTTGGTATTCATTAGTCTTTACAGTCACCAAGAAACTGCAAATAATAATTTTTGATTTAACAGGATCCTTTTTAAATATCTTTTTAGTATTTGATTAAGAGGCTGGTACCAGCATTTTTCATGACCAAAATAAGAGAAGTAAATATTTTTTTTTAGTAACTTGTTATAATATCTTCTCAAAATAAAAATAATATAATATAAATGCAAGCAACAAAACACAGATACTACTTTAAAATGAAATAGAAAATAAATGACATATACATGTCTGTGAATAGAAGCTAAATGAAAAATATAAAATAATAAAAAGAGTAGAAAATTGGTTTTCGTGCACACCGCACAGGACTACAAAAGAATGGGATGCATATAGCATGCCTATGAATAGGTGTAGCCCTTAATCTTGTTAATAAACAAGTGTGATGGCGTCAGTTTAGAACATCAGCCCTAGGGGGAGAGGGAGTTATGAGACCCAGACACCAAGTGATACCTAGGTCCCTGCTCCCCAAAGATCACATTGATCTTCAAAGGAGCATGCGTCAATGTATCATATAAAAAGTTTCGTTTATTGAATTGAAACAACAATTCAAGGGTTTTGTCTCTCTACACAATGAAGTTTGGACCCTTAGGGCAAAAATTTTGAACGGGAACAAAACTTCAGAGGGGATAAATTAAAAATAATAAAAAAAAACTGAGATAAATATCTCACATATCAAAGGTAAAAAGACAATCCGAGTGTGTGGAGAGACTGGTGACATGATCGGGTAAGTATAACAACCACAATTTTTTTTTTTTTTTTTTAAGTAAATTCTAACTTTGTATTCCTTACAATGTATCGAGTAGGATCTGAACTGTATGTGTATTGTATGACCTTAACTAATGTTTTAAACATTTAGTGTAACTGCACTAGGTTACTAATGCTATAAACAAAAAATTTTTGTGTTATTGTGAAGTTATGTTATTACAAGAACGACATAATATCTTAGACGTGTGTATTGTCTAAGTGAAGCTTAACCAGAGATTATATTTAATCTCCAAAATCTAAAAGAAAACGTGTAATTATGTACATGTAGAAAGCCAAAACAAGTGTGATGAAAACAATTAAAACATCATAAGTTTAAAATTTAAAGAAAATGCATGTGAAGGGGTAGCATCCTGTAAACTGGGCATTCTTTGTTGTGAAACAAAGTGATGGTGACATGAAATGTCATGGCATAAAAGAACTATAATAATAATGGAAAAATTAAGAATGTGTTAAAACTTAACCTTTTAATACATGTTTAATTTGTGCATATCATGTGAGGTCAAAAGTAGTTCCTGGTATAATGAAAACAAAAAAAAATATCCTAATGTGTAATGTTGAAACCTAGAAACAAAATATTTTGAATTGCGTATAATGTGTGTTTTTTTTTTTTACCAAACAAAATATCAATGAACTCAGTTGTAATATCAATGAACTAATAACAATGAACTAAATTGTAAGTGTATCTCTATGAACCAAAGAAAAATGTGTATTTCAATGAATGAATCAAAGAAAAAGTATTTCACTATGAACTAAAACTGTGTATGTCAGTGAAAAAGGGAAAATTTCAACGACTTAGATGTATGTTTGTGAACACAGCAGTCTAAGTACCTCAATGAACAAATTATGAGCAAGTATTTCACTGACTTAAAGTGTAAAAGTAATACGATGAACTCAAATGTGTGAAAAAAAAAACTTACAATGAACTAATATGTGTAAGGAAAAAAATTCTATGAACTAAGTATTGTCATGAAACAAAAATGATAGTGCAATTGGTCCCTGAAGTACACAAAGAATTGACAATGCTATGAACTCGTGTAAAAGTGTTTTTTCTATGAACTCAATGAACTATGAACTCGTGTAAAGTGTTTTATCTATGAACTCGTGTAAAGTGTATTTTCTATGAACTCAGTGAACTATGAACTCAGATGTATAGCCTATGAACTCAGGTGTATAAAACTATGAACACAAACCCAGTGTGTACATATGGAACCAAGAGCATTGTATCACAAGTACAAAAAAATGCATCGCCTAAAGTTAAAACAAACAAACCAAAAAAAAAAATTGTGCTTTTAAGTAAAGGAAAGTGAAAAAAGATAAAATGTAACCAGGAAACGCTACTTGTGTGATGAAATGTAAGTAAATAAACTTAACTAAGATTAACAAGTGAAATTATATCCAAATTTGTAAGTAAATAAACTTAACTAAGATTAACAAGTGAAATTATATCCAAATTTCTAAGAAAATAAATCTACAAATTTGACTAGTGTAATGATGAATTTTTTAAGTTGAAATAATGTGTACTCTTTCAGTAAAATCTTCCAAAAAGTGAAAAACATATAGTCTGACAACGCGTATCAGAAACGATTTCACTTTTGTTCCAATTCGACATTCATTTAACTATTTGCCGGCTAAATAATCAAATGAAAAAGCAACTCACTGTACACTTGTGTTTATAAAAAAAAATATCTTGAAAGAATTAAGTTAATTTTAAACATCAAATCAGTATGAATAATGTTGTCGAAAACTGACATATGTATGTAAATGTATAGGAAAGTAAAAATTTTAAAAGGAATGCTGTAGATAGTAACTCCTTCACAGTAATGTGTGTTAAATAAAAACGAAAAATGTAAAATGTATGTTACATTGTTTTTGTTTTTTTTTGTTTCTTAAAAAGGAAGCTGTATGAGATGTTTATGGGAATGTATTGCAGTTGTATACTTTTTCTCGCATTTGCTTGATGAATTTTTTTAATGATGGACAATAAGGTGCAAAAGCACTGTGGAAAATGTCAAAGTTGGTGTTATTGCTATCATTATTTCTAATGCAATTAATGCATTTTGGAGGATTTCTACACTGAGGGTCAATGTGTGGCAAAGCACACACCGAGCATCTAATGTCATTATGACACGAAATTGCAATATGATCATTGTATACCTGGCACTTAAAACAACGTTTAACATTTATGTATGGTTTAACAGGGTACGGTTTTGATTGTATCATAATTTCCTTATGCATTAATAATTGCCTAGCATCCTGTGGTGCAAGCTCAAAGATCCAATTAAAGGACTTACTATGTAGGAGCTTGTACTTTTTAACAAAGTGAAAAACAGGTTCAGGTATATGGATTAAATCTGAGATACCAAACAAGATATCAGGAATATTTAAATTTTCAGGGAGGTTAAAAATAATGACACGAATAGGCTTAGGTACATTAAGTTTAGTAGGGGATAAGGACTTTAGAGAGGGATCGCTAATATCTGTAAATTTTTCATTGTGCTTACCTTGAGTGTGCAGGTCGGAGCTAAGATATGTGTCTTTTTTATGATTTTCTAGTTGTGGTAACTTTTCTTGTTTACACATATAAGAGGGGATAGTTTGTGTAAATTTATCTAGGGCAGATGGAGGGAGTTTGTTTTTGACATCTACCACTTGATCAACCATAGTCTTATTACATTTAGTAAGCTTCTTCTTACATTTCTGTTTGCCTGTGATTTCATGTAATCTCTCTATAAGTTTCTGATTTACAAGAAATAAATTATCTTTATCCTGTTTTAATTTTGAATAATCATCTTTTAGAACATTAAAGTTTAGTTTAAGCACATGAAAATTGAATTTAATGATCTGAAGGAAATCTATAATATTTTCAGACATGGATGCAGCATTTTCGGTCTTAAGTGAATTTTGAATAGATGTGGCTTCCATATTAATGGAATCCGAATACCTGAATAATATTTCCTCAAAATAATCTACCCATGGAGATACAGAAATGGGGTGATTAAAGTCACAAATAGCATTTTCATCATTAGCTGCCATATTTTAAAAATAAACTGGTGAAGTGTCTGTTATCTGCAAAATCTTTTTTTTATTTTCTGGTGTTTATTTAATTTCTGTTGTTTACTTTTTTTTGACAGCCAAAATGGAAAAAAGGAGGAATTCTTTTTTTTTTGAGAGAGCAACCCAAATAATGCAAAATAAATAATACTAGTATTTCAAAAAGGTGTATGTATGCAAAAACTCTAGTTATCAGAAATGAAATGCATGCACATAAAATAAAACACAATAAGTTGCATAAATAAATTATACACAAAAGGAAAAAAAAACAAAAACATGGAGGGGGGGGGGGAGTGTAAAAAAATATGAGTGTATCAATCACAACATTTCTGGAAGTTAAATTTCGGTCAACATCCAGTTGGCTTAAAGTTTCTGAAATTCAATAAAAAAATAAAAAAAAACAGGTAATTAAATTGTAAATCTGGTTTAAAATACAAAAAACAAAAACAAACAAGGTCAGAGTCGAGCAACATATGCTGAGAATAATTGTGCAAATGTCACACACAAATGAAAATGTGCAAATGTTGTGAGCGAAATATGCACATATTTATAAAAAATATCAAATACTGCAAAATCTGGAGCAGAGAACTTCTTTGTTGCCTATCGGCAGAATAAGTGTACTTTCAAAGTATGCCAGTGGGGCTAAAGGGTTAAACTCCAGATTTTTGAATGCATAAAAAAATCATTTTTACGAAAAAGGAAGCATAGCATGTTTATGTAAATTCACGTAAGAGAAAAAAAAATATGAGAAGTTTGTCATGATTTAACCATAAAAACATTATAAGTGAAATATTAATAAAAGTATAATAATTTTTATCATTTTAACTGCAAAAAGTACTTAAAAAAACAAACAAACAAACAAACGCAGCTTGGAAGAAGATAATAAGGAGCAAATATGCTATCATTGTTAAAAATATTATAAAAAATAGTTCAGAAGTGATTTCTCCTTTCAAGCTGACAAATCAACAAACTTATGAAAAATCAAATGATAAAAGTACAAGTATGAATAGGGAACCATAACATGTATAGAAACTGATAATATTTACTGATATTGAAAAGAAAGAAAGAAAAAAAGGTTATAACAATTTAGAGTAAATAATTTAATATAAAAGTATTCCCTGTTCATACTTACATGCAAACTTTGTTTCTTTTTTGTCAAAAGTATTGTGACATAACTGTTTTCATTAAATTCGTTGCACTAGTATGTCATTTTTTGTAGAGAGCATTCATTTGGAGTACCAAAACAGATCGATGGGAAAAACAACGCTTGTTTTTTTTTTTAAGAAAAAAAGTAAAATAAAAAGATTTTAGTGACAATTTGCAACGGAAAAGAAATTGAAACAAAAATATCATTAACATCCTATTTTCGTACTCTGAATGCTATAAAGATGTTGAATGATAGTTGACACAACGTGTGCATTGTGATTTAGTACACTCTTTTTTTTTTAGGTGCAGAGTGGTTTCTTTTTTTTTTTTTTTTTAAACTGAATCATTCGCACACACTAGGGTAATTTTTTTTTTTTTTATCTCTTGATAACACATCACAAAATGAAAACACTATTCCTCAACTTCATGGCACACTTGGTGCATTCTATATTTTTTTTTTTAGGAAAATTGAAGGTATCACCAGAAGGAAGCACAAAGTAAATCGGATTTTTTTTTACTATTGCTTCGGACACAATTTGTTATATTAACACAAGATGACACTTTCACGAAATTATATATCTTTTTAGCATATTTCATTATTTTGTCACCAAATCTGTGGGATTCCTGGACACTTTGCACTGTAAACATAAATCACAAACAAAGGAAAACAGCGCACAATTCCTGGACTTGTTGCACTGAGAACTTTGTTTAAAATGTGTGTTACTTGTGGGGATATTTCATACCACAGCTAGGTGAGGACTTTTTCACAAAACATTTCCCTTTTGGGAAACTATGGAGCAGATGGCACTTTTTCTTTTCACAAAACAGGAATCTAAAACACACTGATGGAGATTCCCTTGGATATGGTTGAAGAAAAATATTATTTCATAAGTAGAACAGAGCGTTATTGGAGACACAATTTTACACTAAGCGGTCACACGGAATGGAATCGCAGAAATCACACAAACAGGTGAAAATCACCTTTTTTTTTTTTTAGGAGTGAAGTGGTTATTTTCAGGTGAATGCACATCACAGGACCGACGTAGCAGTTTACCGTTCAGATGTGTCCTTTTTTTGAGCGAAGCGCACCGCTATCGGAGAAGGTTTCTCGACTTTATTGACGATTACACGATAGAAGTTTACAAATTCTTGAGTCAGGCTTTGGAGAAACACAGAATATTGAATCAGGAAAAGTCAGCAAAGGATGGGGGGTAGTCACCTTCGAAGGAGATTGTAGCTGAGACCTGAGACAGCAGAATCACAGAGAGATGTTGAGGGATCGCCGGCAACAACAGCACAATAGTTCATCAGGGCGGCGAGGGCAGGGGAAGTCCCGTAAAGATGACGCCGGAGAATGAGTGCTCGAAGTTGGATGAGGAAGCCCGAACTCCCGTGGGGAAAAAAAAAAGGGCCCATGGTCATCCTTTCGCGTCGCTGATAAGAAAAAAGAGAAACGGATTGAAACTTCTCCTCGTATTTTTTTTTTTTTTTATTACTGTTGGAGAAAAAAATCTGGGCAGTGGCACCAATTTTGTGTAGAGGAGATTTATTATTAGAGAGTCCAGGTTCGTGGATGAATGAAAAAAAACTCCAACACGCGAATTTCGAGGACTTACTTCTTTATTATGAAAACTTTTTAAAGGGAGAACCATGATAGTACAGTGGACGGGAGAAGTCACAGACGAGACTGCCCGACGGGGCAGCCCCCCGAAGGGCAGAGAGCCGAGGTCTGTCCCACTCAAGATCAGAGACAGTAGTGGTAAATTATTCATTACAATCACTCACTCATTGGCGAGATGAATAGCAACATCTGTACAGTATTGGCGATGAATATTGGTGGCGTGGACAAAGGAATCAGAGGCATCTCGAAGTATTACATAGAATTCAAACTTACGCCGTGGCGCGGCTATATGGTTACACGTTTCTTAACATTCTTGCGGTAAGGAAAAGTGGTTAAAGAAAGGAACACGTGATTTTTATATGCACGTTAGATCTAACTGCAGCTGCAAATTAGTCAGCAATGGGCATATGGTTTGTATCCGACAGAGTACAAGGGTGAGAATTGAATACTAATGCAAGCCCAGAGGCTGGGAAAATATGCATTAGATAACGTCGGCTGCAAAGCGAAAAGAGATTCATTTGTATTTTATTCTTTTACTTTATTTCAATGGAAAATAACTGCGGTTAAGATCTTTTTCTATCGTGTGAATTTGAAAGACAGAAAAAGGAACCGAGATAAATGATGTCTGCATTTGAAAAGAACTTTAAAAAGTAAAAGCGAAACTTACAGTAGTGAGAGGTGGGGGGGGGAAGAGAATGAATAAAGACATATGAAATTAACTCCGAAATGTCAAATTTAAACTAAATATTTTATTTGAAGGGGGGGGGGGGGGAGAATAATAACAATTTATAATAAACCAGTAAAGTTAAAAGTTGATTTTTTGAGGGAAAAGGAGGAATAATGAATATATAACGGTAACGCCGTTATAGTGCCACTACCCCAAAGGGGGTGCTGGAGCAAAAAACGTTCTAAAAATGCGATTTATGCGTTATTGAAGAGCCTAGAAATATGAAATTTGAAATATTAGTTACTAATTAAATATAAAGGATTTCTAAGTACAGCTCTTAAACAAATCGAAATTTAAAAGGGGCCAAAATGCACAAAAAGCGTTCTAAAGAACGTTCTAAAAAACGTTCTAAATAGTGGTTTCTACACAATCTCAGGAAATACCAAACCGATTAAAAAAATAATGTGTCAAAATGATGGTGATAACCCTTGCTCCAAGATAGGCTATATTTTATGTTGGTGCCACTACATCAAAAGGGGGTGCAGGAGCAAAAAACGTTCTAAAAAATCCCTGCCGGCCCGGCCTACAGGCAAAGGTAGATTTCGAAGTTAAGTATATAATTTCACCAACAAAAACTAAATCATTATCAGATATAAATCCACTTTAACAGTTTTATCTGTCTGCTTTTGACGAGTTTTTATTTCCTTTTTATAAAATAGCTGGTTTTATGAGAATCATGTTAAGGCGATATTAAAAAAAATATTTTTCCATACTCAACAACTCGAAATTTTCTGGCACATTTTCAGATTAATTTTTAATAAAAAAAAATATGAAACATGCTGAGGTGATTTTTGAAAAGTTTTATAAGCGACCTGTGTTTTTATTTTTCTTTCAATTAATTAAAACTTGATTAATAAACAATTATTTTCTCAGTAGGGCAATATTTTTCGTTTCTAACACAATCGCTTCGGGAAATTCTGTTCAAAATGCCCACTTTGACATCATTTTTTGAAATATATTCTGCCTCTATCAAAAAATCGATCATTACTGTACATTATATAGTTTCTGAAAAAGAGAATCTAGCAATTGTATGCGTTTGAGAGCAAAAATGAATTTAAAAATGAGTAAGAAAATAGACAGTTTGGATTTGAATGCACCCTTAATAAGATGATTTTTTTCTTCAACCGCTATGTATTTTTAATTTGTTTTTGCTTTAAGAATTGGCCCTATCAAAAACTTGTCTATATAAATGTTGAAGGCAATATTAAGAAGATATATGATAAATTCATGGAGATTTTATATCTTGTGAATTGACGGAGTTATGAAAATTTTTCTTCTTCTTTTTTGTTTTCGTTTTTTTTTTTCTTGCGGTACGAATTGGTCCTATCAAAAACTTGTGAATATAAAATTGTAGATATTATTAAGGAGATGTATAATAAAATTAATTGGATTTGATATCTTGGGAACTGACGAAGTTAGGAATTTTTTTCTCAACAAAAACCCTATTTGTTTGCACCCCTTGAGTCCATTTTTAATTTTATCAAAAATCTGTGATACATAAATTTTTGGTCCAATTTTTAGAAGTAATAAAAACTTTAAACTGATTTGATATGTACAAAAATTAAGAAGTTATGGGGTTTTTTCGGTTTTCACAAAACCCCTCCCTATTTCCATACCCTTTGTCCGCTTTTGCCCATTAACGAACTTGACCGAGATTTTATGTCCCTTGATTTTATGTATCAGTTTGGAAGAGATTTGTGCAGAATTGCGGAAGTTATCGTGTTCAGAAGAAAGTGATAACACAATTGCTTCCGGAAATTTCGTTCAAAATGCCCACTTTGACAGAATTTTTTGAAATATATTCTGCCTCTATCCAAAAATTGATCATTGCGGTACATTATATAGTTTCTGAATAAGCGAATATACCAATTAAATGCGTTTGAGAGCAAAAATGAATTTAAAAATGAGTCAGAAAATAAGCTGTTTGGATTTGAGTGCATCCTTAATGCAATGATTTTTCCAACAAAATCCGCTTCGGGAAATTCGGTTCAAAATGCCCACTTTAACAGCATTTTTTAAAATATATTCTGCCTCTATCAAAAACTCGACCATTACGGTACATTATATAGTTTCTGAGTAAGAAAACGTACCAATTGGAAGCCTTTGAGAGCAAAAATGAATTGTAAAATGAGTCAGAAAATACGCAGTTTGTATTTGAATACACCCTTATTTAAATGATTTTTTCTTCAACCGCTATGTATTTTTAATTTGTTTTTACTGTAAGAATTGGTCCTATCCAAAACTTGTCTATATAGATGTTGTAGACAATATTAAGAAGATATATGATAAATTCATGGGGATTTTATATCTTTTGAATTGACGGAGTTATGGATTTTTTACTTCTTCAAACCCCATTTTTGTTTTCGTTTTTAATTTTTTTTTGAGGTACGAATTTGTCCTATCAAAAACTTGTGAACATGAAAATTGTAGATAATATTAAGGAGATTTATAATAAAATTAATTGAAATTGATATCTTGAGAATTGACGAAGTTATGAATTTTTTTCTCCCAAAAACCTTATTTTTTGCGCCCCTTGAGCCCATTTTTAACTTTATCAAAAATCTGAGATGCATAAAATTTTGGCGCTATTTTTAGAAGTAATAAAAACTTTAAACTGATTTGATATGTACAAAAATTAAGAAGTTATGGGGTTTTTCGTTTTTCACAAAATCCCTCCCTATTTCCATCCCCTTGGTCCGATTTTGCCCATTAACGAACTTGACCGAGATTTTATGCCCTTTGATTTTATGTATCAGTTTGGAAGAGATTGGTGCAGAATTACGAAAGTTATCGTGTCCAGAAGAAAGTGATATATATAGATAGATAGATAGATAGATAGATAGATAGATAGATAAAGTTTTTTACTGAGGGTGGTTTTGGGTTCTAGGAGTCATGAGCGGTGTAGATCTGCAAAAATTTTTCAGAAATTCCAACATAGGAACGATCCCAATAGGTAGTATTTCATACAAAATCTACCTAAAATGCGATTTTTGCGTTACTGAAGGGCCTACAAATATGAAATTTGAAATATTAGTTACTTATAGCTATAAAGGATTTCAAGGAACAGTTCTTAAAAAATTCGAAATTTAAAAGGGTTGATAATGCGCGAAGAGAGTTCCATAAAACATTCTAAATGCGATTTTACTCAATTTTGTGAAGTATCAAATCGATTTCAAAAGTAATGGTTGTAAATTGATGATGACAGACATTGCTGTAACATAGGTTCTGTTTTATGTTTGTATCACTACCACCTGGGGGTTGCAGGAGAAAATAAACGTTCCAAATTCCGGCTTTTGTGTTATGGAAAGTCCTAGAATCATGAAATTTGGAATGGTAGTTACTTATAAGATATCAATGATATCTAAAAACATTTTCTAAAAAAATCGAAATTTAAAACGGGTGAAAATGCGTGAAAAGCGTTGTAAAAAACGTTTTAATTTACGATTTCTATGCAATCTCAGGAAGTACTGAACCGATTTCAAATATAATGGTGTAGAAATGATGGTGAGAGCTCTTGCTCCAAGGCTACATTTTATGTCTGTTTCCACGACCCCAGGGGAGATGTAGGAGCAAAAAACGTTCTAAAAAGGCGATTTTTGAAATACGAAGGACACTAGATTCATGAAATTTTGCATGGTATACATTTATTAGACATAAATGATCTCTAAGAACATTTCTATAAAAATTTGAAATTTAAAAGGATAGAAAATTCGCGAAAAGTGTTCAAAAAACGTTCTAATGCCGATTTGTGAGCAATCTCAGGATGAATCAAACTGATTTCAAAAGTAATGGTAGGAAATTGATGCTGACAGCCTCTGCTCTAACATATACGCTATTTCATGTCGATTTCAGTATCACCTGGAAGTTGCAGGAGCAAAAAACTTTCGAAATTTCGATTTTTGTGATCGGTAGATGCTAGCAACTTTAAATTAGGCAAGGTATATATATATCAGATATAAATGACCTTTAAGAACAGTTTCGAAAAAATTTGAAATTTAAAAATCGCGCGATTTAAAATTCGCGAGAAAATGCGCGAAAAGCGTTCTAAAAGCGTTCTAAAAACGTTCTAAATTGCGATTTCTACTCAATCTTAGGAAATACCAAAACTATCACAAAATTAATGGTTGCAAATTGGTGGTGACAGTCCTGCTCTAACATAGGCTATATTTTATGTTGCTGTCACTACCATCTGATGGTTGCAAGAGCAAAATATGTTTTAATTTGCGTTTTTGTATTACTGAGGGCTCTAACATCTTGAAATATGGCATGGTATTTACTTATAAGATACAACTGCTTTCTAAGAACAGTCGAAAGAAAATTCTAAATTTAAAAGGATGAAGTGAGCAAAAAGCGTTCTAAAAACGTTCTAAATTACAATTTTTATGCAATCTTATCAAATATCAAAGCGATTTAAAAAGTAATGGTGTCAAATTATTGGTAATAGAACCTGCTCAAACATAGGCTATATTTTATGTCTGTGCCACTACCACCAGGGGGTTGCACAAGCAAAAAACGTTCTAAATTGCGATTTATGTGATACTGAAGAGAGTAAAAACTTTAAATATGTCATGGTAGTTACTTATAAAATGTAAATGTCCTCGAAGGACTGCCGAAAATAAATTCAAATTAAAAAGGGATGAAGCGAAGGGAAGGTAAGAAAAGCGTTCTAAAAAAGTCCTAAATTACGATTTCCATGCAATTTCAGGGAATATTTATAAAATTATAAAAGTAGTAGTTGCGAATCAGTGGTAACAGTCCCTGATCCTACACAGGCTATATTTTATGCCGATGATTCTACCACCTGGGGTTTACAGGAACAACAAACGTTCTAAAAAAGGCCTTTAAAAGCTTTCTAAATTACGTTTCTGTGGAATATTAGAAAAAAACCGATTTAAAAATTAATGTTGGCTAATTAATAGTGACAGTTCCTAAATCAATATAGCCCTTTATGTTGAGAGAGGTGGTAGGACTTGAAATTTGACATGATGGTTAATTTTAAGATGTAAAAAAAATGGTTTCTAAAAAATTCAAAACTTCAAATGAATACTGAAATAAGCTTATTAATTGAGCATAAAAGTTTCAAAATATTTTGTAAATTATCATTTATTCAGTTTTATTTCTTTTTATTAATTTAAGTCTCATTCCTGCCTATTCAATGTAATAATAAAGTTTAGTCAAAATGTGTTTTAAATAGTAATTTTTGAATTATTCCTAAAAGTATAATTTCTTTTAACAAAAATTATACATATAAATATCACTTGGCATATTTCAAATACTACGGGAGCAAAGCCGCGGGGTTTGCTAGTCATATATAAAAATTTGTTATTATTCATAACGCATTAAAAAAAAAGCATGCCCCATTACAGACATTTCATTTCAATTTCTTTTAACAACTTTTTTCACTGAAGAATTGACATTCATCCTTGCACGTAATGCTGAACATTAAAAGATGGGTTGTCAAATGTTTCTTTTTTTTTATCATCTAGTTTGGCAAGAAATATATTGGATTTCTAGTTACCCTAATACATAATAATACAGCCGCGATAAAATTATTACCATTCGTTAATTCAAGATTCTACTGGTATTTTTTTCTTTTTTTCTTTAAAAAAAAAGAAAAGAAAAAAAAATCAATTTATTTCATATTGTGCTTTCTATTCATTGATTAAAAAAAATTTCAGAAAGAATATATAGCATGGAAATCAACCTAACAGATTAATTGGATACATTTTTAAATGACTCGTATACGACTGATTAGGTAAATTCTAAGACTATTTTATTTTATTTTTATTTCTACGGTCTGTTATTTAAAATCGATAAACGTTTTTCTGCTTTTGAAGAAGATGATTCAGCCATAAAAGAATTAGAAAAATGAAAGAGATAAAATAAATTTTTAAAAACAGAAAATAAAATTTCCAAAATTGCAGTTGATTACTTTAACTCAAAATGCAATAATACACAATAAAAAAACAAATATCCAAATTAAAGCTTGCCCATTATAGAAGTCTAATTTATGTAATTTCTCCAATTTCCTTTAATCTATTTTTTACAATGAATATTTGACATGCATCTTATAATTCAAGGGAGAAATATAAGAATTTTGTTCCTTATTTTTAAAGATATTTTTTCTAAATAGACATTTAGAAAAAAATACATTCCGTTTTTTGACTTACTCTGGATAAATTCAGAAATAATTATCCAGACAACGAATTACACAGAGTGTTCATAATTAAACGACCCTACTTTAAAGTTGTGTACAGACAAAACTACTGTTCAGACACTTGTGAAATTTTGTGAAAGACATAATAAAGGGTTGGGAACTTGCTTAAGGGGTCTCAGGACTCTTAAAGCTCTAAAATTTTCGAAATTTTAATTTTTTTAGATGTTAAACTTCTATGTTTTCTGAAAATTTTGATATAATTGTTATCTTGAAATTCCCATTAGAACAGAAGTTATGGCATTTAGAATTATACTTGCTCAATAGCTGAAGCGGTGTTTCCAAAACTTTGAATTCATTTTTCTCCAAATGACGTTTTTGGGCATAACGCGCACGATATCTCAAAAACTTCTGAATATTTTTTCATGAAATTTTCAAAAAACATTTTTCATGTTAGTCTGTATAAACTGAACCTAAAATTTCCTTTTTATTGTTAAAAGAAAATATTTTTTTAGGGGTTTATATTGTTGAAATTTTCTAATCTTTGCATTAGCTAAATACAGCTTTGTATTAAAAATATAAAAATGCTTTAAATACAAATTTATTTAAGTTCAGTGTAAT
This sequence comes from Maratus speciosus, assembly GCA_963932465.1. Lineage (NCBI taxonomy): Eukaryota > Metazoa > Arthropoda > Arachnida > Araneae > Salticidae > Maratus > Maratus speciosus. Next base: position 518,323,020 of record OZ010795.1, on the reverse strand, counting down.
TATTATAATCTGAGGTATAAGTAGGCACCAAAATTTTTATTTTAGTTGCAAAATTTATTTTGTAATCGTGCGCATAAGCTGTTATGCCGATTTTTTGATCGTCAAATGTCTGACCGTTTGGAGCCCCCTGTAAATGCTAATTCTGCATATTGCAATTTTTCAAATATTTGAAATGAAAGAACATACTTGTATCTTTCATTCCCATTTAAAATTGTGTCTTAATATCAAATACATTTTAAGATATTAAATGCTGAAAATTGTCCTTTTTTTTTTCAATTTTTCCAATTTTAAGAGTCCTGAGACCCCTTAAGAGAAAAAAAAAAGGTTCAAAATTTCGCCACCAGAGGGCGATTTTTAATAAATTACACATTTTAGCATTACGTAGATTAGAAAGTTTATTTACAGGGTGTCCATAATTAAACGACTCTATTTTAAAGTTGTTTACAGACAAAACTATTGTTCAAAATGTTGTGAAATTTTGTGGAGGACATAATAAAAGTATAGGAACTTGTTTGAGAGGGAAAAAAAATAAGCGACCGTTTTTTAACGAATTACACATTTAGCAAACGTTTACGATAGTTTCCGCATGACGGTCATCATTTTTTGATACCATCTGGAATCGTAAAATAGCATGTTCCACAGTTGAACGCAGTGTGTTCTGGGAGATGTTTTCTATACTGTGGTCCATGAAGCATTGCTCAAATTTTGCTCCGATGGAAATGTAAATATTTAAGGAATGGGGTAAGCTAGAGCCTTGTGTCACATATCTTTCTCTTCTTCTTTAAATGCTGATTAAAATGATATGTAGTATGTGTAGTTATCTGTAGGGGTTCAGCAGAAATATGTAGTTGAACTTTCTTCTTCTTTACTTTCGATTTCTCCTTGAACCAGGTTTTGCCATCTATTCAGATGCTTCTCGTGCCCACTTAACTACGTCAAAACTTTTTAAACTTGATAAATTTATATTCTAAATACTCTTGTAATCATTTTAATACCTAGTTTGACTTTCCGGGCACAGGTTTTATATAAAATTAACCCATTAATTACCATGCACTTTTTGTTTAATTCGAGCCATTTTCAAATTAAAGTGTTTTAAATATGCTTACAAAATACACATAACTAATTGATAACTCAAATAAATGGCTCATTTTGTGTCAATTAAACTCTGTAGATTATTTTGGTATCATTTTCATAAAGCTTTCATCAAGTTTTAACCCTTAAATATCCAACTTAAAAAGTGAAGTTTTCATGTTTTTCTCCCATAGAGATAACATGGGAAAAAACAATAGAATTCCATTGCAATTTTGACCATGTTAAGTTGAAGTGCTAGAAACATGTCGTGAAATACTGTCTTTACAATGAGGTTCAGTTAATAAATAAAATTTCTAATGATAAATCTGTAATTTATTAAAAATCGCTTTCTGGTGTCAAAATTTTGAGCTTTTTTTTTTGCTTCAACATATTCCCATCCCTTTGTTATGTCTTTCACCAAACTTCACAACTTTATGAAAAATAGGTTTGTCAGCAGACAACTTTAAAGTGGGGTCGTTTAATTATGGACACCCTGTACATAACAATTTTTAATCTTGCTCTATTTCTCAAATTTCTTTAGGCTATTTTTTTACAATGATTAATTGAAATGCACGTAAAAATATAAATATTTGGTATTATATGTTTAAAGATTAATATCTTTTTTAAATATAAATTTTAGGAAAAATATTCTTCATTTTAACTCACGATGGAATAATACAAAAATGATTATCCAGACAACGAATTACACAATACACTGTAAAATGAAAAATCTGTATCTTACAACGAAAGGTGCTGGCACCCTCGCTGCCAACACAATTGCTGTAAAATTTACAAACTTGTGTTATTAAAAGTGCTGTAAAATTTCTCAAGTATGGGGAAAGTCGCGTTGCTATTGGCTGCGTGGTGCACGTGACAAAGAGAATTCAATTTTTAATTCTCTTGTTGCTTGAATCCGCTTTTAAATCATCGTTGCTTGAAAAATTACGACATAAAGTGCAGGAAAAACAAAAATAAAAAAAAATTACAGCGTACGATTATCCATTTTCCTCGATTGCTCCAACTTCTTTTAAACTATTTTTTTATGTGGAACAAATTAAATGCAACCTATAATGTAAATGGTAAACATTAAAATTCGGTTTTTCATATGTTTTATAACTTAAGTAGTAAATTTTCAAAATGTTCAGTAATATGTATTCACTTACATTAAATTAAAGTATCATATATCAAAATGCTGTAATGGAATGAAAACAATTTCCTCAACAAGAGATTACGTATTACAAACGTGTAATGCACTTTGCGGAACTTCTTGCGCTGAAAAAAACGAAAATCATTTAATAAAGTAATGATAAACATTAAAAGTTGGTATGTCAAATGTTTACTAGTTTCCCTTTTCAGTGATCTACTTTGGTAAGAAATATATTGGATTTCAATTTACTCTAACATGGGAATCGTGTTAAAGTTATTACCACTGTAACAATCTTCTTTTTTTACCCGACTGCCAAAAAGGGTTATGTGTTTCACGTGTATCTGGGTATGTGGATTTCTTTATACCCTCTAAACATCCCAACGGCTGGATGGATTTTAATGAATGAGGTCTCTATCGATTTGTCTTAACCGTCCGATGGTTGTAGGCTAGGTTTTGTTTATATAAATTCAAAATGGCGGTAGAGACGAAAAAAAATTTTTAAGCACCATATTGAGTGGCATATCATTGGATATGTCTTTCAAAATGAAGACGATGTTTCATTGACTATTTTACAGTCAGAAGCTCCGTTTAAATATTACACAACCTGGAAGTTGTGTAGGTAGGATCTCTAGCTTTATTGCAACTCTAACCTTCATAGACATCTATATTCCTCATACAAACAATGTTAATAGATAGGAACCAACAATTAAACACAACTTAAAAGTCCTCAATACAAGTAAATAAAAATAAAGGGTAAGTATATAAAAAATTATTTCACATGGATGAAAAATAATCAATTAGTTCTCTTTTTACGCAGTCGGGTTTTTTGAATTTTAGAATTTAATTTTTACTTGTTTCACTCCTACACTTCAGGGAAGATAAGTTCATTTTATACTATGGTTTATATTCATAGATAAAATGTTCAGAAAAATATTCAACACAATTGATTGAAGGAGTATTTTATAAAAGCTTCGTACATGTCTGGAAATGAAAATTAAAAAATAACATTAATCTATTTTATTTTCAAAGAAGTATTTTATAAAATCGGTAGATACAAAAGAATTAGAAACATAAAAGAGAAATAATCCATCTTACAATGCAAAAATTAACTTTTTTAAAATATTCTGACCCAAATAAAATTATATGATGAAATGCACCTTGATTCATCACAAAATACACAATATGAATTTTAAAAAGCTCACCGTTTTACTTAAAAGGCGATACAGATAAAAATAATATAGATGTTACAAAATAAAACTGGTGTTGTAAGTTAAAAATATACATTTTACTTAAATTTTCTAGTACTTTCGGGCTGCAATCCCATGACCATCGTCAAGGAACAACAATTGATAAAAATATTTCCTGACAATTGCCGCGAGATTGCAGTCCGAAAGAACTAGGAAATTTAAATTAAATGTATATGTTTAACTTGTAACACCTATATTATATTTATTTTTTTCGCCTTGTTAGTAAAACTGTGAGCTTTTTAAAGTTCATAATGTGTATTTTCCTATTCTGGACAATTTTAACCCGCAGTGCAATAATACTCTAAAAAATCTAGAGAAAAAGTTACGCACAACTATCTTATCTTGTATGCGATATCTTTAATGACTTTTAAATATTTCTTTACATTAAAAAAGTAAAATGTAAGTGTATTGTAAATCATAAATATGAAATTTTCGATTTTCAAATGTTTCGTAGCTTTCAGCAATCTTCATTTACCTATTACACATCGCAATGTTATCTACCAAAATGAAATAATGCAATAAAAACAAGCTACTCAGCAAAGGATTCCAGATTACAAATGTCTATTTTAAACTTCTTCTTGAATTTCCTCTCAATTATTTTTACTCTGAAGTAATACTAGATTTCTCTCTGCGATACACATAATAAACATGCAAGTTTGTCAGATTTTCCTTAACTCACTTTTTCAAGAGTCTAGTTTGGTTTTCAATTTACTCTAACACGGGAATTGTGTTAGCATACTATTACCATTCATTACTTCAACGTTCTGTGTTCTTTGCTTTTATTTTTGAGGAAACCCAATTTGTTTTATATTGTGTTTTCTCTTCACAGATAAAATATTCCGAAGGGAAATCAAACTAGAAATTCAACGAATCTGATTGAATGTATACATTTTTAAAATGCCTCTATGCGACTGAAATAGTAAGTTTAAAGATAAACTTCTTTTGTTTTATTTTCAAAGACTTTTGTATAAAATCGATAATCACTTGTGCATATGAAAGAAATCAATGACAAAAAAAAAGAAAAAATAAGAAAGAAATTAAACTAAATTTTCAGACGCAAAAGTATAGTTTTCAGCCAAACGAATTCACTTATTTGAAATCGCTATGCAATGAAAAATGAACAATCAAAAGTTTACATGTTACAAGCATCTATCTCTGATTTCTTAAATGCCCTATAAATTATTTTTTAGATGGCAGAAATGTAAATATTCCTGTGATGTAAATAAAACAAATGATCCCGTTCTGTACTTGGAGGAAAAGGTAGCTTCTCTCTGTTCTATGTTTTTAAGAATTTAATTAATTTTACTCAAACATACACTGTAAAAAAAAAATCTGTAGTTCTACAGATGTAAAGTTACATGCTTACTAAACTTTCACCTGTAACTGTACGAAAAAAACTGCAAATCTACAAAACTAGTTTTTGTAAAGCTACAAAAATCTGTAACTTTACAAATGAATCTGCTAAAATTTCAGTAATCTTACTAAACTTTTATTTGTAAACCTGGCTGCAGTTACATGAAAAGTTCTCGGAATCCCAGTTTCCAAGACAATTCTTAGTAAACTTTCAGATTTTCTGATTTTCGGCGCAAAAGTGTGTCTGTTACATGAAATTTTGTTGTTGCCGTTACATGAAAAGTTCTAGGAATCCCAGTTTCCTAGAAAAACTTTAGTACCTTCACAGATTTTTTTTTACAGTGTACGAAGCTAAAATTCATGGAATACGATTGTTGAAGGTTCCCAGTTTTCGTCAATGTTGAATTTCGATGAGAATTTCAAGAAAAATATCAGTTATCACCCAGTTGGCTTCATTTGTGGCAAACTATTTTTGCCGCCACTTTTTTTCTTTCGCTAAGTAATGCAAAGCTTGGTGATGATTTAGCGCTGCCGGATATAACGATTTAATTAAGTTTAAACAATGGTATGAAATCTGTCCCCTTTTATAAAATTCTATCTTCAATATTATTATATTTATATTTAATTATCAATTATTATTTTGGAGTTAAAATATAACTATTTAATCATACAAATAGATTACCTAAGTTCTTCGTATCGGGAGATAAAAGGCTCACTTAAATATCTTTGGAAAAAAAAGTTCATACTGTTTAAACAGCAATTGCAGGAACAAAATGTAGACACATAACAACATATATTTTAACACCCCAAAAACAAATACATGACGTTTCGCGTAACGTAAATTCGTGTCAGTAAATCGTACATCAAAATATTTCACAGCTACATTTCAGTTCATAAAATTCTAAATAAATTCATTTGTCAACAAAAAAGTATCGTCTGCGTGAGGCGCAAAATAAAAACGATTATATTAAGACCATGGAAGCAGCGATAAAACGCAACAGTTCCAACAATTAAAGAAAATTTGCGAGAAACCGCGTTCATTAGAACGTATGCTTTATACCAGTTTATGAAGTAATCTCTTATTTTTTATCTGCTGTTTTTACTTTCTTCTCTCTTTACAAGAAGAAAGTATTAGATTCGCAAAAATTTTCTAATTCCGGCTTTCGACGGATTTACACATTTTTAGGGTTTAGAGATCCCGAAAAACATGTTCTTACAAAATGTGTGTCTGTGTGTGACACAAATTTTATGGGCGCTCTATCTCAAGAACTAACGCACGGAATTTAACAAAAATTTATATTCAGTTAGTCCCTGATATAAATTGGTGCTGATTAGTTTTTGGCGCAAATCCCTCAACAGGTGGCGCTTCTATGCTGCATATTTTACAATTTCCGCAATGGCTCTATCTCAAAATCTAATGCACGGATTTTTATGAAACGTCAGATTCAGTTAGTCCTTGATATGATTTTGTGTTTACTACATTTTGATGTAAATCGCCCAATAGGTGGTGCTGCTATGCTGCATGTTTCACAATTTCCGCAATGGCTCTATCTCAAGAACTAATGCGTGTATTTTCATCAAACGTCAGATTCAGTTAGCCCTTGATATAAGTTAGCGCTGACTACGTTTTGGTGTAAATCGCTCGACAGGTGGCGCTACTATGCTACATGTTTACTGATTCCCGCAATAGTTTTATCTCAAGAAGCAATGCACGGATTTTAATGAAATGTCAGATTCATTTACCAAGTCAAATTACGTTGTCGCTTATTAGGTTTTCGTATATATCGCCCAACAGGCGGCGCTGCTATGCAGAAGTTTTTGCGATTTCCGTCATAGCCCTACTAAAAAACTAATGCACGGATTTTCACGCAACTTCCGATTCAGTGAGTAGTTGAAAAAAATTGTTGCTGATTAGATTTTGGTGTAAATCATCTAACCGGTAGCGCTGCTGTGCTGCATTTTTCAGGAAGTATTTACATGTATGAGATAGCATAAAGTTTTGGGATTGCCACATCCGACTAGTTTTGTTTTGTTTTTCAAAATACCAGCCACCCTAGAATTTTAAGCTGTTATCTCTCAACCATTCATTAAAATAGAGGCTAAACAAAACTAGTCGTTGGGGCCACCGGAATACTTACCCATCATGGATACGTATAATATAAAATATGAAAATGAAACATGTGTAAGCTATTTATAAAATGCATTGCAATTCCAAAATAAAATTTAAACGTATATTTAAATATTTTTAATACATAGTAATGCTTTAATACTGAATTGCGGGTACAAATTGATTATCCCTTCGACCCATTTCGACAAATTATATAAATCGCCAAACTACTCGCAAAATGACACAAATTGGCATAATTTTTATTTTAAATAGCGAAAGAACAAATAAATAACTAAAAGATTAATAAAAATATAAATAAAACGTCGAATTAAAAATCAATTGATGACGTAACAAACACGTGTAAACTATTTATAAAATGCATTGCAATTTCAAAATAAAATTTAAACGTATATTTAAATATTTTTAATACAAAGTAATGCTCTATTACTGAATTGCGGTTACTACTTGATTATACCGTCGATCAATTTCGACAAATTATATAAATGAACAAAATAATCCCAAAATCACACAAATTGGAATAATTTTTATTTTAAATAACAAAGAACAAATAAATAACTAAAAGATTAATAAAAATATAAATAAAACGTCGAATTAAAAATCACTTGATGACGTAACAAACATGTGTAAACTATTTATAAAATGCATTGCAATTTCAAAATAAAATTTAAACGTATATTTAAATATTTTTAATACAAAGTAATGCTCTATTACTGAATTGCGGTTACTACTTGATTATACCGTCGATCAATTTCGACAAATTATATAAATGAACAAAATAATCCCAAAATCACACAAATTGGAATAATTTTTATTTTAAATAACAAAAGAACAAATAAATAACTAAAAGATTAATAAAAATATAAATAAAACGTCGAATTAAAAATCACTTGATGACGTAACAAACATGTGTAAACTATTTATAAAATGCATTGCAATTTCAAAATAAAATTTAAACGTATATTTAAATATTTTTAATACAAAGTAATGCTCTATTACTGAATTGCGGTTACTACTTGATTATACCGTCGATCAATTTCGACAAATTATATAAATGAACAAAATAATCCCAAAATCACACAAATTGGAATAATTTTTATTTTAAATAACAAAAGAACAAATAAATAACTAAAAGATTAATAAAAATATAAATAAAACGTCGAATTAAAAATCACTTGATGACGTAACAAACACGTGTAAACTATTTATAAAATGCATTGCAATTTCAAAATAAAATTTAAACGTATATTTAAATATTTTTAATACAAAGTAATGCTCTATTACTGAATTGCGGTTACTACTTGATTATACCGTCGATCAATTTCGACAAATTATATAAATGAACAAAATAATCCCAAAATCACACAATTTGGAATAATTTTTATTTTAAATAACAAAAGAACAAATAAATAACTCAAAGATTAATAAAAATATAAATAAAACGTCGAATTAAAAATCACTTGATGACGTAACAAACACGTGTAAACTATTTATAAAATGCATTGCAATTTCAAAATAAAATTTAAACGTATATTTAAATATTTTTAATACAAAGTAATGCTCTATTACTGAATTGCGGTTACTACTTGATTATACCGTCGATCAATTTCGACAAATTATATAAATGAACAAAATAATCCCAAAATCACACAAATTGGAATAATTTTTATTTTAAATAACAAAAGAACAAATAAATAACTAAAAGATTAATAAAAATATAAATAAAACGTCGAATTAAAAATCACTTGATGACGTAACAAACATGTGTAAACTATTTATAAAATGCATTGCAATTTCAAAATAAAATTTAAACGTATATTTAAATATTTTTAATACAAAGTAATGCTCTATTACTGAATTGCGGTTACTACTTGATTATACCGTCGATCAATTTCGACAAATTATATAAATGAACAAAATAATCCCAAAATCACACAAATTGGAATAATTTTTATTTTAAATAACAAAAGAACAAATAAATAACTAAAAGATTAATAAAAATATAAATAAAACGTCGAATTAAAAATCACTTGATGACGCAACAAACACGTGTAAACTATTTATAAAATGCATTGCAATTTCAAAATAAAATTTAAACGTATATTTAAATATTTTTAATACAAAGTAAGGCTCTATTACTGAATTGCGGTTACTACTCGATTATACCGTCGATCAATTTCGACAAATTATATAAATGAACAAAATAATCCCAAAATCACACAAATTGGAATAATTTTTATTTTAAATAACAAAAGAACAAATAAATAACTCAAAGATTAATAAAAATATAAATAAAACGTCGAATTAAAAATCACTTGATGACGTAACAAACACGTGTAAACTATTTATAAAATGCATTGCAATTTCAAAATAAAATTTAAACGTATATTTAAATATTTTTAATACAAAGTAATGCTCTATTACTGAATTGCGGTTACTACTTGATTATACCGTCGATCAATTTCGACAAATTATATAAATGAACAAAATAATCCCAAAATCACACAAATTGGAATAATTTTTATTTTAAATAACAAAAGAACAAATAAATAACTAAAAGATTAATAAAAATATAAATAAAACGTCGAATTAAAAATCACTTGATGACGCAACAAACACGTGTAAACTATTTATAAAATGCATTGCAATTTCAAAATAAAATTTAAACGTATATTTAAATATTTTTAATACAAAGTAAGGCTCTATTACTGAATTGCGGTTACTACTCGATTATACCGTCGATCAATTTCGACAAATTATATAAATGAACAAAATAATCCCAAAATCACACAAATTGGAATAATTTTTATTTTAAATAACAAAAGAACAAATAAATTACTAAAAAAATTAATACAAATACAAATAAAACGTCGAATTAAAAATCACTTGATGATGTAACAAACACGTCTAACATGTTTAATGTCAAGTGAATGTCACATTTACGATAAGCCATTATTGGCATTTAATCTTATAATTTGGCAATAGTTTTTTGGTCGATGGGATAATCAAGTAGTAGCAACTCCAAAAATGATAATCATATTAACTAACAGTTTACAGCGTCGGATTAAGCTTATCATTTCCAATTAAAATATATCTTTGAATTGAAGATGCAGATGACTTTAAAAACACCCTTGTAATTTAAATATATTGATGGCATGGTTCACTACGGAATGGCTACCTGCACTTTTCTGCACTTAGATTTTATATAAGTAGATATACATGCTATTGCAGCTTTTTAAATCGTAAATAATGTTTATTGCAAAGTAAACATATAGCTAGGATAGAAAAATTATATAATTATGATCAATAAATCTATTTCTTTTATGAAACCTGTAAATAACTAGTATGTTGTAACCATCAAAAAACTTTCATCTATATAAATCACGTCAATTAAATCATTTAAACAGTACAAGAAATTACATCAATATAGCACCAATTCATATTAAATTAAATCTGAATTTGAAGTTTCATGGAAATTCGTGTGTTAGTTCTTGAGATATAACAATAGGGGAAATTCTGAAAAATGCAGCATAGCAGCGCCACCTGTTGAGCGATTTACTCCAAAACATAAACAGCACTACCTGATATCAATGTATACCTGAATTTGTAGATTGATGAAAATTCGTACATTAGATCTTGAGATAGAGCTATAGTGGCAATTCTAAAAAATGCAGCATAGCAGCGCCACCTGTTGAGCGATTTGCACCAAAACATAAACAGCACTAATTCATATCAAGGTATACCTGAATCTGAAGTTTGTTGAAAATCCATGCATTAGTTCTTGAGATACAGCTATTGCGGAAATCACAAAAAAATGCAGCATAGCAGTGCCACCTGTTGAGCGATTTACACCAAAATTTATAAAACGACAATTCATGTCAAGGACTAACTGAATCTGAAGTTTGATGAAAATCCGTGCATTAGTTCTGGAGATTGAGCTATTGTGGAAATCGTGAAAATGATGCATAGCAGCGCCGCCTGTTGAGCGATTTACACCAAAAATGAAACAGCCCTATTTCATATCCAGGTATACTTGAATCTGAAGTTTTTTTGAAAATACAAGCATTACTTCTTGAGATACATCTATTGCGGAAATCACAATAAACGAGCATAGCAGCGCCACCTGTTGAACGATACACATAAAAATGTATAAAAGGTGAATTCATGTCATGAACTAGCTGAATCTGAAGTTTGATGAAAGTCCGTGCATTAGTTCTGGGGATTGAGCTATTGTGGAAATCGCGAAAAATGCTGCATAGCAGCGTCACCTGTCGTGCGATTTACACCAAAAAGTAATCAGCATCAATTTATATCAGGGACTAACTGGATATAAATTTTTATGAAATACCGTGCGTTAGTTCTTCAGATAAAGCGCCCAAAAAATTTGTGTCACATACATGCAGACAGACGGACAGACAGACAGAGTCACAGACTCACAGACAGACATTTTGTAAAAACAAGTTTTTCGGGTTCTCTGACCCCTAAAACGTGTAAATCTGTCGAAAACCGGAATTCGAAAATTTTCATGAATCCAATACTTTCTTCTTGTAAAGACAGAAGAAAGATAAAATATGTGCTCATTAAATAAAGTTCATACATTAAGAAATTTAACTTCGTGAGTCAGAAAGTAACCAATTTATGGGTCGCTCACAAAGACCAAGTTAAACTAAACAAAATGTGTTTCGTTGGTTTTAGGTATTTTATTATACTTTTTCCTAGCCTTTTAAAATATGCGTTAATTAAAAATAATTTGGCCTTTTTATCAAACTTTCAGACAAACAAACTTATAAGAAATTAAAAGCAGTAAAATATGTTTGTGGAGTAAAATCTGCATAAAAAAATATTCATAATTCTAATTAAAACAATTAAATACAACTATAGTACAACCTGTGAAAACGGACCTATTTTTAACGAAATCCTGTCTTATAAGGGAAAATGTTTATGGTTCCCATGAAAAAAATACGGAATAATTATAACTGTTAAGCCAAAACTTGTCTAAAACGAAATTTTTTCCAGTCCCATCTGATTCTGTCTTAGCAGATTTGATTGTATAACAAACCAGTTTAAAACATTTTTTCCCGGTCTTTTGTGATTTCATCTTAGTAAGTTTTATTGTATCTAAGTCCCATCGCCCTCGAAATGATAAGTCTAAATAGTCCAATGAGGAAAGTTATAACTACAACTTTAATACATTTTTAGATAAACAAACACTGCACTATTTTCTGGTTTTAATCTCATTTACATGGAACTAAATCTTCTTAAACATAATGAACAACCATTACGCTTTGTAAGTGATAGAAAATAATAAAATTCCCACATTATTTTATTTAAAAAAAAAAAAAAACACTTAAGCAAATATTTCTCAACATTACAATACGAGTACAATACTCTGTTAAGGGGTCTTGTACTTTTTAAACATGTCGAAAATTAACGAAAATCTTCAAAGTTTGAATTAGTCTATCTTCAAAGCTTTTTTATGTATAAACATGACATTTTGGATATTGATTAAAGAGATTGTGCTTTGTAATATGCTACCATTAGAAATTTATTAATCCTTTACAGAATTTATGTATTGTTGAAACCAAAATAGCTCTTTTTGTTACTCCATAAGTCATTGCGTGCATGATATCTTGAGAAAGTATGTATGGATTGGCATGAAATTTGGTAAATATACTAAACATGTATGTGTGTTTAAAATTATCTACTCTTAGGCTAAAATTATTTCATTAACTATATAAAAAAAATATTTTCGTAAAAAAAAAATAAAAATTTTGTATTTTTAATGAATAAAAATAGTCATAACTAAAAATATTACCATTTTAAATACTTAAAAGTAGATCATTTTAAACACACATATTTGTATAGTATATTTACCAAATTTTATGACAATCCATAAATACTGTCTCAAGATATCATGCGCACAATGACTCATGGGGTAAAAAAAAGAGTTATTTTGATTTCAACAATACACAAATTCTGTAAAGGGTTAATAAATTTCTGTTGGTAGTATATTACAAAGAATAATCTGTTTAATCAATATCCAAAATTTCATGTTTATGCATAAAAAGGTTTTGAAGATAGACTAATTCAAACTTTGAAGTTTTTCGTTAAATCCCGTCGCGTTTAAAAGGTACATGACCCCTTAAACAAATTCCGATTCACGTATATCCGAAATAATCCATACATCAATATAATCGACAGTAACATTATACATTTGTTGATTAAGAAACGCTTGTCCTTTTTAGGTTCAGTCGTAATTGTATTAATACGTGGCACCTATAGTCGTCGGTCGGTTCGTCTGTCTGTCTGTCCGTCCGTCCATCCGTCCGTCCGCATATAACAGAGCAAAAACTACCCAACCGAATGGTCTGAAATTTTAAATATATAATTGTTGCAAATTTCAAATTTTATGAATATCTTATGAATATTCAAATTTTATGATTAGTTTAATTACAGGGACAGTCAAAAGTTTTCAGTTACACTACAGCCAATGGGAAAAAATTATTTCAAGTGCATTTTAATGATGTTACAGACTTTCGATCGGAATGAAATTGATATGCACTTATGAAGTGCACTAAAATATACATTCAGTACAATATGCGGTGCAAAAAATATTTATAAAACTAGTTATAGTACGAACGCACCACATTTGACGTCCAATTTCCGACTTGTTTACAGTGTAGTGATTGTCACATTAATTAATGAATAATTTCATCTATATATTTTCATTAATCATTCGCCAAGTTATCGTGAGTGGAGTATTACATTAAATATAACAATAAAATTTATTCGTAAAGTTACCTATCAATTCTTTTCATTTTATTTTATTTTATTTCATTTTTTATTTTATTTTTTTGTATACACGATTATCAGAAATATTGTTATTTCTTATTAAGAGTGTTATTGACTCCCAAAGATGGCATTTTGAGGGGTAAATATGAATTGAAGCATCTTCTTTACATGGTCAATTACGATGAAATATTCGTCAACTATACTGGTTATCAAAAATTAAGGAAAAGTCACAAAATGCTAATTTTCAAATACGCGAACACTCAAAAGGAAATAATATAATTCGAGTAATTACTATCTCTACAACACAGCTAGCCCATATAATATCTCATTCATGTCACACATGGTCACAAGTGTCACAGTCACTACGGTGAAGCAAAAAAATAGGAAATTCCATACATCTCATTATGAGTCTCAAATGATCACTATATGTGACTCCACTGAGTAGTCAATGTGACTGCTGCTTTGTGCCGAGTCACCAGGTGACTTTACAATGTAGTTAAATTGTGACTCTCATGGGACTATCATTTTGAGACTCAATTTCATAGTCATCATGAACATTACATTATGATAAGTCACCAAATAATATCATATTATAGTCACATGGTGACTTTTCCCAAGAGAGCACAATGGTGACTTCACAGTAGTCTCTCTGTCAACTGAAAGTCATCATGTGACTTTAATGTGACATTATTTGGTAACTTATCACAATGCAGCATTCACGATGACTTCGAAATGGAGTCTACAAATGACAGTCACATGAGAGTCACAATGTAACTACATTGTAAAGTCACATGGTGACTCGTCCCAAAGCAGCAGTCACAGTGACGTCTCAGTGGAGTCAAATGTAGTGATCATTTAAGACTCATAATGAGATGTATGGAATTTCCTAGTTTTTTGCTTCACCGTAGTGACTGTGACATTTGTGACCATGTGTGTCATGAATGAGATGTTATATGGACTAGCTGTGTTGTAGAGATAGTAATTACTTGAATTATATTATTTCCTTTTGAGTGTTCGCGTATTTGAAAATTAGCATTTTGTGACTTTTCCTTAATTTTTTATAACCAGTGTACTTATGTATAAGGTCGAAAAAATATCGGAAAACGAAACTATCCTCCTTTTTTCATTACTTTACACGCCATTGTATTTCGTAGCTTCTGTAGTACACAATATCAAATAATATTATTAAGTAATTACAGCAGTAAATAATATATGCCTATTTTTAATTGCATTTTCAAATATTACAAGACAATGCATTGAAATTTAAATGCATCCATAAAGAAATGCGTAAAGTGAATTTAAAAAAAACTTTAAACGGTGGTAGGGTAGACCGGGGCACTTTTGCGCGGATTTTTTTCAATGAATTATCTAATTTTTATGTTTTAACTTAGGAAATTTTTGACATTGTGGTTTTATAAAGCAGTTAATAAAGTCAAAATTTGTGTATTCACTATTGCCCTATTCGGTTTTTAACAGAAAAGAAAATAATTTTTTTTCGGTTTGGACCAAAAAAAAAATTTTTTTTTTTTTAGGTCCAAGTCATTTGCGTAAACTTGCCCTGTTCCCGGGGCAAGTTTATACATCAAGTGGGGCCTGTTTACACATATTATGAGTGATACCAAGGAGTAAGTGAAATAAATATTTAATCAAATTGAAATGTTTTATTTATAACTTAAAACACTGTTTAAAAAAAAAAATAAAGAGAATTAAATGAAGAAAATTTTATAGGCTAAACTAAAAACATGGGGCTTATTGCTAATTAAAAATAGAAACAATTTAGTCATCTTCATCATCACTGGTACAGTTTTTACAAACAAAAAATAAAGTATTTCCTTTTGCACACTTGTCATGGGACCATCTTTTGCATCTAAGACATTGAACCCATTCTTGATCTTTTTTGGATTGGTTTTATGATTTCAAACAATAAATACATACACAGTTTTCATCTTCGTTATGAGATTCCTTCACTATTTTCTTTATTCCAGAGTGTACAATCTTTTTCCCTTTTGCAGTTTTTTCTTTTCATACTTTTTCCTTTGCTGTCTTCTTGTTCTGCTTCCATAGAAACTAGTAAAATTTTACGTAATATCTTCTTTTTGAACGTGCGTAAACGTGCCCCGATGTCAATGCGTAAACGTGCCCCGTCACCAAGTTTGGATTTATTTTTAACGTGCAACGAAAAATAATAACATTTCTGCTCATACAAATACAGTTCTCAAAAAAGGATAAAATTTTGCTAATGTTCATATATTTGTTTATCCTTAATGAATTATTATTAGTTCACAATAAGTTTCAATATGTTCAACACAAAATTTACTCACCTTAACAGAAAACAGATTATCCTTTCCTCATGCTGGACCGAAGCTCGACTGACGCTCAAAAACGTCTGAGAATATGAGAATACCCACTAGGGAGCAGCATCAGTCTGTCATGACTGGTGGCGCGCCAGTTATAACTCGTTTCGGAAAAAAGTGTATTACGTAAACGTGCCCCATGCGTAAACGTGCCTCGGTCAACCCTAAGGCACAAAATTGTCCTGAAAGCCAAAATTTTGGAACACCCGTCTGCGCCTTCGACTACGTGCTTTGTAGTAATAATTACTTTAATCCTTAATGAATGAATGCCACCATATTCACGTAAATTATTTTACTGTCAAATGTATTGTTTCTAATTATTATTGATTTTATTGTCCAATTATTGCACCACTCTTTTCTGACAATCATTTCTTGTATAGTTTTAATTCTTAAAAATATGAGATTAGATAAGGCGAAATTTTCTGCGCAAAAATACTGCTGTTCTATTAGGAACAACACATATGGACGATAAAAATTGGTTATCGCGAATATGGTGGTATTCATTCGTTAAGGGTTAATATACACTTTGAGTTGGAGATCAATTGAAAATGTAATCAAAAACGCAGTATATCTCACGTCAGTTTAAACTTGGATTTATGTTCATAACAATAATGAGAAATTATAACGGATTTGAATAGGATGTATTTCTCTATGAAAAATGTAAAGATATCGTCTCAAATGGTGGGAGTGGTTACATTCCGCATCCAAAATGCGCTATACAAGCTCCATATTTTGACTCTACATACGAAGTCACTGACCTGATTACTGACTATTCCAGTGTTCTAGATCATTTCATCGCATTTCCTTTATATGAATACGGGCATAATTTTCTTTAGAACAAACACCGCTTTCAGAAAATCCCTCTCAGCCTATTTCAGAACTGAACGGTTTCTTTCTTCATGTGAGTTCTGAGATTTTTTTTTTTAGATTAAAGTTATTAGAAAATACTTTTAAACGTACTTCAAAAGCGATTTTTTTTCTTTTGTGTGAATTTCAACACGTTCATTTAGATTACTTTCTCTAGTAAATACTTTTAAACACATTTCACAATTTAATACTTTTTCCTTTGTATGAATACAGACATGATTTTTTTAGATCACCGCTTTCAAAGAATCCCTTCGAGCCTATTACACATGCGAACGACATCAGTAACAACAAATCTTTTTGTGTATTTTGTTGAAGCGAACAAGGTTGAAGTGAATAGTGTGTCAAGTGAACATTTCCGTTGAAAGAAAAAGTATAAGAGAAAGATTAATAGAACTTTTACCCTTATTTGTTGTTAGTTTTACTCTCACGGCTTATTTGTTGTATATGAATTAAAAAAAATAAGAAATACGAATGTGGATGTGGATCTACACTGCAAAAAATAAAGTGTTGATTTTACAACATTGTACTGGAAGCTGGGGTGCCAGTATAATACTGTAATATCAACAATTGCATAGTATAAATAACAATAATAAACCGTAAAATAAACAGTAATATATCTCTAAGTAGTAACATATGGTATATTTCTGCATTTTCATTTATAAAATGGTATACAGTAATACCTCGACTTACGTCAGCAATTCGTTCCAAAGCTAGCGACGTAAGTCGAGGTACATGTAGATGAGCAAAAAAGGATAAGTAATAAAAATTCACCAAAATCTAATGAACATATTCTATTGTAATTAGGGATTATGTTACATACATTTAACATTAGCAAAAAAATGCCTTTTCAACACAAGAATTTAGAATAAATCAATAACAGGGTTCGTACGCATCTAGAGATTCAGAAGAATTTAAGTATTTTGGTACCAGAAATGTCGCAAAGTAGTAGTCGCTGTATCTGAAGATAGACTTTTCTTGCGTACTAACCAGGAATAACTTGCTAGTTTACAATTTATTGTTTTTCTACCTGTCCCCTTCGAGTATTTTATGATGTAAAAAAATCTTGCTATAATGTTTAAACCTATAATTTTTTTTTTACTTTTAGAAGCTTTTTGTAACAGCAGAGTGAGTTACCTAAACCTTTTCTACCCACTTTTTTTTTATTTGTTTGTCACTGCCACTTGACTGTTACGAGAATGCTTCCCTTCATAGAACCAAAAGTTTTCAAAAAAGTTCCAAAAGTCTTCAAAATACGTCTCAATTAAGGGATTTTTTTTCCAGGACAGACAACGTAAATGTGGAGTGAACGTAAATCGAGGGGACGTACGTAAGTCCGGGTACTACTGTACTACTATTTATTTACGGTTTATTACTGTTGATTTTACAGTATAAAACTGGCACCTCAGCTGCCAGTATAATACTGTAAAATCAACAATTATTTTTGCAGTGTATTTCAATATTTCGACGATCACTATAAAGGGATGCTTGTTACACTTCGCGCTCATAAAGAGTATGATTTAGTAATTCCAGTTTTGTAGACCGGAACAAATTTCTAAGAACATGAATTTTGAATGAAAGTGTGTTGAAAATTTTATTTAAATACCTTTTTCATGTGAAAAATATGAACAATAAACCGGATTTAGATTAGTTAGACATCCTGTATTTTTCACTGAATAAATAGATTACAACACTGATTTCAGATACAAAAATTCTTTCTTGTAAACTGTCCTACAACCTCATAAAGATTGTCCCATTTTTATAAATCCTACTTTATGTAATTTCTCGAATTTCAACTAAAATACTGCCTTTTGCGTAAAAGAAATAAAATTTGGCCTGTGATGTGAAAGGTAAACAGAAAACATTGGTTTGTCAAATACACTTTAGCTAGATTTTCAATGATAAAATTTAGCAAGTAATATTGGATTTCAATTTACTCGAATACGGGAATCCTGTTAAAGTTATTACCTTTCTAGCAACTTTCTTATTTCCTCGTTTATTTTTAAAGAAAAGAATTTCATTTCAAATTATCTATTTTCCACAGATAACGTTCTTAGAAATAAGATCTAACTTGGAATTCAACAAAATTGATTGAATTTATACATTTTTAAAACATCTCGTACACTTGAAAAGGTAAATAATTTCGTTTCCTTTTCCCAGAATATTTTATAAAATCAATAAACGCGTATTTCTTCAACAAACTTTTTGGCGGGCTACTAGGAAAAGTAGAGGCACTATTAACAAAAGACATAAAACAAGTTAATGTAAAATCCATAATGGAGTAAAGTGAAGAAAATATTATCCAAACGATCGTGAAGTTTATCGGATAGACAGAATAGCAAAATCTATTAATCGTATGCCACGAACACATTATACGCACTTTATAAAATTACGTATATCTAAAATTACACATGTTTAATTATCGTCTTGCAAAGACTAATGGTTTTGGATAATCGATGCACATTCATATAAATAGAGTATTGTCTTTATCGTAAGTGCTTCTGTATTATGTGTACATTCTTTCTTTTAAGGTTAAACTAGCTGGTGCCATCAAAATTTGATGGCTGGATTGTAAATAAGTGAACTGCTACATTAATGGTACTAAAATCATAAAACAAGCTAATGTAAAATCCATACTGCAGTGAAGTAACGAAAATATTATCCAAACGATCGTGAAGTTTATCAGATAGACATCATAACAAGAAATATTAATCATATGCCGCGAACACATTATATGCACTTTATAAAATTAAGTATATCTAAAATAACACATCTTTAATTACGGTCTTCTGAAAACTAGTTTTGGATAATCGATGCACATTCAAATAAATAATGTTTTGTCTTTATCATAGCTTCTCCTGTATTATGTGCACATTCTTTCTTTTAAGGTTAAACTAGCTGGTGCCATGAAAGTTTGATGGCTGGATTGTAAATAAGTGCACCGCACTTATTATCGGGTTATAGGCCGATGCATTTCTGTTATTTATGGATTTATTCAGGTCACTGGCTGTGGAGGAAAGACACTCTGTATGGTAGAAAAGGCAGCTTACAGTACAGTTATGTAAGCTTTTGTTGCCAGTGTGAAGTTGGTGAAGGTTCCATGTTCCGTCTAGTAAGAAACAGAAGATTGTGACCACATTTTCATACGCATATATAACTAATTGGACTGCACTGACTTGGAGTATGCTTTAAAGAACATCAGGAACCAACTCCTCGCCCACCTTCGATGTTATGCATCGGTATGCCTTTCAAAAGGCTTTAATTAGAGACACGGATCCTGTCTTTCGATCAGTCAAACAGACATGCTGTAACTTAACTAATAACACTCGTCACAAATGTGAAACACCCCTTTT
The DNA here is from genome assembly GCA_963932465.1 of Maratus speciosus. Lineage (NCBI taxonomy): Eukaryota > Metazoa > Arthropoda > Arachnida > Araneae > Salticidae > Maratus > Maratus speciosus. The sequence goes on along the minus strand of OZ010795.1, from coordinate 518,302,714 downwards.
TGTGTGTGTACCTGGTGGTGTACCTCTGTGTACCTGGTGTTGGAAACACTCGTGCTTCAGCCATTTCTATTCAGAAATGCACTACGATCCGTGAAGTTACTTTTCCACCAAGCATAAACTGTCTGCTCTGTAAAATCTGTAATCCGTCAACTCTGTTTTCTACCACATAGAGTGTCTTTCCTGCATAGCTAGCGACCTTAAGAAAACAATAAATGACAGAAATACATCCGCCCATAACTCTTCATCATTTGCATTCGGAAGGGTAGTTGTATACATTTCTTTATCCCCATAGTAAGAGCTTTCCAACAACACCTCTCTCGACAAAATCTAGATCTGGCAGTTGGGGACCTTCTCTAGTAAGTCTCGGAAACAATGTGACAGCAATAAATACTGTCATGTAATATATCGTCGTATTACCAAGACAATTCTCTCAGTGGTTCGTGATATTTTTAGTAAATTATAATGCTGTCAGGACTTTCATTACAATCCATTATGATATTACGCTATACGTGTATATTACATGTAAGTCGAATTTTGATATTAAGTAACAGATAGCATTCACTAAAATATGAATAGGTTATGTTTGAAATTACAATCTTCAAAATGATCCTCTACAATAGTTTTCGAAATCAAATCTTCCAATTACTCTACAATACACTTTTTCCCAACTACCCGAGTAAAGCACGATCGATCCAGCCACTGTATCTAAAATCTATCTATTCTATTATATATATATAATCCAAACGGAAATTTCGTTCCGAACATCTATATTTCCAGTTCTACTGCATGGATTTTGACGGAACTTATACTGTTGGATAGGTATCGTTTCAGGAAAGGTTTTAAGCTATAACACATCGTTCTATTTAGATTAGTTATACAATTATGACGGAAAGTTATGTTATTTTGGACGATAAGGTTACCATTTTATTTCTTGGTGAAGTTTTTTGTTGTTGAAAAAATTGAAATGGCTATTACACCTAGGAAGATAAAAGAAAAAAAACTGTTACTAATTTTATTTAAAATTTTTTAAAAAGAAACCTATTTTAATGAGTGATAATATTAAAAAACGAAAATATTTGATTTAAACTTGAAAGAGAATGTTAGTAATACTTAAAAAAATTACTCAGTTGAAATATTGCAATTGAAATAATATTTGGCGATTTATCTTTTGCATCAGGTTAAGAAAAATGCATCTGAAAAATTGATAAAATGATATCAAGGAAGTTCCCCATAAGCCCATGCTCAGAATTATTTGAAGAAAATTATAGAATGTTCTTCTCATAAGTATATATATCCATAAAAACATCGACACAACCTCTATTTAGCATTCCTAAAAAAGTAATGAAAATTTCATTTTTTGCGATTTAGCGCTGGATGGCGACACGATAAAATTTTGAATAACACTATGATGAATATTCTTTAAGAACAACTTTTTCAACTCTCGATGCGAAGTTAATTTAAGTAAGTTTAACTTAAATAAATACATATTTATAACTGCAGTTTTGTCATATACATTTATATATGTAATAATGAAATTTAACGATCGTATTTATGCCGTTTACAACGAAAATTAAATGGATTAAAAGTGTTTCAAACTCAAAATTAAGGTCCGATTCTGAGCGTTGGCAATTTGACTTCGATATTGTTAGTGTCAGAGACAACAAGAGAGTTTTACTGCCATAGAAACAACAACTTAATATCGAAATGTTTAATGATAGCATTCTTAATTAAAATACCCTTAAAACTTATCCAGCCGGTGACACCGTATAAAATTAAATAGCTGATACAAATAACACCCAATTTGCATATATTATATAAGCTTACAGCAAAAATAGTAAACTAATCCACAGTTTAAGTTTAAATTCATTGAGCATTAGGCATTTAATTACTTATTTAACAAGGAATTTATAAATGCATTTCAATCTCTTGCATTTGGCGAGGAAACGTATTGGTTCCCAGAAGAGCGTGGAGCGTTCGTCTTTTCGCGCCAAATATTCGAAAAAATACTTTTTTTTTACAGATTTTCAACTGAGATTCTACCGCAATATTTTTACCGATCTTTTTTACATACATGAGTAATTTTATTAGCATTTCCTTTTTCAAAATATTTTGAGTATGCGTTTTAAGGAGACTTTCCTTGTGAGTAACATTTTTTATTATTATTACTATTATTATTATGTATCTCTTACAGAAAAAACAAGCAGACGTAATTATAACGAGAAAGGAAAATCATGCATACAGCATAGATTATGAAACACTTTCCAACACTCCTTGAAAGCTTTAACGAAACTTTGTTACTTAGGGAAATAAGGTAAATAAGATAACTAAGTAAATATTTAAAAATCTGATTTCAGTAGATACCGCCCATAGCCAAATATGTATTCCAATTCTTTTCAACAGACCTATATTCGATCTGTACGTTGATATATATACTATATCATGAAAAAATTTAGTTTAGCAAGAAAATGCATAACAGGTTGGAATTCATCTTTCAGCAATTTATACTAATAGATGTAAACATACTTGAATACTTTTGTACAGCCCTGTAGTTTACCTAGTACCTTTATTACATGCCACTATTTAGCTAAAATTTAATTCAAACTAAAACACACTTAAAACTACTGAAATTACATTTCCAGAAATTATCATCCATAGACGGTATGCATCTAATTCCTTGCGTGGCCCTGTATATTATTTTATCTATATTCTACAAATATTTCTTAGTACACTAAATTCAGTTCAGCGTAAAAATGCATCACTGCTTTAAAACCCACCATTAAGCAATTTATGCTCATACTCAGTAACCTTTACGAATTCATTTTTGTAGCCCTGTATATGAACTATGGCATTTATACGCACTTTATAGTATGCATAAATATAGTGAATAAGTAGTTAATTGTGATCACAGATCGCACAGAGGGTTTCGTTTAATATTCCTACCAAAACACATTATCCTTTTGAAAAATCTGTTAGTTCCACATTTCGCAACCAGGGGCGCACTCTATTCTAAACAAACATCTATCCCAACGAAACTCCGTTTTATATCCTATCCGTAGATATATTAGTCGAGGGGATTGGGCCGACAGCACCCGAGATAAGTAGGCGCCCCTGGCGGTAAAAAGTGGAAATAAAATATGTAAGGCTATGGGGCATAATATGAAAGAATGGTCAAAGGGGTGTCGGCAAAAGTTGGAAAATGGCGGAGGTTAGAAAAATTGCTTAAAATACACAAGTTAGAGCCCGGAGGAGTAAATAATATAAGACTTTTTCAAAATTTTATGATTTGCCGTGTGGTCTGCGGTATTCAGCTATACGTATGCAAAAATTCATGTCTCCAACTTAATAAAGGGCTCTCTACAAAGAATTGCTTAAAATACATATTTGGTAGCTCAAAGGGTTAAACGTAAGACTTTTTCAATATTTTAAGATTTGTCGCCTGGCCTCAGGTGTTCTGCTATATGTATGCAAAATTTCAAATCTCCAATTTAATAAGTGGCTCAGTTAGAAAGAATTGCTTAAAATACGCATGTGGGAGCCCAAAGGGTTAAATGTACTATTTTTTCAAAATTTTATGATTTGTGGTATGATGTGCGGTGTTCAGCTATAAGTATGCAAAATTTCGCGCCTCCAACCTAAATAGGGACTCACTTAGAAAGAATTGTTTAAAATACACATGTGGGAGCCCAAAGGGTTAAATGTACGACTTTTTCAAACTTATATGGTTTGTCATTTGATGTGAGGTGTTCTACTATACGTATGCAAAATTTTAAATCTCCAATTTAATAAGGGGCTCAGTTAGAAAAAATTACTTAAAATACGCATGTGGGAGCCCAAAGGGTTAAATGTGCTATTTTTTCAAAATTTTATGGTTTGTGGTATGATGTGTGGTGTTCAGCTATAAGTATGCCAAATTTCACACCTCCAACCTAATTAGGGACTCACTTAGAAAGAATTGTTTAAAATACACATGTGGGAGCGAAAAGGGTTAAATGTACGACTTCTTCAAACTTTTATGGTTTGCCATTTGATGTGAGGTGTTCAGCTATAAGTATGTAAAATTTCATGCCTCCAACCTAATTAGGGGCTCACTTAGAAAGAATTGTTTAAAATACAGATCTGTGACCCCCAAAGTGTTAAATGTACGACTTTTTCAAAATTTTACGATTTTTCGTATGATGTGTGGTGTTCAGCTATAAGTATGCAAAATTTCAAGTCTCCAACATGTATAGTTTCTGTGAACGGGCTCTGTGACAGACGGACAGACAGACAGAGGAGCGAGAGAAATAGGGTTTCGTCAGATGATACCCCTTAAAAAGCGCATATGATAGTTAAAAATGCATTTCGAGCAATCATTACTAATACAAGTTGGAACCCGTCGAAATTCGACGAATTAAAATGTTTAGAATGGAATTGTTAGATCGAATTTATAATAAACCTGAAAAATAATTACAATAACAAATTCATCTTGCATTGGTTGTCTAACTATTAAATAATGTTTTTAACCTAAAATTACCCAAATTAATATTATTTCCACAAACTTCAACTGCTTAAATTATTGAAAAATTAAACTGTATTAGAATACGTAATCAAGATGAGTCATTATGTTGAAGTTATCGATTGAGGCTCTTATGTTTGTTTATACGGGATGAAAAATCAGTAAAAAGGATTTAGCTTTGACACATCATAAAATTTTCTCGCATAAAATCTAAACAGCATGTTATTTTTACATTCTCAGAATTTACATACGCACCACTCAAAATCACAATTTAAAAGTATTTTAACCCGCAATACATTATTAATGAATATATTTACAAACTTAAAGTCACGTTTCACCGATACAATTTTTCATGTGAACATTCGCGCAAGCTTTAAGTTCAAATCTCAGTACCCGCGAAAATTTACCATTCAGAAATTTGCCTTTACTTGCCATAGTATTGGCCATTTAGTATTGGTCAAATATTTAGTTTTATCAAAGAAAATGATCGTTCTGTTTTAAATATGACATCAATTTTACTCACTGAATCATTTTGCCTAGCGTCTCAAACTCAGAATATTCATTTACTCAGTAAAAATATTGAAATATTTTCTTCAATCTTTTGATTTATAAAGAAAAATGCGTTTTTTTTTTTTTTTTTTTTTTTTTTTTTTTTTTTTTTTTTTTTAATGGCTGACGTCATTTTCTGTTCAAAAATTAGAAAACAATTACTTTTATTTGCAATGTCAAAATGGCATCAATAAGGATATAATCAATAAAAATAAATAAACCATGACTATTTTCCCTTTACTTTTAATAGAAATGGGATACTTCAGTAGCCACAATTACAAAATTGGTACTAAAAACTTTAAAAAAATTAATGTCTCAAAAATAAATTGAGATAGAGCTATCAAACAAATTGCATTTAAAAGTACATTTTTCCCCCTATACGACGGTATAAAAATTGAAACTGTGCGATATTTAGAAGTTTAAAAATTTGCAGTAGCGAAAATTGCAAAACCGAAATTTCATTTTAAATTTCAAAGTGTTGCCATTCGCAGAATGACATATGCGTTACGCACAGATATGTTTGTCCTTTATAATATAGATACAGTAATTCGGATACAATATAGTATCTGAAATCTTTTCAAATACACCGCAAACAATTTCCCCTATACCATTATGAACGGAATTCTTTTGTGTGGTCCTGTAAATGAACAATAACTATTCTTTGCACCGCATATTCAATAGAATGTATATTTTAGTGGGCTTCGTAAATGAATTTCAATTTTTCTATGTTTGAAAGAGAGTAACACCATTAAAAATCATTTGAGACGATTTTTTCCCATTGGCCGTAATGTAACGGAAAACTTTTGACTGTCCCTGTAAATGAACTAAACATGCTACAAACTTCATTTGAAATAAGGAACGTGCTATGGTAGAGGTTACTAACATCCAAAAATTTCAGAACGTTCCGAGCATATTTACGAGAGTTAGAGCGTCGACAGACGGCCAGACAAACCAAAGTCATAAACACTTTTCAACTATGTTGTTTATTATTAATGTTATATTATTATTATTATTAACTAATAATGAGCTCGAAGTGGCTAGGAGTCGTTCGGTGTAATTTCCCTTTTAAATTTGTCCGGTTTCAATTTCTGATTTTTTTTTTTCGATCTGGCTTTCGCTAAAATGTCTTTCACTCGGGACGTGGCCGGGGTCCTACGGAACTTGCTTCCCCAAAAGAGTCGAATAAGTGAAAGAATAAAGGACTGCGGACGAAGAGAGGCCGCTTGCCGCGGCGGTTCTAATCGATCGAAACGATCGTCAATCTTAATAAATGATATTTTATCACTTTATAGCATTATATTACTTAATCTTAATATGTTGGAAAGTGTTAAAAATGACGATATTATATAAATAGCAGTTAATATTATAAAAGTGGAGTCAAATATTTAAATTTTAATGTAAACGTTTGCCCCTCCTACACACACACATATTATAAATAATTTAATTTCAGATATTTAAAATATTTTTCGCGTACTTTACTACGGAAACATGCTATTTTGTTTTCCCCCAAATTTATGGCTTTTATAACCTCGAACTCAGATCAACGAATATTGTCCACTCTTTTTTTTTTTTTAAACATATATCGCCAATTTCCCTTTTAGAAAAGCCTTCTGTTTCAAATGTTAAGTACTAAAAATTATTCTTAAGAAAATTTATGCAATTTTGCGTTATTAATACCACAAAAGAAAATATTCTACAATAAAAATGGCTTACTGAAATAAATTTTCGATTATCTTTTAAATTCGTCATCCCTTTTTCACTTTTTTTCTTTTTTAAGGTTTTTGATATTGGATTAATCTTTCGTAATCAGGTTACCCGCTAATTAGTGTATTTACTGAACTATTCGGATGTTTCTTTTATATTTGAAAGAGTCTCTGGACAGTGATCCCGATTGCAGAAGATTACATGAAATTTGTACTTAGCGATTAGTAAATTTATGGTTTTTCATTATGAAGCAAACGGAGAACAGAAGATTTAGTATTATATATTTTTTATTTGCAGCTAGTTTACTGTCACTAAAGAATAAATACTTGGAAAAAAAATTTAAATTCCAATGGTGGCCGGTGGAACAATATTTGTTGATTTATCATTTTAGCCTAGATAAGGAAAAAAGTACCTGAAATGCAGATAAAATTGAAAATAGAAATTATTATAAAGCAAGTTCTTCTGACGCACAATCCTATTTGCTAAACTGAGGAAAAAATTAACAATTTTAGGTTTATTTAGGTAGCAGGCTGAAGAATAATGTAATTTTGAAAATAAAAAGTGTATTTATTTCTCCGTGTTATTGTACTCTTTAGAGAAATGAAAAAAGGTCTTCGGTACATAATAAAGATTATTTCATTATATTATAACGTGTTAGGTTATTAAGTTTTGTATAACTGACTTTATTTGTCATTTACAAAGAGTATTTTTGGCGAAAGATCTATAATTCAGTCAACAGCAATTTGACTTTATTTAATGGTATGTAGTTTGGCGCATAATTACGTATGATTTACGTGTGTTAACTCTGGTAAATTTGTAACCATATAGTTTGCAAACACTTCTAATGTCTGCCGTAAAACTTAGCTGTGCACCCGATTATGGAAGATTGGGAAGATTTTGACTGGATGAAAACAAAAGGTTTATTTTTCTATCATAATCAGTTATCGGGGTTTTATTCAGGTTAACAGTTACATAATTGCAAGTGGTATCTATATTATAAAGGACAAACATATCTGTGCGTAACGCATACGTCATTTTGCGAATGGCAACACTTTGAAATTTGAAATAAAATTTTGGTTTTGCAATTTTCTCTACTGCAAATTTTTAAACTTCTAAACATCGCACATTTTAAATTTTTACACAGTCGTATAAGGAAAAAAATGCTCGTTTAAGTGCTATTTGTTTGAAAGCTGTATCTCAATTTATTTTTGAGATATTAATTTTTTTGTAATTTTTAATAACATTTTTCTGATCGTGGCAACAAAAGTACCCCCTTTCTTTTGAAAGTCATTGAAAGTAAAAGGAAAATAGTTGAAAATAGGTGATACTGTATCTTTTTGTTGCCATTTTCTCATAAAACCTGAAAAAAAAAGTTGAAATTAAAATATGGGCTATGTCGAGAATATTGTCTGTTATTCCGTGACAATAACGTCAAATGCTTACTTTTCTATAGACGAAGTTTAAGACAGGATTGTAAAAGTGGATCGCTTTAGTGGATGCAAATGACGACATTTTATAAAAAAGCGTGTATTTTATTTTTAGGTAGATTTCGTATGAAATACTACCTATTGGGATCGTTCCTATGTTGGAATTTCTGAAAAATTTTTGCAGATCTACACCGATCATGACCCCTAGAACCCAAAACCACCCTCAGTAAAAAACTTTATATATATCTATCTATCTATCTATCTATATATATATATATATATATATCACTTTCTTCTGGACACGATAACTTTCGTAATTCTGCACCAATCTCTTCCAAACTGATACATAAAATCAATGGGCATAAAATCTCGGTCAAGTTCGTTAATGGGCAAAATCGGACCAAGGGGACGGAAATAGGGAGGGGTTTTGTGAAAACAGAAAACCCCCCATAACTTCTTAATTTTTGTACATATCAAATCAGTTTAAAGTTTTTATTACTTCTAAAAATAGTGCCAAAAATTTATGTATCACAGATTTTTGATAAAGTTAAAAATGGGCTCAAGGGGCGCCAAAAATAAGGTTTTTGGGAGAAAAAAATTTATAACTTCGTCAATTCTCAAGATATCAATTCCAATTAATTTTATTATAAATCTCCTTAATATTATCTACAACTTTTACATTCACAAGTTTTTGATAGGACCAATTCGTACCGCAAAAAAAATTAAAAACGAAAACAAAAAGGGGCTTTGAAAAAGTAAAATATCCATAACTCCGTCAATTCAAAAGATATAAAATCCCCATGAATTTATCATATATCTTCTTAATATTGTCTACAACATCTATATAGACAAGTTTTGGATAGGACCAATTTTTACAGCAAAAACAAATAAAAATACATAGCGGTTGAAGAAAAAAATCATCTAAGTAAGCGTGTATTCAAATCCAAACTGCGTATTTTCTGACTCAGTTTACAATTCATTTTTGCTCTCAAGGCCTTCCAATTGGTACGTTTTCTTACTCAGAAACTATATAATGTACCGTAATAGTCGATTTTTTTTTATAGAGGCAGAATATATTTTTAAAAATTCTGTTAAAGTGGTCATTTTGAACCGAATTTCCCGAAGCGGATTGTGTTGGAAAAATCATTGCATTAAGGATGCAGTCAAATCCAAACTGCTTATTTTCTGACTCATTTTTAAATTCATTTTTGCTCTCAAACGCATTTAATTGGTAGATTCGCTTATTCAGAAACTATATAATGTACCGCAATGATCGATTTTTTGATAGAGGCAGAATATATTTCAAAAAATGATGTCAAATTGGGCATTTTTAACGGAATTTCCCGAAGCAATTGTGTTATCACTTTCTTCTGGACACGATAACTTCCGGAATTCTGCACAAATCTCTTCCAAACTGATACATAAAATCAAGGGACATAAAATCTCGGTCAAGTTCGTTAATGGGCAAAAGCGGACAAAGGGGATGGAAATAGGGAGGGGTTTTGTGAAAACAGGAATCCCCCCATAACTTCTTAATTTTTGTACATATCAAATCAGTTTTAAGTTTTTATTACTTTTAAAAATATGGCCAAAAATTTATGTATCACAGATTTTTGATAAAGTTAAAAATGGGTTCAAGGGGCGCAAAAAATAGAGTTTTTGGGAGAAAAAAAAATTCCTTACTTCCTCAATTCTCACGATATCAAATCCAATAATTTTATTATGCATCTCCTTAATATTATCTACATCTTTTACTTTCACAAGTTTTTGATAAGACCAATTCGTACCGCAAAAAAAAAAATTAAAAACGAAAACAAAAAAGTGGGGTTGAAGAAGAAAAATTTTCATAACTCCGTCAATTCACAAGATATAAAATCTCCATGAATTTATCATATATCTTCTTAATATTGTCTATATATAGACAAGTTTTTGATAGGGCCAATTCTTACAGCAAAAACAAATTAAAAATACATAGCGGTGGAAGAAAAAAATCATCTTATTAAGAGTGCAAATCCAAACTGTCTATTTTCTTACTCATTTTTAAATTCATTTTTGCTCTCAAACGCATCCAGTTGCTAGATTCTCTTATTCAGAAACTATATAATGTACAGTAATGATCGATTTTTTGATAGAGGGAGAATATATTTCAAAAAATGATGTCAAAGTGGGCATTTTGAACAGAATTTCCCAAAGCGATTGTGTTAGAAACGAAAAATATTGCTCTGCTGAGAAAATAATTGTTTATTAATCAAGTTTTAATTAATTGAAAGAAAAATAAAAACACAGGTCGCTTATAAATCTTTTCAAAAATCACGTCAGCATGTTTCCTTTTTTTTTTTTTTTTTTTTTTTTTTTTTTTAATTAAAAATGAATCTGAAAATGTGCCAGAAAATTTCGAGTTGTTGAGTATGGAAAAATATTTTTTTTAATATCGCCTTAACATGATTCTGATAAAACCAGCTATTTTATAAAAAGGAAATAAAAACTCGTCAAAAGCAGACAGATAAAACTGTTAAAGTGGATTTATATGTAATAGTGATTTAGTTTTTGTTGGTGAAATTAGTATACTTAACTTCGAAATCTACCTCTGCCTGTAGGCCGGGCCGGCAGGGATTTTTTAAACCGGAATTATGTTTTATAGAAGTGCGTCATTTTCACAGCCCAGCTTCTTTGAAATTCTGCACAGGTGAAAATGCTTCACTTTTGAGAATAATGTAATCGAAATCACACACTGATAAAACGCAATGTTTTACAAAAATTTAGAGTGTCTTTATAAAAGAGAGGTGACATGCAAATAATAGCTATTTTTATTACAGAAATTGATGATTCTCATCTGGATGGATTTGATTCGCCTTGTTAGACAAGCAAACGAATAATTCGTGGTTTAAAATAATATTATGTTCCTGAAGTTTTTGACCAAAATTCTCTCGAATAATAAAATTTTAATACTATTCTTTAGGACATTATACTATAATTTTATCAAAGTAACATAATTTGCTTAATTTAATTTTTTCTACTTTTATATAATCTATATATTTAAAATACAAGTGTGTTTTTTAGTCATCTGCCCTGATCTTTCTGCTGAAACAATTTTTACTAATATTTTAGTAAAACTGAAAGCTCTTCATTTGTAGATGTGATCGCACTATCTGCTTTTTTTTTAAATAGCCCCACTTTTATATTTTAATTTTAAAAGCTTTTTATGAAATTTCTTCAAAATGGTGAAAATTAGATGGCTTTCATTATTGCAGACAAGAGAGAAATAATGAGGTATTTTTATCTTTATTCATTCTATTTTCTGATAAAAATTCAAAATTGTTGATAAAAATTGTTTTATAGGGTTTAGTGTCGCAAAATCCCATTAGGAGCAGAATATTACATTAGGGGCATAATAACGGAAATGACATACTGCTTTTAGAAATACGAATTTTTCCTCATAAATTTTCTATATTGTTTTTCCTTCTGCATGTGTACTGATACTAGGTTTCAGACATTAGGCGAAATGCATATTTAAATGAAAATGAAGTCATATTTAAAAGAAAACGATCATTTTCTTAGATAAAACTAAACATTTTAACACAAATGCGTCTAAAAAACATAAATTACGGAAATTTTTACTCTCCGGAATTGAGATTAGAATCTCAAATAAAGTGTGCGCCTGTTCACATAAGAGATGCTGCTGACAATCGTGATTTCAAATTTTGAGTTAAAATTATTTTTAAATGATCAAACAAAATACAATTTTGAGAAGTGCGTATGCAAATTTTGAGAAGGTGAAAATTGCTGTTTCTTATTCCGGAATACTAAGCATAAGATCCTCAATTGATAACCACATCCTAATAACTGATCTTTATTATATTTTACTGATTAAGTATCTATACTATAAAGAACAAACGTATCTGTGCATAACGCTGATTCCATTTTGCGAATGGCAACACTTCACGATCAAATTTTGGTCTTGAAATTTTCGCTACTGCAATTTTTTAATCTTCTGACCATCGTACATTTTCAATTTTCGTCGCATAGGGGAAAAATTTACTTTCAAATGCAATTTGTTTAAAAACTGTATCTTGACTGATGTTTTATATTTTCTAAAATAATTTTTAAGCACAATTTTATTTTAAGTTTATCTTATCACGTGCGGTTTCAATACGTAATAATAATAGACATTTTGAACATAAAGCAACAAACATTTTTCATAATTTGTTTCTGACTATTTTTGCATAACGAAATTAATACTTCCTTTATAAACAAATAAAAGAATAATATTAAAAATCCCACCAAACTAACATATTTGTGAAAGACAAATTCACGAAATTAATACTTCTTTTATAAACAAATAAAAGAATAATATTGAAAAAACACAAATCTAACATATTTGTAATCGTACAATTTAAATTTTTAGATCACCAAATAGGATTTTTTTTCAAATGGAATTTGTTGGCAAAGTTCATCTCAGTTTACTTATTGTCTATGGTTTTAAAAACTATTTTAAAGCATGAATTATTTTTTAATTTATCTATATCGGGCGGAGCTCGATTACGAAAGATTAATCCGTTTGCCCTTAAAAAAAATAAAGAGTTCATCATTTTCTTACGGCCAGTATCCATTAAAAAAAAACTTTCCTATCAATAAATAAATAAAATAATATAAATAAAACACGAATTTAACAGACATGTATAAGCTCTGAATTTATCAGAATATAAAAGGATGCCATAAGTAGCAAAATCTTGGTCAAATGACTCTTAGCGTGCGGCTAATAAGAAAATATCGCTTTTGATAAATTTGAAAAATTTATTTGATTGTATAATTCGTATTTTCCGTATGAAAAATGCTTTTTTAATGTAAGTGGTCAATCTAAAAAATTTATTGCATGTTAAAAATATATTAGTTTTCAATTTAAAAAAAAAAAAATGTTTTCACCTATATTCTTTAACTCAACTATATACTTTAACTCAAAATGCAATAATACACAATAAAAAAAACAAATATCCAAATTAAAGCTTTCACATTATAGAAGTCTAATTTATGTAATTTCTCCAATTTCCTTTAATCTATTTTTTACAATGAATATTTGACATGCATCCTATAATTCAAGGGAGAAATATAAGAATTTTGTTCCTTATTTTTAAAGATATTTTTTCTAAATAGACATTTAGAAAAAAATACATTCCGTTTTTTGACTTACTCTGGATAAATTCAGAAATAATTATCCAGACAACGAATTACACAGAATGTCCATAATTAAACGACCCTACTTTAAAGTAGTCTACAGACAAAACTACTGTTCAGACATTTGTGAAAGACATAAGAAAGGGATGGGAACTTGCTTAAGGGGTCTCAGGACTCTTAAAGCTCTAAAATTTTCGAAATTTTAATTTTTTTAGATGTTAAACTTCTATGTTTTCTGAAAATTTTGATATAATTGTTATCTTGAAATTCCCATTAGAACAGAAGTTATGGCATTTAGAATTATACTTGCTCAATAGCTGAAGCGGTGTTTCCAAAACTTTGAATTCATTTTTCTCCAAATGACGTTTTTGGGCATAACGCGCACGATATCTCAAAAACTTCTGAATATTTTTTCATGAAATTTTCAAAAAACATTTTTCATGTTAGTCTGTATAAACTGAACCTAAAATTTCTTTTTTATTGTAAAAAGAAAATATTTTTTTAGGGGTTTATATTGTTGAAATTTTCTAAATTTTGCATTAGCTCAATACAGCTTTGTATTAAAAATATAAAAATGCTTTAAATACAAATTTATTTAGGTTCAGTGTAATTATTATAATCTGAGGTATAAGTAGGCATCAAAATTTTTATTTTAGTTGCAAAATTTATTTTGTAATCGTGCGCATAAGCTGTTATGCCGATTTTTTGATCGTCAAATGTCTGACCATTTGGAGCCCCCTGTAAATGCTAATTCTGCATATTGCAATTTTTCAAATATTTGAAATGAAAGAACGTACTTGTATCTTTCATTCTCATTTAAAATTGTGTCTTAATATCAAATACATTTTAAGATATTAAATGTTGAAAATTGTCCTTTTTTCTTCAATTTTTCCAATTTTAAGAGTCCTGAGACCCCTTAAGAAAAAAAAAAAAGGTTCAAAATTTCGCCATCAGAGGGCGATTTTTAATAAACTACACATTTTAGCATTACGGTAGATTAGAAAGTTTATTTACAGGGTGTCCATAATTAAACGACCCTATTTTAAAGTTGTTTACAGACGAAACTATTGTTCAAAATGTTGTGAAATTTTGTGGAGGACATAATAAAAGTATAGGAACTTGTTTGAGAGGGGAAAAAAATAAGCGACCGTTTTTTAACGAATTACACATTTAGCAAACATTTACGATAGTTTCCGCATGACGGTCATCATTTTTTGATACCATCTGGAATCGTAAAATAGCATGTTCCACAGTTGAACACAGTGTGTTCTGGGAGATGTTTTCTATACTGTGGTCCAAGAAGCATTGCTCAAATTTTGCTCCGATGGAAATGTAAATATTTAAGGAATGGGGTAAGCTAGAGCCTTGTGTCATATATCTTTCTCTTCTTCTTTAAATGCTGATTAAAATGATATGTGGTATGTGTAGTTATGTGTAGGGGTTCAGGAGAAATATGTAGTTGAACTTTCTTCTTCTTTACTTTCGATTTCTCCTTGAACCAGGTTTTGCCACCTATTCAGATGCTTCTCGTCCCCACTTAACTACGTCAAAATTTTTTAAACTTGATAAATTTAGATTCTACATACACTTGTAATCATTTTAATACCTAGTTTGACCTTCCGGGCACATGTTTGCATATAAAATTAACCCATTAATTACCATGCACTTTTTGTTTAATTCGAGCCATTTTCAAATTAAAGTGTTTTAAATATGCTTACAAGATACACATAACTAATTGATAACTCAAATAAATGGCTCATTTTGTGTCAATTAAACTCTGTAGATTATT
This sequence comes from Maratus speciosus, assembly GCA_963932465.1. Lineage (NCBI taxonomy): Eukaryota > Metazoa > Arthropoda > Arachnida > Araneae > Salticidae > Maratus > Maratus speciosus. The sequence goes on along the minus strand of OZ010795.1, from coordinate 518,287,578 downwards.
TTGGTACCATTTTCATAAACTTTTCATCAAGTTTTAACCCTTAAATATCCAACTTAAAAAGTGAAGTTTTCATGTTTTTCTCCCATAGAGATAACATGGGAAAAAACAATAGAATTCCATTGCAATTTTGACCATGTTAAGTTGAAGTGCTAGAAACATGTCGTGAAATACTGTCTTTACAATGAGGTTCAGTTAATAAATAAAACCTCTAATGATAAATGTGTAATTTATTAAAAATCGCTTTCTGGTGGCAAAATTTTGAGCTTTTTTTTGCTTCAACATATTCCCATCCCTTTGTTATGTCTTTCACCAAACTTCACAACTTTATGAAAAATAGTTTTGTCAGTATAGACAACTTTAAAGTAGGGTCGTTTAATTATGGACACCCTGTACATAACAATTTTTTAATCTTGCTCTATTTCTCAAATTTCTTTAGGCTATTTTTTACAATGATTAATTGAAATGCACGTAAAAATATAAATATTTGGTATTATATGTTTAAAGATTAATATATTTTTTAAATATAATTTTTAGGAAAAATATTCTTCATTTTAACTCACGATGGAATAATACAAAAATGATTATCCAGACAACGAATTACGCATTACACTGCAAAATGAAAAATCTGTATCTTACAACGAAAGGTGCTGGCACCCCTGCTGCCAACACAATTGCTGTAAAATTTACAAACTTGTGTTATTAAAAGTGCTGTAAAATTTCCCAAGTATCGGGAAAGTCGCGTTGCTATTGGCTGCGTGGTGCACGTGACAAAAAGAATTCGATTTTTAATTCTCTTGTTGCTTGAATCCGCTTTAAAATCATCGTTGCTTGAAAAATTACGACATAAAGTGCAGAAAAAATAAAAATAAAAAAATTTACAGTGTACGATTATCCATTTTCCTCGATTACTCCAACTTCTTTTAAACTATTTTTTTAGGTGGAACAAATTAAATGCAACCTATAATGTAAATGGTAAACATTAAAATTCGGTTTTTCATATGTTTTATAACTTAAGTAGTAAATTTTCAAAATGTTCAGTAATATGCATTCACTTACATTAAATTAAAGTATCATATATCAAAATGCTGTAATGGAATGAAAACAATTTCCTCAACAAGAGATTACGTATTACAAACGTGTAATGCACTTTGCTGAACTTCTTGCGCTGAAAAAAACGAAAATCATTTACTAAAGTAATGATAAACATTAAAAGTTGGTATGTCAAATGTTTACTAGTTTCCCTTTTCAGTGATCTACTTTGGTAAGAAATATATTGGATTTCAATTTACTCTAACATGGGAATCGTGTTAAAGTTATTACCACTGTAACAATCTTCCTTTTTACCCGACTGCCAAAAAGGGTTATGTGTTTCACGCGTATCTGGGTATGTGAATTTCTTTATACCCTCTAATCATCCCAACGGCTGGATGGATTTTAATGAATGAGGTCTCTATCGATTTGTCTTAACCGTCCGATGGTTATAGGCTAGGTTTTGTTTATATAAATTCAAAATGGCGGTAGAGACGAAAACAAATTTTTACGCACCATATTGAGTGGCATATCATTGGATAGGTCTTTCAAATTAAGGCGATGTTTCATTTACTATTTTACAGTCAGAAGCTCCGTTTAAATATTACACAACCTGGAAGTTATGTAGGTAGGATCTCTAGCTTTATTGCAACTCTAACCTTCATAGACATCTATATTCCTCATCCAAACAATGTTAATAGATAGGAACCAACAATTAAACACAACTTAAAACTCCTCAATACAAGTAAATAAAAAAAAAGGGGTAAAGTATATAAAAAAATTATTTCACATGGATGAAAAATAATCAATTAGTTCTCTTTTTACGCAGTCGGGTTTTTTGAATTTTTGAATTTAATTTTTACTTGTTTCACTCCTACACTTCAGGGAAGATAAGTTCATTTTATACTATGGTTTATATTCATAGATAAAATGTTCAGAAAAATATTCAACACAATTGATTGAAGGAGTATTTTATAAAAGCTTCGTACATGTCTGGAAATGAAAATTAAAAAATAACATTAATCTATTTTATTTCCAAAGAAGTATATTATAAAATCGGTAGATACAAAAGAATTAGAAACATAAAAGAGAAATATTCCATCTTACAATGCAAAAATTAACTTTTTAAAAATATTCTGACCCAAATAAAATTATATGATGAAATGCACCTTGATTCATCACAAAATACACAATATGATTTTTAAAAAGCTCACCGTTTTACTTAAAAGGCGATACAGATAAAAATAATATAGATGTTACAAAATAAAACTGGTGTTGTAAGTTAAAAATATACATTTTACTTAAATTTTCTAGTACTTTCGGGCTGCAATCCCATGACCATCGTCAAGGAAAAACAATTGATAAAAATATTTCCTGACAATTGCCGCGAAATTGCAGTCCGAAAGAACTAGGAAATTTAAATTAAATGTATATTTTTAACTTGTAACACCTATATTATATTTATTTTTTTCACCTTGTTAGTAAAACGGTGAGCTTTTTAAAGTTCATAATGTGTATTTTCCTATTCTGAACAATTTTAACCCGCAGTGCAATAATACTCTAAAAAATCTAGAGAAAAAGTTACACACAACTATCTTATCTTGTATGCGATATCTTTAATGACTTTTAAATATTTCTTTACATTAAAAAAGTAAAATACAAATGTATTGTAAATCATAAATATGAAATTTTCGATTTTCAAATGTTTCGTAGCTTTCAGCAATCTTCATTTATCTATTACACATCGCAATGTTATCTACCAAAATGAAATAATGCAATAAAAACAAGCTACTCAGCAAAGGATTTCAGATTACAAATGTCTATTTTAAACTTCTTCTTGAATTTCCTCTCAATTATTTTTACTCTGAAGTAATACTAGATTTCTCTCTGCGATACACATAATAAACATGCAAGTTTGTCAGATTTTCCTTAACTCACTTTTTCAAGAGTCTAGTTTGGTTTTCAATTTACTCTAACACGGGAATTGTGTTAGCATACTATTACCATTCATTACTTCAACGTTCTGTGTTCTTTGCTTTTATTTTTGAGGAAACCCAATTTGTTTTATATTGTGTTTTCTCTTCACAGATAAAATATTCCGAAGGGAAATCAAACTAGAAATTCAACGAATCTGATTGAATGTATACATTTTTAAAATGCCTCTATGCGACTGAAATAGTAAGTTTAAAGATAAACTTCTTTTGTTTTATTTTCAAAGACTTTTGTATAAAATCGATAATCACTTGCGCATATGAAAGAAATCTATGACAAAAAAAAAGAAAAAAAAAGAAAGAAATTAAACTAAATTTTCAGACGCAAAAATATAGTTTTCAGCCAAACGAATTCACTTATTTGAAATCGCTATGCAATGAAAAATGAACAATCAAAAGTTTACATGTTACAAGCATCTATCTCTGATTTCTTAAATGCCCTATAAATTATTTTTTAGATGGCAGAAATGTAAATATTCCTGTGATGTAAATAAAATAAATGATCCCGGTCTGTACTTGGAGGAAAAGGTAGCTTCTCTCTGTTCTATGTTTTTAAGAATTTAATTAATTTTACTCAAACATACGAAGCTAAAATTCATGGAATACGATTATTGAAGATTCCCAGTTTTCGTCAATGTTGAATTTCGATGAGAATTTCAAGAAAAGTATCAGTTATCACCCAGTTGACTTCATTTGTGGCAAACTATTTTTGTCGCCCATTTTTTTTCTTTCGCTAAGTAATGCAAAGCTTGGTGATGATTTAGCGCTGCCGGATATAACGATTTAATTAAGTTTAAACAATGGTTTGAAATCTGTCCCCTTTTATAAAATTCTATCTTCAATATTATTATATTTATATTTAATTATCAATTATTATTTTGGAGTTAAAATATAACTATTTAATCATACAAATAGATTAGGCTTACCTAAGTTCTTCTTATCGGGAGATAAAAGGCTCACTTAAATATCTTTGGAAAAAAAAGTTCATACTGTTTAAGCAGCAATTGCAGGAACAAAATGTAGACACATAACAACATATATTTTAACACCCCAAAAACAAATACATGACGTTTCGCGTAACATAAATTCGTGTCAGTAAATCTTACATCAAAATATTTCACAGCTACATTTCAGCTCATAAAATTCTAAATAAATTCATTTGTCAACAAAAAAGTATCGTCTGCGTGAGGAGCAAAATAAAAACGATTATATTAAGACCATGGAAGCAGCGATAAAACGCAACAGTTCCAACAATTAAAGAAAATTTGCGAGAAACCGCGTTCATTAGAACGTATGCTTTATACCAGTTTATGAAGTAATCTCTTATTTTTTATCTGCTGTTTTTACTTTCTTCTCTCTTTACAAGAAGAAAGTATTAGATTCGCAAAAATTTTCGAATTCCGGCTTTCGACGGATTTACACGTTTTTAGGATTTAGAGATCCCGAAAAACATGTTCTTACAAAATGTGTGTCTGTGTGTGACACAAATTTTATGGGCGCTCTATCTCAAGAACTAACGCACGGAATTTAATAAAAATTTATATTCAGTTAGCCCCTGATATAAATTGGTGCTAATTATGTTTTGGTGCAAATCCCTCAACAGGTGGCGCTTCTATGCTGCATTTTTTACGATTTCCGCAATGGCTCTATCTCAAGATCTAATGCACGGATTTTTATGAAACGTCAGATTCAGTTAGTCCTTGATATGATTTGGTGTTTACTACATTTTGATGTAAATCGCCCAACAGGTGATGCTGCTATGCTGCATGTTTCACAATTTCCGCAATGGCTCTATCTCAAGAACTAATGCGTGTATTTTCATCAAACGTCAGATTCAGTTAGTCCTTGATATAAGTTGGCGCTGACTACGTTTTGGTGTAAATCGCTCGAAAGATGGCGCTACTATGCTACATGTTTACTGATTCTCGCAATAGTTTTATCTCAAGAAGCAATACACGGATTTTAATGAAATGTCAGATTCATTTACCAAGTCAACTTACGTTATTGCTTATTAGGTTTTCGTATATATCGACCAACAGGCGGCGCTGCTATGCAGAATTTTTTGCGATTTCCGTCATAGCCCTACTAAAAAACTAATGTACGGATTTTCACGCAACTTCCGATTCAGTGAGTAGATGAAAAAAATTGTTGCTAATTAGATTTTGGTGTAAATCATCTAACCGGTGGCGCTGCTGTGCTCCATTTTTCAGGAAGTATTTACATGTATGAGATAGCATAAAGTTTTGGGATTGCCACATCCGACTAGTTTTGTTTTGTTTTTCAAAATACCAGCCACCCTAGAATTTTAAACTGTTATCTCTCAACCATTCATTAAAATAGAGGCTAAACAAAACTAGTCGTTGGGGGTCACCGTAATACTTACCCATCATGGATACGTATAATATAAAATATGAAAATGAAACATGTGTAAGCTATTTATAAAATGCATTGCAATTCCAAAATAAAATTTAAACGTATATTTAAATATTTTTAATACATAGTAATGCTTTAATACTGAATTGCGGGTACAACTTGATTATCCCTTCGACCCATTTCGACAAATTATATAAATCGCCAAACTACTCGCAGAATGACACAAATTGGCATAATTTTTATTTTAAATAGCGAAAGAACAAATAAATAACTAAAAAATTAATACAAATACAAATAAAACGTCGAATTAAAAATCACTTGATGACGTAACAAACACGTGTAAACTATTTATAAATTGCATACAATTTCAAAATAAAATTTAAACGTATATTTAAATATTTTTAATACAAAGTAATGCTCTATTACTGAATTGCGGTTACTACTTGATTATACCGTCGATCAATTTCGACAAATTATATAAATCAACAAAATACTCCCAAAATCACACAAATTGGAATAATTTTTATTTTAAATAACAAAAGAACAAATAAATTACTAAAAAAATTAATACAAATACAAATAAAACGTCGAATTAAAAATCACTTGATGACGTAACAAACACGTGTAAACTATTTATAAATTGCATACAATTTCAAAATAAAATTTAAACGTATATTTAAATATTTTTAATACAAAGTAATGCTCTGTTGCTGAATTGCGGTTACTACTTGATTATACCGTCGATCAATTTCGACAAATTATATAAATCAGCAAAATACTCCCAAAATCACACAAATTGGAATAATTTTTATTTTAAATAACAAAAGAACAAATAAATTACTAAAAAAATTAATACAAATACAAATAAAACGTCGAATTAAAAATCACTTGATGATGTAACAAACACGTCTAACATGTTTAATGTCAAGTGAATGTGACATTTACGATAAGCCATTATTGACATTTAATCTTATAATTTGGCGATTGTTTTTTAGTCGATGGGATAATCAAGTAGTAACAACTCCAAAAATGATAATCTTATTAACTAACAGTTTACAGCGTCGGATTAAGCTTATCATTTCCAATTAAAATATATCTTTGAATTGAAGATGCAGATGACTTTAAAAACACCCTTGTAATTTAATATATATTGATGGCACGGTTCACCCCGGAATGGCTACCTGCACTTTTCTACACTTAGATTTTATATAAGTAGATATACATGCTATTGCAGCTTTTTAAATCGTAAACAATGTTTATTGCAAAGTAAACATATAGCTAGGATAGAAAAATTATATAATTATGATCAATAAATCTATTTCTTTTATGAAACCTGTAAATAACTAGTATGTTGTAACCATCACAAAACTTTCATCTATATAAATCACGTCAATTAATTCATTTAAACAGTACAAGGAATTACATCAATATAGCACCAATTCATATCAAATTAAATCTGAATTTGAAGTTTCATGGAAATTCGTGTGTTGGTGCTTGAGATATAACTATAGGGGAAATTCTGAAAAATGTAGCATAGCAGCGCCACCTGTTGAGCGATTTACACCAAAACATAAACAGCACTACCTGATATCAATGTATACCTGAATTTGAAGATTGATGAAAATTCGTACATTAGATCTTGAGATAGAGCTATAGTGGCAATTCTAAAAAATGCAGCATAGCAGCGCCACCTGTTGAGCGATTTGCACCAAAACATAAACAGCACTAATTCATATCAAGGTATACCTGAATCTGAAGTTTGTTGAAAATCCATGCATTAGTTCTTGAGATACAGCTATTGCGGAAATCACAAAAATGCAGCATAGCAGTGCCACCTGTTGAGCGATTTACACCAAAATTTATAAAACGACAATTCATGTCAAGGACTAACTGAAACTGAAGTTTGGTGAAAATCCATGCATTAGTTCTGGAGATTGAGCTATTGTGGAAATCGTGAAAATGATGCATAGCAGTGCCACCTGTTGAGCGATTTACACCAAAAATGAAACAGCCCTATTTCATATCCAGGTATACCTGAATCTGAAGTTTTTTTGAAAATACAAGCATTACTTCTTGAGATACATCTATTGCGGAAATCATAAAAAAGGAGCATAGCAGCGCCACCTGTTGAACGATTCACATAAAAATGTATAAAACGTGAATTCATGTCATGGACTAGCTGAATCTGATTTTTGATGAAAGTCCGTGCATTAGTTCTGGGGATTGAGCTATTGTGGAAATCGCGAAAACTGCTGCATAGCAGCGTCACCTGTCGAGCGATTTACACCAAAAAGTAATCAGCATCAATTTATATCAGGGACTAACTGGATATAAATTTTTATGAAATACCGTGCGTTAGTTCTTGAGATAAAGCGCCCAAAAAATTTGTGTCACATACATGCAGACAGACGGACAGACAGACAGACAGAGTCACAGACTCACAGACAGACATTTTGTAAAAACAAGTTTTTCGGGTTCTCTGACCCCTAAAACGTGTAAATCTGTCGAAAACCGGAATTCGAAAATTTTCATGAATCCAATACTTTCTTCTTGTAAAGATAGAAGAAAGATAAAATATGTGCTCATTAAATAAAGTTCATACATTAAGATTAAATTTAACTTCGTGAGTCAGAAAGTAACCAATTTGGGTCACTCACAAAGACCAAATTAAACTAAACAAAATGTGTTTCGTTGGTCTTAGGTATTTTATTATACTTTTTCTTAGCCTTTTAAAATATGCGTTAATTAAAAATAATTTGGCCTTTTTATCAAACTTTCAGACAAACAAACTTATAAGAAATTAAAAGCAGTAAAATATGTTTGTGGAGAAAAATCTGCATAAAAAAAATATTCATAATTCTAATTAAAACAATTAAAAACAACTATAGTACAACCTGTGAAAACGGACCTGTTTTTAACGAAATCCTGTCTTATAAGGGAAAATGTTTATGGTTCCCATGAAAAAAATACAGAATAATTATAACTGTTAAGCCAAAACTTGTCTAAAACGAAATTTTTTCCAGTCCCATCTGATTCCGTCTTAGCAGATTTGATTGTATATGGATTGTATATGAAATTTGATTGTATGATGACAAATCAGTTTAAAACATTTTTTCCCGGTCTTTTGTGATTTCATCTTAGCAAGTTTTATTGTATCTCAGTCCCATCGCCCTCGAAATGATAAGTCTAAATAGTCCAATGAGGAAAGTTATAACTACAACTTTAATACATTTTTAGATAAACAAACACTGCACTATTTTCTGGTTTTAATCTCATTTACATGGAACTAAATCTTCTTAAACATAATGAAAAACCATTACGTTTTGTAAGTGATAGAAAATAATAAAATTCCCACATTATTTTATTAAAAAAAAAAAAAAAAAACACTTAAGCAAATATTTCTCAACATTACAATACGAGTACAATACACTGTTAAACAAATTCCGATTCACGTATATCCGAAATAATCCATACATCAATATAATCGACAGTAATATTATACATTTGTTGATTAAGAAACGCTTGTCCTTTTTAGGTTCAGTCGTAATTGTATAAATACGTAGCACCTATAGTCGTCGTTCGGTCCGTCTGTCTGTCTGTCCGTCCGTCCGTCCGCATATAACAGAGCAAAAACTACCCAACCGAATGGTCTGAAATTTTAAATATATAATTGTTGCAAATTTCAAATTTTATGAATATCTTATGAATATTCAAATTTTATGACTAGTTTAATTACAGGGACAGTCAAAAGTTTTCAGTTACACTACAGCCAATGGGAAAAAATTATTTCAAGTGCATTTTAATGATGTTACAGACTTTCGATCGGAATGAAATTGATATGCACTTATGAAGTGCACTAAAATATACATTCAGTACAATATGCGGTGCAAAAAATATTTATAAAACTAGTTATAGTACGAACGCACCACATTTGACGTGCAATTTCCGACTTGTTTACAGTGTAGTGATTGTCACATTAATTAATGAATAATTTCATCTATATATTTTCATTAATCATTCGCCAAGTTATCGTGAGTGGAGTATTACATTAAATATAACAATAAAATTTATTCGTAAAGTTACCTATCAATTCTTTTCATTTTATTTTATTTTATTTTTTTGTATACACGATTATCACAAATATTGTTATTTCTTATTAAGAGTGTTATTGACTCCCAAAGATGGCATTTTGAGGGGTAAATATGAGTTGAAGCATCTTCTTTACATGATCAATTACGATGAAATATTCGTCAACTACACTGGTTATCAAAAATTAAGGAAAAGTCACAAAATGCTAATTTTCAAATACGCGAACACTCAAAAGGAAATAATATAATTCGAGTAATTACTATCTCTACAACACAGCTAGCCCGTATAATATCTCATTCATGTCACACATGGTCACAAGTGTCACAGTCACTACGGTGAAGCAAAAAAATAGGAAATTCCATACATCTCATTATGATTCTCAAATGATCACTATATGTGACTCCACTGAGTAGTCAATGTGACTGCTGCTTTGTGACGAGTCACCAGGTGACTTTACAATGTAGTTAAATTGTGACTCTCATGGGACTATCATTTTGAGACTCAATTTCTTAGTTATCATGAACATTACATTATGATAAGTCACCAAATAATATCATATTATAGTCACATGGTGACTTTTCCCAAGAGAGCACAATGGTGACTTCACAGTAGTCTCTCTGTCAACTGAAAGTCATCATGTGACTTTAATGTGACATTATTTGGTAACTTATCACAATGCAGCATTCACGATGACTTCGAAATTGAGTCTACAAATGACAGTCACATGAGAGTCACAATGTAACTACATTGTAAAGTCACATGGTGACTCGTCCCAAAGCAGCAGTCACAGTGACGTCTCAGTGGGGTCACATATAGTGATCATTTGAGACTCATAATGAGATGTATGGAATTTCCTAGTTTTTTGCTTCACCGTAGTGACTGTGACATTTGTGACCATGTGTGTCATGAATGAGATGTTATTTGGACTAGCTGTGTTGTAAAGATAGTAATTACTTGAATTATATTATTTCCTTTTGAGTGTTCGCGTATTTGAAAATTAGCATTTTGTGACTTTTCCTTAATTTTTGATAACCAGTGTACTTATGTATAAGGTCGAAAAAATATCGGAAAACGAAATTATCCTCCTTTTTTCATTACTTTACACGCCATTGTATTTCGTAGCTTCTGTAGTGCACATTATCAAATACTATTATTAAGTAATTACAGCAGTAAATAATATATGCCTATTTTTAATTTTCAAATATTACAAGACAATGCATTGAAATTTAAATGCATCCATAAACAAATGCGTAAAGTGAATTTAAAAAAAAAACTTTAAACGATGGTAGGGTAGACCGGGGCACTTTTACGCGGATTTTTTTCAATGAATTATCTAATTTTTATGTTTTAACTTAGGAAATTTTCGACATTGTGGTTTTATAAAGCAGTTAATAAAGTCAAAATTTGTGTATTCACTATTGCCCTATTCGGTTTTTAACAGAAAATAAAATATTTTGTTTTCGGTTTGGACCAAAAAAAAATTTTTTTTTTAGGTCCAAGTCATTTGCGTAAACTTGCCCTCTTCCCGGGGCAAGTTTATACATCAAGTGGGGCCTGTTTACACATATTATGAGTGATACCAAGGAGTAAGTGAAATAAATATTTAATCAAATTGAAATGTTTATTTATATTTTAAAACACTGTTTAAAAAAAATAAAGAGAATTAAATGAAGAAAATTTTATAGGCTAAACTGAAAACACGGGGCCTATTACTAATTAAAAATAGAAACTATTTAGTCATCTTCATCATCACTGGTACAGTTTTTACAAACAAAAAATAAAGTATTTCCTTTTGCACACTTGTCATGGGACCATCTTTTGCATCTAAGACATTGAACCCATTCTTGACCTTTTTTGGATTGGTTTTATGATTTCAAACAATATATACACAGTTTTCATCTTCGTCATCAGATTCATTCACTATTTTCTTTATTCCAGAGTGTACAAACTTTTTCCCTTTTGCAGTTTTTTCTTTTCATACTTTTTCCTTTGCTGTCTTCTTGTTCTGCTTCCATAGAAACTAGTAAACTTTTACGTAATATCTTCTTTTTGAACGTGCGTAAACGTGCCCCGATGTCAATGCGTAAACGTGCCCCGTCACCATGTTTGGATTTATTTTTAACGTGCAACGAAAAATAATAACATTTCTGCTCATACAAATACAATTCTCAAAAAAGGATAAAATTTTGCTAATGTTCATATATTTGTTTATCCTTAACGAAGTATTATTAGTTCACAATAAGTTTCAATAAATTCAACACAAAATTTACTCACCTTGACAGAAAACAGATTATCCTTTCCTCATGCTTGACCGAAGCTCGACTGACGCTCAAAAACGTCTGAGAATATGAGAATACCCACTAGGGAGCAGCATTAGTCTGTCATGACCGGTGGCGCGCCAGTTATAACTCGTTTCGTAAAAAGTGTATTACGTAAACGTGCCCCATGCGTAAACGTGCCTCGGTCAACCCTAAGGCACAAAATTGTACGGAAAGCCAAAATTTTGGAACGCCCGTCTGCACCTTCGACTGCGTGCTTTGTAGTAATAATTACTTTAATCCTTAATGAACGAATGCCGCCATATTCACATAAATTATTTTACTGTCAAATGTATTGTTTCTAATTATTATTGTTTTTATTGTCCAATTATTGCACCACTCTTTTCTGACAATCATTTCTTGTATAGTTTTAATTCTTAAAAATATGAGATTAGATAAGGCGAAATTTTCTGCGCAAAAATACTGGTGTTCAATTAGGAACAACACATATGGACGATAAAAATTGGTTATCGCGAATATGGTGGTATTCATTCGTTAAGGGTTAATATACACTTTGAGTTGGAGATCAATTGAAAATTGAATCAAAAACTCAGTATATCTCACGTCAGTTGAAACTTGGATTTATGTTCATAACAATAATGAGAAATTATAACGGATTTGAATAGGATGTATTTCTCTATGAAAAATGTAAAGATATCGTCTCAAATGGTGGGAGTGGTTACCATCCGCATCCAAAATGCGCTATACAAGCTCCATATTTTGACTCTACATACGAAGTCATTGACCTGATTACTGACTATTCCAGTATTCTAGATCATTTCATCACATTTCCTTTATATGAATACGGGCATGATTTTCTTTAGAACACCGCTTTCAGAAAATCCCTCTCAGCCTATTTTAGAACTGAACGGTTTGTTTTTTGATGTGAGTTCTAAGATTTTTTTTAGATTAAAGTTATTAGAAAATACTTTTAAACGTACTTCAAAAGCGAATTTTTTTTTCTTTTGTGTGAATTTCAACACGTTCATTTAGATTACTTTCTCTAGTAAATACTTTTAAACACATTTCACAATTTAATACTTTTTCCTTTGTATGAATACAGACATGATTTTTTAGATCATTGCTTTCAAAGAATCCCTTCGAGCCTATTACACATGCGAACGACATCAGTAACAACAAATCTTTTTGTGTATTTTGTTGAAGCGAACAAGGTTGAAGTGAATAGTGTGTCAAGTGAACATTTCCGTTGAAAGAAAAAGTATAAGAGAAAGATTAATAGAACTTTTACCCTTATTTGTTGTTAGTTTTACTCTCACGGCTTATTTGTTGTATATGAATTAAAAAAAATAAGAAATATGAATGTCGATGTGGATGTACACTGCAAAAAATAAATTGTTCATTTTACAACATTATACTGGAAGCTGTTTTGCCAGTATTGTACTGTAAAATCAACAATTGTAACGTTAAATAACAATAATAAACCGTAAAATAAACAGTAATATACCTCCAAGTAGTAATATATGGTACATTTCTGCATTTTTATTTATAAAACGGTATACAGTAATACGTCGACTTACGTCAGCATTTCTTTCCAAGACTAGCGACGTAAGTCGAGGTACATTTAGATGAGCAAAAAAGGATAATAAAAATTCTCCAAAATTCAATGAACATATTGTGTTCTATTTAAGGATTATGTTACATACATTTAACATTAGCAAAAAAATGCCTTTGCAATACAAGAATTTAGAATAAATCAATAACAGGGTTCGTACGCATCCAGAGATTCAGAGGAATTTAAGTATTTTGGTACCAGAAATTTCGTAAAGTAGTGGTCGCTGTATCTGAAGATAGGCTTTTTTTTGCGTACTAATCAGGAATAACTTGTTAGTTTACAATTTTTTGTTTTTCTACCTGTCCCCTTCGAGTTTTTGATAATGTGAAAAAATCTTGCTATGAAGTTTAAACCTATAATTTTTTCTTTTTTACTTTTAGAAGCTTTTTGTAACAGCAGAGTGAGTTACCTAAACCTTTTCTACCCACTTTTTTTTTATTTGTTTGTCACTGCTACTTGACTGTTACGAGAATGCTTCCCTTCATAGAACCAAAAGTCTTCAAAAAAGTTCCAAAAGTCTTCAAAATACCAAGTCTTCAAAATACGTCTCAATTAAGGGAATTTTTTTCCATGACAAACAAAGTAAATGAGGAGTGAACGTAAATCATAGGGACTGAAGTCCGGTTACTACTGTACTACTATTTATTTACGGTTTATTACTGTTGATTTTACAGTATAAAACTGGCACCTCAGCTGCCAGTATTATACTGTAAAATCAACAATTATTTTTGCAGTGCATTTCAATATTTCGACGATCACTATAAAGGGATGCTTATTACGCTTCGCGCTCATAAAGAGTATGATTTAGTAATTCCAGTTTTGTAGACCGGTACAAATTTCTAAGAACATGAATTTTGAATGAAAGTGTGTTGAAATTTTTATTTAAATACCTTTTTTCATGTGAAAGATATGAACAATAATCCGGATTTAGATTAGTTAGACATCTTGTATTATTCACTGAATAAATAGATTACAACACTGATTTCAGATACTTTTCCTTTCTTTCTTGTAAACTGTCCTACGACCTCATAAAGATTGTCCCATTTTTATAAATCCTACTTTATGTAATTTCTCGAATTTCAACTAAACTACTGCCTTTTGCGTAAAAGAAATCAAATTTGGCCTGTGATGTGAAAGGTAAACAGAAAACATTGGTTTGTCAAATACACTTTAGCTAGATTTTCAATGATAAAATTTAGCAAGTAATATTGGATTTCAATTTACTGGAATACGGGAATCCTGTTAAAGTTATTACCTTTCTAGCAACTTTCTTATTTCCCCGTTTATTTTTAGAGAAAATAATTTCATTTCAAATTATATATTTTTCCACAGATAACGTTCTTAGAAATAAGATCTAACTTGGAATTCAACAAAATTGATTGAATTTATACATTTTTAAAACATCTCATTTACTTGAAAAGGTAAATAATTTCGTTTCCTTTTCCCAGAATATTTTATAAAATCAATAAACACGTATTTCTTCAACAGACTTTTTTGGTGGCTACTAGAAAAAGTAGAGACACTATTAACAAAAGACATAAAACAAGTTAATGTAAAATCCATAATGCAATAAAGTGAAGAAAATATTATCCAAACGATAGTGAATTTTATCGGATAGACAGCATAGCAAAATCTATTAATCGTATGCCACGAACACATTATACGCACTTTATAAAATTACGTATATCTAAAATTACACATCTTTAATTATCGTCTTGCAAAGACTAATGGTTTTGGATAATCGATGCACATTCATATAAATAGAGTATTGTCTTTATCATAGCTGCTTCTGCATTATGTGTACATTCTTTCTTTTAAGGTTAAACTAGCTGGTGCCATCAAAATTTGATGGCTGGATTGTAAATAAGTGAACTGCTACATAAATTATACTAAAATCATAAAACAAGCTAATGTAAAATCCATACTGCAGTAAAGTGACGAAACTATTATCCAAACGATCGTGAAGTTTATCAGATAGACAGCATAACAAGAAATATTAATCATATGCCCCGAACACATTATATGCACTTCATAAAATTACGTATATCTAAAATAACACATCTTTAATTACCGTCTTCTTAAAACTAGTTGCTTGGATAATCGATGCACATTCAAATAAATAATGTTTTGTCTTTATCATAGCTTCGCCTGTATTATGTGTACATTCTTTCTTTTAAGGTTAAACTAGGTGGTGCCATCAAAGTTTGATAACTGGATTGTAAATAAGTGCACTGCACTTATTTACATAAATGGTACTAAAATCATAAAACAAGCTAATGTAAAATTCATACTGCAGTAAAGAGAAGAAAATATTATCCAAACTATCGTTAAGTTTATCAGATAGACAGCATAACAAAAAATATTAATCATATGCCACGAATACGTTATATGCACTTTATAAAATTACGTATGCTATCTAAAATTAACATCTTTAATTACCATCTTGCGAAGACTATCAGTTTTGTTTAATCGATGCACATACAAATAAAGGGAAATTTGTCTTTATCATAGCTGTTCCTGTATTATGAGTACATTCTATCTTTTAAAATTAAACTAGCTGTTACCATCAAAATTTGACGGTTGGATTGTAAATAAGTGCGCTGCTACATAAATCCTACTAATCATAACTATAGTAACAAAAGATGCATCATGCAAAAGTCACATCTATGTGTTAAAAATGTATCACATACGACTTTTATAAATATCCAAGATTAAATAATAATCGCTTAATAATGCACACACATACACACATTACATATACATATATATATATATATACACACCCTAAAGCATAAAAATGAAATCTAAATCATATCCTTATTCTAATAAATACTCATTCATGAGTGTGGGAAATGTACCAAATTTTTATAATTTTTCGTTGGTATTAAATACTGATCTGAAAAATACAGGGTGTTGCTGAATTCGACCGACAGATTAGCAGGTGTGATAGTAGGTACCATGAGGATGAAAATTGCCATAGGGACATAGAGTCGCAAACCACTTATTTAGTCACAAATACAAGGTGTTTCATCCTAACTGAACTTCGATTGGCGATAGTAATTTTGAGAAAAATATAAACCTCGCAATGAAAATGTAACAACATGCACCACGTTTTATGTGATATGTTATAACATCACGAAAAGCTCTGTAAAAACAGAGTGCTCAAGCAGTTGATGATAACGTATGAAATGGTAATTGCAGTCCAAAATTTTGGAGCATCAAGTGATAATACTGCTAGCGCGTATAATGGAAACTTCTACCACTTTTTTTTTGTTATATTATCGCATTTACAACAAAAGTGAGCATGGCTTAAAAGATTTATTATAATATACTTCACTTTTCTGAAAGTTATTACCGTCAACGTTACCGTTAGGGAAATACATCCTGTGTTTTTGATTAAATACGTGGCTTGTGACCCCATGTTTTATGGTAATTTTTCATCCTCTTAAAGCCTACTATCATCCGTCTGAATTTGTCGGTCTAATTCCGAAACACCCTGTATATCCTCGTTAAAATCATTATAAAAAAGCTATTAATTTGCAATTTCAATAAAAATGTCTATCCTGTTTACTAATGCCTGTTTCATGTGTGTGTGTATATATATATATATATTACTATACAAAAGAGTCAAATATCTAATTTCCATCTCCTTTGATAGATATATAACAAAATCTGTCTTCAATGTACGCTTTCACTTCACTAACTAGGGAAGATCCCCAGCTGCCAGATTGGGATTTTGTCGAGAATGATGTCGTTGGAAAGTTCTTACGATAGGATCAAGGAAATGTATATGTCGTAGGCTCAATTAACCTACGACATATACAACTACCCGTGCTAATGCATTTGGTGAAGGGTTATAGGTCGATGTATTTCTATTATTTATTCAGGTCACTGGCTATGGAGGGAAGACACTCTGTATGGTAGAAAAGGCAGCTTACAGTACAGTTATGTAAGCTTTTGTTGCCAGTGTGAAGTTGGTGAAGGTTCCATGTTCCCTCTAGTAAGAAACAGAAGATTGTGACCACATTTTCACACGCATATATAAATAATTGGACTGCACTGACTTGGAGTATGATTTAAAGAACATCAGGAACCAACTCCTCGCCCACCTTCGATGACATGCATCGGTATGCCTTTCAAAATGCTTTAATTAGAGACACGGATACTGTCTTTCGATCAGTCAAACAGACATGCTGTAACTTAACTAATAACACTCGTGACAAATGCGAAACACCCCTTTTCATTGTGTGTACCTGGTGTTGGAAACACTCATGCTTCAGCCATTTCTATTCAGAAATGCACTACCATCCGTGAAGTTACAGACGTGTGAAAATTATTAGAATAATTGTGATTTTTTCAGTTTTTCTTGATTAATATTGTATATACTTGCAATGTTTCATGAAAGGTGATTTGTTTTGTTGATCCAGTCAATTTTTCGCTCTTTTAGGGGGAAATAATTTTCTTAAATGTTGCCATTTTTTAAAAAGAAAAATATTTGATCCTAAGTAATCAAATTGTTTGCATTGCATAAAGAATTTGGTTAACAAACAAATTTGAAATAAAATATTAAAACCGTCTGCTTGCTGTGCTAGTATTTTCTTTCTTTTCTTGAGGTGGCATCAGT
Organism: Maratus speciosus; assembly: GCA_963932465.1. Taxonomy (NCBI): domain Eukaryota; kingdom Metazoa; phylum Arthropoda; class Arachnida; order Araneae; family Salticidae; genus Maratus; species Maratus speciosus. The sequence continues at coordinate 518,269,581 of OZ010795.1, read as the reverse complement.
ATTATGTTATTCTTAAAACAAATATTTTCGCTGTTTTGATTAGTTTATACTAATTGGTAGCATTTTTTCGTTTGTCAAAGGATTATTGCGTGATTATGGGTATAGCAAGTGATATTTCTCCTAGAAAACAAGCTGTGGTAAAGTGTCTCATCCAAGAAAATCACTATACATAGCTCCAAATTGCTGAAAAAGCAACAATTTCGCAAGCACCTGTGTGTAGAATAAAACGATCTTTGGACTCCAAATGTGAATATGAAAATTCTACTGTAGGGAAATGCGGAACGAAAAGTAAATTTACTGCAAGAACAGAAATGAAATTAATTCAGATTACTAAAGGTAACAGAAAAGCAACTAGACATGAACTAAAAATCTCCTTACAAGCACATGAAGTAAATGTATGTGATTCTTCTATCCGTAGAAATCTCATCTCAGCTGGACTCCGTGCTTGTCGTCCACAAAAAAAGGCTAAAATTGCATTTGCTATGGCAAAGAAGAGTTGCTTGAGCAAAAGTTGTGCAAGAACAATTCAGAAATGACTGAAGCAATGTGAGAAATATTAATTTTCCTTTAATTAATCAGTTGAATTCAAGTTGTTCATTCCTTTTCCTGAAATCATGTTTTTCGCACACTGACTAAAGATGCAGAACTGTTTATAAATTTGACTAAAAATTTCTTTATAAGAATATTTCTCTACAAATTACGTACCTTAAAGTATTTTTTACTTTTTAGGTATGTTTTTCTGATTAATCAATATTTGCGATATCAGAAGAAAGCAGTCAATATGTCAAGAGAAGTACCAGTGAAGCACTTTTCACTACTTGCATAGCACAGACGGTTAACCATCCTATTAAAGTAATGGTTTAGAGCGTGATGTCTGCTCAGGGTACTGGACGTTTATACATTGTAGGAGGCATGATGGACCAGTATCAGTATACAAAAGTGCTTGGACAAAGATTAATTCCACAATTAAAAGACTTGTTTCCAAATGGAGACTTCATATTCATGCATGATAGAGCTCCGTGCCATAAAGTTTCATCTGTGACCACATATTTGGATAAAAAAATATATATATATATATAAACACTTCCATGGCCTGGAAACAGCCAGATATGATCCACATAGATAATCTTTGGGCCATTGTAAATAAAAAAATAAAGAAAAACGACATTACAAACAAGAATGGTCTGATAGAAACACTCATCCAAATTTGGCACCTTGACAACGAAATACAAATTAATTGCCAAAAACACATACAAAGTATGCCAAGACGTATAGAATCTTTAATGAAAAACAAGGGGATAAATACTAAATATTAAACGTATCAATATTTTTTAAATAATGTATTAATTCTTTAATATAACAAGATTTTATTGTAAATTTCACAATTATTCTAATAATTTTCACACGTCTGTACTTTTCCACCAAGCATAAACTGTCTGCTCTGTAAAATCTGTAATCCGTCAACTCTGTTTTCTACCACATAGAGTGTCTTTCCTGCATAGCTAGCGACCTTAAGAAATCAATAAATAACAGAAATACATCGTCCCATAACTCTTCATCATTTGCATTCGGAAGGGTAGTTGTATACATTTCCTTTATCCCCACGAGGTAGAATCCGTCGAATTTCGGCGAAAGTAAATGTTTAAGAAGGAACTGTTTCATTGATTTATAATACACCTTACAAAATCAACTTCAATAAAAGGATGTATCTTATATTGGTTAGTCTAACTCTCAAACAAATATTATTTTATCTAAAATTGACAAAATACTATTTCTATAAATCTCAGTTCTCCAAATTATTAAAATTAAACTTTAAACGCATATGTGATCAGTAAAATATAATAAAGATCAGTTATTATGATGAAGTTGTCAATTGAGACTCTTATAGTTGTTGTTCCCGAATGAAACCAACAAAATTTATTCTACTTTGACTTTGACACGATCACAGAATTTTTTCCCGAGAAATCTAATCTCGACATCATTTTCACTTTCGCAAAATTTACATACGCGCTTCTCATATCCGTGCCCACTATGTTAAAAAAATGGTATTTTAAATTGATCATTTGAAAATCATTTAAATTCAAAATTTGAAGTCACGATTGTCAACAACATATTTGCATGTGAACAGTCTCACTCTTTTCTTCCGAAACTAATCGCAGTACCGAAGAAGAAAAATTGCCGTATTTTATGTTTTTTAGACGCATTTGTGTTAAAATGTTTAGTATTATCTAGGAAAATGACAGTTTTCTTTTAAATATGACGTCACCTGTGAAGACATTCAAAGCATCTGAGGGTGAAATAACGCAATTCTACAAAACATATTTCAGTTTTAAGAATTAAAAAACACGCTTTTTTAATAAAATGATGTCGTTTGCATCAGCTAAAGCATTCCATTTTTACGATCCAGTCTTAAAGAACATCTACAGAAAAGTATGTATATGACGTCATTATCGCTGAATATCGCACACACCCTGCAAAACGCAATATCGTCATTCAAGAAACTCGGAAAACAAATCGGATATCTAATGATTCACAGGACTTCACTTGTTTTATTTATAATAGCTCCATGTTTTATCAGAAACTATTCATTTGTATTTTTTCAAAATTCGGAAAATATTATTACACACGGATAAATAAAATTGCGTTCTTTAAGGTTTCTTATACGAATTAAGTAAATGTTGAAGAAAGTCACACAAATATTATTTAAAATACATTTTTGTAAAGAGAAAGTGTTGTATCGTTTGTAAAGTAAATTTCCAATAAACTAAAAAACATTTAAATGATGAATAAAAACGAAATAAAACCAAAATTCACCGGATATTAAAACAGACGATATTCTTGATACAGCGCGTATTTTAATTTCAATTCTTTAAAAATTTGTATGAGAAAATGGCAACAAAAACATTCAGTAATCTACTGATTTCCCTTTACTTTTAACAGAAATAGTCTTTAGTTGCCACGATTAAAAAATTGATATTAAAAAATGTGAAAAAATTAATATCTGGAAAATGAATTGAGATACAGCTTTCAAACAAATTGCATTTAAAAGTACATTTTCTCCTCTATAAAAAGGTGTAAAAATTGAAAATGTGCCCTGTTTAGAAGTTTAAAAATTTGCTGTAGCGAAAATTGCAAAACCGAAATTTCATTTGAAATTTCAAAGTGTTGCCATTCGCATAATGACGTATGCGTTACGCACAGATATGTTTGTCCTGTATAATATAGATAGTAAGAGCTTTCCAACAACACCACTCTCGACAAAATCTAGATCTGGCAGTTGGGGACCTTCTCTAGTAAGTCTCGGAAACAATGTGACAGCAATAAATACTGTCATGTAATATATCGTCGTATTACCAAGACAATTCTCTCAGTGGTTTGTGATATTTTCAGTAAATTATAATGCTGTCAGGAGTTTCATTACAATCCGTTATGATATTACGCTATACGTGTATATCACATGTAAGTCGAATTTCGATATTAAGTAACAGATAGCATTCACTGAAATATGAATAGGTTATGTTTGAAATTACAATCTTCAAAATGATCCTTAGCTTTCGAAATCAAATCTTCGAATTGCTCTACAATTCACTTTTTCCCAACTACCCGAGGAAAGCACCATCGATCCAGCCACTGTATCTAAAATCTATATATATATATATATATAAAAGTCTTTTGTGTGTGGATAAAGTCAGACTTTTCTCCATGAACACCTATTGCCACCCACACGCGGTTGCTGTGTTTAGATGGCCTTTGGTCTCTTGCTGTTACTAAGACAGTTTGGTCGTGGTGGGTGGAAGTGGGGGATTACAGGGACACTCAAAAGTATTCCATTATATTACGGCCTATGGGAGAAAAATCGTTTGAGATAGTTTTTAATATTTATCTCCATATGTAAAAAGCACAGCCCAAACTACTGAACCTAGAAGCATGCAAATTGAGGGGAAAAGAGCAATAAAGACGGATTTTAGGACCCCCCCCCACCCCAACAAAAAATGGGTTAAAAGGGGCGTCGAAAATTTTAGAACATTTGCCATATCTCACTAGCCGTTTTAGCTAGAAGCGTGAAATTCCAGAATATAAATCTACTAAAAAATAATTAAGCACGTATTTCAGCGATTTTAGAAATTCCCCCAAAAAGGGGGTTAAAAGGGGGGGGGTCGAAAATTTTAGAACATTTGCCATATCTCGCCAGCCGTTTGAGGTAGGAGTGTGAAATTCCAGAAAATAAATCTACTAAAAAATCATTAAGCACATATTTCAGCGAATTTAGAAATTCCCCCCTCCAAAAAAGGGGGTTAAAAGGGGGGTCAAAAATTTTAGAACATTTGCCATATCTCACCTGCCGTTTTAGCTAGAAGCGTGAAATTCCAGACTATAAATCTACTAAAAAAATAATTAATCACGTATGACGGCGATTTTAGAAATTCCTCCAAAAAGGGGTTTAAAAGGGCTCACCAGCCGTTTGAGGTAGGAGCGTTAAATTCCAGAAAATAAATCTACTAAAAAATAATTAAACATGCGTTTCAGCGTTTTTTGAAATTCACCCTTAAGGAGGTTAAAAGGAGGTGTTGAAACTTTCAGAACATTTAGACATATCTCAGCAACCGTTTTAGGTAGAAGCGTGAAATTCCAGAAAATAAATTACTAAAAATAATTAAAAAATGTTTCAGTGATTTTACAAATTCCCCACCCTAAGGGCGGTTTAAAAGGGGCAGTCGAAAATTTTAGAACATTTGACATATCTGAGCAACCATTTTAGGTAGAAGCGTGAAATTCAAGATAACAAACATATTAAAACAAGTAATATAAAAATTTTGTTTTTAAAGTCAATTCCTACTTAGGTCATCAAAGAAAAATTTAATATAATCCCTTAAGCTAATACTAGTTTTTGTTACATTAAAATATCTCAATTTGTTGATTTTCTATAAGCAAGTAGGTTTACAATTTAAGTCTATGGGAATTTGGCGAAATATTACAGATATCGCCAAGTTGGCGACAAACTTGGCGGTATTTGGCGACAGTACAGGGTCCCCCCTATGGTAACCCTCCTTATAGATATGAAGATGCATTAAATGCTTCAATAACCAATAACCATCATTTTGTCTCCCATGTAAAACTAAAACTAATAAATTAAAATTTAATTAATGAATTAATATTTGAAAAAACTGTATTAACATCAATTGTCATCCAGTACAAATTTTAAAAAATTTAACTCAACTTCATAGGATGAATAATAAGTATTTTATTAATGATTGAAAATTTGAACAAGATATATCTACCCTATATATATAAAATCCTAATGAAACGAATTTATGAAACGGAAGTGTAGGTATAGCTGTTCCTCAGAAGGTTTATTGCGTGAGCTCTTTAAATGCTATTTCAAATCTATTAATTTAAATAATATCTAACACTTTTAAACTACTACTACATTTTACTAATTTAAATAATATTTAATAACATTTACTAATTCAATATCAGAAAGCTTTTATTGACATTTTGCATCGAACACTAAATAAAAAATATCTTTTTACAACAACTTTTCTGTTGCCAGATGCATGACACTACATTTGTTGCTGATAATATTTCGATATTTACATCTACATTACTCCCCTACCAGTAACGAAGTTACGTTACTTTGAAAACATCGTAGGATGTAATGGTATTAATATATACTGATGCAATTATACATAGAAATACAAATTATATACAAAATAAATAAACAGAAAACATAGCGAAATTCTTGAGTAAACATTAAACAATAATTAAAAATATAATAATAAAGTAATATAATATATTAAATAGATCAGGAACAGTCAACAACGTCATTAAAACGAACTGGAAGTTTCACATGTCTTCCACAGCGTGTCCGTTTCTCAGATTGCTGTAATTCTTCACTTGGCACAGCGCTGTGCGTCGCCTTTGTCTGTGGAGTCTGGCTGTTCATAGGAACTGATGTATGATGAGTCTTTGAAGTAGGAGGCAGTATTTCGTTATCGGAAAGCTGCAGCATATAAGCAGGTTTTAATCTGTCTACGGAGATAATAATTTGTTTGCCTTTTATTAATAATTGAAAATATTTTGGAGTTCTTTGCAACACAATAAATGGTCGTTCATATGGGGGTTCAAATGGTTTTTCGACTGTGTCAATACGTAGAAAAACATGAGAGCATGTATACAAATCTTTTGGTATGAAAATGTTTTGCTTGCATTTGCGTTTGTACGTATAGGGGTTCAAGAGAGCCATCTCTTTTCGAAGGTTATTTACAAAATCATCAGTAGATATTGGCGAATTCGATTCTTCAAAAAATTCACCAGGTAATTTGATAGTTTTACCATAAACCATTTCAGCAATTGTATACTTACAGTCCTCATGTAGAGCAGCTCGCAAACCCATAAGAACTGTTGGTAATGTTTCTGTGCAACGAAGAGAGTTATGACACCTAATAGCTGATTTTAAAGTACGGTGAAGGCGTTCAATTTTACCATTACATTGAACATGGTACGAAGTCGTGTGTTTCAACCGTACACTACATAATGAGGTTAAATTTCAAAATAATTCAGAATTAAACTGCTGTCCTCTATCAGTAACGACACAAGAGGGTACTCAAAAACAAGTAATCGAATTTTCGTAAAAAGCTTTCGCAACACTTTCGGCAGTGATGTTTTGTAAAGGTACTACTTCCATCCAAGAGGTAAATCGGTCAGTACATGTCAAACAATAAATATATCCATTATAAGGTGAATAGAGCCCAATTAAGTCAATGTGCACTACACTAAATCTTTCATCTGGAGCTTGAAATTGTGCATATTCTGTTTTTGTATGTTTAGTGTTTTTATTTCTCTGACAGTTGAGGCAAGTTCGAGCCCACTGGCTAACATCTTTTCTCATTTCTGGCCAAATAAATCTTTTAACCATTTCCTTTAGAGTGGTTCGAATTCCAGGGTGAGCTAAACCATGAATTGTATTAAACAATCTCATTCGAAAGTCTTTGGGTATGAACGGTCTAATATTCGAAGTAGATGTATCACACCACAAATATTTCCCTGATGAAAGTTGATGCTGTTTAAAACATAATGATTTGGTATGTAATTTAAGCTGATGAAGCTCATCGTCATTTATTTGGTCATCTGCTATTTGGTCATAATCAATGAAAGGAGAATCGATGTTTGCGATTCTAGATAACGTGTCTGCAACTACATTTTCTTGACCGTTTATATGCTGTATGTTAGTTGTAAATTGGGCGATATAGTGTAGATGTCTTAACTGCCTGGGAGAAGCTTTATCATTTTTTTTTTGTTTAAAAGCAAATATTAATGGCTTGTGATCGGTGAAAATTGTAAAATTACGACCTTCAAGTAAGTGCTTGAAATGTTTGATAGATAAATATATACCTAAAAGTTCTCCATCATAAGTGCTATAATTCCTTTGAGCATCGTTAAGCTTTTTTGAACTGATCTAATAGCCCAATCAGAAGCATCCGTGTGAAGTGCCAGAGGGTAATCTGAATAGAGATAGGCCAGCAATGCTACTTGAGCAATATCTTGTTTACATTTTTCAAAATTTTGTTTGGTTGCATCGGTCCATGGGATTTTTCGACGATCTTTTTTGGTTACTCCTTTTAAAAACTCATAAAGGGGAGTTTGAGTTTTTGCGGCATCTTTAATGTAATTCGATAGAAATTTATCATCCCTAAGAACGAACGGAGTTCGTGAACCGTTTCTGGTAATGGATATTCTAAAACTGCTTTTACTTTTTCAGGTAGAGGTTTCGACCCTTCAGCAGATATTTGATAACCTAAAAAGTCTATTTCAGGTACTAACAATACTGATTTACTGACATTAATTCGGAGACCATATTTATCTAAGCGTTGGAAAAGTATTTTAAGATGTGAGCGATGTTCTTCCTCACAAGAAGAGGCAATCAGCACATCATCTAAATATGGAAATACAATATTTAAGCCATAAAAGACTTATATAGATTATTAGATAAATCTCTGAAACGTTGCAGGGGCATTTTTAAGCCCAAAACTCATCACATTGAATTGGTACAAGCCAAAATGTGTGATGATTGCAGTTTTTGGTTTGTCTTCGTCTGCCACAAGAATATGAAAATAAGCCTTAAAAAGATCAATTTTAGAAAATATAGTTTTATTAGTTAAAATATGTTGAAAATCTTGAATTCTAGGGATTGGATCCCTATCGGTATAGTTATATCATTTAACATTCGATAATCGCGGCATGGGCGGAAAGAACCATCTTACTTCGAGACTATATACAGAGGACTTGCCTATTCTGAATTGGAGGGACTAATGATGTTAGTTTCTAGCATATATTGAAATTCTCGTTTTGTGATTTCCAAACGATGAGGGTCTAATTGTCTAGCTTTAGAATATACAGGTTGTCCTTTAGTTACAATATGATGCTTTACATTGTGCTTTACATTGGAAATAAGAAAATTAGATTTAGTGATACTGGGATACATATAAAATAAATCAGAATATTTACACAAGCTACTCGTCGTATTTACACTTTCATCCTCAGAGATGGATGCAACGTCACAGTGAACTGCAAGGTTAGTTACACCATCAATTAATTTTCTATGCTTAATATCAATTAATAAATGGAATTTGTTCAAGAAATCTGCTCCCAAAATAGCTTTGCTAATTTTTGCGACAACAAATGGAAATTGAAAATCACGGCGCAATCCTAGATCTAGAACTAAAATTTATGTACCAAAAGTTCCAATTTCAGTGCCGTTTGCTGCGTATAATTTATAATCACTAAGAAATTTGTGTTTGTTGGTATGAGGAATTAGGCTTACATCTGCTCCACTGTCAACTAAAAAACGTAAACCCGTTTTTTGTCTCTTACAAATAGGCGGAATTTACGGCAATCTTCATTATTTGCAGCAGCCGCTAAATCTACTGCTGAGTGAGGTTTTCCGAAGACTTGTTTTCCCAAGCACGTGGTGCTTTACATTTATCAGGGAAACACTTTTCACCAAACATAAAATGAAAATAACAGTACTTACCTGCAGGATTAAAACGTTTGCGAGATTTACAGCGATCATACGAAAATCGACCCTTACTTCTTGATCGAGGGTGCGAATTTTTAGTGACACTCAGATTTTCCAACTTAGTATCCAAAGCTGCGATTTGTTGTCGTAATTCACTGATAGCATCAGCACCTGATGAAGAAAAATTGCTTGCGCAATACAGTTCTTGATTTGATTGCATTTCTACAATACGGTCAGCCGTTAGTGCCAGCTTCTCTATGTCTTCATCACTAACCAATAGAATATTGCGTACGAAATCAGGCATTGTTTGCAGAAATAGAGTTTTAAGGACTTTATCGGAAACGCCATCGATAGCCAGAGTTCGCATCTTTTGTAATAGGTGGCTTGGTTTATTGTCTCCTAACTCAATGCCCGTCAACAATCTTTGTAGACGTTTATCCTCAATTTCTTTGAAAGTGTTAAGAAGTCGCTCTTTAGCAGCAGTATATTTAGTTGCACTTGCATCACTTATTATATCCCACAAACTTTCTACAAATTTTGACTCTAATTGCGAAACTAAATAATTGAACTTTGTTTCCTCGGCAGTGATCCACAAATAGAAAATTGCGCTTCAACTTGAAAAAACCAGATTTCTGGTTTTTCTGCCCAAAATGGAGGTATTTTAACTCTTACTTTCGCTATTTCATCTTTAGACGTTGATTATTCTATAGTGTCCGGCATTGTATCACGTACAAGGTCACCAATTGTAGGTATAGCTCTTTCTCAGAAGGTTTATTGCGTGAACTCTTTAAATGCTATTTCAAATCTATTAATTTAAATAATATCTAACACTTTTAAACTACTACTACATTTTACTAATTTAAATAATATTTAATAACATTTAGTAATTTAATATTAGAAAGTTTTTATTGACATTTTGCGTCGAACACTAAATAAAAAATATGTTTTTACAACAACTTTTCTGTTGCCAGATGCATGACACTATATTTGTTGCTGATAATATTTCGATATTTACATCTACAGAAGTATGAAACGGAAGTATGAATCGACTGATTAAACAAATGATTATGTTTCACGGCGATTTCTCCTAAAATATGGAATACTTTGCGATGAAATTAACACCAAAAATCAATATTGATCCGCAGATTTCAAAACTGGTATTAGAATTTTTAAATTCGAATTAGTTTTCGAAATAATTTTTTTCTAATTTTATATGCATTTTTCTAATGATAGCAACTCAAATTTTAATCATAACAGATATTTTGTTTTCAGATTTTAGAAAAGGTTACTATTTTAAACTAATTTGGCAAGAAGTTTGGCCTCCCTTAAATGTATGCTAAGAAATGTATCATGTTACTTTTCTTCATAATACATTTTGTATTTCATTATCATTTTGTTTAATACAAATATATACACATAAATATATACATTTAAAATAAATGGCTTTCATTTCTTTATTTTTTTTAAACGAAATGAAAAGAAAAATATTAGGCACAGATGTCATATACGCACCGGAATACCTAATTGCCGCCAAAATGGCATTATGTTCGTTGACATGGTAACCCGGCTATTGTTGTTTATTTAATAATAAATGTTTATTTACTCTATTTTCTTTTTTAAATTACATAAATTGTTTGGTTCTATAGTTAATTCTTTTTTGGTTATTTTCCTTTAAAAATAATATAAAATAATTAAAAAATACGGTACTACTTAGTTATTCCGACGACACATTTCGCCAAATTATATAAATCGCCAAACCACTCGCCAAATTACACAAATTGGTATAATTTTTATTTTAAATAACGAAAGAACAAAGAAAATAGTATAACATTAATAAATATACAAATAAAACGTCGAAATAAAAATCACTTGATGACGTAAAGACGTGTAACTTGCTTAAAGTCAAGTGAATGTGACATTTACGATCAACCGTTATTGGCATTTAATCTTGTAGTTTGGTGATAGATTTTCGGCCGGCGGGATAACTAAGTAGTACCAAAAATACATACGTAACTGGTATTCGAAAACGAGGTTTTCGCCAAATTTTCGTTAAAAAAAATCACGCCAAACCCGGTGCGTATATGACATCTGGCCAAATATTAAATGATGTAACAAACGATGATATTTAATTTCAACTCCAAAGCAATGTTTTAATTTACCACTCGAAAAAAAAAATGCTAACTTGCGAGTTGAAAAATAGCTATTGGCGAGATTTGCACCCGGGTAGCGTAACAGTACCAAGAATTCTTTGCAACCATGGAAACTTTTATGTAGTTTTATTCGAAAAAGAAATTTGATCTTTTAATCAAAAGGGAAAACTTTCGGCACAGATGTCATATACGGACCTATATTGGCGCGATTTTTTTCTGACGCCAATGTCATATACGCAACGGGTACTTAACTGGCGCCAAAGTATCGCTATTTTGCTTGATTTGGTAAGCCGGATGTTGCTGTTTATGCTGTTGATGTTTTCCCCAAATTAACGTCGGAAAAAATCACGCCAATATGGGGCCGCATATGATATCTGGGCCATACTTTCATATGAAAAGCGAAGGGATCAAAGTGTATTTATTTATGGCAGTTACATGATTTGGACTATTATAATATAGATGAAATGATGGCGATAGAATAATATTTGGCGACTTATCACATGTACCTAGCTAACATTAAAGTACCAAAATGGCACCAGGAATATAAAAAGCGAAGTGATTCGCCCGGAACTGTTGATGATAGTCACATGACTTAGGCTATTGTTATAGAAATTGTTTTAAAATACCGGGAGACAAAGTCTCTGTACACTTAATTCATTTTATTTAGCTTCTTTTCAAATATTTAACTGATCCTCTTTAATCAAACACGAAAACAACCATTGGATGTCTTAACAGCAACTGATTCGGAATTTGAATGGAAACCCGTTTACAGGGAGATCTGCACTTCTTTTATCAGTATAATTCAATCTTCTGTAATATTTTTAAAACCGATCAGATTAGTGTGTTTTTAGATTCTGCGGTGTCTGAATGGGGGTTGGCGAGCGTAGCTTGCAGGGGGCAGAGCCCCCTAGTATATAAATAAATAAATATAGGGAGAGTGTGCACTAATAGTAGGAATTGAAAAATAGGTAAATACATTTCATCTTTGCTAGATATATTTCGTTTGATTCAAGGTTCTTTTAGAGAAGCCGTCCGGCGAAGCGGGCGAAGTCCGCTAGTTAAATAATAGTACAGGGTGTTCCGAAATTGACGCAAGATTTGAGATTTGCACCATTTGTGCGTAAAGTGTTGCAACGAAAAAAAAGACAGAGTGACAGCTGACAGTTCAGAGTTATTAAAAGTGGAGCACGACACGAAAGAAAAAAATGTTTTCACTGTTAAATAACTGCATGAGTCATTTCCTGGTCGTATGACTTCCCGTTGTGGTGATCATAATTGGTCGCCCAGATCATGAGATTTAATGCCGTTGGACTTTTTTCTTTGGAGTTTTTTTGAGTCTAAGGTGTATGCCAACAAGCCCGCAATCCCCCACGCGTTGAAGAAGAAAATTGAGAGGAACGATTGAGAGTATCAACGAAATTCAGCCACATTTATTCAACACGGTCATGAAAAATTTCAGCAAAAGAAAGCTTTATGCCAGCAAAGCCGTTGAGGCCATTTACCCGATATGCTATTCCATACATAACTCTATACTGTATGCAGTAGAATCTGAATCCGAATTAACTGGGACCGGTGCTTGTTCGGATTACAAAAAATTCGGATTATCCGAAATTCCGATAAAAATAGAAAAGGTAAAGATAAGTGCAGAAAAAATACAAGTTATAAGTACTTAGTAGTACACTGAACATCCTCTAATCCGGCACGACTTTCGGAAAAAAAATAGTATTCCTTATTTAATCACTTCTCATGTTTATAATAATTCAATGGAAATTCAGAATTAGGAATTACGCAGTGCCTAATGTGTTCCCATCAAACTTCTTTCCGAACGAACCTGTACTCTGGATCCCCACTACTCGTGCCGGAGACAATCGAAGACCAAGTTGTGTGAGCCAAACCTCCTAGGAATCAAGCCCAAAGAAACCAAAGAAAAAAAAGAACCCGCCATTAATGTTAGAAAATGTTGGTAACTAAAATCTATGATAAAATTTCATAATACAGAAAGTTGAAGGAAGCAAATTCCGTTGAAATTGGGCCCTTAAACCCGAGGAAATAATGCGCCACCAAGCGGTGGAAGATGCCTTCTCACCATGTAAATTTCATGAATCACTGTTAGCATTAACACAATATTTAATAAACGGATGAAATCCCTTATCTAAACTTACCTTTAAAGTAACGCGATTTTTAATTTACGGTTGTAGTGAGGTGACGTAAGTTAATGCTGATAAAGGAGATTATTGTTCGAAAAAGGTGGTAGCTGAGGTATAAATTAAGACAGGGCCCTGGGTTCCAGGGTCTTAACTGGAATGTTGTTGGGTATAAGAAATTTTTTAGGGGTTTTAAATATCTGGAAGACGCTAAAACTATGTTAAAGAAAATTGCAATAGAATAGGAGAGTTTTTAAAGAAGCTGCAACAAAGACCCCATGAAGACGATTAATATTCAAAATTGGTGGCAGCTGAAGTCTTCAATTTTTTTTTGTCTTTCATGTAGCAGCTTGAGAACCTAAGAAGTTGTTAGGAAAAAAATGTTCGTGATTCGGACCATTTTTAAGAGAGCTATAACAGTGGGCCGAAAAGTGCCCAACTGTTAGTTGAGAGAAGGGCCCTAACATGAAAACATGTTTAAATGTTTTAGTACTTAGCGTTTTAGATCTTCAATTAGTCAAAATTAATCATAGGGTATGAAATAATCATTAGAATAATATTTTAAAGAAATGCGAAAAAATGATGTAAATGCTTAAAAAGGGCCCTAGTGCACCAATAAAAATATGAGGGTGCGGGTCTAGGGGGAAGAGTCGAAGACTCAATCTTAAAATCATGCAATGAGAAGGTTAGAAAATTAGGGTGTAAAAAATGCATAGCACACAAAAAGTTCCACACGAAAGTAGGCTCTACAGGACCCTAAGGTGCCCCAGGGTTTTAACTGGAATATAGAAACTGGAGAATAACTAAATGGAAAAATGGCTCCAAAAATGAAGATCGGATTAAGAGAGGCAATTTATTAATAATTTATTGTGCAAAAGCTTCAAGGGGCCTTGTACCGGGCTCCAAGGGAGAAGGGACTTAAGTGGCATGTAGTTTGGTATAAATACATTTTTTAGTAGTTTTTAATGTAATTTGAGTACGGTAGAACTATGATAAAGAAAATTCCAAGGAATTCAGATCATTTTTAAAGAAGATGCATCAAGGGCCCTAAGAACACGATTTATATTAAAAAATGGTGGTAGTTGAAGCCTGAAATAATTTTTTTGTCGTTCATGTCATAGCTGGAGAACCTAAGATGCTGTCAGAAAAAAAACCTAGTGAATCGGACTATTTTTAAGGGAGTTATAATAGGGGGCCCAAAAGGGGCCAACTGATAGTTGAGAAAAGGCCCTAAGATGAAAACATGTTACAACGTTTTAGGGCTTAGCGTTTTAGATCTTTGATTAGTTGAGATTAAGCATAGGGTAAGAATTAATCATTAGAATGTAATTTAAAAGAAATGTGCAAAAAATTGGGGAAATACTTAAAAAAGGGTCCTAGGGGCCCGATAAGTATATGTGAGTGTTGGTCTAAGCAGAAGAGTTCAAGAAAAACTACGGATTTCGAAGGTGAGAAAATTATGGTGTGAAAATCGCATGGCACACAAAAAAATTAAGGGGCCCTGCACCGGGCCCTACAGGACCCTAGACGGACCCATGCTCTTAACTGGACTGTAGATACGGGAGTAGAATTAAATGGAGAAAGTATCCCAAAACTGAAGATCGGATAAAAAGGAAACAATTTATTAAAAGTGTAATGCACTAAAACTTCAAGGAGCCCTGTACCGGGCCCCTTGCAAGGGTGCCAGGGTCTTAACTGAAATGTAGAAATGGGGCAGAAACTAAAAGGAGAATTCACCCCAAAAACGAAGAGGTTCGGATAGAAAAGAGGCATGTTTTTAACAATTAAGTGCCCTAAAACTTCAAGAGGCCCTGTACTGGGCCCCTTGACAGGGTGCCAGGGCCTTAACTGAAATGTAGAAATGGGACAGAAAAGAAAAGGAGAATTCACCCCAAAAACGATGAAGATCGGATAGAAAAGAAGCATATTATTAGCAATTTAGAGCAGTAATACTTCAAGGGCCCTGTACCGGGCCCCTGGACAGGGTGCCAGAGTCTTAACTGAAATGTTGAAATGAGGTAGAAAAGGAAAGGAAAATTCACCCCAAAAACAAAGGAGATCGGATAGAAAAGATGCTTGTTATTAACAATTAATTCCACTAAAAGTTCAAGGAGCTCTGTACTGGGCCCCTTGCAAGGGTGTCAGGGACTTAACTGAAATGTTAAAATCGGGAACAAACTGAAAGGAGAATTCACACCAAAAACGAAGAAGATCGTTTAGAAATGATGCATGTTATTGACAATTTAGTGCACTAAAACTTCAAGGGGCCCTGTACCGGGCCCCTTGCAAGGGTGCCAGGGTCTTAACTGAAATGTGGAAATAGGGCAGAAACTCCAAAAGGAGAATTCACCCCAAAAACGAAGAAGATCGGATAGAAAAGAGGCATGTTATTAACAATTTAGTGCACTGAAACTTCAAGGGGCCCTGTACTGGGCCTCTTGCAAAGGTGCCAGGGTCTTAAGTGAAATGCAGAAATGAGGCAGAAACTAAAAGGATAATTCATCCCATAAATGAAGAAGATCGGATAGAAAAGAGGCATGTTATTAACGTTTTAGTGCATCAAAACTGAAAGGGGCCCAGGGGCCCCGGCCCTTAAAAAATTAAAAATCCGAGCCTCAGGTGTGTCAGGACCTGTCTTGGACTAATCACATCTTAATTTTCAGACGACTACGTGCGGTAGTTTTCGCTAGCCATAGCACACAGACAGACAGACAGACAGACACACACACACACAGCGATTTATTCTTTTATTAGTACTAGTTGCGTAGCAACCCGTTGTGTTGCTTTTGAATTGTATGAGACAATCGATATTTTTGCAAAAAAGGAAATCTTAACTTTATTGTAAATTTAGAAAGCCATTGCAATATTAATTTTATTAAATACAATATTTCAAATAATAAGTTATATTTACAATTTAAGTCAAAACTTTCCCAATAAAAATGCACATATTCTATAACTTTATTTGCCTAGAGCTTTTCGCTCTTCCAAGATTTTGCTTCGAATTTCGGAGTTCGTAGAAATGATGTCATTTGGGTCTTATACAAAAATGAATTTGTTCGGACGAATTTATTCAGAAGTATTTAATATTTATGATTTAAAATAAATATTTAAAGAATTACTTTTTTTTCTCGCTAAAACTTTCCTCTTTTTTTTTCTCGCTTTTTCGCATTTTTAATGTCCGCTTCTGAAATGTTTTATTACCCAACTTAAGGCTAATAAAAGGCTGAAAATCTACTTTACGACTTTAAATTAAATTAAAATAACGTACGATGTTTTTTTTTTCTTTTGACGTCAACAGAATTTATCTCAATGCTCCAGTCGAGAGTCGAATTTGTGTTTCTAAAAAAAACGGATTCCTGAAGCTTGAATATGTGTGAGTTCGTATTTCGTGAAATTTTCTTGAAAACTACAATCATTTTTTTTTTCTCTATTTATTCAAATATACGTTAATTTCAATTTAAAAATGATTTCAAACAATGACCTAATAATCCTTGTCATTTTCCATTTTCTCTCTTTTATCCACAAAAATGGAGCAATTTTAGTTTCCATCATTACAGAAATGTCATCAAAAATAACGTAAAAAATTATATCTCAAAAACTAAACAAATTCTAAACTTCTACGACCACGTTTAACATTCTCGGACCCTTGCGGATAACTGGCGTTAATTTGATCACCAAACATTCCATATTCTAGGAGGAACAGCTGTGAAATACAAATGGACAGTCACTTTTTAATATAATAGATTGATGAAGTTTTAATTTCGCTATAAAAAATTAGTCAGGGACAAATGCTGAATTATTTATATTATTTTAAGCGCAAATGGCTTATTCCATAATGGAGCCTGTACGCAATGGATATAGATTAAAAAAGATTATTCTTGAAAATTATTTAAAAAGACAATAAATAAATCAATTAAGATACAGTTTTCAAGAAAATTGCATTTGAAAGTAGATTTTTTTCCCTATATAACGGGTGTAAAAATTGAAGATGCGCGATGTTTAGAAATTCAAAAAATTGCAGTAGCAAAGATTGCAAATCCGACATTTAATCATCAAGCGTTGCCATTCTCAAAATGACGTCAGCCGTACGCACGGACATATTTTTCCTTTATAATATAGATAGATTTTCAAACGTGAAGTTCCGCTTGTCAGCTAAAACTTTGCATGTGAAAATGTATTCTTTTGGATTGAGGGTCTAATTTTAGTACCGCGAAGTACAAATTCCAGAAACTTATGTCTTTTAGATGTATTCGGGTAAAAATATATAGTTTTATCAAAGAAAAGGATTGTTTTCTTTTAAATATGGCACTTACTGAAGCATTACGCCAAGTGCCTCAAATTCGGTATCAGCCGAATGAAAATATATTGTAACATTAGCTTTATGAGCGAAAATGTTTTTTAAATAGTGACGTCATTTTCTGTTCAGACTTAAAATAAAGTTATTTTTAATTGCAATGAGTAGATGGTAACAATAAGGATAAATAAACCCCAATATTTCTTTTTTTCTGCGACAGTGGAAATAATACGATTGCTACCATTTTGATGAAATTTCAAAAAATCTTTTCAAATTAAATTAAAAATATAAAAGTGAAAATACTTAGAAAAATAGCTAGTGCGAGGACATCTAGAAATGAACAGCTTTCATTTAAAAAACAGAATTATTAGCAAAATTCGTACGTTAGAAAGTTCAAGGAAGATGTCTAAAAAAGCTATCTTGTGTTTTCAATATATAGATTATTTTTTCTCTTTTACTTTAACAGTTGCCTAGCAACTCTATTTCATACAAATTACATTTAAAAGCACATATTTTTCCCAATTCAGCTCTAAAAATTTAAATTGTTCGACTACATATATGTTAAATTCGTGCTTTTCTATATATTATTCTTTCATTTATTTATTGATGAAGCTTTAATTTCGTTGTAGAAAATTAGCGGGAATGAAATTCTGAACTTTTTTTTTTAATGTGCAAATTGTTTATTAATATTTCGCAATGGAGCCGGCACGGCAAAATCATTTAATTGATAAATAACAACGAAATAAAGCCAAAACTCAGTGGGTTTTATAACAGACGATATTTTTGACATAGCACGTATTTTAATTTCAATTTTTTTTCCGGTTTTTTTATGAGAAAATGGCAACAAAAAGATACAGCAATCTACTATTTTCCTTTCCCCCCCCCCCCTTAGTTTCAACAGAAATGGAGTACTTAAGCTGCCACGATTACAAAAAAAGTAATAAAAACTACAAAAAAATTAATATCTTAAAATTAAAACGAGATACAGCTTTCAAACAAATTGCATTTAAAAGAGCATTTTTTTCGTTATACGGCGGTGTAAAAATTTAAAATGTGCGACGTTTAGAAGTATAAAAATTTGCAGTAGAGGAAATTACAAAACCAAAATTTTATTTCAAATTTCAAAGTGTTGCCATTCGCAAAATGACGTATGCGTTACGCACAGATATGTTTGTCCTTTATAATATAGATAGACTAGTGGATTGTACCCGGGCTTCCCGTGTTAAAAAATATAGCTCAAAACATTTTTTTAATTGGAAACTAATATTTTTTTTATATGCAATAAATTTTTTAGATTGACCGCTTACATTAAAAAAGCATTTCGCATATGGAAAATACGAATTATACAATCAAATAAATTTTGAAATTTATCAAAAGCGATATTTTCTTATTAGCCACATGCTAAGAGTTATTTGCCAAGATTTTGCTACTTGTAGTATCATTTTATATTCTGATAATTTCAGAGCTTATACATGTCTGGTAAATTTGTGTTTTATTTATATTATTTTATTTATTTATTCATAGGGAATTTTTTTTTTAATGGTTATTAGCCGTAAGAAAAGGATGAACTCTTTATTTTGTTTTAAGGGCAAACGGATTAATCTTTCGTAATCGAGATCCGCGGGATATAGATAAATTAAAAAATATTTCATGCTTTAAAATTGTTTTTAAAACCATAGACAATCAGTAAACTGAGATGAACTTTGCAAACAAATTCCATTTGAAAAAAAAAATCCTATTTGGTGATTTAAAAATTTAAATTGTACGATTACAAATATGTTAGATTTGTGTTTTTTTTTTCAATATTATTCTTTTATTTGTTAATAAAAGAAGTGTTAATTTCGTTAATTTGACGTACACAAATATGTTAGATTGGCGGTTTTTTCAATATTATTCTTTTATATGTTTATAAAGGAAGTATTAATTTCGTTATGCAAAAATAGTCAGAAACAAATGCTGAAAAATGTTTGTTGCTTTATGTGCAAAATATTTATTATTATTATGTATTGAAACCGGCACATGATAAGATAAACTTTAAAAAAATCATGCTTAAAAATTATTTTAGAAAATATAATACATATGTCAATGAATACAGTTTTTAAACAAATTGCATTTGAAAGTAAATTTTTTCCCCTATGCGACGAAAATTGAAAATGTAGGATGGTCAGAATATTAAAAAATTGCGGTAGCGAAAATTTCAAGATCGAAATTTGATCGTAAAGTGTTGCCATTCGCAAAATGACGTCAGCGTTACGCACCAGATACCTTGGTTCTTTATAATATAGATAGATACTTAGTAAAATATAATAAAGATCAGTTATTAGGATGTGGTTTTCAATTGAGGCTCTTATACTTTGATTTCCGGAATGAAAACAGCATTTTTCACTTTCTCAAAATTTGCATACGCACTTCTCATATCCATATTCATAATTTTAAAAAAAATGTATTCGTTTAATTATTTAAAAATCATTTTCACTCAAAACTACTTGAAGTCACGATTGTCAGCAACATATTTTATGTGAACAGACGCACTCTTTACTTGAGATTCTAAACTCAATTCCGGAGAGTAAAAATTTCCGTAATTGATGTTTTTTAGACGCATTTGTGTTAAAATGTTTAGTTTTATCTAAGAAAATGGTCGTTTTCTTTTAAATATGACTTCATTTTCACTTAAATAAGCATTTCGCCTTGTGTCTGAAGCTTAGTATTAGTACACATGCAGATGGAAAAACAATATAGAAAATTTATGAGGAGAAATGCGTGTTTTCAAAAGCAGTATGTCATATTCCGTTATTATGCCCCTAATATAATATCCTGGTCCTAATGAGATTTTCCACCACTAAACCCTATACTACAATTTTTGCCAACAATTTTGAATTTTTATCAGAAAATAGCATGAATAAAGTTAAAAATACCTCATTATTTCTCTCTTGTCTGAAATAATGAAAGCTATCTAATTTTCATCATTTTGAAGAAATTTCATAAAATGCTTTTAAAATTAAAATATAAAAGTGGGGATACTTAAAAAAACAAAACAAACAGATAGTGCGATCACGTCTACAAAGGAAGAGCTTTCAGTTAAAAAATATATTAGTAAAATTGGTTCAGCAGAAAGATCAAGGCAGATGACTAAAAGCACACTTGCGATTTAAATATATTGATTATATAAAATTAGGAAAAATTAAATTAAGCAAATTATGTTATTTTGATAAAATTAGAGTAGAATGTCTTAAAGAATAACATTAAAGTTTTATTATTCGAGAGAATTTTGGACAATAACTTCAGGAACATGATATTATTTTAAACCTCGAGTTATTTGTTTGTTTGTCTAACTCGGCGAAGCAAATCCATCCAGGCGAGAATCAGCAATTTCTGAAATATAAATCGCTATTATTTGCATATCACCTTTCTTTTATAAAGACTCTCTAATTTTTGTAAAACATTGCGTTTTATCACTGTATGATTTCGATTACATTATTTTCAAAAATGAAGCATTTTTACCTGTGACGAATTTCAAAGCAGCTGAACTGTGAAAATGACGCACTTCTACAAAACATAATTCAGGTTTAAGAATTAAAATGCACGCTTTTTTATAAAATGACGTCATTTGCATCCGCTAAAGCAATCCACTTTTACAATTCAGTCTTAAATTTCATCTATAGAAAAGTGTGCATATGACGTCAATGTCACGGGATAACAGACAATATTCTTGACAAAGCCCATGTTTTAATTTCAACTTTTTTTTCAGGTTTTATGAGAAAATGGCAACAGAAAGATACAGTATCTCCTACTTTCGACTATTTTCCGTTTACTTTCAATGACTTTCAATAGAAATGAGGTACTTTTGTTGCCACGATAAGAAAAATGGTATTAAAAACTACAAAAAAATTAATGTCTCAAAAATAAATTGAGATACAGCTTTAAAACAAATTGGATTTAAAAGAGCATTTTTTTCCTTATACGACGGTGTAAAAATTTAAAATGCGCGATGTTTAGCAGTTTAAAAATTTATAGTAGAGAAAATTGCAAAACCAAAATTTTATTTCAAATTTCAAAGTGTTGCCATTCGCAAAATGACGTATGCGTTACGCACAGATATGTTTGTCCTTTATAATTAAGACTAGGGGATCGTACCCGGTCTTCCCGGGTTAAAGAATATAGGTGATTTTTTTTTTTTTTATTGAAAGCTAACAATTTTTTATATGCAATAAATTTTTTAGATTGACCACGTACATTAAAAAAGCATTTTTCATATGGAAAATACGAATTACACAATCAAATACATTTTTGAAATTTATCAAAAGCGATATTTTCTTATTAGCCGCATGCTAAGAGTTATTTGCCAAGATTTTTCTACTTATGTTATCCTTTTATATTCTGATAATTTCAGAGCTTATACATGTCTGGTAAATTTGTGTTTTATTTATGTTATTTTATTTATTTATTCATAGGGAAGTTTTTTTTAATGCCCGTAAGAAAATTGTGAACTCTTTATTTTGTTTTAAGGGCAAACGGATTAATCTTTCGTAATCGAGCTCCGCGCGATATAGATAAATTAAAAAATATTTCATGCTTTAAAATTGTTTTTGAAACCATAGACAATCCGTAAACTGAGATGAACTTTGCAAACAAATTCCATTTGAAAAAAAAAAAAAAAAAAAAATCCTATTTCGTGATCTAAAAATTTAAATTGTACGATTACAAATATGTTAGATTTGTGTTTTTTCATGTTTTTGATGATTTGTGTTTTTGTTGTTTGTTCTTTATAATATAGATACATAATCAGTAAAATACAATAAAGATCAGTTTTTAGGATGTGGTTATCAATTGAGGCTCTTATGCTTGGATTTCCAGAATGAAAACAGCAATTTTCACCTTCTCAAAATTTGCATACGCACTTCTCATATCCATATTCATCATTTTTAAAAAAATTATATTTTGTTTGATCATTTAAAAATCATTTTAACTCAAAACTTGAAGTCAAGATTGCCAGCAACATCTTTTATGTGAACAGACGCACTCTTTATTTGAGATTCTAATCTCAATTGTGAAGAGTAAAAATTTCAGTAATTTATGGGTTTTAGATGCATTTGTGTTAAAAGACTTAGTTTTATCTAAGAAAATGATCGTTTTCTTTTAAATATGATTTCATTTTGACTTAAATAAGCATTTCGCCTAGTGTCTGAAAATTAGTATCAGTACACATGCAGAAGGAAAAACAATATAGAAACTTTATGAGGAAAAATGCGTGTTTTCAAAAGCAGTATGTCATTTTCCGATATTATGCCCTAATATAATATTCTGCTCCTAATGGGATTTTGCGCCACTAAACCCTATGCAACAATTTATATAAACAATTTTGAATTTTTATCAGAAAATAGCATGAATAAAGTTTAAAATACCTCATTATTTCTCTCTTGTCTGCAGCAATGAAAGCTATCTAATTTTCATCATTTTGAAGAAATTTCATAAAATGCTTTTAAAATTAAAATATAAAAGTGGGGATATTTAAAAAAGAAACAGATAGCGCGACCACATCTACAAAGGAAGAGTTTTCAGTTTAAATATATATATATATTAGTAAAATTGGTTCAGCAGAAAAATCAGGGCAGATGACTAAAAAACACACTTGTATTTTAAATATATAGATTATATAAAATTAGGAAAAATTAAATTAAGCAAATTATGTTATTTTGATAAAATTATAGTAGAATGTCCTAAAGAACAGCATTAAAATTTTATTATTGGAGAGAATTTTAGACAAAAACTTCAGGAACGCGATATTATTTTAAACCACGAATTATTTGTTCGCTTGTCTAACTCGGCGAAGCAAATCCATCACCTGTGAAGAATTTCAAAGCAGCTGGGCTGTGAAAATGACGCACTTCTACAAAACATAATTCAGGTTTAAGAATTAAAATACACGCTTTTTTATAAAATGACGTCATTTGCATCCGCTAAAGCAATCTACTTTTACAACCCAGTCTTAAACTTCGTCTATAGAAAAGTGATGTCATTATCATAACAGACATTATCACAACAGACAACATTCTTGACATAGCTCATATTTTATTTTCAACTATTTTTTCAGGTTTTATGAGAAAATAGCAACAAAAAGATACAGTATCTCCTATTTTCAACTATTTTTCGTTTACTTTCAATGGCTTTCAATAGAAATGAGGTACTTTTGTTGCCACGATAAGAAAAATGGTATTAAAACCGCAAAAAAATTAATATCTCAAAAGCTAATTGAGATATAGCTTTCAAACAAATTGCATTTAAAAGAGCAATTTTTATTCTTATACGACGGTGTAAAAATTTAAAATGTGCGATGTTTAGAAGTTTAAAAATTTTCAGTAGAGAAAATTGCAAAACCAAAATTTCATTTCATATTTCAAGTGTTGCAATTCGCAAAATGACGTATGCATTACGCACAGATATGTTTGTCCTTTATAATATTGATATTGATAGACAAGCTGTTTAAAGAATAAAAAAACATACTTTACTGCCATTTTTTTGTAATTCTAACGTTTTTCCCGACATTCATCATTTAATCCGGAAAATTTCACAAGGTAATATTTTCAGATAATTTGTCCAAATGTAATTTTCAAAAATAAATTCGGTTTGGATTACCCGAAATTTCGCATTAGCGGTGTTCTACTGTACTTTATGAATCAATAAAAAATTACAATTTTTAATTATATACCTGTGTTTTCTATCAAAGTTACTTATTGTGTGAATTTTGGGAAACCTTTTACATTCCAATTTCTTAAAAGGATTTGTAAAAAGCAATTACATGAAAAGATGATTACTTTTCTCTAGCATGCCATAAAAAAAATCGGACCAACAAAAAGGGATTTAATAAAAATATTACAACCACAAATACTCTCATGTAATTCATCCTCATAAAACTGAGGCAATTTTCATAATGATTCATCATATTTTATGGCCTAGATTAATGACTGTAATTTTCTGATCTGCAGCAATCTCTGAAAGCAATGAAGAATTATTTCACAAAAATTGAACCTTCTAACGCATTCATTATAGATCATAAGCAAGGAACACAGTAAATTAGAGTGTTCTTGGAAAAATTCGGCGTTATACGTATACACGCAAGATGCATAATATATACCATAAAATGATTTCGATATGAATATGAAACAAGCTAAGATGGTGTCTCTCTGCACACGACATGCAGAAAACATAAATGTATCTAAGAATTTACCCGCGTCTCCGAATTATAATTTTAGATTACCGTAGTTTATTATATTTTAAGATATTCGTTTTGAAATTTGATTTCATTACTTAAATATGCAAACTTGCAGTTAATATGTATAAAGATCACACAAGCCTGCCAAATTTGGGTTGTGCCACATTGCTTAGCTTTTGATCATTGAGTCTTACCTATTTTGTAGCGCTGAATCCAAAAATGGTCTTCATTTTTTACCATCACGTCAGAAATTTTCGCAAAAATTTTACTTTTTAACTTTGAAATTTACGATTTGTGAAAAATTCTGATGTGATGGTTAAAAATGAAGGTTATTTTCAGATTTAGAGCTAAAAAGTACATACAAATCAATTATCAAAATTTAAAAAAACACAAACTTCACATCTACACTGCTCAAAACAATTAAAGGATATTGCAGTTTTAGGTGGATTTTGTATCTGGTAAACTGTTTAGCTGATTGATACATGGTCGACAGACACAGTAGGTTATATGAGAATAAATTACACATGTTTGGCAGAAAAAAATGCATTTTATTGCGTATTTGTGTACTAAAGGAAAAAAACACAATTTGTGCATATGAGAAAAAAAGAATAAGAAAAGGTGTTTTCTTCAAAGAAAATCATTTTCAGTAGGGGGTATGGTTTCCACGGGCGGCCAGCAACGTTGAACACCTTTGAAGCATGGACTCAATGAGGCTATTAATGACGAGTTGGGGTATTCTGCCCCACTCTTCCAGAAGAGCTCTTTCCAGTTCTTGGAGAGTTTGTGGGGGTTGTTGGCGGCCAGAAACTCGTCTTCCTAGAGCGTCCCAAACGTGCTCGATTGGATTCATGTCTGGAGAACACGCTGGCCATTCCATTCGAACAATTCCTTCCTTGAAAAGGAAATCCCCCACCAGGTTTGCACGATGTGGCCTGCAGTTATCGTCCATTAAAATGAAGTTATCTCCGATTGCTGCAGCGTAAGGGACTACAATAGGTCTGAGGATCTCATCCCTATATCGGCGACCAGTCAGAGCTCCATCTCGAATGATGTAGAGGTCAGTGCGCCCGTCAATGGAGATGCCACCATACACCAACACTCCTCCACCGCCAAATCTGACACTTTCGTGCACGAACGCAGGATTATTCCTACTGTCACGGTCCCTCCAGATGAAAATACGCCTATTATCCGGATGCACAGAAAAACGGGACTCGTCAGAAAACAGAATATTGCTCCATTCATTTCTCCAGTTGACATGCTCGGTTGCCCACTCCCTGCGGTCGCGACGATGCCTTGATGTTAATCTAACACACACCATCGGTCGGCGAGCATACAGACCTACAGCATGGAGCCGGTTTCGGACAGTCTGAGTTGAAATCGTGGTGCCTGTAGCCGAGCGAAGGTGTTGTTGGAGAAGAGTAGCGTTCATGGTTCGGTGTCTCCGAGCTGTTAACGCTAAATACCGATCTTCATTGAGCGTTGTTGCCCGCCTACGACCTTGCCCTGGTCTTCGGCTTGCACATCCACTCTCCAAAAAACGGTTCCAGATCCTGGAAATGACACTTTGTGACACTCCAATGGCTTGCGCTACTTCGGCTTGAGTTTGGCCCCCTTCTAACCTACCAACAATTCTCAAAGCTTCTGAATCTGTCAAATGACTTCGCTGAGACATCGTACTCATCGAAACAAAGCAATCACTGAATGCCGATCATCCTTGTCTTCATTCTCTTTTATCCAGTTGAAAGTCAAATTTCATTCGCTGCCGCTGAAGCGACGTTTTTGACGTCGAACTCAAAATTTGCATACTCCACAGTTTGAAAACCAGAAAAATTTGCATTTGTGATTCTCTTCTTCTATTTTCGGCAAAAAAAATTTCGTTTATATCTTTATTTTATATAAAACTTCAAATATCCTTTAATTGTTTTGAGCAGTGTATTTTACAGTATCAGAATTTTGTTATTTTCTGACTTTGAAATTTACGATTTGCAAAAAATCCTGACTTGATGGTTAAAAAATAAGGTCTTTTTTGAATTTAGCGCTAAATAATATATAAAAATCAGTTATCAAAAGTTAAGAAACACAAACATTTCCTGTATCTTTCAGTATTAGATGTTCTCTATGTTTTGACTTTTTAACATTGAAATTTACGATTTGTAAAAAATCCTGAAGTGATGGTTAAAAATGAAGGGCATTTTCGGATTCAGCTCTAAAAAATACATAAAAATCAATTATCAAAAGTTGAACAACACAAACATCGCAGACTTGTGTTATTATTTTGAAAAATAATATATAAAAAAGTGTGTAAATAGTAGTTTTCGAAAGTAAATCTTCCAATTACTCTGCGCTAAATCTTTATCAACCACCCGAGTAACGCGCGATCGACTCATATACTGTAGCTAATTTTAAATATTATTATATTCCAATTTCTGAAAAGAATCAGGGAAAATGAATTACTTGAAACGATGATTATTTTTAAAAGTTGAAATACTGTATTCTATATCATTCAGTAAAAAGACGGACCAACAAATATGGATTTCATAAAAATATTGCAGCCACAAATACTATCATGTAATTCATCCTCATAAAACTAAAGCAATTTTCATAATGGTTCATCATATTTTATGGTTTAGATTAATGACTGTAATTTTCTCCCCTTCAGCAATCTGTGAAACCAATGAGGAATGATTTCACGAAAATATGAACATTCTAACGCATTCATTAAATACCATAAGTAGGAACAAAGTAAATGTGAGTGTCCTTGGAAAATTTCGGCACTATACGTATACACGCAAGATGCATAAAATATTCCATAAAATGATTCCGATATAAATATGAAATGAACGAGTTAAGATGGTGTCTCTCTGCACACGACATACAGAAAACATAAATGTATCTAAGAATTTACCCGCGTCTCCGAATTATAATTTTAGATTACCGTAGTTTATTATATTTTTAAATATTCGTTTTGAAATCTGCTTTCATAACTTAAATATGCAAACTTGCAGTCAGTATATATAAAGATTATTATTTTGAAAAATAACATATAAAAAGGTGTTTATGTAGTAGTTTTCGAAAGTAAATCTTCCAATTACTCTGCAGTTAAATCTATCCCAACCACCCGAGTAACGCACGATCGACTCATATACTGTAGCTAATTTTAAATATTATTATATTCCAATTTCTGAAAAGAATCAGTAAAAATGAATTACTTGAAACAATGATTATTTTTAAAAGTTGAAATACTGTATTCTGTATCATTCAGTAAAAAGACGGACCAACAAATATGGATTTAATTAAAATATTGCAGCATACTATCATGTAATTCATCCTCATAAAACTGAAGCAATTTTCATAATGGTTCATCATATTTTATGGTTTAGATTAATGACTGTAATTTTCTCCCCTTCAGCAATCTGTGAAACCAATGAGGAATGATTTCACGAAAATATGAACATTCTAACGCATTCATTAAATATCATAAGTAGGAACAAAGTAAATGTGAGTGTCCTTGGAAAATTTCGGCACTATACGTATACACGCAAGATGCATAAAATATTCCATAAAATGATTCCGATATAAATATGAAATGAACGAGTTAAGATGATGTCTCTCTGCACACGACAGGCAGAAAACATAAATGTATCTAAGAATTTACCCGCGTCTCCGAATTATAATTTTAGATTACCATAGTTTACTATTAGGATGAGTGAAGCGAATCGTCTACTAGGCAACACAAATTACATTTTGTCGTACACTTTACATAAAAACTATTCAGTATTTTGACTTGAAATTAAACATAAAAATAAATTATGATCTGTAGATTTGCACAATATTACTTTTTATACAGAATAACCTTAAAATAATTATTATTTTAATTAACTTATTTTACATGTTTTTCCATTACGAACACATTTTTACAAATAAAAAATTAAACACGTATCTTTTCTGAAGAAAAAATAAATTATGGAGTTAGTAGTTAATGATAGAATCATATTAATTAAATAAATAAAATATATTTTCATTATTCCGCCAAAATATCTCAAAAACTGTTTTTTAATTTAATTAAGGAAAGAAATATTTTTGGATTTGATAGAAATAAAATATGATCTGCAGATTCTGACAATATTATTTTCTTATCGAATGATTTAACAAAAAACTTTTTTCTTATTTTGTTGAATATATTTTTCCATTATACGGATTTATTTTTGTAAACGATAATGAAACCTGCATATTTCTTGCAGTAAATAAAAATCACTGAGTCACTAAAAATAAATAGAGTCATGAATGAACTAATAATAAGCTCGACGCAGCAGCGGTCTTTCGATAGCTTCAGGGCCCCTAACGCCCCCCCCCCTTCCCGCTTTTAGGTATCTTTAATTTGTGTAATTTCCCTTTTAAATTTGTCCGGTTTTAACGTTTGATGTTTGTTTTTTTTTTTTTTTTTCAACCTGGTTTCCGCTAGATTCTCTTATACTCGGGGCGTGACTGGGGACCTATGAACCTGGCTTTCACGAAAGAGTCGGAATAAGAGTAGAATAAAGGGTCGCGTACGTGAAATATTATCGTTGCATCAAAATTTCTCATTTTTTAAAAATTATTTAAACAAGGAAAGAACCTATATATTTGCATTTTCCGAAGACGAAATATTTTAAATATTGAAAATAGCTGCAGGATTTATACTTCAAACCATAAAAGAACTTTGAACTTTCTTATATTAAAAATGCATGTTATTTGAAAGGAAAATATACATTTTAATAGAATATTTTATTAAGATTGGTTGGAAATGGCGCATATATTGGTGTTCATTCCTTTTAATCATATAATAATTTCACGATTTGTTTAATGAAATTTTTAAAATATCCTTTTTTATAAAAATTATGGCATATTTTTAATGAATTAAAATTTGTGAAAATGCAATTATTTACATTCAATTATAAAAATATGATTAAGAATTAAGAATTCATATACAAGAGAAGAATTCATATACAAGTTAAGAATTCATATACACAATTTATTCTTAATCATTTACGCAGACGATATTTACTCATTTTAAAAGAATTATATTATGATTTTTTTTTCTTTTTGTAAAGTGGCTACAAAAGAATTGTAAACAAATAAAATTAACTGTTGTAATTAATAAAACATAAAAACATCTTTAGAAACACTTTTAGTTACTTACTTACGCATTTTAAAAGAATTATATTATGAAGAATTATACTTACGCCTTTTAAAAGAATTATATCATGATTTTTTTTTTTGTAAAGTGGCAACAAAAGAATTGTAAACAAATTAAATTAATTGTTGTAATTAATAAAATGTAAGAACATCTTTAAAAGAGCTTTTACTTGAAAATTTAAAAACATTTTGTAAAATTTTGCTTCGAAAATATTTTTATTTATACCAGTCTTATCCTTCTATCCTTCTATATATAAAAAAAAGTTTTGATTTGGAAATGGACCAATAAAAAATCTGCGTAGATACCGTGAAATGCATCTGATTGGTCAGAGTTTTATGACGCTATAAGGGAGGTTACCAATGGGGGACCTGTCTCTCTGTCGCCAACTTGGCACTATTTCCAGTATTTCGCCAAAATTAAGGGTACTTTTCCGTTATACGGACAGCATGCCAAAATGTATGCTAATGCGCCAATTATTTCATCCCTCATCGTGAAAAGGATTTTTCTTGTAAACCATGCGAAACATTGTGACTTGTTATTTATGAAACGTGAATTACGTGAATGATTATTATTTAACCTTAACCTTGGAAAGCTTTTTAATTTGCTGTTATTCGAAATAAAAATGCTTTTTTTTTTATAAAATTATAATTTACTTTTACTGCTGACGCTGAGATGGATTTTACTATTTGTCAATTACCAGATGATGAGAAAGTTGCGATAAAACTGTTTCAGAAATTTGGAATTCTGCATAATAAAAGGTTGTGTTCAAACAACCATGAAATGAAATTATGGATGAGTTCTGGAAATCCGAAATGGAGATGTAGCTTACGATCATGCGAAGAAACCGTAGGAATACGACAAAAAACATGGTTTGAAGGATCGCGGTTGTCTTTTCGCTTTGAGGTTTATATACTTATGGTGCTAAGAGTTGACATCGATTGAGCTTTGTGAGCTGCAACTTGATATGAACCACAACACAACAGACTGGAATAGCTATTTTAGAGAAGTTTGTGCAAATGCTTTATGTTCACGACCAAATAGAAAAATCGGTGGACCTAATAAAATTATAGAAGTAGATGAAAGTCTTTTTACCAGAAGAAAAAGCAACGTAGGGCGTGTTCTTCCTCCTCAATGGGTGTTAGATGGTTTATGCCGTGAAACACGGAGATGTTTCCTTACTCCTATTTCCGATCGCACAGATGAAACTTTAATGGCGGCAATAGAAAACAATGTAGCTGATGGAAGTATTATTTATACAGATTACTGGAAAGGATATAAAACAGATGAGCTGCGAAGTGCTGGTTATGATCATTTCACAGTAAATCACAAATACAATTTTGTCGACCCTAATACTGGATGTCATACTCAAAATGTTAAGAGATTATGGGGCATCGCAAAATGGCGCAACAAAAGACATCGGGGAACAGTTCGTCATCATTTAGAGTCGTATCTCATAGAGTTTATGTGGCGACGTCTTTATTCAAAAAATGAAATGTTTACTGCAATGCTAAAAGATATGGCACAGATGTCATATTCGTCCCATATTGGCGCGATTTTTTCCTGACGCCAATGTCATATACGCAACGGGTAATTAACTGGCGACAAAGTGTCGTTATTTTGCTTGATGTGGTAACCCGGATTATGTTGTGGAACAGATGTCATATACGCCCCATATTGGCGCGATTTTTTTCCGATGCCAATTTGGCGAAAATATCAACAGCATAAACAGCAACATCCGGGTTACCATATCAAGCAAAATAACGACACTTTGGCGCCAGTTAAATACCCGTTGCGTATATGACATTGGCGTCAGAAAAAAATCGCACCAATATGGGGCGTATATGACATCTGTACCTATGTTGTTTATGCTGTTGATGTTTTCGCCCAATTGGCAACCGAAAAAAAATCGCGCCAATATGGGGCGAATATGACATCTGTGCCAAAGAGATTTGTAATTTTATGGCAGCAGTTTAATATGATTTTTTTATTTTATTACTTTATTGTATAACAGTTATTTGTTCACTTATTTTAATTATATATTTGTGATTTAATAAAATAGTTCGTAAAACTCTGTAATTTTCAAATGTTATATTTTTAAAATGCTCACTTTACTATCGACTATGTTTTTCTTTTATTTTTCAAATGTTTCAATTCACGTGATTTTCATTTTGCGCAAACCATTGCGCTTGGCGACAATGCTGTCCGTATAACGGAAAAGTACCAAAAAGGGTACAGATGTCATATTCGCCCCATATTGGCGCGATTTTTTTCTGTCGCCAATATCATATAGGCAACGGGTACTTAACTTGCGCCAAAGTGTCGTTATTTTGCTTGATGTTGTAACCCGGATTATGTTGTTTATGCTGTTGATGTTTTTGCCAAATTGGCAACCGAAGAAAATCGCGCCAATATGGGGCGAATATGACATCTGTACCCCAAAAAGCATAGCCTACTATGATATATACGGACCACGCATTTCGCCGAAAACCGTCGAAAAAGTGAAGTCGGATTCAGCTTCAAACTCTAAACCAAAACATCACAACGTGCTCTTTTTTGTTTACATTTATACCCTGCCCAGATAGCGGCTTGTTTCTCATCGTCGAAGTTTCAGAATCATTGATCGTATTTTCAGAATAATAAATTAAATACTTATATTCTTCAATTTCCTTCGATTTAAAAGGATATTTTACACAGCTTGTAGTATTTTAGTGTTCACATACTTTTAAGATTAGCTAAATTACTTATTATTTACATGATCGTTTGGTTCATTCTGTTATTCTTTTTTGAATGTCCTGTATTTACATAAAAATAGCTTGTGTTTCATATACACGTTTTAAAATTAAAATTTGGTTTTTATCAAACTACAGTTTTTATAACTGGCTTGAAGCAGTTATTTTTGACGAATTTATTGCTACCCGTAAAATGTTTCTGTTTGATATCGTCCGAACTAAATAATAATAATAATAGTAAAAAAAAAAAAAGGACGATCTTCCTTAAACATTAAATATTCTTATTTTTAATCATAGAAAGAAATGGTGATAGCAGATTTAAATATCGTTGCAATATTTTATGTTATCCAATCAATTTTGATTAAATCATGTAAGTGTATTTGTTACTTAATAAATTATATTTATTAATTATTACAAGGAATTTTATGAGTACTTTAATATATTTAAAAAAAATTCCATTAGTTTTATTGTTTCAGCAGTGAAGATAGCAAATAAATTTGTGACATTGATGTTTTTAGACTATGCATGTTTTTATTTATTGGGGTGAATCGTAGAATACTCTACTTCTCCCCAACCTGGCGATAAATGCGCCAAAGTGGCAACCTTGGTATTTAGTAATAACTTGGTATTAAGTAGCAACCTTGGAAGTATTCTCCGGTCGCACCATTTATTATTCCGATAATTGTTAAAATGATAATTTTTTCTGATGATTAGAGTTAATATTTTTATTTAACTCTTTTGAATCATATCTATACGGGGAAAAAAAAAATTGTAAACACATTGGAATTCTCTGAACCCTGCCCAGAGCGGTTTGATTGGTTCTCGTCGTTGAAGTTACGGTCAGAGTCAAATTTCTGTTTTGGGCAGCGTATCAGAGTCATCTGGCGAGCAACTTCATACATTAAACGCAAATCGGTCTGCCGGTAGTAGTATCTAAGTATGCCTTGCAAAAAGTAATGCTTTGGAAATGGAACAATGAAAATCTGCGTAGATACCGTGAAATGCAACTGATTGGTCAGAGCTTTATGACGCTATAAGGGAGGTTACCAAGGGGAGACCCGTCTCTCTGTCACCAACAGTGACGCCAACTTAGCGCTATTTCCAGTATTTCACCAAATTTCCATAGACTCCCATTGAAATACAATAGGGTTTACTTGCATGCAGGAAATCAACAAATTGAGATATTTCAATGCAACAAAAACTAATATTAGCTTATGAATAGAGCTTAATTGAACTATTTACACTATTTTTAAGCACAAACAATAATCTAGGGTTGGCTAGAAAATAGGAATTGCTTCGCTATACCGAATGGAATAGTTAAGCGATTACGCGGGGGGTTGGTGAGCGTAGCGAGCAGGGGGGCGGTGCCCCCCTAGTATATAAAAAAAAGTAACGATTTGGAAATGGACCAATGAAAATCTGCGTAGATCTTCCGGGTGCTTCCCGGTAGGCGGGCATCCATATTTTTTGTGACCTGGCGTCTTTCTTCGTTAATATTAAGAAAACTGTTTCATACAAAAAATTGAAAATCGTTGATATTATAGAGAAATGTTTGAAAAACACGCTGATGCAGACAGTTTTTAAATCGAATAATTATTTTAAGAGATATTTAATGTTAAAGCGGGTCAGAATCGTTCCATTAAAAAGTTTTATAGGAGCAAAAAACACATAGGAATTTAAACATTTTTAGATCATTTTACACAACTTAAGTTCCCGGTATACAGACTGCATTTATTTTTTTTTTAATTTGACTCATCTTTTGAGGATTTATTTCCATTTTAAATTCAAATTTTCAGCATTTTGAGAGATATTTTTTACGTATTTTAGAAAAGGGTATTATTCTAAACTGTTGCCAATTTTAAAAATAGCGCAAAGAATAATATTTCCTTCAAATTAAAAATTTACTTACATGTGGCTATTATAAACAGAAAAAAACTTTCAAATTAGAATTAAGTGATTACGTCTTAAAAAGTGGGAAAATATTGAAAATTACGTCACACGTGAATTTTAAAAGAGAAAGAAAAATTTTAAATAATAAATTCATTATTATGCGATAAAAGTCGTAAATGGAGGAAATTACGTCATATTTAAAAAGGCCATGTAATTCACAGTTGACAAAATAGTTTAAACTAAAAAATATATTTGCGCGTGACATTTATTTCATATTTAGAGATAATCTTTTAAACTATTATCGTGAATTCTAAGACAGAGCAAATAATATCTCCTTTCTAAAAACAAAAGTATTTTCATATGAATATTAAAAAGAGAAAAAAACTTTGGTGAAAATTACGTCAGATTTAAAACGATACATTTCAAGTGTCTTATTTAAAAGAACTTTCTTATAGCGTTAACGCTATAAGAAAGTTCATAACCGCCTTTGTCTCTCGGTATTTTTTAACGGTTAAAGACAAAGACTGATTACTTAATTCATTTTACATTAGCTCTTTTTTTATCAAAGACGAAAACAGCAATTCTCCAATCAAAGGAAAATGAATAAAAACCCGTTTACA
This sequence comes from Maratus speciosus, assembly GCA_963932465.1. NCBI lineage: Eukaryota > Metazoa > Arthropoda > Arachnida > Araneae > Salticidae > Maratus > Maratus speciosus. Next base: position 518,234,352 of record OZ010795.1, on the reverse strand, counting down.
GGTTGATCGCCACTGTTTTTTTTTAAAATTATAACTCAATCTTTTTAAAGCCTATGAAATTAGCGTGCTTTTAGAATCTGGGGTATCTGAACGGAGGGTTGGCGAGCGTAGCTCGTAGGGGACAGAGCCCCCTAGTATCATAAATAAAAAATTCCAAGGAAATTCTTAGTTATTTGACTGAGTTTACATTTCTAAAATTAAAATGCGCCAAAACATAAAATAACGTTTTTGCTTAATAAAGATGTAAAAATACTATTTAAAAAATAATGTTACTTTCAAATATTTATCTTATTAAATAATGCTTCTCGAATCCAAACAAAGCAGTGTTTTAAAATATTCGTTTTGAAATTTGTTATCATTACTTAAATATGTAAACTTGCATTTAAAATGTAGAAAGATTCATATTTCGAAGACTAATATGTGTAAAATATCACATGTATGCTCAAAACTTCACGTCAGAAGTGAAAATTCCTGTGGCAATCGTAACAGATTGCAAGCAAAATATACATTGACGTCTAAAAACCAAGGAGCAGTGACTGGACACTTTCGATATTACACGGTTTGTCGAATATCTACTGAAATTCTTGACGAGTTGTCCTTGAACTTCCACGACTAAAGAACATGCTTGACTTCCTATTTTCCAGCGAAAATTTAGTCACGAGGACAACTAGGAGGCCAATAATTAATTTAATAATAAAATAATATTTGCGATACTCATGTAACAGAAAACAGTCAAAATGATCTGTCGCTGTAACAAAATGGCTATGTGGGTCCTGTTTAACTTTTGTGTGCATTTGTATAAGTGTAACATGCATATTCATGAAGATGTTAACGTTTCTATGAAAAATTCAAATGTTTTTTGTTAGAGCATAAATTAAAAAAAAATTCTGCACTGGTATCTAGAAAATAAATTGTGGCTCTAGAAAAAATAGTTCCATGTCATCCTTATAAATTCTATATTCCTTTTCTTAGAGAGTTCAAGTTATCCCTATTAAAATTCAGGGACATCTTCCTATATTATCGTGGTCAAACTCATTTAAAAGCTTCTGCAAATAAGTGCGAACACAAGAAGTGAGTTTTAGTAACTACAATTCTAGTTTATGAATTAATTCTAGAAATCAAGTGATAACTTATCGCAATCCAAGCAATTCATAATATAATGTATCGTTTCATCACCTATAAAACTATAGACTAGAAATTCTCGATCATTTCGTCTATTCAGCTTAGTTGTTTACCTTATTCGCATAACTCGGGAATCTATATTTCTAGTTTAGGGATATAGAAAATGACTACCTACTCGTTCTAGATGGGTCGGTATATTGTTTCTTTCAGTGTAGAGAGTTTTCAACCAAATTTAACAATACTTTCTGAAAACTTGAAAAATAGCAATAGAAACAGTTTACTGCAAATAAAGCATGAAATATATGATAAGATATGGGCATTTGTGCGAAATAATTTTTAACAGCGCATGCATAAAAGATTCCAAAATTTTTATGTCCTAAATTGTGTATTCAGCTATTTAGGGCAACTTAGTATATAAAAGGCCCAGTAAAATATCGCGAAAATCCAGAAAGATAGTGGCGATATTAAATTACTTTTTAAAAGTAGTTTTCAACTATTTGGCAGTCAGCTCTCTGTATCGCCGATAACATTCCGAGTTTTCAAATTATTTGAATGGGCTTTTTATGTAAGTTGCCCTAAATAGCTGTCTACCAAATTATGAAATAAGAATTTTGGAATCTTTCACTTATGCACGGTTGAAATTTATTTCATTCAAATGCCCGCATTTTATCAAATATTCTATGTATTAATATTCTAATTACATTACACTATTTCTGCTGTTATTTTTCGTCTTAAAATAACATTTACGTCTTAAAATAACAGACATGTCATGTTTCAAGTTTTTAGCCTTAACAATTCCAAATAAATCGTAATTTAATACATTTTTATAGCATTTTCCGCTCATTTTTCTCTTTTAAATTTCAGATTTATTTGAAAGAATTCTAAACGAGTATTTTCATCTTAAAAGTAACAACCGTTCCAAATTTCAGATTTCTATTACTAACAGTATCACAGAAATCACAATTTTAGAACGTTTCTTAACCCTGTACTTACAAAAATAAAAGCTTCCTCTTTATAATATTAGTATAAAAAATGTAAGAGTCGCCTACAAAATTTATCATTGAAAAATTTCATCTAAAATTTCTATGAAAACAGTTAAACATGATTATCTTGAAAATAAGATTTATCTTTTATCTAACAATTTTCGTGACTAAATCATTTTTTAGGTGCATTCATAGTTACATAAGTAAGAAATCCTATAGTCGTCGTTTGGTCCGTCCATCTGTCCGCATATTACCGCTCAAAAATTACCCAACCGAATGGTTTGAAATTAAATACTTAAATCATTGCAGAATTCCGTCGAGTCATTTCAAATTTTATGAAAATCGAATCGAAACTTGAAACGATATTAATAAAAGTTTTCTTCATTCAGTTAAATCAATTTATACATTGATTAATTAATTCAATGATATACCATGATAGGTAGTGATTCTAGGTTGCCATGGTGATTATTCTACTAAATCCTATCATAGGTAGTTATAGTACGAACACACCTCATTTGCCACGTTTTACCAACGATTGTCGAATTTTTTATGTTTTTTACTTGAAAATTGCTTTGGGGGGGGGGGGGGGGCTTACGAGCTTAAGCTATCTGGTAGGCTTCCCCACCCTGCCTGACTCTGTTTTTTACTTGCCTTCATATTTAAAAAATATTCTAATCGTAATATAACGGTCAGGAATACGAAGCATGCAGAATTAAAATATTTGCTTGTTACAAAAAGAATTTCAATTTTACTTACATCTAATGTACATTATACCGGGTGTCCTAAAAAGGACTGACTGGTTTTAAAATTCAATAACTTGCAAACGGTGACAGATATTTAAAAAATTCTTGCAGGATGGTTATGCATAAGGTCAAAAGTTTTTTACAGTGATTTTCGATTTTAGTTCGAATTACAAACAATAGATGGCGCTGTAAGCAATAGGCGCTAAATACAGGCTTGCTTTTTTGGCCGATCTCCTCTTCCATGCAGAAAAAGGAGATTAAAATGTATTGAGTGGGTCCCGAAAGACCAAAAATCGAGCCTGAATTTAGCGTCTATTGTTCGCAGCGCCATCTATTGTTTGTAATTCGTACTGAAATCGAAAATCACTTTAAAAAAACTTTTGACCTCATGCATAACCCTCCTGCAAGAATTTTTTAAATATGTGTCACTGTTTGCAAGTTACTAAATTTTAAAATCAATCAGTTCTTTTTCGGACACCCGGTATATCTCTACCAAATTAATACAGAATAACTATTAATAGTGATTATTTTGAAAACATTAAATCAAGATGTCGAATATATTTCAAGACTGACTCATTTTCAATTTTCTGTCTAGCCGACATTTTTAAAAAGCATTATGATCGTAATATTTCCTCGTTAGTTGTTTGACAGATTTATCTCACTTTAAAAATCGCGAAAGAAACTACTCAGTTCTGAATAATTATAATTTCATTTGTGGAATAAACTGGGAATGTAGTGAAACATTTAATTAAAACTAAATTCAAATTCGCTTCAGGTTGTTTATTATTTATTCACTTTGGAATAATAAGGGGTAAACTTTTTCGTACTTTCAGCGAAATTGTTTTGTTATTTCGCTCATCTCTTTCGCACAACTTTTCTAAATCTAAGCCGTAAATGATTATAAAATAACCTCATTATCTACAATCTTAATAACTAGAACTTGTTTGCATAATTCCTGCGTGGCGCAAATTTATTTTCGGAATGAATTAGTTCGGCGCGGTAAATTCGACAAAGTAAAATCAGTAATGAAGTTTCCCATTTGAAAGTTTGATTAGCAAAATTTAATTTAGGAATAAGAAAATTTTATCTTTTTCGTTTACGGAGTAATATGCAATTATAGAATCAAACAACTGATTGGTAAACAGATTAAGTTTAGCAATTCAGAAAATAATGATTTTTCCTGACGTTAAATTTTCTGATTCATAAAATCTGTAATTTAAATAATACAGAGTGGGACTAAAGTCTTTGACAGTTTTTGAAATTAAATAAAAAATTAAGTAATCGACGCACGGAAGTACAGTTTGGACGAAAATGCTTCATATTATAGAAAATTTTGTTTAAGTAAGTAAGAAACACAACAAATTCTGCATAACAGCGCAACTTGTTGGGCGATTTACACCAAAAAACTAATTAGGACACTTTTATACCAGGGAGTAACTGAATTTGAAACTTGATGAAAATTCATACGTTAGTTCTTGAGATACAGCTATTGCGGAAATCTTGAAAAATACAGCATAGAAGCGCACTTGTCGGGCGATTTACACAAAAAATTAATCAGCACCAATTTATATCAGGGACTAACTGAATCTCAAGTTTGATGAAAATTAGTGCATTTGTTCTTGAGATAGAGCTATTGCGATAATCATGAATAATGCAATATAGCAGCGCCACCTGTTGGGCGATTTTCACCAAAAAATAATCAGCATCAAATTATATCATGGACTAACTGAATCGGAAGTTTTATAAAAATTCGTGTAATAGTTCTTGAGATATATCTATTATGAAAATCGTGAAAAATACATCATAGCAGCGCCACCTGTTGGGCGATTTACACCAAAGAGAAATCAGAACCAGTTTATATCAAGGTCTAACTGAATATGAAGTTTTGTGAAATTCCGTGCATTAATTCTTACGATAGAGCGCCCACAAATGTTTTGTCACATACAGACTCACAGAGTGACGTAGTGACAGACAGATATTTTCTGAAAACCATCAAATCGTGTTCTGGATCTTCTAAAACATATAAATCCATCGAAATCCGGAAGTCGAAATTTTTCACGAATCTTGTTTCAATAAATTTGAAATTGCATAATCTCATTAAATACTCTGCAAACGATTTTTCCCCCAATATACCATAATGTAATTGAATTCTTTTGAGTGCCCCTGTAAATGAACGATTAATCCTACATACTTCATATACAATAGCAAACAAGCTTTGGTGATTTTAAGTAATCTTTATCAATTGCATGAAAATCTGAGTATATTTACGGGAGTTAGGGCGTGGAGAGTAGGACAGACGACCAGACAAACCTAATGCATAAACACTTATCAACTTTGTTGGAAAGTGTTAAAAACGCAATTTACAGCTTCGTTTTATTAAGCTCACAAACTAATATTGTCTCCACTAAATTACATTCATGATTATCTGTAATAATAATTGATATTTTCTTCAGAGACTAGTTACACATTTATTTTTGTTAAATTTGTAATTTGCTAAGAAACATTTAAAAGTTGTTTTTCTTATTTTCTGCTTCTTTAACTGATTTCCAAATTTTTTACTGCCTATTTCTTGACGCAATTAGAAAAATGTGAATTCCAAAATAGATTCTAGAAGCACGGTATAAAAAAAAAAAAAAAAAAAAAAAAAAAGATAGAGGTTACTTCGTTTTCTGAAATTCGCAAACTAATGCTTTCTCCACAAAATTATATGTTTATGGTTTTTTTATAATTTTAATTGATATATTTTTAGAGGATCTACATTTATTTTAGTTTGAACTATGGTATTTTTAATGCGAACCGGGTATTTTTATTTTTAGCTTTATTACTTTCTTCTATCTTTACAAGAAGAAAGTATTAGATTCGTGAAAAATTTCGACTTCTGGTTTTCGACGGATTTATACGTATTAGAATGCCCAGAACACGATTTGATAGTTTTTAGAAAATGTCTGTCTGTGAGTCTGTCTGTCACTCTGTCACTCTGTCACTCTGTGAGTCTGTATGTGACAAAAATTTTGTGGGCGCTCTATCTCAAGAACTAATGCACGGAATTTCACAAAACTTCACATTTAGTTAGACCTTGATATAAACTGGACCTGATTAGTTTTTGGTGAAAATCGCCCAACAGGTGGCGCTGCTATGCGGCATTTTTCACGATTTCTGCAATAGCTATATCTCAAGTACTACTGCACGGATTTTCATAAAACTTCAGATTCAGTTAGTCCAGGATATAGTTTGGTGCTGATTACTTTTTTCTGAAAATCGCCCAATAGGTGGCGCTGCTATGCTGCATTATTCATGATTATCGCAATAGCTCTAACTCAAGAAAAAATGCACGAATTTTCATCAAACGTCAGATTTAGTTAGTCCCTGATATAAATTAGTGCTGTTTAGTTTTTGGTGTAAATCGCCCAACAGGTGGCGCTGCTGTGCTGCATTTTCACGATTTTCGCAAGAGCTGTATCTCAAGAACTATTGCACGGATTTTCATCAAACTTTAGATTCAATTAGTCCTTGACATAAATTGACGTATAAATTAGTGCTGTTTAATTTTGGGTGTAAATCGCTCAACAGGTGGCGCTGCTATGCTGTATTTTTTGCGATTTCCTCAATAGCTTTATCTCAGGAACTAATGCTTAGATTTTCAACAAACTTCAGATTCAGGTATACCTTGATATCATTTAGTGCAGTTTATTTTTGGTGTAAATCGCTCAACAGGTGGCGCTGCTATGCTACATTTTTCAGAATTTACGCTATAGCTTTATCTCAAGAACTAATGCACGAATTTTCATCAAATTTTAAATTCAGATATATTTTGATATGAATGGGTGCTAAATGGATGTAATTTCTTGTGCTCTTTCAATGATTTAATGGACGTAATTTATATAGAAGAAAGTTTTGTGATGGCCACAACATACTAGTTTTATTTGCAATGATGCATTCACCATAAAATTTCCCTCTTCTAAGTTGAAAATCATGTTAAATTCCAGCGAACATTTGTTAGGCAACTGTCAATATTCAGAAACAGAGTTAAAAAGTAGAATAAAAATGCTTTAAAAGTATTGACGTAAAGCTATAACCATTATTTTTTTTTATCCAGAGTAAAGCTGTTTATGTGGAAATTCATAAATATACTGTTTTTTGCTTATACTTAGCATATTTGTATAGGAAAATAAAATGAGCTGTTATAATTGCCAATTAGCTCATAATAAGAAAAAAAATTAGAAAAAAAAGAAAGAAAAAATCATGTGTCAAGCATAGATCATGAAACACTTTCCAACGCATTCAGAATAATGTAATAAAACTTCACCGTTTAATAAGGATGTCTTTATAACGGATTTCCCGTTATCTATTCATTTAACCTCCTATCCCCTCAAAAAAAGCAACATTTAACTTTACTGATTCATTTTTGTATGCGTCATTAACACCCCCCCCCCTCAAATAAAACATTTAGGTTAAATTTGACATTTTTACTTAATTTCATATGTCTGTATTCATTCACTCCTCCCCCCCCCCCCCCCCCCTCACACTACTGTAAGTTTCATTTATACTTTTAAAGTTCGTGTTAAATGCATGCATCTTTTTTATCAACCATTTCCTTTTTCTTTCAATTTCACACAGACATGTGAATTGAAATAAGTCTTAACCACAGTGATTTTCCGTTGAGATAAAATAAAAGAATAAAATAGAAATAAATTTCCTTCGCCTTTCAGTCGACAATATGTAATGCATATTTTATGAGTAACACAGAACTGCGTATTAGATCTTTCTCACCCTTTTGGGCTTGCATTCTTATTAATTTCCCCTCTTTAGTTTCTCAGATAATGACCATATGCCATCCTGACTAATACATACAGTTGTTAAGTTCTAACGTACATGTAATATCATGTGTTAGCTATGCCTTCAGTTTCCTCGCCTTATCCACGGGAATTTTAGTTAATAGTAACCCTATAAACATGCCATGGCATATAATGTAATTCAGTGTAATGCTGTAGAATTTTTACTGATTCCTTTGTCCACGCCACCCCTATCATCGCCAATATGTTACATATGTTTCTCTTCAGCTCGCCAATGAGTGAGTAATTGTAATGAATATTTTACCACTACTGCCTCGGATCTTGAGCGAGACAGACCTCGGCGTTTCCCCAAGCGGGGGCCCGCCTCATCAGGCAGTCTTGTTAACTTCTCCCCTCCCTCTGTACATCCATGGCCTTTCCTGCCCCTTAAAAGTTATCGTTATAAAGATGTTAAGTCCTCTAAATTATTGTGTTGGAGTTTTTGTATTGTTTGTGAACCTGGGTGCAAGAAACACCCATTACAGTCTTGAAATAGGATGTCTAATTGAACCATTTGGAAATGCATAACACATTTTAAAACATAATTTCAGCAATTCCCATCTACAATCGGAAAATTATCTGAATTCTTTGAGCAGCCCTGTATATGATATATATAGATTTCTATACATAAACTACATGCATGCAAAAATTTAGTTCAGTTAGGAAATACATAACACAGTTGAAAATCCCCTTCAGCTAATTAAGGAGAGTGGTACATGATTTCTTTTGTTTAGACCTGAATACGACGTATAGAATTTATACACAACTGTAACATTTACTGCAAAAAATTAGTTACATTTGAAAGTGAAAACGCATTTCCAACAATTATTGTTCAAAGACAGTACTGTAAACCGATTTCTTTTATGTGTAAATAAACAATAAATTCTAAGAACGCCCTATTCTATAGTAATCATCTTGTAGAAAAATTCAGTGATTTATACTAATTTCAATACATTTGAAATAGCGTAATGTCTTTAAAATTCGCTGCAGACGATTTTTCACCATTGACCATAATTTAGGAGAATTCTTTTGGGTGCACCAGTAAATGAACTATTAATGCTACATACTTTATATTCAATACCGAATATGTCATGGGAAACATCATTAACATACATCAATTGCATAAAAATCTAAGCATACTTAGAGTTAAAGCGTGGACAGACAGACAGATTGACAGACTAACTGAGTTCATAATCACATTTCAACTATGATGGAAAGTGTTAATGAGTATTTATTGACCATGTGGATTCTAATGTTAAAAAAATAAATGATTCTGTTTTTAATAATTGTTTTCTTAATTAATAATATTTATTTCATAAACAGACTATATCAAACAATACATAAATTTTATTTGCACAAGAAAGTGGTGATGAGTGCAACATTTCATTAAAACTTTCAAACAAATTTGCGGCTGTTTTTTTTTTCTTATTTATTCATCTTCAAGTAATAGGTAAACTTTATCACGTTTCATCAAAATTCTTTCGTTGATTATTCGATTTATCTCTTTCGCGCAAATTTTCTATATCTGAGCCGTAAATGATTATAAAATAGCCTCATTATTTGCAATCTTAATAACTAAAACTTGTTTGCATAATTTCTCCATGACGCAAAATTATTTTGAGAAAGAATTATTTCAGTGTCGTAAATTCGACAAAGTAAAAGCACTAATGGAGTTTCCCGTTCAAAAGTTTGATTAGGGAAATTTAATTTAGGAATACACAAATCTCATATTTTCACCTTTTGCAACAATATTCAATTATACAAGTAGCATAACTGCTAGAGAAACAGATTAAATTTAGCTCTTGGTAATAAAAAGGCTTTTCGCCGACATTAATTGCATATTTTATAAAATTAATGATTTACGAATAAAGATTTAAAAGTTTTTTTTTTAATACAAAATTCTACATTTATATATATTTCTATTCTAATATTCTATTTTGACAGAAGAAAAGTACCACTTGCCACCCTAATGAAACATTGGTATAAGCAAACATAATGACAATTAACAATCCACAGGGGCGCCCCCCACCCTTCGGGCCCATATCCCAAGTGCAGACAATTGGCCGTCATAAAACAACAGCGACAGTAAACAATAATTTTATTTTGGTAAAGATGGGATTTTTTATTAGATTAAATTTTAGTCAAATTATTTAATTAGTAAATAAATCATGAGTTAAAAATTTCCACCAGGATGAAAAATGTCCGGACAAAATTCGAAATAGGTATGTCTTGACTGAAACTGCCAATGCTCTGTCAACTGAGCTATGCCGGACGAATCTGGTGGACCTAATTCACCAAAGTAACCGTAATGACCATAGAATCCGCTCCGATATCTGAATCAGCTGAACAGAATAAATATCAGGATAGAATAGAATAAACAGGTAACAGAATAAATCCCTGGAGTTCCATAACCTGCAATTTATTCTGTTGAGGTGGCATCATTAAAATGAACTTGAAATAATTTTCCCATTGGCCGTAATGTAACGAAAAACTTTTGAATGTCCCTGTAATTAAACTATGCATCTGATTTTCATAAAATTTGAAATGACTCGACGAAATTTTGCAACAATTATATATTTAAAATTTCAGACCATTAAGTTCGGTAGTTTTTGTTCTGTTACATGCGGACAGACGGACCGAACAACGACTATAGCTGTATAGCTGTATATTTATATAATTACGAACGCGCCTAAAAAGGATTGTCTGAATACAAAGAAACCCTTGGAACCATTTAGAACACCCTTTATACATGTAATCGAGTGATGAAAAAGATTTTAATAAAATAAAGGCATTTAGTAAACAGCTGGATCAGAACAAAAGATCGTTTTGCAAGCTAGTGATCAACGACGTCTCATGGCATTATTTTCAGGTTTATACAAAAAACTAGCTGACCCGCCCGGCGTTTCCTGGGGCCCGTTATAATAATCTTAAACTAAACTCAAGTCTGTATGATTTTATATGTTTTGAAATTCTTTTAAATAAATCTAATTTCGAAGGCCCCATTGACTCAGCGTCTAATGTGCTCCCAACAAATTTCTTTCCAATCGAACGAGGGAGCTGGATCCTCGCTGCCTAAAGAATCATGGACCAGAAGTACTCCGCACATGCTGGCGACAGTCAAAAACCAAGTTGAGTGAGCCAAAACTCGTAGTAAGTCAACAGAATCCGAAAAAAGGATGCACCACTAATGTTCGAAAATGTTGGTAACTAAAGCCTAAGATAAAATTTTGTAATACAGAAATTAGTCGAATCGTCATCTAAGTTGAATGAACCGAATCCTATTGAAATTAGGCCCTTAGAACCCGAGGAAAGAATGCTCCCCCAAGCGGTGGAAGGTGCTCCCTCCTGTAAATTTCACAAATTACGTTTAACGTTAGCACGATATTTAATAAACGGATGAAACCCTTTATCTAAAGTTACCTTTATTGTAACGTGATTTTTAATTTACGGCTGTAGTGAGTAAACGTAAATATTTGACGAAAAGGGAGATTAATGTTCGAAAAAAGTGGAAGCCAAAGTAAAAAGAAGGACCGTGTCCTGGGGGCCAGGATCTTCACTGGAATATAGTTGGTAGTTTTAAAATAGCTGGAGGACTCTAAAACAATGTTACAGAAAAATGTAATAAAATTGGCTAGTTTTTCAATGAGCTGCAACAAAGACCCCAAGAAGGAGATTAATATTCAAAATTGGTGGCAGCTGAAGTCTGAGAAATTTTTTTGTCATTCATGTAGTAGATGGAGGACCTAAGAAGTTCTTTGAAAAAAAAAACTTGTTAATCGGACGATTTTTAAGAGAGCTATAATAGGAGGCCCAAAAGTAACCAACTGATAGTTAAAAGGATATCATGGAAACGTGTCATGCATCATGCAAAAGATGTCTTAGTACTTAACGCTTTAGAACTCCAATTAGTCAAAATGAAGCATACGGTATGAATTATTCGTCAGAATAATATTTTAAAGAAATGCATAAAAAATTGAGTAAATGTTTTTAAAAAGACCCTAGGGCCCCAATAAAAATGTTGGGGTGTTGGTCCTGGAAGAAGTGTCCAAGGTTAAAAAAAATTATGCACTGAAAAGGTGAAAATATTAAGGGGTGAAATATGCATGGCGCACAAGAAGTTCCAAGACCCTGGACCGGGACCTACAGGACCATAGGGGATACCATGGTCTTAACTGGAATGAAGGAACGTAAGAATAACTAAATGGAAAAAGGGTTCCAAAAATGAAGATTGGATTAAGAGGGGGCAATTTAATAACAATTTATGGTGCAAAATCTTCAAGGTGCCCTGAACAAGGCCTCAAGGGGCTAGGGACTTAACTGGCATGTAGTTCGTAAAAAAAATTTTTTAGTAGTTTTTAAAATGATCTGCGGACACTGGAACTATGTTAAAGAAAATTGCAAGCAATTTGGATCATTTTTAAAGAAGCTGCACCAAGGGCCCAAGAAGGCGATTAATATTCAAAATTGGTGGAAACTGAAGTCTGATTTTTTTTTTTTTTTTTTTTTTTTTTTTTTTTTTTTGTCGTTTATGTAGTAGATGTAGAACTTAAAAAGTTGTTAGAAAAAAAAAGCTAGTAAATCGGACTATTTTTAAGGGAGCTGTAATAGGGGCCCTAAAGGGGCCAACTGATAGTTGAGAACGATAGTTGAGAATTGATAGTTGAGGCGATTAATATTCAAAACTGGTAGTAATAGCTGAAATCTGAAAAAAAACTTTTGTTGTTTATGTAGTAGCTGGAGAACCTACGAAGTTGTTAGCAATAAAAAGGTTAGTGAATCGGACCATTTTTAAGGGAGCTATAATACGGGACCCAAAAGGGACCAGCCGACAGTTAAAAACAGGGCCCTAAAATGAAAACATGTTAAAATGTCTTAGACTTAGCGCTTTAGATCTTCAATCAGTCAAAATTAAGCATAGGGTGTGAATTATTCGTTAGAGTAATATTTTAAAGAAATGCACAAAAGATGGGTAAATGTTTAAAAAACGGCTTTAGGGTCCCAATAAAGATATGAGTGTGTTGGTACAGGAAAAAGAGTCCCAAACTCAACTTTAAAATTATGCACTGAGAAGGTGAAAAAATTAGGGGTGATAAATACTTGGCGCACAAAAAGTTCAAGGGACCATGGACCGGGCCCTACGGTACCCTAGGGAGCCCCAGTGTCTTATATGGAATGTAGCAACGTGAGAATAACAATATGCAAAAAGGATCCCAAAAATGAAGATCGGATAAGAAAGCAATTTATTAACAATTTATTTGCACAAAAACTTCAAGGGGCCCTGCAACGAGCCCCAAAAGTCCAAGGTCATAACTGGAAAGTAGAAAAGCGAGAATAACTAAATGAAGAAAGGTCTTCCAAAAGGAAGAAGATTGCATACAAAGGAATCCTAAAAAGATACTTTAAATAATGTTCCATTTTCTTTCCTTTTCCCTTTCTTAAAACAAAAGAGCGAAAATTATGTATTTTTAATAGATTTATTTGTTTGAGCTTTCTACCAAGCGTAAATTAGTATGTTGTAGCCATCACAAAACTTTCTTCTATATAAATCACATCAATTAAATCATTTAAATAGTATAAGAAATTACATCAATTTAGAACCAATTCGTATCATAGTATACCTGAATTCGAAGTTTGATGAAAATTCGTGCATTAGTTATTGAGATAGAGCTGTAGGGGAAATGCTGAAAAAATCAGCATAGCAACGCCACCTGTTGAGCGATTTGCGCCAAAACACAAACAGCACTAATTCATATCAAGGTATACCGGAATCTGAAGTTTGATGAAAATCGGTGCATTAGTTCTGGAGCTAAAGCTATTGTGGAAATCACAAAAAAGCAGCACAGCAGCGCCACCTGTTGAGCGATTTACACGAAAAGGTACAAAACATCATTTCACGTCAAGGACTAACTGTATCTGAAGTTTGATGAAAATACGTGCATTAGTTCTGGACATTGAGCTATTGTGGAAATCGTGAAAAATGCTGCATAGCAGCGCCACCTGTTGAGAGATTTACACCAAAACATAAACAACACTAATTCATATCCAGGTATACCTGAAAACCCAAGTATTAGTTCTTGAGATAGAGCTATTGCGGAAATCTCAAAAAAAATGCAGCATAGCAGCGCCACCTGTCTGGCGATTTACACGACAAGTGGCAAAACGTCAATTCATGTCAAGCACTAACTGAATCTGAAGTTTGATGAAAATACGTGCATTATTTCTTGAGATTGAGCTATTACAAAAATCGTGTAAATGCTTCAAAATGCAGCATAGCAGCGCCATCTGTTGGGCGATTTGCACCAAAACCTTACCAGCACCAACTCATATCAAGGATTAAAGGAATCTGAAATTTTATAAAAATCCGTGCATTAGTTCTTGAGATAGAGCTTTTGCGGAAATCCTGAAAAATGCAACATAGCAGCGCCACCTGCAGGGCGATTTACACCAAAAACTAATCAGCACCAATCTATATGAGGGACTACCTGAATATAAATTTTTATTAAATTCCCTGCATTAGTTTTTGAGATAGAGCGCCCACAAAATTTGTGTCACATACAGACAGACAAACGGACAGACAGACAGACAGACAGACAGACAGACTCACAGACAGACATTTTGCAAAAACATTTTTTTTATAATCTCTGACCCATAAAACGTATAAATCCGTCGAAAACTGGAATTCGAAAATTTTCATGAAACCAATACTTTCTTCTTGTCAAGATAGAAGAAAGTAAAAAACAGTGAATTTTTCATAATCGAGTTCGTGCTCGTGCCAAGTTAATGTATTGTAACAGTAAATTTTGGTAAAAAACATGAATTGTAGGCCAAAAATTAGGCCGCATTTTTTAGATGACAAATGAATGCTTTTAAAAGAGTGTTTTTCAAAAACTATTTTTATCTTTATTATACAAGGTGTTCATAAAAGAGTGTCCCAGTTTCACTGGTATATTATAGCAGTTCAATTTAGACTATTTTCAACAAATCATACATCAAATTGAAGGTAAACTAACCTAGATTTTTATACAAATGAACAAAATGTTCATCTTTAGTTATACGGCACACATCCAATCTAAAGCCCAATTCTTCCCACACTTCTATTAACAAATCCGGAGTAATAGAAGCATTAGCCTCTTAAATTATATGCCTCAACTATGGCAAATCATCAGGAAGCGGTGGAACGTAGACACGATCTTTTATAAACCTCCAAAAGAAAAAAATCGCATGGTTCAAAAGGTTTTTTAAATCTTCAGTCCATCAATAACGTTTTACGCTCAGGAGTCGCCATTTTGCGTATGTGGCACTGCAAGCGAGTAAATGACAAAGCAGTACACGAGCATGACTCATCTAAAACTGTTTGAATTACTCTTTATTTATGACTGTATAGTTTTAAAAGACTTGAGATAATATAGATTGTTTATTTAAGCATCAAAACAAATTTAAAAGTGAACAGTACCTTTGTTTTGACTGCATGCCTTCATCCGTCGCAGAAACCAAACGAGTACGTTAGGAAACGATTAAATAATTAGTTGAATAGACCTAATATTAATTGAAGATTCACGACTTGAATACAGGCTTATATTACTTAAAAAATCAATAATTGTGACTATGAATAAGTACGATGATACATGATATTTTATAGAATGCGATTTAAATTTTCAACATATACTTTAGATTTCAGAATCATAACAGAATAATTCGACTGCAGTCCCGCAGCGAATCCAAAAATAAAGCAAATACCATTAGCTAATAAAGAAACAAAAATTAATATGCATGTATGCAGAAAAGAAACCTATTAAGATTATAGAAATGAAAAATAAGTTAAAAAGTGATACGAATTACAATGAATTAAAAGTCTTATTTATCAGCAGCCAAATGTTTTGGATAAGAAAGAATAGCCGTGAGAGTTTCATAGTGCTGCCATCTTCTGCGAAAGGAGTCTACTAAAAGTATTTCTGTTTCTAAAAAGTCTTGACAATTATAGTGAGCTTGAAGCAACACTCTACTACGCTAACAGTTGATACCATTAAAATTTATAACTCGGACATTCTTTATGAACACCCTGTATATTTTGTAAAGAATTTAATCTAAAATGTACATATACATTAGGTTTTTGATTAGATACATTTTACTTGTAAAATAAAGTAGCGTTAACAGCGCAACATTTAATTAAAATTTACATTCAAATTCGCTTTTTTTTTTGTTATTTATTAATTTTCGATTAATAACAGACACATTTTTTATGCCATGAGAAAAACAAACACGTGGAACAGGGACAGAATTCTTTGACATCACCCGTGCATTTTTGCTCTAAATGAAAATTATCTGCCTATATTTAAGCATTCTAAAGTACACTGTAAAAAAAATACTGCCAGTTTTCCGGTAGGAATCGGAAAAATAGTTGCCCTTATCGAACCGGAATAATTTCCATCACAACTCGGAATAAAATCCGTAAAATCGGAATAAAATCCTTAAAATACCTTTTTACTGACTATTTCCTTATTTTTACGGATTTTATTCCGAGCTGGGTCAGAAATTATTCCGGTACGATAAGGGCAACTATTTTTCCGATTCCTATCGGAAAACTGGCAGTATTTTTTTTTTTTTTTTTTTTTTTTTTTTTTTTTACAGTGTAGCATTTCATTGTATTATGAATTAAAAAGTGTATTACTAAAAGTTTCCTTCTTTGTTTGCGAAAGAACGTGGTGTGTTTGGGCCGAACATAGCGGATTTTATGGTTACATTTTTGGCGTTCCCTCCAGCCATCACACTTTATCTCTATACTTTCTCTTTACTCTATGATTTTCCCTTTATTTTTAATAGAAACGATGTACTTCTGTTGCGACGAATACAAATTTGGTATTTAAAACTAATATATATATATATCTCAAAAATAAATTGAAGTAGAGGAGGTTTGATACATAGGGAAGGTTGATACATTGACAATTTTTCTCAACAAATGGCATTAACAGCCATTCTAACACATGTGAAGTCTTCTTTTATTTGCTGAAGCCATCAGTACCTGGACTAATCAGTGAAGAACTGACAACTTTTCTTTTCTTTTAATTTTGAAGGTTTTTGGAATGTCAATGTAAATTTTTTCATTGACTGACTTTCTTTCATAACTCTTATTATTGTGAAGATAATATCTTGTAATTTTTTTATTTATAAAGCACACTGTTGGGATTAGTTTTACTAGAAAGTAGATTACCATCTTGAAACTGCATTTGTACAAAGTGATTGAAAATCCAATAAGGCATAATAGGGAGAAATGATACATTAGTACTGGGGAGAAATGATACACTTGTACATTTGAAATTTAATAGTTTTTTTAAGTTTCCAAACTAATATAGGACTGACATTATTGTTTTACAGCAAGAGCTACTGAAATTGGTAAGGAAGAACAAAGAGACTATTCATATGCATTATGTAGATTACATAGAAAAACAGTGCGATGACAGATGGTTAGTTCGCTTTGCCTGTCATGTAGAAGGGTTTTTCCCTTAAACGGCCTGAAAGGGAAAATGTTTCTATAATTTACGAAAGGCAAATTGAACAAAACGTTAAATCTACCCGATTTTACTTATATTAGTTTTTCTTTTAACCATTTCAGAGGTGGTGGTATATTTATGAAACCACTTAATTTTAATTCCCAAACGCCACATTGGCACCAGCATTTTGGTAAAATATTTTCCATTTAGTGTGAAAGGGAAATATATCCCTTTTCATATTTCTAATTAAATTTGTTGATAAATTCCGGTGCCATTCATCTATTCAACACTTTAGCATTGAAAATGCTTTTCTTCTGAAAGGGTTAAAGGAATCTTAAATGTGCTAAATTTATGTTAAATTGTTTGCAAATCAGCAATGTTCACTTCATTTTTCCTTGCAGCTAGATCTCTAGAGGTTTTTTTCATTATTTATTTTCTAAAAAGTGTGTTAATAGGATTGTTTAAATAATAGCAATAGTTTAAATATTTTTGTAAAAATCATTTCTGAAACAAAAATATGTCAATGTCATTCCGTTTCAAATTTTAATTAAATATTTCAAGATTTATCATAAAAAATTGTATGACGCATAAATTGAATTGTCTGTATTTTTTTTTTTTTTTTTTGAATTTATATGTCAATGTCATTCCGTTTCAAATTTTAATTAAATATTTCAAGATTTATCATAAAAAAATGTATGACGCATAAATTGAATTGTCTGTATTTTTTTTTTCAATTTACATAACAATGTATCAAACCTTCCTCGCTAGTGTATCAATCCTCCCCAGTAATGGGGAGATTTGAAACAGTAGTAGCCATTCAAAATAATAGGCATAAATTTTTTGAATGACTATTTTTTAAATTCACAATATTTTTAATAAATGAATAAAAGGTCACTTTATAAGAAAACACGAAAAATTTGTTTAAAAATAGCTTTCTAAGGGTTGTAAAAATATTAGTAAAAAAAAGTGTATCATACCTCCCCTACCTCCCCTACAGCTTTCAAACAAATTGGAGTTAAAAGTACATTTTTTTTCCGATACGTCGTACAAATTAAAATTGTGCAATCTTTAAAAATTTAAAATTTTTCAGTTTCAAAAATTGCAAAACCGAAATTTCATTTCAAATTTTAAAGTGTTGCCATTCGCGGAAGGGCGTCAGCATTACGCACAGATATGTTTGTCCTTTATAAAATATGTAACAATATAGATTGTTATGTTTGTTCATTTCATTTCATTTTTTTCAACGAATTTTCACAATCTAAGCCATAAATGATTATAAAATAACTTCATTATCTGCAATCTTAATAACTGGAACGCGCTTAGATAATTTCTACATGACACAAAATTATAGTGAGAATGAAATAATTCAACACCGTAAATACGTAAAAGCGTTAATGAAGTTTACTGTTCGAAAGTTTGATAAGCGAAATTTAATTTAGGAATAAGCAGGTTTTATCTTTTTTCTGTTATGCAATTATAAACTCAAACAACGGATGGGAAATAGAGTGCATTTAGAATTTTGTAAAATAACGCTGTTTTATGAAGTTAAATTTTCTATTTAGAAAAAATGTTCATATCCAAGATTCTGAAAATACAAATTATATTTTTGGTTAGTTGTAATACATACTTCCTTTTAACTTTTTTTTTCTTTTATATACTGAAAACATTTATTACATCGAATATGTTTGCCCTTAATTCTTCCTATCACGATGTTGCATATCTGCAACATATCCAACAAGTCAGAAATTGTACGTTAAGCGTGCCAAATGATATATATCGTACTATAACTAATATTCGTACTATAACTAATTTTATAAATATTCAGATCTTGGTGCAATAGCTGTTGCACTCTTATACAAAAATGCATGAATACAAAATTTGTTACGATCATACATATTAAATTCAGTAGTACGGAAATAATAGGACTCTACCTTAAAAAGGACATAATCACCGTGGCAATTTAGAATCATTACATATCATGGGATATCATTGGATTAATTACATATGATGGTATTTAGTAGAATAATCACCATGGCAACCTAGAATCATTATCTATCATGCTATATCATTGAATTAGATAATTAACGTATGATAGGATTTAATAGAATGAAGAAACTTTTTATTAATATCTTTTTAAGTTTTTATTCGATTGTCATAAAATTTGACATGGCTCGACAAAATTCTGCAACGATTATATAATAAATTTCAAACCATTCGGTTGGGTAGTTTTTGCGCTGTTATATGCGGACAAACAGACAGACGCACAGTGGGGCAAAATCCCGAAAAGCTGACCAAAAGTCGAAAAATAAAGTTACTATTTAGGGAATTTTGACTATAAAGATGGCTAGAATAATGTTTGGAGGGTCAGAATCTATATTTATAAAAAGGTTTTCGTTTTGGCTTGACAACCTGTATCATTTCAAAAGTGACGCTTGGAGGATCATCATCTGAGGTGAACAAAAAGAGCAAAACAATGGTTCCTCTAAACACGTGCTAAATTTTCCCATATCATCCGATTTTAATGTTTTAAACAGGATTCACACGATGATATAGTGTAAATTATTTGCGGTGTTACAAAATGTTTTATTAAGCACATAAAAATTAATAATTTCATGGTTATTTTTGATAAAAATTTTGAAAAAATATCTTATTTTTTTGTTTTTAAACATCAAAAAGTTTAAAAGTTCCACAGTGTTCCGCAACGACTTATAATGGAAACAGTAGCCTGAACCATTATCTAATGTATAGTGAAAAACCAGCTGCCATAAACTGCCATTCTGCATTCTGTGCAGGTTTTTGTAACCACAAGTAAAAATGTCACTTTTTTAGTCCCTTCAAAAACTCTGAAATTTATTACTTGTTACAGTAATTGAGCTGGAAAACATTTTCCTTGTCCTTAGATCCTACAAGATCCTTGTCTTTAGAGGCATAACAAGTGCTGTAAAATATTTCGACAACTCCCATTCTGAAGAATCTACTTATTATACTATAGATGATTCAGAAGACAAATTTCAGAATATCCTTTCGTTTTATTTCTGCCCAATATATATATAAAATCCTAATGAAACGAATTTATGAAACGAATATATGAAACGACTGAAATGTATTGATTCTTTGAAACGACTGATTAAACAACTGATTTTGTTTCATGGCGATTACTCCTAAAATATGGAACACTTTGCGATGAAATTAACACCAAAAATCCGTGTTGATCCACAGATCTCAAAACTGGTATTAGAATTTTTAAATTCGAATTAGTTTTCGAAATATTAATTTTTTCTAATTTTAAATACATTTTTTCTAATGATGGCAACTCAAATTTTAATCATAACAGAATTTTTTTTTCATAATTCAGAAAAGGTTACTATTTTAAATTAATTTGAAGACCAGTTTGGCCACCTTTAAATCTATCCTAAGAACAATGCTTTTTTTGTATTTCGTTACCATTTTATTAAATACAAAACTTTTAAACTGAAACATTTAAATTGATGGCTTTCACTTCTTAAAAAAAAAAAAAACGAAAAGAAAAATATTAGGCACAAATGTCATACACGCACCGGGTTACCTAATTGGCGCACAAATGGCATTGTTTTGATTGACATGGTAACCCGGCTATTGTTGTTTATTTAATAATAAATGACTATTTACTTTTATTTCTTTTTTAAATTTATATAAATCATTTTGTTCTATAGTTATTAATTTTTTTTTTTGCTATTTCCTTTTGAAAATAATAGAAAATAATTTAAAAATACGGTACAATGTAGTAGTTATTCCGTCAACCAAATTCGCAAATTAAACAAATCGCCAAACCACTCGCCAAATTGTGCAGATTGACAAAATTTTTATTTTAAATAACAAAAGAACAAATAAATTAGTATAACATTAATTGTCTGAGCGAAGCGAAGGCTAATACTCAGCGAAATATTACTGTCCGGACACTTTACTACTACGATGGATATTAACGCCATGTCCTACTAAAAAAAAGCCTAATAAAAACCTTTCGTCAAGCATAACTCAAAAAATATTAGTCGGATTTCGTTTCTGATTGCACCAGAAGGTACCTATGACGGTCGCCTACTGAATGCACCTACTATGAAAAATAAGTTCCAAACCGTTTAAAAATTATGTAGAAAAAACTCTTAAAAAAGCACAATTTATCTGCATACGTCACAGAATTTTGGTGTGCGTCACTTTCACCGGTTGATGTTTTCGTAGACAACTGGTTTGAACACATGGATCAAATAAAAAAAAAATACGCACGCAGTAATATTGAATAGATCACTTACAACCACGTGATCACAAACCTTGCAACAACCCGTGGCAACCAGTTTTGGTGGGCAAACAAATAATAATACAGTATTCCGTACCACGGTGACCGTTTTTAGCCTGTTGTATAAAATCTGGCATGTTGTATGACATACAATTGTGGATGATTAAAACAAAAGACATGAGTGTTTATTGATCCGGGAGGTTATCTTTCTCTGGATGTCTGTCTGTCTATCATACAGCATGCAATTTTCTTGTAAAGGATGATATTATTATGCAGTAAAACCTCCATAACTGACACACCCGATTAGTGGACACCTCTATTTAGCGGGCATTTTTTCGATTACCAACCCTTAAATTAGTGTACATTTTTTACTCTCAGTAGCGGACACCTCCAAATAGAGGACAAATTCTGCCCTCCCGAGGTGTTCGCTATTCAGAAGTTTTACTGGTAAAACCTCCATAGCGGACACACCCGATTAGCGGATACCTCTACTTAGCGGACATTTTTTCGATTACCAACTCTTAAATAACTGTACATGTTTTACTCTCAGTAGCGGTCACCTCTAAATAGAGGACAAATTCTGCATTCTCGGGGTGTCCGCTATTTAGAGGTTTTACTGTATATAATATTGATAATTATTTTACAGGGCCGCACAAAAGAATAAGAATATATGAAACGAATATAAACTAAATTCGGGATTGGTAGATCGCTGATGGTAATGTAATTTTAGGATGTTGTTACAATCATCCGCAGCATGTTTTTAGAGTTTCGTTCATCTAACGAAACCCTACCTGTCTCACTCCTTTGTCTGTCTGTTTGTCCGTCTGTCACAGAGCCCGTTCTCAGAAACTATATATGTCGGAGACTTGAAAATTTGCGTACTTATAGCTGAACACCACACATCGAACGGCAAATAATAAAATTTTGAAAAAGTCTAATATTTAACCCTCTGGGCTCTAACTTGTGTATTTTAAGCAATTTTTCTATCTCAGCCCCTAATTTAATTAAGTTGGAGACATGAAATTTTGCATACTTATAGCTGAACATCTCACATCAAACGACAAATAATAAGATTTTAAAAAAGGCTTAATATTTAACCCTTTGGGCTCTAACTTGTGTATTTATAGCAATTTTTCTAACTCAGCCCCTAATTAAGTTGGAGACATGAAAGTTTGCATACTTATAGCTGAACACTTGCGATAACACGATAAATCATAAAATTTTGAAAAAGTCATATTTAACCCTCCGGTCTCTAACTTCTGTATTTTAAGCAATTTTTCTAACTCAGCCCCTAATTAAGTTGGAGACATGTCATTTTGCATACTTATAGTTGAACACCTCACATCAAACGACAAATAATAAAAATTTTTTTAAAGTCTAATATTTAACCCTCTGGGCTCTAACTTATGTATTTTAAACAATTTTTCTAACTCAGCTCCTAATTAAGTTGGAGACATGAAATTTCGCATACTTATAGCTGAAATCCTCACATCAAAGGACAAATAATAAAATTTTGAAAAATGTCTGATATTTAACCCTCTGGGCTCTAACTTATGTATTTTAAGCAATTTTTCTAACTCAGCCCCTAATTAAGTTGGAGACATGAAAGTTTGCATACTTATAGCTGAACACTTGCGATAACACGATAAATCATAAAATTTTGAAAAAGTCATATTTAACCCTCCGGTCTCTAACTTCTGTATTTTAAGCAATTTTTCTAACTCAGCCCCTAATTAAGTTGGAGACATGACATTTTGCATACTTATAGTTGAACACCTCACATCAAACGACAAATAATAAATTTTTTTTTAAAGTCTAATATTTAACCCTCTGCGCTCTAACTTATGTATTTTAAACAATTTTTCTGACTCAGCCCCTAATTAAGTTGGAGACATGAAATTTCGCATACTTATAGATGAAATCCTCACATCAAACGACAAATAATAAAATTTTGAAAAATGTCTGATATTTAACCCTCTGGGCTCTAACTTATGTATTTTAAGCAATTTTTCTAACTCATCCCCTAACTAAGTTGGAGACTTGAAAGTTTGCATACTTATAGCTGAACACTTGCGATAACACGATAAATCATAAACTTTTGAAAAAGTCATATTTAACCCTCCAGTCTCTAACTTCTGTATTTTAAGCAATTTTTCTAACTCAGCCCCTAATTAAGTTGGAGACATGAAATTTTGCATACTTATAGCTGAACACCTCACATCAAACGACAAATAATAAAAGTTTGAAAAAGGTCTAATATTTAACCCTCTGGGCTCTAACTTGTGTATTTTAAGCAATTTTTCTAACTCAGCCCCTAATTAAGTTGGAGACATGAAAGTTTGCATACTTATAGCTGAACACTTGCGATAACATGATAAATCATAAAATTTTGAAAAAGTCATATTTAACCCCCCAGTCTCTAACTTCTGTATTTTAAGCAATTTTTCTAACTCAGCCCCTAATTAAGTTGGAGACATGAAATTTTGCATACTTATAGCTGAACACCTCACATCAAACGTCAAATAATAAAATTTTGAAAAAGTCTAATATTTAACCCTCTGGGCTCTAACTTATGTATTGTAAACATTTTTTCTAACTCAGCCCCTAATTAAGGTGGAGACATGAAATTTTGCATACGTATAGCTGAACACCTCACATCAAACGACAAATAATAAAATTTTGAAAAAGTCTATTATTTAACCCTCTGGGCTCTAACTTGTGTATTTAAAGCAATTTTTTTAACTCAGACCCTAATTAAGTTGGAGACATGAAATTTTGCATACTTATAGCTGAACACCTTACATCAAACAGCAAATAATAAAATTTTGAAAAAGTCTAATATTTAACCCTCTGGGCTCTAACTTGTGTATTTTAAGCAATTTTTCTAACTCAGCCCCTAATTATGTTGGAAACATAAAAATTTGCATACTTATAGCTGAACACCTCACATCAGACGACAAATAATAAAATTTTGAAAAAATCTAATATTTAACCTCTAATATTTTGTCTCGCGCAATTTTTAAATTTAAGCTGCTTTGCAATACTATTTTTTGTTCATTTTGCATAATAAGTGTAATGTGACGTAATTTGTTCTATTTCAGATTTCTAACGCATGTTAATGAATTTATTTTACAATATACTTTCTCTTTTAAAATTCACATGTAAATATAGTTTTTATGGCGTAATTTTCAATAAGTGCCTGCTTTTTATACCTAATTATTTAATTCTAATTTGAAGGTTTTTTTCTGTTTATAATAGTAACGTGTAAATAATTTTTTTTATTTGAAGCAAACATTATTGTTTGCGCTGTTTATACAGTTGGCAACAGTTTAAATTAATACCATTTTCTAAAATATGTAAAAAATATCTGTCAAAATGCTGAATATTTGAATTTAAAATAGAAATAAAACCTCACAAAATGAGTCAAATTAAAAAAAAATTAATGAAATCTGCAGACTGGGATCTTCTATTGAATAAAATGATTTAAAAATGATTAAATTCCCATGTATAGATTTTGCTCGTATAATTTTTTTTTAATGGAACGATTTTGTCCAACTTTAGCATTAAATATCTCTTAAAATAATTCTTCGATTTGAAAACTGTATGCATTAGTGTGTTGATCAAACATTTCGCTATAATACCACCGATTTTCATATATTTGTATGCAATAGTTTTCTTAATATTAGCGAAGAAAGACCTCCTTTCACAAAAAATTCAAAGCCGGCGGCGGCGGTGACACCGTTAGTTACTTTTTATAGAATAGAGAGATATATAAAAATGAAAACTTGTCTATCTGTCTGTTTGTAATTCTATAAAAAATCCACAATTTGGAAGCCAAAATTGTGAAGAGATACGTACATGTGTATTAAAACATGGCCGAGACAACTAAAGTAATCCGGAATCGAAATAACTTATAGTTAATTTTTAATTAATAAAAAACCACCAATTTACCAGCAATTTCTTATCAAATTTAAACATTTTTCATTATAGCAGTTGCCAACAATTAAAAAACGCAATAAAATTATTACTACAACAATTAATTTTCTACTGCAAGATTTCCACGTGAAAAATGAAAATGAAATAAATAGTTTGCCGAATTTAAAAAAAAAGGTGAATATTGCGTCATAACTTTTCTATTGCAAGATGTTCACGTGAAATATGAAAATGAAATAAATGGTTTGACGAATTTAAATGAAAGTGAATATAACTTCATAACTTTTCTATTTCAAGGTTTCCACGTGAAAGAGGAAAATATTACGTCATATTGGAAATATAAAGGGCATGGTGGATATAGTATAAGTCATATGAGTGTGAAAAATGTATTGAAGCATGATAAAAACTCGATTAGGGAAATATTGACGTATTTTAACATTATTGCTCCAATTATAAATTGAAATAAGTTCATTTATAGCTGTATTCTTTTGCGTCTGTTATATACATTTATACATTTTTATATAGCGTTTTCATGTGATTCATTCAACAACATTTCGACTGCTTTTTTTAATGTTTGTTTTGTGTTGTATGTTAAATTTTGAAATTGATTTTTCAGAACAAACATGCTTCAAATTCTGGGCAACGCAGGACACTTTAGTTTGTAACAGATAAATGGCTTTTGTATCTGTACATCTACTGCTAATATTAAAAAGCGTTATAATATTATAAAGTATATAATATTATTAATGCTTGTACGTTTGTGAGGTGTTATCTCTGAAACTACATAGCCAACTTAAAAAAATGTTGGTGGCCATCTCTGCTCCGAAAAAAAGACTATTTTATGTCAGTGCAAGAACCTACATCGCTGCAGGAGTAAAAAAGTTCTAAAATTGTGATTTCTGCGATATTGATTGGGTTAGAAACTTTAAATTTGGTGCGGTAGTTACTTTTAAGATGTAAATACTCGTAATGAACGCTCTCTAAAAGGTTCAATTTGACGGATAAACGTAAAAATTTCTAGAAAGGTTCTAATCTATGATTTATTTGGAATACTGAAATTTTTGGGATACTGTTGCGGTTAGAAACTAGAGCTTTGGCATGGTAGTAATTAATAAGATGTAAATGCTCGTTGTAGAACGAATTCTAAAAAATAGAAAGACTAAACAAAGCGGTAAAAGATCTAAAGATGATCTAAGTAACGAAGAACATGGAACTGTTAGGAATATAAACATGAAAATCGACATGGCTGTATTTATCATGACGTAAATTCTCGCAATAGAACAATTTCTAAAAATGTCGCTATATAAAACAGTGCAGAAACAAAAATCTTTCAAAAATTTTCTATTTCTCTGTTACTGCTGAGCCCAAAATCTTGAAATTTTGCTTCGGGTTAGTTTTAAAATATACAATTGTCTCTATGAATGGTTTCTAAAAAATTTAAAATGATGAAATTAACGGAAAGCGATCTCAATTACCATTAATTTGGAATTATTAGGTACAGCAACTTTAAATATTTCATAATGCTGCATTTCCTCCGCAAAACATGCGATTTAAATGCAACAAAACTGATAGATACCCTCCTAGCATTAAATAAATTGTGTAAATATTGAATAAAGACCTGTATGAAACAGTGAGTAGGTTGCCCGAAAGTACTTGTTAAAGTGTTCCTTCTCTAGGCTTTTCTCTCTCTCGCCAAGGCCACTAACAGAGGGAAGTGCCGTTTTAAATGTGATATGAATTTTTTATCCGATTCATTTTTCTAGACATTTTATCATGGGGTCATATTCTCAATTATCATTAGTAGATTTTTTATATATTAACTTATTCTGGTGAAATTTTGTAATCGGGTTCATATTGGCGTATGTTAGCTTGCATGATTTGCTGAATAAATATGTATGGATTTGTAAATTACTTCAAATGACACTTTGACAGCTCAAAAGTTATGCAGACGATATATTCAGATCTTGTGTCATACTTTATGTTGTAATCATTGCCGATTTCTTTTATTTAATACATGCTAAATACAGCTCAAATTGTGCAGAATATGTTTGAAAACAAAACAATACAGCGTATGTAGTGGCCAGCATACACTCATCATTTAAATCCGATCGAGCATATCTAAAACACACTCTAACGAAGCATTGCATGCCACTTTTGATGTATTCGGTACTTTGATACTATATTCGATTTTGAGAAGAGAATTCCTTAAATGTTATCGACAACCTCATTGCATCCGTAGAAAACAGATATTGTACAATATTAACTATTCCGGGGAAGCACACACCATATAAAGTATAGTCCATTCTTTTTTAACATCATATATTTGTCATTTAAAGTTACTCAAATTGGTGCGGAGCGTCTGATTATGCTCTTGACATCATTTTATACAGTTAAAATTCCGATATAAGTAAATTAGTGTTTCATTTTCTATTTTACTTTTAATATATTGCGTACTTTCAATTTTATATCCATGCATGGCTGTCTTGAATGATTTGATTTCCCATTTTTTTAAACAGTGTATACGAATTTATATATAAGATTTTGTAATTCTACAATTCGTTTATTTTCACCATTTCAATTTTTCGCAGTATATGGACAATTAAAGTTAACATCTCATTTTCTTTGCTTCCACATGTTATTATTAAATCTATGTTCTCAGTATTATCGCTCAGACTAATCCCTCTGAGGGAAGTCCTAGTAAATATAAAAAAACGTCGAAATAAAAATCACTTGATGACGTAAACACGTGTAACTTGCTAAAAGTCAAGTGGATGGGACATTTACGATCAAGCATTATTGGCATTTAATCTTATAGTTCGCAATAGATTTTTGGTCGACGGGATAACTAAGTAGTACCAAAAATACATATGTAAGTGGTATGTCATATACGGCCCCATATTGGAGCGATTTTTTTCTGACGCCAATGTCATATACGCAACGGGTACTTAACAGGCGCCAAAATATCGTTATTTTGCTTAATATGGTAAGACGGATGTTGTTGTTTATGCTGTTGATGCGTTCTCGAAATTGGCGTTGGAAAAAAATCGTGCCAATATGGGGCGCGTATATGACATTTGTTCCAAACCTTCATATGAAAGGCGAGGATGGCCACCCAGGGAAACCCAGCAAATGCTTTAGAGTTTTAGTGCAGTCCCTGGGGGACATATGAAAGGCGAAGTGATCAGATCGTAATTGTTTATGGCATTTTATGACTTGAACTATTATAATATAGATGAAATGATGGGGATAGAATAATATTTGGCGACGTATCACCTGTGCCTGGATAACATTAAAGTATCAAAATGGCACATAGAGTATAAAAAGCAAAGTGTTCCACCCGGAACTGTTGGTGATAGTCACATGATTTAGGCTATTGTTATAGAGATTGTTTTAAAATATCGGTTGACAAAGACTCTGAATATTTAATTCATTTTATTTTAGCTTCTTTTCAAATGTTTAACTGATCCTCTTTAATCAAAAACGAAAACAACCATTGGATGTCTTAACAGCAACTGATTCTCTGTTAAATTTTTGCAATCAAAGGGAATTGAATAAAAACCCGTTTACAGGGAGATCTGCACAGCTTTTTCAGTATAATTTAATCTTCTCTAATATTTTTAAAACCTATCAGATTAGCATTTTTTTAGATTTTTAGATTCTGCGGTGTCCGAACGGGGGTTGGCGAGCGCAGCTTGCAGGGGGCAGAGCCCCCTATTTAATAATGTAAAAATTAAACCTTTTAACATTTTACTTTCCATTAATGTACTTAATTGTGTTTCATGAATAAAGATTCAACGTGTAATTTCGATTAAACATATCTTAGTTCCTTGAAAATTCTTTGTAACGTTTATTCTCGAAACTTCACATTTTATTTAAATCTAAATATTTTTAGAATTAATACGCCATTTTTTTCATTTTAACTTTTGAATTGTACTTAGCATCCTCAAACGCACCTGCACTGCAAATAGAGGCGTCTTAAATTAAGACACATATGTGACTGAAAAAGAATTTCAGACACTTAAGTGTCTGAATCTAAAAATTCAGTCACAATAGATGTCTTAATTTAAAACACCTAAGTGTCTTACTATGATCATAGTGTACACCAACTGATAAAATGTCTAAAATATCTGCAAGTGTCTAATTTTAAGACACTTTGTAACTCCGCTCCGCATTCACCAGGGGGCACTCTCAGTTGCGCATGCGTCTTCCTTTCGAACTCGATGTTCGTTTGTAATTCAAACTGAATGTTTGTTTTTATGTACGCGTACATTTTAACTAATAATTTATTTTGACTTGATTGTTTTTTGTGGAATGTGAAGTTCCGGGATTTAATTTCTATCGACATAGCGGTACTCCGTATTAATGTTTATAACACTAATATAGTGTTCTTCATCTCGTCAAATTTGTAAAGAGAACTGTTGTCTGGCGGGCTATGTTTTCAGGATGGAAATTTTCCATTCTTTTAACAGATCTAGCCGGATGTGCAAGGGGATTTTATTTTTTAAATATCAAAGTCTGCCTAACTAACGGATACTAACGTAGCCTGCAATCCGGACGTCCTCTGGGCGAATGTGCTTTTGGAATAATCAGACCTTTTCCCAGGTAAGTGGGGTCTTAACTATGTATTTAAAACTCTCTGTGAATGTTTTCTCTTTAAATGGAGACTTCACACGAGTCTATAGCTTTATTAGTTCCTGAGTTATGCCAAAATATGTTCAAAGCATTTTGCCTATGGTATTTCCATGTTAAAATTTTATTTTGCTAATATTTAAATTTCTACTCTTCAAATCATCTGCAATCATATTTCTGTATTATTTTCTATCCAATGTTATCTTTAAAATAAATTTTGGTGTGTCTGCATGGTGTATATTAGCGGTTACTGAATTTATTAATTTTACACCTTCCTAAGCCTTTTCTTATGTAGTCATTACTTTAAAAATCGCAGTGACATCGTCTGTTGATTGGCTCATACTTCTTAATTACCATCAAGACTACCTTAATAGTATTTTTTTGGTGTAATTATTACTCTGAAGTACCCTTTTTAATTATTTATTTATGTATACAATACTTTTATAAGCCTTTAATGCGGCAGCATTTGTAATGTTTACAACGATTTTTACATTTCCGATAGATTTATTATGTGTTATGTACTGGAATTCAAAAGCATTTATAGTAAACATTCCTATTAATAGCTGCTTTTATTTATTATATATGCTTTTCTGGTCTAATGAAGTTTTCTTCTGCCTCATGGTGTGTACATCATAAATTTAAAAAAAGAATATATTTCGAACATCCTTCCATTCATCCATATCATTGATACATAATACAGCGAATTATTTGTGTTCATTTATTTATTTTAAATTGTTTTGACTGATAAAACTCATTAAATCTGGTCATTCTAATTAAAGGATTCTCTGTTTTTCCCTTTTCTATAATTTTAGTGTTTCCGAGTATTTTAGAAATATCCCATTTGCTATACTGAAAATAGTCAGCATATAATCTTTTTAAATTTTCAACATCAATGACTCAAAACTCAAAACCACAGCTTCACGATTTGATTGTTTGAACGGAAATTGACGTCATTATGTAGACGTTGAAGCAGAAAAAAATTTGTTGATGTCAACAAATCTTATTTAATGAATTAGAAAAAAGATCTCGCCTTATCTCTAGTTCACTTTGTTAAAACTTTAATGATTATTTTTAGATTCTTAAATTCATGTAATTATGTACCGTGAACGTAACTGTAAGAATGCGGTAAAAATATACAGATATATTTCATTTGAAATAATTATATAAAATTGATTTTTTGATTATTTTTAGTAAAGTAATTTGAAATTAAAAATGAATACAAAGTAAATAAGTAGAATTTTATAAAATATTTACTTCATATAGCTAGATTTTGCACTTAAAATTGACACGTAAATTTATCGAATACAGGGTTGGACTTTTTCCAGAAGGAGGGCCTGATTAAAGCATGGGGAAACTGGGCAGCCCCCCCCCCCCCCCCTACGATTTTACAAATTCGATATGGAATTTTTTTAAGCTTATATTTTAAATGTGTTTCGACATTGTTTTGATTATAATCAGCATTTTGAACTTTAAAAGTAGTATTAGATTAAAAACTAAATAAAAAAATAAATACAGTAAAAACTCTCAATCGCGGCCACCTCGCGAATTGAACGCATTTTGGAACGTTGAATTTGACTGCTATTCTATTGTGTTTGCTTTTATGAAGTAAAAAAAAAAATGTATTTATCTTTAAAAAGGTCAGTGTTCGCTGAAGAAAATCGTCCTATGAAAGTTTTGTTGTAAAATCTCCATAACGGACACTCCTATATAGAGGACACAACTATTTAAGAAACACATTTTTCATTAACAACATGCACATATTTTATAATTTTTTACCTTAGAAAAACAGACATCTCCGAATGGCGAACAAATTGCACGGTTCTAAGGTGCCTACTATTGAGAGGTTTTACTGTATTGCGACAAATATTTAAATTTTTAATCTTATTCTACTCTATAAATTCAAAATATTGATTATAATCAGTATAATGTCGAAAAAGATTTCAATTATCAGCTTTACAAAAATTGCATACCATATTTTGGAGCCCCTAAAATCAGGCTGTGTGTGTGTGGGGGGGGGGGGGCAGAATAATGGCCATATATTTTTCCAGGATCAACGTGGTCAAACATGGCTACGTATAATGCTTTAAAAAAATGGCTGCGATTCAGACGTTTGAAGTGTCTAAAATTCAGACGCAAAAAGTGTCTGAAAAAATTCAGACATTTTAAAATGTCTGAAAATTGAACACTCCGTTTCAGACACTTAAGTGTCTGAATTTAAGACATTTCGATTTACAGTGTGTATACGAAATTTCATAGAAATTGAGTAACTTTCAAAGCATTTTAATTTTTAGTCCGCCATATTGGATCCGCCATTTTTTTTTTTTAATTTTAACTTTAGAATCGTAATTAGCATCCTGAAAAACAACCGTTTACGAAGTTTCGTGCAATTTGAATAACATTTTCATATTTTGGCCAGCCTTTCGGGATTTTGCCCCACTGTGAGACAGTCAGATCAGACGAAGATTATACATTATAGGCACTACGTATTTTTATAATTACGAACGCACCATTCAACAATATCCCATGATAGGTAATGATTCTAAGGTGCCATGGTGGCTACTTCCTATTTAAGATTACTATTATTTCCGTATTACTGAGTTTAATATATATAATCGAAATAAATTTCGTATTCATGCATTTTTGCATAAAAGTGAAACAGCTATTACACCGAGATCTGAATATGTATAAAACTAGTTATAATATGAACATCATCATATGCGCCTCATTTGCCACATTTGACGTATAATTTCCGACTTGTTTTAACTACTTACAATTGCTAATTATCGATTCTTGCTACAAACAAGTAGCAAAAAATAAATTAAAATATAATCCAGTTTTGGCGCTTTCCTGATTTTCTTGTAAACGTTTAGTCAATAAATGCCAATAGCAAACTGTTTGATGATAAGTTATTCTGATGTATTTATTGACAGCTGTCAAGAAAGAAAAATCACTGATCGATTGTTATCTTGATAAATGGAAGAGCATATCGGCAGATACTGGATAAAAATTATCAGAGTAAATTTCTTCTGCGTAGATCTAGTGCACAAAAAAAAAAAAAAAAAAAAAATATGTAGTATATTTATCTCTCAACATGATTAGATAGAACTAACCACAAAGAAGTAAGTAACATGTCTTTAGAGGTTAAACGGGTTATGTTAACAATCAATTTATTGGTAAAAGAAACATTTTTTAATTATAGAACGTTTTCTACATCTACGTGAATTTTTTCATATACAATAGTGAGAAAAATGAAACGAACTAGAGAAGAGGAATTCTGCTTTTTCAGAATTTAGTGTTGCCCCCGGCATTTCCATTACTTCATTTTCTTCTAGTGGACTGGTGGCTTCTATTATTATGAAACAGCCATTATAAATGAAACGTTAGGTGAAGATGAAAGAGCAGCCGTAAAAAGTTAGAACTCTGATTTTCTGGTCAGAATGGGAAAAAAAATTGTTATAATTTTTTTTTTTTTTTTTTTTTTTTTTTTTTTTTTAAATGGACAAAAAAAAAAAGCTTTAAAAATGGATTTCGGTTAACGGAGAGTTTCGAATAGAGGCTCTACTGTACTAATTGATGTAAAGAAATAAGCAAATGTATCTAGAAAATTTAAATCAGTGAATATCATTATTCTAAAAACAGTTACTAACGTTGCTACCGTAATTGAATGTTTTGTGATCTTTTCACTTTCTCGGCTTATCCTGCAAAAACTACTGCGTATGAAAACATGAAAACTGGTAGTTTTTTAGAGAAATCTGTGCTAAAAATGCTGAATTTTAATATCAAAGAATTATTTAAAGCACTATTTAACACTAGAAAGACGGCAACTTGCCTTATACCTAGAAAGACGGAATGGGCCAATTTGGCCCCTCGATATTTCTTGATGTTTTGAGTAGGGTAAATGCTAAGTAATAACAGAAAAAATGAGAAAAATTAAAGAAGAGGCAAATAAACTTTATACTGACCTTTATTTCTTTACATTTTACACTTTATGCTTTCTTAAAGCAATCAGTACATCGAAATTCTGTAGATCCGCATTTGCCGCAAACTTTTCTTTTACATTCGAGGCAAGTGTTTCTGGTATGATTTCCTTTGCAGCATGTTTTCACTTTGCATTTTGATCTTTTCGTTCTATTGCTGTCTTTTATGTCATTTGCTGGAGTCACATTAGATTCTGTACCACTTCGGAATGCTCTATATGGAGCCCGCAGCTCTTCACACGATTGCAGAATAAAATTTCTTCGACTGAGTTTCTCCTTTCCTGTCACTTCTTTATATAAAATCCAAGCATTTAGGGCGGACATATCTAAAACATTATAAAAGATGTGCATAGACCAACGGCGTGTTCCAGATTTAGTGGTATACAGGCGTAACATTTGGTCTACAATGTCCACTCCATACTTTGCCTGGTTATAAAACTGGACTGTCTCGGGTGTCTTTTTTTCATTATTGTGAATGGTAACATTGAGATGTAGGGAACGTAGTAATAGAACATGTTTCTCCTTCTTTCCCTGATACGACGTGATAGTTATATCATGTTTCTTTTTGAATAACGTTGTAGAGTACAACTCTTGATTCCCTATCTTGGCTGTTGGTGGCACTTCTTTGCGATCTTTTCTAAGTGTTCCAACTGAGCTTGTTGAGTTGGCTCTCAATTTTTCGCACAATTTTACCGATGTAAAATAGTTGTCAGTTGTTACATTTCTACCTTTCCCTAAATATCCTTGAGTGAGCCTCATCACTACATTTTCATGAACAGCTTGATCTGCAGGTCTATTGATATCCTGGCCAGTATACGGAAATCCGTTGAGGATATATTTCGAATCTACACACACAAGTAGCCAAAATTTTATCCCAAATTTGTCCGGTTTATTTGAAATGTACTGTGTAAAAGAACACCTGGCTTTTAATGGCAACAATTGTTCATCGACCGTAAAATTTTCTCCTGGTTTGTAGCATGCTGCACTATTTTCAATAAACGAATCCCATAGTTCTGATGCCAAAGCGAACTTATCAGAGTTTAATCTCTCTGGTCTTTCTGTTTTCAAATCGAAACGAAATAATCGAATTATATCTTTGAAACGATCTCTTGGCATAGTTTGTGAAAAAAATGGCGGTCCCCAAACTGATGACCATAACGTATTTACAGGAAAATTCTTTGCTCCGTATACTCCTCTTGCATACATAATGGAAAAAACAGCGTCCAATTCATCTAATGTTAATGCCCATGTGTCATTTCCAAGTTGACGGTTAGCTTCTACCTTCTTTCGGAGGAATATATTCTTTATCTCCATCTAAACTGCTGTCATCACTTTCACCTGACTCCATTTCGTCTAATTTTCTCAATTCCCTCAAAATCTCTTCGTGAGTGAGACCACGTTTACGAAACATCTTTTCTATTCTTTGTCACTTCAGTAACTGACAATATGTTCTCATTCTATGGGTCACGTGGGTAGATCTTCAGGCGCGCCATCCAGTCTAGTCCAACTGCCGGTAAAATCCATTTTACGAAGTGAGGGGGAACGTAAACAGAATGTAATTGGGGAATATGAAATCGAATTACTGAGATGCTATTTACAAGGTCATTTCGAGAATAAAGCAGTGACATGCAGATAAAAGTAAATGCGAAAAGAGGGGGATGTCATGGAGGGCCAATTTGGCCCTTCCCGTCATTCTAGGTATATTGTTTGAAATCGGTGATTCGATTGAAGTTGGAAAGAATTTATTTCAAATATAGTGACAGTAAGCCAAATAAATAAAAGTAATGAAATATTGAAATATATAGTTCATTAATATAAAAAAATGCAAAGTCGCAAACAGCGATAGGGGCCAGATTGGCCCCTTTCGTCATTCTAGTGTTAAAGGTGAAAACAGTCAAAATAGTTCAGTTACATAAGTTTTATAGGATCAAAAATCATACATAGGAATTTAACCCTTTTTGCAGGATTCTTACTTTTCTAGATTGTGGTGTGTAGTGCCCCTACATT
This sequence comes from Maratus speciosus, assembly GCA_963932465.1. Taxonomy (NCBI): domain Eukaryota; kingdom Metazoa; phylum Arthropoda; class Arachnida; order Araneae; family Salticidae; genus Maratus; species Maratus speciosus. The sequence continues at coordinate 518,198,368 of OZ010795.1, read as the reverse complement.
TTTTACATTGTTTTATTTTTTAAGGGTTTATTTTTCAAATTTTTATTCAGAATGTCACTATTTGAATAAATATTTAATTCATATTTTGAAATAGTCGTTTTCATCTACTGTTGCCAGATTTTAAAAAGTCCAAATATTATTATTTCCCAACATTGTAATTCCAGTTGAAATATATATTTACACCTGAATATTGAAAACGAAAGAAAAGTTTAAAATAATTAAATTATTACGTGCCCTTATGTACAGCCCTACAGTTTACCTAATACCCTTATTACGCGCCACTATTTAGGTAAATTTTTGTTCAAACTAAAACACTCTTAAAACTATTGAAATCACATTTCCAGAAATTATCGTGTATAAACGACCATGTCGCCAATTCTTTGCATAACCCTGTATATAATTTTATCTATATTCTACAAACATTTCTTAGTAAACTAAATGAAGTTCAGCGTAAAAATGCATAACTTGTTTAAAATCCACCTTTAAGCAATTTGCGTTCATACCCAAGTAACCCTTACGAATTCTTTTGTGTAGCCCTGTACATGAATTATAGCATTTATACACACCATAGTATGCATAAATATAATGAATCATAAAAGCGCATATCATGATTAAAATTCATTTCCAGCAATCATCGCTACTGTACAGTACTTTGGATACAATATAGTATTTGAAATTATTTGTGTGTCCTTGTAAATGCTATGCACTTTGTAATATGCATGAAATAAGTTACACTAAACCTCAGCGACGTATATCAATTTCATTATATATGAAATATTTTAACATAATTAAAATACGCCGCAAACCATTCTCTCAACCCCTATATTATTACGTAACGGAATTCTTTTGTGTGGCCCTGTAAATGAATAATAACTAATCTCGTACCGAATATTCTACAGAATGCATATTTTAGCGCACTTCTTAAATGCATATCAATTTTATTATGTTTGAAAGCGTGTAACATCATTAAAAATCATTTGAAACGATTTTTTCCCATTGGCAGTAATATAACGGAATACTTTTGACTGTCCCTGTAAATAACTAAATATGCAAAAAACTTAATTCGCAATAGGGAACGTGCTATGGTAAACGTCAATGACATCTAAAAATTTCAGGGCAGTCCGAGTACATTTACGTGAGTTAGAGCGCGGACAGACGGCCAGATAAACCGAAGTCATAAACACTTTTCAATCTTGTTGGAAAGTGTTAAAAAGTGTCTTTCCCTTCAGAGAAATATTTTTTTAAATATTATGATTATTCACTGTAAGAAAAAGATATATTTCTAAATCTAGGAAATTATATATTTAATCACGAATGAAAATAAATAACTAGAAAACAGGAATTCTGCTTTTTCAGAGTTAGTGTCCTCCGATGAAAAAAAAAATTATATAAACATAGATAGTACAAACCATATCTCAGTTTTAAGACATAAAATACACACTTTTATTTTATATAAATGGTATCATTTGCATCCGCTAAAGCATTCTACTTTTACGATCCATTCTTAAACAACATGTATAAAAAAAAGTAGGCATAGGACGTCGCTATCGCGGAATAATACACAAATACAGCAAAAAGAGATGTCGTAAACTCGATAAAAAAAGTGGTGTATCAAATGATTCATTGTCAAAAACACAAATATTTAAGTAAACTCAAAACAAAAAAGAAAAATTGCTGTTAATATAGCATTGCTTTTGTTTAATGATAGTGCAATGTAGTTTTAGTATACATTAAATTGTAATCAAATATGAAATTATAATTTTTTTCTTTGTTTTTGACTAAATTTCCAAGTTATGTGGATTTCTAGTGTGGCTTTTTTTGCATACTTGGCTGAATACCTTATTTTTAGAAACATATATTTAGCTTTTAATAAATATTTTCTCTGCAGCATTGTTTTATTTATTTTTGCATTAATACAAACACAGAAAAATAAAAACGACATTAATTTTATTAAAGAGAAAATAATTAAATGTGGGTATAAGATGATTAAAATATGGTAAATTAAACCTTTTATCGCAAAACTATTTTTTGTTAGTGACTCACAATCATCTGACTGATGAAATTATCTTATTTACCGAATATCTCTTGAAATTAGGGACAAATTAACAATTCACCATACCAGCAGGAAAACCAGTCGTGGGGGGCCACCGTAATACTTACCCATCATGGATATACATAATATAAAATATGAAAATAAAACATTTGGTATATGCTAAGCATTGTATCATATTACTTTTATTCATAATTTAATTTACTTGGACTCTCTTACATATAATTAATATAATCCCAAAAGCTAATATTATTTTTTGTTGCATTAAAATATCTCAATTTGTTGATTTTCTGTAAGCAAATAAACAGTATTCGTTTAAAATGGAAGTCTATGGGAATTCGGCGAATTATTAGAGATACCGCTAATTTGGCGACTCATTTTCGTTGCCAAATTTGGCGATATACCGCCAAGTTGGCGACAAACTTGGCGGGATTTGGTGACAGAACAGGGTCCCCCCTATGGTAACCCTTACCCTTTATAGGTATGGGGATGCATTAAATGCTTGACATTTACGATAAGCCATTATTGGCATTTAATCTATTTTAATTAGTTCATTTTAATTAGTTTGGCGATAGATTTTTGGTCGGCGAGATAATCGAGTAGTACCGAATTGCGTAAAAGAAACATCCTTATAACTCGAAAAATTATAATCGTATTAACTAACAGTTTACTGCGTCGGATTAAGCGTCTCATTTCCAATTAAAATATATCTTTGAATTGAAATTTGGAAATACAGGGTCATGAAAAATCGAAGAGTGTGAAAAATAGGATTACAAATATCTCGGCAACTAACTATCCGATCGACTTCATTCATGATGCAAAATTTATGTTTTTTTATTGTCTTTTATATTCACTCCTTCAAATAAACAATTTCGAAAATTTTTATATACCTTTTATCAGAACGAATATTTCGAGAGTCCGAAAAAAATAGTTCCGAATAATCGAGGTTACTGATATTCAATAGACTTCTTCCCCGTATTACTCCCTAAGTAGACACCAAATTTGAAGTCTCTATCTCAATTTGTTCGGGAGAGAGAGCGTTTACAGACACACATACACCCAAACGGACGGCAAAAAAAAATTTCTAAAAATATGTTTTTCGGTATCTCTAGTGTCTGAAACGTGTAAATCCGTTAAAAAAAATTTTTCATTTTCAATACGATTACTAGACTTTCCATATACTACGTATGATGGGTAAGTAAAAATAGTTTCTTAACTTAGTTCAAAGCCTGTTCCAAAAGAGAAAGCATCCTAGTAATATTTTTTAAAAAACTTCAAGCGAAATCGAAAATCAAACAAGTTGGAAATTGCTCGTCAAACGTGGCAAATGAGGTGCGTTCGTACTATAACTAGTTTTATAATTATTTTTTGCACCCCATATTGTACTGAATGTATAATTTTTTGCACTTCATAAAGCGCATAGTCTGATACATCATTAAAATGCACTTCCAATAATTTTTTCCCATTCCCCGTAATGTGACGGAATACTTTTAACTGTCCCTGTAATTAAACTATACATCCGATTTTCCTAAAATTTGAAATAGCTCAGCAAAATTTTGCAACAATTATATCTTTAAAATTTCAGACCATTCGGAAGGCTGTAATATCATTAAAATGCACTTGCAATAATTTTTCCCATTGGCCGTAATGTAAAGAAAAACTTTTGACTGTCCCTGTAATTAAACTATACATCCGATTTTCATAAAATTTGAAATGGCACGACAAAATTTTGCAACAATCATATATTTGAAATTTCAGACCATTCGGTTGGGTAGTTTTGGCTCTGTTACATGCGGACAGACGGACAGACGGACGGACAGACGGACGCACAGACGGACAGACGGACGGACTGAACGACGACTATAGGTGCTACGTATTTATATAATTACGAACGCACCTAAAAACGGCCTTTGTAGAGATTGATGTTAGCTAGCCAATGCAAAAAGAAAAAAAACATTTAAAAATATTGAAATGGAAACAAAATTTAAAAAAAAAAAATGTTCCCATAGAATTAACATTATTGAACGGGTGTTTTCATTTTTATTTTTAAAAAAATCATTTGAATGTATGAAATTTCAAACAAGATATTAAAAAAAATCTATATGATTAACATTAGCGGGTGGGTAGTAGCGAGAGAGCAAGAAAACTGTTTTTGCAGAAATAGCAATACTATTTTGTACTGGAAGGAAAATATCTTTGAATTTGCTCTATCTTAAGGAAAGTAACTATGTTCTTTAGATACCAATTGTGATAGATTAGTTTCTACTTCTAGTCATAAAAAAAATGAAAAAAAATCTAAACAGTTTATTTACCTCTGCAAAATTTAGATTAAACCTACGTGATTTTAATGATTACAAATAATTATTTATTAACTGTTCATCATAAAAGCATGCGTATTATTCAAATAATTTATTTTTAAAAAAAACTGTCTATTTGCAGTTTACCATATCTTATGCAAATAGGTTTCGGGAGTATTTGTGCAGCTTATACCCCACAGTTTTAATGTACTGCAGTTTTGTTTAGAATTTATTGATTAAAGTCTATCTAACTCTGCTAACTAATTCTTTTGATATTATTTTATTAAATACAGGTTTTTGACACTTTCTAACATTTTTGACATAAAGGTTTTTGACATGACGGTTTAAACCATGGTTAAAATCGTTTTAAACCGCGCATGTCAAAAACTTGCCAACCCTGACTGAAACTAAATTTATGAAAAAATTAGGGGTAGTAGAAATTAATTTAAACCTTACAAGAAAACTATAGCGATTACGCTAGGTCACATAGTTTTTGAGAAGATAGCATTTTTTCGTTACACACAAACTTCGATTTGAGGGCATTCAACAAAGGCGTTGAGGAGCGCTGGCGGTACCTATCGTCACAGAAGTATAAAAAAATTGTTGATAACAATTTTTTTTTTAATTGTCTGCAATTAGCCGAGATATTAACCCTTAAAGACACGGGCGGTTTGGACATGCATAAAGACATGGGCGGCGTACTCTATCCGCTATTGGCTTTTAAAGTCTTGATAACAACTTTTAAATGATATATTTGTGTAATATAATGCGCAGTAGCTTTATAAAATCAATGAACGTCAAATTGTTAAAAACAGACTAATTTAATTAGAATTGATCACATAATTATTATGGGATCCGCGTCGAGTTTGCACTGAGTGGCTCTCTCAATACGCCACCCGTGTCTTTAAAGGTTAATTAAAAACGTATATCTAGGAAAACGCGGTATAAACCAAGGCGCCGTCACAACTTTGCGACCTCCTTTCGAAGCCCGCTTAACACAATTCCAAGTTTAAACTTTGAACAAGGGTTTTATTTTAGGTACACTGCAAAAAAGAAATATTACTACTAAGCTGAATTTGGGATTCTGAAATGCCAAATGACATTTAAATATGCACTACTTTTATTGTCAGCACCGAATTATTTCATCTTAAAAATATTAGAATAAGATTAAAAAAAGATTTATGCAGAATAGAAATATCTGATACTATTTAGGCTTCAAATCTCTCTGAACTTTCATGGTATATCCATTTATACTTTTCTAGTATATACAGCTATACTCAACACTACGTTCTATAGTTTTTTACAAAGGCTTATTATTCTTTTAGCAACGATTTTTTTTTTTTTTGTAATAATAAAGTTACTGACTGATTAATATATTTTTTGTACGGAACCCTTTGAGCGCATTAGTATTCTGTTTCATCTAAAATTACATTTTTCCTGAAATAAATACTATCATCGAGATCACTTATCTATAAGTGTGTGAAAACTCACGATCCGAGGTAAGAAAATTTTTTCATTAAAAAGAGAGAGAGAGAGAGAGATTTTATTCTTTTTTCAATATTATTCTATTGGGGTTTTTTTCATTAGTGTTCTGTTTCGTCTAAAATAGCATTTTCCTAAAATAAATACTGTCATCGAGATCATCCATTTAAAATTGTGTAAAAACTCACGATACGAGGTAAGAAATTTTTTTGATTAAAAAGAGATAGAGAGATATGTATTTTATTCTTTTTTCAATATTATTCTATTGGTTTTTTTTTCATTAGTGTTCTGTTTCGTCTAAAATAGCATTTTCCTAAAATAAATACTATCATCGAGATCACCCATCTAAAAGTGTGTAAAAACTCACGATACGAGGTAAGAAATTTTTTTGATTAAAAAGAGATAGAGAGATATATATTTTATTCTTTTTTCAATATTATTCTATTGGGTTTTTTTTTTTTCATTAGTGTTCTGTTTCGTCTAAAATAGCATTTTCCTAAAATAAATACTATCATCGAGATCATCCATCTAAAAGTGTGTAAGAACTCACGATACGAGGTAAGAAAATTTTTTGATTAAAAAGAGATAGAGAGATATATATTTTATTCTTTTTTCAATATTATTCTATTGAGTTTTTTTTTCTTTAGTGTTCTGTTTCGTCTAAAATAGCATTTTCCAAAAATAAATACTATCATCGAGATCATCCATCTAAAAGTGTGTAAAAACTCACGATACGAGGTAAGAAATTTTTTTGATTAAAAAGAGATAGAGAGATATATATTTTATTCTTTTTTCAATATTATTCTATTGGGTTTTTTTTTTCATTAGTGTTCTGTTTCGTCTAAAATAGCATTTTCCTAAAATAAATACTATCATCGAGATCATCCATCTAAAAGTGTGTAAAAACTCACGATACGAGGTAAGAAATTTTTTTGATTAAAAAGAGATAGAGAGATATATATTTTATTCTTTTTTCAATATTATTCTATTGGTTTTTTTTTTTCATTAGTGTTCTGTTTCGTCTAAAATAGCATTTTCCTAAAATAAATACTATCATCGAGATCACCCATCTAAAAGTGTGTAAAAACTCACGATACGAGGTAAGAAATTTTTTTGATTAAAAAGAGATAGAGAGATATATATTTTATTCTTTTTTCAATATTATTCTATTGGGTTTTTTTTTTTCATTAGTGTTCTGTTTCGTCTAAAATAGCATTTTCCTAAAATAAATACTATCATCGAGATCACCCATCTAAAAGTGTGTAAAAACTCACGATACGAGGTAAGAAAATTTTTTGATTAAAAAGAGATAGAGAGATATAAATTTTATTCTTTTTTCAATATTATTCTATTGGGTTTTTTTTTCATTTGTGTTCTGTTTCGTCTAAAATGACATTTTCCTAAAATAAATACTATCATCGAGATCATCCATCTAAAAGTGTGTAAAAACTCACTATACGAGGTGAGAAATTTTTTTGATTAAAAAGAAATAGAGAGATATATATTTTATTATTTTTTTTTAATATTATTCTACTGTTTTAGTTTCTTTAGTGTTCTGTTTCGTCTAAAATAGCATTTTCTAAAATAAATACTATCATCGAGATCATCCACCTAAAAGTGTGTAAAAACTCACGGTACGAGGTAAGAAAGCTTTTGATAAAAAGAGATAGAGGGATATAGATATTATTTTTTCAATGTTATTCTGCTGTGTTTGTTTCATTAGTTTTTTATAATTACTTTCAAAATAATTTAAAAGTCATTATAACATCGATAATGAATTCCAACAACAAATTATTTGCTGATAACTTATATTAAAGTACTTACAGAAGTTTGTTAACTAAGGATTGTCATTGATAGATTGCTAAGCGGATAAAAAGAGTGACATATTGGCAGCTTCAGGATAAAAATTTTCTACATAAATTTCTTTATTTTTGCGATCTAAAGCTTAAAACAGTTTTTGGTATTCAGAGTATATATATATGCGTAATATGAACAGATGCAAAGAAATAAGTAAAATATTTTTCGAAGAGAAACTAATCAGATGTGGCAATCTCAAAATTTTCTTCTATCTCGTACATGTTAATACTTCCTGAAAAATGCAGCATATCAGCACCACCTATTAGATGATTTACACCAAAATTTAATTATCAACAACTTTGACAACTTCTAACTGAATCTGAAGTTTGATGAAAATCCGTGCATTAATTATTCAGATAGAGCTATTGCGGAAATTGTAAAAAAATCTGCATAACAGCAACATCTGTTGGGCGATTTACACCAAAAACTAATTAGGACCAATTTATACCAGGAAGTAACTGAATCTGAAGCTTGATGAAAATCCATGTATTAGTTCTTGAGACATACCTATTGCGGAAATCGTGAAAATTTCAGCACAGGAGCGCCACCTGTTGGGAAATTTACACCAAAAATTAAACAGCACTAACTTATATCAGGGACTAACTAAATCTGAAGTTTGATGAAAATTCGTGCATTTTTTCTTGAGTTAGATCTCTTGCGATAATCATGAATAAAGCAGCATAGCAGCGGCACCTGTTGGGCGATTTTTACCAAATTGTAATCAGCACCTAACTATATCGTGGACTAACTGAATCTGAAGTTTTATGAAAATCTGTGCAGTAGTTCCTGAGATATAGCTATTGCAAAAATCGTGGAAAATGTTGCATAGCAGCGCCACCTGTTGGGTGATTTTCACCAAAAACTAATCAAGATCTAACTGAATCTAAAGTTTTGTAAAATTCCGTGCATCAGTTCTTGAGATAGAACGCCCACAAAATGTTTGTCACATACAGACTCACAGAGTGACAGAGAGGCAGACAGACTCACAAACAGACGTTTTCTAAAAACCATCAAATCGTGTTCAGGACATTCTAAAACGTATAAATCCGTCGAAAACCGGAAGTCGAAATTTTTCACGAATCCAATACTTTCTTCTTGTAAAGATAGAAGAAAGTAAAAATTAATTATGTACAGGGTTTGTATAATTAAACGACCCTATTTTGAAGTTGTCTACAAGTGAAGCTATTGTTCAGAATGTTGTAAAATTTTGTGGAAGACATAATAAAGGTATGGGAAATTATTTGTGTGAAAAACGTCCTTCAAAATTTCGCCGCCAGAGGGCGTTTTTAATGAATTATATATTTAATATACATTTACAATAGTTTTCAAATTTTATTGCAACCAAACGTGTTCCACAGGACGGTTATTATTTTCAGATACCATCTGGAATCGTAAGATAGGATGTTCCACAGTTAAGCGCACTGTGTGTTCAGTGAAATGCTAAGAACATGTCCTCAAATTCTGCCTTTAAGATCAATTAAAGTTAAAAAATAAAATTTCTAAACAATCGTAAATGATATTCAAGGCTGGAATAGAGCAGTTGGAAGTTTATTCCAACAGAACCAAAAATGTCCAGACCAGGAATCGAACCTGGATACTTTGCGTTCCGTGCCAATGCTTTTCCTGTTAAGCTATCCGGACGATACCTGGCTGACATTATTCACTCTTATTTGTTGGACATGGCTGCGAACTGCAGCGCTAGTTTCATTAATCTGAGCTATAACTATAGCATTTACATGATGAAAGTAATCTTTCATCATGACAGATTACTTTCATGATGAAAGTATAGCTTTCATCATGTAAATGCTGTAGTTATAGCTTGGATGAATGAAACTAGCGCTGCAGTTCGCAGGTATGTCCAACAAATAAGAGTGGATTATGTCAGCCAGGTATCATCCGGATAGCTTAACCTTGGCACGGAACGTCAAGTATCCAGATTCGATTCCTCGTCTGGGCATTTTTCGCTCTGTTGGAACAAACTCCAGCCTTGAATATGATTTAATCCAGTTGGAAAAAAATATTCGTTCTCTTCATTATGATATCGTAAATGTATACTAAATGTGTAATTCATTGGAAAACTCCCTCAGGTGGCGAAATTTTGAAATAATGTTTTTTTCGCTTAAACAAATTCCCATCTCTTTATTATGTCTTTCAAAAATTTCAAAATTTTATGAACATTAGTATCGTTTGCAAACAACTGTAAAGTAGGATCGGTTAATTATGGACACCCTGTCTATTTAAACTATGATTAGTGAAAAGAGAGTTTTATTAATTATAAGGAATAATCTCTAAATTATAGCGATTTCTTATTATACATGGTTTTGTTGATATTTTTGTTTCAAATAGCCTTTTATACTTACTTAGCTGAAATGTTCATAACTTCCAGAATATATGTATAACAGCAATATTTTCTTTAGGTAAGTTATTCTGAAGTATTTATCGACAGCTGTCAACAAACAACATCCATTGATCATTACCATTCTGATGAGCAGAGGGACATATTGGCAGTTGCTAAATAAAAAATATCTAAAAAGAAATTTATTCTATGTTGATCTAATGCTAAAAGTATGTATGGTATATCGGTTCGACGCAAAGAATTGACTGAAATATATTTAGAAACGAAATAAGAAAATTGTGTAAATAAAAACCATGTTTGATAAAAGAAAAGATTATTTTGCTTGCAGGAAATATTTTCTCAAATACCATTAATTTTTACTGTTCATTTTTTATTATAGTCTCTCTATTCTAAAAAAAAAGTAACTACCGCTGTCACCGCCGCCGCCGCCGCCGCCGCCGCCAGTTTTGAATTTTTTGTGACCGAAGGTTTTCTCCGTTAATATTCAGAAACATAATGCATACAAAAATATGAAAATCGGTAGTGTTATACAGAAATGTTTGATAAACACGCTGATGCAGACAGTTTTCAAATCGAAGAATTATTTTAAGAGATATTTAATGCTAAAGTTGGACAAAATCGTTCCACTAAAAAAGTTTTATAGTAGCAAAAACTATACATCGGAATTTAATAATTTTTAGTTCACTTTATACGTTATAATTTCCCGGTGTGCAGAATTGATTTATTTTTTTAATTTGACTCATTTTTCGAGGTTTTATATCTATTTTAAATTCAAATTTTCAGCATTTCGAGAGATATTTTTTACAGATTTTAGAAAGTGATATTAATTTAAACTGTTGCCAACTCTATAAAGAGCGGAAACAATAATGTTTGCTTAAAAAATATATATATATATTTATACGTGTAATCTCTCTATTCTAAAAAAAAGTAACTACCGCTGTCACCGCCGCCGCCGCCGCCGGTTTTGATTTTTTTGTGACCCGAGGCCTTTCTTCGTTAATATGAACAAAAATAATGCTTACAAAAATATGAAAATCGGTGGTTTTATACAGAAATGTTTGATAAACATGCTGATATAGACAGTTTTCAAATCGAAGTATTATTTTAGGAGTTATTTAATGCTAAAGTTGGACAAAATCGTTCCACTAAAAAAGTTTTATAGCAGCAAAAACTATACATAGCAGTGTAATCATTTTTAGATCATTTTATGCGTTAGAATTTGCCGGAGTGCAGATTGCATTAATTTTTTTATTTTGACTCATTTTTTCAGGTTTTATTTCTATTTTAAATTCAAATTTTCAGCATTTCTAGAGATATTTTTTACAGATTTCAGAAAATTGTACTAATTTAAACTGTTGCCAACTGTATAAAAAGCGCAAGCAATAACGTTTGCTTCAAATTAAAAATTTATTTACACGTGACTATTATAAACAGGAAAAAAAACTTTCAAATTAGAATTAAATAATTACGTATAAAAAGCAGGAACTTATTAAAAATTACGTCATAAAAAGTATGCACGTGAATTTTAAAAGAGAAAAGATATTGTAAAATAATAAATTCATTAACATGCGTTAGAAGTCTTAGGAGAAATTACGTCATATTTACGTCACATTATAGTTATTACATAAAATGAACACAAAATAATATTGCAAAAAAGTTTAAATTTAGAAATTGCGCTAGACATTTATTTGATATTTTGAGAATTAATTTAAAATGTCTCATTTAAAAGAACTTTCTTTTCGCCTTGTTAAAAAATACCAGGAGAAAGACTCTCTTTACTTAATTCCTTTTATATTAGCTTATTTTGAAATGTTGTTACACGTGTATACGTCATCAAGTTATTTTTATTTCGACTTTTTATTTGTGTTTTTATTAATGTTGTACGAATTTATCTGTTCTTTCGTTATTTAAAATAAAAATTATATCAATTTGTATAATTTGGCGAGTGGTTTGGCGATTTATATAATTTGGCGAAATTGGTCGACAGGATAATCAAGTAGTACCGCAGCGGATTTGGCGTTAAAATTCCCCAATCAAAGAGAAATAAATAGAAATTCGTTTATAGGGAGATCGCCACTGTTTTTTAAATTATAATTCAATCTTTCGAAATCTTTTTAAAGCCGATCAAATTAGCGTGCATTTAGAGTCTGCTGTGTCTGGACGGGGGTTGGCGAGCGTAGCTCGTAGGGGGCCGAGCCCCCTAGTTCAAAAAAAAATATTTGTAATTATTTTTTTAAATAATTTAAAATGTAACGTAACTTCCGTAAAAACTTTCAACAACATTAATTCAGAAATGATATTAATATCTGGCGATTAAAATATATAACATAACATTTTATTTTTCGGTTTGGTAGATTTTTGTACCAACCGGCATTAATAGATTAATTTTGTTATCGTGTGTTTTTTATACATTTTTAAGTTTGCATTCTATCTCATTACTTTAACATTAAATTCAATTTTTCACTATCTGTTTTTATCAAAAGTTTTAATGTAATTTTTTAGTTCTGTCTTTTTTTCTAACTTGTTCTTGGTGCAGTAGCTATAGTTTTTTATCTTGGTTATCTGATTTTATTTATGCATTTTATCATTATATTTTTTTTCATTAAACTGTGTTCCTATCATCCTATTGTATGACATGCTTTATATTTGAAATTTTAAACTTTAATTTTTAATTATGTTTTTCCTGAGCTTTTTCTTGGTGCAGCATGTCCCAAATAGGAACTTGCGCCATTAAACCCCACCCAACCACCCATAAAATGAGTAGAGAACACAACTATAGCTTCAAGATCAATAAAATATCGACTCTTTTAACAAAGAACAATATTTGATCAATTGCTATTCTTATAAATAAAAAAACATACTAACAGTTGATAAATAAAGATAATCAAAATGTAATCATTTGATGAAGAGAGCTTATAATTAATTGCTGTCGAAACTATAGTCGTGGTCTCTATTCATTATGCTTAGGAAAAGGAAGATTTTGTTCGATATAAAGTCTTAATGTACTTATTAACAGCTGTCAAAAAAGCAATCATTGACCAATTTTTTTTCTGATGAAGTATCGGCAGTTGAGGATAAAACGAATCAAAATAAATGTCTTTCCTATTGATTTAGACATTTCATAAAGAAAGTTGATAGTTAATTGCACTCGAAACTATAGTCGTGGTCTCTAATCATTATATAGATAAAAAGGATTATTTTGTTCTATATAAACAATTATTTGATAATTGAAATCTTGAAATAATTGAAAAGATGGAACAACCATTGATCAATTGCTACTGTGATAAATATAGAGACACACTGGCAGTTGAGGGCAAAAAGATTAATAATATTTTTTTTTTCTGTTGATCTAATTGTTTGACGAAAACAGATGATAGTTAATTGCTCTCGAAACTACAGTCGTTGTCTCTACTCGTTATATGAAGGAAAAGGAAGATTTTGTTCGATATGAACTCTATATTCGATAATAAGTTATACTAATGTACTTACTAACAGCAGTCAATAAAGAACATTCATTAATCAATTACTTTTCTGACAAATAAAGAAGCATGTTGGCAGTTGAGGATAAAAAGATTTAAAATAAATATCTTTCCTATTGATTTAAACATCTCTCTATTCTAAATTCTAAAAAAAAGTAACTACCGCTGTCACCGCCGCCGCCGGTTTTGATTTTTTTGTGACCGGAGGCCTTTCTTCGTTAATATTAACAAAAATAATGCATACAAAAATATCAAAATCGGTGGTTTTATACAGAAATGTTTGATAAACACGCTGATGCAGACAGTTTTCAAATCGAAGAATTATTTTAAGAGATATTTAATGCTAAAGTTGGACAAAATCGTTCCACTAAAAAGGTTTTATAGCAGCAAAAACTATACATGGCAGTGTAATCATTTTTAGATCATTTTATGCGTTAGAATTTGCCGGAATGCAGATTGCATTAATTTTTTTATTTTGACTCATTTTTTCAGGTTTTATTTCTATTTTAAATTCAAATTTTCAGCATTTCTAGAGATATTTTTTACAGATTTCAGAAAATTGTACTAATTTAAACTGTTGCCAACTGTATAAAAAGCGCAAGCAATAATGTTTGCTTCAAATTAAAAACTTATTTACACGTGACTATTATAAACAGGAAAAAAACTTTCAAATTAGAATTAAATAATTATGTATAAAAAGCAGGAACTTATTAAAAATTACGTATTGTAAAATAATAAATTCATTAACATGCGTTAGAAGTCTTAGGAGAAATTACGTCATATTTACGTCACATTATAGTTATTACATAAAATGAACACAAAATAATATTGCAAAAAAGTTTAAATTTAGAAATTGCGCTAGACATTTATTTAATATTTTGAGAGAATATTTTCAACTATTTTTGTTAGGAAAGTGCAAATAATATTTCATTGCTAACAAAAGTACTTTCACGCGATTATTTAAAAGAGAAAGAATAGCTTGGTAAAAATTACGTCAGATTAAAAACGATTAATTTAAAATGTCTCATTTAAACGAACTTTCTTTTCGCTTTGTTAAAAAATACCAGGAGACAAAAGACTCTGTTTACTTAATTCCTTTTATATTAGCTTATTTTGAAATGTTGTTACACGTGTCTACGTCATCAAGTTATTTTTATTTCGACGTTTTATTTGTATTTTTATTAATGTTGTACAAATTTATTTGTTCTTTCGTTATTTAAAATAAAAATTATGTCAAAAATAATAAATATATTACAAATCATCAGACATACAAGTAAAATTACATAAATACATTTAATACAATTAAAAAGCAAACGTTTCAAGCTAAATATTAGCCCCTCATCAGTGCAACAAAACATTCAAATGACAGAAAACTATATATCATGTTTACAGTTAAAAATTATTAGCAGTTAAAATCAAATAAAGCATAAAATTTTTTTTAAACAATGCTGAGTATTCAGGAGGAAGTGCACACGATTCATTTATCGGCGACGCTTGCTTACGAGTGAACACACCTTCCAGAAAAACTCTACTTTTAATATTATTGCAACCGGATCTGATAACTTTCACATTCGTGAAATCTGGGATATGGTCGGTATCCACTTTGGATACCGACCATATCCCAGATTTCACGAATGTGAAAGTTATCAGATCCGGTTGCAATAATATTAAAAGTAGAGTTTTTCTGGAAGGTGTGTTCACTCGTAAGCAAGCGTCGCCGATAAATGAATCGTGTGCACTTCCTCCTGAATACTCAGCATTGTTTTAAAAAAATTTTATGCTTTATTTGATTTTAACTGCTAATAATTTTTAACTGTAAACATGATATATAGTTTTCTGTCATTTGAATGTTTTGTTGCACTGATGAGGGGCTAATATTTAGCTTGAAACGTTTCCTTTTTAATTGTATTAAATGTATTTATGTAATTTTACTTGTATGTCTGATGATTTGTAATATATTTATTATTTTTAACTCGTATATCAGACGTTAAACAATGATTATTTATTTTAATAAAAATTATGTCAATTTGTATAATTTGGCGAGTGGTTTGGCGATTTATATAATTTGGCGAAATTGGTCGACGGGATAATCAAGTAGTACCGCAGCGGATTTGGCGTTAAAATTCCCCAATCAAAGAGAAATGAATAGAAATTCGTTTATAGGGAGATCGCCACTGTTTTTTAAATTATAATTCAATCTTTCGAAATATTTTTAAAGCCGATCAAATTAGCGTGCATTTAGAGCCTGCTGTGTCTGGACGGGGGTTGGCGAGCGTAGCTCGTAGGGGGCCGAGCCCCCTAGTTTCATAAAAAGAGCTGATAATTAATTGCCGTCGAAACTATAGTCGTATTCTCTATTCATTATACGGAGGAAAATAAAGATTTTGTTCGATATAAAGACTATATTCTACAATAAGTTATATTAATGTACTTATTAACGGCTGTCAACAAAAAGCAATCATTGACCAATTATTTTTCTGATCAAGTATTGGCAGTTGAGGATAAAAAGAATCAAAATAAATACCTTTCCCATTGATTTAAACATTTCATAAAGAGAACTGATAATTAATTGCTCTCGAAACTATAGTCGTGATCTTTAATCGTAATACGGAGGAAAAATGAAATTTTGTTCTATATAAACACATTATTCGATAGTAAGTTATACTAATGAAATTACTGACATCTTTCAACAAAGAACAATCATTTTTCCATTACTATCCTGATAAATAAAGGGACAAATTTGCAGTTGAGGGATAAAAATAATCATAATAAATTTCTTTTTTGTTGATCTAATTGTTTGACTAAGTGAGCTGATTATTAATTGCTCTCGAAATACGAACGTGGACTCTAATCATTATATGGAGGAAAAGGAAGATTTTGTTCGATATAAACACTATATTGTATAAGTTATACTGATGTACTGACAACTGCCAACAAACAACAATCATGGATCAATTACTTTTCTGATAAATAAAGCGGCATATTGGCAGTTGAGGATAAAAAGGATAAAAATAAATTTATTTTCTTTTGATCTAATTAATTGATGAAAAGAGCTAATAATTAATTGCTCTCGAAACTACAGTCGTGGTCTGGAATCGTAATATGGAGGGAAAAGAAGATCTTGTTCTATAAAAACACAATATTTCATAATCAGTTATACTATTGTACTTATTGATAGTTGTCAATACAGAACAATCATTTATCAATTACTTTCAGATAAATAAATAGACATATTGGCAATTGATAATAGAAAGAATCAAGATAAATTTCTTTTCTATTGATCTAATCATTTCATGAAGAGAGCTGATAATTAATTTTTCTCGAAACTATATTTATGATCTTTAATAATTATATGTAGGAAAAGGAAAACCTATATGGACAGATTATTTTATAATCAGTTATACAAATGTTCTTACTGACAGCTATCAACAAAGATTCGTTAGTGGCTATTCTAGTAAATAAAGGTACAATCGTGGGGGAAAAAAAGTAAACACCCCTTACTAACTCTGCAAAAAAATATCGTAGAAGAAAGTTACTGGTACCATACGATTGGTAATAAAGTCTACTTTTAAATGATGTATATAAAATTTGCTTAGGGGGCCATCTACATATTAAAACGAACCATAACTTTGTTTTTTTCAATAGCAGAGTACACAATTCTGACAGCATAAATGATCTGTACACCCTTCAATTAGCCTAAAAACAAATTTATATGCAATTCGTACGATAAGTTTTCGAGAAAGTAATTGTTTTAAAACGAGCGTATTTTAGGGGCCGTATCCAAATTGAAGTTCGGTACTCGATTGTTGACCAAGAGAGCCCCTTTCTTGATCAAGGCCTCTTAAGCGCCACTCAAGCAGTCATTGAAGACTGCTAGATTACAGGATAGTATAAGAAATTTCAAAATATCTAGTCGCTTCTATCATAGACGGCCCCTTAAACCATCATTTTTTAAGAATAATTTGAAAACTACTTGGAAGAAAAATGTAAAATTTTGGATTTCCATAAAGCAGGACTTAATAAATCTAAATCCATCAAAAAATTGTAGGTTGCAATTCATAATTTTTTCGAATATTCATTTCATAATTCATATCATAAAATTATAAAAATAGCAAATTCAACGTATTTTAGTTTGGGTATTTTAGTATTATTGCTACACAAAAAATTAGCATATTAGGAGTATAATTTCAGGAGATATTAATGCAAATATGAAAATGTAATTTAACATAAGAAGCACTAAATTTTGAATGTTTATAATTCGAAAACTTATCATTCAAATTACTTGAAATTTGGTGTCTAGGCATAGTTTGAATCGAAGATTTGAAATATCTTGTTAAAATTGGGTATTGCTGTTGAAAAAAATTAAGTTTGGATTCGTTTTAATATGTAGATGGCCCCTTAAGCAAATTTTATGTACATCATTTAAAAGTAGACTTTATTTTCAATCGTTCGGTACTAGCAACTTTCTTCTAAGATAATTTGTTGAGGAGTTAGTAGGGGATGTTTACTTTTTTTCCCATGTTTGTACATACTGGCAGCTGCAGGATATAAATAATCAAAATAAATTTCTTTTCTGTTGATTTAATTCTCAAATATATGATTATTTAGATTCACAATATGACACTAATTATTAAATCCTTAATATTTTAAAATAAAAGCATAGATGGCAATACCATTATATTTAATTTTAAAATTATTACAAATAGAAGAATTTTTTTAATCAAATCAAAAATGTTCACTAGCTTTTCAGACAATTCTAACAGTCTGATCGAACAATGAAATGCAGTAGCCTATTTCAAATTATTACAAATGGAAGAATTTTTTTAATCAAATCAAAAATATTCAGGAGCTTTTCGGACAATTCTAATAGTCTGATCGAACAATGAAATGCAGTAGCCTATTTAAAATTTCGCAATTTCTCAAAAAAGAATTTTTGAATTAAAAAAAAATAATTGATAAAATATTTTACAACACCATTTGTCCTTAAAGCGGCAAATAAAAAAAAAAAATCTCAGATTGTGCGAAAAATCGATAAAAAGGTATCCGTGCCGTAAATACCTAATGGTCTTTTCAATAGATTTTACTAGAATGGTTAGTTATGTCATCTATTATCAGTAACAATAAACTTGCCAATAGATGGGAGCACCAAAAAATGTCAAGGATATTTTATTTTGAAATAGCATCTAAAAATACTCCAAAATCACATTTTAAATAAATATGTTTTCTTTAACAATTAAAAATATGCAGTAGCCTATTTCAAATTTCTTTCATTTTCTTTCATCAAATTTCGTTCAACTACCCTCTCAATTATTCGAGTTATTTGAGAAATATATTAAAAAAGTAACCATAAGGGTAAAAATAGTTTAAAAAACAAAACAGAATAAATTTATTATACAAGTAATTTATTTTTAAAACTAAAATGCATTTAATTAATTTTTTTCATGTAATTAATGGATATTTGATTACCATCAAATACCAATTAATTATATACGATTATTTTTTTTTTACTAGATGCAAAATGTAATTTGTATTTCTTTAAATTTCCTATATTCTAATTTATAATCCAGAATAATTTATTAATTTATAATTTTTGTAAAATAACTTCAATTAAATATTTATAAAGTGAAAAATGGTCATACCCGTAAAATGGCTAAAAAACACGAACTTTCTTTTCATTAATTCCATCGGCCAATTAAATGTAAAAAATTGAAAATTTCAACGACATGCATCGAACCCGGAAAATCTCTTTTAGAAATAACAGGCTCACCCGCAGGACTACGGAGCTCACGAAAAGATGGGTGAAATTAAGATTGCGTTTTGAAATCGTAAAAATGGTGAGATGTCGTTACATTAATTTATTTAAATAAATTAACATAACTTTTTTCCAAATTTTGTTATTTTGGCTGGGACAGGTGGTATTCAGCTCTATGTAAAGAAAAATTCAAATCTGTAACTTAAATAGTTTACGAGTGCAAGCGTGTGACGGACAGACAACGGAGTGAGACTATAAGGGTTTCGTGAGATGGACGAAACTCTAAAAATGCACGCAATCGAGTTACCACCAATTTCTTGAGTAACGTTAAATAAATGTTTTACAGTGTACTTGACGACTTCAAATTAGAGTTTTCTCGGTGATCTCATTTTGTTCCCGCATCTGCTTTTTTTTTTAATTATATTTTTAAATTAAAAAAGAATCGTAAAATTAACTAATTAAAGACATTTTAGTAACTAACATACTCCAAAAAGGAGACTAGTGTGGTTAAAAAAGCTTTCTTCTAAACGCTGTCTATATATGGTGCATTATCACAATCTTTTGACTTTCGGGAATAAAAATCTGGTGAAATTAAACTTGATAAGATAACATTTTAATCTGATCGACGAATGCCTTAATGATTCAAAATAAAGAAAAAATGGTCAGCAGTGAAAATTTTTTTATTTAACTGAGGTTTAAGTTAAACTTGCGAGATTAATTTGCCTTACCATTTTACCACTATAACTTTTCATTTTCTTCTAAATTTTTGCTTATAATGAATTTCCATAGTACCCACAGAACATTCAAATGGGAAATGATAACAATGTAGTATTTTTAGTATAACATTGTCTTAAAGGGTTGTTAAAAAAGGGACGGTAAGGGAAAAAAAAAGGACGCTAAGGAAAAAAAAGGGGGACGGTAAGGATAGGACTGTAAGAAAAATTACCACCTATTTTTCGGTAAATCATGTTAAGACTAAGTGATAGCCGCAATGTTTATTGATTTTTAGAAACAGTTATTTACATTGGATTAAATTTAAAAAAAAATTAATTCACCTCGAAAAGTGCAAAAATAAACCTTGCGGACGGTAAGACTACCAATAAAGCCACGATTCTTGAAATTGATATTTAAATACCGATTTAAATTCTGCAATAAATTTCCTGTCAAAGAATTTTAGACATTCTTTCTCTAGCATACTTCTGCATGAGAAGAAACTTGAAAAAAATTCTGTGGCTGCAACTGAAGTGATTTTCTGTATAAGTTTAGCAAGAGGGATGGTAAGGAATCTAAAACCCAGGGATAGAGTTAAAAAAAATAATATCAACCGTAAAAATGTGTGCAGGTTAATTTTTTGCTACATATATATATATAGAACAATTGTCCCAGCTTCGGAAAAAAATTACATCGAATTACTTTTATTGAAACAATTTCATACAGACAACTCCAAACTTAAAAATCAGCATCAGAGACACGGGACGGTATAGGAGTTTTCCTGGTATTGGACCCCCAACATCGTCCAAAACTTATTTATCTCGTTAATATTGTTATGCAATCATGCAATGGGATGTTCCCCAGATTATGAAATAAAAAAACACAAGAATATGTACTAAAATAAAAATTATTATTCAGGGACATAAAAGTCAAAAGATTTTAAGAATGCCCCATATATAACGCTATCGTACGTGGGAAAAAAATCGCGATTATTTATTGATTGTTTAATGGCAACGCTCGAATGAAACTCATCTCATTGGTTATTGAACAGCATTTAATGCATCGCCATACCTATAAAGGGGGGTACCATAGGGGGGGGGGGGGCTGTTCTGTCACCAAATACCGCCAAGATTGCTGCCAACTTGGCGATATATCGCCAAATTTGTCTACCAAAATTAGTCGCCAAAAGTGACGCCAATTTGGCGATATTTCTTATATTTCGCCAAATTCCCGCAGACTTGCATTGTAAATCAATGGGGTTTACTTGCTTACAGAAAATCAACAAATTGAGATATTTTAATGCAACAAAAACTAATATTAGCTTAGGGGATTATATTAATTATATTTAAGGGAGTCCAAATAAATTAAATTAAGAATAAAATTAACATGATACAATGCTTAACATGCTTTCCCAAACACAAATTCTAAGGGAGACCAAACTGGTCGCCAAGGGCGTCTTGTATAGAAAGAAAACACTTTAAAACTAAAAATTTTACATTTGTGTTTTTTCTTTAAATTTTGGGAAAAGATTTGACAGGATAAACAAAAAGTATTGTAAAATTTAATCTGCGTACTACACTGTATTCCTTTTTATATTTTTACTTTCTTCTATCTGTACAAGAAGAAAGTATTGGATTCATGAAAATTTTCGACTTTCGGTTTTCGACGGATTTACACGTTTTAGGGGTCAGAGATTCCAAAAAACATGTTTTTACAAAATGTCTGTCTGTGACTCTGTGAGTCTGTCTGTCTGTCTGTGTGTATGTGACACAAATTTTGTGGGCGCTCTATCTCAAGAACTAATGCACGGAATTTAATAAAAAATTATATTAAGTTAGTCCCTAATACAAATTGATGCTGATTAGTTTTTGGTGTAAATCGCTCAAGAGGTGGCGCTGCTATGCTGCATTTCCCGCTATTTCTGCACTAGCGCTATCTCAAGAACTAATGCATGGATTTTCATCAAACTTCAGATTTAGTTAATCTTTGATATGAATTAGTGCTGGTAACGTTTTGGGGCAAATCGCCCAACAGATGGCGCTGCTATGCTGCATTTTGCAGCATTTACACGATTTTCGTAATAGCTCTATCTCAAGAAATAATACACGGATTTTCATCAAACTTCAGATTCTGTTAGTGCGTGACATGAGTTGACGTTTTGCACCTTGTGGTGTAAATCGCTCAACAGGTGGCGCTGCTATGCCGCATTTTTTGTGATTTCCGCGATAGCTCTATCTCAAGAACTTATGCTCGGGTTTTCAACAAACTTCAGATTCAGGTATACTTGGATATGAATTAGTGCTGTTTATGTTTCGCTGTAAATCGCTCAACAGGTGGCGCTGGCATGCAGCGTTTTTCTCAACTTCCACAATAGCTCAATGTCCAGAACTAATGCACGGATTTTCATCAAATTTTAGATTCAGTTAGTTCTTGACATGAATTGATGTTTTGTACCTTTTGGTGTAAATCGCTCAACAGGTGGCGCTGCTGTGCTGCATTTTTTGTGATTTCCACAGTAGCTTTAGCTCCAGAACTAATACACGGATTTTCATACAACTTCAGATCCCGGTATACGAATTAGTACTGTTTGTGTTTTGGCGATTCCGGTATATGAATTAGTACTGTTTGTGTTTTGGTGCAAATCGCTCAACAGGTGGCACTGCTATGCTACATTCAAAATTTTTCAAAATTTCTCCTACAGTTCTATTTCAATAACTAATGCACGAATTTTCATCAAATTTCAAATTCAGGTATACTTTTATATGAATAAATTGATGTAATTTATTTTACTATTTAAATGATTTAATTGGCGTGATTTATATAGAAGAAAGTTTTGTGATGGCCACAACATACTAGTTTTCATTAGGTTTTATTACTTGTTTGAAAATAATTATAATAAAACACAAATAGGTAGAATTTACTGTCCGACTTTATAGGGAATTTTACACTTTTCTGAATAAAGTTCAAAGAAATAAACAACAAGGTAACACACCGATCGATGTGCACCGAGGAATTCATTATTGCTTTATCTAGCTACGAATATATGACGTTTTCGGTGAAAATGCTGTTTTCAGCTATCGAATACTAGTAAACAGAAAGAAAAATTAACAAGCAAATGCAGAGTTAAAAAGAAATTCTATTTTTCAAAAACGTTAGTTCGATTTCCCATTCACTTTTTAAATATTTTCTATTTTATTACGCTAAAAGAAACCTAAGAATGTATGCTTAGTTAATTAAAAATAAGTGAAAATAGTTTTAAAATACACTCTTTTATAAGCATGCAATGTTTATCTTACAAATTACGCCTAATTCCAAGAGTGTAATTCATGTAGTTTCAAACAATTTTCGTTACGTTGCAATAATTTTTTGTAGGTCCCGACTGCTAAAAATTCGCGCTTTAATTTACGTTTGATAGAAAGCGCGAAATTTGTGAGTATATTAAAAAAACGAAAGCTTTTGCTATTTTTTCTGTTTTAAGATACGGTAACAGGAAAGAAAAAGTTAATTATTTAGACTATCTATTCATATAAGTATATACTGTTTTCTCAACGTATAATCATAATTTAATTTGAAGAAACTATTAAATGATAAATAAGTATTTTTTTTTTTTTTTTAATATTTCGTTGTTGCAGTTTCACAGCTAGTTACCACATTTTGGCGAGAGTAGTTTGGCGCATAGATAACTCCATTGTTTTTGAAATTCAAAAACAGTTAGGATTATATAGATTATTTGTAGACTTAGCCTCTACACCGTCTAACGAAAAAAAGCTTAAAATGAATTTATTAATTTAAAATTAACTTCTAAAAGTATTAAATGTTGCACTGCCGTTGGAAACACATCTGGTTATATAATTTTTATAATTCTGACATATCAGGATGTGAGTGAAAAGTCGCTTACAAAATCTCAGCTTTGCTACAAAAAGCAAGTTAACCCTTTGGAGAGCGGTGTTTCATGTTTGGACCACTTAATTTTAATCGTTAAATATCACATTGGCATCAGAATTTTGGAATGAAATTTTTTTTATTATTAATTACGTGAAGAAATGTTTTTTACTTATTTTCAAATAAATTTGTTGTCATTCTGGTGTCATTTAATCAGTTTAGAATTTTATGAATATAGAACTACAAGGTGGCCATAATTAAACTGACAGCACTCGGAGTGTTCTGTAGCGCAATCTAATTGAGAGAATGACGCCAAATTTTGTAAGAAGTTTAAAAAAAGCAGGGGACGAAGGATTACACGAAAAAAAATTAGTTCCAAAAGTCACAGCTAGGAGAATATGTGGCGCTGTGTAAGAGAAAAGAGAGTTTTAAAAAAATGCTCAGTCAATACTAAAATCGTTAAATCTGCTAAATAAAAGGTAATTTTGTTTCAGAATTGATTCTGCATTTTTTAAACTCTCTTTTCTGTTACGCAGTGCCACATATTCGCCTAGCGGTGATTTTTGGAACTAAATTTTTTCGCGTAATCCTTCGTCTACCGTCTTGTTTAATCTTCTTACAAAATTTGGCATCATTTTCTCAATTAGATCACGCAACAGAACACGCTGAGTACTATCAATTTAATTATAGCCACATTCTATTTTTCCTCTGAAATAGTTAAATTAATAACAGAATATAATTGGATACAACTGCTAATGAGATCTTTCACAGTGTCTCAAAAGTCATTTCACGTTTTAGACTTTATGTCTATTAAACTATATTTGGAAGCATCTATTTCCATTTTAAAGATATCGTAAATCATATTTTTAAAATAACAATTGGAAAGACTTTATTACTTATAAATATATAGTATTGATTTCACACCGAATTCCGAGCACGCTTGATATTGTTATTGTCTTTCTGTCCTTAGGCAACTAGAACGAGTTCAAGTTGCCGGTTTCCTTCCAATCGCATATGTTATAAAGTGACTTAATCATTGGCGAATCGTTTATCACGGATTTAGAGAAGCACGTGTTCGAGTCATCTAACCCATTCACAATTAAAAGCTCGAGAATCCATTGTGTCGGATCGGCAGATAATACTGCGAGGGCAAGTCAGTAAGTAGGTCACAAAATCCAATAAAAAAAGGGAAACCAAGATACATACTTAAAAGACATGTTTATTTCTCTATATAATCGTCATTTAACATTCATACATTTGTCCCATCTCTTTATGAGTTTTCTAATACCTGCTGCATAAAAGTCATTGGACTGCGCTCTCAGCCGTCTGTGTACCTCACATTCAACGTCTGCATCAGTCGGCTGTAGGCTAAACCATATGAACACCCTGTTGCAGTTGCTAATGCTGTCTATTGTTGTTCGCCTGTCAGCTCTAACCATTTCCTCAACCTTCCGTCGCAATCTCAACAGGACGACCACTTCATTCTTCGTCAGCAACTTTTGAAGCCCCTGCTCATCTTGACTGTTATCTCATAAATTCAAAATTGATATCTTACAGTTGGCAAGTGCTGCACCTATTGGCATATTTGGAAACAATTTACTACTAATTTCTGACCTCTCATATATCGGTTTGTGACCTACTTACGACTTTCCCTCGTATTAGTGTGTTTCCCCATAGTAACTATGCTACCTTTTTTATGATCTTAAATATTAACAATGTAATTTATGTATGTTAATTAATCGCTTAAACGTTAGCTTCAAGACTGAATGATACAATAAATGAGGTAAGGAATGAACATAAAAATCTATCCCTGATAATTAAATAAAATTATGATAAAGGTAAAAAGAGTTTAAAACAAGAACGAAAAACCATGCGTCCAGTATAGATCCTAAAACATTTTCCAACACAGATTACCATAATAAAACTTTAAAGTTTATTAAGATGAAAGATGTCTAAATAAACAATTTAGAAAATGCATAACATGATTGAAAACCCAATTTCTGCAAATTACCATCCATAGCAGAAAAGTTATTCGAATTTTTTGTGCGATCTGTATAGCATTGTGTATAGCATTTATTTATTTTTGTGTATACTACATAGTATCCGAAACGTTAGTTCAATTAAGGGGTCTCGGGACTCTTAAAATTGGAAAAAAGGAAAAAAAGAAACCATTTTCAACATTTCATATCATAAAATGTATATAATTTTAAAGCACAATATTTATTGGGGTGAAAGATATAATCGTGTTCTTTCATTTCATGTATATAAAAAGTTGCAAGATGCAGAATTATTATTTACAGGGGGCTCCAGACTGTCGGACATTTGACGAGCAGAAAATTAGTATAACAGCTTACGCACAGGATTACAAAATACATTTTGGAACTAGAATGACTGTCATACTTCAGACTGTAATAATTACTCTGAATCTAAATAAATTTGTATTTAAAGCATTTTTATAATTTTAATACAAAGTTGTATTTAGCTAATGCAAAATTTTGAAAATTGCAACAGCATAACCACCTAGAAAAATATCTTTTTGAATAACAAAAAGGAAATTATAGGTTCCGTTTATACAGATTAACATGAAACATACGTTTTGAAAATTTCATGAAAAAATATTCAGAAGTTTGTGAGATATTCTGCGCGTTATGCCCAAAAACGTCATTTGGAGAAAAATGACTTGAAAGTTTCGGAAACGCTGCTTCAGCTATTGAACGGGTATAATTCTAAAAGCCATAACTTCTGTTCTAATAAGAATTTCAAGGAAAAACTTATATCAAAATGTTCAGAAAAGATAGGAGTCCAACATCTAAAAAAAAATTAAAATTTCGAAAATTTTGAAGCTTTAAGAGTCCTGAGACCCCTTAAACGTATAGCACAGTTGAAATTTTTCCCATTCAGGATTTTCCATCAATAAATGGAATGGAAATGAGTTCTTTTGTGTAGCTCTCTATAGGATCTATAAAATTTATACACATGAAAAAAAAGGTTAATTTTTAAGCGCGTACCTCAACTGAAAACGTTCTTGCAACAAGTATTCTTCATAGGCAGTACTGTAACCAAATACTTTTGTGTGCCCCTGTAAATAAATGATGAAGTTATATGCACACCAGATTCTAAAGTAAGTGTCTTTTTAAATCCCTCAAATATATATAAATTTCAATATGTTTAAAATAGTGTAATATCATGCAAAAAAAAACAACAAACGATTTTTCCACATACACCGTAATGTAACGGAATTCTTTCGAGTATCTCTATAAATTAACCATAAAAGCTACACACTTTATCTTCAATACCGAACATGCCACAGTAAACTCCAGCAAGATACAGTGGGTGATCGGTTAACGAATTGTTCGGGTTACGAACAGATGGGTTAACGAACACTTTCGCGAGAAATTTTTATGTCCGGATAACGAACACATGTTCGGTTAACGAACACATCGCAAAACATAGCCCAAAAGAAGCAATGCTGTGTTTCAGACTTGCTGAGCTATATTTAATTGCATCTATTGTCGACTTAGAGAACATTTTAATAGTTGTATGCGTACGCTCTAATTCATGGACTACCGAATGTTCAGGGCCCCCAAATTAGACTGAACAGATCAGAAACATCGATTTTTACTTTCTTCTATCTTTACAAGAAGAAAGTATTGGATTCATGAAAATTTTCGAATTCCGGTTTTCGACGGATTTACACGTTTTAGGGGTCAGAGATTCCAAAAAACATGTTTTTACAAAATGTCTGTCTGTGACTCTGTGAGTCTGTCTGTCTCTCTGTGTGTGTGTATGTGACACAAATTTTGTGGGCGCTCTATCTCAAGAACTAATGCACGGAATTTAATAAAAATTGATATTCAGTTAGTCCCTAATACAAATTGATGCTGATTAGTTTTTGGTGTAAATCGCTCAACAGGTGGCGCTGCTATGCTGCATTTTTCACGATTTTCGCAATAGCTCTATCTCAAGAACTAATGCACGGATTTCGATCAAACTTCAGATTTAGTTAGTCCCTGATATGAATGGATGATGATTACGTTTTGGTGTAAATCGCCCAACAGGTGGCGCTGTTATGATGAATTTTGCAGGATTTGCACGATTTCCCCAATAGCTCTATCTTAAGAACTAACGCACGGATTTTCATCAAACTTCAGATTCAGTTAGTCCTTGATATGACTTGCTACTGATTATGTGTTGGTGTAAATCGCCCAACAGGTGGCGCTTCTCTGCTGCCTTTTTCACGATTGCCTCAATAGCTCTATCAATAGAACTAATGGACCAATTTTCATCTAACTTCAGATTTAGTTGTATGTTGACACAAGTTGTTGTTAATTAGGTTTTGGTGTTAATCACCCAATAGGTGGCGCTGCTATGCAGGAATTTTCATGATTTTCGTTATTGCTCTATCTCAAAAACTAATGTACGGTTTTTCTCCAAACTTCAGATTCAGTCAGACGTTGACATAAATTGTTGCTGATTAGGATTTGGTATAAATCACCCAATAGGTGGCGCTGCTAGGCAGCTTTTTTCTGAATTTAGTCGATTTCAGCGATAGTCATATCTCAAGAACTAACACACGGAATTTCATATCGTTAGAATCCTCATGAGATGCATAGATTGCCATTTAATTTTGGCAGTGTGATAGCGGATTTTGAAGTATTAACATGTATGAGATAGAAGAAAGTTTTGGGATTGGTACATCCGACTAGTTATATTTTGTATCTCTTTTTAAAGAAATATTTTTAATTGCAAATTAATTATTTTAATTGAAATTTAGTTCACAAATTATTAACAGGCTCCATTTGAGCTTTATCGGGCCCTACAGGAAACACAACACGATCTTTTAGAGAACTAAGACGTTTTTGAAAGATCAAAGTGACAAATTGATATAATTTAATTCCGTAGTCAATGAATGTAATACTAAATGTTTTTACAAAGTGCATGTCATTTTTTTTTAAACACGCCACGACACAGACAAAGCCATCAAAATACGATCTGTCCATATTAAATAAGGAGTATAGTAAAGTGAGGGCAGACGCTGCGGTGGGACAAATGCCGCAGAGATTGTATTGGCGACACTAGCGCTCCCTAGGCCAAATTAAGAAGTTCGTGGTGTTCCTCTGTGCTGTGTTGTATGCGTTTCCACCGGTCAATTGTCAGCATTTACATATTTATGCCAGTTTTTATGGTTCGAACCTGCGTGGTAAGTTGCTATAATTATTCTAATAAAGTTTTATTACATATTTTAAGCCAAATAAACAGAGATTTCATCCCAAAACCGATTGAAACTGTAAAATAGATCCTCGTAGAATACAGACATGTGCTTGCCTTTCTCTCGCGTCGCTCATATGACAGAAAATGGTGGCGAGGTATCTTACCAGCCATTGTGGGACAGATGCCTCACCGAGGTTGAGGGACAGATGCCGCAAAATATATTTTTATTTTTTGGTTCAATAAATTCATCACTGCGATTTAAGTAGAACTTACATTTAAACGAACGTATAAAAGCGCATTCTGCTACTTATCAAAATATTCTCAGCAAGAATGTTGGTTCACTATGTGTGAATAAGGAAAACGTAGGCCGTTTACAATTCTCACCATCTAAACTGTTAAACAAAATATCTCCTACTCCAATGGTCAAATGACATATACATCCAAGTAAGAGAATGCAAAAGGATGCAAATATTACAAGCACAGAGTTTATAAACAAGAAAAAAGAAGGGAATAAAAAGCAAACGAAACTAGAAAGCGTCAAATAAGTAAAATGTGTAAATAAAGGAAGGGAAAATCAACTTGAGCCTTACTTGAGGAAGAAACTAAAATATGAGTCATCATACGACAATGAGTAAATTGCTCCTCTTATGGATTCTGATGGCAGTATTGGATTAGAATTTGATGACTGAATGTGCTGAGTGCCTGGAGTCTTATCACGAAACAGATTCTAAAGCGGACAGGATTCAGTGCATCAAATTCAATCGATAGCTGCATGAAAAAGGCTCACTTTACTTTTGCAACGGGAAGTATGGTGTGATTGTGCACGAATGGAAATACAAAATCTAAGAAAGAGAAGAAAGGCCAAAAATAAACAGACTAGAGCCTAAATAGAATAGAACTAATACTTATATTAAGAGCAAACTGCAATGTTCGCCTGGATACAAACCAGTGATTTATATCTCTTTGTAATTAGGCTGTCTATTGTTTCCAGTAATTATGCTATCCATTCATGTAAATTCAAACGTTTTTCTTTTCATTTACATTATTTTTGTCTTAAGTTTTATTTATAGAGCTTACACTTTTGCATGTTCGTTAAACTTTTTCACAATTTAGTGATATATATAATTTTTTTAAGTTTACTGCTTTTTATTTTCATTTTAAGCACTTTTAAAAAATAAAAATGTGATTTGTTTGAAAAAAATTAAATAGTCTAGTTTTTTTCTCCATGCGGCATCTTACCCAGCACATAAAAAATGCTGTTAAAAAAGGACGTTTGGGAAAATAACTATGCCTACTTTACTAAGAAGGTTTAAACTTGTTTAGCACAGAAATTATATTCTAAAGGGTTTGATTAATGATTTTTGATACTTAGTTTGTTATTTTTCGCTTTATTGTACATTTTAAAAGAAGAAAAGTAAAACTACGGCATCTGTCCGCACTTTACTATATATTAACCCTATTATAAAGGGGAGATTAATATTATTTTTTATACATTATTTAGCTTTTAAGAACGAATTAATTGAATTACCATACAAATCAATACAAAATCTGTGATCGGTGGACTAACAATTCTGTTAGCGAACACTGTTTTGAAACGGTTTAAGTTCGTTAACCGATCACTCACTGTATATCAATTTCATCGCAATCTTAATATTTGCGCAAGCAACTTGGTTGTTCTCCACCAGTTGAGCAATAATATCCGCAACAGTATCCTTGCTCTTGCTACACAAAGCCACATTTTGGTCCCCGTTGACATAGTCCTCATACAAGATTGATGGATCAGATTTTACATGTTCCCAAATATTGAGAGCTAGACGAGGATCAATTTTTCAACGAAGTTTTACACTACATTTACTCCTTCCGTTTGTTTCTTTACAAATCCCGCCTTATGAAAGCATTTCATAATCGTTCTCTCACCGACCATGTCCCATGCCTGCCTACACATGCACGAAGCATGAAGAATGTTGAGATTCGTATTGTCAAAATCTTCAATGAGTGTGTTTTTAACCAACAGACATCTGTAGAAATATTTAAGGTTTTTGATGCTCCTTAGCCCATCGATTGAATCACAAATGTCATCTTGGCCGGGAAAAAATTGCTTTCACTTTTTTCATTTTGGGGCAGTATTGCCAGTGGGCTACTTTTTTAAAATTCAGATTTCTCCATTGGCACCCCTTTTCTGAAATGGTAAAATTCTCCTTGGTTTCGTCTGAATTAATATGCCATTAAATAAGGTGAATTTTACTATTTCAAAAAAGCGGTGCCAATCAAGAAATCTAAATTTTAAAAAAGTAGCCCACTGGCAACACTGTTTTGGGGTTGCTGTTGTGAGTCGTACACAATTGTCAATAAAAAGGACAATCTCTTTTTTATTTTCCAAATTTCTTGTTCCTATTTAAAAGCAGTTCTTCAAACATTTCGGAGGTCATCCATGCCTTTGTATTTGAATCGTAGGACACAGGCTTAGACTTTAGATTTTTAAAGCAACGTGGATTGGCCGATTTGCCAATCATTAATAATGGAAGCTTTTCGGATCCGTCCATATTTGCTCCAAAAAGCAACGTTACTCGCTCTTTACTTATTTTTACGCCCCTGTATGTTTCTCCTTTGAAAGCAACAGTTTTATTCAGAGTGCACTTTTAAAAAAGTCCGTTTCGTCGACATTTTAAAAAATGCTGATTCCTGATCTTGAATAATTTATTTTAAATGTTTTTCGTTCATCAGCTGCTTGGATGTTCACTGCACCACTTTCACCACACACTGCTTTGAAAGAAATATCGTTTTTATCTTTGAATTCAGTCAACCTGTGTTGGCTTTGAAATCGTGAATGCCTAATGCAGCGGCAAACTGTTCAGCTTTGTCTTTTGTAATTGGTGCACTAATTGGAATGTTCTTATCTCGTGCTTGTTTAAATCGCTTAAGAACACAACCTTCCACATCTGGGTTGTGTCCTCTCGTCTAACTTATAAGGAGTTTTAGCTTTTGGCAATGATACAGTAAGAGCATAGAAACAACATTTAAAGCACAAGCATAAAAACTTACAACCGCATTAAATCATTCACGCATGTGGCTCTAAGACCGAAAGAAATCTCGCTGCACTTCTGGAGAAAAAAAAGAGGTGGAAGGGTAAATGATGAAAATCTCCCATTGCAAATCCTAAGCTTCGATCTTTTCAACCCGCAGTGAAACAGATCTCCTGCCAAAAGGGTGTGGCCAAATCTTGGGATTTTGCTTGGGTCAGAAAATTCCTGACAAATTCCCACATCGTGACATTCCAAACCACCGCCTTTCTTTTCCTTAGAAAGTCCTTTAAAATAAACTGTTAAAATATTTTGCGCCTTAGCTGAAAAAAGTCTCAGGAACAATTTTTACCACAAAATTTTAAGGGCAATCGTACGAAAAATTCGATATATTCACGATTTCTTTTACGTTATTTTAATACAGAATTCTAGGGACCGAGCAAAAAATTCGAATTATCCAGAATTTCGAATTATACAAGTTCGAATTATCAAAATTTCACTGTATTAATATTTAATCTTATTTTTAAAAATCAACATAATTACCATATGCAGCACAAAGTTTTGACCAGACGAGGAACAATCGATTTTCGAGCTTATACGAGGTACGGTCAAAAAATTCTCGGAATAGGTCAATTACAGTGGCGTGGCGTGAAAATTTTCGGTGGTCATCGCAATTCCCTAGTAGCAAATTGTCTCTGGCCCTTGAATGGCCTCTCATCGAAATCCGATTACACGATAAGTGGCCGATTATCGTATTCTCATCGCACAGGGATGATTTTCATCGGCAATTACTCAGAAATGTCTCATTGGCCTTAGATCAATGGATGATCGCAACCTGATGAATTTTAGAAAAAAATATGATGAAACCCCGAGGAGTACGATTTCATGACGATGAATGTCCGATGACTTTTAGATGAGTTATCAAGCAAATTTTGATGAGAAAGCGATGAATTATTGATTGGTTGGTTGGGTGTATAAATGAAAGCGATTTCAGAATATTTATTTTCAGATTTTGCGAAATATACATACATTAAAATTTTAGGAGTTAGAAATTTAAATATGCTCACTTTTAATTTCTATTAGCTTTACTACAATCATTTGAAACAAAATATTTAAACAAAAATATCCAAATTTTGTTTTATTTTTTGAGGGGGAGGGGGGCTGAATTAAAGTTCCATATTTTCTTAGTTTATTTCTGAACAAATACTACTCCTTCATTTAAATAATCCTATTAAATTCTATTATTTATCCTCTTCCTAGAGCCTTTTATTTTAAATAAAGTTTGCTTGCTGAACTCAAACTGATTTATTAAAAAAAAAAAAAGGCTCTAAAAAAGGTATTTTCCAATATTAATACTTAAAAAAGGGATTTTTTAAGTATTAATATTGGACTAACAATTACCACTGTTATTGTTTATCATTTTGTTTGATAGAAATATTTTAAAAGAATTTTGTTAATTCTAAATTATTGTTCTGCTTTGATAAGTTTTTGCCCTTTAAATTTTTCATTTTAAAATGTGAAAGGTTATTTCTTTCATTTTATTCGACTTTAAGAGATGAAAAATGCATTGGGCCTTTTTTCTACCAAGGTACATATGAATAATTCAGTAAGTTGTACTATTGTATAAACACTCATAACTCACAAGAGTGCATATTTTTAAATAAGCATTTTTGGAGGGGGGGGGGGGTTAAGGTGGGATTCAGGTGTCTAATTAGGTACAATTTAGGTCTGTTCGGAGATCCTTGACAAGAGGCATACAAAAGAAAAAGGCCCTCACACCCTCCTCGTTTAAATAAAGACCATTTTTTATCACACAAACTGTCCCAAACACATAGCCATATTTGCCAATAAGCCGTTTTTCCCAAAAATGAATACTTTGAACCAGAAAATTTATTTAATTAAATGTGTCTTGCCTCTATGTGGTAGAGATTTGAAATATACTTTATTTCATTAAATAAAATTTCTGGTTTAAAGTTTTTTTCTTCTTTCATTACGTGGGAAGGTGGTAATAAGTATGCTTATATTTTTTTTTCTTAAATATTTCATAATTCATATCTGTAAAGTATAAAAAATAAAACTCCTGAAGAAGCACACCGTAATAACAGATTATATTTCTAAAACAAATGTATGAATTAGGTTCAGCTTTGCAAGTCCCATTTTTAATTCAAATCCATTTCATTTAACCCCTTGAGAAAGTGATTGTGTTCCTGTAATGTTAAATTCACACCGGATCTTTGAAAATTTTTGTTTCAAAATAAGGAAAAGCAATTTTACAAGTTTTTTCCATCAAAGTTACAAAAATAAAATTTATTTAAAAGTTTCCGGTGCAAATCTTGATTAAACTTAGGTGAGATAAAATATATCCCATCGCCTCTCAAGGGGTTAATATTCACAACTTTCACGTCTACGGTTAATTTCTTTTCTATTAGTACTACCTAGATGTTTAAGGAAAAATCTTATGTCACGCTGATACTTCAAGACTGTATTGTCTGTGAAAACTTCTGTAAAGTAGGTCTTTCCCCCTCTGAAATATTTGTATCTTTAATATGATTTAAGAAAAATAGATAGAAAAACTATTTTAATTAATATTTTAATAATTATTGATCAATCTAATTGTCCAATTTATTTGAAAATAACTTTTTGAGCCTTTCTGATCATTTTTTTCCCAAAACACTGCTGCGATGATTTTTTTCATTCAAAAAATTTACATAAATTTATATTCATTATGGAATTGGGCTTCATTAGCACAGGATCAACATTCTCTGGAAGTGTAGGAAAAAGATTTTCAACACCTAAACTTACGCATCCAGATGCATAGGTCACAATAGTTGAATGCGAACAAATCCACACAACGTGGAATAAGGAAAGGCTTTAATGCTCGTGATATTATTTAAAATGTTTAACTGTTTTTGTTTATTAATCCATAAATTTCATGACTGAAACAAAATTTAAAATACTACTGTAGTAGTTATACAGTCAAACCTCGTTAACATAAATTTCAAGGCAAATTAAAAGTTTTTCCCTCATGTTATCATCAATAGTTTATATTATTAGTAACAAAATCGTTGTATTAATTTTGACAGGCATTGTAGGAACAATTCATATTAAAAGTATACCAGGTTAATTCTGTACATGTTAATGAGGTTTGAATGTACTTTTTGTTGTTTAATAGCAACATCCATCTCCTGTTAGTTTCTGTTTCATAGCTGCCAACTTGTACGTATTTTTCTTACCACTAAAATTTTATAGAATTTTTTTATTTATTTAAACGTTAAAATTGCTTGAATTGCGGTGATTAAATTAACTAAAATTTTCTGTTACATTTTAGTGGTATGAAAAATCCGTACAAGTTGGCAGCTATGCTGTTTAAATATTAGGGCAGATGACTGAAAAAATACATTATCTTAATTCATTTTTTTTTTCAGTTTTATATCTCTATGCCTACATAAAACATCACATTAATGTTAGCTATTTTATCTTATTGTTTCTAAACTTGAAGTGTTGTTTTAAGAATCTACATATACTATCTGCATTTTTTAATTACTACATTAATAAAATACTCCAATTTCTAGTGCATACTCTGCTGATCAAACAAACATGTTTAGATCCAGAAATGTTAATAAATAAGATTTATCTTATTTCTATTTTCTACATATTATGCAACATATTTAAAGAAACTTTCTTGATGTAAAATTTATTGGATCGGCTGCAAGCTATGTACATCTGAAATTAGAGTACACAAAAAGTACTTAAATTCTGTTCAATTAACTTGCTCATTTCATATAAATGTACTATTTGAAAGTTTTATTAAGGTTAAACAATGGCAGAAAAAAAATTGTTGCTTCTTCCCG
Source organism: Maratus speciosus (assembly GCA_963932465.1). Taxonomy (NCBI): domain Eukaryota; kingdom Metazoa; phylum Arthropoda; class Arachnida; order Araneae; family Salticidae; genus Maratus; species Maratus speciosus. The sequence goes on along the minus strand of OZ010795.1, from coordinate 518,162,420 downwards.
TAACTCTTCATAGAAATCTAAACACAAATCTTCTAAGTTAAATAAGTTTCTGAAGCAATTTATTGTCACAGAATGATTCAAACGTGGCTGTGTATATTCACATCCCATAAAAAAGTAGAAGTAATAAAATATTTATTGAATATTCATGCATAAGAATTAAATGAGGACGTCAGTTTCAAAACTTGTCTTATCTAAAAGTTAAAAAATCGAGTTTTCTCTGTCATTCTATTCTACTGGTACTGGTGGACATGAATTGAGAAAACAATACAATCTGCAAAACACTAGCTTTACTGTGTATTTCTGGCATTGTAAAATCTTGGTTTAGAATGAAGACCAACATGATCAGAGGTTTTTCACGATTTCTGAAAATTTGATTTTCTGGATAAGGCGAATTTTGAAACTCATGTCCTCAAATATAGCTAATAATTTCAAAAGCAAACTTTAATTAACTCTGATATAAATTTAAGATTTATTTATTTTTAAATAACACATAATATAACATACACATCAAAAGAAATTCAAGGTAAGTTTAAATATATAAGTGCATCAATTACACTGTTTATAATTAATGTTCCAACAGGAACAAACAAAAACTAATGCATTTAAAATAACTTCGGAAAAAAAAATCGCAAGGGAAAGTTGATCTGTATTTTCCATTTGAAGTCTGTCATCTGGGTAATTACATGAAGTATCTTGTTTTAGAAGTGTTCTAGCCAAATTATCAGGACGGAATGCCATCTTTTCTTAAATGTAGCTAACAAAACTGCTGACAATATTTCATTTTCTGCAGTGTAGAGAGGGGATATCAGGAATGTCATCAGATGTAAAATGCAGTTCACAAAGCTAGACAAAAAGAGAAAAAAATAGTAAATTTTTGTGCATAATCATGTGTTGTGTATATACATATAAAACTGTGGTTTATTTCAGTAAGCTTTATTTAGTACCCTTGTATTTTATTTCAATGAGAGATATATGGGGTCATTCAAAAAAGTCCATTTTGAAATTTTTAAGAAAGAAAAAATATCTTTTGAAAAGGATTGAATACTTATTCAAAAAAGAAACTGAAGGTGAATTTGGGATTTTGGCCCCAGCTTAGTATTTTTTTTTTTAAATCTTGGATTTTTTGGGTCTGCACAATTTGAAATAACAGCAAAATTGTAAAAATTTTAAGCCAAGATAGAATTTGTTAAGGCCAAACCTGAAAATTTTAGTCTGTGCAGACCTTTAATGTCTACTGTTATTTCAGTTAATTTTTCTATATACAAGTTAAAATTAACAAACATAAAACTTTCCAAATAGGAACCGGCAAATTTGCAAAGAAAAAAAAAATTAAGACTTCATATACAAAATTACACTTTGTTTCTATAAACAGTTTCAGTGTTTAAATAACCATTTTACAAAGAGCCAATTTTGGAGATTTTCTTCAGATTGAAACCTGGTACTTATCAAGTATACCCTACAGATTTCACCCAAAATCTTATTTCAAACAACAAAAACCAGCTTTTTGCTATGAAGAAAAGGTGGTTTTATGATTTCATGGAATCCTCCTTAATTTTCTTTAAAGGCAGGATACCATTCATTGAGCCGAAAAAGTAGGTCAATTTCATCCTCCCCCCCCCCCCATAGAAAGAATAAAGTACCACAAAAACTGAATTTAACCAGTTATTATTCATAGTTTGTAGTATAACAGACATTTTTTATTATACAACAACCCCAGTAGCAGAAAATTCTCCATGTGCCTGTGACAGATACTTCAGGGACAAAAAATAATCTGCAGGTAAAATATTTTTACAATTGAAGCGTTAATCAATCAAACAATCACTTACATGTAACGTTTTTAGACATTTTAAAATATTTTATTAATAACAATATTAACTTTTTGTATTAAGTAATAAAGAAAGAGCTAAACATAATACTATGAAGCAAAATAAAGGTCTGACGAAGAAGAATCTGCAAAAGAGAAAAGAAAATCTGCGAAGCTCGTCTCCTGTTTCGAACATTCTGCTACCGGGACAACAACTATTAAAACTGATGGCAATATTGTCAGTTGCATATACAACATTTTTAGCATGACATGTAAAATACAGTTTAAATGGATCACCCAATCATGTTTTTCTTTTTGGAAATAACAGAATATTTTGCGGGCCCATCAGCCTTTTACATATGTAATTATAATATATTTTTTGAGCTACACCGAAGTTAAGAGATAAAAGTTTTCAGAAAAAAGATGACACTTTTTTTCTGAAAACAATTTCGTCCCCCCCCCCCCCAAAAAAAAAAAAATTAAATTTCAATGAACTGCTGTAAAATTTGTAAAAAGTTTACACCACCATCGTTATTTTATGTCACACAGACCTTTCGATTTGAGACAGACTGCACGCAGATTGAAGAGAAAATTTACTATTTTTGGCTTTATTTTCAGTCACACAGATAATTTTACATCTGTTTTATTTCAGGTCCAAGGTGCATAAAACCAAGCAAAAAAAAAAAAAAATACAATTTTGTATAATTTTTATTCTTGGAAACCTGAGGAGAAAAAAAAAGCCAAATTTTCACAATTTGGGGGGGGGGGGGAAGGAGTTTCCAATTTCGAAATTATTTATGTTTCCACAGACATGAGGGAGAAGAGGGGAAAAAAGGGAGGGGTGAAAAAAAATAACAACAATTTAAAAAACAATTCATAAGCATTCAACGTTTATCTTTAAAAATCACACCTTTCAAAACTGCAAGTTTATGTAGTTAAAAAAATTTTTCATTACAACACGTTAATTTGGCATGGGCCCGATTATTGAAAATTCATCCTTTTGATTGACACTTGGATAAAAAACATGAAATGGTCCTTAAAAATAGACTTCTACACGGTTTTCTTGATGTGTAATCATAATTATATTTATTAAACCATTTGAAAATTTTAAATGATAAAAAGAGAAGGCATATAAATTTTTAAATACATTATTTTTTTTATCTTTTCTACTTTTTAGTGTTTAAATATTTTGTTGTTGCAGATTCACAGTCAGTTGGCATATTTTCGAAGAAATGATTTGACACATTATCTTCATTGTTTTTGTACTCATAAACAATTATAACTACACTTCTTCTAAACTGTTTACTCAATATGTAATCATAATTATATTAATATTAAACTATTTGAAAATTTGAAATGATAAAAAAGTAATATTTTTAAATACATTTTTTATTTATTTATATTTTCTACTTTTTAGTGCTTAAAATATTTTGTTACTGCAGATTCACAGTCAGTTGGCATATTTTGGCAGAAATCATTTGACACATTATCTTCGTTGTTTTTGTACTCATAAATAATTACAACTGCAAAAATTATTTGGCAATTTATCAACATTTTCAAAATCACTTTGTGGCAACCTTTATTTACATTTTAAAAACATTCACAGATTGAAATATCTTTATAAAATAGTTATCAATGTATCAAACGCACAAACAATTATTTGTTTTATATTGATACCATTTAATATACACATTAAAAAACTATTAGTTTAATTTATGCATAAATAAAACATAACAATTAATACAATATATATATATATAATAAGAAATAAGCCATATATAGTTAGACATTTTTTATTGGTCACAATTTCAGTTTCACGACAGTTTATAATATTTGCCAAGAAATCACACTTTCTTAATCTTAACTCGGTCATGACTGAGTTATGTCATAGCCCCTATAATAAAGAAGTATTTGTTACGTTAGTGTATAACTTAACATACTCTTTGAAGTAGCAAGAGACGTCAAGTTACGTCTGGTAACTCAAAAACATTAACGTTTAACATGGATCAGTTTATACCAACCAAAACACGAATTTTCTGCTTAAAATCAATACGAATCCAACAACAAAAAAATTCTACAAACTGAAGAGAAAGAAAAGTAATACATATTTTAATACAATTATGGAAAAAAGTCTATAATTAAATGTTTCATATAAATACTGTCTTTTTTGCTTTGAACAGTTTGAACACATACAAATTTATTAATATTTAAATACAGTAGAACCTCGATCCATCGTTTTTCAAGGTGTGTGTGGAAAAAACGATAAATGCAGGAAAACGATGAATGTGGTTTAACGTCAAAACACGAAAAAAAAAAAAAAAAAAAAAAAAAAGTTTAAGCATTACTTACTAATACATGCAATGTATACAGTATATTAATAAATACTAATTTGTTACAGACCAAACTGTAAAATAAATAAATCAAAGTTGTAGAAAATGGATATTTATTCTAAAAATGAGTAATTTTATATTCAGTTTTTCGTTCATTTTTTAAATTAAACAACAAATTTTCAGGATGTACAACATATTTCTGGTCATTTTCTGTAATTTCATGTACATATAAAAAAGTTCGTATAGTTTCAAATGCCGTAATTAAATCAGACAGACTTTGCGCTGGTGTAGGCTTAGCTTCATCGGCATGAACATTATCCTCTGCTTCTTCGCCATTATTTTCATTTTTTGCATCATCACACATTTCTTCTATGCTTAGGACACCACATGTCCCAACATCTCGATCAATAGAAATATATCGTTAAATTTTGTAACAGAGACATCCTCTTTTACACGCAACCACTCTTCATTTGCATTATCGTCAGCATATTCATTATTTTCTTTCCCTTCTGTTGAGCATTCTTCATGAGTTTTTCGCAAAAAAACTGCATTTCACGAAACACTTCTGGATGGAATAAAGAAGTTACTCCATGCCAAGCTGAAAGTACAAAATGAATAGCCTGCAGAAGCTCTATTTTTGGAGTACGTTCTTTTGCTTATTCCATGAAACAAAGATATTTCACTAGCTTTCTCCTGTAAAATTGCTTAAAACAATTGATTATTCTGGCATCAAGAAGATGTACGACCTCTTGATAATCTCTGTCCCCCCCCCCCCCTCCCGAAACAGCTCAAATGAGTTATTTTAGGATAAAAGAAGTAATTCCAGTTTGTATGTCATATGGATCCGCTTGACCTTCAATTTCATTTCGGTGGGGAGAAAAATTTTACAACGATGAATGCGGGGAAAAGATTTCTTGACGAACGATGAATGCGGGTTTCGTTAACATTATTTAAGTATAATTTGTGCAGGGACCATAGAAGTAAAACGATCAATGTGGGAAAACGATGGATGCTGGAACGATAGATCGGGGGTTTCACTGTATAGTATAGATGCTGCTTAATGTGATTACTTCGGGACCACAAGTTTTTGATAACAATATACAGGGTTTTAAAACACCCAGCACACTGGTCTAAAACTCGGGGTTTTCTTAAAAAAAAAGGGTGGGTGGGGGGGGGGACTTTATTGAGTTTTTTTGCAGAACACTTTAAACTTCTACATAATACATATACATTTATCAGTGAAACCTGGGTATAATTTTGCATTAATTAAGTATGATTTAGCAAAATATATATATAAAAAATTAAGTTAATTTAAAAAGTACATTTGTATCTCATGGGACTGGTTTGCTGCATTAAGAATATATTGAACCAACTACAACTGAATTTTTTTATATAATTCTTAATATAATTCAAAATATTTTTCACACAAAGTGATGCTTTTAGCATGATGCGTTAGGTCGAGACATGATGATTTTGAAAACACTAACAGGCTGATATTACACATAATCACATTAAGCAGCATCTACTGCAAAAAGTAGTTTCTTTAGCATAAACATAATTATAATTACCGTTAAACAGATTTCTCTAAAAAGTCACGCTGCAAGGGGAACACTGTTTGCATTCTCAGAGTGGACTCTCAGGAATTCTAGGTATATCCTAAGGATTAAAAAAAAAAGTAATTGAAATGTAAAAAAAATATTGGATTTCATTAAAGTACTGATACACAAAAACAAGTTGGAAATTGCACGTCAAACGTAGCTAATGAGGTGCGTTCGTACTATAGCTAGTTTTATAAATATTTTTTGCACAGCATATTGTACTCACTGAATGTATATTTTAGTACGGTTCAATAAGTGCATATCCATTTCATTCTGTTGGCTGTAACATCATTAAAATGCACTTGAATTTTTTTTTTCCCCATTGGCCGTAATGTAATGGAAAACTTTAGACTATCCCTGTCATTAAACTATAGATCTGATTTTCATAAAATTTGAAATGACTCAACAAAATATTGCAATAATTATATATTTAAAATTTCAGAACATTCGGTTGGGTAGTTTTTCCTCAGTTATAAGCAGAGTGACAGACAGACAGACGTACTGACTGAATGACAACTATAGCTACATATTTATATAATTACGAATGCACCTAAAAAGGAATTTTGGTAATGTAAAAATAGTATTGACTATGGGCTTATTTGTCAGGGCATAAAGCCCGGCGGCCCTACTACTAACTACTTTATGCACCCAGGGGTCCTTACTGCTTTTTTTGATTCACCCTTTTATTTAATTTAATCGAAAAATACATCAATCAGCTGCAAAAAAAAATCTGAATTTCACTAATTGGCCGAAGGAGAAAAAAACCCAGCTAAATTCATCGAAAAGGCAAGGGAAATGCAAAATTTGTTAATTGATTGTAAAGAGGGGGGAAAAAATCACGAAATATGCCAACTCCACACAAGAAAAAACTGCGAAATCTTTTAATTGTGATCGATTAATGGGAAAAAATATCAAATTGTCTACTCATCTCAGAAAACAAACAAGCAATTTTTCAATTCAACAGAGGAAAAACAGAGTAAATTTTGTCAATCAATCGTAAAATGAAATGGCAGGATTTATCAATCGTCGCAAAAATTTTATAACCGCTGAAGACAGGGCTTGAAATTCAATTTTTAGGGTTTCGTTCATCTGATGAAACCCTATTCGTCTCGCTCCTCTGTCAGTCTGTCACAGAGCCCGTTCTAGTCTTTTCTGCGAACCATTCACAAAATTTGAACTTTTCCGTGCCCTATGATGAAATTTGCATCCCCCCCCCATGATCCTTCGATGAAATTCATGATTTTTCAGCAGCCATTCGACGAAATTTGAGTTTTCGCGATCCTTCGAAGAAATTTGAGTTTTCGCGATCCTTAGAAGAAATTGGAGTTTTCGCGATCCTTCGAAGAAATTGGAGTTTTCGCGATCCTTCGAAGAAATTGGAGTTTTCGCGATCCTTCGAAGAAATTGGAGTTTTCGCGATCCTTCGAAGAAATTGGAGTTTTCGCGATCCTTCAAAAAAATTGGAGTTTTCGCGAACCTTCGAAGAAATTGTGTTTTCGCAATCCTTCCAAGAAATTGGAGTTTTTGTGATCCTACGAAGAAATTGAGTTTTCGCGATCCTTCAAAGAAATTGAGTTTTCACGATCCTTCGAAGAAATTGGAGTCTTCACAATCCTTCGAAGAAATTGGAGTTTTCACGATCCTTCGAAGAAATTGGTGTTTTCACGATCCTCCGAAGAAATTGGAGTTTTCACGATCCTTCGAAGAAATGAGAGTTTTCACGATCCTTCGAAGAAATGAGAGTTTTCACGATCCTTGGAAGAAATGAGAGTTTTCATGATGCTTCGAAGAAATGAGAGTTTTCACAATGCTTCGAAGAAATGAGAGTTTTCACGATCTTTCGAAGAAATTGGAGTTTTCACGATCCTTCGAAGAAATTGGAGTTTTCACGATCCTTCGAAGAAATTGGAGTTTTCACGATCCTTCGAAGAAATAAGAGTTTTCACGATCCTTTGAAGAAATTGGAGTTTTCACGATCCTTCAAAGAAATGAGAGTTTTCACGATCCTTCGAAGAAATGAGAGTTTTCACAATTATTCGAAGAAATGCGAGTTTTCATGATCCTTCGAAGAAATGCGAGTTTTCATGATCCTTTGAACAAATGCGAGTTTTCACGATCCTTCGAAGAAATGTGAGTTTTCACGATCCTTCGAAGAAATGCGAGTTTTCACGATCCTTCGAAGAAATGCGAGTTTTCACGATCCTTCGAAGAAATGCGAGTTTTCACGATCCTTCGAAGAAATGAGAGTTTTCACAATTCTTCGAAGAAATGCGAGTTTTCACGATCCTTCGAAGAAATGCGAGTTTTCACGATCCTTCGAAGAAATGCGAGTTTTCACGATCCTTCGAAGAAATGCGAGTTTTCACGATCCTTCGAAGAAATTGGAGTTTTCGCGATCCTTCGAAGAAATTGGAGTTTTCGCGATCCTTCGAAGAAATTGGAGTTTTCGCGATCCTTCGAAGAAATTGGAGCTTTCGCGATCCTTCGAAGAAATTGGAGTTTTCGCGATCCTTCGAAGAAATTGGAGTTTTCGCGATCCTTCGAAGAAATTGGAGTTTTCGCGATCCTTCGAAAAAATTGGAGTTTTCGCGAACCTTCGAAGAAATTGAGTTTTCGCAATCCTTCCAAGAAATTGGAGTTTTTGTGATCCTACGAAGAAATTGAGTTTTCGCGATCCTTCAAAGAAATTGAGTTTTCACGATCTTTCGAAGAAATTGGAGTTTTCACGATCCTTCAAAGAAATGAGAGTTTTCACGATCCTTCGAAGAAATTGGAGTTTTCACGATCCTTCAAAGAAATGAGAGTTTTCACGATCCTTCGAAGAAATGAGAGTTTTCACGATCCTTCGAAGAAATGAGAGTTTTCATGATGCTTCGAAAAAATGAGAGTTTTCACAATGCTTCGAACAAATGAGAGTTTTCACGATCTTTCGAAGAAATTGGAGTTTTCACGATCCTTCGAAGAAATGAGAGTTTTCACGATCCTTCGAAGAAATTGGAGTTTTCACGATCCTTCAAAGAAATGAGAGTTTTCACGATTCTTCGAAGAAATGCGAGTTTTCACGATCCTTCGAAGAAATGTGAGTTTTCACGATCCTTCGAACAAATGCGAGTTTTCACGATCCTTCGAAGAAATGTGAGTTTTCACGATCCTTCGAAGAAATGCGAGTTTTCACGATCCTTCGAAGAAATGCGAGTTTTCACGATCCTTCGAAGAAATGCGAGTTTTCACGTTCCTTCGAAGAAATGAGAGTTTTCACGATTCTTCGAAGAAATGCGAGTTTTCACGATTCTTCGAAGAAATGAGAGTTTTCACGATCCTTCGAAGAAATGCGAGTTTTCACGATCCTTCGAAGAAATGCGAGTTTTCACGATCCTTCGAAGAAATTGGAGTTTTCGCGATCCTTCGAAGAAATTGGAGTTTTCGCGATCCTTCGAAGAAATTGGAGTTTTCGCGATCCTTCGAAGAAATTGGAGTTTTCGCGATCCTTCGAGAAATTGGAGTTTTCGCGATCCTTCGAGAAATTGGAGTTTTCGCGATCCTTCGAAGAAATTGGAGTTTTCGCGATCCTTCGAAGAAATTGGAGTTTTCGCGATCCTTCGAAAAAATTGGAGTTTTCGCGATCCTTCGAAAAAATTGGAGTTTTCGCGATCCTTCGAAAAAATTGGAGTTTTCGCGAACCTTCGAAGAAATTGAGTTTTCGCAATCCTACGAAGAAATTGAGTTTTCGCGATCCTTCAAAGAAATTGAGTTTTCACGATCCTTCGAAGAAATTGGAGTCTTCACGATCCTTCGAAGAAATTGGAGTTTTCACGATCCTTCGAAGAAATTGGAGTTTTCACGATCCTTCGAAGAAATTGGAGTTTTCACGATCCTTCGAAGAAATGAGAGTTTTCACGATCCTTCGAAGAAATGAGAGTTTTCACGATCCTTGGAAGAAATGAGAGTTTTCATGATGCTTCGAAGAAATGAGAGTTTTCACAATGCTTCGAAGAAATGAAAGTTTTCACGATCTTTCGAAGAAATTGGAGTTTTCACGATCCTTCGAAGAAATTGGAGTTTTCACGATCCTTCGAAGAAATGAGAGTTTTCACGATCCTTCGAAGAAATGCGAGTTTTCACGATCCTTCGAAGAAATGCGAGTTTTCACGATCCTTCGAAGAAATGAGAGTTTTCACAATTCTTCGAAGAAATGCGAGTTTTTACGATCCTTCGAAAAAATGAGAGTTTTCACGATCCTTCGAAGAAATGCGAGTTTTCACGATCCTTCGAAGAAATGCGAGTTTTCACGATCCTTCGAAGAAATGAGAGTTTTCACGATCCTTCGAAGAAATGCGAGTTTTCACGATCATTCGAATAAATGAGAGTTTTCACGATCCTTGGAAGAAATGAGAGTTTTCATGATGCTTCGAAGAAATGAGAGTTTTCACCATGCTTCGAAGAAATTGGAGTTTTCGCGAACCTTCGAAGAAATTGAGTTTTCGCAATCCTTCCAAGAAATTGGAGTTTTCGTGATCCTACGAAGAAATTGAGTTTTCACAATCCTTCAAAGAAATTGAGTTTTTGTGATCCTTTGAAGAAATTTGAGTTCTCGCGATCCTTCGACGAAATTCGAGTTTTTAGCGATCCTTTGACGAAATTTACGCTTCTTTCGCGATCTCTTGACAAAATTAGCGGCATTTTTCATGATTTTTTGATGATTTTTTTTTTTACAAAATCCTGCACCGGTTCCTTCCATATTTTTAGTCGCCAGTCTTTCAAGTTTAATCGCCGGGTGGCGAGTGCTTATTTTCATCTTTACGACAAAACCCTTTTGATTTTCATAAAATAAAAATAAAATTATATACAGTCGACTCTGTGAAATCTGCACACTTAGGGACAGAGGGTTTTGCGGATTACACATTTTTGCAGATTATAGATCATCCATTTGTTTACATTTTACTTTTTGGAGTCTGGCAATAAATTAGAAACAACTGCACACAAATTATAATTACAATGTAAAAGAAAAACATAATGCATTATTATTTTACTAATTGTATTAATTTTTTTAAAGGTTGACACAACATAATGGTAATTTCAGTTTTGCTTTGTTGTCAATAATTTTTTTCTATAGTCTATGAACAATCATTACTTTTTGCTCTGAGATAAAATTTTGTTGCCCTGGGAAATTTAAACATTTATGTCCAATTTATATTTAAATATTTATTCATTGGAGAATTGATAACTTGTGAAAAAAAAATACCAAATTTAACTTTATCTAAGAGCTTAACTGTTAATGGAATTTTCATTGTTTACATTCCAACATTTAGTCCGGATAATAGACATTGGCGGATTATACATCAGCGGATTTCACAGAGTTGACTGTATTTAATAGTTCACTTATATATTATATTAAAAAAAAGAAAAAAATGTCGCCAAACAATGTGATTTAAGACCATAAAGTTTATAAGTGTAATATGGTCACATTTGTTACATGTTTATCATTTTTGGACCACAGTCAAATATCTTGTCTGTGCATTCTAATTATAGAAGATTGCTAAGAAAGTATGGCAACAACCAATCAAGACTGCAGTGAAGATAACCAAACTATGGCTGTCAGAATGATTGGTACAAAATTGCATTTTTTTTTTTTTGCTTATTTCTACTATTATATATATATCCCCCAATCTTTATGTTTCGAGCTAAATTTGCTGTGTCAGAACTGATTAATAAAAAGTCACTGGTCTCAAGGACTCAAACATTAGAATTTACTGGTCCACAACATAAAATTCTATTAAGCACCTTTAACCCTTTGAGCCCTCTCCCCTCCCCAGAATATAAACCAAACTCACTTTTCAGTTATCCAAAATTTTCAGCATTAATAAAATGTGAAATTTTAATTTGTTAAAAATAAAATAAAATTGTGATTTGCGATCGAGAGGGCAGAAAAGTTACTGGTTCTGCGGACAACTAAATTTTTCAAATTAGGGGCTGCCCACAACTAATGTCATGCTGGGAGTAGGGTTCGTGAAATTGTGACAAGGGGATGGGAGGGGGTAAGAAGAAATGTGACATCACACATTTTGGTTAAAATAAAAGCATTAAAAATCAGCAGATTAAATTTTGAAGTTATTTTGAAATTAAAATCAAGGGTCGATCCATGTAAAATTTGGGGCCTATTTAGGGCCCTTTCACAAAAATCTATTTAATAAAATAGGCCCCTTCACAAAATTCCTTTTAATAAACAGGCCCCTTTCATAACATTCTTTTTCATAAAAACTGTTTTAAAATGTGTAATTTGTAAATAAAACCAGATCACGAAAAACAAAAAATTTAGCAAGGGGATTTAAAGAAGTTTTTGTTCATAAATTCTTGGTTCGAATGAGTAACTGGATTTCCACTTTCGTTACAAAATGCTATTTTTCACAAAAATATTATAAAATTCACAAAAATAACTTACTTTTCACAAAATGGGCCCCAAGAATAAAAACCTGCATCGATCCTTGAAAGTATTTTATACTCATAAAGTAAGGATAGTATTGAGTTGACTCTAAGCCGCTTTTTAGCAGGGCGCAGCGCTAGGCGGCCCTTTTTATTTCTTTTTGCGCCCGGCAGCTCTTTTAAACCCTCCCGATACGCCCAGCTGCCCTTTTCAACATTTCCTATGTGCCTCGTGGCAATCCAATTGATCCCGAAAAAATATCACAAATTCTAGGCTCTCTAAACAAACCAGTTCAAAATATTTTTGTGAACAAGGTTTAAGTGTCCCTTTTTTGAAAAAAAAAATGTGCCTTTTTTTAGAACAATGTTTCCTTTTTGAAGAAATGTACCCTTTTTACTTTCTTCTATCTTTACAAGAAGAAAGTATTGGATTCATGAAAATTTTCGAATTCCGGTTTTCGACGGTTTTACACGTTTTAGGGGTCAGAGATTCCAAAAAACATGTTTTTACAAAATGTCTGTCTGTGACTCTGTGAGTCTGTCTGTCTGTCTGTCTGTCTGTGTGTATGTGACACAAATTTTGTGGGCGCTCTATCTCAAGAACTAATGCACGGAATTTAACAAAAATTCATATTCAGTTAGTACCTAATACAAATTGATGCTGATTAGTTTTTGGTGCAAATCGCTCAACAGGTGGCGCTGCTATGCTGCCTTTTTTACGATTTCCGCAATGGCTCTATCTCAAGAACTAATGCACGGATTTTCATGAAACTTCAGATTCAGTTAGTCCTTGACATGCATAGACATTTTAGAGATTTTGGTGTAAATCGTTCAACAGGTGGCGCTGCTATGCTGCCTTTTTTACGATTTACAAAATGGCTCTATCTCAAGAACTAATGCACGGATTTTCATGAAACTTCAGAGTCAGTTAGTCCTTGATATGACTTGATGCTGATTACGTGTTGGTGTAAATCGCTCAACAGGTGGCGCTGCTATGCTGCCTTTTTTACGATTTCTGCAATGGCTCTATCTCAAGAACTAATGCACGGATTTTCATGAAACTTCAGATTCAGTTAGTCCTTGACATGAATAGACATTTTATAGATTTTGGTGTAAATCGCTCAACAGGTGGCGCTGCTATTGGGCATTTTTTGCAATTTCCGCAATAGCTCTATCTCAAGAACTAATGCTTGGATTTTCAACAAACTTCAGATTCAGGTATACCATGATATGAATTAGTGCTGTTTATGTTTTGGTGCAAATCGCTCAACAGGTGGCGCTGCTATGCTGCATTTTTCAGAATTTCCGCCACAGCTGTATCTCAATAACTAATGCATGAATTTTCATCAAACTTCAGATTCAGGTATACCTTGATAGAAATTAGTGCTGTTTATGTTTTGGTGTAAATCGCTCAACAGGTGGCGCTGCTATACTACATTTTTCAGAATTTCCGCTATACCTCTATACAAGAACTAATGCACGAATTTTCACCAAACTTCAAATTCAGATATATTGTGATATGAATTGGTACTATTTAAACGATTTAATTGACGTAATTTATACAGAAGAAAGTTTTGTGATGGCCACAACATACTAGTTTAGATAGTGTTCCCTTTTTTTAGAATAGTGTTCCCTTTTTAAAAAATTACCGCCCGGCGGCCTTTTTTTTTTCTAGAGTCAACACTAAAGGATAAGATTTAAAGCCAAATATATTAAATTCCATTTCAAATTCCGAAATACTACTGTTTTCAAATGCTCTTTCATATTAATATTTTATAACTATTGCATATTAATTTATGTTTTTTGTCGTAAACCTTAATATTATTTCATACAAAATAAATACACAAATCATATTTTATAGTTATGCTCACAAATGTCGTGAAAACAAATAGTTAAAGTTAATATGAAAGTTTAATTATAAAGTTAAAATTTTAAATATGATCTATAAAGCAGTGCTTTGTTTCTGAACTGCAAGTATATGTTATGTAATATAGCATGACATGCGACAAGAGGGGAGGGCAAGAGGTAAGGTGAAGTGTGACAAAGGGGGGGGGGAGGGGCCAAAAAGTGTAACATCATTTATGGACTGTCCCTTAGTGGTCAGGTTGAATTTTCAGTGGTTGCGGACCAGCAGAACACCAAGGATTCTGAATGTTGATTTGTAAATGTAGAACGAATATTTATGTGGAGCAATATTAATTTATAAACTGCCTAATTTAGAAGACAATGAGTTACTTATAGTTTCATTAGAAAGAATATTTTCTGGTTTTCATTTAATTTAGTTTAAAAAGGTTAGGCAATAAAAATACAGGCATGCTAACATTTGCATTCAAATTCTTCAGTAAAAAATATATTTTGTTCTGTGTATAAAAATTCCCTTGATAGTGAATGTTTGTTTTTTGTGAAAAGCAAATTGTTTCTGTTTTCAATTAGTTGACTGTCAATTTTGGTGTAAATAGAAAGAAAAAGATTGTGTTCTTTTTAGGTGCAATATATTTTAGTTTCCAATTTATATTAAATCTCAAAATATTTATAATCAGCAATAAGTATTTGACTATTTTGCAGCATTCGAAATCCTTGGTGGTCCGCTGGTCCGAGACCACTAAAAATTCAATTGGACCACTAATTTAAAAAATTTAGTGGTCCGAAGGACCAGTAACTAACAGTAACTTTTTCCCCTTTTTGACAGGTAAACGTAAATTTTCCCATCCCTGAGAAAACTGCAACCAAACATTACAATAAGCATAAAATTTGCATAAAAACTTAGTTAAAATAAATAGATGGAAATAAAAAACATAATTTCAGTTTTTGTTTATGTACTATTTAATTTTTAGCAAAATATAATTTTACATTTTATTATGCCGAAAATTTTGGGTAACTGAAAGGAAGTTTAATTTATATTCTCGGAGGAGGAGAGGGGGAGCGGGTGTCACTCAAAGGGTTAAGGTACTTATATAATTTTATGTAGCGGGCCAGTGACGATGTCTGCGGACCAGTAAACTCTGATGTTTACTGTTCCTTGTGATCAGTGATTTTTTTTTAATCAATTCTACCGCTGAAAATAGTCAGGGTTGCAAAATCGCTAAAAAAATGTCGGTCATAACAAAAAAGATGACAGACGATCAAGGGAGAATATGCAAGGGCAGGGTTCGATTTAAGCGGTATCGCATCGCAATTTGCGATTCAAATTTAACTAAAATGCGATCCAAGAAATACATTAAATCGCAATCATTGCGATACATATTTCCCGCAGCAATTTTCGGAAAAGGGCCGCGAAAAAATAGCGTATTTCGTCAAAGCATGAAAATATCGCTAAAATAAGCGCAAATTTCATCAAAATATTGCGAAAAACGCGATTTTTGTAAAAGGGCCGCGACAAATTAGCGTATTTCGTTAAAAGATCGCGAAAAAAGCGCAAATTTCATCAAAAAATCGCGGAAAAAAGCCGATTTTCGTCAAAGGATCGCGAAAAAATAGTTGTTTTTCATCAAAGGATTCCCCAAAAATAGCAAATATCGTCAAAAAATAACGTAAAAAAGCCGATTTTCGTCAAAGGATCGCGAAAAAAGCACAAATTTCGTGAAAATATAGCGGAAAAAACGCTATTTTCGTAAAAGGGCTGAGACAAAATAGTGTATTTCGACAAAAGATTGCGAAAAAATAGCAAATTTCGTCAAAAAATCGCGGAATAAAGCCGAATTTTGTCAAAGTATCGCGGAAAAAAACACGATTTTCGTGACAGACTCGCGAAAAAATAGCGAATTTCAACAAAAGGATCGCGGAAAAACGCGAATTTCGTCAAAGTAACGCGGAAAAAACGTGAATTTAGTCAAAGCACCAAAAAAGATGTGCAAACTAAACTTATAGGTAGAAAATTCATAAAATGGGATTTAATTTCTTTTTTATGAGATTCTTAAAAATACAGCATGATTTCAGTGTACTTTGATAATATTTATATTCATTAGGTGGACCAGTAAAAATCACCCCCCCCCCCCTCGTTCTTACTGCATTGAAATGTCTTCCGCCTTCAGAACATTTAAGATTTGATGCTTATTAGTGATTTAGATATAAATTTCCCTTCCAAGGAAAATGTCTGAATCCAACACAGATCTATGCTGACAAATAATTCAATGGGAAGTATAATAATGAAAGCACCCATTCATTCAACGAAAAGTGCACCTTTACTTAACATAAGTGTTCTTTTTTTCAGCAAAAATATCTTTTTCAATAAACCCGCCTTGCCTCTTTTTAAAAGAATGCGAACATTAGTGATACTTGTTAGTGGAACTTGGTATCTTCTACTCTCAAATAAACATTATTTTACAATTAAAATTGTATCTTGCATTTTTACTTTTAAAAAAGTAAAGAAAATTTCTCTTAATATTTTTTAAAAATATCTTATTTGAGTGCAAATAATGCTGGTTTTAATTCATTATTTAATTATTGTTAAAACAATAATTAATGCATTTCATTTATCTTAATAAACAACTCTCATTTATTCCTTTAAAATATAAATTATTGTTGATGGGGACCCGCTTTTGTAAAAAAGGGACCCAGATTTTTGGAAATCCTGGGTCCCGGGGACCCAGGTTTTTTCAAGTACAGCGGCATCACTGCTTAAAGTTAAAATTTAAAGGTGTTTTTACACGACATACGTTGTGTTTTCACCCTCCCCAAGTGTTTATTTACAATGGAAGTACAACGAGGAAGTACGCTTTTTTTAAAAAAAAAATTGTTGTAAATTTTCAAGATTTAAAAGTTACGTTAGCTATTTTTTACTTGCTATACAAAAGTGTCTAACTGCTATTCAAAACTGACTTTGTATAGCAGTTACTGCTATGCAACTTTCTTTTTCTAGATCGACCCCTGTGCAAGGGATATACAAAAACCCATTCAATTTCATTATAAAAATTAACATAAGGTTAACAGATGATAAGATTAAAAATTCAAAACAATATTCTTGTATTTAATAACATTTGTTATAATATTTGTCCCCAAGCAGCATTAGCGATAAATACAAAATATTATTTTGTCTTCAAAAACATCGGTAAATTAGAAAAATTTTGGTTAAAAAAAAAAAAAAGATCTATTCAATCTATCTTTTAACATGCTTTTACAAACAAAATATCAAAGTTCTCCAAATGTTATTTATGAAAAAGGAGAGAGAGAGAGATGGGGGGGGGGGGGGGGGGCGAGAAATTTGTAAAAAGCAAATAGTATAAAATTTTGTAATGATAATGATTCTGAGATTCATATAAATATTAAAATTGATCTAAGCCCAATAAAAAACAATGATGTTTTCAAAACAAAATACCAAAATTTTCCAAACGTTATTTCTAAAAAAAGAGAGGGGAAAGGGAATTTGTAAAAAGCAAATAGTAATAAAATAAACAAAAAATTTTGTGCATGCATGTGCAGTAAGTAAAAAATACTGCATGTATGAGCACTGCATGCCCATAAAGCAAAAATTCAAAACAATATTCTTGTATTTAATAACATTTGTTAATGCTTGTCCCCACGCAGCATTAGTGATAAATACAAAATATTATTTTGTCTTCAAAAACATTGGTAAATTAGAAAAATTTTGGTTAAAAAAAAAAAAAAAATCTATTCAATATGTCTTTTAACATTCCGATGAAGCAAGTAACTTTTTTCCCTCTCTGACAGGTAAACTTAAATTACCCCATCCCTGACAAAAACCGCAACCAAACATTACAATAAGCATAAAAACTTAGTTAGTTAAAATAAGTAAACGAAAATAAAATACATAATTAATAATTTCAGTTTTTGTTAATGTACTACTTATTTAATTTTTAGCAAATTATAATTTTACATTTTATTATGCCGAAAATTTTGGGTAACTGAAAGGAAGTTTGGTTTATATTCTCGGAGGAGGAGAGGGGGGGGTGTCACTCAAAGGGTTAAAAGTACTTAATATAATTTTATGTAGAGGGCCAGTGACGATGTCTGCGGACCAGTGACTTTTTTAATCATTTCTACCGCTGTTTTGATATTTGCGAACCCTGCAAAAATTTATTTTTTATCATAAGCGATAAAAATAAGAGTATTTTATGAACTTTTTTGTATTTTAATATCACCCCCCCCTCCCCTCTGCCTGTTTTTTTTTTCTTTTTAAATATCCCAGCAGTAGGGGTTGTTTTGTGTGTTAATAAACGAAAGCGTTAAAAGATGTTTTTTGTTTAGTATCCTTAAATCTTGACTGAATGATACTAAAGCATTTTGGATTTTGGCTGCCAGACTGCTTGGTTTCAGAAACAAAATACTACTACATACTAGGGTGTAAAAAAATCATGATTTTTTGGAACAGATGTCATATTCGCCCCATATTGGCGCGATTTTTTTCTGTCGCCAATATCATATAGGCAACAGGTACTTAACTTGCGCCAAAGTGCTTGATGTGGTAACCCGGATTATGTTGTTTATGCTGTTGATGTTTTCGCCAAATTGGCAAGCGAAAAAAATCGCGCCAATATGGGGCGAATATGACATCTGTACCGATTTTTTTTTAAAAATCAGATTTTTTTAATTTAAATCAGATTTTTTTTATTTTTTTCCCTGCGTTAAAATATTAAACATTTACCAAGAATTAAGCATTTCAAAAATGAACAACCCTTCAGTTACTAACATAATCTATGTTTTTTTGCTTTAATTAATAAAATTTTAATTATGCAATTATAGAATTTACAAAAAACTGCAAATTAAAAATTTCTTTAGTAACATACAACATTATGTGCATTAATATTTTGTAATAATTATGTAAACCAATATTAAATACTGCTTACATTTTAAAGTTATTGATAAATTGCATTTAATTTTAAATTGATGATACAGATTAAATTTTGTAATTATTAAACAATTAACTTTTTAAGAACACAATCTACATTTTTGAAAAAGTGATTGAAAAAAGGTGATAAATAATAGTTTGATAAATACATAAAGCAGCCAGTAATTTTACACAGGTTCTAAAGCGTATGTATATCAAATCGATCAAAAATTGTAGCAATGTATACAGCAAATTCACACATAATTTAAAAATAGATTACAAAAATTGTATTTTTGAAACTTAAATCGGATTTTTTCCCCATAACATTAAAATATTTGAATAGCTACTAAATATTATAATGTTTTGAAGTTATTTAACATTTAGTTAGATGTTTTTTTTTAAATGTATAATACTTATTTTTACACAGTTTAATATTTTTATAATTAACAATAACAAATA
The DNA here is from genome assembly GCA_963932465.1 of Maratus speciosus. Classification (NCBI taxonomy): domain Eukaryota; kingdom Metazoa; phylum Arthropoda; class Arachnida; order Araneae; family Salticidae; genus Maratus; species Maratus speciosus. Next base: position 518,143,025 of record OZ010795.1, on the reverse strand, counting down.
TTACATTTTTTACAAGTGATTTAGTGATCATTTTCATTACTGATTATAATGCTTTTTCACACTATTTTAAAAAATCAGAAAATATGTGATTTTATCATCTGATTCAAATCAATTGATTAAAATCATTGACACTCTATTGCTATGTTTATTGTATAGTATAAAAGAATGAATAACTTGATTATTAAAAGGAAATTATGGCATTGTAAATTATATTAGATTGAAATATCATTTTTAAATTAAATGCTTTTTATGTTTGTTAGATAAAAACCATGCTTTTTACAAACTTACTGTACTTAAAATTTCACAATACTCAGGAATTATGCTTAGAAACAATTATTTAAAGCTTTGTTTTGTGTATTCATAAGTCACAATACCTGTAGAAACTTTCCAAATTATGTTCATCTTAGATTTGAATACTTTTTACGTCATTTTAAACATTTAGAATTTTTTTGATTTTAATCAATGATTTTTTTTTAAAAATCACTTGATTAAAATCATGATTTAAATCGCTGATTTAAATCAACTGATTTAAATCGTTGACACCCTACTACATACAGACTTGCCAAGCTCCGAAATCCAAAAATCAGAAATGAAATCAATTTTTTTTTTCAGTTTTAAATTGCGCTTTGTTGTCATATAAGATTAAATATAAACAATTACACAGACTATTAAAAAAGGTGCATTACAATCAAGAGCACGGGAAAACGTGTGTAAATCAGAAGCATTGTCAAATGAAAAAGGTAATAACATCAGAAAGAATGAAATAGGTACTTACATATTTCCTGAAAAAATGTATTTATTCCACGGATAATGCGGTGTAGCAATGGCGACCGCTTCCTTCTTCCTTGCGAACGGCCGTCAACAACAACATCGTCTTCATCCGGGATCTTCGTAGCTCTCGTGTTTCAACCAATCAGATTCACGCTTCCAGAAAAACTGCGTTTTCTATCATATTTCACCGTGATTTGATATCGGGCCGTTATCTGTTGCACATGACTATGCGATTAGCACAGTTTCCTCGGTAATTATGCTCATAATGATACCTTCTAACCGAGGAAATTGTGCCCATCGAAAACCGGTTCTCAGGTACTGCTCGCAAGGATATACCTGTGTTATTACTCGAGCACATTTCGAGGAATTGATGAAAGGCCGAGAAAAATACGATCTGTCGATGCTACTAGGGTTATTTAAGTTTGAGGTGAAAAATTATTAACTCTAAAATTCAATGGTTGAATGTTCAAAAAAGAAACTTTAAATCTTACCTTCACTTATACATAAACTCCAAATGTTCTGCTAAAACTGGATCGTAGAGTTTTAAAAGCTTATTAAGAGTTTTAAAATATTGCTTGGTCATCGCCGCATCCAGCGATGACCGGACGCCACGCCACTGGTCAATTACAAATTATTAAAAAATAGAACAATAATTTTACCTTATTGGCCTTTTCCAGCGTTCGTATAACTGTTCAAAACACTCCTTGAATCCATTTTTGAGGCATCCTTCAGTGGCTTTGTCGCATTTTCGATAGCCTCATCTGAAACCATAAAACGGTGTCCCTTCAATTTCATTTTCAGTTGTGGAAACAGGTACAGGTATCCGCTGGTACTAGGTCGGGGGAATAAGGATGATGTTCCAAAGTGGTAACACTGTGTTTGGCAAGCTATTTTTTTTTCTCAATCAGAGCGCGATGTGGTGGAGCATTGTTGTGTAAAAGAAACCAATCTTTTGTTGCCCATTTTTAGGTCGTTTTCGTCTGATTGCATCTCGTAGTCCTTTAAGCATCTCAGGTAAAGTTCTTTATTGACAGTTTGGCCCTCAGGAATAAATTCGTAGTGAATGATGCCCTCGAACATGCTCAACATTTTCATCTACATGGAAGAGCAGGGGCGGCCAGTCCGAGGGTCATCTTCTATGTTTGTGCGACCTTCACGAAAAAGCTTATGTCACTCGTACACACAAACATCCATTTTTTTTCATGGCTTCGTTTGCGTAAGCTTTCTTCTGCATCTCGAGCGTTTCAGAAGGTGATTTCTCGAGCAAAACGCAGAATTTGATGTTTGCGTGCTGCTCTAAAGACGACATTTCAAAATCCAACGAATGAAAAATTCGCTTTGTCAGAAATGATCCACAGCTAACGTCGACAGTACCGGAAATGAATTCCAAATGCCTGTGTGTTTTCCTTATCAGTGTTGCAAACCTCCAAAAAAGATATTTCCCCTCCAACGAACACTTGCGTGAATGTAGGCGACCATTCGGAGAATTTATTGACTCTACTACATAATAGCTAAACGATTAAATTCTTCGAATGTACTCTACCTTTTGCGTGTTCCATACCATGCCGCTGGTAATAATGTTATGTCATGCTTTTTCTAGTGATCACTACCTATTCGCTGACAAATTTTATTGAACACTTCTCTTTTTCTCCTATAAATAAAGGTAAGTTCATATTTAAATAAATAAATTTTAGATACTGATGTATTCAACTACTTTAAAATGATCTGTAATAGAATTTGGTTTAAATCTGATTTATTAAACTATTATTTTAGAGAATATTTTCTACTAACATTTTACTTTTCAGTCAACATCGTAAAACATGTCCTTATTCACCATGCACAACTAATGATATTTAAATTATTTTATGATCATATGTTATAGACTTCTTATTTAATATTCGTTCAAAGTTACAAATAATTTTTTTTATTACTGTTAAATTGTTCAGTTTACGCGTCATTCTGTAAAATAAATTTCTCATCAAATATAACCAAATCGCCAAGCCAGATTTGATCTTCATTTGAAATTTATCGATAAGTTCAGACTCACCCATGATTACTTTTGGAATATTTAAATCACTCATTAGTTCCATATCCTTAGAATTGGTGTACATCGTAAAAAAAACCCAGCTTTTTTCCACACAAGAGTAACAATATTTTCCTTTTTAGGTACGTTCATAATTATATAAATAAGTGTAGCACTTATAATCGTCGTTCGATCCGTCTGTCTGTCTATCCGTCCGCCAGCATATACGGGATGCATTCAAGTTATAAGGCCTCCGATTTTTTTTTTCTAACTAACTACTCACTCGAAAACTATGAAACTTGTGTTACTCCTCGACGTAATCTCCCTGCAGGCGTACACATTTTTCACAACGTCGACGCCATGATTCCATGGCTGCGGCGAAGGCTTCTTTAGTAGTCTGTTTTGACCACTGGAAAATCGCTGAAGCAATAGCAGCACGGCTGGTGAATGTGCGGCCACGGAGAGTGTCTTTCATTGTTGGAAACAGCCAAAAGTCACTAGGAGCCAGGTCAGGTGAGTAGGGAGCATGAAAATCACTTCAAAGTTGTTTTCACGAAGAAACGGTTGCGTAACGTTTGCCCGATGTGCGGGTGCGTTGTCGTGGTGAAACAACACGATTTGCTGCAGTGATTTTCCAGTGGTCAAAACAAACTCCTAAAGAAGCCTTCACCGTGGCCATGGAATCGTGGCGTCGACGTTGTGGAAAATGTGTACGCCTGCAGGGATATTACGTCGAGAAGTAACACCAGTTTCATAGTTTTCGGGTGAGTAGTTCGTTAGAAAAAAAATCGAAGGCCTTAGAACTTGAATGCACCTCGTAACAGAGCAAAAACTACCTAACCGAATGGTCTGAAATTTTAAATATATAATTGTTCCAAACTTTTCTCTAGTCATTTCAAATTTTATGAAAATAGGATGTATACTTTAACTACAAGGACAGTCATAAGTTTTCCGTTACATTACGGCCAATGGGAAAAAATTATTTCAAGTGCAATTTTATGATGTTACAGTCTTTCGAACAGAATGAAATTGATATGCACTTATGAAGTGCACTAAAATATGCATTCAGTACAATATGCTGCGTAAAAAATATTTATAAACTAGTTATAGTACGAACGCATCTCATTTGCCAAGTTTGACGCGCAATTTCCAACATGTTTTATAATAAAATTTTATTAAACTTTAATTTGATATTTAATCAAAAATATAAATAAAGAAAGTAAATGCTTCATAAAAGTGTGTATTTCCGAAGCTACTCTAAAAGATAAATTTCTCATCAGACAAATTGATATCGGTGAACTAAATCTCCAACAAAAATTAATTAATTCCAACTCATTCACGATTATTTTTGAACAATTTAAACATCCCAACTCTCATGTTTATAGTCTCCTTTAACCCTTTATGTCCCAAATTATGAATTCATGAAAATTTCATCTTCTAAGTCATTTGAAACTACATCAGAAGATTTATGCAATCGTTTAATAAATTTTAGAAAGATTTTGCCAATTAATATTAATTAATTAAATTTGTGTTTATAGGGATTTTGTGCAATATTTATAACTTCACTCAAATCTTTTACTTAAAATCTTATTTTTTAGTATTTTATAGAATTAGGAAATATACAAATATAATGAACGCTCATGCACTTACAATATAGGAATAATTCCGAAGTGAAACTTTTCACCTACAATCTTTCAACATCAAGAAAGCTGAAGAGATGCAAATGAAAAAGAAATCATCCTTTAAAAAATATTTTTCTTTTGTTCAACCAATAATGCTTTTAGAATAAGCTAAAATAAAGTACCTATAACTCATTCTAAAATGTATTACTACAAAACTATGCTTTAAATGAATTTTATAACAAGTTATTTTAATGGTACTTTAAAATACAGTCAGGGCATAAACGGTTAAACCTTTCATTTTCGATTAAAGCACTATTAACAGTATCTTAATTACTGAATATCTAGTTTAAAAGTTAATTTTGTATATTTTCTTGTTTCAAAATTATGTATCATTACTCTAGAAGTTTTTAATATGATTTAAAAGTTAATTATGTACATTTTCTTGTTTAAAAATTATGTATCATTATAGAGGTTTTTGATATGATGGAACACGGTATTAAGAACAAAGATATCTTCCTGAGTAAAAATATCTGCAGTTTTGCAGGAAATCAATATGCAGCTAGAATTCTCTATATAGATCATTAGTTTCCTTTATTTGTGCTGCAAGTTGTTTTTTGGTGCCCAGAAAACAAAAATTTCGAGTTAATTTTTCATGTGATGTCAGCAAAACAAGTGTAATGCGTTATTAAAAGGCACAATAGGTGTTTTATGTAGTATTTCTGCATGTAATTAAAGAAAAGATGAAAAAAGTCATTTGTATCAATGTACCCCATCACCGGGGTAGATTGATGCACCTCATGGAGAACTTTGATACATCATGGGGAACTTTGATACATCATGGGGAACTTTGATACATCATGGGGCACTTTGATGCGTTTAGGTAAAGTGGGGAAAAACAACAGCTACTGCATATTTTCTATAGAAAATGAGTTAGCAAACCAATTTACAATTATTTAAAGAAATTCAAATTACCCACAATTTATTTGTAAGGAATGTTAAAGCGATCAAAATGAAAATTAAATGTATAACGACCTAATGTTCTTGCTGTTCCTTGTCCGGTTGTTGGCTGTGACAACATTGTCATATCTGGCACTTAAGCACCACCATTATTTTCTTTCTCAGGAAAATGAAAAAGTTATCAGTTTTTACTGTTCATAAACCGGACGAAATGGTCACCATCATCAGTTTTCCTTTAACCCTCTAATTCCCAATGTAGAAAATGCTTTAGAAATTCCGTAGTTCAGAGACTCTGACTTCACAAAAGAATATTTCAATAATAAATTTCGCTTTTTTAAAATGCGGAATGCCTGTTATTAAATAAAACAAATAATGCTATTTTAAATTTCTTGTGTGAATTTGGAATATCCAAATAAAAAATTCACTAAATTCGAAACACTGTTGGTAGCATATATGATACCATGAGCATTAGAGGGTTAACTTAGCCTACAAAGTGAACTACCGATCTATATTTTGCAAACTCATTATCAACAATATTTTGGTCAGAAGTATCTGCTTCTTTCATTGTATTCCAAAGTATCTGCTTCTTCACCTAGCAGGTCACTTAGATTCAAATCATCTGATATATAATCACACAACTGTACTAAGGATGTTTCAGATTCATCTGATGAATATAATTCTTCCACCTTCTTTCTCTTCGTTTGTCCCTTCAAAAGTTTGGTGTCTTCTATCCCCAGCAGTATTTTTGCGTTTTCCAGTTCTTTGTCTCTATTCCTTTGCTGTGCTGCAGTTTCTTTCCCTTCTTTAACTTTTATCATGTCAAAAAGCCTTTTTTCTCTAGAAAATCAGAATAAATTCGAGATTTACCAGGCTGCCGTGCTTTTCTTTTGTTAGTTCTACTACCACAAGCTGTTGGGTAAGGTCGTACGTCTTCAAGAGTTACAGGCTTGTTTGGCGGTAAATACCTGTTGAGAGAAATTCTTAGAGCCGTGATCCCTGACTCTTTTTTCGCCATTTCTTGCTTTCATTTTCTCCAGACGATGCTGCAAAGTAGCTGGTTTGATGTTGAACATGAGTGTAGCTTTCCGGATTGACAAGTTTCCCCCTAAAACAGCTTTCATATCTTTAGATACGTCATCCTCGTTCATTTCAGCTCTCTCTGTCTTTTTTTTTTTTTTTTTTTTTTTTTTTTTTTGGTAAGAGCGAACCATAGTGGAAACCCTGGAATAAAAAAAATAAAAATCACTATTTGCAATAATACTATCGAATTTTCTAGTATGCAATAATGGATCCATTTCACTTCAATAAAAATTAATATTAGAAATTATTGGTGGGAAAGGGTTGGATTAAGGAGTGTATGGTAAAAAAAATAATAAAAGGTAATGAAAAAATGAACTAAAATAGGATATAGGTTGTTTGCAGCTGTCATGGTGCACATTCATACGCATCAATGTGCCCCAACATAGGATGTATCAATGTGCCCCAAGCAGCCATTTTGAATAATATGAATCTCAAATCCAACACTTCATAATTTACCTAACAAAAAAGAATGAGGAACTGATAAAGAGTAGCTTTACTTACCAGGGAGGGTATTCTTTCCTGTTGAAAATACTGGAACAGCTGTATAATATCACTGCAATTTTCAACTCAAATTTACTTTTGATCTACAAAAACACCCGTCTCATTTCAACAAACTACTGAATCACGCCAAAACGTTCTATAGATGGTTGTGTACACTAGCGCCATCTTTTGGAGCTGTTGTGAAACTTCCTGTAATGACCTGTGAGCTGTAGAGGGGGTGTATCAAGGTGACCCATATATGAATGTGCCCCAGTTCCCCCCTACGGTTTTATTTCTCTTTCCCCTACCTGAAATACATTTGAAACATCTATTTCCAAAATTCATTCTATAAATTTTCTCTATGCAAATTTTATAATATTATTACCGATATTATTTCCGTATAATAAATAACGGATATTTAAAAAATCCTCTTTGTAAACATCTGCAGTTTGGGAGTAAAAATCGATAGCTGGGCTTTCCGATTAGATCATTAATTACTTTGTTACTCTTATAGGTTATTCACAAAGTATGGCCAAAAAGTCTTATCGAGGAATTCAGACACATGCATTATTACTTTGGACAAACATTTAAAAAGACACTTTAATATTCATGCCCTCTTTTACATTTTTGATCGCCGATTCATGCTCTAATAACAGTACCTAAATTACCGTCGAAATACGTAATTCTAAAAGTAAATCTATAAATTTTGTCCATTGAAATTTATGGATCATTACTCCCAGTAGTTTTTTAATATAATGGATATAGATATTAAGATCAAAGAGAGTTTAGCTCTACAAACATCTGCAGTTTTGGAGTAAATCGACAGACTGACTTTCGATATTGATTATTAGTTTCCTTTGTTTCTGTTACAAGTTATTAGTAAAATACAACAAAAATTCTTGACAATGAAATACAATGAAATACAATGAAATACAATGAAAATTCAAACGCACACGTGATTTTTTTAAATTAAAGTACTTCGGTGGAAAACATGGTCAATGATATCGTTTTCATTTTTTCTGATTTCATATAAAAAATTTCAACTGCATCCTGAGAACCTTTTAAAATTTAAGTTTTATTTATTACTAAATATACACCATAATTATCAAAGATAAGTTTTATGTATGAATTTTAATAAAGAATAGTCTTTGCACAAAAATCCAATAAATAAAATCTATAAAGCGAAAAAATATTGCATGAATGTTCTTAAGGTCCAGTCTGGAATCGCACGCTAACTAATGCGGTGGCGCTCGATTCTCGATGGACACCTTGCGCCGATCAGATCCTGCGCATCTATGGGCTGTTGGAGCTTTCTGTGCCCAACAATGAAAGATAGCAGTTCTAAACATTTAATCAACTAAACTATGACCCTGGCGTCCCTACGACGCCTTTGAGGGAAGTTTATACAGCCCTTAGGGATGGATAGTGGCTCCTACGGTTTCCTGGTAGCGGTCACCATTGCAAGATTTGGGGGCTCTTGTGTCTAGGAACAGGAACTAACGGTGGCTGTGAGGTACGGTAGTGTGGTAGTTCCAAGCCCGCGGGGCGAGGCAACTCGAGCCCTAGTGAGCCGGTACTTCTTTTTTCGTACCTTTGACGCCAGGGAGAGATTTTCTCCGAGCTTGCGAGTGTCGCTTTCTTTTTAAATCGATTACCGACGAAAAATGTCTTTCCTGTTCTAGGATTTGATGTTGGAAGGTTCTCGTAAAGCAACATCCGTTCGGTTATCCTTGGGAATGGCTTCCGTGCCCGATTCCTTTCATACGTGTTCGGTTACCGCGGATATCCTGGGGTGATCCGGGTGGAATAACCAAGTGTTCCGACAATTTTCCTCTAGTCCTTGGTATTACTGTCGTGACGACCGTCGAGTGTCGGAGATTTGGCAGAAGGAAGAGGGCGCGAGGTGTGACTGCCCCTCGACAATAGAATGTGGGTCGGAGCGATGTCTTGTGACAACCCAGACTGGCCGGAGTGGTCTCGAAAGGAGTCACGAAACACCATGACGGGAAGACGAGATTCTCGTTTTATCCGAATCTGACCCGACCCTCGGTTTGTGTTCGGGTCGGGTTGGCCATAAAATTTTTGCATTCCGGTTGAGTTTGGATTAACCCCATTTTTAAAAAGAAAATCCTACATATTTTTCAAATGAAAAAATCTGTATTTGAAAATTAATGACTTTATAAGTGTTCATTTTTATACAAAAATGAGAAAGTTTCTATTACAAATATAAAGTCTGCTTTTCCATAGCTGCAATTAAAATACAGCGCTCCAGTCCAATCTTAAAAAATCAGCATGTCTGTCAGCATGTCTGTCAGCATGTCTGTCTGTTTGTTGGCGATAGCTAGGGAAATTTAGGCCTCACACAGATCTGAAAATTTGGATTAGGCTAGACGAAGAGAGGTCCAAATGCACCTGAGATTCAGATTTTTCGTTTCTTGAAAATTAACTAAGGTATTAATTATAATAAGTAACGAAAATCGCAAAACGGAGAGCTTCCATGGAGCTGTTTATGTCTGCCACTTTTCCGAACTTTCCTCGGTTCTTCACGCTGACGAAAGGAAATCTATCCCGTTTTTTTACTTTCTTCTGTCATTACAATAAGAAAGTATTGGATTTATGAAAATTTTTGAATTCCGTTTTTCGACGGATTTACACGTTTTGTCTGTCCGTTTGTCTGTGTGTGTGTGACACGAATTTTGTGGGCGCTCTATCTCAAGAACTAATGACCGGAATTTAATAAAACTTTATATTCACTTAGTCCCTGATATGAACTAATGCTGATTTTTTTTTTTTTTTTTTTTTTTTTTTTTTTGTGTGTGTGTGTGTGTGTGTGTGTGTGTAAATCGCCTAACTTGTGGCGCAGCTATGCTGGATTTTTCACGATTTCCGCAATAGCTATATCTCAAGAACTAATACACGGAATTTTATACAACTTCAGATTCGGTTAGCCCTTGATATAATTTGTTGCTGATTACTCTTTTGTGCAAATCGCCCAACAGTTGGTGCTGCTATGCGGCATTATTTATGATTATCGTAATAGCTCTATCGCAAGAACTAATGACCGAATTTTCACCAAACTTCAGATTCAGTTAGTCCCTGATATAAATTAGCGCTGTTTAGTTCTTAATGCAAATCACCCAACAGGTGGCACTGCTAGCCTGCATTTATCCCGATTTCCGCAAAAACTGTATCTCAAGGACTAATGCACGAATTTTTATCAAACTTCAGATTCAGTTAATCCCTCATATAAATTAGTCCTGATTAGTTTTTGTAGTAAATCTACCTACAGGTGGCGCTGCTATGTATGCTTTTTTTACGATTTCCGCAATAGTTCTACCTCAAAAACTAATGTACGGATTTTCATCAAACTTCAGATTCAGCTATAACTTGACATAAGTTGTCTGCTGGTTAGATTTTGGTGTAAATCACCTAACCTGTGGAACTAACATGCTTTATTTTTCAGGAAATATTAACATGTATGAGATAGAAGAAAGTTTTGGGATTGCCGCATCCGACTAGTTTTCTGTGTTTTGAAATCGCAATCAGCATGTATCTTATGCAGTTATAAGAGTACAAGACGACAACTGTTTTGTAAAAAATAAATATAAAAGGTTTGTTATTTATTATTTAATAATTTTTTCTCAGCTACATATAACAACACCCCATTTTCAGATGATACTAGAACTCAGGAAGAATCTAATAAACGTTGCAGTTATTACTTCGACTTTGGTATTTGTGTATTAACCGCATGCTGTTCATGAATTTTGAAGTTCTTTTACTACCAACAAATAATTTTTACTTTCTTCTATCTTTATAAGAAGAAAGTATTGGATTCATGCAAATTTTCGACTTCCGGTTTTTGACAGATTTACACGTTTTAGGGGTCAGAGATTCCAAAAAACATGTTTTTACAAAATGTCTGTCTGGGAGTCTGTCTGTCTGTCTGTCTGTATGTGACACAAATTTTGTGGGCGCTCTATCTCAAGAACTAATGCATGGAATTTTATAAAAATTTATATTCAGGTAGTCCCTGATATAGATTGGTGCTGATTAGTTTTTGGCGTAAATCGCCCAGCAGGTGGCGCTGCTATGCTGCATTTTGCAGGATTTCCGCAATAGCTCTATCTCAATGACTACTGCACGGATAACTTCAGATTCAGTTACTCCCTGATATGAGTTGGTGCTGTTTACGTTTTGGTGTAAATCGCCCAACCGGTGGCGCTGCTATGCTGTATTTTGCAAGATTTACACTATTTTCGCCGTCGCTCTATCTCAAGAACTAATACACGCATTTTCATCAAATTTCGGATTTAGTTAGTCCTTGGTATGAAATTATGCTGACTACGTGTTGGTGTAAATCGCCCAATAGGTGGCGCTGCCGTGCTGCATTTAGAACGATTTCCTCAAGATCTCTATCTCAAGAATTAATGCACGAATTTTCATCAAACTTCATATACAAGTATACCTTGATTAATATTGCTGCTGATTATGTGTTGGTGCAAATCGCTCAACAGGTGGTACTGTTATGCTGCATTTGTCATGCTTTGCGCAATAGCTCTATCTCAAGAACTAATGCACGAATTTTCCCCAAATTTCATATTCAGTTAGACGTTGACATAAGTTGATGATGATTAGGTTCCGGTGTAAATCGCCCTATAAGTGGCGCTGCTATGCTGCATTTTGTTGGATTTACACGATTTCAGCGATAGTCATATCTCAAGAACTAATGCACGGAATTTCATCTTTTTAGAATCCTTATAATGAGCATAGATTGCCATTTAATTTTGGCAAAGTGATAACGAATTTTGAAGCGTTGACATGTATGAGATATAAGAAAGTTTTGGGATTGGTACATCCGACTAGTTATTTGTGTCGAAAAGGTTTTAACATTATTACAGATTATTCGTATTTTTCACATTATGTACGGTTATTTTAATTAATTTTTTTTTGCATTATGATTTTTTTTTTTTTACTATTGAAACTAATTTTTAATTTTTTGCATTATTGCAGGTTACTCTCCCTTAATCATGTTGAATTCTAAGTATTGGCGTCAAACATGAGTAAAGTTATTAATGGTTAACTCAAAAATAGTTGCCATTAAGGCTGCTAGGTCACATCCGCTAAAATACGCAAATTGGTTGCTGAACTTTGCGTCATACCATTCATTCATATGAAATTATTGAAATACAATTAATATATACTTATATACATAAATAAATACATGCATGAATAGATACACATAATGAATACATACGTGACATGAAATCTTTGACTTTTTGGGGGGGATTAAGCACTGGCATGCGGTCAATAAGTAAATACTCTTCTTTTCTAAAATAAATTCCTATTTCAACTTTAATTTCGGCATCAATATACTGATTATAGCTTTTTTTTCTGGTCAAGCTTAATTCTTTTTTCTGAAGAGACAAATGTTTCATTTAGTTATGTTCTATTGAACAAATTCTATTTACCTGGGCCAATATTTTTGTAATATTGCCGTTCCGTTGCAAATATTTTCAGTATAAAGCCAGCGTTTGACCAATATTGGTATTTCATTGGAAGTATTTCTAAGGAATGCAGACTTGTCGCAATATGGGTCTCCCTTTCTTGAAGCCAAACAGTTTTTCCCATGGGAGATTTATGTAGCCTCAGAGGGGAAATTATGAATTCCAGATATTCAACCTATTATCCGATAACAGCTCCGATTCGGGTCGGGTCATCCGATTTTACCTACCTGAACCTGATGTAACACGACCCGAAGTTTTTAATCGTTCCCGTCAGGTTCGGGTTGACCCGATTTTCCAAAAGAAAGCTCTATAAGTTTTCAAATGAAAATTCTATATACTTTAATATTAATGAGCGAATATGTGTTCCATTTTATATAAAAAAGAGAAAATTGATGCTAGAGTTATAACTCTAGGTTACTTTTTCATAATTGTATCAGAAATAGCTTATTTTTCTAACACTTCGGATTAGGGTCGGGTTCGAGTTTGAATTTCGCGTTTACATTTAAATGTGTAATGTTTTCTGATGTCGGTCGTCGGGTAGAGTTTCGGGCTGAAGAAATGTTTTTATCGGGTTTCAAGTTAATTTTAAGCAGAATTTTCGGGTTCAAGTCGGCTACAATCCGACCCTTGCTGAGTTCTATAGCCTATTAATAAACAATAAATCGGAAAAGTTCTGGCAAGGGGCTTTGATGCTCGGAGAAGGGGGTTAAAGTCCTACACGGGCCATTCCTTCCAATATAATCCTTATAACTAACAAGGAGAAAAACTCGGGCTTCTTTGGTTCAGAATATATGTAACAAGAAAGAAAAATCATGCGTACAGCATATATTATGAAACACTTTCCAACACTCCCTGAAAGCTTTAACAAAACTTCGTTATTTAGGGAAAAAAGGTAAATAAGATAACTAAGCAAACATTTAAAAAAATGATTTCAGCAGTAACCGACCCTAGCCAAATATGTATTTCAATTCTTTTGATCAACCCTGTATTTGATGTGTATGTTGTTATATATACTATATAATGGGAAAATTTAGTTTAGCAAGAAAGCGCATAACAGGTTGAAATTTCTCTTTCAGCAACTTATACTAACAGATGAAAACATACATGAATACTTTTGTACAGCCCTGTAGTTTACCTAGTACCCTTATTACACGCCACTATTTAGCTAAATTTAATTCAAACTAAAACACTCTTAAAACTACTGAAATTACATTTCCAGAATTATCATCCATAGATGACAAGTATCCAATTCTTTGCGTGACCCTGTATATTATTTTACATATATTCTACAAACATTTCTTAATAAACTAAATGCAGTTCAGCGTAAAAATGCATACCTCATTTAAAAAACACATTTAAGCAATTTGCGCTCATACCCAGTAACGCTTATGAATTCTTTTATGTAGCCCTGTATATAAATTATAGCATTTATACACACCATATAGTTTGCATAAATATAGTGAAACATAAAAGCGCATATCTTAATTGAAAATGCATTTCCAGCAATCCCAGTTAATGTACAGTACTTTTGATACAGTATAGTATCTGGAATCTTTTGTGTGTCCCTGTAAATGCTATGCACTTCGTATTATACATGAAATAACTTGTAGTAAACCTCAGCGACGTATGTCAATTACATTATATATGAAATAGTTTAACATATTTAAAATACGCCGCAAACAATCCCCCCCCCCCTATATCATTATGCAACGGAATTTCTTTGTGTAGCCCTGTAAAGGAATAATAACTATTCTTTGAACCGCATTTTCTACAGAATGCGTATTTTAGTGCACTTCATAAATGCATATAAATTTTGTTATGTTTAGATGCGTGTAACATCGTTAAAAATCATTTGAAACGATATTTTCCCATTGACCGTAATGTAACGGAATAATTTTGACTGTCCCTGTAGGTGAACTAAACATGCTACAAACTTCGTTTGAAATAGGGATCGTGCTATGGTAAACGGTAATAACATCCAAAAATTTCATGGCAATCCGAGTATATTTACGAGAGTTAGAGTGCATACAGACGGCAAAAAAAACTGAAATTATAAACATTTTTCAGCTTTGTTGGAAAGAGTTAAAAACCATTATATAAATTATTTCTGATATTAACATCCTTTTTCCTTTGCACATACTAAAGGCATAGTGATGAATGATGTATTTTTAGGAAAGTTCTGCAAGAGGCTTTTGAATTAGTATACTTATACATTGTGAAAATACGTTGTTTGATAATAAATAAAAAAATACAGTTAATCACAAAATAATGAAAGAACATATCAGCAAACAATCTCAAAGACTAGCTGTTTAACACGTTCTACCCACGGAAGTTTAAAATTAAAATCCGTAGTAAAAAGTAGCACGTAAAAAATTCACATCAAATAGACTTAATAATAATCGAATATAAAATGCAATGATAATAAACATCTTTAAAATATCTAAATAAGAAATAAGAATTCCCCTGTTAAAGTGTTGAGTTGTTCAATAACTATTCGATTTAGAAAAATATTTTTCTATTACTGTGCATTTTTTTTTATGAAATTTAATTTATCATGTTGCTATGGCAGCAGACGATAAAACGATATCTTTGGAATAAGGGAATAAATAGAATAAAAGGTTTTTTTTATGTTTGTGATAAAGTGTTTTTCGTTATTTTTTTTATTAATAATAATTAAGTGCAATTAAATAATCTCTAATTATTTGCATGCGAGATAAAAGAATTATCGTGATCCTCCCTACAGCTTCTTAGTATTACAGCGTGACGTACGTAATATACACCGAAGAGCCTTTACATTATGACCACCCTCCGTCTATAACAATGAGCTCGCCCAGAAACAAGAGCACGGCAGTTATTGTGAGCACGTACCGAAAGTGGGGTATGGATGGTGAAACTACAAGTCTCCAGCGAGTGGTATGTCGCCCACCGCGCATTGATTCCAGAGGGGAGCCCAGATTGTTACGCATTATTCGTCGTGACAGAAGAGTTAGCTACAACAGCGGCGACGTGACAGAACCACGGCGCGTGCGCGGTGGATATTGGAGTATATAAAGCTCCCATGCATTGTATTTTAAAACATAGCGTGATTAGTGCCTTAATGGGAAAAGCATCAGATTTATTAGACTTTGATAAAGGTCAAATCGTTATGGCTCGGCGACTGGAAACGTTGATATCGGAAACGGATTCATTTGGTGGGCTGTACACATGCAGTCATTGTGAGCACGTACCGAACAGCAGCGACCACCCGACCCAGACAATGTTTCTCAACACACAGTGCCGCGTGTACTGTTGCGTATGGGCTTACGCAGCCGGCGACCTAAGCACGTTCCTGCGTTGACAGCACGTCATCGCTAGCAACGCCTGCAACGGTGCGCTTGCGAATATGCCGATTTCCAACGGTAACCATGGATGCACAGTTGGTCGGACACAAGACTGCGGTGGCTATATTAGCGTGTGGGCGATATTTTTATGGAGCACATTAGGACCCATAATCCCCTTAGAACAATCCCTGACGTCTGTGAGCTACCTGAACATCGTTGCAGATCAGGTGCACCCGTTAATGACTACAATGTTTCCGGCGGTTTACTGCATTTACCAACAGGATAATGCAGCATGTCATTCAGGTCAAATCGCCGAGGAGTATTTCGAGGAACATTCTAGTGAGTTCCAAGTCATGTCCTGGACTCCAAATTCATCTGACATGAATCCAAAAGAGCATTTGTGGTTCCACCTGGAAATCTCAATTCGTGCTGCCACGCTACCACCTCGCAATATGCGAGAATTTCAGGACCAGTTGGTGAGCGCTTGGTACCATATATCTCAGACTACCTATAAGAACCTTATCAAGTTGATACCAGGTCGGCTGTTGGCGGTTTTGAGGACGAAATGTGGTCCTACGTCGTATTTAACAGATGTTCATAATGTAATGGGTCTTCGGTGTATATATCTCACATTGCAGTAAACATTTAGAGCTGGTTAGAGCTCGCGCGATTACGGGTTGAACATTAAAAAAAGGGCAAAAATTCGTCAAAAACAACAACAAAAAAATCTATCTCTAATTATTTGCCATGCGAGGTAAAAGAATTATCGAAATACCCGCTACAGCTTCTTAGTATTGCAGCGTGGCGTACGTAATATGTATATCTCACATTTACTGGTTGAAAATAAAAAAAGCAAAAATTCGACAAAAAGTATATATATATATATATATATATATATATATATATTATTTAAAATTTTCGAATTTTATGCTCTAGTCATTCATGGGACCCCCACCAGCAACTCGTGAGCCAAATTTCGTAGCCCTGCGCCCAGTGGTATCCAATTTTTAGAGGTTACATAGATACGCGCACGGATTTTAATAGGGTAGATTGTGGTTAAAAAAACCTCGCACGGGTCTTTTTTTTTTTTAAGATAGCTCTAATAAACATTTTGCATTTAATAATTTTTTTTTAAATGCCCACTAACAATACTAAAAATCATAAAATCATATTCATATGAAAAATAGCAAAAATGCGTTCAAATAAACTTTTAAGATGTATTTAAAGCGACATTTTCCTATTGACCTCGTGACTGTAGCTAACAGCCGAAAAAAGTAGCCAAAGATCTCTATTTCAATTAGCCTTTTTTATTCTCTTCATTTCAGTGGTTTAAGTATAAAATTTAATTACATGTCTTAAATTTAATTCTTTTTTTATATTTTGTTGTTTTATTTTTTGGTTGATGAATGATTTAATTTCGTTAAGGAATATAAGCCGGAAACAAATGATTATGAGCTATTTATATTAATTTAAGTATAAAAAGGTTGTTCTGTTGTTCTATTTGTTCCACCTATAAGATTACATTTACTTTTCCTATAAAATAGTTGGTTCATACTCGGGACGTGGCTGGGGACCTACGAATCTTGCTTCCGCAAAACAGCGTAATAAGTGGAAGAAGAAAGGGCTGCGGACGAAGAGAGGCCGCTCGCCGCGGCGGTTGACCCACCCGCCTAACCCCAGCCGCCAACCTAATCAACCGCTCGCCGCGGCGCACAGTGGTCCAAATCGCGATTATGTGACCAAAAATCAGAAAATCGAAGTTTCGTATTTCGAAATGAAATCTATTCTACAGTATTTAGAAATATCTGAAGATTTATATTCTGTTATATTTTGCTTTTATCAGCTCACATGAATTAGCATTGCTTATGTGAAGTTAGGAGTTTTTAGCGTTTCCTGCTGTTGCGTGAATTTCAGGCAAATTCGCTGCATTCACACCCTAAATAAGACCATTTCAGATAGTTTCTCGTTTTTAGGTGCGTTCGTAATTATATAAATACGTAGCACCTATAGTCGTCGTTCAGTCCGTCCGTCTGTCCGTCCGTCTGTCCGTCTGTCCGCATGTAACAGAGCAAAAACTACCCAACCGAGTAGTCTGAAATTTCAAATATGTGATTTTTGCAAAATTTTGTCGAGCCATTTTAAATTTTATGAAAATCGGATGTATAGTTTAATTACAGGGACAGTCAAAAGTTTTTCTTTACATTACGGCCAATGGGAAAAATTATTGCAAGTGGATTTTAATGATATTAGAGCCTTCCGAATGATCTGAAATTTTAAAGATATAATTGTTGCAAAATTTTGTCGAGCCATTTCAAATTTTAGGAAAATCGGACGTATAGTTTAATTACAGGGACAGTCAAAAGTTTTTCTTTACATTACGGCCAATGGGAAAAATTATTGCAAGTGGATTTTAATGGTATTAGAGCCTTCCGAATGATCTGAAATTTTAAAGATATAATTGTTGCAAAATTTTGTCGAGCCATTTCAAATTTTATGAAAATCGGATGTATAGTTTAATTACAGGGACAGCCAAAAGTTTTTCTTTACATTACGGCCAATGGGAAAAATTATTGCAAGTGCATTTTAATGATATTACAGCCTTCCGAATGGTCTGAAATTTTAAAGATATAATTGTTGCAAAATTTTGTTGACCTATTTCAAATTTTAGGAAAATCGGATGTATAGTTTAATTACAGGGACAGTCAAAAGTGTTCCGAAAAAATTATTGGAAGTGCATTTTAATGATGTATCAGACTATGCACGCTATGAAGTGCAAAAAATTATACATTCAGTACAATATGGGGTGCAAAAAATAATTTTAAAACTAGTTATAGTACGAACGCACCTCATTTGCCACGTTTGACGAGCAATTTCCAACTTGTTTTCTTTGCACTTCTCTGAAACAACATTGAATTACACATTTAATTTAATTTTTCGATTGCAAAAATCTCAAAAATTGAAAAAAGAGGAATTTTTTAAAAAATACATAGTTTTAAGGCATTTTTGTACATAAAAAGTGATATATAAAAAAGTCTTTCCGAGTTCCTCGGACTTTTATAGTACAAAATGTAGAATGAGCCTTCTAAAATCATATCCAAAGAGATTTATTGCGACTTTTTGAGAACTAGCAGTTTGAAGTCGGACATTGGATATTGCCAGTATTAGCCCAACATAAGTAATCGGATTTAAAAAGATATCAAATAAATCTAATTTCCGCACTGACCCAAAATTGTCAGTGTTTATATAATGCAACATTCTAATTAACATAACACTGTCAATTTCATTTTTTTAATTCGTGGAGGGGGGGGGGGGGTTAAGAGTTGAGGATATTTTTTTATTTTTTTATATATTTTTATTTGTTTTACAATTTTTTCCTTCCCTTTTTCGTTTACATAAAAAATAATATTAAAACTTGACCTTATTTTAAAAAGTACATATTTAAAGTTCAGTTTATATATATACATATACTAAATTCTAGCAACATGCATGTCTGGGAAATTCAATCAACTGGGAAACATCATTTAATGTTTTAAATTTCTTGATTATTTGAAAAGTACATTTTACCTACTTACAAATAAATTTTATTATTAACCCCTTCGAGACCGGAGGCTTTTACGCAAATTTTATTTGGTTGGCACCACTTTTTAAAAAAGAGTTATCTTTACTTAATCAATCAAAAAAATGCTCTAATTAAAGAAACTAAATATTTAATTTAACTAAATTTCAACTAAACTAAATTAACTTTTTTTTTTTTTTACTGGTGCATAAAACAAATTCTTTGTGGTCTTTTTCAGGGTGCATATATGGAACCATGGTCCCGAACGGGTTAAGTAGTATTGTTAAGTTTTACTTTAATTTTCACGTATCGTCATTACCGTAAATTTTTTTATTGCGTTTGTTTTTTTCAGTTTATTATATGAATGTTAATTTAATTGTATTAATTTATATGCACATTTAAATTTTAATGAATACTTTAATACTTTAACAAATTAAAAAATATAAGAAAAATTTACTCAACCATTGGGATGAAATGTTGCAGTTACTTGAAATGTGTAAATACACTTTTCTGAAGGTTTATTTAAAAAACAGATTTTATTTTATTTTTCAATAAAAAGATATAAAATTGTTTTATATTAAAACATAGTTTAGATTTTTTTTTTTTTGTAAAAATTTTAAAACTGTTAGGGATGATAGAATTTTATACAAGAGAGGACAGGGGGAGAGGGGTGGAGAAGCGGAAATTTAAATATACTAGAAAATTAGTGAGGTAATTATTTATTTAATATTACCAAAATAAAGTAACAAAGGCAGATTCTTCATTTTTATTGGAATTCCAAAGGTATTATCCTCTGTGTAATAGAGAGAAACAAAAGAAAGGGAGGGGGGGGGGGGCGAAAATTTTGAAAGTAATCTAATTAATGAATTTCATGATTTTATTATAAATTCATAGTAAGTAGATGTTGAAAATTAAAAAATAGCAATGATATTTTTAAAATTTCCTTGGTATAGAGACAAATGGAAAAAAGGGGAGATTTCACGTGTGTGTGTGTGTATGTTGGGTGTGTTGCGGGGGGGGGGGGGGCAGGGGGCAAAATTCAGCTGATTGATACTTTATGTATTTTACCGATTGCTTATACTCTTTATTGTTAATTTGCAATAACATTAAAAAGAGAAAAAAGCAATAAGATTTTAACCTGTACATTTTCAGGGAGGGAGGGACGGGGGGGGGGGGGGGTTAAAATTTCCCATTTTCATCATCCATTGAATTAGATGATTTGTTTTGAAAAAGGGAAAATATTCCCCATAATCAAAAGTGAAAAATTCTCATTCCTGTAAAAAAAAAATCCCGTAAAAAAAAGAAAATTTAAATTTAATAAAATCTTGGCCCCTCTATTGCGCCCCCTCCCAAAAAAAAATCCCGTCCCCTAGAACCCCAATTACATTTAGTTTATATTCGCTATTTAATGTTATTTAGAATGTTATAAAATTAAAAATGAAGGATATACAACCACCAGGAAAGCCAGAAATGATTTTTGGCCACTTGATCGCGATTTGGGACCACTGTGCGGCGGTTGACCCACCGCCTACCCCCAGCCGCCGACCTAATCAACCGCTCACCGCGGCGGTTGAGACTAATAATGAGCTCGAAGTAGCTAGGAGTCGTTCGGTAGCTTCTGCACGCGATAGATTTGGAAAAGAAAATCATGCTTAAAAATTATTTTGAAAACAATAAAAATTGCATAAACTGTGATGCAGTTTTCAAACAAATCGCGATATAGTTTTTAAACTAATTGTATTTGAAAGCACGCATTTTTTTTTTCCTATTCGACAGCGTAAAAATTAAAAATGTGTGGTATTTAAATATTTTAAAAATTGCGATAAAAGTTTAATTTAATCGTCTGATGTTGCCATCGTCAAAATGACGTGAGCGTTACGCACGGACGCATTTGTTCTTTATAATATAGGTATTACTTTATTATAAGGAAAATGTCTAAAAAAGGCGATTTTAAATAACAACAAAAATATTTAAATTCATTATCATTCCGTGCTCTTTGAAACTGATAAACAGTTTGACGTTAATAGTTTGATCTTAAAACATATGCACACATACAACTCAAACATTTTATTCAAATTCAATTACCATAAATTACGCAGCTAGTCATAAACATTTCTATATTTTTGAAAATATTCAAATATTCTGGCCAATGATAATAACCAAACACTCTTAATCAAAGAGAATTAATAGCTTCATATTTATGCGGTTAATGAAGAAAAATGATTTATGACTCCACGCAGATGAAAATTACAGATATCGCAGATTAAAATGAACAATTTCGTTATTTGTAAATTGTAATAAACTGGAATAAATATTCGACTTTTGGAAATACAGAGATTTCCCCCATCTTTAAAGCTTTTAGCTAATTGCGTTGCCAATAATGCGGATTAAGTTATTAATTAATTTTTATACATTCTTCGGAAATATTAAATATAAAATTAAAAGCTGTTTTGAAGTTCTTGTAGAAAAGACCTTGTTTAGATATTTTACGCAAAAATTGAAATTAATAAAATGAAAGAAAATACAGAAAATTGTAGTAAATACATATCCATTTTAACATAGGTCCACACAAATATAGGTATAATATGAGGGGTACGCTGGAATATGACTTGCATTTTTGTATGGAAAAAAAATGGATTAAATCTTACTGTTTTGAAATTAAAATAAAAATTTTCTAAGTTTGCATTAATTATAATAATTAACGCTTTACTCTAACAAGGAAGGTCTCCATACGGGATACTAAAAAAAATCTGAAAGAATTACAGAATGTTCTTCTCATATGGATATATATGTTTATAAAAAAATTTTTGGCGAACCCCGATACAGCGTCCGTAAAAAAATAACGAAATTTTCGTTTATTTGGCGATTTATCACTGGTTCTCGATGAAAATAAAATACGCTTTTATGTGGAGTACTCTAGGAAAAAACTTTTTATGTTTGAATTTGTTTATAAAAGTTTAATTTCAATAACTTTAGTTTTGTCATTTTTAGTTTGTTTTAACTACAGTTTTGTCATTTTTTGTTTGTTTTAACTATAGTTTGTCATATATATTTATATATATTTATAATAAAGTTTAAATATCATATTTTACTATTTAAAACAAAATTTAAATTGATTTAAATTATTTCAAGCTCAAAAATAAGGCAGATAGAACACTGTCGATTTGATTTTGTTGCTATGGAAACGACTTCATCGATATGGAAATGTATTATGGCAATCAAATGTTAGCTGGCTATAACTTAAAACAGATATTTGCAACTTGCAAAGCATATAAAATATTTTTATAGTGATATAATTAAATAACTGCAGCAACAAGCAACATATACAAGTAATATAAAAAGTATGTAATAACCTCTTTCATTGATTAAGTTTAAATTCATTAAATACCGTGCATTCTAAAAACAATAAACACTTTTGCGATGCATTAAAATCGTTTGCTTTTGGCAAGAAAAAATCCTGCTTGCCAAATCGCATGTCACTTCCGTATTTTCGCGCCAAATATTTGAAAGTATTTTATTTTTTTACAGATTTTCTACTGAAATTCCGCCGCTAAATTTAACTGATCCCTTATTGCATATATGAGTAGTTTCACTAGCATTTTTTTTTCAACATATTCTGAGTATGACCTATAAGGAGACCTTCCTTGTAAGTACAAGCAAAATGCTTTCAATTCCAGAAGTTATGTTTCCTTCAGCAATAAGTCTCCTCCCTTATCCACAAAGCATCTTTATTCCTAAATTCATGTTTTAACCCCTTAAGCGTCGCGTTCGATAAGTTTAGGCTATTTTTTTTTTTTTATTCAGATTGTTTGATTGCCACCACTTTTTTTTTAAGTAGAAATATTCACCTTATTTAATGGCAGATAAAATGATGAGAGAATAAATTCAATTGCACTATTTAAAAAAGAAAAAAAAAAAAAAAAAAAAAAAAAAAAAAAAAAAAAAAAAAAAACTGGTGGTAATCAAATAATTGAATAAAAAATAACCGGTCAAGTGCGAGTGTTACTCGCGCGCAGAGGGTTCCATACAATAAATATATGAATTAGTAATTGGGCATTGCATTACGCAAATATATCATTAAAGTTTTTATATACACTTTAAAAGCCGAAAAGGCGTATAAAGTACGTCGCCCCTGGCTTTATGTGTGTCCAACCCGTCCGTGTCTATAAGGGTTAATATCTCGGCTATTTAACAACGATGTTTTTTTTTTCAAAAATCACTATTAACGATCATTTTATACTTCTGCTACGATAGGTACCTCCAGCTTTCCTCAACTACTTTGCTGAACGCCCGCAAATCAATGTTTATTTGTAACGGATAAATGCGATTTTCTCAAAAACTATATGACCTAGGGTAATCGCTATAGTTTTCCTGCAAGGTTTAAATTAACTTCTTCTACCCCTAATTTTTCCATAATTTTAGTTTCAGTCAATTCGAAAAAAGAGGGGTTGGGGAAGTATTTGTGTATTACATTTTTGGCGATATCTCTGAAAATATAGTATACCTAAAATTAAAATAAATGTATTTTTGAGTTCGGCATTAAGAAAGCTATCACACGATGTACAAAGAAAGGTTTTTTTTTTTTTTTCAAGTAGCTTAATTAGACCTTCTACATTTTTCCTAAATATATTTGTGAATGGTTAATAATCTATAAATAAGTGGGTCAATAGCCTTTATTGCTGCAACCAATTTGAACTTTCCGCGTTCCATAGTTTACGAGAAAAATGGCTGTGACACACGGACAGACAGACACAGGAGTGATCTTATAGGGGAGACCGGGGCTAGTTGGCTACAAATGTAAGTAGTCGCAGTCCTCATAAATCGCCTGTTTGTGGATAGGTTGCGCAACCAGTCACAGAGTACCTTTCTTCTTGCTGTATACAATCCTCATTGTAGTTTTGAAGCGTTACCTACGTGCAGTGGATATTTATTACGATTTTTCTGCTTTTGTCACTCATAAGTAATTTTTTGTTGCTTCATTCTTTTCCTGATTTCTAACACTTATCTTAATAATTGCGATTTAACTTGTGTAGTTTTTCTTAGTGTATGATTAACTGTACCTACCCCATATGTGATTTACTTGGATTATTTGTGCTTAGATGGCTACGTGTCTTTTTTGTGAAGAAATTTATTATGGGGCTAGTAGGCGCATTGAACACGGGGCAAGTTGTCTCGGTGCCTGGTGTGTACTGGTAGTTTAAAAAACAGCAAACGCCGAGGAAAGTGGTTGCAATGCAAGATTTTGGGCACGCGAGGCTTCCCCAAACGGAGACACTCGATTTTTTATTTGTGACAACTGTAACTCTGATGATGATATGGAGTAGGACAGAAGTTACTCAATGTAAGGTTAGTTGGGATAACTGGACCCACGAGATAATAACTGGGCCATAGGCTATTTTATAAAAAACTGTTGGTGTTTTTTAAATTTTAGCTTTTGTGAACAATACCCCTTAATCTCTACACTGTAAAAAAAGTGATAACGAAATCCAGGAACGTTTCGCCTCCTCTGAAGTTTTCAGAATATTTTAGCTCTTTCCTGTGAAATTCTGGTTTTCATATCTGAAACGTTCCTGAACAAAAGTCAGGAGACGGACAGACAGACACAGGAGTTATCTTATAATGGCTCCGTTTTTACTTTTTAAGTATGAAACCCTAAAAAGTAGCCCTAAAAAGTAGCCTGACCGTAAAAGTCGCGAGAATTAAGGGGTTAATACAATTGCCATAAAATAACGTAATTTGCTTTTTTTTCCTTTTTTTTTTTTTTTTTTTTTTTTGACTTATTAATAATTAGAGCTCGAAAGACAAGAAAATGAGTAAAATTAAGCAAATTTTCTAACAAAAATTAACTCTCTTAAGAACTGTTTTTGTACTTGAAATATTCGCAGATAAATTGTCACGATATGCTAAAAATTGGTGATTAACAAAGAGCACGTACATTATCATCAATCAATAATAGTTCACTTTTTACTTAATATAATTTATAAAGGAGAAAAGAGGTTTTTGCATATACGTAATTAAATATTATAGTAAAATAATTAAGCAATGCAGCATTTTATTAAGTATATATTACGACCGTATACATCGGTTCTGAATTGACTGGCCATTTAGCATTTTAGGTGTGAGATGTGACCAAAGTCCGATGTACATGAGATAAATAATGTGTATCCTAATTTGACTGGACATTTACCAAAGTGGATGGAAATCACAGGCAAAGTTCAATATGCTGGTACAAGGACACATCGGTTTCATCGTAAGTACGGTATTCATCGTATTTGTATGACGTTCTATATGATATTCATTCTATATTTCTTCCGTTGTTCCTGCAAAAGATAAACAAAACTAGATAACAGGAATTCTGCTTTTTCAGAATTTAGTGCCGCCCCCGATGAAAAAAAGAATATATATCTATTTATATAAAATCCAAGTCTGTGTGTCCCTCACAATTCCGGTAGGACCGCCTCATTGAAATGAATAATTGTTGAAAAATACTAATGCAGGGTTACTACAGTAGCGCCAAATGTTGGCCAACTTCGCGAATGTCGCCAAATTTGGCGACAAACGTAAGTCATCATATATGAAGCCAACTTGGCGATAGCTGGCTAATATGGCGAAATTCCCATTTAAAACCATTAATCTTTCGTAAAGGAGGTCACCACAATTTAATTTAAATTCCGATCTTTTAAGATATTTTTTCAAAATCTATGGGTGAGAATTTAAAGTGTAATACACGAAAATGTACATCTTTACATCTTTCTCCCGATGCTGCTAATAAAACAACCGCCAATAGACGACGCTGTACTGTTTGAGGTCCTAACTGCGCGATTTTAATGTGCTTTAAGTACTTTTCCGGTATAGGTGCCTTGGCGGAAAAGGAAATTTGGCAACATATTTTCTGGGAACCTATCTACTGTTTCATTTTATATAAACGCACATGTTTTTCGATATTTATACGTTTTATTTAACATAAAAAAACCATTTACCTAATTTTTATGCAGGAAGTAATTTGTACATAAAAAACATCACTAATATACATATAAAATAAACATATAAGACAAACAAAAAAGCTCATCAAGTTTATTTTCATAGCTGTTTATATGATTTGACAACAAATCTCACTTTCTGATGCCCGAATTACACCAAGCTTTTTTAAAAAAACGAAAAGGCCCTATACTGGAAAAGTACCAAACTGTCCATCATTTTGCGCTATCTGTGCTATAGTTTGCACTATATGCAAAGGGGGGGGGGGGGAGCGAAAAGTTTAAACATTAAATATTAAAGTTTCGGCACAGATGTCATATACGCCCCATGTTGGCGCGATTTTTTTCCAACGCCAATTTGGCCTAAACACCAACAGCATATACAACAACATCCGGGTTACCATATCAAGAAAAATAAAGACATTTTGGCCCCAGTTAAGTACCCGTTGCGTATGTGACATTGGCGTTAGAAAATAATCGCGCCCATATGGGGCATATATGATATCTGTGCCGAAAAATCATGCGTTAAGCATAGAATATGAAACACTTTCCAACACTTCCTGAATGCTTTAACGAAACTTCGTTATTTAGGGAAATAAGGTAAATAAGATAACTAAGTAAACATTTTAGAAAACGAAATTAAAAAAAAAATGATTTCAGCAGTCACCGTCCATAGCCAATAGTACCGTTATTACACGCCATTATTTAGCTAAAATTTAATTTAAACTAAAACACTCTTAAAACTACTGAAACCACATTTCCAGATATTAACTCCATAGACGGTTATGTATCCAGTTCTTTGCGCGACCGTGTATATCATTTTATCTATATTCTACAAACCTTTCTTAGTAAACAAAATGCAGTTCAGCGTAAAAAATGCATAACTTCTTTAAAAACCACCTTTAAGCAATTTACTCTCATACTCAGTAACCCTTACGAATTATTTTGTGTAACCCTGTAAATGAACTATAGCATTTATGCACACAGTATAGTATGCATAAATATAGTGAAACATAAAAGCGCATATCATAATTAAAAATGCATTTCCAACAATCAACGCTTATGTACAGTACTTCGGAGAAAAGTTCCTTGGCGAGAAAGAAGTTTGACAACGTATTTTCTGACAACCTATTTACTGCTCCGTACTCACAAGCAATTTTTTCCATATGTATACAATTTATTTAATATAAAAAAAAGCTATTTACCCATTTTTATAAAGAAACAGAAGCAATTTTGTTACTACTTAGTTATTCCGTCGACTGAAAATCTATCGCTAAACAATAAGATTAAATTCCAATAATAGTTGATCATAAATATCACATTCACTTGGCTTTAAGCAAGTTATACGTTTACATCAACAACGGATTTTTATTTCGACGTTTTATTTGTATTTTATTAATGTTATACTAATTTATTTGTTCTTTCGTTATTTAAAATAAAAATTATGTCAATTTGTATAATTTGGCTAAATTGGTCGACAGGATAACTAAGTAGTACAGTAATTTTTGCACAGATGTCATATACGCATCAGGTTTGGCGTGATTTTTTTTCTGACGCCAATTTGGCAAAAATCTCGCTCTCGAATACCAGTTACATATATATTTTTAAATTATTTGCTATCACTTTGAAAAGTAAATAACATTAAATAAATAAAAGTTTAATGAATAACTATAGAACAAAAGTTTATATAATAAAAAAAAAGAAAAGAAAACTAAATAAACAATTTATTAATAAATAAAAAACAATAGTCGGGTTACCATATCAGGCAAAATAACACCATTTTGTCGCCAGTTAGGCACCCAGGTGCATATACGACATCTGTGCCGTAATTTGTATATAAAAATAGGTACTTCTTAGTTATCCCGTTGACCAAACTATTGTCGCCAAATTGTAAGATTAAATGTCAATAATCCTTTGGCATTAATTAATTGTAAGATTAAATGCCAATAATGGCCAATAAAACCATTAATTTGACGATTTATTTGTATTTTTATTAATGTTTTACTAATTTATTTGTTCTTTCGTTATTTAAAATAAAAATTCTGCCAATGTGTATAATTTGGCAAGTGGTTTGTCGATTTATATAATTTGGCGAAAGTGGTCGATGAGATAAATAAGAAGTACCTAAAAATATTATAGATATTTAGAAATGATTTTTTTGTGAGTTTCAGAGTCAAAAACAGCAAACTGAATTTATTTTTCTGTATGTTATTAACTGTTTTAAAAATATTGTCATTGTTAATGTATCTTACCATATGCAGTGGATTTGAGTCTCCCCCCCGGGATTGCACCTATACTCTAAAGCAAAAGCTGTGTTCCCGGGGCGGTCATCCCTGTCATCCCTGTATATAAATACATATATAAACAAAAATAGGCACAGATGTCATATACGTCCATGTTACCGCGATTTTTTTCCGACGCCAATTTGGCGAAAACATCAACAGCATAAACAACAACATCCAGGCTACCATACAAGCAAAATAACGACACTTTGGCGCCAGTTAAGTAGCCGTTGCGTATATGACATTGACGCCGCGCCAATTTGGGGCGCATATGACATCTGTTCCCCAAAATAAAAGTTCATTAATATTTTTCATAGCTGTTTATATATTGTGGCAACATATCCCACTTTCTGATGTCTGAACTGCGCCAAGCTTTTTTTAAAAATGCAAAGCACCCTATAGTGGAAAAGTACCTAAATAAGTAATTAATAATAATAAATACATCTATAAACAAAAATAGGTATAGATGTCATATTCGCCCCATATTGGCGCGTTTTTTTCGGTTGTCAATTTGACGAAAACATTAACAGCATAAACAACATAATCAGGGTTACCACATGAATCAAAATAACGACACTTTGGCGCAAGTTAAGTACCCATTGCCTATATGATATTGGCGTAAAAAAAATCGCGCCAATATGGGGCGAATATGACATCTGTACCCAAAAATAAAAAATCATCAGGTTTGTTTTCATAGCTGTTTATATATTTTGGCAACACATCTCACTTTCTGAAGCCTGAATTGCGCCAAACTTTTGTAAAAAATGCGCTATAATGGAAAAATACCTAAATAAATAATTAAGAGAAATAACCAATTTTATAAATTAAAAAAATTTATTTCGAGATCAAAGCATTGTTTTTAATTTCGATTTGAAAGTACATATAACCTAGGATAACTTCAGTTGAATTTAGATTAACAGCTTAATATCTCATTCCATAAACCTAAACAAACACAAGTGATTCATTCACCGTGAACCATAAAATATATTAAACCATTGAGGTAATCATTCACAAAGTAAGTTCTCCAACAATCAATAGACAATATTCTTATGACGTCATAGTAGGTAAAATTGTGGCGGTATCGTTTGTATATGGTTTGAATTCACAAAGATTTTATTTTGCAATGTCTCTTAGTTACATTACTTTATTGTCATATTTATGAGCTCAGAGCAAAAGCATATTTTTTTCATTATTTAATTATTAAATAATGAAAAAAATTATAAATGCATGATTTGAAAAACTTAAATTTTCTTTCTTAATACTAAAAAATAACATCGAAGTAACAATGGGTTTAAGTTTAACAGTTTAATTATGTTGTAATATTCAAAATATCTGTGTTTATTAGATTTCTGTAAACAACATGAGGGCCCGATTAAACTTTGAAGTTAGAGGAATTACAATTTCATTTCAGGACCTTCCTTTTGGAGAAGCTTTTCTAAATTCCACATATACATGAGAACTCTTCAGTGTTACAAATATTATTCCTAGGACAGACATAACATCAGAACTGCCGGCAATTTTACACAAGTTTTTGAAAACTACTTTATATCAGAATTTTTATTAAAAACTGGTTATTTCTTCGTTATAGCGGAACACACAATTATGATGATGACAAGTTGCAGTCAATTTCGCCTACGTCGTAACCAGGATCGTGAAACACGCATGTATAATACCATATAATACTATTTCATTCAATCGTATACGATAGTTTAATAGTTTTTAACTTACTTCAAGTGTTTAATTTATTTATTTTTAAGAATTAACAATCTAAATTGTCCAATATATGAATTAAAAAAATGTAAACAATGATTGAATAGATATGACCACAAAAAGCCTCAAATCCGCACAACACTTGGAACCAAACTGTGCAGATTAGTGGTCTTCTACTGTACACAGTTTTTCATAAATGTATTTCGTTCTTAAAATGTATTATTTTCATCTATCACTGCGGAACAAGCGAGGAAAACTCATATTCTTGCACACGAGTTGTATATATCTTTATATCTAAATTTCCGTCATTTTTGACGGGCTACCTTTCTAGTATATATATATATAGTACAAAACATA
Organism: Maratus speciosus; assembly: GCA_963932465.1. Taxonomy (NCBI): domain Eukaryota; kingdom Metazoa; phylum Arthropoda; class Arachnida; order Araneae; family Salticidae; genus Maratus; species Maratus speciosus. Next base: position 518,112,386 of record OZ010795.1, on the reverse strand, counting down.
TTTTAGTTTTAAGACTTAAAACACACGCTTTTACTTTATATAAAATGACATCATCCGCATCCGCTGAAGAATACTTCATTTGCGATCCAGTCTTAAAGAACATCGATAGTAAAGTAAGCGAGGCTAACGAAAAAGACAGGCTACCGCGGTGCATTCCACGTATCTTTTTTTACAGACTGCTGGAGACACGTGATGCTCCAATGCACCAATGCAGCTGTACGAAAAGAGCATCACGTCACTCTAGCGGTCTGTAAAAAGAAAGACATTTCGGATGTACCGCGGTAGCCTGTCTATTTCGTTAGCCTCGTAAAGTACGCATATGACATCACTATCGCTGAATAATACACAAATCCAAAAAAAAAAAAAAAAAGAGATGCTGTCCTTCAAGAAACTCGGCAAAAAAATCGGCTGTCTAAAGATTCGTATGCCTTCATTTGTTTGTAATATTAATATACATATTTAAAATTAAATTTGGTTTACAATAGCTCCATGTTTCATCAGAAATCATTCATTTATATTTTTTCAAAATAGCACGTATTTAAATTAAATTTTTTTTTAAGTTGTTATGGGAAAATAGAAACAAAAAGGTATAATTACTATTTTCCAACTATTTTTCTTTTACTTTCTACAGAAATGGAGCCCATCCCGAAGGGGTTATCCAAAAACACCTTCTTCAATGAAATATTTTAGGGATTTTTTTGTTTTCCTTTTTGTTGAATTTCTAAAAAATTACTGCACATAAAAAAAACTAGGACTTACTCTGTCAAATTTAATGATTAAAAACACTTACGATATTTATCAGCGTACAATATATATAAAAACTATATTAAATATTAAAAATACACCCAACGTTTCAGACTCTTTTTAATGAGCCATCATCAGGGGGTTCTGGACCTCTACGGAGCTAAGTTACGCACAACACAGTCACTGTCACAAACATCTTTTACAGAAATGTTTTCAGTTTTATGTTTGTGACAGTGGCTGTGTTGTGCGTAACTTAGCTCCGTAGAGGTCAAGAAACCCCCTGATGATGGCTCATTAGAAAGAGTCTGAAACGCTGAGTGCATTTTTGATGTGCATTTAATATAGTTTTTATATATGTTGTATGCTGATGAGTATCGTAAGTATTTTTAATCAGTACTGCACATATGTTGATGAAATTTAAATGAGACCAATTTGAGAGTATTCTCTTTATTCTCTTTCAATTAAACAAAGGCACATGAATTGGCCACGTAATTTTGGAGTGATCGGTGAACATTAGGATGGGCCGAAAAAAACTTTTTTTGATTTTTGATGATGGGTAGTGCGTAAAAGTTGCCACTGGTGGCACTAAGTTCACACAAAAAATTTGAGATTTTTTGTACGATTCCTTCATTTGCCGCAAATGGCTTGAAGATTTGCTCAAATGCTAATTTTTGAACTTTTGCAGAATTTTTTAAAAAAATATTAAATTAAATTTATTTTAGCTGAATTTACTTGAAATGTCATGTTTAGTGTGCGAAATGTTTAAATAAGCTCTGTTTATGTATTATTTAATAGTTATGCGTATTTTGTATTAGGCGATTTTTATAGCCTTTTTGCATATAATTGAGCAAAAATAGTAAGTATTGTTTGATTCGTTGATCGGTTTCTTTTTCTTGTTTTTATTATGTTCCTCGCTCTTCCCTCTACTTTTCGAGGCTTCTAGAGTCAGATATTTGGATGACGGACGGCACAGCATGTTTTAACAGCAATTCTGGAAGGAGAGGAAAATGTGGAGCAAAAACCGATAAAAACGCAGTCAGTTATCATGGGGATGAGGAAGGAAATATTAGATGGGATAAACTGCGAGATGTGATGTTAATTATTTTTCTGCTCTAAAATACAGATATTGTCAGAATATTAAAATAGTGGAAACTTTGAAGCAGGCAGTTTGTCTGAATAAGAATTTGAACGAGGGCGTTCAAAAGCAGACACTTCAGCAGACACTACCAGACGTATATGCCTTTTTCACACATCGTTCACCGCATTTAGAACTGGTATATCAGATAAGGAAATTGCGTTAAGAGCTTTATCCGTGCTTCGAAATGCAGGAATTATGACAGCAGAGGAGAAGAATCTTGTCATCGCTAAACACAGGGTTAGGTGTCAGAAAAAGAAACTTTGAAAGAAGATATAGAAAGAGATATTGGATAGATATTGGAAGACGAAAATTTACAACCATATTCTTTGATTGTCGAAAAGATAAAACGATCTTCATAGAAAAAAGGGACAAGCGGCACCGTCGAGATAAAAACGAAGAACATATCACTAATGACGTGCGAAAATGTACGTGTCGATTTCTATGAGCCTATTCCTATTACATTGACATCAGAAATGCAAAAGGCAGTACTGTATTTGAGTACTGCATTAATCTAGGTCCTATTGGGTTGGTAGAGGTCTTAGGTTAAGTGATTCTACCATCTTGTTTAGACAATTGATGTCGGTGTCGGAGTAGAAGCTCGTTCGTATGGCGAATGCATATCTAATGTCCTTAATTTTTCCAAAGCAGGCTTTATAAATTATGTAATGATTTTGCTTTTTCTCCGCAATGACCAGAAGGCTTTCAAGTGACCCAAATATTCCGAACTACGTTCAGAGAACATGTTGATATTTGATTAGTCTTCGGTGCCGCTTGTCCCCTTTTTTCTATGAAGATTGTTTTATTTCTTCTACACTGTAAAAAATATTTCCCTTACTTTACACCAAAAAGGGTGGCAACCCCAAGTGGTGTAATGAACTTCCATTTGTAAACTGGTGTAATCAGCCACCAGCTATCAAATGGTGTAAACAAACACCACTTTTAGTGGCAACTTAGTTGCCACCCTTTTTGGTGTAAAGTCACGCTACTGCTTATCTGGTGTAAAGTCACACTACTGCTTATTTGGTTTGCACTTTAACAGTAAAATAAAAAACAATTTAAAGTTTACATTTTTAATCTAATGCAACCATAATTTACAATAAATAGTTTCACGCAAAGAGGCTGCTAAACATTATTTTAACTGCGATAATTTTTTATCTCAATTAAAATTTATTTTAAACATTTTAGTTTTGGTAAACAACGAAATTTCCTCACAAATCATTCGTTCGTTACATCTGGACTTACGTCACGTGTACTTGACTCTTTTTTTAAACTCAGCGTAGGCCTGACTGGTTTTCGAATAAATAGTCTAAGCAAATTAAAATAAACATACCATAAATACAACTAAACATTGCAAATTGTACGAAAATCAGATACAGAGAGCTAAAAACCATACCAACCTCTCAAGCGTTAAAGATCAATTTTTATCACTTTTAAAATGCAAATTAAAAATACTTAACGGCATAATTAATTAATAAACACTACACCTCTAGAAAGCTCGAAGTTTAAGCTTTAAAAAGATACGAATAGTTAAGCAAAATGATAAGGTTTAAATAGTTAAAAAAGGTGCAAAACAAATTAAACAAAACGCGTAATGCTATGGGAAAGTGGTCAGAGACAAAAATTTTTATACCAAATTTCATGAATTTTTTAAGAATATCTAAACCCAACCCAAGAATACACGGTAGATGGCGGGGCAAAGCCCGTACTTTATAGAACATAAAACAAGTATTAGTTTTTCAAAATAATTAATAAAAAGTTGAAAACAAGCTATGTTAAAATATGTCAACAACAGTAAAAATCCCGCATGAATTTCTATGGGCGAGTTCTAACTGGAAAATCGAAAAATGTCAACTTTTGAAACGCTCAGCAAATACACAAAAAGTGTTCAAAACTTTTAAAACTAGATAGAATCTTGAAGCTTAAGCTTTAAATGAGATGAATATCACATTAGTTTTCAGAAAATGATAGTTTTTGTAGTTAAAAAAGCTTAAGAATATCGTTGTTTACGTAATGTATTTCCTATGGGAAAACGAAAGTCGTAATCCTGAAAACGATACTTTTTAAAATGGCTCGCAAATAGTTAAAACTTATTGAAAACTTAAAATTCTTGGTTGAAAAGTAATCTACGATCTTTAATTTAGTTGATTCTAACATCATTTTAAAGTTAACAAGCGGAATTCATTGTATACTGAGCGTCTCAAAAGTGACAAAAATGCCAAAATTTGAAAATGGCACGAATACAAAGTAAGTTGACTTCATATACTCATAAAATTATAAATATAGCAACTAGAGATACATAGGGGGTATAAAAATGTTGGAAAATGATTGGGAATTTTTCAAAAATATGAAGTTAAATATAAGTTTTAAGTTCTTACCCTATTCCGAAAAAATTAGCCAAAGAAGACATTCAAAATGGCGGACTCAATCATGTGTCGTTTAAAAACTTTACACCCGAATTGGTGTTCGGTTTCCACAATTTCTTTAAAAGATTAAAATTAAACCGTTTTGAGTGTATCATGACACGTTATTCGGTATTTACACCAAACTTAGAGTACATTTAAACCGTTTTGAGTGCATCATGACACTTTATTCGGTGTTTACACCAAACTTAAAGTATATTTAATCCTCATTTGACATTTCATAAACTCAAATTAAGCGTAACTATAGCCCCCTTTTTTTACAGTGTACTATTAAAAAACATGCTTGTAATTTTTATTCCTCCAAGATCTTCCTCCTACTGTATCTTATTTCCGAGTTTCTTTTTCAGTCTCCTGACCTTGTCTTTATCGATGACGAGATTAACATTCCTTGTTGTCACAATTCCTGCATCCTGAAGCACAAATGAAGCTCTTAATGCAATTTACCTATATGATATACCAGATCTAAATGCGGTGAATGCTGTGTGAAAAAGGGATATACGTATTGGAGTGTCAGCTTTTGAAAGCCCTCGTTCAAATTCTTATTCAGACAAACTGCCTGCTTCAAAGTTTCCACTATTTTAATCTTCTGACAATATCTGTATTTTAGAACATAAAAATAATTAACATCCCATCTCGCAGTTTATCTCATCTAATATTTCCTCCCTCATCCTCATGATAACTGACTGCGTTTTGATTGGTTTCTGCTCCACATTTTCCTCTCCTGCCAGAATTGCTGTCAAAATATGCTGTGCCGTCCGTCATCCAAATACCTGACTCTAAACGCATCGAAAAGCAGAGGGAAGAGCGAGGAACATAATGAAAACAAAAGAGAGAAACCGATGAACGAATCAAACAATACTTATTAATTTTGCTCAATTATACGCAAAAAGGCTATAAAAACACCTAATTCAAAATACGCACAACTATTGAATAATACATAATCAGAGCTTATTTGACATTCCGCACACTAAACATGACATTTGAAGTAAATTCAGCTAGAATAAATTTCATTTAACATTTTTTTTTCTAAAAAAGTTGAAAATTCAGCATTTGAGCAAAACTTAAGGATCAGTTAAATTTAACGGCGGAATTCCAGTAGAAAGTCTGTAAAAAATAAAATACGTTCGAGTATTTGGCGCGAAAATACGAAAGTGACACGCGATTTGGCGAGCAGGATTTGTCCTCGCCAAAAGCAAAAGATTTTAATGCATCTGAATTTTAGAATGTGCGGTATTGAATGAATTTAAACAATGAAAGAGTTTATTATATATATATATATTTTTTTGTGTGTGTGTGTGTTAGATATGCATGTTGCTATAATTATTTAATTTTATCATTGAAAAATATTTTCTATGTTTTGCAATTTGCAAATATCTATTTTAAGTTATAGCCAACTGACATTTTATTTTTAATTATTTAATTTGTTTCTTTTATATTTTTCAAGTTGCAAATATTTACTTATGGGTATAATTAATATATGGGTATAATATTTGGAGTAATATTAATTAAAAATGTTCTGTAAAGTAATAAGTAATTCACCCTTTCTTTTTCATTTCATTACCGATTTGAATAAAATTTTGCCATTGCTTTATCCTCCAATCCAAATTCTTTAAATTTAAATGACTTTTCAAAAATAAAGTCCACATGAAGAATTCTGCCGTTATACATTTCATATCGAAGAAGTCATCGTTTCCATATTAACAAAATCAAATCGACAGTGCTCGATCGGACTTATTTTTGAGCTTGAAAAAATTTAAATTTTGTCTTAAATCGTAAAATATGATAGTTAAATTTCATTATTCTATGCAAAATTATACTTAAAACAAACTAAAAATGACAAAACTAGAGTTATTAAAATTAAACTTATTTAAATAAATTCAATATAAAATGTTTTTTCCCTTAAAGACTACTCGACATAAAAGCGTATTTTTTGAAATTTTATTTAATCGCCAACCGGTGATAAATCGCCAAATAAACGAAATATTCATTATTTTTTACGGACGCTCTAGGACGCCGAAATTTTTTTAATGAACCTATAAATCCACATGAGAATAACATTCTATATATATATATATATATAGATTTTTCTGAGTATGCCCGTATCGAGACCTTCCCATTTTAGAAAAGGCATAACACATTTCAAAACCAAATTTCAGCAATTGCCGTCCATAGCTGGAAAAGTAGTCCAATTTTTTTGTATAGCCCTGTATTTAATCTACAGATTTGTATATATTCTATATAGTATGCTAAAACTTAGTTTAGTAAGAAAATGCATAATAGGTTGAAAATAAACATTCAGCAATTTCGACCAATATACAGAAACATACTTGAATTGTTTTGTACAGCGCTGAACATTATCAAAAGATTTTTATAAACGCATGCTAAAATTTAATTCAGGCTAAAACGTGGTTAAAAGTACTGAAATCGCACTTTCAGACATTATCATCCCTAGGATGCCATGTATCCAGTTTTTTGCATGCCACTGTATAGGATTTATTATACTAAATATATAGCATACTATAATAAATATAGTTCAACTTGAAAGCGCATAACTCAAATAGAAGTCGCCTTTAAGCAATTCAGGGTGATACTCTGCAATGTTTACGAATGCTTTTGTGTAGCCCTGTATATTATCCATACCATTTATACACGCCACATAGTAATCAAAAATTTAGTTAAACACGCATACCATAAATGAAATCGCACTTCCATCAATTATCGCTAACGAGTTGCAACCCGTCGAAATTCGACGTACTAAAAGGTTTGAAAGGAACTGTCAGATCGAAATTATAATAAACCTACAAAAATAATTACAACAAAAAAATCATCTTACATTGGTTGTCTAACTCTTAAAACAAATAATATTTTAAACACAAAATTACCAAAGTATTATTTCTACAAACTTCAACTGCTTAAATTATTGAAAAATTGAACTGTATTAGATTACGTAATCAAGAGGAATAATTATGATGAAGTTATCGATGGAGCTCTTATGTTTGTTTTTACGGGATGAAAAATCAGTAAAAAGGATTTTGCTTTGTCACATCATAAAATTTTCCCCCATAAAATCTAAACTGTACGTTATTTTCACATTCTCGTAATTGACATACGCACCACTCAAATTCACAATTTGAAAGTATTTTAACGCGCAAAAGAATAGATTATTAATGAATGCATTTCCAAAGTTAAAGTCACGTTTGTCCGATACAATTTTTCATGTGAACATTCACACAAACCTTAAGTTCTAATCTTAGTACCCGCGAAAAAAAAATTCAGAAATTTGACTTTAGTTGTCATAGTATTCGCCATTTATAGTATTGGTCAAATATTTAGTTTTATCAAAAAAAAGGGATCATTTTGTTTTAAATATATCATTTTTACTCAATGAATCATTTGCCGAGCGCCTCAAACTCATTTATCAGCGTAATGTAAAAATATTAAAATGTAGCTGATTTATGAAGAAGAATGCGTGTTTTATTTAATGTCTGACATCATTTTCTGTTCAAAAATTATAAAAAAATTAATTTTATTTGTAATGTGAAAATGGCATCAATAAGGATATAATGAATAAAAATAATAAACCATGAATATTTTCCCTTTACTTTCAATATAAATGGAGTACTTCGGTTGCCACAATTACAAAATTTGTATTAAAAACTACAAAAAATTAATATCTCAAAAACAAATTGAGATACAGCTTTCAAACAAATAGTATTTAAAAGAGAATTTTTTTCCTTATACGACAGTGTAAAAAGTTAAAAAGTGTGATGCATAGAAGTTTAAAACTTTGCAGTAGAGAAAATGCAAAACCAAAATTTTATTTCAAATTTCAAAGTGTTGCCATTCGCAAAATGACGTATGCGTTACGCACAGATATGTTTGTCCTTTATAATATAGATAGATAGACAGTACTTCAGTTACAGTACTATATCCGAATCTTCTGTGTATCTCTTTAAATGAACGATAAATACCAGGCGCATGATGTTATACACCAATTTTTTGTAGTAAGACGCAGAAATGTATAGTTTCATTATATTTGAAATAGTGTAAGAGAACTAAAATACCCTGCAAACAGTTCTTTCCCGTAGACCATCATGTACCGAAATTATTTTAAGTAACCCTGTAAATAAATAATAAATATTTTGCACCCCATTTTCTACAGAATATATGCTTTAGTGCACTTCATAAATGCATATATATTTTATTATGTTTGAAATGGTCTAATATCATTAAAATGAACTTGAAACGATTTTTTGCCATTGATCGTAATGTAACGGAAAACTTTTGACCGTCTCTGTAAATGAATTATAAATGCTACACACTTCATTTTCAATAACGATCGTGCTATAGTAAACTTCAATATCGTGCAAACTATTTAGGGCGATCCGAGTATGTTTACGAGAGTTAGAGCTCGGACAGACGGTGTGTGAAAGTGTTAACCCCTAGAGAGGTGGTGGGATCTATTGTATCCAACATAATTTTATTCAGTATTAGCACCAAAAACTTTTAATAAAATTTTACTTTTACAATTTTGATAGAAAAAAGTTTTAAAATTGCTTTTCTTTATTTTGAAATAAAATATTTCAAAAATTCCGCGATGAATTCATCATTACAGAAACACAATTACTTGCCCCTCAAAGGGTTAAAAAGAATTAGAGTTTTTTAGTCCTCCCTTTAATTTCAGAAAAATTTATTAGAATTTTTTTTTATGCCTACCGCTAAGTCTACTTCAAATATTATTATTTTTTTATGCCTACCGCTAAGTCTACTTCAAATATTAACTACCAGAGGTCTGTTGAAATTGAGATATCCGAACTGAAGCCATAAAATTTTTCACTTAAGTTAGTAAGTTAGTACATCTTGTCAGAAAACAAGATTTTACCCCAACCCGATCCGACCCGCAATTCGGGTCGGATTCGAATTTAGTTTTGATTCTTTTAAATCGGGTCAGCATTGACCCAACGTTTCGAAAGAAAGTTCTGAATATTTTTTAATGAAAATATTACGTTGTAACGAGAATTTCCTGCCACAACTAATATCGTTTTCGCAAACAGTTCGCGTTGACGTGTTTGCTCATATTTTGCCACATAATTTTTGACATTTGAAAGAAAGAGATTTGCTTTACAACACTGTCTTGTGGAATTTGTAAAATAATATCGTTATCATTAAGTGCAAGATGTCTGAAATGGAACTTCTACGCTATCAGATTAGAACCATCATTTACTTCCACAGTTCTGTTGCAAAAAGTCAGCTACAGAAGGTCACCGAATCATGTGTATAGCTTTAGGTACAACTGTTGTATCATATGACACTGTGAAGGTTTGGTACCGAAAGTTGGAAACCAAGGATTATGACATTTAAGAAACAGAGCGCTCCGGCTGACCTAGTAATGTTGATGAGGCCCGCCTACGAGAACTTGTGGTAGAAGATCAGTATTTAACCACTCGAGAGCTAGATAAGGAGTTAGACGTTAGTGCCATGTATGGTCTCGAATGAAATCTTTTGCCACGCCCACCATATAGCCCGGCATCGCTCCGTCGGACTTCTACCTTTTTTCACACCTGCAGCTACATCTTGCTGGTGCTATCTTTAATACTGCACGGGACGTCCGAAGTGAGGATGATCTGTTTTTAGACTCGCGGCCTCCAAGTTTCTGGGCCAAAAGCTTTGAAAAGCTGCCAAAACGTTGGCAGAAAATCCTAGATTCGGGTGTTGATTAGTACCCGCACTGAAGGTACTGCTTTCAATTTTTTGGTAGCTTTCATTATAAAAAGCTGCCTATTGCAGCCGTTCGGAAGAAAGCGATTTCAAAAAATTTTGGTATCTTTTCACCCCCAGACCCCGAAACCACCCTCCGTTCAAAATTGACATATATATATATATAGTACATATATCTGACATTTGTCACACTGTAACTCTCGTATTTATGAACCAATTTGGATGTAATTCGGTGTGTACATAGTACATATCAATGTCTCGACCGAGTTCGTTGGCCAGCTTCATCCTCCATTTTGTTTCAAAATGGCGGCCATTTAAAATTTTTTAAAAAATTTAAAATTTGAAATGTGGTACCAAAAAATTGAAAATTGAAAAAATACTTTTTTCATGTGTTTGACCTTGATAAAAAGATTCGGGAGCAGTTTTTTGTTTTGTCTATATCTTAAAAAATGGCTGAGTTATATTATTTTGAATTTCTAGCGTGGCTGACATTTTGAAACGTCCTGAACTTTGTCACGCGATAAAAGGCGTATTTATTAACCGATTTGGATGTAACTTCGTTTATACATAGTACGTACCAATGTCTCGACCGAGTTCGTTGTCCAGCTTCATCCGCCATCTTGTTTAAAAATGGCGGCCATTTAAATTTTTAAGAAAAATTTTAATTTGAAATGTGGTACCAAAAAATTAAAAATTGAAAAAATATTTTTTTCTTGTGTGTTTGACCTTGATAAAAAGATTCCGGAGCAGTTTTTGTTTCGTCTATATCTTTAAAAAGTCCTTCCGGCCAGTGCCGGGAGGAAGAAGTAGCTTTCATATTCCTTATTTTAAAAAGCCAACTTATATTATTCAAACACACGAAGCTCAGTTTAGTGGAAACCGAATATAGGAGATTCAATACTAATTTTTATCAATACTAAATCATTATGAATGAGAATTTCGCGAAATTAGTCAGCTTTATCCAAGCTGCTTTTATTTAAGGTAACTTATATTTGGCTGCCAAATTCGGCGATTTCTTAAAGTGCCTGCCATTTTAAGACAACATGGTGGATGAGGCTAACCAGTAAACTTGGTCGAGACCATAGTCATTGCTGTGCACATGCTCACTCACAACGGAATCGATTGATATATACGAGTGCTGTTGCAGGCAAAAAATCAGATTTTTCAAAATGTCACCCACATTAGATATTGAAATTGCTATATCTGAGCCATTTTTTAAAATAAAGACAAACAAAAAATGCTCCGGAATCCTTATATCAAGGTCAAATACTTAAGAAAGAAACCTTTTTCAATTTCTAATTTTTTTGCACCTCACTTAAATATATATATTCTTTTTAATTTAATGGCCGCCATTTTGAAACAAGATGGCTGATGAAGCTGGCCAGCGAACTTGGTCGAGATATTGATGTATACTATTGCCTTCTTACGTCGAAATAGGCGAAAACGTGTGTTATCGAGTGACAAATACAAGATCGTTTCAAAATGTTAGCCATGATAGAAATTCAAAGTGCTATAATTCAACCATTTTTTAAGATATAAAAAAAAGAACAAATTTTCAGAAACAAAAACTGCTCCGGTATCTTTGTATCAAGGCCAAACACATAAAAAAAAATCTTTTTCATTTTCCAATTTTTTAATACCTCATTTTAAATTTATTTTTTTTAATGGCAACCCTTTTGAAACAAGATGGCGAATGAAGCTGGCCAACGAACTCGGTCGAGACATTGGTATGTACTATGTACAGACCAAATTACATCCAAATCGGTTCATAAATACGCCTGTTATCGCGTGACAAAAATCAGGTCGTTTTAAAATGTCAGCCACAATAGAAATTCAAAATGCTGTAACTCAGCCCTTTTTTTAGATATAGACGAAACAAAAACTGTTCCGGAAGATTTGTATTAAGGTCAAACACATACGAAAAAATCTTTTTCATTTTCCAATTTTTTGGTATCTCATTTTAAATTTTTTTAATGGCCGCCATTTTGAAACAAGATGGCGGATGAAGCTGGACAACGAACTCGGTCGAGATATTTGTATGTACTATGTACACACCAAGTTACATCCAAATCGGTTCATAAATACGCCCGTTATCACGTGACAAAAATCAGGACGTTTCAAAATGTCAGCCGCGCTAGAAATTCAAAATGCTATAACTCAGCCATTTTTTCAGATATAGACGAAACAAAAACTGCTCCCGAATCTTTTTATCAAGGTCAAACACATAAGAAAAAAATATTTCTTCATTTTTCAATTTTTTGGTACCACATTTCAAATTTAAATTTTTCTTAAAAATTTAAATGGCCGCTATTTTTAAACAACATGGCAGATGAAGCTGGCCAACGAACTCGGTCGAGGCATTGGTATGTACTATGTATAAACGAAGTTACATCCAAATTGGTTCATAAATACGCCTTTTATCGCGTGACAAAATTCAGGACGTTTCAAAATGTCACCCGCGCTAGAAATTCAAAATACTATAACTCAGCCATTTTTTAAGATATAGACGAAACAAAAACTGCTCCGGAATCTTTGTATAAAGGTCAAATACATAAGAAAAAATATTTTTCCATTTTCAATTTTTTGGTACCAAATTTCAAATTTTAAATTTTTTTAAAAATTTTAAATGGCCGCCATTTTGAAACAAAATGGCGGATGAAGCTGGCCAACGATCTCGGTCGAGACATTGGTATATACTATGTACACACCGAATTACTTCCAAATCGGTTCATAAATACGAGAGTTACAGTGTGACAAATGTTTGATATATATATATATATATATATATATGTCAATTTTGAACGGAGGGTGGTTTCGGGGTCTGGGGGTCATGATCGATGAAAATATACCAACATTTTTTTAAATCGCTTTCCTCCGAACGGCTGCAATAGGTAGCTTTTTGTAATGAAAGCTACCTAAAATGGCTGAGTTATAGCATTTTGAATTTCTAGCGTGGCTGACATTTTGAAACGTCCTGATTTTTGTCACGTGATAACGGGCGTATTTATGAACCGATTTACCTTGGTCTGTTGGTCTGTACACAGTACATACAAATATCTGGACCGAGTTCGTTGTCCAGCTTCATCCGCGCTCTTGTTTCAAAATGGCGGCCATTTAAAAAATTTAAAAGAATTTAAAATTTAAAATGATATACCAAAAAATTGGAAAATGAAAAAGATTTTTTTCGTATGTGTTTGACCTTAATACAAAGATTCCGGAACAGTTTTTTTTTTCGGCTATATCTAAAAAAATGGCTGAGTTATAGCATTTTGAATTTCTATTGTGGCTGACATTTTAAAACGACCTGATTTTTGTCACGCGATAACAGGCGTATTTATGAACCGATTTGGATGCAACTTTACATAGTACATACCAATGTCTCGACCGAGTTCGTGGGCCAGCTTCATTCGCCATCTTGATTCGAAAGGGTTGTCATTTAAAAAAAAATAAAATTTAAATTTAAAATGAGGTATTAAAAAATTGGAAAATGAAAAAGGTTTTTTTTATGTGTTTGGCCTTTTTACAAAGATTCCGGAGCAGTTTTTGTTTCTGAAAATTGGTTCATTTGTTTATATCTTAAAAAATGGTTGAATTATTATACTTTGAATTTATAGCATGGCTAACATTTTGAAACGATCTTGTATTTGTCACGCGATAACGCACGTATTCGCCTATTTCGATGTAAGATGGCATGTGGATAGTATACATCAATATCTCGACCAAGTTCGCTGGCCAGCTTCATCAGCCATCTTTTTTTCAAAATGGCGGCCATTAAATTAAAAAAAAAATTATATTTAAAGTGAGGTGCAAAAAAATTAGAAATTGAAAATGGTTTCTTTCTTAAGTATTTGACCTTGATATAAGGATTCAGGAGCATTTTTTGTTTGTCCTTATCTTAAAAAATGGCTCAGATATAGCAATTTCAATATCTAATGTGGGTGACATTTTGAAAAATCTGATTTTTTGCCTGCGACAGCACTCGTATATATCAATCGATTCCGATGTGAGTGAGCATGTGCACAGCAAATACTAAGGTCTCGACCAAGTTCACTGGTTAGCCTCATCCACCATATTGTTTTAAAATGGCAGGCACTTTAAGAAATCGCCGAATTTGGCAGCCAAATATAAGTTACTTTAAATAAAAGCAGCTTGGATAAAGCTGACTAATTTCGCGAAATTCTCATTCATAATGATTTAGTATTGATAAAAATTAGTATTGAATCTCCTATATTCGGTTTCCACTAAATTGAGCTTCGTGTGTTTGAATAATTAAGTTGGCTTTTTTAAAATTAGGAATATGAAAGCTACCTCTTCCTCCCGGCACTGGCCTGAAGGACTTTCTTTTCTAAATTTATTATGAACTTTTTTTAGCGGAAAACTTTCTTTACAACCTGATAACTATATATTTGAATATCAATGAGTGTATATGTGATCATTTTTGTACAAAAAAGATAAAATTGACATTAAAGATATAATTTTAGTCTACTTTTCAATAATAGTGTTAAAATAAGGATTGATTAACTTTAATTTCGCGTTCGGTTCGGTTTCGGATCGAATTGTGTCGGGTTTGTTTCGGGTATGAAGGCAACTATGGGGACATATATATATACTAGATATGTACTATACAACCAGCCCGCCCATTATTAGTTGGAAAGTGTTTAAAAGGAGTTTCATTCATGTCTTATATATTTTTTTATAAAATTGTGCAATGATTTAAAGTGAAGCATGTTAATCCCGTTGTATTATGTGCTCCCTAAATTAGAATCTTTAAAAATATTTCTTATATCTGTTATCTCTCTCCTTTTTTTAAACATAGAATTCTAAATTTCTATCTTAAAACATAAAAAAAAAAAAAGATATTTATTAGTTTTAAAAAAGAAAGCTACGTCATTACTTGAAAATAATGCAGTTAATTTAGAAGCCCTTTTTTTGCAAGTAAATGTAAAGCCTCCATCAACAAAATGACATGAACACTTGGCTAAATAAATTACTCAGACTTACCTCATTTACTCATTTATTCTATGTAATGATACTTCATCCCGGAGAGCATTGGCTCCCATGCCAATCAATGCAGCTTTCAGAAATTGATTTCAAAATAGTGTTCCTGCTGCCATCTATTGAGTGTTTTGAAAACTTTATTTAAGATATTAATGAGAGTGAAAAGTGTAATGAAAATTCTATTTTGAAAAACCAGTGATAAAAGTTTGAAAATTCTATAAAGGACGTTAAATGGTTGAGGGTTTTTTTAAATTAATCCATAATGTTATTAGAACTGTAATTATCATACATAAGAAGTATAATTTGTAATTCATAGAAAATTGAATCTCGGTTACTAAATATGTAAGTCTCTAAAAACTTGCTTAAATATGTGTATAAAAATTCAAACTTTTATAAATTAATGCGTAATAAAAATTAGAACAGCATTTTTTACCGGTAAGAAATACAATTTTTACTTCATAGAAAATTGAACTTGATTTATGCAGATGTATATCTACAAATTTTACCCAAATATTTGTGTAAAAATAACACTTTTTTTTTTTCAGATTCAATTATAAATCATTGGAATATTTAGATAATATTTATTTTCGCTCCTCTTGACAATTCATGAAAATTCTATACAGTATGTACTATTTTGAAAATACTAAAAAAGTCATGCATAACACAAAGATTATCACACACTGTAACATTGCTTTAACCTTTTCACGGGCTAAGTAATTAAGTTCCTAAAATGTTGAAATAATTGAATGTCACCAGAATTTACGAACAAATTGATTTGGGAATAAATAACTGCTGTTCTTATCGCACATTATAAACGCATTTTTTTTTCAAAAAATCTTGTACAAATCTTGCATTTGAGAATTAAAATTAAAGGGTAATATAATTCATATATTACCGCACTTCCCATGATTAATATCCGTATATACAGATGGACACACTGTTTGAATGGACTTATTTCAATGCCGCTTTAATAACTCATTGATGTGTATAATTATAATGTATATATACTATATGTATTATAAACTAGGTTTTGGAGTTGTGGATAAAGTGAATATTAGTTAAAAAACACACGATACGTGCATATATTACTTAATTAATTATTTATTTAATCAGGAACATTGTACAGCGGAGACCAAGTAATCCTACTCGGTATTCCGGGATCATTTACCAGCGGTCTCGACGCCAAGTTTGTTCACGAGGGCAGCTAGCAAAAAAACTTACTAACAAAAGAACCACTTTTGGTGCTGCTTGCACCTATCATTGAGACCTGGTGTATTTTAAAGCCCTATATTAGGATGAGAATCGATAAAAAAATTTTGTGTTAAAATCATATTTATTTATTTTACAGCAATATAATTTTCTGAAAACGCAATTTTCGATAGTATTTATCGAAGAATTTTTTTGAAGAAAAACATTTAAAAATACAAATTAGTCAATATTAAGTATAAAATATTGAAAAAAGTTTAAAAATTCATTCAAGAACCTACGAAATTGATTTTGAAAAAGTACAACATTATATTCACATTTTTTAGCGGGGGGAAAAGTTGGCGTTTTCTAGCCCCGGTACGGTATGCTATTTCTTTCTCCCAGCTTATTTTGTGTCCAAAAAATAACGTTAGCTTACAGACGCTAGCAATAAACAAAGTAGATCTATCATTGTATAATTAAATGCTCTATAGCATTTTTTAAAATTTCTAAACATCGCACATTTTCAGTTTTTATACCACCGTATTGGGATAAAAAAAGTACTTTTTAATGCAATTTGTTTGAAAACTGCATCTCTATTTGTTTTTGAAATATTAATTTTTTTGTAGTTTTTAGCGACATTTGTTTCATTTTGGCCACTCAAGTACGCCATTTCTGTAGAAAGTAAAGAAAAAATTGCTGAAAAATAGCAATTATATCTTTTGTTACCATTTTCTCATAAAATGGAAAAAAAATTAATTAAAAAAATTAAATTGAAAAAAAAATAATTAAAATACGTGCTACTTTGAGAAAAATATAAATGAAGGATTTATGATAAAACAGGGAGCTATTATAAATTATGTTTAATTTATGTTTCTATATTAATGCAAATGACGTCATTTTACATAAAATAAAAGCGTGTTCTTTAAGTCTTAAAACTGAAATGTGTTTTGCAGTAGAGTCCCGATTATCCGAGTTATTTTCTTCTGATGGACTGGTGGCTTCTATTATTATGAAGCAGCCGTTATAAATGAAGCGTTAGGTGAAGATGAAAGAGCTGCCGTAAAAAGTTAGAACTCTTATTTTCTGGTCAGAATGGAAAAAAAAATGGCCATAATCTTTTTTTAACGATTCATTTATAATGGTTGTTTCATAATAATAGAAGCCACCAGTCCACCAGAAGAAAATGAAGTAATGGAAATGCCCGGGCGACACTAAATTCTGAAAAAGCAAAATTCCTGTTCTCTAGATTTTTTTTTTTTTTTTTTTTTTTTTTTTTTTAAGTAGAGCTTTCCGGCAACCCTATCCAAATGTCATAGCTGCTTGTCATGTGCGAGGAGCAGTGGTTTGGACTTCGCTAGAAATTGTGATGTCCGACCAAATGAAGCGCAGTAAATTTTCTAAATTATATAAAAATATTAGTTTACTTTATGATTACTTTTACCAAAAGACACAATATTTAATACAATAACGTTTCATATTAAACATTCGAAACTTTATTCTGTTTAACTTCAAAAGAAAGTAATTTGCTGATTTTGTATTTCAATAGAAAATAGTTTTCAATGACCTTGAAAGCTTTTAACAGATATATATTTACTGTTTATACATTTATCGTCTGCAAGGGGGAAAAAACTAATTCTTGTTTCTAAATGCTATTATCAAACACATCACAATCTGATTTAATTCTAATACGTAGGGGAGACCGGGGGAATGGCGCCACTCGGGATTATGCCGCCACCCCGCCTTGTTTAAAAACTGCAGTTTGAGACAGTGAATGCGCCTGCACTATAGCGGCCAACAATAGAGACAGTGCCTAGGGTGAGAATGATTTTGTTGTACGTCGTTCGCTTGTTCTAGTGAAAAAATTAGTTTTCATCTAGTTGCTTCTTATTTTGGAGCTTCAAATGAGTAGAGGTAAACACCTTTTATTATAACATTAGGTACTTAAGATAATAGTAGTGTAAATGCCCGTCTTAGGACGGTGGGTAAAAATTGTGTTTTTCACTTAAAATTTGAAAAACTGATAAAAAAATAATTGACAATATGGAAGCGTTTAGATGAGCAAAGTTCGGCTAGTTTATGTTCTAATAAACACACAATTAGCATTTACAATATTTCTGGGTAAACCAGGTTTTCCGGCTAATATACTATAACAAAATTAAGATTTCTTAATAAAACAAAAAATTAATAAATATGCAATAAAAGTGCGTAATTAAAACAGTCTGCTGCAACTATTGAAATATTACTATTTTTTTTAATAACACTTTGAAATTGTATTTTATCGTTTACCCCCCCCCCCCCATTCTCCCCCCCCCTCCATTTTTTATATGTATATTGATTAATAAATAAGTATCTTGGATTGAATCCCAACCGTCTAATCCTCTAAGCTTCTGTCCCCCTGATTCAAAGCTATAAATCAAAAATTATTAATTTCACTTTTCGTATAAATATTAATTTTTTACTTTTAAAATATGGAATATGTTTTTTTTTTTTTTTTTTTTTTTTTAAGTTTAAATTTACATACACCTGTATATAGAAAAGGAAAATATAAGTAATGTGTAATTTAAAAATAAGTTACAAAATAAAAAGTCTAAAATATTTAAATTGATTACTTTTTTAAAAGAAAGTCAGTTTTATCAATTTTTTGCAGGAGAAAAAGGATATTTTTAAAAATATCATATCATTGTTTTCCGTGAATCACTTTATATGAGAAATAAATTAAAATTCCATACATGTCGCAAAGAAAATTTAATATGATTGCAACTTAATACTTGAAATAATCTCAAGTGACACTTGGCGATTTATTTTGGTGGTGAAATGCGATGTGCCTTCTGATTTGTTAGGAAGAAGTGTCTACCTCTGCTCAATTATCATTACTTGTAACCTTGAGAAGTAATCGCGGGTTTCTTGTTTCTTGTCAACCAATGGGAGAACGGAACCTTTCACCCTTGAGTCTCTTCCTCGGAGAATGGTAAGATTGATGGATTCGCCCCTGGTGCGTTACACTGCCTTTTATTATATGGAGATTACTCGTAATCTACATGCATTCACCGACATTTTGATGCAATTTGTTGAACAAGTTCGGTTCTTCTATTGTCTTTGCTGGGGGATTTCCGCTATATTATCCTCTCGGTGTAATGCCGCCACCATAGCAAAGGGTGGCTTTTCTAATTTGAGTTAAATTGTAAGCTTAACACATTAATAAATCTAGCTTAAGGAACATTGTAATTATTCATTATTTTGATAAATTATTGCTTTTTAAATATTTTCAGTAGGTTATGTGTTTCCTAGTATCCATTTTATGTATTTACTAGGTCATTAAAGAGTGGCGTCATTACCCCGATACAGTGGCGGAATTACCCCAGCATCCTGGGTAATCCCGTCACTGTACAGAGGTTGAAAGAAAGTTTTTTATGTGTACTTACTTTACAGTTATGATTACAGTTAAATTTATACAGATACTAAAGATCATGATTTAGCTTTAGAATTTTTACTATTAAAAATAAATATTTTTTTTTTTTTTTTTTTTTTTTTGAGGTGAAAAAAATTAAATTTCCTTAAGGTGTCGCTATTCCCCCGGTCTCCCCTACATATACTAGACATTAGAGGGATAAAACAGGCGAAAAATGTTTAGC
This sequence comes from Maratus speciosus, assembly GCA_963932465.1. Lineage (NCBI taxonomy): Eukaryota > Metazoa > Arthropoda > Arachnida > Araneae > Salticidae > Maratus > Maratus speciosus. Next base: position 518,092,548 of record OZ010795.1, on the reverse strand, counting down.
GCCATATGTGGCGATTTAACTCACTTTTGGCGTGAAATAAACAAACAAAAATACAATAATAAAAAATTAAAAGTATAAAAAATGTATAAAATATTATTTTAACAGAGAAATTTTATCGGTTCTCTGACTTTTATGTATGGGTCTACAAAATGCACCAGGTCTCGATGCTAGGTGCGAGCAGCACCAAAAGTGATTCCCTTGTAAGTCTTATAGTTTGCTACCAGAAGCATACATTTAAAGAGAGTATATCCTCATAAAGTTTTCATGTTAGACAGATGGATGCTCAGGAATAAAAATTAGATGGCTTCAACTTCAGTATATGTTAAGTATTCATGCTCACCTAGACCTAAATGTTGTAAATATAACAATGTGCTGCACGCTACTTGAGGTTTTAATTGGGATTTGAAGTCAACGAGAAATTATGGCACTTAAGGATTGCTGAAACATCAAACACATGTCTGCACTTCAACTGATATCAGACGTATGAAAAACAGGCTATACTTGGTAATGCCCACTTAGGCCTTGTGACTTATATCTCTTATGAGGTTCTATCTATTTGAAGTGTTACTTGGGACAAATATAGAAAATGATTTAGAGACTAGGGGAAAAACATATTAATTGAATGGTTTCAGGAAGAGATGGAATAAAAGTTATAGAATTAACATCTTATGAATTTTATAACTTATATATATATGATATGCTTCTCGATATCAGCGCAAACTATGATGACGAACACACGCCGTATCATTTTCAACCATCAATTATTCCGTAGAATACCCATATTGCGGTCGTAAGTGGCGATGGTGGAAGACATGATTTAAAACATTAGGAAGAATTTCCCATTCAATCAAATAATAGAGGCGGCATATTCATTAATGAATTTATTGTTATTCACATCTCAGCACAATTCCACTAGTAATCCAAATGACTCTCGTATCGGGCTGCATCATTTCATATTAAAGATCGAAGATGTTAAATTGTATTAGAACTACAATATTTTAAAAACCAACTCCGCCAAGTGACAGGTGATTATTAGCAAACGAAAAAATGAACAAATCTTACTCTCCAGGTCTGTGTAAGCTGTATAAATATCAAGAAAAAACGCAAAGTTACACTGACAGTCCAAGAGCCGACAGCATAAAAACCTATGTTATCAAGTACAAGAAAAAACCTTTATTTTATGGAAGAGTAGAAAAAGGGGAATCTAATGATACATGTCTGCCGGAAGTGAAGTGGTGCATAAGCCAAAAATTAATACTACTAGCGGTTGACTCTTAGGTTTATCATTGTGCTTGTCATTGTTATCAAGATATGAAAACATGGAGGACTGGGAGCAGGAAAACACAATGATAAACCTACGAGTCAAATACTGGTGGTATTAATTTTTGGCTTATGCACCACCCAATCATATAATAAAGGTTTTTTTCTTGTGCTTGGTAACATAGGTTTTTGTGCTGCCGACTCTTGGACTATGACGTGTTCTACCAACAGGCCTTAAGTTAGGGGGGGGAACGCTAGGGGAGAGCGCGCTTAGCGATTGGTTGAAAAGAATGAGTAGGGTTGGCAAAAATTGACGTAGTCACAGAACTTTTTGATTAGATGCAGCAAAATCTTGAAAGGAATCATGTAATATCGAATAATAATTTTAATAAAGGATAAAAATGGTACTAATAAACATTCGAAAGAATTTAATGTCTCAAAATAAGAAAGATAATAAAAAGGAAAAGTGCCCAGCTAAACTAATGGCATTGAGCTCACAGGCTATTCACACTAATTGTATATTATACTCTTATTTTAAAGAATAATGCCCCTCAAAAAAATAAGTAAAGGGAAATTAGCCCCCGTTTCCCCCTTTATCCTTAACCAATGAATCCCCAAAACGAATCAGGGAAGCTCCTTAACACAATAAACCGGTATACCAAATTTGGAGCAAATCGAATAATCCTGCATGAAAAACCCATTTATATGAATTAAGGGGAGTGGACTAACCCCCTTTTTCTCCCTCTACCTTTAACCAATGAACCCCCTGAACTAATCAGGGAAGTTCCTTAACATAATAAACCGGTATACCAAATTCGGAGCTAATCAAATAATTCTGCATGAAAAAACCATTTATCTGAACTAAGGGGGGTGGACTAACACCCTTTTTCTCCCTTTATCCTTAACCAATGAACCCCCAAAATTAATCAGGGAAGCTCCTTAACATAATAAACCGGTATATGAAATTCGGAGCAAATCGAATAATTCTGCATGAAAAACCCATTTATCTGAATTAAGAGGGGTGGACTAACCCCCTTTTTCCCTCTTTATCCTTAACCAATGAACCACCAAAACTAATCAGGAAAATTCCTTAACAAAATAAACCGGTATACCGAATTCGGAACAAATCGAATCATTCTGCATGAAAAACCCATTTATCTGAATTAAGGGGGGTGAACTAACCCCCTTTTCCCCCTTTATCCTTAACCAATGAACACAAAAATTATTAAGGGAAGATCCTTAACATAATAAACCGGTATATCAAATTCGGAGCAAATCGAATAATTCTGCATGAAAAACCCATTTATCTGAATTAAGAGGGGTGGGCTAACCCCCCTTTTCCCCCTTTATCCTTAACCAATGAATCCCCAAAACGAATCAGGGAAGCTCCTTAAAATAATAAACCGATATACCAAATTTGGAGCAAATCGTATAATCCTGCATGAAAAACCCATTTATCAAAATTAAGAGGGGTGGGCTAACCCCCTTTTTCCCCCTTTATCCTTAACCAATGAACCCCCAAAACTAATCAGGGAAGTTCCTTAACATAATAAACCGGTATATCAAATTCAGAGCAAATTGAGTAATTCTGCATTGAAAACCAATTATCTGAATTAAGAGGGGTGGACTAACCCACCTTTTCCACCTTTATCCTTAACAAATGAACCCCCAAAACTAACCAGGGAAGTTCCTTAACATAATAAACCGGTATACCAAATTCGGAACAAATCGAATCATTCTGCATGAAAAACCCATTTATCTGAATTAAGAGTGTACTAACCCCCCTTCTCCCCCTTTATCCTTAACAAATGAACCCCCAAAACTAATCAGGGAAGTTCCTTAACATAATAAACCGGTATACCAAATTCGGAGCAAATCTAATCATTCTGCATGAAAAACCCATTTATCTGAATTAAGGGGGGGGGGGTGAACTAACCCCCCCTTTTCCCCTTTATCCTTAACCAATGAACTCCCAAAACTAATCAGGGAAGCTCCTTATCACAATGAATCTAGAAAAAAAATTTGAAGCAAATCGGATGTTTCTATCAAGAATTATCGCGTTACGTACATACGTACATACATACATAAATACATACATACAGAACGGGCGGTCATATTAGCTCTCAGGCTTTGATAGCCTGTGAACTAATAAAAATAAATTATCGGGTTTTTTACAAAGAAATGTAGCTTTTACAGATTAAGGTTTTTAGAATAAGAAGTAAAAGAATGCGCTGAATTAAAGGCAGGGGATTAAAATATAATTGATATTTTAGTTATTATTAAAAGACGGGTAAAAAAGGTAGATATTATAAGAATTTGGAATAAAATTACTACGGTAAAATGGCAGAAAATTTTTATTATTAGATATACATTTATATTTTTTAAGTAGGCTCGTGTTTATACTTTCAAAACCTGAAAGATATATATACATAAACACTGAATGATGTACTACAAAAGATTTAACCTTTTAAACCAGAGTACGTACGAACGTGTGAGTTCGCAGGACCAGGTTCTACCAACGGAGTAAACTTCCGCCAGTAAATTTTAATCTAACAAAAACGTAGCTGTGAAAAAAGGTAGCCAAGTTCTGTAAAGACAATGGCAAGAAAAGAAGTGATATCTAAGTGGGTGCCAAGTTCAAATAAAATTCACTGAAACTTACCTACTGAAGTATTATAGCATTTTTTAAATTGTTTAGAAATAAAAATTATTGATAGCATATTAATAATAAATCTAGAACTTGGCAAGTTTTTACCTACGAGTCCTTTATTTTTATTAATGACATTATTATATCAAAACATGTTATTTCATGTTTGGAAGCCTGCATTTGATTGAGCTCCTTCCCCTTGAAGGGTGGTGGTATAAAATATATCCCACCTAATTTTAACTGCAATATGCCACATTGGCACTAGAATTCAGGACTAAAAAGTTTAATTTTATTAAATACGTGAAAAGAAGCTTTTACCCATTTTAAAATAAATTTGTTTTTAAATTCTGGTGTGATTCAATCATTTAAGCATTTCACGAATAAAAGTTATTTGTTCTGAAAGGGTTAAATGGGTGCAGTCGCTAGAGGGATGACCTAGAACAAGCGTACGGGTATCTGTCTATTTCTCAGGCCTTTTAGTCTGTTTGCATTGAGGTTTCCGAAGGGTGGTTGTTAGAGTGATAACCAAAGACGAGCGGGAGTGTATTTGTGTATTTATTGGTTTATCAAATCTTTAACATGAATCATTTGTTTATAATAATAACTATATTAATTTTTTTATAATGACATTGTTGTTAATATTAACATCATCATTATATTAAGACATGAAATTGATAGGCATAACATTTATCAAAAACTTGCCAAGTTCTAGATTTATTATTAATATGCTATCAATAATTTTTATTTCTAAACAATTTAAAAAATGCAATAATACTTCAGTAGGTAAGTTTGAGTGAATTTTATTTGAACTTGGCACCCACTTAGATATCACTTCTTTTCTTGCCATTGTCTTTACAGAACTTGGCTTTTGCAAAGTTACAATATATTTAGACACTTTAATTAATGCTTTTTAATGTGTTTACGTGTGACTATTTTATTCACCAAGCAACATTCACTTTTAATTTAAATTTCCTACAACAAACTATTTGGCTGTCAATATGTGGCAGAAATCTATATTTTAATACTGCTACATTGAATGCATGTTTTGAAATGAAACGTATTGATTCGAAATTTTTATTGCTTCTGAAACAACAATTCCTATTAAATTCCTATAATAAATTTTCCTATTAATTTGTCCAATTAAATATCTTATAGCTGGGCCTGCTTTTTTGTACTGAAAGTGAAAAATAAAGTTATGTGCTTATGCCACACTATGTATCATTCATCCATGGGTGCCAGAAAAGAAGCAGTGCAGATGAAGGACATTGCCCCTCCCTGGATTTTCAAATTTAATTAACTAAATATCATTTTCTCTGATGATTTTAAAAATAACAAGTGGGTAAGTGTGATCACAGATCGCACAAAGGGTTTCGTTTAATATTCCTTTCAAAACACTTTATCCTTTTGAAAAATCAGTTAGTTCCACATTTTGCAACCAGGGCGCACTCTGTTCTAAACAAACTTCTATCCGAACGAAACTCCGTTTTACATGCTATCCGTAGATATATTAGTCGAGGGGATTGGGCCCATAGCACACGAGATAAGTAGGCGCCCCTGGCGGTAAAAAGTGGAACTAAAATATGTAAGGCTATGGTGCATAATATGAAAGAATGGTCAAAGGGGTGTCGGCAAAAGTTGGAAAACAGTTAGTATTTACATGTTAAAAGTAACCATCACACCGAATTTAAAGTTTCTAACCCAATCACTATCACAGAAATCGCAATTTTCGAATTTTTTCGCTCACGCAGTGATGTAGGTTGTTGCACAGACATAAAATATAGTCTTTTCTTCGGAGCAGAAATGGGCACCAACATTTTTTTAAGTTGGCTATGTAGTTTCAGGCTTAACACCTCACAAACGCGCAAACAATTTTAATATTATACACTTTATAACATTATATCGCTTTATAATATTAGCATAGATGTACAAATACAGAAGCCATTTATCTGTCACAAACTAAAGTTTCCGGCGTTGCCCAGAATTTCAAGAATGTTTGTTCTGAAAAATTAATTTCAAAATTTAACATACAACATAAAACAAACATTAAAACAAGTAAGAAAAATCATGCGTACAGCATAGATTGTGAAACACTTTCCAACATTCCCTGAAAGCTTTAAAGAAACTTCGTTACTTAGGGAAATAAAGTAAATAAGATAACTAAGTAAACATTTAAAAACCTGATTTCAGTAGTTACCACCCATAGCCAAATATGTATTCCAATTCTTTTGAACAGCCCTGTATTCGATCTGTATGTTGATATATATACTATATAATGGGAAAATTTAGTTTAGCAAGAAAATGCATAACAGGTTGAAATTCATCTTTCAGCAATTTATACAAATAGATGGAAACACACTTGAATACTTTTGTACGGCCCTGTAGTTTACCTAGTACCTTTATTACATGCCACTATTTAGCTAAAATTTAATTCAAACTAAAACACGCTTAAAACTACTGAAATTTCATTTCCAGAAATTATCACCCATAGACGGCCACGCATCCAACTCTTTGCGTGGCCCTGTATATCATTTTATCTATATTCTACAAATATTTCTTAATACACTAAATTCAGTTCAGCGTAAAAATGCATAACTCCTTTAAAACCCACCTTTAAGCAATTTATGCTCATACTCAGTAACCTTTACGAATTCATTTTTGTAGCCCTGTATATGAACTATAGCATTTATAAGCATTTTATACTATGCATAAATATAGTGAACAAGTAGGTAAGTGTTATCACAGATCGCACAGAGGGTTTCGTTTAATATTCCTTTCAAAACACTTTATCCTTTTGAAAAATCAGTTAGTTCCACATTTTGCAACCAGGGCACACTCTGTTCTAAACAAACTTCTATCCGAACGAAACTCCGTTTTACATGCTATCCGTAGATATATTAGTCGAGGGGATTGGGCCCATAGCACACGAGATAAGTAGGCGCCCCTGGCGGTAAAAAGTGGAACTAAAATATGTAAGGCTATGGTGCATAATATGAAAGAATGGTCAAAGGGGTGTCGACAAAAGTTGGAAAAGTGCTCCCCAGGTGAAAAGGCTAGAAAAATTGCTTAAAATACACAAGTTAGAGCCCGGAGGAGTAAATAATATAAGACTTTTTAAAAATTTTATGATTTGTCGTGAGGTCTGAGGTATTCAGGCATGCAAAAAGTCATGTCTCCAACTTAATTAGGGGCTCCCTTAGAAATAATTGCTTAAAATACATATGTGGTAGCTCAAAGGGTTAAGCGTAAGACTTTTTCAAGAGTTTATGATTTGTCGCCTGGCCTCAGGTGTTCTGCTATAAGTATGCAAAATTTCAAATCTGCAATTTAATAAGGGGCTCAGTTAGAAAGAATTGCTTAAAATACACATGTGGAAGCCCAAAGGGTTAAATATACGACTTTTTCAAAATTTTATGATTTGTCGCATGATGGTGTTCAGCTATACGTAAGCAAAATTTCACGCCTCCAACCTAAATAGGGTCTCACTTAGAAAGAATTGTTTAAAATACACATGTGGGAGCCCAAAAGGTTAAATGTACGACATTTCAAAATTTTATGATTTGTCGTTTGATGTGAGGTGCTCAGCTTTATGTATGCAAAATTTCACGCCTCCAACCTAATTAGGGGCTCACTTAGAAATAATTGTTTAAAATAAACATGTGGGAGCCCAAAGGGTTAAATGTACGACTTTTTCAAAATTTTATGGTTTGTCATTTGATGTGTGCTCAGCTATAAGTATGTAAATTTTCACGCCTCCAACCTAATTAGGGGCTCACTTAGAAAATATTGTTTAAATTACACATGTGAGAGCCCAAAGGGTTAAATGTACGACTTTTTCAAAATTTTATGGTTTGTCATTTGATGCGAGGTTTTCACCAATAAGTATGCAAAACTTCACGCCTCAAACCTAATTAGGGCTCACTTAGAAAGAATTGCTTAAAATACACTTGTGGGAGCGCAAAGGGTTAAATGTACGACTTTTTCAAAATTTTATAAATTGTCGTTTGATGTGAGGTGTTAAGCTATAAGTATGTACAATTTCACGCCTCCAATCTAATTAGGGGCTCACTTAGAAAAAATTGTTTAAAATACACATGTGGGAGCCCAAAGGGTTAAATGTACGACTTTTTGAAAATTTTATGGTTTGTCGTTTGATGTGAGATGTTCAGCTATAAGTATGCAAAATTTCACTCTTCCAACCTAATTAGAGGCTCACTTTGAAAGAATTGTTTAAAATACACATGGGTAGCCCAAAGGGTTAAATGTACGACTTTTCAAAATTTTATCATTTATCGTTTGATGTGAGGTGTTCAGCTATAAGTATGCAAAATTTCACGCCTCCACCCTAATTAGGGCTCACTTAGAAAGGATTGTTTAGAATACACATGTGAGACCCCAAAGGGTTAACTTTACAACTTTTTCAAAATTTTATGATTTGTCATTTGATGTGAGGTGCTCAGCTTTAAGTATGCGAAATTTCACGCCTCCAACCTTGTTAGAGGCTCACATAGAAAGAATTGTTTAAAATACACATGTGGGAGCCCAAAGGGTTAAATGTACAACTTTTTCAAAATTTTGTGATTTGTCGTATGATGTGTGGTGTTTAGCTACAAGTATGCAAAATTTTAAGTCTCCAACATGCATAGTTTCTGAGAACGGGCTCTGTGACGGACAGAATATCTCAATTTGTTGATTTTCTGTAAGCAAGTAAACCCCAGTAAGTAGATAGGTTTGCAATGGAAGCCTATGAGAATTTGGCGAAATATTAGAGATATCGCCAAGGTGGCGCCACTTTTGGCGACTAATTTTGGTCGCCAAATTTGGCGATATATCGCCATGTTGGCGAGAAACTTGGCGGTATTTGGCGACAGAACAGCGTCCCCTCCTACGGCAAATTAAAATTTCGCCTAATAGACGTAATGTTAAAGTAAAAATGGGCACCCCCAGAATGGTAATTCATCGATTTTCACAATTTTTTTATTTTTTTCCTTAGTTTTATAGTGTAAACGAACTTCGCACCAAATTTGAAGTCTGTAGCTGCAGTAGATATACGAGATCTTTTTGATGAGTGAGTGAGTGAGTGAGTCAGTCAGTCAGTCAGTGGTAAAATTATCGATTACCAGACATTTTCAAATGTCATTATCTCGGAAACTAATTATGCGTTATTTGTAAAATTTTGGATTTTAGGTAATTAGGGTGGCCTTACTACACATTTCGTATAACAAGTTCGTAGGTCTCATAGATTTTCAGTAGTAGAGCATTGAAATTTGACGAAAACAGCTCGAAATGGTTCGTGTAAATAACACACGGCTATGTCAGGCGAACTTGGCTGACACACTGCCGTGTGTCTAGATAGAAATTTTTATTTTATTGAAATGCCGTATCCATGCAAAATTATTGTCATGAATAAGACAAAAAATTCTAATGCTTTTTATTGGGGAAAGTTTTTCCCGTCGATAATCAACACCTGTCTCTAACAAACTAATTTCGACATATTCCTCGATAATAATTCTGAAAAGACTTTTTGATAACTTTGCGATAAAACATAACAAAATAGATAATTTTTAAACATGCTAAATTTCATTTTACTGGGCTTTAGAAACACACTTATAACCTCTTCGGTTTAGAAAAATTGTCCCGTCGTACACAGGACTAATTTATTACTAAATGTATGTGAGTAAAAATATAATTACTTATAGATATCCGATCACATTTGTAATACGTTCCATGTAAAATGCAACGTAAAAAACCTCAAATAATCAATATAAAATATTTGCACTTTTTTACATTGTGTTTTATGCGTCAAATATTCATCACGACAGAAAGTTTTTTTTTTTTTCGCATTTATCTGAAATGTTACATTTCAAAAAAGAAAAACCCATGTTTCGAGAAATAAAACATAAGAAATACCTAAAATTAGTTTATTGATTATCGAACAAAACCATGCTACCGAAGTAAGAATTTATGTGAAAATATTCATTGTCGATAAAATCGTATTTTAAACAAATGGTATTTTTTTTTTAAAGATCCTTAATATTCAAACAATAGATTGCAAAAACAATAGATTATCTGGAAATGTTTGAGCTAAAAGTTGCTTCAAAAAAGGAAAAAAAAAATCTGCTGAACAATGGGAAATTATTGACATGAAGTCATTCATAAAGTGTCTAGCTTGCAGATTTTTTATTAATGTGCTTTGGAATCGAAAAGCATTTTTCGTTATCCTATTTTACCACGTGTTCTAATTCTTTTCTTCACGATGACAACCTTTTTATAATTACATTTTGAATCTAAAATAAGCTTAAAAGCACAATATTTTCTGAAAAATCCTTTGACTTCATACATCGTAAAAAAGGAAGCAGGTGTGCCTTAATCAGCAAGAAGGTTTGCGAAAATATAAAAATTCTGCTGAACAATGGGGAATTATTGACATGAAGTCATTCATAAAGCGTCTAATTTGCAGATTTTTTATTAAAGTGCTTTGGAATCGAAAAGCATTTTTCGTTATCCTATTTTACCACGTGTTCTAATTCTTTTCTTCACGATGACAACCTTTTTATAATTACATTTTGAATCTAAAATAAGCTTAAAAGCACAATATTTTCTGAAAAATCATTTGACTTCATACATCGTAAAAAAGGAAGCAAGTGTGCCTTAATAAGCAAGAAGGTTTGCGAAAATAAAAAAAATTCTGCTGAACATTGGGAAATTATTGACATGAAGTCATTCATAAAGTGTCTAATTTGCAGATTTTTTATTAATGTGCTTTGGAATCGAAAAGCATTTTTCGCTATCCTATTGTACCACGTGTTATAATTCTTTTCTTCACGATGACAACCTTTTTCTAACTATATTGAAAATATAAAATAAGTTTAAAAACACAATTCTTACATATTTTCTGAAAAATTTTCTAATGATTTTTACTGGTGAAAGTTTGCCAAGTTGGTAATCAACACCTCTCTCTAACAAACTAAATGCTACATATTCCTCAATAATAATTCTGAAAAGACTTTTTGATAACTTTGCGATAAAAACATAAAAAGATAGACAATTTTTAAACATGCTAAATTTCATTTACTGGGCTTTAGAAGCACACTTATAACCCCTTCGGTTTAGAAAAATTATCCCGCTGTACACAGGACTAATTTATTACTAAAAGTATCTGAGTAAAAATCTTATTACTAATTACTTATTACTTATTATCCGATCACATTTGTAATATGTTCCATGTAACATGCAACGTAAAAAGACCTCAAATAATCAATATAAAATATTTGTACTTTTTTACATTGTGTTTAACATGTAAAATAATAATATGACGTCTTCCGAGTTATCCGAGATTCCGAAAAAAATTTCTTTATCTTTAGAAATCCCAGAAATTAATATATTACCAAAATTTAAAGAAACATTACTGAAAAATATTTCTTTTGCTACCCGTAATTTTCGGAAATTTTTCCGAGTAGTTTTTATGTATCAATCAGTTTTTCTCAACCAAGAATATCGATTTTCCGAATGTTATTAGTTTTCTAGAAAACATTTTAGCTGCGTAACAGAATTTATGCATGCAAGAATAACACAATAGCATTTATTTTAATGTTAAGCTAATGCTGTTAGTTTAGCCGTTTCTATGTTGAACATTTTTTCTGAGCATGAAAATGGTTAGAGCAGAATTCATAACATAAAAAAACAATATTCCGGTAAAAAAATTATTAACACATTGTAAAAACTATTCGTGAATGTTTCCGAAAATTACGAGCAGCAAAAGATTTTTTTTTTCAGAATTGCTTCTTTAAATCTGTGAAATCTATTAGTTAAATAGGTTTATGAAGGTATAGGAACGCTTTTTAGGTGCTTTCGTAATTATATAAATCCGTATTACCTATAGTTGTCGTTCAGTCTGTCTGTCTGTTCGTCTGTCCGTCCATCTGTCCGTCCGCATATAACACAGCACAAACTACCCAACCAAATGGTCTGAAATTTTAAATATATAATTATTGCAAAATTTTGTGGCGTCATTTAAAATTTTATGAAAATCAGATGTATACTTTAATTACAGGGAGAGTCAAAATTTTTCTGTTACATTACGGCCAATGGGAAAAAATTATTTCAAGTGCATTTTAATGATTTTACAGCCTTTCGAACAGAATAAAATTGATATGCACCCAGGAAGTGCACTAAAATATACATTCAGTACAATGTGCGGTGCAAAAAATATTTATAAAACTAGTTATAGTACTAAAGCACCTCATTTGCCACGTTTGACGGTCAATTTCCAACTTGTTGAATTCGTTGGTAATTCGGAAGATGTTATATTATATTTTCGTAAAAGTCTTCTGACAAAATCAAGAAACATTTCTCTTGTTTACAGCTTAGTAAAAATAGGAAACATTATTCGGTTTCTTAGTATCCTACACTGCTAAAAAGACAAATATCCTTTAATCTACAAAAATGTACTATTACCACAAGTGAAACTATTTTATAATCTCTTCATAGTTACCCATAATTCCAAAAAGCGTTATTTATCATTAGGAATCTGAGAAACCAATATATTTTTAAGTTTTTAAAAACTTATTTACAAAAAGAAAGCATCTTTCACTGCCACTGATTTTTGAAAATGTTTCAGAGTAGTTCTTATAGTGCGTTAATTTGTTTTACCAAAACCGGAATATTGGTTTTAAGGATCTATCTATTCTCAATTAAACATTTTTAGCTGCGTAATGGAAATTATACATGGAAGAGTAAATAATTTATATTAAATTTAACAATAATGTTGACAGTGTTTATTTATCACGTTATTATTATTATTTGTTTAAGAATTTATATTATCCGGAAAATATATAGTTTTGGCTGAGAAAACTGAATAACACGCTATAATAAAAAGAAAAATGCCCAGTTAAACAAATTGCATTAAGCCCACAGGCTATTCACACTAATTGTATATTATAATCTTATTTCAAAGAATAATGCCCCTCGAAAAATGCATTAAGGTGGGGATTAGCCCCCCTCCCATTTCCCCCCTTTATGCTTAACCAATGAACCTTTAATTTTAATCAGAAAGCTCCTTATCAGAATGAACCTAGAAAAAAAAAATTACAGTAAAGTGGATAATTCTGCATGAAAACCTATTTATATAAATTAAAAAGAGGTGGCTTTCCCCTTTTACACCTTTCATACTTAACCAATGAACCTCGAAACCTAATGAAGGAAGCGCCATATCGGAAAAAAACAGGTATATCAAGCTTGAAACAAATCTAATAATTTTGCATGAAAAATCCATTTAACAAAATTAAGGATAGCCCCCGCCCACTTCTTTATACTTAACCAATAAACCTTCAAATTTAATCAAGGCAGCTCCTTTACATAATAAACCGGTATACCAAATTTGGAGCAAATCGAATAACTCTGCATGAAAAACCCATTTATCTAAGTTAAGAGGGGGGAGTCTACCCCCCCTTTCCTCCCTTATACTTAACTAATGAACCTCCAAATATAATCAAGGCAGCTCCTTAACATAATAAACGGGTACACCAAATTTGGAGCAAATTGAATAATTCTGCATGTAAAACCCATTTATCTAAATTAAGGGGTGTTGCCTCCCTTCCCCCTTTTATACTTAACTAATGAACCTCCAAATCTAATCAAGGAAGCTCCTTAACATAATAAACCCGTATACAAAATTTGAAGCAAACCTAATAGTTCTGCATGAAAAACTCATTTATCTAAATTAAGGGGGGAGAGCTAGCTCCCTTTCCATCCTTTATACTTAACTAATGAACCTCCTAATCTAATCAAGGCAGCTCTCCAACATAATAAACACTATACCAAATTTGAGGCAAATCGAATAATTCTGCATGAAAAACTCATTTATCTAAATTAAGGGGAGATTACCCCCCCCCCTTTATGCTTAACAAATGAACACCCAAAACTAATCAGGAAACCGCTTTATCAGAATGAACCTAGAAAAAAAATTTGAAGCGAATCTGTTGTTTCTATCAAGAGTTATCGCTTTACGTATGTACATACGTACATGCATACATACGGAACCGGCGGGCACATTAGCTCTCAGGCTTTGATAGCCTGTGAGCTAAAAACTAATTCGGAAACGTTTACGAAAATCAGGGGCAGCAAAAGAAACTTTGTTGTTATAAATGTTTCTTTAAATCTGTAAAATATATTGGTTTCTGAGGTTTCTAATGATAAAGTATACTTTTTGCAATCGTTACTAACTCCGAAGTGGTTATTGTATACTTTCGTTCATGGTTATACTCTATTTTTCTAGAATTAGAAACTTCTACTTTTTTTCATTGTATTAAGAATGCCTACAAATGACATATGCATTTAAGAATAAAAATGTCTTTGTGAATGTATCAGAAAGTATTTTTAATTGAATTTTATTGTAAGAAAAGTCTTAAGAGATATTGTAAATATATCATTACATTTACAATATCTATAAATTATATATATCAATATTATATATCACTAGCAAAACTCGCGAAATAGTTGAAATATACCAAGTGATATTTGTATGTCTAATTTTTTAATAGAAGAAATTACACTTTTAGGAATAATTCATAAATTACTAATTAAGCCACAGTTTGACTAAACTTCATTATTACACTGCATTAGGCAGAAATGAAATTTAATTTAAAAAGAACTAAAACTATTTCTAAATAAATGATAATTTAGAAGATATTTTGATGCTTTTATACTCATTTCATACGCTCATTTCAGTATTCATTTGAAGTTTTGAATTTTTTAGAAACTGTTTTCATGGTACGCATTTACATCTTAAAATTAACCATCATGTCATATTCCAAGCTTCTTGTCTAACTATGTAAAATATAAATTCAATAAAACTAAACATATTCAGGACATATTGAATATATTTTAAAAAACAACATAATTTATGTTAAATTTATACTTTACCTCCTTTCTTTAATTAAATTCTCTCTTTTTTTTTTTTTTTTTTTTTTTTTTTTGTATGCTGTTAGGAATTATTTTTAGATTTCAAATAATTATGAAATTTTCGATTAACACACATAGGAAAAGATTAAAACTGTCTAAATGCTGTTTTCAATTTTTTATCTCCCGATAATAAATTCTAGTTCTTTTTAACATAAGATTTTTCCTGAAATTATTTTATTTCATGTTAAAATAAATTTTAAATTCTACAAGGTATATTTAAAATAAAAGCGTGTAGTTCATTTCTCATTCTTTTTCTATTACAATTATTTTGTGAAACGTATATATGCCAACTCAAAATTTGTTTACTGTCAGTAATAGAAGAAGAAAAAAGAATAAATTTGAAGAAAACTGCTTCATTTCTGGATTTTATTTTCGCACCAGAATGGTTGAGATTAATAAATTTTTTTTTATTATTAAATTACCGCCGTGCTGAATATTGTATATTTCATGCATTGTACCTATACTCACATTTCAACATAAATAACTCCCTAACTTTAAAATTCAAAAAAATATTAACTATCACAAATATAAAAATGAAATAAGTGATAGATTGTTGTGGTAACTACATGAGTATTATATATACTTATGTATGCGTTGACACATAATACTCAGATATAACAAATTTCAACATATATAACAACCATTTTTTCGGCAAATGAAAGGAATAGGGGCTAATCTTTCAAAATCCTGTTTCAATTAAAGTTTAAAAACCAATTAGGTTGGTGTAAAAGTTGATAGGGTTTAATTTTTGTTTGAGATGAATGGTATACAGAAATGAATCGGTAATGAATTCTTAAGAATTTTACTATAACTCTTATAACCTTTTCACACCGGCAGAAAAACGACTCCAGAGTTAATGACTACATATTATACCATAAATCTAAAACAGTAAGGATCTGTTCAGAAGTGCAGCTCACGCCACACGCGCGTTCAGAAGTTTTGCCATGGAGTAGGTCTTATCGAAGAAAGGAATTTTAAAATACTTCACTTATTTAATTATTTTTACGGTTCAAAGCAGGTAAAACCAACGACTATATTTCTTTATCCTTCCAAAACATGGTTTTCGTGACAGAAATATATGTCTATGTTCACTAGATAAAATCCAAAATATTCGGGAAAAGCATCGCGTGACCAACTTCATTTACTTTAGCCCCGTTCAGCGTTTAAAAATTGCAAATCAGCCTTAGCGCGTGAGACCTAGAAAAACTTTCTGTGCGGTTTGATCACGTGGTTGAGCGTTTTGTGTTTATGTTTTATTGGTTGTGCTTTGTTTGGTAGGTTGATTGATACAATTTAACAATTCAATTGTGATCTAAAAATTTTAACTTTTTAACAATTTGCTTTTTATAAATTTAAATATGATTTATCAGTTGCTTCATATTTTTCACTAGCAGGATATGTCCGCTGCGCTGGTCCGTTTTTCCAAACGAACCTTGAACAAACGAAATGGTGAATTTAATCTTCTATTTTAAAGCAGTAAGGACCCTCACATAGAATATCCTCCCACATTGCTGGAAACGAAGCGAACGCCATTGCGATATTATACTATCTTATGCCTTGGACAAAATTTAGGCAATTAAGAAACAACTCTTATAATTGATCATTTAAAGAAGAGTTTGGTATGGAAATGAGACAGTTATGACAAAAGGAATTAAAATGTTCTCTAGTCATCACACTATTAAAGTAGACAGCATTACAATGATTGCAAAGATAGATTATTGAACTTTAAGAACATTCGGATCGTTCATTTTCATTTGTTTGCTCTTGAACTTTCGGCCTCTCAACTTGCGCTATATGTGGTTCTGGTAGCTTAAATTCAATTTCATTGCATGTTACATTACATTTTTTTATAAACGTCCTCTTCTGGCAGGTCTGCTAGTGTTTTCCATTTGTCTATTCCAGCAGAATAAGTAGAATAAAAAACATAGGACAACAAACCAATAAGACAATAGGACAACAAACCGGCCGGCGTGTTTTTACAGTAAAGTATGTTGAAAAATATTTTAAAAGTCTGAAATTTTACCCTAAACTTTAATATTTAACTCAACAATCATAATTTTAACAGCTTTTTATATAATTCACATTTGGATATAAACATTTACTTCAAAATGTGCTCATACACTTAAAAAACACTGTTATTGTGAGCATTACTCGGGCTTATGTCACTCTTCTGCCTTTTTGGCTTAAAATCGCACTGTTTGGCGACCAAGGTAATAAACGAATAGAAAGCAACTCACAAGTATATCCAGTTTTATAATTACTTCTGCCAGTTTCTCTTCTAAGACATATATATGTATATATATACAGGGTGTTCCGTTAAAGGGGTCCAATATTAATAGGGGTAATAGAGGAGATCACACGGAGCATAAATCAGTATATAATGCCTGGCCGGATCTCAATAATTTTCAAGTTACAGCAAATAGAATGAAAAATCGGAAATTTGTAAAAAAACCCTCATTGCTAAACTATCGATAATGCTACATAAAAACGAAGCACATATTTAGAAAGAGCAGAAAAAATCCTACGAAATGACATAAGTTGTTTTAGAATATTGAGAATTAATGGCGAGTTACAAGCTCTGAAACAGTGAAAAAATACAAAATCAAATATTTAGCAAAATAGTTATTCGTTAATTCCAAAAATGCAACTCTACCTACATCAAGGAAAATGTTATAAAATTTGGTCCATTCCGAAAGCTTTCGAAGAAGCTGACAATAAACCATATCAGTTTAATTGTATGGGAGAAATCAAGCAGTTCCCTAGTTACAACTCTGTACTGTTGCACGCTCGGAAAGGGCGAAACTCCGCCCATGACGATTGTAAACACCCCGTTTTAATATCTTTCAATTATACATTTCTGATCAACCTCTATCAATACGCTTTCATTATTCAGTCTGGTCAAGTGAATGACATATTGTGCAGCTCTCGCCCTGTCTTAAAGCAAACTCCGTGACTGCTGCGTTTCCTCCATGAACTTTCAGGATGATGAAGAAGAAGTACTTTTTATGCAAATTTTCTATGTGTATAGGAAGAAAAGTGTAATAAAACAGCAGTCATCAGTGGGCGTTATGTTAAAGGGAGGCTGTTGTAAGTGGGATTGTAGTAAGTTGATGTATAATAATTATGCCGGAATACTCTAACGAAGAATATGCGGACATGCATCTGATGTACGGGCAAGCTCATGGAAATGCATGTCTAGCACAGCGCATGTACCGTGAGCAATTTCCAAGGAGACGTTGCCCAAGTTCGAAACTCTTCATAAAAATCGATAGACGATTACGGGAGACTGGATCGTTTAATACAGCAAGCATTGATGCAGGGAAACCTCGACATGTACGAACACCTGCAATGGAAGAAGATGTACTGAATATTTTTAAAGATAACCCCTCCACGAGTACACGAGCTGCTGCGTCTGAAGTCGGTGTTTCTCACCAAAGTGTGTGGCGTGTTCTGCGTGCAGAAAACATGCACCCCTTTCATGTGCAGCGGGTACAACTGTTATCTGTAACAGATTGTGCTCAGCGGACAGAATTCGTACGCTGGTTGCTTAATGTAACAGAAAATAATCCACAATTTCTGGAAAATATTTTATTTACTGATGAAGCAAGATTTACGAGAGAGGGCGTGGTAAACACGCACAATATGCACACATGGTCATATACAAATCCGCACACTGTTTTCCCGTCGAACGCACAACAAAAGTTCAGTGTGAACATACGGGCAGGTGTCCTGGGCGATTATCTCATAGGACCATATTTACTCCCAGATGTACTCAATGGCAGTACGTACTTGGTTTTCCTACGGGATATCTTACCGCAGTTACTGCAAAATGTGCCAGCAACATTGCGCCACAATATGTGGTTTATGCACGATGGCGCCAGAGAGTAAAGGATCTTGTGGAGCATGAAACTGAAGGATCATTTGATTCCAGTATATCAATACACTCAACACCAAGATTAAATACTAAAGACCTTCCAAAAAATCTGACAACATATTCAGAACCCATGGCAAAATTAATGTCGCTGGAACAATTGATAGATAGCTACAGCAAGACGAAGAGCACTCATGCTAAAGGAGCGTCTAGTATGGCAGAAAAATATCTCATCAAAATAAAACAAAAAATAAGAGAAATAGATGACAACAAAAATAATCTGGAAAAAAGAGCGGAACAGCAGGAAAAGATGATTAGAGAATTAAAGGAGAAGAGTAGAAGAACGGGGACAGGAAAATCGGGCAGACATGACTTAAAAACTACAGAAGAAAGAGCAACTCAAATATCTATACAAGAAGACAACACACAAAATTCCTCAATGTCGACTCAAGATTCTCCGGAGGAAGTAGCCACGCCGAGGTATGGTGAACTTGCTATAAAGAAGATGACAATGACTCAAATGATAGAGATTTATAAATCACTTACAAGAAGTAGAAGAAGAGGTGATTGTGAAGAAGTTAAAAAATACCTAGACAAAATTATCTTTAAAGCAAGTGAAATGGTGAAAGACCTTGAAATACAAAGAGAAGAAAATAATAGAATAACGGCGAATCTCAACACCGTCAATAAGGTGACGTTAGATCAACGTCAAAAAATCCTTGAACACGAACAAATCATAAAAGATCAATTAGAAACGATTAAGAAGTTGCAAGAACAGCCCACTCTAACAAATGAATTGGAAAAATGCAATAAAGAATTGAATGAACTACTAGAAAAAGAATTAAAATACAAAGAAGAAATAGAAAAACAATTAAAAGAAATAAGAAACAAAAATAAAGTAATAGAAGACTTAATTCAACAGCAAAATACAGAAGAAACGATACCTTATACTAGAATCATCTTGGAAGAACTTAAAAAGATAAGAGAAAAAATAGAAACAGTAGAGGAACAACAACCAATCATAAAATGCAATAATATAGAAGAAAACATACAGGCAAACACAGATAATTCACTATATTCGGAGGTGGCTGCAATACCTAAGAAGACAACAATTCCAACGGTACATGCACAGTATTCAAAAGCAGCTATCCTGATAACTCGGCAGAAAAACACGAATATGTCGCTCAATGACATAAAAATCATGCTAACAAGAGAAACTAGAAACACAATTGAATATAAACAAATATATTGTGAACTTGCCAAAAACAAAAATACACTAATAATTAAAACGTTTAGTGATGAAAACACGAATAAGCTGCTTGAGACGATTGAGAAGATAGAAACCCTAAAAGACATTGTGGATATAGAATATAAGGCTGCGGATCTCCGAAAACTGATTCTTTTAGGGATCCCGACATATATGGATCCACAAGAAATAATAACCAATCTAAAAAATCTTTATGATTCAGATATTCCAATAAACTACATTAATAGAAAACAAAGAGAAAAAGCTTCAACATACCAACTAATTTTTGAAGCAGAAGCTCCAGTTGCGATTCATCTACTGAGACAACGAAAGATCGTCATGGGATTTACATCGGTCAGGATTGCACCTTACCAACCTATATTAAGATGTAAGAACTGTCAATCTTTCGGACACGTGGATCAGAATTGCCGACAATCTCCAACGTGTGAATACTGTGCAGGACGCCATGATCAAAAATATTGTTATTACAGAAATAAACCACAACAACACAGATGCAGAAACTGCATGGGGAGTGCGAGTGACTTCCCGCATGCAGCTAGTTCTAGTGAATGTCCGACTTTACAATATTTAATACTACAGCGAAGCAATCTAGCACAAATAAATAAAATAAATTCGATATAGGCAGAAACTGTGCTGGAACAAATAGCGACTTCCCGCATAGATCGAGTTCATCAGACTGTCCAACACTACAGTACTACCTGTCACAGAGAAATAAAAATATACAAATTAATCAAGAAAGTTCAATCCGATAAATGAAGAAATAAATAATTCTAATAACTCAACAAACTCAAACAACTCCAATACTCAAAATGGAAATTTAACAGTAAACCAAGAACAAATAATAACAGAAATTCTGAATAACCCTGCAAAACCACAGAAAATATATATTCCAAATGAACTAACCTTTATTCAAATTAATCTACAGGGATCAAGTTCTGCAACATCAACCCTAATGGGATTTGCAAATCAGCATAAAATACTAGTTCTTCTATTACAGGACTTTTACTACTATAACGAAGCCATATGGTCAATTCCGTCAAATTGGCAAGCATTTATCTCAAAAAATAAAACAGCGGCAGTTGTGGTAACTCGAAAGGACGTGGAAGTGATAGAGACATATAAAGACGATAATGCAGTATTCGTCAATCTTACTACTGAATCCGGCAAGATCACAATAGGCTCTGTGTATGCCAGACCAAAAGGTGATTTCAGAGGTGATATGAAGTGGCTGGACTTCTTCGAACCATTGAATCACATCATAATGGGAGGAGACCTCAATGTCCACTTGTCACTTTTAGGATATCAGAAAGAAGATGAACGGGGAAAAATTTTGACATACTTACTATTATCTAATAACTTAACTCTGATCAATGATATAGAGGCACCTCATTCATTTATAGGACAGCCGAATCGTCCCATGAAGGGGAATCCAGATGTAACCCTTTGTACACAAGACCTGGTGGACTGCGTGGACTCATGGTATGTAGATGACACAGTAGAGAGCACGTCGGACCACAGGTATATCAGATTCTCATTAAATCTTAAACCAGCTATTCTAGACCTTAAAAGATTTAAAACAAGATACTCAAATTTTAAAAAATTTAATTACATCTTGAAACCGAAAATTAATAACTTACTTAAATCCTTATCTGATACTAAAACTCGACTAGAACTGGATGAATGGCTTGATGGTTTTAACCAAGTAATTCTAGACACCTGTAAATCCTCACTAAAAACAAAAAGTTTCAAATTATATCCAACATTTGACTGGTGGACAGCAGAGCTGAAGGTCCAGCGAAATAAAATCTCAGCATTACGGAAAAGATTTAAATCAACAAATGACCCAAAGTGGAGAACCCTCCTACAAAGAGAAAGAGCAATATACAAAAAACGTATAAAACAACAAAAAACTAAATCATGGCAGAGTTTCTGCTCTAAAACAAAAGACAAATTTGGCCAAGCCTTTAAAATAGCAATGAATAAAAGACTCAAAAATAATCATTTCATACACACAACACTACAGGGTTCAACCCCATATACTACAAAATTAGACACTTTCAACATATTACTTAACCACCATTTCCCAATACATCAAAACCCGCATCCACCTCTCGTGGACCCAGCGGCAGAGGAAGATCTTCCCCCCCCCTCCCCCCTAATATCTTTTAAAGAAATAAAATCAGCACTTAATGAGCAAAATAATTTAAAAGCCCCTGGATTTGATAAAATTGATGCATTTATTATTAAAAACATATACAATAATTTTAAACATCTAATACGTGACTTATATAACAAATGTCTTACTCTTAACTACTTTCCTAAATCATGGAAAATAGCAAATGTGATCTTCTTCGCAAAACGTAATAAAAATCCACGCCAACCTTCCTCCTATAGACCCATTTGTCTCCTTCCCATGCTGGGAAAAATCTATGAGAGGATCCTAAAACGAAGAATTAATCACTACTTAGAAAAATTAAATGTTCTTCACGGGGCCCAGTATAGCTTCCGTGAGAACAGAAGCACAATTCAACTGTTAAACAAATTAAAACATAAAGCAAAAACGTATCTTGAAAAATATAAATACTGCAGCATTATCTCATTCGACATTGTAGGGGCGTTTGACAATATCGATTGGGTCACTTTGGGTCAACAAATTAACGAATTACCAATTCCGCAATATTTAAAATGTATCCTTCTTAGCTTCTTATCCGAACGAGAACTAATAACAAATTATTTATCAAATAACATTAAAAGACCAACTTATCAAGGCTGTCCACAGGGGTCGTGCCTTGGGCCGCTTCTGTGGCTAATCATAGCAAATATAATCTTAATAAACTTTTACAGTAAATTCGAAGACCTGTATGTTTTTTGCGATGACTTCAATATGGTTGTCAAAGCGAGGAGCAGACTCATCTTAGAGACCGAAACCAACCAAAAAATAAAACTTTTTTATAATATTTGCAATAACTTAAATTTACAGATTTCAAAGGAAAAAACGACTTTTATTATGTTGGGGAAAAACACTTTGGATAAACGTCCACCAACCTTTAAATTGGGTAACTATACCATCAAGCCATTAAAGGAAATAAAAATTTTAGGGATAATTTTCCAGAGTACTTTAAAATGGGACAAGCACATAACTAGCATAAAAAACAAAATTTTACAGCTAACCTCATCCATTAAACGGGTCTTCTCGGCTACTTGGGGGGTGGACAGAGGCTATCTTAGAACCTGGTACATAGCAGTACTAGAAAAAATTATAGATTATGGTTCGGAGGTGTGGTTTGGAGACCTCAGGATAAAAGATAAACGCGCTCTCCAATCCATCCAAAGAACTTGTCTCACGTCAATAACCAAAACATATAAAAATGTTGCAACACATACGTTACAGGTCCTATTAGGAATACCACCAATTTTAATAACACTGGAATATAAAAATCTAAAATACAATATTTTACACAATAAAAACTTATTACTTAAAGAACCCAAACCAATATGTAAAGATGATATAGAAAATAAAATCCTAAAATATGAAATAAATCCGGAAATTCATTTAAATAACTTAATAGTTACAGACAAAATTATCACAAAAACTAATCTTATTTCGATTTACACAGATGGTTCTAAGGTGGACTCTGGCACAGCATATGCAATGGTAGCCTACAATCATAACATTAAAATTTATGAAAAAACAGTCAAACTGAGAGCAGAAAATTCAATCTTTCAGGCGGAGCTGCACGCAATAATTTCGGCAATTAATTGGGCCATTAACTCCCCTTATACAAAATTCCAAATATTAAGTGACAGTCAATCTACTATTAAAGCCTTAGACAATTTATTTCCAACTAACCCCTCAATTTATTACATCCATAATTTAATTAAACAAAATCAAAATAAAATTTTTTACATTACTTGGATAAAAGGCCACATTGGCATAGCGGGTAATGAACTGGCGGATGAGCTGGCGAATGATGCCGCCCAGTACTGCGACCTACCCGTGGATCGAGGAGTTAAATTGCCTCGGTCCTATCTTATAAAATGTATTCGAACCCAATTACTGGACAGGTGGCAGTACAACTGAGATCACTCAGGGGGTGGCAGATATACGCACGGGCTGGTACCAAAAGTTCAGAACCAAATAATTTCAAAAGATAAAGTATCTATTTACTTTTTAACAGGCCGCGGCAGCTTCCCGTCTTTCCTTTATAATATCGGCAAAAAAGATGACGACCTTTGTAAATGTGGTGGTCGAGGAGACCCGATGCATTACATTTTCGGCAACTGCAAATTCATGAAGTTTAAATTTCACAGAACAGAAACGACAATCCTTCAGGACATCCTAAAAATAATTAATGACCCGGCACAACTTAAAAAACTTTATGCTAACTACGATATTCTCAATAGCCATTATTCTTTTATTCAATATAAATACATTCAATAATTACCTCTTCTGATTGCCTGTGGTGGACATGTCATGGGTCCACGTGGTGTATGGAAGGGTGTTTTGAGATTGTTTTATTTTTAAGAACTTAAATACCACTAGAAATATTGTAAATATGTATAAATATTTTTGTTTAAAAGGGTGAAAAAAGGGGAAAAAAATATTTCTTATCAAATGAAAAGATGAATGTAAATACTTAAATTTTTTTCAAATAGTACGTAAATTCCAAAACATATAAATCATAATCGTAATATATTTCTAGGCTCGCCCTGAAACAATAGGGTAGCCAATTGTGATTGGTAAAGAATCGCCATCTTAAATCGGGTCGTTCTGAAGTCTTCTTTCCCGGAGACTGGGGTTCTGGGCTTGTTTCCGCAGGTAGTAAAACTTTTCCCTGCCCTGGGCTTGGGGGTTACACCTAACCATAAGCCAAAAGCGGGTTCCCAGGGTGGGTGCTTACTTACTTACTTACGATGGCGCACCGGCACATTTTTTCATAAGTGTTCGCAATCACCTCAATTCAACATATCCTGGGAAATGGATTGGACGCAGTGGACCTGTTGCTTGGCCTGCACGCTCTCCAGACCTCAATCCGTTAGACTTTTTTGTTTGGGGACACCTTAAATCGCTGGTGTATGAAACGCCTGTGGATACACCGGAGGATTTACTAGCGCGAATCGTTGTCGCTGCAGGAGACATTCCCAACTCCGTCGGAGTTTTTCGGCGTGTTCGCCAATCTTTACGACGTCGCTGTCGGCTGTGCGATTCTGTTAATGGGCGCAACTTCGAACACCTATTATAATAATGTCCGTTCGTCTGCCTTCCGACATTGAACTGTGCAGCGCAGGCCAGAAGACTATGCTTCACATATGTCATAAAGTACGTGGAATGGAATTCTTTATTTGTCATTTTTCTTTTATTTTCAACACTTTTTGGCACAGTATTTTGTAAGTCACAGACTGTGGTGTACTCAAATTGTAAATTACAAAGTTTGTATGAATTAATTTAAAATTTAGTGTCTTTTTTAAATTTATAATTAATAAAATTATTATGCTATTTGTTATTATTATTTCCTATCATAAATTATGATGCACATATACATACAATAATTGTCCATGTAAAACATGTACTGAAACTTCTTGCATAGTTACAAATCGCAATATTTTTAATTATTTCCGAATTTTCACCACCAGTTTAATTTTAAAGAATTTAACTTAAGCTTTATATCAATAAAAGACCACTTTAAAATGTAGACTATTATTGTAAAGTTATTTTGGTTCATTCAACTCTTG
The DNA here is from genome assembly GCA_963932465.1 of Maratus speciosus. Taxonomy (NCBI): domain Eukaryota; kingdom Metazoa; phylum Arthropoda; class Arachnida; order Araneae; family Salticidae; genus Maratus; species Maratus speciosus. Next base: position 518,066,811 of record OZ010795.1, on the reverse strand, counting down.
AATAATTAAAAATGTTGCATCTCAGAAGAAGCATGATCGAAAATGTATAGTTGAGAGTAATTAAAAAGGCGGTGTTTCCAATCGTGATGGGCGGAGTTTAACCTTTGCTAGTGTCAAAGAAAGCGGAGTTGTAACTAAGAAACTGATTAATTTCTCTCACACAATTAAACCGATATGGTTCATTGTAAGCTTTTTCGAAAGTTTTCAGAATGGACCAAATTTTACTACATTTTCCTTGTTGTAGCTAGAGTTGTCTTTTTGGAATTAACGATTAACTATTTTGATGTATATTGGATTTCGTACTTTTTTCACTGTTTCAGGGCTTGTAACTCGTCAATAAATATTGCTATTTTAATACAATTGATGTCATTTTGTAGGTTTTTTTCTGCTCTTTCTAAATATGTGCTTCGTTTTTATGTAGCATTATCGATAGTTTAGCAATGAGGGTTCTTTTACAATTTTCCGAATTTTCATTCTATTTGCTGTAACTTGAAAACTATTGAGATCCGACCAGGCTTTATATACTGATTTATGCTCCATGTGATCTCCTCTATTACCCCTATTAATATTGGACCCCTTTAACGGAACACCCTGTATATATATGTGTGTGTGTGTGTAACATTTTATTTATATATTTATATTATTATTATACACAAATTAGGGCACAGATGTCATATACGCCCCGCCCCATATTGGCGTGATTTGTGTCTGATGACAATGTCATGTACGCAACGGGTAATCAACTGGCGACAAAATATCGTTATTTTGCTTGATATGGTAACTCAGATATTGTTTATGTTGATGTTTTCGCCAAATTGGTGTCGAAAAAAAATCGCGCCAATATGACATCTGTGCCCAAATTAGCTACTACTTGATTATCCAGTCGACCAATTTCACCAAAATATACAAATCACCAAACTATTAGCCAACTTATGCAAATGACATAATTTTTATTTTAAACTAGCAGAGCTACCCGGCTTCGCCCGTGTCAGTTATAAGAGATCTTCCATGTAAAATAATAAATTAAAATGAACTACTATAGTAATCACAATAACTGAGATTTGTGCATTCCCGTCCACAAATCATTAAAATGGCAAGTAGAAAACATACGTTATTGTCTCGCCACTATAATAAAATGTCTAAGCTTTAATATCACAATGCCCGTTTGCTTCGACTGGTGTAACAGAAAGATTTGTAATTTTCTGACAATACGAAAAACAAATCCACCAAATGGCATATCATATAGTCAGATTCTCGTTTGTATGGTGTATATCTACATTATAAAGTAAAAATATGTCAGTGAGTAACGCTGACATCATACTGTTGATGGCAGTATACAACGACCTAACAGACAAATTATTCCTCTACAGCACTTTTCTTAACTTCTAAACAGCACACAATTTTAATTTTTTAAGCTATCGAATAAAACAAAAATTCCTTTCAAATGAAATTTATTTGAAAATTGTATCTCAGTTTTTTTTTTAATTTTAATGGGTTTGAAAGTAATTTTCAAACATGGATATTTTTAAATGTGTGTGCAGCCCAACATAACCATTACGAAAGGTGAACCCGTTTGCACTTAATGCAATATTATGAAAAAAGGTATGTCTGTGTGTAACTTTGTCATCATATTATTGGTGACAACAACCTAATCTATCCACAAATTTCGATTTTACTATAATTTAACTTTTAAAGATCGCACATTCGATTGTTCCAACGTCTAATAGAAAACAAAAAAAAAACAAAAAAAAAAAACTTTCAATAATATTTGTTTGAAAAGTTTATGTCACGTTATAGATTTTTTATAGATTTTAAAGTGATTCTCAAGAATGAATACTTTTTAAATGTGCGTGCAATTACAAAAGATTATTCAATTGCTCAAAAACGCAACAAATAACTCAGTACTTGTTTGTCTTCGTGTAATATTTCATAACTAAATTGGTAAACGAAATTAAAACGCCAAAATAAAATAAAATAAAGCACGAATTTAACAGATATCAAATCGAACTACATAAAATAACCTATTATGTATAGAAAATGCAAATGGAAATTTCGTTCCGGCTACTTATAACTTGAGTTCTTCTGAATGGATTTCAATGTGACTATCAGTTTCTCAGGAAAGGTTTTAGTGTATAACATATTGTTTTATGTTGCTTAGTCATAGAATTATAGGGAAAAGTTTTATAATCATGTGAACCCGATTATGAAAGATTAGTATTTTAAAAAGGATTTTTATTAATGGGCTTCATTGGAACTTTCATCGTTTCTTGGATAATTTTACACGGATGGTTTTAGAATACTGCACTTACGTCAGGCAGTTATACATAAAGTTATGGAAGAAAGTTCAATAATCAGATGAGGCCGATTATAAAAGATTAGCCTTTTTAAAAAGTTCTACTGGACAGATTTTGCTGGAATTTGCGCTGTTACTATGCACGCATTTTTTTATAATGATTTTAGTATATCCCATTTTGCTCTACATGTTTTGTTATAGAGTTAGCTGAAAAGTTACTAATCAGTTGAACCCCATTCTGAATGATTAGCCTTTTAAAATGTTAGATAATTTTTCAGGGATAGTTTTAGTATATTGCATATCGGTCTATCATTCTTAAACCAAGTTCTACTCTAAATCATCAACTAAAAAATTTGGCCCTTAACAACCGAAGTTTTGTCTTAAACATTAGAAAGTATAATAGCGCAGTGGCGTTAGTAACGTTTTCATCTACACGGAAGGACGTTTCAGATAAAGACCCATGTTGTATAAATGACGGATCAAATTCACCGATATATTTCATTTAATCCAAGATTCGTTTGGAGAAACCGACCAGCACAGCGAGCGAAATGTGCTACTCAGATATAATACGAAACTATAATACGAAAGTACCAAAAATGCTTTTTCATGTAGTTTTTGAGAAATCTAAAAAATGCACTAAATATATTAGTGTTTCAAATTAAAAACGATTTTTATTTATGTTCTGTTAATGCGCAGTGTACCGGTACCTTTAAACACGGGTATTCTAAGATTCATTACCTATAATTTTTAAACGTAAACTCACACTAATCATAAAATCCAAATCCACAGCGATTAACATGAAAATGACGTCAATCTATGAAGCTTTGTTTAAAATGAGAAAGCTAACTCTAAAAAAATAGTTGTTATGTTTTAATTTCAATTTAATATAAATCGTATAAAAGTAGATTTTACATTATGGTATTTGATGTAAATCGTAGAATGTTATCACTGCATTTAAAATATTTAAATATTTACCTAAATGGTATAATTAAAGAAACAACATTATAACGAAATAGGAAATAAATCATAGCAACCGGCTTTTAGAGCAAGTTTGAGACCATATTTATCGAAATTGACGTCATAATTTATTGAAAGTGGGACCTTATTTTGTGATTTGTGTCTCTGATCCTTTTTCTTGGAGTAGAAAAGCCTGTATTTTAGTGAAATTGTAATTTCAAATATATTAAATGGAGGTGTTAAGTTTTCTCAAAGCCTTGAAGTTTTTATTTAAAATATGAGAAATGCGCATTTTCTGCTTTGAGAAACATCAATTTAAAAAATGTAACAATATATATCGAGAGAGACTGAATTTGTATTGAAATAATAAAACTTTGTAAAAAATCACCATAAAATTAAAACAAAACACAGGACGCGTTTCGAGCTAAAAACATAACAGCTCGTCATCAGCTAAGCATACACGTGTCCGAAAACGAACAAGTTCAAAAATGAACTGAAGAAAAAGAATGTTGCGAAGAATGCGACAGATGGCGCTACCTGATAGAGGGATATGCAAAAGGGAAATGTGTTGAAAAAAGATAGAAGAGAAAATGAAATGGAAAAAATGGAAATAAAAGAAAAAATAAAAATAAAAGAAGTAAATTAAAAATATAAATAAAAATAATAAATAAAGAACTATAAAAGAACAAGAAAAAAATCCAAATTATTATTATTATTATTATTATTTTTTTTTTTTTTTTTTTTTTTTTTTTACAAAATAAAAAGAAAAGAAACAAGGGAAAAAAAAAAAAATAATAATAATTTGGATTTTTTTCTTGTTCTTTTATAGTTCTTTATTTATTATTTATATTTATATTTTTAATTTACTTCTTTTATTTTTATTTTTTCTTTTATTTCCATTTTTTCCATTTCATTTTCTCTTCTATCCTTTTTCAACACATTTCCCTTTTGCATATCCCTCTATCAGGTAGCGCCATCTGTCGCATTCTTCGCAACATTCTTTTTCTTCAGTTCATTTTTGAACTTGTTCGTTTTCGGACACGTGTATGCTTAGCTGATGACGAGCTGTTATGTTTTTAGCTCGAAACGCGTCCTGTGTTTTGTTTTAATTTTATGGTGATTTTTTACAAAGTTTTATTATTTTAATTGCTTCATGTCGCCAGTTTGCGGTGCTGTTTCACTGAATTTGTATTGGTTTATGAAAAGAAACTACAGGTGTTTGCGTTTTTTTTTTTAATTATTTGTGCCGTTTTTTAAGGTGTGGTAACACAATAAAATAATTCAGATTCACTCGCTGTATTTTTGCATTTTTGAAATCGACGTCATTCTAAACAGAAAATGCACATTTTTCATATATATATGTAAAAACTTCAGAATAAAACATCATTAAAAAGCAGTGTCAGTTAATCAGAAATTGACGTCATATCTAGCAAACGATTTTTATTATTATTATCTTTTCCCTAAATTATTTTCTTGATATTGAAACACCTGTATTAAAATAGATTTTTTTTAGCTTCAAAAACATTCAAATGAAGATATACTACGTCATTTGAACACACATTTAGTTAAAGTTTTTATTTTATATGGGGAAAGTGTGCATTTCTTGGTTAGAATGACAACAATTTCGAAAATGCAAAAATATAGCGAATGAGTATTAGCTTATAAAAAGAATTTTTATTAGCTTATAAAAAGAAAGTACGCGTGTTATCAATTTTTTTTAAATTATTGCACCGTTTTTTAAGTTGTGGTAACAGGAAAGAAATGATTGAATTATAAAATCAAATAAAAGATATATTTCTATAATGTTAAATTATGAAAGGTAGTAGCAAAAAGGGATAAATATTGGTCTGATGATTTCTTTTAAAGTAAACAGTGATCTTTTCCACGGTCTAAAACGTATGTACATGAAGTTTCGTTCAAATCGGCCAAAAATTGAAGATTCGTATAAAGGACATACACACAAAGAACGGCTTTTATACGTATAGATAACGAAAGAAAAAATAAATTAGTAAAACATTAATAAAAATAGAAATAAAACGTCGAATTAAAAATCACTTGATGACGTAGCAAACACGTGTAAAGAGTTTAATGCCAAGTAAATTTGACATGTACGATCACCCATTACTGGCATTTAATCTTATAGTTTGGCGATATTTTTTTTGGTCTACGGGATAATCAAGTAGTACAAACAATTATTTTTGTTCGTATTTAACAGTAGATAAATAGTTCTTCATTAACACATAATGGACAATTGCACCATAAAATATAATAAATAAAGACACATAACCTTGCTTAATGGTACTCAAAACGCGAACTTTAATAAGCTAAAGTTAAATTCTACGTTTCGAGCTGTTTCTACAGCCGTCTTCAGGAAAAATATGATTGTTTACTCGCACAAGAAGCCTACATCTCTGAGCTTTTAGCCATTTAACCATCATATTTTCCCTGAAGACGGCTGTAGAAACAGCTCGAAAAGTAGAATTTAACTTTTAGCTTATTAAAGTTCGTGTTTGTGTACCATTAAGCAAGGTTATGTGTCTTTATTTATTATAAATACTTCTTCTTTATATAAATAATTATCATAAATATTGAAAAAAAAATGCTTTTATGTATATGAAAAGTAAATAGTTTGCCAGTAAATATACATAAAATTCACTATTCACTTCGCACGCCAAGGCCATTTTCTAATTAAAGTCTATATATATATATATATTATATATATATATATATATATATATATATATATATATATAAATTCTTAGGAACAAATAAGAAGAATTTTTGGATGATGAACTCAATTTCATCTTTAATATTGCTTTATGTCATGGTTATAATTCAAGTCTTATCTATAAATTGATTGATAAATAAAAAGTTTCCGTTAATCATTCCCCCTCCCCAAATTAAATCAAGTTTACCGAAAGATTCCATATGTTCACATCTTATTTGAAAAGTTTAAAAAGTTATTCATGAAATACAACATACAACTTGTAGCCTCTAATTCTATGACATTATTTAATTTTATAAGTAAAAAAATAGATCCAATTCCTTTTTCATCTTTCTCTTGGGTGTATGAAATTCACTTTAAATTTACAGATGGGACGATCTCTTCCTATTAGGTATGACTAAACGTCGATTTTTTGAAAGATTGAAAGAACACAAAAATGATTTGAAGTTTCGTAAATTTTCTACAGCACTCTCTAGAAGCTTCCATAAAGGACTTATTTCATTTATAGACATTGACCATGCTAAAATTATTTCCAAGCAAGTTGTTCCGTTCAATGCTATTATTCGTGAATCTTTAGAAATTCGTTTAAGGATCCAAGAAGAATCTAATGATAATGTTTCCGTTCACATTCCTGAAATCTAGCTTTCTATTTTGAAAAGTCTTTGAAAATTTCCATTTTTTTACAGCCCTTTTTTCATCGTTGTTTTCTTTGGATAAAAGATGGCGCCACTGAGCTGTTTATTTGGAATTAAGAAGTTTCCGTTGGACTGATTTGTATTTTGAACTGATTTTAAAATGTAGGATGTAAAGAGGTTTTGTCGATTTATATTTTAGAAAAATTTTCTCCTAACGATGGTTTTAAAGATTAAACCAAAACGTAGAGATTTATGTTATTCATATGTTTTTTTACATCTTTTAATTTGTGAATAAATAGTACTTAGATACCAATACCTTATTTTTTTTTGTAAGTATATTAGTTTAATTATATTAACAGTATATAAGTAAAACACGAAACAAAATTAACTTAAACCTACAGCAATTATTACCTACAAACATAGTGCGATTCAAATATAAAAGCATCAAAAGAAAAATGAGATGACTTGGAATTCGCTTCAAAATATTTTTATGCGTCATGAACTAAAAACATACATTTAGATAAAAGAAAAATGGCAGTCTTCAAATTGCAAATGCAGTAATGCTTAAACATTAATTTTAACTTTTATAAATCACTTATTACATTAAATATTTTAAAGGCAATACGGTAAACGAAAGCGTGATTTTGCCAGACATATAGTATCATTTTCTTAAATTCTAAAGAACTCTGAAACACTTAAAGGAATTTAAACTTATTTATTTAAGAAAAAGCTACTCTATTTAGAAAAGATTTATGCAGTGACTTTGATCACCGGCTGCTTTTATGCTAAGCAGGTGAATCGGGAATACACGATTACTGTTTTAGACTGCTTTACGATCTTTGATCTATGACGCTTATTTTACGCCCCTGTCTGATGTAACACGCTTTTTCCCGAGGCTTGAATTATGTAGATGGGAGAGGATAAAAAGCTCTAAATTTACACGTAAAATACATTTGTGAAACACGTGAAAAAGTAATCTACTTTTCTTTATTTTATGAAAAGCAATGTTATTTTTCGATCCTTTTAATTTCAAATAAAAACATAGAGCATAATATGTCCGTGTTTTCATATTTCTTCTTTACTACTAGAGAAAATTAGTTTTAATATGAAAGCTTTGTAGCGAAAAATTAAAAGTAAGTTTGAAAAGGTTTTTAAGTTAATTGTAAGTTACTATTTCCTTTACGTTTTATATTCAAATTGCTCAGTATTTAGGTGGCTCTGCATTTGTTTTACATAAAATTACTATAACTAATTTAAATTCCTTATCGTTATAAAAGTGATATTTTATAATTACCTTATCTATTATTCGTAACTTTGTACACTTGACATTGGAAGAAGAACCAATACTACTAATTAGGAAAAACGTTAGCCTCGATAATTGAAAATTCCATGCCGATTATTGTATTTATGCACATATAGAATATAGACATAAATATATAATTCAAGGATTTTATTTCAAATTAATTGCTTAAAAGGCGCAAAGGCCAACCTAGTGAAAAAGATTCCATGCCGGGACACGAACCCGGGCCATCAGTATCTCGCACTGACGTTCTACCGACTAAACCACATGGAACGATACCCAGCCTGGAACTTTTCACTATTACAGGTTGGCAAGACTACAAAAGCAGCATAAGATGGAATATTTTCCATGAGCCACCGACCTGGGACAAACACAGACTCTTAATTAAATCCAGCATCGATTGAATCCATATTAATATTTGGAAATTTTTCCAGAGAGAAACATTCGCCTTGCATACAATATTTCAAATGAAAATCAAATTTCCAATTAATTGCTTAAAGGCGCAAAGGTTGGCCTTTTCACTAGGTTGGCCTTTGCGCATTTTAAGCAATTAATTTGAAATTTGATTTTCATTTGAAATATTGTATGCAAGGCGAATGTTTCTCTCTGGAAAAAATTCCAAATATTATCAAGGATTTTAATAAGCAAGAAACAGTAAGATATTGGATCAAATTGACTGGCATGAGGTTCCGGAATAAAATGCCAGGGTCATAACCGTTCCAGAACTATGTTTTTTTATTGTCAATTTACAATACTATTTTAGAGAAGAAAATTTAGTTTTTGTTTTCTCATCATGTCCATTCTTCTTTCTTTCTTTATTTATTATTAGGATTTTTTAAGCGATTACTTTGTAGAGATTCTTGGAGGAGAATCTTAGGGATATTCGTCTTTTTGTGTAGTTTTAATCACCTATTATTGCAATTGTTTTCATTACAGTACTCAGGGTTCGTACGGGTCCTTGAATTTCCAGACTAAGAAATTTTTCAGTACCAGTATTATTTATGGAAATTCTCTCCTTAAATAAGGCAAAATTTCGTCCGTTTAAACTAGATTTATTTTTCTATAAAAAAATACTGATATTTGGCCTTGAAAATAAAAGCACCCGTACAAACCCTGGTATTGAATAAAAATAAATGAAATATAGTTTTGTGTCCTTTATTATAATTACTAGAATGATAGCCCACCAAAAATGACAGAAAATAATATATAAAGACATAAACAACACATGTGCAAGAATATGAGAAGTTTTTCCCACTTGTTCCACAGTGATAGATAAAAATAACATATTTTAAAATGTGGAAATATGTTGCCAGATTTTCTTCTTCGCCAAAGCAGTTTTCTCTATTTCGCCAAGGCTCCTATACTGGAAAAATACCGAGAATTTAATTTCTGTATCCAGCTATGTAAAGCACATTAAAATTGGGCAATTAGGATTTCAGATAGCACAGCGCCGTCTAGTGGCGGTTACTGATTAGTAGCATCGGGATGAAGTTGTAAAGGCTCACATGTTCCTATAATACACTTTAAATTTCGACCCATTGATTTTGAAAAAAAACCTTCAATGCTCGGAGTTTAAATTAAATAGTGGTGTGCTCGATTATGAAAGATTAATGGGTTTTCAATAGGAATTTCGCCAAATTAGTCAGCTATCGCCAAGTTTGCTTCATATATGGTAACTTATTTTTGTCGCCAAATTTGGCGATATTTTGCCAAGTTGGTCAATATTTGGCGCTATTGTGACAACCCTGCCATTAATACTTTTCAACAATTACTCATTGTAGAAGCTGGTACCAATTTCTCCATAGGTAGCCTAACCCTGACATGGCCACGATCAATGAGGCGGTCCAACCGGAATTGTGAGGGACACACAGAGACTTGGATTTTATATAAACGAGTTGGAACCCGTCGAAATTCGACGAATTAAAGTATTTAGAATGGAACTGTTAGATCGAATTTATAATAAACCTACAAATATAATTACAATAAAAAATTCATCTTGCATTGGTTATCTAACTCTTAAAACAAATAATGTTTTTAACCTAAAATTACCAAAATAATATTTCCAAAAACTTCAACTGCTTAAATTATTGAAAAATTAAACTGTATTCGATACGTAATCCAGATGAGTAATTATGTTGAAGTTATCGATTGGAGCTCTTACGTTTGTTTTTACGGGATGAAAAATCAGTAAAAATGATTTTGCTTTCTCACATCTGCTGGACAGATAATTACACCTGTTTATTTTCTATTTAATTTACATCCAAAATTGTTAATTGGTCCAAATTATCCAAGCAACCTCATAGTAAATTGTTATATAATTTTATATACCTTAGATAAATTCAAATAACAAAAGTGATCGTAATTACATAATTCTAGTAGAAGAGCAACGCGAAGCATTAATAAAATTAAATTATAATTCGCGTCAAAATGTAATTATTAAATTTAAATAATTACGCATAAAATTAAGAGTTTGCGTTGTGAATTATTTAGACGAACTCTTCCACTTATGAATTAAACTAAAATTTAAGCTGTAAAAATAAATTGACACACCTTAAACATTATCAATTAAATAATTACAGAAACTTTTTAAAACTTGATTAAATATTTTATTTACATTGAACACAACTATATACAGAAATACATAATCTTAATTCAAAAAAAAAAGAAAGCAATACTTTTGTTTGCTTCTCATTATTTTATGTATATTCAATCTTTAAAAAAAAGACAATATTTTCATGTACTCTAATTATTATATTTTTTTCTTTTTGCTAAAAGAATAATTCTCTTTCATTTTTAAATTACCTTAATTTTATTTAATTATCGGTTTTGTCGGATCTCAGATTACTCTCTACCATAAAATATCAGAAAAGTATATTTATAATTTTTCATATGATTTTAAGTGGTAAAAGAAAACATTTAAAGTAGTACCTTTTTTTAATATACGGGATGGTGGCCTTTGTTCATCAAATTCAGAGTTGTCGCGTTGCTTAGGATCATATTCATATGTCATCAGAAATTCGCTTCGTATCAGAGCGGCAACATCGGGATGGCAGGATGCATAGCTACGGACCTCTGTAGAACAATCCACTTAGTTTTAACATCAGGAAGACATCCTCAATTTGGCTTGCTTAGGCTCACTCCGATATGTACATCAGGAAGACATCCTCAATTAGGCTTGCTTAGGCTCACTCCGATATGTACATCAGGAAGACATCCTCAATTAGGCTTGCTTAGGCTCACTCCGATATGTACATCTCGCCTGGGCATTACTAGGGCTTTCAGGATTCATTGCACGGGCTTTCAGGAAAGCTCCTGCGTCCTCTACATCTTTTTTCAGACTCTCTTTTTTTAAACCTTATTCTTCTTGCACACCAACTCCTGCAGTGGGTGGAACTATTTTTGTCTAGTTCGCTGTTATTGGATGTGTGAAGATTTTGCCTTATTCTTCGATAGGCCTATTAGCTAACAGTCTGCAAATGGCCCCTTACATATACTTTAATATTATTATCTGCCTTAAAGTTTGGGTGGTCTGAAAAGCCATAAATTTATCCCAACACTTTTATTAAGGCCATAAATTTATTCCAACGTTTTTATTATTTTACGATTTCTAATTTTACACCACTTTCCATTGGCTTGTCATAAAACGACACCATGGCGTCTGGCTATTGTTGTTGTCTGAGATCCGAACTCTATTCAACATTATACATTCATTTTACAATACAACAATTTTTTAAAAATATATATTTAATATTTAAAATCAACTTAATAATTTTTGTATGAACTTCCACTCCTATTTTACTTAAATATGTAAACATTATAATTTTACACTCATAATTATATTTTATAAAAAATATTTATACAAACAGAAATAACAAATTACGCAATTTTACTTTGATTTAACCAACATGGTGCGGGAACATATCATTGTTATATGTTGCCCAGCATCTCTCCCGGTAGTCAGAAAAAAAAATAAAAACTGATTGCTGGTTTTATTTTTTTTTTGTAAAGCTTAAAGGAATGTACGTGTCCATATGACTGTGTATCTACACAGTTTTTGAACTAAGTCTGTAAAGTTCAATTATCAATGGTTCTGGTATATTTTATAAGAAGTTCTTCTATTTTTTCATAACAGAAAGTTCAACACATGATAGCATAGTTGTCTGTTGACATTCACATTTATAGAAGACCTCTGTACTGAAAATCTGACGTCTTTCTCGAAGCCTTTTTTCTTTACCACACACATGTTTAATAATTTTGTAACTTTACAGTTTAAGTGCCCAAAATACATTCAAAGCTATAATTTTGTATGAAACTAATATGCCGAAATAAACCTAATTACAAGAAAAATAATGGCATACACATTTGACATATTATTTCATCACATACAACCTTATGACACAGTGTTTTATCTAAAACACATTTTATACTGAATAAAAGTAAATACCATGCTTGTAATATGACATGTTATATTTTCACATAATTAATCTGATGTATTCAAATTATAATCAGAAAAATATTGTATACAAACTGGTTACATTATTCTATTTATTTATTTGTTACTTCTAACATGTATGATACGTCAACATATACAAGCTATCTCATCTCCTTTAATATATTATTACGTAATGCTTTCCAACTTTACCCGATACGAGAAAAAAAAGGAAAGAAGAAGGAAAGGAGAATAAAACCAGTTTTTGACCGTCCTCGATCCTTTCGAAACGAGGGGTTGGTCAAGCGACTAATCACTTTCTGCAAGGTGATTTGTGCTGTGACAAAATTTTACGACTTCCCAAAGTATGTATTTAAAACCATTTCATACTTGTAATTACCTTATTAATAATTTCTTGATATACTTTCTTCTTAACTAACTGTGCATGCCTGTATGTAATTTTAAACATAATCTATGCATAAACAGTGTATGTATTTGTATCATATCTAATGTAAACCTTCTGCTTTTTTATTATTTTGTAGGGGAAAATGGCGATTCTAGCATTTGAATTCTCCTGCCTCATACTGCGACTGAAGCGAGCGTGGCTTTTTATGCTGTCAGGTTCAAATCTAAACCAAATTGCCTTTCAGGATTTAAAAAAAAAATGCATATAATTTTCTTTAACTGATTACATTGTACATTTTTAAACCTTTCTAACAAACACAAATTTTGATTCATGATATTGTTTACTATTAAAATGTAAACAACACGGAAAAATGACTTCTACAGCCTCTCAAAATGCAAAATATGCATTACGCTGACCTTAAAAATGCACCTTCATTTAATACTATTAAATAGTGTTGTCAGAAAATGCCATTGACGAAGAAGAGAACAATTTCTTTTCTTTAATTATTATTTATTTAGCCAACAATTCTATCTTAAAAGATTGTTAAATTTTCATATTTATTTATTTAATCAAAAATTAATTTATCATTAACATTCCGTATGTGAATTCTACTGTCTAAACTTTAATGATATGTTTAAAAAGTAAAAGATACTAAATTATTATTATTAATCAAACATTAATAATTATTATTTAATTATAAAAAAAATGTACTTAATACACTTGTATAATTTAAAAAAAAACAAAAGCAAATGATAATTACTACGTAACATCGTATGCAGCCATCTATGAGTACCCGGCCGGACCAAAGAACTTCTGCCAGCAGAAAAAATCTTTGTATACTCACAAACAACCACATCCAATTTTTTTTATAGATCAAGTTTTTAAAATAATTACTGTACGTACTATAAAAAAAAAATTAAGTAAATAAATTTATTAAGCCATACTACATATTTTAATAAAAATAAGGCCAATACATATAAATATATTTATTTATTTACTTTGTTTAATTATGTTAAATTGGCCAAATTATATAAAAAAAAATTTTATGAACTCACACACTCAAATTTATCAATCCTATGTATATTTATATGCGTTAAATTTAGAATTGCATTTAATTCTAAGGGAAAGTAAAGAAAAAAAAATGCTTAAATTCTAAACTAACATAAATTTATAAAATATTTTATTTAAAAAAAAAAAATCTAATTTCTAGCTGATTTCAGCAAGATGTCATTTAATATTTATATTAAATAATTTTGCTAATACATTTTATTAATTATTAAATTCGCATATTTTTATATATACAATAAAAATATAATAGTCTTACATAAAATTTTACACTACAACAATGTTATTAATTAATTTAACTTGAGTTTAAGCCTACTTTAATTCTAATTGAATACCGTTAATAAAAGTAAATTAGCTTATCAAGTTAAATATAATATAAACTATGTTTGTCTAATGTTAATTTTGCTGAAAATTCCATAAATTTTAACTGTAAATGCTAATTGCTATACCTTTTGTTATTTATTTTGAAAACAACACCAACTTATATTTTTATTTATTATTTTTTTTATTAAATCTAGGAACTATACACTGAGCTAGACACTCCATAAATGTGTAAAACCTAAAAATCAAAAGTTTTCCTAAATAAAACTCAAAATGCTGCTTTTTACAATATAATATTACTAATTTTATTGTTTCTGAGCATAACATCTAGTAATTATACCATACTTAATTTTTTCTTCGATTCCTTTTTCAGCCAAGAATCCTGAAGTTAATGCCTAAGTGATGACCTTGATTTACCTTGATGAATTGATAAATTTTCTACAAAAATTTTGTTGGTGTTGGTGCATACCCAGCCGTAGGCCAAAATTGCACCCTATACAGAAAGCCTTTGGTGAGAAAATTTTAATTTTACTTCAATTAATTATTTGTGTAATTTTTTTACTATAATTTTGTGTGCAATCATATTGAAATAACTTGCCTTGTCCATTGTTATACATATATATGTTTTTTAAAAACCAATGTGCTACACCAAAATCCTTTTTTAAAATTTTTTATAACACTTTTGTTCATAAAACTTATCCCTGCTGTCTAAATTCTAGACTTTAGCATATAAGTTGTAATTGAACTACCGGAATAAATCTTAGTACTTTTTGCATATTTTATTATATTTAGGCTTATAGCTGACCGCTATCCTAATATAAAGTGCACTAATAATTTATTCCTTGTCAACCATATATTTATATAAGAAAAAATAAATATATGAGTATGCTATAAAGCTGTTCTAACTACCCTGAACCTATAACTTACACCAACTCATTTTAAAGAGTAATTCTGAAATTCTGTCATCTAAATTGTAAGGCTATTAGCAAAGGCTACCCTTATAGAAGACAGAAAAAAATTCTCTTTTTTTTTTTTTTTGAAAATTACTCCAACATTATTCACTATTAAATTAATTAAGTTTTAATGTTATTTGGCTTTGTTAAGATTTTATATTTTCTAATTCATATTCGAAAAATATATATATATAACTTTTGCCTGGAGATAAATATTTCACTGCTCCAGTGAAGTTTTGTGAAGCACATTACATAATTTTATAAGTATGTTTTCGGGTGCGCCCTGCACATTTGCTCAATATTGTAACCCTGAGACAAATTGGCGTTCCCATGTTCCTATCCTTTCTTATTATTATTTTGAATTTTAAAAAGGCAAGTTATTAATTTTGTTTCAAATTTTTTTACCTAAAAGAGAAAAATTTATTTTTAAATTTTGAAAATTGTTAAATTTTGAAATTCGATTAATTATGTATTTTGTTTTATTTTTAATACCAATTCATATCCCATGGTAGAGGTCTGCACGGGCCGGAATTTCCAGGCCCGGGCCCGGCCCGGCCCGTACGAAAGCTATCATGGCCCGGCCCGGCCCGGTGTAAAAATTGGAAGTTCGGCTCGGGCCCGGCCCGGCCCGTTGTAAAAATTGGAAGTTCGGCCCGAGCCCGGCCCGGCCCGTTTGCATTATTACAGTTCTCGGCCCGGCCCGGCCCGTACAAAAATCAATGAAAACGGGCCCAGTCAGATACAATTTCTACAAAAAGAAAAAAAAAATCCGTTTTTTCTCAACATACAATTAAGATTCTTTTAATGAATACTACATACATATTTATGGGAACATTTTACAGTATATTTTACATTACTATGATGTTCGCAAAACAGAAAACGCACAATAATAAACATTAACGATTACTTACAGTCATCGTGTCTACAGACATTTCAAAATGGAAATAAGGATTCATTAAAAGATTAATGTAGTTCAGAATAAAGGATTAAAAACAAGATAACATTTGAAGCTGTATAATAAAAAGTAGATTTGTGAAAATATTTCTCTCATTTTTAAGACTTTTCTCAAATCCAAAGGAGCTACATTTCGACACATTTATGAAGTCTTTTCTTTTCGGAAACGCGTAAGATTGGCAGGTATTCTTATTCAAAAGCTATGTAAATGTCGTTTTTTTCCTAGATAAAAGCAATATATCTTTCTGAAAATACTGTCAAAGTTAGCGTTATGAATCGAATTTCCGGAAGCGATAGCACAGTAAAGGAGAAAAACGTACAGTCACGTGACAGGAATCGCTGTTATCTCTGTAAGTAATTTATTAAATATGGAAAAAGCTATTCGTTTCCAAATGTTTTCAATAGGCGGGCCTGTCAATTTTATGCCTTTATAGTTAAAGTTTTTGTCAGAAACATGTGTCTGAAAGCTTTGCATTGTTGAGCAGTGAATATGAGAACCACTTTAAGGTATATTTCCAAAGATACTGTTAAGAGAAGTTCATTATCACTATTAATATTACAAAACAAAATGACTGTTCTACACATCCTGAGATCGATTAAGACCACTTCCTTCCCGGCACGAGTCTGCTGAAAAAAAAATTAAACTCGGAATCAGACATCTTGTAACTGTACGATGCCGATCTCTACGATGGACACGTTACATTTCTGTATTGATGTTGTTAAACTCGCATTGGCTCGTGACGCACATTTATACTTCTCGAGAAAATCATATTCATTGAAAATGGCTCGTATTTTATCTGCTTCGCTTAAATTCTTATATCGGGCCGATAGGCCCGATTAATTTTTTTGCCGGCCCGGCCCGTTGAAAAAATTGTCCTAATTCTGCCGGCCCGGCCCGTTTGAAAATTCGCCTTCATTCCGCCGGCCCGGCCCGCGGGCCGGGCCGGGTACGGGCCTCGGGCCAAGCCCGGGCCCGTGCAGGCCTCTATCCCATGGATAATATTGGGGAGGGGGGAAAGGGTAATGATCTTGTATAACATCCCCGTATAAGTTTGTATATGGTGTATAACCATATAACGACATATTTTTATCATAATAATCTATTTGATACTTTAAATATGGGTCGACATTCTCAGAATATTTATTATTTTTTTTATAATACTTTTTAGTAAGTTTGTCACCCTTTTGACTCGTATTTTTGTTCAATTTGAACCAACAATTTTCAGTTAAGTGCGATTTTCTCTGACAAATGCCACATTTATTTTTGTAATTTTTATCACCCTTAATTTTTTTCTGAGACCCTTGTAAATTCGTAATTTCCGCCTCTGTATGACCTGTTGCATATTTCGGAGCGTACAGCTGATCCATATGTCGTTTGATCGGCTCTATTGATTTATCTGGAACATATTGTAATAAATAATTAAAGTTTCTAAACTTTTTAGTAACTTCGTAGGGTCCTTGAAATTTTGTCTCTAATGCGCCTGGTTTTCCAATACATTTTAAATATACTGTTTGACCCAAATTTAAATCCTTTACCTTTTCGTATGCCTCTTCATCTATATATTCTTGCATTATTTTCTCCTGGTTTGCAAGGGATTGAATTTTGATTTCCTTCATATGCTGTATTCTGCTTTTAACATAAGAGTGGGTATATATTTCCTCAGAAGGAATATGGGCTGTGAAGGGATTTTTTATTTCCCTTGCGAAAAATAGCAGTGAGGGACTATATCCCGTAGCGCGGTGTTTCGAGGAATTATACGCTAGTTTAAAAAAATCCAGTCTTATGTCCCATTCCGTAGTGCGCTTCGACATAGCTACAATTGATGTTTTTAATATTTTATTGGTAACTTCACAAAGTCCATTTCCTTGCGCACGGTATACACTCACAAATTTCCTTTGTATGTTTAAAGATTCCAAATATTCTTTCATAATTTCGCTTCGTAAATATTTTGCATTATCAAAGATAATTTCTTTACACATCCCATAATTTGCAAAATATTTATTTAGTACATTTAATATAGTCTGTGACTCTACGTTTCGTAGGGGAACAGCTTCCAGGAATCTCGATGTCGAATCAATTATAATTAAAATGTATCTGTTTTTCCTTAACGTGAGGTTTAAAGGTCCAATGACGTCAGCATGCAGGACTGTACCGACTTCGTGATCTTTCACCATTTTTTTAACAGGGACTTTTATTGTCGTGTGTTGTTTAGATGTGAGGCACTGCACACAATTTGCACAATAATGTTTAATATCTTTGTACATTCCGTGCCAAAAAAGCCTTGTTTTCACATTATCATAAGTTTTTTGAAATCCGAAATGCGCTTTATGAGCTTCTTCTATGGCTGCAATTTTTAATGAATCCGGGGTAATTAAAAGCTCCTTTTTATCTGAACCAGGTTTTAAAATTAATAATTTATTTTGATTTAAAGTAAATCTCTTCGTGCTTCTATTATTTTTGTCTTTTTCGATTTTATTTATTATAATTTTTAATTTTTCGTCTGCGTATTGCTCCGATTTAATATTTTCGTCTGTAAGTGCTATGTTACTTGCAAACAAATTATTTTGGAGTTCTCTGTCTGTTGTAAGATTATCTAAATTCCTGCTCAAATAGTCTGCTGGATTGTTAATTCCTTCGACGAATTCGAAGTCGAAATTAAAGTCTTGTAAATCTGCTACCCATCTGTTTATAATTTCCGATTTATCTTGTAAATGTAAATGCTGAGTTAGTGCTTTCGAATCAGTTAACACAGTAAATCTTCTACCTGAAAGCATATATTTAAAATGCATAATTGCTTCATGCACTGCTAATAACTCAAATTTAATACTCGGATAATTTTTTTCCGGTTCTCTAAGTTTTCTCCCGAAAAATTCAACAGGTAGCAAATGACCATCCTTTTCTTGAGCAAGAACACCTGAAATTGCAACTTTGCTCCCATCCGTGAATAAGAAAAATTCCTTGTTAAAATCGGGGGGTCTGAGTGTTGGTTTTTGTACAATTTCTTCCTGAATTATCAGGAAAGCTTTTTCTGCTTCTGGACTCCACTTGAATTTAACTTTATCTTTAGTCAGCTCTATTAAAGGGTTAACTTTGTCTGAATAGTTGGGTATTAGCGTCCGAAAATAATTCACTAAGCCCAATTAAGATCTGACCCCCTTTTTCGATTTTGGTCTGACTAAATTTTTCACTTTTTCAATATTCTTTTGTGATGGAGAATATCCCATTTGATTCACCCTAAATCCTAGGAATTCTATTTCTGCTTTGCAAATGTGCATTTTTGAAGGTTCGATTGTCATGTTGTGATTTATTAATACCTGTAGAACTTCTTCTAAGGTTTTCGTCATCTCTGCTATTGTGTTTGCAGATATCAACACATCATCAATGTAGTATGTTACTTTGCTTTTGTCAAAATGACCCAGAATTTTATCGATTACTTCTGCAAAAATTGCGCTAGAATTTCGTGTGCCAAAAGCTAAACGAAGTGGCATATGTTTTCCAAATTCCGTAATAAACGCTAATTTTTTGCAATCTTCTGGTTTTAAATTTATTTGGAAAAAAGCACTATGTAAGTCTAGCACCGTATAGTATTTTTTACCGCTTATTTTTTGTAATAAGTCTTTTACGTCCGGCATCGGATAAGTATAAGGTTGTAAAATTTGGTTTAATAGTCTTAGGTCCGTTGCCATTCTAAACTTGGGTTCTGCATTCGGGTTATTACTCGGATTTTTCTTTCTAACGAAAATAACTGGAAACGCATACTCGGAGTCAGTCTTCTCTATAATTTTAGCCTGTAACAATTGTTCAATTTCCCTTTTCGCATACTGTCTTACTGCCTGAGGCAATTTATATGGCTTAGCTTGTACCGGGAATTCATGATTCAATTGAAAACTTGGTGTGACAAACGCTGATTGCCCCATTGTTTGATAACTTTTTGAAAATGCATGAACATTGCCCATTAAAATTTTTCGAAATTTTTGTTGTACTTCCTCTGATAAATGGCTTAAATCGAAATCCGTCTCTTTAATTTCTGCTTCTCGCAATTTTCTTACATCTTCTATATTTAAATTATTTATTTCATAAAATGTCCCTTTCTCTATATTATCAGTTGAGTCATCTTGCTTGCACTCAAAGTTCTTTATAATTTCCCCCATTTTAGTTCCTTTCTGAATAATTAACTTTTCTAACAGTTTATTCTTTATTATAATATTTATGTTATTATTTTTTTTAACTTCGTATAACGAAGTCTCGCATGAAAATTTACTATTTCCTTGAATGGGTCAAAAATAATCACATCTGACATATTTATATCCTCTGGGCATTTTAATTTTACAATTTTCGATTCTTCAGGTTGGAGAAAAATTCTATTTTTAGTAATGGCAAACATACTTTTATTTGAATGTTCCCCTGAATTACACGGCGTAATGTTATTCACTTCATAATTATTTACTTCACTTGCAACGTTTAATTTAATTTGTTGATTTTTAAATTTTAATGTTTTATTGCATAAATCCAAAATCATATGATTTTCTTTGAGATAATCGTACCCTAATAACATTTGGTACTGCCTATCAAAATCATCATTAGTGACATAAAATGTGCCTGTTGTGAATATACCTTTTAATCGAAAAGTTAATTTTACACATTGTTTAAAAAAAATCTTTGAATTTGTTAAAGTTTTAATTTGGATCTGATTGCCCAAATATTTGATTTTGACGTTTGTATCTTTAATTTTTTTTAATAAAGAAGGTGATAAAAGGGAAACAGCAGCTCCAGTATCCAGTAACGCTTGTATTTCGACGCCCTGTATACTTAGTGATATAATTGGCAGACTATCTTTGTCTGCATTTGTTATTTTTGCGATTGTTTTATTTATTTTATCGATTTCCGTCTCTGAAAATCCCGAATCTTGATCCGATTTCGCTGTTTTCTTTGCCCATTTTTTTTTTCTTTTTGCGCTTTTCAAATTGATAACCATTTTGATCATAATTCTCAGAAATATATCCAAAATCCCTATTTCCCGAATTCCAGTTAGGTTGTGAATAATCATACATCCCATAATGCGTCGGGTAATTAAAGGAATTGTAGTAATCATTATAATATCGTTCATAATCATTATAATGAAAATTGTTATTGAAATGGGGACCCTGATAATCATTGTGTTTATTAAAGAGTTTCTTATTCCGCGGAACACTATCATCTCTAATTGCATGGTTTTTTTTCTTTGATTTTTTTAGTTTTTCAATCTCCCCTTTTAATTTCTCGATTAGCTCTTTGTTTTGCTTACTTGATTCTATAATGTTCTCATAAAGATCTTTGTTTTCTTTATTTATTGCGTTAATTTCCTCAAACTTTGATTCATTATACGCACTTTCCATAAGTTTTGCTAACTCGCATGCCTCCTTGAAGGACCTGGGCACATTTTTACGAACATCTAGTGCAATATCCTGTCTAATTGAATTTAAAAAATTCGACATTTTTAAGATTTCGATAAAATTCTCTTCCTTATTATCCACATTTTCGCCTGCGCTTTCGATATAAGATTTTACACCCTTTTTAAACTCCAAAATGAAATCCTCTATCGTTTGACTTGCGGCCTGTTTTAAATTTAGGAAATTGCTCTGAGCATTAAGGAAGCTTAGTTTTGTACCAAATAACTCCACCAAATTATTTTTAAATAAATTATAATTGGTCTCGTTATATTTTTCAATCTGTTTACTTAAAATATGTTTTGCGTCCCCAGTAATTTTAGCCTTTAAAATTAATAATTTAGTTTCTTCCTGTATATCTGTCGAATTCAAAATATTATCAAATTCCTCTAAGAAAAATATAATGTTTTTGTTCTTTTTATTGTCAAATGGTGACACTAACTTAATACGTGTATCTATATCCAGCGTCTGAGTCATTTTTAACAAATATTAGTAATCAATGTATACTTTTTCAAAATATCAATTCAAAATAGATCCTATACCTCTTAAAAGAATATTTTGCATCTCATACTATTTTCTCTATATTACAACATATGTATGAAAATATTCTAAATTGCATAAATACATAAAAGCAACAGCACTAAAATTTAAAAAAATTTCTTAGGGGATGAAGTTGTTTTGTAGATTATTCTTTTACACACATAAATACCCCTAAAATGTTTATAATACACGTATATATAAAAAACAACATAATTTCATTTAACAGAAAAATATCTGTCTTTTTCTACAGAAACAACAATCTTATTTTTTTTTTTTTTTTTTTTTTTTTTTTTATGTAAATAATGTACTACTACTTCGTAGTACGACTCATAAATTTTCTTTTGTATCAAGGTGATACAATTTCAAAAATCATGATCTATTGACATTTCAATCATTTTTATACCAGACATATTATCAAATTTTACTTATTATTCTTATTATTATTATTTATACAGTATATAAAAAAAAATTATTTTTACAAATGTGTCATCTGTGATGTGAATGCCATTATTTCTCAATGGTAACTGAGATCCAACCAAAAGAGAAAAGAGAGAGAAAAAAAAATTATAATTCGTAAATTTACCTATTATAAATCCCAGAATTATTTTTTTCATTTCCTTTTTTTTTTTTTTTTTTTTTTTTTGCTAACATATATTATTCATTTTATTTATATAAAATTATTATATGTGTGTCATTATTGTTACAATAATAAAATTAATTTTAATAAAATTTTAATCAATTAAACTTACATACCTACAATATCTTTAAAATTGTGACATTAAAATAATACTTAAATTTATTTTCCTTTATTATTATTATTATTATTATTATTTCTAATGACCTCAGATGAACGTTCCTGAGTCATAGCACCATTTTACTATGAAGGGGGGGATGCTGGACAGATAATTACACCTGTTTATTTTCTATTTAATTTACATCCAAAATTGTTAATTGGTCCAAATCATCCAAGCAACCTCATAGTAAATTGGTATATAATTTTATATACCTTAGATAAATTCAAATAACAAAAGTGATCGTAATTACATAATTCTAGTAGAAGAGCAACGCGAAGCATTAATAAAATTAAATTATAATTCGCGTCAAAATGTAATTATTAAATTTAAATAATTACGCATAAAATTAAGAGTTTGCGTTGTGAATTATTTAGACGAACTCTTCCACTTATGAATTAAACTAAAATTTAAGCTGTAAAAATAAATTGACACACCTTAAACATTATCAATTAAATAATTACAGAAACTTTTAAAAACTTGATTAAATATTTTATTTACATTGAACACAACTATATACAGAAATACATAATCTTAATTCAAAAAAAAAAGAAAGCAATACTTTTGTTTGCTTCTCATTATTTTATGTATATTCAATCTTTAAAAAAAAGACAATATTTTCATGTACTCTAATTATTATATTTTTTTCTTTTTGCTAAAAGAATAATTCTCTTTCATTTTTAAATTACCTTAATTTTATTTAATTATCGGTTTTGTCGGATCTCAGATTACTCTCTACCATAAAATATCAGAAAAGTATATTTATAATTTTTCATATGATTTTAAGTGGTAAAAGAAAACATTTAAAGTAGTACCTTTTTTTTAATATACGGGATGGTGGCCTTTGTTCATCAAATTCAGAGTTGTCGCGTTGCTTAGGATCATATTCATATGTCATCAGAAATTCGCTTCGTATCAGAGCGGCAACATCGGGATGGCAGGATGCATAGCTACGGACCTCTGTAGAACAATCCACTTAGTTTTAACATCAGGAAGACATCCTCAATTTGGCTTGCTTAGGCTCACTCCGATATGTACATCAGGAAGACATCCTCAATTAGGCTTGCTTAGGCTCACTCCGATATGTACATCAGGAAGACATCCTCAATTAGGCTTGCTTAGGCTCACTCCGATATGTACATCTCGCCTGGGCATTACTAGGGCTTTCAGGATTCATTGCACGGGCTTTCAGGAGAGCTCCTGCGTCCTCTACATCTTTTTTCAGACTCTCTTTTTTTAAACCTTATTCTTCTTGCACACCAACTCCTGCAGTGGGTGGAACTATTTTTGTCTAGTTCACTGTTATTGGATGTGTGAAGATTTTGCCTTATTCTTCGATAGGCCTATTAGCTAACAGTCTGCAAATGGCCCCTTACATATACTTTAATATTATTATCTGCCTTAAAGTTTGGGTGGTCTGAAAAGCCATAAATTTATCCCAACACTTTTATTAAGGCCATAAATTTATTCCAACGTTTTTATTATTTTACGATTTCTAATTTTACACCACTTTCCATTGGCTTGTCATAAAACGACACCATGGCGTCTGGCTATTGTTGTTGTCTGAGATCCGAACTCTATTCAACATTATACATTCATTTTACAATACAACAATTTTTTAAAAATATATATTTAATATTTAAAATCAACTTAATAATTTTTGTATGAACTTCCACTCCTATTTTACTTAAATATGTAAACATTATAATTTTACACTCATAATTATATTTTATAAAAAATATTTATACAAACAGAAATAACAAATTACGCAATTTTACTTTGATTTAACCAACATGGTGCGGGAACATATCATTGTTATATGTTGCCCAGCAACATCATAAAATTTTCCCCCATAAAATCTAAACTGTGCGTTATTTTCACATTCTCAAAATTTATATACGCACTACTCAAATTCACAATTTAAAAGTATTTTAACGCGCAATACATTATTAATGAATGTATTTCCAAACTTAAAGTCACGTTTGTCCGATACAACTTTTTATGTGGACATTCGCATAAAATTGAAGTTTTAATCTCAGTACCCGGGAAAATTTACCATTCAGAAATTTGCCTTTAGTTGCCATAGTATTGGCCATTTTAGTATTGGTCAAATATTTAGTTTTTTCAAAGAAAATGATTGTTTTTTTTAAATATGACATCATTTTTACTCACTGAATCATTTTGCCTAGCGTCTCAAATTCCGTATCAACGTAATGTAAAAATATTGAAATATCTTCTTCAGTCTTTTTATTTGTGAAGAAGAATGCGTGATTTTTTTAATGGCTGACGTCATTTTCTGTTCAAAAATTAGAAAAAAAGTTACTTTTATTTGTAATGTGAAAATGGCATCAATAAAGATATAACCAATAAAAATAAATAAACCATGACTATTTTCCCTTTACTTTTAATAGAAATGGAGTACTTCAGTTGCCACAATTACAAAATTGGTACTAAAAACTATAAAAAAATTAATATCTCAAAAATAAATTGAGATAGAGCTTTCAAACAAATTGCATTTAAAAGTACATTTTTTTCCTTATACGACGGTTTAAAAGTTGAAACTGTGCGATGTTTAGAAGTTTAAAAACTTGCAGTAGCGAAAATTGCAAAACCGAAATTTCATTTCAAATTTCAAAGTGTTGCCATTCGCAGAATGACGTATGCGTTACGCACAGATATGTTTGTCCTTTATAATATAGATATAAATAGATTAATATTAATAGTTTCAATAGTGCGCATCTGCTTCCTTTAACTGGCGGAGTTCATAGCTCATGCTTATTGTTTTCCCAGGACGACAATGGAGAAAACGTGAATCATGAAAATATTTTCCTGCGACACATACGGATCTGACATCCACAGCCTCCCCCACCCACCACCCCAATTACCAATGAGGTTGAAAATGGGAATTTGAAGGTTTGGAATGTAAATTAATATATTTTAGTGTTATATATAAAACTAATTATTAGCCCCCAGTACGGTATGCTATTTCTTTCTCCCAGCTTATTTTGTGCAGTCTCCAAAAAATAACGTTACCTTACAGAAGCCAGCCGTACAACAAAGCAGTATGATTAAATACAATATAGCAATTTTTTAAACTTCTAAGCATCGCGCATTAAGATTTTTATAAAAACAGTCCCAAATTTTGCCAAGTTTTTTTGCTTATAATTTCCAGAGTTCTTAATATAAAAAAAAGTTCTTTTCATAAAATATGACAAACAACATTGTACACAATACCCTGTAATCAGAATGAAAAAATAATGAAAACTGTATGAAAAATGAGCAGGTATACTAAATAATGATTCACTGCGCATGTTCGAACGTAATCAAAATATAATTTGCATAATGTGTTAAGCTAAATGTATTGAGCAACTTTTGTGAAAGACTCAAACACATAGTTTGAAAAGTCTGATAATAATCGTTTATAGAATAAGCTCAAAATCCGTTATTCCCAAAAGAAAGCAAAAAGATGAGGGGCTGTATCCAAATACGTGCAATATCGTGCATGCTATATTGGCACTAATCAGTGGGTATATGGATACAACCCCTCATCTTTTTGCTTCATTTTTTGAGCTTATTCTATAAACGATTATTATCAGACTTTCCAAACTATGTTTTTGAGACTTTTACAAAAGTTGCTCTATACATTTAGCTAACACATTATACATATTATATTTTGATTGCATTCGCTCATACGCAGTGAAACATTTTTTAGTAAACCTGCTCCTTTTTCATACAATTTTTATTATTTTTTAATTCTGATTGCAAAGTATTATGTACAATGTTGTTCGTCACATTTTCTGAAAAGAACTTTTTTTATATTAAGAATTCTGCAAATTATAAGAAAAGAACTTCGCGAAATTTGGGACTGTTTTTATAAGAATCTTAATTTCTCTACGAGTATACATGCTATCCTCGTAAAAATGAACACAGTATATTACAATAAGCTAATTATTATTAATCTGGAGTTTGAACGCTTTTGCTTAGTTTTTACAGGGTTATCCAAAAGATATTCGTTCTTTTTAACACTTTCCAACAAAGTTGAAAAGTGTTTATGACTTCGATTTGTCTGTCCGTCTGGCCGTCTGTCCGTCTGGCCAACTGTACGCGCTCTAACTCCCGTAAATATACTCGGATCGTTCTGAAATTTTTGGATATTAGTGATCTCTACCATAGCACAAACCCTATTGCAAATGAAGTTTGTAGCATGTTTAGTTCATTTACAGGGACAGTCAAAAGTTTTCCGTTACATTACGGCCTATGGGAAAAAATCGTTTAAAATGATTTTTAATGAGGGTACATGCTTTCTAACATAATAAAATTGATATGCATTTATCAAGTTGACTAAAATATGCATTTTCTGTACAATATGCGGCCCAAAAATAGTTATTATTCATTTACAGGGCCGCACGAAAGAATTCCTTTACATAATGATATAAAAGAGGAGGGAATTTTTCCGGCGTATTTTAATTATGTTAAACTATTACATGTACAATGAAATAGATATACGTCGCTGAGGTTTACTATAACTTATATCATGGATAATACGAAATGCAGAGCATTTACAGGGACACACGAAAGATTCAGATACTATATTGAACCCGAAGTACTGTAAAGTAGCGATGATTGCTGGAAATGCATTTTTAATTATGTTATGTGTTTTATGTTTCACTATATTTATGCATTGTATATGGTGTGTATAAATGCTGTAATTGATATACAGGGCTCTTCAAAATAATTCGTAATGGTTACTGGGTATGATTGCAAATTGCTTAAAGGTGATTTTTAAATGAGTTAGGCATTTTTACGCTGAACCTCATTTGGTTTACTAAGAAATGTTTGTAAAACATATATAAAATGACATACAGGGTCACGCAAAGAATTGGATACATGGCCGTCTATAAATGATAATTTCTGAAAATGTGATTCCTGTAGTTTTAAGAGTGTTTTACTTTGAATTAAACTTTAGCTAAATAGTGGCGTGTAATAAAGGTATTAGGTTAACTGCAGAGTTTTACAAAAGTATACAAGTATGTTTAAATCTATTAGTAAAAATTGCTGAAAGAGAAAATTCAACCTGTTATGTGTTTTCTTGCTAAACTAAATTACTCCATTATATAGTATATATATCAACCTACAGATCAAATATAGGGTTGTTCAAAAGAATTGGAATACATATTTGCTATGAACGGTAACTGCTGAAATCAGTTTTTCAAATATTTTATGTGTTTTTTAAAATGTTTACTTAGTTCACTTATATACCTTATTTCCCTAAATAACGAAGTTTTGTTAAAACATTCAGGAAGTGTTGGAAAGTGTTTCATAATCTATGCTTAACGCATGATTTTTCTTACTTGTTTCAATTTGTTGACGGTCCCCTATGGGGTTTCGGGAAAAAATCTTCGCGGAAATATACGACTTATACTATACTGTTTACACACCTGCAGTTTCAGGTTAATTCCTCATGTATTTTTCTAGATATTTAACAAAACGTCTAAAATCGCAAGTGACGGGTCACCTTTGGTCATATAGTGTATTCATTGATTATTAAGATTTACTGCCCAATATTATTACTATGCATAACTGAAATGTATATATTGCATAAGGTGATTTCGTAAATTTATTTTGTACGGCGCATAAATTGCGAAATTATCGATTTTTTTTTTCTGGAAATAATAACTCTGGATGTCGGATATTGAAATTCGCTGAACATAACTGTAAGCATATTTTTTTTTATTCTTTAGTGAATATTCACCGCGTATTTACGGCCTTCTCTTGCACTGTAAAAAAATACAAATGTATATTAATCTGGGAAAATATACAATAACCTCTTCCGTGTTATCCACGATTCCGAAAAGAGTTCTTTATCTTTAGAGAGCTCAGAAACCAATATATTTTAAAGATTTAAAGAAGAATTTAAGAAAATATCTTTTAAGAAACTTCTTTTTTACCCGACTGCCAAGAAGGGGTTATGTGTTTCACGCGTATCTGGGTATGTGGATTTCTTTATAGCCTCAAAACATCCCAACGGCTGGATCAATTTTAATGAATGAGGTTTCTATCGATTCGTCTTAACCGTCCGATGGTCATGGGCTAAGTTTTGCTTTTATAAATTCAAAATGACGGCCGTAAAATACAAAATGGTGGTAGAAACGAAAAAAAATTACGCACCATACTGAGTGGCATATAATTAGATAGGTCTTTCAAAATGAAGACGATGTTTCATTGATTATTTTACAGTCAGAAGCTTCATTTAAATATTACACAACCTGAAAGTTACGTAGGTAAGATCTCTAGCTTTACTGGAAATCTAACCTTCATAGACATCTATAGACCTCATCAAAACTGTGTTTATAGATAGGAACTAACAATTAAACGCAACTTAAAAGTCATCAATACAAGTAAATAAAAAATAGCTAAGTAATATAAAAAGTATTTTCACATTGATGAGAAATAATTAATTAGTTCCCTTTTTACGCAGTCGGGTTTTTTTTTTATTTTTTAAATTTAATTTTTCTTGTTCTAAATGTTTGTTGCTTCCACTCATTTTACTTTCTTCTACCTTTACAAGAAGGTATGGATATATTTAGTATTGGATTCGTGAAAAATTTTAACTTCCGGTTTTCGATGGATTTATATGTTTTAGAAAGTGCTGAACACGATTTGATGGTTTTTTGAAAATTTCTGTCTGTGAGTCTGCCTGTCACATTGTCACTCTTTGAGTCTGTATGTGACAAAATTTTTGTGGGTGCTCTATCTCAAAAACTAATGCATGGAATTTCACAAAACTTTAGATTCAGTTGCACCTTTATGTAAACTGGTGCTAATTACTTTTTGGTGTAAATCGTCCAACAGGTGGCACTGCTGTGCTGCATTTTTTACGATATTCGCAATAGCTATATCTCAAGAACTAATGCACGGATTTTCATAAAACTTCAGATTCCGTTAGTCCTTTATATAATTTAGTGCTGATTACTTTTTGGTAAAAATCGCCCAACAGGTGGCACTGCTATGCCGCATTATTCATGATTATCGCAATAGCTCCATTTTACGAACTAAAGCACGAATTTTTATCAACTTCAAATTCAGTTAGTCCCTGATATAAATTAGTACTGTTTAGTTTTTGGTGTAAATCTCCCAACAAGTGGCGCTGCTACACTGTTAAAAATTTTGCAGCATTCTGGCAGGTCATTCGACCGTTTTTTGAAAAAAACGGTTTCATAAGCATAATTTAACTATATTCTGACCATAAAATGGCCAATAATATGGTCAGAATAGTGTTAAAATTACGGTTGTGTAACCGTTTTCGGAAAAAACGGTCAAATGACCTGCCAAAATACTGCAAATTTTTAACAGTGTATGCTGCATTTTTCACACACTGTTAAAAATTTGCAGCATTCTGGCAGGTCATTTGACCGTTTTTTCCGAAAACGGTTACACAACCGTTAATTTAACACTATTCTGACCATATTATTGGGCATTTTATGGTCAGAATATAGTTAAATTATGGTTATGAAACCTTTTTTTCAAAAAACGGTGGAATAACCTGCCAGAATGCTGCAAAATTTTTAACAGTGCAATATCCGCAATAGCTGTGTCTGTATCTCAAGGACTAATGCATGGACATTCATCAAGCTTCAGATTCAGTTAGTCCCCGTATTAAATTGGTCCTAATTAATTTTTAGTGTAAATAGCTCAACAGGTGGCGCTGCTATGTGGAAATTTTTACTATTTCTGCAATAGAAAAACATAATGCACGGATTTTCATCAAACTTCAGATTCTATTAGAAGTTGACATAAGTTGTTGATGGTGTAAATCAACGAACCGGTGGCGCTAATGTGCTGAAATTTTCAGGAATTATTAACATGTATGAGATAGAAGAAAGTTTTGGGATTGCCACTTCCGACTAGTTTCTAAACATTTTTTAATATGTTATATAATTTTTATTTTTAATAGTGTTTTAATCCGTTTTCTCAACCCTGAACAGTGAATTTTTCGGATATCCATTCTCAAGAAAACATTTTCTTACACAGAATCATGTTTTGCAGCAAACATGATAAATGTACAGCATTAACATTTACATTAAAATTAATGTTGTTTTGTTACCTTCGCATGTATTAATTCAATTAGGCAGCTGAAAATGTTTTATTGAAAATTGCTAGCATCTTACTGGATTGCTATGTATCATGTAATTTTTAAAGGAAAATATTGTTGGAATTTATGTGGCGTGTTAAGCCAAAACCACTCGATAGGTAATACGCGCTTTCTCGTGAATAAACAAAAACACAAATAATCTACAAAGTGGCTTTATGCTGCTTGTTCAAATTAGAGGTAAGTAAAAATTCGCTTACCTGCTATACATCACACTTCATGTGTCGGCTCGGGATTCATCATCGTCTGCATGGAGTATGGCCAGGGATCGGTTACAATCGCTCGTACTTTAACCCTTAAATGCCTGTTGTTGCTTTTCGGCAACATACCCAATTTAGGCTCTAAAATACTCTTAGAATAATATTGAAGCTAAAATGCCTAATGTTGCCAATAAAATACATTCTGAAAATATTATTAAATCGATTTTCAACATTTAGATGGCAATACTTGTGCTGTTTAAGAATAAAGATAAATTTATTTTTTCAAATGTTTCTACTTGTTCTTTTTGTTTTGTTTGGAAGCTTGCGAAATACCCTATTTTGACCTGCAGTGAGCAAGTAAAATTTATTTCTTATTATAGTTCCTAAAATTCTTGTGTGTTTAATATTATAGAATTTTATAAAGGGAAATTATTTTTTCAATTAAACACCAGTATTGCCGATTAGTATCAAACTGTTTTTTAGTCGTAAACCATACTTAAAACAAAATATGATTTTTTTTTAGTATTTTTCCCAAGATTTATTTAAAAAATGAAAGCCGAAAAACATTATCACAATGATTTTTGAAAAGTCAGGCATTTAAGGGTTAATTTATCCATTTTTGTTATGTGAACGATATTTATTATTTGTCAGCATTATTCTCTGAAAAACTTTTTGTAAACACTGTATAGCCATGTGATACTCTGAAAGGTAATTTATCAGATTAATATGTGTATTTAGACGTAAAGAAGGGCTCCATTTCTGCTAGATATATATATATATATATTATTATGGAACAGTTACAAGCTCCGTGCGATTAAGGAGATTACATGTCAGAGACTGATAAAAACAGAAGCGATGAAAAACATATGCCGCGTGATAAAAATATATAAATATACAAAGTGTCTGTTAAAAGTCAAGAGTATACATCTGTTCGGAAATTACTTCTATGTTGCGCAATATCAGCTATTAACACAAGGAAGAAACATTAAGTTCATAGCAGTTGTTAAAATGTTTTTAGTTGACTATTAGAGTTCTTTTCTCATTTAATTGGGTTTTGATGTTGCCGTAACATCTGGGGTGATTCATTTAAAGAAATACAAGTATTTTTTGATAAAAATACTCGCTTCATGCAATCGCTCGATTACATAAGGCGATTTTTTCTGCCCCCGAGTACCCTGACCTTAAAAACAGATATTCTGGGTTGAGAAAATTGATTAATATACTCAGAAACCTACTCGGAAACGTTTCCTAAAATTCGCGGTTGAAAAAAAAAATTATAATTGTAATTAATTTTTCAATTAATTTTCAGTAGTGAAATTACGTTCGAAATTATTGAATATTTAATACGATTGATTTCTCACATTGCTAACTAAGCTAGAACCAACTGAGTGAAACATGTACAAGCCCGGGAATCGAAACCAGCACCCTTGGAATAGTGCTCCAAATGCTCTATACCATTTAACCTACGAGGACGATACTCAGCTTACCACCTCTCACTGACATATCGCTCACCCGCAAGAAAAGTGACATATCTCGCAAAAATTCATTTTGCGTTTTATTCCACTAATAGGTTTTTCATAGGTGTGTCTTGCTACAAAAAACGTTTCATAAGTGTAGTTATGCGAGAAATCACTTTATTACGCTATTTGTCCATTCGTGACCACAGAAGAGGGGTGGATTGTGTGAAGAGATAAAACTACTCGACCCTCCAAACCTCATCCTACGATTTCATTCTTAAGGGTTTTATGCTAAGTGCTGAAATTTCATTTTATAGTAAAATTATGGAAACTTTCTTTTGCCTCTTCTGTGAAATTCACTTTTGTCGAGATGTGTCACTTTTTTTGCGGGTGAGCGATATGTTGGTAAAGCTTCAGATAGACCATCGTGCTACTTCCGGTTCTTTTGTTCTGAGCCAGGCGGCGCTTTTAGTGGTTTCGCGGCTTTTTTCATCTTTTATGACTTTGCATGTAAAGTCCTGGATATCCTGCCAGAAGGGGAGAGCTTCCTTCAAGTGCGATCTTATCTTATCCAGACCCATTGTTGATCCTCACGTCCTTTTATTAAAAACCACAAACAGGGTTCGAAAACAATGCTTTTATTGCTTTATCAGGAATTTCAGCCATTTTTGCTTTCTAAACACAGTCTTAGGCTGCATACAGACGCTTGTTTTGGCAACTTTCTCCAGTTTTCATGGAAATCTTTTGTACTGGACCCATCTGTGGTTTATTCACAAAAGAATGAAGGGAATCAACAATGGGTCAGGAGATAAGGAGCTCAACCCTACTTGAAGGAAAGGTTCCTCTTTTGCAGGACATCAGTCCCTTTCCTTAGTCATTAAAAATCAAAAACACCGCGTGGCCACAAGAAACGATGCCGACACTGATAGCAGTTAGAAGGATGGTGCATTTGCAGCCTTAGACTGCAACTGCAGCACAAGATGCTGGTTCATTAAAATCACCGATGCTGGGTTAATTTGAGTCTCATTTTTCGCTACAGTATTGTGTGTCATGAAGACTATTCCTTTTTGTGCTGCAGTCGCAGCCTTATCAACATATTTCATTGAGAGATGGTAAGCTGGGTTTCGTCCTTGTGGCTTAAATGGCACGCTATTCCGAGGGTTCGGGGTTCGTTTCCCGGCTTGGACATTTTTTACTCTGTTGGTTCCACGCTTAATTAGCAATGTGATAAATCACGTATTAAATGTTCAAAAAAACTTTGTTCTTAAAATTTTTTGTAAACATTTTGTAATTTTTGAAATAAATGTATGTTTTTTAAACATTCAACGTCAGTTGTTCCTAATAAGTCCATTTAAAATTTATTTTTAGTTCAAAATATTATTTTAATCCATTTAAAAATAATTCATGTTTAAAAGAATGTTTCCTAACTAGTTTTGCCAGATGTCCCGCGTAAATCGGGCCTCAAAACGCTCTGGAAACCAATATTTTAAAAGTAATTTTCTTCGCATTATCTAATGGCAGAATTATTTGCGATTAACGATGGCGAAATTAACTGTAAGAAATTAGTGGTATCCAGAGGATTTGGAACCCCAATTTACGCGGGACATTTGACAACACTATTCGTAACATAATAAAAATAGAAATCATTATATCAAAATTGTATCCGCGTAAATCGGGCCTCAAAACGCTCTGGATACCAGTATTTTAAAAGTAATTTTCTTCGCATTATCTAATGGCAGGATTATCTGCGATTAACGATGGCGAAATTAACTGTTAGAAATTAGTGGTATCCAGAGCATTTGTAACCCCAATTTACGCGGGACATTTGACAACACTATTCGTAACATAATAAAAATAGAAACCATTATATCAAAATTGTATTGTCCTATTACAAAAAAATAAACATGTCCTTCAAAAAGGAAGTACATATTGAAATTTTCTATTTTTATTATTGTTTATTAAATTACCCCAATCCTTTTTTGCACTGATTTAAAGAGAATTCGTGTGAAGATACAAATGATATACCCTTAAAGTTGATTGGTAGCGTATTTCTGAACGTATTTTCTCAACGACCTTATTTGTTGAGATATATGAGATCTCCATTTTATTCTAACACCTAAATAAAATTAGAATTATTTTCATTTTAAAGACGTATTTTAACTTTATGGGTGCTTTTGTGCGTGTATGTGTTCCATTTACAAGGAAAAGAAATGCTGCGTTTTCTACAGCATTTTATTTTTTTATTGGAATATTCTGTGAGAAAATTAAACTTGAAACTTAGCCATACTAAATTGAAAGTGTATATTTCTGGAATATCTTATTACATCCGAATAAAGTATATTTAAAGAGAAGTTTCTTTTCTTTTCTTTTCAAACACCTTTAAAAGATCGATATGCGTTATATTTCTTTGAAAATAAATGTTGGATATGAGATACTAGACGAATCGCATTCTACCCTATTTCAAAACTAATTAGAATGCTTTAAATGGAAGTATCACTCTTTAAAAGGAATTTTAGCTGTATGCGTGAGAGGGAAAAAAAGAATTTTGTTCGAAGTATTCCTTTTTGCACTTAATGAAAAACTTTTCAAATAATAAATAGCATTTATTCTCAAACAAGTGTTTTGAGTTTCAAGAGAAATTTGTACATTTTATATATTTATTTATTTGGCTGTGTGAGTGTTTTATAAATTTTTGACATATTACTAGGTAGATATGTGAAGGAAAATGATTTATTCCAGAAACAAAGTTATTGTATTATGTTAAAATTTAAAAAGTATATTATTATATTTTAAATATTTAAGAAATTTTCGAATCTACACTTCTTTCATAATTTTAACTTTTCTGAACAATATTTTTCATCATTTTCTTGCAAGTATACTCTATCTATATTTCTATATTATAAAGGACAAACGTGTGTGTGCGTAACACTGACGTCATTTTGACATCATATAACTGTAACGTCATTTTCTTTTCAAACACCTTTAAAAGATGGATATGCGTATATTTCTTTAAAAGTAAATGTTGGATATAAGATACTAGAAGAATCGCATTCTACGTTATTTCAAAACTAATTGCAGTGTTTGACATGGAAATATCGCTCTTTAAAAAGAATTTTAGCTGTTTGCGTGAGGGGGGGGGGGGGGTTGCTTGAAATGTTACTTTTTGTGCTTATTGGAAAAGGTTTTTCAATTCCTATTATTAGTTCACACTCTCCCTATATTTATTTATTTATTTATTTATTTATTTATATACTAGCAAACCCCGCGGCTTTGCTCGCGTAATAGTTGAAAAATGCCAAGTGACATTTGCATGACTATTTTTTATTAGAAGAACACGTTTCGAAATAATTCAAAAATTACAAATTAAGTAACAGTTAGACTAAACTTCATTAAAAAAGTGCAATAGACAGAAATGAGATTTTAATTAATAAGAAGAACTAAAACTAATACCAATTAAATGATGATTTAGAAAGTATTTGGAGACTTTTTTGCTCATTTCAGTATTCATTTGAAGTTTTGAATTTTTTAGAAACCATCTTAACACATTTACATCTTAAAATTAACCATCATGTTAAATTCCAAGCTTCTTGTCTCACAGTCTACCACCTCTCTGGTGTTAGTGGCTGGTTGTGGTTGGTTGTATTTATAACGGCCAATTATCTGCACGAGGGATATAGGCCCGGGGAGGAGTGCCCTTCGTGGGGGTCTTTCTAAGGGAACCTAACCCGTATTAACGCTTGGAAATCCAAGGTTCGAAGAAAACCACGAAAACTCCGAAAGATTAGGCCGACGGGCGCGATTGGGATCGAACCCAGCACCTCCCGTCTACCAGCATCGAGAGCAGAACCTCTCAGCCACTGGTGGGGCCTGGTGCTAGTGGCACCAACATAAAATGCCGAAACAGAGTTAAAATAGAATTTCTAAAAAAATGTTGAAACAGAGACTGTCACCATTAATTTGCTAACAATAACCTTGAAATCGGTTGGTATTTCCCAATACTCTATAGAAAACGGAATTTGGATGTTTTTAAAGGCTTTCTTGTTGTTCCCTCCAACCAGGTGGTAGTGACACCTGCATAAAATATAGCCCGTATAGGATCAGAGACTATCACTATATCATTCTATCACCGATTCTATCACCAGGGACTATCACCGATTCCATAGAAATCGTAATTTAGCACTCTTTTAGAAGGCTTTTCGCTCCTTCCCTTCCTTTCGCCCTTTTTAATTTCGAATTTATTTTCGACTGTTCTTAGAGGACATTTATATTTTACAAATAACTACCGTGCTATATTTAAAGTTTCTAGCCTCTTCAGTACCGCAGAAATCGCGCTTTATAATTTTTTTTTTGCTCCTGCAACCCTCGCCATAAAATATGGCTTTTATTTGAGCAGGTTCTATCACCATCAATTTGCAGCCATTATGTTTGAAACCGATTTCGTATTTCATAGGATTGCATAAAAATCGTAATTTATAACTCTTATAGAACGCCTTTCGCTCACTTCATTCTTTTAAATTTGGAATTTTCTTTCGACAATCCTTTGAAAGTAATTCTTTGGAAGTCTTTCAAGTAATTACCATTCCAAATTCAAAACGTTAGACCCCCTCAGTAACACGAAAGACGCAATTTGGAACATTTTTTGCTCCTGTAACCGCCAGGTGGTAGTAACAACAACGTAAAATATGTTGGAGTGGGTACTGTCACCATCAATTTGAAACCATTACTTCTGAAATCGGTTTATATTTCCTGTTGCGTAGAAATCGCTTTTTAGAACGCTTTTCATTCTTTTTCACCTCTTTTAAATTTCAAATTTTTAAGGAACTCTTCTTAGAGAGTATTTACATCTCATAAGTAATTACCATGCCACATTTCACGTTGCTAGCCCCTTCAGTATCACAAAAATCACAATTTAGAGAGTTTTTTAAAATGCAACCGCAATGTGGTAGTGACGCCGACATGACATAGATCCTATATTGGAGCAAGGGCTTGCATAATTAATTTCCAACCATTACTTTTGAAATCGGTTGCGTACTTTCTGAGATTGCCTAGAAATCGCAATTTAGAACGTTTTTTTAAAACATTTTTCGTCCATTTTCACCCCCTTTTAAATTTCGAATTACTTAGGAAATGTTCTTGGAGATAATTTATATCTTATAACTAACTACCATGCCTTAGTTTCAAGTTGCTAGCCCCTGCAGTTTTACAAAAAGCGCAATTTAGATCGTTTTTTGCTCCTTCTCCCCTTTCGGGTAGCGGCACCGACATAAAATATAGCCTATGTTGGAGCGAGGGCTGTCACCATCGTTTTCAAACCATTATTTTTTAAATCGGTTTGGTACTTCCTGAGATTGCGTAGAAATCGCAATTTAGAAAGTTTTTTTAGAACGCTTTTCACTCATTTTCACCCCTTTTAAATTTCTATTTTTTAGGAAATGTCTCAGAGATCATTTGTATCTTATAAACAGGGTTGGCAGGTTTTTGACGCATGTCAGTTTTTGACAGTTTAAACTGCGGTTTAAACCGTCATGTCAAAAACCCCTTGTCAAAAACCTCGTCAAAAACCTCAAATACTTACAGTGATCTGTAAAATTTCACATTAAATATCACACATTAGATGTAATATTTAAAATTCACTATTACTGTAATTGTATAATTAGTATATAGTATTAGTAATAATTACAGGGTTGGCAAGTTTTTGACATGTGTCAGTTTATGTCGGGTTTAAACCATAGTTTAAACCGTCATGTCAAAAACCTCAAATACTAAATTGATCTGTAAAAATTCAAATTAAATGTCACACATGACAACATTTCATGTAATATTTTAAATTCACTCTTACTGTATATCAGTAATTAGTACATAGTAAAGTATTATTGTTAAGTACAACTTTTTAACAGGGTAAAATTTTTATTTATTTATTTTTTTTTTTTTTGTAAAATTGTGTTTTTCTAAAAAGTAGACATTAAGCTCACCTGAGCAGTACATTTTTTCTCTTACTTAAAATCGTTTTAATTTCGCTTACTTTTGAGAGCTTAAAGCATTAGCTAGCTTTTTTTATGGGGAAAAAAAACTTAGAAAAGTGTAGATTTTTTTGTATATATAACAAGATAATGTGCATCAATGTTATTCTAGTCTAGGCAATAACCATTCCATTCAAAATTGAAATTGGATTATTAATTTCAAACATTTACAAAATAACAGAAATAATTTAAGAAAAAAAGCTTAAAGTCAAAATCTTTTTAAAACATGCTTTCTTTCAATATATAAAAATGTTTTCGATTTTAAAACTGAACAAGATTGGCTCAGTCATTTAAAAGAAAATTCCTGTAAGCCCATAGTGAAAAAGTGCATAATAGAAGGGATCAAATCATGAAACCATACCATTGTTTGGCTTATACTTTGCATCCCAACCATCAGGGGCAAGGGTTGACTGCTGTATCAGTTGATTCAGCTTGCGCTTGAGCTACAGAGAGAGTTTATAGATGCTTACCCATTCTGATTGTGTATGAAGCTAAAGAATCCCCTTTCCAGTCTTCCTATTTCAGTGCTATAGGGAGGACTCCAGTGTTTGGTGGAAAGGTATCACTAAATGCAACAGCTTTTTGAGCCTGCTTCAAAACTTGCTCATCTAGCAATGCATTTGCTATCAAGTCCTACTAGCTCAGCATCAATTAAGAGACAGACTGTTTTCTAACACTTCATACACTCTAAACTCAAAAATCTTTTGGGTGTAAATAAATGTGCTAAACACGTGGTGTGCTGCAGCATGCTGCGGGGTAAAATTGATCCGGATTATTTAATTGTACAAAATTATTTTCTTCTGGTTGAAAAAAAAAAAATATTTTATTGCAAATAATATATTTTTTAAATTATTAAATTTCAATAAAAGATCACATAAATCATTGACTTATTTAATGTTTATCTATTGTTAAAATGTTTTAGCGTGTTACATGTATTTGGCAGTTTTCGACGGTTTAAACCAGTTTTCGACAGTTTAAACCAGTTTATGACAGTTTAAACCAGTTTTTGACGCTTGTCATGTCAAAAACCAGTTTTTGACGTCAAAAACCCAACCCTGCTTATAAATAACTGTCCTGCCTAATTTCAGGATTCTAGGCCCTTCAGTAACACAAAAATCGGAATTTAGAGCATTTTTTGCAAATGCAACCCCAAAGTGGTAGTGACACTGACATGAAATAGAGCGTATGTTGGAGCAAAGGCTGTCATCATCAATTTCCAACCATTACTTTTGAAACAGGTTGGGTACTTTCTGAGATTGCGTAGAAATCGCCATTTAGAACGTTTTTTAGAATTCTTTGCGAGCATTTTCACCCCTTTTATATTTCGAATTGTTTAAGAAATGTTCTTAGAGATCATTTATACCTTATAAGTAACTATCATTCCAAATTCCTTGTCTCTGGAACCTTCAGTAACACAAAAATCGCAATTTCAAAAGTTTTTTTTTTTCTCCTGCACCCGTTTTGGGGTAGTGGCACCGACATATAATGTAGCCTATATTGGAGCAAGGGTTGTCACCATCATTTTGACACCATTATTTTTTAAATCGGTTTGGTACTTCTTGAGATTGCCTAAAAATCGCCATTTAGAACATTTTTTAGAACGCTTTTTGCGCATTTTCACCCCTTTTAAATTTCGAATTTATTAAGAAATGTTCTTAGCGATCGTTTATATCTAATAAGTATCTACCATACCAAATTCCATGTATCTGAACCCTGCAGTAACACAAAATTCGCAATTTTGAACGTTTTTTTTTTTTTTTTTTGCTCCTGCACCCACTTTAGAGGTAGTGGCACCGACAAAAAATGTAGCCTATTTTGGAGCAAGGGTTGTCACCATCATTTTGACACCATTATTTTTTAAATCGGCTTGGTGCTTCCTGAAATTGCCCATTTCGAACGTTTTTTTTTTTTGCTTCTGCACCCCCTTTAAGGGTAGTGGCATCGACATAAAATGCAGCCTATGTTAGAGCACGGGTTGTCGCCATCATTTTGACACCATTATTTTTTAAATCGGTTTGGTACTTCCTGAAATTGCATAAAAAAACGTCATTTAGAACGTTTTTTAGAACGCTTTTCACGCATTTTCACCACTTTTTAATTGCGATTTTTTTAAGAAATGTCCTTAGAGATCATTAGTATCTTATAAGTAACTACCATTCCAAATTTCATGTTTCTAGACCCTTCAGTAACATAAAAATCGCATTTTTAGAACGTTTTTTGCTCCTGTACCCCTTTTGGCCAGTGGCAAGGACATAAGATATAGTCTATGTTCTAAGTTGGACTAACACCATCATTTTGATACCATTACTTTTGGAATCGGTTCGGTAGTTCCAGAGCTTACCTCCTACAAATAAACAATTTTTACCTCTTTATAATATTAGTATAGATAGATATATATATAT
This sequence comes from Maratus speciosus, assembly GCA_963932465.1. Taxonomy (NCBI): domain Eukaryota; kingdom Metazoa; phylum Arthropoda; class Arachnida; order Araneae; family Salticidae; genus Maratus; species Maratus speciosus. The sequence continues at coordinate 518,025,787 of OZ010795.1, read as the reverse complement.
ATCTTGTCCAAATTTTCTAATACTTATTATTCATCCTATCAAGTTGAAATAAGTTTTTTTAAACTTGTACTGGATGACAATTGATGTTAATACAGTTTTTTCAAATATTAATTAATTAATAAAATTTTAATTAATTAATTTCAGTTTTACATGGGAGACAAAATGACGGCCATTGGTTATTGAAGCATTTAATGCATCTTCATATCTACAAGGGGGGTTATCATAGGGGGGGACCCTGTTCTGTCGCTAAATACCGCCAAGTTTGTCGCCAACTTGGCGATATCTCTAATATTTCGCCAAATCCCCATAGACTTTCATTGTAAACCCACTTGCTTATAGAAAATCAACAAATTGAGATATTTTAATGCAACAAAAACTAATATTAGGTTAAGGGATTATATTAAATTTTTCTTTGATGACCTAAGTAGGAATTGACTTTAAAAACAAATTTTTTATATTACTTGCTTAAATAATAAATAGCATTTTTCTCAAACAGGCGTGGGTTTTATTCATTTTTATTTCGTTTATTTATTTATTTATTTATTGTTTTGCGATTTCAGTATTTTATAATACTTATTTGACATATTATTAGATAGCTTTATGAAGGAAAATGGAATACAGCTAATTCCGGTTACGGGACCAATATACCTACATAATTACAGTCTGATCAGATACTTTTTAAGGCAGTTACCACGAGACATACGCACAGACAAACAAACAAACACCGAAAGTTTTTTTTTTTTTTTTTTTTTTTTTTTTTTTTTTTTTTTTTTTTTTTACAGTAAGCCTTTAGTTGACGTTTCGGCAATTAAGTGTTTGTAAGTACTAAAGAAACGAGATAACTTTCTTATCACATTACCGATGGCCAATTTTTATTAAATCTGAATTTTAAAACAGTAGAAGCTCCTCCCTGTCCTGAAAGTCTTTTGTAAATTTGTGTTCTAGATGGGTTTCCCAAGTTTTTTCTTTTTGTATTTTATTATCATTTTATTTAATACAAAACTTACATTTAAAACTGAAACATTTAAAATTAATGGCTTTCACTTCTTTCTTTCTTTTTTTTTTTTTTTTTTTTTTTTTTTTTTTAACGGAACGAAAAGAAAAATACTAGGAACAGATGTCATATACACACCGGGGTATCTAATTGACTCCGAGATGGCGTTATTTTGGATGACATGGTAATCCGGCTATTGTTGCTTATTTATTAAGGTACTTGTTAGTTATCCCGTCGACCAAATTACTCTCGTCGAATTGTTAGATTAAATGCCAATAATGGTTGATCATAAATGTCACATTCACTTGACAACACGTGTTTACGTCGTCAAGTGATTTTTTATTTCGACGCTTTATTTGTATTTTTATTAACGTTATACTAATTTATTTGTTTTTTCGATATTTAAAATAAAAATTATGTCAATTTGTATAATTTGGCGAGACGTTTGGCGATTTATATAGTTTGGCGAAATTGGTCGACGAGATAACTAACAAGTACCTTTATTAATAAATGCTTATTTAAATTTATTTTCTTTTATTTAAAAAAAATTTTCATAAATTGTTTTGTTCTATAGTTATTAATTAATCTTTTTTATTTATTGTTATTTCATTTTAAAAATAATAAAAAATAATCTAAGAGCTAGCTTTTTAACCCGTTTTACGGACGGGAATTCATGAATTTAATTCTAAAACCAAAATTAAAAATCAGTATTCGATTTAGAAAAATATTTTTCTACTACTGTGCATTTTTTTAATGAAATTTAATTTATCATGTTGCTATGGCAGCAGACGATAAAACGATGTCTTCGGAATAAGGTAATAAATAGAATAAAAAGCTTTGTTGAAGTTTGTGATAAAGTGTTTTTCTTTACTAAAAAGTTAATAATTAAGCGCAATTAAATAATCTCTAATTATTTGCATGTGAGGTAAAAGAATTATCGTAACGAGTTGGAACCCGTCGAAATTCGACGAATTAAAATGTTTAGAATGGAACTATTAGATCGAATTTATAATAAACCTACAAAAATAATTACGATAAAAAGTCCATCTTACATTGGTTGTCTAACTCTTAAAACGAATAATGTTTTTAACCTAAAATTACCAAAACATTATTTCCACAAACTTCAACTGCTTAAATTATTGAAAAATTAAACTGTATTAGAATATGTAATCAAGATAATAATTATGTTGAAGTTATCGATTGAGGCTCTTATGTTTGTTTTTACAGGATGAAAAATCAGTAAAAAGGATTTCGCTTTGTCATATAAAATTTTACCCCATAAAATCTAAACTGTACGTTATTTTCACATTCTCAAAATTTATATACGCACCACTCAAATCCACAATTTAAAAGTATTTTAATACGCAATAGATTATTAATGAATGTATTTCCAAACTTAAAGTCACGTTTGTCCGATACAACTTTTCATGTGAACATTCGCACAAACTTTTAGTTCAAATCTCAGTACCCGCGAAAATTTGCCATTCAGAAATTTGCCTTTAGTTGCCATAGTATTGGCCATTTAGTATTGGTCAAATATTTAGTTTTATCAAAGAAAATGATCGTTTTGTTTTAAATATGACATCATTTTTACTCACTGAATCATTTTGCCTTGCGTCTCAAACTCAGTATCAGCGTAATGTAAAAAGAAAAATCTTCAATCTTTTGATTTATGGAGAAGAATGCGTGTTTTTTTTAATGGCTGACGTCATTTTCTGTTCAAAAATTAGAAAAAAGTTACTTTTATTTGTAATGTGAAAATGGCATCAATAAGGATATAATCAATAATAATAAATAAACCATGACTATTTTCCCTTTACTTTTAATAAAAATGGAGTACTTCAGTTGCCACAATTACAAAATTGGTACTAAAAACTGTAAAAAAATTAATATCTCAAAAATAAATAGAGATAAAGCTTTCAAACAAATTGCATTTAGGAGTACATTTTTTTCCCTATACGTTGGTGTAAAAATTGAAACTGCGCGATGTTTAGAAGTTTAAAATTTTGCAATAGTGAAAATTGCAAAACCGAAATGTCATTTCAAATTTGAAAGTGTTGCCATTCGCAGAATGACGTATGCGTTACGCACAGATATGTTTGTCCTTTATAATATAGATAGATACTTGCCACAGCTTTTTAGCATTGCAGCATGATGTACGTAATATGTATATCTCACATTGCAGCAAACATTTAGAACTAGTTAGAATTCTCGCGATTACGGGTTGAACATAAAAAAATGCAGAAATTTGACAAAAACATAAAATTAAAATTATCTATTTAAAATTTTCCAGTTTTTTTGCCCCAATCTTTCATGGGCCCCCTACCAGCTACCCGCGTGGCAAATTTCGTAGTCATGCGCCCTGTCGATTCCGCATTTTTAAGGTTACACAGATACGCGCACAGATTTTAATAGGGTAGATACATATGTAACTGGTACTCGAAAACGAGGTTTTCGCCAAATTGTAGTAAAAAAAAATCTGGCATTTAATTTCAACTTCAAAGCAATTTTTTAATGGTACTACTTCGTTATCCTGTCGACCAATTTCGCCAAATTTAAATCGCCAAACCACTCGCCAAATTATACAAATTGGCGTAATTTTTATTTTAAATAATGAAAGAAGAAATAAATTAGTATAACATTAATAAAAATACAAATAAAACGTCGAAATAAAAATCATTTGATGGGGTTACCACCTGTAACTTCTTTAAAGTCAAGTGAATGTGACATTTGCGATCAACCATTATTGGCGTTTAATCTTATAGTTTGGCAATAGATTTTTGGTCGGTGGGATAATCAAGTAGTACCGTTTTAATTTACCACTCGAAAAATAAAAAAAATGCTAACTGGCAAGTTAAAAAAGAAAGTTATTGGCGAGATTTGCACCCGGCTAACATAAAAGTACCAATAATTCTTTGGGACCATTGCAACTTTTATGTAGTTTTATTCGAAAAAATAATTGATTCTTTAATCAAAATGGAAACCTTTCTTATGAAAAGCGAAGGGATCAGCCGATAAATTTTTATGGCAGTTACATGACTTGGACTATTATAATAAAAGTGAAATGATGGTGATAGAATAACATTTGGTGACTTATCGCCTGTGGCTGGTTATCATTAAAGTGCCAAAATGGCCGCCTAGAACATAAAAAGCGAAGGGATCAGCCCGTATTTGTTTATGGCAGTTACATGACTTGGACTATTATAATATAGGTGAAATGATGGCGAAAGAATAATATTTGGCGACTTATCACCTGTGGCTGGCTAACGTTAAAGTACCAAAATGGCCGCCTGGAATATAAAAAGCGAATGATCCGCCCGGAACTGTTGATGATAGTCACATGACTTAAGCTATTATTATAGAGATTGTTTCAACTTCTAAAAACAGCGCAAAGGATAATATTTCCTAACGATTAAAATTTTATTTACACGTGACTATTAAAAACAGAAAAAAAACTTTAAAATTACTATTAAATGAGTTCCTGTTCAAAGCAGGAAAATATTTAAAATTATGTCTTGAAAATTGCATTTACACGAGAATATTAAACGAGAAAAAAAAACTTTAAAATAATAAATACATTAATATGCGTTTAACCCTTTCAGGGGCAAGGTACATTGTAAAATGTATTCGTAAATGTTGAAATCATTGAATGGCACCAGAATTTACAAAAAAATTTCGAAGTACGAAAATGCTTTTGTTCACTCACTTAATAAAAGGAAAATTTTCATTCCAATATTTTCGCGCCAATGTGGCATTTAAGAATTAAAATTAAGTAATCCCAAAATGAACCATCAGCATTGAAGGGGTTAAAGTAGTAAATTGTAGTGATTGTAGTAAATTGTATTATGTCAATCGTTTTATAATGCTGTTAAAAATACCGGTAGGCAAAGACCCTGTTTACTTAATTCATTTTATTTTAGTTTCTTTTCAAATGTTTAACTGATCTTCTTTAATCAAACACGAAAACAGCAGTTGGATGTCTTAACAGCAACTTATTCGGCCTTAAATTTTCGCAATGAAAGGAAATTGAATGGAAACCGCAACAGGATTTTTCATTATAATTCAATCTTCTCTAATCTTTTTAAAACCGATCAGATTAGCGTGCTTTTAGAATCTGCGGTGTCTGAACGGGGGTTGGCGAGCGTAGCTTGCAGGGGGCAGAGCCCCCTAGTTTAATATAAAATGTCATACAATCTAAAAAAAAATATATATATGGCCAACGTGATGTAAATGCATTTTCTGTAAGGTAGAAGCCACGCCCTTAGTCAATGATGTTTTTTGAATGAAAACGAGAATTCTCGTTTCCGTCATGAATGTGTTAATTTTCACTCGGTTCTAATGTTTCAGCTGTATTATTTATAATTTACTTTATCTTTCATTTTAACTTAATATCGAGAAAATTTTCAGGCATCGACCAGAATACTCGAGAACACTCACCTCTTTCAAGGAAAAAAACTATACAATTGTGTTAAAATTAAAAATTATATATTATTTTGTTTAAAATATTCAAGAAATTTTCAAAACTTTCAAAAATACTTTTCATACATACGATATACAACATGAACTTTAAAAGCTCACCGTTTTACTTAAAAGGCGACCAAAATAATAAAAGAGATGTTACAAGTTAAAAATGTACCTTTTTATTTAAAACTTAGTACTTTAGGGCTTTTCCAAGCCCTTCATTGGAGAATATTTTAATAACTAATTGCCGTTTATAAAATATTTATTAAAATGTTTATTAAAATACCGCACTTCGTTTTAGAAATAAGAGAACCAATAATTATTAGATTTGAAAGTTGAAGTAGCAGTCCCTTGGATTGAATTTAAGTAGAGAAAATATGTATTAACTCCAGTTCCATTTAGTTTATTACATCACTTTTAAAATGAAAGTGACGTAGTTAAATGAATTCTATAAATATTGAAAAAAAATGTGTATGAAACAGTAATGATTGCCAGAAAATATGTATGAAAATTTTCCTACTTTTGTCAAGGTTCTTTTTTTGTGCTATCTTTCCAAAGCCCCTACAACAAACAAATATAATTTTTTATGTAAAATCACGTTTTCGATTTTGAATAATAATATTCAGTAAAACACATGTACTTTTACACAGAAAAACCTGTTTAAAACTCTGGTTATGCTGTTTTTTAAATTACCTCCTTTTTTGCGTCTAACGGAGGGAATTCAAATCACAGCAAAAACCATATTCACTTAAAGTTCATTAATTTAATACATTTCTGAATGTACTTTGGGAACGACCTAGTTTGACGAGATATAGAGTTCCAAAATTCGACCGACAAATTAATTAGGTGTGATAGAAGACATCAAGAAGATAAAAATTACCATAGAACATGGGAGTCTCATAGGGTGTTCTACCCTAATTCAATTTCCGCTGACAGCAATAACTTTCAGAAAACGGAAGTATATTATAATAAAACTTTTAATAGACATTTTCAACTTTGTTGTAAATGTGATAGTATCGAAAAAAGTGGTAGAACGTTCCTTTATGCGCGCCAGCAGTATGCACTTGACGCTCCTCATTTTGGACTGCGATCGCCAGTTCATACGTTATCATCGATTTCTTGGGCACAATGTTTTTCCAGAACTTTTCCTGATGTTATAACATTTCGCACAAAATAAGGTGCATATCGTTGCATTTTCATTGCAAGGCTTTGATTTTTCTCAAAATTATGACCGTCAACGTAAGTTCGGTTAAGATGAAATACCCTGTATTTGTGGCTATACGTGGTTTGCAATCCGATGTTCTGTGGTAATTTTTTATAATCTTCATGACTTCTATCACTCTCTTAATTTGTCGGTCGAATTTTGGAACACCCCATATGAGATTTCTTTTTTATTCTATTGAGTGAATAGAATTAGAATTATTGTAATTTTGAGTTTTTTGTGCTTTCATATTCCTACTTAAAGGGAAAATATTATATCTCTCTATTCTAAAAAAAAGTAACTACCGCTGTCACCGCCACCGCCGCCGCCGCCGCCGGTTTTGATTTTTTTGTGACCGGAGGCCTTTCTTCGTTAATATTAACAAAAATAATGCATACAAAAATATGAAAATCCGTGGTTTTATACAGAAATGTTTGATAAACACGCTGATGCAGACAGTTTTCAAATCGAAGAATTATTTTGAGAATTATTTAATGCTAAAGTTGGACAAAATCGTTCCACTAAAAAAGTTTTATAGCAGCAAAATCTATACATGGGAATTTAATCATTTTTAGATCATTTTATGCGTTAGAATTTGCCGGAGTGCAGATTGCATTAATTTTTTTATTTTGACTCATTTTTTCAGGTTTTATTTCTATTTTAAATTCAAATTTTCAGCATTTCTAGAGATATTTTTTATAGATTTCAGAAAATTGTACTAATTTAAACTGTTGCCAACTGTATAAAAAGCGCAAGCAATAATGTTTGCTTCAAATTAAATATTTATTTGCACGTGACTATTATAAACAGGAAAAAAACTTTCAAATTAGAATTAAATAATTACGTATAAAAAGCAGGAACTTATTAAAATTTACGTATTAAAAAGTATGCGCGTGAATTTTAAAAGAGAAAGGATATTGTAAAATAATAAATTCATTAACATGCGTTAGAAGTCTTAGGAGAAATTACGTCATATTTACGTCACATTATAGTTATTACATAAAATGAACACAAAATAATATTGCAAAAAAGTTTAAATTTAGAAATTGCGCTAGACATTTATTTGATATTTTGAGAATTAATTTAAAATGTCTCATTTAAAAGAACTTTCTTTTCGCTTTGTTAAAAAATACCAGGAGACAAAGACTCTTTACTGAATTCCTTTTATATTAACTTATTTTGAAATGTTGTTACACGTGTATACGTCATCAAGTTATTTTTATTTCGACGTTTTATTTGTGTTTTTATTAATGTTGTACGAATTTATTTGTTCTTTCGTTATTTAAAATAAAAATTATATCAATTTGTATAATTTGGCGAGTGGTTTGGCGAAATTGGTCGACAGGATAATCAAGTAGTACCGCAGCGGATTTGGCGTTAAAATTCCCCAATCAAAGAGAAATGAATAGAAATTCGTTTATAGGGAGATCGCCACTGTTTTTTAAATTATAATTCAATCTTTCGAAATCTTTTTAAAGCCGATCAAATTAGCCTGCATTTAGAGTCTGCGGTGTCTGGACGGGGGTTGGCGAGCGTAGCTCGTAGGGGGCCGAGCCCCCTAGTTAGAAAAGAAGAAAAAGACACGACTTTCATTTGCGATAATTTACCAATAAGTTAAGATAAGAATATAAGATAAGGTTATAATAAGAGTTTACCAATAAGTGAAACTAGATTCTTTTAAACCCTAACGATGAATATCTAAATGCTAAGAAGCAATAAAAAAACACTGCATAATTTAGATAAAGAACCACAGATTGGAAATATATATTTCTACTACTATTTATTAAATTGCCTCCGAACTCTTTTTGTGTTGTAGAAAAAGAATTCACTTTGCAATTCAAATGACACGTACTTAACCTCTTGGGGACGAGCAACCAGTATTCAAACCGTGTAAGGTGCTCAGAATCGGGGATTATTCTCACCAGTAAATTTTTATTGTAAATTTTGCCTTATGTAATCCGAGCATTTTCCCAATTCAATTAGGCAAAAATTTCTGTTTTAAAAAACCGGTGATTAAAAATTAAAAATTCTGTAAAAGACGGTCGTCCCGAAGGGGATAAATTTAATTTGTAAATATATTACTAGCATAGTTTTTCGACGATCTAGTTTGATGAGATAGATTAGAACTCACTCACTCTTTTATGTGTGCAGAGTTACAACTTTTGTCATCTTTAAAACGTATTTTTGTAAATTTTTGTTTACTTGTTATTTACTTACAAGAAAAGAGAAAAAATTGTTTCGTATTGCATTTCACTTTCTAGATAAAAGATTCGAATAAATATAAATTTCAAATTCAATTATATTAAATTGAAATTTACATTTTTCAAGTCTTTCCTTACACCTGATAAGTTCGATTAAAAAGTTACTTTATTCTAGAATTATGCATATTCCATTTCACATCTAATTGCAAGACACCGTATACTGCAGTAACAATCACTTTTTAAGAGAAATTTAAGCTGCTGATCCGTGAAAGAAGTTCTCTTCAAGTATTAATTCTTGCAGTTAATAATTATTTTATTTATTTATTTATTTATTTTTTTTGAAATAATAAACAGTGTTTTTCCACAAATGAGGATTTTGATTTTTAAGATAACAAGTCGGAAATTTTACGCCAAACGTGGCAAATAAAGTGCGTTCGTACCATAACTAGTTTTATAAATATTCAGATCTTGGTGCAATAGCTGGTGCACTCTTAAAATGAATTAATATAAAATTTATTACGTTTATATATATTAAATTCATTAATACGGATATAATATGATTCCCTCTTAAATAGGACGTAATCACCATCGCAATATAGACAAGTTACCTATCATCAGATATCATTGAATTAATTACACATGACACGATTTAATAGAATGAAGAAAACTTTTATTAATATCTTTTTCAAGTTTGATTCGATTTTCATAAAATTTGAAATGACTCGACAAAATTCTGCAACGCTTATATATATTGAATTTCAAATCATTCGATTGGGTAGTTTTTGCGCTGTTAAATGCGGACAGATGGATGGACCAATTGACGACTATAGGTGTTACGTACTTATATAATTACGAACGCACCTAAAAAGAGAAAATAACAATTCTTTCATTCCAGAGAATTAGATTACCAATAAATTAAACTGGTTTCTTTTGAACCCTGAGGTTACTTTTAAACCCTATGCTAAGAAGCAATAAAAAATACTGCATAATTTAGATAAAAGAACACAGATTGGAAATATCTATTTCTACTACTATTTATTAAATTGCCCGCGAACTCTTTTTGTGTTGAAGAAAAAGAATTCACTTTGTAATACAAATGATATGCACTTTAATTTAATTTGTCAATATATTACTAGCATAGTTTTTCGACGATCTAGTTTGACGAGATAGATTAGAACTCATTCACTTTTTTATGTCTGCAAGGTAACAACTTTTGTCATCTTAAAAAGGTGTTTTGGAGAATTTTGTTTGCTTATATTGTACTTGCAAGAAAAAGGAGAAGATTATTTCGAATTACATTTTGCTTTCTCGATTCGAAAAAAAAAAAAAAAATTCAATCATACTAAATTGAAATTTGCATTTTTCAAATCCTTTCTTGCAACTGATAAGTTGAATTGAAAAGTTATTTTATTCTCTGCTCAAACAATTTTAAAAGATATGCATTTATTTCTTTAAAAGGTGTTGTTCGATATGAGATACGACAAGAAAAGAGTAAAGGATATTCCATTTCACATCTAATTGCAAGACACCGAATACTTTAGTACCAATCATTTTTACAGATTAATTTTAGCTATTTATCCGAGAAAGAATTTTTCTTCAAGTATTTCTTTTTGCAGTTAATGATTTTGTTTTAAATAAAAACTTTAATTTTAATTTCAAATAAGTGTTTTGAGTTTTAAGATAAAAATTGATGACCGGGTCATTCGCTGATGTACCTAAATTGAAAAAACATTCATCTTTTTAGGTTTGTTTGTAATTATATAAATATGTAGCACCCATAGTCGTCGTCTGGTTCGTCCGTCTGTCCGCATATAACAGCACAAAACTACCCAATTTAATTGAAATTTAATATACAGGGTGCATAGGAAAGTCCCTTTAACCTGAAAATACTTGCGAACGGAGAGAGATACAGCTATGCAAGTGGGGTAACGGTATAGTAAAGCAACTACGCGCGACTTAATGCAATTACAGAAGCGCCTCCTAGTGGTGAAATTTGGAAGATAGCCGTTGCAAATCGAAAAGAAAAAGAGATAGAAAAAAATTTCCAATTAGAAAGTTTCAGAGCATCAATTAATTAGTACGAAACGACATTTGGTTTACACAAATCTTCGCCTGTATACCCAAAAATGTCCGAAATCGATGCACTCCATTTTGTGTAAACCTTTGAATGGAATAGCCAGAAGTATTAATAAATACGCACAATTTATTGCTAAATATGTACTTACCCCAATACATTTTGATAACATCACACAAAAAAAACAAAAAAGGCAAACTGTCTCACAGTGATACAAAGTTAATATTCAGTATGTTCGAAAAGTTCGCCATTGCTCACGATAATCGTTACTCGTTTGTAATCGTGAGAGTAATTCTACATGCATATTTCTCAGCATGCAACGTCTATTGCAAGCCTCTTCAATACGACGACATAGATATAAGCCTTTCAAGGGCGGTGGCTAGACGGTCTAGTCACCAAATTTTAATTCCAAAACTGACAAATGGCACCATGAATATTTTAATAAAATTTTGCTTTTATAATGAAAGTGCAAATAAGCGTGTTTTATTTTCTAAGAAATCCGTTTGAATATTCTGGTGTCAGTCAACAATTTCATCATTTTACGAACAGAATTGTTCTGCGCCTGAAAGGGTTAAACTAAAATTTTAAATCCACTGGAAATTAAATTTTTACAGACATTATAGTACAGTACAAAGTCACAATTTGCAATTGCGCACTGCTACATTTCCGAAATGTGAATATGCAAAATAGAATCGTCTCTCATCAATTTTGGACATTTTAGGATATTCAGGTGACGATTTATCTTATTCGTGTGAACGAAATGTCGTTTCGTACTAATTAATTGATTCTCTAAAACTTTCTAATTGGATATTTTACTCTATCTCTTTTCATTTTCGATTTGCTATGGCTATCTTCCAAATTTCCCCACTAGGGGCGCTGCTGTCGCTTGCATTAGGTAGGGCGTAGTCGCTTTACTATACCATTACCTCACTTGCATAGCTGTAGCTCTCTCCGTTTACAAGTATTTTCAGGTTAAAGGGACGTTCCTATGCACCCTGTGTATAATCGCTGCAGAATTTTTTCGTCGTTGCAGAAATCCTTTCAAATTTTCTAAAAATCAAATCGAAACCTAAAAATATATTAATAAATTTTTCTGCATTCTATTAAATCCTATCCTCGGTAATTAATTCAATGATATCCCATGACAGGTAATGATTCTCGGTTGCCATGGTGATTACGTCCTATACAAGATGGAGTCCTGTTATTTAATTTAATATATTACTGAATTTAATATATATAATCATAATACATTTTGTATTCATGCATTTTCGCATGAAAGTGCAACAGCTATTGCACTAAGATCTGAATATTTATAAAAACTAGTTATAGTATGAAAGCACCTCATTTGTCACGTTTGACGTACAATTTCCAACTTGTTTGGTAATAATTCTACTTAAAAGAATCTTATACCCCACAGGCATAGGCAACTTCTCCGTGACGGGGTAGGTTGGTACAAATTTTTTTATCTTACTTCTGATTCCTTCTAAACATAAACTACAAAAGCTACAAACGTAGAACTCCGGGTATTTCTAGCCAAATGTCTGTGCTTTAAAAGTGCCGTGAAATTTTGTTAATAAACTTAAACAAAAACTTAATAAAAATCAATAACTAAAAACTGCGCCTACTAGCCCCGGTCTTCTCTACTGCGAAACACGCTCGCGAAATTGCTTCAATTGCTTGTGGCACCAATTAGAAAACTCTACACAAGCATGGGATAGCAGTGCCCATCGTTATAAGTGATCAAGGTAAAAATTGATTCTGCATCTATTTAGGTCAAATTCTACAGGAAATGCAGTTTGATGAAATTCCGAATGTTATTTCTTAAGGCTGCTAGTCACTCAGCTTCCGAATTCCCCTCGGTAATGTTAAGTCTATGGGCGATTAATGCATTCTTATATTTAAAATATCTACTCAGGGAATTAATTTTTTAAGTTCTTTTTTTCAGTGTTCTCTTCTTAAAGGATGTCACTTTTTTTCTTAGTTGTGAAAATGTTTGTAAAATCTATGCTTAAATTAATATTTTATGTTTTAAAAACTGACGAACTGGGAGTAAAGTTTTAACACTTCATATAAAATTATGCCTAGATTTTAGAAATATTTTGAAAACTAAGAAAAAAGAGACGTCCTTTAAGAAGAGAACACAGGAAAAAGAAGTTAAAAATATTATTTTCCCGAGGAGATATTTTGAATATAAAAATACCCAAATAATATAAGGAGATATTTTGAATATAAAGTTGCCCATAGACTTAGCATTACAGAGGGGAATTCGAACGCTGAGTGATCAGCAGCATTAAGATTTAGCTATCGCGGAAAAGGTGAAAATACGCAGCATAGCAGCGTATCTATTGAGCGGTATACACTCACACTTAATCAGCATATACTTATATCAAGCGCTAACGGAATATGAAGTTTGATGAAATTCTGCGCCTTAGTTCTTGATATATAGCTATCACAAAAATCATGAAATGCACAGCGTAGCAGCGCCACCTGGTAGCTGATATGCATCCAAAACTATTAAGCATTAATTTTTTTCAAGGTCTAACTGAATCTGTAGTTAGATAAAATTCCTTCGTGAGATGGAACGGGCGAACACATAGTGTTCGCATAGACTAACAGAGAGACAGGCTTTTTCAAAAGATAGTCAAATCGTGTTCAAGGCATTCAAAAACATGTGAATCCATCCGAAAACGGAATTCAAATATTTTTACGTTTCAAATATTTTTTCTTATACATATATATATCTACCCTATATATATATAAAATCCTAATGAAACGAATTTATGAAACGGAAGTATGAATCGACTGATTAAACAACTGATTATGTTTCACGGCGATTTCTCCTAAAATATGGAATACTTTGCGATGAAATTAACACCAAAATTCAATATTGATCCGCAGATCTCAAAACTGGTATTAGAATTTTTAAAGTCGAATTAGTTTTCGAAATATTAATTTTTTTCTAATTTTATATACATTTTTCTAATGATGGTAACTCAAATTTTAATCATAAGAGGTATTTTTTTTTTTTCAGATTTTAGAAAAGGTTACTATTTTAAATTGATTTGGCGAGAAGTTTGGCCTCCCTTAAATGTATGCTAAGAAATGTATCATGTTACTTTTCTTCATAATTCAATCTGTATTTCATTAGCATTTTATTTAATACAAACATATCTACCCTATCTATATTATAAAGGACAAACATATCTGTGCGTAACGCATACGTCATTTTGCGAATGGCAACACTTTCAAATTTGAAATACAATTTTGGTTTTGCAATTTTCTCTACTGCAAATTTTTTAACTTCTAAACATCGCACATTTTAATTTTTTACACCGTCGAATAAGGAAAAAAATGCTCTTTTAAATGCAATTTGTTTGAAAGCTGTGTCGCAATTTATTTTTGAGATATTAATTTTTTTGTAGTTTTTAATACAAATTTTGAAATCGTGGCAACTGAAGTATTCCATTTATATTGAAAGTAAAGGGAAAATAGTCATAGTTTGGTTTATTATTTTTATTGATTATATCCTTATTGATGCCATTTTCACATTACAAATGAAAGTAACTTTATTATAATTTTTGAACAGAAAATGATGTCAGACATTAAAAAATAGCACGAATTCTTCTTCATAAATCAGTTATATTTCAATATTTTTGCATTACGCTGATACTGATTTTGAGACGCTAGGCAAAATGATTCAGTTAGTAAAAATTATGTCCTATTTAAAACAATGCGATCATTTATTTTGATAAACTAAATATTTCACCAATACTATGACAACTAAAGGCAAATTTCTGAAATTTTTTTTCGCGGGTATTGAGATTAGAATTTAAAGTTTGTGCGAATGTTCACATGAAACGTTGTATCGGACAAACGTGATTTTAAGTTTGGAAATACATTCATTAATAATCTATTGCGCGTTAAAATACTTTCAGATTGTGAATTTGAGTGGTGCGTATGTAAATTATGAGAATGTGAAAATAATGTAAAATTTAGATTTTATGGGGGAAAACTTTATGATGTGACAAAGCGAAATCCTTTTTACTGATTTTTAATCCCTTTAAAACAAACACAAGAGCCTCGATCGATAAATTCATCATAATTACTCATCTTGATTACGTATTCTAATAGAGTTTAATTTTTCAATAATTTAAGCAGTTGAAGTTTGTGGAAAAAATATTTCGGTAATTTTAGGTTAAAAATATTATTTATTTTAAGAGTGAGACAACCAATGTTAGATAATTTTTTTTATTGTAATTATTTTTGTACGTTTATTATAAATTTGATCTGAAGTTCCTTTCTAACATTTTAGTTCGTCGAATTTCGACGGGTTCCAACTCGTATATATAAAATCCTAATGAAACGAATTTATGAAACGGAAGTATGAATCCACTGATTAAACAACTGGTTATGTTTCACGGCGATTTCTCCTAAAATATGGAATACGTTGCGATGAAATTAACACCAAAAATCAATATTGATCCGTAGATCTCAAAACTGGTATTAGAATTTTTAAATTCGAATTAGTTTTCGAAATATTAATTTTTTTCTAATTTTATATATATTTTTCTAATGATGGCAACTCAAATTTTAATCATAACAGATATTTTTTTTCAGATTTTAGAAAAGGTTACTATTTTAAATTAATTTGGCGAGAAGTTTGGCCTCCCTTAAATGTATGCTAACAAATGTATCATGTTACTTTTCTTCATAATTCAATCTGTATTTCATTATCATTTTATTTAATACAAACATATACACATATAATATATACATTTAAAATAAATGACTTTCACTCCTTCATTTTTATAATTATAAAATATAAAAAAATATTAAGCACAAATGTCATATACGCACCGGGGTACCTAATTGGCGCCAAAATGGCATTATTTTGGTTGACATGGTAACCCCGCTATTGCTGTTTATTTAATAATAAATGTTTATTTACTTTCTTTTCTTTTTTTTAACTACATAAATTGTTTTGTTCTATAGTTAATTATTTTTTTGGTAATTTTCCTTTAAAAATAATAGAAAATAATTAAAAAATAAGGTACTACTTAGTTATTCCGTCGACCCATTTCGCCAAATTATATAAATCCCCAAACCACTCGCCAAATTACACAAATTGACATAATTTTTATTTTAAATAACGAAAGAACAAAGAAAATAGTATAACATTAATAAATATACAAAAAAACGTCGAAATAAAAATCACTTGATGACGTAAAGACGTGCAACTTGCTTAAAGTCAAGTGAATGTAACATTTACGATCAACCATTATTGGCATTTAATCTTATAGTTTGGTGACAGATTTTTGGTCGACGGGATAACTAAGTAGTACCAAAAACGAAGTTTTCGCTAAATTTTCGTTAAAAAAATCACGCCAAACCGGGTGCGTATATGACATCTGGCCAAATATTAAATGATGTAATAAACGATGACATTTAATTTCAACTTCAAAGCAATGTTTTAATTTACCACTCGTAAACAAAAAAAATGCTAACTTGCGAGTTGAAAAATAGCTATTGGCGAGATTTGCACCCGGCTAGCGTAACAGTACCAAGAATTCTTTGCGACCATTGAAACTTTTATGTAGTTTTATTCGAAAAAGAAATTTGATTTCTTAATCAAAAGGGAAAACTTTCGGCACAGATGTCTTATACGGACCCATATTGGCGCGATATTTTTCTGACGCAAATGTCATATAAGCAACGTGTACTAAACTGGCGCCATAGTATCGTTATTTTGCTTGATTTGGTAAGCCTTATGCTGTTGATGTTTTCCCCAAATTAGCGTCGGAATGAAATCGCGCCTATATGGGGCCGTATATGATATCTGGGCCAAACTTTCATATGAAAAGCGAAGGGATCAGAGTGTATTTATTTATGGCAGTTACATGATTTGGACTATTACAATATAGATGAAATGATGGCGATAGAATAATATTTGGCGACTTATCACCTGTACCTGGCTAACATTAATGTACCAAAACGGCCACCTGGAATATAAAAAGCGAAAATGGCACCAAAATGGCACCAGGAATATAAAAAGTGAAGTGGTTCGCCCGGAACTGTTGATGATAGTCACATGACTTAGGCTATTGTTATAGAAATTGTTTTAAAATACCGGGAGACAAAGACTCTGTACACTTAATTCCTTTTTTTAGCTTATTTTCAAATGTTTAACTGATCCTCTTTAATCAAACACGAAAACAACCATTGGATGTCTTAACAGCAACTGATTCGGCCTAAAATTTTTGAAATCAAAGGAAATTGAATGGAAACCCGTTTACAGGGAGATCTGCACAGCTTTTTTCAGTATAATTCAATCTTCTATAATATTTTTAAAACCGATCAGATTAGCGTGTTTTTAGATTCTGCGGTTTCTGAACGGGGGTTGGCGAGCGTAGCTTGCAGGGTGCAGAGCCCCCTAGTATATATATATAATTAAAAATACAAAATTTATAAAAAAATTTAATAGGCTGGGTGGGTAAATGTTAAATTATGGAGGAGGGAGGCGTTGTTTGGGTAATTTGTATGAAAATGTTGATTTAATAAAAATTTTAAAAAAATGGAAAAGTACATTTTAATAATCAGTTTCAAAGTTTATGTTGGTTGTGATGAATAAGCATTTCTTAATAATGCATAAAACCATTTTAAATTGTATTAATTTACTTATATATATCATAATTTATAAATAGTGGACTTTAATATTGTATACAATGCATGTAAAAATGTTATATTTAGTTGTATCTGCCCTCCCCCTAAAAAAGGAAAAAAGAATTAAAAAATTAAAAGTTAAATATATATGTGGACGGGTAGTGTAGTATTTCTATATTTTTTATTTACTTTTCTAATATTATTATTTATTTACTTAATTTCTTCCGAATTATAATTTAAAAACAGTTATGAAAACATTACATTATAGATGCTAATTATCTGTTATCTTATTCTAATTAGTTGATTTAAAATTATACATGTTGTGCTGCTTGTTTATTTTTAAAAATTAAGAATAAACCTGGTTTCATGACATGCAAACTGGCATTAAAATTCTCCCTACTTAATTTCAATAATCTCAGACAGATGGAAGCACTAATTATGTTTATGCTTAAATATTATTTCATACTAGTTTATAACTTGAAGAATCATCAGTTGTGGACAGCATTATAAAGTTATTCACATTTTTTGTGTCGCCTACTTACATAATAATTGTCATTCCCACCACTCAAATTAATTACTGTATTTCTTCAGTCCTATTTTTTAATAGATTTACTCGGGGATCCTTTAATTAGCATGTAAAATAATTTATATATTTAGATTAAGTACGATAATAATTTTAATTATCATATTTATATTATTAATAATATTATTTACTTGGTGTGAGGATTTTGAATTGTCAGAATTCGCTTTTAACTGTAACCCATTAATATGGCGGAAATTTTGCTGTAATTGGGTAAGCATGATTACAATTCAATATAGTATTTTAAAATATTGTATGATTCTACTGCTGAGTAACTTTTTAACTCACATGTTTCATTTTTTCTTCTATTGTGCATGACATTGTTCTGTC
This sequence comes from Maratus speciosus, assembly GCA_963932465.1. NCBI lineage: Eukaryota > Metazoa > Arthropoda > Arachnida > Araneae > Salticidae > Maratus > Maratus speciosus. The sequence continues at coordinate 518,007,286 of OZ010795.1, read as the reverse complement.
CGGGTCTTACATATTGATTAATTATATATTTCTTTCATTTTCTTCCTGGTGTGGCTAATTGGGCAATGGAAGAAATAAACATTTAAGCTGTAGCTTATTATTTTTTCCTCAGAAATTAACCGTTTATTACTAGTGATTTCGTAACGTTGCCCCTGAAAACGAGTTACGAATCATTAGTTCAAATTTTATTCATAATTGATCTCTCATTTTAAGGACATTTTGTAGTTTTTCTTTTTAAATTAATGAATTTCAATTTTGAGATCATACATTTCGTGCAAAGGATTTGTTGGAGCTGACAATGATTCATTATTTCAGGGCCCCACCAGTGGCTCAGAGGTTCTGCTCTCGAAGCTGGTAGACGGGATGTGCTGGGTTCGAACCCAATCACGCCCGTCGGCCTAATCGTTCGGAGTTTTCGTGGTTTTCTTCGAACCTTGGATTTCCAAGCGTTAATACGGGTTAGGTTCCCTTAGAAAGACCCCCACGAAGGGCACCCTCCACCTGGGCCTATATCCCTCGTGCAGATAATTGGCCGTCATAAATACAACCAACCTACAACCAATCATTATTTCAGGTCTTTTTTCGTTGGTTATATTGATTTAGTTCCAAATAATTTGAGAAAATATTTCAAATATTTATGATTTCCTTTATATTTTCATTATTTCTTCTTTTTATGAACTCGACATTCTGTTGTTTTTCCTTTCGCCAATTTTGAATGTTTTAATTTTTAATACTTCATATATCGGTGATTATGATATTAGTTTATTTAAAAATTCATTAATGATTAGTTAAATTAATAATAGTTGATCCAGCTTTATTATGTATAATGTCAGTGTAATGTATTGATACTCAATTTATTAATTTTTATTTTAAAAAGATGATGGTGAAATTAAACTTACTAAAATAACATTTTAAACTAATAGACGAATGATTAATTATTCAAAATAAAGAAAAAATGGTCAGCAGCGAAATTTTTTTTATTTAACTGAGGTTTATGTTAAACATACGAGTTTAATTTTACTTACCGTTTTACCGCTATAACTTTTTATTTTCTTCTAAATTTTTACTTATAATGAATTTGCGTAGTTTCCACAGGATATTCAAATAAGAAATAATAACAATGTAGCCTTTTTAGTACAAAATTTTGGTATAACATTGCCTTAAAGGGGTGTTAAAGAAAGGGCGGTAAGGGGAAAAAAGGACAGTATAGGAAAAAGGGATGGTAAGGGAAAAAAAGGGACGGTATAGGAAAAAGGGACGATAAGGAAAAAAAGGGGGATGGTAAGGATGGAACGGTCAGGAAAGTTATCACCTATTTTTATGCAAATCATGTTAAGACTAAGTGATTACCACAATATTCATTGATTTTTAGAAACAGTTATTTACATTGGATTAAATCTATAATAATAAAGAAAGAAGTTTGTGTGTGAGTGAGTGAGTCTGTCGACGGTGTTCTGAGAAAGACACCGTCGAACAGCAATTAACACCGTTGAACAGTATTGAACAGCACGTAGAGCTACAAAATTTGGGGAAAAGGTACGTCTATATATGAAGTTTTGCACCTCGAAGCCCGATTTTCGATTTTTTGATTAGATTTTTTTTTATTTAATTTTTTATGAGATTTTTAGCGTTTTTTTATGTTTCCAGGCGATTTTTCCATATAAGTGAGAAGAATATGGTTTCTTTCTTTTAACACAATGTAGTAAATTTTGTTCTCTTTTCAAAAAAGTTTATTCGGAATTCGTGCAGCGATTTTTGAATTTTTAGCGAATTTTTTATGCAATTATTGAACAGCATTTAATGCATTTAATAAGGAGGTTACCGTAGAGGGACACAGTTCTGTCGCCAAACGCCGCCAACTTTATCGCCAACTTGGCGGTATATCGCCAAATTTGGCGACCAAAATGAGTCGCCAAAAGTGACGCCAACTTGGCGATATCTCTAATAATTTCGCCAAATTCCCATAGACTTCCATTGTAAACCAATATGGATTACTTGCTTACAGAAAATGAACAAATTGAAATATTTTAATGCAACAAAAACTAACATTAACTTAAGGGATTATATTAATTATATTTAAGGGAATCCAAGTAAATTAAATTGTGAATAAGTAACATGATACAATGCTTAGACTATTGTATTTTATTGATATTTTCGACGAAAGGGTTGCCAGTAGTCATTTTGGTGAAAATTATAGTTGATAAATGAATTGAAATGGCTATATCCGTTAGAAAATAATGTAAACAACTCGCAAATTAAAAGAAAATAACTGTTATTTGTTTAATTAAAAAAAGAATAAAAAACCTTTTTAATGCGAGATAAAATTACAGTTGATAAATGAATTGAAATGGCTATATCCGTTAGAAAATAATGTAAACAACTCGCAAATTAAAAGAAAATAACTGTTATTTGTTTAATTAAAAAAACAATAAAAAAACTTTTTAATGCGAGATAAAATTTATAAAATGAAAATATTTAATTTAAATATGAAAGGAATGTTTATAAAACTTAAAAAATAAATAAGTATGAAAGAAGCAATGGATACATTATTTGGCGATTTTTCGCTTCGCCAGGTTAATAAAAATGTGCCTGAAAAACTTGAAGAAATAAAATTTAAGTAACAGTCTTTTAGTCCTTCTTTATTTTTTTATTCAATTTAATTATCATTTTTATGTAATTTTCCCATCGTATGTCTTACAGGAGAAAGGCTTTATTTGTGAGTTACATGCTAATTAATTATTACCTTGGTCGCCAAACAATGCAATTTTAAGCCACAAAGCCAGAAGCGTGAAATAAGAAAGGCGAAGGTCGCAATACTTTTTGAGAAATTTCGGAGTAAATCTTTATATTCAAATGTAAATTATATAAAAAGGAGTTAAAATTATAACTATGTAGTCAAGTATTTCAATTTAATGTAAAAATGTGCCATATACACACATATTTTATAATCTTCGATAATCAAGCCACCACCAAATGACATATTTACTATATTATTGAAAGTTTTGTTGGCACAGGTGTCATATACGCTCCATGGTACAAAATGAGCTCCAAAATGGCGTTATTTTGCCTGCCTGACATGGTAACTCGGCTATTGTTGTTTATTTATTAATAAGTTGTTTATTTACTTTTATTTTCTTTTTTACTGTTATATAAACTGTTTTGTTCTATAGACATTAATTAAACTTTTTATTATTTATTGCTATTTCCTTTTAAAATAATAGAAAATAATTTAAATATATGTGTAATTGGTATTCAAAAACGATATTTTCACCAAATTGGCATGAAAAAAATATCGCGCCAAACCCGGTACGTATCTATGCCTAATAGTTATTTACATTATTGTGATTACTTAGTATCAGGCAACAGATTGAAGAGTATTTGGTGTATTTTTGATATATGGGCTTTGGTGAGTTAGAGAAAATGCCCTTGGCGAGTGAAGTGAATTTTACGTATATTTACTGGCAAACTATTTATTTTTCATATACATATAAGCATTTTTTTCAATATTTATTTTATTTATTTATATAAAGAAGAGCTATTTATCTACTTTTAAATACGAACAGAAATAATTTGTATTTCTACCTGATTATCCCGTAGACCAAAAAAAACATCGCCAAACTATAAGATTAAATGCCAATAATGGGTCATCGTAAATGTCAAATTTACTTGACATTAAACACTTTACACGTGTTTGTTACGCCATCAGGTGATTTTTAATTCGATATTTACGTTTCTTCGCGATCTGCTGCAATTTTTTGACATTCCATTTTTGACCTATAATACTAAAGTAATTTCTACCTTCATTTCAATAAAGTTTATTCGGATTTCGTATAACAATTTTCGAATTTTTCGGGTATTTTGTATGTGATTTTTAGTGTATTTTAGCGATTTTCTACCAATTTTCCACATTAGTGAAAGACGTTGATAGAGGTTGAATCAACTTTCAATCTTCGAGCACAATATATAATTTTTCTTTCTCTTTTCGAAATTTGTGCAGCAATTTAAAATTTTTTCGCAATATCTTATTGTGATTTTCAGAGGTTTTTCGCGATTCGTGCAGTTTTTTTATGTACCCGGGCAACGCCGAGCAAGTTAGCTAGTCTATAATAATAAAGAAAGAAGTTTGTGTGTGAGTGAGTGAGTGAGTGAGAGTGTGTCGACGGAGTTCTGAAAAGACCACTGCACGTAGAGCTACAAACTTTGGGGAAAAGGTACGTCTGTATATGAAGTTTTGCACCTCGAAGCCCGATTTTCGATTTTTTGATTAGATTTTTTTTTATTTAATTTTGTATGTGATTTTTAGCGCTTTTTTATGTTTCGAGGCGATTTTTCCATATAAGTGAGAAGAATATGGTTTCTTTCTTTTAACCCAATATAGTAAATTTTGTTCTCTTTTCAAAAAAGTTTATTATTCGGAATTCGTGCAGCGATTTTTGAATTTTTAGCGAATTTTTTATGCAATTATTGAACAGCATTTAATACATTTCCATACCTATAAGGAGGTTGCCGTAGAGGGACATAGTTCTGTTGCCAAATGCAGCTAAGTTTGTTGCCAACTTGGCGGTATATCGCCAAATTTGGCGACCAAAATGAGTCGCCAAAAATGACGCCAACTTGGCGATATCTCTAATATTTCGCCAAATTCCCATAGACTTCCATTGTAAACCAATATGGATTACTTGCTTACAGAAAATCAACAAATTGAAATATTTTAATGCAACAAAAACTAATATTAACTTAAGGGATTATGTTAATTATATTTAAGGGAATCCAAGTAAATTAAATTGTGAATAAAAGTAACATGATACAATGCTTAGATTATTGTATTTTATTGATATTTTCAATGAAAGGGTTGTCAGTGGTCATTTTGCCGAAAATTATGATTGATAAATGAATTGAAATGGCTATATCCGTTATAAAATAATGTAAACAACTCGCAAATTAAAAGAAAATAACCTGTTATTTGTTCAATTTTAAAAAAAAGGAATCAAAAATCTTTTTAATGCGAGATAAAATTTATAAAATGAAAATATTTAATTTAAATATGAAATGAATGTTTATAAAACTTAAAAAATAAATTATAATGAAAGAAGCAATTGATACATTATTTGGCAATTTTTCGCTTCGCCAGGTTAATAAAAATGTGCCTGAAAAAACTTGAAGAAATAAAATTTAAGTAACAGTCTTTTAGTCCTTCTTTTTTTTAAATTCAATTTAATTATCATTTTTATGTAATTTTCCCATCGTATGTCTTATACAGGAGAAAGGCTTTAATTGTGAGTTACATACTATTTAATTATTACCTTGGTCGCCAAACAATGCAATTTTAAGCCATAAAGGCAGAAGCGTGAAATAAGCCAGGCGAAGGTCGCAATAATTTTTTTTAAGTATAGGAGAACATTTTGGAGTAAATCTTTATATTCAAATGTAAATTATATAAAAAGGATTTAAAATTATAACTATGTAGTCAAGTATTTAAATTTTAGTGTAAAAATGTGCCATATACACACATATTTTATAATCTTCTATAATCAAGCCACCATCAAATGACATATTTACTATATTATTGAAAGTTTTGTTGGCACAGATGTCATATACGCTCCATGGTACATAATGGGCTCCAAAATGGCGTTATTTTGCGTGACATGGTAACTCGGCTATTGTTGTTTATTTACTTTTATTTTCTTTTTTACAGTTATATAAACTGTTTTGTTCTATAGATATTAATTAAACTTTTTATTATTTATTGCTATTTCCTTTTAAAACAATAGAAAGTAATTTAAATATATATATGTAACTGGTATTCGAAAACGATGTTTTCACCAAATTGGCGTGAAAAGAAATCCCGGTACGTATCTATGCCTAATAGTTATTTACATTATTGTGATTACTTAGTATCAGGCAACAGATTGAAGAGTATTTGGTATATTTTTAATATATGGGCTTTGGTGAGTTAGAGAAAATTGCCTTGGCGAGTGAAGTGAATTTTACGTATATTTACTGGCAAACTATTTACTTTTCATATACATATAAGCATTTTTTTTCAATATTTATTTTATTTATTTATATAAAGAAGAGCTATTTATCTACTTTTAAATACGAACAGAAATAATTTGTGGTTCTACCTGATTATCTCATAGACCAAAAAAAATATCGCCAAACTATAAGATTAAATCCCAATAATGGGTGATCGTAAATGTCAAATTTACTTGACATTAAACACTTTACACGTGTTTGTTACGTCATCAGGTGATTTCTAATTCGATATTTACGTTTCTTCGCGATCTGCTGCAATTTTTTGACATTCCATTTTTGACCTATAATACTAAAGTAATTTCTACCTTCATTTCAATAAAGTTTATTCGGATTTCGTATAACAATTTTCGAATTTTTCGGGTATTTTGTATGTGATTTTTAGTGTAGTTTAGCGATTTTCTACCATTTTTCCACATTAGTGAAAGACGTTGATAGAAGTTGAATCAACTTTCAATCTTCGAACACAATATATATATATTTTTTTCTCTCTTTTTGAAACTTGCGCAGTGATTTAAAATTTTTTCGCGATATCTTATTGTGATTTTCAGAGGTTTTTCGCAATTTGTGCTGTTTTTTTACGTACCCAGGCAACGCCGGGCAAGTTAGCTAGTAATAAATAAATAAATAAAATTATGCCGAAAAGTGCAGGAATAAATCTTGGGGACGGTGAGACTACCAATAAAGCCACGATACTTTAAATTGATATTTAAATGTTGATTTAAATTCTTCAGTAAATTTTCTGTCAAAAATCTGAGCCATTCTTTCTCTAGCATACTTCTGCACAAGAAAAAAGTTGAAAAAAATTCTTTGGCTGCATCTGAAGTAATTTTCTATATAAGTTTAGCAAGAAGGACGGTAATATATCTAAAACCTACGAACAGAGTTAAAAAAAAGTAATAACATCCCTAAAAATGCATGCAGGTTAATTTTTTGCTACATATTTATATAAAATAATAGTCCCAGTTTCGAAAACAAATTACATCGAATTACTTTTAATGAAACAACTTTATACAGATATCTCCAAACTTAAAAATCAGCATCAGGAACACGGGACGGTATAGGAATTTCGTGGACCCCCAACATCGTCCAAAACTAATTTATCTCGTTAATATTGTTATGCAGTCATGCAATCGGATGTTTTCCAATATAAGAAATTTAAAAAAAAAAAACCAAGAATATGTACTAAAAAAAAATTATTATTCAAGGACAGAAAAATATAAAAAAGTCAAAAGATTGTGAGAATGCCCCATATATATGAGTAAGAAATGTAAGTGAATTTCATTTGCATTATTATGATGTGAATTCTCTTTGTTCGACGGAAAAAAATGGAAGTAATAAGATGTAGTAGTATAAATGGAATTTTTTTTTAATATGTGTTTATTATGACGAAAATAATTTTTTAATATCTTCAACAATAGTGTAGCACAGGTCTAAAATCAAGAAACTCTAAAAAATTGTTTTAAAAAAATCGATGATTTTGCAATTTATGTAATTGTAACTATTGACAAACGAGCCAAGCTTTTTTATCAACATTCACCGATAGCCAATGAAATTGCAGGATCTGGTACTGATGCTAAAAGCCTTATGTAAGGTCGAATTTCGCGAGAGGTTGAGCTGTCAACCCAATTTCAACTGAAGTTATCTCAGGATATATACATAACTGAATGTAAATTGCATGTAAGTCATCTTTCAAACATTAATTTATTTTGAATGATCTTTCTAAAAATGTAACTTTTATGAAGTTTAATTCGAAAAAATAATTTTGAATAAAAATGGCCGAATGGAATTTGAAAAAGCGAAGTGGTCATCCCGGAAATGAAAAAGCGAAGTGGTCATCCCGGAATTGTTGATGACAGCCAAATGCTTTCCACTTTTATTATGTAGATGCAATTTTCAATATATTGAAAAATTTGAAGGTTTTGCCATTTGGGTAAATATGAATATAATTGCTCTATGCGACCAGGCTTTAGTTTCAGTCTGAAAACTCAAAATACTTATTTGCTAATAATTACAATTTATTATTTAAAAATCATTTTAAATTTACTCCCCCCCCCCCCCACACACACACACCAAAAAAAACAAACCGAAAAAATTCTGTCTCATATAAGGAGCTAAAATTTTCTTAAAAAGGTGACAATTACTAAAGTATTCAATATCTTCTAATTAGGCGTGAAATGGAATAGCACTTATGTGATTATTTTAGCATCACATATCCAACATTCGCTGTCAAAGATATAAATGGATAGCGATCTTTTAAAGGTGCTTTAAAAGAAAATAAATTTCTCTATCAACTTAATTATTCAGATGTAAGGCGAGATTTGAAAGCTGCACACTTTCAATTTAGCATGATTAAATCTTAAGTTTAATTTTATTTCTGAACCTTTTTTCTATAAAATAAAATTTAACAGATAGAGAAAAAATTCATTTCATTACAAACAGGATTTAAAGAAAAAAAGAAAATACAAAAAATTCGTTTTCAAAATGACAATAATTCTAATTCTATTCACGAATCAGGGTAAAATGAGATTCCATCTATCCCGTCAAACTTGTTCTTGAGAGAGTATGTTCAACAATTAGATTAGAAATCCAATTTAAGTAAATATCATGTATACTTAAATTGAATTCACTTTATTCAGGAAAAATAATAATAATAAAGAAAAGTAGATGTGATTTGGATAGGTTAAATATAGTTTTCCAATATATACTTTTTTGCTAAAGTTCATTCTTACTTTCTTCTATCTATTTCTTCAATCTATCTATTATCTTCTTCTATCTATTTCTTCTACCTATCTATTATCTTCTTCTATCTATTTCTTCTAAGTATTGTAATCGAGATTTTTTTCGACTTGACGTCCGGTTCTTGATGGATTTACATGTTTTAATGGTCAGAGATCCCGAAAAACAGGTTTTTACAAAATGTCTGTCTGTCCATGTGTGTCCTTTATATCATCGAAAGTGCACGAAGTTATGCATAGAATCGAAAAAAAAATTATATCTATGTTTTTGGCTATGGCCAGCTGGTCCGTTGAATTTGAGCATATATTCCGCTGAAGAAAGTGCTGTAATAGCGATTTTGGGGTAATTTTCCTTATTGTATCATCGCAAAGCTCGTAACGTTAAGCATAGAATGAACCAAACTTCATATATCCGTTTGCGACTATGGGCGTCAGGTCCCAGTTGATAATGCCCCCAGAAAGGGGCGCTGTGATTGCGATTTTTGTGTGATGTTCTCGATTTTTCGTAGTTGTGCTATATGAATCCAAAGAGTAAAGAGAAAGAATCTATCTCTTAAGTCCGTGATATACATCAGATGATCGTGCAGCGACGGTATTGAAAAAAAATATTGATTTTATTGAAAAAACATGACCGGGATTAACTCCGATTAATAAAAAGAAGCAGAAAATTAAGATGAAAATCAAAGTCGGTGTAACTGTGTTGTGTTTTGAACAGGATGCTCGTGCAGCGACGGACACTTCGGATTTCTTGTTTGTTTCTAAAATGCACATTTAAAAAAAAAGATACAGTTTTCGAAGTATTAACATGTATGAGATAGAAGAAAGCTTTGGGGTTGGAAATCGAAGACGTGAGTAAAATAAAACTTATTATAAAAGTATTTCCTGTTTCTTCAAAATAAATAGACGATTTCAGTCGTAACGTCACTGGACGTTTTGGTTGGAAACTGACTCCAAACAAACGGTTGCTATATTGTATTTTCTATTTTGTTTGTATAATATAGCTATATATTATATCTATATCGCAAATCTCAGCGTTTTAATACTTGATTTATTCACGGTAACATTTTCTACGATTTATATTTTTAAAAAATTATACATAGCAACCGTTGGTTTGGAGTTAGTTTCCAACCAAAACGACATGACTGACGTCACACCGAAAGCGTCTATTGGCAGATAAGCATTGATTTTCGGCCCTCCGATAGCGTATTTTTTTTTTTTCTTAAAAAAGGATGGTTTGATATAATTTAGGAATTATATTCATTGCCTATTTGATTTATTTATGTTTGAAAATTGTTTAAATGTGTTATACAAGATCTAAAAGATACGTTTATTTAGGTACGTTTGTGTTCATTTTAAAGTATTTAAAGTAAATTATTTTATTTTATTTTTTAATGACTAGGGGACTCTGTTCCTTCGAACTATGCTCGCCAACCCCCGTACAGACACCACATACTCTAAAAGAACGCTAATTTGATCGGCTTTAAAAAGATTTCGGAAAATTGAATTATAATTAAACTAGTTGGATGTGCCAATCCCAAAACTTTCTTCTATCTTATACATCTTAATATTTCAAAAACTAGTTACACATGTTAATACTTCAATATTATTAGTTCATTACTATACCAACTTTGATTTTCATCTTAAATTTCTGCTTCAGTCAATTAAATAAACTAAAAACGAGTTAAACTATATCATGATATTTGTTAAAATTAATAGTTTTTACTTATTCTGTTGTTATCAGATGTTTGTGAATAGCCGGCGTAGCAGGAAGTGAGTTCCCGCCTTTGTACGAGCCGCCGATGGACAATAGAACTACGAAAAATCTAGAAAAGTATACAAAAATCGCCATCACAGAGCCCATTACCGCGCGATATTTCCAAATTCAAGAAGGACATGTTGGCCAAAGCCAAAAACATGCACAAAAAAATTGGTTCAATTTGTATGCATAATTTTATACAATTTTCGATTGTACAATAAAGAAAATGGTACAGACATCGTAATTATAGCGCACCCTTCCAACGGAATTTTTCCAAATTCAGGAAGGACCTTCATGCCATGAACAAAAAGAAACACAAAAAATTTGGCTCAATTCTCTGCATAACTTCATACACTTTTCGATGGTATAATATTCAAAATGGCACAAAAATCGCTATTACAGCGCCCCCTACCCGCAATTTTTTTTCCAAATAAGGAAGGACCTGCTTGCCATAGCCAAGAACTTAAAATAAAAATTTCGTTCAATTCTATGCATAACTTCATACACTTTTCGATGGTACAATATGCAAAATCGCTATTACAGCGCCCCCTACCGGCGAATGTTTTCCAAATTGAGGGAGGATCTGCCTGCCAAAGCCAAAAACTTAAAATAAAAATTTGGTTCAATTCTATGCATAACTTCATACACTTTTGGATAGTACAATATTCAAAATCGCACAAAAATCGCTGTTACAGCGCCCCCTACCGGCGAATTTTTTCCAAATTCAGGGAGGACCTACCTGCCATATCCAAAAACTTAAAATAAAAATTTGGTTCAATTCTATGCATAACTTCATATACTTTTGGATGGTACAATATTCAAAATCGCACAAAAATCGCTGTTACAGCGCCCTCTACCGGCGAATTTTTTCCAAATTCAGGGAGGACCTACCTGCCATATTCAAAAACTTAAAATAAAAATTTGGTTCAGTTCTATGCATAACTTCATATACTTTTGGGTGGTACAATATTCAAAATCGCACAAAAATCGCTATTACAGCGCCCCCTACGGCGATTTTTTTTTCCAAATTCAAGGAGGATCTGCTTGCCATAGCCAAAAACTTAACATAAAAATTTGGTTCAGTTCTATGCATAACTTCATACACTTTTTGATGGTACAATGGCGACAGACACACGGACAGACGGACACACGGACACACGGACAGACAGACATTTTCTATAAACATGTTTTTTGGGATCTCTGACCCCTAAAACATGTAAATCCGTCGAAAACCGGAAGTCGAAAAAAATTTCGATTTCAATACTTTCTTCTATTGAAGATAGAAGAAAGTAAAAAGCAATGACGATCTTCCTCTAAACGGCTTTCCATTCATTTTCCTTTAATTGGTGATTTTTAAAACCAAAATCAGATACTTTAAGAGATACAATGACAGTTTTCGTCTTTGATTAAAAAATCAGTTAAACAGTTGAAAATAAACTAATGTAAAATAAATTAAGTAAACAGAGTCTTTGTCTCCCGGTATTTTTTTAACAACGATATAAGAAAGTTCTTTTGAATAGATCATTTTAAATGTATCGTTTTAAATCTTACTTAATTTTCGCCAAAGTTTTCTTACTCTTTTTAATATTCACGTAAAAATACTTTTGTTGCTAGAAATGAAATATTATTTGCGCTGTCTTAGAATTCACGATAATAGTTGAAAAGATTATCTCGAAATATGAAATAAATGTCTCGCGCTAATATATTTTTTAATTTAAGTTCTCAATATTATTATTTGGCCATTTTAATTATTAAGTAATTTCCTCCATTTGCGACTTTTAATGCATAATAATGAATTTATTATTTTAAAATGTTCTTTCTCTTTTAAAATTCACGTGTGAATATAGTTTTATGACGTAATTTTCAATATTTTCCTGCTTTTAACAATCATTTAATTCTAATTTGAAAGTTTTTTTTTTCTGTTTATAATAGCCACGTGTAAATATTTTTTTAATTTGAAGGAAATATTATTCTTTGCGCTGTTTTTGAAATTGGCAGCAATTTAAAATACTACCCTTTTCTAAAATATGTAAAAAAAATCTCTCGAAATGCTAAAAATTTGAATTTAAAATGAAAATTAATCTATAAAATATTAATCAAATAAAAAAAAATAAATGCAGTCTGCACACCGGAAACTTCTGATGCATAAAATGATCTAGATTAAACTCGTATGTACAGTTTTTGCTCCTGTAAAACTTTTTTAATGGAGCGATTTTGACCAACTTTAACATTAAATATTTCTTAAAATAATTATTCGATTTAAAAACTGTGGTATCAGCGTGTTTATCAAACATTTCTCTATAATACCACCGATTTGTATACACTGCTGGCGATTAAAATTGCAACACCAGGAAGAAATGATCTGGCGAACGTCAAAATCACCAGAAAAGAAGAAAAGGTTGGAATATGGAAATGATTAGTATTTCAGCACATTTAATGATGCAGACGGGAGAAACGACATCTGAAGCACTGCATAAAAGAAAATTAGCCTAGTGGATTTCTCATTCGCTTTGCAAGGTCGGCGTTTGCTCAGAATATCGTGTTATGCCTGGAATAATAATAAGAAATGCTTACCAGCTAGTGTCGGAATTCGATACAGGCAAGATCGCTGCCTATCGAGAGTGTGAATTATCGTTCCGTGATATCGCCTGTCGCATTGGTCAAAATCCAACCAGTGCCATGCGAATATGGAATCAATGGGTTGCTGAGGGTCATATTGAATGGCATACATAATCTCAACGCTCTCCTATGACTAACGCCCGAGAGGACAGACATATTGTGAGGTCGGTCCTGCAAAACCATACAACCATATCGCGGACCATTAGTCAGAAAATGAGCATGTTTGCAGGGCGCCCAGTATTCGCTCGTACTGTGCGACGACGTTTGCAGCAGCGTGGAATGTCAGCATGGCATCCACTACTGAGGCTTCCTTTGATAATGTTACATAGAGGGAGATAGCGACACTAGTGCCTCGAACGACAAAACTGGATTCAGGAGTGGCACAATGTCGTCTTTTGTGACGCGTCCCTGTTCTTCGTGCAATATTCTGATGGCCGTATACGTGTGTGGAGGCTCTGAGGAGAACGTTCGTCGCCTGCTTGCATTCGATATCGGCATAGTGGCCCTGCACTTGGTGTGATGGCTTGGGTAGCCATTGGGTACACGACACGCACATTTCTAGTTCAGATCGACGGTAATTTGAACGCAAATTGGTACATTTTTGACATCTTGCGTCCAGTGGTTGTGCCTTGTCTTCGAGGCCTGCCAAACGCCATCTTCCAACAAGATAATACAAGACCACATGTTGCGTGTCGTGTTCTAACCTTCCTTGATACACAGGGTATTCGATTTCTGCCATGACCAGCACGCTGACCAGATCTGTCACCCATTGAAAACATCTGATCGTGGATTGCTGAGAGACTGGCCGGCCACCCCTCTCCAGCTAATACGGTTGATGAAGTGAAGCGTAGAATTGAAGCAGCATTGAATGAGTTGCCCGTTTCTGTCATCCAAGCTCAGTTCGACCCCATGCCTAACCGGGTAAGGGGCCTTCCACAAATGACGTCACGCTTGGAGGGGGGAGGGGGGTTCCTAAAATTGTGACAGTTTGTGACAAGGGGGTGGGAGGGGGTAAGAAGAAATGTGACATCACACGTTTTGGTTAAAATAAAAGCATGAAAAATCAGCAGATTAACTTTTGAAGTTAAAGTATTTTGTGTTCATAAAGATAAGATTTAAAGCCAAATTTCAAAATACTAATGTTTTCAATTGCTCTTTCATATTACTATTTTGTTACTATTGTATATTAATTACGTTTTTTGTTGTAAACCTAAATTTTATTTCATACAAAATAAGAACACTAATAATTTTTATTGTTATGCTCACAAATATCTTTAAAATACATAATTAAAGTTTAAAAATAAAATTCGAAATGAAATATGATCTATAACGCAGTGTTTTGTATTTGAACTGCAAGTATATGTTTATGTAATATAGCGTGACATATGACAAGGGGAGGGGAGGGGGTGTAGTGAAGTGTGACACTTTGTGACAAAGGGGGGAGGGGTGTCAAAAATATTGAAAAAAAGTGTGACATCATTTATGGACCTCCCCTATGGGCCGTTTTAGCTGCCAAGCGGGGACATCTGTTTCTACTAATTTCGCACCCCTGTAAACCCTCAAACTCCTTACAAAATTAATCATTTTGTTTTCATGCCATACTGCTTACATAAAATAAATATCTTTTTCGTGTTTTCTTCGTTTCATGGTGTTGCAATTTTAATGGCCAGCAGTGTATTTTTGTATGCAGCAGTTTTCTTAATAGTAACGAAGAAAGATCCCGGTCGCAAAAAACTCGTTAACGGCGGCGGTGACAGCGTTAGTTACTTTTTTTTAGGATAGATAGAAACATTCATATCCCCATCGCAGTTGTTATATATGTTCTATTTTATCTTCCCCAGATTAGCATATGTAAATTCTACGATGCTGTTACAATCACTTCATATATCAAAAAGCAAACCAAAAAATAATCGGACAACTGCGATAATTAATGGCGTACAGAGGGTTCCGTAGAATATATATATTAATTAGTAGTAATAATGTTGCAAAAAATCGTTGTTAATTGAATAATAAGTCGTTATTTAGGATTTTAAAGCCGATCGGCACATAGAGTACGCCCCCGTGTCTTTATGAATGGTCAAACCGTTCGTGTCTGTAAAGGTTAATTCCTCAGCTAATTACTGACATTTTTTCTGAAAAAATCGTTTAGTTAATATGAATATAAGTTTTTAATATTTTCAACTGCTGCGCAGATCTAAAATTGAGAAATAAAAAAAGGATGTTTTTTCAATTTAGGTACATGAGCAAATGACCCAGTCCTCAATTTTTATCTCAAGACTCAAAAATCTTATTTGCGGAAAAATACTACTTATTATTCTATTTTTTTTTTTTTCATTAGCTGCAAAAAGTAATACTTGAAGCAAAATTCTTTCTTCATCTAAAATTTCTCTTAAAAAGTGACTGTCACTAAAGTATTCGGTGTTTTGCAATTAGATGTGAAATCAAAAATCCTTTATTCATTTCTTCTCATGTCTCATGTCCAACATTAGCTTTTAAAGATATAAATGCATATGGATCTTTTAGACGTATTTGAACAGTGAATAAAGTAACTTTTTAATTCAACTTACCAGATCTAATAAAAGATTTGAAAAATGTAAATTTCAATTTAGCATGATTGAATTTTTTCGATTCTTTTATCTAGAAAGTAAAATGAAATACGAAACTATATTTTCCTTTTTATTGTAAGTAGAATATAAGCTAACAAAAATTCACAAAAATAGGTTTTTAAGATGTCAAAAGTTGAAACTCTGCACACATAAAAGAGTGAATGTGTTCTAATCTATCTCTTCAAACTAAATCGTCGAAAAACTATGCTAGTAATATATTTACAAATTAACTTTAAGTGGGTATCATTTGTATTGCAAAGTGAATTCTTCTTCTTCAACACAAAAAGAGTTCGGAGGCAATTTAATAAATGGCAGTAGAAATAGATATTTCCAATCTGTATTCTTTTATCATAGGTTATGTAGTTGTTATAATTGCTTCTTAGCATTTAAATATTCATCGTCAGTGTTTAAAAGAATCCAGTTTAACTTAATGGTAATCTAAATCTCGCGAATAAAAGAAAATACTTCTCTTTTCTTCTTTTTCAATATAATATTTTTATTTTAAGTGGGACATCAACAAATAAAAAAGCACAAAAAACTGAAAATGACAATGGTTCTGGTTGGTTGGTTGCGTTTATGACAGCCAATTATCAACAGAGGGGATATAGGCCCTAAGGGGGTAGAGTGCCCTCCGTGGGGGTCTGTCTAAGGGAACCTAACCCGTATTTACGCATGGAAATCCACGGTTCGAAGAAAACCACGAAAACTCAGAACGATTAGGCCGAAGGGCGCGATTGGGTTCGAACCCATCACCTCCTGTCGCCCAGCTGCGAGAGCAGAATCTTTCGGCCACTGGAGAGGCAACAATAGTTCTGATTCTATTCATTAGTAGACTAAAAAGTCGGAAATTGTTCGTCAAACTTGGCAAATGAGGTGCGCCCGTATTATAACTAGTTTTAGAAATATTCAGATCTTGGTGCAATAGCTGTTGCACTCTTATGCAAAAATACATTAATACAAAATTTATTACGATTATATATATTAAATTTAGTAATATGGAAATACAATGACTCCATCTTCCATAGGCCGTAATCACTATGTAACGTAGAATCATTACCTATCATGGGATGTCATTGAATTAATTACTTATGATAGGATTCAATAGAATGAAGAACATATTTATTAATATTTTTTTGAAGTTTTGATTCGATTTTCGTAAAATTTGAAATGACTGGACACAAGTCCGCAACGATTAGCTACATAAAATTTCAAACCATTCGGTTGGGTAGTTTTTGCGCTGTTATATGCGGACAGACAGACAGACGGACTAACCAGACGAGGACTATATGTGCTACGTATTTATATAATTATGAACGCACCTAAAAATGGATGGTTTTTTAATTTCGGTACATCAGCAAATGACCCAATTTTTATTTTAAAACTCAAAATACTTATTTGCAGAAAAATACTGTTTATTATTATTATTTTTTAATTCATTAACTGCAAAAAGTAATACTTGAAACAATATTCTTTCTCGGATAAGCATATAAAATTTCTCTTAAAAGGTGATAATTACTAAAGTATTCGGTGTCTTGCAATTAGATGTGAAATGGAATACCCATTATTCATTTCTTCACGTATCTCATATCCAACATTAGCTTTTAAAGAAATAAATGCATATCGATCTTTTAGAAGTGTTTGAACAGCGAATAAAGTAACATTTAATTCAACTTACTAGATGTAAGAAAAGATTTGAAAAATTTTAATTTTAATTCAGTGTGAATTGAATTTGAAATTAATTTTTTTTTCAAATCTTTTAACTAGAAATTAAAATGAAATACGTAACTATAGAAGTGTTTGAACAGCGAATAAAGTAACTTTTTAATTCAACTTACTAGATGTAAGAAAAGATTTGAAAAATTTTAATTTTAATTCAGTGTGAATTGAATTTGAAATTAATTTTTTTTTTTCAAATCTTTTAACTAGAAATTAAAATGAAATACGAAACTATGTTTTTCTTTTTCTTGTAAGTACAATATAAGTAAACGAAAATTCACAAAAATACGTTTTTAAGATGACAAAAGTTGTAATTATGCACAAATAAAAGAGTGAATGAGTTCTAATCTATCTCGTCAAATTCGATCGTCGAAAAACTATGCTAGTAATATATTTACAAATTAAATTTAAGTGCGTATAATTTTTATTGCAAAGTGAATTTTTCTTTTCAACACAAAAAGAATTCGGAGCCAATGCAATAAATGGTAGTAGATATAGATATTTATAATCTGTACTCTTTTATCGTAGGTTATGCAGTTTTTTTAATTGCTTCTTTGCATTTAGATATTCGTCGTCAGTGCTTCAAAGAATCCAATTTAAGTTATTGGTAATCTAATTATCGTGAATAAAAAAAAAGTCTTTCCTTTTCTTATTTTTTAATATAGTATTTTTCTTTTAAGTGGGACATCAACAAATAAGAGAGCAAAAAATACTCAAAATGACAATAGTTCTGATTCTTTTCACTTATTAGAATAAAAAAGTCGGAAATTGTACGTCAAACGTGGCAAATGATGTGCATTTGTACTATAACTAGTTTTATAAGTACACTGTAAAAACAAAATAGGAACAGATTTCCTGTAGGATTCGGAAAAATAGTTGCCCTTATCGTACCGGAAAAATTTCCGACCCAGTGGCAGTATTCTGCTCTTAACGGAAGAAACCGAGTAGGAAACCACCCGTTCACGTAATCCATACCGATGTTCAACAATTTCCCATTCTGCCCTCTTCACGGTATTTGGGAGCAACGGTTGACGTCTCCCTTTCAAGATTAACCAGTTTCCACCAATCCCTTCCAAGGACACGTGTGGTTTGTTTACCTGAGATGAGACACACGTGTGTTTACGGCCCCTTTAAAAAGAGACAAAAACTTGCTTCATTGTTAGATTCGTAGAAGGGAATGATATAATATCACTATAACAGTATGTAAAGTTTTAATAGGTCGTGAGTTATAAAAAATTACGAGGTTTTAAGATACAATTATATAATTATTATCATTATTTAGAGTAAAATTAAGGGATTATTTATACAAAAACTATTTGCAATTGCATTTTTAGATTAATACAACTTTTAATTTTCTAAAAAATATGTTTTAGCATGAAGCATTAACATTTTTGGATTATTACAATAAGTTTTAACCTTCTCAAAAATATAATTTAGGATTATTATTATTATTGTTATTATTATTATTTTGAATACAAACTTTAAAATACAAGTTATATCAGCCAAATAATTTGAAAGTTATATTTCACTCATAATTATTTTACAATTATAATTATACTTTTTTTATTATTTAGAGTAAAATCAAGGGATTATTTAAACAAAAACTGCTTGTAAATACTTTTTTGTATTAGTACAGTAAGTTTTAATCTTCTAAAAAATATTTTTTAGCGTGAAAGTCTTTTTAATACAAGCTTTAAAATACTAGTTTTAAAATACAAGCTATATCAGCCAAATATAATGGAAAAATTATGCTTCAGTCACGATTATTTTACATTTTCAATGATATAATATTTATTGTTATTTAAAGTAAAATCAAGGAATTATTTTTACAAAAAGTATTTGTAATTACATTTTTGGATTCGTACAATAAGTTTAATCTTCTCAAAAATATATTTTAGGATTATTGTTATTATTATTATTATCATTATTACTATTACTTTGAATACAAGCTTTAAAATACAAGTTATATCATCCAAATAATTAGAAAATTATGTTTCACTCATAATTATTTTACATTTGCATATATTTTTCATTGTTTAGATCAAAATCAAGGGATTATTTAATCAAAAACTATTTGTAATTACACTTTTGGATTAGTATAATAAGCAGGGATGAAAGGGTTCCTCCTAAAGGAGGATTTCCACCTTTTTGAATACAATTTTGGTCATTCGCTGGATTGATGCAAATATTCAAAGAAACTTTTTAAGCATATCGAGTGGGGTGGGGAGGGGGGGGGGCTGGTAAATTTACTCTTCAGACTTTTTGTCTACTTAAACCCTTAGAATTTCTGAACTGCTGTCTAGTAGAGCTATTAAATAATAGACCAGCTTATCCTATGTCCATCTGAGAATTATGTAAATGTAGTTGATTGAGTTGTCATTCCAGAGTGAAGTTTTCTTAGACTTTAAGAAGTTTACATAAGGTTATTTTTGAAATAGAATATTTTATCTCATTTATATAACGTTTTTGGGTTGTTTCAGTGATGTATTTCTAAGACAACTACTACTTTATGTGCATATATTGAGCATGGAGATTTTTTCCCCCTTAGAAAAGAGAAGGGAAATCTTAAGCAACCAAACCACCCAGAATATATGTTTTAAAAAGTTAATCACTGCACTTCACATAAATTCATCAGATATATATTTGGATTTACACTTTTAGCAATCTGCCTTCCATTCCCTTTTTTTGATTCAATGAACCTACACATTTTTTTGTTAGTTTATTCATTTTTAGGTGTTTTCTAAGTTACAAAAAGAAAATAACAATCATACGTACCGTTATATTTCCCTTTATTGTATAAATTCCTGTTAAAATATATCCAAATTACAAAAATTTGCTGCCGCTGTATAGATGGAAAATAAATTTCCATTTTTTTTCCTATTTCCTGCTTTCATGCCTGAATAAGATTTAATCTCAAAAATATATTTTAATATATTTTAGCATAAAGATTTTTTTTAATACAAATTTTAAAATACAAGCTATATTAGCCAAATAATTTAAAAACTATGCTTCACTCACAATTATTTTACATTAAACTTAAGGTAAAATTAGTTCTAGTAATGAGCATAAAAAAATGGAAAAATAACTAATAATAAGCGCCATCTTAAACTGACCAGATAAGGTTTTCCGACTGCTCATAGCAGCCGGCTAGATTACGACGAAAACAACCCCGCAAAACCGGAAAGTATTCCAACACATTAGGGGGAGAATGCGAAATTGTCATGTTGTCGGAGCATTACGAGAGAGTCGCTCATTCCGATGAGGGCAGAATACCGTCACAGCTCGGAATAAAATCAGTAAAATCAGAATAAAATCCGTAAAATTGGAATAAAATCCGTAAAGTACCGTTTTAATGAATGTTTCCTTTTCTTTACGGATTTTATTCCGAGCTGGGTCGGAAAATTTTCCGGTACGATAAGGGCAACTATTTTTCCGATTCTTACAGGAATACTGCTCGGATTTTTTTTACAGTATATTCAGATCTTGGTGCTGTAACTGTTGCACTCTTATGCAAAAAATACATGAATACAAAATTTATTACTATTATATATATTAAATCCAGTAACATGGAAATACTATGACTCCATCTTCCATAGGCCGTAATCACCATGGTAACGTAGAATCAGTACTTATCATGGGATGTCATTGAATTAATTACGTATGATAGGATTCAATAGAATGAAGAACATATTTATTTATATTTTTTTGAAGTTTTGATTTGCTTTTCGTAAAATTTGAAATGACTGGACACAAGTCCGCAACGATTAGCTATATAAAATTTCAAACCATTCGGTTGGGTAGTTTTTGCACTGTTATATGCGGACAGACAGACAGGCGGACCAACCAGACGAGGACTATATGTCCTACATATTTATATAATTATGAACGCACCTAAAAATGGATGGTTTTTCAATTTCGGTACATCAGCAAATGTCCCAGTCATCAATTGTTATTTTCAAACTCAAAATACTTATTTGCAGAAAAATACTGTTTATTATTTTTTTTTAATTCATTAACTGCAAAAAGTAATACTTGAAACAATATTCTTTCTCGGATAAGCATATAAAATTTCTCTTAAAAGGTGATTATTAATAAAGTATTCGGTGTCTTGCAATTAGATGTGAAATGGAATACCCTTTATTCATTTCTTCACGTATCTCATATCCAACATTAGCTTTTAAAGAAATAAATGCATATCGATCTTTTAGAAGTGTTTGAACAGCGAATAAAGTAACTTTTTAATTCAACTTACTAGATGTAAGAAAAGATTTGAAAAATTTTAATTTTAATTCAGTGTGAATTGAATTTGAAATTTTTTTTTTTCAAATCTTTTAACTAGAAATTAAAATGAAATACGAAACTATGTTTTTCTTTTTATTGTAAGTACAATATAAGTAAACGAAAATTCACAAAAATACGTTTTTAAGATGACAAAAGTTGTAACTATGCACACATAAAAGAGTGAATGAGTTCTAATCTATCTCGTCAAATTCGATTGTCGAAAAACTATGCTGGTAATATATTTACAAATTAAATTTAAGTGCGTATAATTTTTATTGCAAAGTGAATTTTTCTTTTCAACACAAAAAGAGTTCGGAGGCAATTCAATAAATGGTAGTAGAAATAGATATTTATAATCTGTATTCTTTTATCGTAGGTTATGCAGTGTTTTTAATTGCTTCTTTGCATTTAGATATTCATCGTCAGTGCTTCAAAGAATCCAATTTAAGTTATTGGTAATCTAATTATCGTGAATAATAAAAAGTCTTTTCTTTTCTTATTTTTTAATATAGTATTTTTCTTTTAAGTGGGACATCAACAAATAAGAGAGCACAAAAAACTCAAAATGACAATAGTTCTGATTCTTTTCACTTATTAGAATAAAAAAGTCGGAAATTGTACGTCAAATGTGGCAAATGATGTGCATTTGTACTATAACTAGTTTTATAAGTACACTGTAAAAACAAAATAGGAACAGATTTCCTGTAGGATTCGGAAAAATAGTTGCCCTTATCGTACCGGAAAAATTTCCGACCCAGTGGCAGTATTCTGCTATTAACGGAAGAAACCGAGTAGGAAACCACCCGTTCACGTAATCCATACCGATGTTCAACAATTTCCCATTCTGCCATCTTCACGGTATTTGGGAGCAACGGTTGACGTCTCCCTTTCAAGATTAACCAGTTTCCACCAATCCCTTCCAAGGACACGTGTGGTTTGTTTACCTGAGATGAGACACACGTGTGTTTACGGCCCCTTTAAAAAGAGACAAAAACTTGCTTCATTTTTAGATTCGTAGAAGGGAATGGTATAATATCACAATAACAGTATGTAAAGTTTTAATAGTTGGTGAGTTATAAAAAATTACGAGGTTTTAAGTTACAATTATATAATTATTATCATTATTTAGAGTAAAATTAAGGGATTATTTATACAAAAACTATTTGCAATTGCATTTTTAGATTAATACAACTTTTAATTTTCTAAAAAATATGTTTTAGCATGAAGCATTAACATTTTTGGATTATTACAATAAGTTTTAACCTTCTCAAAAATATAATTTAGGATTATTATTATTATTGTTATTATTATTATTTTGAATACAAACTTTAAAATACAAGTTATATCAGCCAAATAATTTGAAAGTTATATTTCACTCATAATTATTTTACAATTATAATTATACTTTTTTTATTATTTAGAGTAAAATCAAGGGATTATTTAAACAAAAACTGCTTGTAAATACTTTTTTGTATTAGTACAGTAAGTTTTAATCTTCTAAAAAATATTTTTTAGCGTGAAAGTCTTTTTAATACAAGCTTTGAAATACTAGTTTTAAAATACAAGCTATATCAGCCAAATATAATGGAAAAATTATGCTTCAGTCACGATTATTTTACATTTTCAATGATATAATATTTATTGTTATTTAAAGTAAAATCAAGGAATTATTTTTACAAAAAGTATTTGTAATTACATTTTTGGATTCGTACAATAAGTTTAATCTTCTCAAAAATATATTTTAGGATTATTGTTATTATTATTATTATCATTATTACTATTACTTTGAATACAAGCTTTAAAATACAAGTTATATCATCCAAATAATTAGAAAATTATGTTTCACTCATAATTATTTTACATTTGCATATATTTTTCATTGTTTAGATCAAAATCAAGGGATTATTTAAACAAAAACTATTTGTAATTACACTTTTGGATTAGTATAATAAGCAGGGATGAAAGAGTTCCTCCTAAAGGAGGATTTCCACCTTTTTGAATACAATTTTGGTCATTCGCTGGATTGATGCAAAAATTCAAAGAAAATTTTGAAAGCATATCGGGTGGTGGGGGGGGGGGGGTGCTGGTAAATTTACTCTTCAGACTTTTTGTCTACTTAAACCCTTAGAATTTCTGAACTGCTGTCTAGTGGAGCTATTAAATAATAGACCAGCTTATCCTATGTCCATCTGAGAATTATGTAAATGTAGTTGATTGAGTTGTCATTCCCGAGTGAAGTTTTCTTAGACTTTAAGAAGTTTACATAAGGTTATTTTTGAAATAGAATATTTTTTCTCATTTATATAACGTTTTTGGGTTGTTTCAGTGATGTATTTCTAAGACAACTACTACTTTATGTGCATATATTGAGCATGGAGATTTTTTTCCCCCTTAGGAAAGAGAAGGGAAATCTTAAGCAACCAAACCACCCAGAATATATGTTTTAAAAAGTTAATCACTACACTTCCCATAAATTCATCAGATATATATTTGGATTTACACTTTTAGCAATCTGCCTTCCATTCCCTTTTTTTGATTCAATGAGCCTATACATTTTTTTGTTAGTTTATTCATTTTTAAGTGTTTTCTAAGTTACAAAAAGAAAATAACAATCATACGTACCGTTATATTTCCCTTTATTGTATAAATTCCTGTTAAAATATATCCAAATTACAAAAATTTGCTGCCGTTGTATAGATGGAAAAAAATTTCCACTTTTTTTCCTATTTCCTGCTTTCATGCCTGAATAAGTTTTAATCTCAAAAATATATTTTAATATATTTTAGCATAAAGATTTTTTTTAATACAAGTTTTAAAATACAAGCTATATTAGCCAAATAATTTAAAAACTATGGTTCACTCACAATTATTTTACATTAAACTTAAGATAAAATTAGTTCTAGTAATAAGCATAACAAAATGGAAAAAAAAACTAATAATAAGCGCCATCTTAAACCGACCAGATAAGGTTTTCCGACTGCTCATAGCAGCCGGTTAGATTACGACGAAAACAACCCCGCAAAACCGGAAAGTATTCCAACACGTTAGGGGGAGAATGCGAAATTGTCATGTTGTCGGAGCATTACGAGAGAGTCACTCATTCCGATGACGGAAGAATACCGTCACAGCTCGGAATAAAATCAGTAAAATCGGAATAAAATCCGTAAAATTGGAATAAAATCCGTAAAGTACCGTTTTAATGAATGTTTCCTTTTTTTACGGATTTTATTCCGAGCTGGGTCGGAAAATTTTCCGGTACGATAAGGGCAACTATTTTTCCGATTCCTACAGGAATACTGCTCGGATTTTTTTTACAGTATATTCAGATCTTGGTGCTGTAACTGTTGCACTCTTATGCAAAAAATACATGAATACAAAATTTATTACTATTATATATATTAAATCCAGTAACATGGAAATACTATGACTCCATCTTCCATAGGCCGTAATCACCATGGTAACGTAGAGTTATTACCTATCATGGGATGTCATTGAATTAATTACGTATGATAGGATTTAATAGAATGAAGAACATATTTATTAATATTTTTTTGAAGTTTTGATTCGCTTTTCGTAAAATTTGAAATGACTGGACACAAGTCCGCAACGATTAGCTATATAAAATTTCAAACCATTCGGTTGGGTAATTTTTGCACTGTTATATGCGAACAGACAGACAGACGGACCAACCAGACGGGGACTATATGTCCTACGTATTTATATAATTATGAACACACCTAAAAATGGATGGTTTTTCAATTTCGGTACATCAGCAAATGACCCAGTCATCAATTGTTATTTTAAAACTCAAAATACTTATTTGCAGAAAAATAATGTTTATTATTATTTTTTTAAAAATTCATTAACTGCAAAAAGTAATACTTGAAGGAATATTCTTTCTCGGATAAGCGTATAAAATTTTTCTTAAAAGGTGATTGTTACTAAAGTATTCAGTGTCGTGCAATTAGATGTGAAATGGAATATCCTTTATTAATTTCTTCACATATATCATATCCAACATTAGCTTATAAAGAAATAAATGCATATCGATCTTTTAGAAGTGTTTGAACAGCGAATAAAGTAACTTTTTAATTCAACTTACCAGATGTAAGAAAATATTTTTTAAATGTAAATTTCAGTTTAGTATGATTAAATTTGAAATTAATTTTATTCCCATTCTTTTATCTAGAAAGTAAAATTTTATACGAAACTTTTTTCTTTCTTCCATCTTCCAAATATTTTCCTTTTTTTGTCAGTAAATTACAAGCAAACAAAAATTTACAAAAATACGTTTTTAAGAAGACAAAAGTTGTAACTCTGCACACATAAAATAGTAAATGAGTTCTAATCTATCTCGTCAAACTATATCGTCGAAAAACTATGCCAGTAATATATTTACAAATTAAATTTAAATGCGTGTCATTTGCATTGCAAAGTGAATTCTTTTTCTTCAACACAAAAAGAGTTCGGAGGCAATTTAATAAATAGCATTAGAAATATATATTTCCAATGTGTGTTCTTTTATCTAAATAATGCAGTTTTTTTTTAAAAATTGCATCTTAGCATTTAGATATTCATCTTAAAGGTTTAGAAGCATCCAGTTTAACTTATTGGTAATATAATTTTCGCGAATGAAAGACTTGTACTTTTCTTCTTTATCTACAGCATTTCCTATAACATTCTTCGGTTGTTATAGCCTTTTCAGTTTTTCTTTGGTATTTATGCATGTTTTCTGTAAAAAGAAAAGTAATTAATTCATCAAATGGGATAAAATAGCAGAAAATATTACGAAACAATATAACGAGGTTATTTGAGCACCGAGCCAACTTGCCCTGTGTTCAATGCGCCTACTAGCCCCATAACAAATTTCTTCACAAAATAGGATGCGTAACCTTCTAAACATAAACAATCTAATTAAATTAGATATGGAGTAGGTAGAGTTACTCATACGCTATGAAAAACTACACAAGTTAAACCGCAGTAGTTAAGATGAGTATTAGAAATTAGAAGAAGATTGAAGCAACAAAAAATTATATAAAATAATAATAATAATAATAATAATAATAATAATAATAATAAATGCCCATTGAACGTGGGTAACCCTGGAAAAGTACAATGGTGATTGCAGAAAGGAAGAAGAAAGGCGCTGTATGTCACTGGTTGCGCCATCTATCCGCAAACAGAAGAATTATGAGTACTGCGCCTACTTACCCCTGTAGATAACTAGCCCCGGTCTCCCGTATTATTAACTCCTTTGTTGTAATTCTCGTACACTTTAAACCACAGTGTTGCCAGAATTGCTCAGTTTTGACGCCTACTTTTGACTGTCAATTTGATTAGGTAAGTAATATTATCCATATGCTTCATTCGATGTGCATTATAGCTCTACCTTATTTTTTATTGTGTAGAAATGCGCCAAATTTTATATTTGACTTTAATGCTTAAAAATGTATATGTTGATTTAATTTTAAATTTAAATACCCAACAGGAGAGGTCGCTGTTGTTCTGTTCTTCTTTTTAACTGACAGAACAATCAAGCTCCTTTTTATATTCGAAGAAATGCATTATCCTTTATATTCATAATCGTTGTTGCTATTATAATTGAATATATTAGAATGATATAGAAGAAAGTTTTGTTGTCCCCACAGCATACTAGTTTTGTAATATAACGCTGTACATACTTTTTCAAAGAGCTAATTCGTCGAAACATGTGGGATTTCATTGTATTCTATTGTGTGAATTGAATTAAAAATATTGTCATTTTAAAGCATTTTTATGCATTCTTATTTATTTATGCTCTATTTGCAAAAAAGGAAAATTTTGGTTTCTTTTTCTGTTTTATTTTAGAGAGAAGAGATTCAAAAATAAAATTTAATTTGAAATCCCATAAAGCTAAATTGAAAGTGTATCTGGAATATTGTATTAATTCTGTAAGAGTAATTTTACCTAAGGTAAAGCTAGGAGAGTCTGCGCACAATTCAACAGAATAATAATAAAAGATATAAATATTCATTTTTTGCTAAATCATTCATGAATAATTTTGACCTACTTTGTTTTTTACGTATTTTTATTGCTATATTGTTGTTATGCTGTAATTTAATAGAACAGCAAATCTATTTTGCGCAATCTATCCTTACAGAGTTCGTGTAATTGCGCACATGGGTAGGAGAGATTGTTATTAATAATAACTACAATTAAATTGTTAACAATAATACTTTCACTTAAGGGGGCTGGTCACTCAGCTTCGGAATTCTCCTCCGTAATGATAAGTCTATGGACTTCTTATGCATTCGTATATTTAGAATATCTTCTCGGAAAATTCATATTTTTAACATCTTTTTTCTGTGTACTCTTCTTTCTTAGTTTCAAAATATTTCTAAAATCTATGCTGAATTTAATATTTTTGTGTTAAAAGCGGGCGAACTGTGAGTAAGATTTTTAACACTTCATATAAAATTAAGTCCATACTTAAGAAATATTTTGAGAACTATAAAGAAAAGAGACATCTTTTAGGAAGAGTTAGCAAAAAATAGAAGTTAAAAATATTAATTTCCCGAGGAGATATTTTAAATATACGAATGCATCAAATGCCCATAGACTTTACATTAGTGAGGGGAAATTGGAAGCTGGGTGACCAGCCTCTTAAATATATTGTTGTAAAGTTTTTGTAATTTAAGTATTGCGCGGCAGCGCAATTACTTATTTATTTCCAGTGTCACATTTCAATGTTAATTTAACATAGAAAAGCCTATGGAGATCATAACTTTTTCATTTTTTCTTCCCACCTTTTTGTCCCTGATGCCACTCATTTTTAATTCTTTGCAAATTCTAATAATATTATAAATTCAAAGTGTA
Organism: Maratus speciosus; assembly: GCA_963932465.1. Lineage (NCBI taxonomy): Eukaryota > Metazoa > Arthropoda > Arachnida > Araneae > Salticidae > Maratus > Maratus speciosus. The sequence goes on along the minus strand of OZ010795.1, from coordinate 517,978,682 downwards.
AAAACATTCGCCAGACGTCAAGGTCAAAACGGATCATAAAATGCCTTTCCATATAGGCATAAATTAAGGACCAAGATGGGACATTTACGGCAAAATCTGTAATGGCAACAGTACTAGCGTCACTATCGGCAAGGGGGAAGAACTAATAAACCTCCGAAATTTACCTATGTTGAAGAAATATGTTTATCCTCTATGGTTTGAATATCTATTCGTTCCTAAAACGAAACAGGTGTCAGACGATATTCTATTCATGCTTGCTTTATTTATTTAGCTGCTTTTTTTTACCGTACTTGTATTGTTCATTTTTAACTTACAAAATGATAATTAGACTAATAATATAAAAGAAAGCCGCCAGAAAATTCTGTTAAGAATGCAAATATGTAAGTTTATAAGATTAAATTGTAAAAAATCAAATTCAGGTATTGTATCAATTTATTCATATCGAATAAAATTTTATTGAGTGTAATGTCAGTACCTCTATTTACTTTTAACTTTTAAATTTATACAATTCTAAAAATTTGTCGAAAGGAATATTTCCCTATCTGTAATATTATTATTATTATTTCTTATATGTTAATATTATAAACATTATTGAATTGATTGTACGTTATTTACATTAAAAACAATATTTTTATTTTATCTGTAAGGAAGTGAAAATGCATAAATTTTAAAAGATTATTGTAACGATTGTTTAATACGTTAAACTTCATAAATTTATAAAACACGGGCTATAAAAATTTTCCAGCCAAAGGGGAATAATTATGAAATTTTCTGGGACTTGTAGAGTTCAACATTTCGTATACTTTTATGTTACACCATTGCTTTTGATATATAGCATTCAAGACGAAATTTTTACCTAGTATTCGTTGCACTTAAAACCGTTCACTAATCATGTAAAAAAAAAAAAAAAAAAAAAAAAAACATATATCCGTGCATGAACATAGAATAGATATTAGATATATAAAATAGAATGTCTATTCTATGTTCATGTATCGGTGTAAGATTCTATCTAACAAAAACATAGCTGTGAAAAAAGGGAGCCAAGTTCTGTAAAGACAATGGCAAGAAAAGAAGTGATATCTAAGTGGGTGCCAAGTTCAAATAAAATTCACTCAAACTTACCTACAGAAGTATTATAGCATTTTTTAAATTGTTTAGAAATAAAAATTATTGATATCATATTAATAATAAATCTAGAACTTGGCAAGTTTTTACCTACGAGTCATTTATTTTTTATTAATGACATTATTATATCAAAACTTGTTATTTCATGTTTGGAAGCCTTAATTTGAGTGAGCTCCTTTCCCTTGAAGGGTGGTGGGATAAAATATATCCCACCTAATTTAAACTACAAAATGCCACATTGACACTAGAATTCAGGACTAACAAGTTTGATTTTATTAAATACGTGAAAAGAAGCTTTAACCATTTTGAAATAAAATTGTTTTTAAATTCTGGTGTGATTCAATCATTTCAGCATGTCACGAATAAAAGCTCTTTGCCCCTGAAGGGTTAAAGGGGTGCAGTCTCTAAAGGGATGACCAAGAACAAGCGTAAAGGTATCTGTCTCTTTGTCAGACTTTTTAATCTGTTTGCATTGAGGTTTCTGGAGGGTGGGTGCTAGAGTGATAACCAAAGACGAGCGGGAGTGTATCTGTGTATTTAATGGTTTATCAAATCTTTAACATGAGTCATTTGTTTATAATAATAACTATTTTAATTTTTTAATGACATTGTTGTTAATATTAACATCATCATTTTATTAAGACATGAAATTGATAGGCATAACATTTATCAAAAACTTGCCAAGTTCTAGATTTATTATGCTATCAATAATTTTTATTTCTAAACAATTTAAAAAATGCTGTAATACTTCTGTAGGTAAGTTTGCGTGAATTTTATTTGAACTTGGCACCCACTTAGATATCACTTCTTTTCTTGCCATTGTCTTTACAGAACTTGGCTCCTTTTTTTCACAGCTATGTTTTTGTTAGATATCATTACTTTTTGTAAAGTTACAATATATTTAGACACTTTACTTAATGCTTTTTAATGTGTTTACATGTGACTATTTTATTCACCAAGCAACATTTAATTTTAATTTAAATTTTCTACAACAAACTATTTGGCTGTTAATTTGCGGCTGAAATCTATATTTCAATACTGCTACATTGAATGCATGTTTTGAAACGAAATGTATTGATTCGAAATTTTTATTATTTCTGAAACAACAATTCCTATTAAATTCCTATATTAAATTTTCATATTAAATTTTCCAATTAAATATCCTATAGCTGGGCCTGCTTTTTTGCACTGAAAGTGAAAAATAAAGTTATGTGCTTATGTCACACTATGTATCATTCATCCATGGGTGCCGGCAAAGAGGCAGCGAAGAGGAAGGACATTGCCTCTCCCTGAATTTTCAAATTTAACTAATTAAATATCCTTTTCTCTGATGATTTTGAAAATAACAAGTGGGTAAGTGTGATCACAGATCGCACAGAGGGTTTCGTTTAATATTCCTTTCAAAACACTTTATCCTTTTGAAAAATCTGTTAGTTCCACATTTCGCAACCAGGGGCGCACTCTATTCTAAACAAACCTCTATCCGAACGAAACTCAGTTTTACATACTATCCGTAGATGTATTAGTCGAGGGGATTGAGCCCGTAGCACCGAGATAAGTAGGCGCCCCTGGCGGTAAAATGTGGAACTAAAATATATAACGCTATGGTGCATAATATGAAAGAATGGTCAAAGGTGTGTCGGCAAAAGTTGGAAAAGTGCTCCCCGGGTGAAAAGGGCGCGGAGGTTAGAAAAAGTGCTTAAAATACACAAGTTATAGCCCGGAGAAGCAAATAATATAAGACTTTTTGAAAATTTTATGATTTGTCGTGTGGTCTGAGGTATTCAGCTATACGTATTCAAAAAATCATGTATCCAACTTAATCAGGGGCTCCCTTAGAAAGAATTGCTTAAAACACATATGTGGTAGCTCAAAGGGTTAAGCGTAAGACTTTTTCAAGATTTTATGATTTGTCACCTGGCCTCACGTGTTCTGCTATAATTATGCAAAAATTCAAATCTCTAATTTAATAAGGGGCTCAGTAAGAAAGAATTGCTTAAAATACGCATGTGGAAGCCCAAAGGGTTAAATGTACGACTTTTTCAAAATTTTATGATTTGTCATTTGATGTGTGTTCAGCTATAAGTATGCAAATTTTCACGCCTCCAACATAATTAGGGACTCACTTTGAAAATATTGTTTAAAATACACATGTGAGAGCCCAAAGGGTTAAATGTACAACTTTTTCAAAATTTTATGATTTCTCGTTTGATGTGAGGTGCTCAGCTATAAGTATGCAAAATATCACGCCTCCAACCTAATTAGGGGCTCACTTAGAAAGAATTGTTTAAAATACACATGTGGGAGCCCAAAGGGTTAAATGTACGACTTTTTCAAAATTTTATAGATTTTCGTTTGATGTGAGGTGTTCAGCTATAAGTATGTACAATTTTACGCCTCCAACCTAATTAGGTGCTCACTTAGAAAGGATTGTTTAAAATACATATCTGAGACCCCAAAGGATTAAATTTACAACTTTTTCAAAATTTTATGATTTGTCATTTGATGTGAGGTGTTCAGCTATAAGTATGCAAAATTTCACGCCTCCAACCTTGTTAGAGGCTCAGATAGAAAGAATTGTTTAAAATACACATGTGGGAGCCCAAAGGTTTAAATGTACGACATTTTCAAACTTTTATGGTTTGTCATTTGATGTGAGGTGTTCAGCTATAACTATACAAAATTTCATGCCTCCAACCTAATTAGGGCTCACTTAGAAAGTATTTTTTTTAAATACACATGTGGGAGCCCAAAGGGTTAAATGTACGACTTTTTCAAAATTTTATGATTTGTCGTTTGATGTGAGGTGTTCAGCTATAAGTCTGTAAAATTTCACGCCTCCAACCTAATTAGGGACTCACTTAGAAAGAATTGTTTAAAATACACATGTGGGAGCCAAAGGGTTAAATGTACGACTTTCTCAAAATTTTATGATTTGTCGTATGATGTGTGGTGTTCAGCTATAAGTCTGTAAAATCACATGCCTCCAACCTAATTAGGGGCTCACTTAGAAAGAATTGTTTAAAATACACATGTGGGAGCCAAAGGGTTAAATGTACGAATTTCTCAAAATTTTATGATTTGTCGTATGATGTGTGGTGTTCAGCTATAAGTATGCAAAATTTCAAGTATCCAACATGTATAGTATCTGAAAACGGGCTCTGTGACCGACAGAATATCTCAATTTGTTGATTTTCTGTAAGCAAGTAAACCCAGATAAACCCCCAGTAAGTAGATAGGTTTACAATAGAAGTCTATGGGAATTTGGCGAAATATTAGAGATATCGCCAAGGTGACGTCACTTTTGGCGACTAATTTTGGTCGCCAAATTTGGCGATATATCGCCATGTTGGCGAGAAACGTGGCGGTATTTGGCGACAGAACAGAGTCCCCTACTACGGCAATTAAAATTTTGCCTAATAGACGTAATGTTAAAGTAAAAATGGGCACCCCCAGGTGGGTAATTCATCGATTTTCACAAATTTTTTATTTTTTTCCTTAGTTTTATAGTGTAAACAAACTTCGCACCAAATTTGAAGTCTGTAGCTGCAGTAGATATACGAGATCTTTTTGATGAGTGAGTCAGTCAGTCAGTCAGACAATGGTAAAATTATCGATTATCAGACATTTTTAAATGTCATTATCTCGGAAACTAATTATGCGTTATTTATAAAATTTTGGATTTTAGGTAATTAGGGTGGTCTTACTACACATTTCGTATAAGAAGTACGTAGGTCTCATAGATTTTCAGTAGTAGAGCATTGAAATTTGACGAAAACAGCTCGAAATGGTTCGTGTAAATAACACACGGCTATGTCAGGCGAACTTGGCTGACACACTGCCGTGTGTCTAGATCGAAAATGTAAACATGCAACATTAAAAAAAGAAAGATCACAATAAGGTAGATACTCAATAATAAGCATACTACAAGGATGGGGAGTTTCTTCCCCATTGTCACTAAGGGCGCTACGATCGCAATCGCATTACCATTACGCTCTATGGGAATGTCCGATCTTGAATGTTAATCTATGCATATAGGTGGATTATAATCTAGAGAGTAACATGGGCTAATTTTTATTTACATTATTCAAATATTTTTCTTAATAATTCCAAATTTCGCTTTTTTCATTGAGATTCAATGGACATTTTCTAATAAAATTTAACATTTTTCCTTCATTGTTGTAAATAATTCAAAAGCCCTAATAATAATTTGCCTATTTTTAGTTGAATGATTTTCACGTGAAACATGAAACTGAAGAAACTGAAATAGTTTTTTTTAGTTTTTTTTTTAAGAATTAAAAAGAAGATGAATATGACGTCATAGTGGAAATAAAAATGACATTTTCAAGCAGATTTTTTAAGTTTAGATTGGAATTTTTCATCCAAACTACAGCAATATTCATTACTGCACTGGTGAAAATTTTTGAATTATACATGGGTAAATTATATCACAAATTGTGATGCGATATCGCACAAATCAAAGCCTGATGATGATATCCTCCATTAATTTTGAAATGTTGTCGTCTGAATGCAGTAGTTATTAAAAAACTTGACATATTAAACAAAAACCTAATTTGCAGAACAAATTAAAAAAACAAAATTTATTTCCTAAATTGTTTAAGCCTGAGAAGGGGCAGATATTAAGATATTTCATTCAATTCGTTCTACATTTAATGTTAAATTTTTGTAACAAATAAGTTAAACCAATTGAACATTAAAAAATAAAAATGAAATTCATACAATATAATACTTTAAACACCAATATACTTAGCTTCCGTTCAAATGAAATCGAAATATATCTTAGACTTTTTGTAAAGTTTTGTATTTTGCATGTATCTTATAATATTATGTACAATCGTCATAAACATAATGCAAAATCTGCAATACAAATATTTACAACTTAAAAATGGAAAAAGTCTAAGGTTTATTTCGATTTCATTTGAATCGAAATCACGGAATCTAAGTATATAGGTGTTTAAAGTATTATATTGTATGAATTTCATTTCTATTTTTTAATGTTCAATTGGTTTAACTTATTTGTTACAAAAATTTAACATTAAATGTAGAACGAATTGAATGAAATATCTTAATATCTGCCCCTTCTCAGGCTTAAACAATTTAGGAAATAAATTTTGTTTTTTTAATTTGTTCTGCAAATTAGGTTTTTGTTTAATCAAATATTATTGTATTAGGAGTGAATATTTCAACCTAATGATTAAAGAATCAGAAAAAGGAAAAAATTTTAATAACAATTAAAAAACCTTAATTAAAGAAAAAGAATTAAAGAATCAGAAGAATCAAAACCAGATAAGCTTGCAGAGTAACATTAAGTTACTTGATAACACGTTTACCGCAAAATAAGTTAATCTCCATTTCGACAGTTTCAATGTTTTCTTGTTTGCTAGTGAAGTTGTCGTCCACAATCGATGCACTTATTGTTCTAAATGATGCAGCTTTTGTGCAATCACCTGCAATTCATTATATTATTGAATTGTTTGCATTGTAATACATTGAATTCTGTCAGTGATCAAAGTTGTCTTCTGGAACAATTCCAGACATTCAGTGCACTCATTCTCACTGCCTTTTGTTTGCTTTCCTTCAGTTTTTTTGTATTCTTCTTTTCTAGCTCTACTAAATACTATAGTACTAATAGAGCAGTTCACATCACGTGACTTTTACCGTAGAACAATGAAAAAAGCTGTAGGACACACAAATAGAAAAAGCATTGATAAAGGTAGCGATAGCTGTACTACAGCAGCCGCAAAAACCTGTTCGTGACGTCACCATGCACAGCTCTATACTTTGAGCTTTCCTGACATTTGTTAGATTTTCCTGCTAGAGTATTATCAAAAAGAAAAAATTCATTTATTAGAAAATTTATCTTTAGTTACCAAAATAAATCATTATCAAGCTAATTTTTCCTAAATTACCAAAATGTATATATATAAATAATTTATTTAAAAATGTATTATTAATTCATTAACAAAAATATTTATATGGAATTAACTTAATAACAACAATACTATTAATTTAATAACAAAATTTTTTATCTGCGGAAATACTTTTTAGCAAATTAATTTATTGCCAAATTGAGTTTCGATAATTATGCGTTTTTAAGAAAATATTTCAAAATTTATTCATTCATGTGTTTTACATGCAATTTGCAATTTATGCAAATTTAACAATAAGCTGTGTAATCTCTGCTAGCATGGAAACTAATGGGAACAATACGCTATCCCTCCTATGTAGCAGATGCGCAAACTCTCCAATTTCTGCGCGGCCTTTTCTTTAAACATGGCTGCTTCTAAAAACGAACCGTTGGTGTTCGCACCGTTAGTCCAGCTTAGTAGCTTATGAGAAATCGTTTAAGCTTTAAATATTTTGTACTATTGATATTCCATAGGCATTCTAACAAATAGTTATGAAAATTCAAGCACGGACCTTGGGAAAACAAAGCAAAATAGTAATGCTTTATCTTAGACACTTGAAACAATCAACGTACACATTTAAGTAGACACTGCACTACTGCTGTTGTACAACATCCTCGAGTCGCTGCGGCGCGCACTTTAGTCTTTCACTTCGACCTTCTTTCTGCGCAATCCCTCCGGCCGCGCAATCTCTCCTGGCTTTACCTTATAGAAATTTATTTTATTTTATTTCCAAAGACATTTAAAAAAATCGATATACTTTTATTTTTACAAAAGTAAATGTTTAGTAAATGATTGTTAAGATGGCTGGATACGTGTACGTGACCACTACTGGTTATCACACGGTGTACCCTAAAGGTACCACCACGGCACACAAACCAGCATGAGAACCATATTTCATTTCCGACCAGATCCGTCTACAAAGAGTCGCTATCTCCCTTAGGACGTACGAATGAGTTTGTGGACATCCAGTAGACAGAACAACATCAAGCTATGAGATCCTCAAAGCAGGGGCCACCCTTAGATCTTCTTTCAAGCTCACAGTTTTTCAGAGAGCAACGGACCCACATGTCCACGTGGATCTAATGATATGCCCCCGAAGTACAAACATGACATCTCACCGCCACAACAGTTCAACGAACACTTAGCACACTCTAACCCTGCAACTAGGCTAACATCCAAAGTGCACAACTATACGTAGCAGAAGCAAGTCACAGACTCCCGACTAGTATGGCCTGCCTAGCTCGCTGACACCACCCACAAAATGGACTTGTACCCTGTGAAATAAAGCACATACACAATTAAACCTCCACTTTATTATTAGAACTTCAAGATACATTCGATATGGGTGGGATCCGCACGAGTGTGCATTTACATACTATTTTCAATACAGGGTGATTCAGCTCGTCGGTGACAAACTTTAAGGATCGATAGAGCACACCTAGACGAACATTTTTGAATAGGGAATGTAGGGTCCCTGACGCGATGGTAAGGCGCTAGGCGCTTTCGAAAATTTGGGTGCCGAAATTCGAAACGTCATAAAAACTAGGGAAATGGTTAGATTTTCTTGCTTGTTGCGTCGAAATGATTCTGTTTGTTTAGACTTTCTTCAGTACCAATTTGATAAGCGTATCTCTTAAAACATGGATAGGGGGCGCTGCAGACTTTGGAGAGCTAGACAACAACTTTAAGCCCGTTATTTTGATAATTTAACACATGCTCGCCAAAGTTTATACTCTAACTTAAAGTTTGAACCCAAACGTAGAGCCCTGCAAAAAGCGTAAGAGCCGGAATAAAATGTCAAAGTACAGGGTGGTCGAAACTCGAAGGCTCCTAAGAGATAAACAAACAGATTTCTTGACTTATGGCATGCATTTTCATGATTCTGTTTGCTGGGGCTCTCTGAAACTCAGTTGAACGGTACAAAAAGAAACATCGATAGGGGGCGCTTTGGGCAAAAAACATAATTCGTTGACATTTCGGACGCTAACTGGAAACGGGGCGCTACGATCAGTTAGTAATAATGAAAACACATTTTCTACCTCTGCTCAACACTTCTGAATAAATTTAGACCAAAAACATCAATGATACTGGAAATTTATTTACAAAAAATAACACTACAGAAGATGCTCGAAATTTCGACCTTGGGCCATGATGCAGGCTTCGCACCTCCGTCGCATTGAGGAGTGTGTGTTTCCAACAATGCCAGGAGTATCTCTGATCTGCCCTGCAGCTGCCACAATGCGCGCCACAAGTTCTTCAGCACTGCTGACAGTTGTATGGTATACCTCGGCCTTCAGGTAACCCCAAAGGAAGAAATCCAAGCAGGTGAGGTCTGGTGATCGGGCAGGCCAGTGAACTGGACCCCCACGCCCGATCAACCGCTGGCCATACCTTGCGTTTAGATGGAGACGCACGTCGTTCGTGTAATGGGCCGGAGCTCCATCGTGCTGGAACCACATCTGGCGACGCGAACCTTCGGGTACGTGCGCCTCATCCAGAAGCTGCGGCAGCACTTGATCCAGGAAAATCAGGTAATTTCCACCTGTCAGCCGTTCAGGTAACAAATAAGGGCCAATGAGGCAATCCCCCAGAATGCCGGCCCACACATTTACTGAGAAACGCTCCTGGGCTGCTCGGCTTCTGGTTTCATGTGGATTTTCATCACACCACACATGACTGTTGTGGGCGTTCCACATTCCCTCCCGGCTGAAGGTGGACTCGTCCGTAAACAAAATGCTGTTTACAAAACGGGGATCCCTGGATCTCATCGCCAAGTACCATCTTGAGAATTCCACTCGAGGGCCAAAATCCTGCTCTCTGAGCAACTGCACCCGCTGGATGTGGTAGGGGTGCAGATTCCGGGAACGTAAGATGCGCCACGCAGTTGCTTGCGAAATGCCAACATGTCTGGCGATATCTCTCGTGCTAAGACCTGGGTTGTCCTCAACCAGGTTAAGCACAGCCTCTTCGTTGTCGGGGGTGCTCACTGATCGCTCCCGTTCAGGCCTGCCTCCGTCGAAAGATCCCGTTGTGGACAACCTCTGGTGTACTCGAGCGAAGAAGGCATGGCAGGGGATTTGCCTGTTGGGGTAACGCTCGGCGTACAACCGCTGAGCGGCTCGTCCATTACAACCAGCAGCGCCATACGCCAAATGCATGTCAGCCAATTCAGAGTTTGTGTACCGTTCCATCCTACTACCGATCTGCAGACAAGTAACCCGAAGCTTAAGTAGGTACCGCACGTTCAAAAGACGTGTCTGCGCATACAACTACGTCATCTCGCGTTGTCGTCTACGCATTACGTATCTTTTGCATATCGATATGGTACGATATCTTTTGCATAAATCAGCAAAAAGCACCTTATGTAAATTTTATTGCGCGCATTGTGCATGATTGAAACCAGCTATGTTTGTTAAAAAAAACAAACAAACTGCAGTTTTAATAGCTTCTTATGATAAGTAAATTACTCTCTTGTTTTGTTTCTAACTGATCGTAGCGCCCCGTTTCCAGTTAGCGTCCGAAATGTCAACGAATTATGTTTTTTGCCCAAAGCGCCCCCTATCGATGTTTCTTTTTGTACCGTTCAACTGAGTTTCAGAGAGCCCCAGCAAACAGAATCATGAAAATGCATGCCATAAGTCAAGAAATCTGTTTGTTTATCTCCTAGGAGCCTTCGAGTTTCGACCACCCTGTACTTTGACATTTTATTCCGGCTCTCACGCTTTTTGCAGGGCTCTACTTTTGGGTTCAAACTTTAAGTTAGAGTATAAACTTTGGCGAGCATGTGTTAAATTATCAAAATAACGGGCTTAAAGTTGTTGTCTAGCTCTCCAAAGTCTGCAGCGCCCCCTATCCATGTTTTAAGAGATACGCTTATCAAATTGGTACTGAAGAAAGTCTAAACAAACAGAATCATTTCGACGCAACAAGCAAGAAAATCTAACCATTTCCCTAGTTTTTATGACGTTTCGAATTTCGGCACCCAAATTTTCGAAAGCGCCTAGCGCCTTACCATCGCGTCAGGGACCCTACATTCCCTATTCAAAAATGTTCGTCTAGGTGTGCTCTATCGATCCTTAAAGTTTGTCACCGACGAGCTGAATCACCCTGTATATACAATGGCTTTACAACCATAAACACATGTTAGACTGACAAGGAAATTGTAATAATAATTGAACAATTGTTGTTCTTCATACAACAATTTGCCTTTTTCTTTAATCTGCTGCCTTCATTCTTCATTCTTCTTACTTCTTTGCTCAGTGAGTTTGACCGGCGAACCCAAAATGACCAATCTCTAATGCTCTTCATGCGAGAAATAGTCTGTCGTAATGTCACCATAAAAGAAGCTTCATTACTCAGAGAAAAGCCTCAAGGGACTTTCTCAAGCTCGGAACCAGGAAGTAGTTCCGGTTAAGGCAAACTACGTACGTGTACTTGATCATTACTGATCATCACACGGTGCCCTCCAAAAGGACCGCCACGGCACCCACTGCAAGGGAATGACCTACGAGGACGGGCCAGTCATTCTGACCGGCACCAGAATTCCTCAATAGGGTCCCAAGCAGGATTGTCCCGCTTTAGCCTCCTCTGGAGCATTGCACACTCGGGGAACCACGGACCAACACTCACGTTGGAGTTCCGGTTAAAATAGAATTTTCTGAAAGATGAAGTCATTTTTTTTTTCTCTTTTATTTAACTCAACTTGTTTTTTACATGTAAAGATAAAATACCGTAATCTATTTTTAACTCACTTCCTGATATACAGGAATTATAAAAATTATGTGCACACATGTGTTTTTGATGGCACTGCAATATTTTAATATTTTTAAAACTTAATTATAAATTAATAACTTAATTTTAAGGAGTTTTTCTGTTAGCCGGCAACAGGACATAAATCGATAAAAATTCTTTAAGGTTGAAACTGATTACACGTTACGAAAACAATGGCGTTATATGCCAACTGATTTTGAAATTCTAACACGAAATATTTTAAACCTAAAAAGTAGGAAATATAAATAAAGAATAAAAAGTGTAATTTAAAAAAAAAATACTCTTTAATTTAATAGTTCAATATTAATTAAATTATGATCATACGTTGAGAAAAAAAATTGAAATGCTGAATAGATATTATATATAATCCTTTTTTTAGGGTTCCGTACTTTAAAAGTAAAAACAGAACCATTATCAGATCACTCCTGTGTCTGTCTGTCACAGCCATTTTACTCGTAAACTATGGAAGGTGGAAAGTTCAAATTAGGGGAAGAAATAAAGACTATTGACCCACATATTGACAGATTATTAAACAATCACAAATACATTTAGGAAATATGTAGAATTGCTAACAAAGTTACTTGAAAAAGAAAATATTTTCTTTGTATATCGTGTGAAAGCTTTCGTAGCGCTTAACTCAAAACTTCTTTTGTTTCAATTTTAAGTATTATATTTTCAAAGGTACCGTGGAAAATGTAGTGCAATAATATGTCCCCTCCCCCCTCTATTTCCGAAACTATTGAAACTAAAATTATGATGAAATTAGAAGCAGTAGAAATTAATTTAAACCTTGTAGGAAAACTATAGCGTGGACAGGCCTGCTGTAAGGGTTCCGTACTTAAAAAGTAAAAACGGAACCATTATAAGATCACTCCTGTGTCTGTCTGTCACAACCATTTTACTCGTAAACTATGGAAGGTGGAAATTCAAATTTGGGGAAGTAATAAAGACTATTGACCCACATATTTACAGGTTATTAGACATTCACAAATATGTTTAGGGAAAATGTTGAGGGCCTAATTAAATTACTTGAGAAAACAATGCTTTGTATATCGTGGGTATCGTATGAAACCTTTAGTAACGCTGAACTCAAAACTTCTTTTCTTTCAATTTTAGGTATTGTATTTTCAGAGGTATCGTCGAAAATGTAGTGCAAAAATATGTCCCCCCCCCCCTCTATTTCCGAAACTACTGAAACTAAAATTATGATAAAATTAGAGGTAGTAGAAGTTAATTTAAACCTTGCAGGAAAACTATAGCGTAGTAAATGGCGTGTAACCCTAGGTCACATAGTTACTGAGAAAAGAGCATTTTTCCATTACACACAAATTTCGATTTGCGAGCATTTAGCAAGTATAAAAGGATTGTTGATAATGATTTTCGAAAAAAATCGCCAGTAATTATCCGAGATATTAATCTTTAAAGACACGGACGGTTTGGACATTCATAATGACATGACCGCGTATTCTGTGTACCACCGGCTTTTAGATCCTAGATACAACTTTTGCTTATATATTTGTGTAATGAAATGCCCAGTAGCAGTACAAAAGTAATACATGCACTTGACCGTTTATTTCCTTTTCCATAGCTTATAGACCGGGAGACGGTAACACAGACAATCATCTCATCGAGTTCACGGCTGAAATCCCAGAATTAGTCAAAACTCGTTTCGCATATTTAAACGCAATCGGCCTGCCAAGTCATATCTTGGTGGAAAACACGTGAAAACCCGATTTTAGAGATCAACTCATTGGTTTATCATTGAATTTTCCTGCACCCAAAGGTATCAAAACATGGAGGGCTGGGAGTAGGAAAACACAATGGTAAACCTACGAGTCAACTGCTGAAATTGGGTTTTCAGTTGTTTTCCACCAAGCTATGACTTGACAGACCGATTGCGTTTTAATATGCGAATCGAGTTTTAACTAATTCTGGAATTTCAGCCGTGAACTCGGTGAGGTGATTGTCTGCGCTGCCGTCTCCCGGTCTATTAGAAACAGATCAAAAATTGTATTTTTTTTCTATATAGTTTTCGCTTTCTATCAAGCGTAAATCAAGTGGTGAATTTTTCATAATCGAGGTCCACGCCAACTTCAAGTATTGTATAGAGACATTTTTTGGAACGTCAGGAATTTCACTCATGAAATTAAGTGTAATTTTTAAGATAAGCTAAAATGTTTATAAACTAGCATCTTTTTAAAACTATTTTTACTTTTAATATTTTAAACGCATCTTTGAAGATCAAAACTAAAAGATGTAATTAAAAAAATGTAATATTTTAGCCAAAAAAAAAAGTGCATGAAAATCTTTGCGCTTATTAATGTTCATCAAATTGCCTTCAACTTTCCTGTGAGAGTTTTTGTTTCGATACAAATCATATACACTTATAATTTATTTATAATATATTGCTGAACGTACTTCCTCAACGACCTAGTTCGACGAGATATATGATATTTCCTTTTATTCCCTTACGCTTGAATAGAATTGGAAATATTTTCATTTTAATGATGAACTTTTATGCGTTCTTATTTGTTTATATTCAACTTTTGAAAAAAAAAAAAGGCGAAAATTTTGTTTTGTAATGTGCTGTATTTTACAAATAACAGATTTAGAAATAAAAGTGAACTTGAAATGTAATCAGGCTAAATTGAAAGTGTATATTTTTGGAATCTCTTGTTAGATCTGAAAAAATAAATTTCAATGGAAATTGAAATTTATTTTCTTTTCAAACACTTTTTAAAGATCGATTTGCATTTATTTATATGGAAGTGAACATTGGATACATGGCGTTAGAAGAGACGAATAACGGATATTATATTTCAAATCTAATTGCAAGAAACCGAATAAATTTACATCTATCACTTTCGAGGAGGAATGTTGGTTGATTATCGGAGAAAGAAATTTACTTAAAATATTATATTACCTTTTGCAGTAAAAAAGACTTTTAAATAACAAATAGCGATTGTTTCTAAAAAAGGGTTTTGTATTTTTAGATAGAAACAGTAGAGTGAGTCATTCTGTGGCGCCCCCGAAGGACGCACATATTAAAAGAGAAGTCACGACCCTACATACAAACTGAACACACTTTTATTAAAACAATAATAAGATAGGACGTGCAGTGGAGTGGGTAAAAATTTACTATGATAGTCAAATATAGATTCAACTGACTCCGAAAGATCAATAAATGCAAATCTACTGATTTAAACTCAACTTGCCCTAAGGAAACAAGTTGGAAATTGCACATCAAACTTGACAAATGAGGTGCGTTCGTACTATAGTAAAGTGGGGACAGATGCCGCAGTTTTTCTTTTCTTCATGTAATATTTACAATAAAGCAAAAAACAACAAACTAAGTACCAGAAATCATTGATCAAACCCTTTAGAATGTAATTTCTATGTTAAACAAGTTAAAACCCTCTTAATAAAGTAGGCATAATTATTTTCCCACAGGTCCATTTTTAACATCATTTTTTATGTGCTAGATAAGATGCCGCATGGAGAAAAATGCTATGTTGTTTATTTTTATTCAAGCAAATCACATTTTTATTTTCTCAAACTACTTAAAACGAAAATAAATAACAGTAAACTTACAAAAATTATATTATCACTAATTTGTGAAAAGTTTAACGAAAATGCAAAAGTGTAATCTCTATAAACAAAACTTAAGACAAAAAGTGAAAATGAAAAGAAAATCACTTGAATTTACATTAATGGATAGCATAATTACTGGAAACAATAGACAGCATAATTCCAAACCAGTTGGATATGCCAATCCCAAAACTTTCTTCTATCTTATACATATTAATACTTTAAAAACTAGTTACACATGTTAATACTTCAATATTATTGGTTCATTACTATACCAACTTTGATTTTCATCTTAAATTTCTGCTTCAGTCAATTAAATGAACTAAAAACGAGTTAATCTATATCATGATATTTGTTAAAATTAATAGTTTTTCGTTATTCTGTTGTTATCAGATGTTTGTGAATAGCCGGCTTAGCAGGAAGTGAGTTCCCGCCTTTCCACGAGCCGCCGATGGACAATAGAACTACGAAAAATCAAGAAAAGTAAACAAAAATCGCCATCACAGAGCCCCATTACCGCGCGACATTTCCAAATTCAAGGAGGACCTGTTGGCCAAAGCCAAAAACATGCACAAAAAATTTGGTTTAATTGTATGCATATTTTATACAATTTTCGATTGTACAATAAAGAAAATGGTACAGATATCGTAATTATAGCGCACCCTTCCAGCGGAATTTTTCCAAATTCAGGGAGGACCTTCATGCCATGAACAAAAAGAAACACAAAAAATTTGGCTCAATTCTCTGCATAACTTCATACACTTTTCGATGGTATAATATTCAAAATGGCACGAAAATCGCTATTACAGCGCCCCCTACCCGCAATTTTTTTCCAAATTAGGGAAGGACCTGCTTGCCATAGCCAAGAACTTAAAATAAAAATTTGGTTCAATTCTATGCATAACTTCATACACTTTTCGATGGTACAATATGCAAAATCGCTATTACAGCGCCCCCTAGTGGCAATTTTTTTCCAAATTCAGGGAGGTGCTGCTTGTCATAGCCATAAACTTAAAATAAAAATTTGGTTCAATTCTATGCATAACTTCATACACTTTTGGATGGTACAATATTCAAAATCTCTGTTACAGCGCCCCCTACCGGCGAATGTTTTCCAAATTCAGGGAGGATCTGCCTGCAAAGGCCAAAAACTTAAAATAAAAATTTGGTTCAATTCTATGCATAACTTCATACACTTTTGGATAGTACAATATTCAAAATCGCACAAAAATCGCTGTGACAGCGCCCCCTACGGGCGAATTTTTTCCAAATTCAGGGAAGACCTACCTGCCATAGCGAAAAACTTAAAATAAAAATTTGGTTCAATTCTATGCATAACTTCATACACTTTTGGATGGTACAATATTCAAAATCGCACAAAAATCGCTGTTAAAGCGCCCTCTACCGGCGATTTTTTTCCAAATTCAGGGAGGACCTACCTGCCATATCCAAAAACTTAAAATAAAAATTTGGTTCAATTCTATGCATAACTTCATATAATTTTGGATGGTACAATATTCAAAATCGGAAAAAAATCGCTGTTACAGCGCCCCCTACCGGCGAATTTTTTTCAAATTCAGGGAGGACCTACCTGCTATATCCAAAAACTTAAAATAAAAATTTGGTTCAATTCTATGCATAACTTCATATACTTTTGGATGTTACAATATTCAAAATCGCACAAAAATCGCTATATCAGCGCCACCTACCGGCGAATTTTTTCCAAATTCAGGGAGCATCTGCTTGCCATAGCCAAAATCTTAACATAAAAATTTGGTTCTATTCTATGCATAACTTCATACTTTTTTTGATGGTACAATGGCGACAGACACACGGACAGACAGACATTTTCTATAAGCATGTTTTGGGGATCTCTGACCCCTAAAACATGTAAATCCGTCGCAAACCGGAAGTCGAAAAAAATTTCGATTACAATACTTTCTTCTATTGAAGATAGAAGAAAGTAAAAAGATATAAATCACTGGTTTCCATCCAGGCGAACATTGCAGTTTGCTCTTAATGTAAGTATTAATTCTATTTTATTTAGGCCCTAGTCTATTTATTTTTGGCCTTTCTTCTCATTCTTTGATTTTGTATTTCCAATCGCCCACAATCACACCACACTACCCGTTTCAAAAGTAAAGTAAGCGTTTTTCAGTTATCGATTGAATTTGATGCACTGAATCCTGTTAGCTTTAGACTTTGCTCCTTGATAAGACTCCAGCCACTCAGCATATGCAGAGTCATCAAATTCCAATCCAGTTCTGCCATCAGAATCCATCAGAGGAACAATTTACCCATTGTCGGAAGTTGGCTTATATTTTAGTTTTTTCCTCAAGTAAGACGTTTTCAAGTTGATCTTAGCCTTCCTTTTTTTACACATTTTACTTCCGCCAAGTTGTCGTTCTTTGATGCTTTCTAGTTTCTTTTATTTTTTATTTCCTTCTTCTTTTTACTTTCTTCTATCTTCAATAGAAGAAAGTATTATAATCGAATTTTTTTTCGACTTCCGGTTTTCGACGGATTTGCATGTTTTAGGGGTCAGAGATTCCAAAAAACATGTTTATAGAAAATGCCTGTCTGTCTGTGTGTCCGTCTGTCCGTCCGTCCGTCTGTACGTCTGTCCGTCTGTCCGTCTGTCTGTCGCCATTGTACCATCAAAAAGTGTATGAAGTTATGTATAGAATTAAACCAAAATTTTATTAGAAGTTTTAGGCTATGGCAAGCAGGTCCTCCCGGAATTTGGAAAAAATTCGCCGGTAGGGGGCGCTGATATAACAATTTTTGTGCGATTTTGAATATTGTACCATCCAAAAGTGTATGGAGTTATGCATAGAATTAAACCAAATTTTTATTTTAAGCTTTTGGATATGGCAAGCAGGTCCTCCCTGAATTTGCAAAAAATTCGCCGTTAGGGGGAGCTGTAATAGCGATTTTTGTGCGATTTTGAATATTGTACCATCGAAAAGTGTATGAAGTTACGCATAGAATTGAACCAAAAAAAAAAAATTTAAGTTCTTGGCTATGGCAAGGAGGTCCTCCCTTAATTTGTAAAAAAATCGCTCGTAGAGGGCGCTGTAATAGCGATTTTTGTACAATTTTTGTGCCATTTTGAATATTGTACCGTCGAAAAGTGTATGAAGTTATGCATAGAAATGAACCAAATTTTATGTGTTTATTTTTGGTCATGTCACGAAGGTCCCTCCTGAATTTGGAAAAATTCTGCCGGTAGGGGGCACTATAATTGCGATGTCTGTACCATTTTCATTATTGTACCATCGAAAAGTGTATGAAGTTATCCATATAATTGAACCAAATTTTTTGTGCATGTTTCTGGCTATGGCAAACAAGTCCTCCCTGAACTTGAAAAAATTCCGAAAGAAGGGGGCGCTATAATTCCGATCTCTGTGCCATTTTCATTATTGTACCATCGAACAGCGTATAAAATTATGCATACAATTGAACCAAAATGTTTGTGCTTGTTTTTGGCTTTGGCCAACAGGTCCTCCTTGAATTTGGATATATTGCGCGGTAAAGGGGCTCCGTGCTAGCGATTTTTGTATACTTTTCTTGATTTTTCGTAGTTCTATTGTGCATCGGCGGCTCATGCAGCGGCGGGAACTCGCTTCCTGCTAAGCCGGCTATTCGCAAACAGCTGATAGCAACAGAATAAGGAAAAATTAATAATTTTAACAAATATCATGATATAGATTAACTCGTTTTTAGTCCGTTTAATTGACTTGAGCAGAAATTTAAGATGAAAATCAAAGTTGGTATAGTATTGAACTAATAATATTGAAGTATTAACATGTGTAACTAGGTTTTGAAATATTAAGATGTATAAGATAGAAGAAAGTTTTGGGATTGGCACATCCAACTAGTTTATTGTTTATAAACTCTGTGCTCGTAATGTTTGCATCCTTTTACTTTCTCTTACTTGGCTGTATAGGTCTTTTGACCATTGGGGTAGGAGAGATTTTGTTTAACAGTTTAGATTGTGAGAATTGTAAACGGCCTACGTTTTCCTTATTCACACATGGTGAACCAACATTGTTGTTGAGAATATTTTGATAAGTTTCAAAATCGTACAATATATACCTTCTAATATTAAAAAGTTAAATAATTAAGTCAGTATAACATAACCGAATTTTAGTCTATTTCATGGGCCAAAAACACGGCTTCTGGTCCTTGATCCTTTTATTTCCCCTTTTATATAACGTAAAAAAATTTGCAATTTGTGGACATGAAAAGTTCTAATAAGATTGTGTTCACACCAATTCATATGCACAATTACAACTTTTTACTTTATTCCATCTTCAATAGAAGAAAGTATTGTAGTCGAAAATTTTTTCGACTTCCGGTTTTCGACGGATTTACACGTTTTAGGGGGTCAGAGATTCCAAAAAACCTGTTTATAGAAAATGTCTGTCTGTCTGTGTGTCCGTCTGTCCGTCTGTCTGTCGCCATTCTACCATCAAAAAGTGTATGAAGTTATGCATAGAATTGAACCAAATTTTTATTTTAAGTTTTTGGCTATGGCAAGCAGATCCTCCCTGAATTTGGAAAAAATTCGCCGGTAGGGGGCGCTATAATATCAATTTTTGTGCGATTTTGAATATTGTACCATCTAAAAGTGTATGAAGTTATGCATCGAATTGAACCAAATTTTTATATTAAGTTTTCGGATATGGGAAGTAGGTCCTCCCTGAATTTGGAAAAAATTCGCCGGTAGGGGGCGCTGTAACAGCGATTTTTGTGCGATTTTGAATATTGTACCATCTAAAAGTGTATGAAGTTATGCATCGAATTGAACCAAATTTTTATATTAAGTTTTCGGATATGGGAAGTAGGTCCTCCCTTCATTTGGAAAAAATTCGCCGGTAGGGGGCGCTGTAATAGCGATTTTTGTGCGATTTTGAATATTGTACCATCCAAAAGTGTATGAAGTTATGCATAGAATTGAATCAAATTTTTACTTTAAGTTCTTGGCTATGGCAAGCAGGTCCTTCCTTAATTTGGAAAAAAATCGCCGGTAGTGGGCGCTGTAATAGCGATTTTTGTGTCATTTTGAATATTGTACCATCGAAAAATGTATGAAGTTATGCATAGAATTGAGACAAATTTTTTGTGTTTGTTCTTGGTCATGGCACGAAGGTCCTCCCTGAATTTGGAAAAATTCCGCCTGAAGGGGGCGCTATAATTGTGATGTCTGTACCATTTTCATTATTGTACCATCGAAAAGTGTATGGAGTTATGTATATAATTGAACCAAATTTTTTGTGTATGTTTCTGGCTATGGCAAGCAAGTCATCCCTGAACTTAAAAAAATTCCGCCAGAAGGGGGCGCTATAATTGCGATCTCTGTGCATTTTCATTATTGTACAACCGAAAAGTGTATGAATTTATGCATACAATTGAACCTAATTTTTTGTGCATGTTTTTGGCTTTGGACAACAGGTTCTCATTGAATTTGGAAATATTGCACAGTAAAGGGGTTCTGTGATAGCAATTTTTGTATACTTTTCTTGATTTTTTGTAGTTCTGTTGTCCATCGGCGGCTCGTGCAAAGGCGGGAACTCGCTTCCTGCTAAGCCGGCTATTCGCAAACATCTGATATCAACAGAATAAGCAAAAACTATTAATTTTAGCAAATATCATGATATAGATTAACTCGTTTTTAGTTCGTTTAATTGTCTGAAGCAGAAATTTAGGATGAAAATCAAAGTTGGTATAGTATTGAACTAATAATATTGAAATATTATCATGTGTAACTAGTTTTTGAAATATTAAGATGTATAAGATAGAAGAAAGTTTTGGGATTGGCACATCCAACTAGTTTTTATTCATCTTAATTATCTTGTCATTTGCATATTTTATTTGCTTTTTACTTTCTTCTATCTTCAATAGAAGAAAATATTGCAATCGAAATTTTTTTCGACTTGCGGTTTTCTACGGATTTACACATTTTTAGGGTCAGAGATCCCAAGAAACATGCTTTTAGAAAATTGTCTGTCCGTGTGTCCGTCTGTCTATGGCCATTGTACCATCAAAAGGCGTATGAAGTTATGCATAGAATTGAACCATTTTTTTAAAAGTTTTTGACTATGGCAAGCAAGTCCTTCCTTCGTTTAGAAAAAATCTGCCGGAAGGAGGAGCTGTAATAGTGATTTTTGTGCGATTTTGAATATTGAACCATCGAAAAGTGTATGAAGTTATGCATAGAATTGAACTATTTTTTTTTAAGTTTTGGCTATAATATGTAGGTCCTCCCCTAATTTGGAAAAAATCCGCCGGAAGAGGGCGCTGTAATAGCGATTTTTGTGCGATTCTGAATATTGTACCATCGAAAAATGTATGAAGTTGTGCATTGAACTGAACCATTTTTTTTTTTTACTTTCTTGGCTATGGCAAGCAGGCCCTTCCTTAATTTGGAAAAAATCCGCCGATAGGGGGCGCTGTAATAGAGACTTTTGTACGATTTTGTGCCATTTTGAATATTGTATCATCGAAAAGCGTCTGAAGTTATGAATAGAATTGAACCAAATTTTTTGTGTATGTTTTTGGTCATGGCAAGAAGATCCTTCCTGAATTCGGAAACATCCCGTAGGAAGGGGGCACTGTACTAGCGATTTTTGCGCCATTTTCAATATTGTACCTTCGAAAAGTATATGAAGTTATGCATAGAATTGAACCAAATTTTTTGTGTATGTTTTTGGTCATGGCAAGAAGATCCTTCCTGAATTTGGAAACATCCCGTAGGAAGGAGGCACTGTACTACCGATTTTTGCGCCATTTTCAATATTGTACCTTCGAAAAGTATATGAAATTATGCATAGAATTGAACCAAATTTTTTGTGTATGTTTTTGGCCATGGTAAGAAGGTCTTCCCTACATATGGTAAAATTCCGCAGGAAGGAGGAGCTGTAATAGCAATTTTTGTGTAATTTTCTTAATTTTTCATAGTTTTATTGTACACCAGTGGCTCGTGAATCGACGGGAACTTTGCATTCTGATAAACCGACTACTCGCGACTATTCGTGATTTTAATAAATGTGATCGCGATTAACTCGTTTTTACTCCAATTACTTAACTGAAGCAGAAATTTAAGATGAAAGTCAAAATTGATATAGTATTGAACTAATAAAAATTAATCATTGACATCTGTAACAACATTTTGAAATATTAAAATATATGAGATAGAAGAAACTTTTGGGATTGGCACATCCAACTAGTTATTTTTATATTTGCATGCTTATTTGCTTATATTCTATTTGCATGGGAAAAATTTTCTCCCTTTTTACTTTCTTCTATCTTCAATATAAGAAAGTATTGTAATCGAAATTTTTTTCGACTTCCGGTTTTCGACGGATTTGCATGTTTTAGGGGTCAGAGATTCCAAAAAACATGTTTATAGAAAATGTCTGTCTGTCTGTGTGTCCGTCTGTCCGTCTGTCCGTCCGTCCGTCTGTCCGTCTGTCCGTCTGTCTGTCGCCATTGTACCATCAAAAAGTGTATGAAGTTATGTATAGAATTAAACCAAAATTTTATTATAAGTTTTTGGCTATGGCAAGCAGGTCCTCCCGGAATTTGGAAAAAAATCGCCGGTAGGGGGCGCTGATATAACAATTTTTGTGCGATTTTGAATATTGTACCATCCAAAAGTGTATGGAGTTATGCATAGAATTGAACCAAATTTTTAGTTTAAGTTTTTGGCTATGACAAGCAGGTCCTCCCTGAATTTGGAAAAAATTCGTCGGTAGGGGGCGCTGTAAATGCGTTTTTTGTGCGATTTTGAATATTGTACCATCGAAAAGTGTATGAAGTTATGCATAGAATTGAACCAAATTTTTATTTTAAGTTTTTGGCTATGGCAAGCAGGTCCTCCCTGAATTTGGAAAAATTCGCCGGTAGGGGGCGCTGTAATAGCGATTTTTGTGCGATTTTGAATATTGTACCGTCCAAAAGTGTATGAAGTTATGCATATAATTAAACCAAATTTTTATTTTAAGTTTTTGGCTATGGCAAGCAGGTCCTCCCTGAATTTGGAAAAAATTCGCCAGTAGGGGGCGCTGTAATAGCGATTTTTGTGCGATTTTGAATATTGCACCATCGAAAAGTGTATGAAGTTATGCATAGAATTGAACCAAAAAATTTTTTAAGTTCTTGGCCATGGCAAGGAGGTCCTCCCTTAATTTGTAAAAAAATCGCTCGTAGAGGGCGCTGTAATAGCGATTTTTGTACAATTTTTGTGCCATTTTGAATATTGTACCGCCGAAAAGTGTATGAAGTTATGCATAGAATTGAACCAAATTTTATGTGTTTATTTTTGGTCATGTCACGAAGGTCCTCCCTGAATTTGGAAAAATTCTGCCGGAAGGGGGCACTATAATTGCGATGTCTGTACCATTTTCATTATTGTGCCATCGAGAAGTCTATGAAGTTATCCATATTATTGAACCACATTTTTACTTTCTTCTATCTTCAATAGAAGAAAGTATTGTAATCGAAATTTTTTTCGACTTCCGGTTTTCGACGGATTTGCATGTTTTAGGGGTCAGAGATTCCAAAAAACATATTTATAGAAAATGTCTGTCTGTCTGTGTGTCCGTCTGTCCGTCCGTCCGTCTGTCCGTCTGTCCGTCTGTCCGTCTGTCCGTCTGTCCGTCCGTCCGTCTGTCCGTCTGTCTGTCGCCATTGTACCATCAAAAAGTGTATGAAGTTATGTATAGAATTAAACCAAAATTTTATTATAAGTTTTAGGCTATGGCAAGCAGGTCCTCCCGGAATTTGGAAAAAATTCGCCGGTAGGGGGCGCTGATATAACAATTTTTGTGCGATTTTGAATATTGTACCATCCAAAAGTGTATGGAGTTATGCATAGAATTGAACCAAATTTTTAGTTTAAGTTTTTAGATATGACAAGCAGGTCCTCCCTGAATTTGGAAAAAATTCGCCGGTAGGGGGCGCTGTAAATGCGTTTTTTGTGCGATTTTGAATATTGTACCATCGAAAAGTGTATGAAGTTATGCATAGAATTAAACCAAATTTTTATTTTAAGTTTTTGGCTATGGCAAGCAGGTCCTCCCTGAATTTGGAAAAAATTCGCCGGTAGGGGGCGCTGTAATAGCGATTTTGAATGTTGTACCGTCCAAAAGTGTATGATGTTATGCATAGAATTGAACCAAAAAAAATTTTAAGTTCTTGGCTATGGCAAGGAGGTCCTCCCTTAATTTGTAAAAAAATTGCTCGTAGAGGGCGCTGTAATAGCGATTTTTGTACAATTATTGTGCCATTTTGAATATTGTACCGCCGAAAAGTGTATGAAGTTATGCATAGAATTGAACCAAATTTTATGTGTTTATTTTTGGTCATGTCACGAAGGTCCTCCCTGAATTTGGAAAAATTCTGCCGGAAGGGGGCACTATAATTGCGATGTCTGTACCATTTTCATTATTGTACCATCGAAAAGTGTATGAAGTTATCCATATAATTGAACCAAATTTTTTGTGCATGTTTTTGGCTATGGCAAACAAGTCCTCCCTGAACTTGAAAAAATTCCGAAAGAAGGGGGCGCTATAATTCCGATCTCTGTGCCATTTTCATTATTGTACCATCGAACAGCATATAAAATTATGCATACAATTAAACCAAAATGTTTGTGCTTGTTTTTGGCTTTGGCCAACAGGTTCTCCTTGAATTTGGAAATATTGCGCGGTAAAGGGGCTCCGTGCAAGCGATTTTTGTATACGTTTCTTGATTTTTCGTAGTTCTATTGTGCATCGGCGGGAACTCGCTTCCTGCTATGGCGGCTATTCGCAAACAGCTGATAACGACAGAATAAGGAAAAATTAATAATTTTAACAAATATCATGATGTAGATTAACTCGTTTTTAGTCCGTTTAATTGACTTGAGCAGAAATTTAAGATGAAAATCAAAGTTGGTATAGTATTGAACTAATAATATTGAAGTATTAACATGTGTAACTAGGTTTTGAAATATTAAGATGTATAAGATAGAAGAAAGTTTTGGGATTGGCACATCCAACTAGTTTGTGCATGTTTCTGGCTATGGCAAACAAGTCCTCCCTGAACTTGAAAAAATTCCGAAAGAAGGGGGCGCTATAATTCCGATCTCTGTGCCATTTTCATTATTGTACCATCGAACAGCGTATAAAATTATGCATACAATTGAACCAAAATGTTTGTGCTTGTTTTTGGCTTTGGCCAACAGGTTCTCCTTGAATTTGGAAATATTGCGGGGCTCCGTGCTAGCGATTTGTGTATACTTTTCTTGATTTTTCGTAGTTCTTTTGTGCATCGGCGGCTCATGCAGCGGCGGGAACTCGCTTCCTGCTATGCCACCTATTCGCAAACAGCGGATAACGACAGAATAAGGAAAAATTAATAATTTTAACAAATATCATGATATAGATTAACTCGTTTTTAGTCCGTTTAATTGACTTGAGCAGAAATTTAAGATGAAAATCAATGTTGGTATAGTATTGAACTAATAATATTGAAGTATTAACATGTGTAACTAGGTTTTGAAATATTAAGATGTATAAGATAGAAGAAAGTTTTGGGATTGGCACATCCAACTAGTTTATTTTATTTTAGCGATAAAAGACTTTGAAAAGTAAAAGTAAATTCGTAATTTAGGCATACTAAACTGAAATTATATATTTTTAGAATATCTTGTATGTCTGAAAAGAGAAATTTAGTTTAATTTATGAACGCTTTTAAAGGATCGATATGCATTTACTTCTTTTAAATTGAACGCTAGATATGCGATACTAGGAAAAAAGAATAAAGAATATTCTATTCCAAATCTCATTGCAAGACACAGAATACATTTTCAACTATCATCACATTTTCAGCGGAATTTCAGTTGAAAAAAAAATTGTGTAAAATATAATTTTCTGCAGTTAATGATAAAGATGTTCAAATAACAGATAACATAATTAAGTAAATAAGATCTTAGCCACTTACGTAAATCTTACGTACGGGAAATTTAAATGTAGTTACAGTTACCCAAATTCGAAAGAAATATTGTCTATTGAATATATAGAAATAAAAGTAAAGACGGTACATATTTATTGATGAAGCGTATGCCATTTAGTATAACATTATTCACTGTAACTTATTTAGAACTGTTATGGCAGTAAAAATTTCATTTTCTGTTTTTATATTTCATTTTAATTTTATTTTTAACTTAATACAATTTATTTGCAGCATACAAGATATCTCTCCGATATTTTTACCAAGCAATAGTAATTAATTTCTAAAACCTCAGTTTACTAAACGGGAATGATGACGTCTAATTGAACAATTTAGAAAACGCATAACGCATTCGAAAACCCGATTTCTGCTATTACCATCAATAATTGTTAAAATATAAGATTATTTTTGCAGCCCTGTACATGATCTACAGATATGTATGCATACTATATACTATGCTAAAAGTTAATTCAGTTAAACACATAACACAGTTGAAAATTTCCACTGAGTAATTTCCGCCAATAAACGGATGTTGTTGAGATCTTTTGTGCGACACTGTATATGATTTATATAATTTATACACTCCAAGTAATATTTAAAAAATAGTTAAATTTAAAAACGCATACCACAACTGAAAACGCACTTCCAGCAATTATTGTTCGTAGGCTTTAATTGCTCAATTATTGCTCATTTTCTTTATATGCCAAATTCTTTTGTGTATCCCTGCAAAGTTTTATGCACACCACATATTTTATAGTAAGAACCTTGTAGTACACCTCAGGGATGCATATCAATTTCAATATGTTTAAAATACTGTAATATGATTCAAATACACCGCAGACGATTTTTCCCCGCATAGACCGTAATGTAGCGAAATTCTTTTGAGTTGCCCTATAAATGAACCGAAAATGCTACACACTTCATTTTCAATTCCGAACATTGCATAGTAAACTCCAGTAACATATATCCATTTAATGGCAATTGGACAATATTTACGCGAGTTAGAGCACGTATAGACAGGCGGACCGACAGACAAATCGAATTCATAAACACTTTTCAACTATCTTGGGAAGTGTTATAAAAGAAAAATGAACATTATTTTTACTAGCGAAATTAAATTTCCCAATAACTTATATTCACTTCTTTCAGTTCATGGCAAGGTTAAAGGCAATTAAAATGCGAATACTTTCTTTCAAAAAACGGAAAATGCCTGTTTATATTACTGTTTATCAAATTACCTCCAAACACCTTTTTACTTTCTTCTATCTTGAATAGACGAAAGTATTGTAATCGAAATTTTTTTCGACTTCCGGTTTTCGACGGATTTACACGTTTTAGGGGTCAGAGATCCCAAAAAACATATTTATAGAAAATGTCTGTCTGTCCGTCTGTCCGTGTGTCTGTCGCCATTGTACCATCAAAAAGTGTATGAAGATATGCATAGAATTGAAATAAATTTTTATTTTAAGTTTTTAGCTATAGCAAGCAGGTCCTCCCTGAATTTGGAAAAAATTCGCCGGTAGGGGGCGCTGTAATAGCAATTTTTGTGCGATTATGAGTACCATCATTTGTGTACCATCAAAACATGTATGAAGTTATGCATAGATTTGAAGCAAATTTTTATTTTAAGTTTTTGGCTATGGCAAGCACGTCCTCCCTGAATTTGGAAAAAATTCGCCGGTAGGAGGCGCTGTAATAGCGTTTTTGTACGATTTTGAATATTGTGCCATCGAAAAGTATATGAAGTTATGCATAGAATTGAACCAAAAAAATGTTTTAAGTTTTTGGCGATGGCAAGCAGGTCCTTCCTTAATTTGGAAAAAATTCGCCGGTAGGGGGCGCTGTAGTAGCGATTTCTGTGCCATTTGCATTATTGAACTACCGAAAAGTGCATGAAGTTATGCCTAGAATTGAACCAAATTTTTGTGCATGTTTCTGGCTATGGCAAGCAAGTCCTCCCTGAATTTGAAAAAAAATCTGCCGGAAGGGGGCGCTGTAATAGCTATGTTTGTGCCATTTTCTCTATTGTACCATCGAAAAGTGTATAAAATTATGCATACAATTTTTTGTGCATGTTTTTGGCTTTGGCCAACAAGTCCTCCTTGAATTTGGAAATATTGCGTTGTAAAGGGGCTGTGTGATAGCGATTTTTGTATACTTTTCTTGATTTTTCGTAGTTCTATTGTCCATTGGTGGCTCGTGCAGCGGCGGGAACTCGCTTCCTTTCTAAGCCGGCTATTCGCAAACAGCTGATAACAGCAAAATAAGGAAAAACTAATAATTTTAACAAATATCATTATATATATTAACTCGTTTTTAGTCCGTTTAATTGACTGAAGCAGAAATTTAAGATGAAAATCAATGCTGGTATAGTATTGAACTAATAATATTGAAGTATTAACATGTGTAACTAGTTTTTGAAATATTAAGATGTATAAGATAGAAGAAAGTTTGGGGATGGGCACATCCAACTAGTTTATTATTACTTTCTTCTATCTTCAATAGAAGTCAATAGAACAAAGTATTGTAATCGAAATTTTATTGGACTTCCGGTTTTCGACGGATTTACACGTTTTAGGGGTGAGAGATCCCAAAAAACATGTTTATAGAAAATGTCTCTCTGTCCGTCCGTCCGTCCGTGTGTCTGTGCGTGTGTCCGTCTGTCTGTCGCCATTGTACCATCAAAAAGTGTATGAAGTTATTGATAGAATTGAATCAAATTTTCATTTTAACTTTTTGGCTATGGCAAGCACGTCTTCCCTGAATTTGAAAAAAAATCACCAGTAGGGGGCGCTGTAATAGCGATTTTTGTACGATTTTGAATATTTTACCATCGAAAAGTGTATGAAGTTATATATAGAATTGAACCAAAAATTTTTTTTTTTAAGTTCTTGCCTATAGCAAGTAGGTCCTCCCTGAATTTGGAAAAAAATCGCCGTTAGGGGGCGTTGTAATAGCGATTTTTGTGCGATTTTGAATATTGTACCATCGAAAACTATGAAGTTATGCATAGAATTGAACCAAATTTTTACTTTCTTCTATCTTCAATATAGAAGAAAGTATTGTAATCGAAATTTTTTTCGACTTCCGGTTTTCGACGGATTTGCATGTTTTAGGGGTCAGAGATTCCAAAAAACATGTTTATAGAAAATGTCTGTCTGTCTGTGTGTCCGTCTGTCCGTCTGTCCGTCTGTCTGTCGCCATTGTACCATCAAAAAGTGTATGAAGTTATGTATAGAATTAAACCAAAATTTTATAATAAGTTTTTGGATATGACAAGCAGGTCCTCCCTGAATTTGGAAAAAATTCGCCGGTAGGGGGCGCTGTAAATGCGTTTTTTGTGCGATTTTGAATATTGTACCGTCCAAAAGTGTATGAAGTTATGCATAGAATTAAACCAAATTTTTATTTTACGTTTTTGGATATGGCAAGCAGGTCCTCCATGAATTTGCAAAAAATTCGCCGTTAGGGGGCGCTGTAATAGCGATTTTTGTGCGATTTTGAATATTGCACCATCGAAAAGTGTATCAAGTTATGCATAGAATTGAACCAAAAAAAATTTTAAGTTCTTGTCTATGGCAAGGAGGTCCTCCCTTAATTTGTAAAAAAATCGCTCGTAGAGGGCGCTGTAATAGCGATTTTTGTACAATTTTTGTGCCATTTTGAATATTGTACCGCCGAAAAGTGTATGAAGTTATGCACAGAATTGAACCAAATTTTATGTGTTTATTTTTGGTCATGTCACGAAGGTCATTCTTGAATTTGGAAAAATTCTGCCGGAAGGGGGCACTATAATTGCGATGTCTGTACCATTTTCATTATTGTACCATCGAAAAGTGTATGAAGTTATCCATATAATTGAACGAAATTTTTTGTGCATGTTTCTGGCTATGGCAAACAAGTCCTCCCTGAACTTGAAAAAATTCCGAAAGAAGGGGGCGCTATACTTCCGATCTCTGTGCCATTTTCATTATTTTACCATCGAACAGCGTATAAAATTATGCATACAATTGAACCAAAATGTTTGTGCTTGTTTTTGGCTTTGGCCAACAGGTTCTCCTTGAATTTGGAAATATTGCGCGGTAAAGGGGCTCCGTGCTAGCGATTTTTGTATACTTTTCTTGATTTTTCGAAGTTCTATTGTGCATCGGCGGCTCATGCAGCGACGCGAACTCGCTTCCTGCTATGCCGGCTATTTGCAAACAGCTGATAACGACAGAATAAGGAAAAATTAATAATTTTAACAAATATCAGATATAGATTAACTCGTTTTTAATCCGTTTAATTGACTTGAGCAGAAATTTAAGTTGAAAATCAAAGTTGGTATAGTATTGAACTAATAATATTGAAGTATTAACATGTGTAACTAGGTTTTGAAATATTAAGATGTATAAGATAGAAGAAAGTTTTGGGATTGGCACATCCAACTAGTTTGTGTTTCTTTTTGGTCATGGCACGAAGGTCCTCCCTGAATTTGGAAAAATTCCGCCGGAAGGGGGCGCTATAATTCGATGTCTGTACGATTTTCATTATTATACCATCGAAAAGTGTATGAAGTTATGCATATAATTGAACCAAATTTTTTGTGCATGTTTCTGGCTGTGGCAAGGAAGTCCTCCGTGAATTAAAAAAAAAATCTGCCGAACGGGGCGCTGTAATTGCAATGTCTGTGCCATTTTCATTATTGTACCATCGAAAATTGTATAAAATTATGCATAGAATTGAACCAAATTTTTTGTGGATGTGTAAGGCTATGGTCGGTAGATCCTCCCTGAACTTGAAAGTATTCCGGCAGAAGGGGGCGCTATTTAATTGCGATGTCTACGCTATTTTTATTATTGTACCATCAATAAGCGTATGAAGTTATGCATAGAATTGAACCAAATATTTTGTGTATGTTTCTTGCTATGGCAAGCAAGTCCTCCCTGAATTTTGCTGGGAGGGAGGCGCTATAATAGTGATGTTTGTGCCATTTTCTTGCCATTGAAAAGTGTATAAAATTATGCATACAATTGAACCAAATTTTTTGTGCATTATTTTGGATATGGCCAACAGGTCCTCCTTGAATTTGGAAATATTGCGCGGTAAATGATCTCTGTGATAGCGATTTTTGTATACTTTTCTTGATTTTTTGTAGTTCTATTTTCCATCGGTGGCTCGCGCAGCGGCGGGAAGTCGCTTCCTGCGAAGCCGGCTATTCGCAAACAGCTGATATCAACAGAATAAGGAAAAACTCTTAATTTTAACAAATATCATGATATAGATTAACTCGTTTTTAGTCCGTTTAATTGACTGAAGCAGAAATTTAAGAAGGAAATGAAAGTTGGTATATCATTGAACTAACAATATTGAAGTATTAACGTATGTAACTACTTTTTAAAATATTAAGATGTATAAGATAAAAGAAAGTTTTGGGATTGGCACATCCAACTAGTTTTTATTTTTTAGTTTAGTTTAATTTAACTTTTATTTCTTTTTATATTTTATTGTATTATATATTTTTTTATTATTTATTCATTTATTTTATTCTAATTATGTGATCTGAGAATTTCTTTTACAATGCAAATGCCACACATTTAAAGTAGATTTGTAAAGATTACTGAACATACTTTTTCAACGACCCCGTTTCGTGGCGTGCTTATAAGAACTCATTTTATTCTAATATGTGCGTAGAATTACACGATTTTTCAGCTTCTAAACGTAGTTTTATTCATTGTTTTTTACTTATGTTCTATTTATAAAGAAAAACTACTTCGTTTCGTATTACATTTTATTTTATAGATAAAAGGTTTTTTGATTTAATTAAACTTGATATTCAGTCACACTAAATTTAAAACAAGAATTTTTAAAATCGCTTGTGTACGTTTGAAAAGGTAAATTTAAATAGAAATGTATTTTATTTATTTTTGAAACCCTTTCAGAAGATCGAGGAGCATTAATTTCTTTGAATGTGATTGTCGGATTTACGCTAAAAGAAGAAACGAATAAAGGATGGTCCATTACAAATCTAAATGCAAAACTGAAAGACACTGAATACCTTAAGTAACTTATTTATGATTGTCTTTAAGACGTCTTTAAGATTGTTTTTTCTGCTAGTTCAAGAAAAAAAATCTTTGAAATATTATTTTTTGTATTTAATGAAAAAGATTCTTAAAAAAACAAATAATATTTATTCAGAAATAAGATCTTTTTATCGACGTTGGTCATGTTAAACACTTTACACAGTCACATTTTTAATAAGGATAACACACAAATTATATACAAATTTTCTAAAGCGCGTAATATGAATGGAAGTTACATAAATCCGGTTATAACACATGAAAACTTCTCTAGGTGAGATACATTTCGAACACACAACGAAAGCCTACAAATCCGCGCAATCATAATTATTTTTTCACTTCACGTTTGGCAAAATATCTCAGGATATTTTGCCGAAAGTGGCAACAGCGACATTTATATGTTATAAAAAATCAGCGAAGGCAGTCATTTTGTTACAGCTTTGCATTTTAAGCTAGAATCTGAAACTTTCGATAAATTCATATCTGTATTACAAAGCTAAAATATGTCCGTGAGTAATACTGACGTCATATTGATGGTGGAAACGAATTGACCAATAAATTTCGCTTTTAATGCATTTTTTTTTTACGTCTAAACATCGAAAAATTTCGTGTTACACCGGCGAAAAGGGGAAAAAAATTCCTTAAAATGCAATTTGTTTGACAATTATTTCTCAATTTACTGATTCTTCATGGTTTTTGAAATAGTTTTCAAGGATGAATTTTCCTTAAATCTACGTCTATCGCGTAGAGCCCGGTTGCGAAAAATTAACTCTTTTGCACACGAAACAATATAAAAAATGCAGTATTTGTTTTCGGCTAATATTCCATAACAAAATTAAAACTCGTAAATAAATTAATTAATTACATAATAATATAAATAAAACGCAAATTTAATAGCTATGTCATCGAACTATGCACTTAAACCGCTGAAATTATCAGTATTAAAAAAAACACATTATCTATTTATACAGGGGCGTGCCTAGCGGGGGGGGGGTGTTGGGGGTGTAACACCTCCCCCCCCCCTCCCACACTTACTTGGAAGAGTTGGTAAAATTTAGAATAGTCGGAAAGTTAAGAACACAACCTGCAAAAAGTCCCCTCTTCCGTCGTCAGTATCATTTCAATTCTCTGTTGTCCGTCTTAAAAGGGGAAAAGAAAGAACTTCTCACGGAAGATTGTGTATGATTCTGTGTGGGAGAGAGGGATTGTCAGAGAGCGGAGGTGATAGATAGAGAGAGAGAATCGCGTTTCTGAAAATTTGAGACTTTCGTGAAAGGAAGGGGGAGGGGATTCTTGCAATCTCTATTGTAAGTTTCCCATGTAGCAACTTTAATTGCTCCCTTCTGCTATGGACTGATTCTTAGAATTTGGTGACCTCTTGGCTCTAGATTTGGTGCTAGTTATTTGAGGTTGCTGCATTTAAAAGATGAAGTCACGGACACAGAAGTAGAGCGATTTGCAAAAGTTTGCTTTTGTCGCATGATGGCGGATAATTCAGTGAAAATTTTATGCACACACTGTGATCGCGTACACACACATTTCACAGAAAAAAATAAATTTTTATCGCCATATAAGAAAATTTCATTCCAATGAAAACATCAACCTCCAGAAAGGAAAACGGATTCAAAGTACAATATGTAGATATTTCTGCATTTCCATTAGAGGCCTGCATAGTTATATTCAAACAGATCATACAGATGTAAAATTATCTTTTGAAAAGGCTCCTGTATAGCCCCTCTCCCCCCCAAGATAAAGCCAGTTTTATTCTTCAAATTGCCATAGACACATGAATTTTGTAGACAGGTACATCTAGAATAGTAATCATGCTTAAAGTATGTGTTACTCTTTTTGTGAGTGGGTGGGGGCGACCATCTTTAAACCTCGTTCGTTGAAAATTCCAAAATCAGAGCATTTAAGCATCATCACTCTTCAGGGTGGTTCTAACTGTATCCAAAATTTTCGAAGGAATGGCTAAACTTATTTCTGAAATTCTACAATCAGTTGAAATATCGCTTTTCTAAACTCGTGCACAGTCTTACGACACCACGCCATCTATGTCCGGCCGCATTTTAGGCTGTCAATCAAAACTTTCAGAAATAGCTGGTAGATCTATTTTATACATACTCTGCCTCGCGCATAAAGTGAATTTATGTGTTGAACATGCGTGCGAAGAAAGCAATATAATAAAATATTTCTACGACAGTATTCAGTATCTATAACTTCTTTTCACTGAGTACAAAGCGATTCGGCATGCTGAGAGAGAAAATGGGAGTTCTTCAGAAGAGTCTTACCTTGAAATCTTTGTCGAAGACAAGATGGACTATGCGAGTGGATTCAGTCAGAGCTACACTATGACGCAAAAGTTTAGACAATGAAGAAATTCTTACATACTTTGAAAAATATTTATTCAATTTTCAAATCACTGCTTGAAATTAATGTGCGGTACATATAAACAATATTTATAACAAAGAAAAGTGGAATTGTGCATATTGCAATAAATTAAATGGTAACAAAAATAAACTGCTGTCTCAAAAGTTTAGACACAAATTAAATAAAATCGAAATAAACAATTTTTAAAACCCGGTTGCGCATCCATGCTTATGTATTACGTCATATACACGAGATTGCATGGAAGGAACTAAATCTTGCATAGTTTGTGGATCGATATCGTACCATGCATTCTCAATAGATGTCTTAAGTTCCTTTTCAGAAGAGTATTGTCTAGCGTTGCTATAAACTTTGCGACACATGATGCTCCAAAGGTTTTCTATAGGGTTAAGATCTGGGCTACATGCTGGCCAGTCGAGAACTCTTATATTATGGGAATTAAACCAAGATTTTGAATGTTTTGCAGTGTGAATTGAAGCATTGTCTTGCTGAAATTCCCACTGAGGACCCCCTAGAAGCTCAGCAAATGTCAGTAGGTTTTCTTCTAATGTCTGTGTACAATGCTGTGAAGTTTGACGACCACTGGTGAAGGTCAGAGATACTTGTCCATTATAGCAAAAGGCTGCCCAAACCATCACCGAGCCCCCTCCTTGTCTGCGACTAAAAAAACATCGGGTTCCTTCCGCAAGTCATGCCAATACGATAAACAACCATCTGGACCATCCAGATTCCACTTTTTTTCATCGCTAAATATGACTGACTGCCATTTCTCTCCATATGACATATGCTTTCGAGCCCACATAAGTCTTTGTAACTTATGATATGGTTTCAGAGCTGGTTTCTTCTGCATTTTGCTATAAACGATTGTTCCTTTTTCCAAAATTCGTCTAATATCGTATCCTTTGATACAGAGAGTCCCGATGAGCTTTGAACTCCACGTACGTTCATTTGTTGAGTACTCGCTAGTCTTTGTATCAGGCGATCCTCTCGTACATTTGTCACACGTGGCCTCCCAGACCGACATTTTGCTTTATATTTGGAACCACTCGATAAAACTCGATAAATAGATTTTTTTGACCTATTAATAATAGCAGAAATTTCAGAAACGCTCTTCCCTTCACCTTTCAACTGCCAAATCCTTGAAACCTCATTCACTTGAATTTCTTTAGCTCTCGGCATGTCGACTATGAAGCGCAATCGTTTGCAGAACTTAAGTACTCCAAATTTGTGACATCATCGATTCTAAATTTGCATATGCCAGCGAATATTCAAAGAAATTTAGAATAGTGTCTAAACTTTTGCGACAAGCACATTTGAATTTTTATGAAAAAAATTAGTATTATAGCAAATAAAACGACTGTCTTTTGTACATAGCATTTTAAATCAGTTTTTGAATATATTTACAGGTTTTTGTAATTCTGACGTCATAATTCTACATTTTAAAGCTGAATGACGTCATTGTCTAAACTTTTGCGTCATAGTGTATTTTATCGTCCTATGATGCCCTCATCCATACTCTGCAAATTATTTCTGAAGACATGAAGGTTGACAAGGATGCTCGAGCTAAGGCGGCAGGGTTAAGAAGCAAAATGATGTCATACGATTTCATTGTTTCTTTACTTGCAATGAAAACAATTATGTTTAAGACCAAGTTAGCAACAGAGCAATTGCAACGTGAAGACCTGAACATTTTAGAGGGAACCGACATAATGCAGAAAACTTACGAAAGGATTCAGAAACTCCGAAATGATGACGCGGCGGCAATAATGAACATCATTAAGGAAGCTGACAACATCTGCGAGACATGGAATAAATTAAGATTATGAGTTCAATTTGCGGCACAGGCGACGGAGGCCTCCATCGAAGATCGACGAAAATCCTGAAACTGCAGTTCTATTTACACGAGAGAATTATTTTAAAGCAAAACTTTTGAAGTTGGTAGATCGACTTACAACTGCATTTGGAGACATTCATAAGTTGGTATTTGAGAAAGTTAAACGACTGGCCTGTCTCCTTCCATCTAGGATCAAGTATAGCTCTACCGAGGACATTTCTATACTATGTCAATTATTCCCTGATGATCTCAAAGATGTAGATAACTTGGAATGTGAAATTGATGTCATGTTCTCAGAAATAGCTAGTTCTGAATCGGATATAATTGGCGCAGCAGCGCAAAAACTTGTGGGGAAGGCTCATTTGTATCCTAACCTTTCTTTGGCCTACAAGTTGGCCTTAATTATTCCAGTAACTGTGGCAAGTAATAAAAGAAGTTCCAGCAGGTTAAAGTTAGTAAAAAATTACTTGTGTACCACCATGTCGGAAGAGCGACTGGACGAACTAATGCTATTAACCTGTGAAACAGACATAACTGACATGTTGGATTTAGACAGTGTAGCTTGAAAGTGGGCTATTTTGAAGGATAGGAGGGTGATAATTTAAAAATGTAGAAGGATAATTTTTTGTCTCTTATACTAATATATATCTTATTTTTAGCAAGCAAGATTTGTCTTTTTTATGTATTTTAAAATTTATAAGCTTACATTACACAACAGCATGCGGTTTTATTTATAGAAACATAAATTCCGAAGTACTTCAACATTCTTAAATTGTTACTTTTGAGAATTGGTTAATGTACGGTACATCCGTACACGTTTCCGTTTAAATCGTAAGCAGAATCTTAATTAATAACAGGATTCTCAACTCTACTTATATAGTAAAATAATTTAAAAAAATTTACACATACTGAATAACAGCATTTAATTTCGACTGTGGTTAAGGAGAATGCAGGTAAGCACTTAGGACTTTTAGTGATTTTTATAAAGTCACAGTATTGTAGAACAGTTGACTCCGTCGCTGAGGGGGGGGGGGGGTTGCTAACACAAAGACTTTCTCACCCCCGATCTTGCAGCCGGCAAAATTCAGTTCACACCCCCCCACACACACACACACTAAAACAGCCTTCGGCACGCCCCTGTATTTATATTTTTTTTATCAAAATTATCTATGTTCCTTCACTGTAAAAAAAATAAAAAATAAAAAATAAATAAATAAATAAATAAATAAAAAGAAAAAGAAAGAAAGAAAAAAACGGAAAAAGCACTGGCTATTCTCCGTTCTTGTTTTTTTTTTTTTTTTTTTTTTTTTTTTTAATATAAAATTTTCATTTTGGCATTCTCCCGTTTTCAAGATAGAAATTGTCTGCTTTCAACAAAAATAATTTCTACTTTTAAAAATAAATATGAGCAATAGCACAAAATTAAAAAAAAATCAATATGATAAACTACATATAATAACGCATATTTACACGGAACAGGTATTTGTATGGGCTTTTTAATCGCCTCGCACCAAGGACGAATGCTCTGTTCCCTACACCACTTAGCCATATCCAAAGACTTGGTTATAGGACGAAACATCCATTACGAAAATTTAACAGGATATTTTCTGTTTTCTCTCAATTGAAAAGGAACATTTCCGTTTCTCTGTCTTGAAGGGCCTTTTTTTTTACATTCAACTTGGTGCATTAGCAGAAGGGCCTGTGTCTATCCCTGTAGATTTTCACTATTGGAAGCTGTTGGTAAAGCAACAGCACATCTGGGACAAAGAGTGTCCGGCACTGCTATGAGCGCCCGGTACACCCGAAGCTCCTGGGGAACTCCGAGGAGTGATACCCAAAATACAAGCCTGTGATACTGTGATACCCTTGAGTACACCTTAAGCTCAGGCCTATTCCTGTCTGACACGGTGCGCATTTGGGTTCTTCAGAGCTTAGGGGCTATGCATATATAACGTTATCATTTTTGGGGTATGGAGTGGTCTGTCGCATTATATCGTAAGATATTTCTAGGAGGAGGGGAGGGGGGTGTCTTTGGATATCATTATCATTTTTATCCATTTTTATTTGTAAGCTGATCTTTACATCAAAATAATGCTATCTATTTTTATGATAATTCAAAGTTATATTGAAATCATTAAATGATTATAAAATTATTCAAATCTAAAATATGGAACACCCCAACGTTTGGCATTCCTATTCTTCTGTGATAAGTGTATGCATATATAATCCGCTGTTCGTCAAACCATATGCGAAGTATGTTTGAAATTATACTTGTGTTTATTAGTAAATAAAAGAGAAAGAATATTGTCCACCTGTTTTGTTGATAAAAAGTTCTGTCTGCCCCACACCATGTAGGGACAAGTGCAAAAAGACATTATACTTTTGAATGCATTATGTATAACAAAAAGCAATTATTAAATACTTTTAAATAGTAACTATTTCTTTTAAGTGTTATTTGATATATAAACTGATATTCCATTCATTTCTCTCATCAATAAAGTATGCGAAAAATATATGTAACCATATTTGTATATCACTCCAAACATATGCACAGCCTCTTAGACTGACTTGCTGCAAAGCATGTTCGTTTTAATATTCAACGTGTAAGGATAAAAAAAGAAATTTTTCGTTTATTGCTGGAAAATGTACAATTTAAATTAAAAACAAAAAGTTTCCGCTTAAAGACAGAAATATCACAAAATTTCCAGTATATGTACGGAATTTTTTTTTACCCGACTGACAAGAAGGGTTATGTGTTTCACACGTATCTAGATAAGTGGATTTCTTTATACGCTCGAAACATCCCAGCGGCTGGATGGATTTTAATGAATGAGGTCTCTATCGATTCGTCTCAACCGTCCAATGGTTATAGGCTAGGTTTTTTTTTTATAAATTAAAAATGGCGGCTGTAAAATACAAAGGTGGTTGAGACAAAAAAAATTACGCACCCTATTGAGTGGCATATCATTGGATAGGTCTTTCAAAATGAAGACGATGTTTCATTGACTATTTTACAGTCAGAAGCTCCGTTTAAATATCACACGACCTGGAAGTTGTGTCGGTAGGATCTCTAGCTTTACCTCAACTCTATCCATCATAGACATCTATAGGTTTCATCAAAACAGTGTTTATAGATAGGAACTAAAAATTAAACACAACTTAAATGTCATTAATACAAGAAAATAAAAAAAATAGGTAAGTAATCTAAAAAATAGTTTCATATTGATGTTAAATAATTAGTTAACTAACGCAGTCAGGTTTTTTGATTTTTTTAATTTAATTTTTACTCGTTACCGTTTTTTAACCATTTGGAAATGGTTGTTGTTTTCGATCGAGGATGGAGCCAAATGATGCTAGCATTTTATTTTTTTTTAACGAAATTCAACGATGTTCTTTACTTTTAGAATAATTTTTGTTTGAATAGGTAATAGCATGGCATAAAACCGTTAAAAAATGTTTGAATAGGTAATCGAAAGGCATAAAATCGTTAAAAATTGAAAAAGTTACAAAATGGATAGGCGCAAATTATCAGATATGGAAAAATCCAAAGCCAAACAGCGACGCCGAAATGAAAATCGTCTTGCAAAGCAAAAATCGAGGTCGTCAACTCATTATGTAGGCCATGAAAATCGAGGTCTTCAACTGATTATGTAGCCCATGAAAATCATGGTCTTCAACTGATTATGTAGCCCATGAAAATCGATTACAGAATAAAAGACGAACGCGAAAAAGGAAACAGTCTAATGTTTAATCGATTGATAGCAAAAGGCCATGTCTCGAGGGCTCCAATCCACTAGCCACGACGTTTTACAATCGGTCGATTCTGACCGGGAGAAATTGAGCTCAACATAGGTAATTTGTCGCAATCTGCGGATGATTCGGTGGAGCTGCTTTCGATTTATAAACTGTTTTTCTTCTCGAAACGGGACTTGGAGAGTTTGTCGATGAAGGTTTTAGTCGTCTGAAGTTTGATCTTTGCGATCTGTTGTTGAAGAGGATGCGACGGAATTTGGTGGACGAAATAAATTCCAAATGGTCGTTGTAATCTATTAAATTACAATTTTTTTCTTTTTATTATGTTTAGTTTTTTCTTTTCGCATTGTGTAAAAAGGAATTCATTTTACAATGCAAATGATATACTATATTTAAATTTGATTTTTAAATATAC
Organism: Maratus speciosus; assembly: GCA_963932465.1. Lineage (NCBI taxonomy): Eukaryota > Metazoa > Arthropoda > Arachnida > Araneae > Salticidae > Maratus > Maratus speciosus. Next base: position 517,937,822 of record OZ010795.1, on the reverse strand, counting down.
TACTGAATATATTTTCACTAACTAACTGCATTCATAATACACTACTGAATATATAAACTCTTTTTATTCTAATACGTGTGTAGAATTACAATTTTTGTCATCTTAAAAACGTATTTCTGTGTTTTTATATTTGTTTATTTTCTATTTAGATAAAAAGGGACTTTGACTTTGCATTGCGTTTTATTTTATCGATAAATAAACCAGTCAAGTGTGAGTATTACTCGCGTACAAAAGATTCCGTACAATAAATATATGAATTAGTAACTGAGCATTGCATTACACAAATATATCACTAAAAGTAGTTATCTAGGCTTTAAAAGCCGATGACGTATAGAGTACGCCGCCCGTGTCTTTATGTATGTCCAAACCGTCCGTGCCTTTAAGGGTTAACATCTCGGCTAATGACCCACAATTTTTTCAAAAATCATTATTAACAATCCTTTTATACTTCTGCTACGATAAGTACCTCAGCGCCCCTCAACTCCTTTGCTGAACGCCCGCGAATCGAAATTTGTGTTTAATGGGAAAATGCGTTTTTCTTAAAAACCATGTAACGTAGGGTAATCGCCATGGTTTTCCTGCTATGTTTAAATTAACTTCTACTACCCTAATTTGTGTTCATAATTTTAGTTTCAATAGATTCGGAAATAGAGGCGGGGGGGGGGGGCTATTTTTGCATTGCAGTTTCGACAATATCTCCGAAAATCTAATACCTAAAATTAAAAGAAATGTATTTTTGAGTTCGGCATTGCAAATGTTTTCACACGATATACAAAGAAAAGGTTTTTTTTTTCAAGTAACTTAATTAGCCCCTCTACATTTTTCCTAATTATATTTGTGAATGGTTAATAATCTGCAAATATGTGGACCAATAGCCTTTATTACTTCAGCCAATTTGAACTTTCTACGTTCCATAGTTTATGACTAAAATGGCTGTGACAGACGGACAGACAGACACAGGAGTGATCTTATAATAGTTCCGTTTTTACTTTTTAAGTACGGAACCCTAAAAATGTAGAAAAAAAATTAACGTGACGTTTAGTCACACTAAACTGAAAGTATTCATTATTAGAATTTCTTGCATACATCTTTTTAAAAATTTAAGCAGAAATTTAGTTTATTTATAAATACTTTTCAACACATTCATAAGGTAGATATACATTTATCTTTTAAGTGAATGTTGGATATGTCATGTTAGGATCAATGTACAAAAGCAGGGCTGCCACAGGCGACTATTTTTAATTGTAGCTGGCACTATTTTGAAAACATTCGCAAGGGAAATATATTTCAAAATTTATATTAGAAAAATACCGGTGCGAACAAAATACAAAAAAAGACCTTCCGGCCAGTGCCGGGAGGAAGAGGTAACTTTCATATTCCTTATTTTTAAAAAGCTAGCTTATGTTATTCAAACACACGAAGTTCAATTTGGTGGAAATCGATTATAGAAGATTCAATACTAATTTTTATCAATACTAAATCCTTATGAATGAGAATTTCGCGAAATTAGTCAGCTTTATCCAAGCTGCTTTTATTTAAAGTAACTTATATTTGGTTGCCAAATTCGGCGATATCTTGAAGTGCGTGCCATTTTAAGACAACATGGTGGATGAGGTTAACCCGTGAACTTGGTCGAGACCTTAGTAATTCCTGTGCACATGCTCACTCACATCGGAATCGGTTAATATATACAAGTGCTGTCACAGGCAGAAAATCAGATGTTTCAAAACGTCACCAACATAAAGAAATTCAAACTGCTATATTTGAGCTATTTTTTAAGATAAAGACAAAACAAAAAAAGCTCCGGAATCCTTATATCAAGGTCAAATACTTAAGAAAGAAATCTTTTTCAATTTCTAATTTTTTGCACCTCACTTTAAATATATATATATATTTTATTTAATGGCCGACATTTTGAAACAAGATGGCGGATGAAGCTGGCCAGCGAACTTGGTCGAGACATTGCTTTATACTATCTACATGCCATCTTACATCCAAATAGGTTAATAAATACGTGTGCTATAGCGTGACAAATATCAGATCGTTTCAAAATGTCAGCCATGCTAGAAATTCAAAGTGCTATAAGTCAACCATTTTTTAAGATATAGACGAAACAAAAACTGTTCCGGTACCTTTGTATCAAAGTCAAACACATAAAAAAATCTTTTTCATTTTCCAATTTTTTGTTACCTTATTTTAAATTATTTTTTTTTTTAATGGCCGCCATTTTGAAACAAGATGGCGGATGAAGCTGGCCAACGAACTCAGTCGAGACATTGGTATGTACTATGTACACACGAAGGTACATCCATATCGGTTCATAAATACGCCTGTTATCTCGTGACAAAAATCAGGACGTTTCAAAATGTCAGCCACGCTAGAAATTCAAAGTGCTATAACTCTGCCATTTTTTAAGATATAGACTAAACAATAGACTAAACAAAAACTGTTCCGGAATCTTTGTATTAAGGTCAAACACATAAGAAAAAAATCTTTTTCATTTTCCAATTTTTTTTTTACCACATTTCAAATTTAAAATTTTTAAAAAAATTTTTAAATGGCCGCCATTTTGAAACAAGATGGCGGGTGAAGCTGGAACAACGAAGTCGGTCGAGACATTGGTATGTACTATGTACACACGAAGGTACATCCATATCGGTTCATAAATACGCCTGTTATCTCGTGACAAAAATCAGGACGTTTCAAAATGTCAGCCACGCTAGAAATTCAAAGTGCTATAACTCTGCCATTTTTTAAGATATAGACGAAACAAAAACTGCTCCCGAATATTTGTATTAAGGTCAAACACATAAGAAAAAAATATTTTTCCATTTTCAATTTTTTGGTACCACATTTCAAATTTTAAATTTTTTTAAAAATTTTAAATGGCCGCCATTTTGAAACAAAATGGCGGATGGAGCTGGCCAACGAACTCAGTCGAGACATTGGTATGTACTATGTACACACCGAGTTACATCAAATCGGTTCATAAATACGAGAGTTACAGTGTGACAAAATTCAGATATATATGTATATATATATATATATATATGAACTTTCGAACGGAGGGTCGTTTCGGGGTCTGGAGGTCATCATCGATGAAAATATACCAAAATTTTTTGAAATCGCTTTCCTCCAAACGGCTGCAATAGGTAGCTACCTAATGAAAGCTACCTAATAGTCACCTGTAGCAGCCCTGGAAGGTATTGCTATTAGATGCTTTCGTAACTATCACTTGTTTAAGAGGGATTCAGCTGCTTGTCCAAGAAAGAATTCTTCAAATATTGCTGTTTTGCTTCAATAAAAAAAAAAAAAAATTAAATAACAAATAACATATATTCACAAGATAGTGCTTTACATTTTAAGACAAATTTGCGCATTTGATTCAATTACATATATCTAAATTGGATAAAACGTTTCCCATTGGATGAATAAATTGAAGAAGAAAATCTAACTACAATTTTTTTAATTACTAGGGGGGTCGGCCCCCTACGAGCTACGCTCACCAACCGCCGTCCAGACACCGTAGACTCTAAATACACGCTAATTTGATCGGCTTTAAAAAGATTTCGAAAGATTGAATTATAATTTAAAAAACAGTGGCGATCTCTCTATAAACGGATTTCTATTCATTTCTCTTTGATTGGGGAATTTTAACGCCAAATCCGTTGCGGTACTACTTGATTATCCCGTCGACCAATTTCGCCAAATTATATAAATCGCCAAACCACTCGCCAAATTGTACAAATTGACATAATTTTTATTTTAAATAACGAAAAAACAAATAAATTAGTACAACATTACTAAAAATACAAATAAAACGTCGAAATAAAAATAACTTGATGACGTAGACACGTGTAACAACATTTCAAAATAAGCTAATATAAAAGGAATTAAGTAAACAGAGTCTTTGTCTCCTGGTATTTTTTAACAAAGTGAAAAGAAAGTTCTTTTAAATGAGGCATTTTAAATTAATCGTTTTTAATCTGACGTAATTTTGACCAAACTATTCTTTCTCTTTTTAATATTCACGTGAAAATACTTGTGTTAGAAATGAAATATTATTTGCGCTTTCCTAACAAAAATAGTTGAAAAATATCCTCTTAAAATATCAAATAAATGTCTATCGTGTTTATCAAACATTTCTGTTTAATACTACCGATTTTCATATTTTTGTATGCATTATTTTTCTTAATATTAACGAAGAAAGACCTCCGGTCACAAAAAATTTAAAACCGGCGGCGGCGGCGGTGACAGCGGTAGTTACTTTTTTTTAGAAAGAGAGATTTTTATTATATGAAGAAAAAGATAAAGAAGAAACTTTTCATTAGCGAATATAAAATTTTTAATAAGTTAAAGCTTCTTAACCACTTGACATTTTAGTTACTAAAACTTATGATTATTTCTGAACGTAGAAGCGTATTTTGTATAAAAATATTTTGCAGAAATTAGTGGGTATTATATTTTTGCTAAAAACATGCGCATGCGTAAGAAAATTCGATTTCGCATTAAAATAGTCCTTCTGGCCTGTACTGCGAAGGAAAGGTAGATTCCCTATTTCTTGTTTTTAAAAATCCACCTAATTTTACTAAAACGCATCAAGGTAAAATGCATGGGACCCGATTATAGGAGATTAACAGCTTTCATCAATACTGAATTTGAATGGGAATTTCGAAAAATTAATCAGTTATTTCTAAGTTAGCTTCATTTATGGCGACATATTTTTGTCGCCGAATTTGGCTATATTATTCCAAATATCTCCAAATTCGGTGATAATTTGACGCTGGCGGATATATCTGTGTAGTTTTAGTGTATGAGAGTAGAAAAAATCAAGTAAATTTGAGAGAAACCACGTTTTCTAAAGCTCGTAAGTGAAATCTGATTATGAAAACACTTAAAGGTAAAGGCTTTATGGATTTCTATTATTATTTTTTTTTTGTACATCTTTTTGAATTTGAAATCTTTAAAAGGCCGCCATTTTGAAACAAGATGGTGGATGAAAAATGGATAACGAACTTGGTCAAAACCTTGATAAATCCTGTAAACAACCTGAGTCACATCCAAATCTGTTTTAAATACAATCGGTGCTATCACATTTCACATGACATAAAAATGGGATATAAATATTCAGATTTAAATCAACAATTGGACTGAAGATGGTTTTGTGATCTGGAGGTCTTGATCTGTTAAACTATACCGAAATTTTCCGGAATTGCTTTCCTCTGGACGACTGCAGTAGAAAAGCTTCTTATATTTGTAATAGAAGCTAACTAATAGTCGGTCGCAGATCTGATGGTAGAGATTGGTAATTTGTTAATTCATGGCAGTGAATATATAAATACTGAGATGAAATTAAACAAATGTGCACTTCGATAAAGAAGCGCGTATTAAAATACCTATTTATATTACGGTTGATCAAATTTCTTCCAAACATTTTCTGCATTGAGGAAAAATAATTCAAATTGAAATACATATTATATATATTTAAAGAACATATCAAGCATATTTTTTCGACGACCTATATACACTGGTGGACAAAATTTAAGGACCACTGTTATTTTCAACGATTACAGTTAGAAATATATCCGCAGCAGAGCGTGTACATTTGCATGAATGCGGGATGTACTCTGTTCTGTTAAACTTATGCAAATTTTGTACTTCCGCTTTTGTTGATCACATGACAGCAGAGATAAGAGATTTTAGGCAATCGGCGGGTGCCGTGAGTTGCCATTAGATGTATATATTGAAGGAGATGGAGTGAAGCTCAAACATTGAAATTTTGAACATGTCTTCGAGACATCATTTAGATGATATTACTCGTAGTAGATTAAACGGAAAGTTGGAAGAAGGACGCAAAATGAGAGATATTGCCCGTGAATTTAACATCGCGTACAGTATAGAATACCTTGTTCGCACAAGCCGTAAGCTACCTTTTCCTGAACCATTTCAGCATACTTTTCACCCCCTCATAACGTCGTTTTAGGGAGAGATATAGAATTTTTTCTTTTATACACATGTTCGTATGGTCAAACCGAACTAAGGTATTGTTTCTAGGCTATGGGCGGCATTCCAAAAGAATGGAATGTGTACTAGGTGCACGGGAGGAGGTCATCCTAGCAGTACGGCGTCCCAAGAAGATCGCTATATTGTTATTTCGGCAAAAAGGAACCTACGCAGCACAGCTGGTCAATAAGCATATCAACTTTATGCTGCCACAGGAACTAAAATATTGCGGAAAACTGTTGCAAGACGTTTGAAAAATGGTGGACTTTCAATCTATCGTCTGATTGTAGACGTAAACTGATATAACGCGAGTTCGGTAGTGCTTACTGTCGCGAAAATATTCTAGAAAGAGATCAATATGCGACTTCAAGTATCAAAGTGTGCGCAGGCATCATGTTGAATGGCCGCACGGAACTCAATGTGCTTGACCAAGGGTCCATGACTGGTAGACGGTACATTGAAGACGTCCTGCTTTCCCATGTTCAACTTTTTCGAGGTGCTGTCGGCGAAAAGTTTCGTTTTATGGACGATAACGCACCTTGTCATCGCACACAGTCTGTGCAAGATTGTCTTGAGGCCGAAAATATCCATTGCATAGATTAGCCAGCACGTTCCCTGACCTGGATCCCATTGAGAATGTATGGGATGCCTTGGGGAGACGTATAGCTGCTCGACAATTTCCTCCCACAAACAAGGAAACCCTCATCCGTGCAGTGAAGGAGCAATGGAGCCACTTGCCTCAACAGTTACTGAATCATGTTGTTCTGAGTATGCCATGCCGTGTTGAAAGTTGTCTCACATTACACGGTGTCCACATCCCTTATTGATAAAGCACTGTGATTGTTAATTGCGAGTATTTTGTTTTCTTTGTACAGTCATGTTTTCAGACAATATTCACGTTTCAGAAAAAGAACCTCTGGTGATACTCTGTATACATCCTTTCAACAAAATTTTTATATTAAATCATGTGTAAGATTCTGTTAATACTATTGTTTGCTTCTTGACTCACAATCTCACGTAGATTCTCATTTATGTACATTTCTTCTTGGTCCTTAAGTTTTGTCCACCAGTGTATAAACCAGTGGACCCATGCGAGGCTTTTGCAGGTGAAATTTTATGCAAATACTTTTTCAATAATTTACAAAGCTTCAGACTTCAGTCGACTATTTGTAAGCAATATTTAATTTTTGTTAGATAAAGGTTTAAGCTTTTAAAGAAAAATTAAGTATAAAAATATGCGCAAACAATACTAGTCAAGCCAGAATCTCATCTCATTTATTCAATCAAAGTTATGGTAAAAAATGATCGAAGACAGCAAAAGGCACGCACGAGAAAAAAAATAAAAATAATATTTTAACTGTATTAAGAATGATGTCATTGCTTCGGAAAAAACAGGGACGAAGAAAAATAAATTGAATACATATAAAATACAATTTAATATAATATAATGAAGCTTAGTTTTTAGGCTACACTTGAAAGACCACTGCTTTGGTTGATCTATGGTATTTTTGATCGAAACATTTCAATTTCAAAATTTCTTTTTAATCATAAATGTAAGATAAACCCATGTGGAGACGTCACACTTTATCTTTTTTGTACTAGACATTTTTTTATAATCATTGCTGAGTATGATAAAATGCGTCTTTTTTTATTTTTGTGGCAACATTCATTTGAGTAAACCTTTCATTTCATTTATGAAAACAATACTAATTTAATTTATAATTAACTGTGCTTTTTAATCGAAAATATGTTTTAACAAATAGGGTTTAATCTAGAGCTAGCCAAATAGCCAAAAAGCTAACTGGAAGTGCTTTTTGCCCCCAAAGCATTTAGTGAATTAGCCAAATAGCTACAGCCAAAGAAACATGCTATATCATTCCCATTTTGTTGTTCCGCATTTTTGTAAACCAGCTGCTGTTGCACAAAAACGGAAAAAAAATATATTGCATACGTGCTGCGACAACACTTCAATATTTGTCTCATGCTCTCTATGCAAGCGTCTTCAAACAGTGTGACGTCATTTGCATCAGACACGACTCCAGCATATGGCGAAAACGAAAATCGCAAATTGTATAAGCATGGGATATGATGTGCACTAGCTTTGAATCATCAATGTGCCAGATGCATGTCGTATACTATAAATTTTTCAAACTTGAATTTATGCGGGTTCTGGCTACAATGTGTAAAGAAATGAAGCTAGCTTATTGTATTTATTTTTTTTTTCATAAAAATGGCATTACAGGCATGTTTTCCAATGTGACTTCTTTGTATGAATTTGTAGCATAACTTTTGTTGTCTACAGCAGACTGTGAAGGGAGATTCGGTCTCATGAATATAACAAAAACTGACTTGAGAAACAAATTGACAATCAAGAATTTAAGTAACTTAATGATGATTAATTTGGAAGGAGAATTTCGAAAAGAATTTCCATTAACAAAAGCATTTGCTGTGTGGTATGCAGCCAAATTTCAAAGGGTAAATCTTACAGAGTGATGTATTTGTGTGTATATTGCATAGCTAAAAATAATACTCATGTATATAGAAATTTTGTATAAATAAAACTTTTTTTTCCTTGGCTAAAGCTATTTTTATTTGGCTAAAAGTTATTGACTGCAATTAGCCAAAAAGCTAAAAATCCCTTTTTCCTAGATTAAACCCTAACAAAATTTGAGTAAACTATGTCAGAAGATGGTTCAAAAATCTTTTGAATGATATCTCACTCATCGTTATGCATTTTGTAAGTGCATAGATAAAGAATGTTGATAATAGAAATAATATATATGATACCTTTTTCAACGAGATACTACACAACTCGTTTATTCAATTGCGAGTGTAGAAATTCAAATTTTGTCATTTTAAAAATTGATTTTTGAGTATTTTTATTTGCAAGGAAAACGAACTTCACATCGTATTAAATAATATTCTACAGATAAAAGAATTTTTTTTACTTAAAATTCAGTCTTTTAAAGATAAATTTAACTTATTTCACTTTAAAACATTTTTTAAAAGATCGATAAGCATTTATTTCTTTGAAAGTGATAGTGGCACTAGTAGAAAAGAATAAAGGATATTCTATTTCAAACCTAATTGCAGGAGACAGCCATTTAACAACTATCGCTCTGAAGAATTCTACACGTTTGTCTGAAAAAGAATTTTCTTTGAAATATTACTTTAGGCAGATAATAAGAAGATTTTTAAAATAGCACGTAGCATTTATTCTCAAATAAGAGTTTCAAGTTTTAAGACTGAAATTGAACAGTTAAACATTTGAATATGGAATTATATTTACTTAAATTGTAAGAAGTTGCCTGTGAATGAATAAAAGTTAAATTGGAGAAATTGTCTAGTAGTAACAGTAACTCAATACTGCTTGCAGTTAGTTACTGCTAGTTTAGCTATATTGCAACAATATTGCGTTTACTATAAGTACTCCCTACGAACCTATGAAATATGAATATGGGTTAAACATTGGTTTTATATTGAAAATATTTGCAATACCACAATCACAGAAATAATGATCTTGTATAGAAATGATCTGTAATAAAACCGCAAATATTGCAAAAATATTGAAAATATTGGCAATTAAATGATAAATTATTTGTTGTCAATATTGGCAAAAAATTTAAACACCCCGATGCTGGACAATATTTCATGCTATTATTGGTCAAGATATAGACAGTACAAAGAACAAGATATAGACAGAAAACCTATTGTCCTATTGTCCAAAATAATTTTGGAACAATATATTTTTCTGACATACTGTTCATTATGAAAATCAAAATTTCATTTGATTTTTTTGTATTTCATATTAATTTTATTTAGTTAAGTTTAAAAAGTTGATTTTATAAACACTCAGAGTGTCCCTCCCCTGTTTTCCTAATCCAACAGCCGGCTTCTAAATTGCTAATTATAGGCATAATTATCGTCACAAAATCAATAAAACTAGGTAATGACTTTTCAGACGCTTTTTGTCAATAAATACATTTCTGGATATTGTAAAATAAAATTATAAAAACGTTATGGTTTGTCTATTCTATATGTTTTATTTTGGAAAAAAAAAGGTCATTCACTAACATTTAAAACAACCGAATTATATATTTTTATGAACAAAAGAAACTACCTCATCGTTGCTTAAAATATCCCACTAAATTTAAAAGCCCATTTTGAGCAAAATAACATATTTTATTTGAAAAACTGTACAGTTACCTATCAAAGGCAGTTTTTAGGGTTTCGTTCATCTGACGAAACCCTATTCGTCTCGCTCCTCTGTCTGTCTGTCTGTCCGTCTGTCCGTCACAGAGCCCGTTCTCAGAAACTATACATGTTGGAGACATGAAATTTTGGGTGCTTATAGCTGAACACCTCACATCATACGACAAATCATAAAATTTTGAAAAAGTCGTACATTTAACCCTTTGGGGTCCCACATGTGTATTTTAAACAATTCTTTCTAAGTGAGCTCCTAATTATGTTGTAGACATGAAATTTTAGGTACTTATAGCTGAACACCTCACATCATACGACAAATGATAAAATTTTGAAAAAGTCGTACATTTAACTCTTTGAGCTCCCGTATGTGTATTTTAAACAATTCTTTCTAAGTGAGCTCTTATTAATTTGGAGGCGTGAAATTTTGCATACTTATAGTTGAACACCTCACATCAAATGACAAATCATAAAATTTTGAAAATGTCGTACGTTTAACCCTTTGGGGTCCCACATGTGCATTTTAAACAATTATTTCTAAGTGAGCCCCTAATTATGTTCGAGACATGACATTTTGGGAACTTATAGCTGAACACCTCACATCATACGACAAATGATAAAATTTTGAAAAAGTCGTACATTTAACCCTTTGGGTTTCCGCATGTGTATTTTAAACAATTCTTTCTAAGTGAGCTCCTAATTAGTTTGGAGGCGTGAAATTTTGCATACTTATAGCTGAACACCTCACATCCAACGACAAATCATAAAATTTTGAAAATGTCGTACGTTTAACCCTTTTGGGTCCCACGTGTATTTTAAACAATTCTTTCTAAGTGAGCCCCTAATTAGGTTGAAGGCGTGAAATTTTGCATACTTATCTGAACACATCACATCCAACGACAAATCATAAAATTTTGAAAATGTCGTACTTTTAACCCTTTGGGGTCCCACGTGTATTTTAAACAATTCTTTCTAAGTGAGCCCCTAATTAGGTTGGAGGCGTGAAATTTTGCATACTTATAGCTGAACACCTCACATCAAACGACAAATCATAAAATTTTGAAAATATCGTACTTTTAACCCTTTGTGCTCCCACATGTGCATTTTAAACAATTCTTTCTAAGTGAGCCCCTATTTAGGTTGGAAACGTGAAATTTTGCATACTTATAGCTCTGATCTCACGTCAAATAATAAATTTTGAAAAAGTTTTATGTTTAACCCTTTCAACTCCAGCTTGTGTATTTTAAGCCATTCTTTCTAACTGACCCCCTAATTAAATTGGAGATTTGGAATTTTGCATACTTATTGCAGAAGACCTGAGGCCAGGCGACAAATCATAAAATCTTGAAAAAGTCTTACGTTTAACCCTTTGAGCTACCACATACGTATTTGAAGCAATTCTTTCTAAGAGATAATTCTTTCTTAATTAAGTTGGTGACATGAAATTTTGCATATGTATCGCTGAATGCCTTAGACCACACGACAAATCATAAAATTTTCAAAAAGTCTTTTATTATTTACCCCTCTGGGCTCTAACTTGTGTATTTTAAGCAATTTTTCTAACCTCCGCCCTTTTAACCCGGGGAGAAATTTTCCTACTTTTGCCGACATCCCTTTGACCATTCTTTTATATTATGCACCATAGCCTTATATATTTTAGTTCCGTTTTTTCCGCCAGGTGCGCCTACTTATCTCGGGTGCTCTGGGCCCAATCCCCTCGATTAATATATCTACGGATAGTATGTAAACGGATTTTCGTTCGGATACAGGTTTGTTTAGAATCAAGTGCGCCCCTGGTTATGAAATGTGGAACTAACCGATATTTCAAAAGGATAAAGTGTTTTGAAAGGAATATTAAACGAAACCCTCTGTGCGATCTGTGATCACAGTTATCCACTTGTTGTATTCTGCTTACGATTGCGGAAAGTATAGTTATAGTTATTTTTGTTTCAGCTCTCAAACCGGAAGCGTATTTAAGTAAACAGAAATTGTTGCTTAAAAATCCTAAGAAAGAAAGATCATCTAATATTGAGATTAAAGAAGAAACAATATAAAAATCTGGACATTTTTAAGAACTTGGGATAAATATTTCTAAATGCTTTCCAGAAATATAACTTTACATTAGTTTTCTGAAAAACATTTTTTCATAAACAACCAGTTACTAAAGTCTCCGAATAGTTTGGTGAATAGTTTAGCGATTTGTACAATTTGACGAAATTGGTCGACAAGATAATCAAGTAGTGCCCAAGTTTCGTGCAAATCTGTCAAAAGTTGAAGATTTGTACAATGAACACACAAGCTAATAATAACTTCTATATATAGATGGATTTTCTAATAGTTTGGGACTCAAAAACCATTCACAAAACACTAGAGTTAAATAAAACTGTGCGTGATACTAAAAAACTTTATTCATCCATCTTAAATGCTTCTATTTTTCTCTACATCCAATTTAATAGGCATATAATTAATGGAAAATTAGGAACAGACACACAGAAGGTTTAAATTAACTCATATTATTAATATAATTTTTAAAATATACTTGAAAAAATATTTTTATACCTTCTTTCGCCGCCTAACCCAATCCTTTATTCCTTTGGGTATATTTATTATAAATATATTTTTCATCCTCTTCGTTTATAACTTTACATGTCAAAAGTATAACAATGTATATTACTTTATAATCCATCCTCTTATGAGCTAGACCATTTTCATGGTAGTTCATCATATTGTGTGATGTAGATGATTCTCAGTTCAATTTTCTTTCCTCTGACAAAAGGTTCCAGAATTACCTCCCAAAGGGGAAATATTTTTCAGGGAAATTATCTCCCCTCCCGTTATCTCAATCATTAAATGCCCTAACGTGAGCGTAAGTTTTTAGGCTCAGGGATGTGGAGTGGTGTATAAGGGTATAATGTATAAAAGATATTTAGATCAATAATATTATTCTCGTATGAATGTCACATAAGTGACGAAAAGTAATATTAGATGAAAAAAACTCATTTCAAATGTAACTTCATCTAAAAAATTTCATGTAATTCTGCATTATAGTTTTCAATCATTACTCTTTTAATAGTAGTTTATAGTATTTAATTATTGATTAATTTAAATATTAATGATTTGCACAACATTATTAATATGAGTGATGATTTGTTAACATTAATAACTTCAATTTAAATTCTCTAAAAATTTGGAAATTAAATACAACTCATAAAATACTAGTTAAGGAAAATTGTGTTTAATCTTATTTCCACAACAATGGCTATTTCCACCTCCCCTTACACCATACAGGGCCGGACTTAGACTATCTAGGGTCCCAGAGCAAGCATTCTGGGGAGGGCCCCCTTCTATCTTTCCGTAGAAGTTATTCATGAATTCTGTTGAACAGATTAGTAAAAAACTTCATACCTATTGCATGTATGCATAAATTTCGTTAACTCCTAACCGGAAACGTACGTCTGTGAGATGGTTGCGTATACATATCTGCCCTTAATATTTTCTCTCTCCGACATTCGAAACTTATTTTTATGCAGTTATATTAAAAAATTGGTCCTGTTAATGCATTACTATTAAAGATTAAATGTTTCTTACTGATTAAATGTTCATTACTATTAAAGATAAAATGTTCACTATTTGATAAATTATTAAGTGTTCTGTTTGTGCACGGGATTTTCACGTTTCCAGTTAGGGGTTAAATTATTGATTAATTTAAATATTAATGATTTCCATAATATTATTAATATAGATGATGGCTAACATGAATAACTTCTATTTTAATTCTCTAAAAATTTGAAAATTAAATACAACTCATAAAATACTGAATAAATAAAATTTGTTTAATTTCCACAACAATGGCTATTTCCACCTCCCCTTACACCATACCGGGCCCAACTTAGACTATCTATGGCCCTGTGGCAAGCATTCTGGGAAAAGTCCTACTTCTATCTATCCGTAAAATTTGTTCGTGAATTCTGCTGAAGTGATTAGTGCTAAACTTCATACCTATTGCATGTATGCATAAATTTCGTACCACCCTCATAGCATGCATGGTCACAGTGACGTCATTGTGACGTCACTGTAAGTCACTGTGGTCACGTCACATCTGTGACCAAAATGCCACCACTCAGTGATGTCACATTGTGACTGAGATGTGAACTTCTTAGAAAACTTTAAACAATTATAAAAATTCTTCAAAACATGTTACTTATTGTAAAATTTTATTTTTCCGGCAATTAAAAAAATATTGTAACGTCACTGTTATGTCACTGCATGTAACGTACGTCCCGTCATATATGTGACAAAAAAACCACCATATTGTAAATCACAGTGTGACAAAAATATTAACTTCAAAAATTTTTTAAAATGAAGAGAAATATTTAAAACATGCCCTAGTTACAGCGGCATAAGGAATGAATATTAGTGGACAGCAAATAGTAAATTCGGACACGAAAAGAAGGGGGGGGGGGGGAGAAAAAGAAAAATGCACGGTACAAGTATCAACAAACTAGATTTCCATGCTATATTTTATCAATATGATATCTAAGAAGTGAAAGTATACTTTTTTCATGATTTCAATTTTATCTAGCATTGCAATTTAATATAATAATACATCACGGATTGTTATTATTATAAAAGTATTTCTCAGAAAAATGCTATGTGCTGGAGCAATTTGAAACATATTTAGAATTAGAAATATTAAATCTATACACTTTACATATTTAGTTTGCAGGGAGGAATTTTTTTAACTTTTTTGGCGACCACTGGTCGAAACACTTCTGTGGTTTCAAACTAAACATTTTCTATTACAGTTAAGTCTGCAGATTTTAATCAGCACGCAGAAAGAATCTTCAGAGTTTAGTCATATATGCATTTATTGCTTTATAATTTGCATTCAAGTCATATTTTTTTCCTGTTAATCTATTTTTAGTAACTGTTTTTTTAAAAAAATTTTTACTTCTTTCAGCCTTTTTAAATAAAATTAGCCTTTTCCGAAAAAAAATATATATATATGCAAAATTTATGCAAAACACATGATATAATTAATTTTTCGCATTTCCAATTTGTGTTTTAGAGGTATGACTTTTAAAAAAGTTATTTTACAAATTGTTTTATTCTGCAGAAAATTAACATGAAAAGATTGACAGATTGACAAAGAAAAATTTTTTATCCTCGAAAACATTTTTTTTTATTTATTAAGAAGATATTTTTTATTTATTTCGCATGAAACAAACTTTACTTAAAAAAAGGGGGGGTGGTATTATTACCATTAAATTTATTTTTACACATTTTAAAAATTTAAGCAGTGTTTTATCTAATAAACTTCCGTTTTCAAATGAATTTTTTTGAAACTGATAAAAAAGAAATGGTAAAATGCATTGGAAAATTCTTCAAATAGAAAATTTTAATTACAGACTAAGTCATAAAACTATTCCGCCTGAAAGTTAGGACTGCAAATAAACAGTAAAATCACCTGCTGAAGATCGTCTGCGTCGGATGACCGCAACCGCAGGGTAAACAGAGAACTTTTTGTAATACACACGGGAAAAGAACATGACCAAGTCTACTATGTCAGCTTTTGTTTTTGCTTTTTTAAATGTAAAAGAAAGACGTCTGCCATTTTCGGGCAAAAATACTCGGATATTATTAATTTACAGCAAAAAAAGGTAAGTCTTATTTAATTTAAATTTTTTATTTCTGTTTGTATATTACGATTATGAATTAAATAGTTTTAGGTTATACATATAGAAAGTGACTGATCTGGAATTGTTTTGAAGCGAAATTTTCCTAATCGACACTATTTTGTAAAATGTGTTAATCGGCCATCGCTCAAAAAAAAAAAAAAGAAATTCATGTCTACATTCATAGTGGGATGAATATAAACATTAATTTGCAGTTACTTGAGATTGAGACAGTGATGTGGAATTTTTTTCGGCTTCTTATTTTTTTTTCTGATTACTAACACTCATATAACAGTATTTATCGTCATTATTGTTTTGGAGTTAAATATTATATTCGAATAATATGATATTACGAAACTGTTTCAGTTTAGAAATTAACATTATAGTGGGGAAATGTCTTTTTACATATTATAATAGCGTAACTTTTGAAAGATTTTTTTTTTTTTTTTGCTAATAATATTTTAAATTATTATTTAAAATCCTCAATCTTCATACCAATGTTTTCAGATTTGACAGTTGCCAAAATTATAAAATAATAGGAATTCCTTATAACATATGGAAAGATTTTTGAGAAATTGCTAAATCTAATAATGCATTTAATTCATCTATTGTAGTTAGTTGTTGTTTAATAGTACAATTAAAAATACTAATTATTATTTTTAGTGTTTTTCAAATTGGTATATTTATTTATTTATTTTTAATTGTATGTAAGCGTTTTTTTTCTATTTGCGACTTTAATCAAACATTTAATTATAGACATTCAGAATCAGTTATTAAATTTCCTTCGATTGTAAACTCATTTTCTACGTTTTCGATACACATAAATACTGGCAGTAAAGGTGTATTCGAAAAAATATTTTTCCACCTTCAACAGCTCGATATTTTCTGAGACATTTTCAGACTCATTTTTAAAAGTAAAAACATGAAACTTGCTGAGGTGATTTTTGAAGAGATGTTTAAGAGGCCGTGTGATTTCATTTTCCCCTCAATTCATTAGAATTTAAGTTTTAAATAATTATTTTCTCAGTAAGACCTTTTTTTTTCATTCCCAGATCTTCCGCTGTGAAAAATTCGGTTCAAAATGCCTACTTTGACAGCATTTTTTTGTAATATTTTCTGTATTTATCAAAAATCGAAAAGTACGGCACATTAGGTAGTTTCTAAATAAGAGAATTTTTCAGTTTGATGCGTTTGAGAACACAAAGGAATTTAAAAATGAATCAGAAAATAAGCAGTTTGGATTGAAATACACCCTTAAAAAATAAAATATTATATTTAAGCATTGGAATAAAGTGTTTTTCATGCCTGATAGGAAGCTTATAGATTAAACTGCTTTAGTATATATTTTTTAAAGTTCATTATTTTACTTTTATATTTCCTTTCAATGATTTATTTTACTTTTATATTTCCTTTTTAACACCTTTCAACAAAGTTGAAAAGTGTTTATGACTTTGGTTTGTCTAGCCGTCTGTCCGCGCTCTAACTCTCGTAAATATACTCGGATTGCTCTGAAATTTTTAGATGTTATTGACCTTTACCATAGCACGGTCCCTATGTGTAACGACGTTTGTAGCATGTTTAGTTCATTTACAGGTACAGTCAAAAGTATTCCGTTACATTACGGCCTATGGGAAAAAATCGTTTCAAAGGTTTTTTCATGATTTTACACGTTTTCATACAGAAAAAAATTGATATGCATTTATGAAACGTACTAAAATATGCATTCTGAAGAATACGAGATGCAAAGAATAGTTATTGTTCATTTACAGGGCTAAAAAGAAATTCCAATACATAATGATATAGCGGTGGAGGGAATTGTTTGCGGCGTACTTTAATTATGTTAATCTATTTCATATATAATGAAAATGATATACGTCGCTGAGGTTTACATACTATAAATTTTTCATGTAGAATATGAAGTGTATATAGCATTTACAGGCACACACAATATAGTTCAGATACTATATTGTATCCGAAGTACTGTTCATTTGTGATGATTGCTGGAAATGCATTTTTAATTATGATATGCGCTTTTATGATTCACTATATTTATGCATAGTATATGGTGTATATAAATGCTATAATTCATATACAGGGCTACACAAAAGTATTCGCAAGGATTACTGGGTATGAGCGCAAGTTACTTAAAGGTGGTTTTTAAATGAGTTGTGCATTTTTACACTGAACTGAATTTAATTTACTGTTGTATAATATAGATAAAATGGTATACAGGGTCATGCAAAGAATTGGATACATGGACGTCTATAAATTATAATTTCTGGAAATGTGATTTCAGCTGTTTTAAGTGTGTTTTAGTTTGAATTAAATTTTAACTAAACGGTGGCGTGTAATGAAGGTTCTAGGTCAACTACAGGGTTGTACAAAAGTATTAAAGTATGTTTCCATATATTAGTATAAACTGCTGAAAGAGAGTTTCAACCTGTTATGCGTTTTCTTGCTAAACTAAATTATCCCATTATATAATATATATATCAACCTACAGATCAAATACAGGGCTGTTCAAAAGAATTGGAAAACCTATTTAGCTATGGACAGTAACTGCGGAAATGAGTTTTTCAAATATTTTATGCGTTTTCTAAAATGTTTACTTAGTTCTCTTATTTACCTTATTTCCCTAAATAACGAAGTTTTTTTAAAGCATTCGGGAAGTGTTGGAAAGTGTTTTATAATCTATGCTTAACGCATGATTTTTCTTACTTGTTTTTTCTATTTCCCAGATCAGTCTTTTCCTATAGAACATACCAAATCTATTTAAGCTCATATTCACAAAATACAATTTACACGGAAATAAAAAATTTAAATAAATATGGCTTACGTCGTATTTAATAAAGCAAAGATTAATCACAACCACAACACCTTAAAATCTTATACATTCTTAATATCAAGCTTGAACTCAAGATCAAGCTTAGAACTTAATAAAAAAAGATGTCAGTTGACAAACATTGTTTTTTAAGTGGAAAAATTAAAACTATTTTAGAAGAATAGGACTCCAAAATAGCTATATTTTGCTAAAAAGTACGGTAAAAAGATACTATTTTATATCTCAAACAAAACTTTATTTTAAAATTGTCCATTTTAAAATTCATCACAATATTAATACTTGGAAATTTTTCCACAAAGAAATATTCGGTTTGCATACAATATTTCAAATGAAAATCAAATTTCAAATTAATTGCTTAAAAGGCGCAAAGGCCAACCTAGAGAAAAGAATCCATGCCGGGACTCGAACCCGTGCCATCAGCATAGCGCACTAACATTCTACAGACTAAACCACATGGAACGACACTCAGCCTGGAAAATTTCTCGCTATTACATGCTGGCAAGGCTACAAAAGCAGCATAAGATGGGATATTTATCGTGAGCCACCGACATGGTGCGAACACGAAACTTAATTAAGTTCAGCATCGATTGAAACTATATTAAGACTTCGAAATTTTTCCAGAGAGAAACATTCGCCTTGCATACAATATTTCAAATGAAAATCAAATTTCAAATTAAAATTGACTTTTAAGCATGTAATTTGAAATTTGATTTTCATTTGAAATATTGTATGCAAGGCGAATGGTTCTCCCTGTAAAAATTTCCAAGTATTAATATAGATTCAATCGATGCTAGATTGAATTAAGTTTCCTGTTTATTCCATGTCGGTGGCTCACGATAAATATCTCATCTTGGGCTGCTTTTGTAGCCTTGCCAACATGTAATTGTGTGAAATTTTCCAGGCTGGGTATCGTTCCGTGTGGTTTAGTCGGTAGAATGTCAGTGCGTTATATTGATGGCCTGGGTTCGAGTCCCGGCATGGAATCATTTTCACTAGGTTGGCCTTTGCGCCTTTTAAGAAATTAATTTGAAATTTGATTTTCATTTGAAATCATCACAGTGTTTATGACAAGTTCGTCACAAATGACACATATTTCACAAATTGGTCACAATGTGACTTCAAAGCATTGTCGCTTTCGTCACATGTTCGTCACAAAATTAATGCCAAAGTAGTCACACTTTTCACAAATTAGTCACACTGTGACTTCACAGAGTGGTCACAATGTGACGTCACAAACGACCTCTAAAACGGCCATAACGACCTCGCATTCTAGTCACTATGACGTCACATTGACGTCACGTGACGTCACATCGACGGTCACAAAGTCACAGTGTGACTTCACAACGACGTCGCCGTGACGTCACCATGCCTTACGGGCAGGTACTATCCACATCTTCAAACTGTGTATCACAAGAAAGATGGTCACAGCTTTTAAAAAAATTACAGGGTGACCCAGCTAGTAGTTGATCAAATAAAGTCAGTGCTACGGGGTTTTTATTATATTTCCTTCCTTTTAAGTTTTAGAAGTAAATTAACATGATTGTTACAACCCTTAATAAATGACCTATAATGGATAAAAATGATATCCGCTGAAATTAAATAGCAACAAAATTATAAATAAATAGTTTTTTTAACTGTCATTTTCCCAGTGGTTAATTAGATCAAAGAAGTAATCAAAAATCTGACAATTAATCTTTAAAATATCATCCTTGGGCTGTGATTAACAATAATTTTTAGAAAAATATTAGTTGAAATAAACAAGATGGAAGTGGATTATTTTAACTTATCGTAATTTTCTCCAACTAATCAAAAACTAAATGTTTACACTTCCTAATAAAATTTTTTTATAAAATGGCTTCTCCTACAGTAGACAGCTGACAACAATGTGACAACAGGGGCACTAACATTCAAACAAAAATATTATGTCTAGTGCTGAGTATAAAACTCATTTCCGCCTGAAATGGCGCAATAATTCAAAAATTTGATCAACTACTGGAAAGGTATCAACTACTGGCGAAGTCACCCTACTAGTAGGAAAATAATAGAAAAAATTATGTATTGGTTGACAGGAGTATTTGTTTGCAAACTTTTTCTTTACTTATCTATACATCATAAGATGTCTGAAAGAAAAATAGCGTCAACAGGTCATCATTTATGGTTTTAGCTTGCCTTGTTCCAAGGAAGACGATAATAATGAATTTCATTTGAAAAAAATGGACTGATATGTTTTTAAAATAAAATTATAATAATATAATTCATTCTTTTTTGCGGGGGTGGGGATTCAGTATGGGAAGCACAGAGGAAAAGGGAGGGACCGCACTTCCTTCACAAATCCTTGAAAATGTAAGAATTTTGTTCACTTTTAGCCAATTTTAATCATTTGACACCCTCTTAAGAAAAAAATTATTACTTCCAAATGGGGGGGGGTTCCTCAATTGGAGACTCTGGGGCAGCTGCCCCGTATTCCCTTGCATTAGCCATGCCCTGACACCCTATATGGAACAGCTACCTGAGCGTTTGAATTATTTCGTGTTATTTAAATATAAAAATGATACTTGAAACTTGAAAGTATTTTTTATTATCTTCTCCTCCCTACGTATGAGAAACCCAGTCATTTATTACTTTAGATCAATTTATTATTATAACAATTTTCAATCCTCCGCATTTTATGCTAATAAATAATACATATTACCATAAAATCCATCCTCTTATGACCTAAATCATTTTCATGGTAATTCATTACATTGCATATGAGCCGCAGTGAATTTTTTCTTTCTTGCGACAAAGTTATCTACAATATTACCTCCAGAAGAGAAATGTTTCAAGAAAATTAGCCTTCTCGATCGTAATCATCAAATGCATAACATTGAAAGTAGATTAATTTTAATGCTTAGGAATATGGGGCGTATGGCGTAGGGTAGGGGAATACACAGTGAGACATGGTACACAGTGAGGCAGCAACCACTTTGGCATATAGTTGTAACTTTTTCTTCAAGCTGGCACACACACATAACGACCTCATCTTATGCAACACGTGGATGTAGTTTCGGCACTTCAGTTACTCGTCCGACAAAATAGTAAATAATTCCTTATTTTATAGTGGTTAAAGTTACATAAACGTCTATTTTAAAGTTTCTTTCCTTCAATATGACATAAATTTACTTAACCAAACCTAGCTATATCTAATAATAGACTATTCCGACAAAACTACATAAACTTTTTAAAGCAATGAAATCGATGTAACAGATGTGGCATCCATTTTGTTACAACGTAACGAAAGTACACAGTGAGACACACAGTTGTAGTACACAGTGAGACGTGTCTTATTGTGTACCTACTATGTGGTTCTGGTGTTAAAAACGTTATTTATTAATAAAAGAAGGTTCTCTCTCTCTCTTTCTCTCTCTCTCTACCTCCTTCTGTCTGTGTGTGTGAGCGCGCGATGGCTAGGGAAATTTACTAAACGTAAGAGGCTAAAAATTTGCATGATGGTAGCCCAAGGTCTGCCATTGTCTCCCCGAGTTTCATATTTTTAATATTTTGAAAATCTATAAATATTAATTAGAAAACATAAACTGCAGAAAATTATTGATAGAGTGTAAAAATGTATAATTTATGAAAATATATACATTGTCTCATTGTGTACTACTTGTGGTACACCTTGAGGCAATTTTCGATACTCCGTTATGCTGCTTCTGCGCTTTTATAAATAACTTTTTAAGAACCATTTATACATTAATGTGTAGCTTAAAAATGTAGCAAAAAATTTTTCAAAAGAATAAAAATCGTCGTCATTTGTAGAGTAATAATTTTCGTCTCACTGTGTACTACCCTCCCTATATAGAATAGATAGAGGAATCATATGATTTTAATTTGAATTTCCCGCGAAAGACAAAAGATGATAGATATAAACTCTATGCAAATTTTTACCAAGAATGTGCATATAGTTTTCGGCCACTATTGTTTGAATAGTAATCTATGGTACTTAATAATTAAAAATATTTATTATGTACACAACATTATCAATATGGGTGGAGATTTTGTTAACATTAGTAACTTCCATTTTAATTCAATAAAAATTTTAAAATTAAAAACTAATCATAAAGCATTTAATAAATAAAATTGTGTTTAACCCTATTAACTTTTTTCGGTTTTCTCCTCTACAACCATTCTAATTTCCATATCAATATAAAGAAACAAGAAACAACCCCTTAGAGCGTTCGAATTCTTTTGTGTTATTTAAATATAAAAAATACACTCAAAACTTGAAAAATGTACCTTTTATATCCACTTTCTCTTGTCTGAGTCAATATTTTATTCCTTTGGGTCTATTTATTATAAATATATTTTTCATCCTCCATATTTTCAACATTACGTGTCAAAAGTATAACAAAGTATATTACCATATAATCCATTTTCTTATGACCTAGGCCATTTTTATAATAGTTCATCATATTCAGCGATGTAGATGAGCCTCAGTGCAATTTTCTTCTCTGCGACAAAGGTATTTAGAAATCTCCCAGAGGGGAAATAATTCAGGAAAATTATCCTTCCCTGTCTCAATCATTAAATGCCGTAACGCGGAACTTAGATTTTTAGACTTGGGAATATGGGATAGTGCATAAGCATATGATTTATAAGGAATATCTCGATCAATAATATGATTTTAATAAGAATGTCACACGAACGACCAAAGATAATAGCTATAAAGAGGAAACAAACTGGTTGAAAATGTAAATATACCTAAGAATTTACTTGGAACTCTGCATTATAGTTTTATATCACTGTTATCATTGAAATATTTAGTAATATTGAAATATTCTGATAGACAAATGTTGAAATTTTCTTTCGAGATAATATAAGATATGAATAATTTATATAACTACAGTCGAACCCGGTTAAAACGCGTTTCAAGGGAGTGGGCCAAAGCCGCGTATTAAGCGGGATCGCGTATTAAACGTGATTTGGATAATGTTGCAGGAGCTGGGCTTATTTACACATACAATCGTCTGAATGAACATTAGAGCTTCCATTTATATGTTTATGGTCAAAAATTGTATCTTATACGTATGTTTAGACTCAAATTTAATTGTATTTAACTTTACTCAGTGTATCTTTTGATAGGTCCGATGGAATAATGACTGAAAATAAATATGTATTCAAACATGGCTTTATTGCCGTTAATACATGACAACCAAAGGTAACAACAAAAATAATTTTTCTGCTAGACTAATTTTTTTAACAGAAAGAATAAAAATATTAAATTTTTGAAGCACAATCTAGTTGTTAAAATCATATTTAGAACTGTGATAATGAGTACCAATATAATATATCCTTTTTTTTCAATGTAAAAAAACATCATTAATTTTTGTGTAACAGATATTGTTAGCATAGCAAAAAGTAACGAAAACATAGAAAACGCAAAAGAATTATACAACCGCAGTCGTATATGTTTAACCTTTGCGAGTTTCTTTTCAATTTTTAGCTCACAGGCTATCAAAGCCTGAGAGCTAATGTGCCCGCCCGTTCTGTATGTATGTATGTATGTACGTAACGCGATAACTCTTGATAGAAACATCCGATTTGCTTCAAAATTTTTTTCTAGGTTCATTGTGATAAGGTGCTTCCCTGATTAGTTTTGGGAGTTCATTGGTTAAGGATAAAGGGGGGAAAACGGGGTTAGTCCACCCCCCTTAATTCAGATAAATGGGTTTATCATGCAGAATCATTCGATTTGCTCCGAATTTGGTATACCGGTTTATTATGTTAAGGAACTTCCATGATTAGTTTTGGGGGTTCATTGGTTGAGGATAAAGGGGGAAAAGGGGGGTTAGTCCACCCCCTTAATTCAGATAAATGGGTTTTTCATAGAATCATTCGATTTGCTCCGAATTTGGTATACCGGATTAATATGTTAAGGAACTTCCCTGATTAAGTTTGGGAGTTCATTGGTTAAGGATAAAGGGGGGTGGGGGAACGGGGTTAGTCCACCCCCCTTAATTCAGATAAATGGGTTTTTCATGCAGAATCATTCGATTTGCTCCGAATTTGGTATACCGGTTTATTATGTTAAGGAACTTCCCTGATTAGTTTTGGGGGTTCATTGGTTAAGGATAAAGGGGGAAAAGGGGTGTTAGTCCACCCCCTTAATTCAGATAAATGGGTTTATCATGCAGAATCATTCGATTTGCTCCGAATTTGGTATACCGGTTTATTATGTTAAGGAACTTCCCTGATTAATTTTGGGAGTTCATTGGTTAAGGATAAAGGGGGAAAAACGGGGTCAGTCCACCCCCCTTAATTCATATAAATGGGTTTTTCATGCAGAATCATTCGATTTGCTCCGAATTAGGTATACCGGTTTATTATGTTAAGGAACTTCCCTGATTAGTTTTGGGGGTTCATTGGTTAAGTATAAAGGGGGAAAAGGATGGTTAGTCCACCCCTTTTAATTCAGATAAATGGGTTTTTCATGCAGAATGATTTGATTTGTTCCGAATTTCGTATACCGGTTTATTATGTCAAGGAACTTCCCTGATTAGTTTTGGGGGTTCATTGGTTAAGGATAAAGGGGGAAAAGGGGGGTTAGCCCGCCCCTCTTAATTTAGATAAATGGGTTTTTCATGCAGAATGATTCGATTTGCTCAGAAGTTGGTATACCGGTTTATTATGTTAATGAACTTCCCTGATTAGTTTTGGGGGTTCATTGGTTAAGGATAAAGTGGGAAGGGGGGCTAGTCCACCCCCCTTAATTTATATAAACGGGTTTTTCATGCAGAATTATTCGCTTTGCTCCAAATTTGGTATACCGGTTTATTATGTTAAGGAGCTTCCCTGATTCCTTTTGGGGATTCATTGGTTAAGGATAAAGAGGGGCTAGTCCACCCCCTTAATTTAGAGAAATGGTTTTTTTTTTGCAGGATTATTCGATTTGCTCCAAGTTTGGTATACCCGTTTATTATGATAAGGATCTTCCCTGATTAGATTTGGAGGTTCACTGGTTAAGTATAGAGGGGGAAACGGGGGCTAATTCCCCTTCACTTATTTTTTTGAGGGGCATTATTCTTTAAAATAAGAGTATAATATACAATTAGTGTGAATAGACTGTGAGCTCAATGCCATCAGTTTAGCTGGGCACTTTTCTTTTTTATTTGGTCTGTAATATGCATTGTAAAACATAGTAGTGATATAACGTACATTTAAAAACTCACTAACAACAGGTATAATCATCTTTAATCATAATAATTTTATGCGTATCTGAGCATTCTGAATTCCTCTATACACCTCTCTCTACTACAATAATAAAGTACGCGAAGCGAGAGACAAAGAATGTTAGGACACGGGATCAAAGAAGAATTGCTGTGTTGCTAATTTAGAGGGGTTTTTTTATTCAAATATCTACCACTATTTTCGATTAGTAATGTTCGCTTTAATTAATCTGTTATGAAATAAAATAAATATTAGTATACAGAAAGTGTTTTTTATCTGAATACGAAAGTCCGCTGAATTGGAAACACTGGAGAAGAGAGAAACAATTCTCATCTTCACCAATGAATTCGCGTCTTAAACGTGATTTTTTCCCACCAAGGACCAAAAATCTATCGCGTATTAAGCGGGATCGCGTAATAACCGTTCGCGTCTTAAACGTGATATTTTTGCATTAGTCGTATGGGCGATGTTCAAGGGATCAGAAAAAATCCGCGTATTAAGCGGGATCGCGTATTAACCGTGAGCGTCTTAACCGGGTTCCACTGTACATACAAAATGTAAATGTAGCTAAAAATTTTCATGCAATTCTCCCTTATAGTTTTGGATCACTGCTGGCTATTATTATTATTTTAATTATTACTAAATTTAACTGTTTTGGAACTTGAATATTTTAAATTTATTTCGGGATTATATAAGATATGAATAAATTATATTGGTCTGCACAAAATATGAAAATGTAAATTTATCAAAGAATTGTCATCCGTTATATTTTTCGATCGCTACTGCCTATTATTATAGAAAGTATTTTAAAATTAAAATATGTTGGCGGATATATGTTTAAATTTGAATTCGGAATTATATAAATAAGATAAATTTAAATTATAGCTTTATATAAAATGTAAAAATTAAAATTTATCTAAGAAATTTCATAGCTTTGCATTATAGTTTTCGATCACAACTCTTTATCTATCTATCTAGATTATAAAGGACAAACTGTCTGTGCGTAACGCTAACGTCATTTTGTGAGTGGCAACAACAGACGATTAAATTTCGCTTTTACTATATTTTTAAAAAAATTTTAAACTTCTAAACATCGTATCTTTTCAATTTTTACACCATCAAATAGGGAAAAGGTGTAGATGAGGGTAGTACACAGTAAAACGAAAATTATTATTACTTAACAAATGGCGAGGATTTTTATTCTTTTGAAAAAATTTTTGCTACATCTTTAAGCTACACAAATGCGATACACATTAATGTATAAATGGTTTTAAAAAAGTTATTTATAAAAGCACAGAAGCAGCATAACGGAGTATCGAAAATTGTCTCACTGTGTACCACAAGTAGTGCACAGTGAGACAATATATATATTTTCATAAATCATACATTTTTACAATCTATCAATAATTTTCTGAAGTTTATGATTTCTAATTAATATTCCTATATTTTCAAAATATTAAAAATATGAGACTCGGGTGGACAATGGCAGACCTTGGGCTACCTTCATGCAAATTTTCAGCCTGTTACGTTTAGTAAATTTCCCTAGCCATCGCACGCCCCCACACACAGAGAGAGAAAGAGAGAAAGAAAAAAAACCTTCTTTTATTAATAAATAACTTTTTTAACATAAGAACCACATAGTAGGTACACAATAAGTCACGTCTCACTGTGTACTACAACTGTGTGTCTCACTGTGTACTTTCGTTACGTTGTAAGAAAATGGATGCCACATCTGTTACATCAATTTCATCGCTTTAAAAAGTTTATGTCGTTTTGCCGAAATAGTCTGTTATTAGATATAGCTAGATTTGGTTAAGTAAATATATGTCATATTGAAGGAAATAAACTCTAAAATAGACGTTTATGTAACTTTAACCACTATAAAATAAGGAATTATTTACTATTTTGTCGGACAAGTAACTGAAGTGCCTAAACTACATCCACGTGTTGCATAAGATGAGGTCGTTATGTGTGTGTGCCAGCTTGAAGGAAAAGTTACAACTATATGTCAAAGTGGCTGCTGTCTCGCTGTGTACCATGTCTCACTGTGTACTCCCCTACCCTACTTTCAAATGCAATTTGTTTGAAAACTATATCGCAATTTGTTTGAAAACTGTATTGCCATTTACTCAATTTTTATTGTTTTTAAGGGAACACAGTACTTTTTAAACTACTTTTTCAATTTTAAATATTACTGTAATATACTTAAATATTATGTCACTACAGATATTAGGTACTATAAAGCAAATATAATTTCATATAATTTCAAAAAAAAAAATCTTGTAGAACAGCCTATTTAACTAAAATCTAAATTTTAAAATAATAAAAAAAAATTTAAATCCCTACTACTTTTTTAAATATGAATATTTTTGCTTCAAAATTTTTTTCCATAATCCTAAAAACATACTACATACAATTGTGCATGGATTTAGTTATTTATATACAGGGTTATAGGTTTTTTTTTTTTTTTTTTTTTTTTTTTTTTGAAAATTTCAATTATTTTCCCTTGATTTTTTACTATACAAAAGAGAAAAAGATTGATATTAAATGTAATATCTCATACATCTAAAAATCCATGCACAGTTTTATGTAGTATAATCTAAGGAATATGGGAAAAAATTTTGAAGCAAAAATATTCATATTTAAAAAAGTAGTAGGGATTTTAAAAAATTTAATTTTTTTTTAATTTAAATTTTAGTTAAATAGGCTGTTCTACAAGATTTTTTTTTAAATTATATGAAATTATATTTGCTTTATAGTACCTAATATCTGTAGTGACATTATATTTAAGTATATTACAGTATTATTCAAAATCGAAAAAGTATTTTAAAAGGTACTGTATCCCCTTAAAATAATTTTCATGCATGATTTTTTCATTTTTCAAATCTATCTCTATCGCGTAGAGACGATTTTGAAAGGAAAATCCGTTTGCATTTAAATTAATAGCAATAGCTTATCACTTGTTTCTAGCTTATATTCTGTAACGAAGTTAAAACCTCCATTAATTAATAAGTAAAACAGTAAAACATAAATGAAACACAAATTTAAGATATGTAATCGAATTTAGGCTTAAACCACTGAAATGAACAGAATCAAAAAGGCTGATTGCAAATAGAGATCTTTGGCAATTTCTTCGCCTGTTAAATCCTGTCGTGAGACCTATATGAAAATATCGCTTTTAATACGTTTCCAAACTTTACCTGAATGCATTATTTCTGTTTTCCATATATAATAAGATATGAATAAATTATATACACTGCTCAAAACAATTAGGGGAGCACATGGTTTTAACAAAATTACGCAAATATTTACACCGATAAGTAACGTAAAAGAAAATATCCATAATTTAAAGTGTAGTAGAAAACAGATAAAAAAAAACTTCACATGCAAATTAAAGTTTATGACGTCAAAAAGAGGAAAAGTAGATAAGTATATTACAAATCGGGATTTTGTAGAAACGTCTGTTTCACTGTCTCAGTTGTAAAATTCAATTGCTCAGCTTGTGTTTTGAGAAAAGGTGACTTGAAAATGTCACAACAGTGTGATTTAACGGAACACATGGCTTGGCGTGTTAGAGGGACAGTTGAATCTTGGGAAACACAACGAAGTGTAGCGGGCGGTGTTGGGTCGCAAGAAGTGTCAATGCAAGGCTGCGGAATCGATTCCAAGACACATGGAATGGTAGACATCGGCAAGTGCAAGGTCGGCCATATGCTACCACAGAAACTGATGACCGACGTATCCTGTTAACAGTTCGTCGAGACGAAACGGGCAATGCCACTCTGCTGCAAACACAGTTGTTCTTGGCCACAGGACGAAGAGCGTCCAGTCAAACAGTTCGAAATAGGCTTCATCAGGGTGGTCTCTATGCACGTAAACCAATGGTCGGTATTCCGTTGATCTCAAGCAACTGTGCGGCCCAAAGAAGGTGAGCAACTGAACATCAAGTTCGGAGGCAACTTTGTTGGAGTCAAATTCTGTTTACAGACGAGTCCCGATTCAGTCTGGATGTGATATCTGGTGTGTTTTGGCATGGAGAGAAAGAGTCACTCAAATTAATCCCACATTCGTTCGTGAAAGATCACATTACACACGAGGTGGGTTGATGCTATGGGCTGGAATCAGCATAGGTGGACGCACGGGCCTGCATATCATTTGGAAAGGCACTTTGACGGTCCGAAGTTATACAGACGAGATACTGAGACCTCGTGTCGTATTTTATGTTGCAGCAATTAGTGATTTCTTTTTTTCCATGCATGATAATGCCAGACCTCATACAGTTCGTCTTGTGGAAAACACGCTTGAAGCTAAAACAATACAGCGTATGGAATGACTAGCATGATCTCCTGAGCTGAATCTGATCGAGCATGTTTGGGACATACTCAGACGACGCATTGCTGCGAGACCAAGGCCTCCTTTTACTGTCCGGGACTTGGAGATTGCAATTCTTGAGCAATGGATCAGTATTCCACAAAGTCTTATCGATAAACTCATCGCATCCATGTAAAACACGTGTGCAGGAGTCTTAGCTGTTCGAGGAGACCACACGCCATATTAAAAAAATTTCTATCATTTCTAAAGAATACATTTCTATCATTTACATGTAACCAAATTGTTGCCCTAAACCATCTTTTCATGTTCTTTCCATCTTTTCAATGAATAAAAGCTTCCTTACTATTTTTTGCGTCTTTTTTTCTGTATTGCGCATTGATACACGTGTACTATCCATTTTATGCCCGTACATGGCTGTCTTGCACTGTTCTTTTCACTTTTTTGATTGCTCCCCTAATTTTTTTGAGCAGTTTAGTTCTGCATATAGTATCAAAATTTGAATTTATCTAAGAATTTTCGCGTATTATTTGTTTCCAACCATTATTGTTTACTATTATTGAAAATATTTCTAAATTCAAATGTTGTGATAGGTAATTATTGGAACTCTATTTCTTAATAGTATTGTTAAGAAATCGATGTTATATACAAAAAAGGTTTATTTTACAAAAATTTAAGAAGTTATTTAATCATATTGTATATTTTATTTATATTAAAATTTAGTTTTATTATTGCTAATTATAACTTGTCAAAAATTATCACTGTAACCAGAATTATTTTCACATGTTTAATGAATAAATTTTAGCTTGCAATTCCTGAAGAAGAATATGACCATAAAAGTTTATTTTCTTTTTGCTTTATGTTAATGGACCGAAAATTTATATTGTCATCAAAAACTATGTAATAACTGTTAATAATAAAACATTTTTAATGCTTGAAAACCTCATATAAGGTTTATTTTCTAACTTTCTAATAAATAAAATATTTTCTTTTTTTCGAAGTTATTTGTTCCATTTTAAAACTATTTTAAGTGCAAACTAAGCTATTCATTAATTTAAAAATAATTCATGAATGAGAAGGTCAAGATGGATGTTAAGTATGTGCAGTGAAATAATGGTAAATATTAAGAAGAATTTAATGTTTTTAATTTCAGTGGTTTGGCAGTTAAATGTTTAAATTTCATTTTCATTATCGAGTTTTAAAAAAATAATATGGATAGTATATAATAATAAATATATTTACATTATATTTGAAATAGTTATTAAATTTGTTATTCAGTTTTTCATATAAGGTTTATTTTGTAACTTTCTAATAAACTAGCAAAAGCCATGCTTTGTTTGGATTCGCAAAGCGATAAATATTTGGAAGTACCAATATATTTTTATTTTTAATTTATTTTATTTATTATTATTATTATTTTATTATTATTTTATTTTATTTTTTATTTATTTATTTATTTATTTTTTTTTGCATCTTTATTAAGTAAAAACGCTATTTTATGTTTTGGCACATTTTAATTTTAGAAATGCAAATTCAGCCAAAGAATTTCCTCGGAAATTTTTATTTATGATGTAACGAATTTAACATTTAATTTTATTTGTTCATAATTCCTTTATTGGCACTTTACAAAAAAAAAAATAAAATAAAAATCATGAAATAATTATTTTAAAATGCGTAAGTATCGTCTGCGTAAATGATTTTATCAAGGTCAAACACATAAGAAGAAAATATTTTTTCAATTTTCAATTTTTGGTACCACATTTCAAATTTAATTTTTTCTTAAAAATTTAAATGGCCGCCATTTTTAAACAAGATGGCGGGTGAAGCTGGCCAACGAACCCGGTCGAGACATTGGTATGTACTATGTATAAACGGAGTTACATCCAAATCGGTTCATAAATACGCCTTTTATCGCGTGACAAAATTCAGGACGTTTCAAAATGTCAGCCACGCTAGAAATTCAAAATGCTATAACTCAGCCATTTTTTAAGATATAGACGAAACAAAAACTGCTCCGAAATCTTTGTATAAAGGTCAAATACATAAGAAAAAAATATTTTTCCATTTTCAATTTTTTGGTACCACATTTCAAATTTTAAATTTTTATCAATATAATGAATGAGAATTTCGCGAAATTATTCAGCTTTATCCAAGCTGCTTTTCTTTAAAGTAACTTATATTTGGCTGCCAAATTCGGCAATTTCTTAAAGTGCCTCTGTCATTTTAAGACAACATGGTGAATGAGGCTAAGCAGTGAACTTGGTCGAGACCTTAGTAATTGCTGTGCACATGCTCACTCACATAGGAATCGGTTAATATATAGGAGTGCTGTCGCATGCAAAAAATCAGATTTTTCAAAATGTCACCCACAATAGAAATTGAAACTGCTATATCTGAGCCATTTTTTAAGGTAAAGACAAACAAAAAATGCTCCTGAATCCTTATATCAAGATCAAATACTTAAGAAAGAAACCTTTTTCAATTTCTAATTTTTTTGCACCTCACTTTAAATATATATACTTTTTTTTTTTTTTTAATTTAATGGCCGCCATTTTGAAACAAGATGGCTGATGAATCTGGCCAGCGAACTTGGTCGAGGTGTTGATGTATACTATCCACATGCCTTCTTACATCGAAATAGGCGAATACGTGTGTTAACGCGTGACAAATACAAGATCGTTTCAAAATGTTAGCCATGCTAGAAATTCAAAGTGCTATAAATCAACCATTTTTTAAGATATCAACAAAAGAACAAAGTTTCAGAAACAAAAACTGCTCCGGAATCTTTGTATCAAGGCCAAACACATAAAAAAAATCTTTTTCATTTTCCAATTTTTAATACCTCATTTTGAATTTTAAATTTAAATTTTTTTAAATGGCAACCCTTTTGAAACAAGATGGCGAATGAAGCTGGCCAACGAACTCGGTCGAGACATTGGTATGTACTATGTACAGACCAAGTTACATCCAAATAGGTTCATAAATACGCCTGTTATCGCGTGACAAAAATCAGGTCGTTTTAAAATGTCAGCCACAAGAGAAATTCAAAATGCTATTACTCAGCCATTTTTTTTAGATATAGATGAAAGAAAAACTGTTCCGGAATCTTTGTATTAAGGTCAAACACATACAAAAAAAATCTTTTTCATTTTCCAATTTTTTGGTATCTCATTTAAATTTTTTTATTTTTTTATTTTTTTAAATGGCCGCCATTTTGAAACAAGATGGCGGATGAAGCTGGCCAACGAACTCGGTCGAGATATTTGTATGTACTATGTACACACCAAGGTACATCCAAGTCGGTTCATAAATATGCCTGTTATCGCGTGAGAAAATTCAGGACGTTTCAAAATGTCAGCCACGCTAGAAATTCAAAATGCTATAACTCAGCCATTTTTTAAGATATAGACGAAACAAAAACTGCTCCCGAATCTTTTTATCAAGGTCAAACACATAAGAAGAAAATATTTTTTCAATTTTCAATTTTTGGTACCACATTTCAAATTTAATTTTTTCTTAAAAATTTAAATGGCCGCCATTTTTAAACAAGATGGCGGGTGAAGCTGGCCAACGAACCCGGTCGAGACATTGGTATGTACTATGTATAAACGGAGTTACATCCAAATCGGTTCATAAATACGCCTTTTATCGCGTGACAAAATTCAGGACGTTTCAAAATGTCAGCCACGCTAGAAATTCAAAATGCTATAACTCAGCCATTTTTTAAGATATAGACGAAACAAAAACTGCTCCGAAATCTTTGTATAAAGGTCAAATACATAAGAAAAAAATATTTTTCCATTTTCAATTTTTTGGTACCACATTTCAAATTTTAAATTTTTAAAAGAATTTTAAATGGCCGCCATTTTGAAACAAAATGGCGGATGAAGCTGGCCAACGAACTCGGTCGAGAGATTGGTATGTACTATGTACACACCGAATTACATCTAAATCGGTTCATAAATACGCCTTTTATCGCTTGACAAAATTCAAGACGTTTCAAAATGTCAGCCACTCTAGAAATTCAAAATGCTATAACTCAGCCATTTTTAAAGATATAGACGAAACAAAAACTGCTCCGGAATCTTTGTATAAAGGTCAAATACATAAGAAAAAAATATTTTTCCATTTTTAATTTTTTGGTAGCACATTTCAAGTTTTAAATTTTTTTAAAAATTTTAAATGGCCGCCATTTTGAAACAAAACGGCGGATGAAGCTGGCCAACGAACTCGGTCGAGACATTGGTATGTACTATGTACACACCGAATTACATCGAAATCGGTTCATAATTACGGGAGTTACAGTGTGACATAGGTCAGATATATATATATATATATATATATATATATATATATATATATATATATATATATATATATCAATTTTGAACGGAGGGTGGTTTCGGGGTCTGGGGGTCATGATCGATGAAAATATACCAAAATTTTTTGAAATCGCTTTCCTCCGAACGGCTGCAATAGGTAGCTTTTTTGTAAAGAAAGCTACCTAACAGTACATTATATTTGAAATTGTTCTTAAATTTCTTATTATTTACAGATGATTTAAAAAAAAATTATAGTTTTTCACATTAAAAACAGTAAGTTTTTCACAATTCAATATCACTCACCTCTCATTCCGTTCATATGCACAACATAAATTTTTCAAACTAAGCCGTGAATAATTGTAAACTAACGGCATAATTAGCTGTCCTAATAGCTAGTTTGCATAATTTCTGCTTGAGATAAAATTACTCTAAAATACGATGTTCTGGAAATTCATCATTGTAATAAAATCTATTAGTAATGAAGTTTTGTGCTTGCCTAAATAGTAAAACATTATTTAACGATTTTGGTTACATAGCAATGTATACTTGTGTACCAAACTTATCCTTAAATAATTAAAACAGGTGATTAGATAAGATTCCTTTTTCACCCCTCCAAATTGTCAAAAAAAATTCGTTTAAAAAAGATGTTTTGATTATTTTAATATAATTTAATATCTAATTTAAGATTTATTTCTTCCCTGGATAATTTTTGTTTGAAGATTATTTACATTTATTATAAAATATCAGAATAATAGGCTCAATTTCTGGATCAATTTGTTTTTGTTATATATATATCTACAGGATGTCCTCTGTCAACGGTGTCCAATGACTAATTCCTAAACCGTTAGTCATAAGCATATAGTTCCAATTACAAAAATGTTTTAAATGAGGAAAAGAAATATTTTAAAAGCGGTTTCGGTTAATAAAAACATTTCTTAAAAAATTACGAAATTTAATTTTTTACACGGTTCCCCGGTACAATAAGTTAAATATCCTATCACTCTAAGAAGTAAGACAAAAAAAAAATTCCAATTCTTCTACGATTAAAACTCACTGAGTAATAGCTGTTTAAAGTTGGAGCATCTTTTTTGCTGCGAAATAGGGGTCAATCACAAATTTACTAGAAATATAAATAATCGTCAGATAAAAAAATATATATATTAGTTGAGTGTAAAAAATAACATTACAATATAAATTTGAAAATCTTTTCATTCTGACACATTAAAGCAAAATATACAACTTATACTAAAAATGTAAGCGAAAAAAATAACACAATTTTTGTTAAAATAAATCGTAAAAAGAAACAGCCTCATTTCCTTACAAAATAAAACATTTTATAAAATACAATTATTTTTTATTTTAACAAATCTGAAACTTAATTAATAAAAATTAACACTATCGTAATACTTGTACGATGTTACTACTTTCAGTTAAAGTGCAGATACACGCGAAATAAATTTTTCTAATACTTTAAGCACTTTGTGCACGATCCTTCGAAGCATAGCCCAACTTATCTGTGCTCAGATGCAGAAAATGATACAAGTAATGTAATTCAAAGTTTCATAACTCGGTCAATTTTAGTGTTAGCTGAATGGGACTTTTTTGTCTCTTACTTGTTAGTGTAATAGGAAATTTTAATAAATATCACGTATAGGACCAGGGAACTGTATAAAAAATTAAATTTCGTAATTTTTTTAAAGAAATGCTTTGATTGATCCAAACGACTTACCCTCCGAGCGTCTTGAGGGCTTTCCTGCATTTTAATAAAAATGCTTATAAAAATAATCTTAATTTAAATTTTCTTTCCCGGTTTGTTTCTGAAATACACTTCATGCCCCTTTAATTGAAATACATTTTAAAATACAATTCTGTTTAAAATATTTTTTTCTACAACAGATTTAAGTTGTTTTTGGGAGACGGAAAAATACGCCCAAACCGCTCAGAGCGTAAAATACTTCTTCGCCTCATTTAAAATATTTTTTTTGTAATTGGAAATATATATCTATAACAAACGGTTTAGGAATTAGTCATTGGACACGGTTGAGATGAGACAGAGGATACCCTGTATAAGAAGTGTACGTAACATCAGCTTGAAATTTTATATCTTTTAATTTATTATTCAAACGAGGGGGGTCCAACCTAGGCTTCCGGGATTACAGAACATAGGTGAAAACCAATTTTTTTTAATTCAAAACTCTAATAGATTTTTTTACATTTGATATATATTTTTAGATTGACTACTGACAACACCAAAAAGCATTTCTTTATGAAAAATAGTAATAACTAGCAGAACTACCCGGCTTCGCCCGTGTCAATTATGAAAATCCTTCCAGGTAAAATAAATTAAAACGAAATAATACGGCAATCACAATAACTGAAATTTGTGCATTCCCATCCACAAATCGTTATAAAGACAATCAAAAAACATGGCGTTATTGTCTTGCAACCATAGTAAAATCCCTGAGCTTTAATAACAGAATGCACGTTTTCTTTGGCGGGAGTAAGAGAAAAATATGTGATTTTCCTGACAATACGAAAAAAAAAAAAAATCCTCCAAATCGCGCAGCACTTAGTGAAATTCTCGTTTGCATGGTATTATCTGCATTATAAAGTAAAAACACTATGTCAGTGCCCATAAATTGCGCCCCATAAAATGTGCCTTTACTGCAATTTTTCTAACTTTTAAACATCACACAATTTCATTTTTTACAATGTCGAATAGAAAAAAGTTCTCTCAAATGAAATTTTTTTCAAAATTGTACCTCAGTTTTCTGATTTTAATGGATTTTAAAGTAATTTTTAAGCATGGATATTTTTAAAGTTGAGTGCAACCCGATTACGAAAGATGAACCTGTTTACACTTAATGCAATAGTATAAAGAAAAGACATGTCAATGAGTAACGCTGGTATCATATTTTCGGTGGCAACAACCTAACACAACAAATTTCCTTTTACTCCAGTTTAACGTCTAAACATTGTACATTCGATTGTTCCAACGTATTATAGAAAACAAAAGTACTTTCAGTAATATTTGTTTGTAATGTTTATCTCAATTTACGAATTTTTATGGGCTTTAAAATAACTTTTAAGCATGCATATTTTTTAAATATGCTTGCAACCCAAATACAAAAGATTAACTCAATTGTTAAAAAACATTGTAAATAATTCAGAAATTGTTTGCTTTCGCGTAATATTCAATAACTAAATTGGCAAACGAAATTAAAATGCCGCAAATAAAATAAAATAAAACACGAATTTAACAGATATCAAATCAAATTACTCAAAATAACCTCATAAGTATATAAAATTCAAATGGGAATTTCGTTCCGGGTGCATATAACTCTAATTCTTCAGAACGGATTTCCATGCGGCTTGCACTGTTAATTTTTTAGGGGATTTTAGTGCGTAACATATTGTTTTCCGTTGCTTAGTCATAGAATTATAGGGGAATAATCATGTGAACACAATTATGAAGGATTAGTCTTATTAGCTGAATGAAAAATGCAGAACTATTTTTACCTCTAAGTATATTGACGGGTTTATCTTCAGTAATGGGGCTGTGCGCTAGGGTATTCTTATTTTAATGAGTGTGCCTGACACCTATTATGGCATGCACCTTTGTTTAAAACAATATAGAATGGTGTTTTAAGTGACTATCTGGCATGCAACTTGATTGCAAAATACTAAACTGCAATAATGCTTAAGGTGCTTCTCCAGTTCCCTGCTCAGCAACGCGAAACTTTCTGACACATTTTCTGATTCATTAAATTTAAAGGGTTAAAATTTGTAGGCCTGACTATTAAAGTGATTTGGAATTGAAATGAGTTTTTCCTTTTTTCATAAATAAATTACTTATCGAGTTATGAGCAATTTTGGTTGCGTGACGGCCGGGTTTTATCTTTTATTGCACTGTTGCGTCCGAAATTCAGTTCAAAACACCAACTGAAAGATCTTATACCTTTACCAACATATGGAAACTATCTTTCGATTACATAGTTTCTAAATAAGAACTCCTGTCAATTTCATGCGTTTCCGAACAAAAATTAATTAAAAAATATGTCAGAAAATAGCTCCTTTGGATTTGAGAACTGCCTTAACTTAACGTTTATGAAAAAACTCACATTTTTAGTTTTAATTTTGGAACTCGTGAAATTTAAATTCAGAAAAAGGATGTTCTTTTGACACATTGTGGTATTTTTTTTAACTTTTACAATTAAAATACATGTTTTCTTTGGCGCGCGTAACAGAAGTATACAATATCTTCCACAATACGGGGGGGAATGCAAAAATATACATTCAAATGAGGTAGTAGTTACTAAAATTTTAATTGGAAAATTTGAAATTAAATCTACAATGATTAGATGAAATAATGTCATTTTCCAAAAATTTTAAATCAAGACATCCGTCAAGATTTTTTTTGAAAATGTAAATAACCTCTCTATTTTTGCTATAAATCACAGAAAATGTTAGCACTGAATCTAAACCAATATAACACTTAGCGATAACGTATAGCTATAAGATATGGCTGTAGTATACAATCGAAGTAGTAATCAAAATATAGGAGCCATATGTTTACAATGAGTTTGATTACGCGTTGAAAAGATTTGATAGAATGTGACGTCATATCTAGCCCTTTTTTAGGATTTCGTTCATCTCACGAAACCCTATTCGTCTCGCTCCTCTGTCTGTCTGTCTGTCTGTAAATCTGTCTGTCTGTCTGTCTGTCCGTCACAGAGCCCGTTCTCAGAAACTATACATGTTAGAGACTTGAAATTTTGGGTACTTATAGCTGAACACCTCACATCAAACAACAAATCATAAAATTTTGAAAAAGTTGGTAATTAACCGAATTACGGGCTAATTAACTTCTAAAATTAACCAATCCACCTTTTTAACGCAAATTCAAACGGACTTTCTCGAAATCATCCGTGTTTCTCCTAAGGGTTGCCAGTAAAATCAGCCGAATGCACGGTTACCACGGAGGAAATTAAGCCGAAAAATGAAGTGGAGATTTTAAAGCGAAATCGTA
This sequence comes from Maratus speciosus, assembly GCA_963932465.1. Lineage (NCBI taxonomy): Eukaryota > Metazoa > Arthropoda > Arachnida > Araneae > Salticidae > Maratus > Maratus speciosus. Next base: position 517,898,207 of record OZ010795.1, on the reverse strand, counting down.
TATCAGAAAATATTGGTCCGAGAAATTTGTAAATGGAATCGACAGACGCAGAAAAAAATCTACTTTCATTTGGTATAAAGTTCACATTTCTGCGATGTCTATAAGTTAAAATATCCACTAAAAATCGATCGATAAAAATTTAATTTCTTTAATTGGAAAGACAAGGAAATAAAAAGATTTCAATTCGGCGGGAAAGCAGGTAGACATGACGACGCTACGGTTTTCCATAATAGCATATTTTAATACGAAATTTTAACTTTTTAAATATTAAATTTTTTGATTAAATTTTTTGGTTGATGTCAAATTTCTCGCTGATTTCATTGATACCCATATCTAAGTCCTATCTTAATTACAAGCTGAAATATTAATTATTATTTAATTAATCGGTTTATTCCTATCAAATGCGTCTATTAAAATGAAGAGACGCGCTTATTTAACCACCAATTAACTTAAATTAGGAAATCTAATAATTTGCCTGGGCTTTTTGAACAGCGATATGAGATAAGTATAACTCATTCATCATCAGAAAGTTTACTTCATACCACTATTTTCTAATAGTAATTTCGGGAAATATTTTGAATTATTGGTTAAGACCGCCACTCAGTCTGTTTGAAACTTTAAGATAGTTTATAACACATAGAAAAAAGTGTAAAAAAGAATGGAGTGTGATATTTCGAGGAGGGGGGGGGGGGGGGGGGAGCTAGAATTATTTTTAAAATCTTAGCGTTTCCTACCGCAGCAAATATTTTAAATTCTTGTTTAAGACCACCACCATCCCGACCCATCTGTCTACGGAAAGATTGCGTAAAGGAGTTTCGTTCAGATATGCTTTTGTTAAGAATAGAGTGCATTCCCTGGTGGTGGAATGTGGAACTAACATAACGCGATTTTGTTAAAATTAGGAAATCTAACAAGTCGATCTGTTTGAAACTTTAAGATATTTTATAACACATAAGATAAAGTGTAAGAAAGAATGACACGCGAAATTCCGGGGAGGGGGGGGCGCTAGATTTCTATTTAAAAAATTAGCGTTTCTGACCGCTTTAGGTGACTTTTTGAGGGAGTCCTGAGATATATGCTACTTATTTAATATAAAATTGTCTAAAGTTTAGTTACCACTATTTCCTAATAGTAATTTCAGCAAATATCTTAATTTCTTATTAAGACCGCCACCACCTCGAGTAACACATCTACTTATAGGTTGTTTAACGGAGTTTCCTTCCGATACAGTTTCGTTAAGAATAGAGTGCGCTCCCTGGTGGTGGAATGTGGAATTAACATTTTTGTTAAACTAGAATTATTTTTAAAATCTTAGCGTTTGTTACCGCAGCAAATATTTTAAATTCTTGTTTAAGACCGCCACCATCTCGACCCATCTATCTACGGAAAGATTGCGTAAAGGAGTTTCGTTCAGATATGCTTTTGTTAAGAATAGAGTGCATTCCCTGGTGGTGGAATGTGGAACTAACATAACGCGATTTTGTTAAAATTAGGAAATCTAACAAGTCGATCTGTTTGAAACTTTAAGATATTTTATAACACATAAGATAAAGTGTAAGAAAGAATGACACGAAAAATTCGGGGGAGGGCGCTAGATTTCTATTTAAAAAAATTAGCGTTTCTGACCGCTTTAGGTGACTTTTTGAGGGAGTCCTGAGATATATGCTACTTATTTAATATAAAATTGTCTAAAGTTTAGTTACCACTATTTCCTAATAGTAATTTCAGCAAATATCTTAATTTATTATTAAGACCGCCACCACCTCGAGTAACATATCTACTTATAGGTTGTTTAACGGAGTTTCCTTCCGATACAGTTTTGTTAAGAATAGAGTGCGCTCCCTGGTGGTGGAATGTGGAACTAACATTTTTGTTAAAATTAGGAAATATAACAAGGCGATCTGTTTGAAATTTTACGATAGTTTATAACACATTAGAAAAAGTTTATAAAAAATGGCGCGTGAAATTTCGGGAAGGTGGGGAGAGGGGGAGGGGCAAAATATTTCTTTTTTGTTTCATACCGCTTCAGGTGCGTTTTTTGATGGAGTCCTCACATGTTACTTATACTTATTAAATATAAATATGTCAAAAGTTAAATTACCACTATTTCCGAATAGTAATTTCAACAATTATCTTAAATTCTTGCTGAAGACCGCCACCACCTCGAGTAACATATCTACTAATGGGTTGTGTAAAGGAGTTTCGTTCAGATACGCTTTTGTTAAGTATACAGTGCGCTCCCTGGTGGTGGGATGTGGAATTAACAGACCGCGATTTCATTTAAAATAGGAAATCTAACAATTCAATCTGTTTTAAACTTTAAGATACTTTATAGCACACGATAATAAATTATAAAGAAGAAGGGCGCGTCGCATTTCGAGGAGGGGGGGGGGGGGGGTTGAGGGAGGTGCGCGAACAAAATTAGGAAATATAACTGGACGATCTGTTTGAAACTTTAATATGGCTTATAGACCATAACATAATTTTTTAAAATCAGGCCGCGTCAAAAATCATGGTGACCATCTTCCCACTCCCCCCCAAGGGGGGCACTTTTCTAAATTTGGAAGATACCCGTCATGTGATATATCGTAGCATTTTTTTTTTGGGGGGGGGGCGAACAAAATTAGGAAATATAACAAGGCGAATATGTTTGAAACTTTAACATAGTTTAGGAAGTGTTTGCCAAAATTTAGAAGGTATTCCATGGCGATAAATGTACTGGACGTTTTGAAAGAAAGTGTTTTGAAAGGAATATTAAACGAAACCCTTTGCGCGATGTATGATCACACTTACCCACTTGTTTTTCTTTTTCTTAAATTGTTTTCATGAAATTTGACTGTTTGTATTAAAATAGATGTTTTAATTTTAAAAAAAACATTCAAATTGAGGTGCTACGTTATTTTCCCGCTCTTATAGTTAAAGTTTTTAATTTATATAGAAAAAAATGTAAATTTTCTGTTTAGAATGACATCAATATCAAACACGCAAAAATATAGCAAGAAAATCTCAATTTTTATTGGCAAATATAAACAAAATACACGCGTTATCCTTATTTTTTTCACATTATTGTGTCATTTTTTAGGGTTTGGCAACAGGAAAGAAACGTTTGAATTAAAAAATATTTAAAAAGAGATATTTCTATAATGTTAAATTATGGAAGTGGTAGAAAAAAGGGATAAATAGTGGTCTGATAATTTTTTAAGGTATACAGTGATCTTTTCTACGTTCTAAAACGTATGTACATCGAGTTTCGTGCAAATCGGTCAAAAATTAAAGGACATACACACAGAGAACGGCTTTTATATATATAGATGTGTTCAAATAAAGTCTTGAAATTCATTGAAAGCGATACTTCCATATTAGCCACATGTCTGGAGTTCAGAGCCAACGAATTTATCAAAGATTTCTCTACTTACAGCAAGCCTTTAATAATAATAATTTCAGTGGTTTAAGCGCGTAGTTCAATTACATCTCTGTTAAATTTGTGTTTTATTTATATTATTATATCATTTTATTTATTTATTGATGGATTTCGTTATGGAATATTAGCTGCAAACACATGCTGAGCTATTTTTATTGTTTTAAGAGCAAAGGGGGTTAATCTTAAGAAATCGGGTTGCACATAACATAGATAGATTTCTTTTTTAATTCCTGCTTGTAAATTATTTTAAATATTATAAGATATCAGTAAACTGAGATGCAGTTTTCAAACAAATTGCGTTTTGAAGCACATTTCCCCCCTATTCAACGGTGTAAAAAAAAAAAAAAAATAAAAAAAAAAAAAAAAAATTAGTAAGAGCAAAATTTATTGGTCAGTTGTTGCCACTGTCAATATGACGTTGGCGTTACTCACGGACATGTTTTTCTTCATGATATAGACGTTAACATAAGTAATATCTACGATGATGTTGCGTGTGCTTCTTTTCGGGGAAAATTAAATTGATTTTTTAAAAATGTCAGAATGCATTAAAATTTCATAAAAAAGCTATGTTTCAGGTACTATCTATACTAATAAAAGAAAGTTTCGCTCGCTCTGTGTGTAACTATGTGCAACGGCTAGCGAAATCTAATTCTAGTACAAGGCTGAAAATTTGGGTGAGGGTAGCCCAAGACCTCTCCTGTTGCAACTGATACTCAGAATTTTAAATGTCTGATAATTAGCTGAGTTATTAATTAAAAATCAGAAAGAACTCTCATCAAAAACTCATCTCTTTCCTTCCGAGCGCTCGCGCATGCCCAGAACCCAATTTACACTGCCAGACGAATTGAAGAAATGAGATCAGGAGTTTTAGGGATTTTTTCTGTCATTCTTTTTTAATCTCCATTGGCCTAACCGCTTAGTGAAATTAAACCGGGAGACATATTCTGAAATATCGTACTGATACGTGTTAAATGTCGTAATCTAATCTATTTGAAAAAACACCAATGTTAACCCTTTCAAAAAAAATTCAAAATGGTCGTTTTCGCAATTCTCTTTTTCTCCCATACGGCATCGCCTCCTTAGGGGTCAATTTTGGAGGTACCGGTTAACAAAAAATCCATATGTATAGCTGAGGCCTTCTTCTCTTTGGAAGTGCAATCAGTTTTCAAAAATACGACTTTTTACCCTTTCGAAAAAAATCGCGACCGCAGGTCACTTTGCGCCTTACGGAGACGATCTTTTTTTCTACGGTAAAAGTGCCTAAAAGTTCGTATTTCGACACAATCAGAGCATCTCTGCAAACTGGATTTACAGCACTTACTAAAATTTCGAAACGTTGCGTTCGGACGAGTAGAAGTATTTTTTGCAAAATTAAATGTATGAAAATTTCGACGAAAACGATAAAAATCGAAGGGTTTCAGCGCGGTTTCGCTCAACTTCGACTCAAGTTTTCACTACTAAATATGCAGATTTTTTTTCGCGAAATTCTAAAGAAGGCTTGGAAACAATTATATTTATAGACTATTAAAATATTAGAGAAATCGAACGATAAGACCTATTTTTTGTTTGTTTTTTGTTTGTTATGCTAACGGAACCGAGCCGAAAACAAGAGAAAAAAAAAGCCAGAAGAAAACGTGTTCGTTTTGAACTAGATGTTCCGGCTAATTTTCTCACAGCTAATTAGCCAGCGCATGCTCTATTAGAACTGTCTACTTTTGAACTGAAACGAATTAATCTTTTTGTTGATGTTAGAATTCTTTAGATGTGATGTTTCGAATGTAACTTCATATATTTTTATGTTCCGTTTTGTAATTAAATGTTTGTTTTGTGCGTTAAAGGATGTTGATTATTCGTAGAAATAAGTTACACTGAACCACCTTGATGCTAGATTTATTTTGAAATGAATGTTTAGATTAAGTAGAAAAGAAATTGAATGTTTGTGGTGCATCGGCCGGGAAGTCTAGATGTGAAAAGATTACTTCGTAATAATTTTGTTTTGTTTCGATTTGGAACTGGTCAGTGCTGATTTTTGTTATTATATTTTATTTTTTGAAAATGAACGAAAATAGAGAACGAAAGATGCGTGATACGCATCGAACGCTATTAAATAAACTATTTGAAAAAATTGAGCAGTATTTAGCTAGTAATGAATATTCGTTAGAAAATTTAGAAGAATTAGTCGATAAGTTAAACGTTAAATGTAAGACTATTAAGGATCATGATAATAACATTTTAAGCCTAATAAATGCTAAAAATGTCGAAAATGAAATATTGAATATTGATGAATATGACCAGAAAATAATAAGTTACACAAATAAATTAAACTTTAAAATTAAAAGTTTATCTTCTAATGCAGATATTACACATAGTAATAACATTGATTCAGTGCGAACATGTCATGCTGCTTCTGAACTAAAAAGAGTAAAATTGCCAAAGCTACAAATAAACCGATTTTTGGGGGAACAAGACAAATTTTTAGAATTTTGGAACTAGTTTGAAATAGCGATAGATAAAAACCCAAATCTAACAGAAATCGAAAAATTTACGTATTTGAAAAGTTTGGTTGCAGGAGCAGCTGCAAACACGATTAATGGCTTTGGATTAACTGAAAATAATTATGTAGCGGCAGTATCGCTTTTGAAGCAAAGGTATGGTAGACATGACATGCTCGTACATGCTCACTTAAACAATTTATTAAATATGAAAGGTTTGAAAAGTTCTTCTGACACTGGTGGATTAAGAAATTTATACAATAAATGTCTAGTGCAAATTCGAAACTTAGAGTCGTTAGGTGTAAAACCTGATACATACAGTGGGTTACTTTGCCCAATTTTACTGAAGTTAATACCCCCAGATTTGACCTTGGAATTTAATAGAAATCTAAAAGACGGAGAAATGTGGGATATAAGATAAACTTATGAATTTTCTTAAAAATGAAGTTGAAAGTAGAGAACGCGTATCAACTATCCATGACTTAGATGGTAAGAAATCATTTTCTAATGATAATAAATTTGAATATAAACCAAAATTTACAGATAAACAATTGAAATGTAACCCGCGATATCAATTTAATACTAAAGGATACAAAATAGTGTTCCAGCTACTGAATTAATGGCTTCAGTAAATAAGAATTCGTGTTTGTTTTGTAATAGTGTTGATCATAATAGTGAAATGTGTAAGTCTTTAAACACTGATCAGAAGAAAGAAATATTAAAAAAGCAGGAAAGATGCTTTTTATGTTTACAGTGCAAACACAGAATTAAAGACTGTGAAAATACCAAAATGTGCGATATTTGCGGTAAAAAACATAATAGGGCTATTTGTTTTCAATTTGAAAATGATTCCAAAATAAACGTTGATAAAAGTGCAGTATCTGTTTCCCATTGTGGTAACAATTCCACTAGCAATGTACAGAATGAAAACACGCATTGCAACATATTTTTGCAGACTTGTTCTATTATAATAAAAGATCCTAAAATGATATTAATGAACCAGTTCGTGTCTTATTAGATAATGGTAACATGAGAGCATTTATAATTCGTGACATTTCACAAAAATTACAATTGCCGGTTATTAGAAAAGAAACCTTATCTGTTTATGCTTTTGGAGCCGAAAGGGCAACTGAGAAAACTTATAATGTAGTAAAGGTAAAACTTGTAAATAGAGAACATCCCTCTTTACACATTGAAGTTGAAGCTCTGGAAACAGATCAAATTTCCGCTGCTTGCTTACCCACTCTTGATAAATACATTAAGAAAACGTATAATAAATTAAAAGGCTTACAACTTGCTGATTGTTATGAATGTACTAGTAAACAAATTGCAGTTTTAATCGGCACTGATAATTATTATAATATTTTAACTGACAGAATCAAAAGACTAAAGAATAATCTCGTAACTACCGAAACCCTTTTTGGCTGGTGCTTACAGGGTTATACGGAATCAGCCAATGAATTGTTCAGTATGAAAATTATCGTTGAAGAAAAGGATATATCCGATCAAATCAGAAATTTTTGGCAGTCGGAAAGTCTAGGAATTGAATCCGAAACTCAAGATGTTAGTAATATGGACGATGACATTATGGCTGATTTTCAGTCTAATATTGTTTTTAAGGATAACCGGTATAAAGTAAAATTTCCATGGAAGGCAAATTTGAAAATGTCTCTTAATAACAATCGCGAAGTCGCATACAGAAGATTTTTGAAATTGAGAACAACCTTTAGAAATGACCCTTTGTTATTCTCAGAATATAAGGCTATTTTAGATAGTTATTTAGCAGACAATATTATCGAACCTGTTGACAATACATCTGGTGTAAACTCATTTTACTTACCACATAGAGCAATAATTAGTGAAGATAAGTCCACCACTAAAGTTCGCATTGTCTTTGACGGAAGTGCCCATGCTAAGGGTGAACTGTCACTTAATGATTGTTTATATACCGGATTTAATCTCATTCCCGAATTGTTCAGCCTTTTAATCAAATTCAGAAACTTTCCCATAGCAATTACTGCAGACATTCAACAAGCTTTTTTGCAGATCGAGATTGATGAACCAGATAGGGACTTCACACGATTTTCTTGGGACGATGAACCATTGATTGATGATCCAGGTAAAGAATTTAAAATATTCAGACTAAACAGAGTGCTTTTCGGTGTGAAATTGAGTCCCTTTCTTCTGGCTGCTACCATCAAGCATCATCTACAAAGGTATGTAGAAACATTTCCTGAATCTTTTGAAATTTTAAATTCATCGTTGTATGTTGATGATTTTATAACAAGTCAACCGAATCTTGATTACGCATTTAAAATTAGTAAGGAAGCCTATGAAATATTTCAAGAAGCTAGTACGATTTTTAGAAAATGGAAAACCAACTCGCATGAACTGCGTGAGAAATGGAAAGAATATGGTTTACATAATGATGAAATTTCTAATAACTTAAATCTCACTAATCAGAATTTGATACCTTCCAAGGTTTTAGGGGTTGCTTGGGACCCAAATAGTGACATGTTTTCATTTCCGACTCAAAATCTAGAAAATTTCCTCTCGAATAAACTTAGTACTAAACGTTATTTATTACAAACTGTTGGCCGAATTTTTGACCCAATTGGATTTGTAAGTTCTTATACTATTAGAATTAAATGTTTAATTCAAGAAATTTGGTGTTTAGGACTTGATTGGGATGAAAACCTACCCAAACATCTAGACAATTTATGGAGTGAATGGTTTGAAGAAATAAAACCGCTAAATTGTATTAGCATTCCCAGATATTATTTGGCTGATATTGCACTGGATGAAGTTGATTATTTTGAGTTACATAGTTTTTCAGATGCTTCAAAGAAGGCATATGGTACGGTAGTGTTCCTTAGAGCAGTTTTAAAGAATAAGAACATTGTTACTAGTTTTGTAGCAGCAAAAAGTCGAGTCGCCCCTTTAAAACTGTCTCTATACCTCGTCTGGAACTTTTAGGAGCCCTTTTGTCTGCTAGACTTTGTAATAAAATTGCTAAAAAATTAGCTTACCGGATAAAGGAAATCAGAAATCTTAGTGATCCATTAAATTGGTTCCACTGTCCTGGAAAAGATAATCCTGCCGATCTAGTTACTAGAGGTTTGAAAGTTTCAGAGTTGAAAAATAACCATCTTTGGTGGGAAGGTCCCCAGTGGTTAAAGCAAGACAGATCTCTTTGGCCAAATTTGGATAACACATTCGATAAATTAGATATTTCTGAAATTAACGATCAGTTAGAACTAAAGAAAAACACTGTTGTAAAATCAACTATTGTAAATGAAAATCAGTTAAACATTGATTTGATTAATCGATATTCTTCTTTTATGAAGTTAATAAGAATTACTGCATGGTGTTTAAGATTTCTGAAAAACTGTAAATTGAACTCAGGAATTAGAAAATATGATTATTTAGATACTTCTGAGTTACAGAATGTGACCAAGAAGCTGATAAAGATTGTTCAAAACTCCGCATTCCAAACTGAAATTCGATGTTTAAAGGAAAAACGTCCACTCCCAAATAACATTAAGATTTTGAACTTAAATGTATTTATAGATGCAGATGAACTGTTAAGAGTCGGTGGAAGACTGAAATTTTCTAATTTATCAGAATCGCAGAAACATCAAATACTTTTACCAAAGTCTCGCTATTTTATTGAACTTTTAATTGATTATTACCATAAAAAATTCCTACATTCAGGTACTCAGACAACTCTATCTTTATTAAGACAATTTTATTGGATACCATCTGGTCAAAGTCAATTAAAGAAAATTATAAATAGGTGTAACTTGTCTTCGAACAAAACACCAAACTCTTCAACAATTGATGGGTGACTTGCCCCGTGATAGAATTGTACCATCTTGACCGTTTGAGAAAACAGGCGTTGATCTAGCAGGTCCTATTATAACAAAACCTAATTTAAAACGTTCAAAGATAACCCTAAAATCATATATTGCTATATTCATTTATTTTTCTACCAAAGCCGTTCATCTAGAAGTTGTTTCGGACTTGACCACAGAAGCATTTTTAGCCTGTTTGAGAAGATTCATTGCTCGAAGATCTAAACCCTGTGTCATATGGAGTGATAACGCCACAAATTTTAAGGGTACTTGTGCTCTTTTGAAATCCTTCTATCAAATCTGTTCTTCGGAAGAAATTCAGCGATTTAGTGCTGAAGAACGAATTCAATGGAATTTCATACCCCCTGCATCCCCACATTTCGGCGGATTATGGGAATCGAATATAAAAACCATGAAGCGAATCCTCTTGAAGATAACTAAATCCTCTATCTTAAATTTTGAAGAGCTGCCAACACTTGTGACGCAAATTGAGGCAGTTATGAATTCACGTCCGTTGACCCCCTTGTCTGCAGATGTTAATGATCTACAACCACTAACACCTGGTCATTTCCTCATTGGAGGTCCTCTTTTGAATGTTCCTGAAAATAATGCCATTTTAGACTCTTTACCTTTTTCTTCTAGGTGGACACTAGTTCAAAGATTAAAAATGCAATTTTGGCACCGCTGGAGCCGAGAATACTTAAATGAGCTGCAAGTCCGCAGTAAATGGAAAAAGTCCTCGCCAAATCTTAAAGTTGGACAGCTTATGTTATTGAAGGAAGGAAATGATAAATTTATCGACTGGAAACTAGCTAGGATTGTGAAAACTTATAAAGGTGATGATGGACATGTCCGTGTAATAGATCTCAAGACCTCTACAGGTATGTTACGTCGAAATATCACCAAAGTAGTACCTTTGACATTTTATGATGATGTTGGACAACCGTCCAACGCCGGGCGGGATGTTCCGGCTAATTTTCTCACAGCTAATTAGCCAGCGCATGCTCTATTAGAACTGTTTACTTTTGAACTGAAACGAATTAATCTTTTTGTTGATGTTAGAATTCTTTAGATGTGATGTTTCGAATGTAACTTCATATATTTTTATGTTCCGTTTTGTAATTAAATGTTTGTTTTGTGCCTTAAAGGATGTTGATTATTCGTAGAAATAAGTTACACTGAACCACCTTGATGCTAGATTTATTTTGAAATGAATGTTTAGATTAAGTAGAAAAGAAATTGAATACTAGATATCGATATTTTTTCCACGATGTTCATAACCATCATATTTATGACTGCTAGAAATCTCAAACAATTCGGACAACAATTACTATTATTTGTAACCACTGAAATCCATAAAATGAAAGAAAAAAGATTTTACGAGCCATTTTACCACTAAATAGCAATATTTCTTCTCGATTGTTTCACACAAGCTACGAAAATATTGTGTTTTTAACTCCTAAAAATCTCAAAGAGTTTGGATGATCACGACTTTTTTTTTTTTTTTGAACATTTAAAATACCGGGCGACCACCACCCCTCCTTCGCTTTGCCGACATATTTCAAAATTACTTATTGTTATTACTGAAAATTAAAATAAGCAAAAAAGTAAATAGAAAATATGATGCACTTCAAATTCTATTCACAACATTGCAAATCATTTAAAAAAATACGAAAATTAACCCTTTGAAAAAAATTCGTTCCTCGAAGTCACTTTTCGTTTTTTCAGCGCATTTTGCAGCAGGATTAACATTACGCATATTTTGATTTAAAAAATATACTTAATTTTATACAATAGCTCTGAAATTTTAATACTATGTACTAACCTTTTAGCTAGTGGTCGCGTATCGATTTGGTTCAGGTTTAGTCGAATTTAAATGTGAAATAATCAGTTTTCTGGATTAACATTACGTATATTTTGATTTAAAAAATGTACTGAATTTTATATAATAGCTCTGAAATTTTAATATTATGTACTAACCTTTTAGCTAATGGTCGAGTATCGATTTTGTTCAGGAACAGTTGGATTTCAGTTAATCAGGGATAATCAGTTTTCAGGATTAATATTACGCATATTTTGATTTTAAAAATATACTTAATTTTATACAATAGCTCTGAAATTTTAATACTATGTACTAACCTTTTCGTTAATGGTCGGATTTAAGGGTAAAATATTAAGTTAAAAAAAATTAACTTCAAGTTTTTGGTGTAAAAAAAAATAAATAAATAAATAGTTATGCGTAAAACAGTTATTTTTTAAGCTAAATATGAATATTTTAACACGAAAATTACGCAGTCGTCGGAAGCATATCTCCCCCTCCCCCCCCCCCCCCCAATTTCCCATTGCAGTTATTTCAAGCCTTTTTACCGCTAAATATCAGGTGGGGTTTTTTACTAATTTTTTACCCAGTCAGTAAGTAAGTAAGTAAGCACCCACCCTGGGAACCCGCTTTTGGCCTATTGTTAGGTTTGAACCCCGAGCCCAGGGCAGGGAAAAGTACTATTACCTGTAAAACCCTCTAGTATTTAAGACACTTAATAGAATACAATACAATTAAAAAAATAAATAAATAAGATTAAATTAAATTAAATGAGATTTTTTTTTTGCAGTCAGCTGCTGCTCCCTCTAGAAATATGAGGTAAAATTACTAAAAATATTTAAAGATAAAATAATCTAAATTTAAAGATAAAATTACAATAATATATAACTTAAAGGCCAAAACAATAGCTGTAGTAATGAATTTATATGTCCAGCACTCCTGCTCACTGCCCATAACTCGGAGGAGGACCGTTGAACTGATATATTGATCTATAAGATCCACGTTCATATTAAACCTTCTGAACGATATAAATATAGTTTTAAGCTAGATTTGAGATTAATTAGTGTGAGCTATATATAAGTACAATAACATATAGGGAGGGTTTATCGGTTACCCACAACGTACTAGAGCAAGATTAAAGTTTTTAAGAGGTAAATTTAAAGTTTTTAAGAGTTTATCTGAAGTGGGCACGTATTTCAGACAAAATCGAGTTAAAGGTATAAATCCTACAAAATTAGGGTTCATTTAAGAATATTATCACGGGCCCGGGTATCGCCGGGCGGGTTAGCTAGTATAATATATTTAAAGAATCTTCAGGCAAAAAAATGAGTGACAGCACCATCAAATATAGATCCTATTTTTTTTTTTTTTTTTTTTCAAAACAATCAAGATTTCTTAAAAACACGAAAGAAAAGCTATGATTCAAGCATGGATTATGAAACACTTTCCAACACATTCAGAATACCGCAACAAAACTTCTCCGCTTAATAGGGTAAAAGATGATGTCTAAAGCTGCTATCAGATTTACCAACTTTTCGAGCAATTTTTGAGCAAACTCTTGATTCCCTCCAACTTTTCGCGAAATATTGTCTCAAGACCCAGTGTGATAGCAAACAGCAATATCTCCAACTTTTTATCCACAGCTTTAAAAATGTCTGAATTAGCCGCGATGTTCCCCCCGACTTTCAACATTTCAGCCAATCAGTGGTAAGCGATTCATGTGAATAGGCGATAAATATTACGGCTGGTTCTAGTAGTATTGGTTTTCCTCCAATTTTAGCAACGACAATTGTAACCTTTTTCTCCCTTTGAGCGGGAAAAATTTGGGGTTAAAATCGGCTGAAAAGTTGGTTGCTCGAAACGTTGGTGAATCTGATAGCAGCTTAACTAAACCATTTGAAAAACGCATAAAACATTTGAAAAGTCAATTTCATCAATTACGACCCATAACCGGAAAAATATCAGAATTCTTTTGTTCAGCCCTATATATTATCTATCGATAATGTATATAGGCTATATTAAGCAAACATTTAGTTGTTAGAAAATGCATAACACAGCACCCTTCAGCAATTTCCCCCAATAAGCGGAAATGTAGGCGAATACTTTTGTGCAGCCTGTATATGATCTATAGTATTTTTACACACCAAATAAAACGCAAAAAAATTCAGAAACGCACACCACAATTGAAAACGCACTTCTAGCAAATATTGCCCGTGGACAGTACTGCGACATAATTCATTTGTGTGTCCCTGTAAATGAACGATAAATGCTATGCACCCCATATTCTATAGTAAGCATCTTGTAGTGCACCTCAGTGGTGTATATTAATTTCAATATGCTTGAAATAGTTTAATATAATTAAAATACCACTACAAACGACTTTTCTTCCATAGACCATAATGTAACGAAAATTTTAGAGTGCCCCTGTAAAATGAAGTATAAATGCTACGCTCTTCATTTTAAATTCCAAACATATGATGGTAAAACTCAATAACATATATCAATTACATGGCAATTCGAGTAGTATTTTTACGAAAGTTAGGTCACTAACAGGCAGGTGGAGAGGGCTGACAGCTGACAGACAGACAAACCGTATTCATAAGCACTTTTCCTCTAAGGTGTGTCCCAACGAAATAAAGCCACCGTAATTCTGTGCCGTAACTGGGCACGAAACAAACGGATAAGAACGAAACAAATATATTAAGAAAGTCTACATACAAATACATATTTGCCAGGCGTAACTCACTCCCTGCCCCACTTGGGCAGGAGAAAATGACGAAAGTGTAAAAAAAGAGGGAAAAAAAGTGTCGAACTTTGTGCAGACTTTAGAAGGTTATATTTATTATTTCTCCTGCAGTATTGCAATGGGAAAGAAAACCCAGCTATGAAAGTTCGAGAAAGGACAAAAATCAGATTTTAAGGAGCAAGGTCTTTCACATAGAGCAATATCTAAGTAAATCAAACGATCTAAAACCGTAATAGACAATTTTTTAAGTATGGGCAATGCGTACGGGTATAAAAAAAGGAGGTATACATGTAGAAAAATGACTTCCAGGCTGGAAATAGAATTTTACGTCGTCTTTCATGAGGTGGTATTTCCGTAAAGCAGTTGGGCAAAGAGGATAACATCCCTGTGACAAAATAACCTAGTCACGAATTGAAAAACGTACAAGGATCTTGTGATATCAGAAAAGGAAACATCCACCAGTGTTGAAAGTTATCCACATACAAAGGAAAGTTGATTAGGCCAAATATCATCAAACCTGGAAGTCCCCGTGGCGTCGTGTTTTAGTCTCAGATGAGAAAAAAAATAATTTGGATGGACCAGACGGCCTTGCTTTCTATTAGTATGACATGAGGAAAGAAGAGGAAATTTTCTCTAAAAGACAACAAAGTGGAGGCTCATTAATTGTGTGGGGAGGCTTCGGCTATTGAAGTAAACATAACTTGGCTTTTGTCTCAGGCCGCATGAAGGCTACCAATTACCAAGAAATGCTAGAAAACCATTTACTGCCATTTGCAAAGAGGACTGGTGGACTAAGTTGGATTTTCCAGCAGGACAAAACCTTCATTCATGTTGCAAAATCCTATTGGGAATGATTTTTGGATAATTGGGTGCATGTTAGGGAATAGCCTCCCCCTTTCCCTGATATCAATCCTCAAGAAAATGTGAGGGAGCATCCTCAGTAGGGCTGCATATGCCAATGGCAGACAGTTTCAGTCTGTGGCAAAATTGAAGGTCGTCATCATTGAAGAGTGGGAGAATATTGATGCTACTGTACTCCAAGGGTTGGTGAATGGTATGCCACATCGTATATTCCAAGTCATATATAACCATGGCGGATATATTGCCTATTAACATTAGTGGCTTTATTTCGGCGGGACACTTTCCCCCCCTCTTTTTTTACAAATTCATTTATTTTTCCTGCCCAGGTAAGGCAGGGAGTGAGTTACTCCTTGTAAATATGTATTTTTAATTGACTTTCTTAATATATTTGTTTTGTTCTTATTGGTTTGTTTCGTGTCCACTTACAGCACACAATCACGGTGGCTTTATTTCGGTGGGACACACTATAATGAAAAGCGCCAAAAATAACAAGCCAAAAATTGCACGTCAAACGTTGTAAATGAGATGCGTTCGTACTATAACAAGTTTTATAAATATTCAGATTTTTGTGCAATAGCTGTTACACACTCTTTTGCAAAAATGCATGAATACAAAATTTATTACGATTACATATATTAAATTCAGTAATGCCGAAGTAATATGACTCCATCTTAAATAGGACATAACACCATGGCAAACTAGAATCATTACCTATCATGGAATATCATTGAATTAATTACGTAGTATAGGATTTAATAGAAAGAAGAAAGTTTTTATTAATATCTCTTTAAGTTTTAATTCGATTTTCATAAAATTTGAAAGGACTCAACAAAATTCTGCAACGATTATATTTATTAAATTTCAAACCATTCGGTTGGGTAGTTTTTTCACTGTTATATGCGGACGAACGGGCACACCAGACAGCGATTATAGGTGCTACGTATTTATATAATTACGAAGGCACCTAAAAATAAAATAATACAGCCGTTGCGTTGATATTTTAATGATATCAACGCATCTTATTTAATGCATCATGAAACACTACTTTAGACTTTTATTTTAGAAAACGAGAATATCATTAAAATTTATTATTTCTGTATAACAAGTTAAAATTTTTCTTTTTTAGCGGTATAATTTCTTGAAAAAATATTTTTCTATTAACGAAAGTCTTGGATTCAGATGAAAAACATTTGAATTTTTATTTTATTTTTTATTGAGGGGATAGTTTTAATCGCACTTAGCTGCTTTATTTTTTTTAATAAAAGTATTAAATCAATTAAATTTTCCTAACTTTAGCAGATAAATTCTAATCTCGATTTAGTGAAAATATTTTAAGACCCACATTAACTCAATTTCTAAAGCCAATTTAATCAAAATAACTTCTTGTTTCAAAATTTATTTTTTAATAATTTTCAGAAGCTTTTTATTACACTGTATTGTACGATTTTCCCTACAATTTGTTAGAAAACACAAAAACATCAGCCTAATTATACAATAAACACTTTTTCATTCATTAATGATCCAATAACAGCCGTTTCATTACAAATTCATTTTTAATATTTTCAGCAAACTATAAAATGTGCATGTGTTTGTTTCTAAGTTCTTTCTAAAAGTTTCTATCAAACTAATTATATCTTATCATTTTAATCATGTACTCAGATGCATATACATTCATTCCTGTAGTATTTAAAGCAGTATATATCACGTTTGACAACTAGATCTTCCTCTAACACTCTCATCATTATCTCGTAGGTCATATATCAGAACCTAAATTACTGCCAAAACATGCAGTTTCTGAAATTGATTGGATGAGATATAGCGAATCAGATATACATTATTACTTACAGAAATTTTAGAATATAGCGCATCTTCGATACTAAAATCAATTATTTCTTTTTTACGAACTTCTGCATTTTTTTAAAAAGTGTGTATTTTTTATTTTTCTTAAATGCTTTATACACTTTAATTACAGATTTCTACTAAAGTATCATAAAACAACTGTATTATAGATGCCTTCAAACAATTTTGCCTTTCTTTGATAAGAATAATCTATTGGCAATAAATATATTTGAATTTTGATTAAAAATCCATTTCTAAAGGTAATCTTTAAAAAGGAAAATTCTTATCTTTCTTTCTATCTTTAAAGCTGAATTTTACTTTTTTTCTCACACATATTTATATCGTAACATCTTTCTTGCATTCGATTAGGGAAAAAAGTGTAAATGTATTTTTGATCTAAAAGGTACGTGAATATAAATCAAAAGCTATTTTGATGTAAAGTTTACACGGTTATTAAAAAGATGTTTATTACTCTTTATCGGAAACGGAAACTGACGTTTGAATCAATTTATCAGTTAATCAGACTTCATTTAAAAGAAATTGTTTAACAATGAATGCGGCTGAATATTTAACGCAATTTTCTCTTCGCATAGACTGTGATCTTAAAAGATGTCTTTTATTCCAATAAAACATGATTGATTATAGTACTCTTCTCTTTTTTAAATTAGAATAAAAAAGTAATTGAAAATTACATGAAGTAATAGAGTATTTCAAAGTATTTTACCACTTTATATCGTGCAATTTTCTCAATGATTTCTTAGTCAACAATAAAACATTTTAATAAAATAAGACTTTCGAATGAAAATTTTCACATTCATTTATGATCCAATAATATAAGATTTAAAATTAATTAATTTTCAATATATTTAATAAAGTACAAAACTCTCAAATGTTTTATTTTTCTGAGTCCATTCAAAGTCAATTTACAATTCGATCAAACTATGCCTGTCCTATCATTTTATCGGGGTAGACAGATGCAAATACATTCATTTATGTAGAGTTTAAATCTCTATACATCATGTTTGACAGACAAATCTCTCTTTAATACTCTCATAATTAACTCGTAAGCCATATACCAGTACCAAAATAACTGCCAAAACATGCCGTTCTAAAATTGATTCGGTGAAATTTGCCGACTCAGATATATATGATTATTCTCAGGTGTTTAAAGGAAATGATGAATCACCGATATTTTTTTAATTAAGTTTTCTTTAAAAAACCTGCATGCTGTGAATATATTTATAACCTTTGTTATTTTATAAGGTTTTACACTTTCCAATAACATGTTATAGAATGCTTTATTTATGTCTTCAAATTATTTTGTAAATAAATTAATTTATAATAAATATTAGATGAAATGTTTAAAGAAATTTTATCTTTTCGCAATTTCTGACTATCAATATCCAAAATCTATATATATATTTCTCTTACGCAGCGCGAAAAAATGGCTGTATTTGCAGCTTGCTATTTGGCAACAACCACGGCGACGATTCTCAATGCTTAATTTACGGTCACGTGACCCGACCCATTCAGCAAATCAAAATCCAGACAGAATCTCTCTTTTAACACAAACCGTTTGAGCGATGCATGAATAACAACTGCTATTGGTCCGTTTTACGGTGACGTGTTAAATTCGATGAATCAGCTTTTTGTTCAAGATTTTATTTAGACACAACCGAAAATGTTTCGTTTACAACATAGATTAACATACAAGATGGGGCATTTCCATAGAGCGTAATGGTAATGCGATTGCGATCGTAGCGTCTTTAGTGACAATGGGGAAGAAACACCCGGTCCTTGTAAACATTTTATCATTGAGCATCCACCTTATTGTGATCTTTCTTTTTTTAATGTTTCATGTTTATGTTTTCAATAGAATCTTTCACCGATACATGAACATAGAATATATATTCTATTTTATATATCTAATATCTATTCTATGTTCATGCACGGAATATATGCTTTTTTTTTTTTTTTTTTTTTTTTTACTTGATGAGTGAACGATATAAGTGCAACGAAAAACAGGGTAAACATTTCGTCTTGAATGCTATACTATATGAAGTAAATATGATATAATTGGATTTAAAGCTACATAAAGTAATGGAATAATATAAAAATATACGAAGTATTGCTGCACTCTGTAAATCCCAGAAAATTTCATAAATATTCCCATTCGGTAGGAAAATTTTTATAGCCGATGTTTTATTAATTTATGAAGTTTAACGTATTAAACAATCTTTTAAAATGTACGCATTTTCATTTTCTTACAGATAAAATAAAAATATTGTTTTAATGTAAATAACGTACAATGAATTCAATAATATTATAATATTAACATATAAGAAATAATAATAAAATTACAGATGGGAGAAAATTCATTTCGACATATTTTTAGAATTATATAAATCTAACAGTTAAAAATAAATAGAGGTACTGACATTACACTCAATAAAGTTTTATTCGATATGAATAAATTTGAATTTTTACAATTTAATCTCATAAACTTACATATTTACGTTATTAAAAGAATTTTCAAGGGTTTTTCTTTTATATTATTACTCTAATTATCATTTTGTAAGTTAAAGGTGGCCAATACAAGAACGGTAAAAAAAAAAAAAAAAAAAAAAAAAAAAAAAAAAAAAAAAATCCCTGCCGGCTCGGGCCTACAGGCGGAGGTAGATTTCGAAGTTAAGTACTAAATTCACCAACAAAACTTAAATCAAGATTAGAGATAAACCCAGTTCCTTCACTAAGAATGAGCTCTAAGGGAGCTAAACATTTTGTGAAAATTCTAATATACACGAATACACACACGCCTGTATATGGGATAGGTTTAAAAATGGCTAAAGCAAATTCAGAGAACCTCAAAGTGTTAAAATATGTTAATATTTTTATCATGTTTTAATACGTTTCTTCAAACTCACATGACGTTACATATTCACCTGCTGGTGTCCATTATATTTCTAATATGACGCAATATTTTAATTTTTTTTAATTCGTCAAACTATTTATTTCATTTTGAGTTTTCATGCGGAAATCTTACTCTAGAAAACTTATGACGTAATATTCAATTTGTTTTCAATTCGTCAAACTTTTTACTTAATTTTCGCGTGAAAATTTTGCAATAGGAAATCAATTGTTGTGGTGAGAATTTTATTGCTTTTTTTAATTGTTGGCAACTGCTATAACAAAAAATATTTATGTTTTCCTGTCATTGTTGTGTAAGAGCTTGTTTTATCAGACTCTTGTTAAGACGGTATTCAAATTTTTGAACCCTCCCCATGTCCATTCCCTTGGACCGATTTTGCCCATTTTCAATCCCCGCCGAGATATTAGCCATCTCAAAGTTGTTGGCGAGTTTGAAGACGATCCGTGCATAATTGCGACTTTTATCGTGCAGATAAAATTTAGTACATACATACATACATATATATATATATATATATATATAAACTTTTTAGGTGTGGGTAGTTTTGGGTTCCTGGGGTCCTATAATGAAAAGTTATGAAGGAATTTTTCAAAAGTCGTACCATGGTAACGACTGCAATAGGTAGTATTTCTTACGAAATCTACCTAAAACAGCTAAATAAATAAAGCAAGCATGAATAGAATATCGTCTGACCCCTGCTTCGTTTTAGGAAAGAATAGATATTCAAAGTATAGAGGGTAAACATATTTCTTCAACATAGGTAAATTTCGGAGGCTTGTTAATTTTTCCCCCTTGTCGGTAGTGACGCTAGTACTGTTGCCATTACAGATTTTACCGTAAATATCCCATCTTGATCCTTAATCTATGGTTTACAAGGGAGTTTTGTCCAAAGGGGGTCTTGATACGTAGCATCTTTTATAGCGTCTTATTATAATGGACTTTATTCCAAACCTGGGTTCGAGGCTGAAAAAAGTCACGTGATACCGGTAATTTATCCAAAGAACTTCTAACTGATGCGAAGGGAGGCTACTACTGCTTTCCACATGAACTGTTTCACTGGCTGGAGGGAGTTTTGCATTACGTCAACGGAGCCTTCCCTTCTTTACGCTAGAAGTTTTTACCTTGACCACGTGATCAAAACGTAGATGGAATATCCTCCATTCTAAATGAATTTAAGCCGTGCTGTTCAATACTACCGGCAAAATGAAAAGAGAAGGACCCCATCGGACACTAACGTGCCATTTTAATTTAAACAGCGTCTTTTCCAGTCAGCTTAGCTTTCTCAATGACGATCAACAAGTCACACTGCCAAACTTTTGATAAAATAGTATGTTTAGTATCACCAACTAAATGCAATTTTATTTACATTTTCAACAAAGTTTTCCATTATTGTTTTATACATTAAAAATATTTGTGAATTTCATATGTTATAATGATTTATGGGTACTACTTAGTTATCCCGTCGACGAATTTCGCCAAATTATATAAATCGCCAAATTATACAAATTGACAAAAATTTTATTTTAAATAACGAAAGAACAATTAAATTAGTATAACATTAATAAAAATAAAAATAAAAATCCCTTGATGACGTAAACATGTATAACTTGCTTAAAGTCAAGTGAATGTGACACTTACGATCAACCATTATTGGCATTTAATCTTATAGTTTGGCGATACATTTTTGGTCGACGGGATAACAAAGCAGTACCGATTTATGATAGCACTCATGCTAGCTAGAGTTGATGCAAATAGTGGCGAGCGAACGAAGCAAGATGGAATCGCATAGCGTTCCAACTAAAAATATTTTTAATCGTGTTTTCACTGAGGTTTTTAATTAATTTTATTTCCAAGATACTTTTTTCAGTTTATTATTTTGCATTTCAAAATTTTTTGAACTTTATGCTTACTTAAAAGGCGACAGATCATACTGCTACGGATGTTTCAAGTTTAAAATATACATTTTGTTTAAATTTCCTAGTACTTTCGGTTCTCAAAACCCGCAGCCATCGTCAGGGAATATTTTCATTAATTGCCGTTCTATTCATTTCAAATACGTCGCTTAATTTGAAATGGGACAGCCTATAGTTCTTAGGGTAGCTGGAAGTAGAAGTAGTAGTGCGCTGGATTAAACTTTTGCAGAGGAAAAAATATTTAACTGCCAATCCATTCATTTTAATACGTCACTTTGTTCACATACGTCACTTTCGTTTTTAAATGCGTAGCTGGACCGTAGTAGAAGTAGCAGTGCTTTGGATTAAACTTGTGTAGAGAAAAATATTTAATTGTCCTTCTATTTATTTTAATACATCACTTTATTCACATACGTCACTTCGATTTAGATGGGATGTAATAGGAGTAGCTTCGGATTAAATTTACGTAGAGGAAAATAAAATTATTGGGTGTTTTTTCAGGATTTATTTCATCCATACCCATCCACTATCAGAGAATCTATAGAAATTCTGAGTAAAAGCAATCAAGTATGTAACGATGAACTTATACAATATCCCAAATATATGGTTAAATATCCTGAAAATAAATCTGGAAAACTTAAACACCGAATAATTTTCCTCTACGTAAATTTAATCCGAAGGTATTACTACTTTCCATTTAAAACGAAGTGACGTATGTGAACAAAGTGACGTATTAAAATGAATGAAACTACAATTAAATATTTTTCTTCTACACAAGTTTAATGCAAAGCACTGCTACTTCTACTACTGCCCAGATACGCACTAGAAAATTTAAATAACATGTATATTTTAAAATTGTAACATTTGTAGTATTATTATCTGTCACCTTTCAAGTAAACAGAAAACGTTTTAAAGTTCATCTTTATCGTTTGTGTTATACGGATTTAATATCTACTTTGTTTTCATTTATGCAGGGAAATTATAAAGACTTTACACTTCATTGGAAAAAGAAACTGAAGTTTTAATCAGTTTATTAGATTTTATTTAAAGATATTTGGATTTATAAATTACTTTTTTTTCATCAAACATACCTGCTTGATATAATCAATACTTTTACACTTGCTACTGAGCCAATAATGCGATATTTATAACTAATTCATTTTTCAATACTTCTAGTAAACTATAAAACGTCTTTTTTGAGTTCTTTCTAAAATCAAATTTATAGTCATCAAACTAACCATCTCCTAACGTCTTATCACACTCTAAAATTGGAAGGAGTGAAATGTTCACTTCAAAGAGTGACAAGCATTTTCGCTCTTTTTGGAATAAATTTTGTAAAAATATACTCCTTAAAGACTGGAATATTTTACTCTCTAGAAAGGAGTGAAATGTCTCACTACGTTATCGAGAGTGAAGTATTTCACTCCGCTGATGATGGTGAATTCCTGGCATTATACACTTTTCAAAATTTTCGTTCAACTGTGAACCAATACATGGAGTAAAATAATTAAAAGCACCAAAATAAGGTGCTTCTTAATTTTCAAAACTCCATTTCATAATGTAACCTTGGAAATTACACCGATTTGGTACTAAAACGCACATTTTTTACATGAGTGAATAGTCACTCCTGAAAGTGGTGAAAGTGTGAGTTACATATGCTTTGCTCATCAACCAATCAGAAAGCAAGGCGACTACGCCTTCTTAAGATCAGAGAAAGGATCGCTTTTCCGTCCGCCATTTTAGGATTAACAAATTCAGATATCATTAAAATGGTTCTTTATGGAACGTAAAGGTAAGTCTTATGTAATTTTGATCATTTATTCGTGTAGAATTTCTATGTAAAGATTATTAGTTAAATAGTTTTATGTTGTATAGAAAAAGATTGATCACGAAGTGTTCTGCTGATTTGAAAAGTGATTATCTGGGAGCACGGCTGTGCGTCCGCCAAGTTCGCACAAGCCGTAAGCTATCTTTTTTTGAACAATTTTGGCATACTTTTCACCCCTTCATAACGTCGTTTTAGGGAGAGATATAGAAATTTTTCTTTTATACACATGTTCGTATGATCAAACTGAACTAAGGTTCCACGATTTCATGTTTCTATATTTAGTAGTTTTCGAAATATTAAATTCCGAAAAAGCGCTTTTTTGTCACTGACTCACTTCGCATCATCAAATAACTAATGTACTTCTAAAAGTCGTAGAATATTGAAATTTTAAAAGCAAGTCGGGTTTGTAGCACAATCAACCAGAAAAATCTGAAAACATAAAATTTCCGCCTCTAAACCCTTCAAACAGGGGGTGTTGATTTGGCCGTAAACAGTTCCTTAACACATTCAATTGTGTCAATGTTGGTCGCCAAAACTCGATTACAGAGTTTTGAAGGGGTCACGTAATTCCAAGCAGAATAAAATTTTATGTATATGCTTTTCCAAAGATGTTTGTTAATGAATTAAAGAATGTTAAAGAAAAAATGAATATACCTAAAAATTTGAATCAGTATAGGTTATGATATATTTACGATATTAAAACAATAAAACATTTAACAAAATATAACCGCAATTCGGTACGTTTGCGATATAGTAGCCTTGGCGAAATAGAGAAAATAGCCTTGACGAGAAAATAAATTTGATAATAACGTATTTTCTGGCGACCTATTTACTGTGTCATATACACAAGCAATTTTTACAATATGTATACAATTTATTTAATCTAAGGAACCCGTTTATTTATTTTTATATACCAACATAAATAATTTGCATATAAAAAACAATATTTTATACATGTAGAAATAAAATATTTACATGTATAGAAATACATATGTAAATAGCATAAATGTTCATCAGATTATATCATTTGGCAACATATCTCAGTTTCTGAAGTCCGAATTGCGCCAAGATTTTTTTTAAATGCCAAGTTCCCTATAGTGGAAAAATATCCTAATTCCATATGAAAGTTTAAAAATCTCCTTTTAATTAAATGAAATGTGTAACTAATAAACTGTCTTTAACGATGTGAGACAGATGCGGCGTCCGAAGTCCGCTGCTAATGTTATTATATTGTATTATTAGCCTACTTACTGTTAATTTATTGTTAATTTTAAACCTGTAAAAGAAAGATTATAGTTATAAATAAGATATGTTGGTCACCAAAACCCGATTACAGAAAATTAGCCTGAGTTATAAAGGTGTTACATGATTTCAAGCTGAATGAATTTTTACATGCTTTTACAAAAATCTTAATAAGGCAAATCTTTCAGTTTATCTGTCCATCTTACTATCTTTTACATCCTTAAAACAAATTTTATTAAAGACCGGGAGGCGTCTGCACAGATCATCACCCCCATCGAGTTGACGGCTGAAATTTTAGAATTAGTTAAAAATCGATTAGCGTGTTAAAATATAACTCGCCTTCCAAGCCATATCTTTGTGAAAACCATCTACAGACCCGATTTTACCAGTTAATTGGTGGATTTTCCATTGTGTTTTCCTGCACCCATTCCTTCATGTTTCCATACTTTTAGATGCAGGAAAATACAATAGTAAACCTATCAGTCAACCACTAAAATTAGGTCTTCAGGTGGTTTCTACCAAGATATGACTTAACAGGTCAGTTGCAGTTTAATATGCTAATCTAGTTTTAACTAATCCTAAAATTCCAGGTGTAAACGCGATGAGGTGATGGTGTGTGCAGACACCTCCCGGTCTGTTATAAATGTCGGAATCAATCTCAATAGCACTCTGGTCAATCTGGCAAATATCTGTACTATTTATGGAACACTATTCCGTTAAGTGCGCTTTAGTGATGTTATGAACTTTATGCATATGCATCATACATATTATACATATGCATATAATACGTAATACATTTTCATCATACATATTATAAGTAGGTGTATAATACATAATGCAAGTGCAACATTATGATGTCAGAATAAAGAAAACATTTTTGTCGCCAAATTTGAGAATTGACATGATATATTATCAAGTTTGGCGACACTTCGCTAAATGTCGCCAATCTTTGCGAGTATTTGACGCTAGTGGCTATTTTTCAATGAGTTAATTATTAATGCGAGCCATCTATTTATATTTTTCCGCATATCATCTGACTAGTTATATGATATAACGTACTAATATTTCCAAAGTGCTAATAGTTTCGTCACTGCCCAAAGCCTCTGCTATTGTTATTATATTGTACTGTTATTACACTTACTGTGACTATGTTGTTAATCTTTACTCTTCTAAAACTTCTGTATTATATAAAGAGAATTTACGGCAACTATTAAAGCACCGAAACTGCCAGTTCTCCTTATGATTATTATAATTCTATAATATGTAACCTGTTAATCGATATGTACGTTAGAATGTATCTTCCATAATCCGGTTCCTCGGATTTTAGTTTTCAGGTTTCGAATAAAATTAGCTAAAATCTTAAAACCATGGCACATTATTGGCTAATTCTTCAACACGATCAGATGAGAAGAATGATATATTTTCAAATGGATCATGGCAGTGAGCCCGTAGACCTTCTATTCTTCCGTAATTGAGTCTATTGAAAAGGTTAACGTGAAAAAAAAGACATTAGCATCGATATGGTTTAATGTAAATGCAGATATTGTCAAAGGATTTCATAAGAACCATTTCACTTGTACCCAATCCTATCAGTTAAAATACAACAATTGACAATGATCCCAACTAGAAAAGATTTCTTAATAGGATTAAAAATTTCCACATTAGAGAACGAATCGTAACTGATAAGGAAACATGCATAAGTGAGTTAAGAGATATTTGTCACGAAAGATGAAATACATAACAGCACAAAACATATGATGTGCTTCCATGATCGTAAAGAGTTCTTGATTTCTCTATCAAAAGCTTCCGACTTGTCGAAAGAATGGGTAATTAAATTAAATTATGAATAACAGTAACATGATGCAACGTTTAACGTGCAATTAATAGAGTAAATACTGCTTGCTAGAGGCGGCTAGTACTTTAATTTAAAAAGAAATAAAATATAAATTTGTAAAGCTCAATAAAATAAATTTAGGCATTTTTACGTTAGCCGGGCGCAAGTGGCAAATCGCCAAATACTGCTCCCAACTCCATTGCTCATATTTCATTCATTTCATTTAAAAGTATAAACTTTTCAGTCATCTCATTCAAAATAGATGCATTTCCCTCATTTTATTTAATAGAATATTTAACATAGAAATAAATAAATGAATAAATAAGAAATAATAACATAAACCAAAATATTTTATTGGAAAATCAAAGCATTATTTCTAATTTTTCACATGTAAAAAATGAAAACTGCTATTGCCGAAAAAACAAAATTCTAATGAGGAGATTTTCTCCCGGCTAACATAAAAGTACCGAAATTTAAGTTTTTATACATATATTAATATAGTTTAGAAAAACAAACTTGAAAAAACATACAAAAAGTAGTGATATCCCAACAAAAAGTTTTCGGTAAAAAAAAAGCGCCAAGTTCTAATTAATGTTTCGACCAGAAAAAGTAGTGATATCTGAAGTTCGCAGAAGTTAAAAGCCAAACATCCCAAATCTTTCATTGAAAATGGCTTCCTGCGACTTGGCCGTTAATGCCTTCGAGAGGGTTTTTTCAAATTTTAAAGTTATGTACAAATGAGCTACATGCCAACAACATTTTTTGATTATTTTAGGCATTTTGTGGCACAAAGTACAGAAATAAAATACAGATTTAAAAAATGCATCTAAACCACTACATGTATTTAAATGCGTAGAAGTTAAAAATAACAAAACACTTGTATTCAGAAGATAATATCCCTAATTGCTAAAACATAATTAGTATCAGCTTTTAACAGTTTATAAATCGAATACCTCTTCATGTCTGCAAACAAACTATAATAAACGTTCAAACGAATAAAATCTCTTTCGTCAATGCACAAGATTTCAATATTATACAATAAAATATAATATAACATAAAATATAATATATTTTGAGATTTGAAGTAAGTAAATTTTGTTTTATTTCTTAGGTTTTACGTTAATGAGTTTCGCTTTAGATCGTACAAAATGGCAATTAAACCACAAGTGGACTAAATGATCTGTAATTAAAAATAATGTTTGTTGTAACTGAATGGTATTTATCAGAAATCTTTTACTTACAATGTCTTTATGTGAATTTGCCTCTTTGCATTTTAATATTACTTTTAATATTTAAATAATTCATAAATAATTCATAATTTCTAATCATTAATTTTCAAATAATGTAGAAGGCATCAACGGCCAAGTCGCAGGAAGCCATTTTCAATGAAAGATTTGGGATGTTTGGCTTTTAACTTCTGCGAACTTCAGATATCACTACTTTTTCTGGCCGAAACATTAAGGAGAACTTGGCGCTTTTTTTTACCGAAAACTTTTTGTTGGGATCCTTCATGTAGGATGTTGATATTCCTTCATGTAGCGGTTTCAAATACAATTGTTTTCACAATTGTATTTGACACACAATTGTTATTGTGTGTCAAACACAATAACAACAGAGTAATTTGACACACAAAGTAACAACACAGTAATTTGATACACAATTGTTACACAATTGTATTTGTATAACACACAATGCTTTGCAAAAAATAATCAGAGCTTCATTAGTTCAGCCAATGTGAATAAAAAAATGAGTGTAAATATTTCATTCTTCCCATTCAATACTGTGATGTAAAATACTTTTGCCAACGATAAAAAAAAAAGTTTTCTTTGTTTCGTTTGAAAGACTGACTCAGAAGACATCGTGATTTTGTCAATTCAGAGCAGGCATGATGTAAACATTAATTTTCCGTTGAATGAGATTGTTTTTGCTTTCTTCTATCTTCAAAAGAAGGAAATATTGTAATCGAAATTTTTTTCGACATCCGGTTTTCGACGGATTTACACGTTTTAGGGGTCAGAGATCCCAAAAAACATGTTTATAGAAAATGTCTGTCTGTCCGTCTGTTCGTGTGTCTGTCGCCATTGTACCATCAAAAAGTGCATGAAGTTATGCATAGAATTGAACCAAATTTTTATTTTGAATTTTTGGCTATAGCAAGCAGGTCCTCCCTAAATTTGGAAAAAAAATCGCCGGTAGGGGGCGCTGTAATAGTGATTTTTGTGCGATTTTGAATATTGTACCATCGAAAAGTATATGAAGTTATGCATGGAATTGAACCAAAACAATTTTTAAGTATTTGGCTAATGCAAGCAGGTCCTTCCTTAATTTGGAAAAAATTAGCCGATAGAGGGCGCTGTAATAGCAATTTTTGTGCGATTTTTATGCCATTTTTAATATTGTACCATCGAAAAGTGTATGAAGTTATGTATAGAATTGAGCCAAATTTTTTGTGTTTGTTTTTGGTCATAGTACAAAGGTCCTCCCTGAATTTGGAAAAATTTCGCCGGAAGGGGGCGCTATAACTGCGATGTCTGTATGATTTTCATTATTGTACCATCGAAAAGAGTATGAAGTTATGCATATAATTGAACCAAATTTTTTGTGCATATTTTTGGCTGTGGCGAGCAATTCTCCCTGAATTTGAAAAAAATCTGCCTGAATGGGGTTCTGTAATAGTGATGTCTGTGCCATTTTCATTATTGTACCATCGAAAACTGTATAAAATTATGCATAGAATTGAATCAAATTTTTTGTGTATGTGTAAGGCTATGGTCGGTAGATCTTCCCTGGACTAGAAAAAATTCCGCCAGAAGGGGGCGCCGTGATTGCGACGACTGCGCCATTTTCATTATTGTACCATCAATAAGTGTATGAAGTTATGCATAGAATTGAACCAAATTTTTTGTGTATATTTCTTGCTATGGCCTCTCTGAATTTGAAATAAATCTGCCGGAAGGGGGGCGCTGTAATAACGATGTTTGTGCCATTTCCTTTATTGTACCATCGAAAAGTGTATAAAATTATGCATACAATTGAACCAAATTTTTTGTGCATAATTTTCGATATGGCCAACAGGTCCTCCTTGAATTTGGAAATATTGCGCGGTAAAGGGGCTCTGTGATAGCGATTTTTGTATAATTTTCTTGATTTTTCGTAGTTTTATTGTCCTTCGGCGGCTCGTGGAGCGGCGGGAACTCGCTCTCTGCTAAGCCGGCTATTCTCAAAGAGCTGATATCAACAGAATAAGGAAAAACTATTAATTTTAACAAATATCATGATATAGATTAACTCGTTTTTAGTCCGTTTAATTGACTGTAGCAGAAATTCAAGAAGAAAATGAAAGTTGATATAGTATTACTAATAATATTGAAGTATTAACATGTGTAACTACTTTTTGAAATATTAAGATTATAAGATAGAAGAAAGTTTTGAGATTGGCGCATCCAATTAGTTTTTTTTTCTGTTTATTACTTATTTCTGATTATAAACACTTTTGAAACACACATAATAAACACAGAGTATTTATCATCATTATTATTATTTTGGAGTAATATGATATTTGATGATTATGATATTACAGAAAAGTAGGTATATTAATTTTTTTAAATTGTATGTAAGCATTTTTTTGCGGTTTATGATTTGAAAATTTCGAAACTGAGTAACATAAAAATATTTAATTATAGACATTCCGCATCAGTTATTAAATTTAATTCTATTGTAAACGCATTTTCTACGTTTTTTTGAAAGCAGTAATTATTGGCACTAAAAAACACATTATATTTAAGCATTGAAAAAAATGTTTTTTATGCCTGTTTTGAAGTTTATGGATAAGACTGCTTTAGTATATTTTTTAAAAAGTTCATAGTTACATGATATATAGGACTGAATATTTTTTAAGAGATTAATAACTACTTTTTACATTAAAATGTTCTTCAAACAATAAGAACCGTTCATATGCAGTCATTTAGTTTATTTTTATATTTCCTTCTTTTTTCCTATTTCCTATAAAACATATGAAAACTATTTTGCTCATATTCACAAAATACAAAATCGAGGGGATTAAAAATTTTAAATTAAATATGGCTTATCGTGTCGTTTCATAAATAAGTTTTGTATTAATTCCATTTTTCAGCAATAGAGGACGAAAATTAGAAATCATTATTAAGTTAAGGAATATGTTTAAAAGAAAAATATATACATATTCCAGAGAACTTAAAATTTAAACTCCATGTTCATATTAAATAAAATAAAAACAAATCTCAACGAGTAAAAAAAAATTACACATTCTTAATATTTAGATCATGCTTATGCTTGGAACTTATTTTAAATAGATATGAGTTTATAAGCATTGTTTTTTAAGTGGAAAAATTAAAAATATTTTAGAACAATAGGACTTTGCAAAAATAGCAATAATTTACGGAAAAGTACGGTAAAAAGATAGAAATTTATATTTAAAACAAAAATTAAAATCAAATCAAACATTGTTAAGCATATAACATCCTCCTATTACAAAGTTGTTGATAAAACTTTAAAAGTAACTAAAATACCGTAAACAATAACGTTTAATTAGTTTTAAATTCGATAGCCATAAATACTGTGATCTAAAGATCTAAAATTTGAATTATACATGGAAAAAAAAGAACATAACGTACATCACAGGAATTATTAAAACACTTAATACAACTTTATGGGTACTTGAAAAGAAAGAAATAATATTAATTGATTAATATTTTGCTTAATTACTTGCCTTTATGGGAATTTTTAAGCTATCATATCTTTATAGGGTATGCAATAAAAGTAAACACAAAGGATAAGATGGTAATAAAATATTTTAGTTTATTTCTGTCAGCAATCTAATTTAATTTATGTGTAACTTTAACTGAATTTTTTTCTTAAAAGTTCAGTTAGTGTTACAAACTATGAATTAAATAAATATTGCTAATAAACTATTTTATTCCAATCTTTACCACGCTTGTATCTATTTTCATTGTATGCTGTAAAATATGTGATTCTTTTAAAATGCCCATAAGAGGAAAATAAAAAACAATTGATTCCATAAAAAATGAACATTCACTCCTATGAAAGAGTGACTATTCACTCCTACCAGGGGTGAAAAAACAATCCTTTAGCAGGAGTGAATAGTCACTCCTCCGACAGAGTGATTATACACCGCTGTTTAGAGTGAATAGTCACTTCCCAGGAGTGACTATTCACTCTTTCAGAGAGTCAAAAATTTCACTTTTGTTCGGAGTGAATAGTCACTCTGAAGCGGTTGGCCATATTTTGAGTCTGCGATAGAGTGACTATTCACTCCGGTGGAGTGAATAGTCACTCCTTTTTATTTACAGTGCAGAGCATTCAGATGCATGTACATTCATTTCTGTTAAGCGTTTAAAGGTTAATATATCATTTTTGACAACTAGATCGTCTTGTATTGCTCCCCTTGTTAGCACGTAGGTCATATAGGGTGAAATTCCCAGTAACTGATACCTTAAGGATTCTTTCTTATTCAAATCACTAGTACAAAATTTTAAATCCATTTTATACTTATTTTCCTTTTTTAAAGGATAGTAGAGATATATTAGAAAATTACTGTTGACAAAATTCTCAGAAATTATACAATGTATTCTTAAAAATATTTTTTTTTCATAAATATGGTCAATAACTCCAGTAACTGACACCAATTCCATTTTGAAAAGCCAATAACTGACACAAAGGGAACCAGTGTTTGACACTTTACTTGCAAAGTTTTTTTTTTTTTTTTTTTTTTTTTAATGTTATTTTATATTTCAAGAAATTTATGCTTAAAAAATACTTTAAACTTTATTATAAAAACAAAATACTGTAAACTTATTTATATATGATATAATAATACAGATGCATGTATCGCTTGTTTTCATGTTTTAAATTATTAGTAGTGCAGATATCCAATAACTGCCACTTGTGAACGAGTAACTGGCAAATGGTGTCGGGCCCTGGTAGAACAACTTATGTTTTAATGAATATATAATTTATATGTTTTATAAGAAAATTTAATTCATTATTAGGTTTTTTTAAACAGTTCGAATAATAGATTTCAATTAATATAACCAATAATTAACACCTCTGTCGGAGACTGGTGAAATGAAAATACTGCAACCAATAACTGGCACAACCTATTAAGGTAAATTAAATAACTATAAATTAGAAACAGTGGTCCTAATTTGTGATAGGCATCTTTTAACGAATCTCTTCAAGTCTAAATTTAAGAAAAAGTTTAGGATGGTTGCATTACAAATAGATTTTTTAAAAGCACAACCTTAATTTTAGAAATAAGATGGATGCCTCAAAATGATACTTTTTGTGTTGTCATTTAATATGTTCTTGGCCTACTAGTAGTGAATAAATTGACTTCAAAATAAAAATAAGTGTCTAAGTTACCACTAGATTACATTACTTTGCAGAATCTATATATACATATTACGCTATCATACGTGGCACAGAAATCGTGATTATTTGTTAATTGTTTAATGGCAACGCCCGAATGAAAAGCATCTCATTAGTTATTGAGCAGCATTTAGTGCATCGCCATACCTATAAGAGGGGTTACTGTAGGAAGGGACCCTGTTCCGTCGCACACTTAGCGATATATCGCCAAATTTGACGACAAAATTAGTCGCCAAAAGTGACGCCAACAAGGCGATACAACAAATTTAGATATTTTAATACAACAAAAACTAATATTAGCTTAAGGGATTATATTAATTATATTTAAATGAGTCCAAGTAAATTCAATTATGAATAAAAGTAACATGATATACAATGCTTAGAATGCTTTCCAAACATAAATTTTAAGGAAGACAAAACTAGTCGACAAGGGCGGCTAGTTTTGCCAGAAAATGTTTATTTGAGTTAGATTTTTGCTGAAGTGTCAGTTACTGGTTAGATGTCAGTAACTGGGGTACCCTATAAGTACTTAAATTACTGTCAACATATGCAATTCCATAAATGATTTGATGACATTAGCTTAATCAGATATACATTATTAATTTCGGATATTTTAGAGAATGAAAAAAGGGCCGATATTAAAAGCAATTATGTCTTCTTTAACAGTTACTGAATTTTTAAAAAGTGGATACTATTTATTTTTTTATATGTTTACTAGAGGGCTCTGCCCCCTGCAAGCTACGCTCGCCAACCCCCGTTCATACACGGTAGAATCTAAAAACACGCTAATCTGATCGGTTTTTAAAATATTATAGAAGATTGAATTATACTGAAAAAAGCTGTGCAGATCTCCCTGTAAACGGGTTTCCATTCAATTTCCTTTTATTTAAAAAATTTAAGGCCGAATCAGTTGCTGTTAAGACATCCAAGGGTTGTTTTCGTGTTTGATTAAAAAGGATCAGTTAAACGTTTGAAAAGAACCTAAAATAAAATGAATTAAATGTACAGAGTCTTTGTCTCCCGGTATTTTAAAACAATTTTTATAACAACTAGGGGATCGAACCCCAGCTCCTCGGATTACAGAATATAGGTGAAAACCAATTTTTTTTTAATCTAATTATTTTTTTACATGTAATATATATTTTAGATTGCGCACTAACAACAAAAAGAATTTTTATATGAAAAATATCAATTATGCAATCAAATAAAGTTTTGAAATTTATTAAAAGCGATACTTTCACATGTCACCGCATGCCAGGAGTTATTAACCCAAGGTTTGCGACTTACGTCAGTCTTTCCGATCATTTCGGTGCATAAGCGCATGGTTCAATCACATGTCTGTTAACTTTGTTTCTTATTTACATTAAATTATTTATTTTTCTATAGAGGATGTTTTAACTTTGTTATGGAACATTAGACGAAAACATATGCTGAACTTTTTACATTGTTTTAAGGGCAAGCGGATTAACCTTCCGTAATCGAGCTACACGTGATAAAGATAAATTAAAAAATAATTTATGCTTGAAAATCTATATATATATATATTACGCTATCGTACGTGGTACAGAAATCGCGATTAATTGTTGGTAAATTGTTCAATTGGTTAATTGTTTAATGGCAACGCCGGAATTAAACGCATCTCATTGGTTATTGTGTAATATTTTTTTTAAAAAGTGAAAAACAATAAATAAATAAAAAGTTTAATTAATAACTATAGAACAAAACAATTTATATAATTTTAAAAAATAAAATAAAAGTAAATAAACAATTTATTAATAAATAAACAACTACATCCAGTTACCATATCAAGTAAAATAACGACACTTTGGCGCCAGTTATATACCCCGGTGCGTATATGACATTGGCGTCAGAAAAAAGTCGTGCCAACGTAATGCGTATATGACACCTGTGCTCCTCTTTTATTCATCTAATTTAAACTACAATAAATAAAAAAATAAATGAAGGTGCTTTTCCAGTATAGGTATTTGGCGAAATAGAGAAAAGGTTCATGGCGAGAAAAGAAATTTTTTTCTGGCAACCGATTTAATCCAAATATTTTTTTCAAATAAAACTACATAAAAGTGTCTATGACCGCAAAGAGTTCGTACTTTTATGTTAGCTGGGTGCAATTCTCGCCAATAGCATTTTTTAACTCGCCATCAGCATTTTTTATTTCTCGAGGGGTAAATTAAAACAATCTTTGATGTTGAAATTAAATGGTTTATGGTATTATTTATTCTTTTTCTTTTCTTTTTCTTTTCTTTTTCTTTTTGCAAAGAATTTTTTTTTTTTTTTAAGTGAAAGTCATGAATTTTAAAAGTTCTATTTTTAAATTAAAGTCATCCATTCTAAATAAAATGATTGAAAGGATTATGTTTTAATCTGAATTAACGAAATATGAAAAAAAAAATGCGACGCGTACAATGTTTGGCGATTTATCACCTGTGCCCGACTAACATAACTGTAGCGAGTTCTCGATTTCTCTATCAGAATCTTCAAATTTGGCGAAGGATTGAGCAAGTAAATTAAATTATGAATAAAAGTAACATGATACAATGCCTAGCATACATTTAAGGGAGGCCAAATTGGTCGCCACGGGCGGCTAGTTATTTAAAAAATATAATAACTCAGTCAATTAAGATACAATTTTCAAACAAATTGCATTTGAAAGTAGATTTTTTTCTTTATTTGACGGTTTAAAAATTGAAAATGTGCGATATTTAGAAATTTAAAAAATCGCTGACATAGCACGTATTTAATTTCAATTTATTTTTTCAGTTTTTATGAGAAAATGGCAACAAAAAGGTACAGTAATATATTATTTTCTTTCTTCCGTGATTAGTTTCCCTTTACTTTCAACCCTCCACGACTTTCAACAGAAATGGAGTTCTTCAGTTGCCACAATTACAAAAAATGTATTAAAAACTACAAAAAAATTAATATCTCAAAATTAAATTGAGATACAGCTTTCAAACAAATTTCATTTAAAAGAGCATTTTTTTTCCTCATACGACGGTGTAAAAATTTAAAATGTGCGATGTTTAGAAGTTTAAAAATTTGCAATAGAGAAAATTGCAAAACCAAAATTTCATTTTAAATTTCAAAGTGTTGCCATTCGCAGAATGACGTATGCGTTACGCACAGATATGTTTGTCCTTTATAATATAGATAGCCTAAGTCATGTGACTATAATCAACAGTTCCGGGCGAACCACTTAGCTTTTTATATTCCTGGTGCCATTTTGGTACTTTAATGTTAGCCAGGTACAGGTGATAAGTCGCCAAATATTATTCTATCGCCATCATTCCATCTATATTATAATAGTCCAAGTCATGTAACTGCCATAAATAAATACGCTCTGATCCCTTCGCTTTCCATATGAAAGTTTGGTCCAGATATCATATAAGGCCCCAATTTTTTTCCGACGCTAATTTGGGGAAAACATCAACAGCATAAACAACAACATCCGGCTTATCAAATCAAGCAAAATAACGATACTATGGCGCCAGTTAAGTACCCGCTGCGTATATGACATTGACGTCAGAAAAAAATCGCGCCAATATGGGTCCGTATATGACATCTGTGCCGAAAGTTTCCCTTTTGATTAAAAAATCAAATTTCTTTTTCAATTCCTACTATTAGCTCACACTCTCCCTATATTTATTTATATATTTATCTTGTTCAAATTTTCAATCATTAATAAAATACTCATTATTCATCCTATCAAGTTGAAATAAATTTTTTTAACTTGTACTGGATGACAATTGAAGTTAATACAATTTTTTCAAATATTAATTAATTAATTAAATTTTAATTAATTAATTTTAGTTTTGCATGGGAAACAAAATGGCGGCCATTGGTTATTGAAGGTCAATGAAAGTATTTTCAATAAGGGGTTACCATAGGGAGGATCCTGTTCTGTCGCCAAATACCGCCAAGTATGTCGCCAACTTGGCGATATATCACCAAATTTGGCGGCCAAAATAAGTCGCCAAAAGTGACGCCAACTTGGCGATATTTCTAATATTTCGCCAAATTCCCATAGGGTTCCATTGTAAACCTACTTGCTTATAGAAAATCAACAAATTGAGATATTTCAATGCAACAAAAACTAATATTAGCTTAAGGGATTATATTAAATTTTTCTTTGATGATCTAAGTAGGAATTGACTTTAAAAACAATTTTTTTATATTACTTGTTCTAAAAAAACTACATAAAAGTTTCCATGGTCGCAAAGAATTCTTGGTACTGTTACGCTAGCCGGG
This sequence comes from Maratus speciosus, assembly GCA_963932465.1. Lineage (NCBI taxonomy): Eukaryota > Metazoa > Arthropoda > Arachnida > Araneae > Salticidae > Maratus > Maratus speciosus. The sequence goes on along the minus strand of OZ010795.1, from coordinate 517,860,737 downwards.
TGCAAATCTCGCCAATAGCTATTTTTCAACTCGCCAGTTAGCATTTTTTTTTTCGAGTGGTAAATTAAAACATTGCTTTGAAGTTGAAATTAAATGTCATCGTTTGTTACATCATTTAATATTTGGCCAGATGCCTTATGCGCACAGGGTTTGGCGTGATTTTTTTTTTACAAAAATTTGTCGAAAACCTCGTTTTCGAATACCAGTTACATATGTATCTTTGGTACTACTTAGTTATCCCGTCGACCAAAAATCTATCACCAAACTATAAGATTAAATGCCAATAATGGTTGATCGTAAATGTCACATTCACTTAACGTTAAACAAGTTACACGTCTTTGCGTCATCAAGTGATTTTTATTTCGACGTTTTATTTGTATATTTATTAATGTTATACTATTTTCTTTGTTCTTTCGTTATTTAAAATAAAAATTATGTCAATTTGTATAATTTGGCGAGTGGTTTGGCGATTTATATAATTTGGCGAAATGGGTCGATGGAGTAACTAAGTAGTCCCGTATTTTTTAATTATTTTCTATTATTTTTTAGTTTTAAAGGAAAATAACCAAAAAAATAATTAACTATAGAACAAAACAATTTATGTAATTTAAAAAAGAAAATAAAGTAAATAAACATTTATTATTAAATAAACAACAATAGCCGGGTTACCATGTCAACCAAAATAATGCCATTTTGTCGCCAATTAGGTACCCCGGTGCGTATATGACATCTGTGCCTAATATTTTTCTTTTCATTTCGTTTAAAAAAATAAAGAAGTGAAAGCCATTTACTTTAAATGTTTCAGTTTGCATTAAATAAAATGATAATGAAATACAAATTGAATTATGAATAAAAGTAACACGATACATTTCTTAGCACACATTTAATGGAGGCCAAACTTCTCGCCAAATTAGTTTAAAATAGTATCCTTTTCTAAAATCGGAAGAAAAAAATTATCTGTTATGATTAAAATTTGAGTTGCCATCATTAGAGAAAAATATATAAAATTAGAAAAAAATTAATATTTCGAAAACTAATTCGAATTTAAAAATTCTAATACCAGTTTTGAGATCGGCAGATCAATACAGATTTTTGGTGTTAATTTCATCGCAAAGTATTCCGTATTTTAGGAGAAATCGCCGTGCAACATAATCAGTTGTTTAATTAGTCGTTTCATAGAATCGTTACATAAATTCGTTTCATAGTATCCGTTTCATTAGGATTTTATATATATAGGGTAGACTAGGGGGCTCTGCACCCTGCAAGCTACGCTCGCCAACCCCCGTTCAGACACTGTAGAATCTAAAAGCACGCTAATCTGATCGGTTTTAAAAAGATTAAAGAAGATTGAATTATACTGAAAAAACCTGTAGCGATCTCCCTGTAAACGGGTTTCCATTCACTTTTTTTTTTATTGCAAAATTTTAAGGTAGAATAAGTTGCTGTTAAGACATCCAATGGTTGTTTTCGTGTTTGATTAAAGAAGATCAGTTAAAAAAAACATTTGAAAAGAAGCTAAAATAAAATGAATTAAGTTAATAGAGTATTTGTCTCTCGGTATTTTTTAACTGCGTTATAAAACGATTGACATAATACAATTACTAAAATTTGCTGCTTTAACCCCTTCAAGGGCGGTGGTTCATTTTTGGACCACTTAATTTTAATTTTTAAATGCCACATTAGCATCAGAATATTGGGATGAAAATTTCCCTTTTATGAAGTAAGTGAACAAAAGCATTTTTGTATTACGAAATTTGTTTGTAAATTCTGGTGCCATTCACTTATTTCAAGATTTTACGAATAGAAGTGCCTTGTCCGTGAAAGGGTTAAACGCATATTAATGTATTTATTATTTTAAATTTTCCTTTCCCTTTTTATATTCACGTGTAAATACAATTTTCAGGACATAATTTTCAATATTTTCATGCCTTTAACGCGTACTCATTTAATAGTAATTTTAAAGGGGTTTTTTTCTGTTTTTAATAGTCACGTGAAAATAAATTTTTAATCGTTAGGAAATATTATTCTTTGCGCTGTTTTTAGAATTGAAAACAATCTCTATAATAATAGCCTAAGTCATGTGACTATCATCAACAGCTCCAGGTCGGATCCCTTCGCTTTTTATATTCCAGGCGGCCATTTTGGTACTTTAATGTTAGCCAGCCACAGGTGTGATAAGTCGCCGAATATTATTCTATCCCCATTATTTCGTTTATATTATAATAGTCCAAGTCATGTAACTGCCATAAACAACGGGCTTATTCCTTCGCTTTTCATGAGAAAGGTTTCCATTTTGATTAAAGAATCAGAATTATATTTTCGAATAAAACTACATAAAAGTTGCCATGATCACAAAGAATTCCTTGTACTTTTATGTTAGCCGGGTGAAAATCTCGCCAATAGCTTTTTTTTTTAACTCGCCAGTTAGCATTTTTTTATTTTTCGAGTGGTAAATTAAAACGGTACTACTTAATTATCCCATCGACCAAAATTCTGTCGCCAAACTATAAGATTAAATGCCAATAATGGCTGATCGTAAATGTCACATTCACTTGTCTTTAAGGAAGTTACACATGTTCACGCCATCAAGTGATTTTTATTTGGACGTTTTATTTGTATTTTTATTAATGTTACACTAATTTATTTGTTCTTTTGTTATTTAAAATAAAAAAAATATGTCAATTTGTATAATTTGGCTATTTATATAATTTGGCGAAATTGGTCGACAGCAGAATTAATAACATTTAAACGTTGCTTTGAAGTGGAAATTAAATCTCATGATTTGTTGCATTGTCACATACGGGTTTGGCGTAAATTTTTTTAACGACAATTTGGCGAAAACCTCGTTTACAAATACCTGTTACATATGTATTTTTAAATTATTTTCTGTTATTTTTAAAATGAAATAACAATAAATAAAAAAAAAAATAATTAATAACTATAGAACAAAACAATTTATAACATTTTTTGTAAATAAAAAGAAAATAAATTCAAATAAACATTTATTAATAAATAAGCAACAATAGCCGGGTTACCATGTCAGGCAAAATGACGCCATTTTGGCGCCAATTAGGTACACCGTTGCGTATATGACATCTGTGTCTAATATTTTTCTTTTCGTTTCTTTTAAAAAAACGAATGAAGTAAAAGCCATTTATTTTAAAGGTTTCAATTTTAAATGAAAGTTTTGTATTTAATAAAATGATAATGAAATACAAATTGAATTCTGAATAAAAGTAACATGATGCATTTCTTAGCATACATTTAAGGGAGGCCAAACTCGTCGCCAAATTAATTTAAAATATCCTTTTCTAAAATATGAAAAATAAATATCTGTTATGATTAAAATTTGAGTTGCCATTATTAGAAAAAAAGTATTTAAAATTAGAAAAAAATTAATATTTCGGAAACTAATTCTAATTTTAAAATTCTAATACCAGTTTTGAGATCTGTGAATCAATACGGATTTTTGGTGTTAATTTCATCGCAAAGTATTCCATATTTTAGGAGAAATCACCGTGAAACGTAATCAGTTGTTTATTCAGTCGTTCCAAAGAATCGTTACATAAATTCGTTTCAATTCGATTCATTAGGATTTTATATATATAGGGTAGATTCGATTCATTAGGATTTTATATAATACGAGTTGGAACCCGTCGAAATTCGACGAATTAAAGTATTTAGAATGGAACTGTTAGATCGAATTTATAATAAACCTACAAATATAATTACAATAAAAAATTCATCTTGCATTGGTTATCTAACTCTTAAAACAAATAATGTTTTTAACCTAAAATAACCAAAATATTATTTCCAAAAACTTCAACTGCTTAAATTATTGGAAAATTAAACTGTATTCGATACGTAATCCAGATGAGTAATTATGTTGAAGTTATCGATTGAAGCTCTTACGTTTGTTTTTACGGGATGAAAAATCAGTAAAAATGATTTTGCTTTCTCACATCATAAAATTTTCCCCCATAAAATCTAAACTGTGCGTTATTTTCACATTCTCAAAATTTATATACGCACTACTCAAATTCACTATTTAAAAGTATTTTAACGCGCAGTACATTATTAATTAATGTATTTCCAAACTTAAAGTCACGTTTGTCCGATACAACTTTTTATGTGGACATTCGCATAAAATTGAAGTTTTAATCTCAGTACCCGGGAAAATTTACCATTCAGAAATTTGCCTTTAGTTGCCATAGTATTGGCCATTTTAGTATTGGTCAAATATTTAGTTTTTTCAAAGAAAATGATTGTTTTGTTTTAAATATGACATCATTTTTACTCACTGAATCATTTTGCCTAGCGTCTCAAATTCCGTATCAACGTAATGTAAAAATATTGAAATATCTTCTTCAATCTTTTTATTTGTGAAGAAGAATGCCTGATTTTTTTAATGGCTGACGTCATTTTCTGTTCAACTAGTTGGATGTGCCAATCCCAAAACTTTCTTCAATCTTATACATCTTAATATTTCAAAACCTAGTTACACATGTTAATACTTCAATATTATTAGTTCAATACTATACCAACTTTGATTTTCATCTTAAATTTCTGCTCAAGTCAATTAAACGGACTAAAAACGAGTTAATCTATATCATGATATTTGTTAAAATTATTAATTTTTCCTTAATCTGACGTTATCAGCTGTTTGCGAATAGCCGGCATAGCAGGTAGCGAGTTCCCGCCGCTGCATGAGCCGCCGATGCACAATAGAACTACGAAAAATCAAGAAAAGTATACAAAAATCGCTAGCACGGAGCCCCTTTACCGCGCAATATTTCCAAATTCAAGGAGAACCTGTTGGCCAAAACCAAAAACAAGCACAAACATTTTGGTTCAATTGTATGCATAATTTTATACGCTGTTCGATGGTACAATAATGGAAATGGCACAGAGATCGGAATTATAGCGCGCCCTTCTTTCGGAATTTTTTCAAGTTCAGGGAGGACTTGTTTGCCATAGCCAGAAACATGCACAAAAAATTTGGTTCAATTATATGGATAACTTCATACACTTTTCGATGGTACAATAATGAAAATGGTACAGGCATCGCAATTATAGTGCCCCCTTCCGGCGGAATTTTTCCAAATTCAGGGAGGACCTTCGTGACATGACCAAAAATAAACACATAAAATTTGGTTCAATTCTATGCATAACTTCATACACTTTTCGGCGGTACAATATTCAAAATGGCACAAAAATTGTACAAAAATCGCTATTACAGCGCCCTCTACGAGCGATTTTTTTACAAATTAAGGGAGGACCTCCTTGCCATAGCCAAGAACTTAATTTTTTTTTTTTTGGTTCAATTCTGTGCATAACTTCATACGCTTTTCGGTGGTGCAATATTCAAAATCGCACAAAAATCGCTATTACAGCGCCCCCTACCAGCGAATTTTTTTCCAAATTAGGGAGGACCTGCTTGCTATATCCAAAAACTTAAAATAAAAATTTGGTTCAATTCTATGCATAACTCCATACACTTTTGGATGGTACAATATTCAAAATCGCACAAAAATCGCTATTACAGCGCCCCCTACCGGCGAATTTTTTCCAAATTCAGGGAGAACCTGCTTGCCATAGCCAAAAACTTAAAATAAAAATTTGGTTTAATTCTATGCAAAACTTCATACACTTTTCGATGGTACAATATTCAAAATCGCACAAAAAACGCATTTACAGCGCCCCCTACCGGCGAATTTTTTCCAAATTCAGGGAGGACCTGCTTGTCGTATCCAAAAACTTAAACTAAAAATTTGGTTCAATTGTATGCATAACTCCATACACTTTTGGATGGTACAATATTCAAAATCGCACAAAAATTGTTATATCAGCGCCCCCTACCGGCGAATTTTTTCCAAATTCCGCGAGGACCTGCTTGCCATAGCCAAAAACTTATAATAAAATTTTGGTTTAATTCTATACATAACTTCATACACTTTTTGATGGTACAATGGCGACAGACAGACGGACAGACGGACAGACTGACAGACGGACAGACGGACGGACGGACAGACGGACACACAGACAGACAGACATTTTCTATAAACATGTTTTTTGGAATCTCTGACCCCTAAAACATGCAAATCCGTCGAAAACCGGAAGTCGAAAAAAATTTCGATTACAATACTTTCTTCTATTGAAGATAGAAGAAAGTAAAAATTAGAAAAAAAGTTACTTTTATTTGTAATGTGAAAATGGCATCAATAAAGATATAACCAATAAAAATAAATAAACCATGACTATTTTCCCTTTACTTTTAATAGAAATGGAGTACTTCAGTTGCCACAATTACAAAATTGGTACTAAAAACTATAAAAAAATTAATATCTCAAAAATAAATTGAGATAGAGCTTTCAAACAAATTGCATTTAAAAGTACATTTTTTTTTTTCACGACGGTTTAAAAGTTGAAACTGTGCGATGTTTAGAAGTTTAAAAACTTGCAGTAGTGAAAATTGCAAAACCGAAATTTCATTTCAAATTTCAAAGTGTTGCCATTCGCAGAATGACGTATGCGTTACGCACAGATATGTTTGTCCTTTATAATATAGATAGGGTAGATAGATATGTAAACATTTATTTCAAATTTTTAACAACAGATTATAGAGGATCTTTTTTTTTTGCGTGTGTGTCTTCAAAATTTTCAATTTAAAAAAGAGAAAGAAATTATTGAACAACTAATATAACTAATTGAATAAAGTAATTCACTCTTTACGCAATTTATCACTGTATCGTCTCCTTTTATGTCGTTTTTTATTTCACTAACATATATTTTACATCAACAATCTTCTAGTAACAACCTTCTAGAAAAATGTCCTTCTCGTCTAAGATAGGGATCAATGTAACAAAAAGGGAAGAATCGTTAGCAACATTTATTTACATTATTTCATCTAAATTGCCGTATAATTTGTTAGTAAGCAATAGGAAAAAATCCTGTATAATTTCCGCCGGTAGAATTACAATCAATATTTTTACATTTAGTAAATATCCAATTACATCAAACTTATAAACAGTAAAAATATTATAGAATTTTTAATATTTCTATAACAAACCTAACAAGAAAGAAAACTCACGCGTACAGTATAGATTATGAAACACTTTCCAACACTCCCTGAAAGCTTTAACAAAACTTCGTTATTTAGGGAAATAAGGCAAATAAGATAACTAAGTAAACGTTTAAAAAATTGATTTAAGCAGATACCGTCCATAGCCAAATATGTATTCCAATTATTTTGAACATCCTTGTATTTGATCTGTAAGTTGATAGATATACTATATAATGGGAAAATTTAGTTTAGCAAGAAAACGCATAACAGGTTGAAATTTCTCTTTCAACAATTTATACTAATAGATGAAACATACTTGAATACTTTTGTACAGCCCTGTAGATTACCTAGTACCTTTATTACAAGCCACTATTTAGCTAAAATTTAATTCAAACTAAAACGCTCTTAAATCAAGTGAAATCATATTTCCAGAAATTATGATACATAGACGGCATGTATCCAATTCGTTGCGTGACCCTGTATATCATTTTATCTATATTAGTAGATATAAAATAGGGCTTCTGCACCAGTTGCACGGGCTGCACGACCTTGAAGGACCTCTGCGCGAACTCTGCATTTGGTATGAAGGTCATGCGGCGTACTCTTGGAGGCGGGGTCAAGGTCATGTGATGTGATATAAGAGAAGGGGTTATTTTGTGTTTAATTTCTTTTTTCTAATGATAATTAATTAAGAAATTTTAATTGGGGGACTTTAACTTTTTTCGGGATAATTTTTGAAGATTGAATTTTTTGGAAGATTGATTTTTCTTTTAGTCGTACTACAGTACGAGGGGTTATTTTGAGTTTAATTTTTTTTCTAATGATAATTAATTAAGAAATTTTAATTGGGGGACTTTAACTTTTTTCAGGGTAATTTTTGAAGATTGATATTTTTTGAAGATCGATTTTGTTCGTCGTACGAGGGGTTATTTTGAATTGGATTTTTTCATTAATGATAATTAAGAAATTTTAATTGGGGGACTTTAACTTTTTTCGGGATAATTTTTGAAGATTGAATTTTTAAGAGATTAATTTCTTTTAGTCGTACTGCAGTACGAGGGGTTATTTTAAGTTTGATTTTTTCATTAATGATAATTAAGAAATTTTAATTGGGGGACTTTAACTTTTTTGGGGGTAATTTTTGAAGATTAAAATTTTAGGAGATAGATTTTTTTATCACCGTTTTACACTGCGAGGGGTTATTTTGAGTTTGAATTTTTCATTAATGATAATTAAGAAATTTTAATTGGGGGACTTTAACTTTATGGGGGTAATTTTTGAAGATTGAAATTTTAGGAGATTGATTTTTTTTTTCGTCGTACTACAGTACGAAGGGGTATTTTCGCATTTATGCGCAATTTAGAAATTTTAATTGCGAAACTTAAAATTTTTAGGAAGTAATTTTAGGAGATAGAATTTTTTCGCGAACATTAATTTTTAGCGCGCTTCAGTTTTCGATATTATTTTTACTTATGAAAAAGAAATTCATTTATGCGTAATTTTAGGCGATAGAATTTTTTTAGTGTACTTCAGTTTGTAGTGTTATTTTTTCATGTAAAAGTTAAATTAATGATAATTAAGAAATTTTAATGAGGAGACATAAAATTTTTAGGGGCGCAATTTTTGTGTTAGAGTTATTACTAGTGGCGATTTTTAATATTAATTTGAGAACTTAAAAATATTTTTTCTTTTACGCGATTTTCCCTTAGCAATCGAATTTTAAACATTAATTAAAAATTTTAATTGGGAGACTTTTAAATATTTTTAAAGCAAATTTTTAGATAAAAATAGAATTTTAAACATAAATTTGATGAGAGGACTTTACGCGATTAAATTAAATTTAGTGACGTATGCGCTCGAATATTTAGTATTAATTAAAATTATGAATGAGTCCACATGTGAATTTTGTCATTTAGTGTTAGAATTTTTTATGCGAAATTTTAAATAGTACTACCCCACCAATGGCTGTGAGGTTCTGCTCTCGAAGCTGGTAGACGGGAAGTGCTGGGTTCGATCTCAATCGCGCCCGTCGGCCTAATTGTTCGGAGTTTTCGTAGTGTTCTTCGAACCATGGATTTGCATGCGTAAATACGGGTTAGGTTCCCTTAGAAAGACCTCCACGAAGGGCACTCCCCCCCTCGGGCATATATCCCTAGTGCAGATAAACGGCCGTGAAAATCAACCAACCTTTTAAATAGTACTAGTAAACTTTAGAATTTTTTTTTTTTTTTTACTGAATCTGTGTTATATTTGAGGGAATTTTTTCGCGGTTTTAGTCATAAATAGAAATTGGTAAGATATTTTTAAGAATGTTGGTTTTTTGTATACGATTTGTTATGCAATTTTTAGGTTTGTATGTATTGCTTAATCCATATGAAAATGTGTTTTGAAAAAAACATGAAATGCCATTCATGAAGATATTAGGAAATTTACCCCCCCCCCTTCTTTTCTACCCCTAAGTGAATATATATATAAAATTGTAAAATACAGGGTTACCTATTAAATGGTGCGTTTGAATTTAGAATCACCAATGTCCCTAAAATGTATTTAGGGACAAATTTTAGGGTAAATTATAGGGTTTTAGAGTAAAAATTTTTAAGTATAAAATTTTAAATAATATAGATCTATTTTAAAAACTAGAAAATCGATTTTTTGAATATATACTTTTTAAACTTTTATACCTTTTAAACGTTTCTATCAAATACTTGGAATTTTTAATAAGATATTGGAAAAAAAACGCACTTTTGACAAATTTACGTTAATATTAATATTGTGCTTTTTAGAATAAAACTATACTTTAGTTTACCTTATCTTTAGAATACCTTAGTTTAAAACTATTTGATGTTACATATATTTTTCAAAAATAAAAAAAACTTACTTTATAACAAATAACTTTCACAGAGATTTTTAAAAAGCTTGTTTCTGCAAGGCAAGCTCCACTATACTGAATTTGTGTTATCTTGCTCACACTTAGAAGTGATTCACTTTCTCTAGATAAGCAGATAAGGATTTTTCCCAAACACAGTGGGTGAAACGATTTTAGATTTTAATTTCGATTGATTAATGGGGGTCACAAATTTAGATTAGCTAATGAGAATTAGAAATTTATGTGTAGCGTAATTGGATCTTTTCTTTCTTAAAGAGATTAAAATTAAAAACACTATTAATGATTGACTCGTGTGATTTCAATATTCATTTAATATTGTGTTATTCATAACGAGTAAATGAATGCATAATTAACTAAAGATTTTTTTTACCTCACTCATAATGATTTTAATTTTTGAACGCATAATTAAGATTTAACATTACGTCACTCAAAACGAAATTAATTAATAAATGCATAAGATGAGGGGTTCATCTTCCGGTCCCAGGCCCTTTTCAGGCCCATCTGTCTACGCAAGGAGCCACCCGTGAAGCAAGCCCCGCGGCGCGTCCCGAAGGTCGCCGCCAGACAAGCTCCAACAGAGCGGAACCCCACGCAAACTCCGGTCAGGCCGACGCACTGCCCAGCGCACGTCACGCCGACTATTCCCAAGTTGGTGAACAATCGCTACGATAGTCCTCACCACCCAGCTAGAAAAAACCAAGTAATCCCTAAACTTGGTTATTCGAGCCGGTAGACCCCGCAAGCCATCGCAGGAACCAGACGCCTATAAAGACGCTGGGCCCACGGACTGAACCGAGGCTTCCCGAGCCGAATTTAATTTACGGAAGGCCCCCAAGATCAGATACCATTTTTCGGCAGAGACATATATGTGGGCCAGCCGATAGGAAAGTTATTGAAGAGCCCCTAACTTGAAAACCAGGGAGGACGGGGAAAATCCCTCCGGCCGTAAAGCGACCCAGCTCCTGGCTTTTCGCACAAGCCACCCGGCTCAACCGACGGAACCCCTCGTGGATCACGCCGGGAACCCGTTGGCCCAGACTAAGTGCCATTAGCGACCCCAGGCGGGCACGGAAAGCTCCACCTAGACGGAATAGACTCCGCCTCGCTAGGGGGTCGGACGGAACGGAGTCCCGCCAGCCCCCACCGACTCGACCCCATCCTAGGACAGAGAAGCCAGTGGAGGCCGACAGAAGCCCGCCCGCCACTACCTTACCTCACGGCCGTCGAGGGTACCCAGGCCCGAAGGCCCCTGACCCCGTGCAGTGACCGACGGCTACCTTTGTTAGTGCGTTCGAAAGTTAGGTGGAGACACCTCTAGGTCCTCATCACCAGGCGAGGGAAACTCCGGTACCGCATAGACACGGAGGACCTGGATCGGACCAAGAGTTCACCCGAGGCACGATGAGCCGCCGCGTTACCGGCGAGCCTCCGGCCCGTTTCCCTGCGGGAGTAGTGTTTGATGGTGGACCTGCCGGCCGACCCCCTCCCATGGGTCACGGCACGACATGGAGCAACCAGAACCATACTGGCCTCCCCACGCGACCGCTCCTTGGTCAACGGGAGCACCGCCAAACCCCACCACCCTTAGGGTCGGCTCCCAACTGCTCCAGCTGAGGTCCTCGGAGGGATGAGCCACCCAAGTCATAAAGTAACCTGGGCGCTGTCCGAAACCCTCGCCCTTCGGTTGCTCCGGGAGTCCCTGCATGGCGTTCCGGCGAGCCCCGTCGTCACTAGCGAGCACCGAGGACTTTCCACTACAAAGCCCTCACTCATATTTCAGGCTCCCTCTTAGTCAATTGGTGGATGGGGTCCTATCGCCTTAGCTAGTCTTTGCCCGGCGACACCGTCCGGCCCTTAGACCGGCACCGGGATCGACCTATGGAGCGTCGCTATCCGGTTTGGCCAGAGAACCCGGCTGCCGGGGGAGCGTTGAGTCAAAAAAGCAACTCACCCATGCACAACGTCCGTTAACCGTGGCCACCGTGCTCAACGCCTGTCGGAGATGAGCCTCTCGAGGAGGTGGCGAATCGTCCCCATCCGGCGCCGTCGCATTCGTACACAACGAACTCTGCCGAGCTTCCGGTCACCTCCCCCACTCAAGGGGTCGGGTCGGAACCACCCGGAGGGGCGGCCACTTAATAAATGTATAATTAAGATTTAACATTATGTCACTGATAACTAATACAATGAAAGAATGCATAATTAAGATTTAATATTGCGTCCAAATTTTTGAATGATTGTATTAATATAGAATTTATATTAAATTGGGGGTCATTTTTTCTCATAGATTTATTTAAAATAAAATTGGAGTATTTATTAATACTTTATTACCAATTTAACGCATGTGTCACATTTATTTAGGATTACATTAAAACTATTATAAAATTAGACCTTTTAAAACGGATACTTTTTAAATTTATTCATTAACTATGGGGATACTCGTCACGTCATGAATGAGTCATCGCGAATAAGTGAGTTTTCTTTCGTAAACATGAAGTTTAGCGAAAGTTTTTAATAAATATATCGTGGTTTATAAATAGTAGCACTTTTTTAAATAATCATTCCGCACAGTGAACTTTAAACTTTTAGTCTAGTTCTAATGTCAATCTAGTTCAGATTTTACTAAGTTTTCACGTTACGTAAATAGGTCACGTAATATCATCACCAATCACAGTCCATTCGTCATCATTAATGCACACGCGCGCCCTCTATGCGTGTATAAATTTGCATGCAACGAGACGTTATCATTATTCTAAGTGCTGAGATAGCTGCGTGAAGAAGCTTTCGACTGTTCAGTAATTTTAGTTAGTATTTGCTTGTGTTAAAATGGATCAAGTCCGCCATTCAACTGAATCCAATACGATGAGTCATACCCTTTCACCAGAATTGAAGTACCAAGACATGAAAGTTTCATCACATCATGTTTCGAAGAATGAAGTGCCGCAAACCCTGCATTCTTCTGATTACAACACGATGAGTCAACCCCTTTCTCCAGAATTGAAAGACCAAGACATGGAAGTTTCATCGCAACCTGTTTCGAATAATGAAGTGCCGGCCTCTTCATCTGATCTGCAGAAGTTTTCTTATGTGTGTAATGTGTGCAACAAAGCTTTTTCTCAAAAGTTTTTATTAAATAGATATATGAAATCTCACTTCCAAAAGAAAAACCATTTCCATGAGATTTGTATGAAAAAGGTTTTATTCAAAACAGTGATTTTCAGCAACATAGGAAAATTCATTCAAAGACGCCGGCAATTTATAATTGGGAATTATGTGGCGAAGTGTTTTCGAGAAAACGGAACATGATTAGACATAGTAAGATACATTCAAAGTCTCCTGTGATTTTTGATTGTGAATTTTGTAGAGAAGTGTTTTCGAGAAAGCGCGATTTATTAAAACATAAGATTATCCATAAGCCTTCCAAGCAATTTAATTGCAATGAATGTGAGGATGTGTTTTCGATTAAACGTGATTTATTAATACATAAGATTATCCATAAACCTACCAAGCAATTAAATTGCCATAAATGTGGGGATGTTTTTTCAAGAAAGCGGGACTTAATTAAACACAAAAAGATTCATAAGTCTCGCAAGAAATATAAATGTGTGCATTGTACCGAACTATTCAACCGCAAGTATGATTTATTACGTCATGCGAGTACTTCATATAAGGTTTCATGCAAACCTGTTAAATCATCATCTTTAAAAGATATGTTATATGAAAAGGTTAAGCATTTTAAAAGATTTAATGCACTCGGTATTTTTACTAAAACTATGATTGATTCGAATGAGGAGAATGACAAAGACTTTATCACATTTTTGATAGTGTTCGACCAGACGTTTCGAGCGAATTACATTATCAGATTGAAGTAAAAAAGTCCATGAAATGGTATGCAACTGTACAAGCTATTGTTAGCCGTGTAACTAATGAGGGGGACATAGAGACTGCCACACCCCTTTTCATTCTAAAACTGTGCTCGAATTAACGAATCAAAATTTAACTGTGCATATTGAGGAAGCCTTTTCAAAAATGATGACTTCCTATGAGAAATTCACTGAACGTGGTTCTAATTGGGTTTTAGAACAAATTTTGAACATTGAATTGTCGACAGCTAAATATAGTTGGAATTAAAATATTTGTACCCTTTTTTGTATGATTTTTCAATTTTGTAACTGCTATTTAAAACGATCAATAAATATTATATGATTTTAAAAGCTTAGCGTTTTTATTTTAAAATAATTTTCATATTAACTATTTTTTTTTTAATTTACTAAAGTCAAAACTTTGTTTTGAGTACACTAGAATTTGGCTGAACATATCTCACATAGTTAAACTACTTTTTAAATTCTTGATTAAGTTTCATAAATGCTTGGCAAAAACAAATATTTTCTAAATGTTAAAGAGAAATAAGAATTCACATATAAATTGCACTTACCTTTTTCGAACACATCTACTTTATGCACTTACTTGAATAATGGAGAAGACAAGTTCTTCTTTAATGATACTTCAAATCACTGGCAAGTTTAGACAAGTCATTGATGAGTCATTTATGGGTTTTTCCACATAGATGATGTCACTGATTATGTGTAGATAAAAAAAATTTTTGACTCTGAAGCTTTAATTGCAATTAACAAAACTCCTCTAATTGATTTTTAGAATTGATTTTTTAATAATTAAAATAATTATTTAGTTAATCTTTTAAAAATAAATTATTTTTAATTCTATTCAATGAAAATATAAAAAATTAATAAAGTCATTCAGCAAACTCTTCTCAAATCTGCTATATTTAACTTGCGCGAAATAAAATCGTACCTTCCACTATGCTAACTACAAAGGTAATAACTGATAACGTTCATGCTTATCTACTAACCAAAGATCGCATGCGCTATGCTGACTAGTGACATCACTGATTTCTGATAAGATTAGAACTTGCATTCATTTCTTCCCAAAGCGAGTGTATGAGCTAGAAGTGTCTAGGTAAGTAACAATTCAAGTTCTTTTTTTAATAAGTTTTTAATATGTAGTGTAGACATCTATAACATTTTTTTTTTCCTTTTTCAGAAAAATTACACTATTAAATAATTTTTTTTAACCAAACGCTTTAAAACTTCTAAATTTTATTGTTAATTCACAAATATACTATAAATATATATTCCTATGTGTGTGTGTATTTGTAAGTGTGGAAAAAAATTTAAAAGGTAAACAAATTAATAAATAATAAATATATATATTGCAAGACAGTATTTAAGATTTGAAAAACGTTAAAAATTATTAAAAATGATTTTTTTTTATTTAGTTACAAATTAACGAATATGTTTCTTATACATATGTTAACATAGCAAATGTTTTAAATATTTCGATGCTATTTCCAAGTTAGCCAATTTATACTTTTTGAATATGCATTTATATATTTGTAAATTTTAATGTTTTATGTTTTTACTGACTAGTGAACACATTTGCCCTTTCAATTATTTATCCCAGCTATCGTTTATTTACACAATAATCCAACCAACCAACTGCTTTTCAAACAACTATATGATTATCATAACAACCCAAAACCTTTCATCTACACATATGCAAACATTTTAAAAAACTAGAGTCCACATTTTCAGTCTAATAAAACAATGACTAATCAAATAGGTTATGTCCAAACTTGAATTATACCTTAAATGTGACATTACTAAACTAACATGTTATTACTAAACTAACTTGTAAAACTAACATGATAAATTGTTTTCACTATACTAACTTAATAATTTTCGTAGGTTTTATATAATAATCGACATGTTTGGTTATCTCTCACCATAGTTTTCTAAAATAAATCCAAAAAAGTTTGCTACTATTA
This sequence comes from Maratus speciosus, assembly GCA_963932465.1. Taxonomy (NCBI): domain Eukaryota; kingdom Metazoa; phylum Arthropoda; class Arachnida; order Araneae; family Salticidae; genus Maratus; species Maratus speciosus. The sequence continues at coordinate 517,844,942 of OZ010795.1, read as the reverse complement.
AAAAACATGCTTTTATTTCAGATTGTTTTCACTCTTATTATTTCAAAACATAAAACACAAAATATTTTTATTAAATAATCACTATTTTTCACAAGTTTGCAATATCAGTAATTTTTAAAATTTTTATGCTAACTATGATTAGTAGTATTCAGACTATTACAAATTATTGTTTTAAAATTTATCAAAAATATTTAATACTATTACATTTTAATTTAAAATACATTTTACAATAAAACCATACAAAATTATACTTATCTAATACGACGTGGCCGCCCCTCCGGGTGGTTCCGACCCGACCCCTTGAGTGGGGGAGGTGACCGGAAGCTCGGCAGAGTTTGTTGTGTACGAATGCGAGGGAGCCGGATGCGGACGAATCGCCACCTCCTCGACAGGTTCATCTCCGACAGGCGTTGAGTCCGGTGGCCACTGTTAACGGACGTTGTGCATAGGGCCGCAGCCCGCTTCGGCGGGCACTGGAGGTGCAGTCCTCCGGCACCCGGGTTCTCTGGGCAAGCCTGGTAGCGACGTTCCATAGGTCGATCCCGGTGCCGGTCTAAGGGCCGGACGGTGTCGCCGGGCAAAGACTAGCTAAGGCGATAGGACCCCATCCACCATTTGACTAAGAGGGAGCCTGAGGTAGGAGTGAGGGCTTTGTAGTGGAAAGTCCTCGGTGCTCGCTAGGGACGACGGGGCTCTCGGGAACGCCATGCAGGGACTCCCGGAGCAACCGAATGGCGAGGGTTTTGAACAGCGCCCAGGTTACTTTATGACTTGGGTGGCTCATCCCTCCGAGGACCGCAGCAGAAGCAGTTGTGAGCCGACCCTAAGGTCGGTAGGGGGGTTTGGCGGTGCACCCGTTGACCAAGGAGTGGTCGCGTGGGGAGGCCAGTATGGCTCTGGTTGCTCCATGTCGTGCCGTGACCCTTGGGAGGGGGTCGACCGGCAGGTCCACCATCGAACGCTGTCCCCACGGGGAACCGGGCCGAAGGCTCGCCGGTAACGCGGCGGCTCATCGTGCCTCAGAGGAACTCTTGGTCCGATCCAGGTCCTTCGTGTCTATGCGATACTGGAGTTTGCCTCGCCCAGTGATGAGGACCTAGAGGTGTCTACACCTAATTTTCGAACGCACTAACAAAGGTAGCTGTCGATCACTGCACGGGGTCAGGGGCCTTTGGGCCTGGGTACCCTCGACGGCCGTGAGGTAAGGTAGTGGTGGGCGGGCTTCTGTCGGCCTCCGCTGGCTTCTCTGTCTTCGGGCGGGGGCTGGCGGGACTACGTTCCATCCAACCCCCTATCGAGGCGGAGCCTATTCCGTCTAGGTGGAGCTTTCCGTGCCCGCCTGGGGTCGCTAACGGCACCTAGTCTGGGCCAACTGGTTCCCGGCGTGATCCTCGAGGGGTTCCGTCGGTTGAGCCTTGTGGTCTGGGCGAAAAGCCCGGAGCTGGGTCGCTTTACGGCCGGAGGGACTTTCCCCGTCCTCCCGGGTTTTCAAGTTAGGGCCCTTCATTAACTTTCCTATCGGCTGGCCCACATAAATGTCTTTGCCGGAAAAAGGTATTTGATCTTGGGGGCCTTCCGTAAAGTAACTCCGGGTCGGGAAGCCTCGGTTCAGTTCGTAGGCCCGGTGCACAGTGGGGTATTTCACAAATCTGGGCGGCCAAAATTATTTTTTGCTTTTAAACTAATTTAAGCGTTTAAAGCAGTAAATAAATGCATTTTTAAAAATAAATAGTGTTTAATAAATTAAAAATCATAGATGTTTTGCAACTTCGTACTGATTTTTATTGATCAAAATTAGTATTATAAAATAAATGATATTTATGAAAAAGAGTATTATAAAATAAATGATAATTATGATAAATAGTATTATAAAATAAATGATAATTATGATAGTGTTATAAAATAAATGATAATCATGATAAATAGTATTATAAAATAGATGATAATAATGATAAATAGTATTATAAAATAAATGATAATTATGATAAAAAATGGAATAATGTGTTTAATAATTGAATAAATTATAAAAACAGATTATTTATGATAAGAACAATTAGTTTGTAAATCCCCAATGTGGGATCTTTTAATCAGATGATAATTCAGAATCGTAATCTGTTTCTTCATAATCAGAATCCTCTGTATCACGGGCTTCAGAAGATTCCATAGGCAGTAACATTTCTAGAGTTTCTTTAAGGAACAATTTTGATTTTTTTCTTATCGTGGGTCTCATTCCAGTTAAAACTGGATCTGAACTCAAAAGCAATCTGTTGAGAACATCACGGTTACAAGAAATTCTTGAAAATTTACGCGATAGATTTAGGCGAAATAATCGAAAATGTTTGTTCCGTGCTTCGGCTGCTTCTTCAGACAATTGGCCTGTTGGTAGTAAAGCTTTCTCTATCACAGTGGGTCCATGGATTAATATTTTATGCATTGTGGGTGACATTGGATACCATTTATATAACTGGACGTAGAGCTCTGCTGTTTTTTCTGTATATTCTTTAAATTTATCAAGGTGAATTTTGTGGCCACTGGATATGGTTTCAAGAATAACTTTAAATCGATATATTAAACTTTCATCAATGCTGGTAATTTCTGCTGCTAGAGATGGGTCAGTAAAGAATCTTTTGCTCGTATTTCCATCATTTGTATTACCATATCCAGGCTTAGGAATATCTACAAGTAAACTTAACTTTGTTTTGAAATTTTCTTAAATGCGCAATTTTGTTTCATTAACGAGAGCATTTTCGTCTTCTGCATTTCAATCTCCACTTTTTTATCGGTAGTTTGTAAGCTAAATGCAACAAATTTTCAAATAATCGAATCCTAGCATGCAAAATCGATAGTCCCTATTCTAATGTTTCTGGCTTCACATTTTTCTTTTTAGAGAGATCATTAAAATCTTTGGATGTCAGTCCATAAATGTAGCAACGCATTGTCGATTTTGTACTTGTGACTGCGTTACATATTTTTCCAGAGACCATAGTAAGTATCATTTTATGTTTTACTAAAAATGTATTTTCCTCTAATGTAATTTTTGAGGGCTGTACGGATTTTAATGCATTTTTTATGTAATTAATCTCATCATTAATAATTTCTGTTGTTTCTTTTACAAATCTTATTCGCATGGGCCAGCAATAACGTGGTGATGAAGGCAATGGATTTTGCCAGATAGTCTTGTTGTTTATACTGCAAATTAGCTGAATTGGTAAAACGAGCTCTGGAATATATGCTCATCGGAAGAGGAATCACTCTCAAATTTTTGTTTGTATTGTGCTTGTTGCGATCCATCGCAGCCCCATTTATATATAAGAATTAATGCATTTTTTTCATCTTCTTTTAAACTTTCCAAAACTTCTTTCAAATAAATGAATAATCGTGTCACTGTTAAATTAAGTAAATCTTGAATATTAATTTCAGCGCAAGTTTCAGTAATTTTAAAAGAGTCTTTGTCTGGATAGCAATCAATTTTAGACCGTTGTAGAAGACTATAACAAGGGTATACATTTTTTTGATATCGTCTTATAATTTCGTATTGATTACTTGAAAGGTTAGCTTCGGCGAATAATGATAACGCTTGTAAAGGCGATATTTGTGTTTTCTTTTCCGTCTGCTGAGTTCTCAAATATGCTTTTTTATATTTTGTTGCTCGCATTGGTGAACATGTTAAATCCTATAGAACATGGGCAGCATCTCTCTTCCCTAAGGTTTCTAACATTATCTGAGCGGCATGTGTAAGTACTTCCACATCAGTCGAGCTCCTCAAACTTTGAGACTTTCTCCGCTTTGACCTGACACTTGATTCAGTGAAAGCTTTTGCTGGCCTTCCTGGTCGATTTACTTTTTTTGAAATTTCTACTGTACCTTCAAGCCATTCCTTATTATTTTTCACAAATTTATCTAACATATAATAAGCTTCGATCCATTTGCTCTTGAACTGAGATTTAAATTGGGAGAAATTGTGCTTGAGATTTTTAATTTCATCATCGTCAAAATTATCGCAATTAAGAAGGTAATTTTCAAGGAAATTTAATCTATGATTAATGTTTGGCAAATTCTGCTGTTGCATAATGTTTAAAAATTCTTTTCGAGTCATTACTCTGACATTCGAAGGCCCTAAATAAAAATAAATACAAAATATGAACAAAAAAGAATGCATAATAATTATATGCAATTTTGATAGATAACATCATTTTATCCCTTATTTTAAAAACAAATCTCACAATATTTCACTAACTTTTAACAAAAACATATGGAAAATTGCCTCGACTTATTTTTTAGCTAAACAAATGTTAATAACGAGCAATAAATTATTTCAATTTTGTGAAAAGTGCTTAACAAAAGATAAAAGGGAATGAAAATATTTTAAAGCAATTTTTTTTTTTTAATTATATAAATTTAATTTCAATCAGAATGACTGAAAAATTAACAAATGTGATCACTTTTTAATGAATCATAACAATTTTTTTAATATTAAAATTTATATGATAAATATCAGTTAAAAATCAATATATAGTAATTTTGTATGCTTACTCAGAATTTTGGAAGAGCATATTTATATCGCCTTCATTTTAAAAGGGGGACGAAGGTGGAACTACTTTAAACGAAAACACAAATAGAAGGGTGTATATTTATTGATACAATAAGTAACTTTGCTTGGAAATGTTTGGAAATATAACTAAACCCTTCGTGAATTGGGAAACAAGGGGAAAAAATAATAGAAAAATATGCGTTATTTTAAATTAATTTTGTAAATACTAAAACTATTTTTTTCTCAATTCAAAGTCAATGATAATAATGATACATACCTGCCTTGTCTCTATCCATAACGATTAGATTTTAAATACTTCCAAAACTAAAGTTATTCACATTCGAAAATAGGAAGTCACAATGAAGAACGATTTGACACTCATACACTTAACGCAACACTCCAGTTTCAACTGATAACAGGAGGTCATCGTTCTCTTACAGGAGATAAAAATTGCATCACGTGATTCCCCAATGATTCAGTTTCAACTTATATCCATCCGTTCGATCCTGCGCTGTACTTTATGAAATCGACTTTTGGCCGCCCAGATTCTTCAAATACCCCACAGTGCGGTGTCTTTATAGACGTCCGGTTCCTGCAGGGCTTGCGGGGTCTACCGGCTCGGGAACCAAGTTTAGGGACCACTTGGTTTTTCTAGCTGGGTGGTGAGGACTGTCATAGCGGCCGTTCGTCTCTTCTTGGGAATAGCCGTCGTTGTGTGCGCTGGGCAGCGCGTCGGCTTGGCCGGAGTTCACGTGAGGCCCGGGGTCTCAGGGATCGCCTTGATGGGGCGTGTCTGGCGGCGACTTTCGAGACGCGCCGCTGGGCGCGTTTCTCGGGCGGTCTCAGCCTGGACAAAAGGACCTGCAAAGGGTCTGGGACGGGAGGACGGTCACATTTTTTATGGGGCACCCATCGTCTTATCTAATACGATAGCAAGTTGAACACACAACCATCTTGTACAAAAACTCGAAGCGAAATGAATAATTCTAAGTCCTTATCAGCTAATCTTATCACTGATTAGATTATCACAAGATCTGTGTGACGTCACTAGTCACGTGACGTATATCACGCGATTAATGGTGGCTATTCTAGATTTCAATTAGTACATTTCCTCTAATTGTTTTTTATAAAAATGCGTTTATTAAATTAATTATCAGTATTAATTATCAGAATTAATAATTTTTTAAATTAAATATTTCTTAGTATAAATACTAAGCTTTGTTTCAATACATAGTATTTACACTAAGAGATATTTAATTTCAAAAATTATTAATTCTAATAATTAATGCTGGTAATTAATTTAATAAACGCATTTTTATAAAAACCAATTAGAGGAAATGTACTAATTGAAATCTAGAATAGCCACCATTAATCGCGTGATATACGTCACGTGACTAGTGACGTCACACAGATCTTGTGATAATCTAATCAGTGATAAGATTAGCTGATAATGACTTAGAATTATTCATTTTTTTTCGAGTTTTTGTACAAGATGGTTGTGTGTTCAACTAGCCGTCGTATTAGATAAGTATAATTTTGTATGATTTTATTGTAAAATGTGTTTTAAATTAAAATGTAATAGTATTAAATATTTTTGATAAATTTTAAAACAATAATTTGTAATTGCCTGAATACTACTAATCTTAGTTAGCATAAAAATGTACAAATTACTTATATTGCAAACTTGTGAAAAATGGTGATTATTTAATAAAAATATTTTGTGTTTTATGTTTTGAAATAATAAGAATGAAAACAATCTGAATTAAAAGCATGTTTTTTAATAGTAGCAAACTTTTTTGGATTTATTTTCGAAAACTATGGTGAGAAATAACCAAACATGTCGATTATTATATAAAACCTACGAAAATTATTAAGTTAGTATAGTGAAAACAAGTTATCATGTTATTTTTACAAGTTAGTTTAGTAATAACATGTTAGTAGCTAGTTTAGTAATGTCACATTTAAGGTATAATTCAAGTTTGGACATAACCTATTTGATTAGTCATTGTTTTATTCGATTGAAAATGTGGACTCCAGTTTTTTAAAATGTTTGCATATGTGTAGATGAAAGGTTTTGGGTTGTTATGATAATCATATAGTTGTTTGAAAAGCAGTTGGTTGGTTGGATTATTGTGTAAATAAACGATAGCTGGGATAAATAATTGAAAGGGGAAATGTGTTCACTAGTCAGTAAAAACATAAAACATTAAAATTTACAAATATATAAATGCATATTCAAAAAGTATAAATTGGCTAACTTGGAAATAGCATCGAAATATTTAAAACATTTGTTATGTTAACATATGTATAAAAACATATTCGTTAATTTGTAACTAAATAAAAAAAAATCATTTTTAATAATTTTTAAAGTTTTTCAATTCTTAAATACTGTCTTGAAATACATATATTTATTATTAACTATTAATTTGTTTACCTTTAAAATTTTTTCCACACTTACAAATACACACACACGTAGGAATATATATTTATAGTATATTTGTGAATTAACAATAAAATTTAGAAGTTTTAAAGCGTTTGGTTAAAAAAAATTATTTAATAGTGTAATTTTTCTGAAAAAGGAAAAAAAAAATGTTATAGATGTCTACACTACATATTAAGAACTTATTAAAAAAAGAACTTGAATTGTTACTTACCTAGACACGTCTAGCTCATACACTCGCTTTGGGAAGAAATGAATGCAAGTTCTAATCTTATCAGAAATCAGTGATGTCACTAGTCAGCATAGCGCATGCGATCTTTGGTTAGTAGATAAGCATGAACGTTATCAGTTATTACCTTTGTAGTTAGCATAGTGGAAGGTACGATTTTATTTCGCGCAAGTTAAATATAGCAGATTTGAGAAGAGTTTGCTGAATGACTTTATTAATTTTTTATATTTTCATTGAATAGAATTAAAAATAATTTATTTTTTAAAGATTAACTAAATAATTAATTTAATTATTAAAAAATCAATTCTAAAAATCAATTAGAGGAGTTTTGTTAATTGCAATTATAGCTTCAGAGTCAAAAAAAATTTTATCTACACATAATCAGTGACATCATCTATGTGGGAAAACCCATCAATGACTTGTCTAAACTTGCCAGTGATTTGAAGTATCATTAAAAAAGAACTTGTCTTCTCCATTATTCAAGTAAGTGCATAAAGTAGATGTGTTCGAAAAAGGTAAGTGCAATTTATATGTGAATTCTTATTTCTCTTTATCATTTAGAAAATATTTGTTTTTGCCAAGTATTTATGAAACTTAATCAAGAATTTAAAAAGTAGTTTAAGTATGTGAGATATGTTCAGCCAAATTCTAGTGTATTCAAAACAAAGTTTTGACATTAGTAAATTAAAAAAAAAATAGTTAATATGAAAATTATTTTAAAATAAAAACGCTAAGCTTTCAAAATCACATAATATTTATTGATCGTTTTAAATAGCAGTTACAAAATTGAAAAATCATACCAAAAAGGGTACAGATATTTTAATTCCAACTATATTTAGCTGTCGACAATTCAATATTCAAAATTTGTTCTAAAACCCAATTAGAACCACGTTCAGTGAATTTCTCATAGGAATTCATCATTTTTGAAAAGGCTTCCTCAATATGCACAGTTAAATTTTGATTCGTTAATTCGAGCACAGTTTTAGAATGAAAAGAGGGACTGGCAGTCTCTATGTCCCTCTCATTAGTTACACGGCTAACAATAGCTTGTACAGTTGCATACCATTTCATGGACTTTTTTACTTCAATCTGATAATGTAATTCGTTCGAAACGTATGGCCGAACACTATCAAAAAATGTGATAAAGTCTTTGTCATTCTCCTCATTCGAATCAATCATAGTTTTAGTAAAAATGCCGAGTGCATTAAATCTTTTAAAATGCTTAACCTTTTCATATAACATATCTTTTAAAGATGATGATTTAACAGGTTTGCACGAAACCTTATGTGAAGTATTCACATGACGTACTAAATCATACTTGCGGTTGAATAGTTCGGTAGAATACACACATTTACATTCCTTGTGAGACTTGTGAATCTTTTTGTGTTTAATTAAGTCCCGCTTTCTTGAAAAAACATCCCCACATTCATGGCAATTTAATTGCTTGGTAGGCTTATGGATAATCTTATGTATTAATAAATCACGTTTAATCGAAAATACTTCCTCACATTCATTGCAATTAAATTGCTTGGAAGGCTTATGGATAATCTTATGTTTTAACCCCTTGAGGGGCAAGGAACTACGTTTGTGAAATGCTGAATTTCCACCGGATTCTTTGAAAAATTTTATTTCAAAATAAGTAAAAGCAATTTTACGGCTTTTTTCCACCAAAGTTAGAAAAGTAAAATTTAATAATTTTTTTCTGGTGCAAAACTTCATTAATCGTAGGTGGTATATAATATATACCGGTACCCCTCAAGGGGTTAACAAATCGCGTTTCTCAAAAACACTTCTCTACAAAATTCACAATCAAAAATCACAGGAGACTTTGAATGAATCTTCCTATGTCTAATCATGTTCCGTTTTCTCCAAAACACTTCACCACATAATTCACAATTATAAATTACCGGGGTCTTTGAATGAATTTTCCTATGTTGCTGAAAATCACTGTTTTGAATAAAACTTTTTTCACACAAATCACATGGAAATAGTTTTTTCTGCAAGTGAGATTTCATATATCTATTTAATATAAACTTTTGAGAAAAAGCTTTGTTGCACACATTACACACAAAAGAAAACTTTTGCAGATCAGATGAAGAGGCCGGCACTTCATTATTCGAAACAGGCTGCGATGAAACTTCTATGTCTTGGTCCTTCAATTCTGGAGAAAGGGGTTGACTCATCGTGTTGTAATCAGAAGAATGCAGGGTTTGCGGCACTTCATTCTTCGAAACATGATGTGATGAAACTTTCATGTCTTGGTACTTCAATTCTGGTGAAAGGGTGTGACTCATCGTGTTGGATTCAGTTGAATGGCGGACTTGTTCCATTTTAACACAAGCAAATACTAACTAAAATTACTGAACAGTCGAAAGCTTCTTCACGCAGCTATCTCAGCACTTAGAATAATGATAACGTCTCGTTGCATGCAAATTTATACACGCATAGAGGGCGCGCGTGTGCATTAATGATAACGAATGGACTGTGATTGGGGATGATATTACGTGACCTATTTACGTAACGTGAAAACTTAGTAAAATCTGAACTAGATTGACATTAGAACTAGACTAAAAGTTTAAAGTTCACTGTGTGGAATGATTATTTAAAAAAAGTGTTACTATTTATAAACCACGATATATTTATTAAAAAGTTTCGCTAAACTTCATGTTTACGAAAGAAAACTCACTTATTCGCGATGACTCATTCATGACGTGACGAGTATTGACACAGTTAATGAATAAATTTAAAAAGTATCCGTTTTAAAAGGTCTAATTTTATAATAGTTTTAATGTAATCCTTAATAAATGTGGCACATACGTTTAATTGGTAATAAAGTATTAATAAATATTCCAATTTTATTTTAAATAAATCTATGAGAAAAAATTGCCCCCAATTTAATATAAATCCTATATTAATAAAATCATTCAAAAATTAAGACGCAATATTAAATCTTAATTAGGCATTCATTCATTTTATTAGTTATAAGTGACACAATGTTAAATCTTAATTATACATTTATTAATTAAATTCTTTTTGAGTGACACTATGTTAAATCTTAATTGTGCTTTTATTAATTAAATTCGTTTTGAGTGACGTAATGTAAATCTTAATTATGCGTTCAAAAATTAAAATCGTTATGAGTGAGGTAATAAAAAATCTTAAATTAATTATGCATTCATTTACTCGTATGAATAACACAATATTAAATGAATGTTGAAATCACACTAGTCAATCATTAATAGTCTTTTTAATTTTAATCCCTTTAAGAAAGAAAAGATCCAATTACGCTACACATAAATTTCTAATTCTCATTACCTAATCAAAATTTGTGACCCCCATTAATCAATCGAAATTAAAACCTAAAATCGTTTCACCCACTGTGTTTGGGAAAAATCCTTATCTGCTTATCTAGATAAAGTGAATCACTTCTAAGTGTGAGGAAGATAACACAAATTCAGTATAGTGGAGTTTGCCTTGCAGAAACAAGCTTTTTTAAAATCTCTGTGAAAGTTATTTGTAGTAAAGAAAGTTTGTTTTATTTTTGAAAAATATATGTAACATCAAATAGTGTTAAACTAAGGAATTCTAAAACTAAGGTAAACTAAGGTATAGTTTTATTCTAAAAGGCGCAATATTAATATTAATGTAAATGTTCAAAAGTGCGTTTTTTCCAATAGCTTATTAAAAATTCAAAGTATTTTGATAGAAACGTTTAAAAGGTATAAAAGTTTAAAAAGTATATATTCAAAAAATCGATTTTCTAGTTTTTAAAATATATCTATATTATTTAAAATTCTATACTTAAAAATTTTTACCCTAAAACCCTATAATTTACCCTAAAATTTGTCCCTAAATACATTTTAGGGACATTGGTGATTCTAAATTCAAACGCACCATTTAATAGGTAACCCTGTATTTTATAAATATATATATATCTTCATTTAGGGGGAGAAAAGAAGGGGGGTAAATTTCCTAATATCTTTATGAATGGCATTTCATGTTTTTTTCAAAATATATTTTCATATGGATTAAGCAATAAATACAAACCTTAAAATTGCATAACAAATCGTATACCAAAAACCAACATCCTTAAAAATATCTTACCAATTTCTATTTATGACTAAAACCGCGAAAAAATTCCCTCAAATATAACACAGATTCAGTTTAAAAAAAAAACAAATTCTAAAGTTTACTAGTACTATTTAAAATTTGGTTGATTTTTACGGCCATTTATCTACACTAGGGATATATGCCCGAGGGGGGAGTGCCCTTCGTGGAGGTCTTTCTAAGGGAACCTAACCCGTATTTACGCATGCAAATCCATGGTTCGAAGAAAACTCCGAACGATTAGGCCCACGGGCGCGATTGAGATCGAACCCAGCACTTCCCGTCTACCAGCTTCGAGAGCAGAACCTCACAGCCATTGGTAGGGTAGTACTATTTAAAAATTCGCATAAAACATTCTAATACTAAATGACAAAATTCACATGTGGCCTCATTCATAATTTTAATTAATACTAAATATTCGAGCGCATACGTCACTAAATTTAATTTAATCGCGTAAAGTCCTCTCATCAAATTTATGTTTAAAATTCCATTTTTATCCAAAAATTTGCGTTAAAAAAATATTTAAAAGTCTCCCAATTAAAATTTTTAATTAATGTTTAAAATTCGATTGCTAAGGGAAAATCGCGTAAAAGAAAAAATATTTTTAAGTTCTCAAATTAATATTAAAAATCGCCACTAGTAATAACTCTAACACAAAAATTGCGCCCCTAAAAATTTTATGTCTCCTCATTAAAATTTCTTAATTATCATTAATTTACCTTTTACATGAAGAAATAACACTACAAACTGAAGTACACTAAAAAAATTCTATCGTCTAAAATTAAACCCAAAAAATTTGAAGTCTCCCAATAAAAATTTCTAAATTACGCATAAATTAATTTCTTTATCATAAGTAAAATTAATATCGAAAACTGAAGCGCGCTAAAAATTAATGTTCGCGAAAAAATTCTATCTCCTAAAATTACTCTCTAAAAATTTTAAGTTTCGCAATTAAAATTTCTAAATTGCGCATAAATGCGAAAATACCCCCTCGTACTGTAGTACGACGAAAAAAAAATCAATCTTCTAAAATTTCAATCTTCAAAAATTACCCCCAAAAAGTTAAAGTCCCCCAATTAAAATTTCTTAATTATCATTAATGAAAAAATCAAACTCAAAATAACCCCTCGTACTGTAGTACGACTAAAAGAAATTAATCTCTTAAAAATTCAATCTTCAAAAATTATCCCAAAAAAAGTTATAAAGTCACCCAATTAAAATTTCTTAATTATCATTAATGAAAAAATCCAATTCAAAATAACCCCTCGTACTGTAGTACGACGAAAAAAATCAATCTTCAAAAAATTTCAATCTTCAAAAATTACCCCGAAAAAAGTTAAAGTCCCCCAATTAAAATTTCTTAATTAATTATCATTAGAAAAAAAAATTAAACTCAAAATAACCCCTCGTACTGTAGTACGACTAAAAGAAAAATCAATCTTCTAAAAAATTCAATCTTCAAAAATTATCCCGAAAAAAGTTAAGTCCCCCAATTAAAATTTCTTAATTAATTATCATTAGAAAAAAGAAATTAAACACAAAATAGCCCCTCCTCTTATATCACATCACATGACCTTGACCTCGCCTCCAAGAGTACGACGCATGACCTTCATGCCAAATGCAGAGATCATTCAAGGTCGTGCAGCCCGTGCAGCTGGCGCAGAAGCCCTATTTTATATCTACTTATATTCTACAAACATCTCTTAATAAACTAAATGCAGTTCAGCGTAAAGATGCATAAGTCTTTTAAAAACCACCTTTAAGCAATTTGCGCTCGTACTCAGTAACCCTTACGAATTCTTTTATGTAGCCCTGTATATAAATTATAGCACTTATGCATACCATATAGTATGCATAAATATAGTAAAACATAAAAGCGCATATCATAATTGAAAATGCATTTCCAGCAATCACCGCTAATGTACTGTACTTCTGATACAATATACTATCTGAAATATTTTGCGTGTCCCTGTAAATGCACTTCCTATTATGCATGAAGTAACTTATAGTAAACCTCAGCGACGTATATCAATTTTATTATATATGAAATAGTTTAGCATAATTAAAATACGCCGCAAACAATCCCCCCCCCATATCATTATGTAACGGAATTCTTTTGTTAGCACTGTAAATGAATAATAACTATTCTTTGCAAAGCATATTATACATGATGCATATTTTAGAGCACTTCATAAATGCATATCAATTTTGTTATTTTTGGATGCATGTAACATCATTAAAAATCATTTTAACGATTTTTCCCATTGGCCGTAATGTAACGGAATACTTTTGACTGTCCCTGTAGATGAACTAAACATGCTAGAAACTTCATTTGAAATAGGGATCGTGCTGTGGTAAACGTCAATAACACCCAAAAATTTTAGGGTAATCCGAAGATATTTACGAGAGTTAGAGCGTTTACAGACGGACAGATGGACAGCCAAACCGAAGTCACAAACACTTTTCGACTTTGTTGGAAAGTGTTAAAAATGCTCAAGGATTTGTTTCAGACCATTCACTTCTTCTCAAGAGCTAATTTATAATGCCATCAAACGGGTTCTCTCAGTTATCGTCCTATTCGTGTATTCAGATGCATATGCATTGATTTCTGTAGTATTTAAAGCCCTAGATATCATGTCTGACAACAAGGTACTCCTCTAATGCTCTCAACATTAACTCGTAGGTCATATATCAGACAGTAAATTATTGTCAAACGTACAGTTCCGAAATTAATGCGATGAAATTTGTCGAATTCGATTAGACAAGATTACTCTTAAAAGACTGTATCATTGATATTAGAAACAATTATGGCTGGGTGATATGTACAAGGTAATCAAAAAGTCAAGCAACCTGTGAAAAAATATTTTATGCAGAAAATACACGCAGGGTTTAAAGCTGTTCTCAAATACAAAGGGATAATTCTATGACACAAGTTTTAATTCACTTTTTTTTTCAGAAACGCATGAAATTGGCAGGTGTTGTTATTCAAAAACTTTGTGATCAAAAGACGTTTTCTTTTGTTGTTTTTCTTTGTAAACGCAAAGATCTTTCAGAAAATATTGTCAAAGTGGGCGTTTTGATTCGCATTTCCGGATGAAAGGAGAAATACCAGTCATCGAAGGAGGAGGGGGGACAGTTGTGACGTTACCCAAAATCCCTTATAACTCGATAAATAATTTATTTATACAAAAAAATGGAAACGTGTCTCGATTCAAAATCGTTTCCATAGTCAGCACTGCTAATTTTGTGCCTTTACGTTTGAAAAATGAGTCAGTAAATGCGTCAGAAAATTTCGGGTTTGTTGAGCAGCGGACTTGAGAACCGCCTTAAACTACAAACATGATTATTCCGCGAAACTAAACTGAAGGAAACACATTTAACATTGTCCCTGAAGATGTTCAAAATGTGACCCATTTCATGGGATAGAGCCATAAATGCGTTTTACAGCACAGAAACCCAAAATTAGATTACTAAATGGTAAATCGTTGCCTTGTTTGACTCGGGTATATATGTGAGGACGTGAGTTTCAAAACTCGCCTTATCCAGAAAATCAAATTTTGGGAAATCACGAAAAATGTGTATCTACGTCCATTAGTTTTCATTGTAAACCGAGATTTTACAATGCCAGAAATACAGGATAAAACTAGTTTTTTTTTTTTTTTTTTTTTTTTTTTTTTTTCAGATTGTAGTGCATTTTTGTTGCAGGTTTACCAATGGAATATATTAATACAGAAAACACGATTTTTTAAGTTTTGGATAAGGCAAGTTTTGAAATTCGCACCCTCATATGAGGGGCTCACAACCATAGTAGAGAAAGTCCATTTAAAAAAAAAAAAGTAAGAAATTAATGCGATGAAATTTGTCGAATTCGATTAGACAAGATTACTCTTAAAAGACTGTATCATTGATATTAGAAACAATTATGGCTGGGTGATATGTACAAGGTAATCAAAAAGTCAAGCAACCTGTGAAAAAATATTTTATGCAGAAAATACACGCAGGGTTTAAAGCTGTTCTCAAATACAAAGGGATAATTCTATGACACAAGTTTTAATTCACTTTTTTTTTCAGATACGCATGAAATTGGCAGGTGTTGTTATTCAAAAACTTTGTGATCAAAAGACGTTTTCTTTTGTCGTTTTTCTTTGTAAACGCAAAGATCTTTCAGAAAATATTGTCAAAGTGGGCGTTTTGATTCGCATTTCCGGATGAAAGGAGAAATACCAGTCATCGAAGGAGGGGGGGGGGACAGTTGTGACGTTACCCAAAATCCCTTATAACTCGATAAATAATTTATTTATACAAAAAAATGGAAACGTGTCTCGATTCAAAATCGTTTCCATAGTCAGCACTGCTAATTTTGTGCCTTTACGTTTAAAAAATGAGTCAGTAAATGCGTCAGAAAATTTCGGGTTTGTTGAGCAGCGGACTTGAGAACCGCCTTAAACTACAAACATGATTATTCCGCGAAACTAAACTGAAGGAAACACATTTAACATTGTCCCTGAAGATGTTCAAAATGTGACCCATTTCATGGGATAGAGCCATAAATGCGTTTTACAGCACAGAAACCCAAAATTAGATGACTAAATGGTAAATCGTTGCCTTGTTTGACTCGGGTATATATGTGAGGACGTGAGTTTCAAAACTCGCCTTATCCAGAAAATCAAATTTTGGGAAATCACGAAAAATGTGTATCTACGTCCATTAGTTTTCATTGTAAACCGAGATTTTACAATGCCAGAAATACAGGATAAAACTAGTTTTTTTTTTTTTTTTTTTTTTTTTTTTTTTTCAGATTGTAGTGCATTTTTGTTGCAGGTTTACCAATGGAATATATTAATACAGAAAACACGATTTTTTAAGTTTTGGATAAGGCAAGTTTTGAAATTCGCACCCTCATATGAGGGGCTCACAACCATAGTAGAGAAAGTCCATTTAAAAAAAAAAAAGTAAGAAATTAATGCGATGAAATTTGTCGAATTCGATTAGACAAGATTACTCTTAAAAGACTGTATCATTGATATTAGAAACAATTATGGCTGGGTGATATGTACAAGGTAATCAAAAAGTCAAGCAACCTGTGAAAAAATATTTTATGCAGAAAATACACGCAGGGTTTAAAGCTGTTCTCAAATACAAAGGGATAATTCTATGACACAAGTTTTAATTCACTTTTTTTTTCAGATACGCATGAAATTGGCAGGTGTTGTTATTCAAAAACTTTGTGATCAAAAGACGTTTTCTTTTGTCGTTTTTCTTTGTAAACGCAAAGATCTTTCAGAAAATATTGTCAAAGTGGGCGTTTTGATTCGCATTTCCGGATGAAAGGAGAAATACCAGTCATCGAAGGAGGGGGGGGGGGACAGTTGTGACGTTACCCAAAATCCCTTATAACTCGATAAATAATTTATTTATACAAAAAAATGGAAACGTGTCTCGATTCAAAATCGTTTCCATAGTCAGCACTGCTAATTTTGTGCCTTTACGTTTAAAAAATGAGTCAGTAAATGCGTCAGAAAATTTCGGGTTTGTTGAGCAGCGGACTTGAGAACCGCCTTAAACTACAAACATGATTATTCCGCGAAACTAAACTGAAGGAAACACATTTAACATTGTCCCTGAAGATGTTCAAAATGTGACCCATTTCATGGGATAGAGCCATAAATGCGTTTTACAGCACAGAAACCCAAAATTAGATTACTAAATGGTAAATCGTTGCCTTGTTTGACTCGGGTATATATGTGAGGACGTGAGTTTCAAAACTCGCCTTATCCAGAAAATCAAATTTTGGGAAATCACGAAAAATGTGTATCTACGTCCATTGGTTTTCATTGTAAACCGAGATTTTACAATGCCAGAAATGCAGGATAAAACTAGTTTTTTTTTTTTTGTTTTTTTTTTTTTTTTGTTTTTTTTCAGATTGTAGTGCATTTTCGTTGCAGGTTTACCAATGGAATATATTAATACAGAAAACACGATTTTTTAAGTTTGGATATTTTTTAAGTTTTGGCAAGTTTTGAAATTCGCGCCCTCATATGAGGGGCTCACAACCATAGTAGAGAAAGTCCATTTAAAAAAAAAACAAGTAAGAAAAATTATGCGTACAGCATAGATTATGAAACACTTTCCAGCACTCCCTGAAAGCTTTAACGAAACTTCGTTACTTGGGGAAATAAGGTAAATAAGATAACTAAGTAAACTTTTAAAAATCTGATTTCAGTAGTTACCGCCCATAGCCAAATATGTATTCCAATTCTTTTGAACAACCCTGTATTCGATCTGTATGTTGATATATATACTACAGTCGAACCTCTATTTAACGAAGTCGCTAAATCCCGAAAAAAAGTTCGTTATATGGAAAATTCGTTAAATAGAGATTCACCTTTTAAAGCACTTTAAACTACATAAAACAGATTTTAAATTCATGAACACTAAATATTTTTACTAAAAGTAATTAATCACATTTTTCTGATAAATTATATCGATTTGTTTTATTTATTTTACCCACTAATATTCATAATCAATTCATTTTTTTCTATGTGTTTAAATCTTTGAAATCTGCAAGTAAAACAAAACATTATCTGGGAATACACTGTATTTTCTATTAGTAAATAGTTTTACATTAAAATTAACGAATTTTAATGACCTTATCGTATTTATTATTATCATAACAAATAATTTTAACCATACATTAACATATGGGTCCTTAAATTTAGTTTCTGAAAACCTCTGTTAATTTTGTCTAAGTTTTTTCTTTTAAAAAGTACTTTGTCTCAAAATACGTCTCGCATCTTTGCAATGCACCAAAAACCCCTTCATGCGTATTTTCTTCTAACTATAATCCGCGTCGGATTGTTTCAAATGATTTTAGCATTTCATCATACGAAGTTTTGTTAATTCCTGCATCATGATCATTTCCATCATCATCATATTCGTCTTCATCGCAATTCATTGCTGTATTTTTTTCATTTTTCACACTGTCGAAACTATCCAATTCGGATAGTGTTTCCAGGGTCTCAATTTCAGAATTAAGTGAAATACAATCATCAATCAGCACATCATGGTTAATTTCTTTTTTTCTCATCCACATTTTTTTAAGTTACTCTAGGAATTATCGTCTTCGTCCTTAGTACTACCGAATTCTCACTGCTGACAAAGAAGGTGCCTGGTAAAACCAGTTCAAGGCCATTGAACATCATAAAATATGTTTAAAGAAAGAATAAGTTTGAAATGTCCAGAAATATTTTGAGAAATGAGGAGAAAAAAAAATTAGATCACTAGAAAAAGTTCGTTAAATAGAGAATGCACTTCGCTATTTGGAGGTTATTTTACGAAGAAATTCGCAAAATGTTCTTGGTTCCAAGGAAAAGTTCGCAAAATAGAGGTTCGTTAAATAGAGGTCCGATTGTATATAATGGGAAAATTTAGTTTAGCAAGAAAATGCATAACAGGTTGAAATTCATCTTTCAGCAATTTATACTAATAGATGGAAACATACTTGAATACTTTTGAACAGCCCTATATTTTACCTAGTACCTTTATTACATGCCATACTATTAAGCAAAAATTTAATTCAAACTAAAACACGCTTAAAACTACTGAAATTACATTTCAAGAAATTATCACCTATAGAAGGCCATGTATCCAACTCTTTGCGTGGCCCTGTATATCATTTTATCTATATTCTACAAATATTTCTTAGTACACTAAATTCAGTTCAGCGAAAAATGCATAACTCCTTTAAAAACCCACCTTTAAGCAATTTATGCTCATACTCAGTAGCCTTTACGAATTCAGTTCTGTAGCTCTGTATATGAACTATAGCATTTATACGCACTTTATAGGATGCATAAATATAGTGAAAAGTAGGTAAGTGTGATCACAGATCGCACAGAGGGTTTTGTTTAATATTCCTTTCAAAACATTTTATCCTTTTGAAAAATCTGTTAGTTCCACATTTCGCAACCAAGGGCGCACTCTATTCTGAACAAACCTCTATCCGAACGAAACTCCGTTTTATATACTATCCGTAGATATATTAGTCGGGGGGATTGAGCCGATAGCACCCAAGATAAGTAGGCGCCCCTGGCGGTAAAAAGTGGAACTAAAATATGCAAGGCTATGGTGCATAATATGAAAGAATGGTCAAAGGGGTGTCGGCAAAAGTTGGAAAAGTGCTCCCCGGATGAAAAGGGCGGAAGTTAGGAAAATTGCTTAAAATACACAAGTTAGAGCGCGGAGGAGTAAATAATATGAGACTTTTTGAAAATTTTATGATTTGCCGTCTGGTCTGAGGTATTCAGCTATACGTATGCAAAAATTCATGTCTCCAACTTAATTAGGGGCTCTCTCAGAAAGAATTGATTAAAATGCAATGCAAATAATTGATGCAATACAAATATTTTCAATTAAAAATGGAAGAAGTCTAAGATTTATTTCGATTTCATTTGAACGAAATCTAATTTTTTAGGGTGTTTTAAGTATCAAATTGTATGAATTTTAGTTTTATTTCTTAATCTTCAATTGGCTTAACTAATTTGTTACAAAAATTTAACATTAAATGTAGAACTAATTGAATGAAATAACTTAATATCTGTCCCTTCTCTGGCTTAAACAATGTAGGAAATAAATTTTGTTTTTTTAATTTGTTCTTCAAATTATGTTTTTGTTTAATTATTTGCTCCATGTGTTCAAACCAGTTGTCTATGAAAACATTCACCGGTGAAAGTGACGCAAACCAAATTTATGTGACGTAAGCAGATAAATTGTGCTTTTCTTATCAGTTTTTATTACATAATTTTTAAACAGTTTGGAACTTATTTTTCATAGTAGGTGCATTCAGTAGGCGACCCTCATAGGTACCTTCTGATGCAATCAGAAACGAAATCCGACAAATATTTTCTGAGTTATGCTTGACGAAAGATTTTTTTAGGCTTTTTTTTAGTAGGACATGGCGTTAATATCCATCGTAGTAATACTGCGATGAGTATTAGCCTTCGCTTCGCTCAGACAATTAAAACAACCAGAATGAAAATATCGCAATACCCGAACATCCACTATGTATTGATACCGTAGTATCAGAAGTCCCACTCTTTTTCTGCCACTCTAATGAATGTTGCCACCGAACTGCTGCAGAATCAAGAAGTAATGGAGGAATAACACTGAATGGTTAATCTAGTTAATATACTATATCTATGGTCTTCATCGAGGAAGCTGGGATTCGACCATGTACACGCCGTCACGTTGGACGTACTCTGCGGGGGCTGCCAGTCATCTTCCACACTTAAGCGCCCGATTCGGGACCATCAGGAGGGGCCGCTCACCTATGAGGATGGGACACAAAATTTGGTCGTACAAAAGCATAAGTGCCTTAATATAGGTGGAATTTATGTTGACAGTCAGATTAAGGTAAAGGCATTCTTAAAAAATAAATTTGATAAAAAATATCCTTGTGTTTTATTAATATCAAAATCGCAGTTACTTAAAAAAAAAAAAAACGCGCCGTGTACAGCGGAAACTAAGTGTTAGTTGCTAAATCACATGCCGCGCTTATCTTTCGGCAGTAAAAACTCGTACGTATTTTATTTTCTACAGATTTGCTATTGCGATTCTGCCTTTAAATTCGACTACTCTTGCTCTATTAGTAGGAGAGCTGTTGAACATTTTTGGGTAGGTATTTGAGGCACCCTGAAAATTTGTGCAACACTTCTTTTGTAATGCCTGAATACAAAATCGAATGTCTGACTGAAGGATCGTGGCCCAAAAACTGTGCCAGACAAAATATGGCACTTGACACGTGTCTGGCACAGTTTTTGTGCCGACTAAAGTGTCTGTCATTTTCAAAATATTTTTTCCTAAGCATAAATATTATTTTGTCTCAATCTCAGCGTGCCTCAAATACCTTTTTTGGGTAGTCAAAAAATGGCACTTGACACGTGCCTGGCACAGTTTTGGGGCCGACTAAAGTGTCTGTCGTTTTCAAAATATTTTTTTCTAAGTATAAATATTATTCTGTCTCAATCTCAGCGTGCCTCATAACCTTTTTTGGGTTGTCAAAAAAAATGGCACTTGACACGTGTCTGGCACAGTTTTTGGGCCACGATCCTTCAGCCAGACATTCAATTTTTTATTCAGCCATTACAAAAGAAGTGTTGCACAAATTTTCAGGGTGCCTCAAATACCTTCCCTAAAATGTTTAACAGCTCTTGGACTATATGTACAATATGTGGATCCATCAATATCTCATTCAAAATATTTTGAACATAGTTATAAGGCAATCCTTCTTTGTCAGATGCATACATATACTTATTTATGTAGTATTTAAATCTTTATATCACGTTTGACGACCAGATCTTCCTCTAATATTCCCCTCATTAATTCGTATGTCATATATCAGTACCTAAATTACTGTCAAAACACGCAGTTCCAAAATGATTCGATAAGTTTTGGCGAATCAGATATACACTCGATTTCTCTCAGAGATTCTCGCAGTATAATCAATCACCTACATTAAAATAAATATGTCTTCTAAAAATCTGCTGCCATTATGAATAACTTGATAATTTTCATTAATGGACAAAAATATTTGCATTTTTTTATTATAAATTTTAATAATAAAATATTGAACAACTTACTTATTTAGGATTTTTAACAATTTGGCCTTGTTTTGATAAGAGTTTAAAACTAATAAATAATAAATACAGCTCGATGTTTAAAGCAGTTTTCTCTTCACATAAATTATTTCTGTGATCTTTGAAATTATCTTTTACTTCACTAACACATATTGTATCACAACATCCTGCTTGTCTTAGATAAGGTATAAAAGTTTTAAAGTAATTCTGATCTGAATGATAAATTTAAAACTACATATTAGGCCATCTATCAAAATTCAACGGATTATAAATTTTCAGTATACATGTTATAAAGTTTATAAATAAAAAACAGCGCATTAAGAGAAAAATAATATTAATTTTCTTAAATTTCCCATTACATATAAGAAATCAAATTTAAAATGTATACTAAATTAAACTTATGAGAATTACAAGATTTTCTTGGAATTATAGTAAAACTTTGCAGTTAACTGAATGAAATTGACTTTTTGTAATGAAATATCTTTTGAAAAAAGTGCAACTTTCATAAAAAAAGTCATTTCTATTTTTCAAGATTTGGTCTCTCATTTCGGAGTTGATTGAATCAAAAGTTTGTAACAATGACGACATTTTGATGCAATTGTAGAAAAAAATTCAATTTCATTAATTTAATTATATTTTTGCTTGTTAAAAAGATGTTATTTTCACTCGGGAAAACATTTCTCTTTTAGGGTCTTCAGAACAATTTAAATGCCATATAGATTCTATGTAGGGGTGGGGAGGTCAAAACATAATAAATTTTCCCAAGTAAATGAAAAATATCCTAAGCAAGGATTCGAACCTGCGACCTTGTGCAGTGCTGTAACAATGCGCTACCCACACAATTTACTCCCTTGTTGGTATCAGCAGATCTGCGAGCTACAGCAGCTTACAGATGAAAACACGTTACACATGGAAACTGCTCCATGATACCATGAAAATTAATTATATAAATGCGATTTCAATCCAAATTATTAAATTCAATGTGGGTGGCGGTCAAAGTTGAATAAATTTTCCCATCAGAGTGAAAAGTTCCTAGGACAGAATTAAAACCTGGAACTTTAGCCATAAGCGCTAGTGCTCTTCAAGTGAGCTATCCAGATTATATTCAGCCTGACACAATTAACTCACTTGCTGGTATCATCAAATCTGCAAACTACGGAAGTTTACCGATGAAAACAACGTTACACATGGAAAGTCCTTTGCTGTATGTAAATTAATTGTGCAAATACGATTTCAACCCGAATGCGCTGATGAGTATAGCAAAAGTCCCAGATTTCAGTGAAAACTATCTAGGTCAGGATTCAAACATGGAAATTTGACCATATACGACAGTGCTCTGCCAATGAGCTACCCAGTTTATATTCAACCTGAAACAACCCACTTTTTGGTATCATCAGATCTGCAAATTTCGGAAGTTTACCGATGAAAACACGTTGCACATGGAAACTCCTTTGCTCTATGTAAATTAATTATACAAATACGATTTCAATCCGAATGCACTGACGAGTATAGCCAAGGCCCCATATTTCAATCCTGGCCTAGATACTTTCCACTCTGTTTTGAAAATTTACTCAACTTTCACCTCCACCTACATAGAAACTAGTAATTCGGGTTGAAATTGCGTTTGTATAAATAAAATCCATTCAAAAGTTTAAGAAAAAAATTCTTTTTGTTAGAAAATGGTGCACCAAAGATTTCATAATGAGATTTCTCCATTATTTCCTTTTTTTCTATAACATTGGAATAAGACAATTATCTCCATTTAAGTTTATTACAGGGATTCCATAAAAATTAATATTATCACTTAATATTTAAGAAGTGATTCTCAAAAATAAAGGGAAAAGCACATTTAGGCTTTCATATCCCCTCCCCAATATTTTACTTTAATTAATAAACAACAATGTACTTAAAGGTATATATAAATATTTTACAGACATACATACAATAAATCCAACTGGAGTGAAAAAATTAGCCAGAGCCAGGATTCGAACCCGGGACCACAGTATACAAGACTGCTGCTCTAACCACTGAACTACTCCGGCCGATGCCTGAGTCTGCAATTTCTCACTAATAAACCATGTTGGGGGAGTCACCAGCCGACAGCCTTGGATGACCGGACAACGATGAATAGAATAAATGAATGTAGACTGTTGTGAATACAATGTACTTGTTTAAAAAAATATCATAAATATTCAATGCTAATAAAATCAATCCTTCTAATGAAATTATAAAGAATTTATTAAAAACTATTTGTTTAATAAATAATTTTTCTAAATTATAATTTATTTGACAAATAATTTACTTATTCAGCAGATATTGAAATCCGGATAATTATGTGTTATGGTATGAATAACTAAAAAGTCGGAAATAAAATAATCTTTCCAAAAAGAAAAAATATTAACCGACTTCAAAAAAAGCACTAAAAAGAATTAAATAATTCTTTAAACTTCTCTAATGACGAAACATTATCCATTAACTGCACATCGGACATCATGTATCGGCATAAAAAAGTTTAATTCAATATATAGAATTTAATATCTACCAAACATGGATTTTCAAGAGAATATTTTTTACAAAAGATTAATTTACATATTTATGATTTAATTTACGAATATATACATATAAAAAGTAATCAATTACTTTTTGAAGTTGGTGCCAAACATTCACAATCGATAATGATTAAACAAATAATTTGCTGAAGAAATAGAGCATTTTTTAAATTTTGTATCATATTTTCCATCATCACTTTATTCATGGTAATAGCTACAATATATTCACAATTTTACTATATTTAAGATAGGTTGGCACCAACTTCAAAAAATAATTGATTACTTTTTATATGTATATATTCGTAAATTAAATCATAAATATGTAAATTAATCTTTTGTAAAAAATATTCTCTAGAAAATCCATGTTTGGTAGATATTAAATTCTATATATTGAATTTAACGTTTTTATGCCGATACATGATGTCCGATGTGCAGTTAATGGATAACATTTCGTCATTGGAGAAGTTTAAAGAATTATTTAATTCTTTTTAGTGCTTTTTTTTTTAAGTCGGTTAATATTTTTTTTTTTGAAAAGATTATTTTATTATATTTACTTTTAATAATATTTATTTAGGTTTTCTAGAAAAGCGTTCATCGAAATTCTCAATTTAATAAACTATATTAACCATCGGAATACCGTATTCCACATCGGTTGGAACACACTTTTGAATCATTAGTATTTTGCCTCATCTATGGAGAAGAATTATAAATTACGTGATCGTTGCTATTGTGTTGAAAAAGGTTCATTTCATATCCTTGATTTTGAATAGTTTTTCATGGATTGTTGAAACGTTTAGTTAGGGAATCAGCCATTATAAAGGAGAAAAGATTGCTTATTTGACATAAGGTTTCGCCAGGTTTGTTGACATAAATAAGGAAAATACGAAAATATCATAACATCAAGCTATACATAATTAGCCCATGGCACTTGGGGACAGTCGAACCAAGAAGTTAATATATGCAATTAGATATCCAGTACACTGTAAGAAAAAAAAAAAAAAAAAAAAAAAAAACTGTAGTTCTACAGATGCAAAGTTACATGCTTACTAAACTTTCATCTGTAACGGTACAAAAAAAGCTGCAAATCTACAAAACTAGTTTTTGTAAAGCTACAGAAATCTGCAACTTTACAAACGAATCTGCTAAAGTTACAGTAATCTTACTGAAATTTTATCTGTAACACTGGTTGCAGCTACATGAAAAGTTCTAGGCATCCCAGTTTCCTAAAAAATTCTTAGTAACCTTACAGATTTTTGATTTTCGGCGCAAAAGTGTGTCTGTTACATGAATTTTTGTTGTTGCCGTTACATAAAAAGTTCTA
Source organism: Maratus speciosus (assembly GCA_963932465.1). Classification (NCBI taxonomy): domain Eukaryota; kingdom Metazoa; phylum Arthropoda; class Arachnida; order Araneae; family Salticidae; genus Maratus; species Maratus speciosus. The sequence goes on along the minus strand of OZ010795.1, from coordinate 517,819,131 downwards.
GGAATCCCAGTTTCCTAGAAAAACTTCAGTAACTTTACAGATTTTTTTTTTTTTTTTTTTTACATTGTAAGTAACTGATTTAAAAAATCCAAATGATTCACTGACCACCCGCCGCTTAAGTTTGGAGGATACAGTTAGTATACTCTGCCAAATCATGTGAACTATCCGGAAAATCAATTAGTCTTTGATATCTAGAGATTTTCAAAGTCCAAGCAGGCTGCAATACATGAAATCCAAGATGCCAAACAGTACGTTAGGATAGCTAACAATGGAACCCGTAAACTAAACTATCTGAAAGGATTCAGTTGTTTTTATCAGATGGATAATGTCTGCCATTGAGCATAAGGAATCTTTATGGTTACTTTTTATTTATTTTTTAAATGATTTACTTATAATACTTAGAAATTTTTCCAGAGAGAAACATTCGTCTTGCATACAATATTTCAAATGAAAATCAAATTTCAAATTAATTACTTAACAGACGCAAAAGCCAATCTAGTGAAAAAGATTCCATGCCGGGACTCGAAACCAGCCATCAGTAGAGCGCACTGACATTCTACCGACTAAACCAAATGGAACGATACCCAGCATGGAACTTCTCACTATTAGAGGTTGGTAAGGCTACAAACGGGCACAAGATGGAATATTTTTCCGTGAGCTACCAACATGGGGCAAACACGAAACTTAATTAAATCCAGCATCGATTAATATAGTTTCAGTCGATGCTGGATTTAATTAAGTTTCGTGTTTTCCCCATGTCAGTGGCTCACGGAAAAATATTCCATCTTGTGTTGCGTTTGTAACCTTGCCAACCTGTAATAGTGAGAAGTTCCAGAATGGGTATCGTTCCCATGTGGTTTAGTCGGTTGAATGTCAGTGCGCTATACTGATGGCGCGGCTTCGAGTCCCGGCATGGAATCTTTTTCACTAGGTTGGCTTTTGCGACTTTGAAGCAATTAATTTGAAATTTGAATTACATTTAAAATAATGATTTACTGTTACCTCTAACTGCTTGGTTCTGTTTTCCATTATGAATACTTTAAGCATTATATTATTTGAGAGTTTGTTAAATCTTATAATTAACTGTTTATATGCGAATTAGTGCATCTTTAGCATCTTAACCCCTTCGGGACTGGCGGCTTTTACACAGATTTTATTCGATTGGTACCACTTTTTTTTACAAAAGTTACCTTTACTTAAACAATCACGAAAATTCTCTGATTAAAGAAACTAAATGTCACTTTTCTTTTTTACTGGTGACTAAGACAAATTTTGTATGTTCTTTTTGAGGGTCCATATATGCACCCATGGTCCCGAACGGTTTAAAAGAATCTCATAACGACTGTGTACGTTAATTGCAAACGAAACATAGTTACTCTTTGTTTATTTATTTACTAGCGAACTTGTCCGGCGTTACCCGGGTACGTCAAAAAACAGCAGGAAATGCGAAAAGTTCTGAAAATCACAATAAGATATCGCGAAAAATTTTAAATCGCTGCAAAAATTTCGAAAAGAGAAAAAAAGTTATATATTGTGTTCGAAGATTGCAAGTTGATTCCTTTCACTAATGTGGAAAAATGGTAGCAAATCGCTAAAATACACTAAAAATCACATACAAAATTTCAGAAAAATTCGAAAATTGCTATACGAAATCCGAATAAACTTTATTGAAATGAGAGCAGGATGTACATTAGGTCAAAAATGGAATGTCGGAATGTCAAAAAATTGCAGCAGATCGCGAAGAAACGTAAAAATTGCATTAAAAATCACAAAAAGTTCAAAAATCACGAAAGTCAAAATTTACTATAATTGGATAAAAGTTTCAAATCTAATTCCTTTGACTTGTGAGCTCTCTTAAAATTTATGTTTGGAAAATCATGCTAAGCATTGTATCATGTTACTTTTATTCATAATTAATTTACTTGGACTTCCTTAAATATAATCCCTTAAGTTAATATTAGTTTTTGTTGCACTAAAATATCTCAATTTGTTGATTTTCTGTAAGCAAGTGAACCCTATTGGTTTACAATGGAAGTCTATGGGATTTTGGCGAAATATTAGAGATATCGCCAAGTTGGCGTCACTTTTGGCGACTAAGTTTGGTTGCCAAATTTGGCGATATATCGTGAAGTTGTCGGCAAACTTGGCGGCATTTGGCGACACAACTGGGTCCCCCCTACGGTAACCCCCCTTATAGGTATGGAGATGCATTAAATGCTGTTCAATAATCGCATAAAAAATTATTCAAAAATCGCTGTACGAATTCCGAATGAACTTTTTTGAAAAGAGAAAAAATTTACTATATTGGGTTAAAAGAAAGAAACCGTATTCTTTTCACTAATGTGGAAAAATCGCCTCGAAACTTAAAAAAGCGCTAAAAATCGCATAAAAAAATAAATTAAAAAAATCTAATCAAAAAATCAAAAATCGGGCTTCGAGGTGCAAAACTTCCTATATAGACGTACCTTCTCCCCACATTTTGTAGCTCTACGTGCAGCGGTCTCTTCAGAATACCGTCGACACACTCACAAATGCACACACAAACTTCTTTCCTTATTATTATAGATATACTTTATACATTTAAGGCTAAAGAAATGAAAAATCGAATAGAAGTCAAATAAATGGAGTGAAACCACATTAGCGATGATAAAAATAAGAAATGAAATTCATATTTCTTTTCGTTTTTAAATGAAAGCTATTATAATTAAAGGTTAAATGTAGTAGAAGTATTATACATATTTATTAATTAGGAAAAGTTAAAATGTATGTAATTATGTGGGATTAAACGTCATATATTTCTCTCGAATTTGCATGTAAATTAATGCTTTATTAACAAATATAAAACCGCTATTTGTAGGTTATATCTTTTCATATTTTTTATTACTTTAGTTATATCGGGCTTTCGCGAAAATCACTTTTATTTGTGTGTGTATCACAGCATGCGCGATAAAACTTGGTGCTGCTGTATTTAACTTGATTGAGTAAGATATTAAACTATCCACAGATGAATCAAGTGTTATGTCAAAACATTATTAGCATTACGTAATTTTTAACTCAAATACCATAAAATTCTAGCTGTCACTAAATATTAATGCAAAATTTCCAAGTATATTCAAACCCCACCAGTAGCCGAAAAGTTCATTTCTCAAAACTGGTAGACGGGATGTGCTGGGTATGAACCTAAGTTGAGCTCGTCGTTCTGCCCGTTCATAGTTTTCCGTATTTTTCTTGTGACCTTGCTTAGCTTGAGTAAATATGGACTATATTCCTTTAGATAGACTCCCAGTGAAGGCAATCTCATCTCCCGACCTATATCACTCACGCAGATAATCGGCCGAAACAAAAAAAAAACCCACCACCAAGTATTTAAACAATTTATAAATAACAATAATATTTAATAAAATATTTTTAACAAAGCAGAAATTTTCAGATTCATATTTTTTTCAATTAAAGAAGCAATATGTTTTATAACACAGAAAATCTGCAAAGACTATATAATAAAATGGATAATTTCACTAATTAAAATCTAAATGAATTGGAATAAATATTAAACTATTTAGAAGTTTGGAAGTTTTCTCATCTCTGGAACTCATCGTTAATTAATGTTGCTAATTCTAGTGTAATACGTTATTAAGCATTATCAGGTGAATATTAAATGCAAAATTAAAATTTGCGCTTCAAATTACTCGGAAAAGTTAATTAGCTAGTGGTTTAAGGGAAAATTCCTAAATTAGTAGAATATTTGAGTATTTATAGAGCCATTAGAATATTGTTATTTCTACGAATTTTTTTAATGAGTGTACGTGTGTGTGCGTACGGGTCAGTGATTGAGTGCATGTGTGAGTAATGTATGTATAGTTTTATTATCAATATAATTTAGCTTGATAACATAAGGAATTAAGATATCCACATACAACGCAAATATCAGATAGAAACATAAATACTATAACAAAATTTCAGCTAGCATTTAACATTGTCGCACATTTTCCAAGCGTTTGAATGTTTTAGATTTAACAATAATGATTAAACAAGAACTTTTTACAAAATGGAAATATCAAACTAAGTTAATTACTTGCTAAAAGTAATAAATAAAGTAACTTCAATGTACAAAATTCCAAGATATCCACTTTACAATATTTTCCTGGTTTCTTCGAAAATATAATCTCAATATACAATATCTCCCTCATTGCAAAACTTTCCGTAAAATTAACTACTCGGATATGCCAATCCCGAATCTTTCTTCTTTTTCAAGCACTAGGGGGCTCGGCCCCCTACGAGCTACGCTCGCCAACCCCCGTCCAGACACCGCAGACTCTAAATGCACGCTAATTTGATCGGCTTTAAAAAGATTTCGAAAGATAGAATTATAATTTAAAAAACAGTGGCGATCTCCCTATAAACGGATTTCTATTCATTTATCTTTGATTGGGGAATTTTAACGCCAAATCCGCTGCGGTACTACTTGATTATCCTGTCGACCAATTTCGCCAAATTATGTAAATCGCCAAACCAATCGCCAAATTATACAAATTGATATAATTTTTATTTTAAATAACGAAAGAACAAATAAATTCGTACAACATTAATAAAAACATAAATAAAACGTCGAAATAAAAATAACTTGATGACGTATACACGTGTAACAACATTTCAAAATAAGCTAATATAAAAGGAATTAAGTAAAGAGAGTCTTTGTCTCCTGGTGTTTTTTAACAAAGCGAAAAGAAAGTTCTTTTAAATGAGACATTTTAAATTAATTCTCAAAATATCAAATAAATGTCTAGCGCAATTTCTAAATTTAAACTTTTTTGCAATATTATTTTGTGTTCATTTTATGTAATAACTATAATGAGACGTAAATATGACGTAATTTCTCCCAAGACTTCTAACGCATGTTAATGAATTTATTATTTTACAATATCCTTTCTCTTTTAAAATTCACGTGTATACTTTTTATGACGTAATTTTTAATAAGTTCCTGCTTTTTATACGTAATTATTTAATTCTAATTTGAAAGTTTTTTTCCTGTTTATAATAGTCGCGTGTAAATAAATTTTTAATTTGAAGCAAACATTATTGCTTGCGCTTTTTATACAGTTGGCAACTGTTTAAATTAGTACAATTTTCTGAAATCTGTAAAAAATATCTCTAGAAATGCTGAAAATTTGAATTTAAAATAGAAATAAAACCTCGAAAAATGAGTCAAAATAAAAAAATTAATGCAATCTGCACTCCGGCAAATTCTAACGCATAAAATGATCTAAAAATGATTACACAGACGTGTATAGTTTTTGCTGCTATAAAACTTTTTTAGTGGAACGATTTTGTCCAACTTTAGCATTAAATATCTCTTAAAATAATTCTTCGATTTGAAAACTGTCTGCATCAGCGTGTTTATCAAACATTTCTGTATAAAACCACCGATTTTCATATTTTTGTATGCATTATTTTTGTTAATATTAACGAAGAAAGGCCTCCGGTCACAAAAAAATCAAAACCGGCGGCGGCGGCGGCGGTGACAGCGGTAGTTACTTTTTTTTAGAATAGAGAGATGTTAATATTTCAAAAAGTTGTTACACATGTTAATATTTCAGTGTTATTACCCTATATATTCGCGCATAAGTCGACCCCAAATTCAGGAGGAGATTACAGACTGAGTACCAGTATTTTTTTAAAGTTATCTTCGTCTTATCTAAATGCTGAATTTGTGATATTAAATAAGCTGAAGATGGCTACAAGAAAATACTAGCATGCAACATATTTTTTTCACGAATTTAGGGGTCGACTTATACGCGATTATATACGGTACTTCAATTACACCAACTTTGATTTTTATCTTAAGTGTTTGATTCATTTTACTAATAGACCGGGAGCCGGCAGAACAGACAATCACCTCATCGAGTTCACGGATGAAATACTAGGATTAGTTAAATCTTGATTCCCATATTAAAACGCAATCGGTCTGCCAAGTCTTATCTTGGTGGAAAACACCTGAAAACCCGAGTTTAGCGACTGACTCGTAGGTTTACCATTGTGTTTTTCTGCATCAAAAGGTATGAAAACATGGAGGACTGGGAGCAGGAAAGCACAGTGGTAAACCTACGAGTCAGCTGCTAAAATCGGGTTTTCAGGTGTTTTCCACCAAGGTATGACTTGGCAAACCGATTGCCTTTTAATATGCGAATCAACATTTAACTAATCCTAGAATTTCATCCGTGAACTCGATGAGGTGATTCTCTGTGCTGCCGGCTCCCGGTTTATAACCGGAGTTAAACACGAGTTAATCTCAATCATAATATTTAATAAAATCAATATTTTTCATTATTCTGTTGTACATCAGCTGCTTGAGAATCGCCGGGTTAGCTGGATGCGAATTGCCGGTTGCTGCATGAATAACCGATGTACAACAGAACTATGAAAAATCGAGAAAAATCGATTTCAGCGCCTTCCTCCTGACGCATTGATACCAAATTCAAGTGAGACCTGTTGTCCATAGCCAAAACCATACACAGAAAATTTGGTTCAATTCTATGCATAACTTCATACACTTTTCGATGTACAATAATGAAAATGGTACAAAAATCGCTAAGCAACCCCTTCCGGCGGAATATTCCCAAATTCAATGGAACGTGCTGGCCATAACCAAAAATATAAACACAAAATTTTGTTCAATTCTATGCCTAACTTCACACCCTTTTCGATCATGCAAATTGAACACACACGGACAGACAAACAGGCATATGATTTTGAGGATCTCTCTCTAACCCTTAAAAACAAGTAAATCCGTCGAAAACCGGCAGTAAAAAAAGTTTAGATTACATTACTGTCTTCTTTAGAAAGAAGAAAATAAAAAACATAATCTGCAATAAAATAGATCCAAACAGAACCAAATCAATTATCAGGGGCACATAAAATGCCTTTCACCAAAGACGATGGAACAATGCAATTTTATATATGAATTTCAAGGATCAAAGAACACATAGAAGACATCAACAACAAGAAAACTACAACTTTGGCTAGACTATAAAACAAAGAACCTTTACAGATTTATTTTAAAAACAGAATAATTTATCCATGAAGACTTTATTTGTCATCCATTATTCGAGAATCAATAGAGATCTTTTTACGCTGCGAGAATATATGCAATTATTCAGCCTCCATGGTGTTACCTAAAATTTGGAAAGAGATGCTCTGCAAGAAACAATAGTATAAAATAATTCACGGTCACAAATATCCATTTTTAACTCTTTCCAACATAGTTGAAAAGTGTTAATGAATTAGGTTTGTCTGCCCGTCTGCTTGTCTGTCGGTGCTCTAACTCGAGTAAATTTAGTCCGATTGTCATGAAATTGATATATGTTATTGGGTATCACTATGGCATGTTCGGTATTTAAAATGAAGTGCGTAGCATTTACGGTTCTTTGACAGGGACACTCAAAAGAGTTCCGTTACATTACGGTCTATAGGGAAAAATCGTTTGCGGTATTTTTTAATGATATTACATTATTTTAAATATACTGAAATGGATATGTCACTGAAGTGTACTACAAGGTTCTTAGTATAGAACGTGGTGAGCAGAGAATTTATTGGCGAAACAGCACCGAAAACTGGCGATATGAAGCAATTAAAATAATAAAACTTTGTAAAAAATCACCATAAAATAAAAACAATACAAAGGACGCGTTTCGAGCTAAAAATATAACAGTTCGTCATCAGCTACAGTAAACACGTGTCCGTAAGCGGACAAGGTAGGACCAACTTGTCCGCTTACGGACACGTGTTTACTGTAGCTGATGGCGAACTGTTATATTTTTAGCTCGAAACGCTCCTATGTTTTGTTTTTATTTTATGGTGATTTTTTACAAAGTTTTATTATTTTAATTGCAGAGAATTCATCGTTCATTTGCAGGGACACACAAAAGGATATGGTTACAGAAGAAAATGAACAATTAATTGAATTAGTGAAGCCTACAAACAATAATTTCTGGAAATGCGTCTCAGTTGTGGTATGTGCTTTTAAATTTAATTACTTTTTATATATTATTTGATGTGTATAAATTCTATAGACCATATACAGGGCTGCACAAAAGTTTTCAACAGCACCCGTTTATTGGCGGAAATTGGTGAATGGAAATTTTCATCAGCGCTATGCATTTAACTGAACTAACTTTTAGCATACTATGTAACGTATAGATCATATACAGGATTGCACAAAAATATTGCATATTTTCCCCGGCTATACATCGTAATACCAGAATATAGATTTTCAAATGCATCATGTGTTTTCCAAAATATTCGATTAAACATCATCGTTTACCTTAGTAGAAGTTTTGTTATAGTATTTGAAATGTTGTGGAAAGTGTTTCATAATCTATGTCGTACGCATGATTTTTCGCTCTTGTTGCTATTGCACTTGATTTCATTATACACGAGATCTGGTGATTTTTGTTTACCAGTTTTCAATTTAAAATTTTTTTGCGAAAATATTTCTCCGAATTGCCCATCGCTGCATGAACAGCCGATGTACAATAGAGCTACGAAAAATCGAGAAAATTCGCTATTACAATGCCCCCCTTCCGGCCGATTGTTGCCAAATTTACGTGGAACCTGCTGGTGATAACCAAAGACATATGCAAAAAGTTTGGTCCAATTCTATGTATAACTATACATTTTTCGATGGTACAAATATGAACAAGTAAAAATTAAATTTAAAAGATCAAAAAACCCGACTTCCAGGCTGTGTAATATTTAAACGGAGCTTCTGACTGTAAAACAGTCAATGAAACATCATCTTCATTTTGAAAGACCTATCCAATGATTTGCCACTGAATATGGTGCTTAATTTTTTTTTTCGTCTCTACCGCCATTTTTTGTTTTACGGCCGGCATTTTGAATTTATAAAAACAAAACATAGCCTATAACCATCGGACGGTTAAGACGAATCGGTAGATACCTCATTCATTAAAATTCATCCAGTCGTTGGGATGTTTCGAGGGTATAAATAAATCCACATACCCAGATACGCGTTAAACACCTAACCCTTCTTGGCAGCCGGGTAAAAAGACACAAAAATCGCGATTACAGCACCCCTTCCGGCGGAATATTCTCAAATTCAATGTCAACCTGCTGTCCATAACCAAAAACATACAACTTTCGCGAATACATTTGTAATTTTGTGCGAAAATATTTGTATGATTATAGATCTTGAGAATGTCGTCATCTGAGCGATGAAACATGTCGATTTGAATAAAAAAATTTACCTTTTAAATGTATTTTTATCCCTTTTAGCAAGTATTAACTTAGTTTAATGATTTTAAGTGATTTTCGTATATAATTTTATAAAATAGAAACATATGTTCATAATTATTCAGCTAATGAAGTAGTGTGTTTTATTTTACCGAGAATCACGACTGTCAGTGAAGACTTTAGGTTAAAATGAATAATTTCAGCATTTAAAATCTAAATAAATTAGAATAAGTATTGAATTATTTAGGGAATTAGAAGTGTTCTCATTTCTAGAGCTTTCGATTAATTACTGTTGCTAATTCTAGTAAAACAAATTAATAAATATTCTCAGGTAAATGTTATATGCGAAATTAAAGTTTGGTATTCAAATTACTGGAAAAAAATAATTATTTGCCTGTTCAAATGCGAGAAAAAATCTAAATTAATGGAAAACTACATAAGTGTGCGTGTGTATAGTCTGCGTGTGTGTAATGGCACCATCTATGGATATGTGTTAAGAAGAAATAAACAACGTTAGATGGCACAAATAAATGTATATGGAAACCGCATAATCCTGTTTCAAAGCCTCTGAGGCTTCCTCATCAGAGCGAAAATTTAAAAATAAAGGTAAAATTAAAAATGTAGAGTGCGAAAGATCGACTCCGCGGTTGTTTCTCAATGCTATGCGCTTTTTCGTCCTTGACAGCGAGCTGTGGGGTGCGGCTCTCTGGCTCTCCCCCACCCCCTTATTTTACATTTTTTATTTTATCTTTATTTTTAAAATTTCGCACTGATGATGAAGCCTTAGAGGCTTTGAAACAGCTGTATGCGGTTTCTAAATACATTTATTTGTGCTATGTAAGGTTGTTTATTCTTTCTTAATATATTGGCACAAAGTTCAATCCTCCCCCATTTGATGTATGCATATGTGTGTAGCTTGTTTTATTATTATTTAACTCAATTACATAAGAATTTAAATCTGTATACACATAACATAAAATTTCAGCTTGCATTAAACATTGCTGCAAATTTTCCAAGTATTTAAACATTTTAGATTTAACGATAACAATTAAATAAGCATTTTTGAGGAAATTAACGTTATGGGTTCATATTTATTCAGTTAGAGAAACAGTATGATTTATAACCCCGAGTAGATTAAAACTTTAGATTAAAATGGATAATTACATTATTTAGAAGCTAATGAATTGGAATTTTCTCATCTCTGGAGCTCACGTTGGTAAATCTTTGTTGTTAATTCTAGCGAAATAGGTTATTAAGCATTTTCAGGTGAAGATGGGACGCGAAATTAAAATTTGCGCTTCAAATTACTGGGAATAGTTAATTATCTGGTTGTTTAATACAGGAAATTCTAAATTACTAGAAGTAGGTGCTTCAATAGCTAGTGACTCGCTGGTTAAAGTAGGTGAAAAATAGGTGATTTTGGTAAAAAAAAAAATTAATTAAAAACTTCAATTGATATTTAAATATCTATACTAATATTATAAAGAAGTAACCTTTGTTTGTGTGTTTCTAAGGGTAATTTCTGGAACTTACCGAACCGTTTCAAAAGTAATGGTAGCAAAATGATGATGACAGTCGCTGTTCCGACATAGGCTATATTTTATATTACTGTTACTAACAAAATGGGGGAGGGGGGTGCAGGAGCAAAAAGAGTGCTAAAAATACGATTTTTGCGATACTGAAAGGTTTAAAAACTTGAAATTTGGCACGGTAGTTGCTTATAAGATGTAAATGGTCTCTAAGAACAGTTTATAAAAAATTCTAAATTTGAAAGGGGTGAAAATGCGCGAAAAGCGTTCTAAAAACGTTCTAAATTACTATTTCTATGGAACTGCTAAGGATAGAAATTTGGCATTTTACATGACTGTACTTTAAAGACACAAATACCCTCTAAGACCAGTTTCAAAAGTATTCCAAATTTAAAAGAGGGAAATGAGCAAAAAGCGTTCTAAAAATGTTCTAAATTATGAATTGGAAATCGTTAAAGATAAAAACTTGAAATCTGGTATTGTAGATTCTTATAAGATGTAAAAGTTTTCTAAGAACACTATCAAAAAATTTCGAAATTTAAAATGGTCAAAGGAGCGAAAAACGTTCTAAAAATGTTCTAAATTACGATTTCTACGGAATCTCAGGAAATACCAAATCGATTTCAAAAGTAATGGTTACAAATTGATGGTGACAGTCCCTGATGCAACATGCTATATTTTATGTTGGGGACACTGCCACCATGGGTGTGGTAGACCGTTAGACTAGAAGCTTGGAATATGGCATGATAGATACTTTTAAAATGTAATTGCTTGCTATGAACAGTTTTTAAAAAACATTAAACCTTGAAATGAAAATTGATATGAGCGCAAAAGCTTCAAAATACATTGTAAATTATGATTTATTTAAAATTAAGGTTAGTTGGGGTAACTGGGTCAGGATTTTACAATGTGACTCTGGAGCTTAAGACAATTCAGCTTCAAAAAGCTAATGCTCATTTGAATTAAATAAAGTCTAAACTTCTGTAAATGTGTTCAGTTAGGTTCCCTCTATCAGACAGAAATGCTCAAAATTACATTTTAATATTTAAAAATATAAAAATATGCATATTTCAGCTTTCTTTCCTCGTGGGTCCAGTTGCCCCAAAAAATGGGGTAACTGGACCAGAGGGATCTATGTTCCACACGCGTTTATATTTTTTCATATCGGATGTAGGGTCCTGTTTGAAAAATTGTAAACAACTTAAAAAAATTTAAACCAGGCAGATCATGTAAATATTATTTATGTCAATAAACAGCGTTGTAAAGGAAACCTTTGCTGTCAATATGTCTAAAAAACGCACTAAAAGTGAAAATATTAAATTTATTTATACCAAAAACATAAAACTTAAGTAAGTACTTATGTACTTCAGTATAGATAATAAGTATAAAAGTCACATGGGTATTTTAATGAAAAAAATAGCAAGGTAAATCTATGAACAAACGGCTGCGTAAGTACTTTATCTTTATCCAGGGGTCGCATTATATAGGGAAAATTTTATTGTTCCTACTAGAACCCTTAAAGAAAGGTGCGATGAAGATATTATTTTCAAAATAGTGGTAAGAACGATAAAAGTTTCCCTACAGAATGCGACCCCTGGTTATAGTACAATTTCAAGGTCTGGCTATCTCACTTTTAGGTGGCAAGGTACTTGCATTCGTAAAATGATGAAATAATTTACTGACACCAATGTTTACAAGAGAATCTATCTGAAAACAAGTAAAAGTATATTTTCGCGTACTTAATAAAGGTGAAATTTTCAGTATAAAATTCAGGTGCCAATGTGGCAATTTGGAATTAAAATTAAGTGATGCCGTAACGTCATCACCGCCTCTCAAGGGGTCAAGAAATTTGGTTTGATACCACTCAATATGCTTTTTTTAAATTTCATTACATAATTTTAATAAGGTATTATATCATTTTCTTTATTGTGAACAAAAAACAATGGAGAAATTTACTTCCCGTAGTAAGAGAAACACAAAAATAAAAAGGAATAACTATTGGGGCAACTGGATCCAGCATGCATGGTCCAGTTACCCCATTCTTGAAAAATTTATGGGGTAACTGGGACACCGGGCTTACATTTGAAACATGAAGTAAATATGTATAGATACCTAATAATATTAATGTAGTTATATGTCTAATCTTAAAAAAAATATATTGTTTAATAAAAGTACTTGCAGTATTTTAATAAAAAGCCGAGGAAGTTCAACCATATTGACGTTGTTTTTAAAAAAAGAAACGTAAATTTTTGACAACCTATCACAGCAAACTTTTTTTTTCCTTTATTTGAATTGAACCGACAAGAAAAATTGTGACATTTATTTATCCATAAATTATGTCATTTTACTTGTGACATTTTTTTAAAACCATTTGGAAAAATGGTTATTGTCCTCGTCAGGGTAGGAAATCAAAAGCATATCTGAAGGTTTTTATTGGTTAAATCATCTTTTTATTCGTTTTCTGATTGGTCTATACAGTAATCTGTATTTCCCTTTACTTTCAACAGACATGGTCAACAGAGTGTTGCCACTATGACAAAAAAGTAATAAAAACTACAAAAAAAATTAATAACTCAGAAACAAATTGAGATACAGCTTTTAAACAAATTGCATTTAAAAGTACATTTTTTTCTCTATACGACGATATAAAAAGTAATATTGTGGGGTGTTCAGAAGTTTAAGAAATAAATTTCATTTAAAATTGGCCGTCAGATTTCTTGGAAATCTGACGATGGAAAAGCCTTTTCCCGAACAGTGAATGAAATGCTTGGATAATACGTAAGTTTCAGGTGGATAATACGTACTAGTCGCAGGCGATTTCTGTCGCTTGCAATTTTTACGTGTAATAACACTATTAATGTTTAATTCATGGAGTACGTAATGTATGATCAACTCCGTGCTATTTTTTATGTCTTAAATTTTAGTCTTTGAAAAAATTATTTTCCAAATGGTCGTTGTAATTTGTTAATTTGCATTTTTTTTTTTTTTTTTTTTTTTTTGTACGGGTTTTTTAGGGTTTTGTACCCCAGAATTAAAAACGAAGACCTTATAGGATCGCTTTGTTTTTCATCTGCCTGTCAAGAACTCTTTGTTGTTGTTTTTTCATAAACGGCTGAAGGTGTCGTGTTGAAATTGATATCAATTAATAAGATCTAATGTCCCATTGTTGTGTAAAAATTTCGAGGTTTTAACTCCATACAATAAAAAGTTACGCCTTTAAAACAACTTTTTAATGCTGTATCAGACGAGTTTGAATCGACGAGTTGAATTAAACGTTGTTAAGCATTTTACAATTGTATAAAGATTTTCGGTTTAACGATAATAATTAAACCGAATGTTTTTAACGGAATAGAATTCATAGTTTAATATTTATTCGATATTAAAATAGTCCTACTCAAACGAAATATTAGATCTAAGTAAGCATAAAATACCTTAAATTCTATCTACCATTAAACATTGTTTCATATTTTCCAAGTATTTGAGCATTTTATATTTAGCGATAATAATTAAACAAGAATTTTTAACAAAACGGAATAGTAGTTCATAATTATTAAGTTAATGAAGCAGTGTTATTTATAATACCGAGAATTAAGACGGTCGAGGCTATAGATGAAAATGGATAATTATATTATTTAAAATTTAAATGAATTGGAATAAATACTGAAGTATTTAGAAACTTAGATGTTTTCACATCACTGCGGTTAATTACTGTTTCTAATTCTAGTGAAATAGGTTATTACGCATTCTCAGGTGAATATTTACATGCGAAATTAAAATTAACGCTTCAAATTGCTCGGAAAAGTTCATTATCTGGTTGTTAACGGAGAAAATGTTTAATTAATAGAATATTCCAGAATGTATTTATGGAGCTATTAAAATAATGTTATTTTTACGATTTTTTGTTGTTGTTGTTGTTATTATTTTATTGTTATTTTTATGAAGTTGGTAAGAAGATTTCGATTGTCAGGGTAATATCAAATTTTATTGATTTTTTGCGTTTTCATGCACTAAAAATGGAAAAATCTAATTTTAGTGCTGAAAACTCTGAAATTTTCTAACGTTCAAAGTATCATAACTCGGTAAGTTTTGGTCGTGTAAAAATGGATTTTTCATTATGTTCTGCTCAGATCATGCAGAAAGTTTATATACACATATATACCGTTTGGAATTGGTGAATAAATAATTTTTATCTCAATTTTCTATTCATAAATATTTTATTCTTTGTAATTTATGGAATTCTGAAAGCTAGCAGTTTTGTTTTTATTTCTGTTTTAATTTTCTAGTAAATTCAATATCACAATTGATCGAGCAATTTGAGAAATAACTCTTAAATGCAATGCATGCTTTTCTCAATCAGAAATCAATTGTGTTTTGTTTATATTTGTGGGATATTTCCCCTGAAGAAAAATCCCATGATATAAGTTTAGGATTTAGATAATCAGTTTTATTGATTCATAGATATTTTATTTTTTCTGGTCTCTTCTTGTTGTGTTTTGAATTCCTTTCGTAAATTTTTCCTCTTACGGATTTTGTTCCTTTACTTTTTGAAACTACATTTTTCCATTTTTATTCTTCCACCTTGTATATAGTATTTATAATATTATAATATTAATATGATTAGTATTGTCAATATTTTGAGATTTCATAGAGGGCGTTATATGTAAATTACCTTTACTTTGATATTGCTTTAGTATAACGATTAAGGTATAATATTATTACATGCCATTATCATTTAGAATTTTAATTAATATTGTTATATAAACTTCTAAGATAAATTTTGATTCAAAAGTGCTTTATATGTATACGTATATATCTTCATACAGTACGCCCACTAAAGTCCCTTCCACCCTCTTGACTTCGGAACGGCTGCTGCTATATTCATAAAAGTGGTGTCTAGGTACAGTAAAGTAGCCATGCTCTACTGAATGAAACCGCGTATGGCGCTACCTAATGGAAAACTGCGGAGTCAGCGTTCCTATCTCGAAAACGGAAAAAGATAGGGAAAAAAAGTTATTCCACTAAGTTGTAGAGCAACATCGATTTAGTAAGAAAAGTCACATTGTGGACATTAATGTGAAGAATAGAACGTTTAAGACGCACATTTATTTTGTCGTGATTTCCTACACTGTGAAGTCACGAAACTTGAACGGAAAAAAATGATTATCTTTCGGACAAAACACGACACCGCAATGTGGCACAGTGGTATCGCTTGTGATTCCCAATCAAAAGGACTGCGGTTCAAAATCCGAGGGTGGTTGCATCCATGTACTGATTGTCTTTATAAACAGAGTAGACAATATGTATATCGTGTAAAATAGTGTCCTGTCAACTGAACGCAACTTGGTTTTCGAAATTTTTGCAGTATGTAAATACATAAGAAACGTCACGCTTGTTCAACTGAAACAGCTATAAAAGAGACATCCTCTTGTGGTTATATGTTGATGCTCATGATCATGAAGCGATTTTCCAAAGCTGAGTACAGTAAACTCCCGACAATCCGGCCTAATGTTGCGGAAGGCTAGGCCGGATAACAAAAAAACCGGATAGGTCGGAGTTCCATAAATATTTAATCACTTCCTGCCCCTCCCCATTATATTAAAAATACATGCTACACAGTTTACCATAAATTTTATATATACAGTAAGTACAGTTTCAAAATAAGCAAAACATTAGCGTAAAACGTAAGCCTAATTCGTAAAAAATGAGTAAATCTTATTTTACTGTTTATTAATAAATGATTGCACAAATATGAAAAGTTATGCATAAGATAAAAGAATCAAAAGAGATTTTTTATTTTTTGAAAAAGTCCTTGATAGATGACTACTTCTCTCTGTTAGCCCTTTTCTGCGACATCATGTCCCTCCATTTACGCAAGCAAATAATATCAGCTGGCGTCGCTTCCTCCTGCTGACTAGTAGTTTCTCCTCCATAGTCACTACAACCTTTTTTCTTTCATCACCCATTTCGTTAATCTTCAATAAATAAACACGAAGCACACAAAAAAAAACTATACGAAAGTAAACAGGATAAGCATAAAATAGCGTCCACACTTGTTAATATCCGTTGCACAACTGACAAAACAGGTTATCAAGCCTTAACCACCCCCTCACTTCCTGTCCGTCTCTGCTTTTGCATTCTGCAACCCCTTCTTGCTCCTTCCTGTTGTGAGTTAGCACTTTCCTACGGATGGGAACCTGCCTGTCTCGGGCGCTTGCAACACTCCTCTTTTTTTTCTTTTTTTTTTACTAGGCCGGATAGTACGGAGGCCGGATAGTCGGGAGTTTACTGTATTGTGAGATGGTTTTACTTTACGGTGAATGTGGACGCAAGACACGATCAGCAGCAAGGTTTTACCGACAACCTTTCCCTGCAGGCCCGCATCCTTCTCATCAAACCATCGTAACTGTTATAAAACGTTTAAGGGAGACAGGCTGCGTGACTAATCGAGCTCGATGTGGCAGACCAGCTAAGATAGGGCGTCAAGTTCAACCGGATGAGATATTAGCATACGCCCCCGCATATCCAAAATGCAGCACAAGAGAGATCAGTGAACTCTGTGGCCTCTCAAAAAGTCAGGTTTGGAAAATCCTAAGTGCATTAGGCGCTCATCCATACCGACCAACAACTCAACAGGTTTTGCTGGACGGGAATGCCGAGCGACGCTATGCATGGTACAACTTCGTCAGGAACCAGATACAGGAGAAGGCAACATTCCGAGCAACATTCTTGGCAGGTATAGTGTGGACGGATGAGGAATGCTTTTTACAAAATGGCATGTACAATAGACAGAGCACCCATTACTGACCGCTGGAAAATCCTAGATATTTTACTGACGTTCGACATCAAATGCGGTGTGCTATTAACTTTTGGTGTGCAATTTACAATAACAAGATGATCAGCCCAGTACTTTACGATGGAACGTTAACGGGCGCACGATATTTACAACTGCTACAGAATGTAATACCCGATTTTGTGGAGAACCTGCCGTTGTTTAATCTTCGGAATTTGTTTTCAACATGACGACGGCACGCCTGCTCACAAGATATTTACAGCGAAGCAGTACCTCGTCAAGGAATTTGGGAACCAAATAATTGGGTATGACGGTTTCGAAGATTGGCCTGCACGTTCGCCTGATCTGACTCCATTGGACTTTTTCCTATTGGGTATACCTGAAGCATCAGGTGTATGCGACTCCTCCACAAACATTGCAGGACCTAAACAACGCATTGCAAAGGCTTGTGTTAACGTGCCACTCTCTATGCTCCAACGTGTGCGACGTGAAATTCAAACAAGGATCGAAATGTGCACTGCAGCTGACGGTGAGAAGTTTGAACATCTCAAATAAAAGTATATTGTTATAACTAGTTGTTCTTTTCTTTCTAAGATCGTTTTGTCACGTCGCAGTGTAGAAACCACGAAAAAACAAATGCGCGTAACCGTTCTATTCTTCGCATCAATGTCCACAAGGTGTCTTTTCGTACTAAATCGATGATGCTTTAGAACAGAGATGGCGAACCTATGGCACGTGTGCCAAACTTGGCACGTAAGAAAACTTCTCTGGCACGCGTAAAAAATTATAAATTATATTCAGTTTATGGAGAAAAATCCATTTTATGTTTTTTACAAAAAATATAGTTTTGTGTAACAGGTATACAATTTACATTAAAGTACTCCGTTACTTTTGAATGAATTAAGGCATTATAGAATTAAATGAAAACACCCTGTAGCATCATTTTCTCACCAAATCATTCAACATTGTAGTGTTTTCCAAATCGTTTTGCTTCATTTTTAAAAATTGAATTTTAAGAAATAGTTTGCATAGTAATATACCTAATTGGCACGCTTCTACTTCAGATTAGGTTTTATTTTATTTAAGTTTATGGTTTTAAGTTATTTTAGGTTTTATTATATTTAGGTTTTAATTTTGAAAAATGAAAAGTTAATTTCAACTGTTAGTGCAAATAATTAACTATTGAACCTGCTTCTACCTGAAGGACTAAAAATGATCGAATTCGGAAGTATACAATAAAAGAAAAATTCATTTATAGATTATTAATAGGGAATTCGATGCGACATGGCTATATTATTGAGTAAATACAGTATAGAAAATAAGTTAGGAATCGAATTTAGTATGTGTAAAAATATTTAAGTAAAATTTCTATAAAAATTAACTGTTGGATTTTATTTAAGTTTAAATGTTTTTGGCACGTTAGAATGCTGATAC
Source organism: Maratus speciosus (assembly GCA_963932465.1). Classification (NCBI taxonomy): domain Eukaryota; kingdom Metazoa; phylum Arthropoda; class Arachnida; order Araneae; family Salticidae; genus Maratus; species Maratus speciosus. The sequence continues at coordinate 517,800,132 of OZ010795.1, read as the reverse complement.
ATAATAATTTTGAATTTTTGGCGCGCATACTCAAAAAGGTTCGCCATCCCTGCTCTAGAACTTTGTAAATCACTTTTTTCCGCTATCTCTTTCCGTTTTCGAGATAGGAAGGCTAACTCTGCAGTTTTCCACCAGATGGCGTCGTAGGTGGATTCATTCAGTAGCGCATGGCTACTTTACTATGCACTTTTATGAATATAGCAGCAGCCGTTTCGAAGTTAAGAGGGTGACAATAGACTTTAGTGGGCATACTGTACATAACTTACATGATCAAGAAACCGTATAAAAATTAAGATTTCGTAACTTTTAAAAAATAACTCTTTTGGCGTAAATAGATTTTCATACGATAAGGAAACACATTTGAAATACTTTTGCAATTGTAAATTTAAACAAAACAAATGATTTAGGAAATACCTAATGGTTAACGAAAAAAAAAAAAAAAAGTTGGAAATTGCTCATCAAACGTGGCAAATGAGGTGCGTTCGTACTATAACTAGTTTTATAAATATTTTTTGCACCGCATATTGTACTGAATGTATATTTTAGTGCACTTCATAAGTGCATATCAATTTCATTCTGTTCGAAAGGCTGTAACATCATTAAAATGCACTTGAAATAATTTTTTCCCATGGGCCGTAATGTAACGGAAAACTTTTGACTCTCCCTGTAATTAAACTATGCATCCGATTATCATACAATTTGAAATGACTCGACAAAATTTTGCAACAATTATATATTTAAAATTTCAGACCATACGGTTGGGTAGTTTTTGCTCTGTTATAAGCGGACAGACGGACTGAACGACGACTATAGAAGCTACGTATTTATATAATTACGAACGCACCTAAAAACGACATTCTGTACATTGCTGCAAAATTACAGCTAAAAACTTTATTTGCAAATAGACACCACACCGTAGTACATATCAAGATAATTACTTTGCCTATAATAATTAATTAAAAATTATTTCGTAAAATGTTTTTTCTTTTTAATATGTGCATCGCTAGTTGTAAAATGTAGACTTTAGTTACAGTTATAAAATTTAATTTTCAAAAAATAACATTTTATAATAGTTTTGTTCAGATAAAATAGAAAACAAAATCAAATTTAAACTAACTTTAAATAAGAACGAAAAATCGTGCATCACGCATAGATTATGAAACGCTTTTCAAAGCTATCAGAATATTGTAAAAAACTCACTGTTCATAAAATGAAAAATGTCTAAATAAATAATTTAGGAACTATACAATACAATTAAAAACTCATGAGATATATATTTAAAGTATATATATATATATATATATATATATATATGGAATGTCAGATTCACCTTAATTTAAATCAAATTAAAATTAATATTGTGCTAAAAAGGTGCATTCAATTCCTTAAAAGATGTCAGAATATGTAAAAGTTGTTATTACTACATATAAAAAATAGTTTTAAAAACTTAAAACTTCAATATCCCACGCCGAGTTCTTTCGATCACAACGTGATCATATTCAGGGTTGATTCGATTACACACATACTTACACATTCTGACACCTTTTAAGGAATTAAATGCACCTTTTTAGCAAGATTATTAATTTTTTATTTCATTGAATTAAAAACTCATTTTCAACAATTACTGTTCATAGACAGTAATGTATGTGAACTCGTTTGTGCAATTCTGGATATACTCTATCGATTTTTATGCATAACAGATAGTTAAACTAAAATTTAATTCAGCTATAAAACGCATAAAACAAACAAAAGCATATTTTTTCGCAACTGCTATTCATAGAGTGCAATATATCTATAGAGCCTTTTGTTGTACCATTTGTATGAATTTATATTATACACTACATAAATTTAAATTTGGTTTAGTAGGAAAACGAGTAACAAAACGAGAAACACATTTTCAGCACATCCCATCCATATAATCTAATTAATTTTAATTCTTCCGGTTTTCCCTGCATATGATCAATAAACTTCATGCACACCACTAGGTGGTCTGCCCTCTAAGCCCTTCTTGGGCTATCTCCGAACATTTCTGTGTGTCTCTGTCAGTCTCTCTGTCTCTCTCTTTGTCTGTCTGGTATATGTCTACCTTCTGTCGGCTATCTGTTTGTCTACTGTCTGTCTGTTTTTGTCTGCCTGCTAACAGTCTGCTGTCTGCTGTCTATCTGACTGTCTACACTCTCTTGACTGTCTGTATGTTGTCTGTCTGCCTGATAACTGTCTGCTGTCTATGTGTCTGCTATTTGTCTTCTGTCTGCTGTCTGCTTGTCTGCAGTATGGTTGCTACTGTATGTCTGTCTGATGTATGTTTTCTGCCTGGGTGTTTGCTGAGTGTTGCCTGTATGTCTATATGCTGTATATGTATCGGATGTATGTTTGTCTTCTTTTTGCGTGACTGGTCTCTCTTTCTGCCAGCTCTTCCTGCTGTATGTCTGTTCCCTATCTGCCTGCTAACTGTCTGTCTGCTATCTGCTTCTTGTCTACACTCTGTCGGATGTCTGTATGCTGACTGCCTGCATGCTTTCTGTCTGCTGTCAGTTGTCTGTCTGTCTGCTATGTGCTGTATATCTGTATGCTGTAAGTCTGCCTGGAATCTGTGTGCTGCCTACTGTCTTCTGTCTACCGGCTGTTTACATGTTGTCTGTCTGCCTGCCTATTTGTCCGACTGTAACAACATACTAAAAATATATTACTGTGTCAGCGTTCTATAAATTCTACAGTTAGCATATATCCGTTTCATATATTAGTATTCTTTTGTGCGACCCTGTAAAAGCTATAAACAACCTCTTCTAAGAAAAACATGCTGTAGGTGTCAATAACAACATACAAAAATTACATAGTCGTAAGCGTTCTACAAATTCTGCAATTAGCATACAGGGGGATCCCAAATTAATGGTACAAACTTAACCCTCTAGTTCATACTGTTGCCAATTGGCAATATATTAAATTTTTCCTCCTAATTGTTTATTTACCGTTGTCTCTTGAAAACTTTAAGCTTTATGTATTCATTTTGGTCCTATATTTAGGTTTAGTTCATAAAAAGTATCATAGTTGGCAATAGTTGTTTATAAATTACAAATAAAAATCAATTTTTGATACCTTCCATTTTGTTAGGCATAGTTGGATTTCTAACTCATATAAAAAATATTTAACATGCAAAATTTCATTTGAAAAAAATATTTCTGAAAAGAATATACTTTTAAAAGTTATTTTAAATAATTTTCAGTAATGTTCATTGGAACAAAAATTGCATGCTCATGAATATGCATTTGTTGCCATTTGGCAACACCATGAATTGAGTTCCGCTTTTGTAAACATTTTGAGCATTGTTCCTTTCACAACTGGTTCGCATGATATTTAATTTTTTTTCACTTTTATTACCATATCAGTTTACTGTAAAACCAGGGCCTGACTAATGCAGAGGCATTCGGGCAGCTGCACCGGGACTCCCGATTTGAGGGTTTAAGCCCCCCCCCCCCCTTAATGGCAAATATAATTTTTTTGTTAAACGGGAGCGAAATGATAAAAAATGGCCAAAATACTTCTTTTCTCAGATTTATAGGGGCTCTATTCTCCTTCCCTTGTGCTTCCTTGTCCATGCCCCCCTGAAGGTACCAGTTACATCATCAAAAAAGCCAATGATTAAAATTTTATAGTAACAACTTAGTAGTCCATTGTTTTCAGCTTTATGAAACGTCTAAAGATGTAAGGAAGGATAAAATTGATCACTGGCCACAACACTTAGATAAAAAACAACTGTGTAAAGTTCTGGGCTGCATAGGTTACACTAGAGTAAAATGCATTAAGTGTTTGGTACCTCTATTTTTAAATAAAAACAATAAATGTTCTATTGGTTACCATTCTTAACTTTGATAAATATCTACCCTATATATATAAAATCCTAATGAATCGAATTGAAACGAATTTATGTAACGATTCTATGAAACGACTTTGCGATGAAATTAACACCAAAAATCCGTATTGATCCACAGATCTCAAAACTGGTATTAGAATTTTAAAATTAAAATTAGTTTTCGAAATATTAATTTTTTTCTAACTTTAAATACTTTTTTTCTAATGATGGCAACTCAAATTTTAATCATAAAAGATATTTTTTTTTCGTATTTTAGAAAAGGTTATTTTAAATTAATTTGGCGACGAGTTTGGCCTCTCTTAAATGTATGCTAAGAAATGCATCATGTTACTTTTATTCAGAATTCAATTTGTATTTCATTATCATTTTATTTAATACAAAACATTCATTTAAAATTGAAACCTTTAAAATAAATGGCTTTTACTTCATTCTTTTTTTTTAACGAACCGAAAAGAAAAATATTAGACACAGATGTCATATACGCAACGGGGTACCTAATTGGCGCCAAAATGGCGTCATTTTGCCTGACATGGTAACCCGACTATTGTTGCTTATTTATTAATAAATGTTTATTTGAATTTATTTTCTTTCATTTACAAAAAATGTTATGAATTGTTTTGTTCTATAGTTATTAATTATTTTTTTTTTTATTTATTGTTATTTCATTTTAAAAATAACAGAAAATAATTTAAAAATACATATGTAACAGGTATTTGTAAACGAGGTTTTCGCCAAATTGTCGTTAAAAAAATTTACGCCAAACCCGTATGTGACAATGCAACAAATCATGAGATTTAATTTCCACTTCAAAGCAACGTTTTAATGATATTACTTCTCCCGTCGACCAATTTCGCCAAATTATACAAATTGACATATTTTTTTATTTTAAATAACAAAAGAACAAATAAATTAGTATAACATTAATAAAAATACAAATAAAACGTCGAAATAAAAATCACTTGATGGCGTGAACATGTGTAACTTCCTTAAAGTCAAGTGAATGTGACATTTACGATCAACCATTATAGGCATTTAATCTTATAGTTTGCCGACAGATTTTTCGTCGATGGGATAACCAAGTAGCACCGTTTTAATTTACCACTCGAAAAATAAAAAAAAATGCTAACTGGCGAGTTAAAAAAAGGCTATTGTCGAGATTTTCACCCGGCTAACATAAAAGTAAAAAGAATTCTTTGTGATCATGGCAACTTTTATGTAGTTTTATTCGAAAAAATAATTTTGATTCTTTAATCAAAATGGAAACCTTTCTTATGAAAAGCGAAGTTGTAATGAAAAGCGAATCAGCCCGTTGTTTATGGCAGTTACATGACTTGGACTATTATAATATAAACGAAATAATGGGGATAGAATAATATTCGGCGACTTATCACACCTGTGGATGGCTAACATTAAAATACCAAAATGGCCGCCTGGAATATAAAAAGCGAAGGGATCCGCTTGGAGCTGTTGATGATAGTCACATGACTTAGGCTATTATTATAGAGATTGTTTTCAATTTTAAAAACAGCGCAAAGAATAATATTTGCTAACGATTAAAAATTTATTTTCACGTGACTATTAACAACAGAAAAAAAACTTTCAAATACAATTAAATAAGTACGTGTTAAAGGCAGGAAAATATTGAAAATTATGTCCTGAAAATTGTATTTACACGTGAATATTAAAAGGGAAAGGAAACTTTAAAATAATAAATACATTAATATGCGTTTAACCCTTTCACGGACAAGGCACTTCTATTCGTAAAATCTTGAAATCAGTGAATGGCACCAGAATTTACAAACAAATTTAGAAATACAAAAATGCTTTTGTTCACTTACTTAATAAAAGAGAAATTTTCATCCGAATATTCTGATGCTAATGTGGCATTTAAGAATTAAAATTAAGTGATCCAAAAATGAACCACCGCTCTTGAAGGGGTTAAAGCAGCAAATTTTAGTAATTGTATTATGTCAATCGTTTTATAAGGCTGTTAAAAAATACCGAGAGACAAATACTCTGTTTACTTAATTCATTTTATTTTAGCTTCTTTTCAAATGTTTAACTGATCTTCTTTAACCAAACATGAAAACAACCATTGGATGTCTTAACAGCAACTGATTCTACCTTAAAATTTTGCAATAAAAAAAATTGAATGGAAACCCGTTTACAGGGAGATCGCTACAGGTTTTTTCAGTATAATTCAATCTTCTCTAATCTTTTTAAAACCGATCAGATTAGCGTGCTTTTAGATTCTACAGTGTCTGAACGGGGGTTGGCGAGCGTAGCTTGCAGGGGGGAGAGCCCCCTAGTTATTGATATAAAATTCTACAGTATTCTGCTGCATTGCCCGTATATTTATGGAGTATATTTTATTAGACTATGATTTTTTTCATTGTATTTTGCATGTGATATTACACTTTATAAGCCCATCATTTTGGTTTTTAAATTTTAAATGATTTCAATTGGTTTCAAATACAGGATAAATATGGCTGCTTTTCCGCATTTTATTATGCATTGTATTTAATTATATTTTTTACAATAATTCAGTACAGCATATCTTCTTATTCATTTAGAAATTAAAAATGATTCTATTGTAGCATCTAACTTCATGTGTTCATTTAATATCTTAGAACTATAATTTGTACCATTATTATTTTGTTGATAGATAATAATTAATGTATAATATTATTACATGCCGTCTTTATTTAGAATTTTGGTTAATATTGCTATATGACTTATAAGTTAAATTTTGATTTAAAATTATTATTATTATATATATATATATATATATACTAGGGGGCGCTGCCCCCTACGAGCTACGCTCGTCAACCTCCGTTCAGACACCGGAGACTCTAAAAGCACACTAATTTGATCGGCTTAAAAAATATTTCGGAAGATTGAATTATAAGTTTAAAAACAGTGGCGATCTCCCTATAAACGGGTTTCTATTCATTTCTCTTTGATTGGGGAATTTTAAAGCCAAATCAGCGGCTGTTAAATGATACAATGGCTGTTTCCGTCTTTGATTAAACAAAATCAGTTGATATTTCAAAATAAGCTAATATAAAATGAATTAAATAAACAGTCTTTGCCTCCCGGTATTTTTTAGCAAAGCGAAAAGAAAGTTTTTTTTTTTAATGACACTTTAAATGTATCGTTTTTAATCTGACGTAATTTTCTAACTTTTCTTTCTCCTTTTACTATTCACATGAAAATAATTGCCGAAACGTCAGTGAAGGCTTACTGTGGAGACCCGAAATGTTTTTGGTTTCCGTCTGTCTGTCCCGCGATAACTCCCGTAAAAAGCATCCGATTAGCTTGGAATTAAGGAGGTATGTTGGTGAGTTCCCCGAATTTAGCTGTATGGTTTTGGGTTAAATTTGGTTCATTCGTTCGGAATATATAGAACATTTTATTTTGTGGCATAATGCTTTTCTATGGCAAGTCAGACGATTTTCAAATTTTCATTTGTTGAAAGAAATCGCTCATATGAATAATGGATTTAAATGGTAAATTCTGGATGCTGAAATTTTTAAATAAAAGTATTAAATTATTCCTATTAGTTTGCAATTTTGTCAAAACATTTGTCAGAGCTTTTAAATTAGGTGTATAACTTATGATGGAATTTTATACATGTGTTCGAATAATATAAAAATTTTATTTTATGAATCTACTTATATTTCATTTTTTCTTTTAACCGTTGCGTAGCAACAGCATCTCATCTAAAAATATCATAAATGTGAAAGTATGTATGGTTTTTTGAAGTCAAATCAAAGCAAAAGGAATGAATTAATGAATGCCTTTGTATAGATATTTGTATATAGATTGATTTAAACGCAGAAATGAAAATAGTATTTATATACTATATAGAATAATATTTTTATTTATTTATTCAACTATTTGATTATAATGAAAAAGTTCGTTATTTTCATACAGAATAAACTGACATTATTCTGTTAAATTTTATAAACTTTATTGTTGCAAAAAAAAAAAAAAAATGAATAACAATTTCTCCCGAAGAGTTAATTTTAATTTGTAAGATTTTCACGTGCAAAAGAAAAATGGAATAAGCAAAAAAAAAAGGATATATAGGACAGGAATGAATACATATAAATATTTCACACCAAATATAACCTAAAATAATTTTTTAGTAATATTCTCCCAGCACTACGAAGAAAGATTCCTCAATTTACACGATTTTACTTTGCCTTCCTTTTCTCATTGGTTGCGATTTCATTTTCGCAATTGTGTATATTAATTGGCACAAAGTTTTACATTTTTATGACTGAGGTATACGTAAGGCCATAAAAATAAGAAATTCCGTATTGTCTCCTATAAAATGTGATAAAGTGTTGGTTAATTATATTTGTTTTTATTAAGAGGAGCAGAGTTGCCAAGCTACCGGCGTTCTGGATACCAGTATTTTAATACAGAAAATGTTACTTTATTTAATTGGAACATTTGCGTGATTTAAAAGAATAACATTTTCTCTAAGATAATAGTGATGTGCAAAAAGCCTGAGACTTGGTTGTCTGGTGGGGAGTGAAATGTTTTACTTAAGGGGTCCGGGACACAAAAATCTTCAAATTTTCATTTTTTTTTTTTTTTTATTATTATTAAAATTTTCTTTGCCGTTTTCTGCTTAAAATGATGTTTAAATCATGTTTTTATCTTAATTAAAACAGGAAATATTAATTTTTTCGTTTTGATTTGTTTTCAAAATCTGCCTTTCAAGCTATGTTTGTCAAGGAAACGAGTTCTTGTGAAATTGCGTTTTTCTTCATGATAGGTTTTTTCACCATTTCTCATATTTAAATTCTTATAACTCGAGAACCGTTAAAGATACAGGGTTGAAACTCGGAACATATCTTTTTCTATTATTTTACTTTACTTTTGAGCCAGCATATTTGAAAAAAATATTTACTTTTCAAAATATGATTTTTGTTTAAAAAGTTGCACCACTTTTTTTGTAATTTTTTCGTTAAATATTTTTAATTTTTTTTAATTAATATTTTTTTAAATGCTGGCTCTAAATTAAAATTTATACATGTCTGTTTATTTAAATGAAAAAAAATTGAAATTCTATAAATAATATTTCGAGTTATAATGATTTTAAACTACCCGTCTTTTTTTAAGAAAATTTAAAATTTAAATTAAAAAAAAAATTATGAGAAGTTTTATCATGCAATTTTTTTTACAAATAATATGGTTAACCATAACAAAAAATTTCAAAATTTTAACTCAATAAATAAAAAATTTTGAAAATGTGTCCCGGACCCCCTTAATGCATTTATCTCTATTTTAATGCTACGTGAACGACGTCTCGTGCAACAGCTTGTGGAGTATAAAATAAATTATCAAAATAATCCCTATTACGAAAAATGAAACAGAAAGTCCGGCTAAGGGAAATAAAAGGTTAGTAAACCTTTCGTAAATTGTTCTAAAATATAGGTTTGCGTCAAATATGAACGGTATTTGTAACATCACGATATGTGGATACTATTAAAAGGCTATATAAAAAAAAATACTTTACGGCGCCAAATCACGTTTATGGGGCATTCTCACAAACTTTTGACTTTCAGTAATAAAAATCTGGTTAAATTAAACTTGCTAAAATAATATTTTAAACTTATAGACGAATGCCTTAATGATTCAAAATAAAGAAAAAATGGTCAGCAACAATTTTTTTTTTATTTAACTGAGGTTTAAGTTAAACTTGCGACTTTAATTTTCCTTACCATTTTACCACTATAACTTTTTATTTTCTTCTTAATTTTAACTTATGATGAATTTCCATAGTACCCACAGGACATTCAAATAAAAAATAACAATGTAGTATTTTTAGTAAAAATTTTTGGTATAACATTGTCTTAAAGGGGTGTTAAAGAAGGCACGGAAAGGAAAAAAGGGACGTTAATGTGACTAAAGGGATGGTAAAGATGGGACAGTGAGGAAAATTACAACCTATTTTTAGGCCAATCATGTTAAGATTCAGTGATAGGCACAATGTTCAGTGATTTTTAAAAACTGTCATTTACATTAGATTAAATAAATAAATAAGTAAATTACCTTGAAAAGTGCAGGAATAAACCTTGGGGACAGTAAGACTACCAATAAAGCCACCATGCTTGAAATTACATTAAAATGGTGATTTAAATTCTGGAGTAAATTTCCTGTCAAAGAATTTTAGACGTTCTTTCTCTATCATACTTCTGCATGAGAAAAAAGTTGATAAAAATTCTGTGACTGCATCTGAAGTGATTTTCTGTGTAATTTAACAGGAGGGACGGTAAGGAATCTAAAACAGGGGCGCCATTTGAGGGGGGCTGAGGGGGGCTATTGCCCCCCCCCCAAGGAATTTGATATTTCAGAAAATTTATCAACCATCAAATGTAGGGATGCACCGAATAGTGATTTTGTTGAATACCGAATGCCGAATATTTGGCCTGCTGGTAAACCGAATACCGAATATTCGGCCTGCCGAATAGTAACTGTTAGGCTGAACACCGAATATTAGGCCAGTCGAATAGTATCTATTCGGCCGAATACCGAATATTCGGCAGGCCAAATACTTTTATATCTCAGTGTTTAGCATTAAAAAGTTATATTTTAGACAATTTTTTATAATATTTAGCACAGATACTTCCATTTTGATAAACAAGACTATTTTTATAAGTAAATGTTGTACTAAAAAAAGTATGTTTTGAGTTATTATTTAAGAAGAGGATGGTTTAAAAATTTTTTAATAACAAAATTTAAATTCCATTACTTCAATTAATTCAAACAAATGAAAAGAATTCTCTCATATTGAACAAGAAGCAACATATCATTCCACTTCTTTCATCAAAAATGAAAGGTGTACAAGCCGTAGCAGAATTTTTGTTTATAACTGTATAAAAATGAAGATATTTTAGCGAAATTTGCATCACATTAATTTGCTTGTATAGAATGTGATGATATCCTTGGAAGAGACTGGATTTTGGCCAGTGGTACAGTATAAGTATTGTTAGATGCATTCTTAATAAAATAATGTCTAGCTTAGTGCTGTTTAGATATGAATGGTTGCTATTTCCAGCACTTCTCGTCATGTTATCATATTTCACAGAAATTAAAGTAACTCTGTTGACAATATAGTTACAATACCTTCATTATTGTTAAAGTAACAAAAGAAAATTAAAGTTTGACTTGGGGATACACCGTATTTCTGACTGAATAAGTGAATTGCGATCCTGATTTACTGGACAAAAGAATTGCCTGTTTTGATGCTTATTACTACCTCTGAAATTTTCTACCATTTTGTTTAGAAACACCCTGTTTGCGAAAAAGCAAGAAACGGATTATTTACCAGACAATACTCAGTAACTTGCATTTCTACATTTATTAATTCCCATGAACAAATGATATGTCATTAATGGTTAATTTTTTTAAGTGACATTTTTAAAACAACAAATAACATAAAATCATTCTCTTTAATTTAAAGATTCTAATTATTCTGAATATCTTTATTAATTGACATTTAAAAGTAGAACTTGTGTAACGTTTAAAAAAAATATTTTTAAGAGGTTTTTTAAGTATTCGGGAAACCGAATAGTTTGATATTCGGCCTAACAGAATGTTCGGTAGTATGGCCGAATAGCGAATAGATACCGAATATTCGGTGCATCCCTAATCAAATGTCAGACTCAAACAAATATTAGAAAACTGCTCAAACTCTAAAATAACTCATCAGATTTTATTGCAATAAAAACATATGCATTAAATAAATGCTTATGCATAAAAAATAATAATTATCAAAAAAATTTCCCAAAGCCATACTATTCGAACTCCCTGAAGGTGAGACATATATCTTTAATTAGTACTTTGATTAATTTTAGAAATACATGTGAGAATTTTTTTTTTATCAGTTGCTTCTCAGCTGTGTGCAAATTGATCTTGGGAAAACTCATCAAAATCATTGACGAGTTTTTCTAATCACAATGGTTTTCTTCTAGCCAATTCTCAAATAAGCACAAAGAAAATAACATTTAAATCCCACTGATGACGATCTTGTGATGACTGAAAACGTTCTGGGTTTTTCTAATGTATTTTAAATAATTTTAAATTATATGTATGCACATGAAAGTAATTCTTGTGCATTTATTTCTGCTTTTTATATGAATATTAATTAAAAATTTTACCTTTTCTGTAGAAAAAATGAAGATCTATATATAGTATCCATTAATGTTCAAATATGTAGTTTTTTTATTGGAAAAATATTCAGAATTTCTTTGAAAAATCGGATTAACATGAAACTATCTCACAATAGGGAAAACACAATCTGAAAAAATTAACGATTTAACTTCACTTGCAGAAAATCACTGACGAAAATTTTTTTTATACTTACAGATCACAAAATTTGCAAATTTCATGACCTATTCATGACGTTCGTTGGCTGATTATCTCATGACTGATTGAATTTCATGATTTTTTTTTTTTTTTTTTTTTTTTTCGTGATCATCTGACGGAATTTGCGATTTTTTCCGCGATAGATTTACGGAATTCACGATTTTTTCTGAAAGCATTATACGAAATGGATTTTTTTTCACGCGAATACTAATTGACGAAATTCGATATTTGTTTTTGTGATTATTTTGAAAAAATTCACGATTCCTTATCACTATCATTTATAGAAATTCGTGATTTTGTTTCTGCCACCGACTAATAATATTTGTGATTTGTTTGCGCAAGAGTTGGACAAAATTTTGGACAAGATCGTTTGACGAATTTCTCCTTGATTTTATTGCGCGATTGTTCGACTAAATTTTCGTGATTTTTTGCGCAATCTTTTGACGAAATTCGCGATTTTTTGACAATCCTTTTACGAAATTCGCGATTTTTTTGGCAATCCTTTTACAAAATTCAAGATTTCTGTTTGTGCAATCATTTGACGAAATCTGTATTTCTTTTGGCAATCTTTGATGAAATTAGCGATATTTTCCATGGTCGTTTGAAGAAATTAGCGATTTTTTAAGCGACCACTTTGAGACTTTTTTTTTTTCAAAATTTTCAAGATTCGTGATTTTTTTCTGTGATCCATTGACGAATTGATTTTGCGGATTTTGAAAGAAAAAAAAATCGCGAACTTTCACGAAAATTGAAAAAAAAAAATTGTGGAATAATCACATGCTTGTGAAAGGGCAATGAGAAGGGCATGGAGACAAAATCACGTAGAGCATGTTTTATTGTGCGGTATTTTTATTCTGTATGATTTGTGCAGTTCTGCAAGTTGTGCAATTTTCCGCGTTCCCTGTTCCTCAAAGAAAAATTTTGCTTGTCCTTCGTGAGGAAACTCATGAAATGGCGCCCCTGTAAGTAAAATTTCGAAAGGGACTAGAAAAAAAGCTCCATTTAAATAGGTTTCTGTCTTAGCAAGTATAATTGTATGATGTTTTTTCAACGAAATTTAATTTTTTTTCCCCTTCTAGAAAGAAATCTGTTATAGACAGGTTTCGTTTTCTACTCTAATACATCTCTTTTCAGAGCTATACTATAGAGCGGATGGTTTAACAGTCAGTGAGGATACCTGTAAAACTGACACCTGTCTATAATAGAATCCTGTCTAAAAAGAAAAAAAAATCATGTCCAATATATTAAAATTTTACCGTCTAAGACGGAAACCTGCCTAAAATGAAATATTTCATCGGTTCTGAGTTTCCGTATTCGAAGTTTTTACTGTTATTGTAGCATAAGTCAGTAAACGTTTCTCATACGGGGGGGGGGGAGAGTTAGACCCCCCTGGATCCTACCTTTAGCTATATAGCATCTGTCAAAAAATGTTTGCCCCCCCCCCCAAGAAAATTCTGAAATGGCGCCCCTGATCTAAAACCCAGGGACAGAGTTTAAAAAATAATATCAACCGTAAAAATGTGTGCAGGTTAATTTTTTGCTACATATTTATATACAACAATTGTCCCAGTTTAGGGGAAAAAATACATCGAATTATTTTTATTGAAACAATTTTATATAGACAGCTCCAAACTTAAAAATCAGCATCAGGGACACGGGACGGTATAGGAGTTTCCCGGATATTTGGACCCCCAACATCGTCTTAATCTTATTGATCTCGTTAATATCGTTATGCAGCACTGAGATGTTCCCCACTATATGAAATAAAAAAACCCAGACGAACATGTACTAAAATAAAAATTATTATTCAGGAACTTATAAGTCAAAAGATTGCGAGAATGCCCATTATCTATATAGTCAATTGGAAGTGGACACGATGATAAATTATTAACCGTTAGGTTTAGAAGTTCCCCTACTTTAGGGTGATTTTAGTAAGTTAATGCTATCGAGTACATTTTTAGATATTTAGATTAGATCTTAGATATAAATATTGCAGAATGGCAATCAAAACTATTTTTTGGAAACAAAAATTATAAAGGTATTAGATTTCTAAATTAGATGTATCAGTTTACGTTTCCAAAAGTTCTTTATCCATTAGATACAAGTGTTTGTGGTTAGCAGGCAAGTAAATACTGCTGTATGGATATTAGGATAACGTAAAATGCTTGTCCAAACTGATCCTTATCCTTATAAATCGCAGTGTAAAAAGAAACCGAAGATATACGATAACCATTAACTCAATGAATAGAAAATTACAAATGTAAAATAAATTACACGGGTTCAGGAGGGCAGAGTCCCCCTGAAGAAATCTGCTTTATTATATAAAAATTACCAGAATAAGTAGCTCGTGAGAATTTCAGAATATCATTATATAACAACGTGTTTAATTTAACTCTTCTAATATCTAAAACCGTGGAAATATTTTTTACTTTTTGTAATTTAAAAACTTTAAATTTCGTTTTTATAAAAAGATTAATATTACGTAAAATGTGCTAAAAACAATGAGTTGCAGAGATGACGTTGAGGCTCTTGATCTGCAGATTTACTAATTTTGTTAGAAATGAAATATTATTTGCGCTATCCTAATAAAAATAGTTGAAAATATCATCTTAAAATATTACATAAATGTCTCGCGCAATTTTAAAATTTAAACTGTTTTGCAATATTATTTTTTATTCATTTTACGTAATGTGTAATGTGACGTAAATGTGACGTAATTTCTCCTATTTAAGACTTCTAACGCATGCTAATGAATTTATCATTTTACAACATTCTTTCACTTTTAAAATTCACGTGTAATATGGTTTTTATGATAATTCTCAATGAGTTCCTGCTTTTTATATTTTCTTGTTTATAATAGTCATAATAGTAAAATAAATTTTTAATTTGAAGCAAATATTATTATTTGCGCTCTTTATACAGTTGGCAACAGTTTAAATTAATACCATTTTCTAAAATCTCTCTATTCTAAAAAAGTCCTTCCGGCCAGTGCCGGGAGGAAGAAGTAGCTTTCAAATTCCTTATTTTAAAAAAGCCAACTTATATTATTCAAACACACGAAGCTCAATTTAGTGGAAACCGAATATAGGAGATTCAATACTAATTTTTATCAATACTAAATCATTATGAATGAGAATTTCGCGAAATTAGTCATCTTTATCCAAGCTGCTTTTATTTAAAGTAACTTATATTTGGCTGAGATGTTGATGTATACTATCCACATCCCTTCTTACATGGAAATAGGCGAATACGTGTGTTATCGCGTGACAAATACAAGATCGTTTCAAAATGTTAGCCATACTAGATATTCAAAGTGCTATAATTCAACCATTTTTTAAGATATAAACAAAAGAACAAATTTTCAGAAACAAAATCTGTCCCGAAATCTTTGTATAAAGGTCAAACACATAAAAAAAATCTTTTTCATTTTCCAATTTTTTAATACCTCATTTTAAATTTTAAATTTAATTTCTTTTTTTAAATGGCAACCCTTTTGAAAGAAGATGGCGAATGAAGCTGGCCAACGAACTCGGTCGAGACATTGGTATGTACTATCTACAGACCAAGTAAGATTCAAATCGGTTCATAAATACGCCTGTTATCGCATGACAAAAATCAGGTCGTTTTAAAATGTCAGACACAATAGAAATTCAAAATGCTATAACTCAGCCATTTTTTTAGATATAGACGAAACAAAAACTGTTCCGGAATCTTTGTATTAAGGTCAAACACATACGAAAACAATCTTCTTCATTTTCTAATTTTCTGGTATCTCATTTTAAATTTTAAATTTTTAAATTTTTTTTAAATGGCTGCCATTTTGAAACAAGATGGCAGATGAAGATGGCCAACGAACT
Organism: Maratus speciosus; assembly: GCA_963932465.1. Taxonomy (NCBI): domain Eukaryota; kingdom Metazoa; phylum Arthropoda; class Arachnida; order Araneae; family Salticidae; genus Maratus; species Maratus speciosus. Next base: position 517,784,019 of record OZ010795.1, on the reverse strand, counting down.
CGGTCAAGATATTTGTATGTACTATATACACACCAAGGTACATCCAAATCGGTTCATAAATACGCCTGTTATCACATGACAAATATCAGGACGTTTCAAAATGTCAGCCACGCTAGAAATTCAAAATGCTATAACTCAGCCATTTTTTAAGATATAGACGAAACAAAAACTGCTCCCGAATCTTTGTATCAAGGTCAAATACATAAGAAAAAAATATTTTTTCAATTTTCTATTTTTTGGTACCACATTTCAAATTTAAGTTTTTCTTAAAAATTTAAATGGCTACCATTTTTAACCAAAATGGCGGATGAAGCTGGCCAACGAACTCGGCCGAGACATTTGTATGTACTATGTACAAAAGAAGTTACATCCAAATCGGTTCATAAATACGCCTTTTATCGCGTGACAAAATTCAGGACGTTTCAAAATGTCAGCCACGCTAGAAATTCAAAATGCTATAACTCAGCCATTTTTTAAGATATAGACGAAACAAAAACTGCTCCGGAATCTTTGTATAAAGGTCAAATACATAAGCAAAAAATATTTTTAAATTTTCAATTTTTTGGTACCACATTTCAAATTTAAAATTTTTTTAAATTTTTTAAATGGCCGCCATTTTGAAACAAAATGGCGGATGAAGCTGGCCAACGAACTCGGTCGAGACATTGGTATGTACTATGTACATACCGAATTATATCGAAATCGGTTCATAAATTCGAGAGTTAGAGTATGACAAAGTTCAGATATATATATATATATATATATATATATATATATCAATTTTGAACGGAGGGTGGTTTCGGGGTCTGGGGGTCATGATCGATGAAAATATACCAAAATTTTTTGAAATCGCTTTCCTCCGAACGGCTGCAATAGGTAGCTTTTTGTAATGAAAGCTACCTAAAAAAGTAACTACCGCTGTCACCGCCGCCGCCGCCGCCGCCGCCGCCGGTTTTGAATTTTTTGTGACCGGAGGTCTTTCTTCGTTAATATTAAGAAAAATAATGCATACAAAAATATGAAAATCGGTAGGGTTATACAGAAATGTTTGATAAACACGCTGATGCAGACAGTTTTCAAATCGAAGAATTATTTTAAGAGATATTTAATGCTAAAGTTTGACAAAATCGTTCCACTAAAAAAGTTTTATAGTAGCAAAAACTATACATCGGAATTTAATAATTTTTAGTTCATTTTATACGTTATAATTTCCCGGTGTGCAGAATTGATTTATTTTTTTAATTTGACTCATTTTTCGAGGTTTTATATCTATATTAAACTCAAATTTTCAGCATTTCGAGAGATATTTTTTACAGATTTTAGAAAGTGATATTAATTTAAACTGTTGCCAACTGTATAAACAGCGGAAACAATAATGTTTGCTTAAAAAAAAAAAAAAATTATACGTGTAATAAATTAAAAATTTATTTACACGTGACTATTATAAACAGAAAAAAACATTTGGAATTAGAATTAAATAATTATGTACAAAAAGCAGGAACTTATTAAAAATTACGTCATAAAAACTATAATTACACGTGAATTTTAAGAGAGAAAGGAATTTGTAAAATAATAAATTTATTAACATGCGTTAGAAGTCTTAAATAGGAGAAATTACGTCATATTTACGTCACATTACAGTTATTACATAAAATGAACACAAAATAATATTGCAAAACGGTTTAAATTTACAAATTGCGCTAGACATTTATTTGATATTTTGAGAGGATACTTTTCAACTATTTCCATTCCTACTATTAGCTCACACTCTCCCTATATTTATTTATTTATACTAGGGGGCTCTGCCCCCTACAAGCTACGCTCGTCAACCCCCGTTCAGACACCGCAGACTCTAACAGCACGGTAATTTGATCGCCTTTAAAAAGATTTCGGAAGATTGAATTATAATTTGAATCTGATAATTATAATCTGACGTAATTTTCACCAAACTTTTCTTTCTCTTTTTAATATTCGCGTCAAAATACTTTTGTTAGAAATGAAATATTATGATCATCTTAAAATGTCAAGTAAATGTCTCGCGCAATTTTAAATCAAAACTGTTTTGCAATATTATTTTTTGTTCATTTTACGTAATAAGTGTAATATGACGTAAATTCTCCTATTTAGGACTTCTAACGCATTTTTCTGAATTTATTATTTTACAATATTCTTTCTCATTTAAAATTCACGTGTAACTATAGTTTTTATGACGTATTTTTCAATGAGTTCCTGCTTTTTATATTTTTTGTTTATAATAGTCACGTGTAAAATAAATTTTTAATTTGAAGCAAACATTACTGTTTACGCTGTTTATACAGTTGGCAACAGTTTAAATTAATACAATTTTCTAAAATTTGTAAAAAATATCTCTCGAAATGCTGAAAATTTGAATTTAAAATAGAAATAAAACCTCGAAAAATTATTCAAATTAAAAAACTAACTGCAATTTGCACACCGGGAAATTCTGACGCATAAAATGATCTAAAAAAGATTAAATTCCTATGTACAGTTTTTGCTCCTGTAAAACTTTTTTAATGGAACGATTTTGTCCAACTTTGGCATTAAATATCTTTTTAAATAATTCTTCGATTTGAAAACTGTCTGCATCAGCGTGTTTATCAAACATTTTTCTATAATACTACCGATTTTCATATTTTTGTATGCAACAGTTTTTTTAATATTAACGAAGAAAGACCTCCGGCCACAAAAAATTCAAAACCGGCGGCGTCGGCGGCGGTGACAGCGGTGGTTACTTTTTTTTAGAATAGAGAGATTGTACTAATTTAAACTGTTGCCAACTGTATAAACAGCGGAAACAATAATGTTTGCTTAAAAAATATATATATTTATACGTGTGATAAATTAAAAATTTATTTACACGTGACTATTATAAACAGAAAAAAACATTTGGAATTAGAATTAAATAATTATGTACATAAACCAGGAACTTATTAAAAATTACGTCATAAAAGCTATAATTACACGTGAATTTTGAGAGAGAAAGGAATTTGTAAAATAATAAATTTATTAACATGCGTTAGAAGTCTTAAATAGGAGAAATTACGTCATATTTACGTCACATTACAGTTATTACATAAAATGAACACAAAATAATATTGCAAAACGGTTTAAATTTACAAATTGCGCTAGACATTTATTTGATATTTTGAGAGGATACTTTTCAACTATTTTTCTTAGGAAAGCGCAAATAATATTTTATTTCTAACACAAGTATTTTCTCGTGAATATTAAAAAGAGAAAGAATAGTTTGGTCAAAATTACGTCAGATTAAAAACGATTAATTTAAAATGTCTCATTTAAAAGAACTTTCTTTTCGCTTTGTTAAAAAATACCAGGAGACAAAGATTCTGTTTACTCAATTCCTTTTATATTAGCTTATTTTGAAATGTTGTTACACGTGTCTACGCCATCAAGTTATTTTTATTTCGACGTTTTATTTGTATTTTTATTAATGTTTTACTAATTTATTTGTTCTTTCGTTATTTAAAATAAAAATTATGTCAATTTGTATAATTTGGCGAGTGGTTTGGCGATTTATATAATTTGGCGAAATTAGTCGACGGGATAACCATGTAGTACCGCAGCGGATTTGGCGTTAAAATTTCCTCAATCAAAGAGAAATGAATAGAAATCTGTTTATAGGGAGATCGCCACTGTTTTTTAAATTATAATTCAATCTTTCGAAATCTTTTTAAAGCCGATCACATTAGCGTGCATTTAGAGTCTGCGGTGTCTGGACGGGGGTTGGCGAGCGTAGCTCGTAGGGGGCCAAACCCCCTAGTTAATTAAATATTAATTAATTAATTTTAGTTTTGCATGGGAAACAAAATGGCGGTCATTGGTTTTTAAAGTTCAATGAAAGTATTTTCAATAAGGGGTTACCATAGGGGAGACGCTGTTCTGTCGCCAAATACCGCCAAGTTTCTCGCCAACTTGGCGATATATCGCCAAATTTGGTGGCCAACATGAGTCGCCAAAAGTGATGCCAACTTGGCGATAGCTCTAATATTTCGCCAAATTCCCATAGAGTTCCATTGTAAAACTACTTGCTTATAGAAAATCAACAAATTGAGATATTTTAATGCAACAAAAACTAATATTATCTTAAGGGATTATATTAAATTTTTCTTTGATGGCCTAAGTAGGAATTGACTTTAAAAACAAGATTTTTATATTACTTGTTTTCTTAGGAAAGCGCAAATAATATTTTATTTCTAACACAAGTATTTTCACGTGAATATTAAAAAGAGAAAGAATAGTTTGGTCAAAATTACGTCAGATTAAAAACGATTAATTTAAAATGTCTCATTTAAAAGAACTTTCTTTTCGCTTTGTTAAAAAATACCGGGAGACAAAGATTCTGTTTACTTAATTCCCTTTATATTAGCTTATTTTGAAATGTTGTTACACGTGTCTACGTCATCAAGTTACTTTTATTTCGACGTTTTATTTGTATTTTTATTAATGTTGTACTAATTTATTTGTTCTTTCGTTATTTAAAATAAAAATTATGTCAATTTGTATAATTTGGCGAGTGGTTTGGCGATTTATATAATTTGGCGAAATTAGTCGACGGGATAACCAAGTAGTACCGCAGCGGAATTGGCGTTAAAATTTCCCCAATCAAAGAGAAATGAATAGAAATCTGTTTATAGGGAGATCGCCACTGTTTTTTAAATTATAATTCAATCTTTCGAAATCTTTTTAAAGCCGATCATATTAGCGTGCATTTAGAGTCTGCGGTGTCTTGAAAGGGGTTGGCTAACGTAGCTCGTAGGGGGCCGAGCCCCATAGTTAATTAAATATTAATTAATTAATTTTAGTTTTGCATGGGAAACAAAATGGCGGTCATTGGTTATTGAAGTTCAATGAAAGTATTTTCAATAAGGGGTTACCATAGGGGAGACGCTGTTCTGTCGCCAAATACCGCCAAGTTTCTCGCCAACTTGGCGATATATCGCCAAATTTGGTGGCCAACATGAGTCGCCAAAAGTGATGCCAACTTGGCGATAGCTCTAATATTTCGCCAAATTCCCATAGAGTTCCATTGTAAACCTACTTGCTTATAGAATATATATTGCTTATAGAATGCTATATAGGGAGATCGCCACTGTTTTTTAAATTATAATTCAATGTTTCGAAATCTTTTTAAAGACGATCACATTAGCGTGCATTTAGAGTCTGCGGTGTCTGGACGGGGGTTGGCGAGCGTAGCTCGTAGGGGGCCGAGCCCCCTAGTGTGTAAAAAAATATCTCTCGAAATGCTGAAAATTTGAATTTAAAATAGAAATAAAACCTCAAAAAATGAGTCAAATTAATAAACTGAGTGCAGTCTGCACACCGGGAAATTCTGACGCATAAAATGATCTAAAAATGATTAAATTCCGATGTACAGTTTTTGCTCCTATAAAACTTTTTTAATGGAACAATTTTGTCCAACTTTAGCATTAAATATCTCTTTAAATATTTCTTCGATTTGAAAACTGTCTGCATCAGCGTGTTTATCAAACATTTCTCTGTAATGCCACCGATTTTCATATTTTTGCATGCAATATTTTGCTTAATATTAATGAAGAAACACCTCCGGTCACAAGAAATTCAAAACCGGCGGCGGCGACGGTGACAGCGGTAGTTACTTTTTTTTAGAATAGAGAGAAGAGATAGTATATGTATATGTATGTATATACGTATATGCATACATATATATATAATTTTATTTTCCTAAGTGTATGTAAAGTATTATATGCATTTAAAATCTTATAATTTACAAAAAAAAAATTGCAATAAAACAGCACAGTGTTGCTAGTTGGCAAAGTTCAAAAACATTTTTTTTTTTGTCTTAATGCATGGTGCTGCCATTTGGCAACAATTTAAAAAACTTCAAAATACTAAAAAATATAGGAGTGAAAATTTTTTCAATATTTTTCCTGTAATTTATGGCCGTCAAGGAAACAAATATATTTTTTTTAAATAAAAAATAAAAAATCATGCACTAGAGGGTTAAAACCCTGTTACAGGACATTATAACAATCCTTTATTGCATAGGAATGTATGAGCGCAAGTGATGTGGTGAGGTGCGAATACAGGAAATAAGACATGAAAAGAGAAACAATTTGTTTATTATAACAGTTGTTAACAAGTGCAATGTTTATAATAACTATTTAAAATTGCGTCTAACAACAGTAATTTGTGCTTGGAAGCATCGGTAGAGCGATTTTCGTACACTTCTAAAGATGTCATGTATTTCACGCACACATGCAGCAACTATGGATATTCGACAATGAAATAAATCCTTCTAAAGTCGCATAAGGCGTGCAAACCCAATTCATCACGCCCCAAAAGTGACATTCAGGTATTTACACACAATAGTGCTGAAATGGGCTGGCACCCCATCATGCTTAAATAAAAGTCGCTTAGGAATGGCGATTGGAAAATTTATAAATTACAGTGAAACCCCGATCTATCGTTCCCGCATCCATCGTTTTCCCGCATTGATAGTTTTATTTCTATGGTACCTGCACAAATTACATTTAAGTAATGTTAACCAAATCCGCATACATCGGTCTTCAAAAAGTCATTTTCCCGCATTCATTGTTGTAAATTTTTTCTCCTCACCGAAATGGAATTGAAGATCAAGCAGATCCATATGACATACAAACTGGGATTACTTCTTTTATCCTAAAATAACCCATTCGTGTTATTTTAGGGAGGAAATACAGGGATTAGTGCTGATATTGTGACATGCATGTATGTGTAAATAAATGAATGCGGAACAGGTGCTCTGTTTGTAGAATGGGTTATTCTATTCTGTGTAAAGCGGATGATGGATGCATCCAATTCGGCCAGCTCCAGCTGCCGCATTCTTTCACATTCCAGGCTAATCTGTTGTGTGCAGTGCACGTGTTTAATTTCAAGAATGTGAGCTTTCAATTTAATGCTTTCGGAGAATTTTAAGAATGGTAAAACAAATCCGAACTTAGAAAGGCTTCTCATCATAGATAAGGTGGGAAAAAATCCTTTTGAGAAAAAAATTAGCATCACTAAACGTTTAGGTGCATCGTCTTCATACCTGGATTCGATAATTTTGAAAATAAAAGAAATTAGAGCAGGCTGATAAGCATAGAACTTCTGTAAAAAAGAGAAAAACCGACAAAATGTCTACTTGCAGTGATTTGGAAAGACTTGTCTTCGCTTTGTACGAGAAGTCTCGTGCGTCAAATATTCCTGTGGATGGTAATATTGTTCGAGAGAAGGCAATTGAAATAGCTGCATCATATGGCGTGGATCCTTTTTCTGCATCAAATGAGTGGATTTAAAGTTTTAAAATTCGCCATGAATTGGTATCCAGAAAATTATGCGGTGAAAGTGCCGCAGTAGTAAATATTGATAATATAGAGATGTGGTTCGAAAAACTTCAGAAGTTACTAGAAGGCTATAAAGATTGTGACATTTACAATGCAGGTGAAACAGGCCTGTTTTATATATGCTTGCCATAGAGAGAATGCTAGCGATCAAAGGAGAGTCTTATCATGGGATAAACATTCCAAAGAGAGAATTGCAGTTCTGACAAACGAGTACATCTCGTTATTGGTAAATCTGCCAGACGTCGATGCTTCAAGAATGTAAAGAAAATACCAGTAATCTATCATTCGAATACCAAAGCATGGATGAAAAATGAAATTTTTACAAAATTCCTTCATGATTTTGATAGATCAATCAGCGTTCAAAAAGAGAAAATCATTCTATTTATTGACAATTGTTCAGCTCATTCACCAGATACGTCGTCTTTGAAAAATATAAAAGTCAGTTTTTTGCCAGCTAATTGTACATCTGTTTCTCTTGATGCCAGGGTAATTAACTGTTTTAAGACATTTTACAGGAGATGGCTAATAAAAAGACCTTTATGTTTCACGGAACAAGCAAAAGAACCCACTCCAAAAATACACCTTTTGCATGCTATTCATTTTGTGCTTTCAGCATGGCATGAACTAATCTCCTCAGCCATCCAGAATTGTTTCGTGAAATGCGGTTTAGTGCGAAAAATTGACGAAGAATGCTCAACAGAAAAGGAAGAAAATAATGATGATGGTGACGATAAATGCAGATGAAGAGTGGTTGCGTGAAGCAGCTGATGTATCGGGTGTAAAATTTAGCGATTATATTTCCATTGATCAAGATGTTGCGACATATGGTGTCCTAAGCATAGAAGAAATGTGTGATGATGCAAAAAATGGAAATAATGGTGAAGAAGCAGGTAATGTTCATACCGATAAATCTGAGCCTCCACCAGTGCCAAGTATGTCTACTTTAATTACGGCACTTGGAACTGTACGAATTTTTATACATGCACATGAAATTAAAGAAAATGACCAGAAAAATGTTGTACATCTTGAAAATTTGTTGTTTATTTTAAAAAATAAACGAAAAACCCAATATAAAATTACTGATTCTTTTAAATAAATATCAATTTTCCACAATTCCCATTTGTTTTTTGTACAGTTTGGAAAGTAACAATATAGTAGTATTTATTAGTATACTGTACACATTGTATGTATTATGCATAAACATTATTTTTTTCGTGTTTTGACGTTAACCCGCATTCGTCGTTTTCCCGCATTCATCGTTTTTATTCACGCACTCCTTGAAAAACGATAGATTGAGGTTCTACTGTAATACCATTTAATTGCGAAAAGAAGAAATAGAATGCACACATATCTACCCTTATATATATAAAATCCTAATGAAACGAATTTATGAAACGACTTTATGAAACGATTTTATGAAACGACTGATTAAATGACTGATTCAGTTTCACGATCTTTTCTCCTAAAATATGAAATATTATGCGATGAAATTAACACCAAAACTCTGTATTGATGAACAGGTTTCAAAACTAATATCAGAATTTTTAAATTTGAATTGTTTTCGAAATATTAATTTTTTCTAATTTTAATTACATTTCTGTAGTGAAAATCTGTAATGGCAACAAAATTGCTCCATTTTTTTAAGGAAAAAATTAGGGAAAAACTATAGGGATTATTAGATTTCTTATTTTTCGTCAATTTCAGATTGATAAGTGAAATTATATCATTTGTTTCAATTGATAATGAAGCAATATTGAGGTTAAATTATGTTTTTCAGGAAAATTAAAAAAATAAAAACATTTTTTTCACACTTCGATCATCCGGAATCAATTTATTATAGAAAAAGAAAGTCTGTCAATTTCAAATTCTATAGGTGGAAAAAAAAGTTTTCCATTTCAATTTTAAAGAGAAAATGACATCAATAATTTTAAAAACAGAAAGAAAATTTGTAAATAAGAAGTTAATCATCACATTTTAAAAGCAGAAAATAGGGATTCCAAATTAAGATTTTTCTCTAAACATGCTTTCATTAAAATTCACAAAATGTAGATTTTTTTTATCTTAATGCATTAAAAGTAGAATTTGGAATTTCGCCAAATTAGCTAGCTATTGCCAAGTTGACTTCATATCTAGCAATTTATTTTTGTCGCTAAAGTTGGCGAAATACCGCCAAATTTGACGATATTGCGCCAAGTGGGACAAAATTTGGCGCTATTGTGGCAACCCTGCCATTAGCAATTTTCCACAATTACTCATTGCTGAAGCTGATACTGATTTCTCCATAGGAAATCGACCATTGCCCCCTCTCCGTTGACCGCCATAGAGATCGAATAAAAAAAAACCAATGTCCAGTTCATGTATTGCCCTCAGAAATACACATACACATATATTCCAAATTTCAAAGCTCTATGTCAACAAGAAGTGGTGAAATAGTCACAAGATTTGACTGCCACACATAAACGTAATTGTAAGTTAAAAGAAAGCATGTAATAATAACGAAAGAACAAATAAATTAGCAAAACATTAATAAAAATGCAAATAACAAGTTGAATTAAAAATCATTTGATGACGAAACAAACACGTGTATCGTATTTAACATCAAGTGAATGTAACATTTACGATCATCCATTATTGGCATATAATCTTATAGTTTGGCGATAGTTTTTGGTCGACGGCATAATCAAGTAGTACCATGCAAACAATATGAATTGTTAAATTAACTTGAAAATATTCATGATGGCGTATTAAAATAGAGAAAAGAATTCATGAATAAGCTATACCTGTTCTTGAAATATCTAAAACTCGATCAAGACATAAAATATAAGCGTAAAATTTCAAATCACAATACTTTTCAATACGTGGATCTGAAAGCTATTTCCAACCAGACGGAGATTTTTAACCACAAACCGAAAGGAAGAATATTGTCCATAGCGTCGTTATAAAACTCAGAAAGATAGAGTCATTTTTAACCTAATCATTTTATCATCATCAACTATACTAATATTATAAAGAGGTAAAAATTGTTTATTTGTAGGAGGTAAGCTCTGGAACTACCGAACCGATTCTAAAAGTAATGGTATCAAAATGTTGGTGTTAGTCCAACTTAGAACATAGGCTAAATCATATGTCCGTGCCACTGGCCAAAAGGGGGTGCAGGAGCATAAAACGTTCTAAAAATGCGAATTTTGTGTTATTGAAGCGCCCAGAAACATGAACTTTGGAATGGTAGTTACTTATGAGATACTAATGATCTCTAAAGGCATTTCTTAAAAAAATCGAAATAAAAAAAAATTGAAAATACGCAAAAAGGCCTTCTAAAAAACGTTCTAAATGGCGATTTTTACGCAATCTCAAGAAGTACCAAACCGATTTAAAAAATAATAGTGCCAAAATGATGTTGATAATTCTTGCTCCAACAGAGGCTACATTTTATGTCGGTACCACTACCCCTAAAGGGGGTGCAGGAGCAAAAAAAAAAAAGTTTGAAATTGCGATTTTTGCATTACTGAAGGTCCCAGATACATGGAATTTGGCATGGTAACTACTTATTAGATATAAATTATCTCTAAGAACATTTCTTAAAAGATTCGAATTTAAAAAGGGGTGAGAATGCACAAAAGGGCGTTCTAAAAAACGTTCTAAAAGGTGATTTTTACGCAATCTCAAGAAGCACCAAACGGATTTAAAAAATAATAGTGTCAAAATGATTTTGATAACCCTTGCTCCAACATAGGCTACCTTTTATATCGGTACCACTACCCCTAAAAGGGGTACAGAAGCCAAAAAAAAAAAAAAAAACGTTCGAAATTGCAATTTTTGTGTTACTGAAAGGCCCAGATACATGGAATTTGGCATGATAGTTACATATTAGATATTAATGATCTCTAAGAACATCTCTTAAAAGATTCGAATTTAAAAAGGGGTAAAAATGCGCAAAAGGGCGTTCTAAAAAACGTTCTAAATGGCGATTTTTACGCATTCTCAAGAAGTGCCAAACCGATTTAAAAAATATGGTGTCAAAATGATGTTGACAACCATTGCCCATACATATGCTATATTTTATGTCGGTGCCCTTACCACCAAAGTGTGTGCAGGAGAAAAAAAAAACATTCGAAAATGCAATTTTTGTGTTACTGAAGGGCCTAGAAACATGAAATTTGGAATGGTAGTTACTTATAAGATATAAGTGATCTCTAAGAATACTTCTTAAAAAATTCGAAATTTAAAAGGAATGAAAATGCGAGTAAAGTGTTCTAAAATCGTTCAAATGGCGATTTCTACGCAATCTCAGAAAGTACCCAAACGATTTCAAATTAATGGTTGGAAATTGATTATGACAGCCCTTGCTCCAATATAGGATCTACTTCATGTCGGCGTCACTACCACCTTTTGGTTGTATTTTAAAAAACGTTCTAAATTATGATTTTTGTGATACTGAAGGGGCTAGCAACTTGAAATTTGGCATGGTAATTACTTATGAGATGTAAATGCTCTCTGAGAAGAGTTCCTTAAAAATTTGAAATTTACATTGTGTGAAAATAAACGAAAAGCATTCTAAAAACTTTCTAAATAGCGATTTCTATGCAATCTCAGGAAATATAAGCATATTTCAGAAGTAATGGCTTCAAATTAATGGTGACAGTCCCCGCTCCAACATAGCCTATATTTTACGTTGCTGTCACTACCACCTTGTGGTTACAGCAGCAAAATATGTTCTAAAATGCGTTTTTGTGTTAAAGAAGGGGGTCTAACATTTTAAATTTGGAATGGTAATTACTTCAAAGATACAAATGCTTTCTAAGAATTGTCGAAAGAAAATTCCAAATTAAAAAGGATGAAGTGAGCGAAAAGCATTCTATAAGCGTTCTAAATTACGATTTTTATGCAATCGTATGAAATACGAAACCGATTTCAAACATAATGGTTGCAAATTGATAGTGATAGAACCCGTTCAAACATAAGCTATATTTTATGTTGGTGCCACAACCCCTAGAGGGTTGCAGGAGCAAAACACTTTCTAAATTGCGATTTCTGCGGTACTGAAGAGGCTAGAAACTTTAAATATAGCACGGTATTTACTTATAAAATATAAATGTCCTCTAAGAACAGTCTAAAATATATTCGAAATTAAAAATGGGTGAAGCGAAAGGAAGGAGCGAAAAGTATTCTAAAAGAGTCCCAAATTACCATTTCTATGGAATCTCAGGAAATAATAAACCGATTACAGAAGTTATTGGTTGCGAATCAAGAGTGATAGTCCCTGATCCTATACGGGGTATATGTTATGCCGGTGTCACTACCACCTGGTTGGCAGGAACAACAAGAAAGCCTTTTAAAACATCTAAATTCCTTTTTGTATAGAATATTAGGAAATACCAACCGATTTCAAGGTTAATTTTGGCAAATTAATAGTGACAGTCTCTGTTTCAACATTTTCGAGACATTGTATTTCAACTCTGTTTCGGCATTTTATGTCGGTGCCACTAACACCAGAGAGGTGGTAGAGTGTTAGACCAGAAGCTTGGAATTTGACATGGTGGTTAATTTTAAGATGTAAATGTGTTAAGATGGTTTCTAAAAAATTCAAAACTTCAAATGAATACTGAAATGAGCGTATGAAATGAGCATAAAATACTTTACAAAATACTTTCTAAATTGTCATTTATTTGGAATTAGTTTTAGTTTTTCTTATTAATTAAAATCTCATTTCTGTCTTTTGCACTTTTATAATGAAGTTTAGTCAAACTGTGGCTTAATTTGTAATTTTTGAATTATTCCAAAAAGTGATCTTCTAATAAAAAATAGTCATGCAAATATCACTTGGCATATTTCAACTATTACGCGAGCAAAGCCGCGGGGTTTGCTAGTAATATTATAAAGCAGTAAGCTCTAAAAGTTCCGCTCGAGTGTTTTCAAAAACTACCCGGTGGATTTTTTTTCCAAATTGTCATTCGATTGGAAATATTTCCGGGGTGGTTTATGAGAAAATATACAGGGATAGCTATGATTTTTGATAATAAATTTCGCATTTTACTATTATTTTGAACGAAAAGGTTGCCAGTGATTATCTTTTGGCGAAAATTATCTTTGATAAATGAATTGAAATGGCTATACCCGTTAGAAAACCATACAAACGTCTTGCAAACAAAATAAGAAAATAATTACTAATATTTAATTTTTAAACAGTGAAAGAAAAAACCGATTTAATGAGGGAAAATATTATAAACGAAAATATTTAATTTAAACATGAAAGGAATATTCATAATGCTTAAAAATGAATTGAATATAAAATATTTCAATTGATGCAATATTTGGCGCGTTATCGCTTCCGCCAGGTTAAGAAAAATGATTACTACTTCATTATCCCTCTGACCAATTTCGCAAAATTATACAAATTGCCAAATTATTCGCCAAATTAAACACATGGAAGAATCTTGCCACTCTAAACTTTCAAGAAAGAAAAATTAATTAATTTAATTTTAAAAAATCACTAAAGAACAGTGTTACTTTAATGATGACGTTCACTTATGGCGTAAAGGGATATACCAATTATAAAATTTGATTTATTTAGATAATTTCGGACAAAATAATACTAATAGTTTACGTATTTACATGCAGAATTATTAACTTAAACCAGAAACAGAGGTATATTTTTAAGATATAGTATTTGTGAATAAGAAGTAAGTATTTTAAATGTAATAATCGCATTTATTAAAAAACACGCAATAAATATCAATGATAACGAAAAATTGCATGGAACCTGATGCTCTTTATTTAGCCAAAAAACGTAGACGATATAACTATAAAATTATGTAAACATTAGATATCAGCTTAAAGAATAAAAATTTCAAATTTTGCAGTAATGTTAAATAACGAAAGAACATGTAAATTAATAAAACAGTAATCAATTTACAAATAAAGCGTCGAATTAAAAAGACTTGATGACGTAACAAACACGTTTAACGTATTTAATGTCAAGTGAATGTGACATCTACGATCATCCATTATTGACATTTAACCTTACAGTTTGTCGACAGTTTTTTTGTCGACGGGACACAGATGTCATATACGCACCACGTTGGCGTGATTTTTTTCTGACGCCAATCTCATTTACGCATCGGAGTACGTAACTGGCGCCAAAGTGTCGTTATTTTGATTGCTATGGTAATCCGGAAGTTGTTATTTATTTATTAATAAATTGTTTATTAACTTTTATTTTCTTTTTTAAAATTATACAAATTGTTTTGTTCTATAGCTATTAATTAAACTTTTTTTATTTATTGCTATTCCCTTTTTAAAAATATATATGTAACTGATATTCGAAGACAAGGTTTTCGCCAAATTGGCGTCATAAAACAATCGTGCCAACGTGGTGCACATATATGACATCTGTGCCTAATCAAGTACTACAGAAAAATTCAACTCAAAAATTTGATTATATAAAATCTCAGTACTATTTTTACTTTCTTCTATCTTTACAAGAAGAAAGTATTGGTTTCGTGAAAATTTTCGAATTCCAGTTTTCGACGGATTTACACGTTTTAGGGGTCAGAGATTCCGAAAAACATTTTTTTACAAAATGTCTGTCTGTGAGTCTGTCTGTCTGTCTGTCTGTCTGTCCGTCTGTCTGTCTGTATGTGACACAAATTTTGTGGGCGCTCTATCTCAAGAACTAATGCACTGAATTTAATAAAAAATGATATTAAGTTAGACCCTGATATAAATTGGTGCTGATTAGTTTTTTGTGTAAATCGCTCAACAGGTGGCGCTGCTATGCAGCATTTTGCAGGATTTCCGCAAAAGCTCTATCTCAAGAACTAATGCACGGATTTTTATAAAACTTCAGATTCCGTTAGTCCTTGACATGAATAGATGCTGGTTAGGTTTTGGTGTAAATCGCCCAACAGGTGGCGCTGCTATGCTGCATTTTGCAGGATTTACACTATTTTCGCAGTAGCTCTATCTCAAGAACTAATGCACACATTTTCATCAAACTTCAGATTTAGTTAGTCCTTCATATGAAATGATGCTGACTACGTGTTAGTGTTAATCACCCAATAGGTGGCGCTGCTGTGCTGCATTTTGAACTATTTCCTCAATAGCTCTATCTCAAGAACTAATGCACGAATTTTCATCAAACTTCAGATTTAAGTATAACTTGATTAATACTGCTGCTGATTATGTGTTGTTGCAAATCTCTCAACAGGTGGCGCTTCTATGTTGCATTTGTCATAATTGCGCAATACCTCTATCTCACGAACTATGCACGAATTTTCCTCAAACTTCATATTCAGTTAGACGTTGACATAAGTTGGTGATAATTAGGTTCTGGTGTAAATAACCCAATAGGTGGCGGTGCTATGCTGCATTTTGCTGAATTTACACGATTTCAGTGACAGTCATACCTCGAGAACTAATGCACGGAATTTCATATTTTTAGAATTATCATGATGAACAAAGATTGCCATTTAATTTGGCACTGAGATAGTGAATTTTGAAATATTGACATTTTAATAAAAAATCATATTTAGTTAGCCCCTGATATAAATTGATGCTGATTAGTTTTTGGTGTACATCGCTCAACAGGTGGCGCTGCTATGCAGCCTTTTTCACGATTTCCGCAATAGCTCAATCTCCACAAATAATGAACGGATTTTCATCAAACTTCAGATTCAGTTAGTCCTTGACATGAATTGAAGTTTTGTACATTTTGGGGTAAATTACTCAACAGGTGGCGCTGCTATACTGCATTTTTTACGATTTCCGCAATAGCTCTATCTCAACAACTAATGCTTGGATTTTCATGAAACTTCAGATTCAAGTATACTTTGATATGAATTAGGGCAGCTTGTGTTTTGGTGCAAAACGCTCAACAGGTGGCGCTGCTATGCTGCACTTTTCAGAATTTCCATTATAGCTGTATCTCAAGATCTAATGCAATAATTTTCACCAAACTTCAGAATCAGTTAATCCTTGACATGAATTGACATATTGTACATTTTGGTGTAAATCGCTCAACAGGTGGCGCTGCTATGCTATATTTTTCAGAATTTCCACTATAGGTGTATCTCAAGAACTAATGCACGAATTTTCATCAAATTTTAGAATCAGTTAGTCCTTGACATGAATTGACGTTTTATACAGTTTGGTGTAAATCGCTCAATAGGTGGCGCTGCTATGCTTTTTTGTGATTTACGCAATAGCTCTATCTTAAGAACTAATGCTTAGATTTTCAACGAACTTCAGATCCATGTATACTTGGATATCAATTATTCCTGTTTATGTATTGGTGTAAATCACTCAACTGGTGGCGCTGCTAAGCTACATTTTTCAGAATTTCCGCTATAGCTCTATCTCAAGAACTAAGGCACAAATTTTTATCAAACTTCAAATTCAGATGCACTTTGATATGAATTGGTGTTAAATTGATGTAATTTCTTGTGCTATTTAAATGATTTAATTGACGTGATTTATATAGAAGAAAGTTTTGTGATGGCCACAACATACTAGTTTTAAATTAATTTGATTTTTATCTCACTCCCATTATGTGTCTTACCGGAGAAACTCGCAGAAATAGCTCTAAAAATGGCTCTACTTATGAGTTGTAGGAAATGGTTTATTTAAAATGATATTTGTTTATTTAAAATGTTGTTTGGCACATATGTCATATTCGCCCCATATTGGCGCGATTTTTTTTTTCGACGCCGATTTTGCGAAAACATCAACAGCATAAACAACAACATCCGGGTTACCATATCAAGCAAAATGACGACAATTTGGCGCCGGTTAAGTATACATTGCGTATATGCCTATTGGCGTCAGAAAAAATTGCGCCAATATGGGCAAATATGACATCTGTGCCTGTTGTTTTTACTTTTGTCGCCAAACAATGCGATTTTAAGCCAAAAAGGCATAAGCGTGACTTCAGACGGGGCGATAATGTTTTTTATTTATTTTTTTAAGTATATGAGAGAGGGAACTTTTTATTTTCCAATGTAAATTGTATAAATAGCAGTTAATATTATAAAAATGAATTCAAATATTTAAATTTCAACATAAATGATTGTTACACAATGTGTAACAATCATTTTAGGGTGGTCACAAGAAATCAATTTTCGAATTTTTTCCGGGGGACCCCCCAAAAAGTTGCCAATAGACTAGAAAATGAGATTGGCAAAGTTTTAGCTCATTTGGATAATATTAACCCGTGCCTCATTGAGGTTGAAATTTGAAAAAAACGTGATTTTTTGCAAAAAAAATGCTGTTTTTCCTTCATGAAATAAATACAATTGAACCCAGAAACATAATTCAGGTCTCATTTTATAAAAAAAAAAAAAAAAAAGCTTCATTTTGAAGAACCACACACCATTTTTTTCTAAAAATGTATAGATTTAAAAATATGCGCATTTTTCAGGACCAGACTTCACCCGAATCCTAAAAATTTACTTTTTAGGAAAATGCGAAGAAAAATTGTAACATTCTATTTCATCTGCTTTCCACCTTTTGTTTTTCTTTTTTTTTTCATTTTGTACATAATAAAGGGTTTAATTTAAAAAAATCCAAAGAAAATGAAAAAAATCTTATTTTAAACTGAAATAATTTTAAAAAAGGGGACAAAGAAAGTATAAAAATGAGATCAAATAATGTTCAAATGCATTTTATTATTAAAATTGTGTTACAAGAAAGGAAGCATAATAAATTATTATCCCTTACAATTGTCACATTAACCCTTTCCAGTACGGAAAAATTCTGTTCGTAAAATAATGAAATGATTGACTACACCTAAATTTACAAACAAGTAAGTTTGGAATTAAAATTAGGTAGTCTTGACATGGGACCACTGCTCCAGAAAGGATTAAGTTGGTAAATGGCTTAGATAAGATGGCTTTTGAAGAATCTTGAAAAGCTTTTCTACATTCACATACAACTTTTAGCATATACTGTTTTTATTTTTCATCTTTTGTTAAACAGCAATTGAAATCTCTGGTTAATTTTCTTCCCCTTTCAGCTGCGTCCTTTGACAACTTTAAAACCATTCACTGTTTTTTTGCTTTCAAATAAGGTTTATTTTCACACCATACATTGGGATCAGTATTTAAAAAATGCTTATTAATATAAAATCTCTTAAAAATTTTTATAGTTTGAGATGAAACAAAAACATTGACTTCTTTGTTCAATAAATCCACTTCGTTGAAAACTTTTGTTGCTTTTAAATTCTTAGCGTCATCATCATTTCTTCTTCAAATGACATTAATTTTACAGCCATGCTTATGTTGACTTTTTTTTTTCCAAAGTATCATCTAAAAATGAAAATGCAACTTGATCCGAGTTAAGATACCAAAGACGGTTTATCATTTTAACGAGTACTTTGTCTGCAACCTATTTATCAATTTTTCTGTAGTGAACAAGTGATTTTATTATTTACAGATCTTGGATTGGGGTCCAAAGTGGTAGTGGGAGTATTGAAGCATGATTTTACATAAATATTGATTAGAAATAAGCAAAGGTCTCTAATACCTTCTTTTTCTAAATTTGTTATTGAGAGATTATCTATCACAATATATTTTGAGAGAATAAATTGCCTGTGCTATCCATCTGACATGATTTAAACTCTGAAAAAAGTCTTTTGTAGGAAGGAGTCCTATAAAAATTAAACAAAGTTGGATAAACTCTTTATAACCATCCCTGAGCTGTTAATTTTTAAAAGGTCCTGTAAGAAAACTTGAAATTTCTTCTGAATTAACTATTTATATCTAGTATTTCATCTTCAATAGCATTTTTATATTTACTCTGGTTTAATTTAGACCACCCAATCAGAATTGTTTTTTTTTTATATCTGGCTGAGGGGCAGTGATTATTCCCACTTTACAATAAAAATCAGCTTTTAGGATAATTTCTAGATTTTGGTGGCGACATGGTAAATACAGAAGACTTTTCCTTCAACAATTGCTATAGGAAAATGCAGGTTCCTCTGAGGCGACCGTTGTTTACTGCAGCTGTATCAAAACATATTGCCTAGATTTTACCAACTTTCTCCACTCTTCAACT
The DNA here is from genome assembly GCA_963932465.1 of Maratus speciosus. NCBI lineage: Eukaryota > Metazoa > Arthropoda > Arachnida > Araneae > Salticidae > Maratus > Maratus speciosus. The sequence continues at coordinate 517,764,586 of OZ010795.1, read as the reverse complement.
GCTGAAAATACAGCTTTCGCCTGAATTATTCCGATACTATTTTCAAGCTGTGGAACTCGTAGTAACTGTTCTTCATCCCCACAACTAATTAAAACTTCTATCCTCTCTACATTTTTCTTATTCAAAAAATGATGAAGCAGTTTTCCATCCCAGTGAATAACAGTTCTCTCTAAACCGGAATTTTCAAATCTGTTTTTGATGATCTCAGTTCTTTGTTTACGAAATAGTTATTTGCGGAGTCGATTGCACTTCTACTTAAAATTAAAGTCTGTGGTTAACTGGTGGATGTACTCTAAATCTAGCAGCTTCTCTGTCGTTCAGTTTCATTTTGCGAATATTATAAAATAAAATACATAAATTTTGACGATTACTTGGTAGCTTACTGTCGATGATTTGATGAAACAAGTGGCCAATAAAAAAAAATCTTACATTTTCGCCATCATATCAAAAGGGGGGGGGGGGGGATTTACGGAATGTTTCGTCAATTCTAAAAATAGATAACGATAACAGGTAACAAAAGCAGCCTTGTAATAAAAAGAGAAATTCAGAGGTTCAACTGCGATACAAATCGAGAAGCTGTTTCTTACTAGACACAGAACTAGATAACTAATAATCAATTATAATGCGTGAAATATTTTTAAAGTTGCAAAATTTGTTCATTTATTTTTGCCTATTAATGAAAATAATGCAAAAAAAATTATCAAAAGTAATAAAATTATTAATTTGTCATTTTTCACTTATGTTTCAAAAATGCAGAGTTTGAGGGTTTGGTTCACGAGCTGACCTGAAAAATACTAATGTTCATTAAATATAAGTTTTGAGGAGAGTAAAAGTTTAAGGCAACAACTGTTTCTATGAAATAAAACAAGAATCAGGTTTCTAAGGCAAATAGTTTTCACGTAAAGAAAGAAAAACGACAATTTTTTGCCAAAAAATTGCAAATTTCCAAGACTTCAACCTCGATGAGGCACGGGTTAATGTTATTCATTTCAGTTGAAACTTTGCCAATCTCATTTTCTAACTAATTGACAACTTTTAGGAGGGTCCCCCCGAAGAAAACGTTAAAAAAAATTTCCCCATGTTGCTTGTGACCACCCAATACACATACACATATTGTAAAAAAATATTTAATTTCACACATTAAAAAAACAAAACAACAACAAAAAAAACATATTGGCGCGATTTTTTTCTGCCGCCAATGTCATATACGCAACGGTACTTAACTGGCGCCAAAGTGTCGTTATTTTGTGTGATATGGTAACCCGGATGTTGTTTATGCTGTTGATGTTTTCACCGAATTGGCGTCGGGAAAAAATCGCGCCAATATGGGTATGTATATGACATCTGTGCAGAAAATTCATGGCTTCAAAAGTTAGGAAATCGAGTTATTCTTAAGGAGGTTTTTGCAATTATGAGTTATTACATTAAAATAAACTCGACATTAAAAAAAAAAAAAGGCTGAAATAAATTTTCAATGTTCTTTTTCATTCGCCATTTCTTTTTTATTTTTTCTGCATATCTTCTATTCTTTTAGGAAGGTATTTAAAAGATATTGGGCTTATTTTCCGTAATCTGGTCACCCGCCAATTGGAGCATTTTTCTATATTTTTGGAAGATTGATTTATGATTGAAGACTGTGGATGGTGAACACGATTACAAAATATTAGGGGGATTTTTTAATTAGCTATTATTATATTTATAATTTTTTATTACGGAGCATACGAACAAAATTCAGTATTATATATTTTTCATCTTCTGTTATTATAATGTCACGAAAAAAGTAATAATTGCAAGCTACTAAAAAACTTTTTATTACCAATGCATGGAAAAATATTTGTCAATTTATCAGTTAGCCTAAACAAGGGAAAAATGCAATTCTGATTAACCCTAGATCTACCGGGAATTTTATTCAAGTTTTAATAAAACGTTCTACACCAGAATTTTTATTTAAAACTATTTAACTTATTTATTTACCTTATTTTTGTCTGGTTTATATACTTAGTTTATTTTAAAGAAATTTCTGGTTTGAATGAATATTTTGTATGTACCTGTCGGGTCCAATGGACCCGTCTGGTAGACGGAGGGTTAAACAAAATTTAGATCATTATAAAGCAATTTCCTTTGACAGACTGTCCTATAAATTAATCTTAGTGACAAATAAACGATTATTTTCATTATCGGAATTACTTAGGCAACATATCGAAGAATAATTTAATCTTAAATATAAAGGAAACAGTAAGTCTCTTTATCTCTCTGTGTTTTTATGCTCATTAGAAAAATGCAAAGAAAATCTTCGGTTCAAGTATTCACGAAAAGGATTTTTACTAAACATTTTGCATAATTAACGCTTTATCATTGTCAGTTGTATTTAAGATATGGGCTTTTGTTGGCAAAAGATCTATAATTTTGTCAATAGCAATTTGACATAATGTAATGAAAAGTAGTTTGGTGCGTAATTAACTTTGTTTTTTAATTAAATGTGTTACATTTGTAACCCTATCATTGCAAACACTTCTAATGTTTGCGTTAACCTTTGCTTAATACGATTACGGAAGATTTTATTAGATGCAAACTAAATGTTTATTTTTCTATCAGTATCAGTCATCAAGGATTTTTCCAGGTTAACGGTTACATGATTGCAACTGGTCTATAAAATGAAAAGGCAATGAAAATTATGTTCTTTTATTTTTATTCAAACAATTCAGATTTTAAAATCTACGTTTATTATTCTTCATTTTTCTTTTGAATATGATGGTTAATAATTTGTTACACTTTTGATTGTATTTTTGCCTTCTGGAATCTGAAGATGAAAAATTGTAATAGACCTGCCAGGAGAAGATGCATATTGCGAAATATAACATAATGCAGTGTGAAGTTTTATTCAAGCTACACACAACACATTACGCCAAGCTGAGAAGTCCGGAGTCCAAGAACTAACAAACGAATATTAATCACCCGAATATTATTTTAGTTTAATGGTCATTCTCTGCAATCATTGTAATGTTCAATAATTTAGTACTGTGGTGACTAAAGATATTTCAACTCCTGCTGCCATAACTGCCTCATTCCCCTACCAGACTCCACTATAACTGATAAACTAAAAAAGTTCTTCTGAATAGCCCAAATTTTGTCCAACGCATAAGATAGTACAACAGGACATTCCAGGTGTAGGTCCATGTTGCTTTAAAATATAAGGTCAAATTAGATCAAATTCATTATTTCGTGTGATTTAAGGTTCGTGTGCAAAAAAGACCAGCGCAGCGGGCATAGTCTGCTAGTACAATATAATTTTCAAATGTGTGATTGATCTTACTTATCAATCCGAAAAGAGACGTCATTTATTACGACAGCGATGAATGAGGCCATGGTAACCTAAAAATGCCCATTGAAACGGAAAAGCATGGCAACGCGATTACAGAAGAAAGTCGCTGTTATACTGATAATATCGTTCAATCTCTCGTAACCTGCTAATATTTTTTTTTTTTTTAACAGGGCACGTTAGTATATTTTCAGAGGCTGCGAAGCCTGAACGGGGGGGTTGGCGGGTGTAGCTCGCAGGGGGCTGAGCCCCCTATAGTATATTATAATATACAAAATAACTTTATTTCCGTTGTTTAATAATAAATATAGTTTTATGAATTAAAAACAGAGGCAAACAAATTATGTTTAATTTTTCGATTTAATGGTACATTTGAGAATTTTTTTACTAACTTCTACCGATTGACTCCCATAAGAAGAATCCTGGAACTTATCTCGCATCGGCCCTGTTCACAACTTAAATGCGTAGTCGATATCATTTTAGGAAAGTCCAATGTTCCTTTTGAGACCAATTGCTTTTCATTAAAGGAGTCAACCAGCGAATCATCACAGTTTTTGTCTTCCCACACTGTTAAAAATATCGTGAAAAATTACCTCTGTTTATAAAGGCTATCTATTTTCTTACCAATGAGAACGCTTCATAAACACCTATGGAGCGTTCTCATTGGTCAGAAAATAGATAGCCTTTAAAAGCAGACGTAATTTTTCACGATATTTTTAACAGTGCACATTCAGTCCATATAACTGAAATAATAACTTAAAATACAAATGTATTGTGTATATTATATTGACAAAAAGTTTGGAATAGATAGCAGATTTTATTTTAAAATAATATCATGAAAAGGTTGTGTGAATCTGGGGGGCACGGCAGTGCCCCTGCCAAGTCGAGAAAGCACAGCCGTAATCATCCTTTTCTGGAAGCAACTCAGAGTACTTTTGACAGCCCCATATCCCTGCGCTGGAATTTCCCAGGAACTTGAAACTTTGTTTTTCTAAAAGTGCTCTTCAAATGGAAGTAAATGTTTAAATTTCTGCGTTTCTATCTTTTCTAGTTCAAAAAATATATGAAATCAAAGTTTCGCTTTTTCGACACTGACTGACTCACCGATCATCAAAAATCTGAGGTACATCCTGTAGCCCTAGAAATTTGAAATTTGGTAAGAAGGTAGTATTTGGGATACAAAGAAAGGAAAAATTAAAAAATTCGGAAAATTCGAAAAAAAAATCGAAAATCTTTTGTCTTCCGTAATCGGAATTCTTGCCAATACTGTTGCTGACTGATTATCAACACGATAAAACGCAGTTTGTCAACTAAACCATCGGTTGTCAACTATACTAAATCGAGCACGAAATAGCTGGTTCCTGAATACAGTAAAATTCGTTTTAATTGACTAGAACAAATAAAGGTACTAGTTGATTATCCCGTCGACCAAAAAACTATCGCCAAATTGTAAGATTAAATGCCAATAATGGATGATCGTAAATGTCGCATTCACTTGACATTAAACACCATACACGTGTTGGATGTCTTCCTGATGTTAAAATAAACTGGATTGTTCTACAGAGGTCCGTAGCTATGCATCCTGCCATCCCGATATCGCCGCTCTAATACAAAGCGAATTCCTGATGACATAAGGATATGATCCTTAGCAACGCGACAACTCTGAATTTGATGAATAAAGGCCACCATCCCGTATATGAAAAAAAAGGTACTACCTTAAACTTTTTCTTTTACCACTTAAAATCATATTAAAAATTATAAATATCCTTTTCTGATATTTTATGGTAGAGAGTAATCTGAGATCCGACAAAACCAATATTTAAATATATTTAAGGTAATTTAAAAAGAAAAATGTATAATAATAAGAGTAATGAAAACATTGTCTTTTTTTTTTTTAGATTAAATATACATAAAATAATGAGAAGCAAACAAAAGTGTTGCTTTCTTTTTTTTTTTTTGAATTAATATTATGTGTTTTCTGTATATAGTTGTGTTCAATGTAAATAAAATATTTAATCAAGTTTTAAAAAGTTTCTGTAATTATTTAATTGATAATATTTAAGATGTGTCAATTTATTTTTACAGCTTAAATTTTAGTTTAATTCATAAGTGGAAGAGTTCGTCTAAATAATTCACAACGCAAACTCTTAATTTTATTCGTAATTATTTAAATTTAATAATTACATTTTGACGCGAATTATAATTTAATTATATTAAATATTCGCGTTACTCTTCTGCTAGAATTACGTAATTACGATCACTTATATTATTTCAATTTATCTAAGGTATATAAAATTATATACCAACTTACTATGAGGTTGCTTGGATGATTTGGACCAATTAATAATTTTGGATGTAAATTAAATAGAAAATAAACAGGTGTAATTATCTGTCCAGCATCCCCCCCCCCTTCATAGTAAAATGGTGCTATGACTCAGGAACGTTCATCTGAGGTCATTAGAAATAATAATAATAATAATAATAATAATAATAATAAAGGAAAATAAATTTAAGTATTATTTTAATGTCACAATTTTAAAGATATTGTAGGTATGTAAGTTTAATTGATTAAAATTTTATTAAAATTAATTTTATTATTGTAACAATAATGACACACATATAACAATTTAAATAAATAAAATGAATAATATATGTTAGCAATTAAAGAAAAAAAAAAGAAATGAAAAAAATAATTCTGGGATTTATAATAGGTAAATTTAGGAATTACAATTTTTTTTTTCCTCTCTTTTCTCTTTTGGTTGGATCTCAGTTACCATTGAGAAATAATGGCATTCACATCACAGATGACACATTTGTAAAAATAATTTTTTTTTATATACTGTATAAATAATAATAAGAAAAATAATAAGTGAAATTTGATAATATGTCTGGTATAAAAATGATTGAAATGTCAATAGATCATGATTTTTGAAATTGTATCACCTTGATACAAAAGAAAATTTATGAGTCGTACTACGAAGTAATAGTACAATATTTACATATAAAAAAAATAAAATAAGATTGTTGTTTCTGTAGAAAAAGACAGATATTCTTCTGTTAAATGAAATTATGTTGTTTTTTATATATACGTGTATTATAAATATTTTAGGGGTTTTTATGTGTGTAAAAGAATAATCTACAAAACAACTTCATCTCCTAAGAAATTTTTTTAAATTTTAGTGCTGTTGTTTTTATGTATTTATGCAATTTAGAATATTTTCATACATATGTTGTAATATAGAAAAAAAATATGATAAACAGAAATATTCTGTTAAAAGATTATGCCCAACAATAAGCGAAAATTTAAAAGGAGAAGTGTAGATTTAAATACCTCTGGAGTTAAAACCAGAGGACAGAAAAATAAAATTATCTCTCTAAATTATTCGCTACAAAAAACTAAAAAGAATACAATGACTCAACCTAGTGTTGATACGCTGTTGAATTGTATCCCCGTCTTTGATGAAAAGAAAGAGTCTAATATTAAATTTTTTGCGAACGAATTCGATAATCTAATTAAACAAACGGATTTAGAGAATGTTTCGAAACTTGCGCTCTTAAAGACAAAGTTAGTTGGTAGTGCTAGAGATAAATTAGCTAATGAAGAAAATCTTAATACAGAAAAAGACTATGGTAAATTTAAAGAAAAATTAATCGATACTTTTTCTATTAAAACAAGTTTTTCTGCGGCTCAAGGCAATTTTTTTTCTCTTAGGCAAAAACCTGCGCAGGCTATCGCTGATTTTATCAGTGAATTCAATGCGGCTGCAAAACTTTACCTAGATAAAAGTGGCCAAAATATTGACAACGGGAATGGTAGTTTATTTGAAATGATAAAATTCACAAGATTTTTAGAATCAGTTAGGGCAGATTTAAGTTTGGACATTGGAAGAATGGCGCCGAAAAATTTCAACGACGCATGTAAATTTGCGAAACAAATGGAAGATGCATACAATCAAGTTGCATCAAAGGAAATTAATTCGATTACAAAAACCTCCACTGAAGAAAATTTGGACAAATTGTTAAAATTAAATATGGAAAGCGCGGAGCAAATTAAAATTTTGACTTCCGAAATAAACAATTTGAAAGTTAAAACAAAAGATACTGCATCAAGCAGATGGTGCGAATTATGTAAAAAAAATTCGCATACTTTAGAAACGTGCTGGTACAAAAATGATAATAAAAATACATATAAGGATAGCAGAGATTTCGCAGGTCGGCATTTTAATAAAAGGTACTCTTATAATGGACAGTATCAACCGAGAGCGAATTTTAATCCTAGATTTGTTAACCCAAACCAGCAGTTGCATTTTCAGTCTTATGCACCCACAGGTGGTTACTATGGATATTCTCCATATCCCCCACCCCCACCAAATTACTTCCCTCAGCATGTGCCATATAGGAATAGTCAACCTCAGAGCCATGCCAGTTATTATCCAAATGAGGATAAAAATGAGAATTTAAAAGAGAATGCTCAAAAGTATCCAAAAAAGTATAAAAAAAGGGTAAAACTGATGATCAAAGGGACAAGTAAGGGATATGAATTGGTATTAAAAATAAATCAAAATGCATAATTAATCGAATTTCAAAATTTCAAAATTTTCAAAATTTAAAAATAAATTTTTCTCTTTTAGGTAAAAAAATTGAAACAAAATTAATAACTTGCCTTTTTAAAATTCAAAATAATAATAAGAAAGGATAGAAACATGGGAACGCCAATTTGTCTTAGGGTTACAATATTGAGCAAATGTGCAGGGCGCACCCGAAAACATACTTATAAAATTATGAAATGTGCTTCACAAAACTTCACTGGAGCAGTGAAATATTTCTCTCCAGGCAAAAGTTATATATATTTTTTTCTTTTCGAATATGAATTAGAAAATATAAAATCTTAACAAAGCCAAATAACATTAAAACTTAATTATTTTAATAGTGAATAATGTTGGAGTAATTTTCAAAAAAAAAAAAAAAGAGAATTTTTCTGTCTTCTATAAGGGTAGCCTTTGCTAATAGCCTTACAATTTAGATGACAGAATTTCAGAATTACTCTTTAAAATGAGTAGGTGTAAGCTATAGGTTCAGGGTAGTTAGAACAGCTTTATAGCATACTCATATATATATATATATATTTTCTTATATAAATATATGGTTGACAAGGAATAAATTATTAGTGCACTCTATATTAGGATAGCGGTCAGCTATAACCCTAAATATAATAAAATATACAAAAAGTGCTAAGATTTTTTCCGGTAGTTCAATTACAACTTATATGCTAAAGTCTAGAATTTAGACAGCAGGGATAAGTTTTATAAACAAAAGTGTTATAAAAAAAAAAAAAAAAAAAAAAAAAAAAAAAAAAAAAGGATTTTGGTGTAGCACATTGGTTTTTTAAAAAACATATATGTATATGACAATGGACAAGGCAAGTTATTTCAATATGATTACACACAAAATTATAGTAAAAAAAAAAATACATAAATAATTAATTGAAGCAAAATTAAAATTTTCTCACCAAAGGCTTTCTGTATAGGGTGCAATTTTGGCCTACGGCTGGGTATGCACCAACACCAACAAAATATTTGAAGAAAACTTATTCACAGGTAAATCAAGGTAAATCAACGTCATCACTTGGTCATAAACTTCAGGATTCTTGGCTGAAAAAGGAATCGAAGAAAAAATTAAGTATGGTATAATTACTAGATGTTATGCTCAGAAACAATAAAATTAGTAATATTATATTGTAAAAAGCAGCATTTTGAGTTTCATTTAGGAAAACTTTTGATTTTTAGGTTTTACACATTTATGGAGTGTCTAGCTCAGTGTATAGTTCCTAGATTTAATAAAAAAAAATAACAAATAAAAATATAAGTTCGTGTTGTTTTATAAAAAAAATAACAATAGGTATAGCAATTAGCATTTACAGTTAAAATTTATGGAATTTTCAGCAAAATTAACATTAGACAAACATAGTTTATATTATATTTAACTTGATAAGCTAATTTACTTTTATTAACGGTATTCAATTAGAATTAAAGTAGGCTTAAATCCAAGTTAAACTAATTAATAACATTGTTATAGTGTAAAATTTTATGTAAGACTATTATATTTTTATTGTATCTATATATAAATATGCGAATTTAATAATTAATGAAATGTATTAGCAAAATTATTTAATATAAATATTAAATGACATCTTGCTGAAATCAGCTAGAAATTAGATTTTTTTTCTTTTTAAATGAAATATTTTATAAATTTATGTTATTTTAGAATTTAAGCATTTTTTTTTCTCTTTACTTTCCCTTAGAATTAAATGCAATTCTAAATTTAACGCATATAAATATACATAGTATTGATAAATTTGAGTGTGTGAGTTCATAAAATTTTTTTTATATAATTTGGCCAATTTAACATAAGGAAACAAAATAAATAAATAAATATATTTATATATATTGGCCTTATTTTTATTAAAATATGTAGTATGGCTTAATAAATTTATTTACTTAATTTTTTTTATAGTACGTACAGTAATTATTTTAAAAACTTGATCTATAAAAAAATTGGATGTGGTTGTTTGTGAGCATACAAAGATTTTTTCTGCTGACAGAAGTTCTTTGGTCCGGCCGGGTACTCATAGATGGCTGCATACGATTTTACGTAGTAATTATCATTTGCTTTTGTATTTTTAAAATTATACAAGTGTATTAAATACATTTTTTTTTATAATTAAATAATAATTATTAATGTTTGATTAATAATAATAATTTATTATCTTTTATTTTTAAATATATCATTAAATTTTAGACAGTAGAATTCACATACGGAATGTTAATGATAAATTAATTTTTGAATAAATAAATTTTTATTTCATTCAGTAAATAAATAAATATGAAAATTTAACAGTCTTTTAAGATAGAATTGTTGGCTAAATAAATAATAATTAAAGACAAAAAAATTGTTCTCTTCTCCGTCAATGGCATTTTCTGACAACACTATTTAATAGTATTAAATGAAGGTGCATTTTTAAGGTCAGCGTAATGCATATTTTGCATTTTGAGAGGCTGTAGAAGTCATATTTCCGTGTTGTTTACATTTGAATAGTAAACAATATCATGAATCAAAATTTGTGTTTGTTAGAAAGGTCTAAAAATATACAATGTAATCAGTTAAAGAAAATTATATGCATTTTTTCTTAAATCCTGAAAGGCAATTTGGTTTAGATTTGAACCTGACAGCATAAAAAGCCACGCTCGCTTCAGTTGCAGTATGAGGCAGGAGAATTCAAATGCTAGAATCGCCATTTTCCCCTACAAAATAATAAAAAAAGCAGAAGGTTTACATTAGATATGATACAAATACATACACTGTTTATGCATAGATTATGTTAAAAATTACATACAGGCATGCACAGTTAGTTAAGAAGAAAGTATATCAAGAAATTATACTAATTAATAAGGTAATTGCAAGCATGAAATGGTTTTAAATACATACTTTTGGAAGTCGTATAACTTTGTCACAGCACAAATCACCTCGCAGAAAGTGATTAGTAGCTTGACCAACCCCTCGTTTCGGGAGGATCGGGGACGGTCAAAAACTGGTTTTATTCTCTTCTCCTTCTTCTTCATTTTTTTTTTTCATCTACCTTGTTTTGAAAGTGGGAGAGCATTACGTAATGATATATTAAAGGAGATGAGATAGCTTGTATATTTTGACATATCATACATGTTAGAAGTAACAAATAAATAAATAAAATAATGTAACCAGTTTGTATACAATATTTTTCTGATTATAATTTGAATACATCAGATTAATTATGTGAAAATATAACATGTCATACGACAAGCATTGTATTTACTTTTATTCAGTATAAAATGTGTTTTAAATAAAACACTGTGTCATAAGATTATATGTGATGAAATAATATGTCAAATGTGTATGCCATTATTTTTCCTGTATTTAGGTTTATATCGGCATATTAGTTTCATACAAAATTATAGCTTTGAATGTATTTTGGGCACTTAAACTGTAAAGTTACAAAATTATTAAACATGTGTGTGGTAAAGAAAAATGGCTTCGAGAAAGATGTCAGATTTTAAGTACAGAGGTCTTCTATAAATGTGAATGTCAACAGACAACTATGCTATCATGTGTTGAACTTTCTGTTATGAAAAAATAGAAGAACTTCTTATAAAATATACCAGAACCAGTGTTAATTGAACTTTACAGACTTAGCTCAAAAACTGTGTAGATACACAGTCATATGGATACGTACATTCTTTTATGCTTTACAAAAAAAAAAAAAAAAAAACCAGCAATCAGTTTTTATTTTTTTTTTCTGACGACCGGGAGAGATGCTGGGCAACATATAACAATGATATGTTCCCGCACCATGTTGGTTAAATCAAAATAAAATTGCGTAATTTGTTATTTCTGTTTGTATAAATATTTTTTTATAAAATATAATTATGAGTGTAAAATTATAATGTTTATATATTTAAGTAAAATAGGAGTGTAAGTTCATACAAAAATTATTAAGTTGATTTTAAATATTAAATATATATTTTTAAAAAATTGTTGTATTGTAAAATGAATGTATAATGTTGAATAGAGTTCGGATCTCAGATAACAACAATAGCCGGACGCCATGGTGTCGTTTTATGACAAGCCAATGGAAAGTGGTGTATAATTAGAAATCGTAAAATAATAAAAATGTTGGAAGAAATTTATGGCCTTAATAAAAGTGTTGGGATAAATTTATGGCTTTTCAGACCACCCAAACTTTAAGGCAGATAATAATATTAAAGTATATGTAAGGGGCCATTTGCAGACTGTTAGCTAATAGGCCTATCGAAGGATAATGCAAAATCTTCTCACATCCAATAAGAGTGGACTAGACAAAATAGTTCCACCCACTGCAGGATTTGGTGTGCCAGAAGAATAAGGTTTGAAAAAGAGAGTCTGAAAAAAGATGTAGAGGACGCAGGAGCTCTCCTGAAAGCCCGTGCAATGAATCCAAAAAGCCCTAGTAATGCCCAGGCGAGATGGACATATCGGAGTGAGCCTAAGCAAGCCTAATTGAGGATGTCTTCCTGATGTACATATCGGAGTGAGCCTAAGCAAGCCTAATTGAGGATGTCTTCCTGATGTTAAAATAAAGTGGATTGTTCTACAGAGGTCCGTAGCTATGCATCCTGCCATCCCGATATCGCCGCTCTGATACGAAGCGAATTCCTGATGACATAAGGATATGATCCTTAGCAACGCGACAACTCTGAATTTGATGAATAAAGGCCACCATCCCGTATATGAAAAAAAGGTACTACCTTAAACTTTTTCTTTTACCACTTAAAATCATATGAAAAATTATAAATATCCTTTTCTGATATTTTATGGTAGAGAGTAATCTAAGATCCGACAAAACCAATATTTAAATATATTTAAGGTAATTTAAAAAGAAAAATGTATAATAATAAGTGTAATGAAAACACTGTCTTTTTTTTTTAAAGATTAAATATACATAAAATAATGAGAAGCAAACAAAAGTGTTGCTTTCTTTTTTTTTAATTAATATTATGTGTTTTCTGTATATAGTTGTGTTCAATGTAAATAAAATATTTAATCAAGTTTTAAAAAGTTTCTGTAATTATTTAATTGATAATATTTAAGGTGTGTCAATTTATTTTTACAGCTTAAATTTTAGTTTAATTCATAAGTGGAAGAGTTCGTCTAAATAATTCACAACGCAAACTCTTAATTTTATTCGTAATTATTTAAATTTAATAATTACATTTTGACGCGAATTATAATTTAATTATATTAAATATTCGCGTTACTCTTCTGCTAGAATTACGTAATTACGATCACTTATATTATTTCAATTTATCTAAGGTATATAAAATTATATACCAACTTACTATGAGGTTGCTTGGATGATTTGGACCAATTAATAATTTTGGATGTAAATTAAATAGAAAATAAACAGGTGTAATTATCTGTCCAGCATCCCCCCCCCCCTTCATAGTAAAATGGTGCTATGACTCAGGAACGTTCATCTGAGGTCATTAGAAATAATAATAATAATAATAATAATAAAGGAAAATAAATTCAAGTATTATTTTAATGTCACAATTTTAAAGATATTGTAGGTATGTAAGTTTAATTGATTAAAATTTTATTAAAATTAATTTTATTATTGTAACAATAATGACACACATATAACAATTTAAATAAATAAAATGAATAATATATGTTAGCAATTAAAGAAAAAAAAAAGAAATGAAAAAAATAATTCTGGGATTTATAATAGGTAAATTTAGGAATTACAATTTTTTTTTCCCTCTCTTTTCTCTTTTGGTTGGATCTCAGTTACCATTGAGAAATAATGGCATTCACATCACAGATGACACATTTGTAAAAATAATTTTTTTTATATACTGTATAAATAATAATAAGAAGAATAATAAGTAAAATTTGATAATATGTCTGGTATAAAAATGATTGAAATGTCAATAGATCATGATTTTTGAAATTGTATCACCTTGATACAAAAGAAAATTTATGAGTCGTACTACGAAGTAGTAGTACAATATTTACATATAAAAAAAATAAAATAAGATTGTTGTTTCTGTAGAAAAAGACGGATATTCTTCTGTTAAATGAAATTATGTTGTTTTTTATATATACGTGTATTATAAATATTTTAGGGGTTTTTATGTGTGTAAAAGAATAATCTACAAAACAACTTCATCTCCTAAGAATTTTTTTTAAATTTTAGTGCTGTTTTTTTTATGTATTTATGCAATTTAGAATATTTTCATACATATGTTGTAATATAGAAAAAAAAAATATGATAAACAGAAATATTCTGTTAAAAGGTTATGCCCAACAATAAGCGAAAATTTAAAAGGAGAAGTGTAGATTTAAATACCTCTGGAGTTAAAACCAGAGGACAGAAAAATAAAATTATCTCTCTAAATTATTCGCTACAAAAAACTAAAAAGAATACAATGACTCAACCTAGTGTTGATACGCTGTTGAATTGCATCCCCATCTTTGATGGAAAGAAAGAGTCTAATATTAAATTTTTTGTGAACGAATTCGATAATCTAATTAAACAAACGGATTTAGAGAATGTTTCGAAACTTGCGCTCTTAAAGACAAAGTTAGTTGGTAGTACTAGAGATAAATTAGCTAATGAAGAAAATCTTAATACAGAAAAAGACTATGGTAAATTTAAAGAAAAATTAATCGATACTTTTTCTATTAAAACAAGTTTTTCTGCGGCTCAAAGCAATTTTTTTTCTCTTAGGCAAAAACCTGCGCAGGCTATCGCTGATTTTATCAGTGAATTCAATGCGGCTGCAAAACTTTACCTAGATAAAAGTGGCCAAAATATTGACAACGGGAATGGTAGTTTATTTGAAATGATAAAATTCACAAGATTTTTAGAATCAGTTAGGGCAGATTTAAGTTTGGACATTCGAAGAATGGCGCCGAAAAATTTCAACGACGCATGTAAATTTGCGAAACAAATGGAAGATGCATACAATCAAGTTGCATCAAAGGAAATTAATTCGATTACAAAAACCTCCACTGAAGAAAATTTGGACAAATTGTTAAAATTAAATATGGAAAGCGCGGAGCAAATTAAAATTTTGACTTCCGAAATAAACAATTTGAAAGTTAAAACAAAAGATACTGCATCAAGCAGATGGTGCTAATTATGTAAAAAAAATTCGCATACTTTAGAAACACCCTGGTACAAAAATGATAATAAAAATACATATAAGGATAGCAGAGATTTCGCAGGTCGGCATTTTAATAAAAGGTACCCTTATAATGGACAGTATCAACCGAGAGCGAATTTTAATCCTAGATTTGTTAACCCAAACCAGCAGTTGCATTTTCAATCTTATGCACCCACAGGTGGTTACTATGGATATTCTCCATATCCCCCACCCCCACCAAATTACTTCCCTCAGCAAGTGCCATATAGGAATAGTCAACCTCAGAGTCATGCCAGTTATTATCCAAATGAGGATAAAAATGAGAATTTAAAAGAGAATGCTCAAAAGTATCCAAAAAAGTATAAAAAAAAAGGGTAAAACTGATGATCAAAGGGACAAGTAAGGGATATGAATTGGTATTAAAAATAAATCAAAATACATAATTAATCGAATTTCAAAATTTCAAAATTTTCAAAATTTAAAAATAAATTTTTCTCTTTTAGGTAAAAAAATTGAAACAAAATTAATAACTTGCCTTTTTAAAATTCAAAATAATAATAAGAAAGGATAGGAACATGGGAACGCCAATTTGTCTTAGGGTTACAATATTGAGCAAATGTGCAGGGCGCACCCGAAAACATACTTATAAAATTATGAAATGTGCTTCACAAAACTTCACTGGAGCAGTGAAATATTTCTCTCCAGGCAAAAGTTATATATTTTTTTTTCTTTTCGAATATGAATTAGAAAATATAAAATCTTAACAAAGCCATATAACATTAAAACTTAATTATTTTAATAGTGAATAATGTTGGAGTAATTTTCAAAAAAAAAAAAAAAAAAAAGAGAATTTTTCTGTCTTCTATAAGGGTAGCCTTTGCTAATAGCCTTACAATTTAGATGACAGAATTTCAGAATTACTCTTTAAAATGAGTAGGTGTAAGCTATAGGTTCAGGGTAGTTAGAACAGCTTTATAGCATACTCATATATATATTTTTTTTTCTTATATAAATATATGGTTGGCAAGGAATAAATTATTAGTGCACTCTATATTAGGATAGCGGTCAGCTATAAGCCTAAATATAATAAAATATACAAAAAGTGCTAAGATTTATTCCGGTAGTTCAATTACAACTTATATGCTAAAGTCTAGAATTTAGACAGCAGGGATAAGTTTTATGAACAAAAGTGTTATAAAAAAAATAATTAAAAAAAAAAAAGGATTTTGGTGTAGCACATTGGTTTTTTAAAAAACATATATATATATGACAATGGACAAGGCAAGTTATTTCAATATGATTGCACACAAAATTATAGTAAAAAAAAATACATAAATAATTAATTGAAGCAAAATTAAAATTTTCTCACCAAAGGCTTTCTGTATAGGGTGCAATTTTGGCCTACGGCTGGGTATGCACCAACACCAACAAAATATTTGAAGAAAACTTATTCACAGGTAAATCAAGGTAAATCAAGGTCATCACTTGGTCATAAACTTCAGGATTTTTGGCTGAAAAAGGAATCGAAGAAAAAATTAAGTATGGTATAATTACTAGATGTTATGCTCAGAAACAATAAAATTAGTAACATTATATTGTAAAAAGCAGCATTTTGAGTTTTATTTAGGAACACTTTTGATTTTTAGGTTTTACACATTTATGGAGTGTCTAGCTCAGTGTATAGTTCCTAGATTTAATGAAAAAAAAATAATAAATAAAAATATAAGTTCGTGTTGTTTTCAAAATAAATAACAATAGGTATAGCAATTAGCATTTACAGTTAAAATTTATGGAATTTTCAGCAAAATTAACATTAGACAAACATAGTTTATATTATATTTAACTTGATAAGCTAATTTACTTTTATTAACGGTATTCAATTAGAATTAAAGTAGGCTTAAATCCAAGTTAAACTAATTAATAACATTGTTATAGTGTAAAATTTTATGTAAGACTATTATATTTTTATTGTATATATATAAATATGCGAATTTAATAATTAATGAAATGTATTAGCAAAATTATTTAATATAAATATTAAATGACATCTTGCTGAAATCAGCTAGAAATTAGATTTTTTTTTTTAATGAAATATTTTATAAATTTATGTTATTTTAGAATTTAAGCATTTTTTTTTTCTCTTTACTTTCCCTTAGAATTAAATGCAATTCTAAATTTAACACATATAAATATACATAGTATTGATAAATTTGAGTGTGTGAGTTCATAAAATTTTTTTTTTATATAATTTGGCCAATTTAACATAAGGAAACAAAATAAATAAATAAATATATTTATATATATTGGCCTTATTTTTATTAAAATATGTAGTATGGCTTAATAAATTTATTTACTTAATTTTTTTATAGTACGTACAGTAATTATTTTAAAAACTTGATCTATAAAAAAATTGGATGTGGTTGTTTGTGAGCATACAAAGATTTTTTCTGCTGGCAGAAGTTCTTTGGTCCGGCCGGGTACTCATAGATGGCTGCATACGATTTTACGTAGTAATTATCATTTGCTTTTGTATTTTTAAAATTATACAAGTGTATTAAATACATTTTTTTTTATAATTAAATAATAATTATTAATGTTTGATTAATAATAATAATTTATTATCTTTTATTTTTAAACATATCATTAAATTTTAGACAGTAGAATTCACATACGGAATGTTAATGATAAATTAATTTTTGAATAAATAAATTTTTATTTCATTCAGTAAATAAATAAATATGAAAATTTAACAATCTTTTAAGATAGAATTGTTGGCTAAATAAATAATAATTAAAGACAAAAAAAATTGTTCTCTTCTCCGTCAATGGCATTTTCTGACAACACTATTTAGTAGTATTAAATGAAGGTGCATTTTTAAGGTCAGCGTAATGCATATTTTGCATTTTGAGAGGCTGTAGAAGTCATATTTCCGTGTTGTTTACATTTGAAAAGTAAACAATATCATGAATCAAAATTTGTGTTTGTTAGAAAGGTCTAAAAATATACAATGTAATCAGTTAAAGAAAATTATATGCATTTTTTCTTAAATCCTGAAAGGCAATTTGGTTTAGATTTGAACCTAACAGCATAAAAAGCCACGCTCGCTTCAGTTGCAGTATGAGGCAGGAGAATTCAAATGCTAGAATCGCCATTTTTCCCCTACAAAATAATAAAAAAAGCAGAAGGTTTACATTAGATATGATACAAATACATACACTGTTTCTGCATAGATTATGTTAAATATTACATACAGGCATGCACAGTTAGTTAAGAAGAAAGTATAACAAGAAATTATACTAATTAATAAGGTAATTGCAAGCATGAAATGGTTTTAAATACATACTTTTGGAAGTCGTATAATTTTGTCACAGCACAAATCACCTCGCAGAAAGTGATTAGTAGCTTGACCAACCCCCCGTTTCGGGAGGATCGGGGACGGTCAAAAACTGGTTTTATTCTCTTCTCCTTCTTCTTCTTTTTTTTTTTTTTTTTCATCTACCCTGTTTTGAAAGTGGGAGATCATTACGTAATGATATATTAAAGGAGATGAGATAGCTTGTATATTTTGACATATCATACATGTTAGAAGTAACAAATAAATAAATAAAATAATGTAACCAGTTTGTATACAATATTTTTCTGATTATAATTTGAATACATCAGATTAATTATGTGAAAATATAACATGTCATACGACAAGCATTGTATTTACTTTTATTCAGTATAAAATGTGTTTTAAATAAAACACTGTGTCATAAGATTATATGTGATGAAATAATATGTCAAATGTGTATGCCATTATTTTTCCTGTATTTAGGTTTATTTCGGCATATTAGTTTCATACAAAATTATAGCTTTGAATGTATTTTGGGCACTTAAACTGTAAAGTTACAAAATTATTAAACATGTGTGTGGTAAAGAAAAATGGTTTCGAGAAAGATGTCAGATTTTAAGTACAGAGGTCTTCTATAAATGTGAATGTCAACAGACAACTATGCTATCATGTGTTGAACTTTCTGTTATGAAAAAATAGAAGAACTTCTTATAAAATATACCAGAACCAGTGTTAATTGAACTTTACAGACTTAGCTCAAAAACTGTGTAGATACACAGTCATATGCACACGTACATTCTTTTATGCTTTACAAAAAAAAAATAAAACCAGCAATCAGTTTTTATTTTTTTTTTCTGACGACCGGGAGAGATGCTGGGCAACATATAACAATGATATGTTCCCGCACCATGTTGGTTAAATCAAAGTAAAATTGCGTAATTTGTTATTTCTGTTTGTATAAATATTTTTTTATAAAATATCATTATGAGTGTAAAATTATAATGTTTATATATTTAAGTAAAATAGGAGTGTAAGTTCATACAAAAATTATTAAGTTGATTTTAAATATTAAATATATATTTTTAAAAAATTGTTGTATTGTAAAATGAATGTATAATGTTGAATAGAGTTCGGATCTCAGATAACAACAATAGCCAGACGCCATGGTGTCGTTTTATGACAAGCCAATGGAAAGTGGTGTATAATTAGAAATCGTAAAATAATAAAAATGTTGGAAGAAATTTATGGCCTTAATAAAAGTGTTGGGATAAATTTATGGCTTTTCAGACCACCCAAACTTTAAGGCAGATAATAATATTAAAGTATATGTAAGGGGCCATTTGCAGACTGTTAGCTAATAGGCCTATCGAAGGATAATGCAAAATCTTCTCACATCCAATAAGAGTGGACTAGACAAAATAGTTCCACCCACTGCAGGAGTTGGTGTGCCAGAAGAATAAGGTTTGAAAAAGAGAGTCTGAAAAAAGATGTAGAGGACGCAGGAGCTCTCCTGAAAGCCCGTGCAATGAATCCAAAAAGCCCTAGTAATGCCCAGGCGAGATGGACATATCGGAGTGAGCCTAAGCAAGCTTAATTGAGGATGTCTTCCTGATGTACATATCGGAGTGAGCCTAAGCAAGCCTAATTGAGGATGTCTTCCTGATGTTAAAATAAAGTGGATTGTTCTACAGAGGTCCGTAGCTATGCATCCTGCCATCCCGATATCGCCGCTCTGATACGAAGCAAATTCCTGATGATATAACGATATGATCCTTAGCAACGCGACAACTCTGAATTTGATGAATAAAGGCCACCATCCCGTATATGAAAAAAAGGTACTACCTTAAACTTTTTCTTTTACCACTTAAAATCATATGAAAAATTATAAATATCCTTTTCTGATATTTTACAAACTCCCCTGCGGTGTATAATTTTTTAAATATGTTTTTTAGGTACTCAAATTATCGTTTTGAAATTTAAAATCAAAATTCTACATTCCCCTCTCCCCAGAAAAAATAACATATTGAAAAGAAATCAATTATTTTTATATTTAGAACTTAAACTTCATCACATTTGCACCACTATGATGTCATTTTCTCTGACTTTTCACTTTCAACCGAACTAAGACTACGAGCGGCAGATATGAATATTCAGTGAACAACCGTTAAGGGACTTCCAAGGGAGGACATTTTTCATCTGTACTAACCGAAATCCAAAATAAACGATGCCTTTAACATTAATTAAAATATGATGGGGAAATGAAACTGTCCACATTAACCGGAGATACGTCTTAAGAGGAGGCACATTAACGAAAATTTCGCTATATTCTCTGCAACTTATTGATGTTTTACGGATAGTATCTATCACATTTCTACATTTACTAAAACAAAATAAATATTTTAAAAAAAATCTACCGAGCTATGCTCGGTCTACTGTGTACTAAAATCATTTAAATAAAAAAAAAATTATTACGATTTACTTTAAATTCGAAAATATGAAGGTTTGAATGTTTAGTGTAAAATTCTTTCGCCTACTTGTTTCTAAAAATAACTTGATTGTAAGTGTTACATATCAAAAAGAGGAAAAACTGAATTTAAAATTTTGGCGACACAGTTTTTTATTGTGTAAAATTTGAATTCTAGATGTCCATGTGCATCTGCAAAATTGCTGAAAAGACGCGGTGACGGAGGGAAACGCGAAATTGTATGATATTCCAACGAAAGACATTGTTGATCGAAGAAAGTTTGAAAGGAAAAAACTGAAATGCTATATTTTGATCATAGCTAAGAAAGTTTTCATCGAGTAGTTCCTACATCTGGAGATCGTTTGTATCTGTCTCATCTATATTTTCTTTTCTGTGCTAGGTAACATAGCCTAATCGTATGATATCAGATGTGCTATAGTTGAGTATGTGGTTGTGCACTGGGATTAGCTGGGATTAGTTTCTTAGGAGGTCACTGTGACGTTCTACTTCCTCTTCTTAACAGCTAGCAATAATCTATTATTTTTCCAAATGAATACCTATCACAGAGAGAAATCAGCTAGAGAAAAAAATTAGAAGACCTATTGCGGTCAAAAGGGGAAGGCCTAATCGTTCCGAGAAATCACGTTCTCAACAGCTCCAAGAAGCTAGAGCTCTCTATCGTCAAAACCATCTTCGAAAACAAAAACACACATTAAAACGTTACAGCGATTCACGCCCTGAAATGAGAAGACGTAGCTCGCTAAGAAGTCGCGCGCTGTTCTGTTGCTCAACCCAGTATGAATATTAGAGCTTACTGACTAAAAAGGTCTAGAGGTAAGCTGCAGTTTAAAATAAATACTTTAGAAAACATGACGAGAGCAATAACTAAAAAAATGGAAAATAGACTAGAAGCTGACAAATTTATAAAATGGACTCTGCACAGTAGAATTAACTTTGGAGGACTTTGATTGAACAGCTGATAAATTGAAACAAAAACTAATATAGTTACTAGAAAAATTGAATGAATGGATTTCAAACAGTAGCACACATGCCAATTCGCTTTTCTAGGAAAAGCAGAACATTGAAGCAATCAGGAGCCATAAAGTCTATGAAGTTAAAGATAGTTTAATTGAAATCGACTGTACTGGAAAAGCTTTCTTTGGCTTTCTCCTTACAAAAAGAAGTGAAATCCCATCAAAAACATCTCATGTAAAAAAAAAGCCAAGTCTCCTGACTCTTTGACCGTAAAAAGTTCTGAGATCATGCGTAGAGCCAAGCTTAGCTCTCTTATTTACTCTGATATTTTAATTCACAAATTACTCCTAGTCTTTACACCTTTAGTAAATGATTATTTTGTGACTTGGCAATGACGCAGCACGAGAATGTAAAGGCTGTTGTTTACATTTTAATATTAACGTTTATTTATAAAGTTTTGCATAAAATAGTTTTTATAAGAGCACTGAACGTATATGTATTTGCAGCATGGAAATAATTTTACATTACACTGTAAGCCCGGATGCGAAAACTCTCTACTGGTCAAACTTGATGTCCGGAGTTTTGGGTGATTTTCTTCCTATGTAACGTGAATACGAGCCAGATCCCTCTTTTACAAAGACCCCCAATCAGTGCATCCCTCCTTCAAGCTTCTATCCCTCGCGTTCATATTCAGCCTTAATCAAATAATCTAATCCTTATTCAAAACATAAGTAAAGTGTTTACGTAATAACTTTCCTGTGCTGCGTAATTGCCAAGTCACAAAATAATCATTTACTAAAGGTGTAGAGCAGGGTCGGCGAACCTTTTTACGTCCGCGTGCCCAATTTTTTTCAAAAAATATGTTACGTAACCATGACGTGCCAAGCGCCAAAAATAATTTAGTGATCAACATTTCTGGATTTTTATTCATTGGTATTTAAAAATATGGGACAATAATTAGAATCTAATAATTAGATTAACATCTAAATATTATCTAATAATTATTATCTAATAAATAGATTATCATATATTATAAGGTAATAAAATGGTGAATGCGATATCGGTTATGCCAAATATTAATATGGTGTTCAACCTACTTACTTTTAACAGGATGCAAGCTGAATTCGAGTTATCTAACAAGTCTTTGGGGTTTCTAACATTTAAAGTTTTCGTATAATTTCCGAAAATAATGATTCGAAGGAATAAATAGAGCGAACAATTGTGAAAACTGCATATTTTATACCAGGTCGCTTTAGTTTCATCACTGGGAGTTTTACTTATAATGCCTGATATTTTTCTTTTTGATATTCTACCAACCTTCTCTTAATTTGATAACTTATTAAACCCACATTGGAATAATTTAGAAATTAAATTAGTTGCTTTCCAAGAAAAAAGAAAAGTCCAGTTTGTATAAGTTTGCGTGTTTTGTTTAAATTAATTCTATTTTGTTTTAGGATTTCAATAAATGTCGTGCCGAAAATATTCTATCGCGTGCCAAGTTTGGCACGCGTGCCATAGGTTCGCCGACCCTGGTGTAGAGACTAGGAGTAATTTGTGAATTAAAATATCATAGTAAATAAGAGAGCTAAGCTTGGCTCTAAGCATGATCTCAGAACTTTTTACGGTCAAAGAGTCAGGAGACTTGGCTTTTTTTTTACATGAGATGTTTTTGATATGATCAAATTTATCAGAAAGAAAAGGAAATCAATGTAGCAAGCTTTTTTATAGTCTGAAACATTTTCTTTCATTCTGAGCTTTAAAAAATCACTAAATGAATATGTCCAATCTTTAATTCTACTTCCCCTGCAAATTTATATGGAAATTTTGTAGCTAAAACAATACTTGAATTCTGGAATCTTTTCTTATTACCCAGGGAAACTTCAAACATGAGATTTTTCATGAGATATGAAAAAATGAAAGGAAATTTTTTTTTATCCTTTTGTATGTTTGCACTGTATCCAAAAGTCAATGTTACGTATACAGCGGGATTTAAAAGACAATTTTTGTTTGAAAGATGGTTTGTGTAGCCGCCTCCCAATCTATTCTATATAGCTGAATGTTTTTGGCTTGGGATCAAAACCAATAAATGGCAGCACTAATGTTCATTTCTTCATAAAATAAGTATTATTTTCATCCGAGTTCGCAAAACGCATTCCATTCGGTGTGCCCAAGAAAGTAAGAAATTTTCATAATTTAAATTTAATGCTTTACCTTAAATGTTTTGAGGATTTGTGAAGCATTCAATTAATAGAAGGTCTACATTTTGTTACCGTGTAGTTTAGGTTATTGATAATTAAATGAATATTTTAAAGGTGTTAGTAATTTTAAATCCGTATTCGTGAACCTAAATAATCAGCCCCCTAAAGTATTAATTATATATATACAAATCTGTAGATTATATACAGGGTTTCACAAAAGAATTCGAATACCTTTCCGAGTAGAGGGTATAGGTGCAGATTTACGGTCGCAGTCGCCACGTGGAGACTAAATTTTTTGCTGTGGCGACTAACTTTCAGTGTCGTAGTCGCCAGAGATCAATTTCCAGTGTTCTCAATCTCCGTCGCGGAATTTTGATTTTTTTTTCTTTTGCAAATAGAAAAGCACCTGCTCTTTTCACTGTCCGAGATCAAGTATGACCTTGATAAAAAGTCAGGGAATTTTTGTGATCTCAGTTACCGTCGTGAATGCTGCCCTTGTGATGTACTGCTTTCTTACCAAACATTATGTTGGAATATAATTCTGCGCATGTCCGCTCCACTAGAAAGCTTAGCAGCTGCGAAGCTCGGTACATGAGCCTGCTAATGGTAAAGCTTGAATGCTAATGATAAAGCTAAAATCACTTGGACATCAGCGAAAAAAAGCATTTGTTCGAAGGTTTCGTCCGAAATCAAGAGTTGAAATAAATACTCTTTTACTGCAGATCGGCTCACGAAACAGTCCAAAGTGTCAGATGCGATGGAAATTATTTAAGGTCTTTTGATCATGGAGTCACGAGGACAGAGGATTCCGAACTCTGAAGAAAAAAGAAAAAAAATGCAATTTAACAAATTACAACGACCATTTGGAAAATGATTTATTCAAAAACTAAAATTTAAGACATAAAAAATAGCACGGAGTTAATCATACATTACGTACGCCATGAATTAAACATTAATAGTGTTATGACACGTAAAAATTGCAAGCGACAGAAATCGCCTGCGACTCGTACGTATTATCCACCTGAAACTTGCGTATTATCCAAGCATTTCATTGGCTGCTCGGGAAAAGGCTTTTCCATCGTTAGATTTCCAAGAAATATGACGGCCCATTTTAAAGGAAATTTATTTCTTAAACTTCTAAACATCCCACAATATTACTTTTTACACCGTCGAATAGATAAAAAAATGTACTTTTAAATGCAATTTGTTTGAAAGCTGTATCTCAATTTGTTTCTGAGTTATTAATTTTTTTTGTAGTTTTTATTACTTTTTTGTCATAGTGGCAACACTCTGTTGTCCATCTCTGTTGAAAGTAAAGGGAAATACAGATTACTGTATAGACCAATCATAAAACGAATAAAATGATGATTCAACCAATAAAAACCTTCAGATATGCTTTTGATTTCTTACCCTGACGAGGACAATAACCATTTTTCCAAATGGTTAAAAAGAAACTCGCACAAAAAAATACTTAACACGAGGTATATTCTTGCTGTATAAATGTTTTCTGCAAGTACGAGATTTTCATAGAAGAAATTTTTATCACGAGTTTTGTGAATTTAGCGCCTCTATAATTTCCCTTATCGCTATCTTATTCCATCTAGATCTGGAGTGTAGAGTCCTGCATCGGGTTGGGTTCGCGCTGTATTTTTTCGTTTTATATTATACTTTTTTAATATCAAAGTTTCAAGAATTTTAGGATTAAATTAAATATACACATTTGTTGTATTTAGTCTGTGTTTTGTTGTACATGTGTATTTATTAATTAAACTATTTTTAATTTTGAATTCCTGAGGGTTTTTTTTGTTTGTTTGTTTCTGTTGTTGTTTTTTCTACATAAACACTATTGTTTTATGAGTTTGTTTCACAGTGTGGCCACTAGATTTTTGTTAGGAACCAAAGTGGCGACTGGATTTTTGGGGTTTAGGCGCCACTGGCTCCTTAAAAATTTTGAGAATCTGCACCTATAGTAGAGAGGGTAATTGATGAAACAAAGCCTTTAAATATGTTATGCGTTTTCCAAATTGTTTACTTAGATATCAACTGATTAAAAGGTGAAGAAGCATTCGGAATGTGTTGGAAGGTATTTCATAATCTATGTTTGACACACGATTTTCCTTTTTTGTTTAAATTATATTCATAAAATATTACTGAAATATTTGTCAATTTATCACTTTGAGAACTACTCTTACTATTGCTAAATTATACAACTAATTTCATCACAGAAATTCATTAGTACAAGTTATATACTCAAAAACTCAGGTTAATAACGAGACATTCATATCTTTATCATATTTCAGTAATTCAAAATTCAATTATGTAAATTTACTGAAGGTGGTTTGTTAAACACTTACAGTTGATGTTTGCTACTTACCATCTGTGCCTCACAGCAACAATTACTTTAAGTGGACATTCGGATTTAGAATTTCTACTTAGTTTAATAAATAAAATCATTTATGAGAATAGACAAATATTTGTTTGACAAACTCTTTAACTACCACATGTTTATAACAAAATTCATTTATAGTTAAGAAGATTTGAACTATGATGTTTAAAATGAAGAGCTTGGAAAAATAGAGAAATCATATTAGTGTTTAGTAATTTGTTTTACGGATGAATGGATTATATGTAAGATGTAATTAAAACTATGTAACTACTTTGTATTCACACAAACTAGAAAAATTTCACCGTATAAATTTTGAAAGATCTCTGAAAGTGTCTCTGTTAATTTATTACGTACAGTGTTCTTGTTGACTTTGCTTTAGTAAGCATTTAACAAGTGAACCGCTTTTATTAACATTAATTTTTTGACATAGTTAATCATAGAATATCCTATCAAATAATGTAAAGATTAGTATTCTAGAATAGTAATAGTAAAGTGCTTATAAAAGTATCAACGGTGGGAACCGCGTATGTATGTTGCATTAAAAACAAGTGACTATATTTAGATCAATTTTGCTAAGTTCTAGTCAAACTATCAGAATATTTTTGTCAACATCATAAAGACTATAAAAGTTTGGAGGTTTTTAAAATAAATTCTTTTTCTTTTTTTTTTTTTAGGGTTTCGTACTTAAAAAGTAAAAACGGAAGCATTATAAGATCACTCCTGTGTCTGTCTGCCTGTCTGCGACAGCCATTTTACTCGTAAACTATGGAACGTGGAAAGTTCAAATTGGGGGATGTAATAAAGACTATTGACTCACATATTTACAAATTATTCAACATTCACAAATACATTTAGGAAAAATGTACAGGGACCAATTAAGTTACTTGAAAAAAAATCTTTCCTTTGTATATTGTGTTTGGTATCCTGTAAAAGGTCTCGTAATGCTGAACTCAAAAATACATTTCTTTTAATCTTAGGTATTATATTTTAGGAGATATCGTCGAAAATCTAGTGCAAAAATATATCCCCCTCCTCCCCCCCATCTATTTCCAAATCTACTGAAACTAAAACTATGAAAAAATTAGAGGTAGTATACGTTACTTTAAACCTTGCAGGAAAGTTATAGCGATTACCATAGGTCGCATAGTTTTTGAGAAAAGCGCATTTTTCCGTTACACACGGATTTCGATTTACGGGCGTTCAGCAAAGGTGTTGAAGAGCGCTGGAGATACCTTTCGCAACAGAAGTATAATAGCATTGTTGATACTGATTTTCGAAAAAAAAAATCGTCTGTAATTAGACGAGATATTAACCCTTAAAGACGAGATCGGCCTTCGTTTGGTTGTGTGCGGACGTGTCCCAGACGCGCTCGCAAAAAAGGCTTGGCTAAAGGCGTCCCAAGACCCGCGGGCCAGGGGCCCTCTATGGATTCTGATGTGTGAATGTCCCTGCTACAGTTTAAGGTATGTTGCATGTTTCTCGGCCTTTTAATTATTAAGTTATGAGTAATTTATTATTTCATTCCTCAGTCATTTAATTCTGCTGGCCCCTGCATTTGCTAGTATTTTAAAATATAACTTAATATTAGGCATTTCACCTTCTAAATCGCCGACAATCTAATCTAATAGCAACAACAAAGCAGCAGTTATTATTCTAATTTAATTTCTCATGTTTTCATTAAAATGTTCATTCCTACTTAAGATTAAATCATCATTATAGCTGCTTTTAAACCCGGACCATGTGCTTCGAATTCGCTGGATTTACCCTAAGTCCAGCCTCCTTGGGATGACTATTAAGATAACTATTTCCCATGCTGGCGTCTTCTCACCCCTGCCAGCAGCTAGTTGGGCCATAGGCGAGGTTCTGGAAGGGGGGGCGGGGGTCGCAGTCGGTTGGGGTGTATCCGCCCTACTGGTCGTGTGTGTGAGTGTTTTTTTTTTTTTTTCTTTTCCTTTAGAGAGAGAGATAAGTGCGAGGTTTACCTCTACTTGGTTCTTTCTCCGTTTCTCCATCTGAATTTTGAGGGAGTGAGGGGCTAGTAATTTGGAAGCGATTGATACCTTCTAATCTTGTCTGCAATGGGCAATCAATCGGGACTGGCTTGGGATATAGTACAGCGGGTGTGGGGGATTTGGTTTATGAGATGTAAAGCCCTTTTTTCCAGACTTTACTCTCGGATCGTTTATGTAAAAATATACTTTTAAAAATTACAATTCCCATTAATGTATATGTGCATATATATATATAAATCAGCGTAAATACACATGATTATTATTTAAAAAATTATTCAAATAAGTTAAACTACAGAATTTAATGTTTAGGCATTAAAGGGGAATAAATAAATAAATAATTAAATCCTTTATAATCTCCTTCTTTTAATTTACGATTAGAAGCATGAACTAGTGCATTTAGTTTTTTTTTTTTAAAAAGGCAATTTTCCCTCTGCTTCTTTCTTTATTATTTGCTAAAGTTAAAAGTACAGTTTTAACTACCTCCCAAGATATTTTAAATGTTCCATTTTAAATTTTAAATTCATTAATAAATAAATAATTTAAATAATTGTCGAATAAGTGCATTTAAGAAATATATATTACATACTTTATACTTTATTTTTTTACATTTTAATATTTACATTTTTGTATTGTTGCAGTTTCATAGCAAATTGGCATATTTTAGCGTACATGATTTGGCATATAATTAATTGCATTCTTCTTGTAACTCTAATACAATTTTATCCAAAAGCATTATTTAGATTTTTCACCTGGAACCACCTTAGGAAAGACATTATCAATTTAAATTAAATTATCAAAATATTAAAATGTTATTTTGTCATCGAAAACACACAAGCTTGCACAATTTGTATAACCTTTGCTTACCAGGAAGTGAATGAAATATCTTTGAAAAAGGGGAAAAAAAAAGTCCATGTAAAAATACATCACGTTAAAAAGAGTAATTATCTTGGCTAAGGTCTTTTTATTTTCTTTTTTTTATCTATTTTCTTTATTGTGTAACATCATTAACTTTAAAAAACTTAAAGCCAGTAGAAAACCTAAGAAATCAGTGTTTATGACTAGTAGTGTTTGTGAGACAAAAAGGCATTCAAATAAGATTACACTCACGCCACTTAATGTAATTTAATAATGGGGGGGGGGGGATGATTTATAACAAACCTTCTACAATCTAATTTCAATCATTCAAGTAACCGGCTTTATCACAATTTTAAAAACAGTGTTTAAATATTAATTTTACCTCCGCATGTATATGTGTATGTATACATGCAGTATGTATGTGTGTATATGTATATATATATATTAATCTTACTTTCCCCCCATAATACTCAGAGTGTCTTTAGCTTTCCACTGCACACTTTTCTGTATGTCCAAGCATAATAAGATCGTTTGGAAATAATACTTTTAATTTTCAATTACCACTAGACTCATGTTAAATCAGCGTTTATAGAGATGACGTTACAAATTACTTATTTAAAGCAGATTAGTAAAAATAGCATAACCTATTTATTGGACTGCATGTAAATAAAATCTGTTTTTTTTTTTTTTAAGAAAAAGAAAAGGGGAAAAAAAGGGAAAGAGAAGGAAGGGGGAAAAATTAAAAGGAAAGGAAGGGAAAGGAAAGAAAAAAAGAGAAGGAAAGGGAAAAAAAGGGGGGGGGAACTTTAAGACTTTTCTTTTTTTTTTCTTCCTAATTTGTTAAACTTTTATTTCTGATGGACAGCGCAACATAAACAAAAATAACTTATTGTACATACTTTTTCAAAATAGTTCTTGTATTTTTTTTTTTTTTATGTTCTTTATATTCTTAATGGTTAAAATTGGTTAAAAAACTGACATTTTTCTTTTTTTTTTAAATTATTTTCCATTAGGCCAAATAAGGGGAGGGGGGAAAAAAGGGAAAAAGAAGGGAAAGAAAGGAGAAAAGAAATTGCATTTTTTTTTTTTTTTTTTTGAAAGCTTATAGTATTCTGGGATAACTGTGCAATGCGGCTTGGGTTCGGAGTCTTTAATTCAAGTTTTTTAGGGAATCGTCGGGGTGTCTAGGGTTGGTTTTGGTGGCTTGTTTTGAATGGGGCGGTGGGATTCTCTTCAAAATTGCCGGCTTTTTTCTTTTAAAAAGGGGGGGGGGGAGAGAAGAAAAAGTAGGATTTTTTTTTTTTCATTAAAAAGAAGGGTAGAAAGGGAAGTGGATTTTTTTTTTCTTCCGTAAATGGAGTATTGGATGTTTCCCATACCACTAGAGATTGCTCACTGTAGGGGACGCGACCTGGTGACCAGTGGGGTGTCTGGGCTTCGCCTGGCTGTGGTTTTCGCCCTCCATTTTGGAATTTCGCGGCCCATAGCGAGCACATGGTTCGGGTTTTGCTACACTTCTTGATTGTCTCATCCTAACTCAAATAGCAGGCCTAATGCAGGTTAATTGCTGCTGATTTCAATCGAGACAATGTTGTCTAATTTTACTCTTAATTATCTAATAAGAAACATTTTTTTTTTACAAGCTTTTAGCTCATTTCGGACTCTAACTTATTCTCAGTTTTTCATTTATTTTTCAAAACTTAAAACTTTTTTTTCTTTTTTTCTCCCCATCTGACTTTATTTTCTATTTTATCTAACCACATATTTATTTAAATTAAAAGTGTTTGTCATTTTATTGAAATTTTTTCTCAATTACTGAACTTTGAAATTATTCCCATATTGCAAATAAAGCTTGTATTATTATTTTTTTTTTTCCTCACCATTTCAACAAATTAGAAAAAGTTGTTCTTGAGACTTGATTTTCTAGAGACTCAGCCACTTCTGTTCAATTCCCCCGTGTCCGGCGGTGGTCTCTGGACGGGCTTAGCAGCCAATTTGTTTACATGTCATTTTTTTATTTTATTTTATTTTATTTTTTTTTTTGTATGTCCCTTCTGCCTGTAATTTGTCAAAATCCAACAATATTTCAAAAATGCTTCATTCTCCCACCCCTCTTTTAAAGATTTTTCCCTCATTGCCCCGTGTTCTGCTGGACTCTTAACTTACTTCCAGTACAAATACTAAATTCCTCATGTTCAACAATAAACATGATTTTTCATCTCCAAATACATACTTTCGAACTTTACAATACAATAACAATACAACAATTCGAACTTTAACTTTCTTTTTTCCTTTTTGCGAGAAAAAAGGAAAAAAAAATCACTAGGAACTTTGAATCCAGCAGAACTTATTAAATTTTTAACCTGTGTTTTGCTGGACCCTTATCTTATTTTCAGTAAGAATTTTAAATTCCTTATTTTCAACAATAAACTTGTTTTTTCATCTCCCAATGCATATTAAATTCGAACTTTAACTATCGTTTTCATTTTTTTTTTTTTTTTTTTTTTTTTTTACGGGAACTTAGAACATTTCGGCCCTTATATCCTAAATTTCGTCAAAGTCCAAACCCACTTCAAAATTCATCTAAGTCCAACCCCCCCCCCCCCCCCCATACTTTCTTCAATTTCCAGTCCCCTATGTTCCTGTGTCCAGCAAATTTTTAAACTTTAACCTGTGTTCCCGTGTTCTGCTGGACTAACTTACTCAGCAAAAATATTAAATTCTCTATTTTCAACAATAAACGTGTTTTTTCATCTCCTAATACACATTTAATTCGAGCTCTAATTTTCTTTTTCTTTTTTTTTTTTTTTTTTTTTTTTGCATAAATTTTATTTTTACTGGAAACTTAGAATATTTCGACACTCATGTCCAAACCCACCTTAAATTCATCTTGTCCAGTACCCCCACGCCCTAAAATAAAATTACAACAATTTTATCCAAAAACAACTCCTAACATATCTAATTACAGTGCTGAGCAGATGCAGGGGCTCACAGACTAAATGCCTCGTTACCTTCCCACCCACTATTCCAAACCAAAACATGCAACAGGCCGGGACGGCGCACAGGGGCCTGTAGATGGGTTTCCACAACCCGCGGATCATTCTTCTGACTTATAATATTTTTTTAAAACTATATCTGCCATTCTAGTTCTCAAAGCCATTTTTTTATTTTTTCTCACATACCATCGCTGCTCACAATGGGAGAAAGCCAAACATATTCCATTGCCGAATTGGCAAACAAGGCTAAATCCCTCGTTACCTTAGTCCTGTCAGAGGACGAAAATTCATTCACAGAGGAATCTGCTGACCACCTGAAAAATGTGAAACTGATCCTCCAATCGATCAGAAAACAAGACCACGCCAATCAAAAATCAGTACAGGAGTCCAAACAGGAGTTTGAAAAGCTCCGCTTAAAAGCAGATCTCCTTAAGGAACAGCTCACCACACTAAACGAGAACATTGCCAGCCAGATCCAACAGATCCCAAAGACTGAAGAAATAGTAGCCAGGCTTGAGGAAAGTCTCCATAGCAGACTAGACAAATTAAGAATTGATAATGATAGGGACGCATACCTTCGTAGTCAACAACCTTCCCTGCTCTATAATGATCAGGACGGCAAGTCTCAAGAGTTCCCTTCACCGACAGAGGAGGTAGTACCGGCGGAGCCACAGCGGAGGCCAGGAGAGGAGAGGCATCTTCGAACAATTGTGGTCAGGGGCAAGAAACGCTCCATGTCCGGACTGGCTATTAGAAACCTGCTCGAAAAACAAAATATCGCTTGTCCAAAAGTAGTATTGGAAATCAAATGCCTTCGAAGACAACTGGAACTCTTCTGCCGATCCGCCGAAGAAACGAAAGTCGTCCTAAGTGATCTAAAATCCCATGCTAGAATTGCTGAAGACCTATTCTTCAGCATTAAAACCCTCCCATTTCACAAAACTATCCTGTTTGGAGTTCCCGACGGAACAACACTAACTTATATTACATCGACGTTGGATGAAATTTACGATTATCACCCAGACGAAATCCGATTCATTAAAGCCGTTCCTTCTAAAAGACCCTCATGCAAGGACTGGCACCTCATTCTGTCAGAAAAATTAGCCATGGCAGTAATCCAAGATGGAGGCATACCACTGGGATACAATCTCTGCAGACTGCGGCCACACACCACAGTCCAAAGGTGCAGAAATTGCCAGCGGTATGGCCACGTAGCAAAGTACTGCCATAATGATGAAACCTGCGAAATTTGCGGAGAACTCCACCCATCCTCAACCTGCAACAAATCCCCCTCGTGCGTGAACTGTAGACGCGCAAATAACCTTTTCAATGCACACTGCAGAACTGATCACATAGCCTCTGCCTCCAACTGTCCAACCTTCAAGTTCGAGTATAACAGAGAGCGGGCAAGACTGAACGATCTCTTCCAACTTCCCTTTCGAAATCCCCAAGCACCTCCCCCGGCGGCTCCATCCTCCCACTCTGGTCCGGGACTCCTGGGCGAACATCCTCCTGCACATCGAGGTTATTTTCCTTTTCCGAGTCATGCTCCACCTCCGAACCTCTACTCACCTTACTACCAGGAGGACTACTTCAGCCAGCAGCAGAACTTGGGCTTTCAAGGTAGGAGGTTTTAAACTTTTTATAACATACACAATACAATGTCATCCTCAGTACCTTCTCCCCACCCACCCCTTCCTTTAGGCCGTCTAAATTTTCTCCAAGTAAACCTCAATCACTGCATAGCAGCCAGTGTAAGCACAATCAACCACATGGAAGAGAACGAGATTGACATCGCTCTACTGCAGGATGCTTACTGCTCCGATGGAAACCTCGCTATCTTCAGCAAGGACTGGAGAAGGTTTTCCTCTCGGAATCTCTCCGCCCACATCGTTGTCAGGAGCTCGAGTCTTCTATGTACCCATCTCTTTACCGGCGACAATAGCGTCTTCATCTCCATAACGGCGAAGGAGGGCGAGATTGTCGTCGGATCCTGCTACGCAGCCCCCTCGGCAAACTTTGGCCTTTGTCTCTCGGAATGGGAACACACCATCACAAACAGGAAGGCTTTCATCTGTGGTGGCGACTTCAACGCGAACTCATCCCTCTGGGGATGTCCGCGTGAAGACGCCCGGGGTGACTTGCTGTCAGGACACATAATTATCCATAACTTGGCACTTGCAAACATGCACAACTCTGAAGCCACTTTCGAAAGACGAGATACAGAAGACAGAGTCATAGCAGAAGGCTGGCCTGACCTAACAATTACAAATTCCTTCACCCTACCACGAATATCACAATGGTCCGTATCAGACAAACACAGTGGCTCAGACCATAAATACATACACTTTTCTTACATGACCTCTCCACTCTACACGCAACGTAGACGCTACAACACAACTCGCGGAAACCTTCGCAAATTTAACAACGTCATCAAAAGTCATAAGTCATCCCTTTCAGCACAACTCGAAGGGGTGCACAGCGAAGACACACTCAACTCTTTCACATCTAATTTAATCGAAACCATGCAGACTGCGGCGAAGGCTTCCTTTCGACTGAAAACAGTCCAAAAATCACACACTTTCTCATTCTGGAACAAGGATCTTAGAAAGCGGAGGAACCAGCTGACAGCCCTCAGACGCAAGATTAAAACATTGCGCCTGCTCAATCCTATCCCCCCTGAAGTAAAGACCCTTGCAGCACGTCGTACGAGACTTAAAGCAGTTTACAAACGTGAGATTCTGGCGGCGAGACGGGCGGCGTGGAAGAAATTCTGCAGCAACAATGAGAACCCTTTCGGCATCACTCAAAAATTTCTGACCGGCAAGTTCTTCACTCCGGATGAAGTACGTCTAGAAAGACCAACTCACGAAACCTCGCGACAAAATAACCTGGAATTCCTGACACACACTCTCTTTGGCCCCTCGGCTTATCCCCAACAAGACAACCAGGATATCCTTTTCACAGCACACGAAGACAAACGCTTCACAAAGGCAGAAGTAAAAACAGCACTATACACATTGAATGACAAGAAGGCCCCAGGGCCGGATTCAATTGACTTTCGGATACTAAAACTCACTCACAAACAACTTCCACACATATTCACGCGCTGGGTTAACCTCTGCCTCACCATGAGATACTTTCCTTTAGTACTCAGGCAGGGAGAGGTAGTTTACTTTCTGAAGCAAGGCAAGTCTCCTTCCGAACCCAAGTCATACAGACCCATCTGCCTTCTTCCCACTCTGGGAAAGCTTCTGGAAAAACTTCTGGTTATGCGGCTGACACACTTCTTGGAGTCAAACAACCTTCTCCACCCCAGACAATTCGGGTTCCGCGAGGGCCACTCATGCGAGCTCGCACTTCATGCCATAATGACTGCCTGTACTGAAAGCATAGCCCAGGGCAACGCAACATCACTCGTTTCACTAGACATACAAGGCGCATTCGACAACGTAGAATGGCGAGACATTCTCTTACAACTACAAGCACTCAACTGTCCGGGGAACATAGCTGGTCTCATCGGCTCCTACCTCTCACAGAGGAGCGTCCTGATTAACTGGGGTGCTGGCACATCTACCCACCGATTACAGAAGGGTTGCCCCCAGGGCTCGTGCCTTGGCCCAATCCTCTGGTTGCTTGTAGCAAATGTGCTACTAACAGAACTAAATCGGCTGGGATTTAAACTATTTGCCTTCGCCGATGATTTCAGCTTCATTTTCTCCGGTCGTTACAGACGTCATCTGGAGGAACAGTTTGCCGTAGCTCTTCCTATTTTCTGCCAGCTCCTGGATTTACTGCACCTCACACTCTCACCACAAAAGTCTCAAGCACTAGTATTCACCAAACCACACAGATATGATCCAAAACGCCCTCCAGTGATGAGGATCAATAATGTCTCCATTCGACACGTACAATTCATAAAACTCCTAGGTATAACCATTGACGCAAATCTTAACTGGATCCCACACATTAACGACCTAAAACTTAAATTGACAGCATATCATAATAATTCATTAAGACTAACTTCTAAATTGGGAGGGGTAGACAACAAAACACTGAAGATCTGGTACCTAACAATAATCGAAAGAATAATACTTTACGGGGCCTGTATCTGGGGGGGTAATTTATCATCCATAGCACAACCTAAACTAAAATCAATACAACGCACTTTTCTCCTACAAATTTCAAGAGGCTACCGCACAATCTCCACAGATGCACTACATATACTTACAGGTATTCCACCCATCACACTTCAACTAGAATACGAACACGCCAAATCCTCAATCCTACAGCTAAAACGTGACACAGTAATAGATTCTCTTTTTCCAAACACAACATTGCAATACAAAGTCAGGAGCTGGCAGCTCCACCCCGCTGAGGAGACTTCACATTTTCAAGTAAACACAACACGCAACAGCTACACACCTGCCCTTAGCACCACACTCTTCACTGATGGTTCAGGCACAGAGACTGGCGTGGGCGCAGCCTTCTGCGCCACGGAGGGCACGGTGGTGGTCCATCAGTGGTCTGCAAGGCTAGATGATAATAACTCCGTATTCCAAGCGGAGCTGTTCGCAATACTAAACGCATTAGAGTGGGTGGAATCCCACTCTAGCAATAGTATTATCATCTACAGTGACTGCCTCTCTGGCCTGCAGGCAATACAGGCACACAGGACAAAACATCCTCTAGTACTGCAAATCAAACTAAAACTTAAGAATCTCCTACATCGTATCTCACTAGGTCACGTCTCGGCTCACAAAGGTATCTTTGGCAATGAACTAGCAGACAACCTAGCGAAGAAGGCCACACAGAAAGAAACAATAGACACACACCTCCCAGTGCCCCAGTCATACGTCAAAAAGGTCCTTAGAGCAAGGATACTGACGCCATGGCAGGAGCACTGGGATACTTCAAAAAAGGGCAGGCACACATATAAGCTAATTCCTAAAGTTTCTCTCACACTATATAACTTAACACCCTACACCACTAGCTTCTTAACAGGACATGGCCCTTTCATGGCATATCTGGACCGCTTCAAAATAAGATCCACTGCCACTTGCGTCTGCGGTGAAGATGGCACTATAAGTCACCCGTACTACAGTTGTACTCTCACGCAACGCTGGCACTTGAGGCGTCCAGACATACTGCCAGTCAACTGGCTCCAAAACGTCCTTTCCCGCACCCTCCTACTCAACAAATTAAAACACATTCACAATTTCCTTACATACTTAACAAACTTAACTTAAGCCCTGGTTCTGCTTATCCAGTCTCACTGCCACCATATCAATCTTCAAACAGCACCAGAATCCAGTCCTCTTTTTAGGCTCCAGCAAATTCTTCTACTCATCAATGTGTGGTTTCCTACGATCGCAAGAGCCTCTGCTCGTGCTTCTGACCATTCTATCAAGAGATACATCTCCAATGGACGCTTGAGTATCTGCTCGTGCCATCTTACTTGTGCCACACAAAGCATTACATCTCCAATGGACGCTGAGTATTTGCTCGTGCCATCTTATTTGTGCCACGCAAATCATTACATCTCCAATGGACGCTTGAGTATTTGCTCGTGCCATTTTACTTGTGCCACGCATTCCATTCTTTTCCTTTCCTGCCGCCCCTTGTCGCGAGAGGGGTTCCTACCCCGGCGGCCAGGATCAGTGATGTTTATTATTATTATTATTATTATTTATTTTATTTTATTTTTACTTTAAATGTTCTCATACTCCCGCCCTCTGTCGCGAGTAGGCGTTTTCCTGGCGGGAAGGCATTCGTCTAATTTTTGTAATCCCACTTTGTTCTTTTTAAAATAAATTCTGGGTTCCGTGGTCGGTGGTGCATAGACGCCCTTAGCGGGTGAGCGTCGCCCCTTGAGCATTTTGTGTTTCTCCGTCTGCATACGGCCGGACAGGGCTGTACTCACTAACGAGCCCCAACGTGTCGGGGAACATACCGGGAGAGACGTTAAGCTCTAAGGGGCAGGCCTAGCCGGCCCTGAGCAGTCTCTCTTAGGCTGCCTAACCCTAACCCTTAAAGACACGAACGGTTCGGACATACATAATGACAGGGGCGGTCTACTCTATTTACTATCGGCTTTTAAAGCCTGGATAACAACTTTTAATGATATATGTGTGTAATGCAGTAGCAGTATAAAAGCAATAAACGTCAAATTTTTAAAACAGACTAATTTAATTAGAATCAATCACATAAATACTATTGGATTCGCGACTAGTTTGCATTGAGTGGATCTTTCTATACGCCTCCCGTGTTTCTAAAAGTTAATTAGAAACATACCTGGAAAAACGCGTCACGGACCAAGGCGGCGTTGCAATTTTGCGACCTCCTTTCGAAGCGAGCTTAGCACTATCCCAAGTTTAAACTTTGAACAAGGGTTTTGTTTTAGATACATTGTAAAAAGAAAAGATTATTACTACGCTGAATTTAGTTTTATGAAATGCCAAAACAAGTTTAAATGTGCACTACTTTTATTGTCAATACGGAAATAAGTTCATCATAAACGGGTTAGGATAAGATTAAAAAAAGAATTACACAGAATAGCAATATTTGGTATCTGGGACCACGGCAGTGCGTCCGCCAAGTTCGCACAAGCCGTAAGCTACCTTTTCCTGAACCATTTCGGCATACTTTTCACCCCCTCATAATGTCGTTTTAGGGAGAGATATAGAAATGTTTCTTTTATACACATGTTCGTATGGTGAAACTGAACTAAGGTTCCACGATTTCATGTTTCTATATTTAGTAATTTTCGAAATATTGAATTTCGAAAAAGCGCTTTTTTGTCACTGACTCACTTCGCTTCATCAAATAACTAAGGTACTTCTAAATGTCGGAGAATCATGACATTTCATAAGTAAGCCGGGTTTGTTGCACAATTAACCAGAAAAATCTGAAAACACAGAATTTCCGCCTCTAAACCCTTCAAACAGGGGGTGTTCATTTGGCCGTAAACAGTTCCTTAACACATTCAATTGTGCCAATACTGGTCGCCAAAACTCGATTACAGAGTTTTGAAGGGGGTCACGTGATTTCAAGCAGAATAACATTTTATATATATGCTTTTCCAAACATGATTGTTAAATAGAAAAAATGAGTATACCTAAAAATTTTAATCAGTTTAGGTTATGATATATTTACGATATTTAAACAATAAAACATTTAACAAAATATAGCAGCAATTCGGTATGTTTCCGATATAGTAGCCTTGGCGAAATACAGAAAATAGCCTTGACGAAAAAGAAATTTGATAATAACGTATTTTCTGGTAACCTATTTACTGTGTCATATACACAAGCAATTTTTTCCATATGTATACAATTTATTTAATGTAAAGAACCCGTTTATTTATTTTTATATACCAACATAAATAATTTGTATATAAAAAATAATATTTTATACATGTATAAATAAAATGTTTATATGTATATAAATGGAAACGCTGATTAATGCCCCCATGATATATGCCCCCATATGTCATTTTGACGTCACAAGAAATGGGGATATAAATACAGTGCTGGATCATTTCACTTTTCACGAAATCCTGATTAATGCCCCCATGATATATGCCCCCATATCTGAAAGGGACACAAATCCAATGCTAGAGAAATCTCCTTTCATTGAGAGCCTGATTAAAGTCCCCATGATTTAAGTCCCCATACGTCATTTTGACGCCACAAAAAATGGGGGAACAAATCCAGTGCTCGAGCATTTCACTTTTGACAAAATCCTGATTAACATCCCCATGATATATGCCCCCATATCAGAAGGGGACACAAATCCAGTGATGGAGAATTTTTCTTTCATTGAGAGCCTGATTAATGTCCCCATGATTTATGCCCCCATACGTCATTTTGACGTCACAAAAAATGGGGGCACAAATCCAGTGCTGGAGCATTTTACTTTCGACGAAATCTTGATTAACATCCCCATGATATGTATCCCCATACGTCATTTTGACGACGTCACAGTAGATGGGGACTTAAATCAGGGGTCACAAATCCAGAACTGGAACATTTTATTATCTCGAGAATTCCTGATTTACGACCCCATGATATATGCCCCATACGTCATTTTTATGTCACAACAAAGGGGATTCAGATTTCATTTAGGATAGACAGCTAGAAATCTGCACTACCGGAATTTTCAGGTCCTGGCCCGGCCCGGTGCAAAAATTTAAAATTCAACCCGGGAAATTTTTGTGTTAAAATAATTTAATCTTGTGTAATTACGTGTCCAGCGTTTTCTGGCGTTTCCATTATATGCGATTTAATTTTGTTGAGCTGATCATAATTATCAGACCAGAAGTTATAATTAGTAAGGTTAAGTGGGTGAATTAGTAATTCCAGCTTCTCCCGGACAGCATAATTGGTAGAGAACTGGCGGCTTCAGCCAAGATATTCCTGGTTCGAATCCTAGCCTGGACATTTTTCGCCCAGTTCGAAAAATTAAATCTCATATGATTTATTTACCAATTTTACTAATTGTGTTAAAAAAGTCAATCTTCTGTAATTACGTGTCCACCTGTTTCTGACTTTTCCATTACCTGCGATTTTATTCTATTGAGCTGATTCATAAATATCACACCAGATTTATAACCAATAAAGTTAACTAGCTGAATTATCCTGCTGAGAAAGAAAAGTTTGCGTAAAAAAAAAAAAAAATAAGTGCTCTTCCTATTTTATTTAAGGCTGTTCTCAAAACCAAAAGGGCAAATTTATGACATAAGTTTTAATTTATTTTTGTTCGGAAATGCATAAAACTAGCAGGTGTTGTTGTTCAGAAACTATGTAATCGAACTGTGTTTTCCGTTTTTTTTAAAAAACGCAATAGATCTGTCAGAAAATAGTGTCAAAGTGGGCGTTTGAACCTAATTTCCGTGTGAAAGAAGAATAACCACCCAAGGAAGGGTGAAAAACGTCTTTGTTACATGATCAAAATTGCTTATAACTCAATAGGTAATTTATTTATCAAAAAATGGAAAACACAGTTCGATTTCAAATCGCTTCCATAGTCAGGCCTTCCAATTTTATATCTTTCCGTTAAAAAATGAATTTGTAAATGTGTTAAAACGTTTTACTCATATTTGGAATTATACCTTAAGGTGGTTCTCAAACGCGAAACTTTGACACATTTTCTGACAAACATTTAACTGCAAAGGCATAAAATTGACAAGCCTAACTATTGAAGGGATTTAGAATCGAATTGTGTTTTCCATTTTTGATAAATAAATTGTTTGTCGACATATAAGAGAGTCTTGTCATGGCTTCGGGTTTTTCTTCTTTCCCTTGATGTCGCTTCCGGAAATTCTATTCAAAATGCTACCTTTAACAGGATTTCCTCATAGATATATTGCCTTTATCAAAAAACGATAACACCATTCGATTACATAGTTTCTGAATGACAACACCTGTCAATCTTATACGTTTCCGAAAAGAAATTAATTCAGAAATGTATCAGAAAGTAGCTCTTTTGGATTTTAGAAAAGCCTTAATAAATGACATAGAAATATTTTCACAAATCTACTTTTTATTATACAGCTTCAAAAGTTATGATGTTTCTAAATCTCCTTTTTTTTTTTTTCTTTTATTCTAAACTACATTAATTTTTTAATGAATCCTTATTTGAATGTTGAAACATCTATAAGAATCTAAGTAATTATTAATGCTGCTATTGTGTATTTTCTGTCTTGCAAAGACATCGTAATTTTCAAATATATACTGTAAATTTATCCCATAAATATGTATGCAGTTTTCTTTAAAGGAATCTTAATTGTATGTTAAGAAAAATCTGAATTTTTTGTAGAAATGTTCACTGATTCCTGTTTGGAAATTCCTGACCGTGCAGAGGGTCCCTCAACCAGAGGGTCCCTCTCCAACTGAGGTCTTGTTAAGTGCTCCGAGTCTCTCTATAAAATTTGAAATAACCTTTCCTTTGCATATTATTGGCCTAGATTTGTTCTTAAATGTTTAACCCCTTGAGGTTCAGTGGGATATAATATATCCCTCTTAATTTTAATTCCGAAATGCCACACTGACACCAGAATTTTGAAATAAAATTTTGCATTTATACTGTACGTGAAGAAAAGCTTTTACTTATTTTCAAATAAAATTTTCTAAATCCTGGCGTGAACCTGTCATTTCAAAATTTTAAGAAGAAAAGTACTTTGCACCTGAAAGGGTTACTGTGAAGTGGTATTAACTTTATTTATTAAAAAGTTTATAATCACTGTCGGGGAATGTATAGATCTGGTGAAAGTAACCGTGAACGAAAAACATAAATATTTAAAATATTGTAAAGGATAGATCTTTCAAAATAAAAAATAATTATGCATATTAGATGTGAAAGTAGTAGTATTTTTCATACATTTTATTATCTATATTATATTATCATTCTATGATATATACGATTTAAAAATATGAAGTTTATTAGTTCAGCAGGACTGTGCGAACAGAAAAGTGCACCTGGGCCAAAGTTTAAATTTGTCGACCCCAATCTTCGACTTCTCTCTGTGACAGGTGGCACAAAATTGGCGAAGTGCAGAAACAGAAATAAATTCTGTTGAATACATATTTCGCACTTATTTTGTAACTTTAAAATTTTTAATTCAGAAATTTCAAATAAGTAAAAAAAAAAAAAAAAAAACTTAATTTGCTGTTATATTATGGCAAAGGGGATCTGGGAAATGGTCGTGGAAAATATGCATCTAACAATACTGTATAATTGTTGGCAAGAAAGTTGTACTTAGTCAGTAATTTGTTTTTGGATGTGGGGTAATGGACGATGCAATAACTTTGAAATGTAAAAAGTAAGTACTTTCACTGGGAAAAAATTCCCGATATCTATCATTGTTTATACATTAAAAAGAAAGAAAAATGAGATTGGTAGTATAAATTTGACGCCTCCCCTCGATTTCCACCCACGGGGCAACCACCTACTTCGTCCTCCCCCCTTTCACACGATCCTGTAGCTAAGTATTGGAATATACACTGGCCTCCAAAAGTTAAGGTACAGGGACTGGATGCTTTCGATTACACACGTTTTGTCGAATATCTACAAAAATTATTGACGAATTGTTCTTGAACTTCTGGGATGGAAAGAACATGTTTGATTTCATATTTCTT
Source organism: Maratus speciosus (assembly GCA_963932465.1). Lineage (NCBI taxonomy): Eukaryota > Metazoa > Arthropoda > Arachnida > Araneae > Salticidae > Maratus > Maratus speciosus. The sequence continues at coordinate 517,721,189 of OZ010795.1, read as the reverse complement.
GGTGAAGATTTAGTCGGGAGGACATTTAGGGGACTAATAATAAATTTAATAATAAAATAATATTTGCGATCACCTATGTAACAGAAAATTCTGGAAGTGGTTTGTCACTGCGTTAAATGACTATTTGGGCCCTGTTCAACGTTTGTGTGCATTTGTATAAGCATAGCACTCATATTCGCGAAGATGTTATTGTGTCTGTGAAAAATTCAAACGTTTTTTGCTTATAGCATACAGAGTTTTCAACCAAATTTAACACAACTTCTTAAAACTTGCCAAAGAATAGTAACAACAGTATACTGGAATTAAAACATGAATATATTGAATATTTGTTGAGATATGGGTATTTTTATGAGATAATTTTTAACTGCGCATGCGAGAAGGATTTCAAAATTTTTATTTCATAATTTGGTAGTCAGTATTTTGGGGCAACTTATGTAAAAAGTCCAGTCAAATATCGCAAAAATTCACAAAGATAGGGTCAATATAGTGAGTTGCTTCATAAAAATAGCTTTATCATAAGCGATTTTCCACAAATTTTCAATCAACTCACTATATCTTTCTACGTTTTCACAACATTTGACTGGACTTTTTATAGAAGTTGCCCCAAAATACTGACTACCAAATTATGGAATAAAAATTTTGAAATGTTCCGCGCATGCGTAGTTAAAAATTATCTCATAAAAATGCCCATATCTCATCAAATATTCAATATATTCGTGTTTTAATTGCAGTGTACTGTTGCTACTATTATTTGGCAAGTTTTCGGAAAGTTGTGTTAAATTTGGTTGAAAACTCTGTATGCTATAAGCAAAAACCTTTTGAATTTTTCAGACACAATAACATCTTCACGAATATGAGTGCTATGCTTACACAAATGCACACAAACGTTGAACAGGACCCAAATAGTCATTTAACGCAGTGACAAACCATTTCCAGCTTTTTCTGTTGCATAGCTGATCGCAAATATTATTTTATTATTAAATTCATTATTAGCCCCTAATTGTCGGCCCTACTAAATCGCCACCAAGAAATATGAAATCAAACATTTTCTTTTCATCCCAGAAGTTCAAGAACAATTTGCCAATAATTTTTGTAGATATTCGATAAAACGTGTGCAATCAAAAGCATCCAGTCCCTGTACCTTAACTTTTGGAGGCCAGTGTACGTTGGGCCGTAATTAGCACGTTAGACATACGTTCGTAAAAGTTTTTTTTTTTTTAATAAAATATGAGAAACTTCGATGAAAACGCTTAGACATGCATTTGAATATTTAAAATATCGCTTCGAGAAATTAATAATTTTAACTTCTTTTTTTTCTGTTTTCACTTCTTACAGAATGTTCTTTTTCTTCGTTATAAAAATATTTATAAAATATATACTTAATTTTATATGAAATTTTACTCACAGTTTATCAAATTTTAACGTACAAAATATGGAATTAAGCAAATATTTTAGAAATATTTTGAGAACTAAGAAAAAAAAGGAGACTTCCTTTAAGAAGCATACACAAAATAGCAAGTTAAAATTATTATTTTTCTCAGGAGATATTTTAAATATACGAATGCACCCATAGGTTTAACATTAGCGAGGAAAATTCGGACTCTGAGTATGGTTGGTTGGTTGTGTTTATGACGGCCAATTATCAACACGAGGGATATAGGTCCTAAAGGGGGAGTACCCTTCGTGGGGGTCTTTCTAAGGGAACCTAACCCGTACTAACGCTTGGAAATCCAAGGTTCGAAGAAAACCACGAAAACTCCGAACGATTAGGCCGACGGGCGCGATTGGGTTCGAACCCAGCACCTCCCGTCTACCAGCTTTGAGAGCAGAACCTCTCGGCCACTGGTGGGGCCAGTGGGTATGAATAAAATCATTAAAACTCTGTTCGTCTCATGTTTTTTCCCTATTAAAAAATGCATATTTTTTCATAAAATTTTAAATGGGCCTTACATACAGTTATATTTATCTAACCATACAAAATCGAGTTAAAGATATAAAATCATAAAAATTTAAGGTATATTTAAGGCTATTATGGTGATCCCTGGAAACACCGGCTGGATCAGCGACAGTATCAAAATAAAATGAAATTAAAATTAAAACGTGACTTGTGTTTATTTGATATTGAGACCTCTGATTTTTTAGGAATATAATCAACTGTAAACTGAAATTTATTCTTGTACGTAAAGATGGAATTTTGTAATTGATATCATTCACTTTTTCCCCCGTTTCTACGATTTAGAAATGAAACAGAATGAATCCTTTATCATTCAATAACTTTTATTTCGCGCTATCTATTAAGCCTAATTTAAGCGGTGGATTTGGAATAATCGCGGTCCAAATTAAAGAATTCTAAAGACAGTTTTTATGTGCGTTCGTAATTGTATAAATACGTAGCACCTATAGTCCTCGTCTGGTGCGTCTATCAGTCTGTCCGTCTGTCCGGATATAACTACCCAACTAAATGGTTCGAAGTTTATTTAATGTATGTTTTGACATTTGTTTGGAATATATATTATTATGGTATAGTTAATAGTAGGCGTAATTAAGACTGTTTTACTTACTGATCTTTTTAACGATTCGTGCACAGGAATGCATCAATCTCAGTTATTGTCACTACCGTATTATTTCCTTTTAATGTATTTTACCCGGGAACACTATTATTATTGACTCGAACGAAGCCGGGTAGATCTGCTAGTTAGTTAATAAAAATAAGCAAACTAAGGTTGTATATTTATTTATTTATTGTTTACTAGCAGCCTTCACCCGCTTCGCTGGTCGGTTTCTCTATAAGAAAATTGAATCAAACGAAATATCTCTAGCAAAGATTAAATTAACAATTTTTTTTTCTTAATTTCTAATCAAATATCCATAATTGTTGTCTTATTTCTATAATCTTACATTATCCGTTTCAAAGTCGATGCTGACCACTTAATAGAAAAAATAACTCTAAAATAACTTAAAGTACCTGTGTTTAATTACTTTTACTTTCTTCTATCTTTACAAGAAGAAAGTATTGTATTCGTGAGAATTTTCAACTTCCAGTTTTCAACGGATTTGCACGTTTTAGGGGTCAGAGATCCCAAAAAACATGTTTTTACAAAATGTCTGTCTGTGAGTCTGTGAGTCTGTGTCCACAAATATTGTGGGCGCTCTATCTCAAGAACTAGAACGCACGGAATTTAATAAAAATTTATATTCAGGTAGTCCCTAATATATATTAATGCTGATTAGTTTTTGGTGAAAATTGCCCAACAGGTGGCGCTGCTATGTTGCATTTTTCGCGATTTCTGCAATAGCTCTATCTATAGAACTAATGGGCGAATTTTCATCAAACTTCAGATTTAGTTAGACGTTGACACACATTGTTGCTGATTAAGTTTTAGTGTTAATCGTCCTTTAGGTGGCGCTGCTATGCTGCACTTTTTACGATTTTCGAAATAGCTCTGTCTCAAAAACTAATGCACAGATTTTCTCCAAACTTCAGATTCAGTCAGACGTTGACATAATTTTTTGCTGATTAGGTTTTGGTATAAATCATCCAATAGGTGGCGCTGCTAGGCTGCATTTTTCTGGATTTACACGATTTCAGCGATAGTCCTATCTCAATAACTAATGCACGGAATTTCATATATTTAGAATCCTCATGAGGGTGATATATTGCCATTTAATTTTGACAGTGTCATAGCGAATTTTGAAGCATGAGATGGAAGAAAGTTTTGGGATTGGTACATCCGACTAGTTTTAGTAGGTTTGTTTAGTAGGTCATGAATTTCCCCCTTCTACCTAAAACTGCAGCTGAGATACTTCGAAATGACCTAAAACTTCCGACCACCCCATTAAATGCCTTTAGATGGAAATTTCTAAAATCGGTAAAATAATGTTTAAGTATGTTTTAATAGATTAGTTATCCTGAAATTCATGTCTTTACCTAAAACTGATGCTGGGATATTGCAAAATAACCCAAAAGTTTCAACACTCCCTTTAATTTTCTTAGGAGTGGGGGTGGGGATTTCTAAAATCACTGAAATAGATGTTTAATTATTTTTTTAATACTTTTATTATTCTGAATTTTTCGCTTCTACCTAGAACGGCTGCTAATATATGGCGAAATGACTTAAAAGTTTAGACCCTACCTTTAATCATCTTTGAGAAGTCCAGCAATTTCTGAAACCGTTGGAATACATCTTTAATTATTTTTTAATAGGTTTCTTATCTTGAATTCCATGTTCCTACTTAAAACAGCTGCTGAGATATGCTGCATGCCTAAAAGTTTCGATCCCTCTTTAACCCCTTTAGGGGGAATTTCTAAAATCGCTGAAATATGTGTTTAATAATTTTTTTAGTACATTTATTTTCTGGAATTTCACGCGCCTACCTAAAACAAGTGCTGAGATATGCCAAATGTTTTAAAATTTTCGACCCCCACCTTTAACGCCCATAAAGGGAATTCTAAAATTGCTGAAATACGTGTTTAATTATTTTTTAATAGACTAGGGGGCTCGGCCCCCTACGAGCTTACGCTCGCCAACCCCCGTCCAGACACCGTAAACTCTAAATGCACGCTAATTTGATCGGCTTTAAAAAGATTTCGAAAGATTAAATTATAATTTAAAAAACAGTGGCGATCTCTCTATAAACGGATTTCTATTCAGTTCTCTTTGATTGGGGAATTTTAACGGCAAATCCGTTGCGGTACTACTTGATTATCCTGTCGACCAAATTCGCCAAATTATATAAATCGCCAAACCACTCGCCAAATTATACAAATTGACATAATTTTTATTTTAAATAACGAAAAAACAAATAAATTAGTACAACATTAATAAAAATACAAATAAAACGTCGAAATAAAAACTTGATGACGTAGACACGTGTAACAACATTTCAAAATGAGCTAATATAAAAGGAATTAAGTAAACAGAGTCTTTGTCTCCTGGTATTTTTTAACAAAGTGAAAAGAAAGTTCTTTTAAATGAGACATTTTAAATTAATCGTTTTTAATCTGACGTAATTTTGACCAAACTATTCTTTCTCTTTTTAATATTCACGTGAAAATACTTGTGTTAGAAATTAAATATTATTTGCGCTTTCCTAACAAAAATAGTTGAAAAGTATCCTCTTAAAATATCAAATAAATGTCTAGCGCAATTTCTAAATTTAAACCGTTTTGCAATATTATTTTGTGTTCATTTTATGTAATAACTGTAAAATGACGTAAATATGACGTAATTTCTCCTATTTAAGACTTCTAACGCATGTTAATAAATTTATTGCTTTACAAATTCCTTTCTCTCTTAAAATTCACGCGTAATTATAGTTTTTATGACGTAATTTTTAATAAGTTCCTGCTTTTTGTACATAATTATTTAATTCTAATTCCAAATGTTTTTTCTGTTTATAATAGTCACGTGTAAATAAATTTTTAATTTATTTACACGTATAAATATTTCTTTTTTTTTGAAGCAAATATTATTGTTTCCGCTGTTTATACAGTTGGCAACAGTTTAAATTAATATCACTTTCTAAAATCTGTTAAAAATATCTCTAGAAATGCTGAAAATCTGAATTTAAAATAGAAATAAAACCTCAAAAAATTAGTCAAAATAAAAAAATTAATGCAATCTGCACTCCGGCAAATTCTAACGCATAAAATGATCTAAAAATGATTAAATTCCTATGAACAGTTTTTGCTCCTATAAAACTTTTTTAGTGGAACGATTTGTAGAAAAATTATATAATACGAGGAAAGAAAGAATTTATTAAGTTACGTTTTAACAGCAAAATTACAGTACGAACATCTACTCACTCGTCTCGCCGGTAACTGCGAAAAGTAAATATAGTGAGAAAAATACATCGGCACAGCGCCGTCTATGGGAGATAAGGAAAAGTACAATTTTATTTTAACACTCTCCTTAAAATTGGACTATTCCTGAAATATGAATAGCTCACAGTCTTAAACGAGTCCAATATTTACACATAGTTCTTTTAAACGTAAATGTCCCATAGGCTTTGTCATCATATCTGCTACTTGATTTACAGTGTCCACATACTCTATCAAGATCTTTTTCTCTTCCACTAACTCTCTTATATGATGATATCTAATATCTATATGCTTGGTGCATCTATGGTTAGTTGGATTACTAGCTAACCGAATTGCACTTTGGTTATCAACGAGTAGACGTCCTTGTATTCCAGGTTGAAATTCACTTATTAAATTGGTCAACCAGACCAACTCTTTGGATTCTGTTGATGCAGCCATGTACTCAGATTCTGTCGTAGAAAGGGCCACACATCCTTGTCTTTGGCTACTCCAAGTAATTGCACCATCACCTAAGGTGGAAATGTATCCTGTTGTGGATCTTCTTGTTTGCACATCCCCAGCATAGTCAGCATCAGAAAACACATTGATATAACCGTCTGTTGAGCCACTGTAGTGGATTCCCATGTTTATTGTACCTTTCAGATACCTCAAAATATGTTTAATGAATTTCCATGATCCAACAGTAGGTGTTGACATCCACTGTACAGCTTTTCTAACTGCGTATGCCAAATCTGGTCTTGAAACAACATCTAAATACATTAATCTTCCAATAGCTGATGCAACTGGATGTTCAGAATCCAATTCATTTTCACGATACAGGATATCTAAAGAACTTTTATCTACTGGCACTTTAGCAGGTTTACAGTCACCCATTTCAAACATCGACAGTGTTCTTTTAGCATAAGCTGCCTGATGAATTCTTATGTTGTCTTTCATTAATTCAATTTGAAAACCAAGAAATTGTCTGACATTTTCACAAATCGTGATTTCAAATTCAGTTTGTAACTGGCTAAGAAGTTTTTGAATATCTTCCTTATCAGTAGCAGCAATCAGTCCATCGTCAACATATACAGCAATAATGACTAAATTTTTACCAACATACCTCAGATATGCACAAGGGTCATAACTACTAGCTCTAAATCCAACGCTTGTTAAAAATTCAGTTAGTCTTTGATTCCAGCATCTAGGTGCCTGTTTTAGACCATATAGACTTCGAATCAATCTGCAAACACGTCCAGATCTATCATTATAACCTTCTGGTTGCTCCATGTATATCAGTTCATCAAGGGTTCCATTTAAAAATGCAGTCTTGCAATCAAATTGTGCTATTTTTAATTTCTTAAAATAAATAAACCAAAATATAGAACGTACAGTATCATACCTTATAACCGGACTAAAAGTCTCTTCATAGTTTACTCCATATTGTTGCTCAAATCCTCTAATCACCAAACGTGCTTTAAAGCGTTCAATTTCATCATTTTCATTTGTTTTGACACGAAAAACCCATTTGGCAGTCAATGGTTGCATCGTGTTATCACGTTTCACAAGTTCCCAAGTGCCGTTCTTTTGATGGGAATGCATCTCATCTTCCATAGCTTCAATCCATTTTTGTTTTTCAGGTACTTCCATAGCTTCCTGGTATGACTGAGGTTCAATTACCTTTTGACAAAGATGGGAATAGCGTATAGGTGGTTGTATCGTTGAACGATCTCTCAACTGGTATCTTACTGGTTCTTGTTCCAATTGGTTATCTTTGTCTTCCTTCTCTACCAATTCCACCTCTTGCTCTCCCTGACTCCAATCTATCAATGTATTTGGCACTGAAACTTCATGAAATTCAACATCTCTACTTATTTCTATTCGATTTTCACCTGTATACACTCTATAATTTCCAGTGACTTCTTCATAGCCCACAAAAATTCCCCGTATACTTGTTTTACCAAACTTCTTGTCAACACGTCGTTGCTTCGGAATTTGGACAATACATTGACTTCCAAAAATTCTCAAGTGCTTTAATGAATATTCCCTTCCATACCATGCTTCATAAGGTGTTTTACTTTTATCACGACTCTTACCAGTACGATTTAAGATATATGCAGAACAGTTCACTGCTTCAGCCCAGAAGCGTTTTGACAATCCCTTTGTTAACAGCATTGTTCTCGCCATTTCTATCAATATTCTATTCTCACGTTCAGCACGTCCATTCTGTTGAGGTGTATACGCAGCTGATCTTCCAATTTCAATTCCATTTTTCACTAGGCAATCTATGAAATCTTGATCTGTATACTCTCCTCCATTATCTGACATAACTGTCTTGACTGTATTTCCAGTTTGAGTTTTAACGTATGCTAAGAACTGTTGCAATTTATCTTTCACTTCACTTTTATGTTGCATAAAATATACTTTACGGTACTGGGTGTAATTATCTTTGAATGTAACAAAATATTTAGAACCTTGAAAAGATGCTTCTTGCATTGGACCACAGACGTCACTGACAATTAGTTCACCAGCTTTACTGGCTTTTGGCATTTCTCGAAAATTTGTTCTCTGAAACTTCCCAATTGCACAACCATCACAATATTCAGTCTCATCAGTTTGAGATATTTCAATTCCTTTCGTTTTCAGCAATTCTTTTGTATGATTTTTACTCTGATGACCAAATCGTTCATGCCATATTTGAAGAGAATTTTCTTTCTGATTTCTTACCATAAGGCTACTTTCTTCATTTTCCAAAACATCTATATCTAGAAAGTACATATCTCCATATCGATATCCTTCAACAATAAGTTTATTATTTTTCGTAAATTTCCATTTATTTCCTTCAATGGTTTGTATGAAACCTTTCTCTGCTGCTGATTTTACAGAAAATAAATTTGCCTTCATTTCAGGAACATACATAACATCACAAAAATGATGTTCTTTTCCATCTAGATTTGAACGAATTTTGATATTACCAATACCTTTGGCTAAAATTTTTCTACCATCACCAAGTTCAAACATAACCTTTTCTTCTAATTCTTTATATGTTTTAAAATATTCAGGTTTCCAACACACATGTTAAGTACATCCAGAATCAATTATCCACTTTGATCTTCCTGATTCATCTGACTGAAATGTATTTACAAAGGCAAAACCGTTACTATCTTCTTTTTTCTTATCAGAATATATATTATTTTGTTGATTCTTTATACAATTACGCCTTAGATGTGGCCCTCCACAAGTCCAACATCGTAATTTTGGTTTCCTTTTGTCATACTTGCCTTTTTCATTATTAAAATGAACATTTTCTACACTTCTGGTTTTGGAAAAGTTCTTATTTGGCTGTCGTTTTTCCATTACCAATGCTGATTCACGATTTATATTCCCATCAACAATACCTAATCTAGTTTCTTCAATCATCAGTCTAGATGTTAATTTCGACAATGTACAATCATCCAAAGGTGTTGAGTCCCAAGCACTATGAAAATGACGATACTGCGAAGGTAATGTATTCAAAATGGTTGTTATCACTAGTGAATCTGATAGTGGTTCTCCAAGTTCGCGTAATCGTCGAGCAAAAGATTCGATTTTGCTAATATGTGTAGCTATATCATCACCAGCAACATAGCGATACTCTCGGAATTTAGTTTGAAGTAAATAAACAGAGTCCGCTGATCTTTGTTCATACACATCTAATAATTTAACCCACATTTCTCTAGCATTTTCACAGTTCATAATTAAAGCTAAGGGCGTTTTATCCACCATTGTCGCAAAAATCTCTTTTGCCGTTTTGTTTGCTTTCTTCCATTTCTTCATTTCAGCATCGTAATTATTGCTACCAACTGTCGGTTGTACATGCGTTCCATCAATCAGTTCTAACGCATCACGAGCATCTAAAATCGCCCGTACTTGGAATTTCCACTGTGTCCAATTATTTGAGTCCACAAGCTTTTCTATTTTCACTCTGTCACTTTCCATTTTTGTCTGGAAAATCGAAAACAAAGTCCAGAAAACAGTTCAAAGAAACGCTTACTTCGTTAGGCTTAGCAATCGCCGTAGAACTCAAAAAATCAAAACGCAAACACAAGTTAAATTAAAAACGATCAAATTCTTTCCAACAGAAAACCTCACACGCAGTGGAAGCGTGCTGGGCCCATAACCTGTAGAAAAATTATATAATACGAGGAAAGAAAGAATTTATTAAGTTACGTTTTAACAGCAAAATTACAGTACGAACATCTACTCACTCGTCTCGCCGGTAACTGCGAAAAGTAAACATAGTGAGAAAAATACATCGGCACAGCGCCGTCTATGGGAGATAAGAAAAAGTACAATTTTATTTTAACACGATTTTGTCCAACTTTAGCATTAAATATTTCAAATGAAAATCAAATTTCGAAGTAATTGCTTAAAAGGCGCAAAGACCATCATAGTGAAAAAGATTCCAAGCCGGGAATCGAACCCGGGCAATCAGTATAGCGCACTGACGTTCTACCGACTAAACCACTTGGAACGATACACAGCTCGGAAACCTTCTCACTATTTCCGAGCTGTGTATCGTTCCAAGTGGTTTAGTCGGTAGAACGTCAGTGCGCTATACTGATGGCCCGGGTTCGATTCCCGGCTTGGAATCTTTTTCACTATGATGGTCTTTGCGCCTTTTAAGCAATTACTTCGAAATTTGATTTTCATTTGAAATATTGTATCCAAGGCGAATGTTTCTCTCTGGAATAATTTCCAAGTATTAATTTAGCATTAAATATCTCTTAAAATAATTCTTCGATCTGAAAACTGTCTGCATCAGCGTGTTTATCAAACATTTCTGTATAATACTACCGATCTTCATATTTTTGTATGCATTATTTTTCTTAATATTAACGAAGAAAGACCTCCGGTCACAAAAAATTCAAAACCGGCGGCGGTGACAGCGGTAGTTACTTTTTTTTAGAATAGAGAGATTTATTTTCCGGAATTTCACGCCCCTACCTAAAACTGCAGAGATATGCCAAATGTTCTAAAATTATCGACCCTTCTTTTAAGACACTTAAGGAGGGATTTCAAAAATTGTTGAAATACATGTTTAATTATTTTTTTAGTAGATTTATTTTCTGGAATTTCACTCTGCTACCTAAACCGGCAGCTGAGATATACCAAATATTCTAAAATTTCCTATCGCCCCTTTTAACCCCATTAAGGGGGGGGGGGGGATTTCTAAAATCGCTGAAACACGTAATTATTTATTTTTTTACTAGATTTATTTTCTGGAATTTCACACTACTATTTAAAACGACTACTGAGATAGACGAAATTTTCTAAAATTTTCGACCCCACTTTTAACCCCCTTAAGGGGATGAAATTCTAAAATCGCTAAAACCCGTGTTTAATTATTTTTTCAGTAGATTAATTTTCTGTTATTTCGTGCTCCTATCCAATATATAATCCTGAATCGCTATAATCATGAAGTGACTTCCAGAAACGAATTTGTTTAAAAGATTAAATATTTATATAGTTTAAAACCGAAGATTTCTTTTTAAAGCTGAAAGTAAGTTTGTTAAGCGTGCGTGATTTGTCTTTTCGTATTTAGATTAAAAATTGCGAGTAAAAAACGTTAAATATTTCGAAAATAATAAAGGAAAAAAAACAAGAAAGGAAAAAAAATAGGAGAGTGAGTTTCGGAAAATATATTTTTTAAATGATTATTATTAAAATTTTTTAAAGCGGATTTCGGTTTTCAAAGGGAAAATGAATGTAGATATGTCTTGGTATCTGTGTTTCTTTTCTTTTTACTTTCCGAAGCTCGTGCTGATTTTTAAACATCTCAGAAAAAAATTAGCAAACGATTTTTTTTTTTCAAAAAGTTACAAATTCGTCATTTCTTAATTTTTTTTAATGGTTAATATTAATATTTTTTAAAAGGGATTACTCCGTTAGAAAGCTTAAGCAACATAGATGTAGTTTTGTGCCTTTCATTTTTTCGTATTTCGAACGGGTCGATATTAAATGGCCCGATATGGAAAAAAAATCCGTACACTTTAAAATTTTAAATTAGTTTTTTTTTTTTTTGAAAGCATATGAAACCCACTTAAAGAGCGTTTACATTTTACTTTAAAACAACATATTCTGCTTTTAAAAATATAAATATTGCGGGAACCTCAATACAAGGGTCGTTTGGAAAGATTTTCGTCTTCAAGTATAAATTCTTACAAAAATCGGGTTACATACACTATATGGCCAAAGGTGACCGGTCACTTGCGATTTTTGACGTTTTGTTAAATATCTAGAAAAATGCATGAGGAATTAACCTGAAATTGCAGCTGTGTAAACAGTATTGTATAGGTCATATATTTCCGCGAAGATTTTTTCCCGAAAACCCATAGGGGACCGTCAAAAAATTGAAAAATAACGAATATCTTTTGGATAACCCTGTAAAAACTAACGGAGCAAAAACGTTTAAACTCGAGATTATTAATAAGTGGCTTATTTTAATATACTGTGTTCATTTTTATGAGGATAGCATGTGTACTCTTAGAGAAATTAAGGCTTTTATAAAAACAGTCCCAAATTTCGCCAAATTTTTTGCTTATAATTTGCATTCTTAATATTAAAAAAAAAAGTTCTTTTCAGAAAATATGACGAAGAACATTGTACATAATACCCCAAAATCAGAATTAAAAAATAATAAAAATTGGATGAAAAATGAGCAGTTTTACTAAAAAATGTTTCACTGCGCATGCGCGAATGCAATCAAAATATAATGTGCATAATGTGTTAGGTAAATGTATAGAGCAACTTTTGTAAAAGTCTCAAAAACATAGTTTGAAAAGTCTGATAATAATCGTTTATAGAATAAGCTCAAAATCCGTTGTTCCCAAAATGAAGCAAAAAGATGAGGGATTGTATCCAAATGCAGTATTACGTGCAATATTGTGTATGCTAAATTGGCACTAATCAATGGATATATGGATACAACCCCTTATGCTTTTGCTTCATTTTGGGAACAACGGATGTTGAGCTTATTCTATAAACGATTATTATCAGACTTTTCAAACTATGTTTTTGAGACATTTACAAAAGTTGCTCTTTACATTTAGCTAACACATTATGCACATTATATTTTGATTGTATTCGCGCATGCGCCGTGAAACATTTTTTAGTAATCCTGCTCATTTTTCATCCAATTCTTATTATTTTTTCATTCTGATTACGGGGTATTGTGTACAATGGTGTTCGTCATATTTTCTGAAAAGAACTTTTTTTTATATTAAGAACTCTGCAAATTATAAGCTAAAAAACTTGGTGAAATTTGGGACTGTTTTTATAAAAACCTAATTTCTCTACGAGTATACATGCTATCCTGATAAAAATGAACACAGTATATTACAATAAGCCACTTATTAATAATCTCGAGTTTAAACGCTTTTGCTCCATTAGTTTTTACATGGTTATCCAAAAGATATTCGTTCTTTTTAAATTTTTTGACGGTCCCCGATGGGGTTTCGGGAAAAAATCTTCGCGGAAATATATGACCAATACAATACTGTTTACACACCTGCAATTTCAGGTTAATTCCTCATGTATTTTTCTAGATATTTGACAAAACGTCAAAAATCACAAGTGACCGGTCACCTTTGGCCATATAGTCTATATCTACAAATTTGAGACATATTTAAGGTTATCGCAGGCCCGTTTAATGAAGAGCGAGTGTGCTGGTAGAGAAATAAAAATTAGTTCGCTGGGGGAGGGGGGGGGGTTAGGTATAGCTTTTCAATACAAACTTCTTTGAGGTTGCCATGCATGACAGTTTAACCGTTTCGCGAAAAATTTCACGTATTTGTGACATGAATGGTTCTCAGAATCCTTGATAACTAATACCGGTAAATTTGAATATAAAATTTTCCTTTTTTTCAATCGCAGATTTTTGCAATTAATTAGGAAAAAATTTCTTTTATGAATTATCGGTGATAAGAGATCAGTATTTCTTTAAACAACGCTTGTTGCGAAGGGGTTAATAGTCTAAAATGCTTGTTATGATGTTCTTACTGATGATAACACTGTATTATTATTTATAAAATATAAAGACACACATTAAGAAAAAGTGCTTACAATTTTTTTTATATTATAATATCTATATTAATAACAAAAGGGTTTCTTGTCCGTGTGTCTTCTGCGTGTTTGTTTGTTTGCTGACGACGGTTAGGGAAATCTATCACACGTAGAAGTCTACAAATTTGAATAAGGATACACATAGACAGATTCAAATGAATCTGAGGCTGAGATTTTTCATTTTGTGATAATTAGATTTATTAGTCTTTCCTTGAACAAATTCATGGAACAAAATGTCCTTTATACAAGCCTCTTGTTATGCAGGTGACTTTATCAGAGATTTATTTAATCCAAGGAACAAAACGAAAAACATGTGCACATAATTGTGAAAATTAAAGATTTTAATGAAAAATTCTTTCTTATGGCTAAAATTACGCAGTTTTAAGTATAATTATGAAAGTAATTTTCAGAGAATCTGCGATTGTTTTTGTTGGTTAGGGATGCTATGGTCATCTCTTGCACACGTGAGCTAAACAGACCGAGACTTCAGTTTAAAATGGAATCTGACCCAATACACACATCCATACCTGATTGGGTTCGAACCAAGCAAGCTCTTGTTCAGTAACCAGCTCACCAATCGCAAGACAAGCAGGTGGCTTGAATCTGAGAAAAATACTTTGAACGATGTATCATTTTATCACAGGAACTGAATAAGTGTCTTTATTTTTCATTCTGAAAAGAAGTTTTAAGTTTATTGAATAAAAGTTTTGACTCTGAATTACGCCGAAAAAAACTGCAGGAAAAAACTGTTTTCTTAAACTTTACTTTTTATAGACAACGGGGGTGACCTTTTCCACCTATTTTGAGGGAAGGGGGATCGAATCTTTAACCCATCTTATGCTGCTTGGACATATCGGACATTTCTCCGCGCTCTCATAATAAAAATATCCTTTCCACTAAATTCAGTTTTTGTGCAAGAATTTTATACCTCAGCATCAATATAATTTTTGATAGAAAGTGAAGAATAGAGCTGTGTAAGGGCCCGAGTTATAATTATTATGGGCCCAGGTCGTTTTTTCACGATCATAAATCTAGATCAGAAAAAAAAAAAAAAAAAAATCCCTGCCGGCCCGGCCTACAGGCAGAGGTAGATTTCGAAGTTAAGTATACTAATTTCACCAACAAAAACTAAATCATGATTAGATATAAATCCACTATAACAGTTTTATCTGTCTGCTTTTGACGAGTTTTTATTTCCTTTTTATAAAATAGCTGGTTTTATGAGAATCATGTTAAGGCGATATTAAAAAAAAAAATTCCATACTCAACAACTCGAAATTTTCTGGCACATTTTCAGATTAATATTTAATAAAAAAAAAAATATGAAACATGCTGACGTGATTTTTTAAAAGATTTATAAGCGACCTGTGTTTTTATTTTTCTTTCAATTAATTAAAACTTGATTAATAAACAATTATTTTCTCAGTAGGGCAATATTTTTCGTTTCTAGCACAATCGCTTCGGGAAATTCTGTTCAAAATGCCCACTTTGACATCCTTTTTTGAAATATATTCTGCCTCTATCAAAAAATCGATCATTACTGTACATTATATAGTTTCTGAAAAAGAGAATCTAGCAATTGTATGCGTTTGAGAGCAAAAATGAATTTAAAAATGAGTAAGAAAATAGACAGTTTGGATTTGAATGCACCCTTAATAAGATGATTTTTTTCGTCAACCGCTATGTATTTTTAATTTGTTTTTGCTTTAAGAATTGGCCCTATCAAAAACTTGTCTATATAAATGTTGAAGACAATATTAAGAAGATATATGATAAATTCATGGAGATTTTATATCTTGTGAATTGACGGAGTTATGAAAATTTTTCTTCTTCAACCCCCCTTTTTTGTTTTCGTTTTTTTTTTTTTTTTTTTTTTTTTTTTTTTTTTTCTTGCAGTACGAATTGGTCCTATCAAAAACTTGTGAATATAAAAGTTGTAGATATTATTAAGGAGATGTATAATAAAATTAATTGGATTTGATATACTGAGAACTGACGAAGTTAGGAATTTTTTTCTCAACAAAAACCCTATTTTTTGCGCCCCTTGAGTCCATTTTTAATTTTATCAAAAATCTGCGATACATAAATTTTTGGTCCTATTTTTAGAAGTAATAAAAACTTTAAACTGATTTGATATGTACAAAAATTAAGAAGTTATGGGGTTTTTTCGGTTTTCACAAAACCCCTCCCTATTTCCACCCCCTTTGTCCGCTTTTTGCCCATTAACGAACTTGACCGAGATTTTATGTCCCTTGATTTTATGTATCAGTTTGGAAGAGATTTGTGCAGAATTGCGGAAGTTATCGTGTCCAGAAGAAAGTGATAACACAATTGCTTCGGAAAATTCCGTTCAAAATGCCCACTTTGACATAATTTTTTGAAATATATTCTGCCTCTATCAAAAAATCGATCATTGCGGTACATTATATAGTTTCTGAATAAGCGAATATACCAATTAAATGCGTTTGAGAGCAAAAATGAATTTACAAATGAGTCAGAAAATAAGCAGTTTGAATTTGAGTGCATCCTTAATGCAATGATTTTTCCAACACAATCCGCTTCGGGAAATTCGGTTTAAAATGCCCACTTTAACAGCATTTTTTAAAGTATATTCTGCCTCTATCAAAAAATCGACCATTACGGTACATTATATAGTTTCTGAGTAAGAAAACGTACCAATTGGAAGCCTTTGAGAGCAAAAATGAATTGTAAAATGAGTCAGAAAATACGCAGTTTAGATTTGAATACACCCTTACTTAGATGATTTTTTTCTTCAACCGCTATGTATTTTTAATTTGTTTTTGCTGTAAGAATTTGTCCTATCCAAAACTTGTCTATATAGATGTTGTAGACAATATTAAGAAGATATATGATAAATTCATGGGGATTTTACATCTTTTGAATTGACGGAGTTATGGATTTTTTACTTCTTCAAACCCCCTTTTTCTTTTCGTTTTTAATTTTTTTTTTTTTTTTTGCGGTACGAATTTGTCCTATCAAAAACTTGTGAATATGAAAGTTGTAGATAATATTAAGGAGATTTATAATAAAATTAATTGGAATTGATATCTTGAGAATTGACGAAGTTATGAATTTTTTTCTCCCAAAAACCCTATTTTTTGCGCCCCTTGAGCCCATTTTTAACTTTATCAAAAATCTGTGATACATAAAATTTTGGCCCTATTTTTAGAAGTAATAAAATCTTTAAACTGATTTGATATGTACAAAAATTAAGAAGTTATGGAGGGTTTTCGGTTTTCACAAAACCCCTCCCTATTTCCATCCCCTTGGTCCGATTTTGCCCATTAACGAACTTGACCGAGATTTTATACCCTTTGATTTTATGTATCAGTTTGGAAGAGATTGGTGCAGAATTACGAAAGTTATCGTGTCCAGAAGAAAGTGATATATATATATAGATAGATAGATACATAGATAGATAGATAGATAGATAGATAGATAGATAAAGTTTTTTACTGAGGGTGGTTTTGGGTTCTAGGAGTCATGATCGGTGTAGATCTGCAAAAATTTTTCAGAAATTCCAGCATAGGAACGATCCCAATAGGTAGTATTTCATACGAAATCTACCTAAAAACACGTCGTGAAGTGAGTTTAAGGAAAATTGGGAAGCAACTTTAATATCACGCTTCAATTTTTGTGCAAGCAACAAACATGAGCATGACGATTTTATTTTCCATCAGGTTCAGTAGGTATAGGAATAGGATCAAGAGATTTTGGGGGAAGGCAGCGGATTTTGAATATCATTTTTAATTTTGTGTATATGGTGAATCTCATGTATAATGAAGTTATACGTAAGTTTGATATTTTAAAGGATAATAACTAATAAACAGAAATACTAAAGTATTTCTGTTTTCCGAGTTTTTCTTTTCTCTCATAATATGGTTTAAGTTTAAGCTCACTCGCCAGGAATACAAGCAGAAATTGGAGGCCCCGAACAGAGGTCAGGTGGGCCCTCTGCATCTCTTGTATTTACTATATGCATATACTTAAATGGTTCCTCATTGGGGCCTTTTTCAGCTTAGGGCACCGATACAACTCTCCGCCTATCGCCCTCTGATCATGTCCACGTTACTCGCATAATAATATTTTAGCCAAAATGATCTTTTGGTTTTTCATATAAGACGTCATAATTGAGTAAACTGATTGCTTAAGATGTGTTGAACACAGAGGGCACCAAGAATGTTTATACTTTGGGCATCTAATTTTTTTAATGAAGTCTTGATGACTATATCATACTGACTTTAATTTGGTAATGGAAATAATTATTTTGTGTACATTCGAAATTTTATTTTTACTTATTTCTTAGGTAATTTTCTTTACATGTATATACTCATAACTTTTGTAAAATCAAATATTTCAGTTTTTTTATTCTTGTTTTCTTTTCTGTTATGCTTGTATCTATACTTTGCAACAGATATAGTTAATAAGAACATAAGGATTAAAAAAAAAAAAGAAACAAATGTTTGCACAGAATAAGCATAAATATAACAAGTATTATGTACCATCAATTTAGAAAAAAAAAATCCCAATTAGACATTCACTGAAAGCTTATTGCCTGATAATACCTGAATACCCGCTGAGGAAGAGAGGTAAGAGGAAACAATATCTAATGCGACATTGCCTCGAGGCGTAGGCATAGCTCCATAAGGTCTGGTCATTTTTCAGGAAGGCAGGAAGTTGCGGGCTATTTGTACTATGGTAACGTGAGTAGTAACGTGATCAACTATTTTACAGCTTTTAGCCCTCTCAGTGGGGAGTTTCCTGTGATTTTTGTTGGAAGTCTTCTAAACTACGCTCCTAAGAAATGTATTTCAGATTGTAAAGGAAAAAAGTATGAGCAAGATAAGATTTGGAACAGTAAAAAATTCCTGTACTTGTTCCATCTGAAACCGAGCCCCTTCGGTCACGGGCCCCTGGGCAGTTGCCCTCTGTGTCCCCCCCCCCCTCTCACCAGCCCTGAATAAATTTATAATTATTATTTAGTAATTAGGTACAGAAATTATAAAACTGCAAATTAGTAGTTTAATTAGTTAATAGTATACAATAACATTATATGCATTAATATTTTGTAATAATTATGTAAAACTATATTAAATACCAGGGATATTTTTATATATTAAAATTATTAATAACAGCATTTAATATCTAATTGCTAACATTATTTAAAATTAATAATTATTAAACAATGAACTCTCTAATTAGGAATGCAATATAACATTTTTATGCTTTAATTACTAAAATGATAATTAATAATTTAGTATCCATTCTAGAAAGAAAACGGAGCAGGATGCTAGTTCAAAAAACAGCACTATTCCATGAGGAAATATATTAGTAGTAATGTGTTTAGTAACGATATAAGAAAAAAAAGTGTATAATTGTTTGGTACTATGCTAAATAAAGTTTTATTAATTTTTAATAATTTTATTAATTACAAATTAAAAAATACAATTAAATAACAACATGCTTTAATAATATCCTGTTTTTATCTAAAGAAATAAAGTCCTATTATTTTTGCAAAGTCTTGGGCACACGGATTTAGAAATACTGTGGAATGGGAAAGTTTTTTTACAAGAAATCTCTGGCTACAACTACAGGTGAATTTCACTATTTCTTAAAAAGGCAGGCTGTATTTTGCCAATTTCAAAAGGGGCAGGGCACATTTTGCTAATTTCAAAAGAGGCCCTTAAAAAATGGCCTAGAGGAAAAAGTAAGGAAATTAAAAAAAATTAATAAAACCTGCAAATAAGTAATTTCATTAGTAGCACAAATAATAAAACTAAAAAATATTATTTGCAGCTCGTTTTGCATTTGTACTTGGAAAAATTACTGTTAAACATCTAAATCTAAACTTACGCAAATGTATGTGTATGCTAACCAAAAAAAAATATGAAAATGCGTTAAATCTATACTTACACGCATACAGAGTAAATATAAGAATATTTGAAATCCTCAAAATATTAAATAATATCAATATCACATCTCAGAGGGGAATATTAGCTTTCAATGGTTCAATTTTAAGAAAAAAAATTGCTATCTTTTCAATACCTATTTTTTTTTTTTTTTTTTTTTTTTTTTTAATGCGTATATGAGTTACAAAGTAAAAAAGAAAAGAAAAAAGTCAACCTATACTGAAGAAGCTCTTGTTCTGCTTAACTTTTGTATACCAATTAGTTCTTTTTCTCTTATACATTCTTTTACAACAACTGTTGAGCAGATGTCATTCTTTCATTCTTCTTTTGCTCGAATATTTATTGTAAATTTATTATTCCAAATGTAGAATAAGAAAAAAAAGATTCTGGCTTATTCTTTTACTTGCATAAATTTACTATACTGCTATGCTTATTTTACATAATGGAATGAATTATTTGATTACTTAAAGATTATCACATTGCAAATTATATATTTAAATATTTTAAATGAAATGCTTTTTATGTCAGATAAAACTATCCTTTTTAGAAACTTATTGTACTTATTATTTTATGATACTCAGAAATTAAGCTTAGAAGCAAATATTTAAAGCCTTTTTTTTTTTTTTTTTTTTTTTTTTTTTTTTGTTTATTCCTAAGTCATAATACCCGTAGAAACTTTCCAAATTATATTCACCTTAGATTTTAATACATTTTTATGTCATTTTAGACATTTAGAAAATTTATTATTTTAATCAATGATTAAAAAAAAAATCAGTTGATTAAAATCATGATTTAATCGCAGATTTAAATCAACTGATAAAAATCGCTGACATCCTAGAAAAGTATTTAGGAATTCATTCTCATATTCTCATTGAAATGATATACGTATTGAGGTTTACCATGGCATGTTCGGTGTTCGAAATGAAGTGTGTGCCATTTATATTTCGTTTATAGAGACGCTCAACATAATTCCATTACATTACGGTCTATGGGAAATAATCGTTTTAGTAGTGATGTTATAATATTTTTAACATACTGCAATTGATATATAACAAGGAAGCACATTACAAAATGTCTACTATAAAATATGGTGTGCATAGTATTTGTTATTCATTTACAGGTACACACAAATTCAGCATATCGTTCATTTTTGGAACCTCACAAAACAATTAGGTTACAGTACTGTTTATGAGGAATAATTGCTTAAAATGAGTTTTCAATTGCAGTTTGTTTTCTTATATTAAGCAATTTTATTTTTTAATATTACTTTTTCTGCATAAATTATATAGATCATATACAAGGCTGCAGAAAAGAACTCCATTACATTATGATGGTCTATAGGTAAAATTCGTTTGCAGTGTATTTTAATTAAGCTATACTATTTCAAACGTGATGAAACTCACACACATCAGAGATGCATACTACACATTGCTTACTGTAGAATATGGTGTGGCGTGCATAGCATTTATCTTCTTCTTTTTTCTTTTCTTTTATATATATATATATATATATATACGGAGATGAACAAATGTATTCGATTACAGTAGTGTCTATAAGCAATAAGTGCTGATATTGCGTTTTCAGTTGTGGCATGCTTTTTAAAATTTATCTAATTTTAGGGTTTCGTTCATCTGACGAAACCCTATTCGTCTCGCTCCTATGTCTGTCTGTCTGTCTGTCCATCACAGAGCCCGTTCTCAGAAACTATATAAGTTGGAGACTTGAAATTTTGCATAATTATAGCTGAACCCCTCACATCAAACGACAAATCCTAAAATTTTGAAAAAGTCTTATATTTAACCCTCTGGGATCCAACTTATTTATTTTAATCTTTTTGTTCTAACTGAGCCCCTAATTAAGTTGAAGACTTGAAATTTTGCATACTTATAGCTGAACACCTCACATCAAACGACAAATCATAACATTTTGAAAAAGTCTTATATTTAACCCTCTGGGCTCTAACTTGTGTATTTTAAGCTTTTTTTTTTTCTAACTGAGACCCTAATTAAGTTGAATACTTGAAATTTTGCATACTTATAGATGAACAACTCACATCAAATGACGATTCATAAAATTTAGAAAAAAGTCTTATACTTAACTTTCTGGGCTCTAATTTGTGTATTTTAAGCTTTTTTTTTTTTTCCAACTGATCCCCTAATTAAGTTGAAGACTTGAAATTTTGCATACATATAGTTGAACACCTCACATCAAACGACAAATCATAAAATTGTGAAAAAGTCTTATATTTAACCATCTGGGCTCTAACTTGTGTATTTTAAGCTTTTTTTAAAAAAATTGAGCCCCCAATTAAGTTGAAGACTTGAAACTTTGGATAATTATAGTTGAATACTTGCGATCACACGACAAGTCATAAAAATTTCAAAAAGTGTTATATTTACTTCTCCGGTCTCTAACTTGTGTATTTTAAGCAATTTTTCTAACCTCCCCCCATTGCACCCGATTTATATTTTTCTAACTTTTTCCCGACACCACTTTTACCACTCTTTCATATTATGCACATAGCCTTGCATCTTTCAGTTCCAATTTTTACCGCCGGGGGCGCCTACCTATCTCGGGTGCTATAGGCCCGCTCCCCTCGACTAATATATCTACGGATAGGTTGTAAAATGGAGTTTCATTTCGATAGAGGTTTGCGCATAATAGAGTACGCCTCCTGGTTGCGAAATGTGGAACTAACAGATTTTGCAGAAGGATAAAGTGTTTTGAAAGGAATATTAAACGAAACCCTCTGTGCGATCTGTGATCACACTTACCCACTTGTTTTCCATGTTATGTGGTGTGTTAAAATTTTATAAACATTACGCAATGCTGCACAAAATAATTCAAGTACATTTTCGCATTTTGGTGGAAATTGATTAAGTGTATTTTTCAACTGTGAAAAACCCTGTGAAAAATCGTTTCCCGGCTGAAATAAATGTTTACATACGGTGTAATATATATATATATATATACAATACCTACAAAAGCACAGCTCTGGTACTTCTTAGCTTTTTGTGATTATTTAAATGTTGGTAGGAATTCACCTCAGCTCATAGATATTGCACTTTGGAGCCCTGCGGAACAGCATTTCCGAAATGCGGTAGCCTAAATTTCATTTTCCTGTTCCTACACTGTAAAAAAAATTCCGCAACGTTCCTGGGAAAAAATGGGCAGCTGAGTTGCCCATTATTTCCAAGAAACATTTCTTGAAAATGACTGGAACTTTACTGTATATGTTAAAAGCTTTCTACAGAAATGCCAGTAAGTTTCCTGCGAAATACCAGGAATATTTCCGTTGACAGCAAAACATTACTGACATTTCACAGCATGCGGGACCCGCAGACGATTTTTACATTTCCAGTTGACAATTTTCGCTTTATTATCATTATTTGTTAGAATGAAAAAATATTTTGAAATTGACTTCAAAATTATTATTTATAATTTACACGAAAAAATATTTTTTCAGTTAAAATTCAATAAAGTAAATATATATATGATATATTGTTTCTGAACTTTGCTTAAAATATAAAAATATATAAATGTAAATAATAATTAGAAAAAAAATCTAGACATAAAATATTTTGGATTTTCGTTAGTAATTATGTTAGTTTACAAGTTAGATAAAATACATATAAATTTTCATGAAAAAAAACCCTAAACGTAATTGTATATTTTTTCCGAAAAAAAAATCAAATTTGCAGCAATTTAAAGTGTCAAATATATATCAAATTTAAATCAAATTGTAATAAAGTGTTAAAATATAAAATTAATTAAAAAAGAAAAAAAAAAGTCCAGAGGTAGCATCGAACTCGGGCCGTACGGGTGGCGTGCGAGCTTTCTGCGTCCACACTACGAAAGACACGTTGAGAGCTGCAAACTAATGGGTATTTGAAACGTATGCTAAACCTCGGCATTTAATTTCTGAAAATCTAAGTCCCATTTGAAGAAATCCTTTCACAAGAATAATTAGAGATAAGAACTCTAAAACATACTTTAAATTAATCAAAATCGGTGAGAATCATGTTTGATGGTCCCCTGGTTAATGGAGATCCAAATAATAGGTGTATTTTTTTTACACGGTCTGCTCCTTAAACATTTCACAGACAAGTACGAGATATAATCTCTTAGCGATGTCACGGAGGTATTGTATTTTCATCTGAATTGTCTTGACAATAGAGACGTAAAGGATTATGTTGTCTATTGATTTATTTGCATTCCATATTGATTTTTTTACATTCATTTAAGGAATTCTTTTTCGACACTCGCGCGCGAGCAACGGATTATAGCAAAAAAATAATAAATGGCGGCCGCAACGTTTTGCTGTTTCCAACTTTTGGTTCAGGAACGTTTCAGATAAGAAAACCAGAATTTCACAGGAAAGAGCTAAATTATTCTGAAAACCTGAGAAAAGGCGAAACGTTCCTAGATTTTACATGGAACGTTACCATTTTTTTTTACAGTGTACGATTTACAATCCTTTGCGTCTTTCTTCCAAAGGCCTTACATATTTGATGTAGCGTATCGCACACATAGGAGCATACTTCTGTCTAGTGCTCGCAAATCTACAGTCAATGCTTTTCTGTCTCAGTTGTTTTCAAATGGCGACGAGGAATGCCAGAATTATTCGCAATTGTATTCGCCGTTTTTACTTGTTGTTGTATATTGTTCACTCACTACTATTTGTTCATGTTTGTAAAATATTTTTAATGATCAACTTGTTAGTTACTCGCGGTGTTTAATTTGCATTGAAGCTCATAGGAACAGCTCCAGTATTTCTTAATTTTTAACCAATATTTAAATGTTAATCGGAAGTTGAAATCCACCAGAGTTTATAAATAATGCTCACAATAGCCCTGAGTGTTGTGTCAATATAAAGAAATGGGATTTTTGGAAAATTTCCCACTCGCTGATTTAATTTTTTTTTTTTTTAATCTTTATATATTAGATTTTGTTTTATGTAAAGGAATATTAGATATAGTCAAAATATATTTTATATATACGAGTGTATATATACATTTTTTTCCGGGGAAGAAATTGCTTTAAATTTTGCATACTGTTTGAAACTAAAATAATACAGGTACAAGGAGGGGGGAGGTTGTTGCAACGAAAGTTTTTATTAGTGCAGAAAATTGGAGATCAGGTGCTTATTTTTGTTATAAATTTAGCCCTGTATGTATATATAAATATATATATATATATACAGATAGATAGATAGAAGATAGGTATGGGGCATTCTCAAATTCTTATGACTTTCGGGAATAAAAATCTGGTGAAATTAAACTTTCTAAAATAACATATCTATATTATAAAGGACAAACATATCTGTGCGTAACGCATACGTCATTTTGCAAATGGCAACACTTTGAAATTTGAAATAAAATTTTGGTTTTGCAATTTTCTCTACTGCAAATTTTTAAACTTCTAAACATCGCACATTTTAAATTTTTACACCGTCGTATAAGGAAAAAATGCTGTTTTAAATGCAATTTATTTGAAAGCTGTAACTCCATTTATTTTTGAGATATTAATTTTTTGTCGTTTTTAATATCATTTTTCTAATCGTGGCAACAAAAGTACCTCATTTCTATTGAAAGTAAACGGAAAATAGTCGAAAATAGGAGATTACTGTATCTTTTGGTTGTCATTTTCTCATAAAACATGAAAAAAAAGTTGAAATTAAAATACGGGCTATGTCAAGTATATTGTCTGTTATTCAGCGATAATGACGTCATATGCATACTTTTCTATAGAAGAAGTATAAGACTGGGTGGTAAAAGTGGATTGCTTTAGCGGATGCAAACAACGTCATTTTGCAAAAAAAGCGTGTATTTTAATTCTTAACACTGAATCATGTTTTGAAGAAGTTCGTCATTTTCACAGCCCAGCTACTTTGAAATTATCACAGGTGAAAATGCTTCACTTTTGAAAATAATGTAATCGAAATCACACAGTGTTTTGCAAAAATTTACAGTGTCTTTATAAAAGAGAGGTGACATGCAAATAATAGCGATTTATATTACAGAAATTGATTATTCTCGCCTGGATAGATTTGCTTCGCCGAGATAGACAGCAAACAAATAACTCGAGTTTTAAAATAATATCATGTTCCTGAAGTTTTTGTCCAAAATTCTCTCGAATAATGAAATTTTAATGCTATTCTTTAGGACATTCTACTATGATTTTATCAAGATAACACAATTTGCTTAATTTAATTTTTCATAATTTTATATAATCTATATTTTTAAAACACAAATGTGTTTTTTAGTCATCTGCCCTGATCTTTCTGCTGAATTTTACTAATATATATATATATATATATATATATATATATATATATATATATATATATATATATATATATATATGTATATATATATATATATATATATATATATATATATGTGTGTGTGTGTGTGTATATATATATATATATATATATATATATATATAACACATGCGTAAACAAAATTACAAAAAAATTATAAAATAAAATATATATATATATCTATAAAAAATTAAAAATTGTAAAATAATATAAAAAAATTATTATAGGTTGGTTGGGTGGGTAGATGTTAGAGTAAGGAGGAGGGTGGTGTTGTCTGGATAATACGCAATAGTTAATTATAAAAAAATGGGGGCTTTTGTATTATTACTATATTTTTGATACGTATTTTATTTGGATGTTGATTTGATATGTAATTGGAGAATTTCATTAATATTATAATTAGCTTAATTATTGATTAATCTAATTTACATTTATTTGTTATTAAATTTTAATTTACTAAGGACACTATCATATTAATTACTAATAGTATGCCATTTTTATAGTGATTAATATACATATAAGTATGTTTAATATAAATATAGTTATACTGTATGTATTAAAATTGGGTAATTATTTTTATTATTCTTCTTCTATTCTTTTTAATATTTATTATCGGTTTAATGTTTTTGAATGTCCCACATTCATACTTTTTGGATTTTTATGGATGTATGAAAATAATCCACACTCTATATTTGTGCTTTTTAAGTAATGGGAATTTAAGTATCATTTAACCTTCTATATACTTCCACATGTTTTTTATTTCCTGTTCATTTTATAATTATCTTATATATAATTGATTTAAAAAATAATTTTTATATTATTTTTAATAATTATTTATATTAATTATTACTGAATTTATTTTGTTTTATAGCATATAGCTATATGCTATATGCTATATGCTATATGCTGTTTTTTTTAAATACATTGTGTGGTTTATATTAGGTTTATAATTCTCTATATATAAGGATCTGTTTGGTTTTGCTGTTTAAAAAATTATTTACATTCAAATGCTTACAAATATTTATCTTGCGACAGTTGAATAATAAAAGTAATACTAGATGGCAGCACCAAAATTTGTCTCTTTAAGCTAGCTCTAAATTTTAATTTTTCTAGCTCCATTTCAGTTATAGTTTAATACACCAGGGGGTATTTTTAGCTAAATTTTGACGATATTGTTAAACAGTTATTAATTAATTTAATAGTGCGTTTTAAATAATGTAATTACTATCTATTTATTTTATATTATATTAAATGTATTTAACAAGGTATTTCAAAATTTATTTCAAAATGTATTAACTGCATCCTTTGGTATCAATTACTGTGATTTCTTAACTGTTTTATTCACCTTAATCTTTATGATATTCTGGTAGACATGTGCGCGCGTGGATATTTGTAAAATACTGAAACATTAATCGGTATGGTGTTTATTATTTATATTTTATATCCTATAAATATTTAAATACGTTTTATTGATTCTTCCATTTCATATTATTTGTTTCTATTCTGTTTTCATTTTTAATCAATTCACTTGATTTTAATGGTTGTTTAGGCACAGGGGAAAATAATTTTTAGCTTTAGCTTATTTTTATCACAGAAAACAACCATTTTGCTTATATCATTGAATTCTGTGCCCTTGACAACGTAATTCAATATATAAGCTTTTCCATTTTTTGTCGGTGTCCACTTTTTTCTTTTTCTTCTATAATAATTCTTATGATAATTTTTTTTTTTTTTTATACTTACAGCTTTAATTCATAATAATTGACGGTGGTAGGTTATGTTTAATTAATGGTTATATATATATATATATATATATATATATATATATATATAACTGAGAGCTGCTCATTTGTAGATGTAATCGCACTATCGTTTTTTTTTTAAATATCCCCACTTTTATATTTTAATTTTTAAAGCATTTTATAAAATTTCTTCAAAATGGGGAAAATTAGATAGCTTTCATTATTGCAGACAAGAGAGAAATAATGAGGTATTTTTATCTTTATTCATGCCATTTCCTGATAAAATTTCAAAATTGTTGATAAAAATTGTTGTATAGGGTTTAGTGGCACGAATTCCCATTAGGGGCATAATATTATATTAGGGGAATAATAACGGAAAATGACATACTTCTTTTGAAAACACGCATTTTTCCTCAAATTTTCTATATTATTTTTCCTTCTGCATGTGTGCTGTTACTAAGTTTCAGACACTAGGCGAAATGCTTATTTAAGTGAAAATGAAGTCATATTTAAAAGGAAACCACAATTTTCTTAGATAAAACTAACCATTTTAACACAAATGCGTCTAAAAAACATAAATTACGGAAAATTCACTCTCCGGAATTGAGATTAGAATCTCAATAAAGAGTGTTTCTTTTCACATAAAAGATGTTGCTGACAATCGTGACTTCAAGTTTTGAGTTAAAATGATTTTAAAATGATCAAACAAAATGCAATTTTTATAAAAATGATCAATATGGATACTAGAAGTGCGTATGCAAATTTTGAGAAGGTGAAAATTGCTGTTTTTCATTCCGGAATACCAAGCATAACAGCCCAAATTAAGTGCTTCAAACACATTCTAATAACTGATCTTTATTATATTTTACTGATTACGTATCTATATTATACAGAACAAACGTATCTGTGCGTAATTTTTGCAAACGTCATTTTGCAAATGGCAACACTTCACGGTCAAATTTCGGTCTTGAAATTTTCGCTACTGCATTTTTTTAATCTTCTGACCATGGTACATTTTCAATTTTCATCGCATAGAGAAAAAATTTACTTTCAAATGCAATTTGTTTAAAAACTATATGTTAATTGACTGATGTATTATATTTTTAAAAATAATTTTTAAGCATGATTTTTATTTTAAGTTTATCTTATCACGTGCCGGTTTCAATACATAATAATAATCATTTTGCACATAAAGCAACAAACGTTGTTCAGCATTTGTTTCTGACTATTTTTGCATAACGAAATTAATACTTCCTTTATAAGCAAATAAAGAATAATATTAAAAAAAACATCAATCTAACATATTTGTGAAAGACAAATTAACTAAATTAATACTTCTTTTATAAACAAATAAAAGAATAATATTTAAAAAACACAAATCTAAAATATGTGTAATCGTACAGTTTAAATTTTTAGATCACCAAATAGAAATATTTTTTTTTTCAAATGGAATTTGTTTGCAAAGTTCATCTCAGTTTACCGATTGTCTATGGTTTTAAAAACAATTTTAAAGCATGAAATATTTTTTAATTTACCTATAACGCGCGGAGCTCGATTACGAAAGATTAATCCGTTTGCCCTTAAAACAAAATAAAGAGTTCATCATTTTCTTACGGCTAATATCCATTTAAAAAAACTTCCCTATGAATAAATAAATAAAATAATATAAATAAAACACAAATTTAACAGACATATATAAGCTCAGAAATTATCAGAATATAAAAGGATGCCGTAGCAAAATCTTGGTCAAATAACTCTTAGCATGCGGCTAATAAGAAAATATCGCTTTTGATAAATTTCAAAAATTTATTTGATTATATAATTCGCATTTTTCATATGAAAAATGCTTTCTTAATGTAAATGGGCAATCAAAAAAAAATATCGCATATAAAAAAATTATTAGTTTTCAATTTAAAAAAAAAATGTTTTTTTCCCCTATATTCTGTAACCCGGGAAGCCCGGGTACGATCTCCTAGTTAATCTAATAGACGAATGCCTTAATGATTAAAAATAGAGAAAAAATGGTCAGCAGCGAAATTTTTTTTTATTAAACTGAGGTTTAAGTTAAACTTGCAAGTTTAATTATCCTTACCATTTTACCCCTATAACTTTCTATTTTCTTCTAAATTTTTACTTATAATAAATTTACATAGTACCCACAGGACATTCAAATAAGAAACAATAACAATGTAGTATTTTTAATACAAAATTTTGGTATAAGGGGTGTTAAAGAAGGGACAAAAGGAAGAAAAAAAGGGGGAAAGCTACAGGAAAAAAGGGACGGTAATAAAAAAAAAAAAAAAAAAAAAAAAAAAAAAAAAAGGGATGGTAAGGAAAATTACCACTATTTTTAGAAAAATCATGTTAAGACTAAGTGACTGACACAATTTTCAGTGATTTTTAGAAACAGTTATTTACATTGGATTAAGTAAAAGGAAAAATTAATTTACCTCAAAAAGTGCAGGAATAAACCTTGGGACGGTAAGACTACCAATAAAACCACGATGCTTGAAATTTATATTTAAATGCTGATTTAAATTCTGCAGTAAATTTCCTGTCAAAGAATTTTAGACATTCTTTCTCTAGCATACTTCTGCATGAGAAAAAACTTGAAAAAAAATTCTGTGGCTACATCTGAAGGGATTTTCTGTATACGTTTAGCAAGAGGGATGGTAAGGAATCTAAAACCCAGGGACAGAGTTCAAAAAATTATATCAACCGTAAAAATGTGTGGAGGTTAATTTTTTGCTACATATTTATATAAAACAATTGCCCCAGTTTCGGAAAAAAATTACATCGAATTACTTTCACTGAAACAATTTTATACAGACAGCTCGAAACTTAAAAATCAACATCAGGGACACGGGACTGTATAGGAGTTTTCCTGGTATTTGGACTCCCAACATCGTCCAAAACTTATTTATCTAGTTAATACTGTTATGCAATCATGCAATGGGATGTTCCCCAGTATAGGAAATAAAAGAAAACACAAAAATATGTACTAAAATAAAAATTATTATTCAGGGACATAAAAGTCAAAAGATTGTGAGAATGCCCCATATATATGATACTCAGGGCTGCACAAAAGAATTCGGATATTTTCTGACTATAGATGGTAATTGCTGAAAATGGATTCATAAATGCGTTATACATTTTCAAAATGTTTTACTTAGACACCGTCTATCACCTTAATAAAGTGTGAAGTTTTGTTACAGTTACTATGTTCAGTATTCAGTGTTTTATAATTTAAACTTGGCGCATTATTTTTCTTTCTTTTTCACTTACTATCAACAGTAAATAAATTGAAAACGAAATATGAAAAATTTTGTTAATTGAAATTACAAAAAGTGTTTAATTATTTGAAGCTATTTGTATCTTTAAACATTCCTCTAAATGCCCAAGATTTTACTCAGGCTCGAAAATAAGATTTGAATACATGTAATATTTAAAAATAAAAATCAGTCATTCACAGTAGTTTGGTAAAGTGTCTTTCACGTGATTTACCACCACTTTAAACTATTTAAAAAAAGCAAAAAATAAATAAATAAATAAATAAAGGATTAAATACAACAAAGAAATGTTTCTTTATCCTTCCCTTTTTCACTAATTAAGAGTGAAAGTTTCCATGGTATTTCTAGTAAGAGAAAAAGAAATCTCAATTGATACGGCTCGGAAAGAGTGAAATACAGGCCCAGTTCGGGACGAACCACGAGAAAAAATTTAAAGCCTGGGACGTTCTTCGAAAAATGAAGTTCAGCTTTGCTCAAATCTTCAGAAAATACCAATAATGCCAAGCCCGGCTCGAGTCCTCAGATTAAAAATTATGGCCGGCCAAGTTTAATGAAAGATAATTTCACCAAGCCAAGCTTTCGGACAAGCTCAGGGTAAAACTCCTATAACAGAAGTCTAGTGTAGATTTTAGTGTAGATCTTAGACTAGTGTAGATTTTAGAGTACTGCATCAGGTCAGGTAACCCGATTGTACCCAACCCGGTCGCCATTAATTGTTTTCGTTGTGTGTTGCGTTGACTTTAAATGTTTCAAGTTAGGTTTTGACTCCTTCTGGATGGAATTCGTTTCAACCCCATTTTTCAAAAAAAATCCTAAATAGTTAACAATAATAATAATAATAATAATAATAATAATAATAATAATAATAATAATAATAATAATAATAAACTGTGTTTGAAAATTAATGGGTTTATAATGTATTTAAGCCTGTACTAACCTTGTTTTCTTGACCTTGGACCCCAAGGTGATATACACAATGAGCCACGATCAGGCTGTCAGTCTAACGCGGGACCCTCGGTGTTTGCAAGCTTCGTGCACATTTTATCGACACGGAAGGGATGGAAGGTTGAATAAATCTTGCTTAGCTTGGAACTGAACTCTGGATCTGTTGGGTGGTAACCAGACGTGCTGACTACTACGCCACTAAAATTTAATATTTTGGTTTCGGATCGACGAAATTAATTTTTGCCGGGTTCTGGTCGAGTTTAA
The DNA here is from genome assembly GCA_963932465.1 of Maratus speciosus. Taxonomy (NCBI): domain Eukaryota; kingdom Metazoa; phylum Arthropoda; class Arachnida; order Araneae; family Salticidae; genus Maratus; species Maratus speciosus. Next base: position 517,688,790 of record OZ010795.1, on the reverse strand, counting down.
GTAGGAATTTCGTGTATACCGGAAAAGATTTTACTAACTTAATTTAGAAGTACATGCTCACCACAACCTTCTTAATTTTTTAGACCTAGATATTAGCCTCTCACACCCCATTTTATAGACTTCTGTTTCTTTAAGACCAGGGGAGAAGGGGGGGGGGGGGGGGCTGGATTGGTGACACATTCAATCTAAGAATTTTCTCTTTTTATTTAACAGCACGATAAATTATAACCGGCAAATAGCAAGCTCTTACTACGTATACATATAGCGCGTTCTGAAATAAAATATGTAACTTTTCTGCACAAAAAAAGATTTTCGTTAAAGAAAATAATAATGCATAAGAATTTCATATTTAAAAATGCTTCAAGCGTTTCCTAAATGACGCAATTTTAATCAGGCTCGATTCTGTTCCGATTTTCAGAAAAATTAACGCATTCGGTTCCGAAAATTTTAAAAAATCGGTCATCAATCCGAAAATTCTGAAAAAAAAATCACTGAAAAATATTGCGAATTTTGACAAATGGTCGTAATAAAAATTAACTTCGGCCGTTGTTCGTGTAAAAAATCGCTAATTTCGCCAAAGGATAGCGGAAAAAACGCGAATTTTATAAAACTATCGAGAAAAAATACGTATTTCGTCAAAGAGCCATTGAAAAAAATGCAAATTTCGTCAAGGGATCGCGGAAATAATGCAAATTTCGTCAAATGATCGAATAAATAATGCCAATTTCGTCAAATATTTGAAAAAAATACACGAATTTCTTCAAAGGATAGCAGAAAAAAACGCGAATTTCTTAGAAAGGTCATTGAAACAATGCGAATATATTCGAAGGATCGCGAAAAAAAAAATGCAATTTTGTCATATGATCGCGGAAAAAACGTGAATTTCGTTTAATGAGCGCGAAAAAACGCAAATTTCTAAAACTGTCTTAGAAAAATGGTGAATTTCGTTAAAGGGCTATTGAAAAAACGCGAATTTATTCTAAGGATCGCTGAAAAAAATGCACATTTCGTCAAATGATCGCGAAAAAAAGCGAATTTCGTCAAAGGATTACGAGCTATTATTTATTATTTCACTAATTGGTTTATTTCTATTAAATGCTCATTTTAAAAGGCAGTCACGTGATTTTTTATAGTAGCATTGTTCAGAACGGTGTCACATTTTTTTTTTAAATACAGCATAAATGTGACTTATTCAATATAAAAATTTCATAAGTTTTGATACCACTATTTTCGAATAGTAATTTTAGAAAATATATTAAATTCTTGCTTAAGACATTTTTAAACTGTAAGCATTCTCTACCGTATCATAATCATAATATTAAAATATTTATTTGCTTAAAAGACGTTATAAAAACACATTAAAAGTAAATTAAAAACTCTTTATTTGCATGTTTCAACTCATTTTCTGAGTCGTCGTCAGAATGTATAATAGAAAATTACAAATGCATAATGAAAAATGGAAAAAATCATCGAAAATAAACAAGTAATCATGTAACGCGCCCTATATTTTCGCGATTGCTCGTGTTCCCTCTATGTCGCGATGCCGTAATTTATCCAACCATTCAACCCATAAATTCGGGATACGAAAAGATAGTGTATCGTTACAAACTCCTGAACCTCTTAAATAAATTTCAATGGACTCTCTTATGAATAACTGTAAATAAAAATTGGACCTGTCCCGACTAAATCAAATAGAGAACATTAACATACTTTTTAACTAGAGTAAAATCATCTACAGGTCTAATTTTTATTTACAATTATTCATAAGAGATTTATTCAATTTTGTCACGGGTCACGCCTGGGCCGAACTTTTAATTTTTACACTGGGCCGATACCAGGCTAGAAAATCCTGCCCGTGCAGAACTCTAGTGGTCAATCCTGCACGAACACTGAATCCCCTTGTTCCCCCTATGTTCTGACGTAAAAATGACATATGGGGGCATATATCATGGGGTCGTATATCAGGAATTCTCGAAAAAATAAAATGTTCCAGTTCTGGATTTGTGCCCCCTGATTTAAGTCCCCATCTACTGTGACGTCATCAAAATGACGTATGGGGATACATATCATGGGATGTTAATCAGGATTTCTTCGAAAGTAAAATGCTCCAGCACTGGATTTGAGCCCCCATTTTTTGTGACGTCAAAATGACGTATGGGGCATAAATCATGGGGACATTAATCAGGCTCTCAACGAAATAAAAATTCTCCATCACTGGATTTGTGTCCCCTTCTGGTATGAGGGCATATATCATGGGGATGTTAATCAGGATTTCGTCAAAAGTGAAATGCTCGAGCACTGGATTTGTGCCCCCCTTTTTTGTGACGTCAAAATGACGTATGGGGACTTAAATCATGGGGACGTTAATCAGGCTCTCAACGAAAGGAAATTTCTCTAGCATTGGATTTGTGTCCCTTTCAGATATGGGGGCATATATCATGGGGGCATTAATCAGGATTCCGTGAAAAGTGAAATGATCCAGCACCATATTTATATCCCCATTTCTTGTGGCGTCAAAATGACGTATGGGGGCACAAATCATGGGGACATTAATCAGGCGCCTCATATAAATATATAAATAACATAAAAGTTTATCAGGTTTGTTTTCATAGTTGTTTATATCATTTGGCAACATATCTCAGTTTCTGAAGTTCGAATTGCGCCAAGATTTAAAAAAAAATGCCAAAGTCCCTATAGTGGAAAAATATCCTAATTCCATATGAAAGTTTAAAAATCTCCTTTTAATTAAATGAAATGTGTAACTAATAAACTGTCTTTAACGATGTGCGACAGATGCGGCGTCCGAAGTCCACTGCTAATGTTATTATATTGTATTATTAGCCTACTTACTTTTAATTTACTGTTAATTTTAAATCTGTAAAAAAAATGATTATAGTTATAGATAAGATATGTTGGTCGCCAAAACCCGATTACAGAAAATTAACCTGAGTTATAAAGGTGTTACATGATTTCAAGCTGAATGAATTTTTATATGCTTTTACAAAAATCTTAATAAGGCAAATCTTTCAGTTTATCTGTCCATCTTTCTATCTCTTACTTCCTTAAAACAAATTTCATTAAAGACCGGGAGGCGTCTGCACAGATCATCACCTCATCGAGTTAACGGCTGAAATTTTAGGATTAGTTAAATATCGATTAGCGTATTGAAATGTAACAGGTCTGCCAAGTCATATCTTTGTGGAAACCACCTACAGACCCGATTTTACAGGTTAATTGGTGGATTTTCCATTGTGTTTTCCTGCACCCATTCCTCCATGTTTCCAATCTTTTGGATGCATGAAAATACAATAGTAAACCTATCAACCACTAAAATTAAGTCTTCAGGTGGTTTCTACCAAGATATGACTTAAGAGACCAGTTGCATTTAAATATGCTAATCTAGTTTTAACTAATCCTAAAATTTCAGCTGTGAACTCGACGAGGTGATGGTGTGTACAGACGCCTCCCGGTCTATTATAAATGTCGGAATTTATTTCTCAATAGCACTCTATTCAATCTGGCAATTATCCCTACTATTTATGGAAAATTATTCCTTTAAGTGCGTTTTAGTGATGTTAATGAACTTATGCATATGCATCATACATATTATACATATATACATATGCATATAATACATAATACATTTGCATCGTACATATTATAGGTATGTGTATAATACATAATACATATGCATCATTATGACGTCAGAATAAACAAAATATTTTTTGTCACCAAATTTGAGAATTCACATGATATATTACCAAATTCGGCGAAACTTTGCTAAATGTCGCCAAGCTTGGCGAATATTTGACGCTAGTGGCTATTTTTCATTGAGTTAATTATTAATGCCAGCCATCTATTTTTATTTTTCCTCATATCATCTGAAGAGTTAAATGATATAACGTACTAATATTTCCAAAGTGCTAATAGTTTCGTCACTGCCCAAAACCTCTGCTATTGTTATTATATTGTACTGTTATTATACTTATTGTGACTACGTTGTTAATCTTTACACCGCTAAAACTTCTGTATTATATAAAGAGAATTTACGGAAACTATTAAAGCATTGAAACTTCCAGTTCTCCTTATGATTATTATGTAACCTGTTAATCGATATGTACGTTAGAATGAATCTTCTATAATCCGGTTCCTCGCATTTTAGTTTTCAGGTTTCGAATAAAATTAGCTAAAATCTTAAAACCATGGCACATTGACTAATTCTTCAACACGGTCAGATTAGAAGAATGATAGATTTTCAAATGGATCATAGCAGTGAGCCGGTAGACCTTCTATTCTTCCGTAATCGAGTCTACTGAAAAGGTTAACGTGAAACAAAAAAGATATTAGCATCAATATAGTTTAATGCAAATGCAGATATTGTCAAAGGATTTCATAAGAACCATTTCACTTGTACCCAGTCGTATCAGTTAAAATACAACAATTGGCAGTAAGCCCAATTAGAAAAGATTACTTAATAGGATTAAAAATTTTCGCATTATAGAACGAATCGTAACTGCTAAGGAAACATGCATAAGTGAGTTAAGAGATATTTGTCAGGAAAGATGAAATGCATAACAACACAAAATATATGATGTGCTTCCATGATCCTAATGAGTTCTTGATTTCTCTATCAAAAGCTTCCGACTTGGCGAAAGAATTTGCAAGTAAATTAAATTATGAATAACAGTAACATGATGCAGCGTTTAACATGGAATTAATACGGTAAATACTGCTTGCTAGAGGCGGCTAGTACTTTAATATAAAAAGAAATAAAGAATAAATTTGTAAAGCTCAATAAAATAAATTTAGGTATTTTTATGTTAGCCGGGCGCAAGTGGCAAATCGCCAAATACTGTCCCCAACTCCATTGTTCATATTGCATTCATTTCATTTAAAGATATATACTTTTCAGTTATCTCATTTAAAATAGATGCATTTCCCTCATTTTAATAGAATATTTAACATAGAAATAAATAAATAAATAAATAAATAAGAAATAATAACATAAACCAAAATATTTTATTGGAAAATCAAATCATTGTTTCTAATTTACACATGTGAAAAATGAAAACTGCTATTGGCGAAAAAACAAAAGGCTAATGAGAAGATTTGCTCCCGGCTAGCATAAAAGTACCGAAATTTAAGTTTTTTCATATTAATATAGTTTAGAATAACAAACTTGAAAAACATACAAAAAGTAGTGATATACCAACAAAAAGTTTTCGGTAAAAAAAAAAAAAAAAGCGCCAAGTTCTCCTTAATTTTTCGGCCAGAAAATGTAGTGATATCTGAAGTTCGCAGAAGTTAAAAGCCAAACATCCCAAATCTTTCATTGAAAATGGCTTCCTGCGACTTGGCCGTTAATGCTTTCTGAAGGATTTTTCAAATTCTAAAGTATGTACAAATGAGCTACATGCCAACTACATTTTTTGAGGACTTTAGGCATTTTGTGGCACAGAGTACAGAAATAAAATACACATTTGAAAAAAGCATTTAAACAACTTCAGTCTATTTAAATGCTTAGAAGTTAAAAATAACAAAATACTTGTATTCAGGAGATAATATCCCTAATTGCTAAAACATAATTAGTATCAGCTTTTAACAGATTATAAATCGAATACCTCTTAATGTATGCAAACAAACTATAATAAATGTTCAAACGAAAAAAATCTCTTTCGTCAATACACAAGATTTCAATATTATACAATAAAATATAATGTAACATATTGTGAGATTTGAAGTAAGTAAATTTTGTTTTATTTCTTGGGTTTTACGTTAATGACTTTAGCTTTAGACCGTGCAAAATGGCAATTAAAACATAAGTGGACTAAATGATCTGTAATCAAAACTAATGTTTGTCGAAACTGAATGGTAGTTATCAGAAATCAATTACTTATAATGTCTTTATGTGAATTTGCCTCTTTGCGTTCTAATATTACTTTTAATATTTAAATAATTCATAAATGCGTAATTTCCAATCATTAATTTTGAAATGCTGTAAAAGGCATTAACGGTCAAGTCGCAGGAAGCCATTTTCAATGAAAGATTTGGGATGTTTGGCTTTTAACTTGTGCGAACTTCAGATATCACTACATTTTCTGGCCGAAAAATTAAGGAGAACTTGGCGCTTTTTTTTTTTTTTTTTTACCGAAAACTTTTTGTTGGGATATTATTTAGTCTTCATATCACTTTGAACTTTTGTGGTATGCTCATTCCTACTTTTCTTGTATATACAGCTATACCCAACGCTACGTTGTGTGGTTTTTTACAAAGTCTTATTATTCTTTCAACAACGATTTTTTTTTTTAATACAGTTAATAATTCATATATTTATTGTACGAACCCTCTGAGCGCTAGTATAATACTCGCACTTGACCTTTTATTTATTTATTTTTTAACCATTTGGAAAAATGGTTATTGTTCTCTGGCAGGGTAGGAAATCAAAAACATATCTGAGGCGTTTTATTGGTTGAATCCGCATTTTATTCGTTTTCTGATTGGTCTATACAGTAATCTGTAGTTCCCTTTACTTTCAACAGAGATGGATACTTCTGTTGCCACTATGACAAAAAGTAATAAAAACTACAAAAAAAATTAATAACTCAGAAACAAATTGAGATACAGCTTTCAAACAAATTGCATTTAAAAGCACATTTTTTTCTTTATACGACGGTGTAAAAAGTAATATTGTGGGACGTTTAGAAGTTTAAGAATGAAATTTCATTTAAAATTGGTCGTCATATTTCTACGATTTAAAAGCCTTTTCCCGAACAGCAAATGAAATGCTTGGATAATACGTAAGTTTCAAGCGGATAATACGTAAGTTTCAGGAAATCTGACGCGTCGCAGGCGATTTTTGTCACTTGAAATTTGTACGTGTAATAACACTATTAATGTTTAATTCATGGCGTACGTAATGTATGATCAACTCCGTTCGATTTTTTGTCTTAAATTTTAGTCTTTGAAAAAATCATTTTCCAAATGGTCGTTGTAATTTGTTAAATTGCTTTTTTTTTCTTTTTTCTTTTGCAAATGTTGTTGGCGTTTACACTCCTCAGTAGAAGCAAATTACTTATTGAATAGTTCTAAGACAATTATGTGATTATTAAATTTTCTGTTATAGTAAACATGCATCTGTGATTATATGTTTTCAGTTTTACAAAATCAAAATTTTATAGACGTTATGAAAATTACCAGTCTCATTCCTATTATCTCTTGTAGGCAGATAAAATATTTCGTTGACAATTTATGGATAAAACTATAATATGAGATCAATCTAATGAATGTATCGTATGTTATTTATTCTCCTGAATTTATATATTAGTTGTGTTTTTGTTGTTGTTGTTGTTTTATAAGAGTAAAGCTACAATACAGCTTCAACGAAAGATCTTCACTGTTAAAAATTGTAATTAAATGAATGACCTAAATACACTGGTGTCCAAAATTAAGGACCAGTCACAAAATGCTAATTTTTAAATAAGCGAATACTCAAAAGGGAATAATTCCAATAATTACTATCCCTACAGCACAGCTAGTCCATATAGCATCTCATTCATGTCACACATGGTCACAAGTGCCACAGTCACTACGGTAAAACAAAAAATAGGAAATTCCACACGTCTCATTATGAGTCTCAAATGAGCACTATATGTGACTCCACTAAGACGTCAATGTGACTGCTGCTTTGTGACGAGTCACCAGGTGACTTTACAATGTAGTTACATTGTGGCTCTCATGTGACTGTCATTCTTAGACTCAATTTCAAAGTCATCATGAACGTTGCATTATGATAAGTCACCAAATAATATCACATTATAGTCACATGGTGACTTTTCACAAAAGGGCACAATGGTGACTTCACAGTAGTCTCTCTGTCACCTGAAAGTCATCATGTGACATTATTTGGAAACTTCTCACAATGCAGCGTTCACAATGACTTTGAAATTGAGTCTGCAGACGACAGTCACGTGAGAGTCATAATGTAACTACACTGTAAAGTCCCATGGTGACTCGACAGAAAGCAGCAGTCACAGTGACGTCTCAGTGAAGTCACATATAGTGATCATTTGAGACTCATAATGAGACGTGTGGAATTTCCTATTTTTTGCTTCACCGTAGTGACTGTGACACTTATGACCATGTGTGACATAAATGAGATGCTATATGGACTAGCTGTGCTGTAGAGATAGTAATTATTCGAATTATATTATTTCCTTTTGAGTATTCGCGTACTTGAAAATTAGCATTTTGTGATTGGTCTTTAATTTTGGACACCAGTGTATTTAGTTAATAGAGATACAAACGGAAGATGCATCTTTTTTAAAAGAGGGGGAAATTTTCGATTTCTCTTATTTTTAATTTATCTTGTCTTCTTCAATTGTGAGTAATATAATCATCAGTAAACGTAATCGTCTTATCAAAGTACTAAAAGTTTTAACTTTAAAGTAACATAAATTTGAAATGTTAATAAGCGAACCCAGTACCACAAAGTTCCCTATAAGTTATAATGCTAATTTTTTTAAGTGGTATGGTATAACAATAAAGCTTACTTCGATTTTCCAAATGAATCCAAAACCAAATAATTTGTGCTACACACTTTCAAATTCCTCAATAAGACTTTAATGTGAGAAAACTTCGATTTTCCAAATACATTCAAAAGCAAATTATTTTTGCTATACACTGTAAAATTCCCCAATAAGATTTTAATGTGGGAAGAGTTTGGGAAATGCACTGAACAAATCTAAAAATTAAGTCTATTTCTTGGTAATAGTATTATACAATAAATTCCTCATTTTTTAATAAATACTGATATTTTTTCAAAATCAAACATTAATTTTTAGATCTACTAGGGGGCTCTGCCCCCTACGAGCTACGCTCGCCAACCCCCGTTCAGGGACACCAAAATCCAAAAAACACGCTAATTGCACGCATTTGATCGGCTTTAAAAATATTGAATTAAAATTTAAAAAAAAAAAACAGTAGCGATCTCTCTGTAAACGGGTTTCCATTCGTTTTTCTTGGATTGGGGATTTTTAAGACCAAATCTATTGCTGTTAAGAGATACAATGTCTGTTTTCGTATTTAATTAAACATATTAGTTATTTGAAAATGAGCTAATGTAAAATGAATTAAGTAAACAGTGTCATTGTCTCCCGGTATTTTTTAGCAGCGCTATAAGATAGTTCTTTTAAATAATTCATTTTAAATGTATCGTTTCAAATCTGACGTAATTTACACCAAACTTTTATTTCTCTTATTAATATTCACGTAAAAATACTTTTGTTGTTAGAAGGAAATATTATTTGCGCTGTCTTCGAATTCACGATAATAGTTGAAAAGATTATCTCAAAATATCTCGCGCAAATATATTTTTCAATTTAAATTGTTTTACCATATTTTTTGGGCATTTTAAATATGACGTAAAATTCAAGTGTAAATATGGTTCTTATGACGTAATTTTCCTGCTTTTAACATGTAATCATTTAATTCTAATTTTAAAGTTTTTTTTTCTGTTTGTAATAGTCGCGTGTAAATAAATTTTTAATTTGAAGAAATATTTGATATGATAATTTGTTTCGCTGTTTATACAATTGGCAACAGTTTAAATTAATGATATTTTCTAAATTTGTAAAAAACATCTCTCGAAATGCTGAAAATTTGAATTAAAAATAGAAATAAAACCTCAAAAACTGCGTCAAATAAGAAAAATAAATGCAATCTGCGCATTGGGAACTTATAACGTATAAAATTATCTAAAAATGATTAAATTCTCATGCATAGTTTTTGCTCAAATAAAACTTTTTTAATGGAACGACTTTGTCCAACTTTAGCATTAAATATCTCTTAAAATAATTCTTCGATTTGTAAACTGTCTGCATCAGCGTGTTTATCAAACGTTTTTCTATAATACCACCGATTTTCATATTTTTGTATGCAACAGTTTTCTTAATATTAACGATGAAAGGTCATGCTTAAGCATTCAAATTGGATGCGGATCAACCCGGAATATCTACGCAGATGTTCATTGGTCCATTTCCAAATCAAAACTTTTTTTTATATATAGAAGGAAATATCAATTCGCATATAATAATTAGTTTTTTTTTATATTATTTTCGTAACCGAAAACATTATTGCTAATAAAATTAGTACGTACTATTTTGTTTGAAAACACAATAAATCTCTCAAATTATGTGTAATATCTTAATAACAATTTATATGAATTATATTATACTTTACTTTTAACACGACTGGGAAGTAATTGTGTTTTCTTCGGCGTTCATGAAACAGATCATATGTTTAGAAAATCAAACTCACGCTTATATAGGTCAGAAAGTTTAATTTTATTCGTATTTTAATAACTTTGACAAACATATACTATTTTACGAATACAAATGGTATTCCATAAAAACTGAGAGTAAAATCATAAAAAATCAAGAAATATATTTACAACAAATACATCATTCTTTTTCAAAATACCTTCCCTAAGATGATATTTAACGGTCCCATCGTTCAACCCCCTTTTCGAAAAAAGTAGAGAAGCCTTTTTCTGGAAGCTGCTTCAAAGAACCCTGCATTGCTGAAATAACTTCAGAATCTGTATTAAATTTTCTGCCACGAAGCTTTTCCTTCAACGTCGGAAACAGACAGAAATCGCATGGTGTGAGATCTGGAGTGTAAGGAAAAAGGGGCATGATTTTATAATTGCATTTACTGAGATATTTCTAACACACGGGCGAGCATTATCGCGATGCAAAATCCAATTCCCTATCAGATCATGACGCTGTCTCGATATGTGTTGACGCATAATTTTCTACACTGAAACCTAAAATTCACCATTCATAGTAGTATTTGGAGGCACGGCATGCTGATAGATTACATCTTTATGATCAAAGAAAATAATCATCATGACCTATCCAGCAGATTTGGGTTTGTCAGATTTTTTTTTTGGCGGCGGAGAATCAGTGTGTTTCCATACACCTGTTGCGGACTTGTTAATGGGATTAAAATTATGCACTCAGGTTTCATCACCTCCCAGCAAAGAAAGAAACAATGGGCCAGCAGCTGGAAAAAAGATGGCAGCCAGCAGTGCCATCAGCGTGCAAGGGTGCCATTACATAAACCTGTCGGAAAGTGTCCGAGCCGAATGCAGCTGGCCCATCAGTGATGGCCAACAGCAGGCCAGCATTGATATGCCATCACATTACTTCAATCCGGCACTTTTCCTGCAGTGCTAGCACCTATCCCACTGCTATTCCTTTGCTGGCCCAGCACTTTCCCTTACAAAAATTTCTTATAGAATTCCATAAAAAAACAAAGTATTATATAATTATGGTTCTTTTTTCTATAAGCTAATTTCACCAAGAGCTATAGAAATATCTGTAGAAGTGTCTGTAATAGAAATATTTGAACTTTCAGCGTTATCCATGTGGTCACCCTCCCAAGTACTGACCGCGCTCGATGCTGTTTGGTTTTCGTGATCGGACGTAAACAAGTGCTTTCAGCGTACGCTACGACTGCTCGTAGTTTTCAAGCTCTCATTACACTATTTCAAGTTTGTTTCTTTTGTGATTTACGTTCCCTATCATTAAACTGGTATAAAACTAGCTCTCGCGGCGGAGCCGCGAGCCTTCGTCCGGCGACATAGGTCACTCAGGGCCCAGACATGCACACAGCTGACGCGGAGCAGACCCTCCTTAAAGAAGTTTCTCTGCCGTGCACCCGCCGTCAGCGCGTGGTCGCCCAAGGACTTCGCACTGGCCAACGCACGTCACGAAGCCCTGCGCCCAAGAGTTAGACATCCGGTCGATGCGACAGAACCTCCCACCCAGCTAGAAGAGCCAGATGGTTCCTTCTCTTGGTCCCCACGTAGTTCACCCCGACGACCCGCAGAATTCGGAACCTACAAAGGAACCGAGTCCACGGGCCAATGCCGAAGATCCCTACGCGGGGGTTGCTTTACGGAGGTCCCTCAAGATCAACTACCATTATCCGGCAAAAACATTTTTGAGGAACAACCGATAGGGTTAGTCGGGAAAGTTATTTTAGGGGCCCCTAGCTAAAACCCAGGAGAATGGGGAAAACCTCTCCGGACGTAAAGCGTCCTTGCTCTAGGCTTTTCGCCCGGCCTCCCACCTCGACCAGCGGAACCCCTCGTGGATCTCGCTGGGAGTCAGAAGGACCAGACTAGGTGCCGTTAGCGACCCCAGGTGGGCACGGAAAGCTCCACCTAGACGGGATAGGCCCCGCCTCGCTAGGGGTTGGATGGGCCGAGCCCCCGCCCGCCCCCCACAGCTCCCCCACCCAAGGGCGGAGGAGCCGCGGAAGGCGGGCAGGAGCCCGGCCCACCTCTACCTTACCTCACGGTCGCCGTGGGTTCCGGAGCACGAATGCCCCTGACCCCGTGCAATAGCGTCCGCTACATTGTTAGTCGCCAAAACACAGTTTCCGTCGAGGGCTGCGAACACAAATAAGCCGACGAAGCTGACTCACGATTTGCGAGCCCAGCCAACGACTTTCGCTGTGTTCCGAGACTCCAAGACGAACCCGGGAAAGGCCAGGAGGCGGTAGGCCGGCATTCAGAACTAGGCGGACGAACCGCACGCGAGCTCCTTCGCGGCCACCTACCTCCCGACCCAAACCAGGCCCGCCCCAGCGACCTGGGGCTGTGCGTTCGAAAGTTATGTTTAGAAACCGCTATGACCACACCTCCGAGCGCGGTAACCTTCGGAAGCGCATAGACACGCTGGTCATGAGTCGGACCAATCGTTCGCCTGAGGATCAAAGCGCCGCCGCATTAGTCGGCGAGCCTCCGGTCCGGTTCCCGGCGGGGATGGAGCACGGCAGCGGACCTGCCGGCCGACCCCCTCCCATGGGGTACGGCGTAACTTCGGGCAACCAGCTCCACGCTGGCCTCCCTCCGCGACCGCTTCATGGTCAAGCGGGGGCACCGCCGAACTCCGACACACAACTAGCTCCGCTACCGGAGCTGTGGCGGGATGAGCCACACTAGGTCAAAAAGTAACCTAGGCGCTGTCCGAAATCCTCGCCCTTCGGTCGCTCCGGGAGTCCCTGCATGGCATTTCCGCGAGCGCCGTCGTCACTAACGAGCACCAAAGACGGTTCTGCGAGGTCCGCAATTTCCTCTCAGGCTCCCTCTTGGTCAAAAGGTGGACAAGGCCCTACCGCATTTGCTTACCCTTTGCCCAGAGTCACCACCCGGTCGAAACCGGCTCTGGGATCGAGCTATGGAGTGTCGCTACCGGGCTCCCCACGAGAACCGTGGTCCCCGGAGGGTGGAGAACATGTCGGTCACCGAGATGGCCCTCCAACCTCGTACGCAACGTCCGTTACCCGTGGCCGCCGGACCCATTGCCTCTCGGCGCCGGGCCTCTCGAGGAGGCTGCGGTTCGTCCTTGTCCCGCCCCGTCTGGCTTGACACTACAAGCGCTGCCGGACTCCGAGTCACCTCTCCCACTGAAGGGATCGGGTTCGGATCACCCGGAGGACGACCACTGATTAAACTGGTATAGAAATTATTCTATTGTATAGAAATCCTATGTATTTTATACGCTTTTTTTATTATTGATTCTGAACTGCGTAAATTATGAAAACCGAAATCGTTTGCAACCCAGTAAAACCAGATTAAAGGAGAAAAAAAAAGTGCGTTGAAATAAATAATTTATTTATTTATTCATTTACTTATTTATTTTGTTGGTGGTAGTGGTGCTATATTTTTTAGAGTTAAAAAAATTAGCTTCGCAGCTTAAATTGTGTTAAGATATTCATTTTAGATTTGTGTTCAAATGCTCAATGTCTTCGATATTCGCAGCGCCACCTAGCGTAAGGGTTCCCAGCACTAATACTGCAAAAGTTCGTGCACTTCCATGTAGTGGTGGGCCAGCGCATGAGATAAAATGAATGCCCACCAGAATTTTATCTGATGATTTCCAACAGCAAAGTTGACTGAAGCTGTCCAGCAGTGGTCATGCAGTGGTAGATCATCAACCAGCATTTCTCCATCATTGCCAGCACCTATCCTGCTACTGGTCAGCAATTTCCTCTTTGCTGGGCTGTTATTAGTCTTTAAGAAACTCGGATCAGTTTGAAGCATCTGTTTCCACTGACAACAGTGGTGAATTCTTGTTTGCATTTGTTTTTTAGTAAGGTGATGAGGGACCCATCTGGAACAAACATGGCGAAGCTGTAAATTGTTGCGTAGAATGCGAAATATTGACTTTTTCACAATGTTAGTTTGATGCCACTTTCTCCTCACATGTCATTCGTCGATTTTCTTGAAAGATTGCTCACACGGTGTTAACTTTTTTATCATTCACAACGTTTTTTGGTCGGTCAGGTTTAGGAGCCAGTTCTGCAGACAAACGTCCTTTTTTGAAATCACCATGCCATCTAAAAATCGTAGTGTTGGAGAGAACTAGGTACCATACAACGGTAACCAGCTTTAAGAACCCCAACATACAGATTTTGGTGAAGGGGGGTAATTGGGATTATTAATTGGGGGAAATAATTAGTATTCTTTAAAAGATACAGGTACAAAAATGAAACTAATAATACAAACATAAGAAGAGAGGGGGAGACTCAACAAATAGCCAATTCCCAAAACCCCGGAGTAATAAGGCTATCACCCTTAATTACTCAACCTGAAGAAGTCCATAGTGCTAATTGGAAAAAATCAAACTAAAAATTTGTGATCGTTTAAAACGGTCCTGGCTAACTTATAGGATAAATGAAACATAATTATCCAAAGAAAGGGGAGAGAACATATCTCCAAAACATCCCCAATTACGTTGTGTACTTTTTCGTGAAATAAGTAGCGTTTAGAATCCGTAATTAACCCAATTGCATTTATAAAATTCACGCATCTAATGAACATTATGTTTTCGAATTAAACCTGAAACAAAAGCTAATATTAAATTGAATTAACAGACTCATGGTGTATGAAAGATATAAAACAAAGTTTAACAATTAACAGTATTTTTATTTACACAAAAATATTTACAAGTTAAGAATATTGTGTCATACGACACACATGATTTAGATAATAAAACAAAACCCATCACATTAATTTTCTTTTAATTTAAACTTATTCATTATTTAAATACTTAAATTCTTGAGTACCAATTAATACAATATATATCCTCATTATAAAATTCACAATAAAAATATGGGAACAAATATAATAATAACTCATACCTCTTTCATCAAAATCGCTGACATCACTCTAGAACAGTCACAGATCAATACATCAGGATGTACGAACACTTAAATCCTTTAGGCAATAACAAGTCTCTAGATTGTCGTTGAATTAAGTACCCTAGCACGGGTAAATGAAATCCGGTGAAAACCAGATTACGATAAATGTATGGGAGCATAATATGTGCTGTCTGTAAGCAGCGCTCCAATTCATACTTCAGTCCTTAAAGACTTAGAGACAGACATAAACATTTTATGCTACTAGGAGAACTGAACTCCATAAAAGCGAGTCGCTTTGCTCCTGTCGAAAACTTAAGAAGAGGTGATCATTATGAAAACTTAAGAGAACTCTTCATCTCGAGAACTTAAGAAGAAGTAGTGATACTCGCGAGAGCTCTAGGAGAAGTCATTATTACATGAGAGCTCAAGAAGCAAAGATGCTTACATTACGAACTCTAGAAGCAAACGCTCACTCCATGAAAACTACAGGAATAATGATACAATATCTTTTTCTCTCTTACGTAAGAGACACAGTTGTCACAATGGGGGGCCGGACCTGAAGCTTCTCGTTCAATCCGTGGACAGCAGCAACCCCAAGTACCGCCTGATTCGTGCTTGGCCCACCTGGGATGGGACGCGCCCCGCCCTTGGCCAGGGGCGCACGGAGAGGAAGAACTGCCTCCCCCATACCCTGGGTGGCCAATTTTATAACCCCTCATAAAATATCCACGAGACTGTCGTAAATATCATTTTGACTGTAGTGTCAAACGTATTGTTAAACTATAGACATTCTGGCGCTGGGTAAAAGATCCCCTTTTGAGATAACTTCATCTGTCTGTACCTTCTTCGTAAACACTATATCTTGCTTACATGAATATATATATGAAATCACATAGCAAAATTTTATGGCACATTGCATTTCGTGTTTTAACTCTGAATCACTCACCTCCATTTCTGTGGGACAAATAAAAACTATTCTTTAAACAAGCCCGAAACTAGGAAAATAAAATCGTCTGCTTCGTTTAGAATATTTATAAATGTACAGTTAAAAGTTTGAAGAAATCGCCTGAAGTTTTATTTTTTCGTTTCGCGATGTTGCCACTACGTAAAAAAATAACTTGCAGTTTTTGTGGAATGCCCTTAGTATATTTATGGCATTTATGCTTTATTTTTACTTTTCTAAAAGATCTAGTATAGAAAATTGTGCTATGATCTTTACTTTAAAAGACTTCTTAATTAGAAGCTTTCCAATTTGTTTAACTGAAAACAATAAATACTTTTTACATTTGACATTTCATTCCTAAAATCATTCCTAAACATTTCATCTCTCTATTAAAAAAAAAAAAAAAAAAAAAAAAGTAGCTTACGCTGTCATCGCCGCCGCCGCCGGTTTTGAACTTTTTGTGACCGGAGGTCTTTTTACGTTAATATTAAGAAAAATATTGCATACAAAAATATGAAAATCGGCGGTATTATTGAGAAATGTTTGATAAACACGCTGATGCAGACAGTTTTCAAATCGAAGAATTATTTTAAGAGATATTCAATGCTAAAGTTGGACAAAATCGTTCCATTAAAAAAATTTTATAGGAGCAAAAACTATACATGGGAATTAACTCATTTTTAGATCATTTTATACGTTAGAATTTCCCGGTGTACAGACTGCATTTATTTATTTTTTATTTGACTCTTTTTTGAGGTTTTATTTCTATTTTAAATTCAAATTTTCAGCATTTCGAGAGATATTTTTTACTTATTTTAGAAAATGGTATTAATTTAAACTGTTGCCAACTGTATAAATAGCGCAAACAATAATATTTGCTTCAAATTAAAAATTTATTTACACGTGACTATTATAAACAGAAAAAAACTTTCAACTTAGAATTAAATAATTACGTATAAAAAGCAGGAACTTATTGAAAATTACTTCATAAAAACTATGTTTATACGTGAATTTTAAAAGAGAAAGGATACTGTAAAATAATAAATTCATTAACATGCGTTAGAAGTCTTAAATAGGATAAATTACGTCCCATTTACGTCACATTACACTTATTACGTAAAATGAACAAAAAATAACATTGCAAAACAGTTTAAATTTAAAAATTGCACGAGATATTTGATATTTTGAGATGATCTTTTCAACTATTTTTGTTAGGACAGCGCAAATAATATTTCATTTCTAACAAAAGTATTTTCACGTGAATACTAAAAAGAGAAAGAAAAGTTTGGTGAAAATTAAGTCAGATTAAAAACGATACATGTAAAATGTCTTAGATTAATTTTAACACAATTATTCTAATTCGTAAACAAATTATATTAGATGTAAATTTCCAACTGGGCGAAAAATGTCCGGACCAGGATTCGAACCCGGGACCTCCTGGCTGAAGCCGTCAGTGCTGTGCCATCTGAGCTATCCCGGACGATTCTGGTCGAACTCTTTCACCCAGCTAACCTTGATGATTACAGCATCTGGTCTGAAACCTGGTTCAGCTCAATAGAATAAATTAAATAAAGTAATTTCGTATCCAGCGATTTCTGGAGTTCCATTACCTGAGTTTTATTCTGTTGAGCTGAACCGGGTTTCAGACCAGATGCTGTAATCATCAAGGTTAGCTGAGTGAAAGAGTTCGACCAGAATCGTCCGGGATAGCTCAGATGGCAGAGCACTGGCGGCTTCAGCCAGGAAGTCGCGGGTTCGAATCCTGGTCCGGACATTTTTCGCCCAGTTGGAAATTTACATCTAATATAAAATGTCTTATCTAAAAGAATTTTCTTTTCGCTTTGTTAAAAAATACCGGGAGACAAAGAATCTGTTTACTTAATTGATTTTATATTAGCTTATTTTGAAATGTTTAACTGATTTTATTTAATCAAAGACGAAAACAGCCATTGAATCTTTTAACAGCAGCTGATTTTTCCTTAAAATTTCTCAATCAAAGAGAAATTAATAGAAACCCATTTATAGGAAGATCGCCACTGTTTTTAACACTTTCCAACAAAGTTGAAAAGTGTTTATGACTTCGGTTTGTCTGGCCGTCAGGCCGTCTAGCCATCTGTCCACGCTCTAACCCTCGTAAATATTCTCGGATCGTTCTGAAATTTTTGGATGTTAGTGACCTTTACCATAGCACGTTCCCTATTTCAAATGAAGTTTGTAGCATGTTTAGTTCATTTACAGGAACAGTCAAAAGATTTCCGTTCCATTACGGCCAATGGGAAAAATCGTTTCAAATGATTTTTAATGGTGTTACACTCTTTCAAACATAGTAAAATTGATATTCATTTATGAAGTCCACTAAAATGTGCATTCTGTTGAATATGCGGTGCAAAGAATAGTTATTGTTCATTTACAGGGCCACACAAAAGAATTCCGTTCATAATGGTATAGGGGAAATTGTTTGCGGTGTATTTGAAAAGATTTCAAATACTATATTGTATCCGAATTACTGTATATTAGTAATGATTGCTCGAAATGCATTTTTAATTATGATATGCACTTTTTTAGGATTTCGTCGTCCGGCTCCTCTGTCTGTCTGTCAGTCTGTCCGTCTGTCACAGAGCCCGTTCTCAGAAACTATACATGTTGGAGACATGAAATTTTGCATACTTATAACTGAACACCACACATCATACGACAAATCATAAAATTCTGAAAAAGTCGTATATTTAACCCTTTGGGCTCCCACATGTGTATTTTAAACAATTCTTTCTAAGTGAGCCCCTAATTAGGTTGGAGGCGTGAAATTTTACATACTTATAGACGAGCACCTCACATCAAACGACAAATCGTAAAGTTTTGAAAAAGTCGTGCATTTAACCCTTTGGGTTCCCACATGTGTATTTTAAACAATTCTTTCTAAGTGAGCTCCTATTTAGGTTGGAGACGTGAAATTTTGCATACTTATAGCTGAACACCTCGCATTAAATGACAAACCATAAAATTTTGAAAAAAGCCGTACATTTAACCCTTTGAGCTCCCACATATGTATTTAAAAAAATTCTTTCTAAGTGAGCCCCTATTTAGGTTGGAGGCGTGAAAGAGACAAAGAATCTGTTTACTTAATTGATTTTATATTAGCTTATTTTGAAATGTTTAACTGATTTTATTTAATCAAAGACGAAAACAGCCATTGAATCTTTTAACAGCAGCTGATTTTTCCTTAAAATTTCTCAATCAAAGAGAAATTAATAGAAACCCGTTTATAGGAAGATCGCCACTGTTTTTAACACTTTCCAACAAAGTTGAAAAATGTTTATGACTTCGGTTTGTCTGGCCGTCAGGCCGTCTAGCCATCTGTCCACGCTCTAACCCTCGTAAATATTCTCGGATCGTTCTGAAATTTTTGGATGTTAGTGACCTTTACCATAGCACGTTCCCTATTTCAAATGAAGTTTGTAGCATGTTTAGTTCATTTACAGGAACAGTCAAAAGATTTCTGTTCCATTACGGCCAATGGGAAAAATCGTTTCAAATGATTTTTAATGGTGTTACACTCTTTCAAACATAGTAAAATTGATATTCATTTATGAAGTCCACTAAAATGTGCATTCTGTTGAATATGCGGTGCAAAGAATAGTTATTGTTCATTTACAGGGCCACACAAAAGAATTCCGTTCATAATGGTATAGGGGAAATTGTTTGCGGTGTATTTGAAAAGATTTCAAATACTATATTGTATCCGAATTACTGTATATTAGTAATGATTGCTCGAAATGCATTTTTAATTATGATATGCACTTTTTTAGGATTTCGTCGTCCGGCTCCTCTGTCTGTCTGTCAGTCTGTCCGTCTGTCACAGAGCCCGTTCTCAGAAACTATACATGTTGGAGACATGAAATTTTGCATACTTATAACTGAACACCACACATCATACGACAAATCATAAAATTCTGAAAAAGTCGTATATTTAACCCTTTGGGCTCCCACATGTGTATTTTAAACAATTCTTTCTAAGTGAGCCCCTAATTAGGTTGGAGGCGTGAAATTTTACATACTTATAGACGAGCACCTCACATCAAACGACAAATCGTAAAGTTTTGAAAAAGTCGTGCATTTAACCCTTTGGGTTCCCACATGTGTATTTTAAACAATTCTTTCTAAGTGAGCTCCTATTTAGGTTGGAGACGTGAAATTTTGCATACTTATAGCTGAACACCTCGCATTAAATGACAAACCATAAAATTTTGAAAAAAGCCGTACATTTAACCCTTTGAGCTCCCACATATGTATTTTAAAAAATTCTTTCTAAGTGAGCCCCTATTTAGGTTGGAGGCGTGAAATTTTGCATACTTATAGCTGAACACCACATATTATACGGCAAATCATAAAATTTTGAAAAAATCGTATATTTAACCCTTTAGGTTTCCACATGCGTATTTTAAGCAATTCTTTCTAACTGAGCCCCTTATTAATTTGGAGATTTGAAATTTTGCGTACTTACAGCAGAACACCTGAGACGAGGCGACAAATCATAAAATCTTGAAAAAGACTTACGTTTAACCCTTTGAGCTACCACATATGTATTTTAAGAAATTCTTTCTAAGAGAAGCCCTAATTAAGTTAGAGACATGAATTTGTGCATAAGTATAACTGAATACATCAGACAACACGGCAAATCCTGAAATTTTCAAAAAGTCTTATATTATTTACTCCTCCTGGCTTTAACTTGTGTATATTTACTCCTCCTGGCTCTAACTTGTGTATTTTAAGCAATTTTTCTAACCTCCTCCCTTTTCACCCGGGGAGCACTTTTCCAACTTTTGCCGACACCCTTTTGCCCATTCTTTCATATTATGCACGATAGCCTTACATATTTTAGTTCCACTTTTTACCGCCAGCGGCACCTACTTATCTCGGCTGCTATCGGCCCAATCCCCTCGACTTATATATCTACGGATAGTATATAAAACGGAGTTTCGTTCGGATACAGATTTGTTTAGAATAGAGTGCGCCTCTGGTTGCGAAATGTGGAACTAACAGATTTTTCAAAAGGATAAAGTGTTTTGAAAGGAATATTAAACGAAACCCTCTGTGCGATCTGTGATCACACTTACCTTCTTGTTCACTACATTTATGCATACTATAAAGTGCTATAGTTCATATACAGAGCTGCAGAAATAAATTCGTAAAGCTTTCTGAGTATGAGCATAAATTGCTTAAAGGTGGGTTTTAAAGGAGTTGTGCATTTTTACGCTGAACTGAATTTGGTGTACTAAGAAATATTTGTAGAATATAGATAAAATGATATGCAGGGCCACGCAAAGAGTTGGATACCTGGTCGTCTATGGATGATAATTTCTGGAAATGTAATTTCAGTAGTTTTAAGCGTGTTTTAGTTTTAATTAAATTTTAGCTAAATAGTGGCATGTAATAAAGGTACTAGGTAAACTACAGGGCTGTACAAAAGTATTCAAGTATGTTTCCATCTATTAGTATAAATTGCTGAAAGATGAATTTCAACCTGTTATGCATTTTCTTGCTAAACTAAATTTTCCCATTATATAGTATATATATCAACATACAGATCGAATACAGGGCTGTTAAAAAGAATTAGGATACATATTTGGCTATGGGCGGTAACTACTGAAATCAGATTTTTAAATGTTTACTTAGTTATTTTATTTACCTTATTTTCCTAAGTAAAGAAGTTTCGTTAAAGCTTTCAGGGGGTGTTGGAAAGTGTTTCATAATCTATGCTGTACGCATGATTTTTCTTACTTGTTTAAATTATAATTCAATCTTCCAAAATCTTTTTAAAGCCGATCAAATTAGCGCACTTTTAGAGACTGCGGTGTCCGAGCGGCGGTGGGCGATGGTAGCTCGTAGGTGGCCGATCCCCCTAGTTTCTAAAAAGAAAAACACAACGAAAATCATCGCAAAACCCAAAAAAGTTTTTTAAAAGGATTTGATATGATTCAGTAGGAATACTGTAATTACCCAGCAAAGAAAGAAACAGTGGGCCATCAGCTGGAAAAAAGATGGCAGCCAGTAGTGCTATCAGCGGTAAAGTGCAAGGGTGCCATTACTTAAACCTGCCGAAAAGTGTCCAAGCCGAATGCATCTGGCCCATCAGTGATGGCCAACATCAGGCCTGCATTGGTATGTCATCACATTACTTCAATCCGGCACTTTTCCTGCTGTGCTAGCATCTATCCCACTGCTATTCCTTTGCTGGCCCAGCACTTTCCCTTACAAAAATTTCTTATAGAATTCTATAAAAAAAACAAAGTATTATATAATTATGACTCTTTTTTCTATAAGCTAGTTTCACCAAGAGCTATAGAAACATCTGTAGAAGTGGCTATAATAGAAATGTCTATAGAAATATTTGAACTGCATGTGGTCACTCTCCCAAGTACTGACCGCGCTCGATGCTGCTTGGTTTTTGTGATCGGACATGAACAAGTGATTTCAGCGTACACTACGATTGCTCGTAGGTTTCAAGCTCTCATTACACTATTTCAAGTTTGTTTCTTATGTGATTTACGTTCCCAATCATTAAACTGGTATAGAAATTATTCTATTGTATAGAAATCCTATGTACACTGCTCAAAACAATTAAAGGATATTTGAAGTTTTATATAAAATAAAGATATAAACGAAATTTTTTTGCCGAAAATAGGAGAAGAGAATCACAAATGCAAATTTTTCTGACCGGTTTTCAAACTGTGGAGTATGCAAATTTTGAGTTCGACGTCAAAAACGTCGCTTCAGCGGCAGCGAATAAAATTTGACTTTCAACTGGATAATAGAGAATGAAAACAAGGATGATCGGCATTCAGCGATTGCTTTGTTTCGATGAGTACGATGTCTCAGCGAAGTCATTTGACAGATTGAGAAGCTTTGAGAATTGTTGGTAGGTTAGAAGGGGGCCAAACTCAAGCCGAAGTAGCGCAAGCCATTGGAGTGTCACAAAGTGTCATTTCCAGGATCTGGGACCGTTTTTTGAAGAGTGGATGTGCAGGCCGAAGACCAGGGAAGGTCGTAGACGGGCAACAACGCCCAATGAAGATCGGTATTTAGCGTTAACAGCTCGGAGACACCGAACCATGAACGCTACTCTTCTCCAACAACACCTTCGCTCGGCTACAGGCACCACGATTTCAACTCAGACTTTCCGAAACCGGCTCCATGCTGTAGGTCTGTATGCTCGCCGACCGATGGTATGTGTTAGATTAACATCAAGGCATCGTCGCGACCGCAGGGAGTGGGCAACTGAGCATGTCAACTGGAGGAGAAATGAATGGAGCAATATTCTGTTTTCTGACGAGTCCCGTTTTTCTGTGCATCCGGATAATAGGCGTATTTTCATCTGGAAGGACCGTGGCAGTAGGAATAATCCTGCGTTCGTGCACGAAAGTGTCAGATTTGGCGGTGAAGGAGTGTTGGTGTATGGTGGCATCTCCATTTACGGGCGCACTGACCTCTACATCATTCGAGATGGCGCTCTGACTGGTCGCCGATATAGGGATGAGATCCTCAGACCTATTGTAGTCCCTTACAACTGCAGCAAGCGGAGATAACTTCATTTTAATGGACGATAACTGCAGGCCACATCGTGCAAACCTGGTGGAGGATTTCCTTTTCGAGGAAGGAATCGTTCGAATGGAATGGCCAGCGTGTTCTCCAGACATGAATCCAATCGAGCACGTTTGAGACGTTCTAGGAAGACGAGTTTCTGGCCGCCAACAACCCCCACAAACTCTCCAAGAACTGGAAAGAGCTCTTCTGGAAGAGTAGGGCAGAATACCCCAACTCGTCATTAACAGCCTCATTGAGTCCATGCCTCAAAGGTGTTCAACGTTGCTGGCCGCCCGTGGAAACCATACCCCCTACTGAAAATGATTTTCTTTGAAGAAAACACCTTTTCTTATTCTTTTTTTCTCATATGCACAAATTGTGTTTTTTTCCTTTAGTACACAAATGCGCAATAAAATGCATTTTTTTCTGCCAAACATGTGTAATTTATTCTCATATAACCTACTATGTCTGTCGACCATGTATCAATCAGCTAAACAGCTTACCAGATACAAAATCCACCTAAAACTACAATATCCTTTAATTGTTTTGAGCAGTGTATTTTATACGCTTTTTTTTATTATTGATTCTGAACTGCGTAAATTATGAAAACCGAAATCCTTTGTAACCTAGTAAAACCAGATTTAAGGAGAAAAAAAAAGTGCTTTGAAATAAAGAATTTATTTAATTACTAGAAAGGTAGCCCGTCAAAAATGACGGAAATTTAGATATAAAGATATATACAACTCATGTGCAAGAATATGAGTTTTCTCGCTTGTTCCGCAGTGATAGATGAAAATAACACATTTAAAGAACGAAACACATTTATGAAAAACTGTGTACAGTAGAAGACCACTAATCTGCACAGTTTGGTTCCAAGTGTTATGCAGATTTGAGGCTTTTTGCGGTCATGTCTATTCAATCTTTGTTTACATTTTTTTAAATTCATATATTGGACAATTTAGATTGTTAATCCTTAAAAATAAATAAATTTCACACTTGAAGTAAGGTAAAAACTATTAAATTATCGTATACGATTTCATGAAATGGTATTATATGGTATTATATGTGTGTGCTTCACGATCTTGGTTACGACGTTGGCGAAATTGGCTGCAACTTGTCATAATCCTAATAGTGTCGGCCGCTATAACAAAAATGTAACCAGTTTTTAGCAAAATTTCTGATATAAAGTAGTTTTCAAAAACTTGTGTAAAATTGCAGGCCGTTCTCATGTTATGTCATTCCTAAGAATAATATTTCTAACACTGAAGAGTTTCCATGTATATATGAAATTTAGAAAAGCATCTCCAAAAGAAAGGTCCTGAAATGACATTGTAATTCCTCTAACTTCAAAGTTTAATCGGGCCCTGATGTTGTTTACTGAAATCTAATAAATACAGTTATTTTGAATATTACAACAGAATTAAACAGCTAAACTTATTTAACTTAAACCCGCTGTTACTTCCCAATGTTATTTTTTACTATTAAGAAGGAAAATTATTTACATTTTTCAAATCATGCATTTGTAATTTTTTTCCGTCTTTAATAAATAAATAATGAAAAAATATGCTTTTGTTCTGAGCTCATAAATATGACAATAAAATAATGTAACTAAGAGACATTGCAAAATTAAATCTTTGTGATTTCAAACCATAAACAAACGATACCGCCACCATTTTACCTACTATGATGTCATTAGAATATTGTCCATTGATTGTTGGAGAACTTACTTTATGAATGATTACCTCAATTATTTAAAAAATTTTTAAGTTTCACGATGAATGAATCACTTATGTTTGTTTAGGTTTATGGAATGAGATATTAAGCTGTGAACCTATTTTCAATTAAACTTATCCAAGGATATATGTATTTTTAATTGAAATTAAAAACAATGCTTTGATCTCGAAATAAAAAGTTTTAGTTTGTATAATTGGTTATTTCTGTTAATTATTTAGGTACTTTTCCATTATAGCGCATTTTAAAAAAAGCTTCGCGCAATTCGGGCATCAGAAACTGAGATATGTTGCCAAAATATATAAACAGCTATGAAAACAAATCTAATGAACTTTTATTTTTGTTTATATATGCACTTATATACATAAAAAATCGTTTCTAAATATATATAATATTTTTTTATATAAAATACGGCACAGATTTCAGATATGAACCGGGATACCTAACTGGCTCCAAAATGGTGTTATTTTGCCTGCTATCGTAACCCGGCTATTGTTTTTTATTTATTAATAAATTGTTTATTTACTTTTATTTTCTGTTTTTAATTATATAAACTGTTTTGTTCTATAGCTATTTTTCAAACTTTTATTTATTTATAGTTATTTCCTTTTCAAAATGATAGCAAATAATTTAAAAATATATAAGTAACTGGTATTCGAAAGCGAGATTTCTGCCAAATTTGCGTCAGAGAAAAATCACGCCAACCCCGATGCGTATATGACATCTGTGCAAAAATTACGGTACAGATGTCATATTCGCCCCATATTGGCACGATTTGTTTTCTGACGCCAATGTCATATACACACCGGGTACTTAACTTTCGCCAAAGTGTCGTTATTTTGCTTGATATGGTAACCCGGATGTTGTTGTTTATGCAGTTGATGTTTTCGCCAAATTGGCGTCGGAAACAAAATCGCGCCAATATGGGACGAATATGACATCTGTGCCAAAATTACTTCTGTTTATTATAAAAAATGGGTAAATAGCTTTTTTTGCATTAAATAAAGGTTCTTGTTAGTTATCCCGTCGACCAAATTACTGTCGCCAAATTGCAAGATTAAATGCCAATGATGGTTGACATTAAACATGATCATGTGTTTCTTACATCATCAAGTGATTTTTAATTCGACGTTATATTTGTATTTTTATTAATGTTTTGCTAATTTAATTGATCTTTCGTTGTTTAAAATAAAAATTATGTCAATTTGTATAATTTGGCGAAACTGGTCGACGGGATAGCTAACAACTACCTAAATAAATTGCATACATATGAAAAAAATTGCTTGTGAGTATAAAGCAGTAAATAGGTTGTCAGAAAATACGTTGGCAAACTTCTTTCTCGCCAAGCAACTTTTCTCCGAAGTATTGTACATAAACAATGATTGCTAGAAATGCATTTTTAATTATGATATGCGCTTTTATGTTTCACTACATTTATGCATACTATACTGTGTGTATAAATGCTACAGTTCATATGCAGGGCTACACAAAAGAATTCGTAAGGGTTACTGAGTATGAGAGTAAATTGCTTAAAGGTGGTTTTTAAAGGAGTTATGCGTTTTTACGCTGAACTGCATTTAGTTTACTAAGAAATGTTTTTAGAATATAGATAAAATGATATACAGGGTCACGCAAAGAATTGGATACATAACCGCCTATGGATGATAATATCTGGAAATGTGATTTCAGTAGTTTTAAGAGTTGTTTAAATTAAATTTTGGCTAAATAGTGGCATGTAATAACGATACTATTGGCTATGGACGGTACCTGCTGAAATCAATTTTTAAAAATTTTTATGCGTCTTCTAAAAT
This sequence comes from Maratus speciosus, assembly GCA_963932465.1. NCBI lineage: Eukaryota > Metazoa > Arthropoda > Arachnida > Araneae > Salticidae > Maratus > Maratus speciosus. Next base: position 517,661,514 of record OZ010795.1, on the reverse strand, counting down.
GTTTACTTAGTTATCTTATTTCCCCAAATAACGAAGTTTTGTTAAAACTTTCAGGATGTGTTGGAAAGTGTTTCATATTCTATGCTTAACGCATGATTTTTCTTTCTTCTACAGTCTTATTTTGCATTTATTTTGCATTTATTTTATTCTTAATTTTTTAGTCTTATACTGCTTTATAGAAACTTTGGCACAGTTGTCATATACGCCAATTTGGCGAAAACATCAATAGCATAAACAACAATATCCGGGTTACCATATCAAGCAAAATAACGACACTTTGCCGCCAGTTAAGTACCCGCTGTGTATATGACATTGGCGTCAGAGAAAAATCGCGCCAATATGAGGCGTATATGACATCTGTGCCGAAACTTTAATATTTAATTTTTAAACTCTTCGCTCCACACCCCTTACATATAGTACAAACTATAACACAGATAGCGTAAAATAATAGACAGTTTGGTACTTTTCCACTGTAGGAGATTTGGCGTTTTTAAAAAAAAAAAAGCTTGGTGTAATTTGGGCATGAGAAAGTAAGATTTGGCTTCTTTTCTGTTATACGGATACCTTTGTCGCCAAGCGTAACAGATGCCGCAAAATGAAAATCACGTGAATTGAAGCATTTGAAAAATAAAAGAAAAAATGGTACTTTTCGGTTAGCCGGGCGCCAGTGTTATATATACATATATATGTATACATAAATGCATGTATATATACTACATATATATTTACATATATCTATATGTGTATATATACAATATGTGTATATACATATATATTTATATTTACATATTTGTATGTATATAAATATGTATATATATAGCACTGGCGCCCGGCTAACCGAAAAGTACAGAAAACATTGTCGATACTAAAGTGAGCATTTAAAAAAATATAACATTTGAAAATTCCAGACTTTTACGAACTATTTCATTAAATCACAATTATATACTTAAAATAAGTGAACAAATAACTGTTATAAAATAAAGCAATAAAATAAAACTCATATTAAACCGCTGGCATAAAATTACAAATATCTTTTAGCATTTTGAAATAATTGGCGCATTAGCATACATTTTGGCATGGTGTCCGTATAACGGAAAAATATCGAGATTTGTTGTCAAATCATATAAACAGCTATGAAAACAAACTTGATGAGCGTTTTTGTTTGTTTTATATGTTTATTTTATATGTATATTATTGATGTTTTTATGTACAAATCACATCTGTTTCTTTATAAAATTAGAGAAACGTATTTTTTATATTAAATAAATCGTATAAATATCGAAAAAAAATGCGTGTGTATATGAAATGAAAAGGTGGATAGGTTCCCGGAAAATATGTTTCCAAATTTCCTTTTTCGCCAAGGCACCTATACTGGAAAAGTACCTAAAGCACATTAAAATCGCGCAGTTGGGAGCTCACACAGTACAGCGTCGTCTATTGGCGGTTATTTTATTAGTAGCATCGGGAGAAAGATGTAAAGATGTACTTTAAATTCTCACTCATAGATTTTGAAGAATATCTTAAAAGAGTGGATTTTAAATTAAATTTCGGTGACCTCCTTTATGAAAGATTAATGGTTTTAAATGGGAATTTCGCCAAATTAGCCAGCTATCACCAAGTTGGCTAACATTTGGCGCTACTGTGGTAACCCTGCATTAGTTTTTTTTTCAACAATTGCTCATTTCAATGAGGCGGTCCTACCGGAATCGTGAGGGACACACAGAGACTTGGATTTTATATAAATAGATTCATTTATTTATTCATTTTGTTGGTGTCAGTGGTGCTATATTTTTTACAGTTTCAAAAAAATTAGCTTCACAGCTTAAATTGTGTTAAGATATTCATTTCAGATTTGTGTTCAAATACTCGATGTCTTCGATATTCGCAGCGCCACCTAGCGTAAGGGTTCCCAGCAATAATACTGCAAAAGTTCGTGCACTTCCATGTAGTTGTGGGCCAGCGCATGAGATAAAATGGATGCCCACCAGAATTTTATCTGATGATTTCCAACAGCAAAGTTCACTGAAGTTGTCCAGCAGTGGTCATGCAGTGTTAGACCCACAGCCAGCACTTCTCCATCATTGCCAGCACCTATCTTGCTGCTGGCCAGCAATTTCCTCTTTGCTGAGTAGACACAGTTGAGCAACTACTTTGATCTTTAAAAATGCGAATACAGATATTTTAAAAATTGTTACGGAAAACGAAGTAAAAAAATCCGTTAATGAATATTAAGTAGATCAATATCACTTTTGAAGATACAAGCCATTCATAATTGGCAGTTTTATTACTAGTTTTATATTTATTAGTTTCATTACTAGTTTTGCTACTAGTTTTAAGTTTCTTACGTTATCATCCAGGGTATCCCCGAATTCATAGGCCAAACTGTAAGGGGAGGTACACATAAAGAAGTAATTTTGGTATCGCCATGTGCTGTCGGAAATGAAAATTGTGGGCGAAAAACAAGAAATGTGGAGGAAATGAATACGAGATGTTTACTGACATGACAATTACACGAAGTGCTGAAATGTTCCACTGGAAGCGTCTAGCAAGTGATTGGCGTACCTATTCGCTGATTCCAAGGGACCTTATGCATTCGACCTGAGGTCGAGGCAAAAATTCGTCTTCTGGCGGTATTTAGCATAGCAGTCTATGGAGTGTAGGTTATTAATGCTTGTTTGTTAAAAATACCCCAAAAATTCTTTTTTGTAGCAGTATATGTTTAATATGTTGTAATATAAATTCAAATGCTGTTCTGCATGAGAGAAAATACGTGAAAAACTGAACAGTGCTATCTCAGATCAATTACTGCATAGATCATGCGATTTTCGAATGTTCTAATATATTTATTTTGAAAATGGCTCTAATAGAGCCGAAAAATGTAAACAGCATAATAAAACTATTTTTACTGTTTGTAAAATTTTCATCTTACTCCAATTAAAAGAAATACAAAAACAAGTTAAGTTAGATAAAAAAAAAGTGTAAAAACGAGAAGGGGGATTGATTGAACATATGAATAGATAGTTAGCGATGCATTTTTTACAGGTCACGGAAAAAGAGCAATCTCCTCATTCGAAACCTCTAACTTAATCTTTTCCTGTAAAAAATGATAAGGGAGTTATTGTTTCTGTATCTTACGGATGCTAAAATGCAGTATAAATAGACCTTAGATAGATATGTAAAGCATATTCCAGAGTAAATGAAAACTGACGTCATGATCATGAGCCGTTCGCATGATATATTTTTATAATACAAAATCCCATCACATCGCCAGGCAAATCTAACAAAATTCCTCATCAACCAGTTCATCACAATATTTCTATGTGTGAACAATGCTTCTTTTACTTATTTATTTTTTTAAGTAACTATGCGGCTCTGCCCCTATACGAACTACGCTCGCCAACCCCCATTGAGACACCGCAAACTCTAAAAACACGCTAATTTGATCGGCTTTTAAAAGATTGCAGAATTTTGAACTATAATTAAAAAAACAGTGGCGATCTCCCAGTAAACGGGTTTTCATTCATTTCCCATTGTAGGGACTTAGATATCACTGAACAAGAGGAAATGGTAGCGTGGTGTTTCTTTTAACTAAGTCCTTAATTTACGTCGATTCTAGGTTAATGAAGAGTATTCACAAGTTAAACAATATTTGTTTGGGTTCGAGTCAATTTTATACAGGAACAAAAGTTCAATTATTTGGATTCTTCCATAGAACTATCGTCATTTCATCTGAGTGGGGACTGATCGGACGATCATCTGTCTCTACTCTCCTCACTTATCCAACACCAGGTCCAGCCAGACTTAGTCTTCTCTGCGACCTCTCTCTGCAGCTCCCAAGCTCCTTCTCCCCTTCCGCGTTGCCACTTCGCATCTCTCTAAGGCTGAAGCCCTCGGTTCTAGGGAAAACCAGTTTTTCCCCCCTTTGGCCGTTGCCACCGCCTATTTCTCGAAGGCTGAAGCTCCCAGTCCTGGGAAAACTAGTCTTTTCTCCTCCTTAGACGTTGCCACCGCTCTTTTACTGGACGGCTGAAGCTCCTGCTTTCTCTGCGATTCCACGGAATGTTAAACTAGCGCCGGAACGAAATTGTACTGTCTTCTCCATTGATATTTCTAGCCTTGATGGCGCCATGGCTTTGTTCAGAAATGACCGATGAGATTTAGCGTGGGAAAGTTTAGAAGATCCTTTCAGAGGAATCTTCTCTCGAATAATAGTTCGTGAATAATTAGTCTTTAGGGGCAATTAGTAAAGTTCTTACAGCAATCCCCCCTCCAAGAGACCTTTTTCACGTAGCTGGAAAATATATAGTGAAGTCAGTGTTTCACTCAAAATTCGTTCACCACAGAGGTTCACCATTCATTTTTTTGTACTAATCATACATAAATTTACACTCTTTTCCAGGAACATTATTATGACAATTACAACGATATATACAAAATGAAAATTGTTTATACCTTATGATGCAAGCAATTTTTTGAGAATTATATACAATTTTCCTAAATTTATTCAGCCCTGCTTAAGCAATCGACATGCACTATTTCTTTCCCTGGACGGTGCCTGATTGTATAATGATAAGGCTGAAGTATCAAGGACCAACGGATTAGTCGCGGATTATTTCCAGCGTTCTTTTGAAGCCTAATTAGAGGGCTGTGGTCTGTCTCGATACTAAACTTCTGGCCGTCTAAATAATGCCTTAATTTTATTAACGCATATATTATAGCAGCACATTCTTTCTCGCTCGCAGAAAACTTTCGCTCTGGAGGAGTGAATTTCCTACTGAGGTATATGACTGGGTGTTCTTCACCATTTACGCGTTGGACCATTATAATTCCTATACCGCGGTCAGATGTGTCACTCTGAATGGTGAATTCCTCTGCATAATTTGGCGCATATAAGACCGGGTTTTCGGTCAATTTCCTTTTTAAAGTGAGGAATGCTCCTTCCATCTCTTTAGCCCAACTAATTTTAGCCCTACGTTCTTTCCCTTTCAAAGCCCTCGTCAAAGGTTCTATTATCGTGGCATAATTTCTAATATATCTAGAATAGTACCCCGACATCCCTAAAAAACGGCGTATTTCGGTTTTCGATTTAGGGGCTGGAAATTCCGTTATCGCTTGTATTTTAGACTCTGCGGGGATGCGCCGTCCGTCGCCCACCACATGTCCCAAATATTTGACCGTACGCTGTGCAAATTTGCACTTAGATAATTTTACTTTTATTTTGGCTTCCTTGATTCGATCTAAAACTAATCCTAGATGTCTCATATGGTCATTCCAATCATCGGAAAATATGGCCATATCGTCTAAGTACGGGAGACAAAAATCTTCCAGCCCTCTAAGTAATGTACTCATAAATTTTGAAATCTATAGCTCGCTCCTATCAACCCAAATGGCATCATGATCGGAAGAAATGAGCCCCAACTAGTCACGAAAGCTGCTATTTTCTGAGCTTTCGGCGGCATAGGGATCTGCCAATAACCCTTCGTCAAATCCAAGGTAGTTATGTAATTGGTCCTTGCCACTCGTTCGACTCTTTCTTCTATGTTAGGTAAAGGAAACACTTCGGGACGAGTTATTGCGTTAATTTTCCAATAGTCAATGCAAGGACGAGGATCTCGCCCCGGGGCTTCTACAAGTATCATAGGAGAATTATATTCCAACTCACCCTCAATTATCACTCCTAATTCTAGCATTCGCTTTATCTCTGCTTTTAAAATTTCCGTTTGGCTTGGTGAATTCCGATAAGGGCGAAGCCTTACGGGTACATTGCTAGTCAACTCTATGTCATGCTCAATTAAATCGGGTTTTCCCGGGTCGTTAGAGAAAACATCCCTCCTCCGCCATAAAACTTCAGCCAACTCCGTTATCTGGTCTGACGAGCACCTTTCTCCTAAAGCACTGTCTGTCACTATTTTTTGGAAATCGTATTCTTCCGGGGTGCTTGTTAATTTCGGAATCCCTAAATCGTATTCGTTTCCATTGGGCTCATAATGTTCTTCTATGACTAAATTCACTAACTGTTCTCTCTGAAGGTAGGGTTTGAGTAAATTTACGTGATAAATTTGAGAAGGCGTTCAACGATGAGGTAAATTTACTATATAATTCGTTTCCGAAACTTTCTTTTCCACTGTGCCAGGACCATTCCAACTAACAGAAAACTTATTGGTTTTATTCAACGCTAATACCAAAACTTTATCACCTACTTTAAACTTTCTCTCCACCGCTTCCCGGTCATACCACTTTTTCCTTTCATCTCTAGTTTTAATCATAGTTTCCATCGCTAATTCCTGACATCGCTTCATACGATTTATTAAATCGAATACATATTCAGTGACTAAGCTTTCCATAGGATCTCATCCTTTCCATTTTTCGTATAGTAATCTTTCAGGGGTTCTTAGATTTCTACCATGCACTAGCTCTGCGGGGGAAAAACCAGTGGATCTGTGGGTCACGGTACGTAACGCCAGTAATGCGTAGGGAAGGTTTTTCCCCAAGAATTCCCGGCCTCGAGGCACAAAACTTTCAGTAATCTCTTAACCGTTCTATGCCACCTTTCCACGGCTTGACTTTGGGGCCTGTGTACGGATGAATTTACCACTTTTATCCCAAATTTTTCCAAAAATGTACTCGTGAGCTCACTTATGTAGGAACGTCCGAGATCAGATTGTAGTTCAACAGGGAAACCCAATCTGCTGAATACTGTCGTCAAAGCATCAACAATCGTCACAGAGCGCAAATCTTTTATAGGAATCGCCTTGGGGTAACGACTGGACACACACATTGCTGTTAAAAGATAACGGTTTCCGTTCTCGGACAGTGGAAGAGGACCCACTGTGTCTGTGCACAAACGGCTGAAAATACTAGTAACAATCGGGACAGAAACTAACGGAGCTTTCTTTTCCTCGCCTGGTTTTCCAATTTTTTGGCATGGGTCACAAGTTTTAACATAGGATTCAATTTCCTCGACCGCATTTAGCCAAAAATAATTCCTAAATATTTTATCTTTGGTCTTTTTCATGCCTAAATGACCGCCTACATTATAATGGCATAAAGATAAAATTCCTTTCCTGAACTTTGACGGGACCATGATTTGCTCCCCCTCTAATCCCGTATGGTCTGTTGTCCTGCTGATCAATAACCCATCTTTCACCTCAAAACCTGATTTTTTTTTCGTTTGCCTTTTGCCTTACCAATTTTAAACTATCGTCTTCCCTTTGAGCCTCTCGTAATTTTTCCCCGCTAACGCGCGCTAGACCTGTCTCTAGTTCTTCAGCGTTTATTTGCGGTAGAAAGCAGTGCGCCTGATTTTCTTCTCTGATTCCTGCGTCTCTTTCGTTTCTCCTCTCAGGATCCGTGGGTTCTAATTCCTCCGAATGCGTTTTCCCTGCCGAACGAAGATTCTCGCTCGCACCCGCCGTAAGCTGCGCTTTCATCGGGCGAACCTTTTCCGGGGTTTTCTCCCCGTCTATTTCTCAGAGTTGATTTGTTTCGCTTTCGATTTCGCGGCGTGTCATTTGTCGCGTCATTATGGCACTGATGCAATGCGGATTTAATTTATGCTTATCAATCAACTGTTGAGTTTTATTTCCTAACAAATAATGGTTCATGTCGGTATCTTTGCCTACCGTTGCTGCTTTCGTGCGTATTTTCTCGCCGGTACTTAGGTCTATTTCTACTTCCACAACCGGTAAACAACGAAGTTCATTATCAAGCGCCTGTCGGACCCATACTTTTTCTCCTGTCAACTGATCCGTTGTTACATCGTGGGCCGAAATGAGGTCTAAATTCGAGCCGGTATCCCTTAAAATTCTCATTTCCTTCCCATTAATCAATCCTAGGCTAACATATGGTTCGAATGCCTCCTCTATATCCGCGGGACCCGCTACATGATAAACCGACTCGGCCTTTTCTTTCTTTTTTAGCTCCGGGCAAGAATACTTGTAATGGCCGGTTTTTCTACACAAGAAACATGTACTCTCTTTCTTTTTATCGACTATTTCATCCCGATTTTTAGGGATATCTTTAATTCTCCAATTATTCTTTATTTCTTCCGCTTTAAGTTCCGATTTTGGTTTACTCGCAAATTTATTCCGCTCGAAAGGTTTGGGAAGGTTTTGAAGTTTCGGGGGCCCTAGTCGTTTCATAGTTTTCCTAGCCGAATCATACTCATCTAATTTCTTCGCCAAATCAAATGGAGTGATTATCGTGCTCCAAACATCAATGAAATGATGCTTCGTTTCCGGATTAACCTTTCTTTTTAACTGATCTGTGATTATTAGCTCTCTCAGTTGGTCGAAATTTCCCACTCCTAAACCACTTAACCATTGATCAAAGTAATTGGAAGCCTCATATACGTAATCTTTCCACGTTTTGTTTTCGGGCTTTTGTGTCGTAACAAATTTTAGTCGAAAGTCTTCTGCGGAAAGCTGGAACCTTTCTAGTAACATCTTTTTTATATAATAAAAATCGTCGGAACACGCGGTTGGTTCTCGCAAGATAAGCTCCCCCAGTTCCGTCGGTAACAATCCTAGTAAATGCGCAACCCATCGACTTTCCTCGATTTGGGCTTTCTGCGCTTGTCTTTCGAATAAACTGAGATAGATGGCTATTTCGGACTTATCGGAGTCGAATGAGCAGGACTGATTTTAAAGATATTTTCTGCTCTCTCTCATTTTGGCTAGAAGCTAAACTAATCTCATCTGGTTCCCGTTCTAACCTCATTCTCGACAATTCATGCTCCCGCTCCAAAACCTTAGCCTTTTCTTCCCTCTCAATGGCCTTATTCCGCTCTCGTTCTAACCTTTCTTCATTTTCTCTCTCAGCCCTTATCTTTCTCTAAGATTTTTAGCAGGGCTAGTGCTGAAGTTTCGTCATAGTCCTCTGCTTCTTCTAGTTTTTAAATAATTTTTGCTATATTATCCGACTCTTCTATGCTCGCGCCGAATTCAATAGCTAACTCTTTTAGATCGCACTTTTTCTTACCCGCAAACACTGACATGTTTCCTACTAATTAACAGTTATAAGAAATGCTATGACAATCATGCAATTATCAACTTCGAAGCCTCTAAATATTTCCCTAGTTGTGAATAATCACAAACTCTCGCGACATAAACATATCACAACAATTTCAATAATATTAATATGATAAACAGCCTTATCATTAACCAACCAAGTTTTCATATATAACCTTATATATTCTTTCGTATCATTTCTTTTAAGTAAATAGCTCAGAAAGTCTCTTAAATTTTGAAAACATATATTCTGAATAAAATTCACATGCAAAACAGAATTTAAATTATTTGCATTCAGTGCATCCAACGATGCGCCACCTCTCATAAGCAATTTAAATTATCCTCACTGAATTATTGACCTTTAGTACAAGTAATACTTATTCAAAACAGTTTTAAGGAACTTTAAAAAATTAATATTTACTTAAATTTCTTAGAATTCAGTTGGAAATATTTCACAAAATGTTATTATCAACTTCCTTACTTCCTAAACTCTATTAAATATACAATGATTAAAAAACATGTTTGTTATTAATAATACTTTTTCGATTAAACCTCTGTAATGAATCAAATAAAGAGTGCTAACCTGAGATGTTGTTGACTGCTCTTCTGACATCCGTCTTACAAGGAGAGGGCCAACCTTGTTCATCATAGATTTTGATTATTTTAATATATGTTGTAGGGTAGAGACCCCTTAGTCTCAGGTTCAACGGATTTTATCCAACGGTCCTTAGTTCTTGAGAAACCGGTGGGTCTAATAGTAGTACACAACTTAAATAATTACTTTGTAACAAAAAAGATAGGTTGGTCGTAGCTCAGTTGGTACGGCGTATGCTTGCTGATCTGTGGGACCGGGTTCGGCACCCGAACGCACTACATTTGTTTTTCTCATTTTTTGTTTTATAAATATACTTGTAATTATAATTTAATAATTTAAATTAAAAATTTTAATATCATACATTTATTATAATGTTAACAAATTTAAATTTATCATTTTTTTTTATTTTTAAACTATTATTTCTCCTCCTTTAAAGAGGTTTAAAAAGAAATTGGATCTATTATTGAATGATAAAAATTACAAAATTGTGGCAAAACTTGTTGTGGCGCCATCTAGTTATGATAAAATAAAAGAATATTTAAATAAAATAAAAGTAAAAGCAGAAATAAGATAAAGGGGAAAGCAAAATAATTGAAAACGCAAGCATACGTATTACAAATTTAAAAATGTTTAATATGCAAAAAATCGGTTGTAATTTAATTGTGATGCTAATTTTTAATATAATTACGCTTGTTATTTTAAAAACAGAATAATAGTATTATCGCATTGACTTCCTTTGTAAAAGCAATGCGTAAATGATGTTTCTTTAAAATCACGAATTGACACAATTTCTCAATATCATTGCATCGATAAAGAATATATGAAATACATTTTAAAAATGATTTTTAAAAAAATAACAGCTTTAAGATGTTTTATAGAACTATTTAGTTAAAAGTAAAAAATTAAATAGGTTAAAATTATAATTGGTATACAATATTATAAATTTTAATTGACAATGAGATTATTAAGTTATACTTACAAGTATATTTATAAAACAAAAAGTGAGAAAAACAAATGTAGCTCGTTCAGGTATCGAACCCGGACCTGCGAATTAGCCGGCAAACGCCATACCAACTGAGCTACGACCGACCTGTCATTGTGGCTGCAAAGTAGGTATTTAAGTTGTGTACTACTATTAGACCCCCCGGTTTCTCAAGAACTAAGGAGCGTTGTATAAAATCCGTTCAACCTGACTATAAGGGGTCTCAACCCTACAACATATATGAAAATAATCAAAATCTGTGATTAACAAGGTTGGCCCTCTCCTTGTTAGACTGGAACATCTCTGGTCATCTGTAGGCTAAACTATCCGGCGGGCTCGACTTCCCTGGATTCGGGTGTCTCTCGTCTCCTGCACGGCGTCGAATTGCCTTGGGTCTGGAATCCCTGCTGGATTCGCCGAAGACTCTGGTCTGGGGATCAAGGTCTCCTTTCTAACCTCCGTCTGTCGATTTCGGATCTCCGGAACGTCTTGCGTCTTTTGCACGGCGTCGGATTGCCTTGGCTCTGGAATCCCTGCTGGATTTGCCGAAGACTCTGGTCTGGGGATCAAGGTCTCCTTTTATCTTGCGGCCTGGTTGCGGCCCTTCCTGTTTTTTTGACGAACTGTGATAGATTATTTTCATCAGTTCTTCATCCTCTTTAGCTGCCACCATTGTAGGGACTTAGATATCACTGGACAAAAGGAAATGGTAGCGTGCTGTTTCTTTTAACTAAGTCATTTATTTACATCGATTCTGGGTTAATGAAGAATATTTACAAGTTAAACAATATTTGTTTGGGTTCGAGTCAATTTTATACAGGAACAAAAGTTCAATTATTTGGATTCTTCCATAGAACTATCGTCATTTCATCTGAGTGGGGACTGATCGGACGATCATCTGTCTCTACTCTCCTCACATATCCAACACCAGGTCCAGCCAGACCTAGTCTTCTCTGCGACCTCTCTCTGCAGCTTCCAAACTCCTTCTCCCCTTCCGCGTTGCCACTTCGCATCTCTCTAAGGCTGAAGCCCTCGGTTCTAGGGAAAACCAGTTTTTCCCCCTTGGCCGTTGCCACCGCCTATTTCTCGAAGGCTGAAGCTCCCGGTCCTGGGAAAACTAGTCTTTTCTCCTCCTTAGACGTTGCCACCGCTCTTTTACTGGACGGCTGAAGCTCCTGCTTTCTCTGCGATTCCACGGAATGTTAAACTAGCGCCGGAACGAAATTGTACTGTCTTCTCCATTGATATTTCTACCCTTGATGGCGCCATGGCTTTGTTCAGAAATGACCGATGATTTAGCGTGGGAAAGTTTAGAAGATCCCTTCAGAGGAATCTTCTCTCGAATAATAGTTCGTGAATAATTAGTCTTTAGGGGCAATTAGTAAAGTTCTTACACCATTGATTGGGGAGTTTTAAGGCAGGTTCAGTTTCTGTTAAATATCTACTGGCTGTTTTCATGTTTGATTAAATAAGATAAGTTAACCATTTGATGAAGTCTTTGGGTCCTGTTATTTTTTAACAACTATAAGAAAATTGTTTTAAATAAGACATTTTAAATGTATCGCTTTAAATCTGATGTAATTTTCACCAAAGGTTTCTTTGTTTTTTTAATATCCACGTGATAATAGTTTTGTTGTCAGAGAGGAAATATTTGCACTGTCTTACAATTCACAACAATAGTTAAAAATATCATCTTAAAATAGGAAATAAATGTCTCGTGTAAATATATTTTTTAATTTAAACTGTTTTACAATATTATTATTATTTGGTCATTTTAAATAGGACGTAATTTCTTCCATTTATTGCTTTTAACGTATATTAATGAATTTATTATTTCAAACTTTTCTTCCTTTTTTAATATTCAGGTGAAAATACTTTTGTTTCTAGAAAGGAAATATTTTGATTTGCGCTGCCTTAGAATTGTCAACAATAGTTTAAAAGATCATCTAGAAATATGAAATAAATGTCTCCTATAAATATAGTTTTAAAATTAAACTGTTTATTATATTATTATTTGACTATTTTAAATATGACGTAATTTCCTCCATTTACGACTTTTAACGCATATTAATAAATTTACTATTAAAAAAAATTCCCTTTTAATATTCACGCGTAAATATAGTTTTTATGACGTAATTTGCAATGTTTTCCTATTTTTTTATGTAATCATTTAATTCTAATTTTAAGTTTTTTTCTGTTTATAATAGTCACCTGGAAATAAATTTTTAATTTGAAGGAAATAATATTCTTTGTGCTGTTTTCTACAATTAGCAACTATTTAAAATAATAACCTTTTCTAAAATATGTAAAATTTCTCTAAATGAAAGTGATCTGCTTATTTTTAAGCTTTCTAAAGCAGTATTTCATCGTATTATGAATTAAAAACTGTATTACTAAAAGTTTTCTTCTTTTTTCGTGAAAGAACGTGCTCCTGTTTGGGCGGGCCGACTGCAGCTGATTTTAGGGTTACTTTTTTGGCGTCACCCCCAGCCACCGTAGCGATACTCCAAAGTGTATGCACTTTCAGCAAGTCCTTGGCGAAAAATATTTCGCCAAAGGATTTGGCGTATTTCTCGATAGCGATGCTACAAAACGTACTGCTTTTCAGCGCGACCGCGATATGCTTTTTGATACACAGTATAGATATTTTAAAAATACGTTTATATTAATTTTTTGAAGGATTTACTTGTATTAAGTGAAATATTTTTTTTTCTATTATGCATTGAACAAAAGATGTCATAATTTAGTTGGCAGATATTTTTAGTTTTGTAATTTTAATTTATGTAGCTGCCATGTGCTTCGCGAAACAGGTCGATTGTTTATGAAACAGGTAGATTGTTTATGTAAGACTTATTCTATATAAAAGAAAATACGGACATTTTATTTTAATTTATGAATTAATTGGCCAGCTGGTGTCACCTTTGAAGCAGTAAGTGAAATAATTTCTTCTGCTTTGAAAGTGTGCACTTGCTAGCCAAACACTGAAGAACCCGCTGTAAAACTTCATTAAATGGATCCACGATGAAAAGAAAACAATTTCAAGTTTGGTAAGCATAGCTTTTTCTGTCAATTTATGTTTATTTTTCTTGAACAATTCTAAGCACCTGTGTATTATTTCCTTTTGTGTATGTGCATATTTAATAACAATAAACAGTGATTTATGTATTTAAAATTTAAATGCTAGCATCCATCGAAAGAATAAAAGTAATTTAAATCTGTATTATTAATGAACGATTTTCAAATTGATCCATATCTATTTAATGTTTTAAACTTCGAACACATATTCAATGTTTAAAAAAAATCTTATTGATATGTAACATATGCATCAACATCAATACTATAATGAAATGTATTTAAGGTGTTAGGTTATTTTAAATTACAGAAATTTAAAATAAAAATATCTGATTTGAATAAGTTCTTCCCAAAGCTTTTTACCTAGACTAGATTTTGTAATGTAGGATATTATGACAATACAGTATAATATATGAGAATACAAGTATTTCTTCTATCATTATATTTATAAAACAGTTGAATTTTAATGTCTGTGTTTTATGCATCTCGTGGGAGTTATTATAAACATTATAAAAGTTTTGGTATCTGTAGTTGATAATAAAGCTAAATGATGCATTATTTTTTCCTATTTAGTGTAAACAAAGCATCACAATTTTTAAAGTGTTAGTAAGAATGTGGTAGTATTATTAATGTAAACAAAACTATTATATACTTTATTTTTTAATTATTGAGTCCACAGAAAAATGGTAAGTATTTTTAATAATCTTTCATCAATGTTAACTATATATTTGGTTACTTATTTATTAAATTATAACTTTTTTATTTGAAAATTAAGTGTTTTTTTTATCGTATCACTAGGTATCACTAGGCCTGACTTTTTTTTAAATCCAAATTCTTTTGAAAAAATACAATGTAGTATTAAACTTAATATTAGTTTTTAAAAGGAACGTCAATCAAAATTGTCAGCTATTAAACTTTATTTTGTACCTGAAACATTTAAAAACTCATAAATGATCACTTTCTTTCCAAGTGTTAATCTATATGAAATAACTATTTTGCATTCAAACAAATTTTTCTGTGATATTAATAATTTCAAAGTGGCTGCTTATTTGAAAATGACTAATAAATACTTCTATTTAGATATATAATAAACTAAATTCTATTAATTTATTTTAAAATATAGGTATTTTGAATGCTACCTAACTTTTTATAAGAAACCTGTGTATTTTTATGTTAGCAAAGTACAAATTATAAATGGCTGAATACCATTTTCCATCAGCAAAATTCATATTACAATCTAGATAAACTTTTCGTTCATTTTATTTCTACACAAGTCTTATTCATAATTTATGTACACAAAAAATAAAAGCTGCTGTTGAGGAAAGTTTCCTGCCAGCTAATTCTATCAGGGCCAAAACTAGCCTTTATTGTGCCTGGGGCAAACAAGGATTTTGGCCCTTCCCCTTTCTTTACAAAGGGAATTTTATTAAGTTACTAATAGCTGATTTATTTTAAAATCTAATAACATGCGTAATACTGAACTACATAATCAGCTTTGTCAAATATTGATTTGTTAAAATCTGAAAACGTAATCAAATGGAACCGAAAAATATTTCACTTTATACAGGTTTCCATCTTAGCAGACATAATTGTTGATATTCTTTTTGTTGAAATTTTTTTCATTTAAGGCAGAATTCTGTTATAGACTGATTTTATTTTTACAGATTTTAGTTTAGTTTCAATACAGTAGACTCCCTTAAATCCGAGTCTTTTTTCAGATGTAAACAATGAAATTTACAGTTAAGTTGCAGGAACAAAATTCAAGATGGCGTCAAAATCAGCGACTACTGCAATGTGTTTTTTACTAAATTTTTTGTTTATCATTCTCTTTTAGTTATTACAGCTGATTTATTACTAAATAAATTTACATTACTTTTGATTTGATATAAATTAGCATATCTATATGATGACGTTTCGATCTTACGATCACTTTACCAATAGATTGCAGCATACGACTTTTGAAATCGATTTTGTCGGTAATAATTTAATATTTTTCTAAATTTTTATTTTACATAATTATTTTAAAATTTTATTTATTTTAATGTTTCACTTTATTGTAAGCATTCATTATAATTTCCCTTGCTTAACTACTAATCAAATTAATGTTTCAAAAATGTAAACAAATCAATGACCAGAAATCCGCACAACCTCTGGTCCTAAACTGTGCAGATTTGAGGGAGTCTACTGTATTACAATGGCTTCGCATTATCTGGCACGGGTCAACTACACAATAGAATTTTCCCCACCTCCAAACGGTCTGTCGGGGCTCAGATGAGAAGGAAATATTTTCTTCTTTGCACTGGCCTGCTATTGATGCATGCAAGAATCCATTTTGTTGCCTAAGTGGAAGCATAGCTGCAGAATGACTATAAAAAAAAAAGATTTATGATTTATGCACGCGAGAGGAAAGGCGCGAATAAAACACTTAAGTGGAATATTTACGTAGCTTGTGCGTTCTTAAAATGCAGTTACATTTTTCTTTTTTCAATTTTAAGCCTTCGTGAATGTTTCCAAAATGTATAATATCAATGATTTTTAACCCCTAAAATAGCGATTTTTAAATTTAAGAATTTCTTACGATACATATTTATGAATAAGATTATTAAGTTTTAACATCTATCATTGTTTTTTAGTTATACATAAATATTTTTCAATATCAAAGTTAATCAACGCAGTATTTAACTGAGATTTTAATTCCCATCAGCAGTATTTGTTTTCTATTTAAAATAAAAGCTACGTTTTTTTTTAATTTATTTATTTTATTTATATATATATATATATATATAAATGAATACTTTTCATTTTTTAAGGGGGGGAGGGGGTATCTTTAAAAAATTTAATGTCATCTAATCCTCTACTCGCCTGCACAGAGTTTAAAATCATGAATTTTTCTTTCTTTTTTGACCATTGGCTTCTTTGTAATGACAATAAGTATCCGCGTAAAATTTTCCTTATTCACAAAACTTAAAACATTTAAAATATTTTTCTCTTTTCTTGTTGCTTTCAAATGTTAAGTTGTGCAAAAATAAATAAATGACTTATCCTTCTCCCAAATAAAAAAATAAATTAATAAATAAAATATAAAAATAATTTTAAAATTTTATAAGTCCCAAAATTTTTAGATTATTATACTGTGTTTGTTATTCATTAGAATCGTTGATGTTTATTCTCTCCAATCCCCCCAGCAAATAGGGAATAATTAATAGCTGGTATTAATACAAAAAATTCCTTTTTTCAGCTTTTGTAGCCTTAAACCCTGTAAAAGAAAGGGAACACATTTTCTTATTTCATTGTAAGTTTCACACCTTTGTTTAAAATAAGCTGTCTAAATCTGCAAAAATATGTTACCAATTTTCCTTTATAAATGTGTGAAATTTAAATAGCAAGATTATTTTCCTTTATAAAAAAAAATAAATAAATAAATAAAAAAAAATACTCCGCATTCGTAATGCTTATTCTTTAGATATTATTTTTTCCGTCATTACTCAGCAAATTTAGATAAAACATTAATTACTTTATCAAAGTCAATATTTTTAATAAATATTTCTTTATTAAACTGGGCTAACGACTAACGACTAATTATTGCCAAATGATAATTTAAAATACTTTTACTGCTTTAAAAAAATATAAGTTTCACGTTTTTTCTTTAATCGTTTAAACAAACAAATCTTAAAACGCCTTTTTATGAAATTTTCATTATACTAATATTTTTAATAAACAATATAGTGCAATACAAAAAGGACAAAATTTTAGTTTTATTTAACCTTTTGCTCTTCTTTGTGGAGTGTAACTTACCATTTTTTTTTTAATCTCTGCTACTAGGTGTGCGAAGTGTTAATGCAACAATAGCTTGGCTTTTTTTTTTTTCACCCATCAGTACCCCCCCCCCCCCCCCCCCAAAAAAAAAAAAAAAAAAAAAAAAAAGAGAGAGAGAGAGAATTTGGTTCAAAAATCAAGACAGTGTTCTTAAAGAAATTGTTATTCTTGTTCTAGGGATTGTTTTCCCTTTTTTTATCTATAATATTTTACATGTTTTCTTATCATGTTTTGAATAATTTAAAGTTTTTTTTATTATTATTTTATGCCAGAATCCTCCCAGATTAACCCCCCCCCCCCCCCCACACACACACACACACAGAGAGAGAGAGAGAGAGAGACTAGATATTTTTTAAACCCTTGAATGCTTTCAATAAAACTCACATGCGGGCAGTGTTGAATTCAGACAATTTTCTCCGGGAGGGATTTCTGTGGCTCTGGGGAGTGGGGTTATAGAGTTCCGGGGGGAAAATTGCTCCCGGACCACCCCCTGAATTCAACCAATTCAACACTGCATGCGGGTTTTTAACGTTTTCCAACTTAGTTGAAAGTTGATTATTAAATAGGCACGAGAAGTATGTGCTTCCCTTACAAAGTTTTGAAGGGTTCAAAATTGAGAAAAAAGGGGGGACCCAAATTTTATATTGAATTAATTCAATTCCCAAATTTTATCTATTTTTTCTTTCAAATTAGTAACTCGTTTGTATATGTTTTTTGTTTCGTAAAAATACCTTTTCACATTAAGTTTTAGAGATTTAATTAAGATTGCAATTCACTTCTTATTTAATCAAAAATATAGAGTATGTCACTAAGCCGAAGTCTTATTTTTATTCCACATTTTAAAGCCTTATAGAAGAACAATTTTTAATCTTTTATTATCAATAACTTGAAATGGAAATAAATCTTTGCTTATTTTAAATGCATAAATTCTGCGGATTTCAATATTCAAAATTATTGAAAGAAAATTTAAAGATTGTGTACGCATTCTAAATGTTCCGTACTATACGCAACAACTGTTGTGACGTTGTTAATAATAATGTAGCTCTTGTAAAGATAATTTAAACAAACCTACTTTATTACATATGAACTATAATAACTCGAGAAGTACTAAAAATTTCTTTGGCTTACATCCAGGCAACACTGCGCTAGTAGCTTGAATATTTTATTCATCTTTTAATTATACCTTTAATAGTTTCAATTCAAGAATAACATTTTCAATAATCAATTTTTCCTATGTTTTCCATATGTTATTCAAGTTATTAAAAAATGACTCATTATTTTTTCATTCAAGAAATTCCTTATATTTGTATAATTTTTTTTCTAATATAAGGAATTTTTTGAATGAAAAAATAATATGTCATGTTTTTAATAATTTGAAAGTTGTTTTGTCCTTTGAACTATAAAGGACAAAATATAAGTATAAAATACAGGCATTATTTAAGGCAGTTATTTCTGTCGATAAAAATTATCTAAAAAAATATTCATCAGTTAAATGCAGCATTTAATGTTATTAAACTCAAGAGAGAAAAACAAAGGCCGCGCACTTGAATTTTATGTTTTATTTTTAAATATGCAAATTTTTTATCAGAGTTCTTGGCAAAGTCTTCAGGTAAGCAGTTTGAAGATTGTGAAATCTTTAGTGGATAAAAATAGATTTTTAAATTTAAGAGAAATTTCAAAAGTTTCTAAGATTTTAGATAAAGAGTATAATTCGAGACAAAAAAGATGTAGTTTTGCATCAAAATGGATGCTTTACTAACTCCGCAGTCAAACCTATTCAGACTATCTTCCTTTAATCTCCTCCTAAACCACCCATCTTGACCTTTGGGGAGGAAAACGCAGGAAAAAGTAATTAAAGTGTGCGGAGCGCTGCTCCACGATTACAATATTAAGAGACTACATTAGTCACGCGAAGACATTCACAAGCTAATATTGAACCTATGGTAGCATTATTGACAAATATCTCATGGTTATTAGTACTTAAAATAATTTTTTTTTTCATGGGATACCTGAGGTTGATATCTAATGTTGTACTTTTTCGGGTTTGGTTACATAATTTTTTTTTTTAATTTAAACGCTCATTTTTAAAAAACTGTTTGGAACCAGTTCTATAATTGCTTTTGCATGCTATGTGTGCTTAACAGGCTTAGCTTGTTGGGTGTTTTTTCAGTGTTGCTATCTGTTGTTCTTGAGTAGAGATGGTGAAGTATACGTTCATTTGTCTAAGGTCACTAATGCAGGTAATGAATGGCAGCAAGGATCGAACCAGAGAACCCATGGTCAGAAGGTGAGATCTTTAGTACAGAGCAAAAGGCTAGCTCTACAATCGCTTCCTGAGAGAAACACATTTTATTGACCATGCAAGGTGGTGTAAATTAAAGTAAATTGGATAATTCTGCAGGAAGATCCATTTATCTAAATTAAGGGGAGGGGTCTTTCCCTCCCTTTCCCCCTTTAATACTTAACCAATGAACCTCCAAACCTAAAGAAGGAAGTGCCATATCGAAATAAAACGGTATATCAAATTTGAAGCAAATCGAATAATTCTGCATGAAAAACCCATTTATCTAAATTAAGGGTGGGGGAATAGTCTCCACCCCCCTTTACATTTAACCAATAAACCTCCAAATTTAATCAAGGCACCTCCTTAACATAATAAACCGGTATACCAAATTTGGAGCAAATTGAATAACTCTGCATGAAAAACCTATTTATCTAAATTAAGGCGGGGTTCTAGCCCCCTTTCCTCCCTTTATACTGAACCTCCAAATCTAATCAAGACACCTCCTTAACATAATAAACCAATATACCAAATTTGGAGCAAATCGAATAATTCTGCATAAAAACACATTTGTCTAAATTAAGGGGGGAGGTTAGCACCCCCTTTCCTCCCTTTATTTTTAACTAATGAAACTCCAAATTTAATCAGGGAAGCTCCTTAACATAATAAACTGGTATACCAACATTGAAGCAAACCAGGTAATTCAGCATGAAAAAAACATTTCGCTAAATTAAGGGGGTATTAGCTCCCCCATTTCCCCCTTTATGCCTAACGAATGAACCTTCAAATCTAATCAGAAAAGCTTCTTATCAGAATAAACCTAAAAAAAAAAAAAGTAAATTGGATAATTCTGCATGAAAACCCATTTATCTAAATTAAGGGGAGGGGACTTTCCACCCTTTACACTTAACTAATGAAGGAAGCGCCATATCGGAAGAAACCAGTAAATCAAATTTGAAGCAAATCGAATACTTCTGCATGAAAAACCCATTTATCTAAAAAGGGGGAAAACTAGCCCCCGTCCCCCCCCCCCTTTGCACTTAACCAATAAACCTCCAAATCTAATCAGGGCAGCTTCTTAACATAATAAACCAGTATACCAAATTTGAGCAAATCGGATAACTCTGCATGAAAAACCCATTTATCTAAATTAAGAGTGGGGGTCTAGCCCCCTTTATACTTAACTAAGGAACTTCCAAATCTAATCAAGGCAGTTCTTTAACATAATAAACTGGTATACCAAATTTGGAGCAAATCGAATAATTCTGCATAAAAAGCCCATTTATCTAAGCCCAATGTCAGATGGGCGTCTTTTTTGCTTAGTTATAATCCATTCACAATGCTATAGCATTGTGAATGGATAATACCTAAGCAAAAAAGACGCCCGTCTGACATTGGTCTTAATTAAGGGGGGGACTAGCCCCCCTTTATTCTTAACCAATGAATTCCCAAAACTAATCAGGGAAGCGCCTTATCAGAGTGAACCTAGGAGAAAAAAAAATTGTAGCAAATCGGATGTTTCTATCAAGAGTTATCGTGTTACGTACATATAGAACATGCACATTAGCTCTCAGGCTTTCATAGCCTGTGAGCTAAAAAGAAAAGTGCCCAATTAAACTGATGGCAATGAACTCGCAGGCTATTCACACTAACTGTATATTATACTCTTCTTTCCTAATAATGCTCCTCAAAAAATAAATTAAGGGGGAAATTGCCCCCCCCCGTTTCCGTTCTTTATACTTAAACAATGACCCTCCAATTGTCATCAGAGAAGCACCTTATCGAAATAAACCAGTATACCAAATTTGAAGCAAATCGGATAGAAAAACCCATTTATCTAAATTTAAGAGGGGTATTATTAGCCCCGTCCCCCCCTCTTTATATTTAACCAATGAAATTCCAAACCTAATAAGGGTAGCACCTTATCAGAATAAACCGGTATACCAAATTTGAAGCAAATCGGATAGAAAACCCATCTCTCTAAATTAGAGGGTATTAGCCCCCGGTCCTCCCTTTAGACTATAACAATAAACCTTCAAATCTAATCAGAGAAGCTCGTTATCAAAATGAACTGGTATACCAAAATCTGATAATTCTGCATGAAAAACCCATTTATCTAAGTTAAAGGGGGGGGGGTTAGCCCCCACCCCTTTATACTTAACCAATGAGCCGCCAAAACTAATCAGGGAAGCACCTTATCAGAATGAACCTAGAAAAAAAAATTTGAATTAAATCAGATATTTTTATCAAGAGTTATCGCGTTACGTACATGCATGCATACATACAGAGCCGGCGGGCACATTAGCTCTCAGGCTTTACTAGCCTGTGAGCTAAAAAATGCCAAGAGCATGTAACTAGGGGGGGGGAGGGACAGAAAATAAAAGAGGACATTGAAAGCTTTCCAACGATATGTTATACGATATGATTTGGAAGAAACAGTAAGTATGCCCCTTGGGGTGGCAGGTAAGTCCTAAACGGTCGGAGGGGCGACCTCAAATATATCTTTGGTCAAAATGTGGATTTATGATAAAATAGAACGAGAATTTGGCATTTTAAAAATTGCATGCATATTTTGAACGGCCCTGTAAATTAAGATTGGCGAGGAAGGGGGGGGGGGGTAGAGACGGATTACAAGGGGCGAACTTGAAAAATACAACATAATAAACTAGTAACCCGAATAACTAGGCTTCTAAACAAAAGTTTAATGATTTAACATAGTGTTGAATTCAGGGGATGGTCCGGTGGGGACATTCCCCCTGGAACATTGAACACCCCCCCCCCCAGAAGTTTTAAGATTTTATGCTTTTTAATTGCAAGTGTGCAATTCCCCCCTCCCCTTACGGATCTCTAAAATACGCTCTCCCCCGGAGTCGCAGAAATCCCTATTGTAGAAAATTACCTGCATCCAACACTGATGTGACCAAGAAAGAAAAAAAAAATCCGTCCTTATATGAAATTTTACATCAATTCTGCCACTAAAACAGTAAAACTGGAAGAATAAATATAATGATTCAACCCGATCCCGACTCTTGGATCGACCGCGATTCGATTTGAAGTAAATTAAAGGATAACGATTCTGCCCGCATCTAAAGAATCGTCTTGAAAACGATTCAACCTGCATGTAAAGATCGACATCGAATCTGTGTACTGAATCGATTTGCTATTTCTGATCCTACGTTACGGGTGGAATCAATTTGTTCATTTTTTCATGCTTTCTTTTGTATTTAGAAAAAGAAAAGTGTTGGATTCGTGAAAAATTTTGACTACCAGTTTTTGAAGAATTTATAGTTTTAGAAGGTCTTGTCTGGAATACGATTTGACTATTTTTATAAATTGTCTGTCTGTTAGCCTGTCTATTTGTTTGTCTCTGACAAAAAAATTGTGGGTGGTCTATTTAAAGAACTAATGCATGGAATCTGTTGAAACTTTAGATTTAGTTAGACCTTTATATAAATTGGAGCTGATTACTTTTTGGTGAAAATCGCCCAGCAGGTGGCGCTGCTATGTTGTATTTTTTATGATTTCTGCATGATCGCTATCTCAAAAACTAATGCACGAATTTTTACTGAACTTCAGATTCGGTTAGACGTTGACGCAAGTTGTTGATGATTAGGTTTTGATGTAAATTTACTGGTAGGTGGTGCTGCTATGTTGCATTTTCCCTGATTTTCGCAACAGCTCTATCTCAAGAACTAATGCACGGATTTTCATCAAACTCAGTTAGACCTTGGCATAAGTTGTTGCTTATTAGGTTTCGGTGTAAATCACCCAATAGGGGGCGTTGCTATGCTGAATTGAATTCAGCATTTTTTTCTGGGAGGGATTTCTTCAGCTCCAGCGAGGGGCATTCTAGACTTCAGAGGAGGGGAGGGGGGGTTTGGACTTTTGTACATTAAGCATAAAATCTCAAACCTTCCCCCTCCCCCCCGGGAAACCTCTGAATTTAACACGATTTTCAGGAATTACATGATTTTAGTGATCATATCTCTAGAACTAATGAATGAAATTTCATCAAATTTAATATTCCGTTAGACATTGTCATATGTTGTTCCTGATTAGGTTTTCGTGTAAATCATATAACAGGATATGCTGATATACTGCATTTCACACGATATTCGTGATAGCTATATCTAAAAACTAATGCATGGAATTAATTCAAACTTCATATACTGTTACACTATCACATAAATAGATCCTTATTAGGCTTGGATGTATACTGCCCAACAGGTTTCGCTTTTATGCTCTTCGTATTGGGAAGGGAATTTCTGTTGCAGACATCTAAGAGGATGTG
The DNA here is from genome assembly GCA_963932465.1 of Maratus speciosus. Classification (NCBI taxonomy): domain Eukaryota; kingdom Metazoa; phylum Arthropoda; class Arachnida; order Araneae; family Salticidae; genus Maratus; species Maratus speciosus. Next base: position 517,637,469 of record OZ010795.1, on the reverse strand, counting down.
GGCCAAAATTCAATTATTTATTTGGAAAATGCATTCTTTTTAAATGCACATATTTCAACAAACCTATACTTTTTTAATCCTCATGATGACCATAGGTTATCATTTAAATTTGACACTGTGATAGCGAATTTTGGAGTTTGAACATGTTTGAGATAGAAGAAAGTTTTGGTATTGGCACATTCAAGTGCTTTACCTTCAACTTTTTAAGGAAAATGAAAATGACATTACATTTAGAGGCATCGATTAAAAAATTTATAGAATCGATTAAATAGAGTTCGCCATAGCATCGATTAAAAAAATCGAAATCGCCCATCACTATTCCAGTTTGTCCCAGGGCCGAAACTAGCCTTTTTTGAAGCCAGAGCAAACATGATTTTGGCCCCCTTCCCTCGCAAAGAATATTTACAAAGTGAATTTTATTAATTTTCTAATAGCCAACTTATTTTAAAATTAAAAATATGTAACACTGAACTACGTAATCTTCTTTGTCAAATATTGATTTATTAAAATCTTGAAAGCAGAATCGAGAAAGAATCCTCTTTATACAGGATCCTTATGCCATATCATCCTTACATTTTTCTATGCTTTGGCATACCATGCAGGCATATTATGTCCTGCCATACCCGAGGCAAGACAATTTTAATAATACTGTGCTAAACATAAATGTGAGAAAAATCGACAAAATTTTCATTTGGCACCCCTTTGTTCTGACACGCCCCGTCTGCCTCCCCCCTCCCCCTTAGTTTTGGCCCTGGTTTGTCCTAATGCGTTATAGTTTAAATATATTGTTATGCTATAATTTTTAATGTAACATTTTATTAAGTATCAAAAATCTTATATTAATAAAAATGATGGAATCAAATAATAATAATAAACACATACTTTTGGCAAATCCCTTCTAGATGGGTTGCTAAACACAGCGCAGTAGTGTATGTTTCCTCATTAGTCGGAAAAATATTGCTTGCGTATACGATTCAAATGGACCAATATACAGCAGGCAATATTTATTCAACCGTACCAAAATGAATACACAGCAGAAGTTCCCTTTAGAACATTGCAGTTAAGCAGCACAAGCTGTGATCAACTCTTTAGCCAATGGCTCCTGGCAATGAAATAGAAGCAAATTCGGCGGTGCAGAGAGTACTCTCACTTGGAGGTCAATGGATGAAAAACAAGTGTCAAGCTACGTCAGACTTCTGCCTTGGTAAAATTAAAGCTGTACATTTGGGTGAAACCAATGCCTTCAGGAGCTGGTCTGATGTCGACAGTCCTCCAGAGGCCATAAATCAACAGCAAAATTTGATCTAAAAAAAGAAAAAGAAAATTAAAGTTTAAAACATAAATATTTAATAAAATTTTCAATTTAATAATAACAATACACAATATATATGTACATACGAAACAGATAATTTTAGGATATCTCTAAAATATTAGTCGTTAAATTAAAATTTCGTACAAAATATTGTACGCTTGTATATTTATTTCAAAATTACTCAGATCATTTTTTTTTTTTAAATACTAACGAGTAATATATAAAATTGTTTTTTTATCTATTACTAAAACTATGTTTAATTATCACTAAAAATAGATGAATTATAGTGGATTTTTTTTTTTCATATTAGGAGGTTCACGCCACTAAATATATTAATTTTGATTTACATAAGTGGAGAAAAGCTATACAGATTAAGTTGATGTTGAATATTTAAAATTCATACCATGAAAGAGTAATTATCTTCTTCAATCAAAATATGCCTAACTACTTACTGCACACACTAAAAGAAAATAATAATAATGCACAAGATCTACATTTAATATTCTAAAGACCATTAAACTCAGACAGAGTAAAATAATGGGATAATTGATGAAAATTTGATAAATGTGCTTTAACCATTAACTATAAAAGCAAGCTATACTCATACGCAAGAAAGAGGAATTTAGTTATTAATTTATATTTGGTTTACATTAGGTTGAATAACTGAAAAAATGAATTAATACAAATGGTAATTTTATTTACTTTTAGAAGTTATATGTGTCAGTCATTTTTTCTCTTTTTTTCAAGAGTAAAATATTTACTGCTGTACTGTTATGCTTAGTAGCCATTTTGAATTTTGTTGTTGATAAAGTTTGGCTGTGCTTAGTAAGAAAAACTTTGGATAATCATAATAATGAAGGTGAGTTTTAGTTCTTCATATTGCATACAATATTTATTTTTAATAAATGTTCTACATTTTTCTTCAAAATAATGCAAAATTTATATACTTTTTTTGAAAAACAAGACAAAATAAGATATAAGAACTGAGCAGTTAGGCTTAAGTGAAAAAATATTTTATTTCTTACCACTTGAATCATTTAAATATATTCTTTAATGCAACCAATTCAGCTTTTTTTCTTTTAAGTTAAAAAAAAGTTTATCTCCAGAGGTGTGGTAGAGGCAATACAGAGTTATATACCATATATCTTTTTGATTTTACTAACAAGCTTTGTAGTATACCTTCTGTTTCTCTAACAAAGCTATAGCTTATACTCTCATTTTTTATTTTTTTACTATTACAACACTGTTTATCTGTTACAAACTAAGTGTGAACAAAAAATTTATTCCCAACATCCCTATAACCATTTTGTGTGATCAGACATGCACCTAGTAAGGAGTAAACATTTTAAATGGCTTCTTAAACACATTATAACATTTTTTATATCTGAATTCTGTGCATTAAAAATGGTTGTTTCTTTCTGCAAAGATTTCCATACTGAGATTTTTAAAATCATGGAATAAAGGAAAATATTTTGTTCTATAATATCGTTCACCCGCAAGAAAAGTGGCATATGCTGCAAAAATTCATTTTGCATTTTATTCCACTAATAAGTCTGTCATAGGTGCATCTTGCTAGACAAACAGTATTTATCAGTGTAGTTATACGGAAAATCACTTTATTACGCTGTGTGTACATTAGTGACCACAGACGTAGGGAGGTAAAATTAGCCAACCCTCCAAACCTCATCATACGTCTTCATTCTTAAGGGTTTTATGCTTTTATACACATTTTAACTCCTGCATGCAGAGGTAAGGGCTATAATTTCATGTTACAGTAAAGTCATGCAAATTTTCTTTTGCCTTTCCCGTGAAATTTACTTTGTTGAGATGTGTCACTTTTTTTGCGGGTGAGCGATATGTATATTTGTTTGAAGTTAAGTAACAATTTAAAAATGTTTTGCTTTTCATAAGTAGGTTGAAGTATATATTTAAGAGATTAGATTGGGTGAAATACATTTAAAAAAATTGAATACTGCATCATTAATCACTAACAAATTTTATGTGTTACATTAGAATATTTAAAAAATGAAATAACTGCAAAAAAAAAAAAAATACATTACTTTAGTATTTGGGAGGGGGGGGGGGGGATTCTTTTTTTATGGATTTCATAAAAACTTCTAATTTAAAATAATAATATTAAATGATAAGTTATCACGTTTATAAAATTATTAGGTTATAAAAAATTTTGCATGTAATTAAACCAGTATCATCCAGTTGAGGCCAAACAAACATGTTTTACTTTATAAGAATAATCTATTTTGTTTTAATAAATTCTACAAAATATATTCTATTGACTGCGTACACAATACACCACTATTTATCGTAACAGATCTGTGATATTAATAAAACTATGGGATCCAGAAAATATAAAGATCGATATCGTTTCATAGATGTTGGTATAATCAACATTACCTCATCATTCCTGAAAAACAGCATAAAAATTCTACATCTTTGAATTTATTTTACAAATAATATTTCAACAAAATTACGAGACATATATTGCAAATCTACTAACCTTTCTCTTCATAGAAATATGTTTCAAAATAAATACACGAGAACGACTCGTTTTGCGAACACGTTCAAATCACTTCAGGAGCTTCTATGGTTGTAATATTCAGTGTAACATGCGCAGTTTGCCATTGACGATATTTCTCATTTGCCGAGCTTTTCCACTTGGCGACGAGATTGCTGAAAGTGTATACACTTTGGAGTATCGCGCCACCGTACTGCATCTCCATCTATCTCTTTCCTCCATGGGAGCCGGAATTCAGATAGATTTTCGCTGAGCGTGTTCAGAAGTGCACTTTGCGCCGCGCGCGCGCTCAGAAGTTTATGCCATGGAGTAGGTATTATCGAAGAAAGGAATTTTAACATAATTCAATTATTTCATTATTTTTATGGTTCAAAAAAGGTAAAACCAACGACTATATTTCTTTATTCTTCCAAAACATGGTTTTCGTAACAGGAATACATGCCTATGTTCACTCAGATAAAATCTAAAATAGTCGGGGAAAACATCATGTGACCTTCTTTATCTACTTTAGCCCATTTGGCATTTAAAATTAGTTAACCAACCGCACGCAAACTCCGCGCGAGCTGCTCAAAAAAATTGTGTGGGCGATTTGATCACGTGATTGTGCGTTTTCTGCTTATGTGTTATTGGTTGTGCTTTGTTTGGTAGGTTGATTGATACAATTTAAGAATTCAACTGGTGATCTAAAAATTTTAACTTTTTAACAATTTTCTTTTTATTTATTTAAAAATGATTTATCAGTTGATTTATATCTTCCGTGATAAATAAAATGCTGTTAGTAAACCAAGATTGTGATATCAACATATGAGATTTGTTTGTAATCTACTATACTGGATGGATTTCAATGGAATTTGCACTGTTAGTTAGACAGTTTTTCAGAGAAGGTTTTAATATATATATTTCTTATTTTATGATTGCATATTTCAATACCGTGTGGATAACATACCAAAATACATCATAAAACATGAGAAATAAAAGGCATTCGAAATTCTGTTAGTATAAGCAAAATACTTATTTATACTTTCAGTAGAAAATTTATAAACATTCTGATCATACTTTATTCACTTCAAAACTAGACAGCAGACCTATATATTTTAACTCTTTAAAAAATATATGTACAGGTATTTTTAGTTAAAATAATCTACAACTATTACATTTTATTTTTATAATGTTCAAAGTAAAATATGATTTCCAGCCTAGTCTCGATAAAAATTCACTCGTAAAGTACTCAAAAAAAAAAAATCATGGAATTATCCTTGCTTAATGTTTATATCATTATACATATACATACTTAAAAACGAAATTTTGAATATTTAAAAGGTGTTCAGATGTAAAACTTTCATCTCGAAATACCTCATTTTCTCACATTTAAATAAGTATTTTATTATTATAATAAAAATACACGTGCCTCTGTATAATAAAAATAAAAAATCTTCATCAAAAATATCTTATTCATTATGAAAAATATAAAACAACCAATACACAAAACAAAAAAAAATTGCGACACAATGTGGGATCGGAAGGATTCGAACCCAGAATCCCTGGACTCGAGCTCACTGCCTTATCCATTCGGCCATCTAGCACACATTGCTTCTGTATCAAAATATCTTTATAATTAGCACCTTAATTAATCAAATCCATGATCTGTTCCTGAACACACTTCGTGTCTACCTGTACACTACCTGAACACACTACATCCATGATATGGACCCACTCCATGTTCCTGACTCCTGAGCTCGCGCGCGCTGCGCGCGTGCTTCTTGAACACACTCGCTGTTAGCGAGATGAAATTAACCAATCAGAAGGCTACATTTTTGCAATCGTTTGGCGCGCCACACACCAGAGAGACATGCAACAATAATTGTGAGACATCAGGCAAATTCTGCTGTTCAAACCGGTTTTTTCTTTGTTAAAAGGGTGAAATTGTCGCATGCCTCACGCTTTTTTGTTGCATGTCTCAAACAGCCAAAAATTCGCAAAAACGCAGGCTTCTGATTGCTCAATGTTATTTCGCTAACAGCGAAAGATCTACTTGGATACAGAGTCTGTCTGAGGTTTTGCCGTACAAGATGATTAAATGTTTTTAAAACATATTTTTTATTTATATGCCTCTTTGTTTAAATCTCACTATATCAACTAAAAATGCAAAGAACGTCATCTACAAAGTTGCAATCAGCTGAGCCCGGTTGACTTTCAGCCGCAGCTTTCTGCTACCAATCATAGTTGTCGTTCATAGTTGTTTGCCCTCCAATGATAGGTTTGTGACGTCATATGAAACTGCCCTTCGGCCTTTTAGCAAATTTACTAATGTATCGACTTATCAGTGCTTTAGGTGCTACCTGTGAAAACTTTCCGATTAACAGGAAACAATAACAATAATTTGTTATCTGTGGCATGTTTCAATTTTGTCGTATTGGTAAATATTATGTTTCATCTGCATGTAATTTATTGTTGTATTATCAGAATCCTTGTATAAATTTAAATTTATAATTTAGTATTAAAACAACCTCAGCTGTTAGACATACTAATACATACAACGTATCTGAAAATTTGGTTGATGGTTTAAAGAAGTATTTTTTTTTAAATTGAAATATTTAAATAAGTTTTCAACAGATACATCATTCCCTTGTAATAGTACTATTTCAATTTCATTTAACAAAACAGTTTTACTGTGGTTAAAATGATAATCAATTGATTTAAACTAGTCGAGAACCAAAATTCTTAAATTACTAGTTTTTGTTTTTAATGCTCCTACAAATAAATAATTTACACTTAGTGGGTTTGCTGTAATCTTTATATTTCAATTTTCAGATCGCAGTTGTATTATTTTTAATGTATTACATTGTTTAAAAACAATATTGAATGGAAATATTATTAAGAAAATAAACTGTATATTTGCCAGTACATTTTTTTTATATAGGCCTTGTTGAGATTGAGAAATTGACCTCAGGAAGAGAAAATTTTCCCAGTATTTTTAGCAGCTTATTCACTGTTTCATATACTCAAAAAATTTGCTCAATATTTAAGCATAAATTTGTCTAATATATGCTAACAATAGAAATTTATTTAATATATATATATAATCAAAAGTACTTTATTTAATGCATATAAACATCATAATGTCATCGGTTTTGTTTTCATGATTTGTTGTTCCTGTTATTTGAAAGTTTATCTCTTGGAATTGAGTTCACTGTCCACTAAAAAGTTTGTCTTCAAACATGAGTAGGGTTTTGTGCAGATTTTTCTCACAGGGTCCTGTTTATGTGAAATTGCAAAACGTTTCTTATATTTGTGAAAAATTTGGTCATAATTTTGTGAATTTGAAATTATCGTTACATGCAGATTCCTGTTTATCTATTTTTAACAAGATTCTTTATGTGTAACAAAGATAGCAGGTTATTTGACAACTTCAGCTGTTTTGTAAAGGTCAGAGTTTATTTAAAATAAAAGATTAAATTTGTGAAAAGTTCAATTTTGAGATGAATTATAGATTTTTCATAAAACTTTTCTAAAACATAAAAATTTATGAAGGATCCTGTTTTATGGTAAAAATTTCTCTTAAGGATCCTGTTTTAAGACGAAAAAATTTGTGATGGGTCCTTTAAAACTCCCAAATTTCCCTTAAACAGATCCCTGATGAGTGATACTGGTAATCATAATTTAAAATTCATTTGGATTAAAGAGTTGCATGTAAAACATACCAAACCACACTCTTTATGATATGTCAATCAGTAATAAACCCGATTAGGAAAGATTAATGATTAATCCATTTGATACAAAATTTATATTTCTTAAGCTAAATTTGGGAAAGAGTTCCATATCCTGTGCTGGTTTTTTTTGACATTAAATGAATGGATATGGTTGCGATTTTCAACCTTTGGGGTTGCTTTTTTTCTGGAATGGACTTTATTCATATGTCTTTTGTGTAATTTTTTGCATTTAGCATATTTTTTCGGAAAAATTGGTAACTTTTGTTTTAATTTGACATATATAATAAATATATAAAATTATATATAAGTACATAATATTTATTTATAGGTTTATATATTATGTATGTATAAGGTATATCTCTATATGTAATATAGGTACTATACTTTGTTATCCCGTCGACCAAAAATCTGTCTCCAAACTATAAGTTTAAATGCCAATAATGGTTGATCGTAAATGTCACATTCACTTGACTTTAAGCAAGTTACACTTGTTTATGTCATCAAGTGATTTTTATTTTTATTAATGTTATACTAATTTATTTGTTCTTTCGTTATTTAAAATAAAAATTATGTCAATTTGTATAATTTGGTGAAATCGGTCGATGGGATAACTAAGTAGTACCTATGTATACATAGAAATAAATCAATCTGTATAAACACCGTATTTTTTTTTACATGTGGCGTAGGGGAGAGGGGGGCACATGGGAACAGTGCATATTTCACTCAGTTAATTTGAAATAAAAAAATTGCCAATTGATGGTAGTACTGGAACCATCTTTTGGCTGAATTTTCAGAACAATAGGTCATTTTGATTTCTGGTAGTTGTAATTTGTTTGTTTTAGAAGGTGTGAAGTAAAAAAGTCTTCTAAGTTATTGGAGTAAAAATTCATTCAAGACATTTTTTAAAGTAGAATATCAGCATTGCATTCTATAGTGGCATTAATTAGGTAAGTCTACAAAAAGTTTTGTTTCCTTATTTCAATTAAAAATATCTTTTTTTTATAAGTTAGGCTGAAGTTGGTAGATGGGGCACTTGTGAACAGAACATATGGGGGCAGATGTGAACAGTTCACAAGTGTATTTTTTAAGTCTGTGAATGCAATGTTTTTTCTTAGTTTAAAATTTAATTGTTCTTGTCAAACATTGAGCTATACATTCAATGCTTTTAGGATTGGTTGACAATTTTAATTTACTGGAAGTTAGATAACAATTAAAAGTGACTTAAAAGGAGTAGGCATATTAGTGTACAATTTTGCGAATAATTTCTTATATCTATGTTGAAACATTTACTGATTTATTCACAGAAACTAAAAAGAGGGCATCTAATTAATTTTTATCACAGTTTTTATTCACAAAAAATTATTTTTGTCTTATTTATGCATGCGTTCACATGTGCCCCAGCTATGTTCACAACTACCCCTCCACCGGGCACATGTGAACAAATTTAGACAATTTTTAGAATGATGATATAGGGTAGATGCACCAGTTTTGGCCACTTTTAGAGAAAATTCAAAATAGAAATTTTACAGTTCTTGACCGATTTAAGCATATTAAATCATAATAACATCATTCTTTAGTAAATTTAATTGTCTTTCTGTTAGCTATAATGATTTTCTACATAATATTTTAGATTGTGAGTAATAACTCATCAAGTAATTTATTCCAATTTGTACCAGTTTTGGCCACCCCTACACCAGTTTTGGCCACCTCTATGCACCAGTTTTGGCCACTTTAATATCATGTAGTTTAACAAACGTTTTAATTGATAATAAGTAAAAATAAAGCATTTTTATGCAACATCTATTTTACCACACATATATTTGTTTGCTGTATTAAGAGAATTTTGCAAATTTCTTTATGAATTGATAAAAACATCAAGTAAAATATACTTATTTTGATTTTAACTGAAAGTTTCAATTAAAAAACAAAAAAATATATTTAAATTTGATTAATAAACGGGACAACAGTGCCTATAGGACATAAAGATTAACTATTTAATCAGTTTTATAATTATTCATGGATTGTGGCTTGTTTAGAACACTTGAATCTTCATCAAAGTGTTATATTTCTTGAAAGCATTTTCTGATTTTGGTTTGATTTTCATCAAAAAGTTATACTTCTTGAAATTATCTTTTGATTTATATTAGCTTATGCCTTATTTATGTACCCTGCTTCTTTGCAAGTTATTTTAGGGTGTGATTTCAGAAGCGAATCATACCATTTCATGCCTGGTCTTCCATCTTGAAATGGAGTTTCTATCTTACCGGCTACAATTTTCTGGACAGAATCTTAAAAGTTGTTCCATTTTTATAGGAAATAGTATTCTGACAATATCTAAGATCCACTTTTCTAATTGATTTTTAACTTCCAATTCCTAGTACCTAGATCTACTACTTGAGATTCAACATTATTAGAGGAAAGTGGTGTCCGTCCTACAAACTTCTGATGTAAGGCAAGAACGGCTTACTCCAAAACTTTGCTAGCTTGTAGTGCTGGCATTACATTTTGAATGGCCTTAATTTTACTTCTTATCTTAGAGCAGTGTTCCTCTCTAGGCCCTTTTTTAAAAGCACAGAATCTCTTTTAAACTTGTTAAAATGAATCCTCTTCTTTTTAAATAATGTGAAATACATTCTTAGTTGTATTTAGATTCTCTAGAAAAGATTTTCACAATATTTAGTATTTCTAAATCCGTGTGCCTGAAATATTGCAAAAATTATGGAACGTCTTCATTTCTTTAGGAAAAATACAAGCAATTAAATCATGCTATAATTTTATTGAACGTTTTAATTTATAAGCTGTAAAATCTTTCAAAATTTATGTTTTAGTTTATTTATCATACATAAAAATTACATATCACCTCCCCTTTTGCTTTATCAAAAATAAACACAATACTATATTTTCTTTAGTGACTAGCACAATGTCCTTTCTAAAGTGAATTATCTATTGGACAGAGAATAACAAATCTCTTTTATAGAACTGCCATTAGCCTTGCTTTTTATTATTATTATTATTGAAGCCATTACTATATAAAACAAAACTAAATTGATTTTGATTTATCCAGATGTTCTTAAATTTATTAAAAGGCTAAAATTCCCTCTATAATGATAATGAATCATGTGGCCAAAAGTGGAACATATCTTGTACCCTTTTTGGCCACCCCCATGGCCATAACTGGTACATATAGCAAATTTAATGCACCAGTTTTGGCCACCCCCCATTAAACTGTTAAAATAAGTAATTTAAATGTAAAATTGCAGTAGAGAGAAAGCTTACCTCATAAAACCTAATAGAAATTTGTTTCAGAACAAATAGAACCCTATAAGTGCCTAATGTTGAAAGATTCTGAAAACTTGTCAGCTAAGCAAAAATCTTAATACATGTAAGCACACACTGCAGTTTCACACATTTATTTTTTTTGCAAGTCACATTTTAGCAAAAAATAAACAAATGATATTGTAAATGATAAAAGAGAGTTTGGTTAAAGTGTAAGAATGCATATTATTTGTTAGCATGAATTCACAGGCTAAATATTGGACAAATTGATCCAATGTGGCCAAAACTGGTACAGTGGCCAAAACTGGTGCATCTACCCTAAGTTAGAAATTCTTCAAAAATGCATCCAAAAGTTTCACCAAAAGAACAAACAAATTCTAAATATTAATATAAATCAATTTTTGGTTCAATAGCTGATAACAATTTTGAGAAATAGTCAAAAATGTAAAAAATGTTCACATGTGCCCCCCTCTCCCCTAAACATTTATATCAAATATATATATATGTTTATAAATATTTAAAGACCATGTTTCCTGCCATCTTGAAAATTTTTATAGGATGCTAAAATGACTTTTTGGCGCCATTTTGTATTCCTTCGCCAATCGTGCCAACCAGCACACGATATAGAACTCTTCCCTAAATTTGTCTATAGGTGGGAAAAACAAAACAACACAGGGCATTTATAAGAAGGACTCTCTTCATAGTTGTACTTTAAATTAATGATTTAACGTTATAACTTTATTTTGCTCTTTGTGAAAACTTTAATGAGCTGTACTGTACTTAATATATAGTAATTTTGATTTTTATTAAGCATGCATAAAGCACAAGTAAAATTAATTTTTATAATGGGGATCCATACCAAAGTTTAGTGACAAACTTAAGTGGTATACAAATAAAAAAGAAAATGATTTAAAATTGATACAGTTACATAGTTTTTTAAAAATGTTATTTATAGTTATTTAAAAAATATTTTTAATAGGAATAAGACATGTAAACTTTTCATTTATTCTGTTCCCTAGTTTACTTACTCTTTTACATACCTAAAAAATTATTTACCTTGCAACATTTTTAACCAGTATCAGAAAATTAATAATAAATTCTTGTAAAGAAAAAATTATTGCAAAAGGGCTTATTAAGCGATGTTATGCTACCCTTCCACTCCTAATTTATATATGACAAAATATAATTTGTTCAATTACTTTTAACCATTGAGTTGGAAAAAAGTATAAAAAATATTTTATTTAGACATAAGTTTGATAAAAAGGGGTCCTGCTTATAACAGGGTTCAGTGATGGGTTAGGTATACAATACAGAACCATTTATTTAGAATAGTTTGGGTCAGGTGTTCTGGATAACTGGATGAGCATTAAAACAACATGCATTTGTTGAGATTGATAGAGTATAATTAATTATAACATTGTTATTGTTTCTGATTTAAAATTAACTATTAGATTATTCAGATTCAGACTAAAAATCATGGCCAAACAAGATCAAAGGTTCCAATCAAAGTTTGAAAGTAGGCATTGTATGAGAATACCTTGCAAACAAAAATTCTTCTATTTCCTTCACATAAAAATTAAAATGTCAGCTATCTAAATAAATATGTTTCCATTTCAAATCCTAGATGTTAATAAGTCAAGTTATATAATGCATGTTGGGCACAATCCCAGAACAGACGAGACACCCCATTTGGCAACTTTTCTGACAAGCGCCAAACACCCCACATACGCCAACCTAAAATGCGGCAACCTGAAAACTAACGTGATTGTTCTACTTTCCTGAATACTTCCAGACTGTTTTTTACTACGTCATTATCCTGGAATAATGGGAAATACAACATTTATAAATAACGATTTATTAGAAAACACAGGAAAGCTGATTTTTATGAGATTCAAAATAAAGCAAACGATTTCAACATAAGTTTATTGAAAAAGGTGAAATTTTTAAAGTACCTTTCGAAATCAGAGTAACGATTTAATGATTAAAATTTTCATTTCTCAACAACTTTCAGAAAAAATCATGGCGTCATTTAATATTTTAAAGTACGTGCCTATATCAGAGTAAACGTTAAACAATTCATTTCTAATTTACGGAAGTATGAATGCTTCGCATTCATAAAAAATAATATATATCACTGAATGCAGCAATCTGAAAAACGCAGGAAACTCGTTAAAGCGGCTTATGAAAAAAATTAAACTCATTAAAGTGGTGTATAAACGCTTACACGTTCATTAACTGAAAAAAAAATCACTGGATTCAGCAGTTCTCGCTGTGTAACAATCTCTCAAAATATACAAAACTCGTAAGGCCAGCATACATGAGAAATATACAATAAACGGCTAATATAAAACACTACAACAAAAAATGCATAAAATTATTAACATATCTTAACAGACATCTCCTTTCTTGAAAACCAACTCTAAAAAATGTTGAATTGCCAAAATTTCATAAATTTCCAGTCATCGATAAACTTCATTTAACTTTCCAGCAAAAAAAATGAACAAATACTCACAATTTCAAACTAAATTACACAGGTACTTTAACTTTCAAATTTTACAACTAAAAACATTAAAAAAATTAACAAATATTAACAATGACAAACTTTTGCCTTGTTGTCATTTTAATTTTGCAATTACAAAATGTGTTCCTTCTACACAAATTACAAAACATGGGGAGTTGAGTTGTCAAAACACCGCTGAGCTAATTGTCGATAAACGTTCTTAGGTAGGCGTAACCATCAAATACACAGCAAATCAATCAATCCCATTAAACCGATCCAAATTCAAGATCAGACCATTGTAGGCGTGGAAAGAATTTACGAAACGAACGGGTAACAACAAAAATCCGTTTATCGCCTCGCCAAATTGAATATTAACAATGACAAACTTTTGCCTTGTTGTCATTTTAATTTTGCAATTACAAAATGTGTTCCTTCTACACAAATTACAAAACATGGGGAGTTGAGTTGTCAAAACACCGCTGAGCTAATTGTCGATAAACGTTCTTAGGTAGGCGTAACCATCAAATACACAGCAAATCAATCAATCCCATTAAACCGATCCAAATTCAAGATCAGACCATTGTAGGCGTGGAAAGAATTTACGAAACGAACGGGTAACAACAAAAATCCGTTTATCGCCTCGCCAAATTGAATGATGCCAAGTGTCTTGGCTGTTCTGGGATTCGACGGCATGTTGCATTGTTTCAGTCAATGCACATGTCAAATTGGCAATGTTTGGCAATTTTTTTATCCATTTGGAAATGGCTGTTGTTTTCGGTCGAGAATGGGGTCAAATGATGCTTGCATTTTATTTTTTTTTACGAAATTCAACGATGTTCTTTACTTTTAGAAGAATTTTTATTTGAATAGGTAATAGAAAGGCTTAAAATAGTTAAAAATTGAAAAAGTTACAAAATGGGTAGGCGCAAATTATCAGATATGGAAAAATCCAAAGACAAAGAGCGACGCAGAAATGAAAATCGTCTTGTAAAGCAAAAAATGAGGTCTTCAACTCATTATATTGGCCATGAAAACCGAGGTCTTCAACTGATTATGTAGTCCATGAAAATTGATTACAGAATAAAAGACGAACAGGAAAAAGGAAACAATCTAATGTTTAATTGATTGATAGTAAAAGGCCATGTCTCGAGGAGCTCCAATCCACTAGCCACGGTGTTTTACAATCGGTCGATTCTAACCGAGAAAAATTGAGCTCAGCGTAGGTAATTTGTCGCAATCTGTGGATGATTCGGTGGAACTGCTTTCGATTTGTAAACTGTTTTTCTTCTTGAAACAAGACATGGAGAGTTTATCAATGAAGGTTTTGGTTGTCTGAAGTTTGATCTTTGCGATCTGTTGATGAAGAGGATGCGACAGAATTTGGTGGACGAAATAAATTCCAAATGGTCGTTGTAATCTATTAAATTACAATTTTTTTTCTTTCTTTTTTTCTTCCTTTCTCTTTTTATTTTTATCTATTTTTATTTTTTGAAATCAGTCAATTGGAAATATCATTCTGTATAACTGGTTTCTGATAAATGGTTCCATACTGTATATCTTGATATATATTATGATGTTTATCCAATATTTATTTTCAAAATATCATGAAGTTTGATATTTTCATATATTTGATATTTATTTTCAAAATATTGTGTATATTTTTGAAAATTTTAGTCAAAACAAGTGTAAATGAATTTTTTTACTGTTATTGACTGTGTCCTTCTGTAGATAAGAACTTTTGTTTCGACAGTGGCTTTTACACCTATCCCTTCCACACATACATACACACCTTCTAAAAATAAAAAAAATCTTTTCAAAGCTTTACATTTGAAACTGAATTTCTAAATGTAGTACCAATAATTATGTGGGACAATATTTACTTCAACAGCTTTTGAAAGATAAACTGTCCAATTTAGATAAGTTATGTACAGCATTATTATAATCTTTTTTGGTTTTGGTTTTCTTCAGTTTAAGTGATGCAACAGATTAAAGCATAAATAATGCTCTAATCCTATACACAATCTAATCCACAAACTTACATTTATGTTAAAATTTTTCAATAAAAACATTATTCTGTATATAATTTTGTTGTATAAAACATAAAATTTTCTTGAAACTTTATAATAAATCCTGTAGGGTTTTTTTTTTTTTTTAAATGTATAAAACAATTGGTCTCTGTTTTTAAATACTTGATCTTCAATTTTGTTACACAAGTGGGAAAAAAAAAAAAAAAAGACAGAATATCGTTTTATTAAGTTTTCATGCTAAGTGCAATACAATGCGTTTTAGTTTCTAATTTATATTTTAAGTCTGAAAATATTTATAATCATCAGTAAGTTGACTATTTTGAAAATATCTGCTATATCAAAAATCTCAGATAGTATTGATATTTTCAAAAATATCATGATATTTACGAACCTTGCTGTTTAAAATAACATAGGATTGTATTAAAAAAAAATATGCATAGGATAAAATTTTATGAGAATATTATATTTGAATATGCCTATTACCATCTGTTCTTATGTTTGTGTTTTTTTTCTAGCACTAAAGGAAATTGTTTCTAATATACGTGTAAGGAAGTGCACATCATATGTAAAAATGAGCTCAGAAATAAGTTCTAAACGAAAGTCGGAAGATTCAGTAGAGGTGGAAGATTCCTCACCCAAGAAACCTAAGATATCTGATGAGGTAGTTTTTTTAAGTTACTTTTTAATTTGGTGCTGTTCTAACGATTTTATATGCATATAGTTTACTCTTGTATTATTTTATTTTAGTATTACCTAAAATATTATTTGTTTGGTTGGTTGCTGTTTTGTATGTATTTTGAAACATAATTTCAGAGTTATCAATTTCATGTAAAATTTTTCATAATTGGGGAAATTTTCAGCTATTTATTTATGCTAATCAGGAATTTTCTTAAATGGTATATTAGGGTCTTCCTTCTGTTTCAAAAGATCATAAGTCAGTTATTCTCAACTGTTACCACAAATAGAAAACCTAATAAAATGTTTCCGGATTTTTCTTTTCCATCTGATTTATTTCACAAATCAAATGATGAAAGGTATTTGCTCTGCCATTGTTGTTTAAAAAACCTTATCTTGTATCTAAAAATATCCTATTTCCACTCGTCATTTTACTAAAAATAAAATAAACAACTGCTCCTTCTCCTCCCCCCCCCTCTTTTTTGGGGGGGGTACTTTTCTGTTATATGGACACCATATCAAAATATATGCTAATGCGGCAATTATATCAACCTTGATCGTGAAAAGGATTTTTATTGTAAACCATGCGAAACATTGTGATTTGCCATTTATGAAACGTTATTATTTAACCCATTGACCTCCAGGCTCAATTTCGCCGGTGAAGGGCTATAGGCACAGATGTCATATATGCATTGTGTTTGGCACAATTTTTTTTTCATGTCTATTTGTTCAAAACCTCGTTTTGGAATGCGAGTTATATACACATTATTTTCATTTTGCACCAACTATTATGCTTGGCGACAATGGTGTCCATATAACGGAAAAGTACCTTTTTTTTATTACATGAGAGAGATGTTTAAAAAGTAAGTCATTTCTTTTCTTACGCAATTATTATTAGTGACAATTGAATCCGGTATTCGTTTTATAGTATATTCTTCTAAAATATTTACACTAGACCCCCTTAAATATGCAACCGTAAAATCTGCACATCATCACAGATGTAATCAATGAAACTTTTAGTTCAGATGTAGTCGAAAAATTAAGAGACTTTTTTATTGTTTTATCATTCTGTATGAATTTTAATTTTTAAGTCTTGCTAATATGACTGAACTCGTTCTTTTTCATATCATGAAGGTATTCTAAATTTATTTCTGAAAAAATTCAAGATATTGCTGATATCATCAGTAATCACAATCTTTTTACCAAATTTATTTATGTATCAATCAAGTTTTTTTGGTTATTAAGTCTTTAACACGGGAGAACTCGCTGCATGAGATTTTCTCTCACAGTCGTACTTTTTTAAGACTCTTATTTAAACCATTTTTCATTTTAATTAAAATTTCAAAATGTTATTTCAATTATTTTACCTCTTTTGTGAATAAAAGCAGTAAGCCAACCAAAAAAGTTGATATTATATGAATGTAAAGTAAAAGAAAAGCAATTGGCCATTCTCACTAGCGAGTTCTCCCGGGTTAAAGCCTGAAATAAAATTTCCTTATTTTATGATTTTGATGTGAATAGAATTGGTAATGTAGCTTTATGAGGCAAGTTTCATTGAATAATTGAAGGGAAAAAAAAAAAATCTCATCTTTATTAAGCATTATTAATTGTTTACTTTGACCTTTAGTTTTAATAATTTAATAAAATGATCTTAAAAATTAAATCATCTTAATTTTTATTATTTTACCAAGCATTCATTATAATTTCGATTGCATTGATTATTACATTCAGATTACAGTTTAGAAAATGTATACAAAGCAGTGACCAGAAATTTGCAAAATTCTAAAAACTGCACAACCTCTGGTTTCAAACTATGCAGATTTGAAGAAATCTACTATATTATAAAATTAATTAGGGCTCATAATGGTGTTTTTCTACCAAATCAGATATTACAATTACTGTAACTGATTGTAAACAGTGGGTGTTTTCGTCTTAGAAGATGACCATTTTGGTTCTTAGCTGTCAGGTAAAAAAGTGCTCCAACATTTCAGTAGTTTGAATTACATATTTCATAATAATTCAGGGATGCCGCGGACGCGCTATAGCGCGTAAATTACGTGAAAAATCGGTGACGGGGCGCAAAAAAATAGCTCTTACGCGTCCCGCGGGATGCGAAATTTCATCAAAAAATCCGATTTTCGTCAAAGAATCGCGAAAAAAGCGCAAATCTCATCAAAATATCGCGCAAAAACAGCGATTTTCGTAAAAGGGCCGCGAAAAAATAGCGTATTTCGTCAAAAGATCGCGAAAAAAAGCGAATTTCGTCAAAAAATCTCGAAAATAAGTGCAAATTGATGGAAATCATCAAACTTTGTGGTTCTCATCGCCTCCCTTATCTATTTATATCATCATTTCATTCCACTTACATCATTTTCTTCCTAAGTTCACATTCCATAAAGTTTCTTATTTACTTTTATTTATTTCATTATAATATCAACAATAGACATGAATTAACTTAAACTTACCTTTCCATATTGTTTTCTGTTAATATCCAGTTGATTTAAGTTTCTCTTTAAACTTTTGGTGGTCGTATTAACTTCTGCCATTTTCCGTTTCATTACACTCATATCTTGTCATCCTACACCGGCAAAATCCGTCTTCAGACTAAGTTTAATTTTCCGTAGTTATATTTTCTCCGCTAGATGGCGACATTGCATATCGCTTCTTTAATCGATCTTTGCATCGAATCTCTGCTTGCATCGATTCGATGCCGCTTTCTGATTGGTCCGTTTGGCGGGCGTCGCTCCCAAACGATGTTTTCAATCCGAGCCATTTTAGATAAATACGCGATGCAAACACTGTAATGTTGCACTTTTTAGTCTTCCTAATGGAAGCAATATTTCACGAACTGGATAGAGGCTGGGACTCTATCCTGGAACGTACATTTAGAGTACTTATTATATTTATGTTTTCTAGAATTTTAAATGCTTTTAAATAGTTCTTCATATGTAAATTAATTGTGCTTATTCATGTATCAAAGTCTTCATTCTTCACGACTGTTGTTTACTAGAGAAGTTATAATGTGAATTATCATGCTGTCAACTCTTCAAGATGTTTATTAAATAAACTGCATTCTGTTTTTAAGTGAATCTGACTTTGTGTTATTAAAGTTCTCCTCAAGCTACATTAAGTTACATTCAAGACACGTCCGTTCTTCCGTGAAATTTCATATCCAGCCTTTGCTTGCACAGCGTATTTCTGCTTATGTTAATGTACCATTTTAACGTATATAATTAATTAAATTATATATCGCATGAGATGTGGTTATGGGCAATGAATGTCCGGAAGTTTGGATTGCCGAAAAACGTTCTTTCAAGTTAATTTGGAGACTTCAAGTTTATTTCAAAGGTGAACTTTAGTTATTTATTTTTGTTTTACAATAGCCTGGACTGTTATATTTATTTAAAGAAGCACTGAATTATCCATTGAACTTTATTTTTCTGACGAACTTTACCTGAACTTTTATTTTTCCTGGTGAACTTTTGTTTCTGACGAACTTTCTTTGATCTTTTTCGCCGTTTTTACGAACTTATACGTTTATTTACAGATTTTTGTTGACATTTTACATCATTTTTATTAACATTATTTTGCATATTTACCATACTTTATTTAAAATAGACTTTTATTTTGCTGAAGAAAAATATTTTTATTTGAAGATTATTATAGTTCATCTTGATTGAGTTTGACAGAAAATGAAGAAAGGGATGAAAATGTCGGGGGGGCGGTAGCAGTATTTTTGCTTGAAATTTCTTTTGGCTATTTTTAAATCTCCCAGGTTGGCTTCTAATGTAATTGATAAGTTAAATTCCAGGAACTATGCCACATGGAGTTCCGACATGAAATATCTTTTAATGGAAAAGGAATTGTGGGAGATTATTAACTTGAAACAGAGAGCACCAGAAATAAGTGTTACTGTTACTGCTGATGTTAGGAATTCTTTTATTGCCCGTGCTAACAAGGCTCAATCATTAATTTATTTGAACGTGGAAGCCGAATTCAAGAGAAGTATAGATGATTGCCTAGATCCTGTAGAAGCATGGGAAAAGTTGAGAAAAAATTTTCACCCCGACACACGCGCCCATCATATGACCCTCTTTAACGAGCTGATGGAAGGAAGAATCAGACATGGTGAGTCAGTAAATTTGTTTGCTACCCGATTAAGGAAGATTTACATGGAAATTAAGCTGATTGATAAAAATTTTTCTGAAAATTATTTATGTTATCAGTTTTTACGTTTCTTACCCTCAAGCTATGACGTTATAGTACAGCAGTTTTTAAGTAGGCCTGATGACACTTTTAAATTTGATTTGGTTGTTGATGAATTGATATCCGAGGAAACTCGTCAGCGTTTACGTGATAAAGATGGTGCTAAACAAGTAAACATTTCGAATCTACACCAGTCTTCAAATTTTTCTAAAAAGAGGTTTCGCTTTCGTAAACCCAAGGGAAAGAAGTGCTGGAAATGTGGTAAATTAGGCCATCTTCAGAAAAATTGTTTTTCAAGAAGACCAACCAGTCCCTACCATCAAAGAAATGTTTCTCCGGCTCCATCTTATCGACGTGATTACTCATCAGATAGATCCAGTTCTTTTCGTCATCGGTCTCCTGATAGATACTGCGGTGGCTCTTCAGATTCTAATCAGCTAGCTGATGGTTCAGATTCCTATGAATCCTCTTCCCCTGCTCCAAGAGACTCCAGACATCGAAGACAGACTCCTTGCCATGCCAGACGTTCATCTTCCAGTGTTTCTAATCGGAGGAATGGTGGTTCTCGCCGTGACTTATCAAACTCATCACGTAAGTCCAATTTATTTGTTTCTCACTCTAGCTTAAGTAATGTAGTGAAGGACGGCGATTGGGTGTTTGATTCCGGTGCGAGCCATCATTTCTGCAGTAATATAAATTTATTTTCAAATTTTGAAGTTTTAAATGATGAGATGTCTGTTGCCGTTAAAAATGTTTTGTTTCCCATTAAAGGAAGGGGTGATGTCAAATTGCGTTTTGGTCAGAGAGTTTTTACTTTATGTAATGTTATGTACTCTGATCAATTACGTAGGAATTTAGTCTCGGGGCCTCAATTGGACCTAAATGGTTTAAGCTTTTCTGGTTACAATGGTGAGGTGAAATTCTGCTGGGGGGACGAGTACCTTTTTAGTGCCTATCTTAAGAATAGGATTTATCGTTTATATCCAAAAATTCCTGTTTCCTCTTCTAAATCAGTCAAGTTTGAATCTCTTTCTACTAAGAAAGATGATATAATGTTACATTGGCATAAAAGATTTGGTCATATTAGTCAGTCTCTGATAGCACATACTAGTCGTAGACAAGGTGTTCGGGGGTTACCGAGCTTAAAGGAAACTGATTTATTTTGTGAATCTTGCAAATTGGGTAAACTGAAAAGTGTGTTGCATAAGTATAGTAAAAATATACGTTCTAACCATCCTTTAGAGCTGTTGTATGCGGATTTGTGGGGCCCTTGTCGTATCGAAGGTAGGAATGGAGAAAGATACTTTTTGTCTATTATTGATGATTTTTCCCGTCGTGTGTCTGTTTATCCTCTCAAAATGAAATCTGACACATTTGATGTTGTTAAGAGACATATCATAAGAGCAGAAACATATTTGAACCGAAAGGTCAAAAGTTTTAGAACAGACAACGGCGGGGAATTTGACAATATTTCCTTTAAAAATTTCTTCGATGACAGGGGTATACGTCATGAATTTACGAACGTATATACTCCACAACAAAATTGAGTTGTGGAGAGGTTTATGTTAACCGCAGCAGATGGTATGCGAACACTCTTGATAGATAGTAACCTTGATCCTAGTTTTTGGCCAGAGGCCCTTAAGTATTTTGTCTACTCTTGGAATAGAGTATGTCCTAAGTTGTTGGGGAAGACTCCTTTCGAGCTTTATGGAGGAAAGAAACCTTCAGTTCGCCATTTAAAGCCCTTTGGTATTGTTACGTATGTCCGTATTCCTAAACAAAGGACTTGGAAATTAGAGGCTAGAGCGAAGAAGGGTTTCCTGGTTGGATATGCTTTTAGGACAAGGGGTTACAGAGTTTGGATTCCAGAATCTGACGAAATTATTGAATCTTCCAATGTTTCTTTTAACGAATCATGTTGTGGTCTTGAGCGCAGTGGAGCTGAACTGGGCTCCGAGGATTATACTCTCTTCTCTCCTCATGCTGAGGAAAATCGGGACAGAGTTGTTGAAGTTGTACCTGAGGATATCCCAGGTCCTTCCAACGAGTCTCTAGATTCCCCGCATGGGAGTGGGGAGAGTGAAGACTCGGGGTCCAGATGCACCACTCAACCCACTATTTCCCTTTTAAGGGATGTTAGTTGGGTTAGAAAGCCTTCTATTCGTAAGAAAGGTGATCGAGTTGACATCTATTATTATGAGTCAGGTAAGACCCGTTGCCTGAGATCCTTAAATGATGTGAAGAAATATTGTGAGGAAAAACATATTAAGTTTCAGCCTGAACTTTTTGATTTTACTGGAGCTAATCTTTATTCTGGCATCGTACCTGTTCCTAATAGTTCTTCTACATCTGACGACGAGGATGCTGATTCTATAGATTCAAATTTAGTTTATCCAAGAGCATGACTAGTACATCAAAACGACACTCCCAGAACTTTTAAGCAGGCATGTAATTCAGCACAATGTTCGGTCTGGTGGAAAGCAATGGAGCTCGAAATACGGGTAATGCGAGAACGAGGGGTTTGGCACTTAGCAGAATTGCCGGTACATGTCACACCAGTAGGTTGCCGGTGGGTTTACACGACGAAACGGGATGAATTTGGACGGATCGCCAGGCACAAGGCTCGCCTTGTTGCCCAAGGTTTAAAACAAATTAAGGGCGAGTCTTATGATGAGACTTTTAGCCCAGTTGTTAATTTCGGCGTAATCCGATTCTTTTTCTCCCTTCTTGTTTCGTGTAGCGGGTGGTCGCACACTGAGTGTGACGTGACCTGCGCCTACCTGTATGCACCACTGAGTGAGGACGTGTACATGCTACAACCTCCGGTTTCGTTGAGCCTGGGAAAGAGCACCTTTATTGCAAACTGGACCGGGCATTGTATGGATTGCATCAGAGTGGAAGAGAATGGTTTTTCGAAATCCATAAAGCATTAATTGAAATAGGTTTTAGAAAATTGGAATCATGTAACTGTGTTTATATTTTTAAATCTGGAATTGTACTTTTATTATATGTTGATGACATCGTGGTTTTTGGTAAAACTCAGAAGCTGATTGACTGTATTTTGACCCGCATTAAATCTAAATTTGATGTTAAAGAGCTTGGTAGAACTAGGAAGTTATTGGGTGTTGAGTTCGAGGATACTCCATCCGGAGTTGTCATACATCAGTCAAATTACATTGAAGAAGTATGTAACAGATTTGATAAGCTCAAAATACCTTTTTCTACCTTGCCTATCAGCAAAGGGGTTGTCTTTTCAAGGTCAAATTGTCCGGTTTCCAATCACGATGTTGAACAGATGTCACATTTTCCATACCGTAGTGTTCTGGGATGTCTTTCATTTATTGCAAATCGTACCCATCCTGATATTTGCTATGCCGTAAATGTATTGAGTCAATTTCAGTCTAACCCTGGTATTGTTCACTGGGATGGTCTCTTGAGGCTGCTGGGGTATGTTAGATCTACAAAGAATTACAAGCTTAGACTCTCGTGCTATTCCAATAATTTAGTGGTTTATTCTGACGCCGACTTCGCGGCTAACCGCGACGACCGGACCTCGATCGGCGGCCAAATAGTCATGTTAGACGAAGCACCTGTCGACTGGCGCACTTTTAAAGAAAAGTGCGTCAGCTTATCGACTATGGAGTCTGAATTCGTCACAATGACTGAGGCCGTCAAGAACCTGGTCTGGTTTGACCGGATACGCCGCGAATGTGTGCAGGAAGGAATTATTTCTGTACTTGGGGGGAAAGCTGTAAGGAAGGCTGACAATCAGGCAGCGATTGATTTTATTAAGTCTCCAGTGGAGAATTATAAGTCGAAACATATTGATGTCAAGTTGTTCTTTATCAGAGATCTTTATTATAAGGATGAATTTTTATTGTCTCACGTGCGTAGCAGATCCAACTTGGCAGATATTTTTACCAAGCCGTTGACCAGAAATGAGGTTTTGAACTTCATTAAACTGCTGTTTAAGGTGTAATATTTCTTTTGTATTTAAATTTGTCATATTGTACTTTAGTCAAATATATATAAATCTTTCATATTGTATCTTTATTAAATGCTATGCTGGTAAATTCCTTTAATACATATTGTACTTGCACTTTTTCTAACTGTTGTATTAAGTATTTTTAATGAAAAGTGTAGTCATTTGTAATTTTTAAATTGTTAATTTACCTAAAGCATATTAGTACCAATTTTTCATCACCAGCATTCTTGATCATTTCCTATTAGTTTTAAAAACTTAAATTGTATCTATCTAAATTAAGAATTTGAAGTTATTTAAAGAAAGTTTTTTTGGTTTATCTAAATATATTTTCTAAACTGATTTTATTATTGAACTCTAATGTAAAATGTTTGCTTATTTTTAACTTGTTCTCTCTATTTCTAGGCATTTAGATCGCCACCCATTTATTGTGAATGTTTGTTGGAAGATTGAAAGATGCATGTATGAGCCCTATATCCATCCTTGTGATGGATACGTTAAGCAGTTTTTTTGTCAGAGCCGTTGTATTGTCTTACGATTCTACATGCCTGGATCAGTATTTTTCATGATGTTTTTGAATTTTTATTTTTCAGCTTTGGACTTTAAAAGTTTTGCTTCATACATTTTTGAATTGTAATAAAAATATTTTTCTTGCATTATATTATGTTAAAATGTTGATTTTTGGAGATGATCAAGATGTCATCATCTGCTGGTTGTAACTTTTCCAAATTGGAAAACGTTACTTTATTTGGTACGTATTTATTCATGTATTTTTGTAAATTGTATTGTATTATCTATATTTATTGGGAACTGATTCTTTTGTTAGGCTTGTTACCCTTTTTGGTCTAGGATATACCGGTCACTGTCTATTGACCTGGGGGATTTCTTTTGATAGCCAATATCTTGTGAAGATCTACGTTTCCCTCTTTTTGATGGATTCTCAATACAATGCTATTTTTAACTTTAAAAATTGTTCTTTAAAATTTTTCTAGTTGCTTATTAAAAGCGTTAAATGTTTAATTGTTAAAATTTTTCCTACCTTTGAAGTGTTTAGGCTTCATTGTTTAAAGTTTTTGAAGTGTTAACTTCTTTTTGAATCATTGAGTTGGTTCATTTTCGGTTCAGTTGAATCGTGAATTTTTCTAGCTGTTCTGTTGAGTTTAAATAGAGGAAAGTGAATAAAGGAGGGTTACTGTTTTGTAGTTTAAATATTTAATTTTATTTTTGTTAATCATTTTTGGTTAAATTAAATTGTGGAAATGTTTTTGATGTTGATTCTTTGAACCTCTTTAAGTCCTTATCCTTTGAGTCACTCATTCTTGGGCAGATCAGATTGTCCCGATTGAGTAGTTTGACTTTTTTTTGTTAGATGAGGCAATGAGAGGGGGGGCATTTGATGGAAATCATCAAACTTTGTGGTTCTCATCGCCTCCCTTATCTATTTATATCATCATTTCATTCCACTTACATCATTTTCTTTCTAAGTTCACATTCCATAAAGTTTCTTATTTAGTTTTATTTATTTCATTATAATATCAACAATAGACATGAATTAACTTAAACTTACCTTTCCATATTGTTTTCTGTTAATATCCAGTTGATTTAAGTTTCTCTTTAAACTTTTGGTGGTCGTATTAACTTCCGCCATTTTCCGTTTCATTACACTCATATCTTGTCATCCTACACCGGCAAAATCCGTCTTCAGACTAAGTTTAATTTTCCGTAGTTATATTTTCTCCGCTAGATGGCGACATTGCATATCGCTTCTTTAATCGATCTTTGCATCGAATCTCTGCTTGCATCGATTCGATGCCGCTTTCTGATTGGTCCGTTTGGCGGGCGTCGCTCCCAAACGATGTTTTCAATCCGAGCCATTTTAGATAAATACGCGATGCAAACACTGTAATATTGCACTTTTTAGTCTTCCTAATGGAAGCAATATTTCACGAACTGGATAGAGGCTGGGACTCTATCCTGGAACGTACATTTAGAGTACTTATTATATTTATGTTTTCTAGAATTTTAAATGCTTTTAAATAGTTCTTCATATGTAAATTAATTGTGCTTATTCATGTATCAAAGTCTTCATTCTTCACGACTGTTGTTTACTAGAGAAGTTATAATGTGAATTATCATGCTGTCAACTCTTCAAGATGTTTATTAAATAAACTGCATTCTGTTTTTAAGTGAATCTGACTTTGTGTTATTAAAGTTCTCCTCAAGCTACATTAAGTTACATTCAAGACACGTCCATTCTTCCGTGAAATTTCATATCCAGCCTTTGCTTGCACAGCGTATTTCTGCTTATGTTAATGTACCATTTTAACGTATATAATTAATTAAATTATATATCGCATGAGATGTGGTTATGGGCAATGAATGTCCGGAAGTTTGGATTGCCGAAAAACGTTCTTTCAAGTTAATTTGGAGACTTCAAGTTTATTTCAAAGGTGAACTTTAGTTATTTATTTTTGTTTTACAATAGCCTGGACTGTTATATTTATTTAAAGAAGCACTGAATTATCCATTGAACTTTATTTTTCTGACGAACTTTACCTGAACTTTTATTTTTCCTGGTGAACTTTTGTTTCTGACGAACTTTCTTTGATCTTTTTCGCCGTTTTTACGAACTTATACGTTTATTTACAGATTTTTGTTGACATTTTACATCATTTTTATTAACATTATTTTGCATATTTACCATACTTTATTTAAAATAGACTTTTATTTTGCTGAAGAAAAATATTTTTATTTGAAGATTATTATAGTTCATCTTGATTGAGTTTGACAGAAAATGAAGAAAGGGATGAAAATGTCGGGGGGGCGGTAGCAGTATTTTTGCTTGAAATTTCTTTTGGCTATTTTTAAATCTCCCAGGTTGGCTTCTAATGTAATTGATAAGTTAAATTCCAGGAACTATGCCACATGGAGTTCCGACATGAAATATCTTTTAATGGAAAAGGAATTGTGGGAGATTATTAACTTGAAACAGAGAGCACCAGAAATAAGTGTTACTGTTACTGCTGATGTTAGGAATTCTTTTATTGCCCGTGCTAACAAGGCTCAATCATTAATTTATTTGAACGTGGAAGCCGAATTCAAGAGAAGTATAGATGATTGCCTAGATCCTGTAGAAGCATGGGAAAAGTTGAGAAAAAATTTTCACCCCGACACACGCGCCCATCATATGACCCTCTTTAACGAGCTGATGGAAGGAAGAATCAGACATGGTGAGTCAGTAAATTTGTTTGCTACCCGATTAAGGAAGATTTACATGGAAATTAAGCTGATTGATAAAAATTTTTCTGAAAATTATTTATGTTATCAGTTTTTACGTTTCTTACCCTCAAGCTATGACGTTATAGTACAGCAGTTTTTAAGTAGGCCTGATGACACTTTTAAATTTGATTTGGTTGTTGATGAATTGATATCCGAGGAAACTCGTCAGCGTTTACGTGATAAAGATGGTGCTAAACAAGTAAACATTTCGAATCT
Source organism: Maratus speciosus (assembly GCA_963932465.1). NCBI lineage: Eukaryota > Metazoa > Arthropoda > Arachnida > Araneae > Salticidae > Maratus > Maratus speciosus. The sequence continues at coordinate 517,609,753 of OZ010795.1, read as the reverse complement.
ACACCAGTCTTCAAATTTTTCTAAAAAGAGGTTTCGCTTTCGTAAACCCAAGGGAAAGAAGTGCTGGAAATGTGGTAAATTAGGCCATCTTCAGAAAAATTGTTTTTCAAGAAGACCAACCAGTCCCTACCATCAAAGAAATGTTTCTCCGGCTCCATCTTATCGACGTGATTACTCATCAGATAGATCCAGTTCTTTTCGTCATCGGTCTCCTGATAGATACTGCGGTGGCTCTTCAGATTCTAATCAGCTAGCTGATGGTTCAGATTCCTATGAATCCTCTTCCCCTGCTCCAAGAGACTCCAGACATCGAAGACAGACTCCTTGCCATGCCAGACGTTCATCTTCCAGTGTTTCTAATCGGAGGAATGGTGGTTCTCGCCGTGACTTATCAAACTCATCACGTAAGTCCAATTTATTTGTTTCTCACTCTAGCTTAAGTAATGTAGTGAAGGACGGCGATTGGGTGTTTGATTCCGGTGCGAGCCATCATTTCTGCAGTAATATAAATTTATTTTCAAATTTTGAAGTTTTAAATGATGAGATGTCTGTTGCCGTTAAAAATGTTTTGTTTCCCATTAAAGGAAGGGGTGATGTCAAATTGCGTTTTGGTCAGAGAGTTTTTACTTTATGTAATGTTATGTACTCTGATCAATTACGTAGGAATTTAGTCTCGGGGCCTCAATTGGACCTAAATGGTTTAAGCTTTTCTGGTTACAATGGTGAGGTGAAATTCTGCTGGGGGGACGAGTACCTTTTTAGTGCCTATCTTAAGAATAGGATTTATCGTTTATATCCAAAAATTCCTGTTTCCTCTTCTAAATCAGTCAAGTTTGAATCTCTTTCTACTAAGAAAGATGATATAATGTTACATTGGCATAAAAGATTTGGTCATATTAGTCAGTCTCTGATAGCACATACTAGTCGTAGACAAGGTGTTCGGGGGTTACCGAGCTTAAAGGAAACTGATTTATTTTGTGAATCTTGCAAATTGGGTAAACTGAAAAGTGTGTTGCATAAGTATAGTAAAAATATACGTTCTAACCATCCTTTAGAGCTGTTGTATGCGGATTTGTGGGGCCCTTGTCGTATCGAAGGTAGGAATGGAGAAAGATACTTTTTGTCTATTATTGATGATTTTTCCCGTCGTGTGTCTGTTTATCCTCTCAAAATGAAATCTGACACATTTGATGTTGTTAAGAGACATATCATAAGAGCAGAAACATATTTGAACCGAAAGGTCAAAAGTTTTAGAACAGACAACGGCGGGGAATTTGACAATATTTCCTTTAAAAATTTCTTCGATGACAGGGGTATACGTCATGAATTTACGAACGTATATACTCCACAACAAAATTGAGTTGTGGAGAGGTTTATGTTAACCGCAGCAGATGGTATGCGAACACTCTTGATAGATAGTAACCTTGATCCTAGTTTTTGGCCAGAGGCCCTTAAGTATTTTGTCTACTCTTGGAATAGAGTATGTCCTAAGTTGTTGGGGAAGACTCCTTTCGAGCTTTATGGAGGAAAGAAACCTTCAGTTCGCCATTTAAAGCCCTTTGGTATTGTTACGTATGTCCGTATTCCTAAACAAAGGACTTGGAAATTAGAGGCTAGAGCGAAGAAGGGTTTCCTGGTTGGATATGCTTTTAGGACAAGGGGTTACAGAGTTTGGATTCCAGAATCTGACGAAATTATTGAATCTTCCAATGTTTCTTTTAACGAATCATGTTGTGGTCTTGAGCGCAGTGGAGCTGAACTGGGCTCCGAGGATTATACTCTCTTCTCTCCTCATGCTGAGGAAAATCAGGACAGAGTTGTTGAAGTTGTACCTGAGGATATCCCAGGTCCTTCCAACGAGTCTCTAGATTCCCCGCATGGGAGTGGGGAGAGTGAAGACTCGGGGTCCAGATGCACCACTCAACCCACTATTTCCCTTTTAAGGGATGTTAGTTGGGTTAGAAAGCCTTCTATTCGTAAGAAAGGTGATCGAGTTGACATCTATTATTATGAGTCAGGTAAGACCCGTTGCCTGAGATCCTTAAATGATGTGAAGAAATATTGTGAGGAAAAACATATTAAGTTTCAGCCTGAACTTTTTGATTTTACTGGAGCTAATCTTTATTCTGGCATCGTACCTGTTCCTAATAGTTCTTCTACATCTGACGACGAGGATGCTGATTCTATAGATTCAAATTTAGTTTATCCAAGAGCATGACTAGTACATCAAAACGACACTCCCAGAACTTTTAAGCAGGCATGTAATTCAGCACAATGTTCGGTCTGGTGGAAAGCAATGGAGCTCGAAATACGGGTAATGCGAGAACGAGGGGTTTGGCACTTAGCAGAATTGCCGGTACATGTCACACCAGTAGGTTGCCGGTGGGTTTACACGACGAAACGGGATGAATTTGGACGGATCGCCAGGCACAAGGCTCGCCTTGTTGCCCAAGGTTTAAAACAAATTAAGGGCGAGTCTTATGATGAGACTTTTAGCCCAGTTGTTAATTTCGGCGTAATCCGATTCTTTTTCTCCCTTCTTGTTTCGTGTAGCGGGTGGTCGCACACTGAGTGTGACGTGACCTGCGCCTACCTGTATGCACCACTGAGTGAGGACGTGTACATGCTACAACCTCCGGTTTCGTTGAGCCTGGGAAAGAGCACCTTTATTGCAAACTGGACCGGGCATTGTATGGATTGCATCAGAGTGGAAGAGAATGGTTTTTCGAAATCCATAAAGCATTAATTGAAATAGGTTTTAGAAAATTGGAATCATGTAACTGTGTTTATATTTTTAAATCTGGAATTGTACTTTTATTATATGTTGATGACATCGTGGTTTTTGGTAAAACTCAGAAGCTGATTGACTGTATTTTGACCCGCATTAAATCTAAATTTGATGTTAAAGAGCTTGGTAGAACTAGGAAGTTATTGGGTGTTGAGTTCGAGGATACTCCATCCGGAGTTGTCATACATCAGTCAAATTACATTGAAGAAGTATGTAACAGATTTGATAAGCTCAAAATACCTTTTTCTACCTTGCCTATCAGCAAAGGGGTTGTCTTTTCAAGGTCAAATTGTCCGGTTTCCAATCACGATGTTGAACAGATGTCACATTTTCCATACCGTAGTGTTCTGGGATGTCTTTCATTTATTGCAAATCGTACCCATCCTGATATTTGCTATGCCGTAAATGTATTGAGTCAATTTCAGTCTAACCCTGGTATTGTTCACTGGGATGGTCTCTTGAGGCTGCTGGGGTATGTTAGATCTACAAAGAATTACAAGCTTAGACTCTCGTGCTATTCCAATAATTTAGTGGTTTATTCTGACGCCGACTTCGCGGCTAACCGCGACGACCGGACCTCGATCGGCGGCCAAATAGTCATGTTAGACGAAGCACCTGTCGACTGGCGCACTTTTAAAGAAAAGTGCGTCAGCTTATCGACTATGGAGTCTGAATTCGTCACAATGACTGAGGCCGTCAAGAACCTGGTCTGGTTTGACCGGATACGCCGCGAATGTGTGCAGGAAGGAATTATTTCTGTACTTGGGGGGAAAGCTGTAAGGAAGGCTGACAATCAGGCAGCGATTGATTTTATTAAGTCTCCAGTGGAGAATTATAAGTCGAAACATATTGATGTCAAGTTGTTCTTTATCAGAGATCTTTATTATAAGGATGAATTTTTATTGTCTCACGTGCGTAGCAGATCCAACTTGGCAGATATTTTTACCAAGCCGTTGACCAGAAATGAGGTTTTGAACTTCATTAAACTGCTGTTTAAGGTGTAATATTTCTTTTGTATTTAAATTTGTCATATTGTACTTTGTCAAATATATATAAATCTTTCATATTGTATCTTTATTAAATGCTATGCTGGTAAATTCCTTTAATACATATTGTACTTGCACTTTTTCTAACTGTTGTATTAAGTATTTTTAATGAAAAGTGTAGTCATTTGTAATTTTTAAATTGTTAATTTACCTAAAGCATATTAGTACCAATTTTTCATCACCAGCATTCTTGATCATTTCCTATTAGTTTTAAAAACTTAAATTGTATCTATCTAAATTAAGAATTTGAAGTTATTTAAAGAAAGTTTTTTTGGTTTATCTAAATATATTTTCTAAACTGATTTTATTATTGAACTCTAATGTAAAATGTTTGCTTATTTTTAACTTGTTCTCTCTATTTCTAGGCATTTAGATCGCCACCCATTTATTGTGAATGTTTGTTGGAAGATTGAAAGATGCATGTATGAGCCCTATATCCATCCTTGTGATGGATACGTTAAGCAGTTTTTTTGTCAGAGCCGTTGTATTGTCTTACGATTCTACATGCCTGGATCAGTATTTTTCATGATGTTTTTGAATTTTTATTTTTCAGCTTTGGACTTTAAAAGTTTTGCTTCATACATTTTTGAATTGTAATAAAAATATTTTTCTTGCATTATATTATGTTAAAATGTTGATTTTTGGAGATGATCAAGATGTCATCATCTGCTGGTTGTAACTTTTCCAAATTGGAAAACGTTACTTTATTTGGTACGTATTTATTCATGTATTTTTGTAAATTGTATTGTATTATCTATATTTATTGGGAACTGATTCTTTTGTTAGGCTTGTTACCCTTTTTGGTCTAGGATATACCGGTCACTGTCTATTGACCTGGGGGATTTCTTTTGATAGCCAATATCTTGTGAAGATCTACGTTTCCCTCTTTTTGATGGATTCTCAATACAATGCTATTTTTAACTTTAAAAATTGTTCTTTAAAATTTTTCTAGTTGCTTATTAAAAGCGTTAAATGTTTAATTGTTAAAATTTTTCCTACCTTTGAAGTGTTTAGGCTTCATTGTTTAAAGTTTTTGAAGTGTTAACTTCTTTTTGAATCATTGAGTTGGTTCATTTTCGGTTCAGTTGAATCGTGAATTTTTCTAGCTGTTCTGTTGAGTTTAAATAGAGGAAAGTGAATAAAGGAGGGTTACTGTTTTGTAGTTTAAATATTTAATTTTATTTTTGTTAATCATTTTTGGTTAAATTAAATTGTGGAAATGTTTTTGATGTTGATTCTTTGAACCTCTTTAAGTCCTTATCCTTTGAGTCACTCATTCTTGGGCAGATCAGATTGTCCCGATTGAGTAGTTTGACTTTTTTTTGTTAGATGAGGCAATGAGAGGGGGGGCATTTGATGGAAATCATCAAACTTTGTGGTTCTCATCGCCTCCCTTATCTATTTATATCATCATTTCATTCCACTTACATCATTTTCTTTCTAAGTTCACATTCCATAAAGTTTCTTATTTAGTTTTATTTATTTCATTATAATATCAACAATAGACATGAATTAACTTAAACTTACCTTTCCATATTGTTTTCTGTTAATATCCAGTTGATTTAAGTTTCTCTTTAAACTTTTGGTGGTCGTATTAACTTCCGCCATTTTCCGTTTCATTACACTCATATCTTGTCATCCTACACCGGCAAAATCCGTCTTCAGACTAAGTTTAATTTTCCGTAGTTATATTTTCTCCGCTAGATGGCGACATTGCATATCGCTTCTTTAATCGATCTTTGCATCGAATCTCTGCTTGCATCGATTCGATGCCGCTTTCTGATTGGTCCGTTTGGCGGGCGTCGCTCCCAAACGATGTTTTCAATCCGAGCCATTTTAGATAAATACGCGATGCAAACACTGTAATATTGCACTTTTTAGTCTTCCTAATGGAAGCAATATTTCACGAACTGGATAGAGGCTGGGACTCTATCCTGGAACGTACATTTAGAGTACTTATTATATTTATGTTTTCTAGAATTTTAAATGCTTTTAAATAGTTCTTCATATGTAAATTAATTGTGCTTATTCATGTATCAAAGTCTTCATTCTTCACGACTGTTGTTTACTAGAGAAGTTATAATGTGAATTATCATGCTGTCAACTCTTCAAGATGTTTATTAAATAAACTGCATTCTGTTTTTAAGTGAATCTGACTTTGTGTTATTAAAGTTCTCCTCAAGCTACATTAAGTTACATTCAAGACACGTCCGTTCTTCCGTGAAATTTCATATCCAGCCTTTGCTTGCACAGCGTATTTCTGCTTATGTTAATGTACCATTTTAACGTATATAATTAATTAAATTATATATCGCAGGAGACAAATTTCATCAAAATATCACGTAAATAAGCGCAAATTTCATCAAAATATTGCGAAAAAATGGCGAATTTCGTCAAAAGATCGCAGAAAAAAGCCGAATTTTGTCAAAGGATCGCGAAAAAAAAGCTCAAATTTCATCAAAATATCGCGGAAAAAAGCCGATTTTTATCAAAGGATCCCCAAAAAATAGCGTAAAAAAGCCGATTTTCGTCAAAGGATCGCGAAAAAAAGAACAAATTTCATCAAAATATAGCGGAAAAAACTCTATTTTCGTTAAAGGGCTGAGACAAAATAGTGTATTTCGTCAAAAAATAGTGAATTTCGTCAAAAAAATCGCAGAATAAAGCCGAATTTTGTTAAAGTATCGCGGAAAAAACATGATTTTCGTGACAGGCTCGCGAAAAAATAGCGAATTTCGACAAAAGGATCGCGGAAAAAATGCGAATTTCGTCAGAGTAACGCGGAAAAAACGTGAGCTTAGTCAAAGCACCAAAAAAGATGTGCAGGCTTAACTTATAGGTAGAAAATTCATAAAATGGAATTTAATTTTTTTTTAATGAGACTCTTAAAAATACAGCATGATTTCAGTGTACTTTGATAATGTATTCAGTAGGTGGACCAGTGAAAAATCCCCCCTCCCCCACTTTCTTACTGCATTGAAATGTCTCCTGCCTTCAGAACAAAGAATTTGATGCTTATTAATGATTTAGACATAAATTTCCCTTCCAAGGAAAATGTCTGATTCCAACACAGATCTATGCTGACAAATAATTCAGTGGGAAGTATAATGAAAGCACCCATTCATTCAACAAAAGATACACCTTAACTTAACATAAGTATTCTTTTTTTCAGCAAAAATATATTTTTCAATAAACCCGTCTTGCCCCTTTTTAAAAGAAATGCCAACATTAGTGACACTTGTTAGTGGAAGTTGGTATCTTCTACTCTCAAATAAACATTATTTTACAATTAAAATTGTATCTTGCATTTTTACTTTTAAAAAAGTAAAGAAAATTTCTCTTAATATTTGTTTTAAATATCTTATTTGAGTGCAAATAATACTGGTTTTAATTCATTATTTAATTATTATTAAAACAATAATTGATGCATTTCATTTATCTTTTCCAAATAAACAAGTTTCATTTATTCCTTAAAAATATAAATTATTATTGATGGGGACCCGCTTTTGTAAAAAAGGGACCCAGATTTTTGGAAATGCTGGGTCCTGGGGGACCCAGGTTTTTTCAAGTACAGCGACATCACTGATAATTAGCATCTTGGTATTAAATCGCTATGTCAGTCACTGGCTATTAATTCAGTCACATGTACCCTGTGCAGACTTGCCAAGTCTCCTGATTTTGGCAGGAGTCTCCTGATTTTCACATGTTGTACCATACTTCTGATTTTTGACATATTTCTCCTGATTTTTGACGTATTTATATAGTACATATTTTTTTGCAGTTACCTATTTTCCAATGAATAAATATTTAAATATAAAATGGATATAAATATTTTAAAATTTCCTTGAGTAATAAAATTTTATCCTGGAACAAGAAGTAATGAGTATTCACAGACTACAGAAAAAAAAAAAGAATTGACAATGAACCAAAACTGAAACTACCATTATGTTGTGTCAATGTTTAAAATAATGAATAATCAGTAAAATGTGTATTGTATATAATTTAAAATTTCTTTAATTTTTGTTATTAAATACATTAAATCAACAAATAAATAAATTGAATGCTAAATTCATCTTTAAAAAGTTAAACTTAAAATTACACTATGTGCAAATTACTTAAAAGATGATAAAATACTTAAAAAGGTGTTAAATTAATAATATTTAGTGCTTTCAACTATATAGTTAATACTAGTTGAAAGTACTAAGTATTATTAAAGTAATTTAACACCTTTTTAAATATTTTATCATCTTTTGAGTAATTTGCACATAGTGTAATTTTAAGTTTACGTTAAATCAAAGTTACATTATGTTTTTCTTTTCCATTGTAATTGTAATCTTTGTTCCTAATTTATAGTCAGACTTAAAAAAAAGTAAAATGTAAACAAAGGCATGATCTATAATCCACTAAAATGTATAATCCACAAAACCCTCCGTCCCTAAGTGTGTGGTGCCCCACCAGTGGCCGAGAGGTTCTGCTCTCGAAGCTGGTAGATGGGAGGTGCTGGGTTCGAACCCAATTGCGCCCGTCGGCCTAATTGTTCAGAGTTTTCGTGGTTTTCTTCGAACCGTGGGTTTCCATGCGTTAATACGGGTTAGGTTCCCTTAGAAAGACCACCACGGAGGGCACTCCCCCCTTTAGGGCCTATATCCCTCGTGTTGATAATTGGCCATCATAAACACAACCAACCCTAAGTGTGTGGATTTCACAGGGTTGACTGTACGTATATGATATGAAATATATATTATTTCCTCTTACTTGCTTGGAGCTGTTCTTTTAAAATACACGTAGGATTACTTTCAAGACTGAACAAAACCTCCAAATATAAGCAACACATGGTACATTTGGTAAGTAATTACGGTTAAGCAGGATTTGGTGATTAATATAGGTTAAGTTTTCATGCTAAGTCTTAGATTTTAATTTATATTAGGTCTGGAAATATTTATAATCATCAATAAATTGACTATTTTAAAAATATTAGATATATATCAAAATATCTGTTATGTTTGATACTTTTGAAAATATATTTACAAATACTGCTGTTAAGTGTTTTAAATAGTAGAGTAAGGCCCAAAGACTAAGTCCTCTGCTTTCGTCCATGCTTTTCTGTTGTAACTAAACTCTGGTAAAATCAGAAAATTAAGAAACTAGTAGAACTCAGAATATAAGGAAATATCATAAAAATGCTTTGATGTTATAAGATTTAAAAATCTGTATTTTTAATATTGTATTTGTGTATTGTATAATGCGTGTTATTTCAAGTTACAATTTTCAAAAATTAAAATCTCCTGATACTATTCATGGATATACCAATATCATTCTTACGTTTGACACCAAGGTCAATATCTCAAAATCGTCATTACATGCTTCAGCATCTTGTGTACTATCAACAATGTTAGGCGAATGTTCGTTTTTGATACATATAAAAAAAAATTTAAATAAGAGAGGGGGGGGGGGGCAGTTGATAGGGTGACGGATAATTGAAAGTTTACTGTGCACAAAAATAGAAGCTAACATTATTTAAGGTCCCAAAACCTTTTAATATCATTTAGAATTTTTAAAAATGGATTGCTAGTTCATCTGTAGCATATTATGTAAAACTATAAACATAAAAGTGATAAAATTCTATAATTACTACGCAGTGCTTCATCATCTTAACTTGAATTCAGCCAAGGGTTGCAGTTTAATGGTGAATTGAATCAAGATTTCGTGAGTTATCACTTGCGCCCGGATAACATAAAAATAACTTTGTTTTGTAACATTTATTGCATGTTTTTTTATGTAATTTTTTTTCATATAATTTAATTTATTTATTTTGTTTTTGTTTCCCAGGACATTGTTGATTCTGCTATTGAAAACATTGTGAAGAATTCCAACAGAGTGAGGAAACCTAAAAAGGCAGTGCTTCTTATGAGTTACTTAGGAAAAGAATTTTTTGGAATGCAAAGGTATTGTAATTTTGTCGTGTCAATTATTTGTTGTATTTTTTATCATGCACAATTTTTTTTGTTATAAACATGTTGAACCTTTCTTGCTGAATTATCATAATAAAAAAATGTTATTTTACAGACTTTTTTAATTATTATTTCATCTTTTTTTTGTTCTTAAATGGCAAAAAGAGAAGGGTATATAAAAGCTCCCCCCCCCCCCCTCCTTTGGTCTCGCCACATAAGATTATTTTTCTGAAAAAGTATGCACAAGAAACTTAAATATAGTTATTTGTAAAAATATTTTAATTTTTTTTAGAAAAATAAATAATTTGAAATTATAATTTTATTAATAGAAATTAACTACACAGTTATGTAACTTTTAACTAAACATGTATGCAACTTCTATCAAATGAATCATCACCAAACCAGCTTGTTGTAGCATTTGAAAGTATTTGTGCATATTGCACTCTTAGTTTTTTAATTTTACTTTTTAAATGTCACCAGTAATCCGGATACCATAACATTGTGGTTTCTTGCACAGACGCTCTTGCTTTTTTTTCTTTAGAGCCACAGAGCTTTATTTATAAATGCCAAGACACTTGCTTAAGTTTACAGTTCTTTCCCCAACTATAGCAATTTACATTAGTCACATGTGTATCTCTGAAATACAAGCTGTCATTTTCCTCTGTAAATTATCAATGCATCTGCCTGTTCGAGAGCAACTGCTGCAAGTGAAAAATTGATACTAGTGAGAGGGAGGTAAAGGGAGTCACAGGTTCCAAATCTATTCCATTCAATACTTACAAGAGGGAAATTGTGACTTGTATCACAGAAATACACATGTGATTAACACAGGATTAAAGAACTTGGTGATATATAATTAGATGAATTTTAGAAAAGTAAACAAACATTATCTTGGTGATAATGGGTGGTTCTCCAAATCTGGTATTGTCCAATCAAATTTTACAGAAGTAATAATTTAAGTAACTGAATTATATTTAAATAAAATACATTGTTTTAATATTGTTAATTTGTTATTTGTAAAGCGACATTAAAAAAGATTAATTATTAATGACAGTATTCATAGGGATTAATGATGTTTACCAAAAGGGTTAATTTTTATTAGTACTACTTGATTATCCCATCGACCAATTTTGCCAAATTGGTCGATCGCCAATTCGATCGATTGGACTTAAGATGGCAACTCTAAACATTATTGTTATTAATCCAGTTCCAATTTATTAATCCAGATCCAATCTATTTTCTGTAATGTTTGCATTATAAGGAGCTAAATTTTGTCATTTTAGTCTTAATGTCGACAAAATTGGATGAAATAACACATCTTCTATCTCACAAGCTCCTCTGATGATTCTGTGAGTCATTCATGGTTTCTTATTTTGCATACTGGTTTCCTATCTTCATTTCTAAATCATCTTTGGAGCTTTATCAATTTCTTCATATATTTGTGATTTCAAATTTATTATATATTATCAGTGTGGCCGTAAAGTCATGGTGCACTTTTGACCTGTCACAGGAAATCGATAAAACAAGATGGAAATGTGAAATTTTCACCAATTAAAAAAAGAAAAAAATCTCCAAGTTTCATACCTGTTCAGTGCAGTTCGATGTGGCCTCCATTTGAAAAAGAGAATCACAGACGTTATTCACTCTGTTACACCAGACGTCCTTAACTGTGTGTGGGAAGAACTTGAATATCGTTTAGATATGTATGTAGGACAACAAATGGAGGCCACATCGAACTGCATTGAATAGGTATTAAACTTGTACAGTTTTTCTTTTATTTGGTGAAGATTTCACATTTCCATCTTGTTTCGTTGATTTTCTGTGACAGGTCAAAACTGCACCATTACTTTACGGGCACACTGTATATATATTTATATTAAATTAATAAATATATATAGCAGAGAAGTTTAATATAGTGTAGAATTTAATACCATGTTTACCTCATGGTAATTTAGAAAGTTGTAAAATATATCTACCTAGTAAAGAAATAGACATTTTGGCATATCTTCTACAGCCTGAAGTTCTTCAAAGACTGCCTAAAATTTCACTCGCCTTGTCAGAAAGTGCACTCGCCGGTAGTGAGAAAAATGATGTATTTCTCCACCCCTGGAAAGAAGGATTATTCAGAGTTAAATTTTTCTGATAATACATGGTGTACAATATTAGATAGGAAATTTGAAAAGTTCAAATTTCAAAATGATGGTAATGTAATGTTAATTTAAAAATTAATGCTAGAATATAATTGTATAAAACGGAGGTTTTTCTTATAAGTAGAATCCTTGAAGATACAACAAGCTTTACAAAACTCATTTAAACATAAAATTTTAGTTTTATACTGTTATACATTGATTTTAACATTATTTTTCCTGGTTTCTTATATGGGAAGCTTGATTCAACAGATGATTTGTCATACTCTTGAAATGATTTGTCATACTCTTGAAATTCACTTATAGTCAGTGTGCTGCACGAACAAAATAAGGTGAAAGCTGCAAATCGTGATAAGAATATACCGCTTGGTGAGTATCTACTTTATATTAATACAATGCATTTCAGAGGGGGAGGCATCGCGAAAAGTCGTGGGTATTCAAGATGGCGGCTGTTATTCAAAATGGCGTCATTTTGTGAATTTTCTTACTATACATCATATAAATGTGTGTTTCAGGTCGATTTCGATGGTTTTAACGTCAAAAATTTCTTTTTAACACTTTCTGTCATAGTTGAATGGGTTTATGATATCAGTTTGTCTGTTTGTTTGTCTATCTGCTTGCCGTTCCATGATTAAACTCGCTTAAATATCGCTACTCGCTTAAATTCACTCAGATTGTCATGTAATTTATATGTTATTGAAGTTTACAATAACATGTTCGGAAAAAAAATTGAAGTGTATAGATTTTACAGTCCGTTTACAGGACCCTCAAAAGAATACCATTACGTTATTGTCTATTAGTCCGGGTGCTACGGTTGAGAAAACAGCAAATCGTGATAAGAATATACCGATTGGTGAGTATCTACTTCATATTAATACAATGCATTTCAGAGGGAGAGGCATCGCGAAAAGCAGTGGGAATTCAACATGGCGGCTGTTATTCAAAATGATGTCATTTTCTGAATTATCTTACTATCCATCATATGAATGTGTGTTTCAGGTCGATTTCGATGGTTTTAACGTCAAAAATTTCTTTTTAACACTTTCTGTCATAGTTGAATGGGTTTATGATATCAGTTTGTCTGTTTGTTTGTCTGTCTGTCTGCTTGCCGTTCCATGCTTAAACTCTCTTAAATACCGCTACTCGCTTAAATTCACTCAGATTGTCATGTAATTTACATGTTTATGTTATTGATGTTTACAATAACATGTTCGAAAAAAAAAAATTGAAGTGTATAGCTTTTACAGTCCGTTTACAGGACCCTCAAAAGAATTCCATTACGTTATTGTCTATTAGTCCAGATGCTACGGTTGAGAAAACAGCAAATCGTGATAAGAATATTCCTATTGGTGAGTATCTACTTTATATTAATACAACGCATTTCAGAGGGGGAGGCATCGCGTAAAGCCGTGGGAATTCAAGATGGCTGTTGTTATTCAAAATTGCGTCATTTTCTGGAACTCTTGCAATTTTCATACTATTCGTCGTATAAAAGTTGTAAAATTCTATGCTTTTAAGATTAAAAATGTCATTTGTAACACTTTCCAACATTGTTGAAAAGTATTTATGAATCCTGTTTCTGTGGCCGTCTGTCTGGCAGCATAATAGGGTATATTCACTTAAACATACACGGATATCCATGAATTTAAATATTTTCGTTATATATGTGTTATTTATATATGTAATTTAAATATGTGGTATACAGCAAAAAGTTCTATATTGAAAATGTAGTGTGTAGCATTTATAGTTCGTTTACAGGTGCACTCAAAAGAATTCCATTACATTATGATCTATGAGAGAAAATCATTTTCAATGTGTTTTAATGATATTAAACTCTTTGATACATATTGAAACTGATATACATTAATGAGGTGCAGTACAATATACTTGCTGTAAAACATGATGTGCATAGCATTTACGTTCATTTACAGGAGCTCAAAAAAGAAAAGGGCTATAGTACTGTTTATAACCTATGTGCTTTTTACTTTCTTCTATCTTTATAAGTTTAAAGTAATGGAAATTGTTCCTGAAAATTTTTGACTTCCAGTTTTCGATGGATTTACACGTTTTGGGGGGCAGGATTCACAAAAAAAAAAAACATTTTTATACAAAATGTCTGCCTATCTGTGTGTCACCATTCTACCATTGCAAAGTGTATGAAGTGCATATAATTGAACCAAAATTTTTGAGTATAGTTTTGGCTGTGGCAAGCAGGTCCTCTTTCAATTTAGAAATATTTTGCCGGAAAGTGGCACTGTAGTAGCGAATTTTGTTTCTTTTTCAATATTGTATTATCCAAAAGTGTATAAAGTTATTCAATAAATGTTTTGCATTAAAAACATCCAAATGGATCTGAAACACACATTTATATGATGTATAGTAAGAAAATTCAGAAAATGACGCCATTTTGAATAACAGCTGCCATCTTGAATTCCCACGGCTTTACGCGATGCCTCCCCCTCTGAAATGCATTGTATTAATATAAAGTAGATCTCACCAATCGGTATATTCTTATCACGATTTGCTGTTTTCTCAACCGTAGCACCCGGACTAATAGACAATAACGTAATGGAATTCTTTTGAGGGTCCTGTAAACGGACTGTAAAAGCTATACACTTCAATTTTTTTCCAAACATGTTATTGTAAACTTCAAAAACATACATAAATTACATGGCAATCTGAGTGAATTTAAGCAAGTAGCGACATTTAAGCGAGTTTGAGCATGGAACGGCAAGCAGACAGACAGACAAACTGAATTCATAAATTCATTCAACTATGACAGAACGTGTTAAAAAGATATTTTTGACGTCAAAACCATAGAAATCGACCTGAAACACACATTCATATGATGGATAGTAAGAGAATTCAGAAAATGATGCCATTTTGAATAACAGCTGACATCTTGAATTCCCACGACTTTACACGATGCCTCTCCCTCTGAAATGCATTGTATTAATATAAAGTAGATACTCACCAATCGGTATATTCTTATCAAGATTTGCTGTTTTCTCAACCGTAGCACCCGGACTAATAGACAATAACGTAATGGAATTCTTTTGAGGGTCCTGTAAACGGACTGTAAAAGCTATACACTTCAATTTTTTTTTCCCGAACATGTTATTGTAAACTTCAATAACAGATAAATTACTTGACAATCTGAGTGAATTTAAGCGAGTTTAAGCATGGAATGGCAAGCAGACAGACAGACAAACAAACAGACAAACTGATATCATAAACCCATTCAACTATGACAGAAAGTGTTAAAAAGAAATTTTTGACGTTAAAACCATCGAAATCAACCTGAAACATACATTTATATGATGTATAGTAAGAAAATTCAGAAAATGACGCCATTTTGAATACCCACGACTTTTCGCGATGCCTCCCCCTCTGAAATGCGTTGTATTAACATAAAGTAGATACTCACCAAGCGGTATATTCTTATCACGCTTTGCAGTTTTCTCAACCGTAGCACCCAGACTATTACTTTTGAGTTAACTTTATACCAATAAACAAAACTATTTTTATAATAAAGTGCAAGCTATTATTAACTGTAATTTGAAATGTACATTTATTTTTATTGGAATAGCTTCAATTTTTCATGTAATCAGCTGGTAATTGCCAAAAATATTTAACTATTACAGTACAAAGTCTAAAGTCCGGAATACTCGGGACTTCACCAAGTCCGAACTTCGAAATTTTCCGAACTTTGGGTCATCAAAAATATTGCTTTTCCAATAAAAAGGAAAAGAAAATTCACTACATAAAAAGGCAAAAAATGATGTTTATATATCAAAAATTGCATATAACAACTATTAATACTAAATTAAACAATGATTTTCATTAAATAAATCATAAAAAAATAAAAAGTAAAACAAAAACATTTATTTAAGTCTGTTCTCAAATCCAGAAGGGCAATTTTATGACTTAAGTTTTAATTTATTTTTGTTCGAAGATGCATGAAACTAGCAGGTTTTGTTGTTCAGGAACTATGTAATTGAACTGTGTTATAATAATCATTTTAATGATGTTATAATAACGTTTTTTTGCAAACGCAATAGATCATTCAAAAAATAGTGTCAAAGTGTGCATTTTGAACCGAATTCCCACGTGAAAGAAGAATAACTGCACAAGGAAGGCTGAAAAAGTCTTTGTCACATGAACAAAACCGCTTATAACTCAATAGGTAATTTATTTATAAAAAATAATGGAAAACACAGTTCGATTCTAATTCGCTTCCATAGTCAAGCCTTCCAATTTTATGACTTTCCTTTGAAAAATAAATTTGTAAATGTGTCAAAATGTTTTGTGCTTGTTGAGCAGAGCAGTTGAGAACAGCCTTAAGGGAACAAACAATTTAAGAAGAAATTGTAACTTTCTGAACTATTGAACATTTTAGTTAATGTGGGCTGCTTTATTAACTTAGGTATATCATTTAGAAGTTTTTCTTTTATTCTGTGCATAGACATGAGTTAAGATTAAGTAATAAAGCTACTTTGCTCTAGACCTTTTTTTGTTTCAACAATTTTGTTTTTTCACTTCTTTCTTGAATTCTGCCGCTGGAAAGTCCAAACTTTGGAGAATTCAGAACTTTGGGTGTCCGAAATTTAGACTTTGTACTGTATTATAAAAAAAAAATTTTTAATAAAATGAAGTGGAAATTATTTACTCTTTAAAAGTTTTTTTTACCCTTTTTTTCTTTTCCTTAAATATAGATTCTTAGATTTGTCTAACTGTATTTATTTGGTCAATTTTCATGTGTTTAAATGGTTTAATTGTACAGAAAGTTTATATATATTACATATATATATATATATATATATATATATATATATATATACAGGGTGGTCATAAAAAAACTTTCCTGATATATGAACTCCTAGCAGCCTAACCACTCAACCAATCGAAAATAAATTTTAGATATACTTATTTTAGGACATGTGCTCGAGATCGTGATGATTAAAAACAGTAGAACTCTCACGGTTATGGTTACAGTGAAAAAATTTCAAAATTTTTTGAATGGCACAACCCATTTTTTTCATGCACAAATTCATCAGCAAATTGAAAAACCATAAATGGCGTTGAAATGATACACGTACGATGAAAATTGCCAGCGTAAAACACTTGCAAAAAAGACCATTGTGACCAATGACAACACAAGAGAGAAAAGAGAAAATAACATTTATTTGAATTAGCAGTTTTCAACATGCCAACCTTCGCAAACGATAATGCATTACATGTGTGAGATTGTTGACAACAATGCCGAACGTAACATCGCATAAGAAATCTGTACAACTTCACGTTTTATGATCTTTCAATTCTGACAAATTTCTTGGATTTGTTGTGTACACTTTTGAAATCAGATAACCCCAAAACCAGAAATCCATTGGAGTGAGGTCAGGGGATTGTGGTGGCCACGAAACTTTAAAGTTACGGTCACTTTAGCTTCATGTAAAGGCAATGGTGTAACATCGTGAGGATTTTCAACAGCCCAGTGAATGCAGTTCTTGTAGTTTACGTCCCAAGTTAAAGAGAAATGTCCCTCATCTGCCCATAATATTCCCAATGGCCAGCTGTTATCTTCATCACATCTGATGAGAAAATAATTTGCAAAGTCCAACCACTGTTGCTCGTCTCCAGGTTGCAACATGTGGGCGTGTTGGAATCAATGGGGAAACATCCACAGAATAGTACGCAGAATCTTAAGGACTGTTGTTTCCAAATCCTGTTCCACATCCAAACTATGTGCAACACTTCTTGCAGCATGCAATGGATCTGCAGTAATCCTGTTATGCACTTCTGTCCTGATCATGATTGATCACATGTGCATTCAGTTTCTTCAAATTTTTTCACCAAATCATGTACAGTTTTTACGGAACATGAGCCTCGTTGTCACTTATGATTTCAGCGATAAACTCACTCTGCTTCAGCTGTATTTTTTCCTTTCAGCTAAAACAGCTTTATCAATTCACCTTGTTGTTTCATTGTAAGTGTCATCTTGTTGGCACGTACGAACAGCTGATTGAAGAAACAATCTTCCCACACTGTTTATTAAAAATTTTTTACATGCAGTGATTTGCATATGGCGTTCTGTGATTCGTGCTTCTACTATCTATTCCTCTGAATTATGCCATGTGCGTCAGTTCGCCTCATCTTTGGATTGTCATTGGTCCTTTACAATGTTCTTTTTTGCAAACGTTTAAGCCGGCGTAATAACCCTATATATCACTTGGAATGCATGATTTTTCATAAGATGTGAAACCCCAAATAAACTCTGGATACACCATGAGATACAAAAGCAGGACTTGCTCCTGAATTGGAGTCCTTTTAACTTGCATCTGGCTGACTTCATTATCGTACCGAAGGAGCACGTTTTCGATATGCGAGGAACGAAGGAGTTGCTACAAAACACGTTTTTCAGTAGTCGATTTTTTTTTTCACTTGTGAACTGAGATTGTTTAAGTTATAAGATTTGTTTGAAAATGTGTGTATGAGTTGTGTTTGTGTACACATAGTGAATATAAAAATGTAATCATTTTTTTAGAGTGCTGATAAATTATGTTACATATGAACATGAACTGATTAGTATTGAATGCCACGATATTACACTGGCAATTTTAGTCATACATGTATCGTTCCAATGCCACTTATTGTTTTTCAATGTGCTGGTGAATTTGCGCAGGAAAAAAAAAAAGAGTGTTGCCATTCAAAATTTTTTCACTCTAACCCTAACCATGAGAGCTCTATTGTTTTAAATCATCGCTATCTCGAGTGCATACCTTTAAATAACTAAATCTGAAATTTCCTTTCAATTGGTTGAGCGGTTAGGTCATTAGGAGTATATATATTGGGGGAGTTTTTTATGACCACCCTGTATGTGTACAAATAAACTTTGTAAAGAAAATGTAAGCAATTTTCTGTGAAAAATTTAGTTAAAAACAACTTTTATAAGTATGCAAAAATCCACCTGTTTTAAAACTTTCATTTAAAAATATATTACTTTCATATTAAGAATCTAAGACCAAAAACTAAAACTACAACATGGTTTGGGTTTAGACTCGAAAGCTTTACCAAAACTAAACACACAGGAAATGAAAATTATAATTGATAATGTAATATTGTAAAATAATCTAATTTTTAAACAATGGAAGATTTGAAAATGATAATCTATATTATAAAGGACAAACATATCTGTGCGTAATGCATATGTCATTTTGCAAATGGCAACATTTTGAAATTTGAAATAAAATTTTGGTTTTGCAATTTTCTCTACTGCAAATTTTTAAACTTCTAAATATCACACATTTTAAATTTTTACACCGTAGTATAAGGGAAAAAATGCTCTTTTAAATGCAATTTTTTTGAAAGCTGTATCTCAATTTATTTTTGAAAGATTAATTTTCTTGTAGTTTTTAATACCATTTTTCTTATCGTGGCAACAAAAGTACCCCATTTCTATTGAAAGTCATTGAAAGTAAACGGAAAATAGGAGATACTTTATCTTTTTGTTGCCATTTTCTCATAAAACCTGTAAAAAAGTTAAAAATAAAATATGGGCTATGTCAAGAATATTGTCTGTTATTCCTTGATAATGACGTCATATGCATACTTTTCTATGGACGAAGTTTGAGACTGAATTGTAAAAGTGGATTGCTTTAGTGGATGCAAATGACGTCATTTTAGAAAAAAGCATGTATTTTAATTCTTAAACCTGAATTATGTTTTGTAGAAGTGCGTCATTTTCACAGCCCAGCTGCTTTGAAAATTCTTCACAGGTGAAAATGCTTCACTTTTGAAAATAATGTAATTGAAATCACACACTGATAAAACGCAAAATTTTACAAAAACTTAGAGTTCTTTATAAAAGAGAGGTGACATGCAAATAATAGCGATTTATATTACAGAAATTGATGATTCTCGCCTGGATGGATTTGCTTCGCCGAATTAGACAAGCAAACAAATAATTCATGATTTAAAATAATATGTTCCTGAAGTTTTTGTCCAAAATTCTCATGAATAATAAAATTTTAATGCTATTCTTTAGGACATTCTACTATAATTTTACTAAAAGAACATAATTTGCTTAATTTAATTTTTTCTAATTTTATATAATCTACCCGTAAGGCATGGTGACGTTACGGCGACGTCGTTGTGAAGTCACACTGTGACTTTGTGACCGTCGATGTGACGTCACGTGACGTCGATGTGAAGTCACAGTGACTAGAATGTGAGGTCGTTATGGCCGTTTTAGAGCTCATTTGTGACGTCACATTGTGACCAATTTGTGAAGTCACGGTGTGACCAATTTGTGAAATATGTGTCATTTGTGACGAAATTGTCATTAACACTGTGATGATTCTATGACGACAGTGACAATGTTGTGAAGTCACATTTTGACAATTTTGTGAAAATTGTGTAATTTGTGACGATTTTGTCATTATTTTTGTGACGAATATGTGACTACAATGACAATGTTGTGACAGCGTTAAGATGCAATACATTTATTGAAAAATGAAATCGCTATTCGAGTTCAATCAATGAACTATGACAATGGAGGCAGGAGTGATTATGAGTAAAAGAAAATTCTGAAGTTCGCAGAAAAATTTCAGAATGTTTTTTTCACGATACTTTGTCGAAATTTACGTTTTTTTCGAAATCCTTCGGTGAAATTCACCTTATTTGTACGATTTATTGACAAAATGTCATGTTTTTTCAGTATCATTTGACGAAATTCGCTTTTTTTTTCGCTATGCTTTAACAAAATTTGCTTTTTTTCACTATGCTTTGACGAAATTTACGTTTTTCTTCAATCTCTTGACGAAATTGTGATTCTTAGATGAAATTCACGTTTTTGTCCACGACCATTTGAAGAAATTTAGATTTTTTCACGATCGTTTGACAAAATTCGCCTTTTTGCGCGATTTATTTACAAAATTTCGCCTTTTATGCGGTCCATTGATGAAATTCACGTTTTTTCTACAATCTTTTGACAAAATTTGCTATTCTTTGATGAAATTCGCTTTTTTCCCACGATTTTTTGACGAAATTTGCATTTTTTCGCAATCTTTTGACGAAATTCACGTTTTCCTTCAATCTCTTGACGAAATTGCGATTCTTAGATGAAATTCACGTTTTTTTCCACGACCTTTTGAAGATATTTAGATTTTTTTCGTGATCGTTTGACAAAAATTGCCTTATTTACGCGATTTATTTACAAAATTTCGCCTTTTATGCGGTCTATTGATTAAATTCGCGTTTTTTCTACAACCTTTTGACAAAATTGCTATTCCTAGGTGAAATTCGCTTTTTTCCACAATCTTTTGACGAAATTTGCATTTTTTCGCGATCCTTTGACGAAATTCGCGATTTTTTTTCAATCTCTTGACGAAATTGCGATTCTTAGATTAAATTCACGTTTTTTTTCAACTACCTTTTGAAGAAATTTAAATTTTTTTTCGCGATCGTTTGACAAAATTCGCCTTATTTGCGCGATTTATTTTAAAAATTTCGCCTTTTATGCGGTCCATTGACGAAATTCGCGTTTTTTCTACAAAATTTTGACAAAATTTGCTATTTTTAGATGAAATTCGCTTTTTTTCCATGATCTTTTGACGAAATTTGCATTTTTTCGTGACCCTTTTACGAAATTCACCTTTAACCAATCTATTCTTTCTTTTCTATAAACATCATAGCAAGTATAAAAAACTTTTGAGAGTAAAAGAATAATTAGGTAATATTTTCTCATTCTGCTTTTGCAATAATAAATTTACAGCAAATTGGAGCTAAAGAAGAAGGAAAGAATGATATCTGCTCAACAACTACAGTATTTACTCGCGTAATAGTCGCACTTTTTCTGCCAATTTTTCATTCTGAAAGTCTAAGTGTGACTATTATGCGGGGAAATCTACTACACAATATTGTACACTCTAATGCTAAAACATTACTGGTATAAAAAAAAACACATTATAATAAAGTTAGTAACTTATCAAATGTTTCCAATCTATGTGCTGTTTATTAAATACCATTTTTCTTTTTATGGTAATATTTTTATAGACGTAAAATTTACAAATAATCTTTGTTAAAATTTTGACAAAAAATTCTCATAATAAATCACTTTCACTGAAGGTATCAGTAACACTATTGTAATATGAATCGGTGTATGAAGAATCTCCGTCATTCCATAAAATGTCATCTTCACTTCTGTCCAAAGCGTCGGAGATTAATAGTATTATTCCTTTGTACAAATGCAAGATGAGCTGCAAACCATATTTGCTTGTTTTGTTATTTGTGCCACTAACTAAATTATATTTATTTGCTGTTTTTATTAATTCTGAAATTACTTACTGTTCCATCTAGGCCATTTTTTAAAGTTGCAGCACCCTGCTCTTTTTAAAATGGGCGAAATACATCCTTTTTTTAAAAAATGAAATTCTCCTTTAGTTGCAATCGGAGATTTCTTGTAAAAAACTTCCCCATACCACAGTATTTCTAAATCAGTGTGCCCAAGACCTTGCAAAAATTATAGAACTTTATTTCTTTAGAAAATACAAGATATTGTTAAATCATGTCGTTATTTAATTGTATTTTTCAATTTGTAATTCATAAAATCCTTAAAAATTAATGTCACTTTATTTATCATATTAACAAATTATATACTTTTTTCTTATAACATTACTAAACACATTACTAATATTACATTTACTCATGAAGCTCTGTCATCATGCTCTGATTTTACTGAACTAGCACCTCTTTTTAATACATTTGACTAAAA
Source organism: Maratus speciosus (assembly GCA_963932465.1). Lineage (NCBI taxonomy): Eukaryota > Metazoa > Arthropoda > Arachnida > Araneae > Salticidae > Maratus > Maratus speciosus. Next base: position 517,587,050 of record OZ010795.1, on the reverse strand, counting down.
ACACCAAAAAGCATTTTTATATGAAAAATATCAATTATTTATTCAAATAAATTTTTGAAATTCAATAGCGATACTTTCATATTAGCAACATTCCAAGAGTTTATAGTCGAAGAAATCGCCAAAGATTTTGCTACCTACAGCAGTTTTTTTTTTTTTTTTTTTTTTTTTTTTTTTTTTATATATATATATATATATAAATTCTAATAGTTTTAGTAGTTTAAGCGAGCTGTTCGATTACATGTTTATTAAATTTGTTTCATTTATGTACAATTTTTGATGAAGTTTTTAATTTACTATAAAGGTTTTAGAATAACGTGTGGTGAAAATTTTATATATACAGTCTGTTACAAATGCATGTAACCATATTTACTATTAACTTTTACATGATGCAGTAAAATAAAAAATAATGAAAATAATATAAAATAGTTAGCTATTTTTATGTGAATAATGTATAAAAATTCAAACCATAAGCACAAAATAAAAACACACATTGATTCATTATTACTATTATTATTTTATTTACAGGGATTAGATAATTACAAATAACAAGCCCCCTTTAACCCACATTGTACCGCTGTCCTATAAATAGGACAGCTAATAAAACATTTTTAAAAATAAAATTGGTAAGGATTTTTTGGATGCATTTTGTTATGACGTCTTTAAAATACATAAAAATATAACATATAAACAAACAAAAAAAAACAAAAAAAACAAGTAACCAATTAAAATTTAATTGAAAAAAATCTATTTAAAAATTTCTTTAAGAATTGTGATCTTATAATCTAGAATTTGACCGTTATTATTATCTTTTTATTGGAGAAATCATAGAGTATTTTTGTACAACAGAAACAGTTTTTTAAAGTAAAATAAAATATTTTCTCATAAAATTATTTTATGTATGCATTTTATATGTCCTTACTATGTGTCCTACTAATATGTCCTGTTTAAAGGACAACTAGTTACTTAAAAAATTAAAAACTTTTTTTTCAAAATTTTGCTAGTATCTACTTAATTACACAATATTAATGATGTAATTGAAGTTTTAAAATTTTTCAAAAATATTTAATCGGTGTGCTTCAATATGGGTTAATCAGTCTGTTTTCTAATAAAGTGTATAGTATAACTATTTTGAAGTTTATGCGTATAAAATCATTCAAGAAGTAAAATATTAAAAGTATCCAGAAAAAAAAAATAATGAAATATATTTTACATTTTAGCTTCCTTCATTCAAGTACATGGATATGTTTTTAATAATTAAAATATTTCAATAAAACCATATTTAAATCCTCACTAGGTTGCATAATTTCTATATTTATCAACAAATTGAGACACCGGTTTACGTTGAAAACTTTTCGTTCATAATGTTTAACTGAAAAGTTCTTACCAACTAAGGATATCTCTTTATAAATTTTTATAACTTTTGTCACATCTAATAATATTTATTGACACTGATTTTTCCCTCTTAATACTACATTTGCATGATATCCTTTAAATAGTACTTCTCCATTAAGTAAAAAAATTCTTATTTCTTTTAAATAGACTATCTTCTTTTCTTCTGAACATATATTAATTTTTAAATAAAAATATGCAACGCAAATTGCTTGAGACTATCAAAAAATTTTATTCCATAAAAAGGCCTTTTTATTTAGTACGTTAAATACATTTAAATATTTGGTAATTATGTTAAACTTTGATTATAATATTTTTATATGTCATTTTAAAGTTTGAGAAAATATGTGAATTTATCCTATAATATTTTAAAAGAAAACAAATCTGATTAAAATAAATTTATATAATTGATTTTAATCATCTGATTAAAATTGTTGATAGACAGTTATTTATTTCAAAAAATTAAATATTAAATCTACTAAACTTTATTAGGTTAATGAAATGTCTATATACTAAAATCGTTATAATTTAAAGAAAAGCAAACTCTGGAATAAAATATTTTCCATACCTTTTTTTTCCCTTTAACGTCGTTCTTTAAATTCCGATGTAATCCATGTTTTAGGAAGAACAAATTTTGGAAGTAGAAAATATGTGTTCAATAATACATACAACAGCAATGATGGGAATCATTTAAACCACACCAAAGCTGGTGTAAATATCTCAAACTCATACTTTTGTCTAAAGTATTATCTTGGGATGATTATTCCTATGAATTTTTTAGGTTAAATGTTTATATCTGACAGACTGCATGTTCATAACGCTACCTATTGTCCAGCAAAACACTCCATCTGCCTGTTCTAAAGATTAAACGCAGTATAGTTTTATCGTCTGCGGTTTTTAGCGCTGTTTTGTTTATGAAAGCAAGAACAGATGGCTTTTCCGTTCTTATAAATTTATATGACATAAAGCATACTTCCAATTAAAATTTCTCGTTTCTAGAATTTTTTGATGCATTTAACTTTTTTTTATGTGTTTCAAAATAGTTCAAGTTTTAAGTTTTGTAAAGCTACTGTCGAATATGACAATAATTAAACTAATATTGGGAGTGTAACAATTTAAAGAATGTTTAAATTTTTAGAGTATTTAAAATTCATTTTAATATGCAATAGTGCAAGGTCTTTTGAAAATAGAAAATTAAAGTTTATATTATAGGTAGTAAATGCAACATAAAAAAGAAATAAAATAACTGGAGAAATAATGTTTTTAGTGGGGGAGGGGGGGGGGATCAGTCAATTGTCATTTTTTTCTATTTTAATTTCCTGTAGAATAAAACATCTTGTAAGATAACAGTATTTTTCAAAATAAATTTCCAGAAACGAAAAAAATATAAATAAATATGAATAATTAATTACGTCACGTGTTTTGCATATATTTTTTATATTTTATTTTATATTCGGAAAAAGTTAAATTTATTTAAAAAGTGTGACACAAGTAGCCAAATTTATTTTTTAAGAATTACTACTAAAAATAACTAAACACTAGCAGAAAAGTTTATTACTGAAAATATGCAAGTGTTTTTATTTATATAATAAAACATTGCTTTATTGCAAAACTCCGTCCCTTCCCATGCCCACACACAAACAAATCTTTGCTTTCTCCACCTATATATTAATTTCTGCCATTTCCGCTGATAAGAATAATTTATAGATAACAAACCAATTTCCCGGATTATAGAATACAGGGTAAAAACATTTTTTTATTATTGAAATCTCTACAATTAATACATTTTTCTATATTGACCACTAATAACCCCCAAAAAACATTTCTATAAGAAAAATATCAATTATGTATTCAAATAAAGTTTTAAAATTCAATAGCGATACTTTCATATTAGCAACATTCCAAGAGCTAATAGTCGAAAAAATCGCCAAATATCTTACTATTTACAACAGTTTTTTCAATTCAAATAGTTTTAATAGTCTAAGCGAGTAGTTAGATTACGTGTCTATTATATTTGTGTTTTATTTATGTACATTTTTTGATGAAGTTTTTAATTTTGTTGTGGAATATTAGCCGGGAACAAACACTGAATTATTTTTATTGTTTGAAGTGGGAAGTTTAAATCTTAACATATGTTTTGTCACACTGTGAGTTTACAACATGGTAGGGTTTTTTGGTCACATAATGAGACGTACGTTACATGTAGTGTCATAACAATGACGTCACAATTTTTTTAAAATTGACAGAAAATTTTTTTTTACGGTAAATAACATGTTTTGAAGAATTTTTGTAATTTTTAAAAGTTTTCTAAGAAGTTCACATATCAGTCACAATGTGACGTCGCTTAGTGGTGGCATTTTGGTCACAGTTGTGACGTGACCACAGTGACTTACAGTGACGTCACAATGACGTCACTGTGACCATGCATGCTATGAGGGTATATATTTAATACATAAGTGTGTTTTTTAATCATCTGCCCTGATCTTTCTGCTGAACCAATTTTACTAATTTTTTTTTTTTTTAACTGAAAGCTCTTCATTTGTAGATGTGATCGTACTATCTTTTTATATATATATATATATATATCCTTAATTTTATATTTTAATTTTAAAAGCATTTTATGAAATTTCTTCAAAATGTGGTGAAAATTAGATTGCTTTCATTATTGCAAACAAGAGAGAAATAATGAGGTATTTTTATTCATGCTATTTTCTGATAAAAATTCAAAATTGTTGATAAAAATTGTGGTATAGGGTTTAATGTCGCAAAATCCCATTAGGAGCAGAATATTATATTAGGGGCATAATAACGGAAAATGACATACTGCTTTTGAAAACACACATTTTTCCTCATAAATTTTCTATCTTGTTTTTCCTTCTGCATGTGTACTGATCAGGGCTGCGGAGTCGGTAGGAAAAATGACCGACTCTGACTCCTGGATTTCTGAAACAATCGACTCCGACTCCGGCATGCACACAGGTTTTCTCAAAAAGATTGTAATGCGCTTTAATTTTTTACCTGTTAGAGATATACGGATAATGCAAATTGAAATAGTGTTCAAAATTAAATGGTAATTAAGATTAAGGATTGACCGAAACCGAATTTCGGTAATATTTCTATTTTTGGCTGAAAATTTCGTTCGATTAGTTCTAAATACAGTAAAAACAATTATATTTATTACTTTTTATGGGGTGTCCATTACTGGAATAGAGGGTGTCCATTACTGGAATAGAGGGTGTCCATTGCTGGAATAAAGGATGTCCATTACTGGCATTTTAGGTGTTTTGATATATTTCTGCTATTTACAATTAAATTTTGATTCATATTGGGAAATGAGACTATGGGAATGGTTAAATATTGTTGATAAATTAATATAATATTGAAAAAACTGGAATATAATACACATAACTATTACTTAAAAAACAATTTTTAGAGAAATTCTTTAATGGTGTCCATTACTGGCACATCTACTCTATTTATAGATATGTAGATATATAACCCATATAATCTGACTGGCAGGATTTCCTGCCAAGCATTATAGCGCTTTAAAAAAAAATTGTTCGGTTAGCACCAGTTTTTTGAAATAATAATTTTCCCCTTACTTGAAGAATGATATATTAGATGAAGGAATATTACTCTTAAAATGCCGAGTAATTATCCTCATATTATAAAAATGTAGTTATCTACATTTGAGGTTGTAATGCCTGTATTTATAATTTACAGTTTATGTACCAATTTTAGACATTAATTCATACTTTAAAGACAATTTTAATCACTGTAATATATAGAAGATGTAATACCAGATAGATTTTAAATGTTTCGTGTTAGGTTTTGACACTTTTGATTTGACCTGATTTTTCAAAAGAAAATATGTTCTGAATATTTTTCAAATGAAAAATCTATATATTTGAATATTAATGAGTGTATTTAAGTTCATTTTTATACAAAAAAGATAAAATTGTAGGCTTTTTTTAGAATTGTTTATTCTATAAAATATGAACTAATTTTCTTTCGTCTCGAATTAGGGTCAGATTGACGACTTTTTTTCCATTTTCAGATTTGGTTGACGAATTCCTTTTTGTCGGGTTTCGGGTTGACTTTCAGCAAAAATTTCAGATTCGGTCGGATGCAACCCGGTCTTTGGAAGACTCTAGTTGGGGCTTAGAAATAGAAGAACGTCTAAGTTTTGGGTAAAAAATAATTAAGAAGAAAATTACAGTTTTTTGTTTTAATGAGAAAAATTCTGTAAGAGTTGTCCTATATTGTAGTGGTAGCAGCATTAATCAGTTTAATATTTTACACACATTCTCTTTTATCTGAAATATTGAAAACTAAGGCTGTAATAAGTTGAACAAAAGATAAGTGAAACATCCATTGTTATCTGAGGTAGATTGTTGCATTCGTTAGGGTCCGATTCGAACGGTGGTGCACCCCACCAGTGGCCGAGAGGTTCTGCTCTCGAAGCTGGTAGACGGAAGGTGCTGGGTTCGATTCCAATCGCGTCCGTCGGCCTAATCGTTCGGAGTTTTCGTGGTTTTCTTCGAACCTTGGTTTTCGAAGCGTAAATACGGGTTAGGTTCCCTTGGAAAGACATCCACGGTGGGCGCTCCCACCACTTAGGGCTTATGTCCCTTGCGCTGATAATTGGCTGTCATAAACACAACCAACCAACCAATCAAATGGTGGTTCGGATTGAGTTGGCGCTAAATGTTTTTCGTTGTGGGCCAGTCTGATAATTATTATTGCGGGTTCGCCCGATTTTTCAAAAGAAAGTCCATAATATCGTTTAACTTATAAGTCGAATAAGTAAATATATATGCCTTTTCCTACACAAAGGATAAAAGTACTGTTAGAGATGATTATTTTTCATAATTCCAATAAAATTTTGATTTTATTTCATTTCGGATCAGGTTCATGGTTCAGGTTTCTTTCCGGTTCGCTTCGGACTGACTTAAATTATAAATTTGAGTACCCGACCCGAACACGGATGGACAGAGGTTAAATTGAAACATCTGTTTTTGTCTGAGATAGATTCCTTCATTGGGTTGGGCAGTCGGACCGACACGGGATTCGGGTTGAGTTGGACTTAATTTACAAAAAACAAAGCAAAACAAAAACCTTTCAAAACTCACTTTAATTTAATTATTGTACAATAGTATCGTCTATGAGCTGAAGAAGTAAGTAAATGAATCAATTTAATGACTGATGTAGGCAAAAAAATCACATCCGCCCATTTGCCTTAAATTTACTCATTAACATGTCAATAAATTGAAAAATAACTAAATATTTAATTAATATATAGAGTTAACAAATAATAATAATAATTCAGTTCATAAATTTAAAATTAAGTGTAATTGGTTTTATTTTTTATTTCACTTCAAACTGTTTAACAAAAAGTTTGGAGTCTGAGTCGGCATATTTTTAGCGACTCTGACTCCGCAGCCCTGGTACTGATACTAAGTTTCAGGTACTAGGCGAAATGCTTATTTAAGTGAAAATGAAGTCATATTTAAAAGAAAACGATCATTTTCCTAGATAGAACTAAACATTCTAAAAAATATAAATTCCGGAAATTTTTACTCTCCGGAATTGAGATTAGAATCTCAAGTAAAGAGTGCATCTGCTCACATAATATGTTGCTGACAATCGTGACTCAAGTTTTGAGTTAAATGATTTTTAAATGATCAAACAAAATACAATTTTTTTTTTAAATGATGAATATGGATGTGAGAAGTGCGTATGCAAATTTTGTTTGTTTTTCATTCCGGAATACCAAGCATAAGAGCCTAAATTGATAACCAAATCCTAATAACTGATCTTTTTTATATTTTACTTATTAACTATCTATATTATAAAGAACAAACGTATATGTGCATAACGCTGACGTCATTTTGCAAATGGCAAAACTTTACGATCAAATTTCGGTCTTGAAATTTTAGTTACTGCAATTTTTTAATCTTTTGACCATCGTACATTTTCAATTTTCATTGCATGGGAAAAAAAATTACTTTCAAATGCATTTTGTTTAAAAACTGTATCTTAATTGACTGATATATTATATTTTCTAAAATAATTTCTAAGCATGATTTTTTTTATCTTATCACATGCCGGTTTCAATACATAATAATAATAAACATTTTGCATATAAAGCAAAAATTTTTCAGCATTTGTTTCTGACTATTTTTGCCTAACGAAATTAATACTTCCTTTATAAACAAATAAAAGAATAATATTAAAAAACCCACCAATCTAACATATTTGTGAAAGACAAATTAACGAAATTAATACTTCTTTTATAAACAAATAAAAGAATAATATTGAAAAAACACAAATCTAACATATTTGTAATCGTACAATTAAAATTTTTAGATCACCAAATAGGATTTTTTTTTTTTTTTTTCATATGGAATTTGTTTGCAAAGCTCATCTCAGTTTACTGATTGTCTATGGTTTTAAAAACAATTTTAAAGCATGAAATATTTTTTAATTTGTCTATATCGCGCGGAGCTCGATTACGAAAGATTAATCCGTTTGCTCTTAAAACAAAATAAAGAATTCATCATTTTCTTACAGCTAATATCTATTAAAAATAACTTCCCTATGAATAAATAAATAAAATAATATAAATAAAATGCAAATTTAACGTACCTTTATAAGCTCTGAAATTATGAGAACATAAAAGGATGCCATAAGTAGCAAAATCTTGGTCAAATAACTCTTAGCATGCGGCTAATAAGAAAATATCGCATTTGTTAAATTTAAAAAAATTATTTGATTATATAATTCGTATTTTCCATATGAAAAATGCTTTTTTAATGTAAGTAGTAGGCAATCTAAAAAAATTAGTGCATATAGAAAAATTATTAGTTTTCAATTAAAAAGAATGTTTTCACCTATATTCTTAACCCGGGAAGCCCGGGTACGATCCCCTAGTCTTTATAATAATACAAGAACAATAATTTGTTTCTTTAAAATGGCCTCATTTGTATACTTAAAAACAATACTGTGTAGATGGGATGTATAATACAGTTTAAATTTGTTTTCAAACTGCAGTGATATTCATTGTTTGAAACTTAGATTTTTGTTGTTATTTTTTACATTGGCTTTACTGGCAACTAAACAAATGCAATTGAAAAATCATTTCTCTGGAAACATGATATATAGCAAACAATGGTGTTAAATTTTGCAAGAAAAGCTACTGTCAAAATTCTGAGACTGAAATGCTAAACTTTTAAAAGCTGGCATTTTTTTTTTTTTTTTTTTTTTTTTTGTGTGTGTAAGATGTTAATTTTAAGTGAAAAGTTATTTTGTACATAAATTTAAAAAATAATTATCTATGTATATATTTCTCTTATGTAGCGCCAAATAAAGGCTGTATTTGTAGCTTGCTATTTGGGAACAACCACAGCGATGATTCTCATGGTTAATTTACTGTCACATGACCCGACTCATTCAGCAAATCAAAATCCAGACATAATCTTTCTTTTAAAACAAACCGTTTGAGCGATGCATGAATAACAATTGCTATTGGTCCGTTTTACGGTGACGTGTTGAATTCGGCGAATCAGCTTTTTGTTCAAGATTGTATTTAGACACAGCCGAAAACGTTTTGTTTACAGTTCGCTAGCATGATACGTAACATCTTTTATAGCATCTTATTATAATTTTAAATGAATTTAAGCCACGCTGTTCAATACTATAGACAAAATGAAAGGAGAAGAACCCCATTTGACTCTAACATGCCATTTAAATTTAAACGGTGTCAATTTCCAGTCAGCTTAGCTTTCTCAATGACAATCAACAAGTTGCATTGCAAACTTTTGATAAAAAATGTTAAGTATCACCACCTAAATCAGCGTTCGAAATCCTTGGTGGTCCGCTGGTCCGAGACCACTAAAAATTCAATTGGACCACTAATTTAAAAAATTTAGTGGTCCGAAGGACCAGTAACTAACAGTAACTTTTTTCCCTCTTTGACAGGTAAACGTAAATTTTCCCATCACTGAGAAAACTGCAAACAAACATTACTATAAGCATAAAATTTGCATAAAAACTTAGTCAGTTAAAATAAATAAACGGAAATAAAATACATAATAATTTCAGTTTTTGTTTATGTACTATTTATTTAATTTTTAGCAAATTATAATTTTACATTTTATTATGCCGAAAGTTTTGGGTAACTGAAAGGAAGTTTGGTTTATATTCTCGGAAGAGGAGAGGGGGTGGGGTGTCACTCAAAGGGTTAAAGGTACTTATATAATTTTATGTAGAGGGCCAGTGACGATATCTGCGGACCAGTGATTTTTTTTTTAAATCAATTCTACAGCTGAAAATAGTCAGGATTGCAAAATCGCTAAAAAAATGTGGACCATAACAAAAAAGATGACAGACGATCAAGGGAGAATATGCAAGGAATATACGAAAACTCATTCAATTTCATTATAAAAATTAACATAAGGTTAACAGATAAGATTAAAAATTCAAAACAGTATTCTTGCATTTAATAACATTTGTTATAATACTTGTCCCCAAGCAGTATTAGAGTCGGTAAATTAGAAAAATCTTGGTTTAAAAAAAAAAAAAAAAAAAAAAAAAAATCTATCCAATCTATCTTTTAACATGCTTTTACAAACAAAATACCAAAGTTCTCCAAATGTTATTCATAAAAAAGATAAAGAGAGAGATGGAGGGGGGGGGGGGGGAGGGAATTTGTAAAAAGCAAATAGTATAAAATTTTGTAATGATAATGATTCTGAGATTCATATAAATATTAAAATTGATCTAAACCCAATAAAAAACAATGATGTTTTCAAAACAAAATACCAAAATTTTCCAAACGTTATTTCTAAAAAAAGAGAGGGAAAAGGGAATTTGTAAAAAGCAAATAGTAAAAAAATAAACAAAAAATTTTGTGCATGCATGTGGCAGTAAGTAAAAAATGCTGCATGTATGAGCACTGCATGCCCATAAAGCAAAAATTCAAAACAATATTCGTGTATTTAATAACATTTGTTAATGCTTGTCCCCAAGCAGCATTAGCAATAAATACAAAATATTATTTTGTCTTCAAAAACATTGGTAAATTAAAAAAATTTTGGTTAAAAAAAAAAAAAAAGATCTATTCAATTGTCTTTTAACATTCCGATGAAGCAAGTAACTTTTTTCCCTCTCTGACAGGTAAACTTAAATTTTCCCATCCGTGACAAAAACCGCAACCAAACATTACAATAAGTATAAAAACTTAGTCAGTTAATATAAATAAAGGGAAATAAAATACATAATTAATAATTTCAGTTTTTGTATATGTATTATTTATTTAATTTTTAGCAAATTATAACTTTACATTTTATTATGCATATATTTTTGGGTAACTGAAAGGAAGTTTGGTTTATGTTCTCGGAGGAGGAAAGGGGGGGGGGGGGGTGTCACTCAAAGGGTTAAAGGTACTTAATATAATTTTATGTAGCGGGCCAGTGACGATGTCTGCGGACCAGTAAACTCTGATGTTTACTGGTCCTTGGGACCAGTGACTTTTTTTTAATCAATTCTACCGCTGTAAATGCCCTCTGAAGATATAAATCGCAGTTTACTCTCCTTCACCAAGGCGATTTTTTTTTTTCAAGGCAACTGTGCTAATGTGCAAACCCTGGTATTTCGGACTTCTCCCAGTATGGCAACCCTAAGATGTTGATTTTTTGGGGATTTTTGAAAATCGTGCTAAGTAGGAGATTAAATTGCGATAGCATCCAATTTTATTTACATTTTCAACTAAATTTTTCATTATTAGGCACAGATGTCATATACCCCCCATATTGGTGCAATTTTTTTCTGATGCCAGTGTCATATACGCACCGGGTACTTAACTGCCGCCAAAGTGTCATTATTTTGCTTGATATGGTAACCCAGATATAGATGATATAGTAACAAAGTTTTCCCCAAATTGGCAAAACTATAAAACAATAATGTTTTATACATTAAAAATATTTGTGAATTTCAAATGTTATAATGATTTATGGGTACTACTTAGTTATCTAGTCGATCAATTTCTTCAAGTTATACAAATTCACATAATTTTTATTTTAAATAACGAAAGAACAAATAAATTAGTATAACATTAATGAAAATATAAATAAAGTGTCTAAATAAAAATCACTTGATGACGTAAACATGTATAACTTGCTTAAAGTCAAGTTAATGTGACATTTACGATCAACCATTATTGGCATTTAACCTTATAGTTTGGTGGTAGATTTTTGGTAGACAGGATAACCAAGTAGTACCGATTTATGATAGCACTCATTCCAGATAAGAGTTGATGCAAATAATGGCGAGCGAGCGAAGCAAGAGGGGATTGCATAGTGGTCCAACTAAAAATATTTGTAATTGTGTTTTCGCTGAGGTTTTTTGTTAATTCTATTTCCAAGATACTTTTTTCAGTTTATTATTTTTCATTTCAAAATTTTTTAAATCACATAATGTTACAATGATTTAAAACCATTAGCAGCACCTAAACAGAGTTTTCCATTACTGTTTTATACATTAACAATATTTGTAAATTTAATATGTTATAATGATTTATAATAGCATTAATTCTGGCTAGAGTTGACAAAATAGTGGCGGGTGAGCGAAGCAAGCTGGGATCGCGTAGCGGTCCTAATGTGATTTGCTTAGCAATTCACGGGGGTTGACAAGCGTTAGCGAACAGGGGGCTGTGTCCCCTAGTTATTATATATTTCTTAAGAAAATATAACTTAGTTTTGAGAAATTAATATTACTTAGTTAACTTTTTTTTGCTATTTCAAAATTTCTAGAAATCTTATATCTCTACGTAGTATCATTTCAGGCCCTTATATTCAAGTTACCCAATAACTTCAGGCTGGATTTACTGCAGTCACAATATCGTTCATACTGGCCAACATTAAAGCTTAATTTTACAGTTGCTTTCATCTCCAGTATGTTTGCATCATGTTGAAGCTTTTTTATTATTACAGGAATTCAAATGTTTCTACTGTTGAGGAAGAATTGCTGAAAGCATTGCTTGATGCAGGTATAATTCTCCAGGATGAGTTTAATTTTCCAAAGACCATGAAATTTCAAAGAGCGGCTCGTACAGATAAAGGTGTATCTGCTGTAAGGCAGATAGTGTCTTTGAAAGTGCCTATCAAAGAAATAAATAAAGATTTCCCAGCAAAAGTCAACAAGTTTTTACGACCAGATATCAGGATTATAGGTAAGTCTAGCTGTATTGTAGCCAATCAGATTTACTGTTATTTGATTCATAATCCAGTTTGATGTGTAATTGTATATACAATGAAGCCTCTCTGTAAGGGCCACCTGCCGTTCCATTGAAAATTGGCCCTTATGAGGGGTGGCCCTTGAATAGGGGTGACCAAATTTTTCATTTCTCTTTCTTTTTATCCCACAATTTTTAAAATCTGCATATTCTTTCAGTAAGTTCTCTTTGTTTTTAACAACATTGTTTATTTGATTCTTGCTGCAATTAAACTGTGAAGCCAATTTTCTTGCAGATGTTCGTTGATCATGGCAGTTAAGAACTTTGATTTTGTCATTCAAATCCAAATGTTCTCTTTGGCTTGTTTTAGGTGCCATAATTTTAAAATTTACATAAAAATTGTGCTTCAATATGCATTCATAGTTTTAGTAAATGTGGAATCAGTTTTTCTAGATAACCTGTTATCCTTTGTGTGCCCACAACAAAGGGTCAAGTTACCCCTCCAACCCAACCCGTACAAGTTGGAAGGTCAAACAAAGTGTGAGGAATACCTGTTTGTCTCACTTGTGGAAAAGTTTGTGATCCATCATTGTGTTATTAAACCCTCCCATCTCCCTCTGCCTTCTTTGTTGCAAGTGCAGTTGTTTGCTGAACTCTTATCTTTTGGTTCAGGAATTCAATAAACTTATTTAGAACTTAAGGCACATGTGAAAAAAATGGCCTTTATGAGGGGTAGGTGCAGCCCCTTGCAGGAGTAAATTTAACATTATGTCTATGGGGAAAAAAATTCGTTCCTACAAATATTAGCCCTTAATAGAGGTGGCCCTTGAATAGAGGTGGCCTTAAAAAGAAGTTTCACTGTATCTACTTTTAAAACTGTTTGTGAAATTGATACAAGCCAAATTGATTTAATGTTTCTGTGAAATTTGATTTTCAAAGCTGTATACAGAGATGCCAAGTATTACGGATTATCAGTAACTATTACTTATTCACAGCAAAAATTACGGTGTTATGGATATCAATTAAAAATTATGGATTATTCCGTGCTTTGCTTCAAGTTTTTTTTTTTTTTTTTTTTTTTTTTCCCCTCCCCTTTTAAAATCTTTTTTAAGACATTCCAAATGATATCCATACAAAAATTACGACAATTTTCCATAACAGAAGCTAGTTAGTGACCGTTCTTTCATTTTCAGACTTCCGTAATCAACTATAAACATACAAATGTGTTACTTCCTAACTCTTGCCAGTAACGGCATTGTTCATTGGTTGCGAGAATGACGTCAGTGCTGCTTGCTGTATACGTGCATGAGCAGCTGCTTTTAAAATTTGGCAGAATTAGTTTTCCCCGGGTGCGTTTTAAATAATATTCCAAACTAAGTAAATGATTCACTTACGTCTATTTTAAAAGGTATAAAATGCTGTTTTTAAAAATTCTGTTTCAAGAATTGCACCGCAACTACTTCGCTGCATCTCGCTGTTGTGTTCACTGTTTCTTGAAGCAGTAATACAGCTAAACTTCTCCATGCTGATTCAATCGTGGACTCTGCGTGCTAGCGTGGCCGCTGCTTGTTTATGCTTTCTCCTTAATGTGCGATTGCAACGTGTGTTTTCTCTATTTAGAATTTGCATACGTAATGTTATTTTTTTCAAGCCTAATTTGTTATGGATAAATGGCTAAAGCAGATTCGGGATAAAAATTCTGAAAATTGTGTGAAGCTTTCAGACCATAATAATAATAGTGAGAGTGAAAGATGTCTGAAACAATTGGATCCGGGAAAAAATATGGAAGAGATTACGGAACAATCAGATGTTGAAAGAAACCCTATTGAAAAAGTTGGAAATGTCGCAAAAAAATTGAAAAAGACTCAAAAATATCACCAGGAATACACCAAAGAGTGGCCTTGTTTGATAGAATGGTCTTTATCGCAGGAGTACGTTTTTTGTAGTGTTTGCTCTAGAGATATTACAATTTTTCACGGTGAAAGAGATGATTGCCGAAGACATATAATAGCTACTGTACATTAAAAGAATGCAGAAGCTTGTGAATAATAATTAAAAAAATGCCGTCATACCTAAACACTCCTGATGATGAGAATTTATTAATAAAAGCAGAACTTTTATTCACAAATTTTATATATGAACATAATTTGCCGATATCATGTTCCAATCATGCTGGGCCTCTCTTTCAAAAAATGTTCCCTAACTCAGAAGTAGCAGCGAAATATGGTTGGGGCCGCATAAAAACAACACCATTATTGAAATGTCTCTCGTCAACACGAGATGATTTAATTGGAAAATTAAAGTAAAGGCCCTTTGTACTCGCAACAGATGGCAGCAACAATAAAAAACTTTATCCCATTGTTGTGACATATTTTTGTGAAACTCAAGGTAAGATTATTCACATGATACTGTCCATGTTGGAGTGTACTGACAATACAGGTGAAGGCAATTTCAACATAATAAATGAAGAGTTTGAGAAAAAAGAAATTCCATGGCAGAACTGTGTGGCGTTTGCATCAGACAATGCCAAAACAATGATGGGGCACATTAAGGGTGTAATTTCATATATAAAATATGTTCAACCTAATATAAATTTTCAGGGCTGTGTTTGCCACCTAGTAAATCTAGCTGCAAAAAAAGGTTGTTCAGCATTACAAAACTTTGATGTTGAGGAGTTTTTGGTAAATATTTATTATTTCCTGCAAAAAAGCTCCAAAAGGCAGCATGCTTTCCAGCTGTGCCAAGATATATATATGGCATGAAACATCATAAAATACTAAAATATGTTGCAACCAGGTGGTTATCATTGTTTGAAAGTATACAAAGAATTCTCGAGCAGTGGGACCCACTAACTGTGTATTTTTGTGATGAAAAAAATAATATCAAACATTCCAAGCATTTGGAAATAAAAACAAGCATAAAAAATCCTGTTACAAAGGCGTATTTGTTATTTTTAAAAAGTGTATTGCCATTGTTTGTGTCTGCAAATGTATTTCTGTAGCAAGAAAAACCTCTGATACATAAGTTAAGCAAGACAGTTAATGATTTATTAATGGGGCTTATTCAGACCTGCCAAGTGCTACGAAAAAATCGTAGTTGCTACGATTTGGACCTATAAACTATGATATTACGAAAATATGTCTTAAACTACGATTTTTTTTTTTTTTTTGCAAAAAGCACAAACGCACTTTTCGTTTCTAGTTGCGATTTTTATCCCGCGCAACATATTTTTCAAGAGTAATTCTGTTCGGAAATTTCAAAGTATTGATTTCCGAAAGTTTTAAAATATTGGTCATTAGTCCAAAAATTCGGATATTAAAAAATGCTCATGTGAGTGGGGGGGGGGGGGGGGGATTTGTGCTGCAAAACACTTTTTAAACATAAAACCCTCTTTATGGATATATTAACCATGAGTGAATCGTGTTTCTGTAAATATTTATACAGGAATTCCCTTCCTTAGAAACGGGGTGCCATGTTAAGAATTTCTGGAGGTGGGGAGGTGATTCTTTGAGGGGCAAGGTCTGAAATAGTGTGCAAAATCGCCCGATTTGCACACGGAAAAGAAAAGCCCTGCATAATGAAAAATGCTGTGCAGTATTTCCCCCTGCAAATTCTTCCACAGACTTATGATTCTTTTGCGAGTATATTTTGAAATTTCTTTGAAGTCCATGAATTTTTTTTCTTTTATGGAATTTCCCTAAATTAATTCATGAATCGATCGCGGGAAAAGTTGAGAATTTCTTTAAATGATCGTGTAAAAATATCGGGTATTTCTTCAAAGATCTCAAACAAATGGTAATTATCTTCAATGGGTCGCCGAATAAAATCTCTAACTTCGTTAAGAGTTCAGAAAGAAATTGTGAATTTTGTCTAAAGATTGCGCAAAAAATCACGAATTTCGGTAAACTCTCGAGGGAAAAATATTGCAAATTTCGTCTCAAAAGGTCGCCGTGAATTTTGTTAATTGGTCGCGAAAAGATATCGAAAATTTTGCCGATCGGTTGCGATAAATTATAGCGAATTTCGACAAATGACCGTGTAAAAAAGAAAATTGATTTCGTTAATTGGTTGCAGAAGAAAATAAATTTCGTCAAAGGATCGTGGTAAAAATGCGAATTTTGTTAAAATATCGCAGAAAGAAAACGTTAATTTCGTCAAAAGATCAGTAAGAAAATGCAAATTTCATCGAAAGATCAGTAAGAAAATGCAAACTTCATCGAAAGATCAGTAAGAAAACACAAATTTCACCGAAAGATCACGGAAAGAAAGCGCAAAATTCGTCAAAGGATCGTGATAAAAAATGTGAATTTCGTCAAAAGTTCGTGGTAAAAAGTGCGGATTTCAAGAAAGAATCGTGATAGAAAAATGTGAATTACGATTGTGGGAAAAAAAAAATGAATATCCTGAAATGATCGCGGGAAAAAAAAATCGCGAATTTCATCAAAATTTACTGCACTTGGCTAAAAAATTAGAATCAAACTCCTTTTACAAATGTTTAAAAAAAAAACGCTTCGAAACGAGAAGAAAGTCTAAAAATCGTGTGTAAAAATTTTCAGAGGAAAAAATTTACTATATTGAGTTGAAAGACTGAAACCTTATTCCTTTTACGAACGTCAAAAGATGGCTGCGAAACACGAAAAACCAACCAACCAACCTCCAGATTAATTTTGATTTTGTGTGCTACAATTTCTCATTTTCAAAGGTTGGCAGGTCTGGCTTATTGTAAGATTTATTAAACCCTCTGCAGTAGATGATAGTCCTAACTCCCTCATAAGCCTTGACTGTTCTAAAAGGAAGAATCAAAAAAGCAAACAATGACCTTGTAATTGGGTCAGAAACGAAGTCTTACTTAAAAAATATTTCTGCAGATGAAATTGAACAGTTTTATAAAGATGTAAGACAATTTTATCTAAATAGTGTAGAATATGCTAAACAGAAATTGCCTGTATCTGATCCGTTTGTGCAACATGCACATGCAGCAATTGCAGATGTTTCTCTTAGGAAAAAAATGACATACTCCTCTGTAGAATTTATAGCTGCAAAATTTCCTCATGTGTTATCGGATAACGAAAAAACTAAATTAGACATAGAATTTAGTTTGTATCAGTTTGAAAATTTTGAAGAATTTGATTTGGTAAATAACAGTGCAGATACTGAATGGCACAAAATATCTCATATTACTGATGCAAATGGAGCTAAAAAATATATAGCTCTCCCAAAATTAATTCTGGCATTATTGCTTGTGCCACACAGCAATGCTACTTCAGAGAGGGTTTTTAGTTTAGTTAAAAAAAAATCAAACTGATTTCCGCCCCACTCTAGGGTCAGAAACACTAACATCTCTGCTCATAGAAACATTTTAATTCAAGTACAAAATGCTATGAACACAAATTCTCAAATGTAGTGTTAAAAGCTGCAAAAAAATCAACTTGGATAAATATATGTTCAAATAAAAAAGAAATTAACACTGATCTCCAACCATCGACTTCAAATGCTGCCTAATAATTTAAATATTTTTTAATGTGTATATATATATTTATATTTAACTAATTTATGCTTTACAATAATTATTTTTTTATGTGTGTATATATATATATATATATATATATAAAGATATATAACCATTAATTAAACATAACCTACCACCGTCAATTATTATGAATATATTTTAAGTGTAAATTCAATTATTTTCAAAAGATTTTTTACAATTTATGTTTAATCAAGTTATGCTACTCAATAGTTTTTAATATGTATTAATGTATGTATATGTATTAATGTCTATATTTTTAAATATGCATATAACATTTAATATACAGAAATTTAAGTAAAAATCTTGAATAACGTTTATTGATATTAAAAATGCTTCATTCTTGCAAAGTGATCATGCTGTATTATTATATGCTTGACTATTTTAAACAAACTTATATGTGGAAGCATGTCTACCATAAACATAATAATTTAAGAATTTCAGGAAATTAAAATATATATTTTATGAAAATTATAAATATTGGAGGTGTTATATATTTTCTGATGGTTTTCTCTAAACCACACAAGGAAAAAAAAAAAGATAAACCAAGTAAGTTTAATTTTAAGTGTTTAAGAATATATGTATTTTATGTTATTTACAAATCCTTTTTATATATTTTTTTCAATTAGTTAATGAATATTTATTTCTAAAAAATAATTATTTAACAGTAATGTCTACAATAACCTTGAACATAGCTGTTTGTATATATGTTTGCATGATTCGTGTCTCATATAATATCTCATGTTCGCATTATGCACAAAAGCTACAACTCTGGTTACTGATAACTTTCATTGAAACTTGGCACCTCTGTGTATAGTATAGTTTCCATAAGGCCATCTAAGCATGTGAAAAATCACCTTTATATAATTTCAATTAATGTTTATAAATATTAATATATGTAATGACTCAGAGATGTTAATTGTTAAAGCTGCTGGTCACTCGGCTTCCGAATTCCCCTCACTAATGCTAAGTCTATGGAAGTAGAATGCATTCATATATTTAAAATATCTATAAATTCGAAATTAATAATTTTAGCTCTTTTTTTTCTGTGCACTCTTCTTAAAGGATGTTTATTTTTTTCTTAGTTCTCAAAATATTTCAAAAATCTGTGCTTAATTTAATATTTTGTGTGTTAAAAGCTGGCGGACTGTGAGTAAGATTTTAACATGTCGTATAAAATTAAGCATATATTTTAGCAATATTTTGAGAACTAAGAAAAAAGGGTTATCCTTTAAATAAATATAGAAAAACTATAATTTCAAAGAACGACAGATTCACCTTAAAATATAAATGAAAAATATGAATATCAAATTCACAATATATCTTTACTTAATAGGTGCTAAAAATACAAATGTTAAAAACATTTTAAAAACAATGCAGATGTTGAGAACATTGAGTCACATGATGTTTAAAATCCGAGCGCTTTCGACTGAACCATCAGTCGTCATCAGGGAAAAAGAGCACTGCCGAATGAAAGACAAACAGCTGGTTAAATATCAAAGGGCGAAACCAAACGAACCACAAAATAGGAGGGTGGGAAGGATGGAAAAAACAGAGAGGAGCAGCCAATCAGAAAAAGAGAGAGGGGGGGGTCTGGGAGGAGGGAAAATGGTTAATCAAAACCAAATTCCCCTGTAACCCCTAGAATTTTAAACCAGATTCTTGGTATGTTATAGGATAGAACATCATTACAGGAACTCTTGCCTTTTGCTAAAATATCTACAAATGTTAGCAAAAATAAAGAAAAACCTAAATTTTGCAGTATGAAATATATTCCACATCTTTTTGAAAGAATTAAGTATGCATTAAAGAAATATAATGTTACACTTATCGCTAAACCACCGACAAAATTAGAGCAACTGGTATACAGACAGGTCGATCCTATACACAATTTTGATAAATCCGGAGTTTATATTGTCCCTTTTAGGATTGGAGGCAGTTCAAAAAAGTATACTTACATAGGAATGACCACTCGGAAATTATTGGAACGGATTAAGGAGCATATGACAGATTTAAAAAAGGGTAGACCATCCACAGCTCTATCCCGGCTAAGTCAAGTTAAAGACATTGATATCTTATTCAAAGAAGTTAAAATCATCGCACACGCTTCATTTTATAATATTTGTATAATTAGAGAGTCGTTAGAATTTTTAGCAAAAGGCAAGAGTTCCTGTAATGATGTTCTATCCTATAACATACCAAGAATCTGGCTTAAAATTCTAGGGGTTACAGGGGAATTTGGTTTTGATTAACCATTTTCCCTCCTCCCAGTCCCACCCCTCCCCCCCCCCTCTCTCTCTTTTTCTGATTGGCTGCTCCTCTCTGTTTTTTCCATCCTTCCCACCCTCCTATTTTGTGGTTCGTTTGGTTTCACCCTTTGATATTTAACCAGCTGTTTGTCTTTCATTTGGCAGTGCTCTTTTTCCCTGATGACGACTGATGGTTCAGTCGAAAGCGCTCGGATTTTAAACATCATGTGACTCAATGTTCTCAACATCTGCATTGTTTTTAAAATGTTTTTAACATTTGTATTTTTAGCACCTATTAAGTAAAGATATATTGTGAATTTGATATTCATATTTTTCACAGGGTTATCCTTTAAGAAGAGTACACTGAAGAAAGGGGTTTAAAATATTAATTTCCCGAGGAGATATTTTAAATATACAAATGCATAAAACACCCATTAGTGAGGGGAATTCCAAAGTTGAGTGACTAGCAGTCTTAAGAATATTTAAAGTTTGTCTTTGTACTAGAGATGAGTTCGGGCTCATTCTTTGAGCCCGAGCCTGACGATTTTTAATCCGAGCCCGATACCAAAAATATACATTAAAAAAATGCATGATATTTAAAAATTGTTTTGAAAGTGATATCTCATTTTTAAAAACTTCTTACATAGAAATAACTGTTTTAAAATCTTATCAAAAGAGCAGTTCAGTATCAAATAAAAATATACTTTATTATACTTAAAAGGATTCTCATTTTTTTTTTTTTTCCTTTAACACGCAAATTTGATGGACACGTTTAAAAAATGTGTTTAATGAAGAAAGGCATGAAGTTTTCGGAAATTATTATTTGTATACTGAAGAATCAAACAAAGTTTTTCAATTTCCTATAAAAGATGTACAGTCATGGAAAAAAAAAGAAACACCCCTTACTAACTCTGAAAAAAATTATCGTAGATAAAAGTTACTGGTACCACACGATTGGTAATAATGTCTACTTTTAAATGATGTATATAAAATTTGCTTGGGGGAGGGGCATCTACATATTAAAACAAACCATAACTTTGTTTTTTTTTCAATAGCCGTACACAATTCTGACAGCATAAATGAACTCTACACCCTTCAATTAGCCTAAAACAAATTTTTATGCAATTTGAATGATAATTTTTCGAGAAATTAATTATCTTAAAAGGAGTGTATTTTAGGGGCTGTATCCAAATTGAAGTTCGGCACTCGATAATTGACCGAGAGAGCCCCATTCTTGATCAACGCATCTTAAGCACTATTCAAGCAGTCATTGAAGACAGCTAGATAACAGGATAGCTTAAGAAATTTCAAAATATCCAGTCACTTCTATCATAGACTTACGTCTTAAACCATTATTATGCCGTTTTTTAAGCATAATTTGAAAACTACTTGGAAGAGAAATTGGGAATTTGCATAGCAGAATATAATAAATCTAAATCCGTCAAAAAAAATTGTAGGTTGCAATTCATAATATTTTCGAATATTAATTTCATAATTAATAATTCATATCATAAAATTATAAAAATTGCAAATTCAACGTATTTATGTTTGGGTAGTTTAGTCATATTGCTACACAAAAAATTAGCACATTAGGAGTATAATTTCAGGAGATATTAATGAAAATATGAAAATGTAATTTAACATTAGAAGCACTAAATTTTGAATGTTTATAATTCAAAAACTTAGTATTCAAATGACTTGAAATTTGGTGTCTAGGCATAGTTTAAACCGAAGATTTGAAATATCTTGTTCAAATTGGGTATTGTTATAGAAAAAAAAAAATGAAGTTTGGGTTTGTTTTAATATGTAGATGGCTCCCTAAGCAAATTTTATATACTTTATTTAAAAGTAGACTTTATTTCCAATCGTTTGGTACCAGTAACTTTCTTCCAAGATAATTAGTTGAGGAGTTAGTAGGGGGTGTTTACTTTTATTTTTCCACGACTGTACATCTTTAACTATAATCGATTCCTTTCTCATAACAATCTTCTGTGATTGACGTGAACCGGAAAATCAATGTAAATTATAAAATTGACACCATTATCTTAAAGGTCCGATACTTTTATATTAAAAGAGGAAACACTGACTGATTGCTTTCTATCGGAATAACAGGGTAATTATATTTACAAACCTCAAGCTAATTCTGGCCTACTAAAAATCGAAGAAAACATTCTCTTCGCGTTAGATAACTAAATAAAAACTAAACGATCGAATTAAAAAATATCTTCTGTCACAAACGAAAATCCTACTAAAAACAAATTCATTGTTTGTGCTTGTTTTGATTGGCGCCATATTAATTGATCATCGTTGGAAATGCCGTAGACATAAATCTGAAAACATCACAAATTTTTTTTCGAAACAGCAATCAAATACTAAAATAAATAAACACGATTTTTGTTCCCCCTTCATTTTGATCAAAATAACATTTAAAAGACTTGAAAAGTAACTTTAACATGGTGTCTACAGAATCTGGAAATCAGGGAATCATAGAAAAATCAGGGAGGTTTATCACTCTGGAAAAATCAGGGAAATGTCAGGGAACTTTGTAAAAATACTGGAAAATCAGGGAAATTTGTCTATATTGCGAAAATATTTGCATTTTCACCTTGCCAACAAGACTGATTCGTCTATTTTTTGTACCATATTTTTTCACTTGCTTTCCCAATATCTTTATATAATTTCCCAAATGCAAATCTTTCCCAATATTTTTTAAAAGATGAGCATGTTATGAGTTTTTGATATTTAACGTAAATTAAGGTGATCAGATGTCCTGATTTTCTGTACATAGCACTTATATTGAAGGCAATTTACACATTTTTAAAAATTTTAAATGATACATTAGCATAGTTTGACCAGGTGGCCAGCTTAATCCATTTAGTTATCCCATCAGATTTAGATAAGACTTAGTTTCCTCATTTTCTGAAAAATATTCAATTCTATCTGGTCACCCTATATCCATTGGCTTCTATATGATGTTGGACGCTATGAAGTTAGTTGAGTTCGGATTTATAAAACTGTCAACCAATACTTAATGAATTAATTAGTGTTGACTCTTAAGTCGCTGTAGCAGGGCACAGCGCCCGGCGGCCCTTTTAAACCTTTCCAATGCGCCCGGTTGCCTTTTTTAACACTTCCTATGCATCCCGTGGCAATTCAATTGATACCAAGAAAATATCGCAAATTCTAAGGGCGCTAAACAAACCAATTCAAAATATGTTTTGTGAACAAGGTACAAGTGTACCCTTTTTGAAAAAAAAAATTGCCTTTTTTTTAGAATAGTGTTCCTGTTTTGAAAAATTCTCGCCCGGCGGCCCTTTTTTTCTACAGTCAACACTGTGAATATTAGGCAATTTTTATGTTTTTCTCTTGTTTTTCCTCCTAAATGAGATATTAGCAAGCTAGATAAGTGTGTTATACGAGGAATCGGCATACATGAAAAAATACTGTATGTGGAATAATGGAAATCAGGGAAGTCTGGTAAAAATAGTCAGGGAAATCATGGAAAAATCCGGGAACTTTTTCTTACAATTTCTGTAGACACCCTGTTTAAGCGGGGACAAAAGTTATTTCAATCTTTTCTATACATAAATAAAGTTTTCCGGTTTCAGAAAGAACAAGCCCAAGCCCGAAGACTAGAATAAAAATAGAGCCCATGTCGGGCTCGGGCTTAGCCCGTCTCATGATAGAATTCTGCACAGTACTTTACTAAAATAAAATAATTTTTATGATTAAAAAGTCTGGCTAATATTTCTCTTTAAAAAAACTATTTCATTGATTATGCAGTATACCTTTCAACAAAAAATTAGGAGCTCTCTGAAAAATGTGCATTAATATTACATAGAGAGAACCTTTTAGTTATTGGAATCCCTAATGTGACTGTTGTGTGCTTAACAGCTTTTTTATTTTTATTTTATTCTTTTTTTCACTTGCTCATTTCAAGTTAAAGTTTTTTACCTTTTTTTATGAAAAATTATAATTGATGAATTAGATTTTCAATCCCTTAATATATATATATTTTTTAACTGTAAATTATTTAAAAGGATGCTGGGCTGAAAAAAAAAAGTCCATGTGGTTTTTTTTTTCCAAGCCCAGCATCGATAAATTTTATTGTTGTTTTTAGTGTATTATTGAATTTTTTCCCATAGCTAAGCATTTTTAGTATTAAATCTATAATTTAAGTATTGCGCAGCAGCGCAATACTTATTTATTTCCAGTGTCACTTCTCAATGTTAATTTAACATAGAAAAGCCTATGGAGCTCATAACTTTTTCATTTTTTCTTCCCACCTTTTTGTCCCTGATGCCACAAATTTTTAATTCTTTGCTAATTCTAATAATATTATAAATTCAAAGAATAAAAAGATTTGCCTGATCTTGTTTTGTCAGGGTCAAAACGGATCATAAAATGCTTCTGCATATAGGTGGATTATAATCTAGAGAGTAACATGGGCTAATTTTTATTTACATTATTCAAATATTTTTCTTAATAATTCCAAATTTCGCTTTTTTCATTGAGAATCAACGGACATTTTCTAATAAAATTTAAAATTTTTCCTTCATTGTTGTAAATAATTCAAAAGCCGTAATAATAATTTGTCTATTTTTAGTTGAATGATTTTCACGTGAAACATGAAACTGAAAAAATTGAAATAGTTTTTTTTTTTTTTTTAAGAATTAAAAAGAAGATAAATATGACGTCATAGTGGAGATAAAAATGACATTTTCAAGCAGATTTTTTAAGTTCAGATTGTAATTTTTTGACCAAACTACAGCAACCTGCATTACTGCTCTGGTGAAACATTTTGAATTATACATAACATATGTAAATTGCATCAAATATTGTGATGCGATAACACATAAATCAAACCCTGATGATGATACCCTCTATTTATTTTGAAATGTGTTCGTCTGAATGCAGTATTTATTAAAAAACTTGACATATTAAACAAAAACCTAATTTGCAGAACAAATTAAAAAACAAAATTTATTTCCTAAATTGTTTTAGCCCGAGAAGAGGCAGATATTAAGATATTTTATTCAATTCGTTCTACATTTAATGTTAAAATTTTGTAACAAATAAGTTAAACCAATTGAACATTAAAAAATAAAAATGAAATTCTTTCAATATAATACTTTAAACACCTATATACTTAGATTCCGTTTAAATGAAATCGAAATAAATCTTAGACTTTTTTAAAAGTTTTGTATTTTGAATGTATCTTATCATATTATGTACAATCGTCATAAACATAATGCAAAATCTGCAGTACAAATATTTACAACTTAAAAATGGAAAAAGTCTAAGATTTATTTCGATTTCATTTGAATGGAATCTAAGTATATAGGTGTTTAAAGTATCATGTTGAAAGAATTTCATTTTTATTTTTTAATGTTCAATTGGTTTAACTTATTTGTTACAAAATTTTAACATTAAATGTAGAATGAATTGAATGAAATATCTTAATATATGCCTCTTCTCGTGCTTAAACAATTTAGGAAATAAATTTTGTTTTTTAATTTGTTCTGCAAATTAGGTTTTTGTTTAATTGTATACATTCTTAATGCTTAATATAAAAGAAATTGAAAATTTATTTTAACAAGCAGATTGGCAAAACTTTATAAGTCTTATGATAATCTTGAAGACAATAGGAAGAAACTTTCTGTAACATGCTCAGTTGTTGAAGCAATACAAACTCTTAAGCTTCAGTTTTCACCATTTGCTTGTCCTGTTTTTAACATTTGAATGCAGTAAAGACAACTCAGTATTTAAGAGAAAACATGCCGGATACTGATATTTTTATTATTGACGATTTTGCAGAAAATTGTTTTATCAGGCAGCAAAAGGAATTGATAAGTGCATACTTTCATGCAGAACAACTAACAGTTTTCACAACACTTATCTACTACAAAAATGATGTATTTAAACATTTGGTATGCAATGATATCTGATGAATTATAGCATGACAAAGGCTTTAGTTTTGAATACAAATATTGCAATCTTTAAGAATTTTTTTAAAAAAAATATTTTCTTCCTAACCAAAATATTTTTACTGGTGCTTATTTTCACGTTATTTCTTTTAATCAATTAACTGAGTTAGACAGATGCAGCAATTAATGATACATTGTTGCTATAATAATAATTATCTTATTCAATCAATAAAAATCTTATGAACCCCAATTCATTCCTTTTTCTGTAGTTTGTTCATTTTGAAAGGAGATAGTGATAAACTTAAGGCTGTTCTTAACTGCTCTGCTGAACAAGCACAAAACGTTCTGACACATTTACAAATTCATTTTTTAACAGAAAGATATAAAATTGGAAATCCTGGCCATGGAAGCGATTTGGAATTGAACTGTTTTTTCCATTTTTGGATCAATCAATTACCCATTGAGTTATAAGCTGTATCGATCACATGACAAACGTGTTTTTCGCCCGCTCTTGAGTGATTTTTCTATTTTTGCGCAGAAATTCGGTTCAAAAGGCCCACTTTGACATTATATTCTGAAAGATCTATTGCGTTTGCAAAAAAAATGGAAAAAACAACTCGATGACCTAGTTTCTGAACAACAACATCAGCTAGTTTCATGCATTTTCGAACAAAAATAAATTCAAACTTATGTCAGAAAAGTAGCCCTTTTGGATTTGAGAACATCCTTAAGTTAAAATAAGCATCTTGGTGCAAAATATCAATATACAGTTTAGTGTGTTTGGTTCATTTGTTACTTAATGCACTCCAAAATGACTACCATGTTCAGTTCTTTTTCATCATAAGAAAACATTTTCTGAAGTGGTTCCTCTTCTTTCCATAAGTATATAATTAAAAGTCCTTGAGCTTAGAGAAAAAAAAAATAAATAAATAAGCAAACCTGTGGCTATTTAATCCACATGAAGGATCAGGGCTTACAGTGACCAATCCTCTTTACTTGACACTGGGCCCCGGGGTGCTGTACAACATATGTCCCGGTTAGGTGGTCAGCCTTACATGAGATCTTCACTGTTTAGTTCCCCGACAAGCTTCGTGTACATTTTATCGACCCTGAAGGGATAAAAGATTGAATGATCCTTGCCCAAGCAGGAGTCAAACTTGTGACCTGTAGTGTGGCAGACAGGCGTCCTGACTACTATGCTACTGGGCTTCATCTTGAGTTCAAAAGCTATGAAAATTTCATACATGTCACATTTTTGTTCTTTCTTTGATATAGATTATTATAATTTAAAATGTGCAGTGAATCCCTGAATGTTCAGTCATGTTTATTTTTGCTTGCAAATATCCTATATCTGATACAACATATATAACTGAAACTGATACATATTTTTTCTTCTAGCATTTCTTTATCAGTTGAATATTGTTCCAAGACAAGTTTTAAAGCTTTAAATATTCTAATGTTAATTTTTTGTACATTTCAAATGTCTATTGAAGCAACTCTGTTACTAACAAATTGATCATAAAATATATGGAATTTTGCAGTACATTTTAAAGATTTTTCTCAAGTTTTTTTTTTTTTTTTTTTCTAGTTCAGTGTGTTAACTAAACTGTGCTTCAAACAACCATTTATTTTTCTAATGTACCAGTGAAAATTATTTATGGCACTGAACACTTTCTTTAAATGTAGCTTTAAACATAAAGATGTGCTGCACCAAAATAACTTTTTAAAATTAATTGTTGTTACATCATATTGTATGTTTTAAAGTATTATCTGTTGAAGCTGCTACAATTTTGTTTATTATATTCCATTCTACTTCTGTTTATTCTAATTTTCTATGTTTAAGTGATCAATGGATATCAGTTTCATTGGATATTGCATATCCAATGAAATTTGCAGTCGGATATTCGGCTTTCTGACTCTCCCTCCTTTTATATATAGATATATATTTTATAAAAATGAAGATTTTTTTTTTCAATTAGTTAGGTATTACTGTTTTTCTTTTTAATTTTCTGATTTAAATTGTCTATTAATAATGATTATTTTTGGTTTGAGTACTAATATTATAATTTAATAATTAATTTAAACCATTAGTTATGTCAGCATTATAATTAGTTTAGCTATAGTAAATCATTTTTATAAACTCTTTAATGAGTATTCTTTAATAAAGAAATAATATTCCATCTTTTTTCTGTATGTATTAAACATAAATAGTGTTCCATATTTTTAAATATTACAAATGTAGATTTTCCTTACCGTATAAAAGTTAAAAAATATAATTTTTTTGCAGTGGATGATTTTCCAACAGTTCTAGAAACAAAAAATATAGAACAAATGTGCATTTCTTTCTTTTCTTTTTTGTGGAGTGGATCAAAAAACTATAATTTTTCAAAATTATCTAAAATGTAGAATTTTAGTTAAAAATAAATAAAATACACTTTCTATATCTATTTCTCAATTTATAATTTCAAACTGAATGTTTTGCCAGATGTTTGTTGCATCCCCAGTATGTGTATTAAAAGGCAAAACTAAAAAAATCCATTTGTGGTCTGTAGAACTCTAGAATCGCTTGTAGAACTGTCATTAGTGGCCACTTTTTTTTTAAGTTAAAAATGCTTAAGAGTAAACTTAAACTTTTCTGTTAATCTATATTATAAGGCAAAAACATGTTTGTAAAACTGACATCATATTGATGGTGGAAGCAACATGACCAATAAATTTCACTTTTACAGCAATTTTTTTAATACCTAAAGATCCAATAATTTAAGTTTTTTGCACCATTGAATAGAAAAGAATGTGCTTTCAAATGCAATATGTTTGAAAACTGTTTCTCAATTTACTGATTTATGTTTTTTTTAATACTTTTCAAGAATCAATATTTTTAAATTTATGTATAATCCAATTATAGAAGAGTAACCCATTTGCACTTAAAACAATGTAAATATATCAGCATTTGTTTGTTTCCATAACTAAAATGCCAAATGAAATTAAAATTTTACAAATAAATAAATCACAAATTTAATAGATATATAATCAATAGAGTTACTTGTGTAAATACTCAGACAATCAACAACCAAAATTGTTGTAAAGTAGTAAAATGTTTTGGGATTGACTGCTGACATATGGCTAATATGAAAGTACCAAAAATGCTTTTAGGTGCATGTGATGAGACCATTGAGATTTTGGCCATTTAAATATAACAATATTCTTGGGAAAATGTATTGTGAAGATTGAGACTGTTATAAATCAATAACACGGTACATTTTGTGCTTTATTCTCTGTGGTCAAATTAACTGAAGAGAAAATAGTAAAATTAAAATAGATCTTACTTTAGGATCTATGGAGTTAGTGAGCCAAATAATGGAGACTTGCATGTAGTTAAAAGGCAGGCTCCAGGGCCAAGACCTTGTTCCAGAAGATAAAAATCCTGCTGTTTTTCACACCATCATCATATTAAAACTTCTCTAAATTCTCTATTTATTTTAAGTGACATGAGTATAAATTTCTGTTCACTGGGAAAATAAAAATGCAGAAATGGTAAATTTAAAGTCATTTGATTACTGGTCTGCAAATTTGAACTTTTGCTCTACCACAAAACCGAAATTAGTTGTTCCTTATTCAATTTTTTGCACTGATTCCGAATCTAGTTTTAGATTTTCTCCAGCACATCTAGTTTTTGAGATATTTACATGTGATGTAGTAATCACATTTATTTTTTTAATTGTAATGCAGCATTCTTATCTCACGTTTTAAATAATTTATTTTCGACTCAACATCGTTCAAATCTTTTTTTCTTTCCTTTTTTTCCTAAAGTAGCAGATAAGTTTGATTTCAGCTTTTCCCCTCTCATCTGATCTATTTTTAGAACCAGCGCATCATAGTGACGTCGACTACATCATCTTAAGGGTGTGTCTTCGCTCCGTGAATTAAAATGTTCGTTCTCTTCTGAGAGAGGTTCTGTTTTTCCCTTTTTTGTTTTTGCTGTTTTCATACGTGATACTCATAATACATAATTTTAGTTTAACTAATAGATTTAAATCGTTTCTTTCCGGCACTTTTGTAAACCCTGTTTACATGGTATATATACCAAGTGCAACTAGTTTTTAACAGATTTTTGATGAAAGTTTGATATTGTATTTTTTGACAATGTGATTGTCATTTTTCAAATTCGGGCCTAGCGCCTATTTGAAGGAGCAAGAACAGCCGTTCTTCGATCACGGTGTTCTTCTAAGATGATCATTTAATAACTAAAAGTTTGTCATCGATCGCCGATGGAATTTAATTTAACGCATTTCGAATTTGGACATTTTGTCATCAGGGCATTCTCAGAAGGAATAATTTGAACCAGCAATTAACCTCATGGAATTCTTTTTTAAGTTTTTTTTTTTTTTTTCTTTGCTACGTGTACGGCGACCAGATTAAATACCTCCTGCTTCACCTCTCTTTTCTCAAGAATGAAAATAAAGTTGGATTTATCGTAACTTCTTGTCTTCCTTGATCAAGCCTCTTGTGTCAACTGTTTATCATTTAAGTAAGACCACTCCTTTTTATTTTTACTGCAATAACATTCTATCATCGGCAAAATATTTTATTCTCGGCACTTAAGTCAATCTTATCAGGGCACCTTTATGATCATCTATGGCATTCAAGATTGTTTATTTTATCTAACAGCAATTAACACTTTTTATTTACAATGCCACATTTGTTAATTTCTTTCTTTTTTATTTATGTCACATTACATGTATCAATTTATGCAAATTTTGGAACTTTTGTACAATTATATGGAAATTTAAGATATAAAGCATTATCAGACTGGCTTTTTTGTTTTATCTTATTATTACTGTCTAGTTTACAGAAATGTTGTTTTTGAGATTATATTGGTATGTGACTGTGAAATATTGTGCCACATCAAAAATTTCCATATTTTTCATGTTTTTCTAATAATGTTTCTTGACATCCGAATATTTCTGCCACGTAAATACACTAATATGTTTCTAAATCAATTTTTTTTCACTGCTTTCTTCTATCACTTCTAGTTTTTTTAAAAAGTGAAAAATTATTTTTTGGTAAAAAAAACCAGAAAGTGCTTTTTATGCTACTTTGAGATGTACTTTAGCTAGTTAGGTCTTATTCTGCTACTTGTTTTAATTGTTTTTCAACTATACCCATTGGTGATTATGCCCCTGATAGGAATCTGAAACTGTTCACCCTTTTGGCAATGAGGTACACACCCCCTAAAAATCATTTTAAATCAAACTTGTCAACACCATACAAAAGTAAAAATTAATTTTACTCAAAAACTGGGCGGTCATGTAAGGAAACAGATTGCAGATTTGAAATCAGCATAAGAATCTAGTCTTGAAAAACATTATGTCAATTCTATGGCAACTACTTCAATGTTGAAAATGATGTAAACATCACACCATTGAAAAATTTGCAAGTTAGGTTTAATAACTGACAGATAAATGTTATGAATATTCAGATTGAGACATTTATCTAAAGTAAATGGCCCGGTAGTCATTATCTAGAAAAGGTAATTCAATCTGACATTTATTTACCAAAAATTTGTATAAAATAGCACAAAAAAGCTTAAATTTGCAAAAACCTAAATATGCAAATTTTTTAAACTGGACCACCTAGAGAAAACAGAAAGCATATTCGGAAGCAGCAAAAGAAACTGACCAAGAATCAACTAATTTCAGCTCTGTTGCAGAACCATTGTTGTCCAGTGTAATTAAACTATGGCGAAAATTTTGAGAAACAAATGAAAGAATTAGAAATGAAAAAGTGACTTTTAATTCACGAGAGAGCTGCTAAACACCACTCCTCCGTAGAAGCGAGCACTGAAAGTAATGCAGCAAGTGCAAGGGGAGAACACTCCAATGAAGCATATCAAAAGGAGAAATGACTGAAGATAAGGTCACCGGCAAAGTGCTGATCTGATGAAGGAGTTGCAATGTACACGGGCCGCAGTGAAAAGCCATGCCTTTCACAAACCAGTGTGCTGAAAAAGAAATACAATTCCCAAAAAATAAGAGCAATGTGAGAATTTTCTCACCGTATAGTTGGTGAGCAATTTAAGAAAATGTACTAAATATAAAAAATCTATTGGAGTTTTCTATTAAAAATAATTTGCATGTATGTTCTGTATACTGGGCAATAAATTGGCACCTTTAGCCCAGGTAATCCATGTTGGATTGCCTTTTGTTATTAATGTGAAATTAAATATACTAAAATTAACATACTGCAACAGAAATAACAAGTCATGAACAAGAGTAGAATTGTTCACAACATGCAAGAAAATTTTACTCCAACCTAGTGGGTAGATATCAGGTGAATCAGTAAAGATGTTCAATGGCTTTGAGATATTTCAGAGACAAAATGGGAAATTGTTTATAGATCTTATGTAAAACAATAATTCAAAGAAATGAAAACATGAATTTTAGAGTGCTTTTTAAGAAAAAATTCAAGGAATGGGAAAGGTGGCGATTGACATAACTAATTATTGCTGCTGTTGTTGTTATTCAGTCATTCTGTGACCAAGGGTGACTTAATTATCCTCTTTAATGTGTGCTTGAAGAGCATTGTTTAATTGTTTTTTTTTTTTTTTTTTTTTTTTTTTTCCTCTGTGCTTCTTTTACTTTTCAGACTCACTGTGTCTGTCATTTATCAAGCATTCAGATAAGTGTGTGTGTTGTCACTCCAGTGAGCAATAATTTCAAGATAATGTATACACAGTTATTTGAAACAGTGCTACAGCTTCACATTCAGTTGTTTGTAAATTTTTGTAAGTTTACAAGTCATTAATGTTCGGAAATTGTTCGTGAAACAAAAGTATTTGACATCTTTTAATTTCTTTTGTGATTTATCCTATTTCTAATTTGAAAAGATTCTAAATCATTGAAATAATGTTTTTTCTTGTAGGCTTTTATAAGAATGGAAGCCGAATGCAATTTGTAATGCCTTTTTCATTTTTTATAATTGTCAAAGTCTATCCACTACATGCAATATTAGCTAGGTAACTAATTCCATTTGTATGTAAAACCTTGTCAGACTCCGTGCATAGTGATTATGAAGTGTAGAAATGATTAAATTTACTGTTATTTTTATCTTGTTAAAAAAATGTTGTATTTCTATATTTTACAGCTATAAAAAGAGTAACTCAATCATTTGATGCTAAAATTGCATGTGATGCTAGAACATATTCATATATGTTGCCAACGTTTGCCTTTTCTCCTGATTCTAAAAATGATGAGCTATACAGAATCCCTGGTAATTATATTTATTATCTGTGTTTCATGAATTTATTTTTGTTTATTTTATGAACAGTAATTTGTAAACAAAGAAAATATTTGAAATAGTTGTAGCTTTTGTTTGTTGTATGTAAACAGTGTTATGCACCTTATCTGACGATCTCTGCACCACCTCTAATCAGATTTTTAGTTCACTGTAGGCTATTTAAACATTGTGTCTAAAAAAAAATGTCTTTCTTCTACTTACATAGTTAATGCTTACTGTACATTATATGTGCATTAAATAAAAAGGTATCTTCTTGAAATGAAATCTTAAAAGCAGTTAAAGTCATAAATCATAGAATCTTTTTGTGTGTGTGTGTGTGCCCGTGCAAACATTTCTCTAATTTTCAATGGTCTCAAGTACTCTGTTTTATTTCTATCAATAAAGACTCTTCGACTTTGTTTTATGATCATTCATTACTTACCAGGTGTGATTAAGGTTTGAATAAAATCTGAAATCTGAAGTTTTAATTTTTTTTAATCCAAAATTTTTGGATTTGTGAAATGTATTTGTAGAATATTTGTCATGTATTATTCTATAAAAAGTTATAAATAATATGCATTATTGTTTTTAGCAATTGGCTGCAGAAACTGTGTTAATTACAGCTATAGAAATTTGACAAAATATTATAAAGTGTGTCCTAAAAGTTCCCATACTCTAACTGAAAGAACTCATTGTCTGCAATTTTTCGTGAAATATAAAATTTTATGATCAGTTTATCATTGCATCAATTCTTGAGTTTTTATCGTTTGGTTCTTTTGCACTCAATTGGTGCGAGAATAAAGTTATATGTTGTTTTGTTCTCCATAGTGAAATGAGTTTATCACGCATTCAGAGAATTTTGCTGCTCAAAACTTATTTTGAATGTAAATCATATGAAAGGTGCAAAGATGTTTGGCAAAATAAATATCCAATTGATGCAATACCAAGTAATTATACCCTGTATTGGGTCGTTTGACAATTTCGTAATGCAGCTTCGGTGGAAGACAAGCCCATGATTGGAAGGCAAAAATCTGTTACACTAGCCTCTCTGCAGAACACTAAATGAAGGACATTGAAAACCCCTCAAAAATCCACGAGATGTTTGCTCTAAAATTGAGCACATCTCATGGATCAACACATAAGGCTTTAAGAGCTGTGCATTTCTGGGCTTATCGTGTAAAAATGGTACAGGAGATAAAACCACTGGACTTTGGGAAGCAAATTCATTATTGTTAGTGGTTCCGGAGATTTATTCGCAACCTCATCAAGATTTTGGAGAAAACATTTTTCTCTGATGAGACATGGTTTCATTTAGGCAGTTACCTGAACACGGAAAACTCTGGCTTTTGGGCAACGACTAGTCCTCATTCATTAATGCAAAAACCTTTACATTCTCACAAAATTGCCGTATAGTGTGTTGTATCACGCAAAAAGATTGTTGTTTATTGTACTCTGTTTTTCGAATCAACTGTTGATCATTCTGTATACAAGGAAGTTATCTAGCAATAGCATAAAAGTAATCGTTTTAAGGTTTGTTGTTTTGCAAATAATAAATAAATATGTCATCAGTACGGGAACTTTTAGGACACTCTATTTAATAGATGTGATTTTGATATGAACTAGTTCCACTTTAGGAAGAAAATGAGCAAAGTGTAAGATGTCAGTCTTTAAAAAAGGTACTAGGTTAGTAAAATGGGACATTATTTCTTGAGAAATTGTGTTATTGTGTTTATTAATAATAAAAAGAAAAGAAATGTATTTTTTAGGTAAAATAAACAAAATAACATTAATTTTGAATGATTATTTGAAATAAAATTTTTTAAAGTGTATTTAAATTACGATATATAGAGTGACCTGGGGTAATTATGGGTAAAAAAACAATAAGATCTCAATATCTATAAAAATATAAAAGATACAATTTTGAAATTTGGGATGGAGTTAGTATTGTTGTAACTTTTGCATAAAACATTCATTTTACTCAAAATATTTATTATTTTTTTATAATTGAATTTTTTAAGTGACCTATAATTACCCCGGCAATGGGATAATTATGTCACTGTCTTTATGAAGTATTAATGTATGTTTTTTTTAATAATATATTTTTGAAGATACTGGAAATTACCTCTAAAGTAGGAATTTCATTAATTAGGGCTTTAAAAATTAAGAAAAGACATAAAAAATAAATGAGTATGCTATTTATTTTTATGGAATGTTTACAATTGGACTTTGTTGGTTTATAATCACAACATTTAACAGACTTGCTTATAACACTTCTATGCCATATTAATAGCAGCATTATCAGCATCAAAGGGATTTGAACCAATTAAAATTACTGGCCCATAAAATATGTATTTTATATTGATGATCTCTAACTTGTCACGTTTAGGCCAGCAAAAGTTACCTGCTCCCTTTTCGAAAAATTTCATCTCGACATTTTGCTCATCTATTACTTTTGTAATTTTTCCGATGTAAAATGGGTTATTATCATAATACACAGCAAAGTAAACTTGCTCTTTTATAATGTCATGGATTAGTGATGGGCGATTCTCGAGAATTCGACAATCGAGAAAAATCGACATCGTAAAAAATCACAATCGATACAGCCATCGATTAATTCCTAGAATCTACAATCGAGATGTTTTACAATCGATTATAACGAGAGAAGCTAAAAACAGTTGTTGGAAAACTTAGCTATTATTTTGGCCGAAAATTTCATAGTAGTGATAGGGCTTTCTCGATAATTCTGCTATCGCAATTATTTGCTCGTGATTTAGGCTTAAGGGGTTACTTCAGTCGGCTCACTAATTCTAATCCCATGGAAGAAATTTATAAAGCTATCTCATTTGAATTTCAACATTTTTAAAGGATTTTCTTTGCATTGAATAGCTGAGGTCAATCTGTACAAAGGCCGTTTTTTTACTTTTTCGATTTTGATTGCAGATTTTTTCTATAGGGATGCTTTCGCTTTCGAAACCGGTTTCGAAAATAAAAGTGTCCTCATTAAAAAATACCTTTAAACAAAATCGAAAAAGTAAAAAAATATCCTTTGTACAGATCGATCTCAGCTATACAATGCAAAAAATAAAAAAATAAATAAAAATAAAAAATATTGAAATGCAAACGAGATATCTTTATAAATTTCTTCCATAGGATTAGTATTAGCAAGCGGGTCTTGTCTTTTCGCTTGACTGAAGTAGCCTCTCAGTGAAAAAGAGGAAATAGCTTGACCTTCTGACCCGACCCGTGTAGTCGAGTGTGGGTAACATCGGGTTGCTCGTCCCGATGCAGGACTCTAGTATACTAGGGTCAGAGCACTAAGACTAATGTTGATGAAATGTGCTGCTTTTGCTTGAAGCCAAAAATGCAACCCTAAAACCGGTTACAATTCGGCCCAAACACTTACGGCTCATTTTGAAAACCTTACCCTGTCCAATGAATCTCCTCGTACTTGTCTTGTTTGGGTCGAATGATTTGAGCGATAAACGGCTTGATATTGTAAACCGTTTTGATGGTGTATAATGCATTTTTACTATACTTAGAACTCTGTATCTGTGGTACTATACTGTGATACTAGCTGATTCAAATCAGAGGTTATAGTGATTATCTCTCAAACCTCTGATGGCAGAAACATACATCCAATTTAAAAAAATATTCAAATCAAGAACTCATTCAATTTCAAGTATAAATTTAGATATGGTTTTACAATTTGCTGCATACGTATTAAAATACAAAATTAAAATTTTTGCACGGTTCAACTTTTATAGGTGTAAGTTATAGTTAGATTTTTTTACTCCGTGCACCTCTAATAAGCAAAAAAAGAAAAAAAAATGCTTTCATGTATGTTCAAGCTTACTGAGTTATGATATTTTAAATTTTATTAAATTAAATTTTGGGCTATACTATAGTAAAAAAAAAAAAAAAATCTGTGTGTTTTTAGTATATTTCAAGAGTGCACGCTCAGAGTGCAGTTTCAAGAGTTACAGCTTTCTTCATGTTAGCAGCATTATCTGTTACAACCGTAAAAACTTTCTCATTGATTTGCCATTTATTTAAGATGTTGTCGCTTGTGAAATGCTTACAGCTGAATGATCACTTTCAATTTCTTCCGTAGATAAAACTGGAGAATGCATTTTAAAATCAGAAATAAAATGCGCAGTGACAGTTAAAAAAGATCTATTGCTATCAGATGACCACATGTCAGTAGTTATGGATAAATGTTCGATGGAATTAAGCATGTTTTTAAGTTCAGAACTTAATGACTGATATACTTCATGTAATACATGCTCTGAGATTAATTTACGAGATGGGATCTTGAAATGAGCCACATATTTTTTCATAAAAAAAAATAAAACCGCGATTTTCTACTATAGAAAGAGGTTGGCAATCAACGGCAATCATGTACACTAAATCTTTTTCAAATTCATGGCATTCTTCTCTAGAAGGTCCCGATTTTTGGGCTGCGCCATACAAACGCATTTGCTTAAATTTTTTTGCAGGAAAAGCAGAAACGTTTTCTGTTGCAATTGTGTGTTTGCTGATTTTTGAAGTACTTGTATTTTGTTTACATACTCCCGAATTCAATAATTCATCACTATCAGCATTTTTTGTGGGATTCTGTTGTGCTTCAACCTCTGATAATTGAACAGGATGTTTCCTTTTTAGATGATCCTTCAAATTTGTTGTATTTCCAAAATACCTTAAAATTGCATTACATTTCATGCATTACACTGATATAACTTTATCGTTTTCATAGTTTTTATTAAAAAATTCCCAAACTATAGATTTTTTAAAGCAACGTCCCATTTTCTTTTTCAAAAAAGTATTAAACTACTACGAAATGACTCGATAAATTCTTCATTACGTTCTGCTTTTTTGAGGTTTCACATTTGAAGTTAACGAGTTTAATGATGACGTCTCCTTATCTATGGGATACGACGCATTTCTTATTCACCCACCGCTAACTACAGATTTTAACACAGAACGTGCAAACAGATATATTGTTTGTTGTTGTTTCTTGCAACGGCGCAGCTGGGATCTTTTGAATCATCACTACTCCTAAAATAATAACACTAAAAAATCATTGCTTTTACATGCATATGAAGCAGTTTTTACAGTAAATACATGGGAACTGAAAACGGGTGCAATAAAAACTTAAGCAATCAATGTAAATTTAACATTTAGATGCTCGATGACTTTATCTTCTATAATCTTCATTTAAAGTTAATAGAAAGGAGGTGGAAAAAATAAAAGCAGTAATTTAATTTGCTGTTATTGTCTTTCATTCAATTTTCAATTGATGGAGGGGCTCCTAATATAGGGCTGTGCATATATAAAGTATCATTTTAGAGGAGAGGGGAGGGGGGGGGGACGTCTGGCACATGATATCGTAAGATATCGCTAGGGGGAGGGGGGATTTGTCTTTTGATATCGATATCATTTTTTACCCAACCAGAATTTACATTTTTTATTTGTAACTTGGTCATTACATCAAAATTATATGATATCTTTTTTTAGTCTGTTATCTATATTTATGAGAATACAAAGTTATTATTAAAATCTTTAAATGATTATAAAATTATTTAATTCCAAAATATGGAATACCCCAACGTTTGGCATTCCTATTCTTCTGTAATATATGTATGCATATATAATCCGCTGTTAGAGAAACCGCATGCGAAGTACGTTTGAAATTATATTTTGTGTTTAATGGTAAGTAAAAGAGAAAGAATTTTGTCCGTCTGCTTCGTTGATAAGAAGTACTGTTTGCCCCCCCACCCCCCCACACACACACACCGTGCGGGGTCAAGTGCAAGAAGACATTATTATTGTTGAACGCATTATGCGAAAAAAGCTATTATTAAATTCTTTTAAATAGTAACTATTTTTTTAAGTGTTATTTAATTTGATATAAAGTTATTTCATATGTAAAATGATATTTTATTGACTTCAATGTGAATCAATAAAGTATGAGAAAAATAAATGTAACCATACTTGTATATCACTCCAAAAATCAAAAGAATTTTTAGACATTGATAACGATATCATTGCCGGGGAGGGGGTCCAAAATTATCAAAAAGTTGATACTGTTATATAAGTACAGCCCTTATGAAGTCTTCAAAAATCTGTTAATCATGTTAATATAACGGGTTTTGTATATATCTTAATAGTTTTAGACCGTTCTAAAAGCGATATTAATATCCCTAAACCTACCTCCTTCTCTGCACTAGCGGTTTTAATAATTAAATTGTTATTGAAAATGCGTTCTTTCAAAACTTCAAATCAACTTTAATATTACACCATCTTCGCTATAGTATTTATCCTTCGAATTTTATGTGCCATACTAGATTTTAATACAATCCAATAAACTCTAAAGGATTAATATCTAATTATGTTCTATATAAATTTATTTCATGAAATGTGCATACTTACTAATATTTGTTTTAAATGCTGTAAAATTCACATTGTATGAGCATAGTAATATGTATTTTGAATTTTGCATAACTTATCAAATATTTTTTCATATGCGTAGGTCCAGATGCCAGCAAAATGAACACCACCCCTCAGAAATATTCAAAATTCTTTATTTCAAATATAAGATCCAATATGCTGTCAAGAAACATGCTTCTTAAAAGATAACGATCGATTGGGACGTTAAATACATTAAGAAAATACTTTCAACTCATTTATCTATCTTTAAAACATTATTTAAATGTTTTAAAAGATTTTATTGTCTTTTTATAAATTTGGCTTTGGAATAAATTCCTCTTTCTTCTTTATGAAACTGCAATGTCCAAATCGCGTAACTATGGCGCATTTGATGAATCAAATAAGCTTTCCACTCTTTCGATAACTCAAAAAGTTTGATACAGTTTAAAGTTCCCCTAAATGTCAAATGCTCTGGAATTTCCCCATTGATCGAAAACAAAAGTTGCTTTCGAAAAACGTAAGGATAGTACGATAAAGATACCTGCTAAGAGGGAACCTGTCTAACACGGAAACTGTTTTCCAGTGCCTAGTGATTCCAACATGACTCTTTAAGTCTGTATCGAAATCCAAAGGCGCTATTTTCTGACACACTTACAAACTTATTTTTTATTTTAGGCGCATTAGCTAGAATCGATTAGCATTTCCCTCTTTTCGATAAAGGTAAAAGGTTTGATACAAGTTAAAGGTCCCTAAATGTCTAAAGTGAGTCTAATGCTGTTGAATTTCTCCGTTTATCGAAAACAAAGGAGTGTTATCGAAAAATAGAAAGGTAAACAGACAAATATATCGCTAATAGGGAATTCTATAACTAAAATGAAACTTCAATGGACTTCATTTTTGGTATTTCGGATAATTTTAATCTTCCAATCCTTACCAACGTGGTATTAGATGATGAGCCTGGAAAAGGTAGAAGACCCCCCCCCCCCCCCCCGAAGGGGCATTAGGCCCCAAATTGACAGTAGGGCAGACCAAGGATGGAAGTTAACTTGATGTAAGAGAGGACTAGGGGAAGTTGAGAATGGTAAAAAAAAAAAAAAAAAAAAAAACGAACCATTGAATAAGAAAAAAATTGAAGAAAATGAATAAATGGTAAAAGAACAAGTGAAGCGTGTGATTAGAGCCAGACAAATGAAGAGGGGCCCGATGGGCCACAGCTGGTCCAGAATGAGTGCCCAAATGGTCAGAATGGGTCAAGAACTTAGAGAATAGTATCTACAAGGAAGAAAAATAATGAGACAAAATATTATGAAAAACAGATGAAAAATACCAATAGCCTGAGGCTAAAAGTAAAATGTTTCACTGGGCGGCGTCCCCTGGTGGTAGTAAAAATAAAATTGATACGAGAAGATAGGGAACAGTGAAAACACTTTATTTTGTGAATTTTATAATTTTTGGACAAACAGTATACTAAAGGTTTGAAGAAACAAAACTTTAAAGCGCCCTCTTGAGGCGAAGAAGGGAGTTAAAATTAAGAAACACATGTCCATATTTTTTATTCGATTTTAGACGCAATTTGATGTTAGTCTTATAATTTTCCTATGAGTGAAAGATACCGTACCAGAGTACGAAAAAAACCACCGCTAAGTATATTCCTTTAGAACATTTTAAGCCCAGGGGTCTAAAATTAACAGTGGATTGACAAAAGAAAGGTAGATTTAGAAAGGTTATGAAATTACCCTTATTTTAATATATTACATGAGTGGGGTAAAATAATTTTGAAAAATCCTCTTCCCTGAGGCGACACTTAAAATCTTGAAAACACATATTTTGCAGTGCAGTTTTGTTTTAACAATAGCATTCTAATATTAAGAGATATGGGACAGCTTAGGAGGGCTAAAATAAGAGAAACATTGAAAATCAAAGACAAACTGGCGCCAAATTCAATAGAAAACTTCTATATCAACAAAAACTCGAACTGATAACTTAAACCACTATGCCTCCTAACCCATATCGGTTAATAACAAAAGCGAATGGAAAAAAACATGTACTCCTTTGGGAAATCATGACTTACACCAGAAGCGCGGTAAGTTTGACTCTTCTGAAAGCTTCCTTTCTCTCGAAGTGCGAGAGAGCGCTCTCGCACTTCGAGATCTATTTTCTGGACGCAAACTGCTCGTTTATATCGAGGAGACATTCTGCTCGAGGGCAAACCTTTCGCTTACTTCGAGATATCTCACCGATTGCTTCCTTCGTCACTTCTCGTTCCTCGCTCTCGGTCTCTGTTCAACATTTCATATGACATTGTCGAGAATGAGAAATCAGTTTTCGTCCTTTCTCCGAAATGTTACTCTCGATGATTGTCATTTCACGCTCAGCCAAGAAGGGCCGAGAAGAGATATCGAGGGGCAAGCTGGAGAAAGAAATAGGCATGACAATGAACTATGAAATGAAGCTTTAATTTTCAATGTTTTTCTTAATTTAGCCCTACCAAGCTGTCACATACTTGGAGCCCTCCAATAAATATTATTTATTAAATATAAAAATTTCAAAGAGGAAGGTGGGTCGGGTGAGTTCCGAGGACGTGAGAGTGGGTGGGGCGCAATTAAAAAAAAAAAAATTACCGAACTCTTCCTGTGACATATAATCGAAAAGCCCTTTGACAACTCTTTCATATTATGAACCTTTCTTCCCCCGAAGGTGAAATTCGGGGGGGGGGGGCGAAAAAATTTTTAAAACCCTTGCCGATTTCTATAATAAATTTAAATATCATTTTAGATGAAGGTTTTTTATGCAGTCTTCCAATAAATATTATTCATTGAACATAAAAATTTTAAAGTGGGGGCTGCGTAAATTCCGGGGCGAAAGAGTGGGCCCAAAGGGGGGAGGGAGGGGGAGCAATTTTCAAACTTTTTTGGACCCGTCATGTAATATGTTATCTGAAAGCTCTCGGATGACTCTTTCATATTATGAGACTTTCTTCCTCCCCTCCCCAATTTGGCCCCCACTGCGGGGGTTAGTTTTTTCCGTTTTTATCATTTTAGATCGGATTTTTTTATGGAGCCCTCCGATAAATGTTATGTATAATATATGAAATTTCAGGACACTTTTCTAAATTTAGCCAAGACTTGTTCTTGATGGCACACTTTTTACCTTTAGCAGCAATCCGTTGTGCTTTGACAACTGCTTCTGTTTCAATTTCATGTTCACATGCAGCTACTAGATCGAGAAAATCTGGACTGGTAATAACAGCCGAGTTAGTGTCAATTTTTCTTCTTGTTTCGGATTTTTGTACAGATGTCTGTCGTAACCGCCTGCTTAATATATCCTCAAATGTTGGTGATGCTACTGTTGGCACACCGTCTTCGACCGAATCTGGAACTTCCATATTATTATGTTTTTGATCAGAATTGTGCTGCAGATTGTTAGATGTAGCTGTAATTGGCCTATTAGGATTGTTCGATGTAGCTATTGCAACAGAATTGTTGGATGTAGCTATGGGCCTAACTCTTTTTGTTGGTGAGTTTTGTGCATTATATGAAGTAAGCATCCTGCTGCACAATCTTTGCACAGGATACTTGGAGCGATCGACAGGAAAAGTTCCAGTTGCTTTAAATCCAGCTATTATGTTTGATGTTGTTAAAGACACTGGCCATATTTTATCTAGAAGTCCTGTGAAGCAGGCCTTGGATACTTTTGCTCCGCCAGATAAACGCTGAGTCTCTATTAGCGTTTTGTCCCGATGTGTCTTCAATGGTTTAAAACAACGCTTATCCAATGGCTGCAAGACGTCGGTTGTATGTGCTGGGAGCTTTGAGATGCTGATGTTTTCTTTTCTGGCTTTTTGGATGAGTTTGAGAGACATGT
The DNA here is from genome assembly GCA_963932465.1 of Maratus speciosus. NCBI lineage: Eukaryota > Metazoa > Arthropoda > Arachnida > Araneae > Salticidae > Maratus > Maratus speciosus. The sequence continues at coordinate 517,543,160 of OZ010795.1, read as the reverse complement.
GACTCTTGTAACCATCATATATGATGAGTAGTGGATGCTTCTTTACCTGCTGATAAAACAATGAAAACCAACTTTCAAAAATATCTCTTGACATCCAACCATTTTCACTTATACAATTGCCATATTTTTGTCAACTTTGGAGGATCTCCATGTGCTGTGAAGTTTTTTACCAAAAAATATAATTAAAGGTGGTTATCTTTCACCAGCAGCATTTACACAAGCCATGACAGTTACAAATTCTCTTCCTGATGTTTCTCTTAACCTAGCCAGACCTTTTCCTTTTTCACCAATCGCCTTTCCCCTTGATGGATCCAAGCACTTGGCTGTTTCATCTAAGTTGTAGGTATGGGAAGGTTTTGTTGTCAATTCTAATTCATTTAATTCATTTTCTAACAAATCGTAAAATCCATGTATGAGAAATGGGTTAGATGTAGCAACTACACATGCCTTTTCGAGTGTGCATGGCTTTTTACAAGAGAGATTATGCCTCACCATAAATGCAGATAACCAATCTTCTGCAGGAATATTGTTTCTAAACTTGCAATATTACTTCAGATAAGCTGACAACCCTGAAGTGTCAGCCTTGTTTTTAGCAATAAATTCTGAAACCACTACTTTGGTCTCTCTTCGAGTCAGTGGAAAGCCCCACTTTGCCATGCTCTTCAAACAAGCGGCCAATTCATTTTCATTATCTTCAGGTATAGAAAGCGGTGCACCTACTGATTTTTTAACATCTGCCTTTTTCCTTCTTTCCATGTGACATTGAAGAGTAGAAAGTGTTAAATCAACTTCTTTGGCTGCTGACCTTACACTTAAATTATCAACTTCTATCCTCAAAATAGCAGCATCAATCTTACTTTTAAGCAACAAAGAATCTTTTTTAGGTTTGTAGTTTCTTACCATTTTGAGCCAAATTTAACAAATATTAATAAAGAGATGAATCTAGCACATGAATCTAGTACCATGTGTTAACAGTTAAGCCTATTAGTAGATATTGGAACAGTTACAGTTAGCCTACTATGGTTAAAGTTAAAAAATATATATGCTTAAAAACATTTTACTTATTAGTTGAGAAATTAATTTTGGTTTACAATACTACTTTTAAGCAAACAGTTTATATTTAAGCAGTTAAAAGTTAGTTTTAAAAAAATGCTTATAAAAACATTTTATTAGGCCTAGTTCAAAAATTACTTTTGGTTTACAATACTGTATGTTTATTTTAAAAGTTGGGAAAATCTTTTCAAAATCCTAAAATCTTAAATTAATAGTTGCATTCCATGTCTAAAATACAAAAAATGCCATAAAGAATATAAAACACATGCTGACCCAGAATTACCCCAGTGACTCATAATTACCCCATGTATCTAGGGCATAATTGGGTATACATCTAGAGTCCATTTGAAAAATAAAAATAAAAAGTGCATGTATTTAAAAACCTTATGGTATTTATATTTAAAAAAAAAAAAAATGTAAACAAAAAGAATCCAAGCATTTATTTAATTGTAGCATGGATCTTGGTAAAAAGTGCACTTTTCAAAGGCAATCTTTTTGAAAGATGATTTTATGGCATGTTACAAAAAATCTCAACTCATATTATGTAGCTAAGTTAAAATAAAAAGTTATTATACATAATAAAGTAGACTAATGAGAGAACCTATCTACTATTTTAGAATTTGTCCTAGTAGATGTCATAGGGATAAAAACTAGGTGACCCATAATTATCCCAAAAAGAGAGTGACCCATAATTACCCCAGGTCACCCTAATAATCATTTAATAATCTCACTTTGTTTTTCCAGAAGTAATGAGAAAGTTCTATAATTTTTGCAAGCTTTCAAACACATGGATTTTGTAACACTGTTCAGAATATTTCAGAACCGGTTCTGAAAGTGAAAGTAATTTTTTTTTTTAAATCTGAAACCAAGGAAGGAAAGGAGAATGCTAATATTAAGTCTATGGCGTATGCGGACATTACTTTCAAATTTCTCACTTTGATTTTAATATTTTTGAATGATTTTTTTTTTTTTTGCATAGGATAGCTGAGGATGATCTACAAACGAGCTAGTTTTTACTTTTTCAATTTTGGCTATATTTTTTTTTATAATAGGATAGTTTCAATTTCAGAACCGGTTCTGAAAGTGAAAGTAATTTAAAAAAAAGAAATCTGAGACCAAATCTGAATCAATATTTTCGTTTCATCTCGTGATTGAAGTGGGCACTTAATTAATAGTTATTATTAAATTTTTAAATAATGATACTGAAAGGGATTAGTTGGACATATTAAGCAAAAATACAACTGTGCTAATGGTATTTATTACCTACAGTATGTTGTATTAATAAAGTGAATTTAATCTGAACAGAATATGTATCAGGAATTCATTTTTTTTTCTTAATTAAGTTATAATATACATTGAAGAATTAATTTTTAAAAACTCTATGCATCAATCTGAAACCTGGTGTTGTTTTGCATTGCCACAAGTGATCAATTTTTTATTTCAAATGCGTTCTCCATATTAAGAGGATTTCATTTAGTGCATTTTTTCTTTTCAGTTTTTTTTTTTTTTTTTTTTTTCAGTGCTATGTATACCAATGTTTCTGTTTATATCTTATTTATATAGGGAGTATAACAAATTAGATACATTTCTAAAAGCATACTAAACCATCATATTGTTGCATTTTCCCCTCGAGAATTACATACTTGCATTATCTACAAACATTGTTGTGAATTAAAGCTGAATAATTTTATCTGAAAGCTCTACTTCTTTTTTATTGCCTCTAGCAGGATGCCTATTCAGTGGCCTTCTGGAAGCTTCTATTACTTTTTGTGTTATTTCAAAAAATGGTATTTACTTGAGCTTTCCCTCCAGACTCTACATGCCTCCCAAGAGAGACATGTCTCACTGGATAGCAACCACTTGACTAGGAGGAACTCGAATATATTATGTCATCATACAAACTAGGGATGTAACGAATATTCGGCCACTATTCGGTATTCGGCCCTTTCGCCGAATATTGAACAGATATTTCGCCGAATACCTGTAGTCGAAAATAATTAGATATTTTACTGAATAGTTGCATATTTGGCCGAATATTCTAAGATATTTGGTTAAATAAATTACAGAAAATCAAAACAAAATGTGATTTTAAATATTTTCAAAAAACAATATTAAAAAATTATATCTAAATACATTAATTATTATAAGAAAAAGAAATCCTAATACTTACTCAAATTTAAAGCTTCGTGACAACTTATAAATAACTGTATATAATGATATTACATAAACTTCAGCTTCAGGAGGCATCTCATTGTGAAATATGGGATGGAGGAAGTATTATGAGGGGCTTGTTAATTTTGAGAGAAAGAAAAGAGAAAAGTAGCAGAAAAGAATAATTATATTTTAAGGGAATGCGTAATTATATTTTAAGAAAACAACCTTTTTCTTTACATACAGAATGAAAATTTACTAAGTTTGAGTTGAATGAGAATGGATATAAAAAGACAGAGGACACATGCAAGTTCTTATTTTTGGGGGGTGAAATGATTTTACTAAAATAAAAAAAAAGTTTAATTTTAACAGAGGTAATGAGTTTCTATTTTAGATAAAATGTATATAAATTACTAGAACTATCTATGGATTAAATAAAAAATTATGAATTAAATTATTATTTACATTTGTGAAAGTCATACGTTATCTTATTGGCATCAAAGTATTTAAAATATTATAAAAAATACATTCAGCTGTTATGAATTTTGAACACTCAAACAAAAAATTAATTTCAATTAGTTCTTAATTTAATTTTTGATTTTAAAATTGAAAAAAAAATAATAAACAAAATAATTTTTTAAAGTCAGTATTCGGCCACCGAATATTCGGTATTCGGCCTAAAACTTGGCCAAATATTCGGTATTCGGCTATTCAGCCAAATCACTATTCGTTACGTCCCTAATACAAACCTAATATATTCTGTCATCATGCATACTCTTCATGCCGGCAATGATTATTTTTTCTTTTATCAAATTCTTCTAAGACTTAGCATTTCCTAATGTAGTTACTATTTGAAATGAGAGTTTAGGTTTATTTTAATATTTTATGCATGTAACAGTGCATTTAAGATACATAAATGTGACAATACTGCCATCTAATTGCAATGAAAGACTGGGTTAATTTTAATATTTATCTTGTAACAATGCATTTAAGATGCATAAATTATAAGTCATTCTGCTGCCATCTGTATGTATTGAAATATTAACATATGGAAACATTAGTTTACATAAAGCAAATAGCTCTTTTCTCAACTATCATTTGCAAAGGGATTTTTGTTGTCATTGTTGTTTTCAATGAGTTAAAAAAAAAAAAAAAAATATGTCTTTCCTTTCTCATTTCCACAATGATGCATCAGATATACTAATTTATTTGAAGCTAAAATTTCATTATTCAAATTATTTGCTAAAATTTCAGGGGTGCAAAATTTGGAACATTTTTAGTGCCCCTTCATAAAATTCCATTCCATAAAAACATACTCTTCATTTTTTTCATTTTGTTAGTTTTTAAAATGTGTAATTTCCAAGTAAAACTAGTTCACCAGAAAGAAAAGCGAAGTTATTATAATAAACATTTGATTCAAATTTAAATAACTGGATTCTTTCATTGAAAATTGTTATTTTTCACAAAAATAATAAATTTCACAAAAGTAACTTTTACCTTCCACAAAATGGGCCCCAAGAAAAAATCCTGCATCAACCCTTGAATTTTGTAACATATATTTCCTGAAGAAACTTAAAAATCCTATTAATAGTTAGATTTATTTCTCACATTTTAATGCCCCCCCCCCCCCCGCTTAGTCAAATACATGCATATTTTATTGCATATCAAAAATGTTCAAAAATGTTTTTTAATTGCTGTAAAAAGTTTAATAATATTACTACAGTGGAACCCGGTTAATACGTGATCCTGCTTAATACGCGGATTTACTTCTATCCCTTGAACATCGCCCATAAGACTAATGCAAAAATATCACATTTAAGATGCGAACGGTTATTACGCGATCCTGCTTAATACGCGACAAATTTTCGGTCCTTTGTGGGAAAAAATCACGTTTAAGACACATTCCTTTCCTCCTCTCAGATGTTGCCAATTTAGCAGATTTTTTAATTCAAATACAAAACCCTGTTTCTGTATACTAATATTTACTTTATTTAATAACAAAATAATTAAAGTGAACATTACTAATCAAAAATAGTGGTAGATGTTTGCTTAAAATAACCCTCAAAATTAGCAACACTTCAATTCCTCTTTAATCCCGTATCCTAATATTCTTTGTCTCTCGGTTCCTGTAACTTTTTATTGTAGCAGAGAGAGATAGAGTAATTCAGGATGCTCAAATACGTCATAAAATTATTATGATTAAAGATGATTATCCCTGTTATTAGTTAGGTTTTAAATGTGCGTTATATCACTACTGTGTTTTATAATGCATGTTACAGACAAAAGAAAAAAAAGAAACTCTCAAAGATTAAACACATACCACTGCGGTTGATTTAATTCTTTTATGTTTACTATGTTTTCATTACTTTTTGTTGTACTAACAATATTTTTTATGTAAAAAGTAATGAGGATACTTTTGTTCTGTGTACTTGTGTTACATTAAAAAGGAGGACAGATTATATTGGTACTCATTATCATAAATACTAAATATGATTTTAACAACTGAATTGAGCTTCAAAGATTTATTATTATTATTATTTTTTTTTTTTCTGTTAAAAAAAGAAAATTAGGCTAGCACGAAAATTAGTTTTGTTGTTTTATCTTTGGTTGTAACGTATTAATCGACACTAAAGCAATGTTTGAATCCATGTTTATTTTCAGTTATTATTCCAGTCTGTACTATTAAAAGGTTACAATGAGTATAGTAACAATTTTTGACCCTAAATATATAAATGAAAGCTCTAAAATTCATTTTGACCAGTAGATGTGTAAATAATCCCAGTTCCTGCAATGTTATACAAATCCCGTTTAATATGTGATCCTGCTTAATACGCAACTTTGGTTCACTCCCTTGAAACGCGCCTTAACCGGGTTCGACTGTATTTTATATCATTTATGGTTGGATTCGATTTAGATAAGAGTAATTTCAAAGTGTCTATTACCTTTAAAGATGTTAATTTATTCCATGAAATTCCTTGCATTGCTTTGGTATAGTGTCTTCAGTTTGTTATACTAATTTATTAAACCATCTAAGCTCTAAAGCATTCTATATCATTCTAACATTAAAAAATTATTTTTACGCAAAATCTCTTATTTTATATATGTAAGTTTAAGTTTTGACTATTAATTAATAATAAAGTTTTTTATAAGTATCATTGGCATAAAATTATTTTGTAAATATTTCTATAAGTGTTTGCATGCAAATCAGGGTTACTGTTTTTCTCTCCTTCTCCCCTTTTCAATTTTTTTCATTTCCTACATTCAATATGTTTCTAATCTAAAAGGTAAATTTTTGAACTACTGTAATCTAAATTTCTGTAGGATATAGTCTGTCATAACTGAATACAATATGAAACGGTTGTGTGAGACATTGTGTGTACTAATCAATAATGATATAAGCTGCAGGTTACTTTGACTTTTATTTGTGATATTTTAATTATACTTATCCAATTTATGCAATTGTTCCTTCAAAATTTTTTTGGAATGTGTTATATTAAAAGAAAAATGCATGACTGTTGTTATTTTTCTGTTAAAATCATACCATGCATTTTTGGTGATATTGGTGTACTTTGACTTTTGAATGGGAAACAAAAAAAAATGTATTTTATATAACTAAAAAAAAATGCAAAACTGAAATACAAAAATAATCAATGAATATTGTATCGAAATAAATAAGTAGATACAATAACACTGAATAGCTGGCATAAAAATAAAAAATTATGTTTAGCATAGCAGCGAGCATTTCTAAATTTGAATACAGTTTGATAAAAATGTAATTAAATATAAATCTAAATGTCACAGATTAATTTAATGAATTGGTTATTCCATCACAAATTTACTCTGTGAGAAAATATCACTTTTTAAAAACTGTAGGATTGCTGTTTACTCTTGTCTTCATAAGACATTACAGTGCAGATTAATTGTTGCCTTTATAACAGCATATACACAAGCTGTGGCAGTCAAATCTTGCTCATTTTTAATCCACTTCTTGTTAACATAGAGCTTTGAAATTTGGAACATATATGAGCATGTGAGTTTCAAAACTTGTCTTATCCAGAAAATCAAATTTTGGGAAATCGCGAAAACTGTCTATGTCCATTGGTTTTCATTGTAAATTAAGGTTTTACAATGACAAAAATACAGAATAAAACTAGTTTTTTTGCAGGGGGGGGGGGGGTGTCAGGTTTACCAGTAGAATAGGTTGATAGAGAAAACACAATTTTGAATAAGGCGAGTTTTGAAACTCACATCCTCATATGTATTCCCAAGGGCAACACATGAATTGAACATTGATTATTTAAAATTCAATCCTTAAGGGAGGCAAGTTGATTTGCAATAGAGAAATCGGTATCAGCTTCAACAATGATTATTTGTTCAAAAGTACTAATGGCGGAGTTACTACAATAGTGCCAACTTAGCAAAATATCATCAAATTTGGTAACAAAAATAAGTTTCCATACATGAAGACAAAATAGCTGGCTAATTTAGTGAAATTCTCAAAATTATACACATATTTTCTACATTTTTGTGAATTTTAATGAAAATATGTTTTTTACATTTATTATTTAAATATATCACATTTTTAGATTTTACTTATATAGTCTGAAGATCTTTTTCTATTTCGTTTCGTATATGAAAAATATTCATTTTATTGCACTTATTTCAGCTGAAAGACTGGAGGAAGTAAACAAGTTTTTACAAAATTATTTAGGAACACACAACTTCTATAATTTTACATCTGGCAGGTAATAATTTTGTCTTTTAGAATTTGTTAATGAGTTATTATTTTTAAAGCACTGTAAACTATATTCTTATATTATTTTACTGTATATTTAAATTTTTTGTTGATCATGGCTAGTTTGTATTTAACATTGGGGCAGCAGGCATGAAAGAATTCATCAAAAGGTGAAATTCTATCTTTTGAAAGCAATTTTGTACATACTCTGAAAATGAAAAAAAATAAAAGATAAAAGGAAGTGCATAAGGAAGGGGGGGGGGGGATGATTTAATAATCTTCAGATATTTTTCTACTCAAACTCTTAGAGTTTGCCTCTGAACTGCTGCGCTGAAAAGCTATCAAATCAAAAGTCAAATTTAAACAACTGCATTTACATGATTTTCTGATGTTGATTTCAAGCTTTATGTTAGGAGCACCTGAAAATCATGTAACTGCAGTAGTTTAAAGTGTATTTCCTGAGTGTTTTACTTACCTATCATGCATAGTATAGGGTAAGTCTTATAATCATTATAAAAAAAAATTTAAAAAAAAATGACGGATTTACATGTTTCAGACGCGATTCCAAAAAACATATTTTTAGTAGAAAAAAAAAATTGCCCTCCGTCTGTGTGTATGTATCTAAACGCTCTATCTCCCGAATAAATTCAGATAAAGACTTTAAATTTGGTGTGTACTTAGTATGTAATAATGGGAAGAAGCCCATTGACTATCAGTAACCTCGATTATCCAGAACTATTTTTTTTGGACGGGATTATAGATCAGTCTTTTTAATCCACATTTGAGCTCCCACTCAGAAAGCGGAGAACAAAAGATATTATGCTGATTGCTGATTACTATCAAAACAGCCAGGAGGACAACACAATAAGCTTCTTTTGATTTTTATACTTGGCAAAAAATTACTTATCTTACAGTAATGTTTGTAAAAGGCATTAAATATTTTTCTGTTAAATATTAAATTATCAGCAATGTCAGTGGGTTCATTTCTTCTTTTTGATCTATAGTTTGCCCTAAATAGGTACTAGTGTGTTGCTTTTAAGGCATCTTTATAAAAGTCTAGATTTTTGTGAAGTTCTTTATATTAAAGCTGTATACTTTAATAGATAGCTCTTTGCAAAACAGCTTGTCCTTTATGCTATTAAATACAGTCCTCCAATAAACCAGCAAACTCAGCTTGAAGATGTGCATTGTCTCTGTCTTTTTTAAGGAAATCTAAATCAGAGTTTTAAAATGTAGTATATTTCTCCATCTAGCAGTGACCCGGAGCCAAACAATTTTTGATGCTCCAGCTCCGCTCCTATATAAAATACAGGGACTCCAGCTCTGACTCCAACTCAGTTCCGACTTCGCGCTTTTGAGTTGCAAATTTTAATTTACACATTTAATTTTTTGCTCACAAATTCTTTTTTCCTTTACCTTCATTAAATATCTGACAAAATGCATTTTTCTTCTCATCAAACTTGAAATGCTTGTTCAGAAAATATGACAGCCTTTGCTTTTAAAGTAGAAAGTTTGGTGGAATTTTAAGTACAAAAATCTTAAATTTCTTCTACACTTTTCAAACAACCAAAATTGTACAACTACACATGTAAACAACAGGCGGCCATATTTGTTTTCAAATTGCATTGCTCAAGTAGAAAGTAGAAGTAGTGTTACCATGTTTTGAGAAGTTTTCCATCTCTAATAATAATAATAATAATAATAATAATAATAAATCCCCCTAAAAAATGATATAATTGAAATTCTGAATAATGATGTAATTAACATATTTTAAGCCTGTAAATTTAAAAGATAAAAAAAAAAAAAAAAAAGATTTAAAAGAATATCAAAAACTAAAGGAGCCCTGGAGCAGGGGAAAATTTAGAGCTCCAGCTCCAGGAAAAACACAGCTCCAGAGCGCTCGGGGCTCCAGCTCTAGGTCTCTGCCATCTAGGCTCAAGGTACACACCACTCTGCACAAGTGAAAATAGCAATAATAAGCCATTCCTTAAACCCAGCAGCATTATCAGACTTAGCAATTTCGTTAATAATAGAATAAATGAGATTACTGTATTTGATCCAATCTACTTTTTTAAGATTCCATTGAGTACAACATTCATCAACAAATTCATTGATAGCAACATTTAATGCAAACTTACCAAGATCTGTACTGATTTTCTTTGATAATGTGATAATATGTATGAACTTAAAGTAAAGGTTTGTTTTACTTGATTTCAGATTGCCAGGTGATCCTAGTTGCAAAAGATACATTTTAGCATGTGAGGTAAGATTCTGTTTTATTTATGTGTGTAATCTATACTAATATTATAAAGAAGTAATTTTTTTTGTGTGTTTATTTGTATGGGGTAATCTCTGGAACTACCGAACTGCTTTGAAAAGTAATGGTATCAAAATGATGGTGTTAGCCCCTATTCTAACATAGACTATATCTTATGTCGATGGCACTACACCAAAGGAGGTTCAGAAGCAAAAAAATGTTCTAAAAATTCGATTTTTGTGTTACTGAAGAGCCTAGAAACATGGAATTTGGCATGGTAGTTACTTATAAGATATAAATGATATCTAAGAACAAGAACACTTCTTAAAAAATTCAAAATTTAATAAGAGTAAAATGTTCTAAAAACATTCTAAATGGCGATTTCTATGCAATTTCAGGAAGTATCAAATCAATTTCAAAAGTAATGGTTGGAAATTGGTGGTGACACCCTTGCTCTAACATAAGTTCTATTTCATGTCGCTGTCACTACCAAATGGGATTTGCAGGAGCAAAAATCATTCTAAATTGTGATTTATGTGATACTGCAGGGGCTAGCAACTTGAAAGTAGGTATGGTAGTTACATACAAGATATAAATTATTCTCTAAGAGCATTTCTTAAAAAATTCAAAATTTAAAAGGGGTAAAAATGTATGAAAAGCGTTCTAAATTGTGATTCCTATGCAATCTCAGGAAATATCAAATCAATTTCAAAAGTAATGGTTGGAAATAGATGGTGACAGCCCTTACTCTAACGTAGACTCTTTTTCATGTTGGTGTCACTGTCACATGGGGGTTGGAGGAGCAAAAAATGTTCTAAATTGTGATTTTTGTGATGCTGCAGGGGCTAGAAACCTGAAATTTGGCATGTTAATTACTTAAAAGATGCAAATGTTCTATATGAACAGTTTCTAAAAAATTAGAAATTTAAAAGGGGAGAAAATGTGTGAAAAGCATTCTAAAAACGTTCTAAATTCTGATTTCTATGCAATCGCGGGAAATATCAAACCAATTTAAAAAGTAATGATTGCAAATTGATGGTGACAGTCCCTGCTCCAGTATAGGCTATATTTTATGTTTTTGTCACTGCCACCTGGGGCTTGCAGAAGCAAACAATATTCTAAATTGCATCTTTGTGGTACTGAGGGGTCTAACATTTTGAAATTTGGCATGCTAATTACTGAAAAGATGCAACTGCTTTCTATGAACTGCCGAAAAAAAATCCCAAATTTAAAAGGATGAAGCGAGTGAAAATCATTCTAAATTACAATGTTTATGCAGTCTTATGAAATACCAAACCTATTTAAAAAATAATGGTTGCAAATTGGTGGCGATAGAACCTGCACAAACATAAGCTATATTTTATGTCGGTGCCACTACCACTAGAGAGTTGCTAGAGCAAAAAACGTTCTAAATTGCAATTTTTGTGATACTGCAGGAGCTAGAAACTTGAAATATGGCATGTTAGTTATTTATAAAATATAAATGCCCTTTTAGAACAGTCGAAAACAAATTTGAAATTTAAAAGTGTTGAAGCAAAGAGAAGGGGCAAAAAGCGTTCTAAAAATGTCCTAAATTAAGATTTCTATGCAAAATAATAAACTGATTACAAAAGTAATGGTTATGAATCAATGTTGACAGTCCCTATTTCAACATAGGCATTTTATGTTGGTGCCACTACCACCCGAGAGGTGGTAGACCGTTAGACAAGATCCTTGGAATTCAACATGATGGTTAATTTTAAGATATAAATGCATACAAAAAAGATAGTTTCTAAAAAATTCAAAACTACAAATGAGTACTGAAATGAGCGTATGAAAAGAGCATAAAAGCTTCAAAATACTTTCTAAATTATCTTTTATTTAGAATTACTTTTAGTTCATTTTATTAATTTAAGTCTCCTTTCTGCCTAATGCAGTGTAATAAAGAAGTTTAGTCAAACTGTGGCTTGATTAGTAATTTTTGAATTTCTAAAAGTATAATTTCTTCTAATAAAAATAAGACATACAAATATCATTTGGCATATTTCAACTAGAGTAGATTTCCGTTACAACAAACTCCATGGGACTGCTAGAATATTTCGTTGTAACGGAATTACTCCTATTTATCTAATGAATTACATATGTACACATAAACTAATTATTTAAGATAAATTTGCCTTTCGTCATAGAAGATTTTAATAGAAGACTAGTTAAATTAACATAGAAAAAGTTAGTAAAATGAAATTCAATGTTAAAAATACAAAATTACGGACTAACCTGTATTTAGTGGCACATTATTGCAGAAATTCTGTGATTTAGTTTATACAAAGGAATATGTAGCTGATGATTACAAAAACGTGTGTGCTGGGCAACATATAACTATGATATGTTCCCGCACCATGTTGGTTAAATCAAAGTAAAATTGCGTAATTTGTTATTTCTGTTTGTATAAATATTTTTTTATAAAATATAAATATGAGTGTAAAATTATAATGTTTATATATTTAAGTAAAATAAGAGTGTAAGTTCATACAAAAATTATTAAGTTGATTTTAAATATTAAATATATATTTTAAAAAAATTGTTGTATTGTAAAATGAATGTATAATGTTGAATAGAGTTCGGATCTCAGACAACAACAATAGCCAGACGCCATGGTGTCGTTTTATGACAAGCCAATGGAGAGTGGTGTATAATTAGAAATCGTAAAATAATAAAAACGTTGGAATAAATTTATGGCCTCAATGGAAGTGTTGGGATGAATTTATGGCTTTTCAGACCACCCAAACTTTAAGGCAGATAATAATATTAAAGTATATGTAAGGGGACATTTGCAGACTGTTAGCTAATAGGCCTATCGAAGAATAATGCAAAATCTTCTCACATCCAATAACAGTGGACTAGACAAAAATAGTTCCACCCACTGCAGGAGTTGGTGTGCAAGAAGAATAAGGTTTGAAAAAGAGAGTCTGAAAAAAGATGTAGAGGACGCAGGAGCTCTCCTGAAAGCCCGTGCAATGAAACCTGAAAGCCCTAGTAATGTCCAGGCGAGATGTACATATCGGAGTGAGCCTAATCAAGCCTAATTGAGGATGTCTTCCTGATGTACATATCGGAGTGAGCCTAAGCAAGCCTAATTGAGGATGTCTTCCTGATGTACATATCGGAGTGAGCCTAAGCAAGCCAAATTGAGGATGTCTTCCTGATGTTAAAATAAAGAGGATTGTTCTACAGAGGTCCGTAGCTATGCATCCTGCCATCCCGATGTTGCCGCTCTGATACGAAGCGAATTCCGGATGACATATGAATATGATCCTAAGCAATGCGACAACTCTGAATTTGATGAATAAAGGCCACCATCCCGTATATTAAAAAAAGGTACTACTTTAAACTTTTTCTTTTACCACTTAAAATCATATGAAAAAATTATAAATATTCTTTTCTGATATTTTATGGTAGAGAGTAATCTGAGATCCGACAAAACCGATAATTAAATAAAATTAAGGTAATTTAAAAATGAAAGAGAATTATTCTTTTAGCAAAAAGAAAAAAATATAATAATTAGAGTACATGAAAATATTGTCTTTATTTTAAAGAATAAATATACATAAAATAATGAGAAGCAAACAAAAGTATTGCTTTCTTTTTTTTGAATTAATATTATGTATTTCTGTATATAGTTGTGTTCAATGTAAATAAAATATTTAATCAAGTTTTAAAAAGTTTCTGTAATTATTTAATTGATAATGTTTAAGGTGTGTCAATTTATTTTTACCGCTTAAATTTTAGTTTAATTCATAAGTGGAAGAGTTCGTCTAAATAATTCACAACGCAAACTCTTAATTTTATTCGTAATTATTTAAATTTAATAATTACATTTTGACGCGAATTATAATTTAATTTTATTAATGCTTCGCGTTGCTCTTCTACTAGAATTATGTAATTACGATCACTTATGTTATTTGAATTTATCTAAGGTATATAAAATTATATACCAATTTGCTATGAGGTTGCTTGGATGATTTGGACCAATTAACAATTTTGGATGTAAATTAAATAGAAAATAAACAGGTGTAATTATCTGTCCAGCAGTGTGCAATGAATGAATGTGAGAAAATAACTCCTGGAACATTCTTTTGATGAGAAACAAAAGCATGTATTTTTTCCAAACACGAAAGAGCTCCCGAAGCGGTAACTTTTGAATCGTTGGTGAACTTTTGATGTCGTCATTACTGCTCTCGTAATTTTGTCAGTCTAATGTACTTTTAATGGACAAATTGATATCTTCATCAGACACTTCAGAGCATATTTGAATATTGTCATTCACAGATAAGAAATCCTTCAAATCCACCTGATCAGAGACTAATGTTAATTTTTTTGGTAGCCTTCCAATTTGTGTTTAACTCAGACGATTCATCCAAATCTAAAATTTCTTATTCATTTTCTTCGGTCTCAGTTAACTGGGCATGTTTCCAAAAGTTAGAAATTGCTTCCTGGCTAATTTCTTGCCACGAACCAAAGATCATTTTAAAAAAAGAGCTTGATGAAGGTTTTTCGTTGTAACGAAATTCCTAAAAAAATGAACATTGTTAAATCAGAATTTTTAATACATTAAGGCTAATGCAATTTGAAAAGGGGATTTGTCAAATTTCGTTGTAACAGGATTTATCGTTGTAACGGAAATCTACTGTATTACACAAGCAGTCGTGGAGTTTGCTAGTTGCTAGTACATGTACTATACTATTACTGCTATATATGCTACTAGTACTATAGAATGAAATAATCTCTTTAATAACCGTGGATATGGATTTAAAATGGAATAAGTATCATGATTCTTATGAATACAATTAAAAAACTAGAAACCATAAATTCTGCTTTTATGGAATTTAGTGTCGCCCCTGATGGAAACAAAAAATATGTATATAAATGTAGATAGTACAAAACATATTTCAGTTTTAAAATTCATGCTTATATTTTGTATAAAATGATGTCATTCACATCCACTCAAGAGTTCTACATTTACAATCCAGTCTTTAAATAACATCTACAGAAAAATTTGCATATGACATCAGTATAGCAGAATAATACATAAATCCAGCAAAAAGCGATGTCATTCAAGAAAATCAACAGAAATATTGGCTATCTAATGATTCATATGCCTTCATTTGTTTGTAACATTAATAAAGATACTTAAAATTAAATGTAGTTTATAATAGCTCCACGTTATATCAGAAATCATTCATTTACAATTTTTCAAAATAGCACATATTTTAATTACATTTTCTTTCGGTTGTTATGAGAAAATAGCAACAAAAATATATAATTACTATTTTAGAACTATTTTTCTTTCACTTTCTACAGTAATGGAGTACTTCCATTACCAATATTAAGCAAATGGCTCCAAAAACTACAAAAAAAATTAATATTTCAAAAATAAATGGAGAACAGAAAAAACATATAGATATAACATGCATATACATCAATTATTTCATTTTACGTCAAATAACTATTCCATTCGTACAACAAAAGAACAAGAACCATAAGTTGTACACCACACAGTGCTAGCAATTATCTTCACAATGTCTGTGTAAAATATATGTACACTATTACCTACCAATATGCTATTTCTTTTGGGCAACAATTAAAATGTCGTCTCTAAAAAATAACGTTTTGTTACATAAGTCAGCCGTAAAACAAAGCAGATGTATCATTGTGTGGTTAAATACTGATGATCTCTACTACAATTTTTTTAACTTCTAAGCATTGCACATTTTTAATTCTTTACGCCATCGTAAAGGAAAGAAAAAAGTATTTTTAAATGCAATTTGTTTGAAACTGCATCTCAATTTATTTTTGAGGTAATTTCTTTTTTGTAGTTTTTCTGTAATGGTGGCAATGGAAGTGCTCCATTTATGTAGAAAGTAAAGGGAAAATAGTAGATTACTACATCTTTTTGTTGCCATTTTCACATATCAACTGAAAAAAAATTGTAATTAAAATTTTTGCTATTCTGAAAAAATATAAATGAATGATTTCTGATAAAACATGGAGCTATTATGGACTATATTTAATTTTAAGTATCAATTATTAATGTTACAAACAAATGAAGGTATCATTACATAGTCAATTTTATTTTTTGTCAGAAGATTTTGATTTTTGCTGGGTTTGTGTATTATTCCGAGATATCATATGCGTACTACTTTTCTATAGATGTTTATGTTATGACTAGATAGTAAACATGGAATTCTTTAGCGGATGTATCACATCATTTTACGTACAATAAAAGCGTGTATTTTACGGTCTTAAAACTATGTTTTGTGCTATTTATTTTTTATTTTTTTCCCCTTGAAGACAAGACTGAATTCTGAAAAAGTAAAATTCCTGGTTTCTAGTTATGTTGTAATTATACACCCCTATTCCCCTTCTCTGGAAAAGTTGTATTTTTTTAAAGTAAAGCTTTGCATGGCATTTTTGTTTTAAAATGTTAATCGGAAAAATGTCTATTTCATTATAACTATTATTCTATATTTAGTAAGTAATTAATAATAATTAACACAACTCTTAATTGACAAGGCAGATTGTAGACATAACATTTACTATACATTTCACAAACAAAAACATCTCTTACAAAACGTCAGTCACACGACACAAAACTAGAGAAGAACAATTCTCTGATAATGAATTGTGAGAGGCAGGAAGCTATAGAAGGAGAAACTTCTCCTATGGCATCTTTCAAGCAAACTTGACCGTAACGCTAAAGTGGCCGCATTGTGGCACTGCACCCAGTACCTGCATCAATTTAACATTGCTTTCAATACAAGTGCCTTATTATTTCCTTTATAAATTAATATTTTTACATTATAATTCGATATGGCGCGGAAATGTTTCGTGTATACATGTGACACGGGCTATAGGAAAGCCAAAAAACGGACTAAAGTGCTGGGAAATAAACGCATTAAATAAATAACTTCCTGATGGAAGACGTCTTATATTTGAAGATGAATTTTCTATCTGCATTTCTGTTAATAAAAGATTGATATATATACATTACAACTAACATTTAATGAAATTTAAACTCCAAATTTGTAACTAAAATGTTTTATTCTGTTATATATTGAATAAATATTTAATGATATGCAATTTTTTAGTAAACTCTAAAAAAATCAACTGGAATTTGCTAGAGCTGCCATTTGTCGTTCAAAACAACAAATGATATTCTCGTATAAAATAATATTCTATTGTTGACTAATTATTTCATAAATAAAGACAATGTACATTTTCTTATGTAATCTTTATTTAAATGTACCCACACAGAGCTTTAATTTATCAAAATACCTTTATTAAATGCAATATAAAAACATCAGCTTATATTTTGATTACGGGAAAAAAAATTGTCAATAAATTGACTTTATCCTAATGGAATAAAAAAAAAATATATTGACGAGTTTCTTGATACAAATGTAAATAAGTGCGAGTAGTAAGTCAAAATTACGTCCACTACTAACCATACCACAATACTAAAATATTTATTTGCTTAAAAGACATTATAAAAACAAAAGTAAATTAAAAATCTATATTTACATGTTTCAACTCATTTTTTGAGTCGTCTTCAGAATATATAACATAAAATTACAAATGCATATGAAAAAAAGAAAAAAAAAGAATTATTATTTCGTAAATAAAGACAATGTACATTTTCTTATGTAATCTTTATTTAAATGTACACACACAGAGCTTTTTTTTTATATATGCATTTGTAATTTTATGTTATACATTTTGAAGACGACTCAGAAAAATGAGTTGAACCATGTAAATATAGATTTTTAATTTACTTTTAATGTGTTTTTATAACGTCTTTTAAGTAAATTAATATTTTAATATTGTGATATGAGTTTTTTGATTACACGAAATGATTCATACTATACACTTTCATTAATTTTATGCTACTGTAAAAGTATAAAATCTCAGCATTAACTTGATACTGTATAAATTATTTTTAAAGAAATCTGAGTACAGTAAAATTGAAAATAAAAAAATAGATGTCTAGGACTTGTTTAAAAAAAAAATATTTTGTGCTCCTTTTAAATAATGCAGATAAAAAAAAAATTTTTATTAATTTGCAGTTTGTCAAATTTATTATGAGTATTTAACGAATTCACAAACTGTATTCTTGTTTTCATGGTTTTCAAATAAAATGAAAAAAAAAAAAATCACAGTATTTATTTATTTTTTTAAGTTAATCTGTAAAATATTTGCAAAAATTACTTACCAAATCTAGAACATAATTTTTATGTAGATATACCCTTGATTACTTTGAATAATGAAAGTACAGTAAAATTTAAAAGAAAGAAATTTATTCTAGATTTGTCTTGAACAAGAACTGATATTTGTTCGTTTAAAATACGGCTGAAAAAAAAAAAAAAAAAAAAAACTAGTTTTTAGTAATTTGCAGTTTGTCGAATTTATTATGAATATTTAATAAACAATAATAATTCATTAACAAATTCTAGTTTTCATGGTTTTAAATTAAATAAAAAATGTAAACAAAAACATTGCAGCATTTATTTTATTTTATTATTATTTTTTTTTAAAGTTAATCTACAAAGTATTTGCGAAAATTACATGCCAAATTCAGGACACAATTTTTATTGAGATACTCTTGATTTAAATAAATCTTACTTAAAATAGTCTGGATACAGTAAAATTTAAAAGGGAAAAAAATGTATTCTACACCTATCTTGAACAAACATTTTTTGTTCAATTTAAATAACACAGCTGATAAAAAGGGAGTTACTTTTAGTTTGTAAAATGTATTATGAATAATTTACAAAATTTAAAATAATTTGTTTTATGATTTTTATAATAAAAAAACATTCACATTAGAAATAAATAAAAGCTACTACGAGAACATTTTTTTTAAAATATAAATTAAAAAAAAATGTTCTCGTTTCTAACTTCAAATGGAGACAATAGATGGCGCTCTGGCCAGTACCTGCATCATCGAACTTCTCTCTAGTGGTTTCTCTCAACTCTCAAACATAGCGTTCTCCTACCTTCTATAATACCATGGTGAGAGGAAAGAAAACTTTGGTGCTGCCATCTATACATATTAAATTGAAGCACAAACATGACAGCTATTTATAAAAATTGTTTATTGTAATATTCTCCCCTTTTCACAACTTTTTCTATATTGCAGTGTGAATGGTACCTTTTGTAATGGTTTTGTCAACAAAAGAATTTTCACTAATACTTTCTGGCAACCCATTCATTACTTCATATACACAAGTAATTTGTTCATTACTTTCATTATTTAATATGTATATTCCAAGAAATTTATCAAATTTGTAGAAGCAATTTATTTAGTCTATTCATAAATAATAAATCTTACACTATGCATAGTAAATCAAACAGCCATATGAACACCTTTTATCCTTTTTGTATCTTCAGCAAACAGTTGCATCTTTCAGTCATTTTCAGGTATCTTTTCAAAAGAAGAAATACTTTGCTCTGAGAGGGGGGGGGGGGGGGGGGCTTCTTTTTCCAGGAATTTATTGGAAATGAAAATAACATGTTAATTTATTGGATACTCATTTTATAAGTTGTAGAATTCAAACTATGTTCAAATTAGAAATCTCATTGTTCGCTATTTTATTTTCATTGCTGGTTGTAACATTTGGCAAAAGCACTTTTTTCTCTCTCTCCCAGTTTTAGTTATCCCAAGGCCAGCCAAAAAATAAGAAGTGCCAAAAAATGTTACTTTCAATTCAATACTTTATATTTTTCATTTATATCAATATGAGTGAGTAATAAATTTTAATTTTAGCTTGTGCATACTTCTATTGTACTGATGAATTCATTCTGAGAATAAATAGGATAATTATGCAAAAGTTCTTAAAATATCTTAAAAAGTATGATTATATTGTTGAAAGTATCTTTTACTTATTCCCATCATCTGGAATGGAGAGTGTGCATGCATTTTCAAATTAGAAGTGAACTTGCCTTCTTTGACATGCTTCCATGTCATAGCTGCCAATTCTCCCAAAACATTTGGGAGGCACCTGAATTTCAAGACAATCTCCTAAACTCTACTAAGCTTTCACAGAGCTAAAATCCTTAAAAAACTCACATTCATTTAAAAATTTGTGTGCTTGCTATTATCTTCAAAGAGAGGAAAATGTAAAAGGGTGTGTCTGCTAATTGAGAAAGTCATCAGTTGATCATAAAAATTATGAGTTTCAGAAACTGTTCATCAATTCTTCATCACTCCATATAATGTTCAGAAAATCTTCATTAATGATCTGCCAGGAAACATTTCTCTGAAACTTACAGTAATTCAGTTGCCCTCTATCTACAAGATGGAATGTCAGCTTCATGTTAAACTTGTTTAACTATTATCTAAAACTTTAAAGGAAATAAAAATGCCATTTATTTTTGTTTTATTTTTATATAAATTTATTTATTTATTGTCATGTTAAATTATTGGTAAAATTTATTACTGAATTCATTGAATCTGATGCTATTTTATTTTAATAAATTAAAAATATTGCATCACTAAAGAAAAATTGTGTGTAATTTAAATAGCCTGAATTTCCATCTATGGCACCATAGTAGCATTAAAAGTGTAGAGTGTAACAATTTTGTGGTGTTTGAATCTGGAATGTTGGGTTTTAACCTTCTTTCTTCTTATGAAAAATCAGAAGTTTTTTACTTTTTCCAGGCTTGTTAAAAATGTTGGTGTTCTTTAATTTGTCTTTATTCAATCCGCATTCTCTATGCTATCATAAAAATGCACAGGTCTTTATGTAATTTTAAAGTTTGTTTTTGAGGTTTTCTTAAAATACACTTAACATGTTTATACATATACAGTGCACAGTAAAGCTTCGGTACTGAGAAGTATGTAATGAATTAGTTTAATTCAACTATCATATATTACTTGTGAAATATCCTAATTCAACTGTCATATATTACTTGTCAAATATCCTAATTCAACTGTCATATATTACTTGTGAAATATATTTTATTCATAAACAGTAAATTTTAAATTGTACACTTTACATAATATATAGTGACAAGAAAATAAAATTAAGATTGTGGCAAAATATAAATATTCTGTACATTTACAGAAAAGTAACCATAACTTAAAGTTGAATTCTAAAGTTGATTAGTACAAAATTGCGACTTTCCATTGAAGAAATAATGAAACAAAGACAACCACCATTCTGAAAACATTGATGACAGCTGTAAAATTCAAACATATCAAAACACATTGAGAAACAGTAAGGTGGTCTGGGGGTCAAAATTTTATTTGCTTTATTTGTAGGCATATTGAAATGAATTTGTTTTCCTCAACTGTGTCTTTCTATAAAAATTACCGTTCAGATAATTTTTTTCTTAAACTTTCAAATTAAAAAAAAATTCATTTTAAATTTTGAACTTAATTTTTTATATAACCATGAACCATTTGCTTGATTAAATTACCTTTTTAACTATTATATCCAGAAAATGTTTCCTGTTAATTTGTCTTTACGATTTATAAAAATGTTACTTACAAAATTTATAATAAATTTAGAAATTATAAAAAGGAGGGTTTTTCAGTTCCTTGCGGAATATACTTTCACATTTTTCACACAAAATTAAAAATCGTGAAAACAAATTATTAAAAACATAACATGAAACTCTGTACAAAATTTCATACACATATTGTGCAAGAAAATGTAGATATGTCCTTTTAAACATGACAAATTATGAAAAAATAAAAACTGAGATAAGTGCACTTAAAGCTTTCATTACTGGCAGGGCAGAACAATATAAACTAGTTGGATGTGCCAATCCCAAATTTTCTTCTATCTCATATATTTTAATATTTCAAAATGTTGTTACAAATGTCAGTATTTCATTTTTATTAATTCAATATTATATCAACTTTAACTTTCATCTTAAATTTCTGCTTCAGTCAAGTAATCAGAGTAAAAACGAGTTAATCTCAATCATGATATTTATTAAAATCGATAATTTTTTGTTATTCTGTTGTATATCAGCTGTTCGCAAATCGTCAGGTTATCAGGATGGGAAGTTCCCGTCAATTCAAGAGCCACCGGTGTACAGTAGGGCTACAAAAAATCAAGAAAATTACTCAAAAATCGCTATTATAGTGCTCCCTTTCAGCTGAATATTTCCAAATTCAGGGAGAAACTTCTTGCCATGGCCAAAAATATACACAGAAAATTTGGTTTAATTCTATGCATAACTTCATACACTTTTCGATGGTACAATATTCAAAATTGATATTACAGCGCCCCCTTCCAGAAGATTTTTTCCAAATTAAGAAAAGACCTGCTTGCCATAGCCAAAAATTAAAAAAAAAGAAAAAAAGCTTCAATTCTATGCATACTTCATACACTTTTTGATGGCATAATGGCGACAGACACACGGACAGACAGACATTTTCTATAAACATGTTTTTTGGAATCTCTGACCCCTAAAACATGTAAATCCATTGAAAACCGGAAGTTGAAAAAAATTTCGATTACAACACTTTCTTGTATTGAGGATAGAAGAAAGTAAAAATGTTATATCTGCTGATGTAATCATCTTACAAATATGTGTTTTGCTTTACTTAATTTATTTAACTTCCTAGTATTTTATTAGCAAGAAAAATTAATAAATGCATTTTTTGAGAATTTTGACCCTCAAAGAAGGAATGATGCAGATAATACAGTAAGACTTACAATGTGCTGCTTAAGAATGCTTGGTTATCCAAAAGAAAAAATAAACATTGATAAAAGATTATTTAAATTCATATAAAAAGCACAAATAAATGTACTAAAACTACTTACAGATGCATACATATAATATAAAGTTATTTAAAATATATTAGAAATATCTTAAAAATACATTAAAAACTATTTAAAATCCATTCAGCCATCACACAACTGTCATCAGTGGTCATTTAAATGATTTTTTTTTTCTTTGCATTTTATTCGAGAATTATCTAAAAGAGATCATTGTAATTTAAAGGTTTTACGGCAGATAAGATGCCAGATGAAGGTATTCAAATTTCCAACAAAACATGCTTTCATCCATTATGCAGCAATTTTTTCCAAACTCCTTGGATATTGTGTGATAGTGCATCGTTACAAGCTATATCTTTATTAGCAGTTATTTCAATAGATTCTCTTTATAATGGCTTCTTGGTAATTATTTGTACGAAAGATAATTTTGGATTTATTAAAATCTACTTTTATATGTTGAACTAATCTTGATAACGCAATATGTGGTCTATTTAATCTGGTATCTTCATGTTCTTTAATTCTGTCATGAAATTTTCTCACCATCATAACTACATAAAGAAAATTTTTACTATATTTTTTGAAAGGTATAATGTATACTCCTGATCTATTGATTGCTTGGACAGGATCAATTTTCTTATTTAACAGAACCTTTAACTTTGGGGAGGGGCTGCCATTAATTTGACATCATATTTAAAAAGGGTATGCCTCATACTTTCAAAAATCCTTGGAATACCTTGGATGCATAATAGATGAATGAAAATTTGAAGGTTGGAAATTTATATACCTTTATCTGGCATCTTATCTGCTGTACAGCCTCTTCTAGACGACTCTCGAATAAGCGCAAAGAAAAATATTACCAGCATTTAAATGACCAATGATGATAGCCCTGTGATGGCTGAAAATGTTTTGGATTTTAAATGGTTTTTAATCTATTTTTAAGATATTTCTAATGTATTTTAAATAATTTTATATTATATGAATGCACCTGCAAGTTACATTTAGTACATTTGTGCTTTTTTATATGAATTTTAATTATTTACTTAAGATGAATTTAGCACTAGAACTTTAACTTTCATTTTTTGAAAAGATTATTCTTTGGCTCTCTGAAACACTATATGAGATATGCAACAGTAGTTGATGAAGGTAAATGTTTTCCACTGAATTTTAGAATGAAGCAATTTCATATTGGTACTATTTATTTAAGTGTTTAAATAATTTTTTATTACGACAAATCTACTTTCATTAAAAATTTCAGCTTAAAGAATCTTATTAAAGGTTACAAACATAAAAAATATGTGACAAGTGGTTTTTCTTACTTTTTTTTTTATTAAGGTGCTGTTTTGCATAAAATGGAATATTGTCTAGGATGGAAAGTTTACTTGGTCCGAATCGATTCTGCCTTAGACAGTTTACTGTATATATATTAATCACATTTAAAAGTGGATTACATTATTTGCCTAGACCTGCTATTTTCTTGGTAAATTTTGTATTGAAGGAAACAAAAGTTCCTTTTCTACTGTAAAAAATTGTCTTCTGTTTGTTCCCTCTTATTCAAAATTTTACTTTTGCACTGTTAATTTTTCATTTTATATTGCATAGAAAATCTATCAAATTTTTGCTCTCCAGGTTTTGCAGCTTTGTATTGTGAAAGTGTGTTCATGTTTATATCTATCTAATGAAGAGAGTAATGAAATAATTTCTCTCAAAATCATAATGATCATATAATTCTATGATAATTCTATCTATTTTTGTATTTCCTTTGCTTTATACCAAATTTTCTGTTTGTTAATTTAAGAACGATAAGAGTAATGATCTAATTTACTAATAGCTTGCAGCTTTATTGGCTACCTTTTGCAATTATAAATGCATTTGATTTATTGTCATTTGAGTATCTAGCAGTCAAAAAAGTTATTTTAAAAGGAAGAAACTGGAAATAGTAAAAAAAAGAAAAATGTATGTGCATCATCAGAGATGTTAAATGAAAATTTATTAATAATAGTAATTGTTTTCCAATAACCATTCTCAGACTTGTTGGTAATTTTGTCTGCAATATGTAATCAGATTTTTCAGGTACAAATGGGAACATTCTTGTAATTTTATTGAGAAATCCTAATAATTATGAAGATTCTGTAATTGTTAGCATCTGTGTGTCATTTATTCAGCATTCTTCAAGAATCTGATAAAGTAAACACCTTTAAATTAAGAATAATAATTAATTAAAAGTATCACTTGGACAAAATAATTGCCATTGTATCTAAATCCCTAGACTGCCAGGCTTAATTTCGCTGGTGAAGGGCTCTCTAGCAGCATCCTTGTAGTAGAATCAAGGTCATTACTACTCACCTTCAGTTATATCAGTTGCATATCACAGACCAATTCTGTTCAAATATGCAACCATTACTGTGTAGTGAACGAAGTACCGGGTGTACATAATAGTCATTAATTACTGAAATGAGAGGACATACACAGCGCACGTCCTGGCATTCAAGGGATTAAGAATAAATTTTAACAATCAAGTTAAAAGTAAATTCATTTTTTAAGTTCTAAAACTATCTTCTGTTTTAACTTTTTATTAGTTTTTCCTAAATTTATTAATAGAATGTTTTAATTCAATTAAAATCAATAATAGATTAATATATATAAAATATGTTAACATTAAATTTTATGTTCTTTACAGTGTGGCCCTCCTTTTATGTCCCAAGGATTAGAATTTTCAGTTATTAAAGTAAAAGGCCAGAGCTTTATGCTACATCAAATTCGTAAAATGGTTGGCCTTGCCATAGCATATATGAAAAACATGGCAGATGAGACTGTTTTAAAAAAAACTTGGCAAAATGAAAGGGTTTGTATAGATTCTGGTTTCTTTTCCTCATTTGTATGTTAAATGTTTGCTTAGTAGGTGTGATTGTGTTCCGGTTATATACCTGAATTCCATTTTTTTTTTTCAGTACCGAAATTCTGGTTTTTCCATAGTTACCTTACTCAGTAAAAAAAAAAAAAACAGTTGAGAAATTCATAAGTCTGTTGAGGAAAGATATGCAAAGTTCATCAGTTTTTTAGTTTTCCCCTGTGTTATATATAATTCAGGGATGATTCTGTTCCTAATTTTCTGGAAATTTGAAGACATTCAGTTCCAAAAATTTTTTAAAAACAGTCATAAGTTTGAAAATTTGGATGTTAAAAAAAAAAAAAAAAAATCACCAATTTCGTCAAAAAATCATGGGGAAAAAATGCAAATATCGGCAAAGGATCACGGAAAAAATGCTATTTTTGTCAAAAGATACTGAAAAAAAAAAGCAGATTTCGTCATATATATATATATATATATATATACAGTGGAACTCCAGTTATGCGTTTTGCCCGGGACCGAATAACAAAATGTATAACTCGGTAAAACGTACAATTCAATTAGTGATCTACCAGGACCTTTTTTAAATACATATCGTTAAAATTTTGTTTCGCTGACAAGTTTCACTTACCCTTTTCATCAAAACCCGAAGTTTCATAAATATTATGCACCATAACACAAATTCATGAAAATGGAACAGAGTAAAAAAAAAAAAAAAGGGTACATCAGAAAAGTGTACAATGGAAGGTTATTTTATCATAAAAACTTTATAAAAAATATTATTTACACACAGAGTATTTAAAAGAAATGAATGAAATCTTGTAAATCATTCATCAAAAACATTTTCGTTGGAAACTGTTTCTTACCTTAAGAACAATTATTTTGAGATACTCTTGTTCTGCATCAAGACATGACACATTCATTATACAAGGGTAAGTCATTAAGTAGGTCATCAACTGACATGAGAGGTCAGAAATTAGTAGTAAATTATTTCCAAATATGCTAATAGGTGGCAGCATAATCCAACAATAAGATGTTAATTTTGAATTTATGAGACAGTAGTTATTCAAGATGAGCAGGGTCATTCAAAAGTTGTTGACGAAGAGTAAAGTGGTCATCCATTTGAGATTGTTAAAGGAGGAGTTGAGGAGTCTTGAGTTGAGGAATCAGTGCGGAAGGTTGAGGAAATGGTTAGAGCTGACATGCGAACAACAATAGACAACATAGCAACTATTTCCTCAACTTTCCACACTAATTCTTCTGTTGCAATCTCAACTTGACGACCACTTCACTCTCAATTGCGACAGAAGAATCAGTGCGGAAGGTTGTGGAAATGGTCATCCATGCTTATAGATTTGCCTCATAATCCATGAAGAACGTGATTACATTTTTATAACAACAGGGTTTTTTTGTATTTTTCAATGACAAAGTGTCGTAGCTTATCGATACCGTCAAATGTTGTTTACTTTGCATGCCGGTCTTGATATGAGTCCGGTCTTGTCTGTGATGTAATCATCTTTCACCTAACAGCCTTGAATTAATTTTGGAAGTGCCTGATCTTTGAAGTGATCAACTGTGCGATCATTCACAGCATTCTACTTGTTGCATATGGGGCAACCAGTAATACCATAGTGGCCCTTGAATCCTGCTAGCCAACCCTGAGAAGATTTTAATACTACTAACTCGAAGGCCTTTTCTTGCAACAAATTTCAAATTACCGGAATGTCAGCCGAACGCTTAAACTGAAATCACAATTATACAAATTTTTCTAATTCAGAAAATCGTCCATCTTGCAGGAGTGCTCGTTTGGAAGAGCTTAGCCCGGCTTCAGTTAAAGCATTTTTTTTTCTTGCTTGCTTAAAATTGTGTTGAAGGTAGAGTATGGCTTCCAATTCGTTGAGACAAAGTCTCTCACTAGAATTGGCCTCCCACTTTCCAGATAATTCTAAGCTTTTCCTCTACCGAGAGAGCTGCCTGTTTCCGGCTAATTTTTAAGCCGCAAGATGAAACATCAAGTGATCTACAACACCGCACATTATCGGACGCATATCCATGTTGTTGCCCAAAATAACCGCCATATTGGAACCTCAGCATTAGTCTACTGCCAGAGCTGGGATTGCATATTTAAAAGGGCCTGTCATTGTTCCCCATTTGCTAATGATAACTGGTTTTAGCTTGTTTTTTTTTTTTGTTATGGATCCACAGTGGCGGGGATGATGCGATCACGGTCAGCCTGTATTATAGGAATCCTAGACGAAAGCAGGTGGTCACAGTTGTGGTGGTAAAGAGAAACATGAGAGGGGAGTGGGAAGTGGGGTCCCTGCTGTGCTACGGCAAACACCTCTATAGCCGCCCCTTACTTCTCATATGCTCCATTGTTGCGCATGGCTAGATAAAATCCCAGAAACCATAGATAAAAAATTTGGCAAGGGGTAGAAAAAGTTCAGAAAAAAAATATTTTCTGCAAAACGTATAAGTAAGATAAAATGTCATCCGGAGACGCAAAAACAAAACACATAACTGAGGGAAACATATATTTCAAAAACGTATAACTCAGCTAAATTTTAATGGCAAATGATTGGGACCAGGGACTTTCTATGTATAACTGAGGGAAATGTACATCCCAGGTAACGTATAGCTGGAGTCCATTGTATGTATGTATATATATAAAATATTCTAAGTATCAAGGAAAAAACTTGAGTTTTCTTCAAAATATCGCAAAAAAAGCCAGAAAATTTCGTCAAAGGACCGCACAAAAACACATAATTATCCCCTCACTCTCCCCTCTGCTGTAACCTTTCAGAAAATTTCCTGTGAGTTTCAGCAGAATCATATCTGCTGTTATACATTGATTGATTGTTTTTACATATAATTTCAAATATATTCCTAAAATGTCATTTTTCTCCTGTAAAACTCATACATTTTTATTTCCAATATTTAGTATGAACCCTGATTTGTTCATATAGTGTTTAGAACAAAATTGCCTATTAACCAATTATCTTAGTTCCCATGCTTTCTCATGTTAAATTTTCTCATAAAATGAAAGAAGACAAAAGAAATATCCCAACAAAAAGTTTTCGGTAAAAAAAAGCGCCAAGTTCTCCTCAGTGTTTCGGCCAGAAAAAGTTGTGATATCTGAAGTTCGCAGAAGTTAAAAGCCAAACATCCCAAATCTTTCATTGAAAATGGCTTCCTGCGACTTGACCGTAAATGCCTTCTACAGCATTTGAAAATTAATGATTAGAAATTACGCATTTATGAATTATTTAAATATTAAAAGT
Source organism: Maratus speciosus (assembly GCA_963932465.1). Classification (NCBI taxonomy): domain Eukaryota; kingdom Metazoa; phylum Arthropoda; class Arachnida; order Araneae; family Salticidae; genus Maratus; species Maratus speciosus. The sequence continues at coordinate 517,514,065 of OZ010795.1, read as the reverse complement.
AATATTAAAATGTAAAGAGGCAAATTCACATAAAGACATTATAAGTAAAAGATTTCTGATAACTACCATTCAGTTTCAACAAACATTAATTTTGATTACAGATCATTTAGTCCACTTGTGGTTTAATTGCCATTTTGTACGACCTAAAGCTAAACTCATTCACGTAAAACACAAGAAATAAAACAAAATTTACTTACTTCAAATCTCACAATATGTTATATTATATTTTATTGTATAATATTGAAATCTTGTGCATTGACGAAAGAGATTTTATTCGTTTGAACGTTTATTACAGTTTGTTTGCAGACATTAAAAGGTATTCGATTTATAAACTGTTAAAAGCTGATACTAATTATGTTTTAGCAATTAGGGATTCTATCTTCTGAATACAAGTGTTTTGTTATTTTTAACTTCTAAGCATTTAAATAGACTGAAGTGGTTTAAATGCATTTTTTAAATGTGTATTTTATTTCTGTACTTTGTGCCACAAAATGCCTAAAATAATCAAAAAATGTTGTTGGCATGTAGCTCATTTGTACATAATTTTAAAATTTGAAAAAACCCTCTCGAAGACATTAACGGCCAAGTCGCAGGAAGCCATTTTCAATGAAAGATTTGGGATGTTTGGCTTTTAACTTCTGCGAACTTCAGATATCACTACTTTTTCTGGCCGAAACATTGAGGAGAACTTGGCGCTTTTTTTTTTTTTTTTTACCGAAAATTTTTTGTTGGGATATCACTACTTTTTGTATGTTTTTTCAAGTTTGTTTTTCTAAACTATATTAATATATAAAAAAACTTAAATTTCGGTACTTTTATGTTAGCCAGGAGCAAATCTCCTCATTAGCATTTTGTTTTTTTCGGCAATAGCAGTTTTCAATTTTCACATGTGAAAAATTAGAAATAAGGCTTTGATTTTCCAATAAAATATTTTGGTTTATGTTATTATTTCTTATTTATTCATTTATTTATTTCTATGTTAAATATTCTATTAAATAAAATGAGGGAAATGCATCTATTTTGAATGAGATGACTGAAAAGTTTATATTTTTAAATGAAATGAATGCAATATGAACAATGGAGTTGGGAGCAGTATTTGGCGATTTGCCACTTGCGTCCGGCTAACGTAAAAATACCTAAATTTATATTATTGAGCTTTACAAATTTATACTTTATTTCTTTTTAAATTAAAGTACTAGCCGCCTCTAGCAAGCAGTATTTACTCTATTAATTGCATGTTAAACGTTGCATCATGTTACTGTTATTCATAATTTAGTTTAATTGCCCATTCTTTCGCCAAGTCGGAAGCTTTTGATAGAGAAATCAAGAACTCTTTACGATCATGGAAGCACATCATATATTTTGTGCTGTTATGTATTTCATCTTTCGTGACAAATATCTCTTAACTCACTTATGCATGTTTCCTTATCAGTTATGATTCGTTCTCTAATGCGGAAATTTTTAATCCTATTAAGAAATCTTTTCTAGTTAGGATCACTGCTAATCGTTGTATTTTAACTGATACGATTGGGTACAAGTGAAATGGTTCTTATGAAATCCTTTGACAATATCTGCATTTACATTCATCCATATCGATGCTAATATCTTTTTGTTTCACGTTAACTTTTTCAATAGACTCGATTATGGAAGAATAGAAGGTCTACGGGCTCACTGCCATGATCCATTTGAAAATCTATCATTCTTCTAATCTGATCGTGTTGAAGAATTAGCCAATAATGTGCCATGGTTTTAAGATTTTAGCTAATTTTATTCGAAACCTGAAAACTAAAATGCGAGGAACCGGATTATGGAAGATTCATTCTAACATACATATCAATTAACATGTTACATATTATAGAATTATAATAATCATAAAGAGAACTGGCAGTTTCGGTGCTTTAATAGTTGCCGTAAATTATCTTTATATAATACAGAAGTTTTAGAAGAGTAAATATTAACAACATAGTCACAGTAAGTGTAATAACAGTTCAATATAATAACAATAGCAGAGGTTTTGTGCATTGACAAAACTATTGGCACTTTGGAAATATTCGTGCATTATACAATATAACTAACTATTCAGATGATATGCGAAAAATATAAATAGATGGCTCGCATTCATAATTAACTCATTGAAAAATAGCCACTAGCGTCAAATACTCGCAAAGCTTGGCGACATTTAGCGAAATGTCGCCAAACTTGGTAATATATCATGTCAATTCTCAAATTTGGCGACAAAAATGTTTTCTTTATTCTGACATCATAATGATGCATATATTATATGCATATGTATAATATGTATGATACATATGCATAAAGTTCATAACATCACTAAAGCGCACTTAACGGAATAGTGTTCCATAAATAGTACGGATATTTGCCAGATTGACCAGAGTGCTATTGAGATTGATTCCGACATTTATAACAGAGCGGGAGGCGTCTGCACAAACCATCACCTCATCGAGTTTACACCTGAAATTTTAGGATTAGTGAAAACTAGATTAGCATATTAAAAATAAAATGCAACTGGCCTGTTAAGTCATATCTTGGTAGAAACCACCTGAAGACCTAATTTTAGTGGTTGACTGATAGGTTTACTATTGTATTTTCCTGCATCCAAAAGTATGGAAACATGGAGGAATGGGTGCAGGAAAACACAATGGAAAATCCACCAATTAACTGGTAAAATCGGGTCTGTAGATGGTTTCCACAAAGATATGGCTTGGCAGGCGAGTTACATTTTAATACGCTAATCGATTTTTAACTAATCCTAAAATTTCAGCCGTCAACTCGATGGGGTGATGATCTGTGCAGACGCCTCCCGGTCTTTAATAAAATTTGTTTTAAGGATGTAAAAGATAGTAAGATGGACAGATAAACTGAAAGATTTGCCTTAAGATTTTTGTAAAAACATATAAAAATTCATTCAGCTTGAAATAACCTTTATAACTCAGGCTAATTTTCTGTAATCAGGTTTTGGCGACCAAGATATCTTATCTATAACTATAATCTTTCTTTTACAGGTTTAAAATTAACAATAAATTAACAGTAAGTAGGCTAATAATACAATATAATAACATTAGCAGCGGACTTTGGACGCCACATCTGTCGCACATCGTTAAAGACAGTTTATTAGTTACACATTTCATTTAATTAAAAGGAGATTTTTAAACTTTCATATGGAATTAGGATATTTTTCCACTATAGGGGACTTGGCATTTAAAAAAAAATCTTGGTGCAATTCGGACTTCAGAAACTGAGATATGTTGCCAAATGATATAAACAACTACGAAAACAAATCTGATGAACCCGGTCAGCTATTACATATGCTATTTATGCTATGTTTTATACTATTTACATATGTATTTATATACATCTAAACATTTTATTTATACATGTATAAAATATTGTTTTTTATATACAAATTATTTATGTTGGTATATGAAAATAAATAAACGGGTTCCTTAGATTAAATAAATTGTATAAATATGGAAAAAATTGCTTGTGTATATGACACAATAAATAGGTTGCCAGAAAATATGTTATTATCAAATTTATTTTCTCGTCAAGGCTATTTTCTCTATTTCGCCAAGGCTACTATATCGCAAACGTACCGAATTGTGGTTATATTTTGTTAAATGTTTTATTGTTTTAATATCGTAAATATATCATAACCTATACTGATTAAAATTTTTAGGTATATTCATTTTTTCTATTTAACAAACATCTTTGGAAAAGCATATACATAAAATTTTATTCTGCTTGAAATTACGTGACCCCTTCAAAACTCTGTAATCGAGTTTTGGTGACCAACATTGGCACAATTGAATGGGTTAAGGAACTGTTTACGGCCAAATCAACACCCCCTGTTTGAAGGGTTTAGAGGCAGAAATTCTGTGTTTTCAGATTTTTCTGGTTAATTGTGCTACAAACCTGACTTGCTTGTGAAATTTCAAGATTCTATGACTTTTAGATGTACATTAGTTATTTGATGATGCGAAGTGAGTCAGTGACAAAAAAGCGCTTTTTCGGAATTTAATATCTCGAAAACTACTAAATATAAAAACATGAAATCATGGAACCTTAGTTCAGTTTGATCATACGAACATGTGTATAAAAGAAAAATTTCTATATATCTCCCTAAAACGACGTTATGAAGGGGTGAAAAGTATGCCAAAATGATTCAGGAGAAGGTAGCTTACGGCTGGTGCGAACTTGGCGGGCACACTGCCGTGCTCCCAGATATATGTGAGATGAGATTTCATTGTGGGTAAGCATCACAAACATTAAATAGTTGGATATGCAATCCCAAAACTTTCTTCTATCTCATACATCTTAATATTTCAAAAAGTAATTACTAATGTTAATACTTCATTATTATTAGTTCAATACTTTAGCAAGTTTGACTTTCATTTTAAATTTCTGCTTCAGTTAATTAATCGTAGTAAAAAAGAGTTCATATATATCCTGATATTTATTAAAATCAATAGTTTTTCACTTCTGTTATACATTAGCTGTTTGCAAATACCCAGCTTAGCAGTATGCAAAGTTTCTGTCACTTCATGAGTCGCCAGTGTGCAATAGAACTACGAAAAATCGAGAAAATTATACAAAATATCGCTATTATAGTGCCACATTCCAGCAGAATAATTCCAAATTGAAAGAGGACCTGCTGGCCATAGCCAAAAATATACACACAAAATTTGGTTCAATTCTATGCATAACTTCATGCAATTTTCGATGATACAAGAATGAAAATGACACAAAAATTGCTATTATAGCACCCCCTTCCAACAGAATAGTTCCAAATTGAAGGAGGATCTGCTGGCCATACCCAAAAACATATGCAAAAAGCTCGGTTCAATTCTATGTATAACTAGTGATGGGCGATTCTCGAAAATTTACCAATAAAAAAAAAAAATCGTTATCGTAAAAAACACAATTGATACAGTCATCGAGTACTTTCGAGAATCTACAATCAAGATGTTCTACAATCGATTATTAAAATCATTGTTTTTACATATTTATAAGACAGATTTGATTAAATATATGGTAACTGAAAACAGATCGAATTAAAAAACAACAGACCAAAAGGAGGCTATAATAGAGCCACAAGAGTGGAAGAGTCATGTGACGGTGCCCCCTGGTTGGAAAAAGTTTAAAAAACGCAAGTAGGTAAGAAGCGGTAAAGGGAGTTTAAGTATAAAAATTAGAATTTTTTGGCAATTAGCACCAAAATGGCCAAAGAAATAAGAACCAAAAGCACCTTCTAGTGTCAAAAAGATGTACTAAAAGGATGGTAAATGGGATCAATATTTTTATCGATTTTTTACGTCATTTGAGATCAGACCTATAATTTCCGCATTATTAGAAAATTTTCTACTGGAATATGTTAAACGAACCCCTGTGGGGAGCATAGTGGGTGGAGGGAGAGGCCAGGAAAGTGCATAGTATGAATAAGTGGTCACAGGACTTTCCAGCGATATATCATATGAGGGATGTCGGCTAAATGGACCCTATTCAGGTGACATCAGATGCCAGAGCTGGCGGTATGATGATCTGTTATTCTAGTTACTGCACCGGCAGAATACCAGTATGCGCAGGTGCAAACACTGCTAGCAGACGACTTTAGCCTTGACCCAGGTTGAGTGCATACATTTTAACTGAAAATTTGCAAACTTAGGGAATTTTCTCACATACAGAACAACATTTTGAATTAAGATTACAATATATTAAGTATATGCTGCTGCATCAAAGAATGTTTTTGCGTTATTTTTAACAAACAAGCATTAATAACTCACACTCCATAGACTGCTATGCTAAACACCGCTAGTAAATACTGCCAGCAGATGAATTTCAGCCTCGACCTCAAGTCGCGTGCATAAGGTCCATTTAGAAAAGTGCCCCTGCGTGGGGCAAAGTAGGGAAAGGGGCACGGAAGATATATAAATTGAAACAGTAGTCACAGAGCTTTCCAATGATGTATCACATGAGGGGTGTCGGCAAAAGATAGAAAAGAGTTTCCACCAACCACCCAGAATTCCAACTATCGTGCACCCTAGAATACACCCTGCCCATCCCTCTCTTTGAAATTTTCATATATTATAAATTATATGGAGGGCTCCGTTAAAAAAATCAGATTTAAAATGTTAATAACGCTACGATTTCAAAAAAGTTTGAAAAGTGCCTCCCCTGGGCCGCCAAACTTGGGAGGGGAGAAGAAAGGTTCATAATATGAAAGAGTGGTCTGAAAACTTTCTGATGATATATCATGTGGCGGGTCGAAAAAAAGCTTGAAATTTACCTCTCCCACAAGGGTTCGCTCTTACTTTCCAGAATATACCCGGAAATCACGCAGCTCCCACTTTGAAATTTTTATATATAATAAATAATATTTACTGGAGAGTTCCATCAAAAAACCACATCTAAAATGATATTTATTGTAGAAATCGCTACAATTTCAAAAAAAAAATCGCCCCCCTCAACGCTCACTCCCCCCCCCTCCCAGAATTCAACTTCGGGCGGCAAAAGGTTCATAATATGAAAGAGTGGTCAAAGGACTTTTCGATGATATTGTCACAGGAGAGGTTCGGTAAAAGTTTGAAAATTAGTTCGCGGTTCACTTTCACGTCTTCCGGAATTCACTGACCTTCCTCTTTGAAATTTTTATATTTACTAAATAATATTTATCTGAGGGCTCCTGGTATGGGGCAGCTTGGCAGAGCTAATGTAAGAGAAACATTGAAAATTCGGGGCAAACTGACGCTACATTCAACAGTAAACATTGAAACTAGGACGATACAGAACTGAATACATAAACCACTATGCTTCCTAACCCATATCAGTTAATAACAAAAAGAGATTGAATAACCAGATGGATTCCTTTGAGAAATTATGACTTAAACCAGAAATGCGGTAAGTTTGACTCGGAAAGCTTCATTTCTGTCTAGCTCACATTTCAGCAAATCTCATCTCAATGATTTTTCTGGCATCTCGACGTTTCCCGACAAGAAGCTTCTCGATGATGCCTCTTGCTCTTTTCAATGTTTCCCGATGAGAAGTATCTCGATGATTTCTTTTGTGCTTTTCAAAATTTCCCAATGAGAAGCTTCTCGATGATTTCTCTCACGCTTTTCAACATTTCCGGATAAGAAGCTTCTCGATGATTTCTCTTGCGCTTTTCAACATTTCATATGTTGGCCGAAAATGAGGAATCAATTTTTATCGCTTCTCGACATGTTGTTCTCGATAATTGTTTTTTCACAGAAAATAAACGAGGACAAGAAATAAATTTCTCGTCCTCGGCAGAAAAGAGATGTGAGAAGAATTATCGAGAAGTACCTGGGAGGGGGGAGGGGAGGCAGCAGTTTTCAAACTTTTTTTGAGCCTGTCATGTGATATATCATCAGAAAGCTTTCGGATAACTCTTTCATATCATGAGATTTTCTTCCCCCTCCTCTCCAATTTTGCCCCCACTGTGGGGGGGGGGGGGGGGGTAGTTTTCAAACTTTTTTGCATTTTTATCATTTTAGATTGGATTTGTACGGAGCCCTCCGATAATTATTATTTATAATATATGAAATTTCAAAAAGTGGGGTTGTTTTGGGGGGGTGCGGTAGTCGGCCCCCTGTGGGGAGCACTTTCCTAACACTTACTGACACTCCTCATGTAATACATCATTGGAAAGTCCTGTGACCACTTATTCATATTAAGCATCTACCGTGCCCCTTTTCCCACTTTGCCACCCCAGGGACTTTTTCTAAATTTTGCTTACACCCATTATGTGACATATCGTTGGAATGGTCTGTGATCGCTTAGAGATGTTATGTCTCCCTCCAGTGTTCCTTCTCCCATTTTGCCCCCACTGGTGGCACTTTTCTAAATTTTGCTGACAATGGTCATGTAACATATTGTTGGAAAGGCCTGTGGCCATTTATTCATGTTATGTACCTCCCTAACCCCTCCACTTTGTCCTTAGGGGACACTTTTCTAAATTTAGCCAAAACCGCTCATGTGACATATCGTTGGTAAGATCTGTCACTACTTATTGATGTTATGCACCTCCGATGTTGCTTCCCTCCCCCCCCCCCCCCATTTTTTGCCACCATGGGGGCACTTTTCTAAACTTATTCGAGACTTCTCATGTGATATATTGTTAGAAAGTCCTGTGACCACTTACTCATATTATGCACCTCCCACAGCCCTTCTCCCAACTTTGCTCCCATGGGGGGCATTTTTATAAATTTAGCCGAGACCTTTTATGTGACATATAGGCATTTATATAAATTAAGCCGAGACCTTTGATGGACGTACCATTAGAAAGGCCTGTGACCACTTGTACATGTTATAAACATCTGATATCGCTCCCCCCATTTTGCCCCCATGGGGAGGGCATTTTTATAAATTCACACTGAGATCCCTCATGTGACATGCTTGGAAAGGCCTAAAGCCCTGTGACGACTTATTCATATTATGCAGCTGCTATATTCCTCCCCTCACATTGACCTCTCCCTCCAGGGATCCGGTCCGAGGTTTGTTCGGTTCAAGATTATTTTTTTACAAGATTTTGCAGTGCGTGCACACCACACCTGCTGTATGGTGCCTTATATAATGGGGAGACAGTTTCGAGATTTCATATTACAAGATTACGTATAAATTAGAGGCTCCGATTAAAGAAAGGGCAGACAAATCCAACTAGTCCTTATTAGGGCTGACTCATTCCAGTTCACCCGCAGACGATTCTTGATAAATGTATGACATATAAAAACAATTGGCAAACTGGAGTCAATGAGAAAAATTTTACACAATTGAAAAATATCAAGATATCCATATAATCGAGAAAATCGATAAAAACATCTCGTGATCGCCCATCACTATGTATAACTGCATACACTTTTCGATGTTACAAGAATGAAAAAGGCACAAAAATTGCTATTACAGCTCCTCCTTTTGACAGAATACTTCCAAATTGAAGGACGACCTGCTGACCATAGCTAAAAACAAGCATAAAAAATTTGGTTTAATTTACGCATAACTTCATGCATTTTTTGATGGCACAATAGCGACATGTGGACAGACAGACTCTTTGTATAAACATGTTTTTGGAATCTCTGACCCATAAAACGTATAAATCCATCAAAAACTGGAAGTTGGAAAGAATTTCTATTACAATGCTTTCTTGTATTGTAGATAGAAGAAAGTAACAAGTGGGTAAGTGTGATCACAGATCGCACAGAGGGTTTCATTTAATATTCCTTTCAAAACACTTTATCCTTTTGCAAAATCTGTAAGTTCCACATTTTACAACCAGGGGGCGCTCTTTATTCTACACAAACCTCTATCCGAACGACGCTTCGTTTTACAACCTATCCATAGATATATTAGTCAAGGGGATTGGACCCATAGCACCCGAGGTAGGTAGGCGCCCCCTGGCAGTAAAAAGTGGAACTGAAAGATGTAAGGCTATGTGCATAATATGAAAGAGTGGTCAAAGGGGTGGCGGCAAAAGTTAGAAATGTACCCACTGGGTGCAATGGGGGGAGGTTAGAAAAATTGCTTAGAATCCACAAGTTAGAGACCGGAAGGGTAAATATAAAACTTTTGAAATTTTTATGATTTGTCGTGTGATCGCAAGTGTTCAGTTATAATTATGCAAAATTTCAAGTCTTCAACTGAATTAGGGGATCTGTTGGAAAAAAAAGCTTAAAATACACAAGTTAGAGCCCAGAGGGTTAAATATAAGACTTTTTTCAAATTTATGATTCGCTGTTTGATGTGAGGTGTACAGCTATAAGTATGCAAAATTTCAAGTCTCCAACATATATACAGTGATGGAACAGCTGCTCCAATTGCGCCAAACCGATAATGCTGTGCATTTCAGCGCCAAAACGATCATTTTCCAACAAAATTGCACCCAAATTTCACCAAAAGATTGCGAAAAACATGCGAATTTGGTCAAAAGATCGCGAAAAACACGTGATGTTTGTCAAACGATCACGAAAAAAACCGTGAATTTTAAGAAAGGATCGTTAATTTCGTCAAAAAACGAACAAAACGCGGTCAAAAGATCGCGAATAAAATGCAAATTTCGTCAGAAGATCGCAAAAAACACGCAAATTTTATCGAAAGATGGCGAAAAACACGCGAATTTCGTCAAAAGATCGCGAAAAACACGCAAATTGCGTCAAAGGATCACAAAAAAACGTGAATTTTGCCAAAGGATAGCTAACTTCGTCAAAAAAACGATCGTGAAAAAACGCTACTTTCGTTAAAATGCAGCGAAAAAAACCCGCAAATTTCATCAAAAGGTCGCAAAAAACACGCGAATTTCGTGAAAAGATCGCGAAAAACACGCGAATTTTGTCAGTGTCGTGAAAAAAAATTTAATTTTGTCAAAAGATCGCTAATTATGTCAAAAACGAACAAAAAGGGGGTCAAAAGATTGTGAAAAAACACGAATTTCGTTAAAAGATTGCAGAAAAAACCGCAAATTTCATCAAAAGATCGCAAAAAACCGCACATTTTGTAAAAAGATCGCGAAAAACCGCAAATTTCGTCAAAAGACTTCCAAAGACACGCTAATTTCGTCAAAAGATAGCGAAAAACATGCTGCTTTCAACAAAGAGTCCGAATAAAGCGAATTTGGCCAAAAGATTGTGAACAGTACGCATATTTGGTCAAAAGATCGCAAAAAACACGCAAATTTCGTCAAAGGATGGCGAACAATACGTATATTTGTCAAAAGATCGCGAAAAACACGCAAATTTCGTCAAAGGATTACAAACAATACGCATATTTGGTCAAAAGATCGTGAAAAACACGCAAATCTCGTCAAAGGATTGCGAAAAAACGCGAATTTTGTGAAAGAGTCGCGGAAAAACGCGAATTTCGTCAAAGAATCGCAGGAAAAACGCGAATTTCGTCAAAGAATTGCAAAAAAAAAAAAAACGTGAATTTCGTCAAAGAATACCAAAATGACATTTTGATGAGCATTTTTGCTGCTCGAAAATAGTTATTTTCAGCTCCAAAGTGGCTTTTTGCTGCTCGAAAATAGTTATTTTCTTCTCCAAAATGAGCGTTTTTGCTGCTCCAAAATGAGGTCCATGCTGTTCCATCACTGTATATAGTTTCTGAGAACGGGCTCTGTGACGGACAGACAGACAGACATAGGAGCGAGACAAATAGGGTTTCGTCAGATGAACGAAACCCTAAAAATGGAAGGTTTAAGATTAAACATTTATCATTTGAAGAAAGTATCATCTACAGACAAAAGGTTACTCAAACACACCACAGCAAAACAGTTTTTTTGAACAGTATTGCCTTTTCTTAAACGGTGTTCTCTTTATTAATTCCGTTTCCCTGGAAGAGACATTTTATCAGCACTATTCTCGCTAAAATTTCAGGTATTTTTTTTTTTTCAGGTATTTTTAGCAGTATTCCACAATCACCCTTGGCTTAGTTTTAATTCCTTTATATTTGTTAATCAGAAGTTGGTCCAAACTAAACGTTGGTGTTATTTGAAGTGTCGTCATCTGCTGTTGAGTCATTCAGAAATTATAAACAGTGGGTGTAATTTATGGGATCATGAAAGAGTTGGTGTGATTTACAGATTCTCTTTTTATTTTACTGATTAAATCATTGCCAGTTTTGAATTTTAGTAATATTGCCTAACTAATAAACAGAGAGCTGTAAACGTATTCTTTCCTTTTATTTTACTGTTTAAGTTATTGCCAGCTGCTAATTTTTATTGAACAAAGCTGAATCATTTTTAGGGTTTCGTTCATCTGACGAAACCCTATTCGTCTCGCTCCTCTGTCTGTCTGTCTGTCTGTCCGTCACAGAAACTATACATGTTGGAGACTTGAAATTTTGCATACTTATAGCTCAACACCACACATCATACGACAAATCATAAAATTTTGAAAAAGTCGTACATTTAACCCTTTGGGCTCCCACATGTGTATTTTAAACAATTCTTTTTAAGTGAGCCCCTAATTAGGTTGAAGGATTGAAATTTTGCGTACTTACACCTGGGCACCTCAGATCAAACGACAAATCATAAAATATTAAAGTCGCACATTTAACCCTTGGAACTCCCACATGTGTATTTTAAACAATTATTTCTATGTGAGCCTCTAATTAGGTTGGAGGCGTGAAATTTTGCATACTTATAGCTGAACACCTCACATCAAACGAAAAATCATGAAATTTTGAAAAAGTTGCAAATTTAACCCTTTGGGCTCCCACATGTGTATTTTAAACAATTCTTTATAAGTGAGCCCCTAATTAGGTTGGAGGCGTGAAATTTTGCATACTTATAGCTGAACACCTCACATCAAATGACAAACCATAAAATTTTGAAAAAGTCACACATTTAACCCTTTGGGCTCCCACATGCGTATTTTAAGCAATTCTTTCTAACTGAGCCCCTTATTAAATTGGACATTTGAAATTTTACATACTTATAGCAGAACACCTGAGGCCAGGCGACAAATAATAGAATCTTGAAAAAGTCTTATGCTTAACGCTTTGAGCTACCACATATGTATTTTAAGGAATTCTTTCTAAGAGAGCCCCTAATTAAGTTGGAGACATGAATTTTTGCATACGTATAGCTGAATACCTCAGACCACACGACAAATCATAAAATTTTCAAAAAGTCTTATGTTATTTACTCCTCCGGGCTCTAACTTGTGTATTTTAAGCAATTTTTCTAACCTCCACTCTTTTCACCTGGGGAGCACTTTTCCAACTTTTGCCAACACCCCTTTGACCATTATTTCTTATTATGCACCATAGCCTTACATATTTTAGTTCCACTTTTTACCGCCAGGGGCGCCTACTTATCTCCGGTTCTATGGCCCGAATCCCCTCGACTAATATATCTACGGGTAGTATGTAAAACGGTAGTTTCGTTCGGATAGAGGTTTGTTTAGAATAGAGTGCGCCCTGGTTGCGAAATGTGGAATAAACAGATTTTTCAGAAGGATAAAGTGTTTTGAAAGGAATATTAAACGAAACCCTCTGTGCAATCTGTGATCACACTTACCCACTTTTTTTTAATATCAGGTGATTTCTTTTCATAAAATATTTTAGCTTTGGAGTAAAAATATTTTTGCATTTACATTTAATTAATGTGTGACTTAATAAAAAATTCTGCTGCAATAAATAAAATGTATTTGGCTACTTTTCGAATATAGGACCTTGACAAAGTGGAGAAAATGGCCTTGGCGAGAGAAGGAAATTCGGCAACATATTTCCTGACCTCTTACGTGCCATAAATTTTGCTAACCATCGCAGACACACAGATATAGCGAAACTTTCTGTTATTAGTATAGATTTGTGTTAAAAACATCTTTCTAGGTTATTAATATAGATTAATGTAAATTGGGGAAAATTATGTTTTTATAGCTTTAAGTATAACTGTATCCAAATTTCAATAATCATCATAAATTTATTTAATACAATTTTTATTCATTTTATATAAATTTCTATGAGTTTCTATGAATTTATTGCTAAAGCTTTTTCAAGGGCTAAAATAAAAGTTTTTTGTTTACTGCTTATTTTAAGTACATATTATTCAATATTTACACTTTTCTGTGTATAACATTCATCTGAAGTTTTAATTTTTCTCATTTTGTTACCTTAAAAAAATTTGTTTTTAATAGTTAAAACTGCAATCGATATAGTTTTGTTTAATTTAATCTTGTCTAAAGACATTCAAAATACACAATATATATTTTTTTAATATCCATTATCCAGGCTCAAAAATAATCCTCTTTGTTCTTAACTGTCTTGTGTTATGAATAATGCATTATATCCTGTTTGTTGCAGAATAAAAGTATATTTTTAAAAAGATTGTTCTTTGTATTTTATTTTGTAATTTTCAGTATTTAAAATATTTCATTGTTGAAATTTCACAGCCATTTGGCATATTTTAGCAAGCATGTTTTGATGCATAATTAGCACCATTGTTGTTGTTACTCGAATACACTTGTAATCATAAAGAATATTTAGCAATTTATCACCTGCACCCGCTAAAGGAAAAATCTCTTAAAATTAATTATTAAGTTATAATTAAGTTCTAAATATATTAAAAAGTTGCATTGTCACTAGAAACAAACTGTGTAGATAATTCGTACAATTTTAACTCATGAAGTAAGTGGAAATTCAATTACAAAATTACATCTTTACATACATGAACCAATTTAAGTTAAATAAAAGAGTGTAAAGTTAGTTAAATGGCACTGCAACATCAAGAACTTTTTTGCTATGTCACTCCTACATCATAGTTCAAAATAAACAGCAAAGAAAGCTGTATGTTTTCATATCTGAAATTTACAGCCCATCATTAAAACTCAATAATTGCATCCCACTCCCATTTTGAAATTAAATGTCTATATAAAAAGTAAATGTTATGCTATACTTATCTAAATTAAAAATAATCTATTAATCATTTGTTTTTATAATATTTCCATGGCACATTTTTTTACCTTATATTTCGATAACTCCCCAAAATTAATTTTCTAAATATTTCAAAAAGAAATAGTAAAAAGCTTTTCATTCTCTCTCAAAGTCATATTTTTATGATATGAGCTTTTCTGCAATGAAGACTATTAAAAATTAACGGGTTGAAACCCGTCAAATTTGACATATGAAAATGTTTAAAAGAACTTATTGTATATTTCCATGTATAAGCCGAGAATTTATGGGCATATTTTTGGCTCAGAAGTAGGAGAGTTGACTTATACACGAGTTCGAAAAAATCTCCAAAATTGATATTCTAAAATAAAAGACCAAGCCACTAACATAATTTTCAAGCAATTCCTTAAAATCGCTTTCTTTCATTGGTACTTTAGGATGAATATCATCAGTATCTAATTCCTCATCATCGGCAGTTCCATCTCATCTGCCACATTACTGATGCAACATTTTTTGAAAGGTAGGACGATCATTTCTTGTGGTAATCCAAGCCAAGCCTCTTTCACCCATTCAGAGATAGTGACAATGCTATATATTTTTTAAATTACTGCCATTGAATGGGTGTCATACAGATGACATCCATTCTTTCTGTCCATTTCGAACGGAGTTTGTCTGTAAATGGCTTATTTAGACAAACGTCCAGTGGTTGAAGAATAGAAGTACAGCAACTGGGGATCATAGCTACTAAAGATCCCATTTCACACGGAAGGTGTTTTACTTTTTTTGTGCGGTGCGCTTTAAACGCATCTTTTCTGTTAATAAATTACCGTTGGAGATAAACGTGCTCCGTTCTCCATGCAGCTTAAAACAAATGTTAAGAACATTTTCTCAGGACCAATTGTTCTAATAAAAATAGTTTTTACACCTTTCTTCTCCACTGTGCCATTTGTCGGTAAATCAAAGCATACAGGATTTTCATCCATGTTTCCTATTTGTGAAAGTACGAAGTTCTTTCTTAATTGGAAAAAAAAGATGAAATTTCAAAAGAGTTATGAAAGCTGCAGATGGGTGCAAACTGTCATTTCTGTCATTTTTTGGCGAACCGTCATTTTTCCGTTCTTCTCCAATTCAAGGACATTCTTTTGAAAAAAATTAATTTTAACTTCTGGCTCTTTCAAAAGATTTTGGGCAATTTTAGTACAAGTTTGGCTGCACAACCCTTACTGATTCATAAAATGCTTGCACCAGCCAACAAATGCAACAAAGTTTGCAGGTTTAAATGGCAGTAAATTTGGATCTTTTATCATATTCAGGATCCTGATACGAATATTTGTACAGATTTCAATAAACCTGTTTTGCCAAGACACTTACACACAGTCGGCCAGTTTTTCTTCAAGTGCAAGAAATGCCGGTTTACATCCACGTGTAGTTTTCATTACTTTTAGAAATTAACGATTTCGTCTTTTTTCTTTCTCTGTTTTTGCACTTGTTTTTCATTAAGTGTGAAATGATGAGCAGCCACTGAGTTATTCGGCTGCTCTTCAAAATTGATGACTTTTAATTTAAAGACAGCATTATAAGCTGTGCGCTTTTCTTCAACCTTCTTTCATTAAGCAAAAGTAAGAGTTAGCAGTCACATGAAGTAAAGATAGGTTTTCCCATTTACAAAAATAGGAGGTTTGATTTTTATGAATTAGCAAGTCATAACAGAATGAGCGAAACACAATTAAACAGATTTGGAAGCGTGCTAATACAGAATAGGAGAGATTTTTTTAATGTTGGCTTATATACGGTCTCCAATTTTGGATGATTTTTCTCTAAAAAGTCTATTTACTTGGCTTATACACGGTAATATAGGGTATTTATTGACTTTATATAAAAGTCCCAAAAGTAATTATAGTAAATAATCTTATATTGACTGGCCTGACTCTTAAAACAAATATTTTTAACTAAAGTTTAATTTCGACTTTTCAAATTATCGAAAAATTAAACTTTATTCTTATACATAATCAGTAACATGCAATTGAGATAAGAAATTAAGAAGGTATTAATTGACGCTTTGATTTTTGGTATTAAGTAATGGAAAATGAATGAAAATTGTGCCTTTATGACACAATTATAATTTTTGTTTTCAACAAAATCTAAAAGTAATGTCGCTTTCCCTGTCGCAAAATTTACATGCATACATTTCATATTCACTATTTAAAAAATATTTTAACATGCAATAGATTACTAATAAATATATTCCCAATTTTGATGTCGCGTTTACCAGTTACAATTTTGCATGTAAAAATTTGCACTCTTGACTTGAGATTCTAATCTGATGCCAGTGAAATTCAGGCTGTTCTTAACTGCTTTGCTCAACAAGCGCAAAACGTTTTGACACATTTACAAATTTATTTTTTAACGGAAAGCTATAAAATCGAAAAGCCTGGCCATGGAAGCGATTTGAAATTGAACTGTTTTTTCCATTTTTTGATAAATCAATTACCCATTGAGTTATAAGCAATTTTGATCACGTGACAAACCCGTTTTTCGCCCGCTCTTGAATGCTCTTTCTCCCTTCGCGAGAAAATTTGGTTCAAAACGCCCACTTTAGTGCTATTTTCTGAAAGATCTATTGCGTTTGCAAAAAAAATGGAAAAAACAGCTCAATTACATAGTTTCTGAACAACAACACCAGCTAGTTTCATGCATTTTCAAACAAAAATAAATGAAAACTTATGTCAGAAAGTTGCCCTTTTGGATTTGAGAACACCCTAAAGACACATTCGTAGTAAAAAAAATTTAGTTTTATCTAAGAAAATACTTATTTCATTTTTATTACATCCTTTTCACTTGCTGAACCCTCTGGTCTCAGCGTCTCACTTTCAACATCAGTGGAAAGGGAAAAAAAAAAAAATTAAATGTGACAGATTTATGAGCAAAAATACATTTTTAAAAATCATATTGTTATTTTCTTTTCAAAAATTTTCGGAAAGTTATTTTTAATTGTAATACGAAAATGACATCTGTAATAATATAATTTCCATTTTTTCTTTTCTCTCTTTAATAATAGAAGTAACTCAATTGCCACCAATGCGAAGAAATTTTATAAAGGACTTTTAAAATTAAAATATTGAAATGGGATTATTTTGAAAAATAGTGAGTGTGGGCACAACTACAAATAAAGTGCTTTCATTTAAAAAGATAATTATCAAAATCAGTTCAGTAGAAAGCTCAGGCCAGATGACTAAATAAACAGCTTGTCTTTTAAATACATAGATCTTATTATGTATCAGTATGTATTATATTACTTGCTGTGTACAAATATCTGTTTTTTTTTTATGTTTTTACTGATGAATACCTTTAATTCTTATAGATAGATATTCCAAAAGCTCCAGGTTTAGGTCTTATGTTAGAAGAACTGCATTATGACTGGTACAACAAAAAATATGGGTCAGATGGTATGCATGATGCTCTAATATGGGATGAATATGACGTAAGTTTACTTCATGCAATTGTGTTACTCTAAAGAATGTATTGTTATGAAATAGTGGTCTGACCCCCCCCCCCCCCCCCCAAGAAAACCCATTTTTTTTTTAATCAAAAATGCTAGTAATGTCATTGCTTATTCATAAGATTAATATAAATATAAAAAATTGATAAATTAAAATTTTTGTACTTTATTTACTTGCTGTTTTTGATATAAAGATTGTGTGTACAAAGTCCTCATTTTATGTAGTATCTCAATTGTAAGGTTTGAGTTTAATATGATTCAGTAAAAAGGTGATTTTATATTTATTAACATTTCCATTTAATTCTGCTAATCCAGGAACTTTTTTGTTGTTGTTATTGCAGCATTGCCAGGGATGTAGTGGAGGGTATACGGTGGTATGTGCCATATACCTTCTTGATTTTTTATGGAACACCGTATATCCTCTGTTTCTCAAAAAAGCTATAGTACCTCTGATTAGATTGTATGCCCTCAGCTTTTTTTACGACTACACTACTGACCATTGCAATAATGTAATGGGGAGAAAACTATCTGCCTTGCCACTTCTGAATTCAAATTTAATCAGAAACCTTCTGAGAAGGGAAAAGGCTATCATTAAGGCTGTTTTCAACAGCTCTGCTCAACAAGCGCAAAACGTTTTGACACATTTACAAATTCATTTTTTAATGGAAAGATATAAAATTGGAAAGCCTGACCATGGAAGAGATTTAGAATCGAACTGTTTTTTCCATTTTTTAATCAAGAAATTAGCTATTGAGTTATAAGCGATTTTGATCACGTGACATGGCCTTTTTTCTCCCCTTATTGATTGGATTTTCTTCTTTCGTTTGGAAGTTCGGTTCAAAATGTCAACTTTGACAGCATTTTCTGAAAGATCTGTTGTGTTTGCAAGAAACCAGGAAAAACAGTTCGATGACAATAATTTCTGAATAACAACACCTTCTAGTTTGACGTTTCTGAACAAAAATGAATTAAAACTTATGTCAGAAAGTTGACCCTTTGGATTTGAGAACAGCCTTAATAAATTCAGCATAAGGCAGTGTGAATGAACACATGTTTTGTTATTTTTTCAGAGTTTGATATATTTTTAAGTACGTCTAATTTAGAATTTTTTATTTCATTTCAAAGTTTGTTTGTAGCCTGGTTTTTAAAGCTTTGTCATCTATCACTGATGTAACTTCTAATTCAACTTCTGTTGATATTTTTAAAAATATTTTTATGTGTGCATTTTTTTCAATATTACAAATATGAATTATTTTGCCTCTGAAAGCTCACATAGGCAAATTCTATTCTAGAAAGAATCATGCTTTTTTTGTGAGTGTGAATTAGAGATGAGTCCAGGCTCTTTTCTTTTGGAACCCAAACCCAGCTATTCGAAATTCCAGCTTAAAACATTCTATGTCATCAGAGCCTAATACTGCAAGTGTACAGTAGAAAATTGTTATTAAAAATTTTTCAAGATTAATTTTCTCATTTAAAAATCCCTTCTTATATAGAATCATCTCACAACAACGTTTCATGATTTTCATGTCCCTGAAAATCTGTTTAACACGAGAGCGGTGAGAAATTTTAATGAAGTTCAATAAAAATATTTAATGTCATAATTTTTATTTAAAACTACTAGGGGGCTCTGCCCCCTACGAGCTACGCTCGTCAACCCCCGTTCAGACACCGCAGACTCTAACAGCACACTAATTTGATCGCCTTTAAAAAGATTTCAGAAGATTGAATTATAATTTGAATCTGACAATTATAATCTGACGTAATTTTCACCAAACTTTTCTTTCTCTTTTTAATATTCACGTCAAAATACTTTTGTTAGAAATGAAATATTATGCATAATAATCCATAACTTTTAAGTTATTTACCTTATTATCAGGTTTTACTTTATTTTCCATGTGCAGCAAGTATTGCTGCACATGGAAAATAAAGTAAAACCTGATAATAAGGTAAATAACTTAAAGTTATGGATTATATGTAAAATACAGGTTTTAAATAAACAGATTTATTTGTGAATAACTTATTAATGAAATATTATGATCATCTTAAAATGTCAAGTAAATGTCTCGCGCAATTTTTAAATTAAAACTGTTTTGCAATATTATTTTTTGTTCATTTTACGTAATAAGTGTAATATGACGTAAATTCTCCTATTTAGGACTTCTAACGCATGTTACTGAATTTATTATTTTACAATATTTTTTCTCATTTAAAATTCACGTGTAACTATAGTTTTTATGACGTAATTTTCAATGAGTTCCTGCTTTTTATATTTTTTGTTTATAATAGTCACGTGTAAAATAAATTTTTAATTTGAAGCAAACATTACTGTTTGCGCTGTTTATACAGTTGGCAACAGTTTAAAGAAATACAATTTTCTAAAATGTGTAAAAAATATCTCTCGAAATGCTGAAAATTTGAATTTAAAATAGAAATAAAACCTCGAAAAATTATTCAAATTAAAAAAATAACTGCAATCTGCATACCGGGAAATTCTGACGCATAAAATGATCTAAAAATGATTAAATTCCTATGTACAGTTTTTGCTCCTATAAAACTTTTTTAATGGAACGATTTTGTCCAACTTTGGCATTAAATATCGCTTAAAATAATTCTTCGATTTGAAAACTGTCTGCATCAGCGTGTTTATCAAACATTTTTCTATAATTCTACCGATTTTCATATTTTTGTATGCCACAGTTTTTTTTAATATTAACGAAGAAAGACCTCCGATCATAAAAAATTCAAAACCGGCGGCGGCGGTGACAGCGGTAATTACTTTTTTTTAGAATAGAGAGATAACTTATTTTTGAGTTTATTTTGAGCTTGTATTTCACTTATTTTCTGAAAAAAAAAAAAAAAAAAAAAAAAAAAAAAAAAAAAAAAAAAGAAGTTTTCAATTGGCATGCATACATTTGGTACAGGTCAAAATGACCCATCATCGCTGTTCTAGTGTTAAAATAGCAAGTTTATTATATCCAACCATTGGCAAAAACTTGCAAAAGTCATAATTTTTATTCTTTTAAAATATTATTGTATATCTATAAGAGAAAGACATGGGTTTTGTTTTCCAATAATTCTAAAAAAGGTCTTCAAGCAGAAAATGATTATAGAAGACATTCTCTACATGTAAACTTAGATTACATTCTTTTTTTTTTTTTTCAAATAGCAAGGTTTTATATATATATTTCAATTTGTGAATAAAAAAATTCACTTTGAGCCCAAGCCCATAGACTGGTATAAAATCCCAATCCCGTTTTAGCCCCGAGTTCAGGCTGAGCATGTCTCATCTTTTGTTTGCATGCATGCATATCAGTCTAAATTTTTAAACACTAGCCACCCTTGGCGACCAGTTTGGTCTCCTTTAAAATTTATGTTTGGGAAAGCATGCTAAGTATTGTATCATGTTACTTTTATTCATAATTTCATTTACTTGGACTCCCTTAAATATAATTAATTTAATCCCTTCTTAAGCTAATATTAGTTTTTGTTGCAATTGTTGCTCAATTTGTAGGTTTTCAGTAAGTAAGTAAACCCTACAATGGAAGTTTGTGGGAATTTGGTGAAATATTAGAGATATTGTCAAGCAGGCGTTTTTTTTTTTTTTTTTTTTTTTTGTGTGTGTGTGTGTGTGTGTGTGACTTATTTTGGTTGCCAAATTTGGCAATATATTACCAAGTTGGCGACAGAACAGGGTTCCCCCCTCCCATGGAAACCCGGAAACCCACCTTATATGTATGGAGATGCATTAATTGCTGGCTGTTACAGGGGTGATTGTGTTCAGGTAATATACCTGAATTCAGGTATTTATTTCATTTTCAGTACTGGAATTCCAGTTTTTCTGGTAGTTAAATTCATAAAATAATGTTAAAATACCAATTTCATATGATTGTTAAACATAATTAAAAGTAATATATTTCATAATGAGAGAAATAGACCTTCCTGCAATAAATTATATGTTCTCTCTCCATACCAAAACTTCTAGCTAAAATTTCAGGTATTTTTTCATGAATTCACAATCACCCCTGTGTTCAATAACTAAAATGAGATGCATTTCATTCTGGCATTGCCATTAAACAATTAACAAATAATTGTGATTTCTGTGCCACGTATAATACCGTAATACATATATAGATATTAGTATTAAAATCACTTATTTTTTGTACTTATAAAATTTATACTTTTATAAAGTTATA
Organism: Maratus speciosus; assembly: GCA_963932465.1. Classification (NCBI taxonomy): domain Eukaryota; kingdom Metazoa; phylum Arthropoda; class Arachnida; order Araneae; family Salticidae; genus Maratus; species Maratus speciosus. The sequence continues at coordinate 517,491,952 of OZ010795.1, read as the reverse complement.
TTTAAAATTTCATTTGTATTGAAATTTTTCATTGTTATTATTTGTATATCTCGCATTTTATTTTTCACTTTAATCTTACAATTAATTTATTTATAGTTTTAATAGATGGGGCATTCTCACAGTCTTTTGACTTTTATGTCCCTGAATAATTTTTATTTTAACACATTTTTTGGTATTTTTTTTTTTAATTTCATATACTGGGGAACATCCCATTGCATGATTGCATAACAATATTAACGAGATAAATAAGTTTTGGACGATGTTAGGGGTCCAAATACCGGGAAAACTCCTATACCCATGTCCCGTGTCCCTGGTGCTGATTTTTAAGTTTGGAGCTGTCTGTATAAAATTGTTTCAATAAAAGTAATTCAATGCAATTTTTTTCTGAAACTGGGACAATATGTAGCAAAAAATTAACCTGCTTACATTTTTACGGGGGATATTTTTTTTAACTCTGTCCCTGGGTTTTTCATCCTTACCGTCCCACTTGCTAAATTTATACAGAAAATAACTTCAGATGCAGCAACAGAATTTTTTTCAAGTTTTTTCTCATGCAGAAGTATGCTAAAGAAAGAATGTCTAAAATTCTTCGACATTAAATTTACTGTAGAATTTAAATCAACATTTAAATATCAATTTCAAGATCATGGCTTTATTGGTAGTCTTACCGTCCCCAAGGTTTATTCCTGCACTTTTCGAGGTAAATTAAAAGAAATAATAATAATTTAATCCAATGTTAACAACTGTTTCTAAAAATCAATGAACATTGTGGCTATCACTTAGTCTTAACATGATTTTCCTAAAAATAGGTGGTAATTTTCCTTACCGTCCCTTTTTTCCGTATCACCCCTTTAAGACAATGTTATACAAAAATTCTGTATTAAAAGTACTACATTTTTATTATTTCTTATTTGAATGTCCTGTGGGTACTATGCAAATTCATTATAAGTAAAAATTTAGAAGAAATTAAAAAGTTATAGTGGTAAAATGGTAAGGAAAATTAAACTTGCAAGTTTAACTTAAACCTCAGTTAAATAAAAAAAATTTTTGCTGCTGATCATTTTTTCTTTATTTTGAATCATTAAGGCATTCGTCTATCATATTAAAATGTTATTTTAGCAAGTTTAATTTCACCAGATTTTTATTCACGAAAGTCAAAAGATTGTGAGAATGCACCAGATATTTTCTTTGTGTAATATTGCCAAAAATAAAAATTAAAAAGCTAAAGTTGGGGTAATAGTAGTCTTATAGAAATGAAAATTGGAATCAATATTTGTATTATTATAAATATTGAATCCTAAATAATTTTTTTCAATAGTATTTTATCACATATAACTAGTTAGAAAATTTAATATGTTAGTTCTTCATAATAAAATTTGTCATGTGCAACCCATCTCTCTGCCCTCTAATTTATCTATTGAGGATTGTCTGCTATGCCAAATTTATGTGGAATTTTCTTTGTGGAGATTACAGCTTAGGGATTGGGATTTACTTATTCACAAGAATGTTGTGAATACTGTATAAAATCCATCCATTATTTAGCTTGTTTTCTGTTTCAATGCACATGAATATTCTAATAAGCTTTTAATTTCCATATTATTCTGATTAAGATTCCAGTTTATTATGACTAAAGAAATGATGAGAATCTTTAGTTACATTTAAATTTAACATTGTCTGGTAATTGTGGGTGTTGCTATTTATACTGTTCTTAGAGTCTTCAAATTTATTAAGACACTGTTTCGTTTCTGATATTTTATATGAACAAATAGGAAAATTAATTGACTATGTTGTCCTTTTGCAAAGAATGCATTTTGGTACTGACTGTAAAAAAGTAGTGTATATTAATCAACTTCATCATGGAACCCTGTTTTTATTATGTACTCTTTTGTTGAACAGTTCATTTTATTAAAATATTTTTTTAGATCATTCCACAAATTTTTATGGGATTTTTGTCTTAATAATTTTCAAGCCAATCAAGCATAATAATTTCCCTTTCTAGCATAAATTTATTGAAATAGAATTGTTGCACAAAACAAAGTTTGATTGAAACATCCCTGCAAACGGTTTTCCAAAATAGCTATGTTTAAAGATTTTGGTGTATTTAAAATTCATCATCCTTTCATCAAGAGCTAAACTCAAAATGCCACTTATTGTGGAATTATTAACAATACTCAAGTTCATTTTTCTGTGAAAACTTTGTAAATTTAAAAGCTCTTGTTAAGGCTTACTTTTATATGCTTATTAAGCAGCGGCGTAGCTACATATTCAGCAGCCTGGAGCAAGCAAAGTTTGTGTGCCCTCTTGTCTCTCAAAAAAGTTCTGCGTAATTTTTTTTGGAAGTTACATATATACATATATATATATATATATATATATATATATATATATATATATATATATATATATATATATATATGTGTATGTATGTATGTATGTATGTATGTAACTAGCTGACCCGCCCGGCGTTGCCCGGGTCCATTATAATAACGTAAACAAAAATCAAGTTTGATGATTTTATATATTCATAAGTAATTCAAATGAATAGTTTTAGGGATGGCCCACTGTCTTCGGCAGTGTCTAGTGTGTTCCAGACAAACCTCTTTCAGAACGAAACTGTGGCATGGGTCCCTGCTACCAAAGGAGGTGTATGCCAGGAGTATTCCGTATGCGGCAGAGACAATCGAAAATTGAATGAGTAAACCCCGTAGTAATCGAGCCCATAGAACTCGAGATAAGAATGCGAATCCTGGTGGTGGAACTATAATCTTTAAAACAATCGTAAGCTAAGTTGAATGGAACAATTTCCGTTGAAGCAGAGTCCATAACAGCCGAGAAAAGAATGTGCCGTTAATGTTCGAAAATGGTGGTAACAGAAGTCTAAGATGAACTTTCACAATGCAGAAAATAGCTGAATAGTAAGCTAAGCTTAATTATCCATTTACCGTTGAAATCGGATATGGAACCCGAGAAAATAATGCATCATTAATGTTCGAAAATGTTAGTAAATGAAGTCTATAAGACAAATTTTCATAATACAGAGCTGAATCGTAAGTAGCTGAATAGTAATCTAGGTTGAATTAACCAATCCAATTCCCGTTGAAATTGGCCCCCTAGAATTCGAGGAAAGAATGCAGCCCGAAGCAGTGGAAGGTGCTTGTTGCCCCCACCCCTGTAAATTTAATGAATTACCTTTAACATTAATGTGATATTTAATTTACAGAAGAAATCCCATCCCTCTAAAGTTAACCACTTACCTTTAACAGTAGCGCGAATTTTAATTCACGGCTGTAGTGAGTAAACGTAAGTTGATGCCGTAAAAGAAGATTAATATTCGAAAAAGGTGGTAGCTGGAGTAAAAGAATTTTTTTAGTGGTTTCTAAAATAGCCAGAGGACCCTAGAACTATGCTAAAGAAAATTGCAAGACTATCGGATAATTTTTAATGAAACTGCACCAAGGACCCTAAGAAGGCGATTAATATTCAAAATTGTTGTAGCTGAAGAGTGAGTAATTTTTTTGTTATTCATGTAGTAGCTGGAGGACCAAAGAAATAGTTAGGGGAAAATATTCTAAAAAATCGAACCATTTTTATAGGGGACCAAAAGGAGCTTATTGATAATTGAGAGCAAGGCCTAAGATGAAAACACGATAAAAGGTCCTAGTACTTAGCGCTTTAGATTTTCAATTAGTCGAAATTAAGTATGGGGTATAAGTATTAATCATTAGAAAAAAATTTCAAAGAAATGCTTAAAAAAAGAGCTCTAGAATCCCAATAAAAATATGAAGGTGTTGGCTCGGGGAGAGAAATCGAAGACTCAATTTTGAAGTTATGCAATGAGAATGTAACAGAATTAAAGGGTGAAAAATGCATGGCGAACAAAAAGTTACCCTAGGGGGCCAGTGTCTGAACTGAAATGTTGAAACGAAAAAAAAAAGCCAAATGGAAAAAGAGCCCCAGAAATGAAGGACGGATTAAAAGGGGTGATTTATTAGCAATTTAGGGCACAAAAACTTCAAGTGGCCTTGTACCAAGCCCCAAGTGTCCAGGGTCTCAACTGGAATGTAGCTGGGCAAGGGCCCCAAGAAGGCGATTAATTTTAAAATTTGGTGGTAGCGCTGAAGTCTAAAAAATTTTTATGTTGTTAAAATCATGGACCTATCATGTTGTTACAAAAAAAAAGTTAGTGAATCAGACCATTTTTAAGGGAGATATAATAGGAGGTCCAAAAGGGGCCAACTGATAGTTGAGAGCAAGGTCCTAAGATAGAAACATGTTAAAAAGTTCTAGTACTTAGTGCTTTAGATCTCAATAAGTCGAAATTAAGCATAGGGTATTTATTATTCATTCGAATAAAATCTTAAAGAAGGGTGAAAAAAAATAGGGGAAATTCTTAAAAAAGGGCACTAAGTGTCCAATAAAAATATGAGGGTGCTGGCCTAGGGAGAGGGGTCCAAGTCTCAATTGTAAAGTTATGCATTGAGAGGTTGACAATATTAGGGTGTGAAAAATGCATGGCGCAGAAAAAATTCAAGGGGTCCAGTGTCTTAACTGGAATGTAGAAACAGAGAATAATTAAATGGGAAAAATGCCCCCAAAACGAAGAAGATTGGATAAAAAGGGGCAAGTTCTGAGCATTTTAGGGCATACAAACTGAAAGGTGCTAAGGCGGCGCCAGTCATAAAAAATTAAAAATCTGAGCTCCAGGTGTATCAGGACCTGTCTTTGGACTACCCTCATCCAAATTTTCAGACTTCTACGTGCAGTATATTTCACTAGCCACTACACACAGAGCGAAAATTCCTTTTATTAGTACAAGGTGGAACCCGTCGAATTTCGACAAAAGAAAATGTTTACAAAGGAACTGTATCAAATTTATAATACATCGACAACAATAATTACAATAAAATATCCATCTTACACTTGTTAGTTTAACTCTCCAAAGACATATTTTAACCTAAGATTAACAAAATACTTTTTTCATACACTTCAACTGTTAAAATTATCGAAAAATTAAACTTTATTCATATACGTAATCAGTAAGTAACATGTAATCAAGATAAGGAATTTTGATTAAGTTATCAATTAATGCTTGGTATTACGGAATGAAAAATCAGCAAAAATGATTTCACCTTGACATAATCATAGAATTTTTCCCCTTTAAATCTAAACCGAATCAACTCATTTTCCACCTTTCGCATCCATATTAACCATTTAAAAACATTTTAATGCGCAACAGGTTTTTAATAAATATATTTTCAAGCTTGAAGTCAATGTTTGTCAACTATTACAACTTTCCATGTTAAAATTCCCACTCGTGATTTAAGGTCTTAGTATAATCTCTGTACCTGCACTTAAAAATTCCAGAAATTTATAACTTTTAGACGTATTCAAGGAGAAATACCTCATTTTAGCAAATAAAATTATCGTTTTCTTTTAAATATGACGTCATTTTCAGTCGCTGAAATATTTAGCCTATTGTCTCAAACTCAATATCAGCGAAATGAAAAAATAGTGAAATATAACAGCATCATCAGGGAAATTGTGTCTTTTTTTTAAGTGTAACGTCATTTTCTGTACAAATAATAATAAAAAAAGATATTTTAAATTGTAATGAGAAAATGGCATCAGTAAGAATATAATCAATAAAGATAACTAAACCACTTTTAAAAGAAATGAAGTATTTCAGTTGCCACGATTAGAAAATTGGTATTAAAAACTATAAAAAAATTAATATCTCAAAAATAAATTGAGATAGAGCTTTCAAACAAATTACATTTAAAAGTGCATTTTTTTTCTGCATACGAAGGTGTAAACCTTTAAAATGTGGGATGTTTAGAAGTTTAAAAATTTGCAGTAGTGAAAATTGCAAAACCGAAATTTCATTTCAAATTTCAAAGTGTTGCCATTCGCAGAATGACGTATGCGTTACGCACAGATATGTTTGTCCTTTATAATATAGATAGACTAGCTGACCTACCCGGTGTTGCCGGGGCCCGTGATAATATTCTTAAATGAACCTGAAATTTTTATGATTTTATTTCTTAAGGCTGTTCTTAATCCAAAGGGACAATTTTATGACATGCATTTTAATTAATTTTTGCTCAAGAACTGGCATGTGTTGTTATTCAGAAACTTTGTAAGCGAAAGACGTTTTCCGGATTTCTTGTAAATACAATAGATCTTACTGAAAACATTGTCAAAGATGGCGTTTTCAACAGAATTTCCCAATGAAAGCAGAAAAAACAGTCAACGAAGGGAAAAAAAGTCTTGTCATATATTTTTAACACGATTTGTCAGAAATACAAGCTCGATGACTGCGTGAGAAATCTGTTTAAAAATTAAAAAAAAAACAGTCCTGTTCTAACGTATATATAAAATAGCTGACCGCGCGCCGTTCTATTTATCACATTTATAGACACTATTGAAACAAACCCGTTTTCATATTAAAATGTAATTTTTATTAAAAAAGAATGTTTGAATTACATTTTTTTCGCTGAAAATATTCTTTATAAATACTTTTGCACATCAAGCGCAAAAATCAATATAATACACATATATATAGGGGAAATTACAATCACAGCATTGTACGAATACACGAAGCCTACACATTTCAAGCAAATACTTGATAAATTATTTTACAAAAAACTAAATAAAATAAAATACGTATACAGTGAAACCCCGATTTTACGTCCCCCGAATCTACGTTTTTCCCGCATTATACATTTTTTTCATCAGGTGCCAGTTTTTCCGTATACTTATAATGTTAATTGAACCCGGATCGTAAGTTTGTTATTTATGGAATTTCCCGCATTTTACGTTTTCTCTGGAAAGTAAAAAAAGGGAAAAATGTTCTAAAATAAGCAATAATTTTTCCTTTTGCGCTTTTTTAAAGTTAATCCACGTTGTTAAAAGTTATGCAATCTATGAAAACAGAAACGCATTCTAAAGACTCCTGTCTTCTGAAATTACCATCCCCCCCCCCTTCCTTTGTTGAACACCTGCTGTCGCGGACTGCTCCCTTCCCTCCCCCGGATAGCTGGCGGGGAGCAAAGTAAAGAAACAACACACTTTATTGGTGTAGGGATGAGATGGGCAGGGGAAGCGACACTCCAGTTACCAATCAGATTGGGTGGCTCATTTCTTTCGTTGGGGAGGGAAAGGGGTCTTTACCTTTCTTCACGTTTTCAAATTCAGTTGCTGTTTAGCACGTGGTGATCGCATTTCTAACCTTTTTGTGCTAAAATGACGAGTAAAAAACACAAAAACTTTTCTGTTGCTGAGAAAGCCGAAATTGTTAGACAATTTGATGAATTCCACGGAACCAAAGTAGCGTTCGCTCAATTGCAAGGAATTCCCGTGACAACCCTGCAATCCATACTACAGAAAAAAGAATGCATTGAAAAAAACATCGAGAAAGTCGGAGAAAAAAATGCCAAGAAACGGAGAACATTGAAAAAATTGCCGTACGACGAGCTGGAAGGTATCTTATTAAAGTGGTTTAAAGAATCTCGTTCCGCGAATGTACCTATAAATGGCACGATACTAAGAGAAAAAGCTCTAGAAATCGCCGATAGGCTTGGTGGTTTGAAAGATTTCACAGCTTCAAATGGCTGGATTGACCGAATGCAAAAAAAAAACATAATCTTGTGTATAGATCGCTTTCGGGAGAATCATCAAGTGCAAGTGAAGCTACAATAGAAGATTGGAAGAAAAATATACCAAATTTGACCAAAGGATACAAGCCAAAGGACATATTCAATGCGGATGAAACCGGACTTTTCTTTAACCTCCTACCGGATAAAAGTTATGTTGCTAAAGGAGACTCCTGCCATGGAGGGAAGATGTCTAAATTGCGTCTTACGGTTTTACTTTGCTGCAATTCTGATGGAAGTGAGAAGGTGACGCCTCTTGTTGTTGGAAAGTCGCGCAACCCACGATGCTTCAAAAACGTGAGAAGTTATCCGACAAAGTACGAAGCAAACAAAAATGCGTGGATAACTAAACACCTTTTCGAAGACTTTTTGCGCAAGCTAAACAAAAAAATGGAGTTGCAGAATCGTAAAATAATTTTGCTCATTGATCAATGCAGTGCACATCCGGTTTTGCAGCTGTCTAATGTGCATGTCGAATTTTTTTCGACAAATTGTACAAGCAAATTGCAGCCTTGTGATCTCGGCATTATTCGATCTTTCAAGGTTTTTTATAGAAAGCAACTTGTTCGGAAAGCTGTAGCTGAAATAGAAAATGGAAACCTAAATGACGCCTGCAAGTTAAAGTTAAGTGTTCTAGAGGCTGTGCATTTTATTTCTGCGTCGTGGAGAAACGTTACACAACAGTGCATTTCCCATTGTTTTGTAGAAAGCGGATTCGTAGCATCTAATGAACCGAGAACAGATGAGGAATCAGTTGCGGTAGACTCGGAGGATGACAACGAAACAAGGGGGGTAAGGGAAAGCAGCAACTTAAATTTTGTGAGTATTGTTTTTTAGATTTTAAAAATATTGCAAATATGTAGTGCCTATAGCAAATTTTAAAGCTATTAGCTTCACCTGAGGGAGGGTGCAGCTTTACCTGGTTTAGGGCGCACAGACCTGCAGGTCGGTTGCCCGGCAGGCCAGTCAGTCTTATTTAATCCTAAAATTATGCAATTAAATAAGGTTTAATGCGTAAAAATACTGTTACCAAAAAGTGGTGTAATTTTGCATAGGCTATAATCAGGCCCTAAGGAACACTGAATTGGGTACTTAACTTTTTCTCTCTTTTTGAAGCTTATCGATTCTGCATTTGACATTTGCAATATTTTCAAAATCTAAAAAACAATACTCACAAAATTTAAGTTGCTGCTTTCCCTTACCTCCCCCCCCCCCCCCCCCTCCCTTCCTGTCTAAATTTTGTCGCCGTGCGCAGATGTGGAATATGTTTAAATCCAGCTCTTATTATTTTTTTGTAATCTGTATTAATGCATGTTTAGTTTCCACAAAACAAACGAAAAAAACCCTTCAAAATTTTCGTTTTCTTGGATTTCGTCTGTAAAATGGTCAATAATTTTCTTCAACTTGTCAGGCTATTTTTTTCCAAGTCGTAAAATAATTATTGTAAATTACTACTGTTACATCGTACATATAGGTTTCTCAGCAGTGAATTCTTTGGCTACCATTATTTCCGCACAGTAATCATCATAAATTTCTAAAACATTTTTAATAGAAATGTACCACGAAGATTATTTTTTGGAAGTAGTGGTAGCCAGTAAAGTGACCGATGAGAGGCCCTGTTAAATAAGTTTTGATTACTTTAAGATCTGAAAATCTTCAACGGTCGTCTCCAGAAAAGTTACAGAAAATAATCTGGCATGCTGAAACGCTGTTGTAGAAGTTACTTGAGACTGCAATATGGTATGAATTAAAATTAAAACTTCCTGAATAGAAGTCATTTTTTTTCAACTGTGTATGAAAATATATTTTAAATCGAAATAGTTGAGAATAAACACAAGGTAAACTATCATAGGAATATGCTGATTGTAACAAGATTCATCTATAATGTCTGGTTAATAATGAAAAAAAAACACAAATATTTTAAGAAATCTTTATTTCGCTTTTTCTAATTTTGCACTTTTAGGATTAGTGCGCCTGGAGCAGTCTGCTCCAACTGCTCCACGGTAGCTACGCCCCTGTTATTAAGGAACAGATTTATTAATTTTATTTAAGGCTGTTCTCAAATGAAAACTGACATTTTTTAATTCATTTTTGTTTTCAAATACATGAAATTAGTATGTGCTTTTATTCAGAAACTATATAATCAAGCTGTTTTTTCACTTTTCTGTAAAGGCAGAAGATCTTTCAAAAAATGCTGTCAATATGGATGCTTTGAACCAAATATTTAGACGCATGTGAGAATAATCTCATGTCATGCCTACATTTTTATTTTAATTTCCTCTCTCTTGAATGCTTGCTGTTTACATCCCTGTAGAAAAAAAAAAAAAAAAAAAAGAGAAAATTTATTTCATTAATATAATAATTGATCCAAAAAATATTTATTCTGCAGTTAGTTTGTGATCTGTTAAGTGTGTTTTACTTATTTCATCACATTTTAAATCCTTTCCCCTTTTTTAATTGTTTTGTAAAGTAAAATTTTATGCTTTTGATTTTAGGAAGTAGTTGAAGAATTTAAGAGAGAGAAGATTTGTTCAAATATTGCTCTATCGGAAAGAGAAGAAAAATCGTATCCTTTTTTTCTTTCACTATTTATTAAATAGTCATATTTTTATTATGTGTGTTCTTAAAAATAATTGTAATTGAAATCTAAACTTAAAGTAGTTTTTCCTTAGTTTGAGCAAAAGGGAATAATAATTTTTGTTTAGGAGATTTTTTGATTGTTTACTTCTAATTAGTCAGAGATTTTAACTATTTTATTGTATTAAAAGCGGGCTATATAGATGCTGTGGAATATTTTGACCATACTAGATTTCCATATTATAATGAGAAATGCATTTAGCAGAATTTGCTACAGATGAGTTTTTTTTTTTTTTGTTTTTTTTTTCCAAATGTTATCTTCCACCTGTTTAAACAAAAATACAATTTGAAAGTTTTTGCTATTTTTTACAGTTTTAAGACGATATAATGCTGAAAGTAAACTAATATTTTAAAAAATGAACAAATAGACCTTTAGTCTAATGCAGTATCTGGAATTCTTTTTTTTCTGGATAAATTATATGACATTATCCTTCAGATTTAGACAAATAGGAAAACATAAATTCTAACTTTATAACTTATTTTTGTAAAAATGTCATCATCTGCTTCAAGTCTAAGCCTTTTTAATTCGTCAAATTAATTAATTATAATTTTTCACATGGAAATCATAAAACAGAAAAATTATGACGTAACATTCCCTTTTGTTTTTAATTCATCAAACTATTTATTTTATTTTCATTTTTCATGTTGAAATCTTGCAGTAGAAAAGTTATGATGTAATATTTCCTTTTTTTAAATTTGTCAAACCATTTATTTTATTTTTTCACGTGAAAATCTTGCAATAGAAAAGTATCTGTTGTAGTAAGAATTTTGCTATGGATTTTTAATTGTTGGCAACAGCTATAATGAAAAATGTTTAAATTTGATTGGAAATTGCTGTTAAATTTGTGATTCTTTATTAATTAAAAATTAACTAAGTTATTTCAGTTCCGGATTACTTTAGTTGCCTCGGTCGTGTTTTAATACATATGTAAGTGACATTTCACAATTGTGGCTTCCAAATTGTGGAATTGTATAGAATTGCAGACACAGACAATTTTTCATTTTTATATATTAGGTTGATATAGAAAAGCATATAGAGTAGAAGAGGTATATAAGTATACTTCCATTATGTGTTACATGGTAAATGATTTTGCTGGGGCTGCAGTTAAATTTTCTTCAGACAACAGAAACATCCTCTTCATCCTACTAGACCTACTTGTAATTTTTTGTTGTGAAACATTTCTAGTTTCTTGAAATTCATTTAATTGATTCTGTTGGTAAATCTGTATTAAATCCATATCTAGATCTAAACTGTGCTTGGGTATTGTTTCCCATGTTCTGTAGCTTGTTGGGTGTTTGTTGCGGCCAATTATCTGTACAAGTGATATAATAGACCCAAGGGAGTGTGGGAGGGAGTAACCTCTGTGGGAGTCTTTCTGAGCTATCTTAACCTATCTATTCATTAGGGGTGCACCGAATATTCGCTATTTGGCCATGCTACCGAATATTTGGTTAGGCCAAATATTGAAATATTCGGCCAAACCGAATACTTAAAAAACATTTAAAAAAATATTCTTTAAAACCTTACCCAACTTCTGTCAATTTATAAAGATAGTCTGAATAATTAGATACAGAATCATGTTTAAATAAAAGAGAATGTTTTTACATTATTTGTTATTTGAAAAGTGTCACTTAAGAAAATTAACCATTAATGATGACCTTCATAGTAATTAATGATGTACAGATGCAAGTTCCTGAACATTGTGTAGTAAATAACCTGTTTCCTGTTTTTCACAAAAATGGGGTTTCTAAACAAAATCGAAAAAACTTTCAGAGGTGATAATAGACATCAAGACAGACAATTTTTGTCCAAGAAACCAGAATCCCAATCTACTTATTCAGTCAAAACTACATTGTATCACATCTTGCTCCAGGCCATTCTAGGATTTTTGTTTGTTATTTTAATAACAATAAAGATATCGTAATTATATTTTCAACAGAGTTACTTTGATTTCTTTGAAATATGATATCATGATGAAAAGTGCTGGAAATTGCCACCACTTTATATCAATTGCCATATCTAAAGAACATTGAGCTAGACATTCCTTTATTCAGAATGCATTTGACAGTACTTATACCGTATCACTGGTACCAAAATTCAGTCATTTCGAATGATTTCATCACATTTTACACAAACAAAATTATTATGATACAAATCTTGCTTATATCTTCATTATTGATAAAGTTGTGAACAAAATTCAGTTTCAGATTGGTAGTTACACACCCAGTAATTTTGATTGAATGTATTGTATTTTTGATAGAATAAGTGGATTGAGATGTTTCTTGTTCAAAAAATGTTTGTCTTGACCACATTATCTCCCTTGAAAGTTCGCTTCAAGATTTTAGGAACAGCCTGTAAATTTACAACCTCTGAAAATGAACATCCACTCCAGGTACTGATCTTTGCTGCATTTAAAAACTTCCCTGATAAATCAAAAGAAGTAGAAAAGTTATTCTTGCTGAGTAGCCACCATTTGAAAAGATTGTATTATTTATTTATTTTTGCTTTAGTCCCTTCCTGACAAACAGTATATAATGTAATTTTTACATTGTATCAGCAGAAGATAATATTCAATTGCGATGCTGAAGGGAATTGCAGGAGTATTTTTTTATGACAATTTGATTTAGTAACATATTATAAAATTAAATATATATATAGTACATTCATATAAGATGTATGTGTTATATTCATTCCATTGGGTCCATCCTGTCTGAAATAAAATTATCTTTATCAATGTCTTATCACTAAAAGTCACCAACCTGATATTATTTATATAATAAATGTGTGCTAAATTACTGTTTTGTATTATTTTGCTTTTATATCATTTACCATTTTTAATGATATGTATTTAATAAATGTAATACTCTGGCCTCTAAAAGTTAAGGCACAGTGACTGGATGCTTTCAATGGTACACAATTTATCCAGTATCTACTGAATTTCTTGATGAATTGTCCTTGAACATCGAGGATGTGAAGAACATATTTGACTTCATATTTTTCCGAGAAGATTTAGTCACGAGGACAATTAAGAGGTCAACACTAAATTTAATAATAAATAATATTTACCATCATCCATGTAACAGAAAATGATCAAAAATAGTCTGTTACTGCAGCAAATGACTATGCGATAGGGTGTCTAGCCACCTAGAAAAGCTGGGAAAGTCAGGGAAATTTGAAAACTCCGAGAAAGAGTTTAAAAATTGTGAAACTTCCAAGAAAAAATTTCTTATTATAAAAACTAAGGATTTGAAATTGCAGTATCAGAAAAATGAAATTTTGCTCTTTAATGAGCAGATTATAATGAGATAATGTAAAGAGTATTTCAGCATGTTTTGCAAATAATTTTGTCTACCCCTTTTCAATCCTTCCTTATAACTCTCATATTTTCAACTCCAGTTTCACTGAATCATTGTACTGAATGTTGTAGGATTGGTTAGATGTTTCAGTCTGTTTATTTATCTTTGTTTTGGAACTGACCATTTGTTAGCTTAATTTATTGAATGATTATTGTTTGTATTAAAATATGTTGAAGCAATCTATGTTTAACTGTAACTGATGTTAAGAATTTCATCCTGATTGGACAAAATGGATAGAACCTGATGTTAAAAGTGTATATGTTTAGCATATAGGTGCAGACTTATGGTCACCAGTCTCCACATGGTGACTAAATTTTTTGCTGTGGTGACTAACTTTCAGTATCTTAGTCGCCAGAGATCAATTTCCAGTGTTCCCAATCCTCGTCGCAGAATTTATATATATTTTTTTTCTTTTGCAAATGAAAAAGCACCTACTCTTTTCACTGGCCGAGATCAAGTATGACCTTGATAAAAAGTCAGGGAATTTAGTTACCGTCATGAACGCTGCTCCTGTGATGTACTGCTTTCTTGCCGAACATGTTCGAATATAATTCTGTGCATGTCCGCTCCACTACAAAACGTAACCGCTGCAAAGCTTGGCACATGAGCACGCTAATGGTAAAGCTTCTCCTTTGGACAGCAGCGAAAGCAAGCATTTCTTCGAAGATTTCGTCCAGAGTTGAAATAAATACTCCTTTACTGCAGATCTTCTCACGAGACAGTCCAAAGTTCCCAAAGCTATGGGAGATTATTTAAAGGCTTTGGATCATGGAGTCGCGAGGATAGGGAATTCTGAACTCTGAAGAATTTAGAACAAAAAAGGAAAGAAACTCACGTGAAAAATTACTTAATGCGAGGTATATTCTTGTTCTGTAAATGTTTTCTGCAAGTGCAAGATTTTTTTAGTCCAAAATAAGAAATAAAGTTTTCCTAATATTTCCCATTATCATGACTGCTGAGCTTATGTTTTGTTATTCAATTGTATCTTGTCCAGCTTTATCTTCTGATTTTTCCAGATTTATATTATACTTTTTTAATATCAAAGTTTCAAGAATTTTAGGATTAAATTAAGTGTACACATTTGTTGTAATTAGTCTGTGTTTTGCTGTACGTGTGTATTTATTAATTAAACTATTTTTCATTTTGAATTCATGAGTTTTTTTGCTAAGTTTTTTCCATAGAAACACTATTGTTTTATGAGTTTGTTTCACTATGTGGCCACTAGATTTTGGTTAGGAGCCAAAGTGGCGACTGGATTTTTGGGGTTTAGGAGCCACTGGCTCCTTAAAAATTTTGGGAATCTGCACCTATAGTTTAGCATATAAAATGTTCAACAACTTGTAAATTTTCCAAGAATTTGTTTAACTGTTCATTAGTTATTACTTCAATATCAGCTGTGAAAATTCCACTCTCTAATTCACAGCTTTTAAGGGATTTTATGTATATTATCACAAAATCTCAATGCCTGGAAAAGTCGGAGAAATTTGTTGCTGATCTGGAATAGACACCCTGATGTGAGTCCTGTTTAAAGTTTGTGTGCATTTGTGTAAGCATAGCATACATATTCGGAAAGATGTTAATGTTTCTGGGAAAAATTAAAAAGTTTTTCCTTTATAGCATATAGTTTTCAACCAAATTTTGCACCACTTTCCGAAAATATGAAAAAGAGCAATAGAAACAGTATACTGCAATTAAAATTTAAATATATTGAATATTTGATGATATATGAGCATTCGTATGAAATCATTTTTAACTGTGAATATGTGAAATATTCCAAAATTTTTATTTCATAATTTGGTAGTCAGCTATTTAGGACAACTCATATAAAAAGACCAGTCAAATATTGTGAAAACTGAGAAAGATACAGTGAGCTGATTGACAAATTGAAGAAAATCCTTTATAATAAAGCTGCTTTTAGAAAGCAATTCGATATATTGCCCCTATCTTTATGGATGATCATAAAAGTTATTAAATCTATTGTTGGCCCACTAATTGTCCCCGCGACTAAATATTCACTGAAAAAGATGAAGTCGAACATATGTTCTTTATATCCTCGAAGTTCAAGGACAATTTGTCAAAATTTTCAGTAGATATTTGACAAACCATGTACCATCGAAATCATCCAGTCACTGTCCCTTAACTTTTGGAGGCCAGTGTATATTAAATTATTTTGAACAGGGTTATCAATGATAAATACAACTGGAAGTTACAACCTTTTTTGCAACTTATATTCGTAGCATGGTTAATTCTTTCACAGACCTTTTTCTGTCCTCACAATAAATTTAATCTTATATGCTTCTTAACTTATGTAATCAGCATGATACAGTGGCTTGAAACATTACCTAATCACAGTTATGATGTCAGAGATGCTGGTCCTCCTACCATGTTGTCTCCTAAAGAAGCTGGTAAAGAGAATGGGAGTACTACCAATTCCAAAAATGTTGCTGAAATTGCTTTAAATGATTTAAAAGATGAAAAGGAAATTCATTTAAATTCTTCTTTATCTACATTACCTAATGTAAATAATGAAAATATAAGCACAAATGAAAAAGAAATAAAATGTGAATGTTGATAATAAAATGTTTTGTTTTGATTGTTACAATTGTTTTAATTTATGATACTCTATTTCTTTACAAAACTTGTTTATTTTAAAGATTTGTTATTCTTTTGTTGATTCACTGTTACTTTTATATCCTTGGTGTAACAGTGAGCAAGTTAAAAATATGCTGCAATAAAACCTACTGAGATGGGATTGCAAGGAATAAAAAAAAAAAAAAAAAAAAAATTATATAAATTTTTATTTTTCAATTACATCATCCTTTGTAGTTGTATCATATTCTTTTTGCAATAACTTTCACTTTTTACAGATTTTACTGTAGTTTGGGGTGTATCTAAAGTCTGGGTAACAAGAAATAGCAATATATATTTTTTAAACTTTTGCTACGCTGAAATGTCTGTTTTTAATTATACTATAATGTTTATAATTTAATAAATTCATGGTTCCTAAATGCATTTATCAATAATTTACTGTATATTTGAGAAAGTAAGCCAAGAAAAATTATAAAAAAAATCATTTAAAAATCTCCTAAAATTGAAGAGTCAACTTATATTAACAGATACACGCACACAAAAAAAAGGGGGGGGGGGGAAACCTTAAAATTATATTCTGAATAAAGCAAATCACTTACTATTATATTTAATACTAGCACGCTTCATTTGCTACGTCGAACGGTTTCTCCAAACAAACCTTGAATCGTATTAAATATTATATTGATGAATTTGACCTTGTGTTTTAAAACAATATGGATTTTTACCTGGAATGTCCTTTTGCATTATTGTAAACAATACGAACACCATTGTGCTATTATATTTTTTATTGTATCAAAGAAAATTCTGGTTGGTAAGGACCTACTCTTTCAGTTGATAATTTACACTAGGATTTGGTAAAGAACGATATGCAATATACTGAAACGAACAGGAAATATTATCAATATCTGTCCAGTAGAGTTTTTAAAAAGGTTTGTTTTTCATAATCTGATTATAGGACTGTCTCCTATACTTCTATAACTAAGCAGTGTAGAACAATATTCAATATACTGAAACCATCTCTGAACCAGTCGGATGTGGCAAAAACTTCTATCTCATACATGTTAATACTTTCTGAAAAATGCAGCCACTCGTTAGGTGATTTACACCAAAATCTAATCAGCAACAACTTATGTCAATTTCTAATTGAATTTGAAGCTTGATGAAAACCCGTGCATTAGTTTTTGAGATAGAGCTATTGCGAAAATCATGAAAAGTGCTGCATAGCAATGGCACCTGACAGCAATTTACATCAAAAACTTATCAGGATCAATTTATATCTGGGACTAACAGAGTCTAAAGTTAAATGAAAATTCATGCATTAGTTATTGAGATACAGCTATTGCGTGAATCTTGAAAAATGCAGCATAGTACCTGTTGGATGATTTACCCCCAAAACTAAAAAGCACTAATTTATATGAGGGACTAATTGAATCAGAAGTTTGATAAAAATTCTTGCATTAGTTCTTGAGATAGAGCTATTGTGATAATCATGAATACTACAGCATAGCAGTGCCACCTACTGGGCGATTTACACCAAAAAGTTACCAGCCCCAAATTATATCAAGGACTAACTGAACCTGAAGTTTTCTGAAAATCTGTGCTTTAGTTCTTGAGATATTGCTATTGTAGAAATCATGAATAATGCAGCATAGCAGCACCACCTGCTGGGTGATTTACACCGAAAAGTAATCACCACCAATTTATATCAGGGACTAACTAAATCTAAAGTTTTATTAAATTCCGTTAATTAGTTCTGGAGGTAGAGGACCCGCAAAATTTGTGTCACACACAGACAGACTGACTCACACACATTTTGTAAAAACATGTTTTTGGGGATCTCTGACCCTTAAAAATGTGTAAATCCGGAATTGAAAATTTTTCACAAATCCAATACTTTCTTCTTGTAAAGACAGAAGAAAGTAAAAATTCTTTAACTAACAATACTAATCCCATCAATATCTGTCCAGTAGAACTTTTTAAAAAGCTAATCTTTTATAACTGGGTTTGCCTAATTATAGGATTCTATAATCAAGCAACATAGAACGATATATTATACAGTGTGACCTAAAAAATCTGGCAACTTAACAAATTTGACATCAAAGTCATTTTCCTTCCTTTTTTTTCTGATTCCAACTTACGGGAGAGAAAGAAATAGCAATTGCTTACGAATAAAAAACTTCAAGATCAAAAGTGACAGATTAGCGAACTCTGAGATCACCGACAATGTAAGAAATAGAGCTGCCAATAATGCTGGTAGCAGCTCAGAGAAACGAGAAAGAGGAGCTGACAGAAGAAAAGGTATCATTGGAAAAATGTGTAAATTTGACTGGAAAATTAATATCTCCTTTCAAAACTATTTCTGGAGTAGATATTCTTCAGTTGCATAAAATACAAGAAAACTTGTTAAAGAATGGCCGAAAAAATTGAAAATAAAATTGACGGGAATTACACCAGAAGAAACGACTTACAAAATGACTTATTAGAATTTTTTTGTTACATAGAAAATATCAATAAAAGTTTTTATTATTATTATTCAATTTTCTCTTTTTCACACATAAATATCACTTGACTATCAATTAAATTATGAATAAAGGCACTATTACGAATATCAGAAGTACTTTTGATATTGTCAGAAATCCGGCTTAGTCTTGTTCCCAACAATGCCGTATTTTTGAGGTTATACTGTATACTTAAACCTTCTCTGTAAAATTATCTAATTAACAATATAGTTCCCATCAAAATCTACTCAGCAGAACTCAAGTTATAAGCAGCCAGGATGAACTTTTATAGAAAAAAAAAATAAATGAAGTGAAATTTTTGAGTATTTTTTCTCAATTGCTTCTAAATATAGCTTAATTTTTTATTAGTTTATTCAGAGGACCTCGTAGTTGTTAATCCTGTTATTTCTTGAGCAGTCATTATTTTTAATAATTTCTTGTGCCCTTGTCCTTTGTTCTTATTATTTAAATAATCCAGTAATTGGAGAAAAAAAAAGCTTTTAATATCATTTAAAATGTAGTTTAAGCAGTCTCTGCCTATATATTTGACTTCTTTTTATGTGTTCATGTAAAAGGAATACAAATGCTATGCATTTTTCAGTTTGTAAAATGCTGTTGTCTATCTCAATGACCTATATATATGAAAGGATTCCGCTTGTACTTCATATTATGTGAGTGTAGTAATCATGGCCTTACAAGAAGAGGAGGCAGTTAGTGCTGAACCTGACTTTATTTACTGTAATAATGCATGATATCATCTGAAGTCAGGTCCAGTGACTTGGAAGATGGTAGGAGCCAAAGCTCTCTAAATTATTCCTGATATTTAACAGAGGACTGCATGATAATCTGACTTCTCTTTCCCTCTGCACCCCGCTTTTTCGCAGCTAGTTTTTTCTTTTTCCAGCAGAGGGCAGAAGTATCAAAGTGGGAGGCATATTCTTTCATGATTGGTGCATTATCTTTTAATATCTGTTTTTTATATGGAGACAAAAGTCTGAACTTATGATTTCCCAAAAAGAGCTAATTCTAATTTAAATGTTGAATATTATTTATGAAGTACTCATAGTCTGAAGTGTCAAATCAGACAAAAATTAATTATGATTTATTGCTTATCAATTTTCTACTTTGACTCTAATTAAACTAACATATTTACTTTGATTTATTGATCTGAAATTAATCCTTTGTTGTTTACAATTTGATTCTTAAACTATCTAGCATAGCCTGAAAAACTCTGTTTATGCTATAAATATAATGATGCTTTACTTCCTTGTTCATGAGAGAGTTATTACTTTTATAAGTATTTTAAGATAGTTTAATATGTTTTATGATGACTGTCTTATGTCAACAAAGGGTAATTTCTTTTCCAACTCTGTTTCATAAATATCAATTAGTGTCAAAGATTTTTATGATGAAGAAAATATTTTTATTTATTTGCTTTAAGAGTCTATGAAAAATAAGTTGGGTTTCCTGATTTAACAATTTAATTTTAATTTTGAATTTAAAAAAGGGTTTATCTTTTGAAAAGGGGTTTATTTTTATCCTTTCATATATTTTGCTGAATTTAAATTAAAGTTTCTTCTTGTAGGTGGTAATGTATCTAAAATTGTTTGTGTGGTCCTGTAAAATAAGTGTAAATGCTATGCCCCTCGAATGATAATAATATTGCATTGTCATCAAATTTACATACAGCTGTTGGACAAAATATGGAAGCACCTAAAAAAAACATATCATGCCTAATATGGTGTAGAAAAATCTTTGGCATTCAAAACTGCTTGAAATCTTCTCGGAATGATATACAGGTCCTGTATGATTTATAAGGGACCATTCTTCCTGCAAAATAAAGGCAAGTTTAGGTAATGATGATGGCAGTGGATAGTGATCATGCAACTTTCTCTCCAAAGTAGACCATAAAGGTTCAATAATATTGAGATCTGGTGATTGTGGTAGCCAGGGGAGATGCAACATATCACCCTCATGCTCACAAAACCAATCCTGGATGATCCAAGATTTGTGAACAGGGTTGTCATCTTCAAACAGAGCATCACCATTGGGGAACAAACATTGTATCACAGGATGGAAGTGATTGGCCAAAATGGTCACATAATCCTTGCCAATAATGCGACTTTGCAGAGTAATCATGAGGCCTATGGAGTACCATGATATGGCTGCTCTTAAATCACGACTGAACCCCTGCCATGTTTTACTCTTGTTAGTAATCGTACGTCGTAGGCCTGGGACGGCATTCGCCAGACATAAACTCGGTCAGAAGTTGGAAACAGTGTGATGCAAAAGACTTATCCGACCAAATGACTGTCTTCCATTGCTCCATAGTCCGGGTTTTATGGCTTTGGCACCACGTTTTACTCTTACAGGCATTTGAGGGGTTTTGGCATTGCAGCTCGTCCTGAAAATCCCTGCTTGTGGAGCCCCTTTCTTATTGTTTTTGTGCTGACGGACTTTGTGAATCTGACATTCAGTTCAGCAGTGATATTTGCAACTGTCGTCTAATTATTTTTCATCACAATCATCCAATACACACTTTCGTCCACGTTGTGACTTAGCAGAAGATGTTTTTCCGCTTCTCCTGTATGCGGTCTAAATCTTCAATACGATACTATTTCTTGAAACATAATACTTTGGTTATCTTGGTAACTGAAGCACCCACCATACGAGCATCAAAAATTTGTCCTTGTTCAAATTCACTTAGTTCATACATAATGCACTCGGATCTACACAGAACACTGTTCTGACAATGACTGACACTTGCAACGTATTGAGGACATTGTACAGGTTGCATTTGTGGACAAATACAACAGCGCAACCTACAGTCTTAGCCAGAATCAATACTTACATCCAAGCATGCATTTCACGGGGTGTTTCCATATTTTTTTTGTATGTATGCTAATTATCCACTTGATCTGATGATTCAAAGAGTTAAAAATTGAGCATAAATTTTGAGCCGTAAAGACTTGCATACAAATGTACTTTGCAAGTTAAATAAAAGCTTGTAAAAAAAGGCCCTGGTAATTGCATATTCAAATCCAAACTTCTTATTTTTTAATTAATTTTTGTTCTGAAATGCATCAAATTAGCAGATTCTCTTATGCAGAAACTATATAATGTGCCATGCTTCTCGATTTTTTGATAAAGGCAGAATGTATTACAAAAAATGCTGTCAAAAACCAGAGAGCCAGCGTTTATGCATTATCTATGCAAGCAGTTTCTTGCAATCGAATTAATAAGCAAATTTAGTCTGTGAATATCAGAATGAATGCAAGTACTGGTAAAGGTTCTTGAAAGAGTTGTGACAACGATACAACACTTGGCAGAGTGAGGACAACCTAACTGTTCTGTGAAAATGAAACCATATGATAAGTCCGAAATGGAAACTTTCTAGGAGGCCTGGAATTAATAGCAAAATTTCATTCTTTTTTGCTGACCACTTAGCCAGGAAAGGTAATTCTAGAAAGGGACGAACAAGTTATCTCTCTTCTATTATTGTGGTGGAACTTTTACAACTGATGTCAGAAAAAGTATTGCAAAATATTTTATGCGAAGTAAGAAAAGGAAAATAGTTTGAATTAATTATAGACTCATCTCCTGATGTAACCCGTATAGACCATAACTTTCTGTTGTGTTAAGATATCTGGATGAAGATGGTGAATTGAAGTAAAGTTTCATCAAATTTTTGCCACTAAATAACTACAAATCACTTTCATTGCCAACTTTTGTTTTTCATGTGTTTGAAAACTGCAGGGAATTCATATGATAAGGCTAGCAATATGGCTAGGCAATATTCTGGATTACGAGCCAGAATTAAAGAAGTATCGCCCTTAGCAGATTGTGTCACGTTCTTCACATTAGCTGAATCTTGTTGGAGCTAATGCTGTTAACTGTTGCCATTTTGTGCGAAAGCCGGGAGATCTGCGACTTGTGAGGGACACAAGGCTTGACTTTCAAAATTTAGTGAGCTATGTGGTCCCCCCCCTTTTTTTTATAAGGTTTCAGAGATAGTTTTAGTTTGGGCCTCTGGTTTTCCTGGATGTCAGGCTTAGCTGTGTCTCCTGGCGCCACCTGCCTTCTCATTTTCCGACTATTGCCAGGTCAAACATTAGTCTGTCAACGAAGTGTAGGGCAACCAAATTTATTTGGATGCTCTATGCGCCTTATTTTTTTTTTTAGGCGGATTTGTGCCTCAGGTGCTTCCAAACCTCGGAATGAGCCTCAGGGCCCTCAGGGCTTGGTTAAAATAGTAAAAAAAAAATAGTTGTATATAAATCTCGATTTTTATGTCTTTATGAAAACAGACTTAACATTTCTATTCTGCATTGACTTAATCCTTTCAATGGTATTTTGTCACATTTCAATATTTATATTAGCATTTTTGTTAAATGTAAGAAAATCTTTAAAAACTTTTTAAAAAAATCTGCCAATTATTTTGGTTTGAGGGGTGGGGTGGGGCGAAAAAGGGGCTGGGCCTTGGACCCTAAACAACCTTAATCGAGCTGTGCATAGAGATAACATTACGAATGTTCGAATTAATTAAAACATTAACTCCATTGTTGTAACATGCATTTTAACATCATTGTTGCCCGCATTGTAATGACGTCCATGTTACTCAAGGTTGTACCATGTTACTCTTTCATAAATCTCAAAATGCATTTGGGATTTATGAAAGCCTGCGAATACACAATTTTTTTATAATGGATAAAAATGAAAAGTATTACCACTATTTCTGAATAGTAATTTATAAAAATCACATCTTGGTCACTAATTATAGGAGGCCTTTATATCGCTTCTTCTTGAAAACTTGAACAAAGGGGTAACTAGGTATGAGCAATCCGTTTCTGCTGTCCATTTGCAACCTCCCCCGATCATTAGGGGTATAATTGCCCCCCAGGGGGCACTTTTTGAACACATCATGTAATACTATATAATTGAACTGGAGTTTGTTCGGTTCGGTTTGCGCTTGTTGAGCAGAAGGCTGCTCTCAACTGTTCTGTTCAACAAGTGCAAAACGTTTTGACACATTTATAAATTCATTTTTTAACGGAAAAATATAAAATTGGAAGGCCTGACTATGGAAGCGATTTGGAATCGAACTGTGTTTTCCATTTTTTGATAAGTAAATTACCTATTGAGTTATATGCGATTTTGATCACATGACAAAGACGTTTTTCATCCTTCCTTGAGTGGTTATTCTTCTTTCGTGCGGAAATCCGGTTCATAACGTCCACTTTGACATTATTTTCTGAAAGATCTATTGCGTTTGCGGGGGGGGGGGGGGGTGGACTGAAAACACAATACACAGTTCGATTACATAGTTTCTGAACAATAATACCTGTTAGTGTCATAAAATTGCCCTTTTGAATTTGAGAACAGCCTTAACATGAAGGAAAATAAAAACATTTTGTTCTATTATTATAAGGGAAAAGATAAAACTATAATAATCTGAAAATGAAGTAAAAGTTATGGTGGTATACGCCGTATGCCTTCTGGATTTTTTTAAGGAATACCATATAACTCCTGTTTCTCAAAACAGCTATAGTATAAACACTGTAGGGTATATACCCTCTGCCTTGAGCGTATACCTTCAGCTTGGAGCGTAATATGCCGTCTGCTTTTTTGACGACTACACCACTGGTACGAATATTATTAGCCAAATAGTCAGTAAGACATTTCTGTTGTTTAAATAATATTTATTAAAAAGCTTATAAATAATATGCTTCTATCATGTGTGCCTAACGGCGGAAAAGATTTAGAAAATGAAAGACTTATGTCATTTTCTGAAAAACTGCTGAAATAAGTAAATGAAGATAAAATCATAGTTTCTATGTCTCTTTTGTATTTGTACAGCACAAGTTCATTTGATAAAGGTTTGGAGGAGGATTTTTCAACAGAGGAAAAACTATATCCGCAGATTTTTCTAGTGTTTTCTGAACTTTCAGTTTCGTAATTGAGTTAATTTCCAAATTTATTCTAAAACGTAATTTTTTTAAAAGTTTAAATAAAAAATTTTAATCACGAACATTTTAAAGATCCTGTATACAAAATACATATTTTAATGATCTATTAATTAAAAGCTGATTAAAATTTTCATTTAATAAATACAATTAAAAAAGTTTTTTCGAGTAAAATCAATTTTATTTTAGTGCTCAAATCGTTTGTTGAAAGCAGATTGTAATTTCTTTTGTGTGAATGGCAACGAAATTGTTTTGTTGTTAGAATAAAATGTTCCTTTTAAATGTTAGCTGGTTAATGCATAGAATAAATGTTTGATTTGAAATGTTATAGTAAATAAGTATAATTATTCGGAATCAAACAAATTAAATTGAATAAATAAGTAAAGTACAACTGCATGAAATAATATTCAGGGGGATACTATTGACATTTAGTGGTTACCCGGACGTAAAGGTACTGTAACATATCGTTTGTATCGTAATCGTTGCTATGCCGACGTCATCTCGAATGCTGATATGTAGCTCCGGTTTGGTTTGTATTAATGGAATGTTCTATCTGTTTTCTCTTGAGTGTTTGTCATTAAAGTTCTATGTTTTTTTTATAAAGTGTTTTCTCTCTACCTTTTATATATAATAGGTATATTATGTATAATAGGTAATCAAGTAGCTATATTTCTGCATGTAATTGGAGAAGAAGCACTTAAAAAATACAATACCTTTGATTTATCAGAGAATGATAAAGGAAATTTAACTAAAGTTATCGAAGCCTTTGAAAGTTATTGTACATCGAAGTCTAATGTACATGACATGGCGCAGTCGCAATCTACCTGTATAAGTAATCTTTTAAAGTTCTTTTTGAATCTCACTTCCTAAAAAGTATTGAAGAATTATTTTTGTTGATCGTTGAAGTAAAAGTAGCAGCATGGAAGGATTAAAACCCCCGAAATGTCTTAGTTTTGATGGAAATGTTTCAGAGCATTGGAAGAAATGGATTCAACAGTTTAAAATATTTCACATTGCATCAGGAAATGATAAAAAAGATGCGAATGTTCAAGTAGCTATATTTCTGCATGTAATTGGAGAAGAAGCACTTAAAAAATACAATACCTTTGATTTATCAGAGAATGATAAAGGAAATTTAACTAAAGTTATCGAAGCCTTTGAAAGTTATTGTACATCGAAGTCTAATGTACATGACATGGCACAGTCGCAATCTACCTGTATAAGTAATCTTTTAAAGTTCTTTTTGAATCTCACTTCCTAAAAAGTATTGAAGAATTATTTTTGTTGATCGTTGAAGTAAAAGTAGCAGCATGGAAGGATTAAAACCCCCGAAATGTCTTAGTTTTGATGGAAATGTTTCAGAGCATTGGAAGAAATGGATTCAACAGTTTAAAATATTTCACATTGCATCAGGAAATGATAAAAAAGATGCGAATGTTCAAGTAGCTATATTTCTGCATGTAATTGGAGAAGAAGCACTTAAAAAATACAATACCTTTGATTTATCAGAGAATGATAAAGGAAATTTAAGTTATCGAAGCCTTTGAAAGTTATTGTACATCGAAGTCTAATGAAAGTGTTGATCGTCATATATTTTTTACTAGAATTCAACAGATATCTGAATCTTTTGGTGAATTTTTAACTAGCCTGAAGAAGCTAAGTTCGACGTGTGGATTTGGTGATTTGAAGGATAGCTTGATCCGAAACAGAATAATTAGCGGCGTCATTGACTAGAAATTGAAAGATCATCTGCTGCGTGAAGGTGATTTGAGTTTAGATAAATGCGTCGTAAAAATATGCAAAGCTAACGAATTCGCAGAAGTTCAATTGAAATGTTTAAATGGTGATACTAGAGTAGATGTTGTTAAATCGCATAAGGATAAATTTGCAGGGAAATCACTCTCAAGCTCAAAACCGCTAATGCTAAGAAAAGAATTACACGAAGAAAGAAAATTTAATAGTTTTCCAAAAAGATACTCCAATAACCAGGAAAAAGAAACAAGACAGAATTACGAGTCGAGAAAACCCTGTGGAAGATGCAGTAAGTTTCATAAAAAATTTAATTGCCCTGCTTATAATAAAATTTGTAATTTTTGTAAAAGAAAAAATCATTTTGCAAAATTTTGTTTGAATAAGAATATTAATGTTGTCAAACGCAACTCTGATTTTTTAAAAACAAATGTTAAAGATAACAGTTCAAATAATGATAATTTTGTTTTGAGTCCCATTTACGATTATAAATGTAGTAGCGGTTGCAGTGACTGGTATGAAAAACTTGTAGTAAATAATTCTAAGATTTTGATAACAAAATTAGATACCGGGGCACAATGTAATGTTTTGCCTGTAAATGAATTTAAACATTTAGGTTTAAAGCAAAACCACCTGAAGAGTTCTAATGTTAATTTGTGTAATTATAATGGTTCTAAAATGAAAGTTTTTGGTAAATGCATATTAAAATGCCAAACTGAAAAAGGTGTTAAAGCTAATATTTTGTTTCAAGTGATGGAACTAGCCCTAATTCTACTTCTGTATTAGGTTTACCTACTTTAACTGCGTTGAATTTAGTACAACGTGTAGATGCAGTCAATTGTTTGGGAAATTTTCCTCACACTGTTTTTCATCATTATAAAGATTTATTCATGGGTATTGGTAATTTAAAAAACTTTATTTACGATATTAAACTGAAAGATGATGCTGTTGGCAAAATTGAACCATGCAGGAAAATTCCATTAAGTTAATTAAATCCATTGAAACAAGAACTTGACCGAATGGTAAATCTGAATGTTATTAGAAAAATTGAAGAACCCACTGAATTTGTAAGTTCTTTAGTAATTGTTAGAAAAAACAACGGCAGTTTGAGAATCTGTTTAGACCCGCAACATTTAAACAAACAAATTTTGCGTGAATATTTTTATTTGCCAACTTTTGAGGAAATTGTTTCCAGAATGCCCGGAGCAAAAGTATTTAGTATATTAGATGCTAATAAAGCATTTTGGCAAATAAAGCTGTCTGAAAAAAGTTCTAAACTTACTACATTTAATACTCCTTTTGGTAGATTTTGTTTTCTCAGAATGCCATATGGTATTTGTTCTGCCCTGAAATTTTTCAAAGAGCTTTTTCTGATGTTTTTAAAGATATTGAAGGTATTGAAATATACATCGATGATATTATGGTATGGGGAGAAACTCAACAAGAGCATGATTTAAGATTAAAAGCTGTTTTGGATAGAGCAAGGGAATATAATATTAAATTTAATAAAGAAAAATGCAAAATTAGCCTATCTGAAGTTACTTATTTGGGCCATAAGTTTTCTGGTAATGGCATTAGACCTGATAAAGATAAGGTAAAAGCAGTTGTAGAAATGAAGCCACAAAAAATGTTAAGGAGTTAGAAACATTTCTGGGTATGATCACATACGTTTCTAGATTCATTCCTAATGTTTCGGATAAAACATCTGTTCTGAGAGGTTTGTTAAAAAAAAATTCTTTCTGGTCCTGGAATGCTATATATGACAAAGCATTTATTGAATTAAAACAAGTTCTAAGTAAAAAACCAGTTTTACAGTTTTTTGATACGAATTGTGATGTGACTTTATCTGTTGATGCTTCACAATCTGGTTTAGGAGCAGTTATTTTACAAAATGAATTGCCTGTAGCGTATGCTTCTAGAGCTCTTACTGACACTCAGAAAAATTACGCACAAATTGAAAAAGAGACGTTACCAATAGTGTTTGGTTGTGAAAAATTTCATCAATATTTATATGGAAGATCATTTACAGTAGAAAGTGACCATAAACCCCTTGAAGCTATTTTCAAAAAACCTCTAAATAAATCCCCCTTACGTTTACAAAGAATGAGAATTCGATTGCAACCTTATTGTTTCAATTTGGTTTATGAACCTGGTAAAGAATTATTGTTGGCTGATGCCTTATCAAGAACATATTTAGAAGATACTGA
Source organism: Maratus speciosus (assembly GCA_963932465.1). Taxonomy (NCBI): domain Eukaryota; kingdom Metazoa; phylum Arthropoda; class Arachnida; order Araneae; family Salticidae; genus Maratus; species Maratus speciosus. The sequence goes on along the minus strand of OZ010795.1, from coordinate 517,463,300 downwards.
TGATATTTTTAAAGGTGAAATTGAGACTCATGTAGGAATGATTGTTGAGAACCTTCCTGTAACTGGTGAAATTATGGAAAAATTTCAAGTTGAAACTGAGAAGGATGAAGTCTTACAGCTTGTCATGAAATTTGTTAAAAATGGTTGGCCTATTGCAAAATCGGATGTTCCAGATATAGTCAAACCCTATTTTTATTTTAAAGAGGAATTGAGTGAAACAAAAGGCATCTTATTTAAGAATTTCTGCACTGTAGTTCCAGAAAGTTTGAGAAAAGAAATGTTGAGTAAAATTCATTATACTCACCTTGGTATTGAAAAATGTAAGAATAGAGCTAGAGAACTGTAATTTTGGCTGGGTATGTCGAAAGATATAGAAAACTTCATAAATAATTGTACAACTTGCTTAAGCTTTCAGAATTCAAATCCGAAAGAACCACTTTTACCGAAAGAAGTTCCAAATGGTCCTTGGCAAGTTTTAGGAGCTGATTTATTTCATTTTCACGGCAAAGAATACCTGTTAGTAGTTGATTATTTTAGTAAATTTGCTGAGATAGAATTACTTAGAGAAACAACCAGTAATAATGTAATAATTCCACTTAAAGCTATGTTTTCGAGATATGGAATACCAGAAATTGTGTATTCTGACAACGGACTGCAATTTACTAGCCAGTTATTCAAAAAATTTTCAAAGCAATGGTGTTTTCAACATGAGACATCCAGCCCTCATTTCCCTCAGTCGAATGGCATGGTAGAGAGACATATTCAAACCGTGAAGAATATTTAAAAAAAGGCCTTGCATGACAACAAGGATATTTATTTGACCTTATTGGAATATAAAAATGTACCGATTTCAAATGAACTGCAATCACCTGCTGAGATAATGTTTGGTAGAAAAATCAGAGGCATTTTACCTCATAGAAATGATACCACTGAGAGATTTTTAGAAACAGCAGATCAATTACAAAGAAGACAACAGCTACAGAAAAAATATTTTGACCGGAATGCAACAAATTTGAAACCGTTTTCAAGTCGCGATAAAGTTTTCATCCATAGTGAAAAGAAACCATATGAAAAAGCAACTGTATTGAGTCCAGCTCAACGACCTCGTTCTTATAAATTATTAAAAGAAGATGGAAGAGTCGTAGAAAGAAATCGGAAAGATATTTTAAGAGGTGCGAACAACATGAATTTTCAAATTAAGAATGAGCACGAATTCGTTGATGAAGAAACAGAAACTGTGCCTGACCAGATATCCAGCAATGAGCAAAATAGTTCATTTACGTCCAGTGATGAGATTGCTAGTCCCGAACCAGTAAAGAATCCGTACCAGACTCGATCTGGTCGAATGTTAAGAAACCTAGATATCTAAAAGAATTTGTAACATATACTGTTTCTATTGAACTTTAAAATATGTTTAATATTATTTTTTTGTTTTTCTCTGTAGCTTTGCAGGGGAGATGTAACATATCGTTTGTATCGTAATCGTTGCTATGCCGACGTCATCTCGGATACTAATATATAGCTCCGGTTTGGTTTGTATTAATGGAATGTTCTATCTGTTTTGTCTAGAGTGTTTGTCATTAAAGTTCTATGTTTTTTTTTATAAAGTGTTTTCTCTCTACCTTTTATGTATAACAACATGATAGGTACTATTTGTTTTGTTTCTTTTTATGACTGTGGATCTGTTAATTAAAAGCGCTCTCCAGTTAGAGTTAATTTTTCTAAAACTTACAACGCAATAACAAATTTATTAAAGAAAGAAAATATTAAAACAACTTTTACTAGTTTAAAAAGAATTTATAATCGCTTGGTAGACTTAAATGACGAGATAAGTAATAACTAGTTAGAAATTTCCGATTTGGGAGAGTACGAAGTTGAATGCAACGCGATAGAGGAATATAATGAAACAAGTTGGAAATTGCTCGTCAAACGTGGCAAATGAGGTGCGTTCGTACTATAACTAGTTTTATAATTATTTTTTGCACCCCATGTTGTACTAAATGTATATTTTTTTGCACTTCATAAGTCTGTAACATTATTAAAATGCACTTACATTACGGGGAATGGAAGAAAAATTATTGTAACGGAAAACTTTTGACTGTCCCTGTAATTAAACTATACATACGATTTTCATAAAATTTGAAATGGCTCGCCAAAATTTTGCAACAATTATATATTTAAAATTTCAGACCATTCGAAAGGCTGTAACATCATTAAAATGTACTTGCAATAATTTTTCCCATTTGGCTGTAATGTAAAGAAAAATTTTTGACTGTCCCTGTAATTAAACTATACATCCGATTTTCATAAAATTTGAAATGGCTCGACAAAATTTTGCAACAATCATATATTTAAAATTTCAGACCATTCGGTTGGGTAGTTTTTGTTCTGTTATATGCGGACGGACTGAACGTCAACTATAGGTGGTACGTATTTATATAATTACGAACGCACCTAAAAATGGATAAAGCTAGCGTGAGGGTAGAAATTTATTTAGAGAAAGATCTAAAGATGCAAAATTTGTATCCGTTAGATGTTTCGGTACAGATGTCATTCGCCCCATATTGGCGCGATTTTTTTCGGTTGCCAATTTGGCGAAAACATCAACAGCATAAACAACATAATCTGGGTTACCACATCAAGCAAAATAACGACACTTTGGCGCAAGTTAAGTACCTGTTGCCTATATGATATAGGCGACAGAAAAAAATCGCGCCAATATGGTGCGAATATGACATCTGTACCGAGGTTTCTTGTAGTGATGAACTGTGCAAGAAATCCGATTTTACTAAAATTGAGACTGATGCTGCTAGAGTTGAATGTCAACAAATCCACCCACAAAGTTCATAAAACTGTTTATGAATTTCAGAATGCTCCTGACAAAAACATTTCCACGTGTATTAAAACTAAATGTGGTAGGACAGTAAAGCTTCCAAAACGTTATGAGGACTGATTGAACTTTTTATTTTACACGTATTTTTGAGGAAAAATTAATTGTTTTGCAAGTTTTTAGATAATATTATTTAGCTCTGTTTAACTTCATTACTATGTTTATACTGAGTTATTTGTAATGTGATTTTTAGGTTATTTATGTTAAAATATAGTTTTTGTTTTATGTTAATTCATATTTTGTCTCACGTGAACTTATGACATTATGCATTGATGAGTTGTTCATTAGTAACAGACAACTAAACTCGTTGTATCTGATAGAAAATGTAATATAGAAAAAATGGCTGTTCTGTTATCCATATTGATGTTATTAAAATTCATTTCGTAAGTTTCTTTTCTAAATAATGCGTTCCTTTCTTTCTTATTAATGTGTACTTAATTTAATTATCAATCGACTCAAAGCTATCATACTCTGCATATAAGAACACTAATAATTTTTAATAGGTTATGTGCTTTTCAGCTCGTTTTGAATTGCGCTAGTTAGCTCAAGTCTGATTGATTAGAATTAGATATAGATAAATTAGGTTTTGCTCATAGCAAGTGAAGTAAAACATTAGTTTATTTTAGTAGAGAAGATTATCATTAAAATGTTTTGAAATCGCATTAAAGTTTAAGAAGAAATGGATTTAACAAAGCAAGTTAAGTTATTGACTAGTGTAGTAGACTGGCCAATATGGAAACGCAAGATTAGAGATTTACTTGATTATCACGAAGGAGCACTTGATGTTATTGATGGTAAATTAAAGAAACCTGAACCATTAAGTAGCACTGCTGAAGATAGAGAAATCAAGGAACATAAAGTAAGTTCTGATTTGTATCGTAAAGCTAACAGTTACGTAAAATCCGTGATAGCAAGTACCGTAACTGATGTAGTTTATCAAAAGATTATGGATAAAGAAACAGCACATGAAATGTGGGAAGCGTTAAAGCATCATTTTGAAGCAACGTCAAAAGATCAGTTATTTAAGATATGTACAGAATTTTTCGCATTTAACTGGGCGTTAGGCGATGATGTATAAACTCACATAGCTAAGTTAAGAACCATTTAGAGTGAATTAAATAACGGACTTAAAGATATTGGTGTAAATAAGTTACCTGATTTAATGTTAGTTTGTAAAGTATTGCAAATTTTACCGCGAAAATTTGAAACCTTTAAGTCTAGCTGGATGTTGTTGTCTAAAAACGAAGACAGAACATTTGATGAATTAACAGAGCAACTTTGTATGTTTGAGAGAAATTTCATCAAAGTTGAAAACGGCGATATTGCTGTTCAGGAAGCACTAGCAGCTTCAAGATTAGAAAAACAGAATAAAGATAAAAATTCCAAATTTATCAAGAAGTCATATAGAGCTGACATTTGTAACTACTGTAACCGTCAAGGTCACTGGGTAAGAAATTGTAGAAAATGGATTTCCGATGGAAAACCAGCCAAAAAGTCGCCAAGTACTGATACTAAATATATAAAGAAAACTGCTAGTGGTGCAGCGATGTCTATTTCTGTCGAAACGTATACTTCGGAAGCAGATTCAACAGGATTTTGGATTGATAATGGAGCAACTCATCATATCACGAACTGTTCAGAGTACTTTACTGATTTCACGCAATTTCTTAGTCCTTGTAGCATTAAGGCTGCTGGAAAGGAAAGATTGGCTGCAATCGGAAAAGGAACTATTCGTTTTAAATCTTTTTCTGGAGGAAAGTGTCAAGAAATTCAGCTGAAGGATGTCTGGTATGTACCCGAAGTCAACAAAAATTTATTTTCAGTGTTGGCTGCTCAAGACAGAAATCAAGACAGTGAATTTCGATCGACATCTACTGAATGTTGGTTAAAGGTAAATGATCAAGTGGTACTATATGGAACACGCAATGTATCTGGATCTTTGTTTAAGGCAGTAATTGAGCCAATCATGCCAAAGCAAATTTTAGAAATAAACAATACTGAGAAAAACGATTCTTTATTACAACTTTATCATGAAAGATGGGGTCATCAAGATAAATGTCACATCAAACAAAAGCTTGAAAAAGAGTTAGGAATCAAAGTTCAACTGGAAAATAAGTTATGTGAACCATGCATTTATGGAAAAGCACATCGATTACCTTTTGGAAACAGAAAGAAAGCAACAGAACCAGGTGAACTTATTTCGGCTGATGTCTGTGGCCCGTATCCTGAATCTTTTCAAAAGAAACGATACTTAGTTGTATTTAAAGATAGCTTCACAAAGTTTAGGTATGGTTACATCATAAGAGAAAAGTCAGAAGTCAACAATATGTTAAAACATATGCTTGCTCATGCCAAAACTATGGGACACAAAATTAAAGAATTTTTGAGCGATAATGGAGGAGAATTTGACAATAAAGAAATTGAAGCAATTCTACGTGAAGAAGGAATTACAAAAAGACCCTACCGCACCTTTTACGCCACAACAGAATGGATCAAGTGAAAGAGAGAACAGAACAATTGTAGAAATGGCAAGAACATTCAAACATTCGAATCCTGAAATTAGTTTTCCGGATGCAATGTGAGCCGAACTAGTATCTTCTGCGATATATATCCTAAATAGAACGGGAAAATCTTCAGTAGAGGGAGTTAGTCCTTATGAATTGTGGATCAAGAAGAAACCTAGAGTAAAGCATTTACGTGTAATAGGTTCTACATGTTATGCTCATATTCCTGTACAAAAGCGAAGAAAAATGGAGAAGAAAGCTATCAAAGGTTATCTTGTAGGTTACGATTCTGATGAGCGTTACAGAATTTGGATTAAAGAAGAAAACAGGATGATTTTTTCTAGAGATGTCATTTTTCATGAAAAATTGAAAAAATGCGATAATTAAGTTCATTTACCATTCAACGACAATAAACAAGAAAATACAAGTGATCTTTCTAATCAGGGAAAGTATGAAGATGAACAACTTAAAGAAGATGAAAAACAAGACGATCTAAGTGACAGCGATGTTGATAGTGATCCATCGTATGATGTGCAATTGAGAGAACGTGACAAGATCCGAAAGCCTACACGGTTTGATGATTATATAATGGAAGCTGAGTCATTAATTTATGAAAATGAAAATCCTGAAACATACATAGAAGCAATCAACAGCAAGGAAAGCTCAAATTGGAAGAAAGCAATGGAAAATGAAATAAAATCTTTAAAAGAAAATGAGACCTGGGAATTAGTTAATTTACCAGAAGGTGCCAAAGGTATACCATGTAAGTGGGTTTATAGAATCAAAACAAATCCAGATGGCAGTATTAACAAGTATAAAGCCAGGCTTGTTATAAAAGGTTATAGTCAACGTCAAGGCATTGATTATATTGAGACTTTTAGTCCAGTAGCAAAATTAGAAACAGTACGAGCCGTATTGAGTATAGCAGCAGAAGAAAAAATGTATTTATCACAATTTGATGTGTCTACAGCATTTTTGTATGGAGAATTAGAAGAAACAATCTACATGCAACAACCAGAAGGATATGAGGACGGCACAAAGAGAGTATGCAAGCTCAAGCGAAGTTTGTATGGTTTAAAACAAGCTCCACGTTGTTGGAATAAGTGTTTTGGTCAATTTTTATTAAAACTTGATTTCAAAGTGAGTGATGCCGATCCATGTCTATACATTCGAGAGAAGAATGGCAAAAAGTTAATTATAGCATTGTACGTAGATGATGGATTAATTGCTGCAAATGATCAACAAGAGTGCGAAATCTTCATTGAAAAGTTAAAAGCCAGATTCAAGATAGTTACTGGAAACGCTTCTTGTTTTTTAGGGCTTGAAATTGAATATCAGAAAAACGGAGATATTACTATTAGTCAAAAAGGATATGCCAAGAAAATTCTTAAGAGATTTGGATTTGAAAATTGCAAGCCAGTAGCAACACCGATGTTAAAGGAATCAAGATCGCAAAATACTGAAGAATCTAAGAAATTTATTTTTCCATATAGACAAGCAGGGACGTAGCTACAGGGGGGGTGTGGGGGGGTGCGACACCCCCCCACTTCGGTAAACTCATATACATTCGGTAATTTCACTTTCGTTCAAAAACTGTATCATTTGGCCCTATTTTTTTTTTTTTTTTTTTTTTTTTTATTTATTTTTTTTTTTTTTTTTAAGAATTTTTAAAAATACAAAACAGAAAACAATGTCAAAAAATATTTAAAATTATTAAATATTTTCTGATTAGAAACTAACCTTTCTCTTTGCATTATGTAATTTTTTTTCGCTCGGAGTCGATTGCAATTTCACTTTTTAGCTATTCCATGTATGTAAGAAGGGGAGGGAGGAGGGGGGTGTCCATGATATAGTATCCCTTATAAGATTAAATATACCTTCTTCCTATTTTTATGCAGTATCCCTGTAGAGAATATCTTCGCTTTATTCAAGAAAGGAATCTGGAGAAAAATGCCCTGAGGGTAAATGCGTACACTCCTTGACCAATGCAAATGAAATTAGAAGGCCAGACTTCTTGTTCGTTAAAATTCGTTTTGCTGGACTCTGAAAACTATGGAGGGTGGGGGGGGGGGGGTTGGATATTTCGCGGTTTTTTCAGGGGACAGGATGTCGCCAGATCTTTACTGTTGGATTGTCTATTTTTCAAAGCCAAAAATAAGAGAAAACCGGGAATTTTTTCTTATCAAAGAAAATTAAAACGGTGTAATAAAATTACATCAGCTACTAAGGATGTACCGAACATTTTGACCGAATACCGAATATTCGGCTAGCCGAGCAGTAACTATTCGGTCGAATATTTTAAAATTTTATTAATTAAAAAAGTTTCATATTTCATGGCTTCTTCTGGAATTAAACCAAGTGAATATATTTTTTTTAATTCTAAAACAAACAACTTAGCAAAAATAACTTTTCTACCGAATATGCGGCCTACAGGCGAACCGTATACCGACGCCTGGCTAGACGAATTAACTGTTTGGCCGAATGCCGAATATTCGGCCAGCCGAGTAGTAACTTTTCGGCCAAATATCAAGTACTCGGCTGGTCGAATACTTTTATATTTCAAAGATTAGAGGCATTAAAATGTTAAATTTTAAAATAATTTACATAATATTTAAAGCAGAAACTTACATATTGATAAACAAGAACTTTTCACAAGTAAATGTTATACATGAAAAAAAGCTGGTTTGGGGTATTTAAGAAGAGAATTTAAAAATTTTATTAATTAAAAAAGTTTGATATTTCATAGCTTCTTCTGATGAATTGTTATCCAAGTGAATATATTTTTTTTAATTCTAAAACAAACAACTCAGCAAGAATAACTTTTCTACTGTCTTTGATTTAGCAAGGAAGTTTTTAAATGCATCTTACATCAGTGTTTCGAATGGGCGATTATTTTCAGAGATTGTAAACATACACATTGTTCCTAAAAAAATTGTAACAAACTTTCAACAGAGATAATGTGGTTAAGACAAAAAAATTTGAACAAGAAACAACACCTCACTCCATTTATTCCATCAAAATTACAATACATTCAGTCAAATATTCTGGGTGTGCAACTACAAGCCGAAACTGAATGTTCATTCACAACTTTATCAGTAAATGAAGATATTTTAGCAAGATTTGTTTCATATTAATTTAGTTTGTATTAAATGTGATGATATCATTGAAAATGACTGAATTTTGGCCAGTGACGCAGTATGAATACTATATATTGCATTCTGAATAAAGGAATGTCTACCTCATAGTTGTTTAAATATGAAAAGTGGCAATTTCCAGCACTTCTCATCATGATATTATATTTCACAGAAATCAAAGCAAGTTTGTTAAAATTGTATTCCGCTTCAACAGTCAGGCCTGCCAATATGCTTAATAAACAGTCAAGTGCGAGTATTACTCGCGCACAGAGGGTTCCGTAGAATAAATATATTAATTTGTAATTGTATTATTAAAAAGTTGCTAAAAGAATACTAAGACTTTTTAAAAAACTATATAACGTAGGGTTGGGTATAACTGTATATATTAGAAAAGTGTAATCGGGTATACCATGAAAGTTCAAAGAGCTATATGAAACAATATCAAATATAGCTATTCGTATAACTCTTTTTTTTAATATTATCCTAATCTGTTTATGATGAACTTAATTCGGTACTGACAATAAAGGCAGTGCATAGTTAAACTTCATTTGGCATTTCATGAAACTAAATTCAGCGTAGTAATAACCTTTATTTCTACAGTGTATCTAAAACAAAACCTTTGTACAAATTTTAAATTGGGCATTGTGCTAAGCGCGCTTCGAATTGAGGTCTCAAAGTTGCAACGCCGCCTTGGTCAGTGCCGCGTTTTTCCAGATAGGTATTTAATTAATTTTAAAGTCACTCGAGGCGTATTGAGAGATACAATCAATGCAAACTATCGCGAATCTCACAGTATTTATGCGATTCATTCTAATTAAATATTTCGAGGGCGATGCCCTTAAAAAACGGACACCTAATTTTAATTCCAAAACAGACAAATGGCACCAAGAATATTTAATTAAAATTTTCCTTTTATCATGTACGTGAAAATAAGCAAGTTCGCATTTTCTAATAAATTCGTTTATAAATTCTGGTGTCAGTTCATTATTTCATAAGTTTGTAAGTAGAATTACTCCGTGCCGGAAAGGATTAAGTGGTCGCAAGACTCTTAAAGCTTCAAAATTTAAGAAATCTTAATTTTTTTAGATGTTAAACTCCTATCTTTTCTGAATATTTTGATATAATTGTTTCCTTGAAATTCCATTAGAACAGAAGTTTTGGCTTTTAGAATTATACCCGCGCAATGGCTGAAGCGGCGTTTCCGAAACTTTAAAGTCATTATTTTCCAAATGGCGTTTTTGGGTATAACGCGCAGGATACCTCAAAAACTTCTGAATATTTTTTCATGAAATTTTCAAAACATATATTCCATGTTATTCTGTATAAACTGAATCTAAAATTTCCTTTTTATTGTTCAAAAAAATATTTTTTTAGGTGATTTTACTGTTGAAATTTTCAAAATTTTGTACTAGCTAAATGCAGCATTGCATTAAAAATATAAAAATGCTTTAAATACAAATTTATTTAAGTTCAGGGAAATTATTACAATCGGAAGTATAAGTAAGCACCAAAATTTTCATTCTAATTGCAATATTTATTTTGTAATCCTGCACGTAAACTGTTATGCCAATTTTTTGTTCGACAAATGTCTAACAGTTTCGAGCCCCCTATAAATACTAATTCTGTATCTTGCAATTTTTTAAATACATGAAACGAAAGAACATACTTATATCTTTCATTCCAATTAAAATTGTGTTTTAAAATCATATACATTTTAAGGCATTAAATGTTGAAAATGGTCTTTTTTTTCATTTTTTCCACTTTTTAGAGTCCCGAGACCCCTTAAATTAGTATGTTTTTAACAATTTGACGTTTATTGCTTTTATACTGTTACTGGACATTACATTACACATATATATCATTAAAAGTCGTTAACTAGGCAACAGGGGTGCAGAAAATGTTTCTACTCCCAACATTTCCCCCAATCCACACGAAAACTTCCCCAAAATTTTACGGTATGTTATAGGTAAGTGCTGTATTACCGTAGGTATAGAAAATTTATTTTTCAAATATTTCTCAACTTATGCACGCGTATATATGGCAGGGGTGATTCTGAGTGAAAAAAAATTTCCTAAAATTCACAGCAAATTTTCTGAAAGTTTACAGCAGAGTGGGGGAAATCCACTCCCAATACTATGTATTTTTCATAGATCTTTTGACGCAATTCGCGTTTTTTCGCGATCTTTTGACGAAATTTGCGGTTATTTCTTCTTCCTCTTGACGAAATTCGCAGTTGTTTTACCATCATTTGATGAAATTCGCGGTTGTTTTGCGATCGTTTGGCAAAATTTGCGGTTCTTTCGTGATCTTTTGACGAAATTTGCAGTTTTTTGCGACCTTTTAACGAAATTTGCGATTCTTTCGTGATCTTTTGACGAAATTTGCAGATTTTTTACGGTCTTTTAACGAAATTTGCGGTTATTTCGCCCCTTTTGACGAAATGCGCGGTTGTTTCGCAATCTTTTGACAAAATTTGTGTTTATTTCGCGATCTTTTGAGTAAATTTACGTTCATTTTGCGATCTTATGACGAAATTTGCGGTTTTTTCGCTTTTCCTTGACGAAATAGAAGGTTATTCGACTTGTTTTGACGAAAATCGCGGTTATTTCGCCATGTTTGGATGAAAATCGTGGTTGTTTTGCGATCTTTTGACGAAATTCGAGGTTGTTTCGTGATCTTTTGACGAAATTTGCGATTGTTTCGCGATCTTTTGACGAAATTTGCGATTGTTTCGCGATCTTCTGGCGAAATGTGCATTTATTTTGCGATCTTTTGACAAAATTTGCGTTCATTTCACGATCTTTTGACGAAACCTGCGGTTATTTCGCGATCTTTTGAAGAAACCTGCGGTTCTTTCGCGATCTTTTGACGAAATTTGCGGTTCTTTCGCGATCTTTTGACGAAATTTGCGGTTCTTTAGCGATCTTCTGACGAAATATGCGGTTATTTTGCGATCTTGTGACGAAATTCGCGTTTTCTCCGCAATTCTTCGCGAAAATTTGCGGTATTTTTATCTCCGTATTTTCAAATGACCGATTTTTTTTTTTTTTTTAAACCGAATGTCTTAAACTTTCGAAAAATTCGGAACATAATCACCCCTGATATACGGTACATATTATTCTGAGATCGATTTTGTGAAGGTCGCCATACGGATATTTTTATTTGTACTGAAATTGTTCTATCTCAGGGAATTATAGAATTCGTTGTTAAAATCGAAATCAATTGTGTATGTTTCTAAAAAATTTACCCAGGGTGTTAAAATTTCCCCCGATCCTAGATCGCCGGATCGGACATATTCTGCACCCCTGGGCATAGAGTACGCCGCCCTGTCATTGTGTATGTCCAAACTGACCGTACCTTTAAGGGTTAATATCTCAGCTAATTACCGATGATTTTTTTCGAAAATCATTATCAACAATGCTTTTATTCTTCTGCAACGATAGGTATATTCAGCGATGCTCAACAATTTTTCTGAATGCCCGTAAATCGAAATTTGTGTATAACAGAAAAATGCTAATTACTCAAAAACTATGTGACCTAGGGTAATCGCTATAATTTTCCGGCAAGGTTTATATTAACGTCTACTACCTCTAATTTTTTCATAATTTTAGTTTCAGTAGATTCGGAATTAGATGGGGGGGGGGACATATTTTTGCGCTACATTTTCAACAATATATTTGAAAATATAATACCTAAAATTAAAAGGAATCTATTTTTGAGTTCAGCGTTACAAAAGCTTTCACAGGATACCCCACATGATATACAAAGAAAAGATTTTTTTTTTCAAGTAGCATAATTAGCCCCTCTACTTTTTTGCTAAATATATTTATGAATGTTTATTAATCTGAAAATATGTGGGTCAATGGTCTTTATTACTTCCCCGAATTTGAACTTTCCACGTTCCATAGTTTACGATTAAAATGGCTGTGACAGACAGACAGACGGACAGACACAGGAGTGATCTTATAATGGTTCCGTTTTTACTTTTTAAGTACGGAACCCTAAAAATGAGACAGAAAATGTGTCAGAAAATTTTGCGTTGTTCAGTAGGAAGCTCGAGAACCGCTTTAAAAGAAAAATAAGATAGAGAACTATAAAATATTGGAATTTTTCCTTTGTAACCTAATATAAACCGACGATATATTTTAAGATCTGGATCTGTTTTTGTCACGGGGTAGTGGAGGGTATACGGAGATATACACCGTATACGCTCTGCTTCTCAAATAAAGCATTAGCGTATACTGCATCCATGAATGTTCATGACTTTAGCGTATACCCTTTGTTTTTTACGACTGCAACACTGGTTCTTGTCATTCAGTTCGAAAAGATATTTTTTATTTATGTTTTTGAACTTATTTTAAAATCATCAGTTGTATTGATATCTAAAGACAAGTGCATTAATCTTTCTTCTAATTGGCGTTTTGAGACATACATTTACTTTCTGCTGCAAAAACTGAAAGCAATTTTTTTTTCTTTGTTTTCTGAAATGAAAGGATCTGAAATTTAATTTAAGTAAATTAAAAGAAAAATCCTTTGACTTGAATCAGGCTAATTCGTGTAACAGAATCAACGCTACAGCTCACAAAAAAATGCAAGCAAATAAATTTTGCGGAAAATAAAATAATTTTCCACCCTGTCTACCCTCTCTTTCCTTCCCCTTCTCCATCGAAAAAAAATCTTTGTGTTCAACACTGTTTTTTATTATTGCAAATTAAAATAACAATATTTAATTTTTTATACTAATGCTCAATTGCTCAACATGATATTTTACTATTTCAATTCTGATAACTTTCTATGTTACAAGTTCCAGCTTAAAAATTCAACAGAAAAAATATCGTACAAATAAAGTGCAGCTTTGATTAGCCACATTTTGTGGTTTTTAAAAATTATTTAAAGCTGTTCTGAAATCGTAACATGCATATTTTTTTACACTTTCGTGAAGAAATTTTCATTTTTAAATGCACGAAATTTGCAGCTATTCTTTCTTATTCGGCCCCACCAGTGGCCGAGAGGTTCTGCTCTCGAAGCTGGTAGACGGGAGGTGCTGGGTTCGATCCCAATCGCGCCCGTCGGCCTAATCGTTCGAAGTTTCCGTGGTTTTCTTCGAGCCGTGGATCTTCCATGCGTTAATACGGATTATGTTCCCTTAGAAAGACCCCCACGGAGGGCACTCCCCCCGGGCCTATATCCCTCGTGTAGATAATTGGCCGTCAAAAATCAACCCAACTCTTTCTTATTCGTAAATGAATAGCGTTTCTCTTTTTTCCTATAAAGGTAACTGGTCTTTCAGAAAATGGTGCCAAAGTTGACGTCTGTAACAGATTTTTTTTTTAAACGTGACAATCGGCAAAAGATCATTATAAGGTAGCAATTGATTATAACTTAATATGTAATACATTTATCAGAAAATTTAAAAGTGCTATTTGATTTCAAAGCACTTTATGCCTCATGCCTGCTGATTACATGCTTCTGGATTTAAAAAAAATGTCTACTTAAATGAGTCAGTAATAAATAATTTTGGCAAAACATAAATTAGGCCTGATCAGGCCGAATTAATGTTTCTGTACCGAGCCGGGACTGGTTTCATTCTTCCAAGTCTTCACAGGCCAAAATTTTCAGTCCCGGTTTTCAACCAACCCGTATGAAAATCTTAGTCTCAGCGTGGCCTGGTAGCGAAATACAGTTAAATTAAAATGTAGTAATACGTGTGAAAAAGAACCTGCCTATGACGGAATCCTGTATTAAACTGAAAAATGTGTTGATCCATGCAAAATTAATATAATAATATGTGAGAAAAGAATATATAACACATTTACACCTATTAACAAGTTGGAAATAGCTCGTCAAACGTTGCAAATGAGGTGCGTTCGTACTATAACTAGTTTTATAATTATTTTTGCTCCCCATATTGTACTGAATGCATATTTTTTTGCACTTCATAAGTGCATAGTCTGTAACATCATTAAAATGCTCTTCAATATTTTCTTCCCCATTCCCTGTAATGTAAAGAACAACTTTTGACTGTCCCTGTAATTAAACTATGCATCCGATTTTCATAAAATTCGAAATAGCTCGACAAAATTTTGCAGCAATCATATATTCGAAATTTCAGACCCTTCGGTTGGGTAGTTTTTGCTCTGTTATATGCGGACAGACGGACTGAACGACGACTATAGGTGCTACATATTTATATAATTACGAACGCACCTAAAGAGGGAACGTGTCAATAATGCATTTTTTAGCTCACAGGCTATCAAAGCCTGAGAGCTTATGTGCTGGCCGGTTCTGTATGTACGTATGTACGTAACGCGATAACTCTTGATAGAAATATCAGATTTGCTTCACATTTTTTTTTCTAGGTTCCTTCTGATGAGGCGCTTCCCTGATTAGTTTTTGGGGTTCATTGGTTAAGGATAAAGGGGAAAAGGAGGCTAGTCCCCCACTTAATTTAGATAAATGGGTTTTTCATGTAGAATTATTCAATTGCTCCAAATTTGGTATACCGGTTTATTATGTTAAGGAGCTGCCTTGATTAGATTTGGAGGTTCATTAGTTACATATAAAGGGAGGAACCCCCCCCCCCCTTAATTTAGAGAAATGGGTTTTTTATGCAAAAATATTCGATTTGCTCCAAATTTGATATACCGGTTAATTATGTTAAGCAGCTTCCCTGATTAGATTTGGAAGTTCATTACTTATCTATAAAGGGGGGATACCCCCCCCCCTTAATTTAGGTAAATGTGTTTTTCATGTAGAATTATTCGATTTGCTCCAAATTTGGTATACCGGTATATTATGTTAAAGAGCTGCTTTGATTAGATTTGCAGGTTCATTAGTTAAGTATAAAGGGAAGAGGAAGCTAGCCACCCCCCTCCCTTAATTTAGATAAATGGGTTTTTCATGCAGAATTATTCGATTTGCTCCAAATTTGGTATACCGGTTTATTATGCTAAGGAGC
The DNA here is from genome assembly GCA_963932465.1 of Maratus speciosus. NCBI lineage: Eukaryota > Metazoa > Arthropoda > Arachnida > Araneae > Salticidae > Maratus > Maratus speciosus. Next base: position 517,447,814 of record OZ010795.1, on the reverse strand, counting down.
TTCCCTGATTAGATTTGGAGGCATATTAGTTAAGTATAAAGGGAGGAAAGGGGGCTAGACCGCCTACCCCCTTAATTTAGATAGTTGGGTTTTTCCATGCAGAGTTATTCTATTTGCTCAAATTTCGTATACCGGTTTATTATATAAAGGAGCTGCTTTGATTAGATTTGGAGGTTTATTGGTTAAGTATAAAGGGGGGAACAGGGGATAGTCCCCCCCCCTTAATTTAGATAAATGGGTTTTTCATGCAGAATTATTCGATTTGCTTCAAATTTGATATACCATTTTATTCCGATATGGCTTCGTTGATTTGATTTGGAGGTTCATTGGTTAAGTATAAAAGGGGGAAAGGGGTGCAATTGCCCCTCCCCTTAATTTAGATAAATGGGTTTTCATGCAGAATTATCTAATTTAGTTTTTTTTTTTTTTTTTTTTCTAGGTTCATTCTGATAAGGAGCTTTTCTGATTAGATTTGAAGGTTCCTTGGTTCAGCATAAAGGGAGAAATAAGGGAGCTAATACCCCCCTAAATTTAGTGAAATGGTTTTTTCATGCAGAATTATCTGATTTGCTTCAAATTTGGTATACCAGTTTATTATGTTAAGGAGCTTCCCTGATTAGATTTGGAGGTTCTTTGGTTAAGTATAAAGGGGGGAAGCACGAGCTAATCCCTTCATTTATTTTTGAGGGGCATTATTCTTTGAAATGAGAGTATAATATACAATTTGTGCGAATAGCCTGTGAGCTCAACGCCATCAGTTTAACTGGGAAATTTTCTTTTTATTTACTTTACTGTGCAATTCCGTCTTAGAAGATTTTACTGTATAGCAATTTTTAGATTTTTAATTCTCCAATACATGGAATATGGATTAACAAAATTAATGATAATCAAAACATTTGCATATAACAAATAGAGATTTATTTTAAAAAAATATGTATCGCAGCCTACGGCATTTCTATAAAAGTGAAGATTACAAAAAAAAAAAAAAAAAAAAAAAAAAAAAGAAAGAAAAGAAAAAGAAAAAAAAATGAAAAAAAAGAAAGAAAGAAAAAAAGCTAAGATTAAGTATTTTTGATCAGAATTTCTCGTACAGACAAATTTTTAACCAAATCGACGTAAAAATCAATGCTTTGTAAAAATTCACTCGTGCCGTCCCAGGCTTGGGTCGAGATTTTCATTTTTTTTCCGGGCCAGGATGGTCTCAGGCTGAACTTTTAGCTGCTATAACGCCGGGCCAGGCCAATAATTTTTTTCGACAGGCCTGGCCGAGTTCAGGCCTAATTTTTATAATGGGCCGAGTCGAATTTTTTTCTATGGGTCGGCATGGTCCGGGCCTGAAAATTTCTACTCGTACAGACTTCTAACTTAAAATTTAAAAAGTATTGCAAATTTCAAACTTCGAGTTATAAATAAAAGAAAAAAAGAATTATTTTTTAAATATTTTCTATTGAATTTATTTTTATTGTAATAATAAATAATCAATCTAAATCTGTCTTTTTACACCTCACCCCAAATTACTGCTTTTACCTTTGCCCCCTCCCCCCTCACTAAAGTATCGAGCACGAAAAGCTTAAACCTTAAGTGATGAGGTGATTTTTTTTTTAAATAACGTGGTGAGGTGGTGTGTATGCAACCCCAAAATTTGATTTCATGTCTTGTGCACTCCACAAAATGTAGCGAATTAAAAAAAAAAAAAAAAAAAAAATTCTTCATAATTGAAATTTCTCTTGGGTGGAAAAACCCTCACTTGATCAGTTAAGGGTTAAAGTCTTTAAAATTACTTTTTTCCTCTGCTTTATTCGTAATTCTGCAATACGATAAATAAATCAGCAGTTATCTACTTCACTCCCTCCATTCATAATTTCTACTACCCTCGCTCCCCCCAGTTTGTAAAATTTTAAATGGTTGAAATTATTTAGTTTTTTGTTAAAATTTTTTGGTCTGTTTATTTATATATTGCTGAAATAAAAAATAAATGTCTATCCCCCCCCCCCCCCCTCGCTCAAAAGAAAATAATGCGAAAAAATACAAAATACAAATAAATACAAAATGCAAATAAATACAAAATTAAAAAAAATACAAAATTTACTATGAACATTCGGTAAATTCGATCTCCACACCCCCCCAAACGAAATGCTATAGCTACTCCACTGTAGACAAGCAGTTGGAGCTCTAATGTACCTAATGGTAGGAACGAGACCAGATCTAGCTTACAGCGTAGGAGTTTTATCAAGAACACTAGAAAACCCATCTGCTGAAGATGTAGTGAGAGTAAAGAGAGTTTTTCGCTACATATCAAAAACAAGAAATTTTGGTATTACTTATCGCGCAACAAATTCAAATAGAGTATTAAAGTGTTACAGTGATGCAGATTTTGGAGGATGTATAAAAACTGGAAGATCAACATCTGGGTCAGTGATAATATATGCTGGAGGTGCAATCTCATGGCGCAATCAAAGACAAACCATCGTGGCTACTTCAACAACAGAGGCTGAAGTTATAGCAGCATCTGAAACAACCAAAGAAATTATTTGGCTCAGAAGATTGTATGAAGGAATAGTAAAACTAAAAGAAATACCTATTCTTCAAGTAGACAATAGTGCAGCTGTAAAACTTGCCCATAATCCAGAATATCACAGGAGAACAAAACATATAGAAATAAAGCATTTCTTCGTTCGTGAGAAGGTGTTAGAAGGAAAGTTAGTTGTAGAGCAAATTTCAACTGAGAAACAGATTGCAGATATTATGACCAAGCCGTTAGCCAAAACTCGATTACTAATATTGTGTGATCAAATGGGATTATCAGGCTAAAGACTAAATATGTAATTAACAAGGGAAAGTGTTAAAATATAGTTTTTGTTTTATGTTAATTCATATTTTGTCTCACGTGAACTTATGACATTATGCATTGATGAGTTGTTCATTAGTAACAGACAACTAAACTCGTTGTACTAGATTAATTTTAACACAATTATTCTAATTGGTTAACAAATCATATTAGATGTAAATTTCCAACTGGGCGAAAAATGTCCGGACCAGGATTCGAACCCGGGACCTCCTGACTGAAGCCGCCAGTGCTCTGCCATCTGAGCTATCCCGGACGATTCTGGTTGAACTTTTTCACCCAGCTAGCCTTGAAGATTACAGCATCTGGTCTGAAACCTGGTTCAGCTCAACAGAATAAATCTCAGGTAATGGAACTCCAGAAATCGCTGGATACGGAATTACACTAGATTAATTTTAACACAATTATTCTAATTGGTTAACAAATCATATTAGATGTAAATTTCCAACTGGGCGAAAAATGTCCGGACCAGGATTCGAACCCGGGACCTCCTGGCTGAAGCCGCCAGTGCTCTGCCATCTGAGCTATCCCGGACGATTCTGATCGAACTTTTTCACCCAGCTAACCTTGAAGATTACAGCATCTGGTCTGAAACCTGGTTCAGCTCAACAGAATAAATCTGAGGTAATGGAACTCCAGAAATCGCTGGATACGGAATTACACTAGATTAATTTTAACACAATTATTCTAATTGGTTAACAAATTATATTAGATGTAAATTTCCAACTGGGCGAAAAATGTCCGGACCAGGATTCGAACCCGGGACCTCCTGGCTGAAGCCCCCAGTGCTCTGCCATCTGAGCTATCCCGGACGATTCTGGTCGAACTTTTTCACCCAGCTAACCTTGAAGATTACAGCATCTGGTCTGAAACCTGGTTCAGCTCAACAGAATAAATCTCAGGTAATGGAACTCCAGAAATCGCTGGATACGGAATTACACTAGATTAATTTTAACACAATTATTCTAATTGGTTAACAAATCATATTAGCCGCTAATATGATTTGTTAACCAATTAGAATAACTGTGTTAAAATTAATCTAGTGTAATTCCGTATCCAGCGATTTCTGGAGTTCCATTACCTGAGATTTATTCTGTTGAGCTGAACCAGGTTTCAGACCAGATGCTGTAATCTTCAAGGTTAGCTGGGTGAAAAAGTTCGACCAGAATCGTCCGGGATAGCTCAGATGGCAGAGCACTGGCGGCTTCAGCCAGGAGGTCCCGGGTTCGAATCCTGGTCCAGACATTTTTCGCCCAGTTGGAAATTTACATCTAATATGATTTGTTAACCAATTAGAATAATTGTGTTAAAATTAATCTAGTGTAATTCCGTATCCAGCGATTTCTGGAGTTTCATTACCTGAGATTTATTCTGTTGAGCTGAACCAGGTTTCAGACCAGATGCTGTAATCTTCAAGGTTAGCTGGGTGAAAAAGTTCGACCAGAATCGTCCGGGATAGCTCAGATGGCAGAGCACTGGCGGCTTCAGCCAGGAGGTCCCGGGTTCGAATCCTGGTCCGAACATTTTTCGCCCAGTTGGAAATTTACATCTAATATGATTTGTTAACCAATTAGAATAATTGTGTTAAAATTAATCTAGTGTAATTCCGTATCCAGCGATTTCTGGAGTTCCATTACCTGAGATTTATTCTGTTGAGCTGAACCAGGTTTCAGACCAGATGCTGTAATCTTCAAGGTTAGCTGGGTGAAAAAGTTCGACCAGAATCGTCCGGGATAGCTCAGATGGCAGAGCACTGGCGGCTTCAGCCAGGAGGTCCCGGGTTCGAATCCTGGTCCGGACATTTTTCGCCCAGTTGGAAATTTACATCTAATATGATTTGTTAACCAATTAGAATAATTGTGTTAAAATTAATCTAGTGTAATTCCGTATCCAGCGATTTCTGGAGTTCCATTACCTGAGATTTATTCTGTTGAGCTGAACCAGGTTTCAGACCAGATGCTGTAATCTTCAAGGTTAGCTGGGTGAAAAAGTTCGACCAGAATCGTCCGGGATAGCTCAGATGGCAGAGCACTGGCGGCTTCAGCCAGGAGGTCCCGGGTTCGAATCCTGGTCCGGACATTTTTCGCCCAGTTGGAAATTTACATCTAATATAAACTCGTTGTATCTGATAGAAAATGTAATATAGAAAAAATGGCTGTTCTGTTATCCATATTGATGTTATTAAAATTCATTTCGTAAGTTTCTTTTCTAAATAATGCGTTCCTTTCTTTCTTATTAATGTGTACTTAATTTAATTATCAATCAACTCAAAGCTATCATACTCTGCATATAAGAACACTAATAATTTTTAATAATTTAAAATTGAATTTGTCAGATATTTATTGTTTTGATAAACTTCATTTATCAAAAGATGGGAGGGAGGATCTTGAAAGTAGATTGTAATTTCTCTTGTGTGAATGGCAACGAAATTGTTTTGTTGTTAGAATAAAATGTTCCTTTTAATTGTTAGCTGGTAAATGCATAGAATAAAAGTTTGGTTTGAAATATAGTAAATATGTACAATTATTTGGAGTCAGACAAATGAAATTGAATAAGTACGACTGAATGAAATAATATTCAGGGATATACTATTGACATCGTTTGAAATACTCTCACTTCCTTCGGCATAGATTATTTACTGAATATCAAATCAAAATTATTTCATTCAAGTGATCAGTTTCGATAGAAAAAACCCACAAAGATATAAATAATAACTTTTTTGTAACAAAATTTTTAAAAACAGAAAAAAAATGGCTATGTATTTCACTTATCTTAACGTAGATGGTCTAATATATTAGGTCTTGGCGGTTTTAACAAACCATTCATTTAAATTTTTTCTGTATCTCGTTTATTTCTCTTGAGTTTCGAATACCATTCTTCATTTTTAACACTTCTCAACATACAAGGGTGTCCCAAAAAGGACCACCTATTTTTAAAAATGAATAATTAACAAACGAATAGGGTTATTAAAAAAATTCTTGCAGGAAACGAATATGTGAATTCTGGAATTTTGATTAGAATGCTTTATTATAATAGTTCAAAATATGACCGACAGATGGCGCTACAGCACATTTTGATGGCTATATGAACAAAAGGAGCATGCGTGAAAACCAGACAGAAGTAGACATGGTCAATGAAAGTTCAGTAGTAACCATTTCAAGGGAAACAGTAATTGTCGGTGCGTAAATTCTTCAAAATGGTGTATTCGTTGGCGATATAGCCAACAAAATGTGGTATAGCGCAATCTGTCGGTCATATTTTGAACTATTATGATAAAAAGTTCTAAACAAAATTCCAGACTTCACACATCCGTTTCCTGCAAGAATTTTTTTAATAACTCTATTCGTTTGTTAATTATTCATTTTTAAAAATAGGTGGTCCTTTTTGGGACACCCTGTAGTTGAAAACTGTTTATGAATTCGGTTTGTCTCTATGGCTCTAACTCGAGTAAATATACTCTCATTATGTAATTGATAAATGTTATTGAGGTTTACCATTGCATGTTATGTTCAGTATTGAAATTGAAGTGCATAGCATTTATAGTTCAATTACATGGGCATTAAAAAAAGAATTCCGTCACATTATGGTCTATGAGGGAACATTGTTTGCTGTGTATTTCAATAATGCTACACTAAATTATTTAAAAACAACGTTTAAACACACAATAAAACAAGTTGACCCGATCAGACGTTAACGTTTCGTGAGTACTAGGACTCACATCCTCAGTGTAAAAAACTTTTAAAAAAATATCGCCCCAACTACATGAACAATTTATATTTCCACACAAGTTCTGTATTTACAATGCTACACTATTTCAAACATTGGAATTGATAAACATGACTGAGGTGTATTACCAGATGCTCTTACTTTGAATATTGTGCGCATAACAATTATTGTTCGTTTACAGGAACAGGCAAAAGAATCTGGTTACGCTACTGTCTGTGAGCATTAATTTCTGGAAATGCTTTTTCAGCTATTGTAAGTTTTTTTTTTTTAAATTAACTAACTTTTCCCTTATAAATTCTATAGATCATATAGAAGGCTGCACAAAAGAATTCGCGTAGAGTACATTTCCGCTTATTGATTGAAATTTCTGGAGGGGAATTTTCAATTTTGTTATGCGTTTTGTAACTGAACTAAATTTATGCTAAATATGTAGTATATGAATTGGGTTTTCAAATGTGATATGCGTTTTCCAAATTGTGTACTTATAGATCACCTTTCAACATATTAAACGGTGAAGTTTTGTTTTGTTTTTGTTCAGACCTTGTTCAAAAGTATTTTATGATCTACGCATCATACATGATTTTTACTTCTTGTTTGGAAATATATAATTTATTCGATTTATGAAATGCTGTTAAGGCTGTTCTTAACTGCTCTGCTCAACAAGCGCGAAGCGTTTTGACAAATTTAAAAATTCATTTTTTAACGGAAAGCTATAAAATTGGAAAGCCTGGCCATGAAAGCGATTTGGAATTGAACTGTTTTTTTCCATTTTTTGATAAATCAATTACCTAATGAGTTATAAGCAATTTCGATCACGTGACAAACACGTTTTTCACCCGCTCTTGAGTGCTCTTTCTCCCTTCGCGTGGAAATTCGGTTCAATACGTACACTTTAACACTATTTTCTGAAAGATCTATTGCGTTTGCAAAAAAATGAAAAAAAAAAAAAAAAACAGCTCAATTACATAGTTTATGAACAACAACACCAGCTTGTTTCATGCATTTTCGAACAAAAATAAATTAAAACTTATGTTAGAAAGTTGCCTTTTTGGATTTGCTGTTCTCAACTGATCTGCTCAACAAGCGCAAAACGTTTTGACACATTTACAAATTCATTTTTTAACGGAAAGATATAAAATTGGAAAGCCTGACTATGGAAGCTATTTGGAACCGAACTGTTTTTTCCATTTTTTGATCAATCAATTACCTATTGAGTTATAAGCGATTTTGACCACGTGACACGGCATTTTTCTCCCCTTACTGATTGGATTTTCTTCTTTCGTTCGGAAGTTCAGTTCAAAATGCCAACTTTGACAATATTTTTTGAAAGATCTATTGCGTTTACAAGAAAACGGAAAAAACTGTTCGATGACACAGTTTCTATATAACAACACCTTCTAGTTTCATGCGTTTCCGAACAAAAATGAATTAAAACTTATGTCAGAAAGTTGACTCTTTGGATTTGAGAACAGCCTTAAGAGGCTACTTCAGTAAAGTGAAAAGACCCTTTCGCTAATGCTAATCCTATGGAAGAAATTTATAAAGATATCTCGGTTGCATTTCAATATTTTTAAATGATTTTTTTTTTTTTTTTTTTTTTTTTTTTTGCATTAGACAGCTGAGATGGCAGTGGCGTACCCAGGATTTTATTTCGGGGGGGGCTGACTTAAATTTCTATAATGTTCTAAATCTTACGAAACACGTTGAATTGTGTTATAAACATAAATCATTTTTGCCAATATGGCCGTAACCAGGGGGGGGGGGGGAAGGGGAGGGGCAGGGGTGACTTTGTTCCGAATTTTCCGAAAATTTGTAAAATTTTGTCCAGTCCAAAAATTCGGACTTAAAAAAACCGCGATTTTTGACATGGTCGTCGAAAAAAATCAATTTCATCAATCTTTCACAGAAAAAATATCTCCAATTTTTTTAAAGCATCCGAAAAGGAAAAAAACCGAAATTTTGTCATAGGGCCACGGATAAAATGCGAAGTTTGTCAAAGGATTGCGAAAAAAAAGTCAAATTTCGTCAAATGCTCGCGGAGGAAACGCTAATTTCGTCAAATGAGCACAAAAAACCCCGAATTTCGTCATAAGGCCGCAGAAAAATGCGAATTTCATCAAAAGTTTGCGGGGAAAATACGAATTTCGAAAAAAGATCACTAAAAACACGCATCCCGGCAAAGGGTTGCGAAAAAAAAGCTAATTTCGTAAAGGATCGCAAAAAAAGCTAATTTCGTCAAAGGGACATGGAAAAACGTGAATTTCGTCAAAAGGGCGCAGAAAAGCGCGAATTTCATCAAAAAGAGGAGAAATCACGCTAATTTTGTAAAAAACCCGCACAAAAAACGCAAATTTCGACGAAGGATTGCGAAAAAACGCGAATTTCGTCATACGGCCACCGAAAAAGCGCTAATTTCGTAAAATGACCATAGAAAATACGCTAATATCGTCAAAGGGCCACAGAAAAAACGCAAATTTCGACAAAGGATCGCTAAAAAAGCATGCATTCCGTCAAAGGGACGCGGGAAAAACGCGAATTTCGTCAAAAGGCCGCAGAAAAACGCAAATTTCGGCAAAGGATTGCCTAAAAAACGCGAATTTCGGCAAATGATCACAGAAAAATACGTGAATTTCGTCAAAGGGCCGCAGAAAAAAAGCAAATTTCGTCGAAAAGCCGTGGAAAAAGCAAATTTCGACAAAGGATCTTGAAAAAAAAAACGCGAATATCGTCAAAAGACCGCAGAAAAAACGTGAATTTCATTAAAAAGTCGCGGGAAAAACGCGAATTTCGAAATAAAGATCGCTTAAAACACGCATTCCGTCAATGCCCCACCAGTGGCCGAGAGGTTCTGCTCTCGAAGCTGGTAGACGGGAGGTGCTGGGTTCGATCCCAATCGCGCCCATCGGCCTAATCGTTCGGAGTTTTCGTGGTTTTCTTCGAGCCGTGGATCTTCCATGCGTTAATACGGATTAGGTTCCCTTCGAAAGACCCCCACGGAGGGCACTCCCCCCGGGCCTATATCCCTCGTGTAGATAATTGGCCGTCAAAAATCAACCCAACCCAACGCATTCCGTCAAAGAGCTGCGACAAAAAAAGCTAATTTCGTAAAGGATCGCAAAAAGACGCGAATTTCATCAAAAAGACGTGAAAAAAACGCGAATTTCGTCAAAAATCCGAAGAAAAAACGCAGATTTCGACGAAGGATTGCGTAAAAAAAACCGAAAATTTAGGCAAATGACCTCGGAAAAAACGCGAATTTCGTCAAAGGGCTGCTGAAAAAACGCAAATTTCGACAAAGAATCGCTAAAAAAACACGCATTCCTTCAAAAGAAAGTGGAAAACGCGAATTCCGTTAAAAGGACACAGAGAAAACGTGAATTTCGTCAAAAGACCGCAGAAAAACGCAAATTTCATCAAAAAGACGAGAAAAAAGTGCAAATTTCATCAAAAAGCTGCGGACAAAACGCAAATTTCGACGAAGGATTGCATAAAAAAAAAACGCGAATTTCGGCAAATGACCTCGGGAAAAACGAGAATTTCGTCCAAGGGCCGCAGAAAAAACGCGAATTTCGACAAAGCATCGCTAAAAAAAAACACTCATTCCGTCAAAGGGAACCGGAAAAAACGCGAATTTCGTTAAAGATCGCAAAAAAAGTGAAAAAGCAGGGTCACAAAGAAGGGCAACAGAAAAACCTGAATTTCGGCAAAAGACTGCAGAAAAAAAGCGAATTTCATAAAAAGACGAGAAAAAAAAGCGAATTTCGTCAAAAAAACGAAGAAAAAACGCCGATTTCGACGAAGGATTGCGTAAAAAAAACGTGAATTTCGTCAAATGGCTGCTGAAAAAACGCAAATTTCGACAAAGAATCGCTAAAAAAACACGCATTCCTTCAAAAAAAAAAGTGGAAAAACGCGAATTCCGCCAAAAGGACACAGAAAAAACGTGAATTTCGTCAAAAGACCGCAGAACAACGCAAATTTCATCAAAAAGACGCCGAAAAAAGTGCAAATTTCATCAAAAAGCCGCGGACAAAACGCAAATTTCGACGAAGGATTGCATAAAAAAACGTGAATTTCGACAAAGCATCGCTAAAAAAACACGCATTGCGTCATAGGGAACCGGAAAAAACGCGAATTTCGTTAAAGATCTCAAAAAAAAAGCAGGGTCACAAAGAAGGGCCACAGAAAAACGTGAATTTCGTTAAAAGACTGCTGAAAAAAAGCGAATTTCATCAAAAAGACGAGAAAAAAATCGAATTTCGTCAAAAAAGCCGCGGAAAAAAAGCAAATTTCGACGAAGGATTTAGTAAAAAAAAACGCGAATTTCGACAAAGCATCGCTAAAAAAAACACTCATTCCGTCAAAGGGAACCGGAAAAAACGCGAATTTCGTTAAAGATCGCAAAAAAAGAGAAAAAGCAGGGTCACAAAGAAGGGCAACAGAAAAACGTGAATTTCGGCAAAAGACTGCTGAAAAAAGCGAATTTCATAAAAAGACGAGAAAAAAACGCGAATTTCGTCAAAAAACCGAAGAAAAAACGCCGATTTCGACGAAGGATTGCGTAAAAAAACGCGAATTTCGTCAAATGGCTGCTGAAAAAAACGCAAATTTCGACAAAGAATCGCTAAAAAAACACGCATTCCTTCAAAAGAAAGTGGAAAACGCGAATTCCGCCAAAAGGACACAGAAAAAACGTGAATTTCGTCAAAAGACCGCAGAACAACGCAAATTTCATCAAAAAGACGAGAAAAAAGTGCAAATTTCATCAAAAAGCCGCGGACAAAACGCAAATTTCGACGAAGGATTGCATAAAAAAACGCGAATTTCGACAAAGCATCGCTAAAAAAACACGCATTGCGTCATAGGGAACCGGAAAAAACGCGAATTTCGTTAAAGATCTCAAAAAAAAAAGCAGGGTCACAAAGAAGGGCCACAGAAAAACGTGAATTTCGTTAAAAGACTGCTGAAAAAAAGCGAATTTCATCAAAAAGACGAGAAAAAAATTGAATTTCGTCAAAAAAGCCGCGGAAAAAAAGCAAATTTCGATGAAGGATTTAGTTTAAAAAATCGACAAAAATCTGCGAAAAAAAACTTGAATTTCATCAAAAACCCGCCGAAAAAACGCGGAAAAAACACAAATTTCGACAGGATCACGGAAAAAAACGCAAATTTCGTCACTGTTCCGCGGAAAAAACGCAAATTTCGACGAAGGAGTGCGTAAAAAAAAACGCGAATTTTGGGCAAAAAGCCGCAGAAAAAGCGAATAGGACTGTGGAGAAAACGCAAATTTCATCAAAAAACCGTGGAAAAAACACAAATTTTTGGCATGGAGATGCGACTGAAAAATGAAAGTTAATAAGCTGCTTTTACAGTCAACTCTTCCGCACCGGATTTCCGATTTAGCCGAAATCGACTTGTGATTAGCTGTAGTGTTACTGTGCATTAACATTTTTTCTGCATTGACAATCTTGGCGCCCGCCGACTGTGAGCGAAATTAAAAAACTCTTTAAATTAAACTACTTTTAGATTTGTCGAATTTACTTGTAGGTCTCTTGAACTGACCGTATACGTTTTCATTTATCCAATAAAACAGGCATGGAGCTATTTTTCAGACATTTGAAAATTGATTTTGTTGTTTCAAGTAAATTTGGTCGCAGGACTGAGGAGTATATTGAATTAACAAGAAAAACAAATTCGTAGCATGCCAGTAAATTAAAACAAATTTATCTGAAAAAGAAGGAATATCAGCCCTTTTTTCATTTCACTGCGATCTCTTCGGAGGTGGAATGGAGCTGTAACCTCATAACCCCCGTCACCATCGACTTCTTTGGGTGTATGCTGGGGCATCACTAGTATATGGGACTAACCAGAATAGCTGCGTCGCAGAAAAAATTTAATTTTATACTCAAAAGAAAGAAAAAAAACAGTTTTTTTTTCATTTTTGATTACTTCGAAAGGGCCCTATAACCCCATCAGCCCCTTCCCCTCATTGGGTGTACTGTGGTGTAATTGTGCGCTGATATGAGACTAGCCAGAAAGTCTAGTTCGTTGTATTGCAGAAAACAATTGCATTACAAATTTATCTCAAACAAAAAGAAAAAAAATCAGCACTTTTTTCATTTCAACTATTTTGGGAGAGGTCTGTAACCCCATCACTCCCTTTCTACTTCTTTGGGTATAATGTGGTGTCACTGTGCACTAATATGGAACTAAACAGAAGAGTGTGGCTAGTCTGTTGAATGATAGGAGAAAAAAAATGCAAATTTATCTCAAACAGAAAGAAAAAAAGCAATATTTTTTTCGACTATTTCGGCAAGAGGGGGTTGTAAGCCCATCAGCCGCCTCCCCTTCTTTCGGTAAGCTGTGATGTCAATGTGGACTAATATGGATTTAACGAGAATAGCTATTTCGCTGTATGGCAGAAGAAAAATTACAAATTTATCTCAAACAAGAAGAAAAAAATCAGCCTTTTTTTCATTTCATTTTCAACTATTTAGGAAGGGGGCACCCTATTAGCCCCTTTCACCTCTTTGGGTATAATGTGGTGCCACTGTGTACTAGTATGAAACTAAAGAGAAGAGAGCGGCTAGTCTCTTGAATGATAGGGGGAAAATACAAATCTATCTCAAACAAAAAGAAAAACATCAGCATTTTTTCATTTCATATTCGACTTTTTGGGGAGAGGGCTGTAACCCCATTAGCCCCCTTCTACCTTTTGGGGTATAACGTGGTGTCACTGTACACTAATATGGAACTACAGCGAAGGGAGCGGCTAGTCTGTAGAATGATAGGGAGAAAATGCAAATTTATCTCAAACAGACAGAAAAAAATCAGCACTATTTTTTCATTTCATTTTCTACTATTTCGAGAGGAGGGGGGGGGGGGGGGCTGTAATTCCAACAGCCCCCTCCCCATCTTTGGGTATGCTGTGATGTCAATGTGGGCTAATATGGAGTTAACGAGAATGGCTATTTTGCTGTATGACAGAAGAAAAAAATTACAGATTTATCTTAAAAAAGTAAGGAAAAAACACTTTTTTCATTTCATTTTTCGACTATTTCTGGTTTGGGGAGGGGTGGGGCAGTAACCCCGTCAGCCCCCTTTCTCTTCTTTGGTGTCGATATGGAGTACTATGGAACTATATGGTGAAGGAAGCATATAGTCTGTTGAACGATAGGGGGGAAAATGCAAATTTATCTTAAACAAGCAGAAAAAATTCAGCACTATTTTATCATTTCATTTTCGACCATTTCGAGAGGAGGGGGCTGAAATTCCATCAGCCCCCTCCCCCTCTTTGGGTATGCTGTGATGTCAATGTGGACTAATATGCTGTTAACGAGAATGTGTCTATTTTGCTATATGACAGAAGAAAAAATTACAGATTTATCTTTAAAAAATAAGAAAAAATTACTTTTTAATTTAATTTTTCGGCTATTTCGGGAGGAAGGGAGGGGGGGCTATAACCCCGTCTGCTCCCTTTCTCTTCTTTGTTGTCAATGTGGACTAATATGGGACTAATGAGAATGACTAGTCCGCTGTATGATTGAAAAAAATTAAAACTTTTTCCAAAACAGAAAGACGAAAAAGCAGCACTTTTTCATATCACTTTCGAAAATTTCGGGGGGGGCTGTAGCCCCATCAGCCCCCCCCTTGGGTACGCCAGTGGATGGGGCCAAATGATGCTCGCATTTTATTTTATTTTAACGAAATTCAACGATGTTCTTTACTTTTAGAAGAATTTTTATTTGAAAATAGAAAGGCATAAAATCGTTAAAAATTGTTTGAATAGGTAATAGAAAGGCATAAAATCGCTAAAAATTGTTTGAATAGGTAATCGAAAGGCATAAAATCGTTAAAAATTGAAAAAGTTACAAAATGGGTAGGCGCAAATTATCAGATATGGAAAAATCCAAAGCCAAAGAGCGACGCCGAAATGAAAGTCGTCTTGCAAAGCAAAAAGCGAGGTCTTCAACTGATTATGTAGGCCATGAAAATCGAAGTCTTCAACTGATTATGTAGCCCATGAAAATCGAGGTCTTCAACTGATTATGTAGCCCATGAAAATCGATTACAGAATAAAAGACGAACGCGAAAAAGGAAACAATCTAATGTTTAATCGATTGATAGTAAAAGGCCATGTCTCGAGGGGCTACAATCCACTAGCCACGGCGTTTTACAATCGGTCGAGTCGATTCTAACCGGGAAAAATTGAGCTCAACGTAGGTAATTTGTCGCAATCTGTGGATGATTCGGTGGAACTGCTTTCGATTTGTAAACTGTTTTTCTTCTCGAAACGGGACTTGGAGAGTTTATCGATGAAGGTTTTGGTCGTCTGAAGTTTGATCTTTGCGATCTGTTGTTGAAGAGGATGCGACGGAATTTGGTGGACGAAATAAATTCCAAATGGTCGTTGTAATCTATTAATTTGGTGGACGAAATTTAGATTATAATAAAACACTCATACTACAATATATATTAAAACACACATACACACATAAATAACGCCTGCATTCAACAGTTAAAGATATATATAAATATTATACAGACATACAAACAATAAATACAATAAACCCAACTTTTACCCAACAATAACCGAAATTTAGATTTTTCGGTTAAATTTTGTTACGAAGGTGATTTGTCGCGATCTGTGGATGATTCGGTGGAACTGTTTTCGATTTTTATTTATTCGATTATTAAAAAAATTCCAAATGGTCGTATCTATTAAATTACAATTTTATATATATATATATTGCCTTTTTCATGTTTAATCCGTAATCGCGCGAGTTCAAACCAGTTTTAAATGTTTACTGCAATGTCAGATATACATAATACGTAGGCCACGCTGCAATAGTAAGAAGATGTAGCGGGTATTACGATAATTCTTTTACCTCGCATGCAAATAATTAGAGATTATTTAATTGCGCTTAGTTATTACCTTATTTTAAAAATAAAGAAAACTTTTTATCACGAACTTCAACGAAACATTTTATTCTATTTATTCCCTTATTCCAAAGATATCATTTTATAACGTTTGCTGCCATAGCAACATAATAAATTAAATTTCATTAAAAAAAAAAATGCACAGTAGTAGAAAAATATTTTTCGAGATATACTTATTACGTACGCCACGCTTAAGGGTGTTCTTAAATCCAAAAGAGCAACTTCCTGACATAAGTTTTAATTAATTTTTGTTCAAAAAGGCATGAAACTAGCTGGTGTTGTTGTTCAGAAATTATGTAATTGAGTTGTTCCCCCCCCCCCCCCTTTTTTTTTTTTTTTTTTTTTTTTTTTTGCAAACGCAATAGATCTTTCAGAAAATAATGTCAAAGCGGGCGTTT
The DNA here is from genome assembly GCA_963932465.1 of Maratus speciosus. Classification (NCBI taxonomy): domain Eukaryota; kingdom Metazoa; phylum Arthropoda; class Arachnida; order Araneae; family Salticidae; genus Maratus; species Maratus speciosus. The sequence continues at coordinate 517,431,905 of OZ010795.1, read as the reverse complement.
TGAACCGAATTTCTGCGCGAAGGAAGAAAGAGACTCAAGAACGGGCGAAAGACGTGTTTATCACGTGATCAAAATTCCTTGTAACTCAATAGGTAATTGATTGATCAGAAAATGGAAAAAGCAGTTCAATTCCAAATCGTTTCCATGGCCAGGCTTTCCAATTTTATAGCTTTCCGTTAAAAAATGAATTTGTAAATGTGTCAAAACGTTTTGCTCTCGTTGAGCAGAGCAGTTAAGAACAGCCTTAAATGAACGATATGTTTCGGCACCAGAAATAATGTGGCGACTTCTTGAAAAGCCCATGCAGGACAAGTCCCATGTTATTATTAGATTGTCCGTGCATCTACAAGATATGCAATCTGTGTATTTTAGGGAAGCGGAGAAACGTGAAGCTTTTGACAGAGCAAGAAATAAAGACACCATGCTCACTGCTTGGTTTCTACTTAACAGTTCTGATCCTTCAGCAAACATCTATGTCTATACAGAAATTCCAAAGCATTTTGTATGGAAAGGTAATGTGTGGCAAAGGCGTGTTACATTAGGTGACTTCATAGTATCAGGATGTATTCTGTAAGTCCAAAGGATACTGAGCGATTCCATCTTCGTATGCTGCTTTGTCATGTTCCCGGTGCCAAGACTTTCGAGGGGTTAAGGACGTTTGAGAATACTGCCCATGAAACATTCAAGGGTGCATGCCGTGCTAGAAATTTATTAGAAGATGATGATGAATGGCAACATTGTTTAACTGAAGCATGTGGTGTTGAAATTCCACCCAAACTGAGACAACTGTTCAGGGTCGGACTGGGTCAATGTAAAGGGCGCAGACCTTGGATTTTCAGAGGGCGCAAAAATTTTAATGAACTCAAGTCAATTTTACTTGCTTGTGTTGTGTGTCCTTGTGTTGTGCTTGGGTTTAACACACTTGCATAGCACCAAGTAATGATAATGGCTTAAATTATCCCTCTAACTCTGGGCAGAAGACTTCGCTTTATCCTCCGTGCATGTTTAAAGTTACATCAAACCTACACAATACTGCGCAATTTTTTAAAACAAATCATGTATTATCTTAAACCTCCAACAAGTTGAACACAGAATACCTTGTAGTAGATGACTGATATCAAGACAAGGGCTTTCTTATTTTCTTCTTTTATCGATAGATACCTTGGGGGAAAAAATGATCACCCCTACGAATTTTCCTGAAAAGACATAAGTACCAGTTGATTTGGAATAATATTTACTATTAAATGCTTGTCATAAATTTTGCTTTGGAGGCTGTCTTACCTATTAAAAAGTACACGAAAGTTGATTTTTCAAATGATAACATCCACTTTAGACACCCTATTTGAGTTCCTTGCTAGCCAGGGAACAGATATAGTGTATATGCTTTTCTTAAATCTTAATACAGTTATAAAAACAAAATGTATTAGGGGTTTATCCCTAATTTCGGAAAATAAATTGAAGATCTTACAAGAAAAAGTACTACCTAAAACACTCAATTACTCACCAGTAAAACTATACAAGATTATAAATTTAATAAAAACTTACTTTAGATCAAAGAAACCCCTACAAAATATTTCTGGTAACTATCTACGATTTTTTTCTGTGGCTCCTTTGATCACAGAATACGATCTCCTTAAATTATGGAAAGAAAAAAATTCTCTATATCCCGAAAACTAATTATTCAAAGAGCTGTATCATCGATGTTTTTAACAATTGTGGTTTGTTCATAATATATTTTTTTAATACGACTTCATTAAAAATTTTCATGATTAAAAAAAGTCTGGAATATTTTTCGGTCTATTCAGTATAATTCTTTAACAAATTAATAAAACATCTATCAGGTGTAATTTTTATGAAAATAAAAATTAAGTTTCTCGAATGTATCTAACTTTAGCATCCTCAAATTTAAACTCTTCAAACCTTATCAAGATTTAAGATAATACATATAAACTAATGCCTTTTCCCAGGTTGTCTCGATCCAAGAAACTCAAATAAGGTGTCAAAAATGGGTGTTATTGTTCGAAAATTCAAAGTTGGTACAATTCTTAATAAGTAGACGACTTTGGAAATATAATTTATACATAACAATAATTAGTAGATATTATTTCAGTCAGTTGGTAGCTATATATTTTTTTTACGATTATTTTTAGCGGAATTAGTAAGGAGTAACCACATTTTTTCCCCACTTATCACCATTAATGCACTGAGGATCTTTAGAAAAACTTACAAGATTTTTTTTTCACCAGGCGCAAATAGAGTTACTGCGGAGCTCATAAGAGCTTCAATCTCTTTTTTAAATATATTTCTTTAACGTAATATGGATTAGTTATCGAGTCAGTTAAAAATGTCATAAATTCAATTTCTGTTACAATTTACTGTTTTATTATTAATAATATTATTAACAAAGTAGCATTTTTAAATGTGGTATCTGCAGGTGTCTCCTTCATCTCACACAAGAAAAATTCAGTACGCAAACTTCGTTTTAAAAGCATTTATGTTTAGAACAAAAATATACTTTCCTTGTAGAAATAGAAAATTTAAAAATTAAATCTGATGTTTCTTTTGTCCTTTTGTAAAAGTACCACATATTATAGGTTATTGGAATGCTGAAAGATAAGGCTATTTGAATGTGAAAATAATACTTGCTTGGGAAAATAATGGGTATATTTTGTATCCTTAAAAAATGACTTTATGCATTCATAAAGTGCTGAATTGATATCGAACTATAAAAAGGTTTCTACAGAAAAAGAACACCCTAAAAAAAGTCGCTTTGTTAGTCTAAAATTGCTAAAATGATTGAGTAAATTTACTATTCTAAGCACAATCTTACTATGATTTGCAAAACTTTTATCATTGTCATAGAGAATGGAAAATATTTAAGTTTCCATACTTGAAAGAACTAATTGTATTCCTGCAAACTGCAGGATCCCGTAAACAGTGTTTTTTCAACAGACTTAAAAAAAGGCGGAGGAAGTTCTCATTTCGAAGCATATGTATTTTTATTTTATTTTATTTTACTTTTTTTTTTTTTTTTTTTTTTTTTTTTTTTTGTATGCTCACCGATTATTATGAAACTACGCGACCGATTCATGTGATTTTTTTTTAATTGAAAGAGTATACTCTCTAATGCGTCCCATTTAAATTTCATCAAAATTAGTTCAGTACTTTTTTAGAAATTCAACACAGACTAAAATAAATAATTAAAAAAACATTTTAAATAAGCATTTTAAGTAAATATTTTTAAAACATTTAAAAAAAACATTTTTAATCAAACATTTCAATATTTCATTTAAGTTTTTTTTTTTTTGAAAGTTTATTTTATTCAAAAAACCTATTATAATTTTTAAATAGTAGTCATTTCTTTATTTAATGATAGACTTTTCAATTGATTAAATTAAGCAATTTTTTTCAAAATAAATACTACAATATTTAACCGCGTAAAATCACTAAATAAAGGGAAGATTACAATAAAAAAATGATTTTGTGAAAGAAAACGCTGTCTGCGAGATCCCACAGCTTGCAGGATTGTAATCCAAAAGTATATCATCAATTTTATATTCCCCGAAAAGAAAGATCATGTTTTCCAATCAACAACAAAATCCATAGAAGTTTTTTGCCTTCGGATATTTCTCTCTCTCTCTCCTTTTTCCTCAAGTTGATTTTCAAAAAGCACGATTATAGGTGCATTCAGGGACGGCTATAAGGGAGGGGGGGGGGGGGGGGGAAGGCAAGGTATTAAAAGCAAAAGGACTGAAACTATGCAAAATATTTGGTTAAATCTAATAGGCATCATTCAAAAAAGCGATGAAAAAATTTCGTTCAACGCACTGTGGCTACTAAAGCTCTCGTTGGGGGCATGTTTTCTCTTTTAATCGCATCCAAAGATGCCCTCTTTGGTTTCCAATCCTGAAATTGCTACGATATATCGTTGATTTCTTTTTGATAATAAAAATTACCGCTCTTGTGCTGTCTGTATATTAATTAATTCGAAATTTAGTGCTCTAATCAGAATGTATGTGTACAACGAGTGAAAAAATATTGGAGATGCTTAGGCACTTAAGGGCGCGAAGTTTTCACTGGACGAGGGCGCACCGGTCCTCGGGCCGATGGGCCGGCGGGCCAGTCCGAGCCTGCAACTGTTTTCGTTCATATGTGTCTTTGGCAATCCAAATTTACCGATTCAATTAAGGGAACAGTTTAAGTCACAACTCTCAGAAGATTTTGCTCGCCATCTGCTGCTACAGGATACAGAGCCCTTCAAGACATAGCCAATCATCTACGCATACACAACGCGACACTTCAGAACCTTGAATTACCTGAACCCTCAAACCTGGAGTACAGCGTCTAGAATACCTAATCTTCGGGAAAACCTTACTTGTCAATGGTGATTATACTGAGCGAGCCTTTTTACCGACTCTGGCGTTGTAGGATTTCCATACTGGGAGATATAGCGATGAGTTTGGCGGGCAGAAAATCCTTTTTCGGATTTAATTTATATTGTTTGTTTACTGCTGAAGTATAGGATCGCCAGGCGGTTTATCGTTGTTTGGAGGAATAAATTTGCGCGAGTTGAATTTACCAATTAATTTGTTTTTTTTTTCCCCTTTCCACGCAGATTTTTTTTATATTCCTGAAAGAATTCGGGTTGATGATAGACAGTCAAAATACATTTAGAATAAAATTATATATATATATATATAAAAAAAACGAAAAATCCCCTTTAGGAACGCCGGATAGGGGGGGGGGGCTAGAAGGGCCACCGCCCTTATGAAAATTAATTTTAAACGAAACTTTCTTCATTTCTGATTGTTAAAAATGAAAGATAAAAAACTGCCTTGCCTTACTCAACCCATACCGTAGCTAAGAATTTTTAATTCTTTTTCTTTAATTTTCTTTTTACATTCACGTGTTTTTAATTTATCCAAAAGGGATCAGGGACCCTGTAGCGGGATTTTTTTTTTTTTTAACTGTCAATTTTGTTAAATGTTGGTAGAAATCTATTTTTTAATATTTAATATTTCTTAATTGTTGTATTATTTTATTTCTTCTGAGTATGCTTAAAAATTGTCTTAAATGGAGAATTCTGTCTTTTTTTTTTTTTTTTTTTTTTTTTTTTTTTTTTTTTTTTTTATTTAGCTTATTTCATACTTACATTCTGCAGCGGGCGAATGTAGACCATGGACCTCAGCCATCCAACAACAACAACAACAACAAAATATATTTAAAAATGTGTAAGTGCAAACGAGATATTAGAAAAGAACCTTCCCATTGGTTTAACATTAACTCACGTGTAAGGCTCCTGTCCCTACAGGCGAAGGCACTCGCGAACTAATGTGAGGGTTCCCTATGGGGAGGTTATTTTCTAATATCTCGTTTGCATCTCGGAATTTTTAAATATTTTTTTGCATTGTATAGCTAAGGTCGATCTCTACATCGCTCTTTTTTTTTAAATACTTTTTCGATTTTGGTTGCAGATATTTAAGTATTGCGCGGCAGCACAATACTTATTTATTTCCAGTGTCACTTCTCAATGTTAATTTAACATAGAAAAGCCTATGGAGATCATAACTTTTTCATTTTTTCTTCCTACCTTTTTGTCCCTGATGCCACTCATTTTTTATTCTTTACTAATTCTAATTATATTATTAATTTAAAGTTAAAAAACGTTTGCCTGACGTCAGGGTCAAAACGAATGGTAAAATGCCTTTGCATATGGGTGCTATACTCAGAGAGAAACATGGGCCAATTTATTTTTACATTTTTCAAATATTTTTCTTAATAATTCCAAATTTCGCTTTTTTCATTGAGAATCAACGCATATTTTTCCAATAAAATGTAACATTTTTTTTTCATTGTTGCCAACAGTTCAAAAGCCGTAATAATAATTTGTCTATTTTTCGTTGAATGATTTTCACGTGAAAAATTACTGAAATAGTTTTTTTTTTTTTTTTTTTTTTTAAGAATTAAAAAAGAAGTTGAATATGGCGTCATAGTAGAAATAAAAATGACATTTTCAAACAGATTTTTTTCGTTCAGATTGGAAGTTTTTGCCCAAAGTATAGCAACTTGCATTACTGCACTGGTGAAACATTTTGAATTATACATAGGTAAATTACATCACAAACTGTGATACGATACAGCATGAATCAAAGCCTGATGATGGTACCCTCCATTAATTTTGAAATATGTTCGTCTGAATGCAGTAGTTATTAAAAAACTTGACATATTAAATAAAAACCTAATTTGAAGAACAAATTAAAAAAACAAAATTTATTTCCTGCATTGTTTAAGCCCGAGAAGGGACAGATATTAAGGTATTTCATTCAATTCTTTCTACATTTAATGTTAAATTTTTGTAACAAATAAGTTAAACCAATTTAACATTAAAAAATAAAAATAAAATTTATACAACATAATACTTTAAACACCCTAAAAACTTAGATTCCGTTCAAATGAAATCGAAATAAATCTTAGACCTTTTTAAAGTTTTATATTTTGCATGTATCTTATAATTTTATGCGCAATCATCATAAAAATAATACAAAATCTGCAATACAAATATTTACAACTGAAAATTGGAAAACGTCTAAGATTTATTTCGATTTGATTTGAACGGAATCTAAAATTTTAGGGTGTTTAAAGTATCATGAATTATGAATTTTATTTTTATTTTTTAATGTTCAATTGGTTTAACTTATTCGTTACAAAATTTTAACATTAAATGTAGAACGAATTGAATGAAATACCTTAATATCTGTCCCATCTCGGGCTTAAACAATGTAGGAAATAAATTTTGTTTTTTTAATTTGTTCTTCAAATTAGGTTTTTATTTAATTTTTTATTAAGTTACTTTCACTTTCGAAACCGGTTCTGAAAAGGAAAGTGTCATTCTAAAAAAATATCTGCAACCAAAATCGAAAAAGTAAAAAAAGGAGATATGTAGAGATAAACCTCGGCTATCCGATGCAAAAGAAAAGAAAAAAAGAAAAAAAATTAAAAATGTCGAAACAAGTTTTTAAAAGGTCCTTAATCAGAAATTTGTATTCGGGTATGGGTTAAGGGGCGGTGAAACTTTGAAACGAAAAATGTATGTACTTTCATTTTGAAAAAACATTCTCGATATGTATATATATAATTTCTTGTAACAATCAAAATAAGATGTTTGTGTTGGTAGTTGCGCCTCTCAATCGCTGCGCATGGGGCCCCCCTCCCCCCCCATTTCGCACGGGACTGATTGATTTATGTCTAGTTAAATTATAATTTTACTTATCAAATCAAATTAACTTACGTTCATGCATAAAACTGTAGAATGCATTATGAATAACTGGTGAATTTTTTCTTGTTTTTTGTGTCTAAAATACTGTTAAAATATTGAATTTAAATTTATTTAAAAGACAAATTAATTTAACTGCTGATCAATTCTTTCTAAGTAAAATAAGAATAGTTTAAACTTCTGTTTACGGAAGGATAGAAATTATATCGTGAATGTACTTAAGAAAAGCCGCATTAAAAAAAAAAAAAATCAAAACTATAATTATAAAATAAATTTAAAACTATAATAAATAACAACAACAAAAAAAAGCAATTTAACAAATTACAACGACCATTTGGAAAATGATTTTTTCAAAGACTAAAATTTAAGACATAAAAAATCGCACGGAGTTGATCATACATTACGTACGCCATAAATTAAACATTAATAGTGTTATTACACGAAAAATTTCAAACGACAAATATCGCCTGCGACTCGTCAGATTTCCTGAAACTTACGTATTATCCACCTGAAACTTACGTATTATCCAAGCATTTCATTGGCTGTTCGGGAAAAGGCTTTTCCATCATGTTCAATTTTAAATGAAATTTCATTCTTAAACTTCTAAACATCCCACAATATTACTTTTTTACACCGTCGTATAGAGAAAAAAATGTACTTTTAAATGCAATTTGTTTGAAAGCTGTATCTAAATTTGTTTCTGAGTTATTAATTTTTTTTTTTTTTTGTAGTTTTTATTACTTTTTTGTCATAGTGGCAACATAAGTATCCACATCTGTTGAAAGTAAAGGGAAATACAGATTACTGTACAGACCAATCAGAACACGAATAAAATGCGGATTCAACCAATGAAACGCCTCAGATATGTTGTTGATTTCCTACCCTGACAGAGAACAATAACCATTTTTCCAAATGGTTAAAAAGATTAGTTTTAATTTACACAAAAAAGAAAATTCTTGTTATTTTACATATTCTTTCCATGTGCTTCATATTTACTTGAGATGAAATTGTCTAATCCACCAAAATTTTCTATCTAACGCGGTTGTCCAGTAAATTAAAGAAATAAAAATACATTTTTAGATAGCAATTGCTTGTAATTAATTTACCGGAAACTAAGAAAAACTGTTCGATTTCAAATCCCTTGAAATATCATGCCTGCAAGTATCCTGTTTTTAAGTTTAAAAACAAGCCTTAAAATAGAAAGTTTCCGGTTCTTGAGCGGGAAAAAATAGTTTTATGAGAACAGTCTTAAAATAAAGAGCTTCTTTTAGTCTTCAATTCCTACTATTAGTTCACACTCTCCCTATATTTATTTATATATTTATTTATCTTGTTCAAATTTTCAATCGTTAATAAAATGCTCATTATTCATCCTATCAAGTTGAAATAATTTTTTTTAAACTTGTACTGAATGACAATTGATGTTAATACAGTTTTTTCAAATATTAATTAATTAATTAATTTTAGTTTTGCATGGGAAACAAAATGGCGGCCATTGGTTATTAAAGATCAATGAAAGTATTTTCAATAAAGGGTTACCATAGGGGGTACCCTGTTCTGTCACCAAATACCGCCAAGCTTGTCACGAACTTGGCGATATATCGCCAAATAAATTCCCATAGAGTTCCATTGTAAACCTGCTTGCTTATAGAAAATCAACGAATTGAGATATTTTAATGCAACAAAAACTAATATTAGCTTAAGGAATTATATTAAATTTTTCTTTGATGATCTAAGTAGGAATTGACTTTAAAAACAAAATTTTTATGTTACTTGTTCGTTTTAATTTGCAAAAGAAATTTTTCTTTGTTATTTTAAATGTCTCAGCCATATGTTGGGTATGTACTTGTGGTGAAATTTTCCGGAAAATTCGTATCCACCGAAAATTTTTCTGTATATTTAATATTAAAAAAAAAGAAATTTTTGATTGGACATCAAAAATCTACTATCTCTAATAATAAGAGGAGGCTATATCTATTGACCATCACCCCGCAGATCTCTGTTGGGGGTCTAAGGTTACTAGTCATTTGCTTGCACCGCGCCAAATTCTCGCCAGAATCCTTCCTTGCGAATAAATACATTTCCTTGATTATTATTAGATATTTATCATAAAAATGAATATATGTTAAGCTCAATCGATTTTGATTAATGAGTCAATCATTTTTCATATGAAAATGTGGAAAAAAATAGATTTAATATGTCATTTCTTTCAGATTCAGTACTAAACTATTTATTGTCGCGGACTTGCACTCCTTTCTAGTATAATCTCCATTGACAACTAAGGTCTTCCCCAAGATTAGTGTGGAAATATGGTATCCAAACAGTGCTAAAAATTTGTATCCCTTAAATGTGCGACGATACTGCTAAAATCCCAAGTGTCGATCGCAGCGACATTTGCGGGATTTTCGTATTACATTGTATCGACTAGCAATATCTTGCAGTTGTAGAAAATATCCTGCAGATGTCGCTGCGATCTTCATATTTCAGCAGCATCGTTGCACATTTAAGTACAATATTTTTTTTTTTTAAGTATTACATGGATAGCCAATTTCCACACTATATATTCTAGGCGCTATAGCTGGAGAACTCTGTGGAATGCGATGTCTATGATTTACAAGACTTACTATGAGAGCAGAGCAAAAACGATTGTTAAACATGCTAAATCCGGAACAACGTGTAATTTTTGATGCTGTCATTGAAAATATTCAAAATGATTATGCTACTGTCGCTAAGGTTTTCTTTGTCAATGCTTTTGCGGGATCAGGAAAAATGTTCCTATTCAATGCTTTGGTGCATTACGCCAGAGGAATGGGACATAGTGCTCACTGTAAAAAAAAGAAAAAAAAACGGACTAAAAAACGAAAATACTACTGGCAATCTAGACGCCAGTACTATTTCCGTTTTTTACGGGAATTTTTACCCATAAATTACAGAAAATTTTCCGTTTTTCTGATTAAAAACGGAAAATTTTCTGTAATTTATGGGTAAAAATTCCCGTAAAAAAACGGAAATAGTACTGGCGTCTAGATTGCCAGTAGTATTTCCGTTTTTTAGTCCGTTTTTTTTACAGTGTATTCCCATTGCATGAACAGGCATGGCATCGATACTCTTGCTAGCTGGAAAAACTGCACATTCTCAGTTTAAAATACCAGTATCCTATTGGATAATTCAGCTTCAAAAATTCGGCAAAATACATCTGAAGGAAGATTACTGAAAATGGCTAAGCTCATTATATGGGATGAATGTACCAAGGCACCTATTCATGCTTTGAATGCTGTTGATAGACTTCTGCGAGATTTGAATGGCAATGATATAGCGCCTAGAATATATAGTGTGGAAATCGGCTATCCCTGTAATGTTTAAAAAAGCGCTACAATATTGTATCCTTTAAATGTTCAACGATGCTGCTGAAATATGAAGATCGCAGCGACATCTGCTATCTGCAGGATATTTTCTACAACTGCAAGATATTGCTAGTCTATACAATGTAATACCAAAGACCTTTAAGATACATAGACCGGCAGTTCCCATTCAAAAGCATGCGAAATTATGGCAGCCATCTGAAGTAAATTGAAACACCTGAACCGCGAGGTTTGTACGTCAGCTGTGAATATTTACCATTAAGTTCTATGGCTAAAATGAGCTTAAAAATTAATTTTTATTAATATATATGAAGTGTATGGCATATTTTTTTACATGAAGCTTTTTTTTATATCTAAATATCGGTTATAAATATTGAATTTTCAGTAATAAAGTTAAATAAAGCAATTTATTAATAATTTTATGGATGGTATGTTTGAAAAAGAGTATCTAATTTTAACATGCTTTATAAACCTAAATAAAGGCGAAATTTATATGGAAACAGGTAGTTAAAGATTATAATTCCACCTTTTTTTAAAGTTTGACTTACAAAAGTAACTAGTAGGGAAGTTTAGATTAAAGGTAACAACTATAACATAATATAGTAATTTACAAAATTTTAAATTACTTTTAAAGAAATCTACGTTTTTTAAACTAATTTTTATGCAAAAAAGTAATTAAAAAAATACATATTAACGAAAGTAACACTATATTTTTATCCTTGGAGGATGTTTATTGAAATACTTACGTGCTACACGAAAAAAACAAAAAAAAAATGATGAATAATAAGGTATTTTTTTAAAAAAAAGTCCTAAATGAAATAGGGTAGACTAATACTTAATGATCCGCAATGAAAAAATACGCTGATAAACGTATTTTCTTAGATAAATTAAAATATAAAACATATATATACTGCCGTACAACAGCTTTGATCAAAAATCCTCAGTTAAACTGACAGTTTGCCGGTCTATGTATCTTAAAAGTCTTTGTGTAATACTAGTAATACGAAAATCCCGCAGATGTCGCTGCGATCGACACTTGGGATTTTAGCAGTATCGTCGCGCATTTAAGGGATACAAATTTTTAGCACTGTTTGGATAGCATATTTCCACACTAGGTATTCTAGACGCTGTAGCAATGATGTCCCATTTTTGGGTAAAGTGTTTATTCTTGGAGGTGACTGGAGGCAGATTTTACCTGTGGTTATACATGCAAACAAAACACTCATTTTCGAAAGTTGTATCAAGAATTCTTCTCTCTGGCCAACATTTTGACAGTTCAATCTGGTTACAAATATGCGAACAGAGCCGGAGGAACTTGATTTCGTGGAATGGTTCATTCGCTTGGGGGATGGTCGGTTGACTAATGATTATGAACTCGGGGAAGATATTATTGAAATACCTCCAGAATGTTTAGTGCAGTATTCTATAGTGGATGATATTTTTGGCTCGTCTGAAATTGATCTTGACCATCTTTCGGAAAGAGCCATTTTGTGTCCCAAGAGATTCTTTGAGATTGAATGAGGATTCTTTGAGACTGAATGAGGACTGAGGAGGTTTTACGAAAAGTACCTGGCGAAGTCAAAACTTATTTTAGTGCTGATACAATATTTTGTGAAGATGAAGAAGAACAAAAAAATTTGCAAATGGATTTCATCAATAGTTTAACACCTTCTGGAATGCCACCACATCAGTTAAATCTTAAAGTTGGCGTTATTGTTATGCTGCTTAGAAACATGAATCCGTCCAGTGGTCTCTGTAATGGAACACGTTTAATAGTCAGAAGGTTGTCTCAAAATGTTATAGATGCAGAAGTTTTGACAGGACATAGGAGAGGCACCCGTGTTTTCATACCGATGATCTTGCTTACACTGTCGGATACCAGTTTACCTTTCTAGTTACGCGTTTTCAGTTTCCACTTAGGATCGCCTTTGCTATGACTATCAATAAATCCCAAGGTCAAACCTTGATAAAAGTTGGAATCTATTTGCCCCATTCATACTTTTTACATGGGATGTTGTATGTAGCTTTTTCAAGAGCAACTTCTAGACTTTGTGTACGTGTTTGGGTCAAGTCCGGACCAAAAAAAAGAAAACTTTTTTCATAGTCTGATAAGGCATTTACACAAAACATTGTCTTCCGTGAAGTTTATTTTAAGTCGCAACTATTTTGCTGCATTGTAAAAAACAAACAAAAACGAGTCTACTGTACTTTACCTCATGGATGAAATAAAGTACAGCATGGATGACGGGGAAAACAATGCAAAGATTTTTTATTAAAAAAAATTTTTTTTCAATTTTTTCAGGCTTTTTTCCAATGACATTTTATTCTTTCTTAGAAATTTTTGTTTGGTTGTGTAAATATCGACTTTATAACTGATTTCCTAAATTTTAATTTGGTTGTGCAAATACCCACTAAAAAAACGAATCTACCGCAATTTACCTCATTGGTGACGTGGAAAACAGTGTTAAGATTTTTCATTTTAAAATAATGTTTCCTCTTTTTTTTTTTTTTTTTTTTTTTTTACAGTCACGATGTAAATTTAATTTTTTCTTAAATATGGTTGTTTGATTGTGTAAATATTGACTTTATAACTGATTTTTATATTCCCAACTTTAAGTTGTTTGTGTAAATACTTACTTTTATTGATTTTTTAATACATACCTGATTTTTTGTGTACATACATATTTTCTATTGGTTGTGTAATTACTGATTTTTAAAAGATATAACACATTTTTATATTCATAAACTTAAATTTGGTTGCACCGATTTTTATTTTTAACTAGCAGAACTACCCGGCTTCGCCCGTGTCAATTATAAGGAGCCTTCCAGGTAAAATAAATTAAAACGAAGTAATACGGCAATCACAATAGCTGAAACTTCTGCATTCCCATCCACAAATCGTTAAAAAGGCAATCAGAAAACATTACGTTATTGTCTCGCAACCATAGTAAAATCCCTGAGCTTTAATAACAGACTGTGCGTTATCTTTGCCGGGTGTAAGAGAAAAATATGTGATTTTCCTCACAATACGAAAAAAAAAAAAATCCACCAAATCGCGCAGCATTTAGTGAAATTCTCGTTTGTATGGTATATATATAAAGTACAAACACTATGTCAGTGCCCATAAATTATGCCCCATAAATTGTGCCTTTACTGCAATTTTTCTAACTTCTAAACATCACACAATTTTATTTTTTACAATATCGAATAGAAAACAGTTCTTTCAAATGAAATTTGTTTGAAAATTGTATCTCAATTTTCTGATTTTAATGGATTTTAAAGTAATTTTCAAGCATGGATTATAGAGGTGCGTGCAACCCGATTACGAAAAATGAACCCGTTTACTCAATACAATAGTATAAAGAACAGACATGTCTATGAGTAACGCTGGTATCATATTTTCGGTGGCAACAACCTAACACAACATTTAATTTCCCTTTTACTGCAATTTAACCTCTAAACCTCGCACTTTTGATTGTTTCAACGGCTTATAGAAAACAAAAGTACTTTCAGTAAGATTTGTTTATAATGTTTATCTCAATTTACAGATTTTTTTAATGGATTTTAAAGTAATTTTCAAGCATTGCAACCCAATTACAAAATATTAACTGAATTGTTCAAAAACATTGTAAATAATTTAGAATTTGTTTGTTTCTGTGTAATATTCAATAACTAAATTAGCAAACGAAATTAAAACGCCAAAAATAAAATAAAATAAAACACGAACGTAACAGATTATGGCTGTAGTATACAATCGAAGTAGTAAACAAAATATAGGAGTCATTTATTTACAGTGAGTTTGACTACACGTTGAAAAGATTTGATAGAATGTGATGTCATATCTAGGCTTTTTTTTTTTTTTTTACTTTTTCCTAAATTGTTTTCATGAAATTTGACTGTTTGTATTAAAGTACTTATTTTAATTTAAAAAAAAAACATTCAAATTAAGGGGCTGCATTACTTTACCTCTCTTATAGCTAGAGTTTTTATTTTATATACAAAAAATGTGCATTTTCTGTTCAGAATGACGCCAATTTCAAAAATGCAAAAATATAGCAACGCGTTATCGTTATTTTTTTCATTATTGTGCCATTTTTCAGGGTGTGGCAACAGGAAAGAAACGATTTAATTAGAAAATTTAAAAAGGTACATTTCTATAATGTTAAATTATGGAAGATGGTAGAAAAAAGGGATAAATAGAATTCAGATGATTTTTTAAAGTAGACAGCAATCTTTTCCACGTTCTAAAACCCATGTACATGAAGTTTCGTGCAAATCGGTCAAAAATTGAAGATTTGTATAAAGGGCATACACACAGAGAACGGCTTTTATATATATAGATTTTGGCTTTAGAATTAAATTATAACACCCGCCGTAGAACGGGTTAAACAGCTAGTTAATTAATTTAAAAGTCAAAAATCATAAATAAAAGCTTTTGATGTCATTCGCCTATGAACAAATGAAATTAGTTTTTTGTTTTAGAAGTAATGGTTTAAGACTACTCAACTCGATTTTCTGAGAAAGAAAAGGTAACAAACATCGTTTTTTAACTCTTTCCAACAAACTTGAATAGTCTTTATGACTTCGGTTTGTCTGTCCACGCTCTAACTCTCGTAAATATGCTCGAATCGCTCTGAAATTTTTGGATGTTAGTGACCTCTACCATAGCACGTTCCCTATTTCAAATGAAGTTTGTGGCATGCTTAGTTCATTTACAGGGACAGTCAAAAGTTTTCCGTTACATTACGGCCAATGGGAAAAAATCGTTTCAAACGATTTTTAATGGTATTACACTCTTTCAAACATAGTAAAATTGATATTCATTTATGAAGTCCACTAAAATATGCATTCCGTTGAATATGCGGCGTAAAGAATAGTTATTGTTCTTTACAAGGGCCACACAAAAGAATTCCGTTCATAATGGTATAGGGGAAATTGTTTGCGATGTATTTGAAAAGATTTCAGATACTATGTTGTATCGGAATTACTGTATATTAGTAATGATTGCTCGAAATTCATTTTTAATTATGATATGCACTTTTTTAGGGTTTCGTTCATCTGACGAAACCCTATTCGTCTCGCTCCTCTGTCTGTCTGTCTGTCACAGAGCCCGTCCTCAGAAACTATACATGTTGCAGACTTGGAATTTTGCATACTTATAGCTGAACACCTCACATCAAATGACAAACCATAAAAGTTTGAAAAAGTCGCACATTTAACTCTTTGGGCTCCCACGTGTGTATTTCAAACAATTCTTTTTAAGTGAGCCCCTATTTAGGTTGGAGGAGTGAAATTTTGCATAATTATAGCTGAACACTTCACATCAAATGACAAACCATAAAATTTTGAAAAAGTCGTACATTTAACCTTTTGGGCTCCCACATGTGTACTTTAAACAATTCTTTCTAAGTGACACCCTATTTACGTTGGAGGTGTGAAATTTGGCATACTTATAGCTGAACACCTCACATCAAATGACAAACCATAAAATTTTGAAAAGTCGTACATTTAACCCCTTGGGCTCCCACATGTGTATTTTAAACAATTCTTTCTAAGTGAGCTCCTAACTAGGTTGGAGGTGTGAAATTTTGCATACTTATAGCTGAGCACCTCGCATCAAATGACAAAACATAAAAGTTTGAAAAAGTTGTACATTTAACTCTTTGGGCTCCCACATGTGTATTTTAAACAATTCTTTCTAAGTTAGTCCCTAATTAGGTTGGAGGCGTGAAATTTGGCATACTTATAGCTGGACACCTCACATCAAACGGCAAATCATAAAATTTTGAAAAGTCGTACATTTAACTCTTTGGGCTCCCACATGTTTATTTTAAACAATTCTTTCTAAGTGAGACCCTATTTAGGTTGGAGGCGTGAAATTTTGCGTACATACCATACGACAAATCATAAAATTTTGAAAAAATCGTACATTTAACCCTTTGGGCTCCCACATGCGTATTTTAAGCAATTTTTTCTAATTGAGCCCCTTATTAAATTGGAGATTTGAAATTTTGCATACTTATAGTAGAACACCTGAGACCAGGCGACAAATCATAAAATCTTGAAAAAGTCTTACGCTTAACCCTTTGAGCTACCACATATGTATTTTAAGCAATTCTTTCTAAGCGAGCCCCTAATTAAGTTGGAGACCTGAATTTTTGCATACGTATAGCTGAATACCTCAGACCACATGACAAATCATAAAATTTTCAAAGAGTCTTATATTACTTACTCCTCCGGGCTCTAACTTGTGTATTTTAAACATTTTTTCTAACCTCCGCCCGTTCCACCCGGGGAGAACTTTTCCAACTTTTGCCGACACCCCTTTGACCATTCTTTCATTCTATGCTCCATAGCCTTACATATTTTAGTTCCACTTTTTTTCCGCCAGGTGGCGGCTACTTATCTCGGGTGCTATCGGCCCAATCCCTTCGACTAATGTATCTACGGATAGTATATAAAACGGAGTTTCGTTCGGATAGAGGTTTGTTTAGAATCGAGTGCGCCCCTGGTTGCGAAATGTGGAACTAACAGATTTTGCAAAAGGATAAAGTGTTTTGAAAGGAATATTAAACGAAACCCTCTGTGCGATCTGTGATCACACTTACCTACTTGTTCACTATATTTATGCATACTATAAAGTGCGTATAAATGCTATAGTTCATATACAGAGCTACAGAAATGAATTCTTAAAGGTTACTGTGTATGAGCATAAATTGCTAAAGTTGGGTTTTAAAGGAGTTATGCATTTTTACGCTGAATTGAATTTAGTGTACTAAGAAATATTTGTAGAATATAGATAATATGATATACAGGGCCATGCAAAGAGTTGGATACATGGTCGTCTATGGGTGATAATTTCTGGAAATGTAATTTCAGTAGTTTTTAGCGTGTTTTAGTTTGAATTAAATTTTAGCTAAATAGTGGCATGTAATAAAGGTACTAGGGCTGTACAAAAGTATTCAAGTATGTTTCCATCTATTAGTATAAATCGCTGAAAGATGAATTTTAACCTGTTATGCATTTTCTTGCTAAACTAAATTTTCCCATTATATAGTATATATATCAACATACAGATCGAATACAGGGCTGTTCAAAAGAATTGGAATACATATTTGGCTATGGTCGGTAACTATACTGAAATCAGATTTTTAAATGTTTACTTAGTTATCTTATTTACCTTATTTCCCTAAGTAACGAAGTTTCGTTAAAGCTTTCAGGGAGTGTTGGAAAGTGTTTCATAATCTATGCTGTACGTATGATTTTTCTTACTTGTTGTTTCTTTGTTTCAGTTTTGTATGCGGAATTTATTTTGGTAAAATTAATGGATTTGAATAATCATCATTGAATTCCCCTTTTTGTGTTTGCAAATTTAATTTCTTCTCAACATCGCATATTTTAAATTTTTGTACTGTTGAATAGTGGAGAAAATGTACTTTCAAATGTAATTTGTTTAAAAACTTTTTAAGATTTTTAAGCCAAACAGATCGATTACGGAACATTAACACGTTTACGCTTGAAACAATATTGTAAATAGTTAAATATTAATTTTCGGCTAATATATCCCTAATAAAATTAAGATTTCATAATAAAACACAAATTTAACAAATATGTAATGGAATTGCGTGCTTAACAATCATACTTAAAAATCTCGGCTGTAAATATAGCTATATTCTCTATATATATTTAATGATTTCTTTGGTATTATTTCCTCTCAAATGACTAATAAGAAAGTATCGTTTGTATAATGGAGAAATATTTCAAATTTTAAGTGAAAGCTACGATTTCTACCAACCTCCCTAGGACGGGCATTTACAGTAGTTTTTATATATTTCATAGTCAATTATTTCCACGAATATAGGATTTTTTTTGTGCACCATACAAACTTCATGCCCAGATCGGGTGGTGCGGTAATTAAGGCTGTTCTCAACTGCTCTGCTCAACAAGCGCAAAATGTTTAGATATATTTACAAATTCATTTTTTAAGGGAAAGGTATGAAATTTGAAAGCCTGACCATGGAAGTGATTTGGAATCGAACTGTGTTTTCCATTTTTTTATCAATCACTTACCTATTATGTTATAAGCGATTTTGATCACGTGACACGGCGTTTTTCTCCCCTTACTGACTGGATTTTCTTCTTTCGTTCGGAAGTTCAGTTCAAAATGACAACTTTGACAGTATTTTCTGAAAGATCTATTGCGTTTACAATAAAACTGAAAAAGCAGCTCGATGACATAGTTTCTGAAAGACAATACCTTCTAGTTTCATGCGTTTCCAAACAAAAAGGAATTAAAACTTATGTCAGAAAGTTGACCCTTTGGATTTGAGAACCGCCTTAAGTCCTGGTTGCATCTGAAGATTATTTTTGAAAATGGCATGGCAGTTCTTTTTCCACAACTGGTAGATACGTTCTCCATATTTTTTCCCTTTGGCTTTCATACCTAAGCAACTTGTGGAACTTATTAGCCCCCAGTATTCTATTTCTTTTGGCCAGCGATTAAAATGTCGTCTCTAAAAAGTAATGTTCCGTTATATAAGCCAGCCGTAAAACAAAGCAGATGTATATATCATTGTACGGGATAATCTACTGCAATTTTTTTAATTTCAAAGCATCGCACATTTTCAATTTTTATACCGTCGTTTTGGGGAAAAAATATTTTTAAATGCAATTTGTTTGAAAACTGCATCTCAATTTATTTTTGAGATATTAATTTTTTTGTAGTTTTTAACGAAATTTTTTTAATGTTGGCAACTGAAGTACTGCATTTCTGTAGAAAGTAAAGGAAAAATAATAGGAAAATAGTAGACTATTATATGTTTTTGTTGCCATTTTCCCATAATAACTGAAAAAAAAAATGTAATTGAAATGCGTGCTATTTTAAAAAAAATACAAATGAATGATTTCTGACAAAACATGGAGCTGTTATAAACTATATTTAATTTTAAGTGTCTAATGTTACAAATAAATGGAGGCATATGAATCATTAGAGAGCCGATTTTGTTTGTTCGAATTTCTTTAATGACGATATTGCTTTTTGAAGGAATTGTGTATTATTCTGCGATAGTGGCGTCATATGCAATACTTTTCTGTAGATGTTTAAGACTGTATTGTAAATTTGGTATTCTTCAGCGGATGCGAATGACACCACTCTATGTAAAATAAAAGTGTGGGTTTTAAGTCTAAAAACTGAAATGCATTTTGTACTATCTATATTTATATACATATTTTTTTTTCATCGGGGACGACACTAAGTTCTGAAAAAGCAGTGTTTTTAGTGTGTTTGTATATATTTTTTATTTTTGCATATTAAAATGGTTGTCGCAAATTATCAGAAAATTTTCTGCTTATTGGCATGCGTGTATAGAAATGAAAATAATTTCACAATTATTTTTAGAAAGTTTGGATGCGATGTCAGCCATAAAACCAGCGAAAAGTTAACTACTTTCGCTTACATCGATATTCATGAGGTTTTAGGCTGAAAAGAAATAAAATCCACTCGACTTAAGGCGATTTGATTATACATTACTATTTGCTGTCACTTTAAGTGAAATTGAGGCCGTGAATCCAGGCTTCGGGTAACTCGAAGCCTGGATAATCGTTTCAGAGGAACGATGTCTTGAAGCATGTAGAAGATTGATGAGACATACATTAAGAAACATTGACTACTCGATAATGTAATACCGTGCCCGGAGTTACATAACTGTTCTTTTTTTTTTTTTTTTCGTTTTTAATGTAACATGCAGAAGGGAAAAGAAATAGACTCACCTTAAGTCTTATATGGTGTAGAATGCGAAAGATAATATATTTTTAAAATATGATAAATCTATGCTTAAATTATATTTAACGATGTAATATTTGACTATTTTTTTCTTTTTCATCCCATTGGACAATTAACAATGTTCCTGGTACGGCTACGAAATTATTTTCATATGTAGTAGATATTTTAGACACGATCAAATTTCGTATAGTCAAAACATTGTTACGTTATTGGGAATAGAATTGTTTACTTGGTTCCTAATATTTTTGCTCCAGAAAATTTCTCATTGTAAGAATTAATTTTCAAAAAATACTTTTGATGTACTTTGAGGTTTAAGGGGTCTTAGGACTCTTAAATGTGGAAAAAAGAGGAAAAAAAGACCATTTTCAACTTCTTTTCAACTTTTCAATATCTTAAAATGCTATAAGATTTTAAAACATAATTTTTATTGAAATGAAAGGTATAAGTATGTTCTTTTATTTCCGGCATTTACAAAATTGCAAGATGCAAAATTAGCATTTATAGGGGGCTGCAAACTGTCAGACATTAGCGAGCAGAAAATTGGTATAACAGCTTACGCGCAGGATTACAAAAAATATATCTGTAAAATGAAAATTTTGGTGCCTAGTTATTCTTTAGTTTATAATAATTACCCTGAACCTAAATAAATTTGTATTTAAAGTATTTTTTATATATTTTTAATACAAAGTTGTATTTAGCTAATAAAAATTTTGAAAATTTCAACAGTATAATCACTTAAAAAAATATTTTTTGGAAATAAAAAGGAAATTTTAGATTCAGTTTACACAGACTAATATGAAACATGTTTTGAAAAATTCATAAAAAATATTAAGGAGTTTTTGATATATCCTGCGCATTATGCCCAAAAACGTCATTTGTAGAAAAATGACTTCAAAGTTTCGGAAACGCCGCTTCAGCTATTGAGCGGATATAATTCTAAAAGCCATAACTTCTGTTCTAATAGGAATTTCAAGGAAACAATTATATCAAAATGTTAAAAAAAAATAGAAGTTTAACATATAAAAAAAATAAAATTTCGAAAATTTTGAAGCTTTAAGAGTCAGGACTCTTAAAGCTAATATAAAAACCAGGAACAAAACTCATGCGTCATGCACACAATTTTGTCGTCAGATTCGCCAACTCACCATACATCTCATCACGGTCGATATCTAAACTTGACAATGTGTTTTACTGATTATTCGGAAAAGCCAGTTTAAAACTACATTTCTAGCAACAATAGTGAGCTTGAGAAAAAGAGCGAGGTTGCATTTAAAAACCAGGTTTAAAAAATAGATATTGTTTCTTTTTTCCTTTCTAGCCTCCATTTAATAGATAATGTCTTTTTAACTTTCAATTCTTTTTCCATATATCACCTAGTTTCTTTTTAACTTTCAATGCCTTTTCCATATATCACCTATACTCGCAGATTACTTTTAAATGTTAAAATAGTTGTTGCAAATTTACAAAAAAATTTCTTATTCTGGATATCGTGGTGCGATGAAGTACATTCAATGTCGATGTCAGTTTCATTCAATGTTTGCGAGTTTGGATATGATAGACCAGTGAAAATTAAACTGCACTGGCCCCTAAAAGTTAAAGAAAAGTGACCGGATGCTTTCGACTGTACACGAAAGTTTATCGAATATCTACCAAAATTCTTGACGAATTGTCCTTGAATTTCGAGGATGTAAGGAACACGATTGACTTCATATTTTTCAGTGAAGATTTAGTCGGGGGAACAATCAGGGGGCCAACAATAAATTTAATAGTAAAATAATATTTCTATCACCCATGTAACAGAAAATGCTCAAAATGGCCTGTCACTGTAGCAAATGACGATGTGGTTCCTGTTTAACGATCGTGTGCATTTGTGTAAGCATATCACGCATATTCGTGAAGATGTTAACGTTTCTGTGAAAAATTCAAATATTTTTTGTTTATAGGATGCAGAGTTTTTAATCAAATTTAACACTACTTTCCGAAAACTTGAAAAAGAACAGTATAGAAACAGTATACTGCAATTAAAACACAGATATATTGAATATTTGATGAGATATGGGCATTTGTGTGAATATTTTTTAACTGCGCATGCGTGAAAGATTCCGAGATTTTGTTTCATAATTTGGTAGTCAGCTATTTAATGCAACTCATATAAAAAGGCCAGTCAAATATTGTGAAAACTCAAAAAGATACAGTGAGCTGGTTGACAAATTGTGGAAAATCTCTTATAATAAAACTACTTTTAGAAAACAACTCACTATATTGTCCCTATCTTTCTGAATTTTCGCGATATTTAACTGGGCTTTTTATATAAGTTGCCCTAAATAGCTGACTACCAAATTATGAAATAAAAATTTCGGAATCTTTCAGGTAATGCGCCGGTAAAAATTACTTTATACAAATGCTCTTATCTCATCAAAATTTCAATATATTCATGTTTTAATTGCATTAGATTGTTTCTACTGTTTTTTTTTTTTTCAATTTTCGGAAAGTTATGTTAAATTTGATTGAAAACTCTGTACTCTATAAACAACAACAACGAAAAAAATAGAACCTCCCTATTCTAAAAAAAGTAACTAACGCTGTGACCGCCACTGTTTTTGAATTTTTTGTGACCGGGTTGTTTTCTTCGTTAATATTAAGAAAACTACTGCATACAAAAATATGAAAATCAGTGGTATTATAGAAAAATGTTTGATAAACACGCTGATGCAGACAGTTTTCAAATCGAATAATTATATTAAGAGATATTTAATGTTAAAGTTGGTCAAAATCGTTCCATTAAAAAAGTTTTATAGGAGCAAAAACTATACATAGGAATTTAATCATTTTTAAATCATTTTATACATTAGAAGTTCGCGGTGTGCAGACTGCATTTATTTTTTCAATTTTATTCATTTTTTGAGGATTTATTTCCCTTTTATATTCAAAATTTCAGCATTTCGAGAAATATTTTTTGCATCTTTTAGAAAAGGGTATTATTTTAAAATGTTTCCAATTTTTAAAACAGCGCAATGAATAATATTTCCTTCAAATTAAAAAATTATTTACACGTGACTATTATAAACAGAAAAAACTTTCAAATTAGAATTAAATGATTATGTTTTATAAAGCAGGAAAATATAGAAAATTAAGTCATAACAACTATGTTTACACGTGAATTTTAAAAGAGGAAGAAAATTGTAAAGTAATAGATTCATTAATATGCGTTAAAAGTCGTAAATGGAGGAAATTACGTCCTATTTACAATAACCAAACAACAATATTGCCAAACAGTTTAAATTAAAAAATAGACACACGAGACATTTATTTCATATTTTGAGATAATCTTTTAAGCTATTGTTGTGAATTCTAAGACAGCGCAAATAATATTTCCTTTCTATTGACAAAAGTATTTCCACGTGAATATTAAAAAGAAAACGAAAACTTTGGTGAAAATTACGTCAGATTTAAAATGATTAATTTGAAATGTCTTATTTAAAAGAACTTTCTGTTAGCGTTGTTAAAAAATACCGAGAGACAAAGACTGTTTATTGAATTAATTTTACGTTAGCTTATTTTCAAATTTCTCACTGATCTGATTTAATCAAAGACGAAAACAGCCCGTTAACAGGGAGATAGTCACTGTTTTTTTTTTTTTTTTTTTTTTTTTTTTTTACTATAATTCAGCCTTCCGAAAAATTTTTTAAAGCCGATCAAATTAGTGTGCACTGTAAAAAAAAAAAAAAAAAATCTTAAAAGAACAGAAGAAAATCTTCGAATTCCGACAGTAAAAATTACGTTAACAGAATTCTTATGTCATTCCAACCTCATATCGCTTATTTTCATGTGAAACAACAAAAAAAATCTTTTTTCTTTGCCTTTAGTTTTCATTGCGACAGAATAAACTGTTGGATAGCAGAATAAATGCTTTGAGCGGAAGGTCACCCCTCTCTTATGTCTAGAAGGTCATTTAGAATGACCAGTTTTCTTTGGTCATCATTCCACCCCACGCTACGTTCCCTTCTAACCTGAAATATTTGTTGTGTCTTGTCTCTTGTGTACTGTTTAAAATGGCAGACGTTCAATAAAGCACGTTCATCTAATTGAAAAAGAATAATATATACAGAATTAAAAAAAAAAAAATCACAATCAATATCACCATTGGAACCGGCGACACACACCTTTGATATCAAAACCACATTAATGGAGTAGTTTTCATATTAGAAAACAAACATAGCAAGGCATGTTTTCATCCTTCTTTTAAATATCTAACAATGTTTTTCCGAAACGTAACAACATGTATGAAAAAAATTTCCAATTTGCTAAAAATCTTAATTAAGCAATAGTATTTATTATTCTTGTCATTATTATTTTATAATGTATGATTTACTTAAATTATTAGTATTATTTTATACTTCATTATTTATGCACATTAGTAACTTAGTTGATCTAATTCTGTTAATAACTGGAGATTATTTTTTGATCGGTTGTTTATTTTAAGTTAAATTAATAATCTTAAGTTTATGATTAGTTTACAAATCTTGAATTTTTACATAGCTGTAGAATGATTACTTATTATATTTAACTTTTTTATGACTAAGAGTTTAATTTTACTTCATATGTATTAGTTCTAGAAATTTTGATTGAGATTTTAAATTAATTTTGTCATCAATTGACATACGTGATTAGTTTTGGAGTGATAGTTTTAATAATAAACTCGGAGTAGCTGCATTAATTATTATAGTTATAGATAACTGATCTTTTCGTTTAACATTAACCAGAATAATATTTATTAGATCTGACGCTGTTCATATATTTTTATTGTTTAAATTTATCACATTTCCTACTATTTATTATGTTGTTTAAAATGGAGTGATTGATATTTTGATTAATCGTTCCATATGTTGATTCTAAAGAAAGGTTTTTTTTTTTTTTAGTACAATCTTAGAGTTAACTGTGATGGTTAAGTTAAAATTTGTAAATTTTATTCCCCTATTTAATGAAATAAATTCTGAGCTACAATTGTGTGAATTATTTTGAAAATAATTCCTATTTAAGCTTTAACCATTCATTTTTATAGAATCAGCAAGTTTAATTTTGTTTAATATTTTAATTTAAATTATGTTGTAATATTTTTTCTTATTTAGTTGATGATCATTTACTATATACGGAAAAACATTGTAAATTGTTAAGAAGGATGAAAACTCATTTTATCACTTTAGCTGAAATGAAATATTTATTTTATGGTGATGTTTATATAGAATTTAGTGGCTCTTCTTTTTCATTTCTCATCTTTGCTCATAGCTGTCAACTTTTACACATTTATGTATACAAAGCTTTCTATTCGAAAAAATTATAAAAATTGTTAGGTATTATTTACATAATTAACCAACATCACAGATTTAACCTAATCAATTTTCAGAAATATTGCATGAATAAATATTAAAGTTGTTTTAATTACAAATCACATTCAATACATATATTTATTTTATTAATAAATATTTTTATGGGGTAGGGGGGAAGTTGCCTTATATCGTATATATATATATATTATTATGCCGGGGGGGGGGGGGATTTAAGATATGTTCTTTCACTTATTCCAGTCTTTAATGTACTTAATTCACAAATCTATACAAATTCAACTGTTTAAATATTTTATTGCGAATAAGCTATTTAAATTAATTTTGTAAAAGTTTGGAGGAGAAATTCCTATAAATATTTATTATTATTAATATAAACAAATGGATCGGTAAATATAAATTTCCCGTGTACCTAACCTATAATACGCGATTCTTCTGTTAAATAACCCCCCCCCCCCCCCCCTTCCCTCGTCAACAGGAATCTACCTACAGATTTGACTGTTAGGAAAAGCGTCAATTGTCAACACGAAGTGCCTGTATGACTACATATTTCTGTCGTCTGATAACGCATTCTTTCGTTAACAGATGTTTTCTGGCAACTTTTTGCTGCCAGAAATTTTCTGTTGTTTTACAGAAATATTTTTAACAGTGTGCTTTTAAAGTTTGCGGTGTCTGAACGGGGATTGGTGAGCGTAGCCCGTAGGGGCAGAGCCCCTAGTTTTTCATAAAATTTAATATCTTACATACAAATATACCTGCACACACTGACCATACTGACACAAATGCACACGACCGTTAAATAGACCACACGTAGTCATTTGCTACAGTGATAGACCATTTTGAGCACTTTCTGTTACACGGATTATTTTATTATTAAATTTATTTTTGGTCCCCTAATTGTTCCCGAGGCTAAATCTTCACTAAGTCAGGCATCTTCTTTACATCCTCGAATTTCACGGGCAATCCGCCAAGAACTTTGGTAGATATTCGACAAACCATGTACAAGGGAAAGCATCCAGTCACCTCTCCTTAAAGCTGTTCTTAACTGCCCTGTTCAACAAGCGCAAAACGTTTTGACACATTTACAAATTCATTTTTTAACGGAAAGGTATAAAATTGGAAAGCCTGGCCAAGGAAACGATTTGGAATTGAACTGTTTTTTCCATATTTTGATCAACCAATTACCTATTGAGTTATAAGCGAATTTGATCACCTGACAAACACGTTTTTACCCCGTTCTTGAGTTCTCTTTCTTCCTTCGCGCGGAAATTCGGTTCTAAACGCCCACTTTGACACTATTTTCTGAAAGATCTATTAGGTTTAGAAAAAAAAAACGAAAAAAACCAGCTCGATGACATAGTTTCGGAACAGCAACGCCAGCTAGTTTCATGCATTTTCGAACAAAAATAAATTAAAACATGTCAGAAAGTTGCCCTTTTGGATTTGATAATACCCTTAATTTTTGAAGGCCAGTATACTTTCGATTATTTAAGGTGATTTGATTATACATTGTTGTTTGCTGCCACTTTAAATGAAATTGAGGCCGAGAACCTGGGCTTCAGGAAACTCGAAGCTTACATTAAGAAATATTGATTTCTTCGATGATGAAATCCAATGCCCAGGTTACAAGAGAGTGTTTTTTATGTAACATGTAGTAATAAGAAAAAGGTGTCGAGGCTTTTAGGCTTTAGATAGCGAATAATGCAATTTGAAAACATAATAAATTTGTGCTTAAAATACAGAACTGAACGTTTAAAAAAAATTAATAACAAGAAAACAATGCTACCTATTTAAGTTATTCTTGCTTGAGAATAATGTGTAAAGTCTGGAGTTTCTTCACTACTCTTCTTAATTTTAATTCCTGATATTACCGATAGGTGACAATGTGCTGATTCAAACTGTTAGAACGCTTAAACTACCGTATAAAGATAGATCAACGTTTAAACATTTAACATTCATTCTATTTAGCTAACGCCGAATAAAAGTTTTATGTTTTAAACTGCAAGGTTATTTTGAGTATCATTACAGTTTCAGACAGTGAAGTACCACCTTTTAATGATATTTGGCACTAAAACAAAGGAGCGTAATGCTTCATACATTACTTTACTGCAGAAATGGCTCTATTAGCTGTCGCCGTTTAAGTAATACTAAAAATATTAAAAACAGTCAGTCCGTTTTAGGGCGTCCTGTACTTTTATACTTTATGTTAGAAAGCTTGCGAGTTAAGATCCGATGGAAGTCTTAAAAATCAGGAAAAAACTAACTACTTTTGATTCTAGTGATATTCATGAAACTTTAAGCTGAAAATATATAAAACTCACTCGACTTAAGGTGATTTAATTCTATACATCCCTATTTGCTGTCACCTGGGTCAAACTGAGGCCGAGAATTCAGACTTCGGGTAACTCGAAGCCTGACCTAATGATTATTGAGAAAGTAAAGAGCGCCCTATGAGGTGTATTCTTCAATGAGGTTTTGCAGTATAAGTGATGATAATTTGAAGTAAATTCTATACAAGCGTCATAAGTCTGAGCAACAAGTTAAAAGGTGATGAATAACGAAGAGCTGAAAGTGATGCAAGGACACAATGGTGCATCCTCCCGAAGTAAGAGATGCCTATATGAGTGATTCTTGAATATTCCTGTTCGCAGACGAATCAGCAGGACATCCGTTTTCCTTGGATAATTCATTAGACCAAGTCGAGATTGTGTATTTAATAAGATGTATTTTTTTTTATTATGTTCTATATCCCAACTATCCTGCCACTTATTCAGAATAAAACATCTTATTATATCGTTCACCCGCGAGAAAAGTGACACATCTCGCAAAAATTCATTCTGCTTTTTATTCCGCCTGAAAGGTCTGTCATAGATGCGTCTTGCTATAGAAGACGTTTCATAAGTGTAGTTATACAGAAAGTCGTTTTATTATGCTATATGTCCATTAGTGACCAAAGAAGGGAGATAGATTGTGTGGGGAGGTAAAATTACTCAACCTTCCAAACCACATCTATGTCTTCATTCTTAAGGGTTTTAAGCTTTTATGCACGTTTTCACTCCTGTATGCAGAGCTAAGTGCTATAATTTCATGTTACTGTAAAGTCATGCAAATTTTCTTTTGCCTCTGCTGTGAAATTTACTTTTGTTGAGATGTGTCACTTTTCTTGCGGTAAGCGATATGTTTGATATCTGTAAATGGAATCTGATGGTATGCTGGATTAAGAGCATGGTTTGCAGCCTGCTATGATTTCTCATTTCTTGGAATTTTCATGTGTCTTGGCACCCAGAAAAACCAGGTGATATAACCAGGTATAACCACGCCTCATTTAAATTTGTTTAAAAAGATTCGAAATGCCGCAGGCAAAGGGGTGTGATGTACAGATGATTTTATATAGCATCGACAGAACTCTTTGAGTCTGTTTAAATGATGACAGATGTATAACGATGATGAGATAACATAGCATTTTCAATGGCATTTAATTGAACGGTAAACACTAAGATAGATGCGTATAAAAGATAACTAAAAATAGAATTTTCACATACGATGTTCGCAATAATTTTAGATATTATAAAACCATTTTTATTTGCCTACTCAATAATACGGTTGCTAGCAATTTCAAGTTGTACCTCAATAAAACCCATGTCCTATCCTTTACATACAATTTAAGTCGTCATATAAAGTTCCATGTACCTATGGTAGTGTAAGAAATCGAACTTTTTCACATAAGAAACCCCTTAAATATCCAGAAATTTGCTGTTATAGGAAAACCAATGTATTTTAGAAAACAGCCAGTGATTTCAACTAAGTCCCGCTTTTTGCCGGGAAGGTCAAATAAAAAAGATCCATCTAAATTTACCATCGCCAGTGACACTATGCAGACAGGTAGTTATATAGAAAAGCAGGAGTGGTATTCCTATGATACACTGCAAAATGAAACTAAAGTGGATATTCCTACGGGCCAAGGCGAAAGTGAATCTATAGTGAAACTGAAAGTAGGCTGGGACATAGGCAGCCTATGAAACGATAGCTAGAAAGTGACCTCAAGAGCCAAGCACTCTAAATGACAAAATGGTGCTATTGTTTTTATCAAGGAATTGGGAGAGATAATATCCTTGATGAGGAAAATAATCATTTGGTTTTTAGTTCTCATCACGAGAAGGTTCAGTAATCTGGTTGACAGAGGATATCTCTCAGGCTATTGAATAAATATCTCAGAACAAGTGCGCGAAGGACAAAATTTTCTTCCTTCGGACCCAGCAGAGAAGGAAGCTAAGCAGACTGTCAAAGTCGTATACGGTTCTCAAAGTAAATAGAGAAGGAAGCAATACTGGTCGGAGTTGACCAGGGCTGCATCTTTATAAATTGCGGACTTTTTAAATCCATTATTTGGGATTTATAAGCAATCGTTTATTATCGTAATATCGAATTCCATCTTCAACTTACTCAATAAGGACAATTTCTAATTAAAAAAAAAGTAATAGAAGTCCCAGAAAGAGGACAGATGCGAAGCCCCTTGAGCAAAAGGAGGAGTCCGAAAAGAAAACCAGTTCTCCCTAATCAAAAAGAAAAGAGTTCATCCCGAACCCCAGCAGAAGAAAAAGTTCAAGACGTCTGAATGCGAGCCCAGGACAGTCAGTTCCAAGAAAGGAGTGCGCAGGAAATCTCAGACCAGAACGGAATCTGAGTGCCAGATAACAAGCACCAGGACGAAAAGTCACAGCCGAGAAACATTCAGCGGATCCCACTTGACAATCCCAGTTCACCTGTGAAAGTTTTCAGAAGGCCCAGAAACCGGACAAGAGCAAGCGACAGGACAAAGCAGACAGACAACCTACGAAAGTCCAGCGATGAACCTAGTCCTTGTGTGAAAGTCGTCGGCGGTAGTGCCATGCGGACCAGTTACCGTGTGAAAGATCAGCACACTGTTAAAATTTTGCAGCATTCTGTCCAGTCATTTTACCGTTTATATCGAAAACGGTTACACAACCGTAATTCAAAACTATTCTGACCATATTATTGGCCATTTTATGGTCAGAATATAGTTAAATTACGGTTATGAAACCGTTTTTTCAAAAAACGGTCGAATGACTCGACAGAATGCTGCAAAATTTTAACAGTGCAACAAAAGAACCAGGTAAGCTTATTATTTTGAGTGGCTCTCAATTTTACTAGTGCATTAGTATTCAAAATTCCAAATTTAAAATTTTGAGAAGGAGAGATTTTGTTTTGTTGAAAATAAAAAAGTCGTTAAGTTTAAACGCAAATTAATGCAGTTTAAAGAAAATTCGATAATTTAACCTGGCAGATGTGTATTAAAATCTAGTATTTATTTTAAATTGATTAAAGAGAAAAATTTTCTAAAGGTACTGAATATTTAGAAAAGAATCAGGTTAGGTTGCTGATAGAGGTCGAAAAAAAAAAAAGACCCGGTAAAACTTTTTAATAAGCTGTGCGAGTAATGTTCTGTTTTGAGAATATTTTAGGTGAAAAATATTTTATAATTATATTGAATTATTAAATGATGGAATTTTTCAGAAAATATAATTTATGGTCAAAATGGGGGTACCTTTGATTGAAGTCGGGTAGCGTAGGCGTTTCTTCGAAGGCGTAAGACAAAATTAGTAGCAAAAAATGATTTATTAAAAAGATAACAAATGTAAATGTCTTGATTAATATTTGTCAATTCACAACAATTAGAGTAAGTTGAAGATGGGATTCGATATTACAATAATAGACGATTGCAGCAAAAGTTTATAAGTCCCAAATAATGGATTTAAAATGTCCCCAATTTATAAAAAAGGAGCCCTGGTCAACTCCGACCAGTATTGCTTCCTTCTCTATTTACTTAGAGAGCCGTATGACTTTGACAGTCTGCTTATGCTCATATTCACCATCTACCTCAACCTAGAAAACCTCGGTCGAAAGCTCAAATGAAATTCATGATAACATTTGATTGGACATTATCAAGGAGACGTCCAATCAGAATTAAAGGTGCATACCGTTGGAGCGTTCGACAGAGGTTTTTGGTATATCTCGGGGTCAAAGTAGTTGGTGAATACGAGAGTTAGTCTCCTTCTCTCCTAGGTCCGGAGGAAGAAAATTTTATCCCTCGGAACAAGTGCCGATATATTTATTCAATAGCCTGAGAGACAGCCTAACTCAACCAGGTTACAAAACCTGAACCTTCTCGTGATGAGAACTAAAAACCGAATGATCTTTTTCGTCATCAAGGACCTCATCTCTACCGATCCCTTGATCAAAGTAATTGCACCTTTTTGCAACTTAGAGCGCTTGACTCATGAGGTCCCTTTCCAGCTATCGTTTCATAGGCTGCCTATGTCCCTGCCTGCTTTCCGGAGCATAGTTTCACTTTCGCCTTGACTCGTGGGAATATCCACTTTAGTTTCATTTTGCGGCGTATCATAGGAATACCACTCCTGCATTTCTATACAACTACCTGTCTGCATAGTACCACTGACGATGATGAATTTAAATGGATCGCTTTTATTTTATCTTCCCAGCAAAAAGCGGGACTTAGATGAAATCACTGTCTGCTTTCTAAAATACATTGGTTTTCCTATATCAGCAAATTTCTGGATATTTAAGGGGTTTCTTAGGTGAAACAAAACTTCGATTTGTTACAGTAGTAATTGATTAAGTATATCATTGATCTTAATCTCAAGCAGAGTTACACTCAAGACACTACCCTGGAGTGCTCCCTCTTCCTAATTGTGAAAAATAGGCAAAATACCTTCAATGTGGTCTTGAAAGAGTCTACTGAAAAGAAAATTTTAAATAAAAATTGGGAGATTTCCTCGAAAATCCAGTTAAAAAAGATCACAAAATATTCGATACCGCCGTTCTACAACATGCACGAGGAGGTAATTGATCATTTTTCTATACGTTTGCAAAGAATACTAGAGAATTCTGTGGATCATTAATTATTGGGGTCGCTAGAATCTTTTCCTGGATTAAGAAAAGGATAAAAATAGCTTCACACCAGGCACAAGGAACAATCTGTTCCATCCATAGCTTAATCCTATTGACGAAAGCAAGACGATTAATAAGGGAGAGTGTGCAAAGATGTTTGAGCATGATATAAGTGATGCCATTGTAAGGACCCGGGTGCGTGGCGTAAAGGTGTTGGAATAAAGTGGAGGCACTCGAATCTCTGTGCAATAGGCAAAGACTTTTATTCACGCAAAATAAATACTGGCCTTTACCAATTAAAAATTGCATATAAAATTTATATAGATGAACGTGAGTCCTGAAACTATAGTTTGTGAACACACAGGATCGAGCTAGTGAGCAGAAAAGAATTATCAAATGACAAGGTGAAGACTAAAGTTCCAATATGAAATTCACTTCCAGTAAACGCTGGAAAAGTTCTCGACTCGGGCTGGGGAACCCGCTGTGCCTATCAAGGTATAGGACTTAATTGGATCAGGGGTTGGTCTTCACGATCTTTCTTTCAGTTTGAGAATCACTACCAGAAATGTTGGCTCAGGGCTCCCTGAACCCATTCATTTCACACCTGATTCTATTCAACTTTCTCTTTTAAGGCTGTTCTCAAATCCAAAGCGTCAACTTTCTGACATAAGTTTTAATTCATTTTTTATCGGAAACGCATGAAAACTAGAAGGTGTTATTATATAGAAACTATGTCATCGAACTGTATTTTCCGTTTTCTTGTAAACGCAATAGATCTTTCAAAAAATATTGTCAAAGTTGGCATTTTGAACTGAACTTCCGAACGAAAGAAGAAAATCCAGTCAGTAAGGGAAGAAAAATGCCGTGTCAAGTGGTCAAAATAGCTTATAACTCAATAGGTAATTGATTGATCAAAAAATGGAAAAAACATTTCTGTTCCAAATAGCTTCCATGGTCAGGTTTTCCAATTTTATATCTTTCCGTTAAAAAATGAATTTGTAAATGTGTCAAAATATTTTGCGCTTGTTGAGCAGATCAGTTGAGAACAGCCTTAAAGATCAAGTCCTGTCTTTTTTCTTCCTTTCTCCTCATATTCCGAGAAGGACAGCTAGGAGAAAATGTAGGCGTACGTTTCTCACTATTTTTCTGTCGTGCGCTCTTCTCCTAATATCCTAATAGCTCTCCTTATAGGTTTCTTATTGCTTGCTCTCTCTTTCTTATGAGTAAGAGTATTGCCACAGGATGTCTGGACATTATAACTGTCGCCGAGGATGTCTGGGCCTCCGGTCTCATTTCGATGATTAATTAAGGAGTATAACTAATTTATAATGACAAAGCTTTGTTCAAAACTGTCTAAAGAGTAATTGATAACGTTCTTTCTGAACTGTTGAAGCTCTGTAATAGGTCTTCCCCATTGGACTTTTTTTTCGTTCCTTTCCTTGCATTGATAATGACTGAAAAGTGAAATTCTCACGGCATCATGACCTATGGAAAATAAATGATTATTCTGCAAACCTTTCAAGAATTCCGAAACGATGTAAGGCAGGCTGCATGCATAAGAGTGACGAGAATTAAAATTGATGCTGGTAGTTGATCATTTGGCTTCTGTATGATAAAAAGGGTTCTAGGCATGAGTTGGAGCTTGAATTAGGTGTTAGGGTACTTGTTATTGTCTGTTATGTTTTTCGGGGATGCAATGTTAACAATGTGTTTTAAGACTGAAATATGACTTTCAGAGTACAGGCTTATTCCATTTCTCACTCTTTTCCAGAGTTCTTTTTTTAGAGTACTATTAGAGTTAATGTTAGAAATATATTTAAAACAGGATTCATATTTTCTTTTACATGCTATATAGGGTTTTTATACCCCCTGAAGATGCTCCAAGGATCATGTTGACTTTTTTAGCTGTTTCATAGTCTCTGTTCCATCAAGACTTTCCGTACCTCTGTGTAGAAGGTGTATTTAGAATATATAGCATTGATAATATATCGAAGTGATGTTATTAAGAGCATAGTCCATAATACGTTATAACATATAAAAAACAGTTAAAATTAGACCTTTACTAAAATTAAAAGACAATACATTAATTTCACACAATAAAATGAATTACAGTAGATGTTTGAAGTTTTATACAAGCTCCTCATATGTATATGTATAAGTATCAATCGAAAACCAAAGCTGTTTAACCTCTGTTCATGTTCAAAATTATGCATTTAAAATATTATATCACCATGGAGTATATGTTATGGTAGTATTACATATTCTGGTGGACATGTACATGTTTCATTTAGGGGAAATTTCTTTAATATTGTGAACCAATCGTCTAGAAAAATTCTTCCTTTAAAATTATTGCTACTTTGAGATATACTCTCTGGGGATTTAATATTTTAAATGCATAATTTTGAAAATGGATATACATGGTTAACAGCTTTGGTTTTCGATTGACACTTGTACTGATGAAAAGCGTGTATAAAGCTTGTAATCGATTTTATTATGTGGTATCAACGCAATGTTTTTAGTTTTATTAAATGTCTTTTTAATTTTAAAATTCTGACGCAGACGTAATATGTTTAGTTGTTTTAGATTCTATCATATTATTTGTAATTTTTGCATGTGCTGTAAAAGTTGACCAGTTGGTTTTGTCATATACATAGTGTTTAAATAGTTATTCGAAACCCTGTCAGGAGTAGTCTGTGAAATAAATGTTGGAAAGTGGTCACTTTCGTGCAGGTCATTTGAGAACCAGAAGTTCCAAAATGGATAAATTGAATAGGGAGCAAATTGAAAGGTTTATCGCATGTGGAAAGTTCCTGTTGGCTCATGGAAATAAGTTAGAATCATGACATCTAATAAGAAGCTACTTCTCAGATTAGTGGTAATCCCATTTTCTGGTGACTCAGATTTTCTAGATTTGTTTTATAGAACAAGTAAATTCTGTAATTTCATTTCAAACTTACGTTGATATAATGATCAGGCTCTAATGAACGTTTGTGAAATCTAAATTCTCTGACCAGGAACTGAAAGCCTATATTTCTTTTATTCAATTAAAATCGTTCCATCTCCTCAAAAACTTTTCAGTATTCAAAGCATTTCAAAGACGAATCAGCTAATTTTGTTAACATACAATGCAATAGAATTAAATTTTTTAATAGGAAACTATCCTTTCTTTTACCAATCGGATTGAAAATATTGTTAGAAAGCTTCTGCCACAACTTTCGGAACCGTCTCTTGAACATATCCTTACTAGTAAATTTTCTGACCTGATTCATATGCATCTAAAAAGCTAAATTTTTCACTCAAAAACTCAGTTCTTATGAAGAAACTAGCATATGGCCCCGTCAAAAATGACGGGAAAGTGTTATTGTAAGTTTACAACATTAAGTCAGACTCAATTAAACAGGTGATTGATATGCATGATTATTCAGATAGTGGTAAGTCCTCAAAAGCATTAAAAAAAATAGTGTTTGTAAAAGTCAACCTTCAAATGAAGAAAATATGAACCACCTCATGCGGGGGAGGGGGGGGGAGAGCAACCCTATGGCAAAATTCTCATTTTTTCTGCACATCTTTGATGAAATTCGTGTTTTTTTCGCAGCCTTTTGACAAAATGAGTGTTTTTATCGGGATTTGTTGAAAATTTTGCTTTTTTTCTGCGCCCTTTTGACGAATTACACCTCTCGCGTTTCTTTGACAAAATTCAGGGAAGAGTGCCACTTGGCAAAAAAAAAAATTTCAAAATCTTGCCAAAAATCTTTTCAAGATGGCAGAAAAACATCATTTTTAAATCTTTGTTATTTATAAATCAATGATTTTGCCCCAAAAATAGAAAATGATGTAAAAACATGGATTTATAAATAACAAAGATTTAAAACTGAAGTTTTTCCGCCATCTTGAAAAATTTGTTACGAATGCTGGTAAAATCTTGCTCACAACTACCAAAAAACTTACTAATATAAAATAAAAAGATAAATATAAATAAATACCAATAAATGAGACGGCGATTCAGGAAAAAGGGAGTTTCATACAGAAAAAAAATATATAAAAAGAAACTAAAAATACTTACACAAAAAACAAACAATCAGTTAAAATTTACAAACAAAAAAAAAATCAATAATTTAATGTTTATGGTGAAATTCTCGTTTTTTCTGCACATCTCTGATGAAATTCATGTTTTTTTCGCAGCCTTTTAAAAAAATGACTGTTTTTACCACAATCCTTTCACGAAATGAGTGTTTTTATCGGGATTTGTTGCAAAATTCACGTTTTTCCTGCGCCTTTTTGATGAATTACACCTCTCACGTTTCTTTGACAAAATTCAGGGAAGAGTTTCGCATCCTGTGCCGCTTGACGAAAAAAATTGTGCCAAAAATCTTTTCAAGGTGACGGAAAAACTCAATTTTTAAATCTTTATGTTATTTATAAATCAATGATTTGCACAAAAAAATAGAAAATGATGTAAAAACATGGATTTATAAGTAACATAAAGATTTAAAAACGAAGTTTTACTGCCATCTTGAAAA
The DNA here is from genome assembly GCA_963932465.1 of Maratus speciosus. NCBI lineage: Eukaryota > Metazoa > Arthropoda > Arachnida > Araneae > Salticidae > Maratus > Maratus speciosus. The sequence goes on along the minus strand of OZ010795.1, from coordinate 517,394,697 downwards.
ATTTGTTACGAATGCAGGTAAAATCTCGCTCACAACTGCCAAAAAATTTATGAAACATAAAATAAAAGTAAAAGGATAAATATAAAGAAATACCAATAAATGAGACGGCGATTCATAAAAAAAAGGGGGAGTTTCATACAAAAAAAATTTCAAATATTTACATAAAAAACAATCAGTTAAAATTAAAAAAAAAATCAATAATTTAATGTTTAGAAAAAGGGATCCTAGTCAGGGTCTGAAACATCGTCAAGGTATGGTACTTCTCTTCTAACTGAATTAAATTTAAATTTTGATGGATGTTTGGTAATACACCCTCGATGTTTTTAGACTCTGAATTTTTTCGGCAGCCGTTGGCTGAATCGTCTGTCTCTAAAACAGTAAACAATGTAAAAATCGATATATTCACCAATAAAGGGTGCATTTTAAACAGCTAATGCAAAAATCCTAATTAAAAAAAAAAGAAATAAACAGCAGAGCAAGCGAGACTTACCTTACAATCAAAATACTTTGACAGAAGCACAGGTGCATCCGAATGTATGCAGCAAATTAGTTACGTAACAGAAAATTTAGCTGACTAACGGTTCACCTGATACTGATGAACCAATAAGCTTCAAGATCCCCCGATTTCAAAATTTACATTTTTTTTTAGGTTCTTATGTTGAAACTTACACTTTTGCAACCTTTCGATGAAAATCTCGTTTTCTCTGTGATCCTCTAATCAAAACACATTTTTTCTGTGATTATTTGACGAAATTCACGTTTTTCGCGATACTTTGATTAAATAATGCATTTTTTCTGCAGTCATCTGATGAAATTCATGTTTTTTCCACGATTATTTGGCGACATTCACATATTCCATGATCCTTAGACGAAACATGCATACTAAAGGACCCTTTGGGAAAAATTGTGCTTTTTTCTGCGATCCTTTGATGGAATTCATATTCGTTTGATGACACCACCCTTTTTCTACGATATTTTGATGATTTTTGCAAGCTCCTGGCTATATGTTTTTTTCATCCTGTTTGTTTCTATACATGGATTAAATGCACAGGTCATGGGAAAGGATTAGAAATAAACTCAAATTGCAGTTGCTTGTACTCGCATTTTTATTTTGTCAAATTCTGCTACCCTCCCCCCCCCCCTCCCTTCTCGTCCTAAAAATGTCAACAAATTTTAATACTGATTTGCATCAATCCCAGGGATGATAAATTGTGCCGAAAAAATGGAATTCCCTGTTTTCGCTGGAAAGTGGCATGTCTGTAAATGCTTTTAAAAATATATGCATAGTTGAAAAAAAAAAAGCTGTTGCATTTTTGAAACAGCAAAAAATAATTCACAGAAATATATTAAATTCAGCTTAAAAAATGCAGCATAGGTGAAATAAGAAACTAAAATAAAACAAAAAACATATGGCATTTCTTTAAAAAATCAATGTTTATTTTTTAATTTTAGATGAAACTTTAAAATTTGATTCATATATTTGGCCAAAACTAAAACACCATTATGTGCATCATTGAAAGTAATACACATACAAAAAGCTATGTTTTTTAACGGTACAAAAATTTAGTAAAATTAAAAAAAAAAATGTAATTTTGATTTTTAAATCTTTATTATAATGAAACGTTCCTGTGAGTGATAAACACTTTATGAACATGAACTTAAAATATGCATAGTTTAGATAAAAAATAAACAAAAAATTGTGTATATGGGTGTTTAATTCTGTTCGGTGTAAACTCAGCTGAGTTTATCAGGCAAACTGAGAAATCCGTTGATTGCCGCGATCGCGCAATTCTTTTCCTGGTCAATTGGCGCCTTCTTTCCGAAAGCCCATAATAAAAATTAAAAAAACTTTTAAAACATTCAAAAATAACTATTGACAGATGAAAGCGAGTAGTGGCGAAAAATCAGCACGTTTATCCCTCTGTTGTTTTTCCTAAAGAAACAGCGTTTCACTGTTGCCACTACAGAAGAGTGAAATACATGAATCATTGATATGAATCAATATTCATATGAATGATTCATATGAATAATGATGAATAATCATTAAATAATGTTTTTTAAAATATTTATTCAATAAATTACGTAATATTTCATATGTATGTCGTAAACTGACTGCTTGTAAATGTAAACAGTCGTAAATAAAATTGCTGCTTATAAATGTAAACGCATTGAAAAACGCATTTCAAAAAATGAAAAACGCATTTCAAAAAACTTAAAGGCTTTAATATGCTTTAAAAAATATATTTAAAGCAGAATCAGATGTTAGCCGTATTTTTTTTTATTTTTATGAATCGTCAAAGAGTCATTCATTTGTTTCTTAATTTGCTGGAATTTGAATCTGAATGGCAACAGTATCGTTTGTTTATATTTGATGTCTAATAGCTTAATTTTAATTTAGAACTTAATACATTATAAATGGATATGATACACATGTTTTATATGAAAATATGCTGAACAGACATGATTTTAAGTGAAAAAAATTATCATTTAGCTGTCATATGCTAAGATATGTTTTTCATTAAGCCTAACATGGCGTTTAGCTACGGTCGTTTCGCAGACCAGAGTGGTTCGCACCGGCATCGTTCCGTCGGTCACGTGCACTCAGCTTTTATAATAAGTAGATGGTGAATTCTGCTTTTTCCTATAAAGAAACTTCGTAGTCTGCTCGAATTTCTGAAAATTCTATGAACTTATCTACATAAGGTTACGTGGGGCAACTGGGCTATGATTTTACAATGTCATTATGGAGATTCTTTCAATTCAGCTTCAAAAGGCTAAAATTCATTTTAATTAAAATCTGAACTTCGGTAAATGTGTTCCGTTAGGTTCCCTCTATCAGTCAGAAATGTTCAAAATTGCATTTTAATATCTAAAAATTAAAAGAAAAATTAATATTTCATCTTTCTTCCCTCATGGGTCCAGTTGCCCCATAAAAAAGGGGCAAATGGACCAGGTGGGTCTATGTTTCACACGCGCTTTTTTTTTTTTTTTAATTAGTATTGTGTATCAGATCCTGTTTGAAAAAGTGTAAACAACTAAAAGGAAATTTAAACCAGGCAGATCATGTGCATTATATATCAACTAAAGGGCGTTGCAAGGAAAACCTCTACTGTCAATGTATCTAAAAAAAGTACTAAAAGTGAAAATATTAGATTTATTTATACAAAAACCATAAAAATTAAGTAAGTACTTATGTACTTTAGTACAGGTAATAAGTATAAAAGTTACATGAGTATTTTAAGGAAAAAAATAACAAGATAAATCTATGAACAGACAGTGACGTAAGTACTTGAGTATCTCATTCTCTTTTTTATTTACAACAATGGAAGTTCGATACGTCCAATAAATCAGTGGAGAATGTAACTATATTTTATATCGAACAGAACTATTTTATATTCGTTTCGATAATTTTCTAATAACCTCACTTTGCCTTATTTACGCCTCTTCATCTGTATCGTAAAATTTCGAGCTATAGCTATCACAATTAAGAAATTTGGTTTGATACCCCCAACATGCTTTTTTAAAATTTTATTATGTAATTTTAATGAGGTATTGTGTAATTTTGTTTATTGCAAGCAAAAAAACAATGGAGAAATTAATTTCACGTAGTAAGATAAATTCAAAAAGATATTTATAACTGTTGGGGTAACTGAATTCCATATGGTTCAGTTACCCCTGATATTTGTCCCAGTTACCCCATTCTTGAAAAATTTATGGGGTAACTGGAACACCGGCCTTACATTTGAAACATGAAGTAAATATGTATAGATATCTAATAATATTAATGCATTTATTTGTCTAATCTTTAAATAAAAAGATTGTTTAATAAAAGTAATTACCGTATTTTAATAAAAAGCCGAGGAAGTTCAACCAAATGGACATTGTTTTTTAAGAAAGGAACCTAAATTTTCGGCAGCCTACCATAGCAAAGGCAGAGTTATGACTGAGTTGACACACGTTGTTTTAAGAAGTAGAGGTGGGAGTGCAATGTTGACAAAAGCTAAAACTTAAAAAACATCGACGGTTTTTTATAAAATAGCCTATGGCCCAGTTACCTCGTGGGTCCAGTTGCCCCAGCTTACCTTACTGTTTCCTTACAGAAATTTGATTCTTCTTCGCTAGAGAAACTTGCAGAGAACATTTCTTGTTCTTCTTTTCTACAGCTAATACAGGATTCAGTTTACCTACTGGCTCATATGACTCTAATTTAAAATGTAAACGGTACAAGTCCCAGAGCTCAAATGTCACGAACTCTTTTCTCCATTTCAAATCATCTTTACCTGTCAATGATATCATCTTCTTGGATGTTCAGCTCTGAAACGTTTCAAATTAAAAAGACTTTTATCTCATCTTGAAATATTGCAAGGTCTTCTTACTTGGCAGCTCTGCAACGCAACACTTCTTCGCATTTTTCATGCACAGCAACGGACATTCATTTCTAAATACAAAAATACCAATCAAAATGATCAGGGTTACTCATCTCAAAATCCTAAAAGTTATTGACAGAGGTAGGCATGGGCTGCCTCACCCCCGTGTCTGTTTTTCTCCGTGAACTCAAGATGAAGTGTCTTCGGTTTTTTATCCTAGCAATTTTTACAATCCTGTTATATGTTTAACAGTGATAAATTTTGTGTTATAAGTTCTCCAATAAATTCATATTCTCCACGAAATAAGACCAATAAAAAATTTCATAAAGTTTTTTATGGAACTAGAAATTCTTCAACTCATATATGAACCTTGTTCTACTGAAATTTTTTTTTCTCCACCTTTGTTTACTCCACCACTGTTTAAAATATGTCATTATTTTTCTCCATTGAATATCAAACTTCTGACTATGATCATTCTTTAGTACATTATAATTAGTAAATCTGCAGATCAGGAGCCTCAACGTCATCTTTGCAAGTCATTGTTTTTTAACACTCATTGCGTAATATTCAACTTCCTACAAATCGCTTTTTAAAGTTTTCAAATTACATAAATATTTATAAGCATACAAAATACTTCGTAAAGTTTCAGAAATTAAAAGTGTTAAACAAGTGGTTATACATTGATGTTCCGAAATTCTGATGAGCTACTTATTCTGGTAACTTTTTAAATAAAAAATTGCATTTCTTCAGGGGGGCTCTGCCCCCCCCTGAACCCCCCGTAGTCTATTTAAATTTACATTCGTAATTTTTTATTGATTGTGCAGATGGTTATAGCATATCTTAGATTTTTTTTACGCTGTGATTTATAAGGATAAGCACAAGTTTTTTTTTATAAATTAATAAAATTTAAATTTAAAATAAAATATTCATGTTAACCGTACACAGACAATAAATCTTGAAGTGATGCCAAAAATGTAACCCTAAAATCCGCTACATTCGGCACAACACAACGACCTGCTTAAAAAAACAAAAAAAAAAAAAACAACAGAATAATATTTTTAGTAATACAGTTTTTAATTCATAATACAATGAAATGCTACCTTAGAATGCTTATTGCTTAAATATAAGCAGATAATTTTCATTTTACAGAAAAAATGCACGGATGAAGTCAAAGAATTCGGTCCCTGTTCCCCGTGCTTGTTTTGTTTGGGCCGAATGAGGGCATTTAAATCTGAACGATAACGCACATCGTATTGCAAACTGTTTTTACGGCATACTGCATCTCCATCTATCTCTTTCCTCCGTGAATAATAGTTAATTTTATTTTACCCAAGATATTTTTATTCCAGCATCTTTGTTTTCGATAAATGACGTCTAATTAACCTGCAAGGGTACTTACTCAAAACTTTTCATCTTGTTATATTAAGAAATACTCGAGAGTTTTCTTTGTGTTTCCAATATGCCGCCATATTAATTTTTCTATTCTTAATTTTATTTTTCATATTCCTATTTCAAGACAAAACATTTCAATTGAAAATTGCTTAAAAGAAAATATTATTCCGGATTTTGATTTTTTTGGCAACAATTAAAGAAATATTGATAAATGTTATGGTAAAATGTTACATTATTCTCTATGAAAATAATGAACTTTTGTATTTTTAAGCAAAATAAATGAATAAAATAAATAAAATAAATGAAATATTGCCTATTTTTATTTCCGGGCTAAAATACATCTATATGCAAAGATACAAATGCATTAATTCATCCGTTTTGACGTTGGCTTTATTCAAACATTATGTACCCAATTATACTAATAGTATTAGGACCAAATACGTTGCTAGGCAACAGATGAAAGAAAAGGAAAAAAATGAAATATGCATTATGTCAAATTGATAAAACAAAATCCTTTATATTATTGGAAAACATGCATAAAATTCCCCCCAATATTATAAACTTAATTAAAAAAAATCTCGCAAATATATTGACAAAATTTCAAACTAATTGGAATAATTTAATAATCTTATTTAAAAATTTCAGCATCAAAAATTTACCATTTAAATCCATTTTTCATATGAGCCATTTCTTTCAACAAATGAAAATCTGAAAATCGTCTGACTTGTCACTTACCATAGAAAAGCATTATAGAGCAAAATAAAATGTTCCATATTTCGGGAACGAATGAACCAAATTTAACCAAAAACTATACAGCTAAGTCCGGGTACCTCATCAACATGCCCAGTGAATTTCAAGCCGATCGGATGCTTTTTGCGGCAGTTATCGCGGAACAGACAGACAGACTAACAGACAGACTAACAGACTGACTAACAGACAGACTAACAGACAGACTAACAGAAACCAAAACTTTTCGTGTCTCCACAGTAAGCCTTCACTGACGTTTCGGCAATTATTCGTTGTTTGCCATACAAATTGAAATTATTTTGCCTAAATCTCCTAAAGTCAATGCGCAAAATAGTATATTTCTTCACAAAAATAGATAAAGTCTCTTGCCATTCAAGCTGAAAATTCTGTACTTGTATTTTGTAACTATACTACTCAAACAAACATTACTGATGATAATACTATTTTTATTAAGCCTGTATGTATCTTTTGTATACAGAAAAGGAGCAAATTACTCTGCCAATAACAAAGCTTTGAATAAGTAAATTTTCGGAAAATTTTCTTCTCGATATTGGTGTGTTTCCTTATTAACTAATTATTTTTTTCAACAAATCAAAAATTATGTGTATTTTTTCCAATGTCAAAATTGCTACAGTTAATTCAGTTGTATGTTCAGGATTCATTATGTTAACTTTCGAAATTTGCAAAGTCTTCTACAAACATTACTTTTTTCTCATCGACGTTCCTGAACGTTCTAAATTTATGGGCACTCTTGGCTTTAATTTTTTTTAGACTTATCGTGTGATAGTAGATTTTACATAATAATCAAATTAAAATCAATACCAATCTTCTCTTCCAGCCCTCAAACTTGAACCCATGACAATTGTAAAATCAACACATTTAATTTTTTACTCATGAATTTTACTATTTTGAGTGACAGAAATTACTTTTAGAATACTAAAAACGTACCAGTGCGCCAGTCGATCTTATCACCAGATGGTCAGTTCAATTATATAATTATGATTTCTCTTTCAAATGTGGTAAGACAGGGTAATGTTTTGGCAGATTACTTCTATCGTGAAGATTTCACTAAGCATACACAAGATTTTAACAGCAATCCTAAATTAATTATTGATCAGAATATTCTTCCAACAACAATAAAATTAGAAAAAAATAAATCTACGCCATATTAAAGATGAAAACTTTAAAGAAAATCAACAAATTATAATGATTCTAGAGGTAAAATCGTAACTCAAGATCCTATTATGCAGATTTCAATTACAATTTTTTTCTACTGAACAAAGAAATGATCGTGAGATAATGAAAATGATTGATTACATTACTTCTAAAAATGCTAATCATAAATAAAAAAAAAATTATTTTATTCATCCAGACGCATGTCTCCTTGTGATAAAAAGAAAATTTATTCAACCTGAAGATTCACCTCTTACAAAATTATAGTGCCTCATACCGGGTGTCCTAAAATGGACTGACTGATTTCAAAATTCAATAATTTGCAAATGGTGGCAGCTATTAAAAAAATTCTTGCAGGAGAGTTATATGTAAGATGTCCGGAGATTTTTATAGCGATTCTTGATTTTAGTTTAAAATAGCAGCGATAGATGACGCTGCATGAAATAAGCGCTAAATCGGGACTCGATTTTTGGTATTCTCTTCTCTCAGTATTGATACGAAGGAAGAGGTTAAATACATGCAGTGGTTCTCAGTCGGTTATGCAGTTTTGTTCTTAGGGGCCCCCTCCATATATTTAACCTCCTTCTTTCGCATTAATACTGAGAGAAAGTAGAGAAAAATCTAGTCTCGATTTAGCGTCTATTGCTTGCAGTGCCATCTATTGCTGCTATTTTATCACTAGAAAGACTTTTACTTATTTTACTAAGGTATTTTACTCAAATTTTGTAAAAATATTTGACACCAGAATGTTTATTTTAAATTATTAACTTATTTATTTAACTACTTTTTTTCTTTGTATCTTTTTAATTAGTTTTATGAAGAAATTTTTGGTTCGAGCCGAAATATATTCATTTGGTAGCGGTCAAAATGACCGCTAGCCGTCTTTCTAGTGTTAAATTCAAATCAAAAATCGCAATAAAAACTCCCTACATCTTTCATAAACATACTGCAAGAATTTTTTAAATAGCTGTCACCATTTGCAAGTAATTATTTTTAAATCAGCCAGTCCATTTTAGAACACCCGGTTGTTTAAAATCCAGATTTTGAAATGTTTGCCAATGCTTCACTTCGGTATCAGAAACACATATAAAAAATTACTGAAAAGTTTTATTGGCTGGAATTTTTAAAGATACCAAAAATTCGGTTTTGTCATGCACCTTGTGTACAAAACACAAACTACAAAGATTTCCACTACATCCACATCCATTGCAAGAAATGCTTATTCCATTAATGTCTAGTGAACTGGTCTCAATAAATTTGCCTGATTCAAATGATTTTCATCTTCTTACGTTCTCAGACAATTTCTCAAAACATATAAAACTTTTCCTGATTAAATCTCCCCCCTCTCAAGCTACGGTTAATGCTCTTGTAGTTACGCAACTAATTTTGATCGTTCGGAATATTTAATGTCTGATTTAGTTTCTCAATTTACATCTCAACTGTTTAATAATTTTATTCAGAGCCTAAAAAATAGCATTATTCACTTAGTCTGGGCATCCAGGATCGTCGGAAAGAGTTTGCATGAGCATTAAATCATCAATTGCAACCTTAGCTCTAGAAAGTTATAGCTTAAAACAAGAACTGATGATTCACAAAAATCTACATAATGCATTTCTCTACGGGATATTCACCAGCATTTCTTCCCTTTGGCTGATCCTTATCTATCCATTATCTTCTCTTCGAGTATCCAATTTTAGAAGCCTTATCGCATTCTTCTCAATACTACAAGTACAGATAGATCATCTATGACACAAGTGCACCAAAAAATATTTACCATTATGAAGGAAACTCGACATCTTCGAAATCAGAAACAGCATAAATGCACTAGACTTAAAAAAAAATAGATGTTTGTGATTACAGTTTTCATTAAAACAAAGGACTTTTTCAAACTTAGAAACGTCGCGTCGATACACTTACAAAAGTTAAAGTACTGGCTAAAGTTCTTAGCTACATCAAAGATGCACAAAATGAATACATTACTGAAAGGTAGACTGAGATATACATTATCTCATAAAAGTCAGCAGCATCTAACATTACAACAAACATCTCAGTTGCCAAATCTCAATAATCCAAATTCTTTTCCATATAATCTTTGTAATCGTCACTATCTCGGTAATCTTCTATTTATATAAAATCCAAGTCTCTGTGTGTCCCTCACGATTCCGGTAGGGCCGCCTCATTGAAATGAGCAATTGTTGAAAAAAACTAATGCAGGGTTGCCAGAGTAGCGCCAAATATTAGCCAACTTGGTGATAGCTGGCTAATTTGGCGAAATTCTCATTTAAAACCATTAATCTTTCATAAAGGAGGTCACCGGAATTTAATTTAAACTCCGCTCTTTTAAGATATTTTTGAAAATCTATGAGTGAGAATTTAAAGTACATCTTTACATCTTTCTCCCGATGCTACTAATAAAATAACCGCCAATAGACGACGCTGTACTGTCTGAGCTCCTAACTGCGCGATTTTAATGTTCTTTAGGTACTTTTCCAGTATAGATGCCTTGGCGAAAAAGGAAATTTGGCAACATATTTTCCGGAACCTATCCACTGTTTCATTTTATATACACACGCATTTTTTTTCGATATTTATACGATTTATTTAATATAAAAAAGACGTTTCTCTAATTTTATAAAGAAACAGATGTGATTTGTACATAAAAACATCAATAATCTATTACATATATATAATCCAAACGGAAATTTCGTTCCGAACGCCGAGATTTCGAGTTCTACCGCATGGATTTTTACGGAACTTATACCGTTAGATAGGTATCGTTCCAGGGAAGGTTTTAAGCTATAACACATCATTCTACCTATATTAGTTATAGAAGTATGACGGAAAGGTCTGTTATTCTGGACTTTGTTACTTCATATTTTCTTAAATATCTGGGCTCCTATTGGTCGTAGAGCTTAGATCTCGCGCCAAAAGTAGCTCCGAAGCACCCAAGCAAACTTTTCCCCGCGATTATTTTGCCGTCTTCCGATTTCCTCTAACTCTATTAGGAGCCCGCGTAGGGCCCCTTTAAAATATTTTTCGTAGTAATTTCAGCAATTATCTTAAATTATTGGTTAAGACCGCCACCCTCCCGATTCATGTATCTACGGAAAGGTTGCATGAAGGAGTTTCGTTCAGATACGCTTTCGTTAAGAATAGAGTGCGCTCCCTGGTGGCGGAATGTGGAACTAACATAACGCGATATTGTTAAAATTAGGAAATCTAACAATGCGATCTGTTTTAAACTTTGAGATAGTTCATAACACATAATCTATTATCTATTCTATTATATATATAAAAAATCTATTATCTATCCTATTATCTTCTATTATATATATAAAATCCAAACGGAAATTTCGTTCCGAACGTCTAGATTTCGAGTTCTACTGCATGGATTTTTACGGAACCTATACCGTTAGATAGGTATTGTTTCAGGGAATGTTTTAAACTATAACACATTATTCTACCTATATTAGTTTTAGAATTATGACGGAAAATTCTGTTATTTTGGGCGATAAGGTTACCATTTTATTTCTTGGCGAAATTCATCGTTGATAAAAAAAATTGAAACGGCTATTAAACCTCGAAAAATAAAAGAAAAACTGTTACTAATTTTATTTAAATGAAAAAAAAAAGAAAAAAAAGAAGAAGAAAATCCGTTTTAATGAGTGATAATATTAAAAAACGGAAACATTTTATCAAAACCTGAAAGAAATATTTGTAATGCTTAAAAATTAATTTAATAAGAAATATTACACTTGATACGCAATATTTGGCTCTTTATCGCTTGCGTTAGATATGGAAACGAATCTGAAAATTTGATTAGATGAAATTTTAACGACATTTTCTTTCTGTTCTGTTCTTTTCTTTTTTTTTATATCTAATTGTCCCATCACGTGACTTATAGAAGAAACAAGCAGATGTAATTGTAAGTCACATGTGTAATTACTATTTGTTTCTTTACAATTTTTTATTTTTCTTTTGTCGCCAAACAATGTGATTTTAAGCCAAAAATGCATAAGCGTGACATTAGCTTGAGGATGTTCTCACAAATGGTGTTTTTTTAGGTGAAAGAGATCATTTTTTGAGTACATTTTCATATTCAATTGTAACTTATATAGATATCAGTTAATATTTTAAAAATGGAATCGAATACTTAAATTTCAGTGTGAATTTCTGCCACACATACATATTGTAAAATAATTTCATACTTTTTAAAATGTTTTTCGCCGTAATTCCGAAAGCATGTGATATTTATAAACTCGAACTCGGATCAACGAATATTACCCATTTTATTTAAGCAAATATTATCCATTTTCTCAAGTCATATCGCCAATTTCATTTATAGGAAAATTCACAGATTCGAAATCTAGGAAATAAAGATAATTTTTAAAGAAATTTATGTTTTAATACGTTATTACTATGGAAAAATTCAACATTTTGAAAAAAAAATTACAAGTCTTTTGTAATTCGTCATTTCTTCTTCGTCTTTCTTCGTACTTTCTCCTCTGTTATGTAATATTTCAAATGATATTGGACTAATTTTCGTCATCGATTCACTGCAAAATCGCATATCTAATATAGTATATAAAATAAAGTCTGGATTAGGGGACTAATTAACGCACAGCGCAAACTACTGAACCTAAAATCTTGAAAATCGTGGTAAAAATACTTCTTATGACATAAACTTCTGCTAAGAAAGGATTTTCTAAAGTGTCACCCCTAATGGTTTTTGCACGGGGCGGGGGGGGGGGGGGGAATCGAATATCAAAATTATGCGTCAAATGATAGCATATTTTAATGTAGTTTTGTATGCTGAATCGAATGCTACCAAATAAATTTTTATAAGTCCAACAGTTCATGACACATTTCATATTTTTCTAATTTGGCGGTGTCTTTGGCATCTAAACCTCAAAATATCTATCATTACATCCGTTACTCTAGCAACGGAAAAAATTCAAATCAACCCTTTTGGCTAAAAAATAAAAACGGCTCTATGAGTTTGAAATAAAAATGCAAGCATCTTAATTTTTTTTTAAATAGTGATTTTATGTAAAATAAAAGGGAAAAAATTACTGAGAATTTAGCGTTATAAAACAAAAATGGAAAAGGTACTACTTACATATTCCGTCGACCAAAAATCTATCGTCAAACTATAAGATTAAATGCCAATAATGGTTGATCGTAAATATCAAATTCACTTGAATTTAAACAAACTACACGTGTTTACATCCTCAAGTGATTTTAATTTCGACGTTTTATTTGTATTTTTATTAATGTTATACTAATTTATTTGTTATTTCGTTATTTAAAATAAAGATTATGTCAATTTATATAATTTGGCGAATGGTTTGGCGATTTATATAATTTGGCGAAATTGGTCGCCGGGATAACAAGTAGTACCAATGAAAATATTTAAGTATGAAAGCAATGTTTGTAACGACTTAAAAATTATTTTCATATATATAAACTCGGTTTATGGCGTCAGATGCCGTCATCCGAAGAATCTACAAGAGTCTTTTTCCATTTTTTCCGGTCATAGGTTCCTCAATGAAAGAAATTGGAATTGGAATAATATTGTGCGATTTATAAATTGCTCCTGGATAAGAAGAAAAAATGGGTACATTTATAACAACCGTGCGCACATCTCGCTGATAGCATTTTTAAAATTCCCAGTAGCAGTAGTTACATTTCGCGTATGTAAATTAAAAATACTTTTTTGCTTTTAATTATGGCATTATTTCCTGTTATTGTTTATCTTTTCAGTTTTTTAAATGAAATTAGTATAAGGCATGCATTTTAAATTAAATGAGTGAAAGGTTTGTGTTTTAAATGAAAATAATAAAATAAGAATATGCTATGAAAACAATCTTTATTGATTTATTACCTGCGCCTGGCTGACATAAAAGTATCACAAAAGCCACATATTCACTTTTCTTTGAGTAGTTGCTCATGAGAATTCAAGTTAACCTTCCGTAATCGGATACTTCACATATTGGTGTATTTGCTTTAATGTTGAAAGCATCGTTTTTGTTTGAAGTGAAAACTTTACTATGAATTCTATTACACAAAATCGCATCATCATCATCTACTATATATTTACAACGGAAATTTGTATTTCATTCCGATTGTTTATAATACTTTCGTAGGATATACCACAATTAGTTAGGTAATAATTTTGGAAAGGTTTTAGTCTATACATATTGTTCAAGGGTACTTAGTTATAGAGCAACAGTAAAAGTTCAAAAATTAAGTGAACCTGATTATGAAAGTTTAGCCTTTTTAAAAAAAAATCTACAGAACATATTTTGTTACAAGTGGCCCTGTTGCATGACTTTTAGGAATGGTGTTAGTATATACGATTTCATTATATGTTGATTAGTTACAGAGGTATTAATTCCTGTTGTCATAACGGTCTCATTACCCGACCATAAGTGCGCTGTTTATAATCAACTAAAACAATTACTTCTTAATTGCTAAATTTTGTCCAACGCTTAAGATAACATTATATCGCAATGGCGTTCGCATCGTTTTCAGTAATGTGCAAGGTCAAGCTGAAGATCCATATTGTTTAAAATACAAGTTCAAATTCACCATTTAGTTTAATCCAAGGTTCATTTGGAAATATTGACCAGCGCAGCGGGCATAGCCTGCTAGTATACATATAAAATAAACATATAAAACAAACAAAAACGCTCATCAAGTTTGTTTTCATAGCTGTTTATATGATTTGACAACAAATCTCGATATTTTTCCGTTATACGGACACCATGCCAAAATGTATGCTAATGCGCCAATTATTTCAAAATGCTAAAGGATATTTGTAATTTTATGCCAGCAGTTTAATATGAGTTTTATTTTACTGCTTTATTTTATAACAGTTATTTGTTCACTTATTTTAAGTATATAATTGTGATTTAATGAAATAGTTCGTAAAAGTCTGGAATTTTCAAATGTTATATTTTTTAAATGCTCACTTTAGTATCGACAATGTTTTTTCTGTACTTTTCGGTTAGCCGGGCGCCAGTGCTATATATATACATATTTATATACATACAAATATGTAAATATAAATATATATGTATATACACATATTGTATATATACACATATAGATATATGTAAATATATATGTATATATACATACATTTATATATACATATATATGTATATATGGTACAGATGTCATATTCGCCCCATATTGGCGCGATTTTTTTCGGTTGCCAATTTGGCGAAAACATCAACAGCAAAAACAACATAATCCGGGTTACCACATCAAACACTTTGGCGCAAGTTAAGTACCTGTTGCCTATATGATATTGGCGACAGAAAAAAATCGCGCCAATATGGGGCGAATATGACATCTGTTCCGTATATATAACACTGGCGCCCGGCTAACTGAAAAGTACCGTTGTTTCTTTTATTTTTCAAATGCTTCAATTCACGTGATTTTCATTTTGCGCCATCTATTACGCTTGGCGACAAAGGTATCCGTATAACGGAAAAGAACCCAAATCTTACTTCATCATGCCCAAATTACACCAAGCTTTTTTTTTTTAAAAAAACGCCAAATCTCCTACAGTGGGAAAGTACCAAACTGTCTATTATTTTACGCGATCTGTGTTATACTTTGTACTATATGTAAAGGGTGTGGAGCGAAGAGTTTAAAAATTAAATATTAAAGTTTCGGCAAAGATGTCATATACGCCTCATATTGGCGCGATTTTTCTCTGACGCCAATGTCATATACACAACGGATACTTAACTGGCGGCAAAGTGTCGTTATTTTGCTTGATATGGTAACCCGGATATTGTTGTTTATGCTGTTGATGTTTTCGCCAAATTGGCGTATATGACAACTGTGCCAAAGTTTCTATAAAGCAGTATAAGACTAAAAAATTTAGAATAAAATAAATGCAAAATAAGACTAAAGAAGAAAGAAAAATCATGCGTTAAGCATAGAATATGAAACACTTTCCAACACATCCTGAATGTTTTAACAAAACTTCGTTATTTGGGGAAATAAGATAACTAAGTAAACATTTTAGAAGACGCATAAAAATTTTTAAAAATTGATTTCAGCAGGTACCGTCCATAGCCAATAGTATCGTTATTACATGCCACTATTTAGCCAAAATTTAATTTAAACAACTCTTAAAACTACTGAAATCACATTTCCAGATATTATCATCCATAGACGGTTATGTATCCAATTCTTTGCGTGACCCTGTATATCATTTTATCTATATTCTACAAACATTTCTTAGTAAACAAAATGCAGTTCAGCGTAAAAACGCATAACTCCTTTAAAAACCACCTTTAAGCAATTTACTCTCATACTCAGTAACCCTTACGAATTCTTTTGTGTAGCCCTGCATATGAACTGTAGCATTTATACACACAGTATAGTATGCATAAATGTAGTGAAACATAAAAGCGCTTATCATAATTAAAAATGAATTTCTAGCAATCATTGCTTATGTACAATACTTCGGAGAAAAGTTGCTTGGCGAGAAAGAAGTTTGCCAACGTATTTTCTGACAACCTATTTACTGCTTCATACTCACAAGCAATTTTTTTCATATGTATGCAATTTATTTAGGTAGTTGTTAGCTATCCCGTCGACCAGTTCCGCCAAATTATATAAATCGCCAAACCACTCGCCAAATTATACAAATTGACATAATTTTTATTTTAAACAACGAAAGATCAATTAAATTAGCAAAACATTAATAAAAATACAAATATAACGTCGAATTAAAAATCACTTGATGACGTAAGAAATACATGATCATGTTTAATGTCAACCATTATTGGCATTTAATCTTACAATTTGGCGACAGTAATTTGGTCGACGGGATAACTAACAAGTACCTTTATTTAATGTAAAAAAAGCTATTTACCCATTTTTTATAATAAACAGAAGTAATTTTGGCACAGATGTCATATTCGCCCCATATTGGCGCGATTTTTTTCCGACGCCAATTTGGCGAAAACATCAGCAGCATAAACAACAACATCCGGGTTACCATATCAAGCAAAATAACGACACTTTGGCGAAAGTTAAGTACCCGGTGTATATATCACATTGGCGTCAGGAAAAAAATCGTGCCAATATGGGGCGAATATGACATCTGTGCCGTAATTTTTGCACAGATGTCATATACGCATCGGGGTTGGCGTGATTATTCTCTGACTCAAATTTGGCAGAAATCTCGCTTTCGAATACCAGTTACTGGAACAGATGTCATATTCGCCCCATATTGGCGCGATTTTTTTCGGTTGCCAGTTTGGCGAAAACATCAACAGCATAAACAACATAATCCGGGTTACCACATCAAGCAAAATAACGACACTTTGGCGCAAGTTAAGTACCTATTGCCTATATGATATTGGCGACAGAAAAAAATCGCGCCAATATGGGGCGAATATGACATCTGTACCCAGTTACTTATATATTTTTAAATTATTTGCTATCATTTTGAAAAGGAAATAACTATAAATAAATAAAAGTTTGAAAAATAGCTATAGAACAAAGCAGTTTATATAATTAAAAACAGAAAATAAAAGTAAATAAACAATTTATTAATAAATAAAAAACAATAGCCGGATTACCATAGCAGGCAAAGTAACACCATTTTGGAGCCAGTTAGGTATCCCGGTTCATATCTGAAATCTGTGCCGTAATTTGTATATAAAAAAATATTATATATATTTAGAAACGATTTTTTATGTATATAAGTGCATATATAAACAAAAATAAATGTTCATTAGATTTGTTTTCATAGCTGTTTATATATTTTGGCAACATATCTCACTTTCTGATGACCGAATTGCGCGAAGCTTTTTTAAAAATGCGTTATAATGGAAAAGTACCTAAATAATTAACAGAAATAACCAATTATACAAACTAAAAGATTTTCTTTCGAGATCAAAGCATTGTTTTTAATTTCAATTAAAAATACATATATCCTTGGATAACTTTAATTGAAAATAGGTTCACAGCTTAATATCTCATTCCATAAACCTAAACAAACACAAGTGATTCATTCATCGTGAAACTTAAAAATTTTTTAAATCATTGAGGTAATCATTCATAAAGTAAGTTCTCCAACAATCAATGGACAATATTCTAATGACATCATAGTAGGTAAAATGGTGTCGGTATCGTTTGTTTATGGTTTGAAATCACAAAGATTTAATTTTGCAATGTCTCTTAGTTACATTATTTTATTGTCATATTTATGAGCTCAGAACAAAAGCATATTTTTTCATTATTTAGTTATTAAAGACGGAAAAAAATTATACATGCATGATTTGAAAAATTTAAATAATTTTCCTTCTTAATAGTAAAAAATGACATCGGGAAGTAACAGCGGGTTTAAGTTAAATAAGTTTAACTGTTTAATTCTGTTGTAATATTCAAAATAACTGTATTTATTAGATTTCAGTAAGCAACATCAGGGGACCCGATTAAACTTTGAAGTTGGAGGAATTACAATGTCATTTCAGGACCTTTCTTTTGGAGAAGCTTTTCTAAATTTCATATACACATGGAAACTCTTCAGTGTTAGAAATATTATTCTTAGGACTGACATAACATGAGATCGGCCTGTAATTTTACACAAGTTTTTGAAAACTACTTTATATCAGAAATTTTGCTAAAAACTGGTTACATTTTTGTTATAGCGGCCGACACTATTAGGATTATGACAAGTTGCAGCCAATTTCGCCAACATCGTAACCAAGATCGTGAAGCACACACATATAATACCATATAATACCATTTCATGAAATCGTATACGATAATTTAATAGTTTTTACCTTACTTCAAGTGTGAAATTTATTTATTTTTAAGGATTAACAATCTAAATTGTCCAATATATGAATTTTAAAAAATGTAAACAAAGATTGAATAGACATGACCGCAAAAAGCCTCAAATCTGCATAACACTTGGAACCAAACTGTGCAGATTAGTGGTCTTCTACTGTACACAGTTTTTCATAAATGTGTTTATTTCTTTAAATGTGTTATTTTCATCTATCACTGCGGAACAAGCGAGAAAACTCATATTTTTGCACATGAGTTGTATATATCTTTATATCTAAATTTCCGTCATTTTTGACGGGCTACCTTTCTAGTAATTTATATTTATTGAAATGTTAGCAATATCCTAGGGCCATGGATGGTGTTTGACCACTGTGCTAAATTTCTGATAAATCTAATCCTTTTTTATTATTTTATGCATTTATATTTAAATAGAATAGTTTTTGAAAATATAATTGTGTAAAATATATTTTTTCTAATTATCGGTAATATAATTATATATATATATATATATATATATATATATCGCTTCTTTTACAAATATTAAATGGAATCACATTATTATGAAAATTTTATTTCATTTGCCTTTCATATAAGTAAAATTTAATAATTTTATTAAATGACATAAAATGTACGCTGTAATTTATCACTGACTATTTCAATTGTTTTTTTTTCTTTGATATTTAGGAAAGTATTTTTTTTTTTTAATTTTCCCCGAGAACCTATGTTTCATAAAATATATGTTTATAATTACAAAAAGTTCGACCATATATATATGCATATTATTAGTATTTAACAAATCATTTACTTATTTCTAATATAATGTTATTAATTTATTAAAATATTTTTAATTATCACTTATATATCTTTAGAACGTATATGCTTTAAAGCTTCATCCAATAATAGATATAAAAATTTATTTAATTATATATATTAGATTTTTTTCCAAAACAATATATTTTACTAATAATAAACACTACAGATGGTAGCACTTTATTGATTCCTCGAATAGCAAAGTGGAATTCATTTTTAAATGTTCTATAGAGGGAGCTGGTCCCATATACTGCAGTTTGTACCTGACTATACTATGCATTATTACTCCTTAGTCCATCATCATAAAAAACGTTTTTTGCAACATGTGCAAATAAACTTACCCATGTTTTGCTTTTTTTTTCTTTCTTTTACTGCATCATTTCTGGTAAGAAAGGCTCTTAAAGTGGTAATATGATTTTCCTTTTTCAATCCATTTTCATAAAAAAATATTTTTAATCTAATTGTTTTCCAATATTTTATTTCTGGATTTATTGTGTGTTGTGTGGTAGCCCTATTTTCGCATTATTTAGCTTTTTCATGGAAAATACGAAGATGAAACCACGCACTTTATTTGTAGTATCAAGGCATTTAGGGCCTGATGAATCTGCATTGGCCCCACAAATTTCCATTATATTCCTTTTATTCTGTTTTACTAAGTTTTTATAATCCATGTTGAAATTGTTAAGGGGATCAGTCTTATTTATACTTTCACAATCTTTGTTGGTAATTTGTAATTATTATTAATGGTTATATATATATACATATATATATATATTGCTCTTGTTATGAGGATCTGATTAAAAGAATATTATAATGGTTTATATATCACTTTTAGTTCGAATAAATTCCTTTATAATTTATGCATTCACATTTGTTTTATAATTGTTGTTGATAATTTGTACAGATTGTAATGGTTTTATATGTATATATATATATATATACGTTTCATGTCACAACATTCAATTTTTATTATCATACTTAAACTCTTAAATAATCTTTGATTAAAATTTTTATTATTGTATAATATTTTCTTTGAAAGCTCAAATCCCTTGTTCAGCAACGCGAAACTTTCTGACACATTTTTAAACGTAAACTCATAAAATTGGCAAGTCTGATTATTGAAGCAATTTCGAGTCGAAACGAGTTTTCCATTTTTTTTTTTTAATAAATAAATTACTTATCGAGTTATAACCAATTATGATTAATGGCAAACGTCTTTCGATTGAATAGTTTCTGAATAACAACATCTGCCAATTTCATGTCGTTCCGAACAAAAATGAATTTAAAAATATGTTAGAAAGTATAGCCTTTGTATTTGAGAATCGCCTTAAGAGTATGTTTCAAAGTCATGATTTCTAATGTTTATGTCTTTTTCTTATTGCAACAATTACCATTTTGTGTTTCACTGTAACATACATGTCTCAAACATATATTTTACTTATATAG
The DNA here is from genome assembly GCA_963932465.1 of Maratus speciosus. Taxonomy (NCBI): domain Eukaryota; kingdom Metazoa; phylum Arthropoda; class Arachnida; order Araneae; family Salticidae; genus Maratus; species Maratus speciosus. The sequence goes on along the minus strand of OZ010795.1, from coordinate 517,373,935 downwards.
ATATCATTTTCACAAAAGAAAAAATTTGTTGATATTTTACTGATGAACTATATAATATTATGAACATACATAATTTTCTTCGAGATCATATTTTTTTTAAATTTTGGCTATATAAATATATTTTACACAGACTTTGGGAAGATAATCGCTAGCATTGTGTGGTTAACAACTTAAGGGTGTTGTTCTTTTGTTGTATGAATGCTATAGTTATTTACGTAAAATGAAATAATTGATGTATACGTATATTATATTTATATGTTTTTTCTCTTTGGTCACTTTTTTATATTAATGTTTTCTTTAGTGCATTTGTTATTTCTTTCAGATATTGAAAATTTTGTTTTTCCATCTCACTTAAGTGCAGTTGGAAGGTCAAAACACTAAAATATATCGAATTTTCGATTTTTTAATATTTTGAATCTACCATTTCTCCTCTTTCTACTGGTATATTACTTTTGTTTCTACGGCAACCAGAAGTTGGAAAATTTTTAGTAATTCTGTTTGTTTATCTCCTCATACTTTCTCGACCATTTAAAGAGCTGAGAACGTAAACACTGAAAGCTATCCCGTTCTTTTTTTCGTTGCTTAGCCTCAGAATTTATTTTCTGCATGTTTTAAAACGGAAAAGTGATTTACTACAACTTATTCGATTTATAAAGTTATTTTTACAGATTGGACATAATTTAGTTTGGCAATTTCGTAAGTGAATAATTTGCAAAATATAAATTGTGAGGTATCGGTTTAAAGGCAAGATTAACAGTATTGTATTCCAAGTTCTTGGCCTATTCTTCTTTGAGGAAAAAACTGTTAAGGCTGTTCTTAATTGCTCTGTTTAACAAGCGCAAAACGTTCTGACACCTTTACAAATTCATTTTTTAACGGAAATATATAAAATTGGAAAGCCTAGCCATGGAAGCGATTTGAAATTGAACTGTTTTTTTCCATTTTTTGATCAGTCAATTACCCATTGAGTTATAAGCGTTTTCGATCACGTGACAAAACCGTTTTTCACCCGCTCTTTAGTGATTTTTCTACTTTCGTGCGGAATTGGGGTTCAAAACGTCCACTTTGACATTATTTTCTGAAAGATCTATTGGGTTTGCAAAAAAAATGGAAAAAACAGCTCGATGAGATAGTTCCTGAACAGCAACACCAGCCAGTTTCATGCATTTTCGAACAAAAATAAATTAAAACTTATGTCAGGAAGTTGCCCTTTTTGATTTGAGAACAGCCTTAAAGGAATCGTATTCCGGGACATCTTCAGATTTCCCGAATGCCAATAGGTGGTGGTGGTGTTACTCCTTGGCCGCTACGATCCACAGACCTTTCACCTTTGGTATTTGGGGGTTTTGTTATGAGATTTACAATCTGCAGCTTCTGAAATCCATTCCAGAACTGAAATCACAAATCAACACTGCATTTGGCTTGATTCACACGATCATGCTCATAAATGTATTAGACCCGGAGTCGGCTACACAAACCACCACCTCATCGAATTGACGGCTGAAATTCTAGGATTACTTAAAACTCGATTCACATGTTAAAATGCAACTGGTCTTCTAAGTCATATCTTGGTGGAAAGTACCTGCAGACCTGATTTTAGTGGTTGACTGGTAGGTTTATCATTGTGTTTTCCTGCTCTCAATCCTCCATGTTTTCATATCTTTAATTGCAGGAAAACACAATGATAAACCTACCGAGCAACCACTAAAATCGGGTCTGCAGGTGGTTTCCACTAAGATATGACTTGGAGGACCAGTTGCATTTTAATATGACGAATCGAGTTCTGCGTTATCCTGAATTTCAGCCACCAGCTCGATGAGGTGATGGTATGTGTAGCCGGCTCCCGGTCTATATGGCAAGAACTGATTTTCTGGGACATATGCAGAATAACTAAAGACCGCAGCATCCAAGATTTGCAAAAAAGATAAACTTTGTATGTTTAAGCTTGGTCAAGTATATCCTTATCGTTATCTGTATAACTAACGACGCATAATAAATGGTTCTTTTTATTCAACTAATTTTTATCTACACCCTGTATAGCAGTTCAGATTTTGAGCATTTCTTCTGTTCAAACGTTTTTAGAATAAGGGTTTTTAACATGCTGTTTGCCAAACTGAAAATTAAAAGAATGTAAAGATTTTTTAAAATTATAGTTGTTTTCACTTTCTAATGCCTTTTCAAGTAGCTAATAGACTCATTTATATCGCAATTTATCTCAACAAATTTCGCAATTCTCTCCTCTTTACTGCCTTTTCTTTATTAATTCTAAGTAATAACTCTGCTACTAGATCATTTTCCATGCCGATTCTTTATGACTTGCCTCAGGGCCGTGAGAGGTTAACAAAGTTTTATCAACGTGTATCTGCAAAAGAAAAAACACTTTCTATATCTTCTTGTAGAGTAGCACCGAAACTTTTGATCCGCCTTGAGGGTTCGGCGGATCATAAAAGCGACCACTGGTTATTTTTTTTTCACAGTTAAGACCGCAGTGTTAGACCATCTAACAATACCTACAAGATCCAAACAAGCATTTCTGATACTTCCCGGACGAAAATATCTTTTACGTCAAGCCATAACCGAATCTAGCGAACCAATGAAATAATCCCATTTCTGCCCAATTGGCGAAAACGAAAGTAAAAAAAAGGCACCTCACGTTTCCGTAAAGCTGGAAATGCCAAGCGAAAGATTACAGAAGGAGTACGAAGAGGGGTGGGGAGACGGGATAATAATAAAAAAAAGAAAACTCAAAGTCAGTCATACAGACACATATATTCCCCAATATATAGATATATAAAGACATTGAACGAGCTTTCTATACGTGGTTTATCAACGTTATTCCGCCACGCTGAGTCCGCCTTGGAGTAGTAGGGTACGAAGCCAGCGCCATCAAGCTATAAAACTCCATTAGAGAGAGGAAATTGCCGTGTAAACGCTTATCTTTTTAAGGATGAATTGTATAATGGCTTTTGGGGCGCCGCCTTATCGCCGCACCGGGGCGGAGAAATGGAGCCCCGGACCTCGACAGCTTGTCATTTTTAAAAAGCGGGGATGGATCTTATCGCGATGAAAGGGGTAAATGGTTTTCAGGCGCGTCACCCCCGCGGGGGCTTTCGTCTGTGCGCCCCGTTATTATTATACCCGATTTGCCCGGGATATATATATTCGAGTAAAGTGACCGCTGGGAGACGAACTTGTTACCCGTCACTCATTTCTGACTGCGGGTTATTTATATGCAAGTCGTGAGCTTCTCTTCTTGGAGTAAGTTTTATTGCCGGGGCGCTGTCGCATTTTGTACACTCGTGATGTATATGGTTTATTTAGGAGACTATTGGGGCTCTGAGGTACTTTGTGTTTTGAAAAGCGAGAGTCGAGACGGAAACAAAGAAGGGATGGTCATTACATTAAAATGTATTTTTTATGTTTCTCGCTTATACAATAACTTCCATTAATGGGCAGCAAAAACTTTACATAACTTTGATAAAATGAATTGTTATTTCGTTAAAATTAATTCCTAGATATTTTTTACAGTGCAAAAATTTCTCATTCATTAATCTAAAAAAAAAAAAAAAAGTTTTTTTCTATCTTTTTAACGCTTTTCAACAAAGTTGAAAAGTGTTTATGACTTCAGTTTGTCTGGCCGTCTGTCCACGTTCTAACTCTCGTAAATATGCTCGGATCGTTCTGAAATTTTTGGATGTTAGTGACCTCTACCATAGCACGTTCCCTATTGCAAATTTGTAGCATGTTTAGTTCATTTACAGGGACAATCAAAAGTTTTCCGTTACATTACGGCCAATGGGAAAAAATCGTTTCAAATGATTTTTAATGGTGTTACACTCTTTCAAACATAGTAAAATTGATATTAATTTATGAAGTCCACTAAAATATGCATTCTGTTGAATATGCGGTGCAAAGAATAGTTATTGTTCATTTACAGGGCTACACAAAAGAATTCCGTTCATAATGGTATAGGGGAAATTGTTTGCGGTGTATTTGAAAAGATTTCAGATACTATATTGTATCCGAATTACTGTATATTAGTAATGATTGCTCGAAATGCATTTTTAATTATGATATGTGCTTTTTTAGAGTTTTGTTCATCTGACGAAATCCTATTCGTCTCGCTCCTCTGTCTGTCTGTCCGTCTGTCACAGAGCCCGTTCTCAGAAACTATACATGTTGGAGACTTGAAATTTCGCATACTTATAGCTGAACATCACACATCCTACGACAAATCATAAAATTTTGAAAAAGTCGTACATTTAACCCTTTGGGCTCCCACATGTGTATTTTAAACATTTCTTTCTAAGTTAGCCCCTAATTAGGTTGGAGGTGTGAAATTTGCATACGTATAGCTGAACACCACGCATCATACGACAAATCCTAAAATTTTGAAAAAGTCGTACATTTAACCCTTTGGGCTCCCACATGTGTATTTTAAACAATTCTTTCTAAGTGAACCCCTAATTAGGTTGAAGGCTTAAAATTTTGCATACTTATAGCTGAACACCTCGCATCAAATGACAAACCATAAAATTTTGAAAAAGCCGTACATTTAACCCTTTGAGCTCCCACATGTGTATTTTAAAAAAATCTTTCTAAGTGAGCCCCTATTTAGGTTGGAGGCGTGAAATTTTGCATACTTATAGCTTAACACCACATATCATACAACAAATCATAAAATTTTGAAAAAATCGTACATTTAATCCTTTGGGCTCCTACATGCGTATTTTAATTAATTCTTTCTAACTGAGCCCCTTATTAAATTGGAGATTTGAAATTTTGCATACTTATAGCAGAACACATGAGGCCAGGCGACAAATCATAAAATCGTGAAAAAATCTTACGTTTAGCCCTTTGAGCTACCACATATGTATTTTAAGCAATTCATTCTAAGAGAGCCCCTAATTAAGTTGGAGACATGAATTTTTGCATACGTAAAGCTGAGTACCTCAGACCACGCGGCAAATCATAAAATTTTCAAAAAGTCTTATATTATTTACTCCTTCGGGCTCTAAATTGTATATTTTAAGCAATTTTTCTAACTTCCGCCCTTTTCACCCGGGGGGTACTTTTCCAACTTTTGCCGACACCCCTTTGACCATTCTTTCATATTATGCACCATAGCCTTACATATTTTAGTTCCATTTTTTACCGCCAGGGGACGCCTACTTATCTCGGGTGCTATCGGCCCAATCCCCTCGACTAATATATCTACGGATAGTATATAAAACGGAGTTTCGTTCAGATAGAAGTTAGTTTAGAATCGAGTGCGCCCCTGGTTGCGAAATGTGGAAATAACAGATTTTTCAAAAGGATAAAGTGTTTTGAAAGGAATATTAAACGAAACCCTCTGAGCGATCTGTGATCACACTTACCTACTTGTTCGCTATATTTATGCATACAATAAAGTGCGTATAAATGCTATAGTTCATATACAGAGCTACAGAAATGAATTCGTAAAGGTTACTGAGTATGAGCATAAATTGCTTAAAGGTTTATTTTAAAGGGGTTATGCATTTTTACGCTGAGCTGAATTTAGTGTACTAAGAAATATTTGTAGAATATAGATAAAATGATATACAGAGCCACGCAAAGAGTTGGATACATGGCCGTCTATGGGTGATAATTTCTGGAAATGTAATTTCAGTAGTTTTAAGCGTGTTTTAGTTTGAATTAAATTTTAGCTAAATAGTGGCATGTAATAAAGGTACTAGGTAAACTACAGGGCTGTACTAAAGTATTCAAGTATGTTTCCATCTATTAGTATAAATTGCTGAAAGATGAATTTCAACCTGTTATGCATTTTCTTGCTAAACTAAATTTTCCCATTATATAGTATATATATCAACATACCGATCGAATACAGGGCTGTTTAAAAGAATTGGAACACATATTTGGCTATGGGCGGCAACTACTGAAATCAGATTTTTAAATGTTTACTTAGTTAACTTATTTACTTTATTTCCCTAAGTAACGAAGTTTCGTTAAAGCTTTCAGGGAGTGTTGGAAAGTGTTTCATAATCTATGCTGTACGCATGATTTTTCTTACTTGTTTCTTTTAGTGACAGTGTATCTATTATTTTCGTTTGTCGGAAAATTATTATCATAAAAAAATTATAGGACTAACCGATTATGACAGATTTCTCGTTTTCAATATACAGTCGAACTTGTTTTTGTGGAATGTTTAGGGATTGCATTCAAAACGAAAGAAAGAAATCCTATGCTTCACAATTAGCTATAGCAAATATTTTTTCGCAATGTATTGAAAGAAATAGAAAAAATATGTGGTGTATAAACACTGCATAAAAAACATTTTAAATAGAAAAATTGACAAAGCCTAACGATATAGATTGAAATTACTTTTTACAACAAGATAAAAAAGCAATCTGCATATGAAACAATTTTAAAATAATTTATTTACTTATTTTAGACCTCAAAATGTACATATTATTCTTCGTACTCAAGAACATGCATTTTCTTGTGATGATCTTGTTCAAAATCCTTTTCGTCACTTGAAAATATAATACTAGAGTTGACTTTTTAATAATTATATCTATATTAAATTAAAAAAAAAATTGCTTCAATCCCATAATCCGTAACCCGACTTGCTTTCTTTTTCCATTGCACAGGGGAGCGATCATATTATGTATTACTTTTACGGATATTTTTTTCATATACCGCATAAAACAATTCACACACACACACACACAAAAAATGATCGCACAAAAAACTGATTTGAATATTAAATTTGCTACCTGACCAGCCCAGTGCTGCCCGTGTGCTAGTCAAAAGGACCTTTCGGGATAAAATAAACAAAAATCGAATAGCCTAAAAAATACGTCAAACTGGAACCGGACTTTGGATGCTTCCCATACATAAATAGTTAATATATGGTGAACCCAACTACCGGGCCCTGTGCGCTTTACATCCATAAATCACTTATACGGCAATCCCTGAAACGCGACCATGTGTGATATACATGCCTCACAAATCGTTAAAATGGCAATTACTATATTGAGGGCCCACACTTCAACAGTTCCTTGTACGCTTCATGCTCATAAACTGTTAATACGGCAATTAATAACTAGCCCCTGTGTGATTCGCGAAGAAAACTCGTATAAGGCGTAAGGTAGTTGGGGCAACTGGGCCATGATTTTACAATGTGACTCTGGAGCTTCTGACAATTCAGCTTCAAAAAGCTAATGTTCATTTGAATTGAAGTCTGAACTTCTGTAAATGTGTTCAGTTAGGTTCCCTCTATCAGACAGAAATGCTCAAAATTACATTTTAATGTTTAAAAATATAAAAATATGCATATTTCATATTTCTTTCCTCATGGGTCCAGTTGCCCCATAAAAATGGGGTAAGTGGACCAGGAGGGTCTATGTTCCACATACGTTTATTTTTTTTTCACATGGGATATCATGTCCGGTTAGAAAAAGTGTACACAACTTAAACAAATTTAAAACCGGCAGACCATTTAAATTATATATCAACTAAAGAGCGAGCCCCACCAGTGGCTGAGAGGTTCTGCTCTCGAAACTGGTAGACGGGAAGTGCTGGGTTCGATCCCAATCGCGCCCGTCGGCCTAATCGTTCGGAGTTTTCGTGGTTTTCTTCGAACCATGGATTTCCATGCGTTAATACGGGTTAGGTTCCCTTAGAAAGACCCCCACGAAGGGCACTCCCCCTCGGGCCTATATCCCTAGCGTAGATAATCGGCCGTCACAAAATCAACCAACCAACCAACCAACTAAAGAGCGTTGTAAGGGAAACCTTTGCTGTCAATGTGTCTAAAAAAAACACTAAAAGTGAAAATATTAAATTTATTTATACCAAAAACATAAAAATTAAGTAAGTATTTATGTACTTTAGTATAGGTAATAAGTATAAAAGTCACATGGGTATTTTAAGGAAAAAATAGCAAGGTAAATCTATGATCAAACGACTACGTAAGTACTTAAGTAACTTTATCTGTATAATATAGTACAATTTCAAGGTTTGGCTATCTCGCTTTCAGGGGCAAGGTACTTGCATTCGTAAAAAATGTTGAAATAATTTAATGATACCAGTCACCAGTGTTTACCAGAGAATCTATTTGTAAACAAGTAAAAGTATATTTTGGCGTACTTGATAAAGGTGAAATTTCCATTATAAAATTCCGGTGCCAATGTGGCAGTTAGGGATTAAAATTATGTGATGCCATAACGGCATCACCGCCTCTCAAGGGGTCAAGAAATTTGGTTTGATACCACCCAATATGCTTTTTTTTAAAATTTTAGTACGTAATTTTAATAAGGCATTCTATAATTTTCTTTATTGTGAGCAAAAAACCATGGAGAAATTTTTTTCTCGTAGTAAGAGAAACTCAAAAAAAAAAAATTATTTATAACTATTGGGCTAACTGGATCCAGTATGGTGCAGTTACCCCATTCTTGAAAAAATTATGGGGTAACTGGGACACCGGGCTTACATTTGAAACATGAAGTAAATATGTATAGATACCTAATAATATCAATGTAGTTGCATGCTTAATATTTAAAAAAAAAAAAAAAAGATTGTTTAATGAAAGTACTTACAGAATTTTAATAAAATGTCTAGGAAGTTCAACCATATTGACGTTGTTTTTAAAAAAAGAAACGTAAATTTTTGACAGCCTATCACAGCAAAGTGAGAGTTATAATTGAGTCGACACGCGTTGTTTTAGGAAGTAGAGATTAAGGTGCATTGTTCACAAAAGTTAAACCTTAAAAAACTTCAACAGTTTATTACAAAATAGCTTATGGCCCAGTTACCTCGTGGGTCCAGTTACACCAACTAACCTTACAAATTTTTAAAAGGATTTTGAAAATGGTGTTTATATATTCTAAGACAATAGTAGAGGAAGAATGACAATTCTGCGGCCGTAAGCAGGAGCAAGGAGCAAGGCTCCTGCGTGCTGAATATCATACTAGAGTATGATGTAGGAAAGAGTGACTCCTGCGTGTTATGATGGCGTCTTATAGTAGGAGGGTAAATTTTTTTTTTTTTTTGGGGGGGGGGGGTGTTACTTTTTGAGGGGGCTTATGGTTGATTATCATACTAGAGTACGGTATAGAAAAGAGTGCATCCTGCGTGTTGAGATGGTGACTCCTGCGTGTTGTGATGACGTCTTAGAGTAGGAGGGTAAAACTTTTGAGGGGGCTTATGGTTGAATATCATACTAGAGTACGATATAGGAATGAGTGAATCCTGCGTGTTGAGACGATGACTCCTGCATATTGTGATGACATCTTAGAGTAGGAGGGTAACATTTTTGAGGGGGCTTAATTTTTTTTTTTTGGGGGGGGGGGCTTATTGTTGAATATCGTACTAGAGTCCGATGTGGGAAAAAGTGACTCCTGTGTGTTGAGATAGTGACTCCTGCGTGTTGAGATGGTATGTTAGAGCAGGTGCCCCCCCCCCCCCCTACCCCCTGAAAAATTAAATTTTTTTTTCTTTTGAAAGAGAAAATTTTTACGTGTTGTATCATAATTAATTTTTCGTTTGTTTTGAACTTTGTCAAAAATAGAAGGCTAGTTTTGATGAGATTAAACTGGAATTGTATTATTAGATGAGGGTTCTTTTTTAAATTTAATTTGTATTCTTATTGTAAGGTTTTAATGATGCTGCTGTATTTTTTTTAAATTAATTGAACAACTCTGTTTTTGGAAAAGCTTTAGAGAATCTTCGAAAAAAGGAGAAATGTTATGCTTTGCATTAATGAAAAACAGTAAAACAATTACTGACCACATCTAGTTTTAAGTCATTTGATGAAGACCTGTTTCTAGTGAAAAGGATTAAACACAGTTTAATTTTGTATTCTCCTGTATACGTTGGCTTTGTCATATTAGAACTGTTTTCCTTACGGGTTTCGAACCCCCCCAAACTTCCCATTATTCGAATTTCTTCAAAGAGAATCTAGATGGAAACTTGAAAAAATTTCATTTACAACTTAAGATTGCTAATTATTATCCTCTTGCTGCAAGTTCATACATCTCTTAACCTAATTACCTGGTTTCGAACCTCCAATCTTCCAATTATTAGATTGTTTCTATAACCATTGGGCTGGGCGGAACCTACTGCTTTTTCACTTGAATTTGCATTCTTTTAGTTTTATATCGACTTCTTTCAAAAATGAGTAGCAGAAAGATTTTACGTTAGAAGAAATTTTAACAAAGTGTTGCCATTGAATTTAGAAAAATTGAGAAATAATAACATGTACTTCGAGAAGTTATTTAAATTTCAGATGAATAGGTTTTGCTACATTTATTTATTTTAGTATCTATTTCACCATTGCGAAAACTGTTAAAATAGTGTTGCCACTGTATTATGTACCGCACGAAATTAAAGACTGTTGCCATTGAATTTAGAGAAATAAACATTAAATTTTGTATATTATGTACTTCGAAAAATTAATTCAATTTTTTATATTTAATAATGCCTACTTCAACTTCGGGAAAGTATTGTAATTTTAACGAAAAGATAATTTATAAACTGAATTTTAGGAAAGTAACGTAATTTTAGCGTAATGACATTTTTTCAATCAGGATTTTCTTGTGCAGCTAATGAATTTTTTCATTATCACTCACCCAGAATGTTTCTTTTTTACTTATACGGTAATAAAATTTGTGGATTTTAGTTAAAAAATGATCGTCTTTGGATGGATTCGAACCAACAACCTATTCATTATTGGGGAATTGCGCTTACCAATTGCCTCACAAAGGCATTAAAATGATACACAATTAAACCAAAACAGGTTTATTCCCCAGCTTTAAAAAACTACCCAGTTCTTCAATTTTCAGAGATTTGTGGTCATATCTATTTGTGTGTTTGTTGTTTCGATCATAAATAAACAGGATGTACTGTTTCTAATCTAGATGTAATGATAAACTGTATTTCCACTTTATGTGAAAAACAAGTTAATGGTTCTTTATTCCACTGTATTAGGAAAACAAATTGTTTTAATGGGTCACAATTTTAATTAACTAACAATTAAGAAATGAATCAGATTTTTTTTTGTAACACTCGCATTTCAGTAGGATTCACAATAAAGTTGATCACTTAATGATAAAAACAGGTTCATTCAAAAGAAATGAATTTATAAAATGATTCATTTTGCACACTTACATATTTTTATTAAATGAACACAACAGTTTATGTATTAAATAGTTATCACGTGATCTTTTTCTGATGCACCACCTACATTGATTTAAATGTAGTTGGATTTCATTTCATGTCATTATTCTGTTTTATACTGTTTTGATTACACATGCTATATTTTTTGTCATCGCAAAGTTAAAAGAGTTTTTAAATGAATATGGATGTTATTAATGATACACACTCGACTATTGTCGTCAATTCGGATAAGATGAGTGAACAGAAGATAAAAGATGTGCCCGTTTCGATTAGTAAAAGTATTCCTGCTTCATCAGAACAGTTTAAATTGCCTTATATTTGTGGAAAATATAAAGCAGAATTTTACGAGAAACACGAGTTTTTAAAACATATGAACATTCATTTAGAAAAAATACTTTTTATATGCGACGTATGTGGAATGTTGTTTTTTCGAAAGAGTTCTTTAATGGAACATATGATAATTCATCGCATGACATCTACCATGTACCAATGTGAAACATATTAAATCTTTTTCAAGAAAGCGTGTGTTAATCAGACACACAAAGTTTCATTTAGAAAAAAAGCCTTTGAGTTGCGACAAGTGTAAGAAAACATTTGTTCAACAATGTGATTTACGAAAGCATTTGCTAATTCACATTAAAGCCGGAAAATTTCATAAATGTGAACAATGTGAAGAAACGCTTTCGAAAAAGATGGACTTAAGGAATCATCTTAAAATTCATATCATTTCGAAGAAAAGTGAGCTTTCCAAGCAATTCAAATGTGATGATTGTGGTCAAGTTTTTTATGATAAATTCGACTTAGCTGAACACAGAAAAAGTCATCGTTCACCCACCCAACTTAAATTGGAACAGCGTAATGGATTGATTAAGCAATTAGAATAATTAACACTTCAATTAAGAACTTTGCAAAATGAAATATCTTCTTCAAATATCGAATTTTCAATGATTTGAAATAAACATATGTTTTCATTATACATATGCAAACATTTTTGTAACTAACGAAAAATAAAATTTTTCTCAATTGAAAAAAACTTATATGCTTTTATTTTAACAAGATGTCTTAGTATTTCATTGATTCCACTACAAATGAACTTGAATTTTTTTTCTATGTGAATGAAACTCTAATAATATTTTTGGAATCTTCATTTAACTCACTCTATTAATTTGAAACCAATGCAAAATTGGAGTATATTTTAATAAAGTTAAAATAATAAAGTTATAATAATAATAAAGTTTTAGTAATATTAATGAGTAGCATTACTAATAAGTGTAAATGAATTTAATTATCTACTAATTAATTTTATCAACTATCATCAATTTTTGATTGGATATATTAAATGAAGTATTTATCCATTATTTTATTCAAATTCATATGAGTATGACTACATCATAATAATATCTATTTTAAACAGTCAACTTCTATTACTTTTGTTTAGAGGGATTAGAAAATGATTCTAAAATGATTATTGTTATCTTAATTATATATTTTTTAAGTTTAATTAACAAATAATTAATTTAATTAGAGTACAATTATCATTTTAGTATAATTATCATTTGATTATATTTATCCCCTCATTATTTTAATCCATTTCATATAAGTTTAATTATCCACACACATATTTATTTTAAACAATTTCATGTGAAAAAAATATAATGAACTTGCGTTTCATTTTCCATGTGTTGCCATACACAAGTTTGAAAAATAACTATGATAAATCATGATGAAATATTCATGCAAGTATTAATCATGCTTTTTAGGTGCGTTCGTAATTATATAAATACGTAGCACCTATAGTCGTCGTTCAGTCCGTCCGTCCGTCTGTCCGTCCGTATGTAACAGAGCAAAAACTACCCAACCGAATGGTCTGAAATTTCAAATATATGATTGTTGCAAAATTTTGTCGAGCCATTTCAAATTTTATGAAAATCGGATGTATAGTTTAATTACAGGGACAGTCAAATTTTTTCTTTACATTACGGCCAATGGGAAAAATTACTGCAAGTGCATTTTAATGATATTACAACCTTCCGAATGGTCTGAAATTTTAAAGATATAATTGTTGCAAAGTTTTGTTGAGCTATTTCGAATTTTAGGAAAATCGGATGTATAGTTTAATTACAGGGACAGTCGAAAGTGTTCCGTTACATTACGGGGAATGGGAAAAATTATTGCAAGTGCATTTTAATGATATTACAGCCTTCCGAATGGTCTGAAATTTTAAAGATATAATTGTTGCAAAGTTTTGTTGAGCTATTTCAAAATTTAGGAAAATCGGATGTATAGTTTAATTACAGGGACAGTCAAAAGTGTTCCGTTACATTACGGGGAATGGGAAAAAATTATTGGAAGTGCATTTTAATGATGTATCAGACTATGCGCTTTATGAAGTGCAAAAAAGTATACATTCAGTACAATATGGGGTGCAAAAAATAATTATAAAACTAGTTATAGTACGAACGCACCTCATTTGCCACGTTTGACGAGCAATTTCCAACTTGTTGGTTTAATCATCAATTTGAAAAATTTACTTGATACCGATTTTTAACTGAAACCGTCACTGATTTGAATTCATATAAATATAATTATTCACTATTTATTTCAAATAATTTAATTAATTTGAGTATAATTATCATTTGACTATAATTATCCACTCATCATTTTAATCCATTTCTTATAAGTATAATTATACTTCCACTATATATTTTAATTAATTTCATGTGAATAAAATTATTATTTGTGCTGAACTTGTGATTCACTCATCGCGTGTTGCTATTCTCAAGTTTGAAAAATATCTAAGATGATGAAATATTCATACTAGCAATTGCCATGCTTTTCGACTCAGTCCACACTTTGAAAATTTAGTCGGTCTCGATTTTTTTAATAATGTGATCGTTTCTAACTGAAACCGTCATTGATTTGAACTTATGTTAATAATCGTTTGAAATCATCTCAATCAGTTTACTGTTGACTTTTGATCAGACTACACCACACACTGTTTGCTATTAAAAATGGCTTGTGAATTAAATATGCTGAAAAGATCTCCCATAGAAATGAATTGCATAGCAAAGTATCAACGTTTAGAATCATCATCTTTGGATACTGATGTGAAGGAATTAAATCTCCCAAGTTTTAAATTTTGTAATTCAAACGAGAACTGTTCAACATTACTCCCAAACAAGGATTTACATGCTGCAGAGCCCATGTTCGATATGGATTCGACGCCCCCAATATTCATTCAAAATGATGACGACACAACTTCTACTCTGAGTTTTTTGGACACTATTTTTAATGACCTAGATTTTAAAATTTTGGAATCCTTCATTTCCCCAAATACCTCAATTTCACCATCACAAGAACCAAGAAATGCTGTTTTGAATACAGTACAAGATCCCCTTATGAAAGACATTCCCAAAAGCAAACGTCGCAATTTTAATGTGATTGAAATCAAGTTGAGTGGTTGTGTTTATTTAATTTTAAAACATCACATCAAATGATTTTAAGTGTATATCGGGGAGTTTAAACGCAATGTGATTAGTAACGAAGAAATGATGACGAAAAATAGACTTTTGATGGACATTAATACGTGGTATGAATTTCAATTGAAACTTTTTGCTTTTAATTTGAAATATAAATCCTCATCATTTGTTATATGTTATGTTATATAACTTAATTTGTAACTGAATAGAGTATACTTAGTATATATATATATATACTTAGTATGTATATAATTTTATATACTAAGTATACTCTATTCAGTTACAAATTAAGTTAGATAACATAATATATAATCAACCTTAGATTATATAAATGATGAAATATTCTATTTCGCTTTCATAAGAGAATTATTTCTAGAAAATAATAGACAGTTAAATAAAACATCTTAATAATAATTTCGATTACATCATCTAATTAAAAATAAAAGATCTTTCAACTAAACATACTAAAAGATGATGATTTCATTTGGTAATAAAAGTTTGCAGATATAAAAATGTAGGTTTCAAAATTAGTTTAGATCTTTCCAATATCAAACGTATAAAGAAAATATATAGTTCTTTTATAATATGAAGGAATATAGACAGTAAAACTTAACGAACCAACACATTTCAAGACTGAGTTGGAAATGGCAAACATGCTATCCGTTTATCAGATATTAAAGGAAGTCACATGATGATATAAAAATCCGGTTTGTTTGCAGTGAGCATTTCATATCTAGGAGCGAGCCATGCCAAGCTCCGTTTTAAGTCAATGTTATTTGTAAGTAGATGTTATTCTATTACTTGAATATAAATTAATTTGTATTTAAAATGTATATGTAAATATTAGAATTTGAAGAAATAAGGTAGTTAAGGGGAAACAAAAGTTTCGTTAAAAAAATAATTTTATAACTTATAATTAATTTTAGACTAAAAAGATGGTTATTCTTAAGTCGACCATAGTATACAATTAGTCATATATGACACATATTATGTGATATATATATATAACTATCTACTTTGTTATACATACACATTATGCGATTACTATGCGATATATACTATGCGATATATACTATGAGATATATAAATACATACTATGTTGACATCAATATTTACTCTCATATTTCCCAACTTGTATACAACTGAAAACTAATAAGATATATATTCTTTTTTAAATTGTAAAACTAATATCTATTATCTATATTATAAAGGACAAACATATCTGTGCGTAACGCATACGTCATTCTGCGAATGGCAACACTTTGAAATTGGAAATGAAATTTCAGTTTTGCAATTTTCGCTATTGCAAATTTTTAAACTTCTAAACATCGCACAGTTTCAATTTTTGCACCGTCGTATAGGGAAAAAAAATGTACTTTTAAATGCAATTTGTTTGAAAGCTCTATCTCAATTTATTTTTGAGATATTAATTTTTTTATAGTTTTTAGTACCAATTTTGTAATTGTGGCAACTGAAGTTCTCCATGTCTATTAAAAGTAAAGGGAAAATAGTCATGGTTTATTTATTTTTATTGATTATATCTTTATTGATGCCATTTTCACATTACAAATAAAAATAACTTTTTTCTAACTTTTGAACTGAAAATGACTTCAGCCATTAAAAAAAAACACGCATTCTTCTTCATAAATCAAAAGATTGAAGAAGATATTTCAATATTTTTAGATTATGCTGATGCTGAAATTGAGACGCAAGACAAAATGATTCAGTGAGTAAAAATGATGTCATATTTAAAACAAAACGGTCATTTTCTTTGAAAAAACTAAATATTTGACCAATACTAAATGGCCAATACTATGGCAACTAAAGGCAAATTTCTGAATGGTAAATTTATTGCGAAAAAATTTTATGCGAATGTTCATATGAAAAGTTGTATCGGACAAACGTGACTTTAAGTTTGGAAATACATTCATTAATAATATATTGCGCTTTAAAATACTTTTAAATTGTGAATTTGAGTACGTATGTAAATTTTGAGAATGTGAAAATAATGTACAGTTTAGATTTTATGGGGGAAAATTTTATGATGTGACAAAGCAAAATCTTTTTTACTGATTTTTCATCCCGTAAAAACAAACGTAAGAGCCTCAATTGATAACTTCAACATAATTACTCATCTTGATTACGTATCTAATACAATTTAATTTTTCAATTATTTAAGCAGTTGAAGTTTTTGGAAATAATATTTTGGTAATTTTAGGTTAAAAACGTCATTTGTTTTAAGAGTTAGATAACGAATGCAAGATGATTTTTTTATTGTAATTATTTTTGTAGGTTTGTTATGAATTCGGTCGAACAGTTCCACTCTAAACATTTTAATTCGTCGAATTTCGACGGGTTCCAACTCGTATATATAAAATCCAAACGGAAATTTCGTTCCGAACGCCTAGATTTCGAGTTCTACTGCATGGATTTTTAGGGAACTTATACCGTTAGATAGGTATCGTTTTAGGGAAGGTTTTAAGCTATCATCATTCTACTTATATTAGTTATAGAATTATGACGGAAAGTTCTGTTATTTTGGACGATAAGGTTTACCATTTTATTTCTTGGCGAAATTTATCGTTGATAAAAAAGTTGAAACAGCTATTACAACTCGAAACATAAAAGAAAAAACTGTTATTAATTTTAGTTTAAAAAAAAAGAAGGAAGAAAAAAATACTTTTAATGAGTGATATTAAAAAACGAAAATGTTTAATTTAAACATGAAAGGGAATGTTCATAATGCATAAAAAATTACTCAGTTAAAATATTGCAATTGAAATAAGATTTGGTTCTTTATCTTTTGCTTATCTCTTAATAAAAATTTTGTCAATTTGTATAATTTGGCGAGCAGTTTGGCAATTTATATAATTTGGCGAAGCGTTTGGCAATTTATATAATTTAGCGAAATTGGTTGAATGAATAATCAAATAGTACCCTTAAAACATTTCCAGCCGGTGAAGCCATGTAAAATTAAATAACTCCTCCAACACGCAATTTGTACATATTATATACGCTTAAAGATAAAAATAATACTCTAATCTTTTGTTTAAGTTTAAATTCATTGAGTTTTAGGCATTTAAACACTTATTTAACAAGCAATTTTCGAATGCATTTAAATATCTTGCATTTGGGATGGAAATGTGTTGGCTAGCCAAATAGCGTGGAACGTTCTTTCAGATTTTTACTGGTATTCCGCCGCCAAATTTGACTGTGGTTTTACTACACACATGAGTAGTTTTAAAAGCATTTTTCTTTTCAAAATAATTTGAGTATGCTCTTTAAGGAGACCTTCCTTGTGGTAACAATTTTGTTTTTGATTTGTTCTTTTTTATTTCTAACTCTTCCATCATGTGACTTACAGACGAAACTAGCAGATGTAATTGTAAAAATGACGGTACTTATGATTTACATTTATATGTTTATTTGTGATTTTTGAGTTCACTTTTGTCGCCAAACAATTTGATTTTAAGCCAAAAGGATGTAAGCGTGAATTGGGTTCAAGCGATGTGTACAATAAAGGTGATTGTGAACATACTACATATTTATATGCAGTATGTAAGCATGTTTAAAAAAATTTATACAATGAATTGAACAAACAGAAAAATTTTAACTAATGAAAATTTTTAAAAACTTTATAATTTTATTTCTTAAATTGCAAAACGTAAAAAAAAAAAACTTTAAACAAAATATTTTTGTAATTTTTAGAAAATTTATTTTAAATTGAAAACTAGTAAATTTTTTTTCTAACTTGTAAATATAACTGAACTAATAAAATATTTGTTCTTACATAGTATATTTTTCTAACTTGTAAATAATTTTGAACTATTAAAATAATTGTTCTTACATAAAACATAGTATATACTACATATCTATATGTAGTATGCAAACATAAAAGCATGAATAAAATTCTTTTACAATGAATAGTTTAATTAAAGAATTTAATTAATTGAAAACATTTTTATTTCTGAAATTGTAAAATTTAAAATTTAACTTGGATTGAAAAAAATTTATTTCAAAATATAATTTTAACTTGAAGTGAAAACTTTTTTTCTAAAATTGTAAAACTCGAAAAATATATTTCCACTAGATTTGAAATTTATTTCAAAATGTATTTTTAACTCGTAAATATTTTTTAAAAATAATTATATTAAAATTGCAAAAGTAGAAAACATTTATTTTCATTATTAAAAAAAATAAAAACTTGGAATTCATTTTAAATTCAAAAATAAAAACTTGTACATATACATTTTGATTAGGTAATCGTTAATTTCTCTTTTCCAATATAGTTTGTCATAATTAAAAGATAGACTAAATGAGTAAACATATGCATTTAACAAACAACAACAACAAAATTTATTATTTAAACAACACATTTCGTATAGTTTCTACATTGATGTTACATAAAATGTTTTTACTTACACGTCCAGCTCCGTTTAAAAACATAGAAACAACATAGTCTAAATTCACTAACATTAATACCGTGTCCCCTAGCTGATTAAACTTTTTGCGATTATTAAATGTGAAACATGTATGAAGACTCATACTTTCATGTTCAAAAATACATCCTACGCACTCCTAAATTTGGTTTTAAATAGTCAATACATTATTCTCAATACAAATGATGAGCTTTGAAAATAACGCAGATTCATTTTTGGTGGTTACGTCACCTAGTGTACATTTTTGCTTAATTAACCGTGGTAGATAATTTGTATACATGTGTTGCAAAAGCTTCTTGCTAAAATGATGAACTTTATCTTTCAATTTTTCTAACTGGCAATCGTTTAAGTCAAAATGTGAAAAAATCTTCAAGTTTTTAATTCGCATAGTGCTATTATTGTGATTCATTACCAACACAATATTATTAGCAACAAATGATGAGGATTTATATTTCAAATTAAAAGCAAAAAGTTTCAATTGAAATTCATACCACGTATTAATGTCCATCAAAAGTCTATTTTTCGTCATCATTTCTCATTGCTAATCACATTGCGTTTAAACTCCCCGATATACACTTAAAATCATTTGATGTGATGTTTTAAAATTAAATAAACACAACTGCTCAACTTGATTTCAATCACATTAAAATTGCGAGGTTTGCTTTTGGGAATGTCTTTCATAAGGGGATCTTGTACTGTATTCAAAACAGCATTTGTTGGTTCTTGTGATGATGAAATTGAGGTACTTGGGAGAAATGAAGGATTCCAAATTTTTAAAATCTAGATCATTAAAAATAGTGTCCAAAACACTAGAGTAGAACTTGTGTCGTCATCATTTTGAGTGAATATTGTGGTCGTCGAATCCATATCGAACAAGGGTTCTGCAGCATGTAAATCCTTGTTTGGGAGTAATGTTGAACCGTTCTCGTTTGAATTGCAAAATTCTAAACTTAGGAGATTTAATTCCTTCACATCAGTATCCAAAGATGATGATTCTAAACGTTGATACTTTGCTATGCACTTTATTTCTATGGGAGATCTTTTCAGCATATTTAATTCACAAGCCATTTTAAATAGCAAAAAGTCCTTCCGGCCAGTGCCGGGAGGAAGAGGTAGCTTTCATATTCCTTATTTTAAAAAAGCCAACTTATATTATTCAAACACACGATGCTGAATTAAGTGGAAACCGAATATAGGAGATTCAATACTAATTTTTATCAATACTAAATCATTATGAATGAGAATTTCGCAAAACTAGTCAGCTTTATCCAAGCTGCTTTTATTTAAAGTAACTTATATTTCGCTGCCAAATTCGGCGATTTCTTAAAGTGCCTGCCATTTTAAGACAACATGGTGGATGAGGCTAACCAGTGAACTTGGTCGAGACCTTAGTAACTGCTGTGCACATGCTCACTCACATCGGAATCGGTTGATACATACGAGTGCTGTCGCAGGCAAAAAATCAGATTTTTCAAAATGTCACCCACATTAGAAATTGAAACTGCTATATCTGAGCCATTTTTTAAGATAAAGACAAACAAAAAATGCTCCTGAATCCTTATATCAAGGTCAAATACTTAGAAATTGAAAAAGGTTTTGTTTCTTAATTTTTTTGCACCTCACTTTAAATATATATTTTTTTAATTTAATGGCCGCCATTTTGAAACAAGATGGCTGATGAAGCTGGTCAGCGAACTTGGTCGAGATATTGATGTATACTATCCACGTGCCTTCTTCCATCGAAATAAGCGAATACGTGTGGTATCGCGAGACAAATACAAGATCGTTTCAAAGTGTTAGCCATGATAGAAATTCAAAGTGCTATAATTCAACCACTTTTTAAGATATAAACAAAAGAACAAATTTTCAGAAACAAAAACTGCTCCAGAATCTTTGTATCAAGGCCAAACACATAAAAAAAATCTTTTTCATTTTCCAATTTTTTAATACCTCATTTTAAATTTTAAATTACATTTTTTTTTAAAATGGCAACCCTTTTAAAACAAGATGGCGAATGAAGCTGGCCAACAAACTCGGTCGAAACATTGGTATGTACTATGTACAGACCAAGTTACATTCAAATCGGTTCATAAATACGCCTGTTATCGCGTGACAAAAATCAGGACGTTTCAAAATGTCAGCCACGCTAGAAATTCAAAATGCTATAACTCAGCCATTTTAGGTAGCTTTCATTACAAAAAGCTACCTATTGCAGCCTTTCGGAGAAAAGCGATTACAAAAAATTTTGGTATATTTTCATCGATCATGACCCCCAGACCCCGAAACCACCCTCCGTTCAAAATTGATATATATCTGACCTATGTCACACTGTAACTCTCGTATTTATGAACCGATTTGGATGTAATTCGGTGTGTACATAGTACATACCAATGTCTCGACCGAGTTCGTTGGCCAGTTTCATCCGCCATTTTGTTTCAAAATGGCGGCCATTTAAATTTTTAAAAAAAATTTCAAATTTCAAATGTGGAAACAAAAAATTGAAAATGGAAAAATATTTTTTTCTTATGTATTTGACCTTTATACAAAGACTCCGGAGCAGTTTTTGTTTCGTCTATATCTTAAAAAATGGCTGAGTTATAGCATTTTGAATTTCTAGCGTGGCCGACATTTTGAAACGTCCTGAAATTTGTCACGCGATAAACGGCGTATTTATGAACCGATTTGGATGTAACTTCGTTTATACATAGTACATACCAATGTCTCGACCGAGTTCGTTGACCAGCTTCATCCGCCATATTGTTTAAAAATGGCGGCCATTTAAAGTTAAGAAAAACTTTGATTTGAAATGTGATACCAAAAAATTGAAAATTGAAAAAATATTTTTCTCTTATGTGTTTGACCTTGATAAAAAGATTCGGGAGCAGTTTTTGTTTCGTCTATATCTTAAAAAATGGCTGAGTTATAGCATTTTGAATTTCTAGTGTGGCTGACAATTTGAAACGTCCTGATTTTTGTCACGTGATAACAGACGTATTAATGAACCGATTTGGATGTACCTTGGTGTGTACATAGTACATACAAATATCTCGACCGAGTTCGTTGGCCAGCTTCATCCGCCATCTTGTTACAAAATGGCGGCCATTTAAAATAATTTTAAAATTTTAAATAAAATACCAAAAAATTGGAAAATGAAAAAGATTTTTTTTGTATGTGTTTGACCTTTAAAATTTTAAAATTTAAATTAAAATTTAAAATTTAAAATAAAGTATTAAAAAATTGGAAAATGAAATTTTTTTTTTTATGTGTTTGGCCTTGATACAAAGATTCTGGAGCAGTTTTTGCTTCTGAAAATTTGTTCTTTTGTTGATATCTTAAAAAATGGTTGAATAATAGCACTTTGAATTTCTAGCAGGGCTAACACTTTGAAACGATCTTGTATTTGTCACGCGATAACACAAGTATTCGCCTATTTCGATGGAAGAAGGCATATGGATAATATACATCAATATCTCGACCAAGTTCGCTGGCCAGCTTCATCAGCCATCTTGTTTGAAAATGGTGGCCATTAAATTAAAAAAAAAATTATATTTAAAGTGAGGTGCAAAAAAATTAGAAATTGAAAAATGTTTCTTTCTTAAGTATTTGACGTTGATATAAGGATTCAGGAGCATTTTTTGTTTGTCTTTATCTTAAAAAATGGCTCAGATATAGCAGTTTCAATTTCTAATGTGGGTGATATTTTGAAAAATCTGATTTTTTGCCTGCGACAGCACTCGTATATATTAACCGATTCCGATGTGAGTGAGCATGTGCACAGCAATTACTAAGGTCTCGACCAAGTTCACTGGTTACCCTCATCCACCATGTTGTCTTAAAATGGCAGGCACTTTAAGAAATCTACGAATTTGGCAGCCAAATATAAGTTACTTTAAATAAAAGCAGCTTGGATAAAGCTGACTAATTTCGCAAAATTCTCATTTATAATTATTTAGTATTGAAAAAAAGATGATTGAATCTCCTATATTCTATATTCAGTTTCCTCTAAATTGAGCTTCGTGTGTTTGAATAAGTTGGCTTTTTTAAAATAAGGAATATGAAAGCTACCTCTTCCTCCCGGCACTGGCCGGAAGGACTTTAAGATATAGACGAAACAAAAACTGCTCCCGAATCTTTTTATCGAGGTCAAACATATAAGAAAAAATATTTTTTCCATTTTCAATTTTTTGGTACCACATTTTAAATTTTAAATTTTTTTAAAATTTTTAAATGGCCGCCATTTTGAAACAAAATGGCGGATGAAGCTGGCCAACGAACTCGGTCTAGACATTGGTATGTACTATGTACACACTGAATTACATCCAAATCGGTTCATAAATACGAGAGTTACAGTGTGACATAGGTCAGATATATCAATTTTGAACGGAGGGTGGTTTAGGGGTCTGGGGGTCATGATCGATGAAAATATACCAAAATTTTTTGAAATCGCTCTCCTCCGAACGGCTGCAATAGGTAGCTTTTTGTAAAGAAAGCTACCTAACAGTGTGCGGTGTAGTCTGATCAAAAGTCAACAGTTAACTGATTGAGATGATTTCAAACGATTATTAACATAAGTTCAAATCAATGACGGTTTCAGTTAGAAACGATCACGTTAATGAAAAAATCGAGACCGACTAAATTTTCAAAGTGTGGACTGAGTCGAAAAGCATGGCTATTGCTAGTATCAATATTTCATCATGTTAGATATTTTTAAAACTTGAGAATAGTATCATGCGATGAGTGAATCCCAAGTTCAGTACAAATAATAATTTTATTCACATGAAATTAATTAAAATATATAGTGGAAGTATAATTATACTTATATGAAATAGATTAAAATAATGAGTGGATAAATATAGTCAAATGATAATTATACTCAAATTAATTAAATTAATTAAAATAAACAGTGAATAATTATATTTATATGAATTCAAATCAGTGACAGTTTCAGTTAAAAATCGGTATCAAGTAAATTTTTCAAATTGATGATTAAACCGAAAAGCATGATTAATGCTAGTATGAATATTTCATCATGATAGTTATTTTTCAAACTTGTGAATGGCAACACATGGAAAATGAAACGCAAGTTCATTATATTTTTTTCTCATGAAATTGTTTAAAATAAACAGTGTGTGGATAATTAAACTTATATGAAATGGATTAAAATAATGAGTGGATAAATATAATCAAATGATAATTATACTAAAATGATAATTGTACTCTAATTAATTATATTAATTATTTGTTAATTAAACTTTAAAAAATATGTAATAAAGATAACAATAATAATTTTAGTATAATTATCATTTTCTAATCCCTCTAAACAAAAGTAATAGAAGTTGATTGTTTAAAATACATATTATTATGATGTAGTCATACTCATATGAAATTGAATAAAATAATGAGTGGATAAATACTTCATTTAATATATCCCCTCAAAAATTGATGATAGTTGATAAAATTAATTAGTAGATAATTAAATTCATTTACAGTTATTAGTAATGCTACTCATTAATATTAATAAAACTTTATTATTATTATAACTTTATTAGTTTAAATTTATTAAAATATACTTCAATTTTGCATTGGTTTCAAATTAATAGAGTGAGTTAAATCAAGAAAGCTTAAAATAAAATGTTTTCCCAAAATATTATTAGAGTTTCATTCACTTAGAGAAAAAAAAATTCAAGTTCATTTGTAGTGGAATCAATGAAATACTAAGACATCTTGTTAAAATAAAAACATACAAGTTTTTTTCAACTAAGAAAAATTTTATTTTTCGTTAGTTACAAAAATGTTTGCATATGTATAATGAAATCATATGTCTATTTCAAATCATTGAAAATTCAATATTTGAAGAAGATATTTCATTTTGCAAAGTTCTTAATTGAAGTGTTAATTCTTCTAATTGCTTAATCAATCCATTACGCTGTTCCAATTTAAGTTGGGTGGGTGAACGATGACTTTTTCTGTGTTCAGTTAAGTCGAATTTATCATAAAAAACTTGATCACAATCATCACATTTGAATTGCTTGGAAAGCTCACTTTTCTTCGAAATGATATGAATTTTAAGATGATTCCTTAAGTCCATCTTTCTCGAAAACGTTTCTTCACATTGTTCACATTTATGAAATTTTCCGGAATGTGAATTAGCAAATGCTTTTGTAAAACACATTGCTGAACAAATGTTTACTTACACTTGTCGCAACTCAAAGGCTTTTTTTCTAAATGAAACATTGTGTGTCTGATTAACACACTCTTTCTTGAAAAAGATTTACCACATGTTTCACATTGGTACATGGTAGATGTCATGCGATGAATTATCATATGTTCCATTAAAGAACTCTTTCGAAAAAACAACATTCCACATACGTCACATATAAAAAGTATTTTTTCTAAATGAATGTTCATATGTTTTAAAAACTCGTGTTTCTCGTAAAATTCTGCTTTATATTTTCCACAAATATAAGGCAATTTAATCTGTTCTGATGAAGCAGGAATACTTTTACTAATCGAAACGGGCACATCTTTTATCTCCTGTTCACTCATCTTATCCGAATTGACGACAATAGTCGATTGTGTATCATTAATAACATCCACATTCATTTAAAAACTCTTTTAACTTTGCGATGACAAAAAATATAGCACGTGTAATCAAAACAGTATAAAACAGAATAATGCCATGAAATGAAATCCAACTACATTTAAATCAATGTAGGTGGCGCATCAGAAAAAAGAAGATCACGTGATAACTATTTAATACATAAACTGTTGTGTTCATTTAATAAAAATAGGTAAGTGTGCAAAATGAATCATTTTATAAATTCCTTTCTTTTGAATTAACCTGTTTTTATCCTTAAGTGATTAACTGTGAAGTGATTGTGAATCCTACTGAAATGCGAGTGTCACAAAAAAAAATCTGATTCATTTCTTAATTGTTAGTTAATTAAAATAGTGACCCATTAAGAAAATTTGTTTTCCTAATACAATGTCAAAGAACCATTAACTTGCTATTCACATAAAGTGGAAATACAGTTTATCATTACATCTAGATTAGAAACAGTACATCCTGTTTATTTATGATCGAAACAACAAACACAAATAGATATGACCACAAATCTCTGAAAATTGAAGAACTGGGTAGTTTTTAAAAGCTGAGGAATAAACCTGTTTTGGTTTAATTGTGTATCATTTTAATGCCTTTTTGAGGCAGTTGGTAAGCGCAATTCACCAATAATGAATAGGTTGATTGTTCGAATCCATCCAAAGGCGATTATTTTTTAACTAAAATCCACAAATTTTATTACAGTATAAGTAAAAAAGAAACATTCTGGGTGTGTGATAATGAAAAAATTCATTAACTGCACAAAAAAATCGTGATTGAAAAAATATGATTACGCTAAAATTACGTTACTTTCCTAAAATCCAGTTTATAAATTATCTTTTCGTTAAAATAACAATACTTTCCCGAAGTTGAAGTAGGCATTATTAAATCTAAGAAATTGAATTAATTTCTCGAAGTACATAATATACAAAAATTTAATGTTTATTTCTCTAAATTCAATGGCAAAAGTCTTTAATTTCATGCAGTACATAATACAGTGGCAACACTATGTTAATAGTTTCTGCAATGTTGAAATAGATACTAAATAAATGTTAGCAAAACCTATTCATCTGAAATTTAAATAATTTTTCGAAGTACATGTTATTTCTCAATTTTTCTAAATTCAATGGCAACACTTTGTTAAAATTTCTTCTAACGTAAAATCTTTCTGCTACTCATTTTTGAAAGAAGTCTATATAAAACTGAAAGAAAGCAAATTCAAGTGAAAAAGCAGTAGGTTCCGCCCAGCCCAATGGTTATAGAAATAATCTAATAATGGGAAGATTGGAGGTTCGAAACCAGGTAATTAGGTTAAGAGATGTATGAACTTGGAGCAAGAGGATAATAATTAGCAAACTTAAGTTCTAAATGAAATTTTTTCAAGTTTTCATCTAGATTCCCTTTTGAAGAAATTCGAATAATGGGACGTTTGGGGAGGGGGGGGGGGGGAGGGTCGAAACCCGTAAGGAAAACTGTAACTATATGTGGTTACTAATTTTTTTATTGTTTTTCATTATTGCAAAGCATAACATTTCTCCTTTTTTCGAAGATTCTCTAAAGCTTTTCCAAAAACAGAGTTGTTCAATTAATTTAAAAAAAATGCAGCATCATCATTAAAACCTTACAATAAGAATACAAATTAAATTTAAAAAAGAACCCTCATCCAATAATACAATTCCAGTTTAATCTCATCAAAACTAACCTACTGTTTTTGACAAAGTTCAAAACAAACGAAAAATTAAATATGATACAACACGTAAAAAAAATTCTCTTTCTAAAGAAAAAAAAAAAAAATCTAATTTTTCAGGGGGTGGGTACCTACTTTAACATACCATCTCAACACGCAGGAGTCACTATCTCAACACACAGGAGTCACTTTTTCCCACATCGGACTCTAGTACGATATTCAACAATAACCCCCCCCCCAAAAAAAAATTAAATTAAGCCCCCTCAAAAATGTTACCCTCCTACTCTAAGATGTCATCACAACATGCAGGAGTCATCATCTCAACACGCAGGATTTACTCTTTCCTATATCGTACTCTAGTATGATATTCAACCATAAGCCCCCCCCCCAAAAATAAGCCCCTTCAACAAATTTTACCCTCCTACTCTAAGACGCCATCACAACACGCATGAGTCACTCTTTCCTACATCATACTCTAGTATGATATTCAGCACGCAGGAGCCTTGCTCCTTGCTCATGCTTACGGCCGCAGAACTGTCATTCTTCCTCTACTGACAATGAAAAATCTTTAAATACTACAAAGGTCATCAGAAATACTTTTTATATTTTACTAATTTTCTAAAAGTGGTGCAAGGAATATTATAGAAACGGATTACTTTGCATTATCTAGTATATATTGATTATTTTAAAGCAAGCCAATGTTTTGTAGTAATGAAGCCTACTTATTTTTTTTCATTGTTTTTATTTTAATAGATCACATGAAACTGACAGAAAGTCTTATTTTTTACTATAAAAGAAAAAAAAATGCTATGCATCGTATTTAACATTTAAACATAGCAATTAGTATCAACCGGAATACGGTAAAGGTTATCATAAGTTTTGTCTTTACTTTACCTGCAGCTATTTTTGACTTCAGAGAATCTACGAAAGCTTATTTGACCTAATAGCAATTAATAACGTGCTCTGTTTCGCTAAAAAAATTCGTGTAGGCCACACAAATTTGTAAAAGGATCTTGGAAATGAGGTTGGTATATTCTAAGACAATGAAAAATCTTTAATGTCATAAAAATATAGTACAAGTAATTTTAATTTTTTTATTAATTTTCTAAATGTGGTAATAAGTATACCATAGAAGTGGATTGATTACTTTGCATTATCTAGTACATTAGTTATTTTAAA
The DNA here is from genome assembly GCA_963932465.1 of Maratus speciosus. NCBI lineage: Eukaryota > Metazoa > Arthropoda > Arachnida > Araneae > Salticidae > Maratus > Maratus speciosus. The sequence goes on along the minus strand of OZ010795.1, from coordinate 517,345,390 downwards.
ACAAGCCGATATCTTGGAGTAATTCAGCCCTACGGAAAATTGTTTTTTTTATTCTGTTACAATCACATGAAGGTGACGGCAAATCTCCTTTTTACTTTATTCAATATACACAAGAATACTTTATACACAAGAATACTTTAGAATAACGAAAATTATCGACTTTCGTTTTTTTAATGGATTTGCACGTTTTGGGATGCCCAGTATACGATTTGACTATTTTTGAAAAATGTCTGTCTGTTAGTATGTGTGTGACGCAATTTTTATCTCAAGAACTAATGTACGGAAATAACTTTATATTCTCTTACACCTTGACACGAACTGGTGCTGATTAGTTTTGGTTGTATATCACTCGAAAGATTACGCTGCTATTTTGCATCATTCACGATTTACATGTTAGCTATATCTCAAGACATAATACGAAGATTTCATAAAACTCCATATTTTCTTAGATTTGAATAGATACTATTTGTTTTTGGTGTATATTGTCAAACAAGTGGCGCTGTTATAACTATAAAGAAATCGTGCAAAATACAGTATATCTCCGAATCTATGGGATGAATTTAATCAAACTTCGTATTCAGTTAAACTTTGTTATACATAAACGGAAACCTAAGTTGTTAAAAAAATTTTAATATTTTGTGAGATTTTTAAAAAATCAATTTGACTTAAAAAAAAAATACACATACACCATTATAATTCCTACAAATGTTAATATTTGAATAATAATATAAAGCATATTGAAAATTTCGCCTGCTATAACTAAGCGATTCGTACCGAAAAAATAATGATAATCAAATTGACATAAAATAGGTCGAAATACATTAATATTTTCTAAATAAACCTATGTTAGCTTCAAACAAACATTAAGCAGAGAGTCAGTAAATATGTATCCTATTTTTTTAAAAAACAATTAAAACATTTTTACAAAAAAAGTCACAATATCGAAAAGCTTAAAAGAAGCCTTATATGCCCCGCCACCCCTCCTTTTTTCTCTTTTTGTAGGTATGACTAAAGAAAATTTTAATGAAATAAAGTCTAATTTTTCGATTGCAGTATTCCGTTTTGGTTATAATTAATTGTTCTACAATAACAACCTTTTTCTTGTTTCAAAAATGGGGTTAACACTCAAACTATGACACAATTTTCTTAGTCATTTGCCTTTATAGAAATAAGGGAAGCGTTATTCAATTTGTATCTGATTAAGACTACTTTCATATTTAAAAATAAAAAAGGACCTCGTGAATGTATTAAAAATTTAATAGTTTGTCTTTGAGAACAACAGTCCCAAGTGATACTATTTCGTTATCTCCCCTGTAAAACCAGGTTTTTCTTCTTAAATCCAACAAGACAAGAAAACGGCTGCGATTCAAACGGAGTTTTATTCGGTTTCTCATACGTAAAAATAATGCAACGTTAACTCTTTTTTATTTTTCTACATTCAGTTTTTAAAATATAGCCGAAATTCTAGGTATTGAAGATAAAGTGTAAGTCATTAAAATTTGTATAAGATTAAAAGAAAAAAATTTGAAGATAAAGTGTTTATGCCATTAAAATTTGTGTATAAGATTCAAAGCGAACAATTTTCTTAAAAAACATTTAAACCTTTTTAGAAATAAGGAAAGCACAATTCGATTGTTTAGTATCTAAATAAGAATACTTTCCCATTTCGTGCATTTAAAAATAAAAATGACTTCGTGAATGTATCAAAAAGTTAAAAGTTTGTATTTGAGAGCAACAGCCTTAAGGGGCCGCTTCACTGAAACTCCCTGATCGCGAAATCCCATGTTAACCTATGGGAAAACTTTCAAGCGCGATTGCTCATTACCTAATATAATTATTTAAATACCATTTACACCATCAGAAAGTAGACGTTCGTTGCCGATGATGTGCGTTCTTAAAAATTGTCTACGTAAATTTTAAGTATGTTTAAGAAGATAAGTTTTAATCAAATGGAAACTTCAAAGTCTATAGGGATTTTTTATGTACTTAAAACTTACGTATATAATTTTTAAAAACGCACATCATCGGCATCTGACGTCTACTTTCTGATGGTGTAAACGGTATTTTAATAATTATATTAGGTAATGAGTCATCGCGCTTGAAAGTTTTCCCATAGACTAACATGGGATTTCGTGATCGGGGAGTTTCAGTGCAGCGGAGCCGCACTATTTCGTTATCCTCCCTCTAAAACCAGTTTTTCCTTCTTAACTCCAACAAGGCAAGAAAACAGCTGCGCTTCAAACGGAGTTATATTCGGTTTCTCATATGTAAAAATGACGCAAGGTTAACTCTTTTGTATTTTTCTACATTCAGTTTTTAAAATTTAGCCGGAATTCTTTCCCCATGTTACGTATTGAAGATAAAGTGTATGTCATTAAAATCTGTATAAGATTCAAAGCGAAAAATTGAAGATAAAGTATATGCCATTAAAATTTGTATAAGATTCAGAACGAACAATTTTGTTAAAGATCATTTATACCTTCAGAGAAATAACGAAGTACTATTCGATTGCTTGGTACCTAAATAAGAAAACTTTCACGTGCATTTAAAAATAAAAATACTTCGTGAATTTATCAAAAAGTTAAGAGTCTGTATTTGAGAACAAAGCCTTAAGCGACATTATTTCGTCATCCTCCCTGTAAAACCAGTTTTTCCTTCTTAAATTCAGCAAAGCAAGAAAACGGTTGCGCTTCAAACATAGTTATATTCGGTTTCTCATACGTAAAAGTGACTTAACGTCAACTCTTTTGTATTTTTCTACATTCAGTTTTTTAAATCTAGCCGAAATTCTTTCCCTGTGTTTCGTATTGAAGATAAAGTGTATGTCATTAAAATTTGTATAAGATTCAAAGCAAAAATTTGACGCTTGTAAATTTATTCTATAGAATAAAACACTCTATAAAATACTTTAGACGTTCAAGGCAAATGTTTTTGCTATACCGGATAGTGCAATGAATATAATTCTGCATTACTGCGAAATGACATACAATGCAATTCGATGATTTCAACGAAAACCACTAACAATTAAATTGAAATAAATATAAATAGATTTTTTAAAATGCGACTGAGTTCTTGGTCTCTTCAAGGAGAACTTTCCCTATTAGTAAGACTATTAGCTATAACTTGGCCCAATATTTAGGAAATATTGAACTAATTTGCATGAACTCTAGTGCCCATAAAATTAGAGTGTTAACATTTCGCCAATATTATCAAGTAATATTCAGGCAATGTAAAACTAAGAAATCAATATTTGCGTGCGTTTCATTGAAAATATTTCGATTTTAATCCCAATATTGAATAAATATTGGCTTTACATTGGAAATATTTACAACAGAATTCCAATACCGCACCAATATTGGTTTTATTAAGCTTTAAACTGGCTAGATATTTTTTGCTAATGTTTACAATAAATCAACACTCCAATATTGTGGAAATATTGTTTTCAAAAAACTTAAAAATTGCGGAATTTATAGAGGAATTTCAGGTATTATGGAATACCATTTTTTTCTATTTGTAAGTCAACATAAAAAAAATTGTGTACATTAAAAGATAGTAAAGAACAACCTTTGACTATTTCTTAACACATTTTTAATGCGTTTAAAGTGGTAGAAATAAATGCATATCAATATTTAACTTTTTTTAAAGTTACAGTTTTCGGGTAATGGCAACCCGTTGGGGAATATGGAATAGGGTCATAAAGAATATGAAAATTGTAAGAAAAACCACAATTTAAAAGAATAACCAAAATTATTTAATAAGTAAACCTACCCATCGTGGATATGCATAATGTAAAATATGAAAATAAACATGTGTAACCTTTTTATAAAATGCATTGCAATTGCAAAATAAAATTTAAACGTATATTTAAATATTTTTAATAGATGGTAATGCTCTATTACTAAATTCTGGATACTACTTGATTACCCCGTCGACGAATTTCGACAAGTTATATAAATCGCTAAACTACTCGCAAAAGCGTACAAATTAGCATAATTTTTATTTTAAATAACGAAAGAACAAATGGATTAGTAAAACATTAATAAAAATTCAAATAGAATGTCGAATTAAAAATCACTTGTTGACGCAACAAACGCGTGTAACGTGTTTAATGTCAAGTGAATGTGACATTTACGATAAGCCATTATTGGCATTTAACCTTATTGGGAATTAAAACGGCCTATAGAGGCACTGCTCGCAGCCTTCGGTACAGGAAAATTGCCCCTTTAATTTCCCTTTAACCAATGCTGAAGTGCCATTGAAATAATTCTTTATTGTTAATGCATTTGAAAGGTTTAGATATTCAAATTCGGATAATTTTTACTTTGTCATATAAGACAGAACTCAAATGTCACAGGAAATCTGAAATTGTGGAAAAGAATAATCATTCTGAACAAATTTAAAATACATGTAATGCAGTGCGCTTGCACCGCACTATCCTGAAGCAAGAAGTTACATCTTTTCTCCACCAGATGGCGTATTCAAGCGCTTGAATCGCCAATAGTTTGGCGATAGTTTTTTGATCGACGGGATAATGAAATAGTACTGAATTCCGTAAAAGAAACATCTTTATAACTCCAAAGATGATAATCATATTAACTAACAGTTTACTGTGTCTGATTAAGCGTCTCATTTCCAATTAAAACAGATCTTTGAATTGAAATTTGAATGAAACACAGGGTTATGAAAAATCTAAGAGTGTGAAAATTAGGATTACAAATATCTCGGCAAATAATTATTCGATCGACTTCATTCTTTATGGAAAATTTGTGTTTTTTTATTGTCTTTTATATTCATTCCTTAAAATAAACAATTTCGAAATTTTTTATATAACTTTTATCAGGACGAATAGTTCGAGAATCCAAAAAAAATAATTCCTGATAATCGAAGTTACTGATATTCAATAAGCTTCTTCCCATTATTACATGCTAAGTACACACCAAATTTCAAGTCTTTATCTTAATTTGTTCGGGAGATAGAGCGTTAACAGATATGCAGACAGGCGGACGGCAATTTTTTTTCTAAAAATATGTTTTTCGTAATCTCCAATGTCTGAAACGTGTAAATCCGTCAAATTTTTCTTTCGATTTTTAAAACGATTACAAGACTTATCCTATACTACGTATGGTGGATAAGTAAAAATGTTTTAATTTTTAGACTCTTTTTGTAACAGTTCTACAGCTGATATTCCATATTACCAGACGCACCATCTTGAAAAGCGCAACCTCTTCACTCAACCAGTCAGCAGACAGGAAAACTGATTAACGCATTAATTAATATAACTGTTCAATTTTACGCTGAACTTGGTTAACACCACCTGACAATGAGATTTTATAATGAATACGAATTTTATAAAAATTTACTGGCAAAAAACTGCAAAAATTGAGAATAAGATTTTATTTCACCGTGTCGCTCCAACAACAAGTAGCCAAAAAGAACTGAGCACTGTGCTTCATGGGAGTACTAGTAAGTCGTATGGCAGATTTACGCTTGGCTGCAACACCGCATGCGCCAGATATTGACGTATTCCATATTGTCCGATCATTTCATAATACCCGAACTTCCTCTATTAAATAAAAAATAACTTTTTAAAAGAATTTTTTTGGCAAAGATCCAAGTATTTTCTAAATCAAGCCATATTATCTTGTGAAAGTTGTTTTGACAAGTTCAATAAAATGTACTTTATTTTTATTTTATACTAGATGTAACAAACACGTGCATCGTATTTAATGTCAGGTTAATGTAACATCTACCATCATCCATTGTTGACATTTAATCTTATAGTTTGGCGATAGCTTTTTGGTCGACGAGATAATCAAGAAGTACCATATTTTCTTATCCAGGTGCCAAATATAGGCAACAAAGAGGATAAATCGCCAAATATTGTTTCAATGGATCGACTTTGAAAATGAATACAGTAATACCCCAACTTACGTCACCCTCAGGGATGAGAGCGCTAAGACCCAAATGGCCGATTACTACCACTAAATTTTAATAGTATTTCAAGCATTATTTACTGACAGAATTTCTGAGATTTAATAAAGCAAAGAATGCTATTAAAATTTACTGGTAATAATCGGTCATTTGGGTCGTAACGCTCCCATGCCTGGAAGTGACGTAAGTCGGGGTATTACTGTACTTCTTTTAAGCCGTACAAACATATTTCTTTCATATTTAAATAAAATATTTTCATTTTATACTATTATTTCTCATTAAAACTGTATTTCTTTGTATTTTTAATAAAATCAGTAATAGTATTTGTCGTGTTAATATTAATGGTGGTTGGTTGGCTAAGCCAGTACCAATTGTTAAAGGTTGATAATTGAAAATCAACTTAAAAAGTAAAACATGCATTCATAGAATGCGATGGATGGTTGGTTGGGTAAGCTCAGAGTTAATTCAAGCTTGACTTGAAAAACTAATCTGAAAGGGTTTAAAGTTGCAATGTTTTAATTAAACTTAATGGCGTTTTACTCCAACCTAAAGGAAATTTCGGTTACAGGAGTCCAATAAAATCTTGCGTATAGTGGATCTGAGACATTGCGTTGTGTTTTCTTAAAAAATATATATCCAGTGGCAATAACTAGGTTACTGGGAAGTTTTACTTCCATGAACTTGTGTTGTGACGATCGATAAAAACAAAATGACTGGACACCTAAAGTTCATTCGAACATTCATATTTATTGAAGTTTTAATAATCCAGTATGTATGTTAGGCATTGTGGTAGGACTAATTTACGAGAGACAAAATTCAAAATATATCGGCACCACTGCAGCTGAATGGAAAGGCAACAAAAAAAACTTATACAACGATACTTTTAAAACGGTTAACATATCACCTTTCCCATAGTCATCTTCACTGTCAGTGAGTGTCCATCATGCACAGCGACCTCCAAACGTATACCCTGAAGATATCAGTGAGTGAAAACACATCTCCTCGAGCTGCAAGAATCCGCTTCCTTTTTGCTCCAACTTTCCTTGCCCTATCACAAGCGAAACCCGCTGATTAAAAGCACGGCAAGGGTTGCCAACACAAAAAGGCAAACCGCCACAACGCGTGCCAAGGAATTAATGAAAAACCATGGAGAATACGGGAAACGCTAAACTCCGCGGGCTAATACGCCAAACGTGGCAGACAGACAACGCGAAGTGAAAGTCAAAGTAGGCAAAACGGGAGATCGCAAGTATTGCGAAAGGAACGACTCACCTGGGCGATAACTGGTAAGACCAAGGGGATTGGTGGACAAAAGGGATGCCTAGCTTGAGTTGAAACGAACTCAAGGCGCAAAACTGAATAATGGGGGGAAACCAAGGTATCAAGGTCGTGATTACGACATACACCAGGACAACGGAGAAAAAAAAAAAATGGATGAATGAGTGAAGGCAATACCTACACTCATGAAGAGTTTTTTTTTTTTTTTTTTGAACAGAAAACCAAAATAAAGGGAGGAGCGATCCACCACAATGCCTTTACATTAACTTGAAAAAAATTAAAGTACATAAAATTTTGTATTTAACTGCAAGAGACTTTCTTGAGACGGAGTACAAGTTGTGTGGGACTGACCACACAACACCTGCACGCGAAAAGAAACTCGTTAAGAAAACCGGATGCAGTAGTAAGTCACTGCAACACTGGTTGACACCTGTAGGTGAACACAGAAATGCTACAATAATACTGTATAACAAAATAAAAGAATCATTAGTATTTACTCTATATACATCTCTTTAAGAACAAAAAAAAGTCCAGCATATATATATCTAACATATGTGATCATTAAAGATATAAATGGTATTAAGTATGTATACATGGTAATTGAAAACCAAGTAGTCTTTAATAGCTATCAAAAAGAAACGATAATATTGGCATTCACAATGAAGGTAGTAATGAAGCTATCTAACAAATTTTGAACTGGTGCACCATAAAAAAAAAATAAGTTTCCAAACGACAACTAAAAAATGTAAATTTATGAAGAATGCCAAAAGGGAATTAAGAAAATGCTGAAAACGGCCGAAAAAAAAATGCTAAAAAGTGCCTAGGACTTTGAATTTAGATGATCATGATCATAACAGCATAAAATTTGAATCCTTAAAAACACTAAACAATACTACCTCTACCTCATGATAAAACAAAAACATAACACTGTACAAATATAAAAGAATAAGGTTATACCATAGGACACAGTCGAGTTAATGCAATAGATCACAGTTGCATGGTACGTAACATACCGGTTGTCGGCGAGTACAGGAATCACGATGCTTAAAATTAAAATATGGCATTATACTTCAAAATTACTATAGTACTTAATTATAATAAAAACAACAAACACAAATGAACGAACTAAGCCTCATCTTGCAAACAGAGGTTTCACATTAGTAAGCGAGCTTAGCAAAACCACAATTTTTAAGACACGAAAAATTATTTACAAATTAAAATTTTCCTACAGAAACTTGCAGGGATGGCATATAAATGCCACTAAATTACTCAATTTTTGTAGACATAGAAAATAAAACGTATCTTACACAAAGCCGCTTCACATCTTCCCTTTAATGCCAAAAGAGTCTACGCAAAGGAAACCGTCTAGCAGACTTTTTTTTTTAGGCTAACTAGTTAAGAAGACACATGTCAACCGACACCTTATAATTACCCTTTACACATTAAATTAATATAGTAATTTATTTTGTTACAAGCAATACCTCAAGCAAAACTCACTAAAGCATAAGTCCAGCAATGCAATCCCGAATATGCAACTTCTTAAAATATTAATGAGGTTTTAAATACAATACGTAAATTATAATTACAAATTTTAACCACTTAACCTTACACTTAATAAAAAAAAATTATAATTGAAAACCAAAATTAACAATACTGCTAATAAATCAATGACTAAGTAAAAACCGAGGTCAAAGAAAAAAAAAATAAAGTTTCTCGATACTTAATCACAGAGTCCTATAAGGAGAATGCAGAAGACATCCAAGAAGCGCCTCTCGGGCCAGTGAGGAGCACTCCAAACATGTCAGAGAAACACCAGCGTGTAGAAAGGTGGCCGGCCATTCCACACACAGGTGGAAACTGCAAGACAGGTCTGCAAAGGATAATAGATTAATAATAAAGAAAGTCACACTGAGGTTTGGTTTTTTTACGTTTTTGTCGAAGAGCATACTCAGACTGGACATTTGTATTCGAAGGGTTTGACACCCTAGAATTCTGACGAGAAGTGCTAGGTTGTACTTGAGCAGAAGCAGTGGGGGTAACTGGTTGAACCTGGTGAGAATTCGTAGACTTAGTTAATTTCTGTCTGCGCTTATGTAATTTTTCGATCCGATCAGTATGTACAAGGAGCGGCGAAGCTTCGGTATCGTCTTGAGACCTAATCTGAAGTAGGGCTGGAGAAATGATTTTTTGTACAGTATATGGACCCTGAATTTTCTTTTCAAACACACTAGGGAACTTTACATAAACCGTATCACCCACTTCAATCTTTGAGAACTTTCTGTTAAGACGAGATTTAGCATACAAATCTTGACGGGTATTTTCATTATTTGTGTATGCATATGAGTAGACTTTATCGAGACTTTTAGCAATATTTGCAACTTCTTTATTACCACTAATGTGCCATGTCGGTTCCCTTTTGTAGTTATAATATATATCACTTCTCTCGACCAAAGTGTAAAAAGTTTGGTGAGAATTTAGTTGCTGGATGCATGGTCGAATTGTAAATCGACTGATGTATTTTTACAGCAGTGAAAATATCAAAGCCTAGAGAAGCCATGGTTGTAATGGACGACTTAATTTGAGTGTTCACTCTTTCAGAAATTCCATTGGCCAGGGGGTGCGAAATAGACGTGTGTTTGAGATAAATACCTAGCAATTTACTTAGGGAATGCAACAAATCGCTGGTAAATTGACTACCTTGATCACTCAAAAAGATTTCAGGTCTTCCGTGTGTGGCAATATAGTGCAACAGAGCTTTAGAAACAGCTTGAGCAGTAATGTTGTTCAGAAGATATATTTCAGTATATCTTGAAAAATGATCGGTAACAGTAAGCAGATGTGAACCTTTAATGGGACCAAGAATGTCCATAGAGACTTTCTGATTAGGGGCCGTTGGAACAGGAGCTGGCAAAAGTGGCGCCTTGTTGTTTTTATGATGTTTATGTAACATGCATGTCTCGCATGATCTGACAAAATTATACGCATCAGAAACAAAGTGCTGCCAAGTAAAGCGTTTACGTAAATTCTGCAAAGTCTTGTGGATACCAGCGTGCGAAATGTGAGCAATGGTAAGAGCCTTTCGTTGGAGAGAGGGTGGAAGTACTGCTCTATGCAAATCCGTATTTTCATACGAATAATTTTTGAAAAAACAAAGAAATTCGCTCACAGGATGTAGATAGTATCCCTTAAGTTTTTTGCCCCTCTTGCCCCTATGCAAATCCTGAATAATTTGCTTTAGTGTAGTATCCGCCAACTGTTCTTTTAGAATAGTTTCGTCTAGGATTTCTAAAATAGGGTCTTGAGTATTTGCTTGATCAATGGCGTTCACAAAGTGATCAGAGCCTTGGCTAACATTTTGAAAGTTATCCTGTGATGCCAAAAATTGTGATTGAATATCATTATGTAAATAATTTTTGCTATTAACAACTGGTAAAGGTTCCGACGATGTAAGAAGCTCTGGATTAGTGGTGAGATCCTGAGTTAGAGGACTAGTCGGACAACGACTAAGATAATCAGCTAACACATTTTGTTTTCCTGGGATATGTTCAAAATTGAATGTATACTGGGACAGCTCCATGAGCCATCTTGTTGTCACATCAACTGGTGAACTTGACTTTTTATATTGATTAAGAGGCTTGGCATCAGAAAGTACTGTGAATTGTTTATTAAACAAGTAATATTTGAATGACGTAATTCCTTTATATATCGCATATAACTCTAATTTAATAGGAGGAAATTTCTTTTCGGATTCGGTAAGTAATTTAGAATAATATGACACAGGAAGTAGTATGCCATTTCTTCTTTGCATCAAAATTGCAGAGATGGCCACTTTAGATGCGTCAGTATTGACGAAAAAAACTTTTCATCCCAATTTGGTAGATGTAACACAGGCTTCTGAAAAAAACTTTCTGAAGTGACTGGAAGGCAGTTTGTTGTTCACTCCAATTTTATTTTTGGTTTAGTTACGTGTATAAGTGGAGCGACGAGATCAGAAAAGGAAGGGATAAGAGCTCCGTAGAACGAGCAGAGTCCAACAAAACCCTTAGTCTGTCTCTTCGTTTTTGGAGTTGGAAACTCAATTATTTTAGAAATATTACTCTCAATAGGGGAAACTTTATGGTCCTTAATGTTAAATCCCAGAAAATTTATGTCAGTTTGAAAAAATGAAGATTTTTCCGGCGAAAGCGTAACATTGTTCTTTATGAAAACATCTGTTATTTTATTTAATTTGTCTAACATTTCTTGGAACGAATTTGCACCGACCACCATATCATCCTGATATGAAAAACAAGAGTCAACACCAGATTGCTGGATGAGAGTGTCAATCAGTTCCTGAAACGTAGAAGCAGCTGTTTTTAAACCAAAGACCAGAACTTTAAATGTAAAAACTCCCCAAGGGGTAATAAATGAAAGTTTATCCTGCAACTCATTCGGTACAGCAATTTGCCAATATGCTGAAGGAAGGTCTAAGGTGGTGAAATACTTAGACAATTGTAGCAACAAGTTTGAAATTTTAGGGAGGGGGTAAGAGGATGGAATAATAATAGCGTTAAGTAACCTTAGATCCAAAGCAAGCCTATATTTGAGGTTGTGAGGGATGCGTTCTTTTCTTTTTCACCAACAACATAGGACAGGCCCACGAAGAATTTGCCAGCTTATTATGTTTGCTTTTAACATATCTTGAATTTGGTCTAGGGCTTCCTGTTCTAGTGCTTGAGGAACCGGAAAAGGAAGTGCTTTAATAGGGTGAGAATTAAGCAAATCAATATGAGGCGAAACTAAGTCAGTTTTCCCAATGGTGTCTAATGATTTAGAAAACGCCTGAGCTCTACTACATAAAAGTTTAACCAACTCCTCACGTTGTTCCTGAGTAAGATGTCCCAGCTTAAAGTCATCAGCCGAAAGTTCTTTAATTCGCTTATTAATAACCTCATCAGAAGGGACAATTAAGTTACATTGATGTTCCTCGTTTTCAAAAGAATACCTCTGAATATCTTCATCGGTTACGTTATACAAAGTACCCAATTTAGCATTTTTGTTCAAATGGACATCTTTATCCGAAATGTTTTCAAGAACGACGATAAAAGCATTTTTTAGGTGTGACAACGAGTGTAGCGATTCATGGCCTATAATTTTTGAGTTCTTAACTGTTGGCCTGAAAAGAAAATATTCACTTGGCTCAACTGAAAATTTAGCACGAACATAGGCACATGACTTCTTGGGAATCCTAACTTTTCTAAAGTTTTGAACAACTATTTCATGATCAAGTTCAGACAATTTATCACCACCCGATTCATTGTCATCCCGTACAGACACCGTGCTACAGTCAGTAACATCACTTGACAAGGAAGTGTCGTTGATATAACAACTGTACTCTTTTTTTTGAGAATCTTTGATGAATGGAATTACTAAATCTTGCAGCAAAGCAGAATTAAACGCGGGTGTGATAGACATGTTATATTTCTGCATAAAGTCGTACCCCAAAATAATTCGAAAGTCATTACCAATATTGGCAATATAAAAGTTGTGTTTAAAGAATAGATTGTCAATTTTAAATGACAACATAATACATCCCTTAAACTCCACTATCGAATTAATTGTAGATATATTTACCTTATTAGATAGATACTGGAAATTAATTCTATCCTTTATTGACCTAAAGTGCCCATCATCAATCAAAGATAATGTTGATCCACTGTCCAGGAGGGTGGGGACTTTAACCTTATTTAAATTCAGCTGGATACATGGTAGTCTTGCCCTAGTATGAAATGTACTACAGATACGATGGTCAGTATTTACTATAGTCTCACTGTTATTTATAAACATGTCCTCGGTTTGAGATAGGCTATTTGAATAGGCAGGATTATCAGTTTGAATTACCTTATTGAATACCGGCTTCTTTATAAGAGGAGAGATCGGAGCGCCAGTTACCTCCGTCTCTCTGAGTAGTTTAAATTATGACGAGTTTTTTTAGGAGACTTAGATTTAGACTTTGACAACTTATTATCTTTAACTTTGTTGCTATTTATGCAGCTATTTTCTATCAATGCCTGAAATTTAAAGCAATCTTTCATAACATGGCCTCTGGTTGCACAAAATGAACACGTGTCAAACTTCGCACTACGCAATCTTTGCCTAGAATTACTATTTCTTTGACTAAAATTTTGCTGGTGTTTCTGCTTTTTTTCCTGAAAAATTTTACTAGGACTAGGTTGAAATCCCTTATCCTGCGTATGACTTAAATGAAAAATCGGTTCAACCGGAGCATTTTCAGTTTCAAAATCAAGTGAATAAATTACAAGCAATTGTTCAGTTCTATCAATAGCGGACTCAAAGGAATTAACTCTTTCCTCCAATAGTTTAAATTTGATATTCTTGGGCAAATTTTTTAAGAAATAGTTAAAGGCTATTGAATCAAGAGCTGTATTATCAAATGATGGGAAAGAAAATCTGCATAGCTTACGAATTCTACATGCAAATGCACGGGGACTCTCATTAACGAGCATTGAACACTTGTCCAATTGGTCAGAAGCTTTACATTTATCGTATTTTCCTCCGAAAAACTTTATAAATTCATCTCTAACCTTAGCCAGAGAGTCAAAATTCTGGTTTACTATTGCATCCAGGTAAAAATTCAAGGCCTGATCCTGAATTTTAGATTTTAAAATAGCAAGTATCTCTCTATCTGAATAATTATTCAATTCCTTAACTTCGGTTAACTGGTCAAAGAAGAATTCAACCGTTTCTGGAGAACCAGAATATGGCTGAACTGAAATTTTTGGTGGAACTGACTTAGGAGGCATGGCTAAATTCTCTATTTCCTTTTAAACTGAAAGTTTAACATTCGCTTTTAAATCAAAAAGCGGTAAGAGAAAATTAACGTTACCGAGTAAAAAAAAAAAAAAAATGTTTTTCTTCTTTTTTTTTGTTATATTAAAGGATAAACCTGCACAAAGTTAAATTTTTATCTAATACAACTCATAAAACCTAACTTATTACTTGGCTATATGCTTGAAAAAATCATAACAGTTATACAAAATACACAACCCACACACAATACTTAAATATGCATGTAAATTCTATAATATCACTCTAATTACTCAATAACTTCTAATTTATTTTCATTTATAAAAGTGCATCAATATATACTGCAAGTGTGTCAAAGTGTACTACCAAGTGATGTCCAGAAGGCAATATAATTCAAAAGTTTTACAAATAACTTCAGCCTAAAACAAAACCATTGTTAACTTCGTAAAAAGACTGTTGATAAATGTTCCTCTCCCCCTCTATTCCTTTATTTAAAATATACTACTATAAATTCTCTTTTTCAATGAATACATATCCCTATTATTTAACAATAATATATAGAAGCACTTCTTAACCTATGCAAATAAGCCTGACAAAAACAGCACTCATAAAAAAAACGAAAAGGTACATCTTTCATACCTTGAAAGTTGAAGAGGTCACACGGTTCAGAAATCCTATATTCCCTATCCAACTTCACACAAAACCCAGTCAAAATATCACTTTTACGATCGAAATATCGTCGAAACATTCCACAGTTCACAGAAGAAGGTCACGGTAACATCTGTCGTGTTAATATTAATGGTGGTTGGTTGGCTAAGCCAGTACCAATTGTTAAAGGTAGATAATTGAAAATCAACTTAAAAAGTAAAACATGCATTCATAGAATGCGATGGATGGTTGGTTGGGTAAGCTCAGAGTTAATTCAAGCTTGACTTGAAAAACTAATCTGAAAGGGTTTAAAGTTGCAATGTTTTAATTAAACTTAATGGCGTTTTCCTCCAACCTAAAGGAAATTTCAGTTACAGGAGTCCAATAAAATCTTGCGTATAGTGGATCTGAGACATTGCGTTGTGTTTTCTTAAAAAATATATATCCAGTGGCAATAACTAGGTTACTGGGAAGTTTTACTTCCATGAACTTGTGTTGTGACGATCGATAAAAACAAAATGACTGGACACCTAAAGTTCATTCGAACATTCATATTTATTGAAGTTTTAATAATCCAGTATGTATGTTAGGCATTGTGGTAGGACTAATTTACGAGAGACAAAATTCAAAATATATCGGCACCACTGCAGCTGAATGGAAAGGCAACAAAAAAAACTTATACAACGATATTTTTAAAACGGTTAACATATCACCTTTCCCATAGTCATCTTCACTGTCAGTGAGTGTCCATCATGCACAGCGACCTCCAAACGTATACCCTGAAGATATCAGTGAGTGAAAACACATCTCCTCGAGCTGCAAGAATCCGCTTCCTTTTTGCTCCAACTTTCCTTGCCCTATCACAAGCGAAACCCGCTGATTAAAAGCACGGCAAGGGTTGCCAACACAAAAAGGCAAACCGCCACAACGCGTGCCAAGGAATTAATGAAAAACCATGGAGAATACGGGAAACGCTAAACTCCGCGGGCTAATACGCCAAACGTGGCAGACAGACAACGCGAAGTGAAAGTCAAAGTAGGCAAAACGGGAGATCGCAAGTATTGCGAAAGGAACGACTCACCTGGGCGATAACTGGTAAGACCAAGGGGATTGGTGGACAAAAGGGATGCCTAGCTTGAGTTGAAACGAACTCAAGGCGCAAAACTGAATAATGGGAGGAAACCAAGGTATCAAGGTCGTGATTACGACAGTATTTTCATTTTTTTCGGTCTGTTTCTATATTTTAAATTCTAATTCGTATAGACGTTTCAATTCTTTAACCAAAAGATAGCATAATATGCCGTCACCAAGATGAAAAACATATGCCAATGACAACCTCTCCGTCCAAAATAACAGAACTTTCCATTATAATTCTATAACTAATCTACGTAGAACGATGTGTTATACACTAAAACCTTCCCTGAAATAATATCTATTTAACAGTGCAAGTTCCATCAAAATCCATTTAGTAGAGCTTGAATTATAAGAAGCCGGATCGAAATTTCCGTTCGCATTTTATATAAGTAGATTCAGTAGTAAAGGATACCTAAACTTTTATGTTAAAATTAATTTATCTATAACACATACTAGACAATTGCACCATAAATTATAATAAATAAAGACACAATCTTGCTTAATGGTACACAAAACACGAACTTTAATAAGCTAAAAGTTAAATTCTACGTTTTGAGCTCTTTTTACAGCCGTCTTCAGGAAAAATATGATGGTTAAATGGCTAAAAATCTCAGAGATGAAGGTTTCCTGTGCGAGAGATAATTTGTCGAACACAAAAATGTAGTTGTGCTATCCAGTGAAAATAAATACTTATTAATGAAATGAGTCCAAATAAATCAAAAGTTCGAATGAAGAACGAAGTGAAGGCAAGTGTCGCCATCTACGCATGAGGGCCAGAACTTCATTCAACGAAGTTTTCATTGAAGATTTTGGCAACATGATTCAAGTTTAAATATTGCAATTAGATACAGAATTATGACTTTATGATATTATGCCAGATTTTTAGAATATTATAGGATAAATTATCGTTACAAGGCTTGTTCTCACGTACAGTGATTTCAACTGATTCTCTAATTTTACTTTCGAAGGGGTTATTGCATGGAACTACAATTTTTGCCTCATCAAAGTTAATATTGCAGACTTTATTAGCTACGTAGAACCTAGAAAGAGATGTATTCTGTTTACGATGTTTAATGTCTCTGCGATGCTCCATACTCCTTACTGATTGATTACTTACGTTTTGCCCTGCCGATGTAGAATTTTTCAACATTATTAGATAAAGTGATAGGGATTTCACGTATACCAGATTTTTTATCCATTGGGATCCTATCGATCTTATCACTGACGATACAAATTAGGTAAGGAGGTGGAATAGCGACCAAATTTATATTATATTTCTGTATGATCTTTTTTAGCTTTTCGAATATAGTGGGAATGTAGTGAAATTTTCTGTAGACCACAAGTTGATTATTAACCTGTTGTTGGCCTGAAGGAGGGAGAGCGTTGTACTTCTGAATTAACTTATCTATATTATATGGAATAATATCGACGAGAAATATATTTCGTGTTTATTCTAACTTATTATATATTGTATAACCTATTATATTTTGCTGTGTACTTCTGAATTATCTTATCTATATATTTTGCTGTGTACTTCTGAATTATCTTATCTATATATTTTGCTTTACATTACATCATGGTTTTCCTGCAAAATATATAGATAAGATATTTCAGAAGTACAACGCTCCCCCTCCTTCAGGCCAACAACAGGTTAATAATCAACTTGTGGTCTACAGAAAATTTCACTACATTTCCACTATATTAAGAAAGCTAAAAATGATCATACAGAAATATAATATAAAGTTGGTCGCTATTCCAGCTCCTTACCTCATTGATATCGTCAGTTATAAGATCGACAGGATCCCAATGGATCAAAAATCTGGTATATATGAAATCCCTATCGCTTTATCTAATAATGTTGAAAAATTCTACATCGGCAGGACAAAACGTAAGTTATCAGTAAGGATTATGGAGCATCGCAGAGATATTAACACATCGTAAACAGAATACAGCTCTTTCTAGGTTCTACTTAGCTAATGAAGCCTGCCAATTAACTTTGATGAGGCAAAAATTATAGTTCCATGCAATAACCTCTTCGAAAGTAAAATTAGAGAATCAGTTGAAATCACTGCACGTGATAATAAGCCTTGTAACGATAATTTATCCTGTAATATTCCAAAAATCTGGCATAATAAGTCATAATTCTGTATCTAATTGCAATATTTCAATTTAAACTTGAATCATGTTGCCAAAATCTTTAATGAAAACTTTGTTGAATGAAGTTCTGGCCCTCATGCGTACATGGCGACACTCGTGGTTTCTTCATTCGAAATTTTGATTTATTTGGACTAATTTCATTAATAAGTATTTATTTTCCCTGGATAGCACCACTACATTTTTGTTTTCATATCTTTAGTCAGTGTTCGACAAATGATCTCTCTCACAGGAAACCTTCATCTCTGAGCTTTTTAGCCATTTAACCATCATATTTTTCCTGAAGACGGCTGTAGAAAGAGCTCGAAACGTAGAATTTTTAGCTTAGTAGAAGTTTTAGCTTATTACCATTAAACAAGATTGTGTCTTTATTTATTTATTTTATCTGTTGTTTAGTTTTATGACACCACTATAAATATAATTCCGGATTTAATTGCATTTTAACAAAGGCAATTTTATATAAAAATAAAATAAAAATCATTTTATTAAATAAAAATTAATGGCATTTTTCCTTTTTAAAGTCTAAGCTTTTATTGTATCAATTTTTCTTTTGTCAGAATTTTCTAAATCAGAATATGATATCTTCTGATAATTATTTATTGTTCATGATTGATTAAGCATTTTATTAATTAGGGTTTTCACAGGATAAATAATATATTGATATCTGGGACAAAATTACATAATTGAAAAGTGTTTATGAATTCGGTTTGTCTGCCCGTGCTCTAAACTCCCGTAAATATGTCCGATTGCCATGAAATTTATACACGTTATTGTGGTTTACTATGGCATGTTCGGTATTGCAAATGAAGTGTGCAGCATTTTCGGCTCATTTACAGGACCACTCAAAACCAGTCAGGACCACTCGTTTGTCGTATATGTTAATGATATTGTAGTATTTTAAACATATTGAAATGGATATACATCACTGAAGTGTACTACGAGTTTCTTACTATAGAATATGCTGTGCAAAGAATTTATCGTTCAATTACAGAGACACACAAAAGAATTTGGCTATAGAAGAAAACGAGTAGTAACTGAACTGTTGAAGCCTACGAACAATAATTGTTGGATATGCGTTTTCATTTGTGGTATGCGTTTTTAAATTTAACTATTTTTTGCATATTACTCGGTGCGTATAAATTCTATAGATCATATACAGGATCGTACAAAAGTTCTCAACAACATCCGTTTTTATTGGAGAAAATTTCTGAGTGGAAATGTTCAACTGTGCTATGCGTTTAACTGAATTAACTTTTAAGATACTACGTAGTATGCATGCATATTTGCAGATCTTATACGGGGCTGCACAAAAATAAATCGTATATTTTAACGACTTTTCATAGTAATAGCTGAAATCGGATTTTCAAATGGGTTCTGCGTTTTCCAAATTGTTTATTTAGACATCATCTTTCACCTCAATAAATTGTAAAGTTTGGTTATAGTAGTCTAAATGTATTGGAAAGTGTTTCATAATCAGTGCTGTGCACATGATTTTTCGTCCTTGTTTTTAATCTTCAGATTTTTTTAAATCCAAGTACGATATCTTCTTATAATTGTTCTGAGCGACTCCATAAAGTTCTCATACCTGCAGCACTGTAGAATAGTTAAAATTGTCTGTTAACATTTTCCTTACTTTATACTCAATTTTATGCCACCTTATAAATGTAGTTACAGAATTAACTACATCTTAACAAAGACAACATTTACGGCTTGATCCCTCTTCAACTGAGCTGAATTCGCTTTTAAAGGGTCAATTTAGCAATACGAACACCGAATAAGGACTCTTCTAGGTTACAAAGACGCATAAAAACAATTTTTGTAAACGGATAAGGACATCTTTATTGCTTCTCTAACTTTTCTTAAGTAAGGTACTTCGCTTATCAGGCAAAACGGATTGTGAGTGAAAAAAATAAAAATAAATAAATAAACTGGAAAAAGAGAAACGGCTTCATACGTTTTGAGTGATTTTTTCCAGGGAAAAGTTTCCAAAAAAGCTATTATGTAAAAAAAAATAAAGTAAAAAAAAAGAAAAAATCGAAACCTCCTCAAGCTATATTGAAAGTTCTCGGCGAATTTGGGCCGTAATCTGGATCCGCAGTTCAATTTTGAAAAGTCGTTTATGAGCTTTAAAATCCCGTTTTCGTGCTACTTTTTCGACCGCTTCATCACTTAGGGCAAAATAAAAGTCGTTGGAGGGTTATTTTTCCAATAATCTATCTCCTGTCACAT
Source organism: Maratus speciosus (assembly GCA_963932465.1). Classification (NCBI taxonomy): domain Eukaryota; kingdom Metazoa; phylum Arthropoda; class Arachnida; order Araneae; family Salticidae; genus Maratus; species Maratus speciosus. The sequence continues at coordinate 517,325,209 of OZ010795.1, read as the reverse complement.
TTATTTAGTTTTAAGTAGCTCTCGAATAAATTCAGTTTACGACTGATATATATATTTCTTTCCTTTAGAGCTGAAGTTTTTTATGAGAAGCATGATAGTTTTCGTTTGTTTTCCCCTCATTACTTTTAATTTGTATGCTAGCACACAATATTTTACTTTTATCTTAATTAAAAATGAACGTGATTAATTTAAAAAGAAAACCCTCCTTTGTTTTTTATTCGTTCTTCCCTTATTTTTGTTGTTACACTCTTTTATTTTACTCAACGTGGTTTTTGTATGTACAATCGTGGAAAAAAAAGTAAACACCCCCTACTAACTCCTCGAAATTATCGTAGAAGAACGTTACTGGTACCAAACGATTGGAAATAAAGTCTACTTTTAAATGATGTATATAAAATTTGCTTAGGGGGCTATATACATATTAAAACGAACCATAACTTTGGTTTTTTAGATAGCAGCACACAATTCTGACAGCATAAATGAACTCTACACCCTTCAAATAGTCTAAAAATAAATTTTTATGCAATTCGTACCATAAGTTTCCAAGTAATTAATTATTTTAAAATAAGCGTATTTTAAGGGCTGTATCCAAATTGAAGTTCGGTACTCGATTGTTAAGTAAGAGAGCTCCCTTCTAGATCAAGGCTCCTTAAGCAGTCAATTAAGCCTGTTAGATTACAGGATGGCATAATAAATTTCAAAATATTTAGTCACTTCTATCAGACGGCCCCTTAAACCATCATTTTGCCGTTTTTTAAGCATAATTTGAAAACTACTTGGAAGAAAAATGTGAAATTTTGGATTTCCATAAAGCTGGACTTAATAAATCTGAATCCATCAAAAAAATTGTAGGTTGCAATTCATAATTTTTTTAATATTAATTTCATAATTCATATCAGAAAATTATAAAAATTGCAAATTCAAGGTATTTATGTTTGGGTATATTAGTAATATTATACACAAAAAATTAAAACATTAGGATCATAATTTCAGAAGTTATAAATAAAAATATGAAAATGTAATTTAACATTGCAAGCACTAAATTTTGAATGCTTATAATTCAAAAACTCATCATTCAAATGACTTGAAATTTGGTATCTAGGCATAGTTTGAAGCAAAGATTTGAAATATCTCATTAAAATTGGGTATTGCCATTGAAAAAAAAAACAAAGTTATGGTTCGTTTTAATATGTAGATGGCCCCCTAAGCAAATTTTATTTACGCCATTTAAAAGTAGACTTTATTTCCAATCTTTTGGTATCAGTAACTTTCGTCTACGATAATTTGTTGAGGAGATAGTAGGGGGGTTGTTTACTTTTTTTTTTTTCTACGACTGTACAAATGGAATTTCGTAATCGATTGTTCACTCTGTATTTGGTGTACTAGAACTATAAAAATTATTTTCACAAATGCATTTCCGATGACAATACAACATTTTAATGTTGTTAGAATTTATTTATAATTTAAGAAATTGATTTAATGCATTTTTCCTTTAGCCGATCGAAGGTGATAAATCACCGTATAATCTTTAAGGTTCGATTAATATTTTTTTCCCTGTTGTCATATCGTAAAAAAAGCAAAAATTATAATGTATATTGTTTCGAAACTTTAAAAATTGTTTCTCCCACATTGCTATTCTTACTGCGAAAAAACCGTTTTACAGGCAGCGACGAATTGTAAATGCTGGTATGGAGTTCGACCTTGACGGTGAAACACTCGTTGTGACTTAGCGACCGATTTTCTCAGAAACTCACAAAACTATTAGTCAGGAAATTTCAGAAATCAAGTTTGAAGGACAACTGGGATCAAACATATGAAAATATTCTATATTGAAGAATATGATGCAACAGATTTTTCCTTGCTTTGGTATACTCAGAAATCCATTAATGGAAAACTCTTTACTAGCCATGTTGGTGATTTTGCAAGCTACATATCTGTGCCGTTATAGACTTGCATTATATTTGTACGAGGAAAACATTAATTTAACTCTGCCGTGCAAGCTTATAAATATGTATATTATTTAATAATATGTTTATATATTAAACAAAACTTTAAACAACTGCAAACCGCGATTATTTACGATTCGTAATGAGAAAGTGTCATAGAAATATATCCAGCGTAATTTAAAGAAAACCAACATCAATTAGACATAAACTTTAATTTAAGTAATTAGGCGGGGAGTTGGGGGGCTCTGCCTCCCCTGATCGCTACGCTCACCAAACCCCCGCGTAATCGCGAAGCAGTCCCTATTTTCTAGCCAACCCCAGACGTAATTTTTTCGCGTTTCCATTCTGGATCGCTTTGCGAACCCTTATTTTCTATGCATTAAATTTTTAGATTCCACTTGATAAAAACGCGCTCCTCCCCAACTCCTGACAATTTTATTTCCTTATCACCAAGCACATAATCATTAGAGCTTACAGAATTTCATAATTATAAGAATTATTAAATATAAAATCATTAAAAAAAATTAAAATTTATAATTTATTTGAATAATTACAAATTAAATAAATTTATAATTAAATAAATTTGTAAATTAATATAAAATTTAAAATTAAGAATGTTGTAAATTTAAAAAAATATGTTAAATTTAAAAAGTAACAAATTTATTAAAATTATTTGGAATTTTTTCCCCTTATCTTTCTAATAAGCCGCTAATTTGTAGTTACAGATAAATAATCTTATCCTATAAATCTCCTGTCCTCTGAAATTTTCACTTCGCCGGCTTTTCTTCGCCAATATATATGTGTAAAATTATTAACTTTATAGTAATAATAATCAAATAACCAATATATTCACCCTCATAAAAAATAGCAGAATGCTATCGAAACGCGAATGACCCCCCTTCCCTTTCTCATTAGTTAATGGATATTATCTTCTTTCTGTAAAAATCACTTTTGCCATCGACCCCTAAGAGAAAAAAAAAAAAAAAAAAAAAAAAACAGAAGTCAATCGAAATCCAGCAGATTCTTCCCTTACCCGCCCATCCTATCTAAATTCTGTACTTTCATGGCTTTCGCCAAGCACAATGCTCGCTAAGAAAAGTCAAAAAGCTCTGACCAATCAGACGATATCTACGCAGATTTTCATTGGTCCATTCCCAAATCGTTTGGCACATTTCCAAATCGTTACTTTTTTATATAGAGAGAAGGATTACCTCGTATATTCTGTTTTTATTTTTAGAGTTTACAAAACCTCCTACAACAAAATTAAATATTTTTTTGCAATTTTTAGCTGTAGGAAAAACCCTATTTCTTGCTGAATCTTTCATTGTATATAAAACACGCTATACCGACAATGACACTCCCGAGTGCGGTGCAATCCCCGTATCTTCCTTTAGTTATAAAAAAGAAAATGTACAAAAAATGAATGTTTTTTTTTTCATTCCTTACAATACGCAATTTAAAAATTATATAAACTTGAAAACTGATCCAATGTCTCGCCAATTCCATTGACGTATACCTCAAATGATCCACTGTATTGAAAGAACATAAATCTGTACCTTGGAACAAAAAGGGCCAATTTCCAAAATTGGGAAATTTGAGTTAAATGCACGAATGAATTCAGGATGAGATATAAAGCAATTGTTAAAAGGGTCAAAGTCCTCCCAATATTAGATCATTGAAAACAAAATATTTTGTCGAGGCCAATGTTACTTACTGTTAATTTAAAAATAGTCAATTTAAAATGCAAAAAAAAAAAAAAAAAAAAACTAAATCAATGTAACATTAGATTGTAGCGAGAAAAACATTACTGAATTGAAAGGTACAACTTTGAAAAAATAATAGAACAGAAATCGTAGCAAGATTCTTAAAATTCCTCAAACTTAAATTGGGTTTCCTGCCATTTCAGAAAAATGGACATTGGCCCTTTTTGTTCCAAGGTACAGAAATATAAGATAATCATTTACTGTAATTCCTCAAGAGCTTGTGCCACTCACTGGAAGACATTCGCAAGCTAATGTTAAAACCAATGGCAACGTTCTTTTAATTTTTTTTCATTTTCATTTTAATAGTTTTAAACTTTTTTTTTTGCATAAGGAAGTTAAAATATACCTCTATCTAATTACTTTTTTACTTTTCGACTTTGGTTGCAGTTTTTTTTAATAAGGATGCTTTCACTTTCGGAATCGGTTCCGAATTATGTTCCGATTGAGAAAAAAATAAAATAAAAATCTGCAACCAAAATCAAAAAAGTAAAAAAGTATCCGATTAGAAATAAACGTCAGCTGTTTTGTGAAAAAAAAAGTCATTAAAAAAATTATTAATATTGAAATGCTAACGAGGAAACTTGAAAATAACGTTGCTATTGATTTAGCATTAGCTTTCACGTGTTTTCGCGTGTCTAGTCTCAAGTCTAATCTTGTTTCTGTCTCTTAAGAACCTGTGTTTTGTTACTTTTTGAGCCTGAAAACTTCAATAAATAAATTTAACGCAACAAAATTTATACTAATATTCATAGTCTATCTTTCATCTCTTTTAATATTCGTGCCTAAACTTTAAGATTTTCTTTTAGTCTTTTCATTATTTCGTGCTTAATTTATTTTACAAGGATCTGGGAGGTAATTTTTTTAATAATAACGGTACAGATGATACAAACACACAATGTTTTGTTTCATAATGCCAGTATTCTTTACTGTTGAATGCGAAACTTGAGTTACATCTCTCCAACCTGCTGAAAAATTTACACCAAAAACTAAATGAAAGTCTATTTATATCAAGGTATAACAAAATATGGCGTTTAGTGAAATTCCGTACGTTAGTTCTTGAAATATAGCTATCCCGGAAATCGTGAAAAATGCAGCATAGCAGCGCCAATTGTCCGGGGAATTACATCAAAACCTAATCAGCACCAATTTATGTCACGGTCTAAATCTAAATGAATCTGAAGTTTCATTAAATTCCGTGCATTAATTCTTGAGAGAGAGCACCCACAAAATTTGTGTCACAAACAGTCAGGTATACAGACACACAGACAGACCTAACAGACGGACATTTTCTAAAAACAGTCAAATAGCGTTTAGGAGTCTTTAAAACGTATAAATCCATTGAAAACTGAAGTCGAAAATTTTCACGAATCCAGAACTTTTTTCTTGTTTTGATAGAAGAAAGTAAAAATTTTGATCCTAGATCTCTGTTTTTATTTTCTTTTATATTTACAAGAAGAAAGTGTTGGATTCGTGAAAATTTTCGACGAATTTAGACGTTTCAGGGGTCAGAGATCCCGAAAACATGTTTTTACAAAATGTCTGTCTGTCTGTCAGTGATACAAATTTTTTGGGTGCTCTTTCTCAAATTTTTTGGGTGCTCTTTTCGCCCAAAAGGTGGCGCTGCTATTCTGCGTTTTTCACGATTTCCGCACTAGCTCTATCTCAAGAACTAATGCTGGGATTTTATAAAACTTCAGATTTGGTTAGTCCTTGATATAATTTGGAGTTGATTACTTTTAGGAGTAAATAGACCAACAGGCGGCGTTGATATGCTGCATTATTCATTATTATTGCAATAGCTATATCTCAAGAATTAATGCTCATATTTTCATCAAACTTCAGATTCAGTTAGTCCCTGATATAAATTAGTTCTGTTTAATTTTTGGTGTAGATCGTCCAGCAGGTGGCGCTGCTATGCTGCATTTTTCACGATTTCCGCAATAGCTGTCTAAGAACTAACGCATGAATTTTCATCAAACTTAAGATTCAGTTAGTTTCTGATATAAATTGGTCCTGATTAGTTTTTTGTGTAAGTCGCACAACGGGTAGTGCTGCTATGCTGCATTTTTCAAGAAGTATTAACACGTATGAGATAGAAGAAAGTTTTGGGATTGCCACAACCGACTAATTTTACCTTAGAATTATTTTTTGACACAAAAAAAAAACGCATTTAAAACAAAGCAGTTTTTTAAAGCTATAGTTACGAAGTAAGTAAATCTCTCATTACTATTATTAACCATTTGGAAATTGTTGTTGTTTTCGGTCGAGGATGGGGCCAAATGATGCTTGCATTTTATTTTTTTTAACGAAATTCAACGATGTTCTTTACTTTTAGAAGAATTTTTATTTGACTAGGTAATAGCAAGGCATAAAACCGTTAAAAATTGTTTGAATAGATAATCGAAAGGCATAAAATCGTTATCAATTAAAAAGTTACAAAATGAGTAGGCGCAAATTATCAGATATGGAAAAATCCAAAGACAAAGAGCGACGCCGAAATGAAAATCGTCTTGCAAAGCAAAAATCGAGGTCTTCAACTCATTATGTAGGCCATGAAAATCAAGGTCTTCAATTGATTATGTAGCTCATGAAAATCGAGGTCTTCAACTGGTTATGCAACCCATGAAAATCGATTACAGAATAAAAGACGAACGCGAAAAAGAAAACAATCTAATATTTAATCGATTGATAGTAAAAGGTCATGTCTCGAGGGGCTCCAATCCACTAGCCATGGCGTTTTACAATCGGTCGATTCTAAAGGAAAAAATTGAGCTCAACGTAGGTAATTTGTCGCAATCTGTGGATGATTCGGTGGAACTGCTTTCGATTTGTAAACTGTTTTTCTTCTCGAAACGGGACTTGGAGAGTTTATCGATGAAGGTTTTGGTCGTCTGAAGTTTGATCTTTGTGATCTGTTGCTGAAGAGGATGCGACGGAATTTGGTGGACGAAATAAATTCCAAATGGTCTTTGTAATCTATTAAATTACAATTTTTTTAAATTTATTTTTTATTATTTTGTTTTATTTTCTTTCATTTCATTATATTCAAGCTACAATTTAAACTAGCGGTAAAGGCGTCCGCCGCTATACAAAGATGCCTGGTTGGAATCCCGATTTCGACGTGTGTATTTGTAGGTAATGGGGATTTATTTTAAGTCGTTGAACAAGGTTTGTTTAGTTACTGTAGTGTAGCAAAACAAAATTATTCTAATCAAATTTAAAAAATACAATTATTTCTTTAATATAATTAAATATATATATATTCTACAATTTTTGAAAGCTAGGAATATCTTGCCTCCTTTAACTGAATCTAAATTCATTCATCCTTTTTTGTTTTAGGTAGCTTTCTTTACAAAAAAGCTACCTATTGCAGCCGTTCGGAGGAAAGCGATTTCAAAAAATTTTGGTATATTTTCATCGATCATGACCCCCAGACCCCGAAACCACCCTCCGTTCAAAATTGATATATATATATATATATATATATATATATATATATATCTGACCTATGTCACACTGTAACTCCCGTAATTATGAACCGATTTCGATGTAATTTGGTGTGTACATAGTACATACCAATGTCTCGACCGAGTTCGTTGGCCAGCTTCATCCGCCGTTTTGTTTCAAAATGGCGGCCATTTAAAATTTTTAAAAAAATTTAAAACTTGAAATGTGGTACCAAAAAATTAAAAATGGAAAAATATTTTTTTCTTATGTATTTGACCTTTATACAAAGATTCCGGAGCAGTTTTTGTTTCGTCTATATCTTAAAAAATGGCTGAGTTATAGCATTTTGAATTTCTAGCTTGGCTGACATTTTGAAACGTCCTGAATTTTGTCACGCGATAAAAGACGTATTTATGAACCGATTTGGATGTAATTCGGTGTGTACATAGTACATACCAATCTCTCGACCGAGTTCGTTGGCCAGCTTCATCCGCCATTTTGTTTCAAAATGGCGGCCATTTAAAAATTTTTTAAAAATTTGAAATTTGAAATGTGGTACCAAAAAATTTAAAATGGGAAAATATTTTTTTCTTATGTATTTGACCTTTATACAAAGATTTCGGAGCAGTTTTTGTTTCGTCTATATCTTAAAAAATGGCTGAGCTATAGCATTTTGAATTTCTAGCGTGGCTGACATTTTGAAACGTCCTGAATTTTGTCACGCGATAAAAGGCGTATTTATGAACCGATTTGGATGTAACTTCGTTTATACATAGTACATACCAATGTCTCGACCGGGTTCGTTGGCCAGCTTCATCCGCCATCTTGTTTAAAAATGGCGGCCATTTAAATTTTTAAGAAAAATTTAAATTTGAAATGTGGTACCAAAAATTGAAAATTGAAAAAATATTTTCTTCTTATGTGTTTGACCTTGATAAAAAGATTCGGGAGCAGTTTTTGTTTAGTCTATATCTTAAGAAATGGCTGAGTTATAGCATTTTGAATTTCTCTTGTGGCTGACATTTTAAAACGACCTGATTTTTGTCACGCGATAACAGGCGTATTTATGAAACTATTTAGATGTAACTTGGTCTGTACATAGTACATACCAATGTCTCGACCGAGTTCGTTGGCCAGCTTCATTCGCCATCTTGTTTCAAAATGGTTTCCATTTAAAAAAAATTTAATTTAAAATTCAAAATGAGGTATTAAAAAATTGGAAAATGAAAAAGAATTTTTTTATGTGTTTGGCCTTGATACAAAGATTCCGGAGCAGTTTTTGTTTCTGAAAATTTGTTCTTTTGTTGATATCTCAAAAATGGTTAATTTATAGCACTTTGAATTTCTAGCATGGCTAACATTTTGAAACAATCTTGTATTTGTCACGCGATAACACACGTATTCGCCTATTTCGATGTAAGAAGGCATGTGGATAGTATACATCAACACCTCGACCAAGTTCTCTGGCCAGATTCATCAGCCATCTTGTTTCAAAATGGCGGCCATTAAATTAAAAAAAATATATATTATTTAAAGTGAGGTGCAAAAAAATTAGAAATTGAAAAAGGTTTCTTTCTTAAGTATTTGATCTTGATATAAGGATTCAGGAGCATTTTTTGTTTGTCTTTACCTTAAAAAATGGCTCAGATATAGCAGTTTCAATTTCTATTGTGGGTGACATTTTGAAAAATCTGATTTTTTGCATGCGACAGCACTCCTATATATTAACCGATTCCGATGTGAGTGAGCATGTGCACAGCAATTACTAAGGTCTCGACCAAGTTCACTGCTTAGCCTCATCCACCATGTTGTCTTAAAATGACAGGCACTTTAAGAAATTGCCGAATTTGGCAGCCAAATATAAGTTACTTTAAAGAAAAGCAGCTTGGATAAAGCTGACTAATTTCGCGAAATTCTCATTCATTATATTGATAAAAATTAGTATTGAATCTCCTATATTCGGTTTCCACTAAATTGACCTTCGTGTGTTTGCATGATATAAGTTGGCTTTTTTTAAATAAGGATTATGAAAGCTACCTCTTCCTCCCGGCACTGGCCGGAAGGACTTTTTACACCCCAGTTTAGCTAATTCCAAAGATACTCTCTGAAAGAGCGTATGGGATTCAGCTGGAGTGTGGAGAATCACACATTCGGCGAAGTGTAAGAATTCTGAAATTGGATCTCTGTTTGCTTCCAACTGCATTCTTCTTTGACGCAAGTGTGACATATAATTGGTTGGTTCGTCTATCATGCTATCTGCTTTCAAAAGAACTTGCGGAAATGATACTGTTCTTTTTTCCTTCCATCTATTACTTTCCATTTATCCAATAATATAGTGTCTGTTATTTTATGTATCCCTCTTCATTTTGTGCCCCTCTGTTTTTGTTTCATTATTCCTTTTGTTTATTTTTTCTCTTTTCCTATCATTCTTAAACTGCTTTCTTGTTGTTTTTTTTTTCATCATTTCGCTATTAACTTTTGATAAGCAGACAAAAAGTGTGACATTTGAAGTAAAAAATGTATTGTTAATCACTAAATACCACCAGAAAGTGACATTTACCATTATTTTTCCTGTTGTTTGTTTTGTTTCGTTCTATTCAAGCAGCAATTTAAGTATAGGAGCACTGTAATAAATGTAAAATATTGAATAAATACACATATTTTTAGCTCAATTTTAATACGAAATGATGAAAAGATATAAAATCATAACAATATCTGCCCCACCAGTGACCGAGAGGTTCTGCTGTCAAAGCTGGTAGACGGGAGTTGATGGGTTTGAACCCAATCGCGCCCGTCGGCCTAATCGTTCGGAGTTTTCCGTGGTTTTCTTCGAGACTTGAATTTCTTTCCGTAAATACGGGTTAGGTTCCCTTAGAAAGACCCGCACGGAGGACACCTCCCCCCTTTTGGGCCCATATCTCTCATGTTGATGATTGGCCGTCATAAACAACTCCTCCTAACAATATCTTGATAAAAAATTGTTTTTTTTTTTCATTTTTTGTAAGCAAAATTACATGTTTACGCCAGACAGTGTACATTCAATTCAACCAAATATATTTCAATTTCCTTTGTACTGCATACTACTATTACACTTACTTGTGCACTAAACTGGGATTTTTACAATATCTTCAAAATTAAGTGAAATGTTTCAAAATATATAAAAAAATGCATGTTTTTTAAAAAAATCTACCATTTTTTTTATATTCGAGTACCTATAAAATAATTGCATTATCACATAGAGCTTAGATTCTAGTTCAGAACATAGCGAATAATATGGAAAACCTTCTGACAAAAATTCACTGAGACATGTTTAAAATATTTTATGTAATGGAGTTTATCGAACATGGAAATAACAGAAAAATAATTTGCCAGAAATCGCATTTAAAGATTTATTATCTATCGTGTTTCTTATCTATTGAATTAATCTAGAAGCCTCAATTAAAATGTATTAGTGTTTTTGTATAAAAAAGTAAGAAAAACATGCATAGAAACATTGTTTACACTTCTCCTGGTCTTCCTACGCCAACTTCCGGTATTTGACTCATTACTTTCTGTTTATTAACTTGGCCATAACTCCTCTTCTAGCAATCGTAGGAATAAAACTAAAATGGATTTGGTTTGGAATCGTAAAAAATAGGTCTTTCAAATAAAACAATAAAACAAAATTCAAAAAATTTTCAATAAAACGGCTAATTTAATGTAGGAAGGTGCCTTAAACTATCGATAAAAGTAGTAGTAGCTAATAAAGCACAAATGCAGCTGGTTCGAATCCTGGTTTTGACTAGGAATTTCGTAAGGCTTTAGAATTAATTTTATGCTGTATATTTAGACTTTATTATTAAAACTTAATCATGCTTATTGGTAAACAAATATCACAAGTGAATATTTTTCCAACTGAATAAAAATGTGCCCAGGACAGGATTCGATCTTAAAACCTCTGGATTGAATCGCCATTGATGTAAGAACTGAACTACCTGAAGTTACTTATCCAAAGTTTCTTGGAATTCCTTTACCTGCGTTTTATTCTGTTGAGTTACAGACTGAGAGACGGCTGCGCAGACCATCACCTCATCGAGTTGATGCCTGAAATTCCAGGATTAAACAGAACTCGATTGGCATATTAAAATGCAACTGGTCTGTCAAATCACATCTTGGTGGAAACCACCTGCAGACTCGATTTTAGTGTTTGATAGGTAGGTTTATCATTGTGTTTCCCTGCACTCAAAGGTATGAAAACATGGAGGACTGAGAGCAGGAAAACACAATGGTAAACCTACCAATCAACCACTAAAATCGGATTTGCAGGTGTTTTCCACCAAGATGTGTCTTGGAAGACCAATTGCACTTTAATATGTGAATCGAGTTTTAACTAAACCTGGAATTTCAGCCACCATTTCGATCAGGTGATAGTTTGTGCAACCGCCTCCCAGTCTATCATCTCATATGACAGACCAGGAATTATCGTCAAAAGAATATATGAGTGAATTGTATTGGTCGGATGTCATCCAAGCAGCACAGTTGGTAGATTGGATTCAATTCCAGGCCAAGTGATACATTTTTACGCAGTTGAAAAAGAAAATCAACAGTTTTTTAGGTTAATTCAATACAAATATGTCTAGGGTTCAACTAAACTAAATAATTTTAACCAAACTCGGAAACTACAATTATTTATTAAAAATATTTAAAAAATATTGTAAGTTTTTGAAAAAAATAAAATAAAAAATCTCATTTTATTGAAACCTAAATTCAACCACATTCTTTTGTTTTTTACACTTCAGTTCAGCTGATTCAAAAGATATTTATGAGATTCAGACGAGGTGTAGAATCATATAATCGGCGAAGTGTATAAAACTTCTAAAATTGGATCTCTGTTTGTTTACAGTGGCATTCTTTGATGCAAGTGTGACATATAATTGGTTGGTTTGTCTATCATGCTATTTGCTGTTAAAAGAAATTGCGGAAATGGTGCTCTTTCTTTTCCATCTATTGCTTTTCATTTATCCGATAACATTCTGTCAGTTATTTTTTTTTCAGCTCCTTTACTTTTGCCTGCATATTTTTTAATTCTTTTACTTTTCTTTCTTTCCATTTTTTCTTTTTCTGGTCCATTTTTTCTTTTTCTGGTCCATTTTTTCATTTGATTTCTTGATTTTTTATTTCATCGTTTCCCGATTAACTTTTCAAAAACAGACGAGAATGAATTTATTTAATAAGATAAGAGTTATTAGATCGTTAAGAAAAGGTTGAAGCGTACTATAACTAGTTTTATGATTATTCAGATCTTGATGCAATAGCTGTTGCACTCTTATGCAACAATGCATGAATACAAAATTTATTACAATCATATATATTAAATTCAGGTACTTGTTAGTTATCCCGTCGACCAAATTACTGTCGCCAAATTGTAAGCTTAAATGCCAATAATGGTTTGCCATTAATTAATTAATTGTAAGATTAAATGCCAGTAATGGCCAATAAAACCATTAATTCGACGTTTTATTTGTATTTTTATTAATGTTTTACTAATTTATTTGTTCTTTCGTTATTTTAAATAAAGAATATGTCAATTTGTATAATTTGGCGAGTGGCTTGGCGATTTATATAATTTGGCGAAATTGGTCGACGGGATAATTAACAAGTACCTAAATTCATAATACGGATACAATAAGACTCCGTCTTGAATAGGACGTAATCAACTTGTGACCCTGCTATGGTATTGCAAAGAGTCTTTCTCAAGACGATATTACTGCCCGCACCCGGGGGGAGCTTCGGCTGTTGAAGAATACTAGTCAAACCATACGGATACAATAAGACTCCCTCTTGAATAGAACGTAATCAACTTGTGACCCTGCTATGGTGTTGCAAAGAGTCTTTTTCAAGACTATATTACTGCCCGCACCCGGGGGAGCTTCAGCTGTTGAAGAATACTAGGTAAAGGCTATTTAGGTTTTAATTCAACCCGTTGCTAAAAAAATTTCTCCCACTCTCTATTTTACTTTTGTCAGTTTTTAAGATTATTTTTATACCTTTTTCATTTCCAGTATCTCATTTTATCCACATTTAAGTCTTTTTTTTATTTTAATTTTATTCCTATCACCCCCTGCTATTGCTACCAATGAGGTTTTTATATTGCTCTCCAGTTTTTCATCAGCTGTCTCTAACCGGGGATGTGTGGAGGTGTCCACAAGCACCTCGGTCAAACCATATTCGAAGTCGAAGTTCCTCTTATTCTGCGTCTGAGAAGGTAATTATGACTCTATCATTGAAGGATCGGGCTCTGCTTGTGAAGCTTTTTCTACAAGAACGGTGACTGTGCGGCAATTGAATTGGAGAAATTCCGAACATTAAAGGATTTAAGAAGTGGCTCTGGCCCGATGACAGTATTCGGTCTGAAGAAGTTGATTGATAAATTCGAAGAGACGGGTTCATTTTCGTTTTTGCTATTTCCACGGTTTTTGGCCTAGGGACAGTTAAAAACCAGTTTTTATTCCTATCGGCTGCGGTATCACCTTGTCGTGGTGGATATGCTTAGAACAAAGAGTGCTACAACAGCATATCACGTCTTTTAATTAGCATCTTATGATGAGTATCGCGCCATCTATCGGTCAACCTTTGTACTTTTTTTTTCTTTTGCAAAACAAATTCTCATTGCTTCACGCATACTTACATGACATATCGGTTCATTCTGACCAGTAGTTCTTTTTTTCACAGCGTTTTGAAAATGAAACTTCATTTATAAACACCCTGTATTTCTCAGCTCGGTGTGAATCCTCTATTGTGTTCGACGGAGAGTGGATTCTCTTTGCTCACTATCAACTTGGACTGGACAGCACCTATTTCCTTTTCTTTGGTTGGAAATGTACAGCCTTGGCGACTTTCACTGAACTAAAACATTCGGATTGTCCGAAGAATAAAAATCTACGTCAGAATGTGACTCTCAGCTCCAAACCATTTGGAATCACAATTCCATACCAAAAGCTGCTTAAAATGCCCTTGCATTATATCATCTAGGCCTTTTCGCAGAGAACAATGGCTATTTTTTCTAGTCATTTAGATCCCTAGTACATGATGCCACTAACAAAGTATATACTCTCATAAGATGAAAGAGAATATCGTGACCTCATGATTCAAAAATTTCGGTTTAAACTCATGGGAATCTCCGGGTAGTCTTCGGCAAGTTGAAAGAACATTTTGTCCGCCTTACACATTGAGGTAGATCCCTATAGTGTCTATTGAGATGATTGTTGATGACCGACAGAATATTTTTAAGTTTTGCCGCAGATTTCTGTACTTAGCCAAAATTTAGACAGAGTTGATTTTACATTGGTTTTTCCTATACTGGTTTCTGAGTATTTTGCAGGGGTTTTGAATGAGATATTGTAGGTTTCTCACAGCGAATATATGCTTCCCGGCGTTAGACTATGTGCAGATCACTGTATCGAAATTAATTGGCAGGTGAAAAAGGGAAATATGTACAATTGATGAGAATTGGATATATTTATCTGATTGCAATTGTAAAGTATCGATTTACTAAAAACAATATAATAAAAAAAGACCTAAAATGTTGGTTCAGAGAAAACAAGGAAAGTTTTGCTAAAGATGTAACGGCTATTGCTGGATTACTTAAATAAGGAAAGAAGAAGAAAAATGTCAAAATTAACTTTGATATCTATCAGAAATATGTTAGTTTTCAAAGAAGACATTTCATCATTTTATCTAAACAATCTTCATTGTGTTTGAGTTCCACCAGGATAAGGCTACCAGCAATACTTCTAAATCTACTTACTTCTACATTTTTAGAAAAAATTAGAAATGTAACAGGAATTGAGGATATTCTCTTTAAATGTTATCTACCCAAGTCCATCGACATATCTGTTATGGATTGCTAAGCATTTGGACTTTAAAAAAAAAGCCCTTCACTTGAGGAGTGGTTGGAGTTCAAGAGTTGGTCGACAAAATCAACCTCAATATTTTAAGAAAAGTTCTTTTATCTTGGAAATCAAGATATAATACTATAGTTCAAAAAAAGGGCTATAAGTACATATTAGAAAATAAAATACTCATCTTTGTTTATATATTTCTTTTCCAAAATCATTACAAAAATATTTGAACGCCCTCTGCAAGAAATCGGCATTGTTTATAACATGACGTTATTCTCACAAAAAAAAAAAAAAAAAAAAAAAAAAAAAAAATCATGGATTAGAAATAATTATTTGAAGTCACTTAATTTTTTTCCTTCAAAATTATACTTGTTTACTCTTACGGTATAAGATTTCATTAGTCTAGAATGAATCAAAGTTTACATCTTATTAAAATTTAAATGTGTTGCTTTGTGCTTTATTATAAAGAGTCGTATCTTTACCTGGACATTTTATGTCAAAAATTTGATGTGGATCGTTTTGTAAACGATGCTGCATGGTTTTTATGTGAAGTTCCACATATTTATAAGTTTACTAAGCAATCACTTTTCACTAATCAAGCGTAACCAGACTGTTAATTTTTTTTTATAGGTTGAACCCAATTTTGGTGCTGCAAATGGTGAAACTTTTCTCCTTCAGGTGGAACTCTGGTTGAACCGTAATTCAAATGTAGGAACAAGGTTTCACCATCTTATAGTTGCAGCTACTGCAACGCCAAAAGTCGGATCAACCCCTCTATGGTTCAATCCACCACAAACTTTTTAATAGTAACATGGCCGTTCTTAAGATTTCTTCTCGTTTTAAGGTCTTTTCATTCAAACATTCATCCCTCACGTCCTTCGATTCAGTTGTTTTAACTATATGAAAGATCCAGAGGGGCTAAAACACTTTTGACTCCAATTTTTGATAAAATTTAATTATTAATGTTATGTTGCTGCTTATCTATAACCTTCTGTTCAAATTAGCGTTAGTTCACATTAAAATTAGCCAGAGTAAAAGCGTTGCAGTTGTAGAACTATATTAATTTAAAATCACATACATTAGTTTTTATCTAAACTAATTTCGATCGACTGCAGTGTTTTTTTTTTTTTCCGGAACTTTTAATATCTTTAAACTTTTTCGTAATGAAATTTTATATAATGTATGAGCAATTCAGCTTTGAATGCACTTTACATCATTTCTTTATATTCATAAAGTATTGAGGAAAAGGGGCATGCTGTATCATGCTAGTTATATCGTTGAAAAAAATATTGGGCCAATATTAATTGCATTGGCTAGATTTTAGCCAATGTTTGAACTATTGAGATGAAATATTGTTACAATATCAAAGTGCAACAATGAAAATGTATATTTCCCCGTTTCATTGTTAATATTTTCAATATAAAGCCAATATTCTGCTATGTAGAAGCATTTCATTTATAAAGCCAATATTTAAAATCAATACTGGTATTTCTGATGAATGCATTACTGGCTCAATATTAGAAAACAATATAATAAATACTGGATTGCTTCTAAGGATTGCTACTGCAATACTGGATTGCTACTACTTATATTGAGATTTCGATTGAATAAAATAACATCTTATCGTTTTCAAATCAACGTTCTTCATTAGCTCATTAGTTTTTCGCCGTCGATATGTTTTCCTAAAAAATGATTTTTGCAAAACTGATTCACATAATTAGATAATTTATAACTATATTCAATAACAATACAAAATAAAATAAAATAATAATTTAAAAAAGCCAGTGTAGAAAAGTAATAATTAATTAACAAATCTATGAAATAAATTTGATTCAGTCGAATGTCATGTAGTTAAAGAATAAAACAGGTTGTCATTGTGTTTCCACCTCGATATCTACTGAGTAAAACAAAAATTACAGAGACACATACATATATTGAACGCTAAAAGATATTAAGTAAAATATCACGGGAAAGCGAAAAAGGAATCAAATTCACCTGCATTGAACTATCCCCCTAAAAACGAGTCAGAGGTGGAAAACGAAATTGAAGAAATAGCTTTTTTTCATTCCTTATATCTACTTATTTCTCTTTCGTTCTCTTTTTCGGAGGGACTAGTCGTATAGGAGGGTAGGCAGGCGAGCGTAAATTCGGCGAAGTGTAAGAATTCCGAAATTGGATTCCTGATCGCCGCCAATCGCGTACTTCTTCTCCACTAGCGTGACATGTAATTGGTTGGACCGTCACTCATATTGCCGGATTTCAAAAGATTCTGCGGAAATGGAGCTTTTTATCATTCACTTCCTTTCATTTTGTGCGATCTAATTTTTTTCTATGTTTTCCCCTTTTCATAGGAAACTTTTATTTAAACATTCATCCTTTCTTCCATCTGCTTCCTTATGCTTAAGGCAGTTCTCAAATCCAAAGGTTCAACTCTCTGACATAAGTTTTAATTCATTTTTGTTCCGAAACGAATGAAACTAGGCGGTGTTGTTATTCAGAAACTATGTCATCGAACTGTTTTTTTTCCGTTTTCTTGTAAGCGCAATAGATCTTTCAGAAAATATTGTCAAAGTCGGCATTTTGAACTGAACTTCCGAACGAAAGAAAAAAAATCCAGTCAGTAAGAGGAGAAAAATGCCGTGTCACGTGATGAAAATTGCGCTTTTAACTCAATAAGTACTGTCTGGCTCAGACAAGAAAAACCCTGGAACTGGTTTTGACTCGGCTCTGTTGCCAGAGTAACTGTTCAGTCACTAACGTCTAGGGACAGCACCCTCATAAAATGCACAAAGCACAAGTTTCTGTTTCTAATGCTCCTCCGACCGGTTTCCTCCGTTTTTCGACCATTGGCTTTTTATTGCGCATGCTTTTGGACTTAGTCGTTTCGTTACTGTGCGTATTTCACGCAAATATTTTAAATGCATACTTTCTATCGCATATGTAATGTTAATGTTTTCGTCACTCAAGTATTAATGTGTTGAGAAATCTTATGTTCATATTGTGAAGCTTTAATTTTTATCTTATGAAAGTTTCGAAAACTGTCATCTTGCCGGCAGGCTTGTGTTTCGAGCATGAAGCATTTCCACCCTCGAAACATGAGTTTATGAGTTAAATAAAGAAAATCTCAATGAATAAATTTCTTTAATGACGAATAAAAAAAACCACCCTCTCTTTAAGAGATTGATTTTTCTTTCTTTCTTTTCTTTTGAAAAGTGATAGATTTGTTTATGTTTATTACCTATAATATAGGGTAAAAGTTAAGTCATTTTAGAACCTTGTGAAAATTAATAACTAAGCCTTTAGATGTATATTTTAATTTTAGAAATACTTTTCTTTTATTTATTTTCTTTTAATTGTCAATAAGTGAAAGAAAATTATGTGATGAAATTATGTGCTTATTCATAACAATTTAATATATAATGTGAATTTATTTTAGGAGCATGCGGAAAAGCTGTTTCGGTAATTGTATTCAAGAATTTTCCATAACCAATGTGATACTAAAATTGCCTTCTTTTCGTATAATACTCATTTGCATTCTTAATGTGATGTAGTACTGCTCCACCCGCCCTACTTTATCATATGGTAATATGAGCAGCCTTTTCAATTTTCAAATATTTGAGACTTCAACATTTAAAAGTAATCTGTATTTATTCCATCAGGCTGTTTTAAGTTGTACAAGGACACAATGAGGGTGGGTGGGGGGTACATTGAAATGAGCCTCTGTTATCACAATAGGCTGACTTCAAATTTTTTTTATTGCATTCATTGGCTACTTTAATAAAAATTAAATTCATTAACTATGTAAGTGTATTATTTTTTATTCTTATATTTACACGTATAATAGCTTATCATTTATTATAAATTGTACGAAATATTTTTATTCAGATCTGCAGTACCTTAACTTTATTCAATCTAATTAAGTTTTACGTGAAGAAAATTTCATTAAATTCCAATAAATTGTTGCAGATTAATAAGAACTTTCCCAATGCCTCGAAATTGAGTTTGTAATATTTCATAATACCATCACAGATATGTGAATATCAAACATTTATGTTAATTATTATTAATAATGTTTTTTGGGGAACTGCTTTTCATGCATATTCTATTCTTTAAGTGGATCCTGCATACAAGTGTTCTGATGAAAATTTATTTTACAGCTTTCTTTAATTTCAAAATATACAGCTAGTTCGATAAATTGAAAACATTAGATAATATACATATACAAATAAATAAATAGTTAAAATTAAAATGGAGAAAAGAAAAAATAAATTATATGCCCCCCCCCCCCCCCTTCATTATTTATTGAATCCATAGTCACTAATTCCTGACCTGTTCCTAAAATCATTTTCATTAGTAAATGTATGAAAATAGCTGGTATTTTTATTTATGTACTAAGAAATCAAATAGCTTTTCCTATTTCACCATAAAGATAAATATGTCTTTTTCAAAAAAAAAAAAAAGGTTCCAAATTTTAACATTTAATCTAATTTTCAACATGAGAGCGATAAAGAAAACAGAACTATAATTCAAGAAGCATGATAATAATGACAGTAATTATTTATTTTATTTACAATATTTTTTCACATATTTTAAAGTTTTGACACTTATAATGTGCCACTGCTATTATGTTCTCATTATTTTCGAATGATTTGCATTATCATATTAGTTCCGTAAATATAAGGTAATCCGTATAATGCTTGTCAGTTTCCCTGTTTTGAGAATTACCCTAATTTTTAATTTTTAATTCATAAGTCAATATTTTAAAAGGAAAAATGATCTAAATTTTTGTTAACTCTTATTTTGGCAATTTACGTATTTTGTACTAATACTAACTTATGATAGTACTAATAGTTTTTAATTTTCATTTTTTAAACTCATTTAAAAAAGTCCGTAACCACATCGCAGTGCAAACTGAACAAATAAAAAAGTAAAGCAATAAAATTTTAATAATGAAGTATTAATAAGGGGAGGGGAAGTTGCAGAAACTACTAAAAAAAATTCCGAAATGTTTTCAAAATCCATAAATCTACATTCTGATAACACTTTATTCATTATTTGTTAATATGTAGTACATTTTCAATACATATGAACACGAACTGCTTTTAAACGAAGGTTTTAAAGTATTCATAGCAGACGAAGAGATCATCTCGTTGTCAGCGAGCGCTCATACTGTAACTCCACTTTCCTACTGCGGGGAAACCGGTTTTTGCCTCCGAGAAACCAAAACTTGGTGCATGGTGCATTTTGTGAGAGTGCTGTCTTTAGACGCTTGTGTTCAGTCGACTTTATTTTAGGGAAGTTCGGCATTTTCTTTTCTCCCATTCAATCGGTCATTCCGAGAATTACCGTAACCTTTTCTATCCTTCCCCTCCCACGGACGAAGTTCCTTCCCTACAAGTCTTGGAATCTCCGAAAGCAGGAAATCTACTCAGGGTTTTTCTTGTCTGAGCCAGACAGTAATTTATTGATCAAAAAATGGAAAACACAGTTCGATTTCAAATCGGTTCCATGGTCAGGCTTTCCAATTTTATATCTTTCCATTAAAAAATGAATTTGTAAATGTGTCAAAACGTTTCGCGCTTGTTAAGCAGAGCAGTTGAGAACAGCTCTAAGGGTTCGTTCAAGTATTCCTTAAGCAGTAAGGGGGGAAAGGGGGGGGGTCCAGTGTCTGCTTATTTTTGCTGACAAAATGAGAGGGGGGGTGTCACGAGAATTCTTACGCAAGCATTAGACAACGAAGCAATTATAGTTTAACAACAAAAAGCAAAAGAGCATGATTTGGATGAGCGTTCTGCAAATGTTGACACGACTAGAGAAAAAGATATGGAGTAAACAAGGACTGGAAACGAGGAACATTCCAGCCCACCATTACATTGAAAACGTAATAATAGACAATGCAGAAACATGGATTCAAAGATCTTGGACACCAGACTAGAAATGTGAACGCCAAACACATAATACTCCCATGATTCTTATTAAAAGTTTTAGTTATGTGCCTAAATAAGTTAGAGCCTGTTGTATTTCTTAAGGTTTTCTTTTCTTTTTTTCTTCTGTGTGTGCGTGTGTGTGTACAATGCGACAAATAATAATATATTAAAAACTATTTTATATTCTATGAATTGTTTAATGCAATAAGTAACAATATGTTAAACCGATTATGTTTTCCTTCGATACCACAACCTCTATATGTCTATTTATGTAAATTTTCTGGATTAATTGTTGCAAATTTTTCTAGTTTCTGAATTTCTTAATACTTTTCTCCTAAAACAATAAGAAATTTAAGTTAATAACAACTATTTTGGGGGGTTTTCGAGGGGGGGGGAATTTTGGGGGTAAGTTAAAAATTCGGATTCAGCGACCCAAAAAAACTTAAAGTAAACCTTATAAGGAAAGTTCGGAGGGGAGATGGGAGGGCGAATGTAAACGTCTGAGTGGTTAAGTGGAATTGCGCAACTTGGTGCACGCAGCAACGCGCGCATGTTCCGAGGCAGATCCCCCCTTCCCCTTCATCCTAAGTCATAATGTCATATATCTAATTTGTTGCAAATTTTGTCTACTTTCTGAATTTTTAGATACTTTTCCCCTAAAACAATTTAAAAAAAAAATGATTTTTTTATAAAAATTTTTTTAGGGGGCTTTTTACGAAAATTTGGGGGTTGCCGGGGGAAATTTTGGTGGGAAGTTACAAATTCGGATTCAGCGACCCAAAAAACATAAAGTAAGCCGATTTTCAGAACTACCATTAATTTTGCTAGGTAAAATTCCCTATTGCCTGGACTAAAAAAGCAATCTTAGAAAATATTATTATAAACGAAAATACACAATAATCTCTTCTGAGTTACCATTAATGCAGAAAGACCTTCTTTATGGTTTTAGCTATCTCAGAAATCAAATTTAAAATTTTCTACGAAAGTGGCATAGCATAGTTTTATGTAAAAATATTATTTGTATTTTTTTCAAATGTATGCTTTTGAAATGAAATGCAGAACAAAATATTAATAAAATAACATATAAAAATTTCACTTATCTGTTTAAGCATTTGCAATGATATATCTCCAATGGATGGAAATTTTTAGGTGCGTTCGTAATTATATAAATACGTAGCACCTTTAGTCGTCGCCTGGTCCGTTCGTCTGTCTTCCCGTTTGTCCGCATATAACAGCGCAAAAACTACCCAACCGAATGGTTTGAAATTTAATATATATAATCGTTGCAGAATTTTAACGAGTCATTTTAAATTTTATGAAAATCGAATCAAAATTTAAAAAGATATTAATAAAAGTTTTCTTCATTCTATTAAGTCCTATCATACGTAATTAATTCAATGATATTCCATGATAGGTCATGATTCTAGGTTGTCATGGTGATTATTCTATCAAATACTATCATACTTAATTAATTCAATGATATCGCATGATAGGTAATGATTCTAGGTTGCCATAGTAACTGAGTCTTATTTAAGATGAAGTCATATTATTTCCGTATTACTGAATTTATTATAAATGTTACCGGCAAAACCCGATTTTAGGCCAAACTAGATTGGCCTAGGCCTAACTAGTTTATCCTAACGCCCATAGGATAAACTAGTTTTTCCTAAGCCAAACTAGTTTATACTAACGCCCATAGGATAAACTAGTTTTTCCTAGGCCAAACTAGTTTGGCCTAACGCTAATAGGATAAACTAGTTTAGCCTGCTATTCATTGGTCTGAACTAGTTTATCCTAGGCCGATCTAGTTCATCCTAGGCCAATTCAGTTTGGAGATATTTCATTGATCCCAAAGACCCTCTCAAGTGCCAACTTTCTAGTTTATACTAAGCCAATGCAATTTGGCGTGCTTTTATTGATACCAACTACCGTTCCGGTGCAAACCTTGTGCAAAGTAGTATTGCCGTCACCCCTGTATAATATATTTTATTAATTGTGAAAAATGCCAGACAGCAACGCCACCTACTAGGCCATTTACACCAACACCTAATAAGCATCAATCCATTTGAAAGACTTGCTGAATATGAAGTTTGTTGAAAATCTGTGCATTAGTATACTTGAGATAGAGTTATTGTGGAAATCGAGTAAATTCTGAAAAATGCGGCATAGCAGCGCCACCTGTTGGGCAATTTACACCAGAACGTAAACAGCACCAATTCATATCAAGGACTAACTGAATCTGAAGTTTTATGAAAATACGTGCGTTAGTTCTTGAGACAGAACTATTGCGGAAATCGTGAGAAATGCAGCATAGCAGCGCCATCTTTTGGGCGATTTACACCCAAAACTAATCATCAACAATTTTTTATTAGGACTACCTGAATATAATTTTTTATTAAATTCCGTGCATTAGGTCTCTAATTAGAGCACCAACAAAATTTATGTCACAAGCATACAGACAGACATTTTGTAAAAACATGTTTTTGGGATCTCTGACCGCTCAAACGTGTAAATCCGTTGGAAACCGGAAGTCGAAAAATTTTCACGAATCCAATACTTTCTTGTTGTAAAGATAGAAGAAAGTAAAAATAAAATAAATATATAAATATATAAATTGTAATTGTGGAATAACGGCGATTTAAAAAAAGTGCATTAAAAATAAAGTTGGCCCGGCCAAATGTTACTGATATTTTACTGAACAGACTAAAGATCCTGCCGGTGCAAGTGACTTTCATATGAGCTGGGTTGGAAATTGCACTAAAAATTTCTGCCTGTACAGACCTTCAGCAGAATGTAGTCCAGTCTCGACTTAAGCCGGAAAAAAATTGAGTCCCGGTCCATCTCGGTCCGAACCTCGCGAAAGCCCGTACCGAGTGTCGGGAAGGAAAATTGGTTTACCCGTAAAGACCCTTACATAGAATAACCAAAAGACTAGCTCACAAAATTTTGTAAATTTGGACGCTAAAATTCTATTATCTCTCTATTCTAAAAGAAAGTAACTACCGCTGTCACCGCCGCCGCCGGTTTTGAATTTTTTGTGACAGGAGGTCTTTCTTCGTTAATATTAAGAAAAATAATGCATACAAAAATATGAAAATCGGTAGTATGATACAGAAATGTTTGATAAACACGCTGATGCAGGCAGTTTTCAAATCGAAGAATTATTTTAAGAGATATTTAATGCTAAAGTTGAACAAAATCGTTCCACTAAAAAAGTTTTATAGGAGCAAAAACTATTCATAGGAATTTAATCATTTTTAGATCATTTTATGCGTTTGAAGTTCCCGGTGTGCAGACTGTTTTTCTTTTTTTAATTTGACTAATTTTTTGAGGTTTTATTTCTATTTTAAATTCAAATTTTCAGCATTTCTAGAGATATTTTTTACAGATTTTAGAAAGTGATATTAATTTAAACTGTTGCCAACTGTATAAACAGTGGAAACAATAATGTTTGCTTCAAAAAAAAAAAAAAAAATTATACTTGTAAATAAATTAAAGATTTATTTACACGTGACTATTATAAACAGAAAGAAACATTTGGAATTAGAATTAAATAATTATGTACAAAAAGCAGGAACTTATTAAAAATTACGTCATAAAAACTATGATTACACGAGAATTTTAAGAGAGAAAGGAATTTGTAAAATAATAAATTTATTAACATGCGCTAGAAGTCTTAAATAGGAGAAATTACGTCATATTTACGTCACATTACAGTTATTACATAAAATGAATACAAAATAATATTGCAAAAAGGTTTAAATTCAGAAATTGCGCTAGACATTTATTTGATATTTTCAGCGGATACTTTTCAACTATTTTTGTTAAGAAAGCGCAAATAATATTTCATTTCTAACACAAGTATTTCCACGTGAATATTAAAAAGAGAAAGAATAGTTTGGTCAAAATTACGTCAGATTAAAAACGATTAATTTCAAAAGTCTTATTTAAAAGAACTTTCTTTTCGCTTTGTTAAAAAATACCGGGAGACAAAGACTCTGTTTACTTAATTCCTTTTACATTAGCTTATTTTGAAATGTTGTTACACGTGTCTACGTCAAAGACGAAAACAGCGATTGACATATGTATTTTTGGTACTACTTAGTTATCCCGTCGACCAAAAATCTATCATTCGCCAAACTATAAGATTAAATGCCAATAATGGTTGATCGTAAATGTCACATTAACTTGACTTTAAGCAAGTTACACGTGTCTACGTCATCAAGTTATTTTTATTTCGACGTTTTATTTGTATTTTTATTAATGTTGCACTAATTTATTTGTTCTTTCGTTATTTAAAATAAAAATTATGTCAGTTTGAATAATTGGCGAGTGCTTTGGCTATTTATATAATTTGGCGAAATTGGTCGACGGCTTCATCAAGTAGTACCGCAGCTGATTTGGCCTTAAAATTCCCCATTCAAAGAGAAATGCATAGAAATCCGTTTATAGGGAGATCGCCACTGTTTTTTAAATTATAATTCAATCTTCCGAAATCTTTTTAAAGCCGATCAAATTAGCGTACTTTTAGAGTCTACGGTGTCTGAACGGGGGTTGACGAGCGTAGCTCGTATGGGGCAGAGCCCCCTAGTATTAAAAAAAATAAATAAACGAGTTTTTAGTAAACTTTGCTCACTTCCATAAATATGTTTGAGTTGAGCGGATTCGTTTGAAAATTTTGAATTCGAGCTGAACTTGACACATTTTTGAGAAAATGAATTTGATTTTGAATTACTTCTTTTATTATTACTAGGGGGCTCGGCCCCCTACGAGCTACGCTCGTCAACCACCGTCCGGACACCGCAGACTCTAAATGCACGCTAATTTGATCGGCTTTAAAAAGATTTCGAAAGATTGAATTATAATTTAAAAAACAGTGGCGATCTCCCTATAAACGGATTTCTATTCATTTCTCTTTGATTGGAGAATTTTAACGCCAAATCCGCTGCGGTACTACTTGATTATCCAGTCGACCAATTTCGCCAAATTATATAAATCGCCAAACCACTCGCCAAATTATACAAATTGACATAATTTTTATTTTAAATAACGAAAGAACAAATAAATTAGTACAACATTAATAAAAATACAAATAAAACGTCGAAATAAAAATAACTTGATGACGTAGACACGTGTAACAACATTTCAAAATTAGCTAATATAAAAGGAATTAAGTAAACAGAGTCTTTGTCTCCTGGTATTTTTTAACAAAGCGAAAAGAAAGTTCTTTTAAATGAGACATTTTAAATTAATCGTTTTTAATCTAACGTAATTTTGACCAAGCTATTATTTCTCTTTTAAATATTAACGTAAAAATACTTTTGTTAGAAAGGAAATATTATTTGCGCTTTCCTAACAAAAATAGTTGAAAGGATCCTCTCAAAATATCAGATAAATGTCTAGCGCAATTTCTAAATTTAATCTGTTTTGTAATATTATTTTGTGTTCATTTTATGTAATAACTGTAATGTGACGTAAATATGACGTAATTTCTCCTATTTAAGACTTCTAACGCATGGTAATGAATTTATTATTTTACAATATCCTTTCTCTTTTAAAATGCACGTGTATACTTTTTATGACGTAATTTTTAATAAGTTCCTGCTTTTTGTACATAACTATTTAATTCTAATTCCAAATGATTTTTTATGTTTATAATAGTCACATATAAATAATTTTTTAATTTGAAGCAAACATTATTGTTTCCGTTGTTTATACAGTTGGCAACAGGTTAAATTAGAACAATTTTCTAAAATAAGTAAAAAATATCTCTCGAAATGCTGAAAATTTGAATTTAAAATAGAAATGAAACCTCGAAAAATGAGTAAAGTTAAAAAATTAAATGAATTCTGCACACCGGGAAATTAAAACGTATAAAATGATCTAAAAATTATTAAATTCTGATGTATAGTTTTTGCTCCTATAAAACTTTTTTAGTGGAACGATTTTGTCCAACTTTAGCATTATATATCTCTTAAAATAATTCTTCGATTTGAAAACTGTCTGCATCAACGTGTTTATCAAACATTTCTGTATAATACTGCTGATTTTCATATTTTTGTATGCATTATTTTTTTTAATATTAACGAAGAAAGACCTCCTGTCACAAAAAATTCAAAACCGGCGGCGGCGGCGGCGGCGGCGGCGGTGACAGCGGTAGTTACTTTTTTTTTTAGAATAGAGAGATTATTATTATATGTGTGTTTGAGCGTACTGAACACTGATTTGCATCAATTAAAGCACATCAGATTGAATTGGAAGAGGATAAATTAGAAGTTTGGCCTAGGAAAAACTAGTTTATCCTATGGGCATTAGGATAAACTAGTTTGGCCTAGGAAAAACTAATTTATCCTATGGGCGTTAGGATAAACTAGTTTGGCCTAGGAAAAACTAGTTTATGCTATGCGCGTTAGGATAAACTAGTTTGGCCTAAAATCGGGTTTGGCCGGTAACATATACACTATATGGCCATTAATGACCGGACACTTTCAATTTTAGACATTTCAAATTCAAAAAATTACGGTATATTCTCATTGATTAGGACCCTCTTTTCCCAGATTTCAAAACCATCAAACATTCAAATGTTGATATACATACATACATATATATGCAGGGTGTCCCAAAAGTCCCTGACACATTTTAAGATTCAATATAAAATCAAGTAATTGTCGTGCAGGATTGCAGTTTGCACGAAAATGCTTCTCGCGATGAAAAGATTTCTTCAAACAAATATATATATAAAAAAAAAATAGTTCCAAACTTCGATTATAGATTTATGCGTAAGTTTGGTTTGTCATCAGTTCTGTGTCACAATGTCAAAATTAATCTGAAACTCAGAAAAAACGCATGTTTGAAATCAAACATACGGAGAAGTGATTCACTATCTATGATCGAAATTTGGAACTAATTTTTTTATTCGCTCGAAGAAAACTTTTCAAAGTGAGAAGCATCCAAACAGCACTCCTGCACGACAATTACTTGATTTTATATTGAATTTTGAAATGTGTCAGGGATTTTTGGGACACACTGTATATTCATTCAAAAACACTTGTTTTTATGAACTAATTTGAATGCGGCTGAGCACTATGTACAGGACTTTCCAAGGTCACGATTGAGTTCGTTGGCCAGCTTCATCCGCCATCTTGTTTAAAAGTGGCGGCCATTTAAAAATTTCAGATTTAAAAAAATGTATGAAACAATTAGAAATACAAAAAGGTTTTGTTCTTAAAACAAATTAAAAACTAGTCGAATGTGCCAATCCCAAAACCTTCTTATGTCTCATACATGTTAATATTTCAAAAAGTTGTTACACATATTCGTATTTCAATGTTATTACTTCCATACTACACCAACTTTCATTTACATCCTAAATTTTTGCTTCATTTTATTAAGGCTGTTTCTCAAATCCAAAGGGTCAACTTTCTGACATAAGTTTTAATTCATTTTTGTTCGGAAATGCATGAAACTAGAAGGTGTTGTTATTCAGAAATTATGTCATCGAACTGTTTCTTCCGTTTTCTTGTAGACGCAATAGATTTTTCAAAAAATATTGCCAAAGTCTGCATTTGGAACTGAACTTCCGAATGAAAGAAGAAAATCCAGTCAGTAAGATGAGAAAAATGCCGTGTCACGTGGTCAAAATCGCTTATAACTCAATAGGTAATTGGTTAATCAAAAAAATGGAAAAAACAGTTCGATTCCAAATCGCTACCATGGTCAGGCTTTCCAATTTTATATCTTTTCGTTTAAAAATGAATTTGTAAATATGTCAAAACATTTTGTGCTTGTTGAGCAGAGTAGTTGAGCCTTAAGTGGAATAAAAACGAGTTAATCTCGATCAAGCTATTTAATATAATCAATATTTTTCGTTATTCTGCTGTACATCAGCTGCTCGATAACCACCAGGTTAGTTGGACGCGCAGTGTCCGTCGCTGCACCAGCAGTTGATGCACAGCAGAACTACAAAAAAGTGAAAAAAATGCACAAAACTCCCTATCACAGCAACCCTTTCCGGGATAATATCCCCATATTCAATTGAGATTGCTAGCCATAGTCAAATTATATATGAAATTGTGTTCAATTCTGTCCATAACTTCATATACATTTCAATGATACAATAATAATAATGGCACAAAAATCGACATTACCCCCCCCCCCCCCTTTCTGACGTAATATTCTTAAATGCAAGTGGGACCAGCTGGCCGTAGCCAAAAACATATATATGGAATTTGATTCGATTTTATGCATAACTCCACACACTTTTTGATGACACACTGAGTACGCACACACACCCACAGACAGACAGGCATTTTGTAAAAACATATTTTTCGGGTTCTCCGAGCCATTAAACGTGTAAATCCGTGTAAAACGGTTGAAAACCAGAAGTCGAAAAAAATTTCCATTACAATACTCTCTTCTATTATAGATACTATTAGGTAAATATCATATATAGATAAGAAATGATAAAGATAATATAGATAATAAGGGATTCCTCCATAAACGGGTTTAATTTATGAGTTTACGTGAACATAATTTCTTGCAAATTTTCTTACATTTTTGTAACCACTGTTTGAACTCAGAGTCATATTCATCAGCGAAATATTCTCACCAGGTTTGGCGATACTTAGCAAAATATCACCAAATTTTGTGACATAAATAGGTTACCGTAAATGAAAATAACTTGGCGATAGCTGAATAATTTTTCGAAATTCTCTTTCAAATTCAGTATTGATGAAAAATGACAATCTTCTAAAATCGGGTTCCACGTATTTTTGGTTCGTGTATTTAATTTAATGTATTTAATTAATCGTGTATAAAATTCACTGATTTTTTTTTAAAAAATCAAAGAAATAGGGAAAGTACCTTTTTCTCCCTCGATAAGCAGGAAGGACTTTTTTAAATCTGTCTTCTGTGCATGTTTGTACGCAGATCGTAGATAATGATAAAATCGGAATTTTTCTTTGAAGTCTCTTGTTCAGGTTTACTGTAAGGTTTTAATAAGCTTTAACTTAAAAATAAAACAATAAAAATAGTCATGTTAAAAAGAAGCCGTTAAACATTTGGTACTAATTAGC
Organism: Maratus speciosus; assembly: GCA_963932465.1. Classification (NCBI taxonomy): domain Eukaryota; kingdom Metazoa; phylum Arthropoda; class Arachnida; order Araneae; family Salticidae; genus Maratus; species Maratus speciosus. The sequence continues at coordinate 517,295,172 of OZ010795.1, read as the reverse complement.
TGACATTTATGTCCTCTTTCTTCACATACATAAATACACATTTGGTTTACGATTGAAGAGAAAATAAATCATTTTGAGAGCTGATTTAAATGGTCTGTAGAAACTTAAAAAAAAAAAAAAAAAAAAAAAAAACTCCGGAAGAGCTCTTTTATTTCTAACATTCTTGTTTATTTTTTTTTTTCGAAACTCCTTTACAATTGGCTTTTCTCAGAAGGCTGAGAAGAATACCATAAATTTTCTCTAGTTTTTAGAATTTAATTGCAGAAATTTTGAAGTTTTGTTCCACTACAGTCAGAAGTGGTTAGCCAGATCGCTGCTTCCATCATTAAATTTCCTTAAAAAACACAACGGGGAAAATTGTAGTGTTTTTCCATTATTATTTTATATCAATTTTCCAGTACTAAAAAGTGTTGAAATGTTGTTTGATATTGTAAAAACGTTTATGAAAATTTAGTGTAAGTTTGTGTACGACCAGTGACTTTGAAATTTGTTCTTCATCTTCAGAAGTCTTCAAGAGAAGAACCGATCAGAAATCAATAAGTTTCTGAAATTAATGGAAAAGGTTTTTTCTCTCCAAATTTATAAAAACCATTTTTATTTCACACAGATTTCTGTTTACATCAGAAACGTATCTTTTCGTGAAGTTTGTGATTGTTTCTTTTACAAGTGATTTCTAAGAATAACGAAAATGTTCCAAGTGCCCTGGGTAAAAGTGGGGTAAAATTTTCGAAAACGTTTATGCTATATTAGGGAAGTTTTCTGCCATTTTTTACATTTTGCATTCAACAAATTTCATTAATTTTTAGGAGGAAACTCCTTGTAAGGTGATAAGGAATAAAAAAAAAAGATCATTTAGAAATTCTAAATGAACTTCAAATAGCGAGAGCAAAATAAGCAAGTAGGAAATTGAACGTGAAACGTGACAAATGAGGTGTGTTCGCACAATAACTAGTTTTATAAATATTCAGATCTTAGTGCAATAGCTGTTGCACTCTTATGCAAAAATGCATGAACACAAAATTTATTATGATTATATATATCAAATTCAGTAATATGGAAATAATAGGATTTCATCTTAAATAGGACGTGGTCACCATGACAACTTAGAATCATTACCTATCATGGGATATCATTGGATTAATTACGTACGATAGGATTTAATAGAGTAATCACCATGGTAACCTATAATCATTATCTATCTACCTATCATGGATTATCATTGAATATATTACGTATGATAGGATTTAATAGAATGAAGAAAACTTTTATTAATATCTTTTTAAGCTTTGATTCGGTTTTCATAAAATTTGAAATGACACGACAAAATTCTGAAACGATTATAAATATTAAATTTCGAACCATGCGGTTGGTTAGTTTTTGCACTGTTATATGCGGACAGACGGACGGACCAGACGAAGACTATAGGTGCTACGTATTTATATAATCACGAACGCACCTAAAAAGGACACGAATAAATTAACATGCTTCGTGTTGCAATGGTTTGGTCTGGGTTTCAATAATAGTAAAAACAAGAACGAAAAATCATGCGTGAAGTAATTGCTTATGAAACACTCTTTCCAACACATTTAGAATACTGTAACAAAACTTCGCAGTATAATATCGTTCCCCCGCAAAAAAAGTGACACATCTCGACAAAAGTAAATTTCACAGGAGAGGCAAAAGAAAATTTACATGATTTTACTATAAGATGAAATTGCAGCACTTAGCTCTGCATGCAGAAATAAAAACGTGCATGAAAGCATAAGACCCTTAAGGTTGTCCTCAAATCCAAAGCGTCAACTTTCTGACATAAGTTTTAATTCATTTTTTTTTTTCGGAAACGCATGAAACTAGAAGGTGTTGTTATATAGAAACTATGTCATCGAACTGTTTTTTCCGTTTTCTTGTAAACGCAATAGATCTTTCAAAAAATATTGTCAAAGTTGGCATTTTGAACTGAACTTCCGAACGAAAGAAGAAAATCCAGGCAGTAAGGGGAGAAAAATGCCGTGTCATGGGGTCAAAATCGCTTATAACTCAATAGGTAATTGATTGATCAAAAAATGGAAAAAACAGTTCGGTTCCAAGTAGCTTCCATATTCAGGCTTTCCAATTTTGTATCTTTCCGTTAAAAAATGAATTTGTAAATGTGTCAAAACGTTTTGCGCTTGTTGAGCAGATCAGTTCAGAACATGAAGACGTAAGATGAGGTTTGAAGTGCGGTAGTTATGCCGCGCTTGCAATAAGAACTGAATGAAATTATAAATAAAAGTATTTTTAAAAAATATTCATATATGGACTATAATTAAGGATGTAATAACAAAATGAAAGTAAATGAGTACAACGAAACGTATTAGTAGATTCAAATTAATAATTGTTGCCTTACTTTCACTATTAAAATTATCGACTTATTTTTTGTACATTAAATTTTAATTGTTATTTCAGCAACAACGTAACATCGATGTATTAGAAAGGGAAAAGAAAAAAAGTAAAATTGTGTTTACATAATTCATTTGTAAACCCTTTCGGGACCGGTTGCTTTTATACAAATTTTATTCGGTTGGTGCCACTTTTTTAAAAGAAGTTACCTTTACTTAAATAATCATGAAAATGCTCTAATTAAACAAAGCAAATATTACTTTTCTTTTTTACTGGTGCCAGAAAATTTTTTTAAGCGCTTTATGAAGGTGCTTATATGCACTTATGGTCCCGAATGGGTTAAGAGACCTTTTTTTTCGACTACAATCTACAGAAAAAGTGTCTAAAAAGTACAGTCTTCATGTAACTACATTTAAACACATGATGCAACGAAGCCAATTACACTTCCTCTTTTTTGGCGTAGTTTCCAAAGAACGTCTGCGTTACGCGTAATTCAATTTTTCATTATTATCATCTTCACTTGCATCTTTCTTGCACTTCTTACATTTTATTTTCCCCTTTTTCTCCTTTGGTTTTAGTAAACTTGATAGCATGCCTAACATGGTTAGTTTGTGCAAAAAGAAAAGGAAAAGTTAATAACACTTAACCATCCCGTACAAAAGAAACTGCGGCATGTATCCAATTTTGCATAGTGCAGACGTCGGCCATCACAGTTACCTGCCATCGCTAAGGTGAATGGCGTAACCATACACACAGTACTCTATACAAACGCTACACTTAGTTTTGACTTCAAAATGATGCATGTATTTAGTAATTAGTGTATGAAAAGTATTTAAACATAACGTGTTTAAAAGTTTGGACAGTGAAATCATGCACTTACGTCAAATTAAGGATTGTACTTCTACAAGCAAACATCGAAATGGGATTTACGCTATTAGTCCAGGCAATAGAGACCGTATAGGGACTCTACCTAGCAAAATTTATGGTAGTACTGGAAATCGGTTTTCTAGATGTTTTTTGGGTCGCTGAATCCGAATTTGCAACTTCCCACCAAAATTTACCCCGGCAACACCTCCAAATTTTGGGTAAAAAGCCCCCCAAAAAAGGTTTTTATTAAAAAATTCCATTTTTTTATTGTTTATGGGGAAAAGGAGCTAGAAATTCAGAAAGTAGACAAAATTTGCAACAAATTAGATAAATGACATTATGACTTAGGATGAAGGGGAAGGGGGATCTGCCTCGGAACATGCGCCGCAGTGCTGCGTGGACTAAGTTGCGCAATTCCACTTAACCACTCACACGTTTACATTAGCTCTCCCATCTTCCCTCCGAACTTTTTCTATAAGGTTTGCTTTAAGTTTTTTGGTTCGCTGAATGCGAATGTTTAACTTACCCCCAAAATTTCTCCCCCCGAAAACCCCCCCAAATAGTTGTTTTTAAGTTAAATTTCTTATTGTTTTAGGGGAAAAGCATTACGAAATTCAGAAACTAGACAAAATTTGCAACAAATAGGATATATGACATTATGACGTAGGATAAACGGGGAGAGAGGGGGCTGCCTCGGAACATTCCTCGCGCGCTTTTCTCAAAAACCAAATTTTTTCAAAATATCAATTTTTTGGGGGGTTGCCGGGTGAAATTTTGGTGGGAAGTTAGAAATTCGGATTCAGCGACTCAAAAAACATAAAGTGAGTCGAAATCCAGAACTAGTATTAATTTTGCTAGATAAAATCCCTAATTGCCTGAACTTCATAATTTAGTGCACGTAGAGCCGCAGTGCATGTTCAGAGGCAGCCCTCACCCTCCCCGTTCATCCTAATTCATAATGTCATATATCCTATTTGTTGCAAATTTTTTCTAGTTTCTGAATTTCGTAATGCTTTTCCCTTAAAACAATAAGAAATTTAGGTTAAAAACAACTATTTTCGGGGGGATTCGGGGGGGAAAGTTTTGGGGGAAAGTTGAAAATTCGGATTCAGCAACCCAAAAATCTTAAAGTAAACCTTATAGAGAAAGTTCGGAGGGGAGATGGGAATGTCGAATGTAAACGTGTGAGTGGTTAAGTGGAATTGCGCAACTTAGTCCACGCAGCACCGCGCGCATGCTCCGAGGCAGATCCCCCCTTCCCCTTCATCCTAAGTCATAATGTCATATATCTAATTTGTTGGAAATTTTGTCTACTTTCTGAATTTCTAGATACTTTTTCTCTAAAACAATAAAATAATGGAATTTTTTAATAAAAACCTTTTTTGGGGGGCTTTTTACCAAAATTTGGGGAGGTTGTCGGGGGAAATTTTGGTGGGAAGTTACAAATTCGGATTCAGCGACCCAAAAAACATCTAGACAGCCGATTTCCAGTACTACCATTAATTTTTCTAGGTAAAATTCCCTATTGCCTGGACTATATTACACTGGTTAAAATAATCTCATTGCGCACCTATATTGTGCGTTTGACGACCATCTATCGATAATTACAAGAAATACAAGGGGTGCGGCATCTATCCCGTATGCGGTGACTCTCCCGGAGTTACCCTATAATAAAAGGATTTTCTGTATAACTACACTTTTGAAACTCTTTGTGTAGCAAGACACACCTATACCAGACCTATTAGTGGAATAAAACGCAAAATGAATTTTTGAGAGATGTGTCACTTTTCTTTCGGGTGAGCGATATGGAGAAAGATGATGTCTAAGTCTATGTAAAAGATTTTATAAACGCATAAGAGGTTTAGAAACCCAATGTCAGCGATTGCGGTCAAAAGTATACGAATTCTTTTGTGCAGCCCTATATAGGCTCTATAGTACTGAATAGGCCAGGGGTCGGCAAGTAATTTTCAGTGGGATCCGAAATCTTTGGAAGAGTCCAGATAAAAAAATCACATAAGTAATATAACTACTTATTACTTTTAAATTTTAATTTTTACACACATACATCTATTTATATAAAATCCAAGTTTCTGTGTGTCCCTCACTATTCCGGTAGGACCGCCTCATTGAAATGAGTAATTGTTGAAAAATATTAATGCAGGGTTACCACAGTAGCGCCAAATGTTAGCGAACTTGGAGATAGCTGGCTAATTTGGCGAAATTCCCATTTAAAACCATTAATCTTTCATAATGGAGGTCACCGAAATTTAATTTAAACTCCACTCTTTTAAGATATTTTTTCGAAATCTATGGGTGAAAATTTAAAGTACATCTTTACATCTTCCTCCCGATGCTACTAATAAAAGAACCGCCAATAGGCAACGGTGTACTGTGTGAGCTCCTAACTGCGCGATTTTAATGTGCTTTAGGTACTTTTCCAGTATAGGTGCCTTGGCGAAAATGGAAATTTGGTTACATATTTTCCGGGAACCTATTCACTGTTTCATTTTATATACACACGCATTTTTTTCGATATTTATACGATTTATTTAACATAAAAAAGCCGTTTCTCTAATATTATACAGAAACAGATGTAATTTGTACATAAAAACATCAATAATATACATATAAAACAAACAAAAACGCTCAACAAATTTGTTTTCATAGCTGTTTATATGATTTGACAATAAATCTCGATATTTTTCCGTTATACGGACACCATGCCAAAATGTTTTCTAATGCGCCAATTATTTAAAAATGCTAAAAGATATTTGTAATTTTATGCCAGCAGTTTAATATGAGTTTTATTTTATTGCATTATTTTATAGCAGTTATTTGTTCACTTATTTTAAGTATAGATTTGTGATTTGATGAAATATTTCGTAAAAGTCTGGAATTTTCAAATGTTATATTTTTTTAAATGCTCACTTTAGTATCGAACAATGGTTTTTCTTTTATTTTTCAAATGCTTCAATTCACGATTTTGCGCCAACTATTACGCTTGGCGACAATGGTGTCCGCATAACGGAAGAGTACCCAAATCTCACTTTCTGATGGCCAAATTACACCAAGCTTTTTTTAAAAAAATGCCAAAGCCCCTAGAGTGGAAAAGTACCAAACTGTCTATTATTTTGCGCTATCCGTGTTATAGTTTGTACTATATGCAAGGGGAGTGGAGCGAAGAGTTTAAACATTAAATATTAAAGTTTCGGCACAGATGTCATATACGATTTTTTTTTTTTTTGACGCCGATGTCATATACGCACCGGGTACTTAACTGGCGCCAAAGTGTCGTTATTTTGTTTGTAATGGTAACCCGAATGTTGTTTATGCTGTTGATGTTTTCGCCAAATTGGCGTCGGAAAAAAATCGCGCCAATATGGGGCGCGCATATGACATCTGTGCCAAATTTTATACATATGGAAAAAATTGCTTGTGAGTATGAAGCAGTAAATAGGTTGCCAGAAAATACGTTGGCAAACTTATTTCTCGCCAAGAAACTTTTCTCCGAAGTATTGTACATAAGCAATGATTGCTAGAAATGCATTTTTAATTATGATATGCGCTTTTATGTTTCACTACATTTATGCATATTATACTGTGTGTATAAATGCTACAGTTCATATGCAGGGCTACACAAAAGAATTCGTAAGGGTTACTGAGTATGAGAGTAAATTGCTTAAAGGTGGTTTTTAAAGGAGTTATGCATTTTTACGCTGAACTGCATTTAGTTTCCTAAGAAATGTTTGTAGAATATAGATAAAATGATATACATGGTCACGTAAAGAATTGGATACATAACCGTCTATGAATGATAATATCTGGAAATGTCATTTCAGTAGTTTTAAGAGTAGTTTAAATTAAATTTTAGCTAAATAGTGGCATGTAATAACGGTACTATTGGCTATGGACGGTAACTGCTAAAATCAATTTTTAATGCGTTTTCTAAAATGTTTACTTAGTTATCTTGGTACTTCTTAGTTATCCCGTCGACCAAATTACTGTCGCCAAATTGTAAGATTAATTGCCAATAATGGTTACCATTAATTAATTAATTAAATGCCAATAATGGCCAATAAAACCATTAATTCGACGTTTTATTTGTATTTTTATTAATGTTTTACTATTGATTTGGCGATTTATATAATTTGGCAAAATTGGTCGACGGGATATCTAAGAAGTAACGTTATCTTATTTACCTTATTTCCCTAAATAGCGAAGTTTTGTTAAAGCATTCAGGATGTGTTGGAAAGTGTTTCATATTCTATGCTTAACGCATGATTTTTCTTTCTTCTTTAGTCTCATTTTGCATTTATTTTATTCTTAATTTTTTAGTCTTATACTGCTTTATAGAAACTTTGGCACAGTTGTCATATACGTTATCATATATTGGCGCGATTTTTTCCGACGCCAATTTGGCGAAAAACAGCATAAACAACAACATTCGGATTACCATATCAAGCAAAATTACGACACTTTGGTGCCAGTTAAGTATCCGTTGTGTATATGACATTGGCGTCAGAAAATAATCGCGCCAATATGGGCGTATATGACATCTGTGCCGTCAATTTAATATAAAAAAAGCTATTTACCCATTTTTATAAAGAAACAGAAGTAATTTTTGCACAGATGTCATATACGCATGGGGGTTGGCGTGATTTTTCTATGACGCCAATTTGGCAGAAATCTCGCTTTCGAATACCAGTTACTTATATATTTTTCAATTATTTGCTATCATTTTGAAAAGGAAATAACTATAAATAAATAAAAGTTTGAATAATAACTATAGAACAAAGCAGTTTATATAATTAAAAAACAGAAAATAAAAGTAAATAAACAATTTATTAATAAATAAAAAACAATAGCCGGGTTACCATAGCTGGCAAAATAACACCATTTTGGCGCCAGTTAGGTATCCCGGTTCATATCTGAAATCTGTGCCGTAATTTGTATATAAAAAAAATTCTATATATTTAGAAACGATTTTTTTATGCATATAAGTGCATATATAAACAAAGATAAAAGTTCATTAGATTTGTTTTCATAGCTGTTTATATATTTTCGCAACATATCTCACTTTCTGATGCCCGAATCGCGCCAAGCTTTTTTTAAAAATGCGCTATAATGGAAAAGTACTTAAATAAATAATTAACAGGAATAACAAATTATACAAACTACAACTTTTTATTTCGAGATCAAAGCATTGTTTTTAATTTCGATTAAAAATACATATATCATTGGATAACTTCAACTGAAATTAGTTTCAGAGTTTTATATCTCATTCCATAAACCTAAACAAACACAAGTGATTCATTCATCGTGAAACGTCAAAAATATTAAATCATTGAGGTAATCATTCACAAAGTATGTTCTCCAACAATCAATGGGCAATATTCTAATGACGTCATAGTAGGTAAAATGGTGGCGGTATCGTTTGTTTATTGTTTGTAATCACAAAGATTTAATTTTGCAATGTCTCTTAGTTACATTATTTTATTGTCATATTTATGAGCTCAGAATAAAAGCCTATTTTTTCATTATTTAGTTATTAAAGACGGAAAAAAATCGTGAATGCATGATTTGAAAATTTTAAATAATTTTCTTTCTTAATACTAAAAAATAACATCGGGAAGTAACAGCGGGTTTAAGTTAAATAAGTTTAACTGTTTAATTCTGTTGTAATATCCAAAATAACTGTAATTCCTCTAACTTCAAAGTTTAATCGGGCCCTAATGTTGAGTACTGAAATCTAATAAATACAATGTCAGTTCAGGACCTTTCTTTTGGAGAAGCTTTTCTAAATTCCATATATACATGGAAAATCTTCAGTGTTAGAAGTATTATTCCTAGGACTGACATAACACGAGAACGGCCTGCAATTTTACACAAGTTTTTGAAAGCTACTTTATATCAGAAATTTTACTAAAAACTGGTTACTTTTTTGTTATAGCGGCCCACACTATTAGGATTATGACAAGTTGCAGCCAATTTCGCCAACGTCGTAACCAAGATCGTGAAGCACGCACATATAACACCATATAATACCATTTCATGGAATCGTATACGATAATTTAACAGTTTTTAACCTTACTTCAAGTGTGTTATTTATTTATTTATAAGGCTCAACAATCTAAATTGTCCAATATATGAATTAAAAAAAATGTAAACAAAGATTGAATAGACTGAGCGCAAAAAGCCTCAAATCTGCATAACACTTGGAACCAAACTGTGCAGATTAGTGGTCTTCTACTGTACACAGTTTTTCATAAATGTGTTTCGTTCTTAAAATGTGTTATTTTCATCTATTACTGCGGAACAAGCGAGAAAACTCATATTCTTAATATTCTTGCACATGAGTTGTATATATCTTTATATCTAAATTTCCGTCATTTTTGACGGGCTACCTATCTAGTATAATATAAAATAGAAAAGTCAGGTATTCGTTCTGAAAAATTACTACATACACAGGTATACATTCTGGAAATTTTTACATACACATAATAAAACAGAAAAGGCCAGGTTTTGCCGAAAATACTGGGAACCAATGAAATTTTATCGGCCGTATATCAGCATTCTATTATTCATTGAAAAATTAATGCGAAAAATTACACTTGCGGTCGTGAGCCAGTTTTTTATAGTTTGGTTCACATGGTGAACAGCTAATGTGCGAAGAGTGTCTTCAAGGTGGGCGTCCGTTAATCTTGAACGATATTTGTTCTTCAAAAAACTAATTTTGTAGAAAGTTGTTTCACATAAATATGTGGGGCCAAATAAAGTAGCCAGATTAATAGCTAATTTTATGTGAAATTTTCATAATTTTCTAAGACATGTTTACCCCAAAATTGATGCAGTTTTATACATTTTCAAAGAAATATCTTCTTGCAAATAGCACGTATTTTAATTACATTTTCTTTCGTCTGTTATGAGAAAATGGCAACAAAAAAATATAATTACTATTTACTACTATTTTTCCTTTACTTTCTACAGAAATGGAGTACTTGAGTTGTCAAAATTAAGCAGATGGCTCTAAAAATTACAAAAAAATTAACATTTCAAAAATAAATGGAGATGCAGTTTTCAAACAAATTACATTTATAAGTACTTTTTTTCCCAATACGACGGTATAAAAATTGAAAATATGCGATGCTTAGAAGTTTAAAAAATTGCTATAGAGTATTTAATCGTACAATGATACACCTGCTTTGTTTTACACCTGGCTTATACAACGCAACGTTAAAAACCAGTAAACCAACGTTTAAAATGCACAAATAATGCGTGAAAAGCAGCAAACAGCTGTTTCGAATCTACAGCGAGATTCTTCTTCAGTGCAAGATAGGGAAAAAAGAACAGCGTGCTAGAAAGAGCAAGGCTGAGCTATCAGCCTTGCTCAGCCTTGCTTTTTCTAGCACGCTGTTCTTTTTTCCCTATCTTGCACTGAAGAAGAATCTCGCTGTAGATTCGAAACAGCTGTTTGCTGCTTTTCACGCATTATTTGTGCATTTTAAACGTTGGTTTACTGCTTTTTAATATCCCTTCACAAATGATTTAATTGCTATTTTAACGCAACGTTATTTTTTGGAGCCGACACAAAATAAGCTGGGAGAAAGAAATAGAATACCGGGGGCTAATAATAAACGTAGTAGTAAGACTTTTTGGAACATTTAATTAAGAATAAATGAGGACCCCAGAATCCAAGGGATATAAGTGACAAAAATGAAAAAAATTGAACTAGGTGCACAGACGACTTGGAAATATGCTTTTTACTTTCTTCTATCTTGACAAGAAGAAAGTATTGGTTTCATGAAAATTTTCGAATTCCAGTTTTCGACGATTTACTCGTTTTATGGGTCAGAGATTCCAAAAAACATGTTTTTACAAAATGTCTGACTGTGAGTCTGTCTGTCTGTCTGTCCGTCTGTCTGTCCGTCTGTCTGTCCGTCTGTCTGTCTGTATGTGACACAAATTTTGTGGGCGCTCTATCTCAAGAACTAATGCACAGAATTTAATAAAAATTTATATTCAGGTAGTCCCTGATATAGATTGGTGTTGATTAGTTTTTGGTGTAAATCACCCTGCAGGTGGCGCTGCTATGTAGCATTTTGCAGGATTTCCGCAAAAACTCTATCTCAAGAACTAATGCACGGATTTTTATAAAACTTCAGATTCCGTTAATCCTTGATATGAATTGGTGCTGGTAACGTTTTGGTGGAAATCGCCCAACAGATGGCGCTGCTATGCTGCATTTTGCAGCATTTACACGATTTTCGTAATAGCTCAATCTCAAGAAATAATGCACGGATTTTCATCAAACTTCAGATTCAGTTAGTGCTTGACATGAACTGACGTTTTGCTCCTTGTGGTATAAATCGCTCAACAGGTGGCGCTGCTATGCTGCATTTTTTGAGATTTCCGCAATAGCTCTATCTCAAGAACTAATGCTTGGGTTTTCAACAAACTTCAGATTCAGGTATACTTGGATATGAATTAGGGCTGTTTATGTTTTGGTGCAAATCGCTCAACAGGTGGCGCTGCTATGCAGCATTTTTCACGATTTCCACAATAGCTCAATGTCCAGAACTAATGCACGGATTTTCATCAAACTTCAGATTCAGTTAGTCCTTGACATGAATTGATGTTTTGTACCTTTTCGTGTAAATCGCTCAACAGGTGGCGCTGCTGTGCTGCATTTTTTGTGATTTCCACAATAGCTCTAGCTCCAGAACTAATGCACCGATTTCCATCAAACTTCAGATTCCGGTATACCTTAATATGAATTAGTGCTGTTTGTGTTTGGGTGCAAATCGCTCAACAGGTGGCGCTGCTATGCTGCATTTTTCAGAATTTCCCCTACAGCTCTATCTCAATAAGTAATGCACGAATTTTCATCAAACTTCAAATTCAGGTACACTGCAAATAGAGACGTCTTAAATTCAGACACATATGTGTCTGAAAAAGAATTTCAGACACTTAAGTGTCTGAATCTGAAAATTCAGACATAATAAATGTCTTACTTTAAGACACATAAGTGTCTTACTATGATCATGATGTAAATGAACAGGAAAATATGTCTTAATTGTGATTATATGTCTGAAATTAAGACATTTAGAAATTCAGACATTTAAGTGTCTGGATATGATATAATAGCATCATAACTATGACGATTGTGTCATTATATTTTTCAGCACCACCAGAGAATATTTTGGATAAATGAAAAATGTTTAAAATACAGTTCTGCACACAAAATTTGGTATTACTTTATAAAAGAAAAAATTTGATTAGAACATAGAACGTGTGTCAGTATTGTACAAATCCATTTATCAAGTTTTGGGACTAAGTTAATTTTATGATGTATTAAGTTATTAAATTATTACTTTTCACAAAATTATAAAGTTTTTCAAAAATTACTTACACTCATGGGTCTACGCCGGAGAATGCGGAAAACTACCACTAAAAGAGTAATATATATATAGCTTGAAAATTGAAATACTAAGATTTGAACGCGAGCAGAAAAAAATATAGGGTTGGTTGGTTGGTTGCGTTTATGACGGCCAAATATCAACACGAGGGATATAGGCCCTAAGGGGGGGGGGGGGAGTGCCCCGTGGGGGTCTTTCTAAGGAAACCTAACACGTATTTACACAAGGAAATCCAAGGTTCGAAGAAAACCACGGAAAACTCCGAACGATTACGTCGACAGGAGTGATGGGTTTTGAACCCAGCACCTCCCGTCTACCAGTTTCGAGAGCAGAACATCTCGGCCACTGGTGGGGCAAGAAATGTAGGGAGGAGCAAGACTGAGGAACAGATATGCCTGTAGTCTACTACCTAATTCGCTTTTTAAAATGCAGAACACAAATATAAAATAAGCTAAACTAAGAATATTTTGTCACAACTCCCCATGCAAGACAATTTTTAAACATAAAAGCAATAGAACAAATTTACAATTAAGAAATATTAGATATTCGGAAATAAATTTGTAACAACATTTTTCAAAATCAAGAACTGAAGCAGTTTTTATTTGGAGGGGAAGGGAGGTGGGGGTTCTGTCTTCCTGATCCTTGAAATATAGCACCACAAATAGAAAACCTCTGTTTTAAATAGAAACACGTGAACGTTAAAAGGCGAGCAGAGTTAAATTTTCTCTTCTATGTGGGCTTTAGGGGTGTTTGATTATTCTCTAAGGCACTGGGACGAATGCATTTTAATATTTTCTTAATAATCAAATATAAAGAAAATGTCATTAAATTTCAAAATCTCCCTTCGTAATCCCCCCCCCCCACACACACACACACTCATGGACCTACATTACTACTCAAAAGCTTGTAGAAAAATAAAGTTTTTGATACAGATGTACCTGCTTAAAATAGTAAAATAGAAAAAAATGAAAAGGTTTATTAATAATATTGTTCGTAAAAAAGTGTATCGCATAAAAACAAAAACCCCAAATTTTATTATTACTAATTTCTTTTCTATTGTGGAACATTCGACAACTTTCTTAAATGGCAAATCTTTCCATATCGCAGAGACAGAGATAGGTAAAAAAAAAAGAAGAAGAAGCGTAGAATTAGCCGCGCATGCGTAACTGAGACAGTGTCGAATGTAACAGCGGAGTGTTGAAGCGAGAATTCTTTGAGTATTTACAAGTCTTAGCACTTTGTTTTTTATTCATTTTTCTGTTCGAATAATTATTCCCGGCATTTTAATCGTGGAGTTGTACCCTTTCTGCATCCTGTCAGTGTTTTTCGTGGTTGTTGCGTGGTCTCGCACTGTTCATTTCTTCTAATTTCGAACGTTTTAAAACCGCTAAGCCTACCATGTGCCCAGCTTTACAAGCATGGCCGTCGAATCAAGTTCACATCCGCATTAATTCCGAGATACTTAAGCATGAAAAAACCTACTGTATTAAGGATATAACATTTTTATCGAAAACCTCAATGGAACCATCATCAGTTCTCAAATCGGACCTAGTAGCCTAAATCAACGATTTCTTAATTAAATATCAATCTCCAGAAACAGTAATATTAATCATTCTCTCATGCAACTTTATTACGGTGGATTCATCATTTAAAACTTGTAGTGAGGCGTAAATGTTTTTGAAGACAAGCATTTTCCTATACAATAATAAAGTAAAGATCCCTACCGCCACAATCTTACTAACTGTGCTTGGCATTATTCTACCTGATTATTTAATATTGTGGTATCAATATCAAAGATTCACAGTGTTTATTAATAATGTTTTAATTTAAATAAAACATGATAATGCATAAAAATATGCGTTAAAAATTCTTCTATTGGATTATTGTATTTACAGGTAACTCCTTACTGGTTTTTTATTTTTCTATTTTAGAATGAACGTAATTATTTAATAGGTATATTAAAATAATATATTGCACTCTTAATATTAAAGTTTATCATGCTAATTTGTTTAAATTGCTGACGCTGTCTCTTCTTAAAAAATCTCTTGAGAATTAATAAAATCTTTTAAAATTTTACAATTGTATGTTTAGTGTGTCAATTTTACTTTTTTTTATAATTACCTATGTGTTGCTTAAATGATAATTTTTTTTATGATTGCAAATAAGTAGTATATACCTATATCTTGATTATTAGTGAGAATTTTCGCATTAGTAATTAAGTGTAAATAATGTGTATTAACAAATGATTATTTTTATACTTGTTTATTCCCGTCCAGTCACGCGTTTAATAAGAATTAAACTTTTTTCTATAACCATGCTTCGTGTGTTAAATTTTAAGTGAATTTTGTGTTTGAAGTTCATGTACTCCTTCAACTTTTCCATAAGATTTTAATCCTATATCGATTAATATATGTTTTTTATATGGCGATAATGGTCCTTGTTATCTCGCAGAATGTGAGTATTGGCCGGGGGCGGGGAGGAAGGATATATGTTGTCATGTGTTAAAATTAATTTTCTTTTATTATTATTATTATTATTATATAGTAAAGAACAGAATTTCTTTTACGAAACAGCATTTCTCTAAGTTTTTGTAGCCTTAAGACCTTTTTCATCCCCCCTCCCCCTAAGCCAAATTTTGGGTAACTGCAAAGGAAAGTTTGTTTATAGTCTAACAGGAGGGGTGGGGGGGAGTGGTTGTCACTCAAAGTGTTAAAGGTACTTAGTTGAATTTTATGTAGCGGGCCAGTGATGATGACTGTTGACCAGTGAACTCTCATTCTTACTGGCCCTTGGGACCAGTACTCCTATCATTGAAATATATTTTTTTTCATATTGATAAATTTAGAAATTCATATTGAGAAATGTTATCAATCTTTTTTTTTTCGCTTCATACAGTGGATACAAGAGCATGAAAAGAAATCACAAAAGCATAAGAATGAAAGTTTTTATGAATTTCAGAATAGTTTATAAGTTTCAATTTTCCAATGTGAAATAAATCTCTCCTATAGTATTCAACTGAACGACTATTTTTATTTATTTATTTTTAATTATCTTTATGAAAACTTGTTTAAAAATAGAAAATTATTTATGTACATTTACTGTGTTACATAACATATTTAACCTGGAAAGATTAACACCAGGCCTGACAGACCCAGAGTGCGTATGGTTTTTACAATTGTTACCATTATTTTTTGTTAAATAATCTTCTAATTATTTTATCGCAGAATTTGTAACAATTGTCTGCGACTAAATAAAGTGACGATTATTATTTGTATTTATTGGTGACAAAAACTATTCACACCCTGGGCATGCGCCCGTCCTCCTGGGTTAAATTTTAAAATGGAGCCATATTTAAAAGATGCTTTAAGCAAATAATAAAATCTGTGTAATTAATCCAATATGCGCTAAAAAAATATTTAAAAAATCAAGTTGAGTATCATACACAGAAATGAAAAAAAATATGAGAAAAAAAATTATATGGTTATAAGTAAGACCCATTCGCCCATGACAGGGGAAGATACTTTTCTAATTGTTTACCATCTGATTGGTGAGTTATGTAACTTCGCTGATATTTAAGATTCTGTGAAAGAATGTGCTTTGAAGATTATTCTTTTGATTATGTTTGCTCCGTGTACGTATATATTTTTTCATATTATTCAATTTTTTAATTTATGCCTAAATAAATTACCGTATATACTCACGTATAAGTCGAGAAATTTCTGACAATTTTCGGTAAGCAAATTTGGGGGGTCGACTTATACGCGAGTCAGTTAAAAAAGCAAAAACATAAACATCGAATACTGCAAAATTATGTTCTTTTTATGTGTAAGAATAAAAAAAAAAGTACTATATAAAATATATAAATGATAATAATTTATCATTTAAATAAATTCAATGATTTGTTTTTATTTACTTACTACCTTCTCATTGGCAAGTGAAATCTATGGTTTGATTTTGTGCAAAATTGAAGTAAAAAGTTAGGGGGTCGACTTATACGCGCGTTTTTGATTTTTTACAGAATTTGCATTCGAAAGTTAGGGGGTCGACTTATACGCGAGTATATACGGTATTTTTATTACGATGTTTATAGGGGAAAATATTTTTAGAAGTTTCTTTTCACCTCAAAGATTTTTTTTTTTATCTGAATGTAAAAAAAAAAAAAAAAAAAAAAAAAAAAATCATGAAAATTAATAATAAAAAGAAACTAATTTTCAAAAAAAAAAAATGAAATAGGATTTTAAGTCTATTTTTTATGTTTGTGTTTGATAATGTAGCATCTCAACGCAAGTTATCTTTGTTGCATTTCAATTTTGTTTTTATATGATTTAAAAAAAAAAAAATGTATAAATGCACATTGTAATGCTACAAATTAAATAGAGTAACTTATCAAGTAATTAATTGGTTGGTTTGCATGTATGGATATTTAGATTCATATGATTTAAACTTTAAAGTAACTTTGCGAATATTATTGATTAATGTCAACCGCTGGACCTAGAATTTATTTAGAGCATTATTCCTACACTGTAACAAAAAAACTTTTTATTTAATTAGAATGCGCCTATAAATGAATATAATAGCAAAACCTCTGAATAGCGGACGCTTCGGGAGCACGTAATTAATCCGCTATTTGCTGGTATCCGCTATATATAGAGTAGAATTAACTGGTTCTATGATTTTTTTCTTCATTGTTTTTCTTTTTACACTAGACTGCTTAAAAATGCTGTACAATATATACATAGACTGCTTAGCAAATTTTAATATATTTGGACATTTTCCCAAAATTCTTTCTTTTTCTTTTTTTTCTTTTTCTCACTTAAAAAAAGGGAGTTCATAACACCAGCCTGTTTTTTTTTTTTTTTTTTTTTTTGAGATATTAATATTTGTATGACAAATTTAAAATATTCAGAGAAAGAAAAACCTTTAATTTATCATTAATAGTATTATTTTTGAATTATTATATTTAAACGTTAAAATATTTCAAAGCACACTTCAAGGAAAGAAACTTGTACTTTCTACTAAGAAATGAACAGAATAGTACAAGATATTTACTTTATATCAATTTTAATTTGGTTTCTTTCTCAATGTAGTTAACAATATACCAATCATGTGGATAAGAAATGGCTTTAGTGACTGCCATTGCTTGTGTGACTACAAATTTCGTGGGGAGCAGAAATGAAAGATATTCATGATAAAGGATTTCTGTTTCCAGTTATATTTACTATATTATTTATCGTTTAAAAAGTGTCAAATAGACATGCTGTCCATCCAGAATCCTATAACTACTGTTCATCTCAGCCGCCGATGTGTGATTGTCAAATTTTTCAGTATTTCTTGGTAATGATAAATACATGGCTCGCAGCGTTCCTAAAATTTTCGCATTTTGCTACCAGTATTTAAAGTAAAACTTCTTCGTGTTACATTCCTTTAACATTTATAATAGAAATATACGATAAAGATTATCTTTTTAAAATAGTGGTAGCAAGGATGAAAATTTTAGGAACACTGCGAGCCCTGTAAATAGTATAATAATAAAAATGAAGGAAGAAAAAAAAAAAGTAAGAGTTTCATACTCAATTTTGAAATAAAAATGCAAAAACTGCTTAAAATAATTCACTGGGAATATCTAATTTCAATGGGAAAAAAATGTACAACAAAGCAGGGATGGGATTCTTTCTGAAGAAATGAATCATTTTTTATAAATGGGAATAATTTGTTACCATAAAGCAGAGCTGATTGCAGCATGGGCAAACTGGGCTGTTTCTATGGGCCTTTAGCTTTACGGGCCCCCAAATTTGGTATGCAATATCCATAAATCTGACATTTTAAATTTGTTTTGATCTTATACTTATTTTAATAAATATTTTGTATTTTTAGAGCATGATTAGGTTAAAGAAAAAGATATATTTATCCAAATATGTATTGATAGCATCGAGTAGGCTTAATTTTTTTTTCTTTTTTTTTTTTTTTTTTTTTTTTTTTTTTTTTGTAACAGTATATCAAAGCTGTGGGGACGGGCGCGAATGAATATTAGGTCTTTGAAAGTTCGCACTAAAAGTAATAAACATTTTGGATGCCGTAAGGCATATATGATATCACATAGATACATATTTAGGTGAAAATATATAGATATTAGTCTATTCTAAAACTACAAAATACTGATTACAATCATCATAAGGTCAAAAATGATTTGAAATATCAGCTTTATGAAAACTTCGTACCGAAGCATCCCAGTTTTACCACGCTGCAATCAGCTCTGCTTTAGGCTAATGTCAGACGGACGTCTTTTTGCACGCTTTTATCCTTACGTATTATCCCTACACAATGCTAGCGGGATTGTGTAGGGATAATACGCAAGGGAAAAGGCGTGCAAAAAGACGTCCGTTTGACATTAGCCTTATGGTAACAGATTATTCCCATTTATAAAAATTGATTCAATGTGGTCAAATATGGCTGCGTATATGGCTTAGAATGAAAAGTGGTCAAAGATGGCTTCCCATTGTTGAAAAAAAAGGCTCAAAGATGGCCGCAATTAAGACATTTGAAATGTCTGAAATTCAGACACAAGAAGTGTCTAAAAATTTTAAGACGTTTTAAAACGTCTGAAAATCGAACACTCCTGTTTCAGACACTTAAGTGTCTGAAATTCAGACGCAAGAAGTGTCTTAAAATTTTCAGACATTTTAAAACGTCTGAAAATTGAACACTACGTTTCAGACACTTAAATGACTGAATTTCAGACATTTCAGTTTACAGTGTATACTTTGATACGAATTGGTTCCAAATTGATGTAATTTCTTTTACTATTTAAATGATTTAATTGAAGTGATTTATATAGAAGAAAGTTTTGTGATGGCCACAACATACTAGTTTCTTTTCAGGTAAAGAAATATAAGTTATTTTCTTATTAAGTGTTGTGATTTGGGGATCAACCACTGTTGCCGAATAATGATCAATATTGATTAAATATAAATTTAAAGAAAATTGCACTCTACGTTTTTTACATTTATTGAAATAAGAGTTAAAAGACCACTGTGAAACAAGCAGCAGTTTCCTATTTCAATTCAGTCAATTATTATTGATGTTCAACTTTAACGTCAATTATCTTTGAACTCAATTTACTCCAAATCGATATTTTGTCACTTGTACCCCTTGGCTTCTGATGTCCTCATATATGACTTAAGGCTGTTCTCAGATCCAAAAGGGCAGCTTCCTGACATAAGTTTAAATTTATTTTTGTTCGGAAATGCATGGAACTAGCAAGTTTTGTTGTTCAAAAACAATGACATCCAGTTGTTTTTTCAGTTTTTTTTTGAAAAAGCAATAGATGTTACAGAAAATAGCGTCAAAGTGGGCGCTCTGAACCGAATTTCCGCGCGAAACAAGGATAAGCACTCAAGAAAGTTTGAAAGCGTGTTTGTCATGGGATCAAAATCGCTTGTAACTCAACAGGTAATTTATGGATAAAAAAATGAAAAACACAGTTCGATTCTAAATCGTTTCCATGGTCAGGCTTTCCAATTTTATATCTTTCAGTTGAAAAATGAATTTGTAAATGTATCAAAACGTTTTGCGCTTGTTGAGTAGAGCAGTTAAGAACAGCCTTTAGGCGGTTCTCAAAAAAATATTTTTTTCCGTTCAACAACGCGCAACTTTCTGACTGATTTTTAAACATAAAAACCATGACAGATGCTGGAATGATTGTTAAAAGGATTTGCAATCGAACAGACATTTTTTTCTTTTTTCGATAAATGAATTACAACTTGTGTTATAAGTGATTGGTGTTTCAAAATGGCACTTTTATTTTATTTTATTTTCCAGCGCTGTCCGGGACACAAATTTGGTTCAAAACGTCAACTTTGACAGTGGTTTCCGAAACTTCTTATGCCTTTAACAAATTATATATATATATATATATATAAGCCCTGTTCCATTATGTTGTTTCTCAATAAGAAAACCTGCCAATTTTATGGGTTTGAGAACAAAAATTAATTTTAAAATGTGTCAGAAAGAGGCAATTTTGATTTGAGAAACAGCAAGATTAATTTTAGATCAACAAGTTCAAAATTTATAAATTTAAATAAAAATACGTTTTAAATTTTTAAATTTAAAAAAAATCATAAATTTATGTTTATAGATGTATTCTGCGGTATTCTTTAATGCAAATTAAATGTAGTCTTTTTGTTCTCTTTTTCCTTAGAGTAACTTGAGGTGAGATGACGTGTTGTACAAGACACCGAATCACGTAGTTTTCGTATGCGCAGGCGCTGTACGGAAACCCGTGCTCAGTTGTAAGGAAGAGGGTTCCCTGATGATACTTTAATTTCCATTTGCGTTCTTTTTAAAAAATTTTTAAGTGGTACTTTTTTATTGCTATTTCGTCTTAACACTTCTGGTAAGTGTCCAAAATCTTTTACGATACTTCTTTATTTGCCTATATATATAAGTCTTAGTTTAAACACCAGATAAATAAATTTGATATTTTTAGAGAGTACTGGTACCTGGCCTTTCTGCAAAGTATAAATGGTGGCCGGTTCCCGCTTCTTCATGTCAGTTGGGGGGGGGGGGGGGGGGGGCACCGGCGTCTTGCGCGACACTTTGGGGTGAGTCGACGAAAATTTTGGGGGTAAGATGCTCCTTGGTAAAGTGCCGGTTATTTTCTGTTGCGGTCAAATGCCTGGTTGTTTCTTCATTGTTTAAATTGCTCTTGGCTATTAACTAACTTGTCAAGGATTTTAATCAGATAATTTAAATCAGTGATTAAATCGTGATTTTAAACAACTGATTAAAAAAATCATTGATTAAAATCCTAAATTTTCTAAATGTTTAAAATGACATAAAGCGATATTAAAATCTAAGATGAACATAATTTGAAAGGTTTCTATATGTATTCTGCCATATAAATAAACTTTATTCGCTTTATAAGTAATTGGCTATTAAATATTAATTTTAATTATTGTTAAAAATTTGATGTTAAATGCAGTTATAAATAATTTTAATAAATGTAAAAATCGGTAGTATATAATATATAGTTTTAGATAACTAGGGTCTTCTGCCCCCTACGAGCTACGCTCCCCAACTTCCATCAAGACACCGCAGACCCTAAAAACTCACTAATTTGATCTGCTTTGTAAAAATAACGTATTAAATTCCTAACGGGGTTCAGAAAATGAAGATTTTTTTCAAGTGAATGAGAATCAGTGTTCAGAGTGTCTAGCAGAGTGCAATAAAAATCTCTGAAAAATGTGATTGGATCAAGTGCATTCAGTGAAACTGTTGGTTTTATAAAAGTTGCACAAAGTTTCTAATCAAATGTGCAGTCTGTGGCAGATCTGAGTTATAGCTGAAAAGAACAAAGGGGCATATGAAAAACACCAACAAAAAAGCTGCACTCTAAAGCCCTTTATCACAGTGGTTTTATCGTATTTAAACTTATTATAATGTTTAAAAATCGGCATACTTAAGAGCCACAAGTCTTTTAAACATTAAGTAGGACATAACTTTTTTTTTTCAAATATTAGTTTGTCCTTTTATTAAATTACCAACGTTTTTTACATTCATACAAGGCATCTTACCCCTAGATAGTTCGCCATCTTACACATTGGTATGGGTAAGATTCCGTAATGCAAGTGTTTACAAAAACAAATTTTTTGATACTTTATATAATATCTATAAAATTAAATAAGGTTTAAAATGATACATAAGGATGCAAACTTTTACAAGAAATCAATGAATAACAAATAAAAACAACAGACGATTTTTAAAACAATAAAGTCAAAAACTACGGCATCTTCACCCAATTTATCCTAAATTATTATCTTGTATTTACAGGCAAATGTTCCCCATTGGAATAATGAGATTATGTTTATTAACTATGAAAAATACAAACATTTGGGGAAGAGGGTGTTAACGCTTGTCAATTTAGATTTTGTTCTATCTATGTTTATAAATTGAGTTATTATATCAGAGAACGGATTTTAAGTGGCATTCATGCAGAAACTTTTCAAAATGGGTTTTGAATTCATAAAAAGAAATATATATATTAATAACTTATTGACACGAGTGTTTATTTCTTAATAACGTCTTTGTGCTCATTTACTTTTAAGTGAATAGGTATAATTTTTGTTTCTATTTTTAAATTGATATTTATAGACTTTATAAATGATTTAGATTTCAAATATGTCTGTTCCGCTTGAATTAGAAATTAGGGAAACGGAGAAAATGATTTGTTAAAAGTAAAGTTAATATTACTAGTTGCAAAACTCTTTAACTTATGACATGCATTTAAGTTTTACTTTTTGCTGTCTTAAAAACATTTTAAAATAAAGCATGCATAATATGACTATTATTTTAAACTAAAGTTGCGATAAAAAAAAATCACATCACTACCTAAGTGTTTGATTAATAAAGCATTTAGAAAATTTTATTAACTTTCGTTTTTTCTCCGAAATATTGTGTTTAAAATAAAAGAAAATCAATATTATTCAGTTGTAAAGCACTTTAATTTATGCTGTCTTAAATATAGGTTGAAATATAGGAAACACAAGTTGCGAGTAATAAAAAATAAAATCACAACTTAAGCGTCTAATAATGCATTTAAAAAATTTTATTCGCTTTCCCTTTTTTATGAAAAAAATATATTGAGTTTTAAAGTAAAGAAAATAAGTATTTTTAGTTGTAAAATCCTTTAACTTAAGCCATACATTTAATTTTTACCTTTTGCTGTCTTAAATATAGGTCTTAAAAACATTTTAAATTAAAGCATACTTAACATATATTATTTTAAATTAAAGTTGCAAGTACAAAAAAAAAAAAAAAAATAAATAAATAAAAATCACTACTCAAGTGTTTGATTAATAAAGCTTTTAGAAATTTTTATTTACTTTCGTTTTTTAGGAAAATTAAAAAAAAAAAAATGTGTTTTAAAGTAAATAAAATGGATATTTTTAGTTGTAAAACACTTTAACTTAAGCCATACATTTCAATTTTACTTTTTGATGTTTTAAATATAGATCTTAAAAACATTTTAAAATGAAGCATGTATAATATAACTATTATTTTAAACCAAAGTTGCGAATATAAAAAAAAATTCATCACCTAAGTATTTGAATAATAAAGCATTTAGCAATTTTTATTCCCTTTCGTTACAGCATAATTTTTATATAATTTTAATTAATCGTATTTTTTTCTACCTCAAGATTAACGTTCAGAAAATTTTACATTTAACTCATTTCCTGTTACTTCTACAATTTCACTCCAATCGTATACTTTTTTGCAAAAATTCATTCTTTCTCAATTCTTCCACTTCTATAACTTTCGGTTTTTGTCACTGAAAAGGCGGTAATTATTTCTCATTCCTCCTGACTTTTCTATTTTCAAATTAAAATAAAAAATTTAAAACGCATTATTTACTGCAGATTACGAACTTATCGGTAAATTAAAAGGAAAATATTTTTCAGAGGAAAACGCTCCGAAATGATTGGAAGTTTTTCGTTTTTTTATTATCATCTCATATGTCGAGAGTAAATTAGATTAAATATAGAATTGAGTCTTGCGGAAATTGAATAGATAAATGCTCTTCTAGGGCAAACACGTTCGAGAGACGATTTAAAAAAACAGAAAGAAAAATATTTTTAATAGAAAATAGCGCTTTGAAATTTAAATAGGTTTCAAATGGTTGCGATTGGATTTGAAATACATTTCAAAATGTGAATTTCCTGTTTAAATGAAAATTTCGCTCTTGAACGTTTTCATGATTATGAAAATGGAAAAATTAAATACAGATAATAGCCTATTGATAAAATACTTTTCTAATTTAAGACTTTCTTTTTAAATATACCTTCTTTCATTTGCATACCGAGTATCAAAGAGATCCTTGCGCTTTTGAATTTTTATTTTTATTTATGTAGAAAAAAAAATATGCAGTTTTTTAAATCTAACTGTGACACAAACACTTTCACGTGTTACAGATAAATAATAAGCTCTCTTAGATAATTAAAAACAAGTAATATAAAAATTTTGTTTTTAAAGTCAATTCCTACCTAGGTCATCAAAGAAAAATATAATATTATCCCTTAAGCTAATATTAGTTTTTGTTGCATTAAAATATCTCAATTTGTTGATTTTCTATAAGCAAGTAGGTTTACAATGGAAGTCTATGGGAATTTGGTGAAATATTAGAGATATCGCCAAGTTGGCGACTTATTTTGGTCGCCAAATTTGGCGATATATCGCCAAGTTGGCGACAAACATGGCTGTATTTGGCGACATAACAGGGTCCTTCCTATGGTAACCCCCCTTATAGATATGAAGATGCATTAAATGCTTCAATAACCAATGGCCGCCATTTTGTCTCCCATGTAAAACTAAAATTAATTAATTAAAATTTAATTAATGAATTAACATTTGAAAAAACTGTATTAACATCAATTGTCATCCAGTACAAGTTTAAAAAAAATATTTCAACTTGATAAGATGAATAATAAGTATTTTATTAACGATTGAAAATTTGAACAAGATATATAAATAAATAAATAAATAAATAAATAAATATAGGGAGAGTGTGAACTAATAGTAGGAATTAAAAAATAACCTCGCATTCTTCAGTATAGTCTAATAAAATTTTAGCAGAAAAATTTTATTATTTTAATAAGTATGTTTTAAAAATATATAAAACCGACTTCGAAGGATTGTTTCTTAACTCATTTGAGTCGGCATATAGTAAGTAAAAGTGTAAAAGTAGTCTGGTACAATAGACTGTTTTTATGATATCCTTTTATTGTTATCCATTTAGTGACAGGACTATTTTAAAAACATTAAATATAGTACTTTCTACTTTAAAAGTAATACGAGTCGGAACCAGTTGAATTTGACGAACGAAGATGTTTAAAAGAATTGTTTGATTAAAGTTATTAAAAATAATTACAATAAAAAATCAATCTTATATTGCCCGGCATAATTCATAAAACAAATATTATTTGTAACTAAAGTTTAACTTAAACTTTTCAAACTATTAAAAAAATAATTTTTATTCCTATAAGTAATCAGTAACATATAATTCAGATAATCATATATATTATAAAGCAGTAAGATCTAAAAGTTCCGCCCGAATGTTTTCAAAAACTACCCGGTGGATTTTTTTGCAAATAGTGTCATTCGATAGAGAATATTCACGTGGTGGTTTATGAGTAAAATATACAGGGATAACTATGATTTTTGTTAATAAATTTCGCATTTTGTTGTTATTTTGAACGAAAAGGTTGCCAGAGGTTATTTTTTGGCGACAAATGAATTGAAATTGCTGTATCCATTAGAAAATAAATGAAAAAATAATTACTGATATTTAATTGTAAAAAAAGGAAGAAAAATCCATTTAAATGAGGGATTATGTTAAAAAACGAATATATTTAATTTAAAACTAAAAGAAATATTTTTAATTTAGTTTAAACCTGAAAGACATATTTGTAATGCTTAAAAATTAATTTAATGAGAAAGATTACAATTGATACGCAATATTTGGCTCATTATCGCTTGCGTTAGATTATAGAAATGAATCTGAAAATTTGATTAGATGAATTTTTAATGACTTTTTTTTCTTTTTGTTCTTTTCTTTTTCTTTTTATCTAATTGCCCCCCCCCCCCCCATCACGTAACTTATAGAAAAAAAAAGCAGATGTAATTGTGAGTCACATGTGTAATTATTATTTATTTCTTTACGATTTTTTATTTTACTTTTGGTCGCCAAACAATGTGATTTTAAGTCAAAAATGCATAAGTGTGACACTAGCTTGGGGATATTCTCATAAATGGTGTTTTTTCAAGTGAACGAGATCTTTTTTTGAGTACATTTTTATATTCAATTGTAACTTATATAGATATCAGTTAATATTTTAAAAATGGAATCAAATACTTAAATTTTAGTGTGAATTTTTGCCACACATACATATTGTAAAATAATTTCATATTTTTTAAAATGTTTTTCACCGTAATTCCGAAAGCATGTGATATTTATAAACTCGAACTCAGATCAATGACTATTATCCATTTTTTTAAGCAAATATTATCTATTGTTTATTTCATTTTTTCTTAAGACACTAGGGGGCTCTGCCCCCTACGAGCTACGCTCGTCAACCCCCGTTCAGACACCGCAGACTCTAACAGCACGCTAATTTGATCGCCTTTAAAAAGATTTCGGAAGATAGAATTATAATTTGAATCTGACAATTATAATCTGACGTAATTTTCACCAAACTTTTCTTTCTCTTTTTAATATTCACGTCAAAATACTTTTGTTAGAAATGAAATATTATGATCATCTTAAAATGTCAAGTAAATGTCTCGCGCAATTTTTAATTTAAAACTGTTTTGCAATATTATTTTTTGTTCATTTTACGTAATAAGTGTAATATGACGTAAATTCTCCTATTTAGGACTTCTAACGCATGTTACTGAATTTATTATTTTACAATATTCTTTCTCATTTAAAATTCACGTGTAACTATAGTTTTTATGACGTAATTTTCAATGAGTTCCTGCTTTTTATATTTTTTGTTTATAATAGTCACGTGTAAAATAAATTTTTAATTTGAAGCAAACATTACTGTTTGCGCTGTTTATACTGTTGGCAACAGTTTAAATTAATACAATTTTCTATAATTTGTAAAAAATATCTCTCGAAATGCTGAAAATTTGAATTTAAAATAGAAATAAAACCTCGAAAAATTTTTCAAATTAAAAAACTAACTGCAATCTGCACACCGGGAAATTCTGACGCATAAAATAATCTAAAAATGATTAAATTCCTATGTACAGTTTTTGCTCCTATAAAACTTTTTTAATGGAACGATTTTGTCCAACTTTGGCATTAAATATCTCTTAAAATAATTCTTCGATTTGAAAACTGTCTGCATTAGCGTGTTTATCAAACATTTCTCTATAATACTACCGATTTTCATATTTTTGTATGCAACAGTTTTTTTAATATTAACGAAGAAAGACCTCCGGTCACAAAAAATTCAAAACCGGCGGCGGCGGCGGCGGCGGCGGCGGCGGTGACAGCGGTAGTTACTTTTTTTAGAACTAGGGGGCGCTGCCCCCTACGAGTTACGCTCGTCAACCCCCGTTCAGACACCGCAGACTCTAAAAGCACGCTAATTTGATCGGCTTAAAAAATATTTCGGAAGATTGAATTATAAGTTTAAAAACAGTGGCGATCTCTCTATAAACGGGTTTCTATTCATTTCTCTTTGATTGGGGAATTTTAAAGCCAAATCAGCGGCTGTTAAATGATACAATGGCTGTTTCCGTCTTTGATTAAATAAAATCAGTTGACATTTCAAAATAAGCTAACATAAAATGAATTAAATAAACAGAGTCTTTGCCTCCCGGTATTTTTTAGCAAAGCGAAAAGAAAGTTTTTTTTTTTTTTAATGACACTTTAAATGTATCGTTTTTAATCTGACGTAATTTTCACTAAACTTTTCTTTCTCCTTTTACTATTCACGTGAAAATGATTTTGTTAGAAATGAAATATTATTTGCGCTATCATAATAAAAATAGTTGAAAATATCATCTTAAAATATTACATAAATGTCAACAGCATAAACAACATAATCCGGGTTACCACATCAAGCAAAATAACGACAGTTTGACGCAAGTTAAGTACCTGTTGCCTATATGATATTGGCGACAGAAAAAAATCGCGCCAATATGGGGCGAATATGACATCTGGTCCTCGTTTTTAATCTGACGTAATTTTTACCAAGCTATTCTTTCTCTTTTAAATAATCGCGTGAAAGTACTTTTGTTAGCAATGAAATATTATTTGCGGTTTCCTAACAAAAATAGTTGAAAATATCCTCTCAAAATATTAAATAAATGTCTAGCGCAATTTTTAAATTTAAACAGTTTTGCAATATTATTTTTTGTTCATTTTACGTAATGTGTAAGGTGACGTAAATGTGACGTAATTTCTCCTATTTAAGACTTCTAACGCATGTTAATGAATTTATTATTTTACAACATTCTTTCACTTTTAAAATTCACGTGTAATATGGTTTTTATGATCATTTTCAGTGAGTTCCTGCTTTTTATATTTTCTTGTTTATAATAGTCACGTGTAAAATAAATTTTTAATTTGAAGCAAACATTATTGCTTGCGCTGTTTATACTGTTGGCAACAGATTAAATTAGTACAATTTTCTAAAATAAGTAAAAAATATCTCTCGAAATGCTGAAAATGTGAATTTAAAATAGAAATAAAACCTCAAAAAATGAGTCAAATTAATAAACTGAGTGCAGTCTGCACACCGGAAAATTCTGACGCATAAAATGATCTAAAAATTATTAAATTCCGATGTACAGTTTTTGCTCCTATAAAACTTTTTTAATGGAACGATTTTGTCCAACTTTAGCATTAAATATCTCTTTAAATATTTCTTCGATTTGAAAACTGTCTGCATCAGCGTGTTTATCAAACATTTCTCTATAATTTCACCGATTTTCATATTTTTGTATGCAATATTTTGCTTAATATTAACGAAGAAAGACCTCCGGTCACAAAAAATTCAAAACCGGCGGCGGCGGCGGCGGCGGCGGCGGTGACAGCGGTAGTTACATTTTTTTTAGAATAGAGAGATAGAGAGATATCGCCAATATAATTTATAGGAAAATTCACACCTTCGAAATCTAGGAAATGAAAATAGTTTTTAAGGAAATTTATACAATCATGCGTTATTATTATCAAACATTTCAACATTTTGAAAAAAAAAAAAAAAAAAATTGCAAGTATTTTGTAATTCGTCATTTCTTCTTCGTCTTTTTTCGTAATTTCTCCTCTGTTATGTAATATTTCAAATGATATTGGACTAATTTTCGATCATCGAGTCACCGCCAAATGGCATATCTATATAGTATCGCTAAGAAAGGATTTTCTAAAGTATCAACTCTAACAGCTTTTATGCAAGGGGAGTGAAAAAAATTCCTTAAAAATCGGATATTACAATTATGCGTCAGATGATAGCATAATTTAATGTATTTTTGTATGCTGAATCGATTGGTGCCAAGTAAATTCTTATAATTCCAACAGTTCATGACCTTTTTCATATTTTTCTAATTTGGCGGTGTCTTTGGCATCTAAACCTCAAAATATCTAACATTACATCCGTTACTGTAGCAGCGAAAAAAATTCAAATTAACACTTTTGGATAAAGAATAAAAACGGCTCTATGAGTTTGAAAAAAAAATACGAACATCTCAATAAAAAAAAAATGGTACTACTTAGTTATCCCGTTGACCAATTTCGCCAAATTATATAAATCGCTAAACCACTCGCCAAATTACATTAATTGACATAAGTTGTATTTTAATAATGAAAGAACAAATAAATTAGTATAACATTAATAAAAATACAAATAAAACATCGAAATAAAAGTAACTGATGACGTAAGCACGTGTAACTTTCTTGAAGTCGAGTGAATATGACATTTACGATCAACCGTTATTGGCATTTAATCTTATAATTTTGCGATAGATTTTTGGTCGACGGGATAACTAAGTAGTGCCAAAAAAAAAAAAAAAAAAAAAAAAGAAAAAAAAAATAGTGATTTTATGCAAAATAAAGGGAACAATTTTACTAAGCAATTAGCGTTACAGAACGAAAGGATACTACTTAGATATTCCGTCGACCAAAAATCTATCGCCAAACTATAAGATTAAATGCCAATAATGGTTGATCGTAAATGTCAAATTCACCTGACTTTAAGCAAGTTACACGTGTTTACATCACAAAGTGATTTTTATTTCGACGTTTTATTTGTATTTTTATTAATGTTATAATAATTTATTTGTTCTTTCGTTATTTAAAATAAAAATTATGTCAATTTGTATAATTTGGTGAAATCGGTCGACGGGATAACTAAGTAGTACCATCGAAAATATTTAAATATGAAAGCAATGTTTGTAACGACTTAAAAATTATTTTCAAAGAAAGAAATTGGAATTGGAATAATATTTGGCGATTTATAATTTGCTCCTCGATAAGAAGAAAAAATGGGTACATTTATAACAGCCGTGCGCAGATCTTGCCAATAGCATTTTTAAAATTGCCAGTAGCAGTAGTTACATTTTGCGTATGTAAAGTAAAAATAATTCTTTGTTTTTAATTATGGAACTATTTCCTGTTATTTCAGTTTTTTAAATGAAATTAGTGTAAGGCATGCATTTTAAATGAAATGAGTGAAAGGTTTGTATCTTAAATGAAAATAATAAATATAAGAATATGGATGAACATAATCTTTGTTGGTTAATTACCTGCGCCCGGCTAACATAAAAGTATCACAAAAGCCACATATTCACTTGGTACAGATGTCATATTCGCCCCATATTGGTGCGATTTTTTTTCGGTTGCCAATCTGGCGAAAACATCAACAGCATAAACAACATAATCCGGGTTACCACATCAAGCAAAATAACTTTGCTTGATGTTGAACTAGCAAACACTTTGGCGCAAGTTAAGTACATGTTGCCTATATGATATTAGGTGGTACAGATGTCATAGGTGGTACCGATGTCATTGGCGCGATTTTTACCGACGCCAATTTGGCGAAAACATAAACAGCATTAACAACAACTTCCGGGTTACCATATCAAGCAAAATGACGACACTTTGGCGCCAGTTAAGTATTGTTGCGTATTGCAATGTTTCTGACATTGACGTCAGAAAAAAATCACGCCTATATGGGGCATGTATGACATCTGTGCCCAAGTGGTTAGGTAATAATTTTGGAAAGGTTTTAGTGTATACGTATTGTTCAACGCTACTTAGTCATAGAGCAAAAAAAAAGTTAAAAAATTAAGTGAACCTGATTATGAAAGTTTAGCCTTTTTTTTTTAATCTACAGAACGTATTTTGATACAAGTGGCACTGTTACATAACGTTTCAGGAATGGCGTTAGTATATAACATTTCATTATATGTTGATTAGTTATAGAACTATTAATTCATGTTGTATTAACGGTCTCATTAATCTACCAAAAGTGCATTGTTAGTAATCAACTAAAAGAATTACTTCTTAATAGCTAAATTTTGACCAACGCTTTAGGTAATATTATATCACAATGGCGTTCGCATCGTTTTCAGCAATGACTAAGGTTCAACTAAAGGTCCATATTGTTTAAAATGCAAATTCAAATTCACCAATGTTCATTTGGAAAAATTGACCAGCGCAGCGGGCATAGCCTGCTAGTCAGATAATAAATTATGAAGTTATCAATTGAGGCTTTGATTTTAGGTATTACGCAATAAAAAATCTACAGAAATTGCGCCACTCTTATATATTTTTTTTACAACGAAATCTAAAAATAATGTCATATTTGCCGTCTCAAAAATTATATGCATACTTTACATATTCATATTCGCTATTTTAAAAACATTTTAACGTGCAGTAGATTATTAATAAATATCTTTCTATGCTTGTCGTCATGTTTGCCAGTTACAATTTTGTGCATGTAAATATTCGCACTCTTGACTTGAGATTGTAATCTGCATGCCGGCCAAATCCAGAAATTACCTTTTAGACGCATTCGTAGTAAAATATGTTTTATCACCGGAAATACTCATTTAATTTTTACTATGACGTCATTTTCTCTTACTGCTCTGATTTTAGCGCCTCATTCTCAGTACCATTGGAATGAAAAATATATATATATATATATATATATATTGAAATGTAACAGCTTTATGAGTGAAAATGCGGTTTTTAAAATCATGACGTCATTTTCTGTTAAAAAGAAAGTTATTTTAACTTGTAATACGAAAATGGCATTCGTAATGATATGGTATTTCCAACAGAGGAAAGAGATAGATGGAGAGGAAGTGCAGTGTCTGGACGTGATGCCTAAAATGCAACCCTGAAACAGGTTAAAACCGGTCAAAATTAAGTCCAAATATTTGCGGTTCCACAGAGTCTGTGTGCAGCTGGGCCGAACGAAGGCATTTAAATTTGAGCGTCAACCGCCTTCATATCGCAAACCGTTGTTACGGCATACTGAATCTCCATCTATCTCTTTCCTCTGTGGGTAATTCCCATTGTTTTCGTTCTCTCTCTTCAACAATGGAAATAACCCGACTGCCACCAATGTGAAAAATATATTAAAGAACTTTTAAAATTAATTTAAAATTTAAAAATGGGATTATTTAAAAAAAACAGCAAGTGCGGGCACATTTACAAATAAAGCGCTTTCATAAAAAAAAAAAAATAAATAATAATTATCAAAATCGGTTCAGTAGAAAGCTCAGACCAGATGGCTAAAAAAACAGCCTTGTCTTTTAAATATATAGATTAAAATTTTGAGGACTTTTACAAGAATAACAACCTAAAAGTAATAATTAAAAAAAAAAAACCTCACAAGAACTTAAACATGTTAGTTTTATATCCTGGTGAAATTAATAATGGAACCATGAGCAAAACAAGATCTTTGTAACAAAAAGAAAATGTTATCAAAATCGTAGCATCTGTTCAAATGGTATGTGTGGACATACATTTAAACGACAACAGTAACAACACAAACTAATCGATTCACCCAATTCCGAAACTCGTTATGTCCAAAAAATGTTGCTATTAATTTTTTTATTGATAAAAATTTAAGCCATATGCACACATTTCAGAAGTCAACCAGTTCTAAATGTTGTTATTTTCCTCCTAAATATCAAGTGAAAAACTAGATACTGTTCCAGAACTCGTCAAGTCCAGATCACCAACATGTCCATAGTTCGTTATATCCACTACCCAATTACTCTACTAAAATCCGTTATGTCCTATTGCCTTTCACTGCTGATTAGCCAATCAGTTCCATTTGTCGTTATGTCCAAACAACGCATTCATATTAGTTTTCTTTAAAAATATCCCGCCAGTAGTGAAAAAAATCATTCTTCCGTTTTCTGCTGTTGGCCATCCAAATATTCCACCATCATATTTATTTAAAGAAATGCTAGAACAAAATCAGCCATTGTAAATCCTCAAAGGTTTGATGAAACTTTTAACAATGTGGGAACTGTTTTTATTTTAGGTACAAATATGGTAGTATACTACTGGAAAACAGCCGCATTAGACATTCCAAAACATGGGAAAACTCCTTCCGTTCCAGGGATTGTGAAAACTCCAAGCAATTGGCTTTTTCAGTTTATGCCCAGCAAGAAAATTATCCCGACAAAGCACATGAAAACTATTAAAGTGTAAGGCGAGACTGGCTACAACTTGAATATTTGTCTTTCACAGAGTATATGCAAGCAAGAACGAAAAATCATGCGTCAAGTATAGATTATGAAACACGTTCCAACACTTCCAGAACACTTTAACAAAACTTCGCCGTTTAATAATGTAAAGGCGATACCTAAGTAAACATTTTAGAAAAGTATAACCATTTGAAAACCAGATTGCAACAACTACCGCCCAAAGGCAGAAAAGTACTCCAGTTGTTTTGTGCAGCTCCTTATATGATCTATAGATTTTTACAAATTCTAGATAATCTGCTAAAATTTAGTTTAGTAAGAAAACGAATAACATAGTTGAAATTCACGTTCAGCAGTTTCTTCCAATAGACAGAAATGAATGAATTATTTTGTACAGCTTGGTACATACAGGTTTTTACAAATGCTACATATTACCTGAAATTTAATTCTGGCAAAAACATGCTTAAAACTACTGATATCACGCTTCGAGGAATTACTGTCCATAGGTGTCAAGAAGTTCCATGACCTGAAGTCTTTTCTTCAAAAGTACTATGGCACTGAGTTACATATACAGTCAAACCTTTAGTTTTACAAAACTAGGGGGCTCTGCCACCTACGAGCTACGCTCGCCAACCCCCGTTTAGGCACACCAAAATCCAAAAAGCACGCTAATTGCACGCATTTGATCGGCTTTAAAAATATTGAATTAAAATAAAAAAAAAAACAGAAGCGATCTCTCTGTAAACGGGTTTCCATTCGTTTTTCTTGGATTGGGGATTTTTAAGACCAAATCTGTTGCTGTTAAGAGATACAATGGCTGTTTTCGTATTTAATTAAACACATTAGTTATTTGAAAATAAGCTAATGTAAAATGAATTAAGTAAACAGTGTCATTGTCTCCCGGTATTTTTTAGCAGCGCTATAAGATAGTTCTTTTAAATAATTCATTTTAAATGTATCGTTTCAAATCTGACGTAATTTACACCAAACTTTTATTTCTCTTATTAATATTCACGTAAAAATACTTTTGTTGTTAGAAGGAAATATTATTTGCGCTGTCTTCACGATAATAGTTGAAAAGATCATCTCAAAATATCTCGCGCAAATATATTTTTCAATTTAAATTGTTTTACCATATTTTTTGGGCATTTTAAATATGACTTAAAATTGAAGTGTAAATATGGTTCTTATGACGTAATTTTCCTGCTTTTAACATGTAACCATTTAATTCTAATTTTAAAGTTTTTTTTTTCTGTTTGTAATAGTCACGTGTAAATAAATTTTTAATTTGAAGAGATATTTGATATGATAATTTGTTTTGCTGTTTATACAATTGGCAACAGTTTAAATTAATGACATTTTATAAAATTTGTAAAAAAACATCTCTCGAAATGCTGAAAATTTGAATTAAAAATAGAAATAAAACCTCAAAAAATGCGTCAAATAAGAAAAATAAATGCAATCTGCGCATTGGGAACTTATAACGTATAAAATGATCTAAAAATGATTAAATTCTCATGCATAGTTTTTGCTCAAATAAAACTTTTTTAATGGAACGACTTTGTCCAACTTTAGCATTAAATATCTCTTAAAATAATTCTTCGATTTGAAAACTGTCTGCATCAGCGTGTTTACCAAACATTTTTCTATAATACCACCGATTTTCATATTTTTGTATGCAACAGTTTTCTTAATATTAACGATGAAAGGCCATGCTTAAGCATTCAAATTGGATGCGGATCAACCCGGAATATCTACGCAGATGTTCATTGGTCCATTTCCAAATCAAAACTTTTTTTTATATATAGAAGGATACATTTATTGATCAAGAATTTATTTTACCACGGCTAGAAGCACGGCACAGCTGCGAAAGATGCTGATGACAGATGCTGGTTTGAAAGTTTAACACTTGTTAAAACAGTTTATCTTCTCCTTGAGTATTATTTGAAGTAGATCTGCTAATTGCACCAATAAGATAATTACTACACTCTAAAGAAAAACTTGTTCTTTCAAATGCAATCTGTTTGAAAGCTGTATCTCAATTTACTGATTTTAATGGTTTTTAATATTTTTTAAACAGGAATTTTTTTAAAAATCTGTCTCTGTCGTATGCAGTCCGATTACGAGAGATAACTCGTTTTCATTTAAAAGAGTATACCGTTAAGAAAAAAAAAATGGCAATTTAACGGACAAAAA
The DNA here is from genome assembly GCA_963932465.1 of Maratus speciosus. Classification (NCBI taxonomy): domain Eukaryota; kingdom Metazoa; phylum Arthropoda; class Arachnida; order Araneae; family Salticidae; genus Maratus; species Maratus speciosus. The sequence goes on along the minus strand of OZ010795.1, from coordinate 517,259,089 downwards.
ACTGTCAATTTTGTTGTCAGAGGAAAACAGTTTAATTTACAGAAAATATCTGTAATCTGTTTATTAAAGCAGTTTGTTTCTGTCAAAAATATTTTTTTATGGAAAAATTACAAAATAATATTTTTTTCTTACAGAAAAGACTTTTCTTTCTTTAAAACAGTAAAAAATATGGATTTTATAATTTTGACAGAAAAAAAAACTGTTTTAATGGGCAGATTACAGATATTTTCTGCAAATTAAATGGTTTACCAAAACGGCGCTAATATTGACAGTTTTTTACCGTTGATGTGACATATATGTAATATATATATATATATATATATTCAGTGCAGAAGATGATTTTAGAGCATTATTGAACTTCATAAGTAGATTATATGTGATAAAAGAATAAAAATAAAATGCGCACGGTTCTATTTTTTTCTGGTTTTTCAGTACGCCATGTGAGGTTACCATGCATGAAAGAGTTAAAATGTTAAAAATATAATAGGAGAAATTATGTTTTCTATTCAAGTTTAAGCATTTTTTAAAAGAAGTTATTTTTCTTTGAAATATTTATAACCACTTTCACATTACATGTCTTATTTAACACGTTGATCGCCACAGATTCCTACGAATTGGCGGTTTTTTGCCAAACATTTACGAAGAAGTTTTCAGTATTTATCGAGAGTCGATTCACAATTTTCAATCGCGGCAATGTTTTTTTTTTTTTTTTTTTTTTTTTTTTTTTTTTTTTTTTTTAAATTTTAATCAAAATGTTTATTTTATACATTTTTTAATTCAAAAATATTACATTTTAGTTATAAATGTGATAAAAGTATTTGCGTCACTAAAATGTATCATTCGCTTTTTACAACTGAAATAACACTAACAATAATGGTCATAATAATCCATAACGAGCATTGGCGATGATGAAAAAGTCAGTGATTAGAATAAAATAGAGACCGATATTACTCCAGTGTCATTCTTGTACATTTTCTTTTAGTTTTCTCATAGCGCGGACGTGGCTCCCAAAAGAAGAGTGAACATTCGACATGAATAAATCTTTAAGTATTAACTGCAGCGTAAAACATTTGTTATGCAGATGATCAACTTCTCACAGCATGAAATAAAAAGGATCCAGATATAAAATGCAACATTAAGACAATTATAATCCCACAGAAAAAGGATACAAAAAAGCATCAGGTTTAACGAAGTTTCCTTCTATCCATTCCGAGAAAAACGAGCACCATTTTATTCCAAGAAACGATATAAAGCGCCACTAAAATGCATTGTCAGGTTTCTGATGCTAATGAGCATGTAACTAATTAAGACTACTATTTTCTGATGTTATCTTTTTACTTATCTATTGTATTACACATGTATCACTATCTGCGTACCTTGGGGTTTAAAATAATATCTTTCTTTATATTGAAGTTGATCCGAGCTGTTATAGTCAGATCTTATAGTAGGGACAAGCTCCATTGTACTGAGCAATTCCAATTTCCCTTTCTATTCAAGAACATACCTCGGATAAGGCAAACAAAGAAGCACATGTGTTATCTAGCGAGATAGTGGACGCAACGGGAAGGGGAAAGTTTTAGATAAGAGAAGGGTCCATGTGGGCTGGAAAGAAGCTCCGGTGTTTTTTTTATGCATGGTTGAGAGAGAGAAACAAGAGAGTTCTGGCGTAGACTTCGTAAGGAGAGGTTGTAAGTATTTTTGGTTGAGTGTTCTGGAGTGGAGTTAGGTGAGTTGCGAGAAAAAAGCTTAAGTCCTGTGTGGAGAAAGTGTACGCAACGGGAGGTCCAAGGTGATCCTACGATAAACCTGGTGAGATACCGTAGGATGAGATGGAAATAGTGTATTTCAGTAAGTTGACCCAGTATGTAGAAGGTATTTGTTATATAACTTAGTATCGGGTCGGATCATCTATATCCGATCCCTTAAATGTAAATAACACTTTGTTTCTATGTAAATAATTTGTAAATAAATTTTTATTTAATATTACGTGAATAAGTTTAGCATTTTCGATTATCCTCGTATCTCCGTCAAACGTATCTCCGAAAAAATGAGCAAACATTCGACACAAACAAATCTTTAAATATGGATGGTTACCATAATAAAATATTCCAAAATATATCGATCACTATAACGCCTTTAAGTAATATCTGTTAAAAACATTTCTTGATAAATCATCAACCTTCCACAGTATAGAAAAAAAATCCAAAAACATATCTCCAAATATAAAATTTAACATTACGACAATTATAATTGCACAGAAAAAGATAAAAAAAGTATCACGTTTAACGAAGTTTTCTTTTAGCCATTCCGAGAAAAACGAGTACCATTTTATTACAAGAAAACACACACGGCGTCACTAAAATGCATCATTCGCTTTTTACAACTGAAATAACAGTAACAATAATATTCATAATAAACCATAACGATCTATGGCAATAAGAGAAAAGGCAGTAAATAGAAAAATAAAAAGAAGAGATGGATTTTTTTCCAGATTTATTGTTCGTTTATATTTTATTTTATTTTATTCACAACGCAAAAGTGTCTTCCAAACGACGAGCAAACGTTTGACACAAGCATATTTTTAAACATGAATGGTTTCCAAAACAAAATTTTCCAAAATATATCCACCAATATAAAGTCATTAAATATCGTTTGCTAAAAACATTTCTTCTGCAAATCATCAACTTTTCACTACATAGAAAAAAAAAAGGATCCAAAAACATATCTCCAAATATAAAATTTAACATTACGACAATTATAATTTCACGGAAACACGATGCAAAAAAGTATCACGTTTAAAGAAGTTTTCTTTTATTCATTCCGAGAAAAACGAGTACCATTTTATTCCAAGAAAACACACACAGCGTCACTAAAATGTATCATTCACTTTTTACAACTGAAATAACACTAACAATAATGTTCATAATAATCCATAACGATCAATGGTGATGATGGAAAAGGCAGCGATTAAAAAAAATTAAAAGAGACGGACTCTTTTCCAGGATAGTTATTCTTTTATATTTTCTTTTACTTCATTCACAGCGCAGACGTGTCTTCGAAAAGATGAGCAGACATCCGAAACCGTCTGTTGGATGAACGTCTTGTCGGTGCAATTAGCAAATCTGACCTCAGAGAGTGAAAATAAATGGCAGAAGCGTTATGAGAGAATTTTTATGGACCGTAACGTCGCTTGGCGGTGTGAGGATGAGCAATTATTGGGATAATGAGATGAAAACCCGACTACAATGTGTACTTATAAAAGAAAGAAGAGTCGAAAAAAAAATAGTTCGTAGAAAAGGGTAGTTACATTTTGCTTTGAAAGTTTGGACTTATTTTCAAAATTATATTTAAGAATATACCGAAATTCCACACTGTCTCATAATTTTATATCACAATATAAATTTATAAAAAAGAAATATGAAAAATTATTACAGACTTTTTGTGGAACGTAATATTGTATAAAAGTGTGAAGATTAGCAATTTTCGGAATAATGGAATGAAAATCTGATTACAATGTGTACTTGTACTTATATTATAATACGAGCATTGTGTGTTTGAGCATATATGCAAATTTTGTCTGAAAAACAGCTCTAGCGATTTTGACTGAGTTTTGTATCCTACCATTTTGGGGTACGTCACATGTTCGAAAAAATTTGATTAGTGTGTCATTTTGGGGTCATATGGTTCAATGCATTTGAATGGGAATGAAGGTTGAAACATAAAGTTGTTGAACAGTTGACTCTAAACGACGTCGCAAAGTTAGCAACATTTCGCGAAATTTGACGATATTTCGTAACATATTGGTGGCAATGTCGAGATTTGGAGGGAAAATCGACTTTTAAGATTATCAATGCCAAAACACATTGGAGAAAAAATAGACTTACAGCATGTGAAAGGATTTTCTAGAAATTTCGAATAGGTACCGAGATATTTCATAGATAGATAGATTAGATAGATCAACCATTCATAGTTCGTACAACGTTCTCGAAAACTAAAAATGTAGTTTGGAAAGATGCCCTTTCGTTGTAAATATGTAAATAACGAAAAATTCGGAAATATATACGGTCGTGGAAAAAAAAAATCAAACACCCCTTACTAACGCTCCAATAATTTATAGAAGAAAGTTACTGGTACCAAACGATTGAAAATAAAGTCTACTTTTAAATGATGTATATAAAATTTGCTTAGGGAGGCATCTATAAATCAAAACTAGACCAAACTTTGCTTTCAATGGCAACCCCCGATTTTGACAATATACAGTCGGACCTCGTTATCCCGACACCCGGTTTTCACGTCACCCCGCTTATCACGTCAGGTTTTCAAAGTCCCGATTTTCTGTATATGATTTTAATGTAAATAAACACCGGATTTTACGTCGTTGAATAATTTTCAACTCCGGATATCCCAACGGTTTAGGAAAATCGTCCATTTTTCATAATCCATCTTATAAGCATGGAAATTAAGCGGTAAGAAATATCTTAGCCAAACTTTTCACAAAAGTGTCTAAAAATACCCAATGAGATAGATACATGAGAAATTTTATTTCAATTGTTTATCTCAATAAACAAACCCACACACTATGAATGACCCACTTAAGTTACAGATAGTGTATAAGTCTACTCGCGGTCTTTTTATTCTGGTCAGGCCTCGCTTTCTTGTGGTTACACGGCGTTTTTCATCCGACTAAACCGAACCATTGAAACGATCAGAAATTATCTAATATCCATTTCTGAAACAACGAATATTGATTACAATTCATTGTATAACATTGAAAAAAGAATTGTAGGAAGCACATCTAGGGATAAGCAAACCTTAATTCATCAATATGTCATGTAACAACTAACAAAAAAAAAAAAAAAATAATAATCATAAATCTGATTTTTATTCTTTTCAGTTTTGTTTTTGTGTTTATTTTGTTTAAATATTGTTTTATTGCTTAAAACTGCAAGAAAAGTTATGAATTTCACATTTTCTTAAATTAATTAAAAGTACAGCTTTTTATATACATATTTTTCTCCAACTCCGGTTACCGCGACACTCCACTTATGACGACACTTTTTCTGGTCATTAGAGTGTCGGGATACCGAGGTTCGACTGTATTTTAAATCTTCGGTTCAGACTATGCCTAGAAATGAAATTTCAAGTCATTTGGATGATAAGTTTTTTGAATTATAAACATTCAGAATTTAGAGCTTCTAATGTTAAATTGCACTTTCATATTTTTATTAATATCTCCTGAAATTATAATCCTAATGTGATAATTTTTTGTGTGGGTATAATACTAAAAAACCTAAACATAAACACTTTGATTTTGTAACTAAAAAAAATTATGATATGAATTACGAAATTAATATTCGAAACAAATACAACCTATAATTTTTTTGATAAATTTATATTTATAATGTGTCCTGGCTTTATGCGTCTTCAAAACTTCAAAATTTTCTTCCAAGTAGTTTTCAAATTATGCGTAAATAAACGGTCAAGTGCGAGTATTACTCGCGTACAGAGGGTTCCTTACAATAATATATGAATTAGTAAGTGTATTATTAAAAAAATACCGTTAGTAAAAGAATACTAAAACTTTGTAAAAACTATACAACGTAGGGTTGGGTATAGCTGTATAGTATACAGGGTGCAAAGGAAAGTCCCTTTAACCTGAAAATATTTGCGAACGGAGAGAGCTACAGCTATACAAGTGAGGTAACGGTACAGTAAAGTGACTACGCCCGACCTAATGCAAACGTCAGCAGCACCCCTAGTGGCGAAATTTGGAAGATAACCATTGGAAATTAAAAACGAAAAGTGGTAGAGCAAATTTTCCAATTAGAAAGTTTTAGAGCATCAATTAATTAGTACGAAACGACATTTGTTTCACACGGATAAGATAAATCGTCGCCTGCATACCCAAAAATGTCCGAAATCGCTGAGCGACGATTCTACTTTGCCTATTCACATTCCGAAAATGTTCTGTAGACAATTGCAGATTGTGACATTGTAGTGTACTGTAAGGTCTGTAAAGATTTAATTTCCAATGGATTTAAAATTTTAGAATAACCTTTTCAGGGCCAGAAGAATTCTGTTCGTAAACTGATGAAATAATTGACTGACACCAGAATATTCAAACGAATTTCCCAGAAAACAAAAACCCGCTAATTTGACCTTTCATTACAAAAGCAAAAATTTTATTAAAATATTCTTGGTGCCATTTGTCAGTTTTGGAATTAAAATTAGGAGGTTAGACCGTCTAGCCACCGCTCTTGAAAGGGTTAAATCTATGTCGTCGTATTGAAGAGGCTTGGAATAGACGTTCAATTCTGAGAAATGTACATGCAGAATTACTCTCACGAATACAAACGTGTATCGTGAGCAATGGCGAACTTTTCGAACATATTGAATATTAACTTTTTATCACTGTGAGACAGTTTGTCTTTTTTTGTGTGTGTTGTTATCAAAATATATTGAGATAAGTACGTATTTATAGCATAAATTGTGCGTATTTCTTCATGACTGTTCCATTCAAACGTTTACACAAAATGGAGTGCATCGATTTCGGACATTTTTGGGTAAACAGGCGAAGATTTATCTTATCCACGTAAACCAAATGCTGTATTATACTAATTAATTGATGCTCTAAAACTTTCTAACTGGAAATTTTGCTCTATCTCTTTTCGTTTTCGATTTGCAGTAACTATCTTCCAAATTTCACCACTAGAGGGCGCTACAGTTGGTTTCATTAAATCGGGCGTAGTCGCTTTACTATACCGTTACCTCACTTGCAGAGCTGTAGCTCTCTCCGTTCACAAGTATTTTCAGGTTAAAGGGACTTTCCTTTGCACCCTGTATACTAGAAAAGTATAAATGGATATATCATGAACGTTCAAAGATATGTGGAACCTAAATAATAGCAAATATAGCTATTCTGTATATTTGTTATTCCATATAGGTTTTTAGTTAACCTTTAAATACATAGTAGGTGTATTTAGAGAGCCACTCATTGGAAACTAGTAGCGAATCCCATAGTATTTATGTGATTAATTCTCATTAAATTAGTCTGTTTTTTAACAATTTGACGTTTATTGCTTTTATACTGCTACTGGGCATTGCATTATACAAATATATCCTTATAATTTGTTATCTAGATTTTAAAAGCCGATGGAGCATAGAGTACGCCGCCCCTATGTCAAAACCGCCCGTATTTTTAAAGGTTAATATCTTGGCTAATTACCGACGATTTTTTCCGAAATTCATGATCAACAATGCTTTTATACTTCTGCTACGATAGTTACCTCCAGCTCGGCTCAACACTTTTGCGTAAGCCCGTAAATCGAAATTTGAGTGTAAAGGAAAAATGCGATTTTCTCAAAAACTATGTGACCTAGGGTAATCGCTATGATTTTCCTGCAAGGTTTAAATTAATGTCTACTATCTCTAATTTTTTCATAATTTTAGTTTCAATAGATTCGGAATTAGATGGGGGGGGGGGGAGGCGGGGGCATATTTTTGCACTATATTTTCCACCATAACTTTGAAAATATAATACCTAAAATTAAATGAAATATATTTTTGATTTCAGCGTTACGATAGCTTTCACACGATACCCCACACGATATACAAAGAAAAGATTTTTTTTTCAAGTAACTTAATTAGCCCCTCTACATTTTTCCTAAATATAGTTATGAATATTTATTAATCTGTAAATATGTGGTCAATAATCTTTATTACTTCCCCCAATTTGAAATTTCCACGTTGCATAGTTTACGAGTAAAAGGGCTGTGACAGACAGACAGACAGACACAGGAGTGATCTTATAATGGTTCCGTTTATACTTTTTAAGTACGGAACCCTAAAAACGTCAAAATGATGTTTAAGGGGCCATCTATGGTGTGCAAAAGAGCATAATTTGAAATATATATACTTTACACATTTTATTGAAACGTTTGGGTTGGCAATAATCGAAACATATTAAATGAGTGATATAGTCATATTGGCAAGAACTATTACATTAACACAAGTGACTTAGTCATTCGGAAGTATTTCAACAATCGAATACCGCACTTCAACTTGGATACAGCCCCTAATACAGGCCCATTTTAAAATAATTAATTGCTCTGAAACTAATCGTACGAATTTCATCAAAATTTGTGTTTAGACTAATTGAAGGGCTTAGAATTTTTTTATAGCGTCAAACTTGGGCATTGCTAATGAAAAAAAAAAAAAAAAAAAAAAAAAAAAAACAAAGTTTGGGTTTGTTTTAATATGTAGATGGCCCCCTAAGCGAATTTTAGATACATCCGTTTGATACCAGTAACTTTCTTCTATGATAATTTGTTGCAGGGTTAGTAGGGGGTGTTTATTTTTTTCCCCTACTGTGCATAGTTTTAATATTGATTGTTTCTGTAAATAATACTGTTATAAAAAAGTGCTTTATACCAGTTACAGCGAGAATTTACTGTTTATAACAGTAAATTCAAGTTGAAAACAAAGCTAATTTTAACGTTTAACCGAGAGTAGCTCGGTCTTTCCCGCTGGTATGAAGTAGTAAAAAAATATATGCCGAGAATAGAAATCGACATCTTTTAAATGTCGAAATTTCTTTAATGATCATGTTGGGGCAGACATCTGCTAAGGGCCGGCCCGTGGCTCGAAGCAAGAGCCCGGCCCGGCTTGCGGGCCCGGGTCTGGCCTGCACTCTTTTCGGACCGGGCCCGGGCCGCAAATTCACAAACACTCAATGTCCCAGCGCTTTTGACGCCAAGCTCTGTAGCCAAGCGTTTTGGCGAGAAAACGAACTGCGCGTATGCAGCATTCTGTTCTCGTCAGTTTCGCAAGAGCTGTTTATGTTTCGTCGAATGTTTTTGCGTTATGGATACCCTTACAGAATTTAAGAAGGTTTTTTCCCCCTTATTAAGTCAACGTATCTAAATAGTATTAATGATAATGCTAACTCGAATTTTCATTAGGTTACCGCTACAAAATAAGGATGAAGCGGGAAAATTGAAGATACATACGCTAGCTCCACATTAGTATAACAGAAAATCTTAGAAAATTAAATAAGTTTTTTCTTTTTATTTTTTCATATCATTGCTGAGGTATTGAGAATTAAGACAGATGCCAAACTAAATTTTTTTAGAATAAAAAAACATATACCATACATGGCACCAAAAATTTAATAAAATTGTTTAATGATATGGCTTTTTTATCATTTAATAATATATCACTGCCCCCCCCCCTCTCTCTCTTCATGTGGTACTTATTTGGTTTAATTTCTTCAGAAAAAATTGTGGCATAAAGTGTGTTTGACATTTAAAAACTGGAAGGTTGGCAGATATGGATTAATAACTTTTAAGTCCATTCTCAAATCATCCACTGGAACTAATTTCTGACACATTTTGAAATTCCCTTTTGTTCAGAAACACATGAAATTGACAGAAAATACTGTTAAAATCTGCATTTTAAATGAAATTCTGGATGCGACAGCGTAGGAAAGGAGAAAAATCTGTCATCCCATGACAAAAATCGCTTGTAAATCAAGTAATTTAGTTAACAAATGATAAATGCTATTCGATTCAAAATTTCTATTTTTAGATTAATTTATGAATCTATTTTTTATCGACTTTTTCTGTTTTAAAGAATTTAATTGCTATTTCTGATACCTTGCTTTAATAGGTTGCAAGTAAATAGTAATTAGGCCCATCAGTTATATTTTTTAGGTTAAAAGTATGTCAGGAAGTTTTGTTTTTGTTGAGCAGGGAATTTAAGAACAGCTTTAAGGCTGTTCCCAAATCCAAAAGGGCAACTTTATGACATAAGTTTTAATTTATTTTTGTTCGGAAATGCATGAAACTAGCAGGTGTTGTTGTTCAGAAACTATGTAATCTGTTTTTTCGCAAACACGATAGATCTTTCAGAAAACATTGTCAAAGTTGACGTTTTGAACCGAAGTTCGCGAAAAAAGCAGAAAAACCAGTCAGCGAAGGGAGAGAAACGTCTTTGTCACGTTATCAAAATCGCTTATGATTAAATGGGTAATTTATTTATCAAAAAATGGAAAACACAGCTCGATTCCAAATCGCTGCCATAATCAGGCCTTCCAATTTTATATCTTTCCGTTTAAAAACGAATTTGTAAATGTGTCAAAACGTTTTGCACTTGTTGAGCAGAGCAGTTGAGCAGCCTCAAGCTAAGTATAGACATTTTTCCTAATTAGATAATATAGAGTTTTTCTAAATCTCAATGAATAACTGGTAGACAAAATTACTTTCTTCTGTCAGTGGGTTAAACAAATATTTTATAAATTCATTAAAGTATGAAAGTCATATTCTAAAAGTAGGGTGTACCCCCTCCTAACTGTTCTTAAAATGAAAAATCATTAATCTGATAGAAAATGAAGGGGGGGGGGGGGGGGGGGTAGGAAAATGGAAAAATAGTGGGACCACCTAAATGTTACAAACTATAGCCGCTTGTGATTTTTTTATTGACTTTTTCTGTTTTAAAGAATTTAATAACTATTTCTGATATCTGTATTAGCAGAGCTCAACAAATCAAGGTTGTAGGAAAGAGGGTAGGCCCTCTTTTTAATGGCCAAAAACTTTGAGAGATGTGTGAGCATTTTTGGATATTTTTGACCTGTTATCAATCATCAACAAATCGCTTATCTTAGCATACTCTAAACTAGTAACTAATATAATTATAGTGAATTTTTTTTATTTATGGTTATCATTTAAAGAAAGGTCAATATAGTTAGAGTGGGTCTATAAAAAGATTAAGTATTTCACTTGTTCACAATATACTTTTACTTGCATATATTCCGAAAATGTATTATTCAGGAGATGATTGTTTTGTATTTAGTATGCTGACACTAGATGGCAGCACATGACACTTATAAAATTCCATAAATAAATAGTTTAGGAAGAAGAAACATCATACTTATAGAACATATATCTATAAGATTAAATACTTCCCTTGTTTATAATGCATATCTAATTATTCAGACGATGAAATAAGCATTTATCATTTCGCAATACGCGGTCAAATGTACGAAATATCGAAGATCGAAATTAGCTTCAGACTTGCATGCACGTCGAAGTTCGTTTTCTCGCCAAAACGCTTGGCTACAGAGCTTGGCGACAAAAGCGCTGGAACGTTGAGTGATTGTGAATTTGCGCCCGTGCCATACTTTTTTCTGAAGGCTCAGGCCGGGCTCATACCTTACTTTTTTCTTGAAGGATCGTTCCGGGCCGGGTCTAACTTATTTTTTTTCTACAGAGCCGGGATTGGTTTCATTCCTTGTCTTCACGACCCAAAATTTTCAGTCTTAGTTTTAACCCAGCCCGTATGAAAATCATTATCTCGGCGTGGCCTGGTCCGTTCAAAGGTAAAAGGTCAGTATTCCAACTGAGTGAAAAAGTGTCCAGGTCAGTATTCGAATCAGAGACCTTTTGGATTATGCTGTCAATGCTCTGCTAACTGAGCTATCCTGAACAAATCTGACGGATACACAATTCACCCAGAAATTTTATTGATTATGACATCTTGTCTAATATCTGAATCTGCTGAACCGAATAAATCGCATGTAATAGAACTTCAAGAAACGTTGGACGCGTAATTACACGTGATTAATTTTAACACAAATATTGTAATTGGTAAAAAAAAAAAAAAAAAAAAAAAAAAAAAAAAAAAAATCAAACGAGTTGTAATTTTCCAACTGAGTGAAAAAGTGCCCAAGCCAAGATTTGAACCACATACTTTTTGGCTTAAGCTGCCAATGATCTGCCAATTGAGATATCTTGGACAAATCCTAGTGTTAAAATTAATGAAGTGTAATTACGTATCCAACGTTTCTTGGAGTTGCATTATCTGCGATTTATTCGTTCCAGAAAATTCAGATATCAGACCAGATGCCATAATCAATAAGGCTTCTGGGTGAATTGCTCAGTTGGAAGACCATTGGCAGCTTAAGCCAAAAGGTCCCTGGTTCGAATCCTGGCCTGGAGATTTTTCACTCAGTTTGAAAGTGAGATATCGTGTGATTTTTTACTAATTAGAATATTTGTGTTAAAATTAATCATGTGTAATTACGCATCCAGCATTTCTTGGAGTTCCATTACCTGCGATTTATTCGGTTCAGAAAATTCGGATACTAGACCAGATGTCATAATCAATAAGGTTTTCTGGGTGAATTGTGTATCCGTCAGATTTGTGCAGGAAAGTTCAGCTGGCAGAGCAATGACAGCTTATCCAAAAGGTCCCTGGTTCGAATCCTGTCTTGGACGCTTTTTTCATTCAGTTGGAAATACAGCTGATGTGATAGTCTCAATTTTTCTGGAGTTTGGAAAAGGTTTATTTCTTTATTTAATTTACTTTTTACCTACAATGTGTATAGTTTATTTTGCCATTCAAAGGTTTTCAACAAGCAATGTATATCGATAATGCTATTTATATATATTTTTTCTTCTGCAATATTATTTTGGTCACTCATTCAGATTAGAATATTTATTTCTTACTAAAAGCATCAAAAGATCGCTAACATATAGTTGATTAAATTTATTTTATTCTGAAACTTAATGAAGTACTTATTGACTATTGTCTGTTTTCAATTTTATTTCCAAAGTACATTGTTCTTGTCTAAAACCTTGAAATAAGTTCTTTTTAACATACTGCTATCTTTCCACTCTTTTTGCACTATTTCTCGAATCAATTGTTTTCCTCTAAATGTATTTTTTTCCGCATTTAAAAATAAATTGCAAGAAGTAATTAAGAAAAGCTACTTTGGCTCACTATTAATTGCCAAAAATTTATGCTAATCAAAGCAAATAAATTGAATCGCATCTGGAAGCGAAAAATAAAAATAAAGCAAAATAAGTTTTTCCATTACGGTTGACAGTTACAATGAATTCTTACGTTTCTTCTAAAATCCAATTCGAAGTCGATTTGAAAAAGCTGAAATGGAGTTGTTAATAACTTTTTCCAGGGTCTCCTGGAGAATATTTTAAAGTGAAAAGGCTTCTATATATTTTCAAGTCTGTCTCTCTTTATTTATTTATTTCAAACATTCTCCAGCGACTATTGTGGAGATAAAAAAGCTCTTGCAATCTATTTCTTTCACTAAACAAAGCGATTAATCTTTTATTTAAACCGTTAGTCGAAAGAAGAGTCGAGGCGAAAGTAATTACAGTTTAAACTGGAACCTTTAGAAAGATTTCGAAGAATGACGAGGGAAAAATAGAGATGTTAGGGATAAAAAGGGAAATTTAAAATTGTCCATTGAACCAATAATGAGGATAATGAAATCCTTTAATTTAAGGCTAACATAATGGAATTTGAGAATAAGCCTATGGTAATTACGTAAATCGGATTTCGATAGCGACTTTAGAAAATCTGATTAAATTAAAATGTTTCGTTACTTTAGAAGCTAATAAAAAGAAACACTTAAACAATTTGTTAAAGCATAACAAACAGTTCTTATCTAGAAGCATCTATTAATTACGTAATTAACGCCTCTGTATTTTAAATACATGCTAATTAATTGCTATTGTTTTAGTAAATTAGTTTCTTTATCTTTTTATTTACAGTTTTTATTTGCTTTAGAAGTTTTTTTTTTTAATAGCCTTTAAAAAAAAAATAAGTGTTAACACTTAATTATTCAAATTTAGATTATGTTTTCTTTATTTTGAATTTTTTTTATATATATCCAGAGTAATTTTTTTAATGCTTTTCATCCTTTGGGTATTTTATTTGTATAATAACCTTTAAAAGCTTTTATTGTATTTATAAATGCAGTTAACTTTCATTTAGAAAGCCATCAAAAGCTTTTTAATTTGAATTCATCATATTAGACATTCTTTAAAAATTTAATTCACTTTAGTTTTGAAACATATATAAAAATCTGATGATTACATACGGGAAGAAATATCGACTTCAAAACGCTAATTTACAATAGCCATCATAAGATTTTTATTCGGACTTCATAATATTATGTTACTCGATTAGCTATTGAGAATTTACATAAAACATTCTTATTTAAAAATTTAGTTCTCTTTAGTTCTTAAATACAGAGACAAAAAACCGATTACACTCGGCAACAAATCTCGACTTCAATGTGGTAAGTCAAAATTCCCATTTTAAGATTTTTATTCTGAATTCAGTATATTATACACGACTAGTGAAAATTATGCTATCACATAACTGGAGAAATATTTAGTAAAAATTATGTTAACATTTTTACTTTTGACCACATCCATGCGTCTGTTAACAACGATGCTCAATATGTTAAGACCTTGCATTAAACATATCGAATAAATGTTTTCCCATTTAAGTATTAACATAATTTTGACTAAAAGTTTTTCCATTTAGATAAGTTTAGATAGTTTAAATTAGCTGCAATTTCCATTGAAAACAAATATACAAATTTTCAACAGCATTAACTTTCCTTTTCTTAAAGAAATAATTTCAGGGGACGAAAAGCAGATTTTGACTATCCATATGGACACATTGTAAATAATGAAACGACGCCAATAACGATACGTGCTAGGCTTCATTTCTGTAGGTTTTACACTCCCCAATTCTTAAAAAAAAAAAAAATGCTTATTATCAATCAATATATTATCAATCAATATCAGCTGCAATTTTCATGTAAAAAACAAAAAATAAAAATAAAAAGGAGAAGGAAAAATAAAGAAGAATAAAAGAAAAACTCTCAGAAATTTCTGGAAAATCTAAAACTTATGGTGATATTATGATATGAACATTATAAAAAACGAAAGGAGTACAATGATATATTTTTAAATGTAAAAATGGCAAACAATATCACTGAATTGTGGATCTTTGTGGGAAGTTATTTACAATTCCCTGGCAGCTATATTCACAGCATAATTATAAAATTAGTTTCAAGAATATCGAATTATATGGCCGAGTGTCCTTATAATTATAACCATACTAATTTTTTTAATAATTTTTCTTTTTACATATTTTTATTACATTTTTTTTTCAAATAAAAATGAACAGGGCCGATCTTTGGATTATATAATCTTTACTAATACTTAGGATTAAACTTATCGAATGACGCTCATCACTCACCAAATGGCGATGTAAAAGTCTTGGTATGGTTGTCAAAATTTTTACCTATTCTAGCTACTGTAAGCAGTGTACACTGCTTACAGTTTGCAAGCAGTAGTCATTCGTATCAGTAGTAGTATATTCAGTAGTCAGCGTCATTCGATAAGTTTAATCGTAAGTATTAATAAAGATTATATAATCCAAACATCGGTCCTGTTCATTTTTATTTGAAAAAAAAATGTAATAAAAAAATGTAAAAAGAAAAATTATTAAAAAAATTAGTACACTGCTTACAGTACAGTGCTTACAGTTACAGAGTCCTATTCATATCAGATGTAAATTTCTAACTGGGCGAAAAATGTCCGGACCAGGATTCGAACCAGGGATCTCTTGGCAGAAACCGCCAATGTTCTACCAAATGAGCTATCCCGGACGAATCTGGCGGCTTCTGCCAAGAGATTTTTGAGATTTTTGGTTCGAATCCCGGTCGGGACATTTTTCGACCAGTTTGAAATTTACATCTGATATGATTTATTTACCAATTAGAATAATTGTGTTAAAATTAATCTAGTATAGTGTCCTATTCATTGATAAACCCTATCAAAATATAAAAAAAAACAAAAAAAACAACAAAAAAAAAAAAACTGTTCTTCATGCTTAAAATTTTCTACCAGTGATTGTGCACATGGTGATAAAGTTTAATTGGCTTTTTCATTCCCTGCAAGCAAAAAATTCTTGAAGCATGAGACGGAAGGGTAGTAAAGTTATACTATCAAACTGATGGAATTTATAATTGCAATCCCAAACAGGGAAATCTCATGTGACGTGGACATTCAGCCACGAATCACATTATAAAATCATTTTATATTTAGCTCTCAAAAGACTACGTAGTGGATTCACACATTTTTGTAACGATTTTGACTTTCTCTATGACTTAAGTTTAAATGAAAAAAAAATCTATGTAGTATCAATTTGGAATAGGTTTTAATTATCATCTGCGTCATTAAAAATATCCTTTAATTTAAAATGCTGGAAAAATAAATAATGGATCGAAGCTATGTTTGAGGTTTCCAAAAATAAATACTTTTATTCGACTATTAGAAAAAGGTTAAAAAAAAACATAGTTTAATATTTCTCATGTAAAAAAAGTGACATAATTAATAAACTAGTCGTTAGGGGGCCACCGTAATACTTACCCATCATGAATATGCATAGTAAAAATATGAAAATAAAACATGTGTAAACTATTTATAAAATGCATTGCAATTACAAAATAAAATTTAAATCGTATATTTAAATCAATACAAAAACCCTTAACGGGTTAAAAGTTTGTGACGCAGCACTTTATCTTTAGCTCTAAGAATTTTAAATTTGAAATTTAAAAATAATGATATCAAATTTTGAGTGACGCAGTGCTGTTAATTTACTTATACATATATATATCAAAATTTATTCTTTGATGCTTTAGCATTTACATCTCATAAATTCGAATTATGAATTTTAAAAGATATGATATGAAAATTTAAGTGACGCCTTGATGTTGCTTAAAACGATTAGTTTTAAAATTCAATTTAAATATTCTTTTGGCTAAATACATTTACACATCTAAACAATACTTTTCATTTTCAAATGCACTGTTGAATATATTACTTTCACTGAATCTATATAATGCACTGAATTGTATTCATTTGAATAAATTGATTTATCGTTTGTGCCACGCTATCAAAAAATCGTAAGTAAAATTTATGTAAATAGTTTTTTGGTCATATTATCCATTTGCATACATTTAACTTAGTTTGGATACAATGACGCAAAAAACTATTTACATAAATTTTACTTTTGATTTTCGGATAGCGTGGCACAAAAGATAAATCAATTTATTCAAATGAATACAATTCAGTGCATTATATAGATTCAGTGAAAGTAATATATTCAACAGTGCATTTGAAAATGAAAAGTATTGTTTAGATGTGTAAATGTATTTAGCCAAAAGAAAATTTAAATTGAATTTTAAAACTAATCGTTTTAAGCAACATCAAGGCGTCCCTTAAATTTTCATATCATATCTTTTAAAATTCATAATTCGAATTTATGAGATGTAAATGATAAAGCATCAATGAATAAATTTTGATATATATATGTATAGGTAAATTAATAGCATTGCGTCACTCAAAATTTGATATCATTATTTTTAAGTTCCAAATTTAAAATTCTTAGAGCTAAAGATAAAGTGCTGCGTCACAAACTTTTAACCCGTTAAGGGTTTTTGTATTGATATCATTACTTTTTTTTAGGTTAGTGATAAAAAGATAAAACCACACAAAAAAAATTAAAGACCAATGCAATAAATTCATAGTCGTGATTTCCATTGACCTTTACAATCCTCCATCTAAAACGAATCAAAGTGTCACAAGAATTTATGAAAACAATTTGTGTGTGCATATTCCAAGATTTCATTAACTAAAATCGAGTTAAAGAAATCTTTTAAAATTTGAACTTTTTAACACTATAGATTACTCATAAATATGATACAAATAGAAATAATTTATCTAACTGAAACTGTTTTAGCCAACATTTCAATTATCAAGTGTAAAATAAGCGATATTTGGAAATTTAAGCGTTCCATGTTGTTAAGATTTTACGTTTCCTTTTCACATGTTTCTATGAAAACGCATAAAGTTATTATAAAAGAATTTCATTTTTACTTTATATTTTTAATGTTTTGAACTCTTGCACTGTAATACACCAAAAATGTTAACATTTTTCAACATGGTATGAAATATGCTAAAATTGACGACACATATATATATATATATATTAGGGGAAGACGGGGTACAATGAAACACGGGGTACAATGAAACATTACTTGTAAAATCAATCAAATTTGTCATAGAGAGTTGCAGTTTATATATATGTTATACAACTATGTGTTCCAATTACTGATGTGATTTGGATACATTCACACTTCTACAACAGTAGCAATAGAAGATTATTGCTTTTACACCATTGAAAGTAACTTTCTTTACTAAAAGTAATTTTGTTTTTTTTTCCCTTGTTGTTATATGTAATAATTATTTTTTCTATACATTGGTATCTTTGGGTTGTTGTCTTCATTTCTCCAAAACCAAACTAAAAAAAAATAAATATTAGAAGTTTGAAAATAAATTTTTATTTAGTAACCTCAGTGCGGGGTACAATGAAACACTTGCAGACGGGGTACAATGAAACATGTTTTATTATAGTAATAAAAGTAGTAAATGGAATATATTAGAAGTAAGAGTAGGAAAACTGAAAAAAAAAAGTTTTGTTCTAACCAAGTCAGTAAAAAATGCTCTTGTTAAGCAATTAAAAAATAGAAAGAGAGAAAAAGCTAAGAAGGGATTGTTTTGAAAACAAACACTGCCTGCTACAGACTCTGATGATGATCCAGATTTTTTTTCCAGGCCCAGCTGGTCATCAAGGTACTAAGAATGAGATATCCACACACAACATGTATGGCACAAGCAGTACCCGTATAAATGGAAACGTAAGGAAATATATACTGTTGGAGAAATCATACATTTAAATGAAGTCAAATGTGAAGTACTTGATATAAGAAGACTCAACCTAGTTTTAATCTTTTTTTTTTTTTTTTTTTTTTTTTTTTTTTTTTTTTTTTTTTTTTAGAAACTTACATTTAAAAAAAAAGCTCATTGTGTTGAAACTACCACCTCATATTCCTTCAGGAGCAACTGAAATATAAGCAGAAATGCTAATTTTTGAATCTGACTTGAGCCAATTTAATATAAAATGAAAGGTATTTCTTAAATTAATATAATTTTCTTAATTTTCACCTTAGACTATAATATTTTTATCAAGTTTCTTATTAATCAAGTTTTGTTTTTGTATTTATCTCATTTTTCATAAAATAAACTATACTGGGTGAAAATTGTTTCCATCATTTGGAGTGTTTCATTGTACCCCGGCATACGGGGTACAATGAAACACTGTAAGACATTTATTTTTTGTTATTTTTCAAGCATAAAGATATTGTTTAGAACCTAATAAAAATTTATTTAGATGGGGGAAAATACAAGATTAAAAATATGCATTAATTATATTTTTGTGCATGCAAAATTGTGGATACGAAAAAAAAATTAGTAAATTTTGTTTCATTGTACCCCGTCTTCCCCTATATATAAATACATGTAAAATAAAACTTTTTCACATTATGATTCACCTTAGGTTTATTATACAGCTATAAATAAATAAAACGAATCAAAGTGTCCAAGAATTTATGAAAACAATGTGTGTGCATTATTCCAAGATTTCATTAACTAAAATCAAGTTAAAGAAATCTTTTAAAATTTAAACTATTTAACACTATAGGTTACTCATAAACATGATTCAAATAGAAATAAGTTATCTAACTGAAACTGTTTTAGCCACCATTTCAATAATTAAGTGTAAAACAATCAATATTTGGAAATTTAAGCGTTCCATATTTTTAAGAATTTATATTTCCTTTTTACATGTTTCTATGAAAAAACAGACAGCTTTTATAAAGATATTTCATTTTTGCTTTATATTCTTAATGTTTTGAACTCTTGCGCTTTAATACACCAAAAGTCTTAAAATTTTTCATTCAACATTGTATGAAATATGTTGAAATTGATAGGAAAAATTCTTATTTTTTTATAAATACATGTAAAAACTTTTTCACATTAAGATCCACCTTTGGTTTATTAAACAACCATAAATAAATAAAACAAATCAAAGCGTCACAAGAATTTATGAAAACAATTTGTGTGTGCATATTTCAAGATTTCATTAACTAAAATCGAGTTAAAGAAATCTTTTAAAATTTGAACTTTTTAAACCGCAAAAACAGAAAAATAATTTATCTAACTGAAACCGTTTTAGACAAAATTTCAATCAGTAAGTGTAAAACAAGCGATATTTGTAAATTTAAGCGTTCCATGTTTTTAAGATTTTACGTTTTCTTTTTACATGTTTCTATGAAAAGCACACAGTTATTATAAAAATATTTCATTTCTGCTTTATATTGTTAATTGCTTGAACTCTTGCACTGCAATACACAAAAAGTCTTAAATGTTTTCAACGTTGTATGAAATATATTGAAATTGATGAGTTTTGCACCGTGCATTTGAAAATAATAATTTCAGCTAAGCATTGACGTTTGTTTGGTTATGCTTAATGCAAACCTATGCTTTGCTCAAGCATCAATGAAACTTTAACAATAACTTATTTTATCTCAATAAAGTTTTTGTTTATTTTACAATACACAGGAATATTTCCTTCAGTAAAATTATTGCTAATGTATTTATACCTACTTCTTCATGCTATATGTGATTATTACAAGAAATTATGTCTGGAATTAAAAAAAATTATGATCCATGTAGCGCTTTCAACTGTTCAAATGGTAAAAATGATCAAAAAATTGGATGCTAGACAGCCAGTAAATTTTCTTGTGAAATAATTTGACATAAATCTGAGCAGTGTGTTTATGACATGAAAATAAAATAACACAATATCATGCTGAAAGTGATTCAAATGCAGAAATAAACATAAATGGGATATAAATGTTTAAATTTTCTTGAGCAACAATGTAATAATGGACTAGAAATCATAATGAATGCTTATAATAAAGTGAAATACAGTAAACTCTGTGAACTCCGCAAAATGCATAATCTGCAAACATCTATTATCTGCACTACGTGGAACGTAAGTAATGAAACTCATTTTAACATTTAAGTTCATAGATGAATTTAAATGATGTGTTAATTTTCACTAAATAACAATTTTTCCTTGAAATAAACTGTGGTTTAAGAAAATTCATACATTTTGTACCCAGCACTCGAAAATATCAATTTCAGCTTGACCTTTGTTTCTTTGGTTAGGCTTAATGCAAACCTATGCTTTGCTCAAGCTCCGATGAAACTTTAACAATAACTAATTCTATCTCAACAAAGTTCTAGTTTCTTTTAAAATACACATGAATATTTCCTTTAGTAAAATTTCTGCTAATGTACCTATACCTACTTTTGAATGCCATATATGTGATTATTCTAAGGCATTATGTCTGGACTAACAAGAATCACGATGCATGTAGTGGTTTTACATTGTTCAATAGGTACAAATGATCAAAAATTTGGTTGCTAGATCATCAGTGAATTATCTTGTGAAATAATTTGCCATAAGTCTGAGAAGTGTGTTTATGACATCAAAATAAAATAACAATATCATGCTCAGGGGTAGGAAAATGCATCATTTTACTAGCCACTGGCGAGTGAATTTTCTGACAGGATGAGTGAATTTTTAGGTAGTCATTGAAAACTGCAAACTATACAGGTATGCCGAAAATGTTTTTTTAATAAGTAGTTAGCTATATTTTTCAACTTTCCTAATTACTGCGATGTAAACATGGTACAAAATTCTATTTTATATTAAACTTTCATCTCTTGTTTATATTTCTCAATTTTATAGGAAAGAAATATATGAAAATGCATTACAGTAATACGTGACCTGGAGTCGGAGAATTTTTGATGCTCCAGCTCCGCTCCGAGATAAAATACTGTGGCTCCGGCTCCGGGAACTGCTCCAACTCGGCGCCGACTTCGCACTTCTGAGTTGCAGATTTTAATTTACACATTCAATTTTTTTGCTTACAAATTCTTTCTTTCTTTACCTTCATTAAGCCCCACCAGTGGCTGAGAGGTTCTGCTCTCGAAGCTGGTAGACGGGAGGTGCTGGGTTTGAACCCAATCGCGCCGTCGGCCTAATCGTTCGGAGTTTTCGTGGTTTTCTTCGAACCTTGGATTTCCAAGCGTTAATACGGGTTAGGTTCCCTTAGAAAGACCCCCACGAAGGGCACTCCCCCCTGGGCCCATATCCCTCGTGCAGATAATTGGCCGTCATAAATACAACCAACCAACTTTACCTTCATTAAAGATCTGACAAAATGCATTTTTCTTCTCAACAAACTTGAAATGCTTGTTTAGAAAATATGACATCTTTTAGCTTTTGCTTTTAAAATAGAAAGTTTGGTGGAAATTTAAACACAAAAATTTTAAATTTCATCTACGCTTTTCAAACAACCAAAATTGTACGTGTAAACAACAGGCTGTCATATTTGTTTTCAAATAGTGTTGCCACTTAGCTCAATTAGAAGTGAAGTAGTGTTAGCATATTTTTGTGAGAAGTTTTACATCTTTAATTAAAAAAAAAAAAAAAACCTTAAAACATTATATAATTAAAATACTGAATAATGATGTAATTAAAATATTTTAAACCTAGACATTTAAAAGACTGAAAAAAAAATAATAAAAAACTAAAGTAACCCTGGAGCAGAGTAAATTTTAGAGCTCTAGCTCCAGGGAAAATACAGCTCCGGAGCGCTCCGGCTCCGGGCTACGGTTCCAGCACCAGGTCTCTGACAGTAAAAGTAACCAACTATTTTGAGTTGCGTAAATTTGTCATAAAATTTTTTAACTGTACATTGCATTTTACTGGCTGTTGAAATAAATCCTTGGCTGGTAAGATTTTCTAGAAATTCTCCATCCCTGCTTATAAACATAATAGAAATAACTTATCTAACAGACACTTTTTTATCCAACATTTCAGGTGTCTGACTATGTACAGAGCAATTGAGCTATTTAATTATTTTTAAACGTATTTTTATTAAGATTATGACTAGAAAATGTGAAAAAAAGCAAAAAATATTTCCTTCATTGATAAAATTTTGGTTAATGGAGGAATTTATAGTAAAATTTAGTGAAATTTGGCCCAAAATGCTCTAAAGAAAATTTGGTACTTTTCGGTTAGCCGGGCGCCAGTGTTATATATACATGGATATGTATATACAGATGTATATATATACATCTATATACATATACAAATATGTGCATACACATGCATATATGTGTATATATACAATATATGTATATATACATATATATGTATGTATATCCATGTATTTATAACACTGGCGCCCGGCTAACAGAAAATTTTACTGTATGTTAGTTTCCTTTGTACATTTCATATTTATGACATTGGTGAAGGCAATGAACTAAAATCTAAGAAACGTTTTAAATGTTTCAAAACTTATAGCATATTGCCCTTGTTTACATGTTAATTTTCATAAAATTCATCAATGTCATTCCACAAAAACATCCATAAAACAAAAAATATTTATTTTAAATTTAAATCTGTAGTTCATTGCCTTCACAATAGTGTAAACAACATAATATTTTAAATTTCATAGTGATATTCCAATAATTTTCTGAGGAATAATGTTTTGCGTATGGAATTTTCACCGAAAATTACATTATCCAAAAAATGCATTTAAAGTTTAGATTTTTGTTTTACTACAAGAATTTCAGTAATTATACATCTAAACTTCACTGTTTTTATAAGTCACTCATTTTTTTTTAAAGTACTGACCCTTTTTTAATCTCTAGAAGGCCATATTTTGCACCTCCCCCCACGTTTTTTAACAAAGCAAGGCGTGACATTTCACATCAAAGATGCGACCGTTATCACAAACACCATATTCTTCAGTTTTAAGTGACTTGGATTGTTTGTGGCTTATTCAATACCTTTTAATTTCATGTAAAATTCAATATTATACAATTTTACAGGTAAATAATAAAAAAAGCAGAGCTCGTCTTCTGCATCTAGGCTAGTCAGTGATGATTTGGCACCCAGAAGCAGAATTTTCAGTATCAGTCTGCAGCAAACCAAAATTTATCTGCGACCCAACAATACTGAACCAAGCTACTATAATAAATACTCACAGTAACCCATAAAATAAGCAAAATTTACATTCTACAAAGAAAATTAATAACAAACACAATAACTCCTAAAACAAAGTAAGTTTGTGATTTTTTTTAAGCTCAATATTTATTTTTAAGCTGGTAGATTGGTCTGCAAGGTCTAAAATAATCTGCAGCGCTGCTGCCGTGCTGCACAGTTTCTGCTGTGGAGATTTGGTACACGATCACTTTCTACGCCATGTCATTCATATCATTCCACAAAAACACCCATAAGACAAAAAATATTTCTTCTAAATTCAAACCTATTTTAAATTTCATAATGATAATCCAATAACTTTTTGAGAAATCATGTTTTGCGTATGGAATTTTTACCGAAAATAACTTTTCCAAAAAATGCATTTAAAGTTTAGATTTATGCTTTACTACAAGAATTTACAGTACTATACATCCAAACTTCACTGTTTCTACAAGTCATACTCATTTTTTTAAGTACTGACCCTTTCTTTATCTTTAGAAGGTCATATCCCCCCCCCCCCTCCCGGTTCTTCAACAAAGCAAAAGATGACGTTTCTCATCGATGTAACCGTTATCGAAAACACAATGTTCTTCAGTTAGAGACTTGGATTGTTTATGGTTTATTCAATACTTTTTAATTTCATGTATAATCCAATATTATGTAATTTTACAGGTAAATAATGAAAAAAAAATAGAACTCGTCTTCTGTATCTAGGCCAGTCGGTGCCGATTTGGCATGCAATCACTTTCTACGCCAAGGTTGTCAATCCAAAAATTATATGTGTTTGCCAAATTACTTATACATTTATCGACAAGCTTGACAGAGCAGCCCAGAAGTAGAATTACACCCAAAAATAGAATGTTCATGAAATTTCAAGCAAAATTTATATTATTATGTAAAAGTGAATAAAACATACCCTATAAACAAAACAATGCTACCCAGCACATACTTCAGGGCGGGGGGGGGGGGGTGCCAAATGAAGATATTGATTGTTTATAGTTTCATACAAAAATGTATGTATATATGAAGTAACAAGATACTCGCAAGCTCATGTTAAACTTATGGGAGCGTTCTTTTCAAATTTGTGAAATTCAAAGTAACTTTTAAAAAAAAATCTGCAACCAAAATCGAAAAAGTAAACACTAACACAGTTAGAATTCAATCTCAGCTATTCTAAGCAAGAAAAATAATCATTTAAAACTATTAATATGCAAGGGAGAAATTTTTAAATGTACGTTCCCATAGGTTTAACGTCAGCAATTCCAGTTTCTTCTCATGACTAGTGCAGATTCCTAACCTTCAAGTTAATGTTAATCCTATGAGAGCGTTGTTTACATATTCCTTGCTAGCAAAAATACATTTTGACAACATGATTGTAAAAACGAACTTTGAAGCAGGATATGAAAAAAAATCAAAAGAAAATTATTTAAAGCTTTCTTTTAAGAATATTAACTTTAGAATTAAATAAAAACAAGTATCTTACCTTTGAAAAAAAGCTATTATATCTCTTATTTACCTATAACCTTTAATTACTAAATAAACAAAAAGAACATGAAGAAAATTTTTACTTTTAGAAGCTCAAAACAACTAGTCGGGATAATGTGATTCATTTTGAGCTAATTGTGTGCTCTGAACAAATTATTCACGTGTCTTCCGATTGGCGTTATAGCAATAGGTCGTTTCCTGCCAGACATAATCTGCAAATATCACAAATTTTCTTTTAAAAAAGCATTCTATTCTAATACTACAAAAGAAAAACACGATGTCTCTTTCCCCTTCATTTTGATCTCAAATAGCAATCAAGTAAGTTGGACATCCATTGCACATATCATCGGAGTTGAAAATTAGTTTGTTTCAAGTTTGGAAATTTTTTAATCCCCCCCCCCCCCTTCTCCCAATAAATATCTGTCGCTACGCACCGACGAATCGATAAGGAAACGACGAATTTAAACACTAAATCCATCATTATAGCGAATTTCTGCCCGTTAACAAGTAAACAAACAAACGTGGTTTTGGATTCAGTTCGACAAGATTCAATCTTATGGATTCAATAAACGATTCAAATCGCGAGCTACGCTCATAAACAAGAAGTTGAAAATATTTTTTTGAAAATTGAAAAAAAAATTATAAATAACGATTATATTGAATACATATAATTTAAAAAAAATTTCCCCATTTTCAAAAATGAATCAATATTTTTTCGACAAAAAGCAGAAATGTGAAATAATAATTCCTTCATAACAAAAGAGAAAGATCGAATATGAATCGAAATTCCATTTAATATATTTAATATTTTAAAACACATAATAATTAACATTTTAATATTTAAAAAAAAAAGATTTACTGCCTAGATTCAGATTGTTAACTCAACTTAGAATACCTAAAATGACTTTGCAAATTAGTTGGATTAAGACTCCTCCTACATACGAAGTGACGTCAAACCTATTCACCAATCGCAGACGAGAAAAGTAAAAAAAGCGATTTTTAAAAATAAAACGAGTTTTCCCAGAAAAAAGAAAAGTGTTATTCACCTCGTCTTAATCAGATTTATATTATATATCAATTTAAAGAAAATCGTTAGTACCGCTTTTGAGATTTTGAAATTAGGAACTTCTTACATACCGTACCAACGCTTTCGCTTTAAAAATGGCTATTTAGATCTCAAAATATACTGCACGTAGAAATGTAAAAATTTCAGCATACGATTAGACTGCAGATATAAGACTGTTCTAGAAAAATCAGAACAATAGGACCTATATCTGCTGAGTTATTAAAAGACGGCTTTTCGCGTTTTCTTTGATGTCGAGTTAGCTGTATATATGAGTTCCGCCATCTACGCATTCTACGATACGATACGATACGATTTTAGGCTTAAGGCTGCGTCACTCGGAATACTACCGTCTTCCATGATATTTTTAATACATAGTAATGCTCTATTACTGAATTGCGGGTACTACTTGATTAACCCGTTGATCCATTCCGTCAAATTATATAAATCACCAAATTATTCGCAAAATTATACAAATTGGCATAATTTTTATTTTAAATAACGAAAGAACAAATGTATTAGTAAACGATTAATAAAAATACAAATAAAACGTCGAATTAAAAATCACTTGATGACGCAACAAACAAATGCAACGGGTTTAATGTCAAATGAATGCGACATTATTGGCATTTAACCCTTTCCGGCGCGGTGTCCTTAAAAAATGATACCTAATTTTAATTCCAAAACTGACAAACGGCACCAAGAATATTTAACTAAAAATTTCCTATTATAATGTACGTGAAAATAAGCAAGTTCGTATTTCCTAATAAATTCGTTTATAAATTCCATTATTTCATCAGTTTATAAACAGAATTACTCCGCGCCGGTAAGGGTTAATCCTATAGTTTGGCGATAGTTTTTTGGTCGACGGGATAATCAAGTAGTACCGAATTGCGTAAAAGAAAAGTCCTTCAAATTCCAAAAATAATAAGCCTATTAACTAACAGTTTACTGCGTCGGATTAAGCGTCTCATTTCCAATTAAATTAATGTTTGAATTGAAATTTGAATGAAATACAGGGTCATGAGAAATCGAAGATTGTGGAAAATAGGATTACAAATATCTCGTTAATTAATTATCCGATTGTCTTCATTCATTATGCAAAATTTATGTTTTTTATTCTCTTTTATATTCATTCCTTAAAATAAACAATTTCGAAATTTTTATATACCTTTTATCAGAAAAAATATTTCGAGAGTCCGAAAAAATTAGCTCTGGATAATCGAGGTTACTGATATTCAATATGCTTCTTCCCATTATTACATACTAAGTACACACCAAATTTCATGTCTCTATCTCAATTTGTTCGGGAGATAGAGCATTTAGAGACAAACAGATACACACACACACACAGCGGACGGCAATTTTTTTTTCTTCTAAAAATATGTTTTTCGGTATCTCTAGTGTCTGAAACGTATAAATCCGTAAAAAAAAAAAAAAAAAAAAAAAAAAAAAAAATATTTTTTATTTTTCAAAACGATTACAAGACTTACCATATAGGCAACGTATGCTGGGTAAGTAAAAGGGGGGGAGGGAGGAACGTCCAAATTTACGTTTGCCTAAGAAAAAGATAAAAAATGCATATGCAACAAAGATACGTTCACCGTTTATTATTTCTAAAGTCACATCTCGTGTTTTAAAAGAAAATCCAACCCCCCAAAGAATTATGGGAAAATCTTTAAACATCTCTATAAGAACTGTAAACGAAATTATAAAAGCTGATTTAAAGCTGATAATAATAATAATAATAATAATAATAATCTCTATAAGAACTGTAAACGAAATCATAAAATCTGATTTAAAGCAAATAATAATAATAATAATAATAATAATAATAATAATAATAAACCATGATGTTCACTGACTGCTGCGTAAACATATTTTTCTGCGTAATACTATGTGCAGATTGTTTTATGAAAATTATCTGGTAGGTGAAAAATGGAAATTTGTCGTTACAATTGATGAGACTTGTATATACTTATCTGATTGCAATAGAGAAAAGATCGATTTGCTACCAAAAAAGAGGAGTAAAAGACCAGATTCGGAGAAAAAAAGGAAAGTTTTTCTAAAAGTTTAATTGTTATTGCTGGATTCTCTGATAACGGAAAACTTAAAATAAGGTATTTTTCAAAGAAGAAATTTACCCAAACGATCTTCATTCTATTAAGTTCCATCAGGAGAAGGCTAGCAGACATACCTCTAAATCTACTGCTTTATTTTTAGGGGAAAAAAAAGGGAAATGAAACTGAATATGAGGCTACTCCATCTACCCGACGTATTTCCTGCGAATTATAGTGTATTTGGACATTTAAAACAAGCTCTTTATTAGCAGTATCCCAAATCATTTGATGGACTCTGGACGATTGTGCTCGAGGAGAGAAACAAAATCAACTTCAATATTTTAAGGAAAGCTCTTTAATCTTGGAGATCAAGACGTAACATAACAGTTCAACAAACGGGCTAACAGGCTGAAACATATTAGAAAATATATATGTTATTTTTGTTTATGTAGTTCCTTTTCTAATATCGTTACAAAGATGTGTGAACAGAACACCCTCTGTATTAGCTGATTTTTGATATTCAAATACAATAGTGGTTCTCTTTAAAAACTTGAACCAGAAAATGCAATGGGATTATGGGCTATTAATGGTAAAATCAGGAACCCTAGATTTAAAATTTGATTATCTTGTAAATAATTGTAAATGAAATTTTTATTATACAATAAGTATGCCCTAATACAGTTTTCTTTTAAAAATTCTACAAATCACGAAATTTTTTTAAATATATATATTCTCTGTTCTTTGGTAGTAGGTTTTTATAATTGGCTGTTTGAAAGTTAGGCTTATCAACCATATTTGTTGGTAGAACATTTTCACTTCTGCAAAGCTTGATTGGGAATGTATAACATTTATGATTGTTTACATATTTTTGTGTCTTTTAAATGTAAACAGGGACACGTGCGAAGAGGCCAAAGTTAAAGTTGTTTTCATAAATTGAAATAAATATTCTTTACTAAGAAGGTAGGAATTAATTTTAATCTGAAACTCTTTTTTTTTTCTTTCCTATTGAAATAATCACATATATAAATATTCCGCTTGTTTTAAGAAATTATGTTACTGTTAAAGAGAATTGGGGATATTAGTCTAAAACTTTTTTTCTGCGATTAAAATAATCACATTTTATAAATATTCCACATATTTTGAGAAAATACGTTACTGTTATGTGAAATGTATCTACTGGATGTGAAAATATTAAGAGAAAATCC
Organism: Maratus speciosus; assembly: GCA_963932465.1. NCBI lineage: Eukaryota > Metazoa > Arthropoda > Arachnida > Araneae > Salticidae > Maratus > Maratus speciosus. The sequence goes on along the minus strand of OZ010795.1, from coordinate 517,229,432 downwards.
AAGAATTAATTTTACTCTGAAAGTTTTTTTTTTCCTCCCATTAAAATAATCACATTTTATAAATATTCCGCATGTTTTAAGAAAATACCTTATTGTTAAAGAGAAGTGGAGATGTTGCACATTATAAACATGATGGGAGAATACCTGAAGCTGAAGATCTCCTCTTAAGAAATCTTTTGCTCACACTATTACTTTTTGTCCATGAAAAATTTATCTACTGGACGTAAAATAATTAAAAGGAAATCGAAGATTTATTTTACTCTGAAAGTTTTTTTTTTCAGTTTTTTTTTCTCCCATTAAAATAATCGCATTTTATAAATATTCAGCATGTTTTAAGAAAATACTTTACTAATAAAGAGAAGTGCTGATATTACACATTATAAACATGGAGGGAGAATACCTGAAGCTGAAGATCACCTCTTAAGAAATCTTTTGCTCACACTATTACTTTTTGTCCATGAAAAATTTATCTACTGGACGTAAAATAATTAAAAGGAAATCCAAGATTTATTTTACTCTGAAAGTTTTTTTTTTCTTCCATTAAAATAATCGCATTTTATAAATATTCAGCATGTTTTAAGAAAATACTTTACTAATAAAGAGAAGTGGAGATATTACACATTATAAACATGGCGGGACAATACCTGAAGCTGAATATCTTCTCTTAAGAAATCTTTTGATCCCCATATTGCTTTTTCTCCATGCAAAATTTGCCTACTTGACCTAAAATAATTAAAAGGAAATCCAAGAATTAATTTTACTGTGAAAATGTCTTTTCTCCTGTTAAAATACTCATATTTTATAACTATCCCCCATGTTTTAAGAAAGCACGTTACTGTTAAAGATAAGTGGAGATATTACACATTATAAACATGACGGGAGAATTCTTGAAGCTGAAGATCTCCTCTAAAGAAATGTTTTGATCACCATATTATTTTTTCTCCATGCAAAATTTGCCTACTTGACGTAAAATAATCCATAGAAAATCCAAGAATTAATCATTAGTTATATTTAATTCGATTAATTTCCACATTAGACAATATTTATAGATCACCAATATCAAATAATGTAAAGGCAATGACTTTATATACCAGCAGTTTAAAAGAAAGTTAATCAAATACAACTCCATTTTCCCGAAAATAATTTTCTTTTAATTTCTCGATAAACTTTTTTTTTTCTTGGTCCATTACATCCTAAGCAATACGATTTCTCGTTAAATTTTTAACCGTGTGAGTTAACAGAACAAGAGCGTTTAAAATAACAGTGAAACCGGGGATGGGTGGGTCGAACTGATAAAGGAAAAAAGGGGAAATAAAAATTGGAAAAGTGGGATCGGATAAATGAAAGGAAATGAACCAAAAAGAGCTTCATTTCCGCCAACTCTTTTCAATGGGACATTGTGAGTGACATCATAGGCAATTATATGTCACACTAGCTGGCGAAAAGACATCTAATTTTGGAGATTTTTAATTCGTTAAATTCATGATATAAGGGGGACTGGGGGGCTAACGGAATATGTTTTACATTTTATACTGTACAAAATGTAATTTATAAAATTCTGAGATAATAATAATAATAACAATAATAATAATAATAATAATAATTATTATTATTTTCTTGAAAGACAATTGAAAAGCTTAGTAAATGAACATGTTAAATGACATTTTTGAAAAAATGGAAATTTCCTGGTGGAATAAATTATTTTTATCTAATTTAAATATAAAACATACATTTTTTTTTATTAAGTCCATTATATTCATGATATCGGGTAATTGGATGCTAATGGAATATGCTTTGCATCTTATACTGTAGAGAGTATAACTGATAAATTTATAAAACTCTCAGATTATTATTACAATTATTATTATTTTCTTGACAGACAATCGAAGAACTTAGGGAATGAACATGTTAAATGACCATTTTGAAAAAATGGAAATATCCTTGTGGAATAAATTATTTTTATCTAATTTAAATATAAAGCATACACTTTTTCTATTAAGTCCATTATATTCATGATATAGGAGAGATTGGAGATTAACGTAATATGCTCTACATTTTACACTGTAGAAAGTGTAATTTATGAAATTCTCAGATAATAATAATAATAATAATAATAATAATAATAATAATAATAAATAATAATAATGATAATAATAATAATAAAATAATAATAGTATTGCCGGCATATTCACTATTTTCTTTTTTTAATACTCTCTATTATTTATTTCTAGTTGAATTCCTATAAGTTTAAAACGCGTATCTTAATAATAGTTTTATTCAAAAACGTAATCTAAACTTTTAATCCCTTCATTAATTTTTATCGTCTACCAAACTGTAAAGTTCTGAACGCAGTTACTTATTTTTCGAATGTTTATAAAAGCCATTTTTACATTTTTACTCTATTTCATCTCATTTTCCCACCAGCTGGGAGACAGCTTTTTCACATCGAAATCCTTCCATTAGCAGTGCCGGGATTCTTTTCTGTGACATTTCTCGATCGCTCTCCATTGGCTGAGTGACGGATCGCAGTTTCACTTCGAGTCTTGTTCGTGAATTTGTTTGGTTAGCCTGAAGTTTCCATTTCAACCGGACTTCCTCGGCGCATTCTAATAAATACCTCGAGTATGAGCTCAGAAGTAGATTTTTTGCGCTGTTTGATTGTTTCCTTAATCTGTTACCTGGTGTCCTGAGACAAGTAGAATATTAATTCGTTATTTAACATCTCTTTCGCATGAATAACTAGTTCATGCTCAAGCGGGATGGCTCTGATTTCTCATCCTGTGGGAAATGTTTAATGTTGGTATGTTCTGATGGAATAAACAGTTTCCTATGACTATGTTTCCATGTTTTAATTGGGAAAACCCCAGATTTCTTCACAAGCCTTTTTTCACCACTCATGCGGCCTAATCTGTCTTGTCTTCATCATGAATAAATGAGCGCTTGATTGGACTTTACCAATCGTATCATCGGTCCACAGCTGCTAAATTTCCCCAGTGTTGACATCTTCAATAGCGATACTTGCACTAAGTGGTACGACTGCTATACAACCTGACCAAGGGCTGAATAAATTGAGGTACTAATCCAGTAATATGTCGTAAAAAGCACGACGTGATTGTTCGACTTAAGGCTGTTCTTAACTGCTCTGCTCAACAAGCGCAAAACGTTCTGTCACATTTACAAATTCATTTTTTATAGGAAAGATATAAAGTTGGAAAGCCTGGCCATGGAAGCGATTTGGAATTGAACTGCTTTTTTCCATTTTTTAATCAATCAATTACCCATTGAGTTATAAGCAAATATCGATCACGTGACAAACCCGTTTTTCGCCCGCTCTTGAGTAATTTTTCTACTTTTGCGCGGAAATTCGGTTCAAAACGTCCACTTTGACGTTATTTTCTGAAAGATGTATTGCGTTTGCAAAAAAATGGAAAAAAGAGCTCGATGACATAAATTCTGAACAACAACACCAGCTTGTTTCATGCATTAATTTGTTTCGTTATATATATATTTTTCATTTTATTTTATTTTATTATTTTTTTTTGAGAGATCATTGAAGAGCTTAGTGAATGAACATGTTACCTGAAATTTTTGTAAAAATGGAAATTTCCTGGTGGAAATAAATTATTTTTATCTAATCTAAGTACAAAACAAACACTTTTTCTATTAAGTCCATGATATTCATGATATAGGGAAGTTTGGAGGCTAACGGAATATGCTCTACAACTTATACTGTAGAGAGTGTAATTTATCAAATTCTCAGATTATTATTATTATTATTATTTTCTTGGAAGACAGTTAAAGAGCTTAGCGCATGAACATGTTACATGCCATTTTTGAAAAACGGAAATTCTCTAGTGCAATAAATTATTTTCATTTAATTTAAATATAAAACATACACTTTTGCTGTTATGTTCATTTTATCCATGATATAGGGAGATTGGAGACTTACGTAATATGCTTCACATTGTATACTGTTGAGAAAGTAATTTATAAAATTCTCAGATTATTATTATTATTAACCACTTGGAAAAATGGTTAATGTTCTCTGTCAGGGTAGGAAATCAAAAGCATATCTGAAGTGTTTTATTGGTTCAATCCGCATTTTATTCTTTTTCTGATTGGTCTATACAGTAATCCGTACTTTCCCTTTAGTTTCAACAGAGATGGATACTTCTGTTGCCACTATGACAAAAAAGTAATAAAAACTACAAAATAAAAATAATAATAACTCAGATACAAATTGATATACAGCTTTTAAGGGGTCTCAGGACTCTTAAAATTGGAAAAAATGAAAATAAAAGACCATTTTCAACATTTAATATCTTAAAATGTATTTGATTTTAAGACACAATTTTAATTGGAATAAAATATATAAGTATGTTCTTTCATTTCATGTATTTAAAAAATTATAAGATGCAGAATTAGCATTTACAGGGGGCTCCAAACTGTTAGACATTTTTAGAGCAAAAAATCGGCATAACAGCTTACGCGCACGATTACAAAGTAAGTGTTGCAACTAAAATGAAAATTTTGGTACCTACTTATACTTCAGATTGTAATAATTACCCTGAACCTAAATAAATTTGTATTTAAAGCTTTTTTATATTTTTAATACAAAGTTGTATTTAGCTAATGCAAAATTAAGAAAATTTCAACAGTATAATCACCTAAAAAAATATTGTTTGGAACAATAAAAAGGAAATTTTAGGTTCAGTTTATACAGACTAACATGAAACATACGTTTTGAAAATTTCAGGAAAAAATATTCATAAGTTTTTGAGATATCGTGCGCGTTGTGCTTTTGAGAAATAAAAGATGTCATTTGGAGAAAAATGTCTTCAAAGTTTCGGAAACGACGCTTCAGCTATTGAACGTGTATAAATGTAAAAGCCATAACTTCAGTTCTAATAGGAATTTCAAGGAAACAATTATATAAAAATGTTCAGATAAGATAGGAGTTTAACATCTAAAAAAATTAAAATTTCGAAAATTTTAAAGCTTTAAGAGTCCTGAGACCCCTTAAACAAATTGCATTTAAAAGTACATTTTTTTTCTATACAACGGTGTAAAACGTAATATTGTGGGATGTTTAGAAGTTTAAGAATGAAATTTCATTTAAAATGGGTCGTCAGATTTCTTGTAAATCTGCCGATGGAAAAGCCTTTTCCCGAACAACCAATGAAATGCTTAGATAATACGTAAGTTTCAGGTGGATAATACGTAAGTTTCAGGAAATCTCACGAGTCGCAGGCGATTTTTGTCGCTTGCAATTTTTACATGTAATAACACTATTACTGTTTAATCCATGGCGTACGTAATGTATGATCAACTCCGTGCGATTTTTTATGTCTTAAATTTTAGTCTTTGAAAAAATCATTTTCCAAATGGTCGTTGTAATTTGTTAAATTGCTTTATTATTATTATTATTTATTTATTTATTTATTTATTTATTTATTTATTTATTTTGAGAGACAGTTAAAGGGCTTAGTAAATGAACATGTTACATGAAATTTTTGAAAAAAAAAATAGAAATTTTTCTGCGAAATAAGTTACTTTCATCTAATTTAAATATATAACATACATTTTTTTCTAATTATTAAGTCTTTGAATAAGGCGATTTTGGGGTAAATGATCATATTATACGCAAGTCTTCGGGCTGTGTCGGTAGTAGAAGAGCATGCTAAGTACACATGATATTTCTTGCACTAGAAATGTGCAGACCTTCAGTAACATAAAAAATTTTATTCAGGCAAAAATATCACGAAACAAAAAAACAGGAATTCTGTTTTTTCACAATTTAGTGTTGCCCCCGATGAAAAAAAAAATATATGTATATATAAATAGTACAAAACATATTTCAATTTTAAGACTTAAAGCACACACTTTTATTTCATGTAAAATGACGTCATTCGCATCCACTTAAGAATTCCACATTTCCGATCCACTCTTAAACATCTACAGTAAAGCATGCATAGGATGTCACTATTGCAAAATAATACACAAATGCAGCAAAATAATACACAAATGCTAAATACACATGATATTACTTGCACTAGAAATGTGCAGACTTTCAGTAACATAAAAAATCTTATTCAGGCAAAAATATCACGAAACAAAAAAACAGGAATTCTGTTTTTTCACAATTTAGTGTTGCCCCCGATGAAAAAAAATATATGTATATATAGATAGTACAAAACACATTTCAATTTTAAGACTTAAAGCACAGACTTTTATTTTATATAAAATGACGTCATTCGCATCCACTTAAGAATTCCACATTTACGATCCACTCTTAAACATCTACAGTAAAGCATGCATAGGATGTCACTATCGCAAAATAATACACAAATGCAGCAAAAAAATCCCGTTATTAAAGCAACTCGACAAAAAAAGGCTATATAATGATTCATAGCCCTTCCTTTGTTTGTAAATATAGTTTATAACAGCTCCATGCTTTAACAGAAATTGTTTATATTTTTTCAAAATAGCACGTATTTTAATTACATTTTCTTTCGGTTGTTATGAGAAAATGGCAACAAAAAGATATAATTGCTATTTTTCGTGTTCTTTAACTATTTTCCCTTTACTTTCTCCATAAATGGAGTACTTGAGTTGCCAAAATTAAACAAATGGTGCTTAAAACTACAAAAAAAATTAATATTTCATAAATAAATAGAGATAAAGTTTTCAAACAAATTGCATTTAAAAGTACTTTTTTTTCAATACAACGGTATAAAAATTGAAAATGTGCGATGCTTAGAAATTAAATAAATTGCTACAGAGCATTTAATCGTACAACGAAACACCTGCTTTGTTTATAGCAGGCTTCTTGTAAGGTAACGTTTTTTGGAGAAACAAAATAAGCTGGGAGAAAGAAATAGCATACCCTACCCGGGTCTAACAAGAGAGTAAACTCCTGCGCCAAGCCTATATTAAGCAATACTTTCCAACACATTCAGAATACTATAGTTAAACTTCACAGTTTTATAAAGTAAAAATGTTGTCTAAAGAAACAATTTGTAAAATGCATAACACATTTGAAAACGCAATTTCAGCAATTAACGAGGTGGAACTCGTCGAATTTCGACGAAAGAAAATGTTTAAGAAGGAACTGTTTCATTGATTTATAATAAACCTACAAAATTAGTTACAATAAAAAATGCATCTTATATTGGTTAGTGTAGCTCTCCACAAATATTAGTTAGCAATATACTATTTCTATAAAACTTAATTGTCCAAATTATTAAAATTAAACTTTAATCGTATATGTAATCAGTAAAATATAATAAAGATCAGTTATTATGATAAAGTTACCAATTGAGGCTCTTATGCTTTGTATTTCGGATTGAAAACAGCAAAATATTTTTTACTTTGACACGATCATAGAGTTTTTTCCCCGTGAAATGGTAACCCGGCATCATTTTCACCTTCTCAAAATTCTCATATCCGTATTCACTATTTTTTAAAAATGGGTATTTTAATTTGATCTTTTTAAAATCATTTTAATTCAAAACTCGAAGTCACGGTTGTCAGCAACATCTTTGCATGTGAACAGTCGTACTCTTAACTTCAGATTCTAATCTCAGTACCGGAGAGTAAAAATTGCTGTAATTTACGTTTTTTAGACGCATTTGTGTTAAAATGTTTAGTTTTATCTAAGAAAATGATCGCTTTCTTTTAAATATGACATCGTTTTTACTTACTTAAGCATTCGCCTCGTGTCTCAAATTTTGTATCAGTACACATGCAGAAAGAAAAAAAATATGGAAACTTTATCAGTAAAAAAGCGCCATTTCAAAATCAGTAAGTTATTTTCCGTTCAAAATGTTTTGACGCAGCATGCCCTACTTTGATTTTGCGCCATTAAACCATATACAACAAAATTTAAGCCATACAAATTTAATTTTTTTTCTTCCAGAAAATGGCATGAATAAGGATAAATAAGTCTCATTATTTCTCTCTTCTCTGCAATAATGAAAGCTATGCATTACCGCCATTTTGAAGAAATTTCATAAAATATTTTTTTTTAATTAAAATATATAAATGGAGATATCTTAAAAAAAAAACAGCTAGTGCGGGCACATCTACAAATGAACATCTTTCAGTTTAAAATAAAAGTTAGTAAAATTTGTTCAGTAGAAAGTTCAGAGCAAATGACTAAAAAATAGGCTTGTGTATAAATATAGGATTATATTAAATTACACTGTAAAAAAAAAAAAAAAAAAAAAAAAAACAGACATTTTTACAGTACAAGGTACTGTTCATCTCGCGCACAAACTCGATCACAGTGAATGTGGTGTATCTTTCTTTGGTTTCCTGACTATATTAACATGGAAAATACAGTAGTTGCGTAAAATTAACAGTACAATGTTCTGCCAATTTGCACGCCAGCAGTTGCGCTGTAAGAAAATGCGTCCAAATTGCCAGCACATTGTGCTGTTAATTTTACGCAACTACTGTATTTTCCATGTTAATATAGTCAGAGAACCAAAGAAAGTTACAGCACATTCTCTGTGATCGAGTTTGTTCTGGCAAATTTACAGTGGTTTTTTTACAGTGTATGAAAAATTAAATTAAGTAAATTATGTTATTTTGATAAAATTATAGTAGAATGTTTTAAATAATAGCAATAAAATTTATTAGTCGAAAAAATTTTGGACGAAAACTTGAGGAACCTGATATTATTTTAAACCTCAAATTATTGCCAAGATCTTCTTTGTTTGCTTCTCTAACTTGACGAAGCGAATTCATCCAGGCTAGAACCATGAAGTTCTGTAATATAAATCGCCATTTTTTGGACAAAGACTTCCGATCTAAGCATGCACACTATATGTTACTGCCTTTCTATAAAGACACTCTAAATTTTTGTTAAACATTGCGTTTTATCAGTCTGTAACTTCGATTACGTTATTTTCAAAAGTGAAGTATTTTCACATGTGAAGAATTTCAAAGCGGCTGTGGTGAAATGACACACTTCTACAAAACTTCAGTTTTAGGAATTAAAATACAGGCTTTTTTATATACATAAAATGACGTTATTTGCACCCGCTAAAGCATTCACTTTTACGATCCAGTCTTAAACAACATCTACAGAAATGTATGCATATGACATCATTATCATAGAATAATACGCAAACCCGGCAAAAAAGAAACGTCGTCATTCAAGAAGCTCGACAAAACAAATCAGGTATTTAATGACTCATATGCCTTTATTTGTTTGTTTATAAATAGCTCCATTGTTTTAATCAGAAATCATTCATGTATATTTTTTCAAAATTTAGAGAATATTATTATACACGGATTAATAAAATTGCATTCTTTCAGCTTTCTGATACGATTTAAGTAAATGCGAAAAAAATAAGTCATACAAATATTCTTTAAAATATTGTTTTGTAAGGAGAAAGTGTTTATCGTTCTTATAGCAACTTTGCAATAAACTAAAATTTCTTTAATTGATAAATAAAAACAAAATTCACACCGTGTTTTATATCAGACGATATTTTTGACATAGCATGCATCGAGTAAAGAGAAAGAATAGAGATGAAGTGTGGTGGCTGGAGGTGACGCCAAAATTGTAACCCTAAAATTCGATACGTTCGCCCCAAACACAATCACATGCTTTCGTAAAAAAAAAGAAAACTTTTAGAAATACAATTTTTAATTCATAATACACTCAAATACTACTTTAGACAGGGGCGTCGCCATGGAGGGGGGGAGGTATGGGGGGAGCCTCCCTCCCCCCCCCCCAATGTATGTGAATTTGGGAAATTTGAGCTTAGAGTTGGGAAATTCTAGATTTTTGAGACATTTTCTTTTTTTAAAGTAACAGTAAAAAAAATTACGAAATTTTTATTGTTTTGGTGATTATTTTGAGTACTGCAACAGTAAACAAGTTAAATTATCAAAAGAAATACAAAAAGAAATTAGCCACACTCAATCTATCATTGTATTTTTCAGTTCAACAAAAATATTGTACATCTACCAGACCTAAATTTCTCTACTCCTGTCCATCAATAACTGACTAACCAGTTCCTTTATTCCCTCCTAAACTTTGTTCCTTTCTCAAAAATTTCACCCTACCTCCTCTTGCTCCCAAAAGAGAATCCAGCTATTTTAATCCAAAGGGATTGCAGCTTCTTTTGAAAATTAGAGATCACTTGTAGCACAACAGAAAGGACTGTAGTAACCTACTTGAAACACAGCTATGGGCAAGAAGATTTGATGAGTTTTCACAACTTTTTTTTACTAATTTTGCGATTTTTGGATAATATTTTACTCATTCTCGTGCTTTTTTTGCCGCAAAAATTAGTCAACCTTTCGCTGTCAAGTAAAAAGCGTTATATGAGCAAATGCGGATATAAGAAGTTGTTAGTTTAGAAAAATTTGTCACATGTTACTTTTATTTGTGTGCGGAAATATATATCAGCCCTGTTCGTTTATATTCATATGTGTTTATAAAATTTTAAACCAAAAGTCCAGTGTTCTGTGTTTAAAGCTGTTCTAAAAAGTAACTATAAATCTCAGCACGAAGAAACTCTTCATAATGGGAAAAGAGTTTTCGTGCAAGATTTTGGGGCATCTAAAAATCCATTCGAGGATGAAAAAGGTAAAAAATGGACGATTTTAATTTGGAACAGAAATATGACCATGAAAGCAGTCCATCAATTGAAGAAAAAATTAGGGATGCACCGAATATTCGGTATCTATTCGGTATTCAGCCTATTCGGCCATGTTACCGAATATTCGGTTTGACCGAATATCAAACTATTCGGTATACCGAATATTCGGCTTGGCCGAATAGCAAACTATTCGGCATGCCGTATATTCGGTTTGGCCGAAAACCGAATATTTAAAAAAACTTTTTAAACATATTTTTAAAAACCTTATACCACTTATACATTTAACAGTCAACTTATAAAGATATTCAGAATAATTAGAAACAGAATCATATATTTAAATAAAAGAGAATGATTTTACATTATTTATTTGTTAAGTATTATTTAAGAAAATTAACCAATCACGAGGATTTTCATAGGAATTAATTATGTAAAAATGCAAGTTCCTGAACATTGTCCAGTAAATAATCTGTTTCTTGCTAAGATTTTAAGAACAACGTTTACAATCACTGAAAATGATCACCCACTCCAGACACCGATCTAGGATGTATTTAAAAACTTCCTTGCTTAATCAAAGGTAGTAGAACAGTTATTCTTGCTGAGTTGCCACCATTAAAATTTGAATAGATTGTATTATTTATTTACTTTTATTTTAGTCTCTTCCTGACAAACAAATAATACATGATCCTGTATAATTTTTCTTCTCCAATTTTTTCACAATTTCTCTTTGATTTTAAAATGTTTGTTTTAGAATTTAAGAAAATTTTATTCATTTGTTTTAATTCACAGAAGAAGCCATGAAATTTAAAATTTTATTAATTAAAAAAATTTATAACTATCATCTTCTTAAATAACTCAAGGCAGATTTTTTTCAGCATAAAGTTTACTTAAAAAAAAAAAAGCTCTTGATTATCAAAATGAAAGTTTCTGTTTTAAATATTATGCAAAACTGCTTTAAAATTTAACATTTTAATGCCTTTAAACTTTGAAATATAAAAATATTCTACAAGCCGAATATTTGGTATTCGGCCTAGCAGTTACTATTCGGCTAGCCGAATATTCGGTATTCGGTTCGTCTGTAGGCCGAATATTCGGTATTCGGCCAAAATCCCTATTCGGTGCATCCCTAGAAAAAATCGACATGCACTGTAACACTGACATGTCTGTGAAGCTGAGTTCCGAAAGCACCGTGGGAAAACGGTTTCACCAAAGGCAATATATAAAAATAATAGCACAGCAATGGATATCGATACACATAAGTTTTACAGTAAAGAATTATAAGAAATACAAGAAAATTTCGGGAATTTAGTAATGGGCTTAAATGACAATGTTCCCTATATCAAGAGAATATTGCAGCAATGCATTACATATTTAAATTAGAATTGTGCAAGGGAAAAGTTAATAATGTTTCCACCTGAATATGAGAAACCGGATGTGACTTGCAGAGTCAAATAGAAGTAAACCAAATCCCAACTCACTTAACAAACCTTTTACTCATGCCATGAAATTCAAAGACTATTTGGGTTATGCCGTCAAACTATATACTCGCACCTTAACATTCACAGCAGCTTATCTTTATGGCGTTGCATCTAATGAACGAATCTTTAGTCAAATAAAAATTTAAAAAATATATATTGCAAGCTACAATGAGGGATGACAGACTTGGCAGCCTAATGCTTTTAAAATATGAAAGTGAAATAGGGAATTTTATTAAACTAAGCGATGTTATTAACAGGTGGGCTTCTTTGAAGACCACAAGAATTAATATTAAGTGAAAACTAGCCGGATGTGCCAATCCCAAAATTTTCTTCTACTACATACATGTTAATGCCTCAAAATTTGCAATCACAGTGCCAAAATTAAATGACAATTCTTTGCTATAATAACAAACTCTAAAGGTATAGATTTGTTGAATTGTGTGCATTTAAAAAGCAGATATAAGCATAGCATTTTTCAAACAAATCATTGAATTTTGGCACCCAGCCTCTTAGATGTCTGCAACCAAAATTCCTTACTCAAAGTGCACAAAAGCGATAGCTTTGGACCATGGAGCTATAAACATTAGTCTCCATTCCTCCATGCTTTGGACAGTATAGGCCGAAGCGTAATAAGGATCTATTTATGTGGAAGTGCTACTTATGTGGAATGTGAAGTTTGACTAAATTCCGTGCATTAGTTTTTGAGATACAGCGATCGCAAAATTGTGAAAAATGCTGCATAGCAGCGGCACCTGCTATATGATATACATAAAAAGCTAATCTGCATCAAATTATATCAAGGTTTAACAGAATATGACGTTTGATCAAATTCCGTGCAATAGTTTTTGAGATATAATTATCGCTAAAATCATGTAAATCGTGAAAAATGCCGCTTAGCAGTGCCACCTGTTGGACGATTTACACCAAAAACAAATCATCAATAATTTTTATCAAGGTACAGTCAAACCTCGTTAATACGAACTGTTTCCGATTGCCTGGTCCAGTTGTATGAAATGTAGTTGAGTTCCGATAACACGAACTACTTTTAATACGAACAAAAAAAGTTTCCCCTTGAGTGTTCGCGTTAACGAGGTTCGACTATATAAGTGAATCTCTAAAGTTTTATTAAATTTCGTGCATTAGTTCTTGTGTTAGAGCGCCCACAAAATTTGTATCACATATAGACAGACAGATATTTTCTAAAAACAGTCGAATCGTGTTCAGGACTTACTAAAACGTATAAATCAGTCTAAAACCAGAAGTCGAATTTTTTCACGAATCCAATACTTTCTTCTTGTAAAGATAGAAGAAAGTAAAAAGCGTATTTATTTTTTTAGTAAACAAACCCGTAATTAGAATTTTTATGTTTTCAGTTTCAGAATTTTTCTTTGGAAAGGAATTTTTTATGCAAAAGTATCATTACAATTATTACACACGTTGTGCATATCATTTTAGCCGAAAATTGGAGCAATTTTTCTCAAGTTGGGAAATTTTCGAATTCTCCCCCCCGAAAAAATATCTGTGGCTACGCCCCTGACTTTAGAATGCTTAAATATAAGCAGATCATTTTCATTTAGAGAAAAAAAATGCACGGGAAATGTCAAAGAATTCGGTCCCTGTTCCACGGGCTTGTTTTGTTTGGGCCAAATGAGGGCATTTAAATTTGAGCAATAACGCGCATCATATTATAAACCGTTTTTACGGCATACTGCATCTCCATATATCTCTTCCCTCCATGCAAAGCACGCATTTATTTTTATTTTTTTAATAAGAAAATGGCAACAAAAAGATACAGTAATCTACATCTTTTCTCTTTTACTTTTAATAGAAATGGAGTGCTCCAGTTGCCATGATTAGAAAATTGGCATTAAAAACTATACAAAATTAATATCTCAAGAATAAATTGAGATACAGCTTTCAAACAAATTGCATTTAAAAGTACATTTTTTTCTGTATACGACGGTGTAAAAATTAAAAATGGGGGATGTTTAAAAGTTTAAAAATTTGCAGTAGCTAAAATTGCAAAACCGAAATTTCATTTCAAATTTCAAAGTGTTGCCATTCATAGAATGACGTATGCGTTTCGCACAGATATGTTTGTCCTTTACAATATAGATAGTTGGAATAGTATCTGATTTTTTGTGCAACCCTGTATATGATCTATAGATTTATCATATAATACATAGTATGCTAAATTTCAGTTCAGTTAAGAAACTCACAGAACAATTGAAAATGCCCCTTCATCAATTTCCATCATACGACATAAGGGTCAATATATGAAAATTGGACAATTTGCGTCCACTGCCAATAATATTTCATTAATTATACTAAAACCAAAAACTGAAAAACTTAATATATTGTAACATTTGTTATATCAATTACCAATGATAAATGGACATATAATGATGTATAAATAATTAGTTTTAAGCTTTAAACAAGCGAAATTATCATTTCAGTCCCTGTCCCTAGGTACAAATATCCAATATTAAATGTATGCTGTAAACATTTCTATAAATATTATTAACTTTTGCTAGGATCCTGAACTTCTCTCAAAAAATCTCCCCCCCCCCCCCAAAAAAAAAGTTCTGATATGGCGACCCTGTCAGGGGCACCATTTCACGAGTTTCCTGGTAAAGGACAAGGAAAAATTTCTTTTGAGTAACAGGAAACGTGCAGAATTGCACAACGTACAGAACTGCACAAATCTCACAGAAAATGGGAAAATCCCACATAATAAAAAAAGCTCTGCGTGCTTTTGTCTCCTTAACTTCTTTCACTAACATGATTATTCTGCGAATTTTTTTTTTTTTCGTGAAAGCCCATGATTTTTTTTTCTTTCGAATTCCTCAAAATCAATTCGGCAATGAGTCACAGAAAAAAATCGCGATTTTTGCAAATTTTGAAAAAAAAATCGTCGCGGAAAAAAATCGTTAATTTCTCCAAACGACCGTGGAAAATATTGCTACTTTCATCAGAGATCGCGAAAAGAAATGCTGATTTCATCAAATGGTTATACAAAATAAAATCTCGAATTTTGCAAAAGCATTGCGAAAAAAAATAGCGAATTTCGTCAAAAGATTGCACAAAAAATCACGAAAATTTATTCAAACAATCGAGGGGAATTTCGTCAGACGATCGTGAAATAAGATAGGAAATTTCGTGTAACTACCGCGCAAAAAATTACATATATTATTAGTTAGTGGTAGAAAAAAATAATCAGGAATTTCAACAAATGATCGTGAAAAAGAATCGCAAATTTTGTCAAAAGATCGCAGAAAGAAATGTGGAATTTCGTCAGTTGGTTGTGGAAAAATATTGTGAATTTTGACAAATGATCGTGAGAAAAAAAACCAATGTCTATAACGGTTACAGAAAAAAAATTCGTGAATTCCGTGAAACGGTCGCGGAAAAAATCGCAAATTTCGTCGGATGATCGGGGAAAAGGAATCATGAAATTCAATCAGTCATGAGATAATCAGCCCTCGAACGTCATGAATAGGTCATGAAATTTGCAACTTTTGTGATCTATAGCAATAAGAAAATTTTCATTAGTGGTTTTCTGCAAGTAAAGGTAAGGTACAGCGTTAATTGTTTCCGATTGCGTTTTCACTATTATGAGGTGGTTTCGCGTTAATACTATTTTTCAAGGAAATCCTGAATATGTTTCAGATGAAAAAGCTATATATTTTAACATTAATGACTAATATATATACTTCATTTTTCTACATAAAAGGTAAAGTTTATATTAAAGATATAATTGCAGACTTCTTTTACAATATTTGTATTAAAAATATGGATTCATTTTCTTTCATTGTGGGTCGGATTGCCATTCAAGGTAAATCTTTTTAGAGGTTTGCGTATTTACATGAAATTACAGTCCTGCAGCAGGATAGGTTGACGTATTTTCTTCGTTGTGAGTGAGCACACTTTAAGAGTTTTTCGGATTGCGCTTTATCTCTTTCAATCGGAGTCGGGATGATCTGGTTTTTTACAAGGGGGTCCTGAATATTTTTCAAATAAAAAACTATAGATTTGACTATTAATGGTGGCCCATAGTAATAACTCATGTGTTCATTTCTATATAAGGCATAAAATTATAGACTATTTTATTATAAACGTGTTAAAATATGGAGCAATGTTCTTTTACTTTGGTATTTGGTGGAAATCTGTCGGTTTTTGGGTTGAAGAAATTGTTTTGTCGGTGCGCGCAGACTCCATTCCTAGGCGTTGAAGAATTTTGAGAGTGTACCATGTATAATATGTTTTAATAAAGCAAATAATTAAATAATTTGATAAGATTGCAATGATTGCAGTAAATGTAGCGTGACACTAATAATCCAAAAAAGTAAAAAAGTCAGATAATTAAGAACTTGAATTATACTTGCCTCTTCATTCCCCTCCCCCTCCCCCCTGCAAAAAAACTAACTGATAAAACTCTACCCCTAAATTTCTAGCCATGAAGGACTAGTTTCCCTAGGATCCAGCTGTACACAGCTGAGAAGCAATTGATAACAGAAAATGTCTCTCATGTATTTTTAAATTTAGCCAAAGTACGATATATGTCTCACCTTAAGAAAGTTCGAATAGGATTTTTATTTTTTATAATTATTAATTTCCATGCATAAAGTATTTACTTAATGCATATGTTTTTATTGCAATACAATCTGGTAAATTATTTTAGCATTTGAGCAATTTTTTAATTTTTTTTAGCCTGACTACTGATGGTTGATAAATTTTCTGGAAAATCAAATTCCTTGGGTGTGTGTGTGTGGGGGGGAGGGCTGTTGCCCCCCCCAGCCCTCCTCGAATGGCGCCCCTGATGGTAAATGGTGGCTCGTACTGTAACTAGCTTTAAAAATATTCAGATCTTGGTGCAATAGCTGTTGCACTCTTATGCAAAAATGCATGAATACAAAATTTATCATCATTATATATATATTAAATTCAGTAATACGGAAATAATAGGACTCCATCTTAAATAGGACGTAATTACCATGGCAACCAAGAATCATTACCTATCGTGGGATATCACTAATTTGATTACGTATTTAATAGAATGAAGAAAACTTTTATTAATATCCTTTTAAGTGTAGATTCAATTTTCACAAAGTTGAAATGACTCGATAAAATTCTGCAACGATTATATATATTAAATTTCAAATCATTTGGTTGGGTAGTTTTTGCGCTGTTACATACGGAGAGATGGACAGACAGGCGGACGGACCAAACGACGACTATAGGTGCTATGTATTTATACAATTACGAACTCATCTACATGTGATATTTCCATGAAATTGGCATTCAAATGCAGTGGGAGGCCTTAAAACGTAGTTACGGAAACTTTTTTGGATATAAATTGTAAGCAATCTGTTTTATATAAATATAACCATAATTTTTAAAAATAGAACATTTTTCGTAACTGATTGCTCATAAAATCATGTTTTTCAAAAAACACATTTACAGTTTACATTTCTGTAAATCTTTTCGAAATATTCAACTCAAGTTCTTAAAACTCTTCCGATCTTTATGTTTTATCTTCCTTAATCTTAATCTTAGAAGTCTTTCCTTTTGTGCTGCTCCTTAATAAAGCAACTTAAGGCTATATAAATATCTCCTTTTGATTTGAGAGTTGAAACAAAAACAGCTAAAACTACTTTTTCAATGATTGTAAGAAGAAAACTTACACTGTTTTGGATAGTTTATTGCCCAGTCTTTCAAATAACACGATGAAACTAGTCAGATGTACCAATCTCAAAGCTTTCTTCTATCTCATACATGTCAATACTTCAAAATTCGCCATCACAATGCCAAAATTAAATGTTAGTCTATGCTCATCATGAGGATTCTAAAAAGATGAAATTCCGTGCATTAATTCTTGAGGTATGACTATCACTGAAATCGTGTAAATCCAGCAAAATGCAGCATAGCAGCGCTACCTATAGAGTGATTTACACCAAAACCTAATCATCATCAACCTATGTCAACGTCTAACTGAATATGAAGTTTGGGGGAAATTTCGTGCATTAGTTCTTGAGATAGAGCTATTGCGCATATAATGACAAATGCAGCATAGCAGCGTCACCTGTTGAGCGATTTACACCAAAACTTAATCAGCAGTAATATCAACACGTTAAGCGCCACGTCAGTCACTGGTGACTGACACTGAAATTTCCGTTTAAAACGCGCCATTCACCGATGAGTGACGTCTAAAATATGATATAAAACTAAATATTGTATATATACTATATTGTTTTAAGTAATTACTGAAAATTTATTTAAAATTTACCTACCTCTTATTTATTACATGATCATACTTTCTCAAAAATTACTTAAAATTTTGTAAATTTTTCAGCGCTTCAGTGTTAGTTACCGTGGCACTCAACGTGTTAATCAGGGTATACTTGAATCTGAAGTTTGAGGAAAATTCATGCATTAGTTCTTGAAATAGAGCTATTGAGGAAATCGTTCAAAATGCAGCACAGTAGTGCCAGCTATGGGGCTATTTACATCAAACACGAAGTCAGCATCATTTCACATCAAGGACTAACTGAATCTGAAATTTGATGAAAATTTGTGCATTAGTTCTTGAGATAGAGCTATTTCGGAAATCGTGTAAATCCTGCAAAATGCAGCATAGCAGCGCCATCTTTTGAGCGATTTACACCAAAACATAAACAGTACCAACTCATATCAAGGACTAACTGAATCTGAAGTTTTATGAAAATCCGTGCATTAGTTCTCGAGATAGAGCTATTGCATAAATCCTGCAAAATGCAGCATAGCAGCGACACCTGGAGGGCGATTTACACCAAAAACAAATAAGCGCCAATTTATATCAGGGACTACCTGACTATAAATTTTCATTAAATTCCGTGCATTAGTTCGTGAGATAGAGCGCCCACAAATTTTGTGTAACATACAGACAGACAGACTCATAGACTCACAGACAGACATTTTGTAAAAACATGTTTTTGGGGATCTCTGACTCCTAAAATATATAAATATGTCGAAAACCGGAATTCGAAAATTTTCACGAATCTAATGCGTTCTTGTAAAATAGAAGAAAGTAAAAAGTTAATATTTGTACGACAAAATACTTTTCCAATGATCGTAAGAAGAAAACAAAAACTGTTTTGGGTAGTTATTTGCCCAGTCTTTGAAATAACACGATCAAAAAAGTTAAATATTTGTACGAAATACCTTTCAATGATTCTAAGAATAAAACCAAAATTGTTTTAGATAGTTAATTGCTCAGTTTTTCAATTAACACGACGAAATTGACCATTCGAATGTGTAGTGTAGTGGGATACCTTAACATGTGCGAGTGTGGAAATTTTTTTTGGAATTGAATTCAAATGAGATAGGCTAAGTTTGAAATCTATCAGGGAAAATTGAAAAATAAAATAAAAAATCAATTTCTCTAAGGAAAAAATAGTTGAATTTAAATCTTAGTATGGTTTGTCAGACTGAACATTCGAAAAAGAAATGGAGGAAAATATTTCACTTAATCTTTCCGATCTCTGCTTAAAAGCAGTTTTCTTTCAGTCTATCGATAACTTAGTAATATATTTTATCCTTAGTAATGTAGAATTCTTTTTTATTTTACAAGTTAAGCTGAAATAAATAAAGAAAATAAAGAAAGATTGAAAATAAATTTAAAATAAAGAGACTTACGAGAAAAAAAACCAAAATAAAATAAATAATGGTGCCAAAATATAGTACTTTCAAAGAAGATTTCGAAAGTAAATGCCTATTTTCAGAAAGAAAATTACATCCACATTCAAGGTCTCATAGGATAAAAGTGCACATAAACATCAACCAATCGAATAACTTTTGATAAGAAAATTCGAGACAATAACGTTATTCGATACTAGAAATCGACCGAAAATTCGTTTTCGTTTTCGTTTAGGGTCCAGAATCTGAATTTTGCCGGAAATACGTTTTCGTTAAAATGCTGCAAAAGATTCGGTCTGACCGAAACTCGACCGAAAGTTTTTCTATTCTAAAAATCTCTTTTCTTCCTTCTGAAATTTTCAACATTTCTCATTGATATGAGCTGTATCTGTTCAAATGAGACACTCATTATTTATTGCTAAGAACGTTACTGCTTATAATTAACAGTCATGACTGACTCAAGACGTGAATGCAAATTATAAAGGGAGCAATGCATATAGGACAAAACTTTGAAGACACTTTTCACGTGATTATTAAAAGCTGCAAACTTAACAGGGATAGAAATTTTTTAGTTTGAAAACGTAGAAATGTTTCGAATTCGAATACTTTCTGAGAAAGTTGTAGTATAAAAGATGATCATTTACAAAAATCATCATAAAAAATAAATTGAGGTTTGCTTACCTAAACAAATTTTCAGTTAGACGAAATTCGTATAATTAGAAAATCATTCTGTGTCGTTGATGATTTAAGGGGTCTCAGGACTCTTGAAATTGAAAAAAAGAAAAAAAAAAAGACAATTTTCAACACTTAATATCTTAAAACGTATATGATTTAAAAACACAATTTTTATTGAGATTAAAAAATATAAGTGTGTTCTTTCATTTCATGTATTTAAAAAATTGCAAGATACAGAATTAGTATTTATAGGGTGCTCCAAAATGTCAGATATTTATCGAGTAGAAAATTGGTATAACAGCTTACGCGCAGGATTACGAAATAAATTTTGCATCTCCAACGATTTTTTTTGCCTAATTATACTTCGGAATGTAATAATTACCCTGAACCTAAATAAATTTGTATTTAAAGCATTTTTATATTTTTGATACATAGTTGCATTTAGCTAATACAAAATTTTGAAAATTTCAATAGTATAATCACTTAAAAAATATATTTTTCAAGAATAAAAATGAAATTTTAAGTTCAGTTTATACAGACTAACATGAAACATACGTTTTGAAAATTTTGTGAAAAAATATTCCGAAGTTTTTAAGATATCCTGTGCGTTATACCAAAAACGTTATTTGGAGAAAAATAACTTCAAGTTTCGGAAACGTCGCTTGAGCTATTGAGCGGGTGTAATTCTAATAGCCATAACTTCTGTTCTAATGGGAATTTTAAGGAAACAATCATACCAAAATATTCAGAAAAAATAAAAGTTTAACATAAAAAAAATTTAAAATTTCGAAAACTTTGAAGCTTTAAGAGTCTTGAGACTCCTTAATTACATTTTATTTTATATGAAAATAAACAGTTCCGATCAGAGCACAACTTGTCCACAGAGCCCACTGGCCCAAGACTTGGGCCAAACGTATAATTAATCCATAATTTTATATGTTTAATAAACGCGTATAATTAATTAATAATTACGTATATTTATGTATGTATTAATCACTTTAAAAACTGGACGTTTTCGTTTTCATTTTCGGCCGAAAATAGGAAGATTTCCAAATTTCTTTTTCGGTTTCGAACTTAAAAACCTGTTTCGGACGATTCTTATTGGATATCTCATATTAACACACTTCTTACCCCATTTTCTTTAAATGGTATGTCCCAACTTTAAGCGATACTCTTACAATTGCAGCACCAAACTTATTTTCTATAAATCATTTTTATTTTATAAATGAAAGCATATTAAGGATAATGATTTATATTCATTACTTCGTAAGAATAGTACGGTTACTGTGAAACTGTGAATATAATAAATACATATGTGGTAAAACCTGTAAAAATAGATTCTGTCTAAGACGAAACCCCTTTCTTAAATGGAAATATTTAATGGTCCCGTCGAAATGAATGCCAAGTAATTGTATATGTTAAGACGAAAACATGTAAAAAAAAAAGGGGGGGGGGGGGGGTTCTACGTCTTTACGTCGCACAGAGGAGTATTTTCTGAAAAATGTGGACAAAATTATTTTATGAGCTGTTGAATGTTGTTGAATCAAGTTGAAATGTTGTAAAAAGCTATTTAGAGTCATTATATATATATTTTTTAAATATATATAATTTTTTTACGATTTTACAAAAAATATTTGCTTTTTAATAAGTAAACTACTATTTACATCAGTTTAGAATAAACATTTATGATATTTAATGAAATATTCCGTTTTTTTTAAACATATTTATAACAAGTTATTTCTGTAACTTACTATTCTAATCATATTCATCTTCATCTATTTCGTCTTCATCCTCATCTTCCTCTTATTTTGGATGTTGTACATATGATGTTTTTGGTTGTTTGGCTAGAAAAAGGCCTTTTTTAAGCTTTGGCCTTGAACTACTTATAAAAGGATCAGAATTTAAAACGTCTGTTTAAAACATTTTTATTAGATTACTCTCGAGAAAATTTTCGGGAAAATGTTTGCCTATATTGGCGGAAATGTTTGTTTCTATCTTCAGCAGACTCGTTCGAAAGTTAATCTTTAATGTTACAATGAATTAATAAAATAAAATAGTATACTTGTTTCGGATTAAAATTTTATCAACTTTTTTATCTATTGAAAACACGTGTCATCATACTGCACGTCACATGTTAAAAGAAATACATTGTCCAAATCGGAAAAGAACAACAAAGAAAAAAAAAAAAACAACAAGTTTGATCTTAGGGTTCCACCTTGAAATGCGCATTTCTTATTCATTTCATGTTGTACATCGAAGTATTTCGCTGAGAAGTGTCATTGAGTACTTTCACTTGTAAAAGTACTGGTTGAATTTCGTTCCGACGCTTTACTTTGTTACAAAGTGCTGCAAAAATTTTGGTCTGATATCATACAATAGAATATCATGTGACAATATATTGATATTACATGAGGATATTTGATGTATGTCTTTAGTTATGTACTTCAAGTGCTCATTGGTTTTTTCTCTTTTTTTCAGGTAAAAGAATGAATCCAAAAAACTCAAAGGACAAAATTGTCAAGTGGCACGCACGCAGTAATGTTTTGTGAACAGATGATTTTTTTTTTTTTTTTTTTTTTTTTTTTTTTTTTTCTTTTTTTTTTTTTTTTTTTTTTACCGTTGAACAATTATTTAACGAACTTATTCATAGGATATTATCTCATGTCGAATGGTCTTGCACATTCCACTTTGGTGATGGTTTAGGAGTAGAGTAACGTCAGATGAAAAAACTGTACTTGTTTCAATAGAAAATGATGTGAAAATCAATCAAAAATGTTATGGCGATCAAGTATATCCTTGAACACACTGCAAAACCATGTTGAAAAAAACATCAGTTCGTGTAAAGCCATGCTTTGAAATATCTACCTTTATATATATAAAATCCTAATGAAACGAATTTATGAAACGATTCTTGAAATGACTGCTTAAACGACTGATTCAGTTTCACGGCTATTTCTCCTAAAATATGGAATACTTTGCAATGAAATTAACACCAAAAATCCGTATTGATCTGCAGATCTCAAAACTGGTATTAGAATTTTTAAATTCGAATTAGTTTTCGAAATATTAACTTTTCTCTAATTTTAAGTACATTTTTCTAATGATGGCAGCTCAAATTTTAATCAGAACAGATATATTTTTTTCAGATTTCAGAGAAGGTTATTAGGTAGCTTTCATTACAAAAAGCTACCTATTGCAGACGTTCGGAGGAAAGCGATTTCAAAAAAATTTTGGCATATTTTCATCGATCATGACTCCCAGACCCCGAAACCACCCTCCGTTCAAAATTGATATATATATATATATATATATATATATCTGACCTTTGTCGCACTGTAACTCTCGTATTTATGAACCGATTTCGATGTAATTCAGTTTGTACACAGTACATACCAATGTCTCGACTGAGTTCGTTGGCCAGCTTCATCCGCCGTTTTGTTTCAAAATGGCGGCCATTTAAAATTTTTAAAAAAATATTAAATTTGAAATGTGGTACCAAAAACTTTAAAATGGAAAAATATTTTTTTCTTATGTATTTGACCTTTATACAAAGATTCCGGAGCAGGTTTTGTTTCGTCAATATCTTAAAAAATGGCGGAGTTATAGCATTTTGAATTTCTAGCGTGGCTGACATATTGAAACGTCCTGAATTTTGTCACGCAATAAAAGGCGTATTTATGAACCGATTTGGATGTAACTTCGTTTATACATAGTACATAGCAATGTCTCGACCAAGTTCGTTGGCCAGCTTTATCCGCCATCTTGTTTAAAAATGGCGGCCATTTAAATTTTTAAGAAAAATTTAAATTTGAAATGTGGTACAAAAAAATTGAAAATTGAAAAAATATATTTTTTTTTTATATGTGTTTGACCTTGATAAAAAGATTCAGGAGCAGTTTTTGTTTCGTCTATATCTTAAAAAATGGCTGAGTTATCGCATTTTGAATATCAGCATGGCTGACATTTTGAAACGTCCTGATTTTTGTCACGTGATAACAGGCGTATTTATGAACCAATTTGGATGTACATTGGTTTGTAGATAGTATATACAAATATCTCGACAGAGTTCGTTGGCCAGCTTCATCCGCCATCTTGTTTCAAAATGGTGGTAATTTAAAAAAATTTAAAAAATTTAAAATTTAAAATGAGATACCAAAAAATTGGAAAATGAAAAAGATTTTTTTCGTATGTATTTGACCTTAATACAAAGATTCCGGAACAGTTTTTGTTTCGTCTATATCTAAAAAAATGGCTGAGTTATAGCATTTTGAATTTCTATTGTGGCTGACATTTTAAAACGACATGATTTTTGTCACGCGATAACAGGCGTATTTATGAACCGATTTGAATGTAACTTGGTCTGTACATAGTACATACCAATGTCTTGACCGAGTTCGTTGGCCGGCTTCATTCGCCATCTTGTTTCAAAAGGGTTGCCATTTAAAAAAAAAATTAAATTTAAAATTTAAAATGAGGTATTAAAAAATTGGAAAATGAAAAAGATTTTTTTTATGTGTTTGGCCTTGATACAAAGATTCCGGAGCAGTTTTTGTTTCTGAAAATTTGTTCTTTTGTTTATATCTTAAAAAATGGTTGAATTATAGCACTTTGAATTTCTAGCATGGCTAACATTTTGAAACGTTCTTGTATTTGTCACGCGATAACACACGTATTCGCCTATTTCGATGTAAGAAGGCATGTGGATAGTGTACATCAATATCTCGACCAAGTTCGCTGGCCAGATTCATCAGCCATCTTGTTTCAAAATGGCGGCCATTAAATTAAAAAAAAAATATATATTTAAAGTGAAGTGCAAAAAAATTAGAAATTGAAAAAGGTTTCTTTCTTAAGTATTTGAACCTAATATAAGGATTCAGGAGCATTTTTTGTTTGTCTTTATCTTAAAAAATGGCTCAGCTATAGCAGTTTCAATTTCTAATGTGGGTGACATTTGAAAAATCTGATTTTTTGCCTACGACAGCACTCGTATATATTAACCGATTCCGATGTGAGTGAGCATGTGCACAGCAATTACTAAGGTCTCGACCAAGTTCACTGGTTAGCCTCATCCACCATGTTGTCTTAAAATGGCAGGCACTTTAAGAAATCGCCGAATTTGGCAACCAAATATAAGTTACTTTAAAGAAAAGCAGCTTGGATAAAGCTGACTAATTTCGCGAAATTCTCATTCATTATATTGATAAAAATTAGTATTGAATCTCCTATATTCGGTTTCCACTAAATTGAGCTTCGTGTGTTTGAATAATATAAGTTGGCTTTTTTAAAATAAGGAATATGAAAGCTAACTCTTCCTCCCGGCACTGGCCAGAAGGACTTTTTAAAATTAATTTGGCGACCAGTTTGGCCTCCTTTAAGTATATGCTAAGAAATGTATCGTGCTACTTTTATTTATAATTCAATTTACTTGAACAATCTTTCGCCAAATCGAAAGATTCTGATTGGCGCCAAAATGGCATTATTTTGATTGACATGGTAACCCGGCTGCGAGATTCTAAAAGATAGTTTTATTAGTTAAAAGATAGTTAAAAGATAGTTTTTAGCATTATTGGCTTTTACTGCGTTCTCATTCGCTGTTATCAGTCACATGTCATGTATGTTGTTGGCGCCTGGCGCTTTTAGATTTGGCGCATTCTTATATGTGTTGGAAGGCCTGTTTTGAGTTACCAGTTAGTACAACATACGCGTTATCGGACGTATGGATGCGAGCTTTGTAAAAAGAAGATAAAGCTTTTTTAAAATAGAAGTTTTAAAATGATTTTTAACGTGTGTTTGTTTAATCCAGAAAAAAAAAATGTGGGAGGAGTTTAATTCTTCATTATTTTATATTTGATCAAGATACATCATAAATTAAGAGATGTCATTCATTTGTTATGAAATTGCGAGATTTATGTATCCTAATACAAATATAAATGAATGGCGTATTAAAAATCGGACTTTTTGTTTAACCCCTTAACAGTGACATTTGTTTTCTTACAAAAAATTTAAAAATGGGGCTGGACACTACTTTTTCCATACTAAAATATTTACCTTACTTAATCAAAAAATATCTGGCAATCAATAAAGATAAATTTACAGTTACAAATTAGTGGTATCAGAATGCTTTTAATAACGAAGCAAGCAAAGTGTTCTTGCCCGAATCCAGCTCGGGCCACACTGTTAAGTGGTTTAAATGCTGTTTAAAGTGACAATAATACACAGTAATACAAACAGATATTTTCCCTGATTATTGCATTTTAATTCCTTTCTTCGAAAATTGTTTCTATATATATTAAATATTATTTTAATTCATTTATTCTAAAATTGTTGCTATATATATATCGTAAGCTAATTGAAAAACCCGGCTCTTTGCAAACAGCCTAGGCTGTTAATAACTTTGTTTCCTACCAGAAATTTTATTTAATGAAATGTAACTTATTTCCAATTGGTATTTATTTGCCGTTATTTATTAAGTAAAGTTTCTGGTTTAGAACAGATTTATTTTAGCCGCGGTTTATACACAAGCAAATAAAGTACATTTTTATTTTTAGGGTACATTTTTCGCAAACACCTCATGTAGACAATCAACAAAATTTTGATATGGGGCTCATTTTTAATGTTTTCTGAGCAATACATAAAGTAGATATGATGCAGCATGGTAATATTTATAAAAGTTATGTAAGAAAAATTGATGTTTCAATGGAACCTGCAGATAACGCAGATTTTTAGTATTTTCACAGCATTAAGTAGAGAAAATGGTTGATTATAAGAATAATTATAAAAAATATATAAGAAAATTTCTGCAATGATTAAATCTGCAGATGAATCAGATTTTTAATGTTTCCGCAGGATCGCGTATAGAGGAAGAATAGTCAAATCAAACTTATTATAAAAAATACATATGAAAATTTCTTTATTAATGAAATCTGCAGATGAGGAAGATTTTTTGTGTTTGTCCAGTGTTGAGTAGAGAAAACGAATTTCTGAATGAAAATAATTATAAATCATATATAAGAAAATTGCTGTATCGATAAAATCTGCAGATGAGGCAGATTTTTAATGTTTCGCAATGTTACATGGAGATTACGGGTTGCTAATGAAAATAATTATAAAATAATAATTTATAACATATAAGATTTATATTAAGAATAATTTATAATATATAAGAAAATTTCTGCAATGGTGAAATCTGCAGATAGGACAGATTTTTAATTTTTCCCCAGCATTGCGTAGAGAAGATGGTTCGATAAATGAAATCAATTGTAAAAAATAAATCAGAAAAATTTAGTAATAATTTAATCTGAAATGAGGTACATTATTAATATTTTCCTAGCATTATGTAAAGAAAATTTGTAGCCGAATGAAATGGATTACAGAAAAAAAGGAAGAAAATTGCTTTATTGACAGATTTCCTTTTTGCACCTGGTTAATAATTAAGGCTAATAAACACTATTTTTTAGAAGTAAATTTTGTCCTCCACCCATAAAGATGAACAAAAAAAGAAAATCTGCAGACAAGACAGAATGTTATATTTCGCATTACGTAGAAATAATATACTGCTGAATGACTAATATCAGATATTCAGGTTCATTGCGAGTTTATTTTTATTTAAAGTGTTCTACAGACGTAAATTAAATTAAAGTATCACTAATCTCAGGAAATTAGAAGATTAAATCATATATGTCAATACGATACTTTCCATACATACTTGCTGTGACTAATTTCATTCAGAAGTCATTTTTCTCTATGTAACATTGAAAACACATTAAAAATTTGCCTCATCTGCAAAATTTATTGATACAGCTATTTTATATTATGTATTTATTTTATAATTATTTTCATTAAGCAACACATTTTCACTAGGTACACCAGGAAAAAATTGAAAAATTTACCTCAAGTGCACCTGCTCCCTAGTAATACAGAAATTTTCTTGTATAGGTTTTATAGTAATCTTAATTAAGTGACCTGTTTTCTGTACGTAATGCTAGGAAAATATCAAAATAGGTCTCATTTGCAGATTTTATTGATAAAAAGTTTTACTTATATATGTTTTATAATTATTTTCATTCAAAAGTCCATATTCTCTACGTAAAGCTAGGAAAACATTAAAAATCTATCTACCATTTTCCATATTTATATAAATATATAAAATAGTTTTAGCGAGAATTATAGCTTACTTTTAGCTAATCTATTTAACATGTGTATACAGTCAGAGATACACAGATTTATAAATTTATATACTGTAAAAGGATGGATCTAGACAAATGGTCTAATAAAGATGAAGGGCTCTAATTCCAAAAAATGTTAGATTATGTATATATATACAATATATTCATACAATATATACAATTGCTATATGGACATATACAGTTATAATGCATATATGGATACAATACACTAAAAGAAAATGTTTAAAAAAATTATATATTTAATGGTATGGGTTCAGTCGTGGAAAAAAAGTAAACACCCCCTACTAACTCTGCAGCTAATTAAAATAGAATCATGGTTACTGGTACCAAAGAATTGGAAATAAAGTCTACTTTTAAATGATTTGCATAAAATTTGCTTAGGGGACCACCTACAAATCAAAACCAAACCAAGATTTTTTTTTTCAATGGCAACACCCAGTTTAGACAATATTTTAAATCCTCGGTTCAAACTATGCCTAGAAACGAAGTTTCAAGTCACTTGTATGATAAGTTTTTGCATTATAAACATAGAAAATTTAGAGTTTCTAATGTTAAGTTACATTTCCATATTTTATTAATAACTCCTGAAATTATAATCCTAATGTAATAATATTTTGTATGGTTATAATACTAAAAACCCAAACATAAATGCATTGAATTTATAATTTAAAAAAAATTATAATATGATTTATGAAATTAATATTTGAAAAAAATATTAATTGTAGTCTACAATTTTGATAAATTTATATTTATTAGGTCATGCTTGATGCGAATTCTCAATTTAAAATTTTTCTCTCAACTAGTTTTCGAATTATGCTTAAAAAACATCAAAATGATTGTTTATGGGACCGTCTATGATGCGCACAAAAGCATAATTTGAAAAAATTTATTTTACTCATTTTATTGAAACATTTGAGCTTGGGCTGGCGATATAGAACATATTAAGCGAGTTAAATGCTTATATTGGCAAGAAATAATACATTAATAGAAGTGACATACTCATTCTGTAGCATTTCAACAGTATGTAGTACCGAACTTCAATTTGGATACAGTCCCTAAAATATGGTCATTTTAAAATAATTAATTTCTCTGAAAGTAATCGCCTGAATTTCTTGAAAATTTTTATTTAGGTTTATTAAAGGGTGTAGAATTTATTTATGGTGTCAGACTTGGGTATTGCTATTGAAAAAAAAAAGAAGTTTGGGTTCGTTTTGATATGTAGATGGCCCCCTAAGCAAATTTTGTAGGCATCATTTAAAAGTAGACTTTATATGCAATCGTTAGGTACAAGTCACTTTATTCTAGAATAATTTGCTGCAAAGTTAGTAGGCATGTTTACTCTTTTTTTTTCACGACTGTACATACATATAAATATAAATAAATAAACCTGCATATCCCTATGTAAACATTTAAACAGATTGGAACATGAGATGAAAACTTCATTGTACAGTTAAAATACAGTTTTATACACTTACAATACTAGTATGTTGTGGCCATCACAAAACTTTCTTCTATATAAATCCCATAAACAACACTAACTGATATCAAGGTATACCTGAATCTGAAGTTTGATGAAAATTCGTGCATTAGTTCTTGAGATAGAGCTAAAGTGGAAATTCTGAAAAATGTTGCACAGGAACGCCACCTGTTGAGCAATTTGCACCAAAACATAAACAGCACTAATTCATATCAAGGTATACCTGAATCTGAAGTTTGTTAAAAATCCAAGCATTAGTTCTTGAGATAGAGCTACTGCGGAAATCGCAAAAAGGCAGCATAGCAGCGCCACCTGTTGAGCTATTTACACCAAAATATATAAAACGTCAATTCATGTCAAAGACTCACTGAATCTGAAGTTTGATGAAAATCCGTGCATTAGTTCTGGAGATTGAGCTGTTGCGGAAATCGTGAAAAATGCTGCATAGCAGCGCCACCTGTTGAGCGATTTACACGAAAAATCAATCAGCAACAATTTCTATCAGGAACTAACAGAATATAAATTTTTAATAAATTCCGTGCATTAGTTCTTGAGATAGAGCGGCCCCAAAATTGTATCACATACCGACTGACAAACGGACAGGCAGACAGAGTCGCAGATTCACAGACAGACATTTTGTAAAACCGAAAACCGAAAATTTTCACGAATCCAATTCTTTCTTTTTGTAAAGATAGAAGAAAGTAAAAAGCGTCTTTGGCTTGTGACCAATCTTAGCTCTAGATTTGAACTCTATCAACAGCTGTCACACTCGCAGGTTAAAAAATCCTGACAAAAACTCGTGTATGTATTTCCTTTCCAAGACATATAGGAGAGCGAAAAAGCTAAAATCCCCAAACGACAACTGCGTCTATGACACGTGATTGAGAACAGCGAATGAGAACGCAGTAAAAGCCAATAATGCTAAAACGTGACTATCTTTTAGAATCTCGCAACCCGGCTATTGTTGTTTATTTAATAATAAATGTTTATATATATATAAAATCCTAATGAAACGAATTTATGAAACGATTCTTTGAAACGACTGATTCAGTTTCACGGCTATTTCACCTAAAATATGGAATACTTTGCGATGAAATTAACACCAAAAATCCGTATTAATCTGCAGATCTCAAAACTGGTATTAGAATTTTTAAATTCGAATTAGTTTTCGAAATATTAATTTTTTTCTAATTTTAAGTACATTTTTCTAATGATGGCAACTCAAATTTTAATCAGAACATATATATTTTTTTTCAGATTTCAGAAAAGGGTATTTTAAATTAATTTGGCGACCAGTTTGGCCTCCCTTAAGTATATGCTAAGAAATGTATCGTGCTACTTTTATTTATAATTCAATTTACTTGAACAATCTTTCGACAAATCGAAAGATTCTGATTGGCGCCAAAATGACATTATTTTGATTGACATGGTAACCCGGCTATTGTTGTTTATTTAATAATAAATGTTTATTTACTTTTACTTCTTTTTTAAATTATATAAATTATTTTGTTCTATACTTACTAATTATTTTTTTTGTTATTTCCTTTTGAAAATAATAGAAAATAATTAAAAAATACGGTACTACTTACGTAAATAAGTGCGAGTAGTAAATCAAAATTACGACCATTACTAATCACATCATAATATTAAAATATTTATTTGCTTAAAAGACGTTATAAAAACTCATTAAAATTAAATTAAAGATCTATATTTTGTAAATATAGATAAAATATATTTGTAATATAGTTTTTTAATTTACTTTTAATGTGTTTTTGTAACGTCTTTTAAGCAAATAAATATTTTAATATTATACGGTAGTACTTAGTTATTCCGTCGACCAATTTCGCCAAATTATACAAATTGACATAATTTTTATTTTAAATAACGAAAAAACAAATAAATTAGTATAACATTAATAAATGTACAAATAAAACGTCGAAATAAAAATCACTTGATGACGTAAACATGTGTAACTTACTTAAAGCCAAGTGAATGGGACATTTACGATCAACCATTATTGACATTTAATCTTATAGTTTGGCGATAGATTTTTGGTTCAACGGGATAATTAAGTAATACACAAAATGCATATGTAACTGGTATTCGAAAACGAGGTTTTCGCCAAATTTTTGTAAAAAAGAAAAAAAATCACGCCAAACCTTCGGTGCGTATGTGACATCTGGCCAAATGTTAAATAATGTGGGAAGAGTTCCATATTGTGTGCTGTTTTTTTTTTTTTTTTTTTTTTTTTGCGAGCTTTTTTTGGCATTAAATGAATCGATGTGGTTGCGATCTTCAGCCTTTGGGGTTGCTTTTTTCTATAATGAACTTTATTCATACGTTTTTTGCGTATTTTATTTTTGCATTTAGCCTATATTTTTCGGAAAAATATATAACTTTTGTTTTAATTTGACATGTATAATAAATATAATAAATACATAAAATATAAGTACATAATATTTATTTATAGGTGTATATATACTATGTATGTATAAGGTATATCTCTATACGTAATATATATAAAACTGTCTGTATAAACATCGTACTTTTTTTAACATGTGACATATATAACATTTATTAAATATATATATATGTTTACAAATATTTAAAGACCATGTTTTTCCGACACCCTGAAAAATTTTATAAGACACTAAAATGGCTTTTTGGCGCCATTTTGGATTCATTCGCCAATCGCACCAACCAGCACACAATATGGAACTCTTCCCAATAATGCAACAAACATTTAATTTCAACTTCAAATCAATGTTTTAATTTACCACTCGAAAAGTAAAAGAAAATGCTAACTGGCAATTTGAAAAAAAGCTGTTGGCGAGATTTGCACCCGGCTAGTGTAACAGTACCAAGAATTCTTTGCGACCATGACAACTTTTATATAGTTTTATTCGAAAAAAAATTTGATTTTTTAACCAAAATGGAAAACTTTTGGCACAGATGTTATATACGGACCCATATTGGCGCGATTTTTTTTCTGACGCCAATGTCATATACGCAACGGGTACTTAACTGGCTCCAAAGTATTGTTATTTTGCTTGATATGGTAAGCTGGATGTTGTTGTTTATGCTGTTGATGCGTTCCCCGAATTGGCGTCGGAAAAAAAATCGCGCCAATATCGTATATGACATCTGTGGCAAAGTTTCATATGAAAGGCGAAGGGATCAGACCGTATTTGTTTATGACAGTTGATGACTTGAACTATTGTAATATAGATGAAATGATGGCGATAAAATAATATTTGGCGACTTATCGCCTGTGCATGGCTAATATTAAAGTACCAAAATGGCACCTAGAGTATGAAAAGCGAAGTGGCCTGCCCGAAACTGTTGATGATAGTCACATGACTTAGGCTATTGTTATAGAGATTGTTTTAAAATACCGGGAGACAAAGACTCTGTATACTTAATTCATTTTATTTTAGCTACTTTTCAAATGTTTAACTGATCCTCTTTAATCAAAAACGAAAATAACCATTGGATGTCTTAACAGCAACTGATTTGCCCTTACATTTTTGCAATCAAAGGGAATTGAATGGAAACCCATTTACAATGAGATCTGCACAGCTTTTTTCAGTATCATTCAATCTTTTCTTATATTTTTAAAACCCATCATATTAGCGTGTTTTTAGATTCTGCGGTGTCTGAACGGGGGCGAGCGTAGCTTGCAGGGTGCAGAGCCTCCTAGTATTGCTATAATAATAACAAATTGATTTTTCAGCAGGAATCTGATCCAGTCTACTTT
Source organism: Maratus speciosus (assembly GCA_963932465.1). Taxonomy (NCBI): domain Eukaryota; kingdom Metazoa; phylum Arthropoda; class Arachnida; order Araneae; family Salticidae; genus Maratus; species Maratus speciosus. Next base: position 517,195,569 of record OZ010795.1, on the reverse strand, counting down.
GAGCGTTAAAAGATTGCTCAACTGTAAATAACTCGTTTGTTAACAAAACATTTATTTGCGTAGTGCATGAGATAGTTTTGTTCTTTGAATTTTTCAGTTCATGCTTTTAGCTAACAAAAGAAAAATCAATTAGCGCTTGAAACACATAACTAAAGATATGTATCTTCATATAATACCAATGTAATTGTCAATATTTAAATATCTAAAAGGAAAAATTATATTTTTGATGCACTATTTTTTTTTCACCTTGTAGCTATTGTTCTCATAACAAAATCGTTTCTTTATTTATTTGTCAATCGCTCCCGGTTACTCCAGAACTACTTTAAAATATTGCAATGTATTTGGCACGACTTGTTGATTTTGAACTACTACATGTATATCTACCCTATACATATAAACAAAAACATAATTTGCCGAACGAATTAAAAAAATTAATTTATTTCCTACATTTTTAAGCCCGAGAAGGGACAGATATTAAGATATTTCATTCAGTTAGTTCGACATTTAATGTTAATTTTTTGTAACAAATTAGTTAAACCAAGTGAACATTGAAAAGTAAAAATGAAATCCAAACAATATGATACTTAAACAGCCCTAAAACTTAGATTCCGTTCAAACGAAATCGAAATAAATCGTAGACTTTTTTCCCAAATTTAAGTTGCAAATATTTGTATTATTGATTTTGTATTATGTTTACGATAGGGGAAAACAAATGATTAGGCACACCTAAAATACAAACCTTCCAAACAAAATCTCTATTTATCTCGATTTCGTTTGAACAGAATCTAAGTTTTTAGGCTGTTTAAGTATCATATTGTTTGGATTTCATTTTTACTTTTCAATGTTCACCTGGTTTAACTAATTTGTTTCAAAAATTTAACATTAAATGTAGAACTAACTGAATGAAATATCTTAATATCTGTCCCTTCTTGGGCTTAAACAATGCAGGATTTATTTTTTTAATTCGTTCGGCAAATTATGTTATTGTTTAATATGTCAAGTTTTTTAATAACTACTGCATTCAAACGAACTCGTTTAAAAATTAACTAGATGCATCATCATCAGGTTTGATCTACAAGGTATCGCATCACAATTTGTGGTGTATTTACCAATATTTAATCCAAAATGTTTCATCTGTGAGGTAGTGCAAAGTTTGGACAGAAACTCCGGTCTGAGCATAAAAAATCCTTATCCTTATCCTTATAATATTATAAATGTCAATGTGTGTCCGAATGTTTGAATGAAGTGAACATCAAAACGGATGAATTAATGCTTTTGTATCTTTTCATATAGATGGATTATGAAACGGAAAAGAACATAGGCTATGTTTTATTTATTTTATCCAAATATTTCACTTAATAATTCAAAATTTCATACTTTTTCATACAGAATCAATTGACATTTTCCCGATAAAATTTGACCATTTTTCTTTCCCGTCGCCAAGAAATTCTAAATCTGCAATAATAATTTTTCCTCTACAATTAATTAAAATAAAATAAAAAGAATTCAAAAGAAAATATTTATGACGTCATATTTTAAACGAAAAATATGTATTTTTTATTATACATGAAGGATGAATATCAGTTACGTTAATAAGGGGTTTTCTGCAAAAAATGGAATCGTAATCAGAAGGGAAAAGAATGAAAAAGAATCATATTATTAATAAAGTTATTCGCTTGGAAAAATATTACGTCATATTTGAAATAAAACAGATATTCCCATGTATTGGTTAAAAATGCAAGGGACATGAATATCAGTAAATAATGAAAATAGATAAATAATGACGTCATATTAAAACGAATAACAGAAATATTTTTTACTAATGGACTCTATTCTCGCTTTCAGTTCGAGGCTATAAAACAACCATTTTACTAAATTGTGACGTCAAAAGAATACTATCCATACTAATTAAAGAGTTTGAATATAAGTTACAAACAAATGAGAGTTTTCTTTCAAAATTCACGCTATGATTATAAGGAGAAGATATTTTTGGTGGAAGAAAGGGGAATTAAAACGGATTAATATATTTTTTGACGCTATTTCCTCATTAAAATTAAAAAGAATTGAATTTCAATTAGTATAAATGGTACAAAAACATGATTAAAGTAAATTTCCCAAAACTGAAAACATATTTACACACATCGAAGCTTCATGAATGAATTTATTCCACAGAAGCTAAAATCGTCTGCGGATGTAAATATATCTTCTGTACATTTAAGTAGATAGTTATTGCCCACTATTCATAAGAATTAAGTTTTAAAAAATCATATACTATTTTAATTAATCATTTTTAAAGATGGCAGTTAAAACATGTCACAAAGGTGATTTTAGTAAAAGCTTTATCGTTTAAAAATGATGTAATATTTTTTCATGGAAAGCATTAATTTTAATACGACAACATTAACATATATTTATTTCAGTTTCGTCAAAGCGATGTCGTTTTCATTACACCAGCTTCGAAAGTTAAAACGAAATCTTAAAATAATAATACACCTTTTAGAAATCAAATTTTGCACCAAAAGTCGCATTATTTCAAAATGAAATTTTTGCTTACATTTTAAATAAATTTTATTACTTTAAATTTAGTATATTTAATAAAGAAAAATGTTTCAATGTTTTTCTAAATATACAATAATATTGGATTTTATTAATCGATTCTATGTTTTAAACAAATTGAAATGCATAGTTTTAAATGATTCATGAAGTGAAAGAATATATATATATATTTTATTTCGACAAGTATCATTCCGTAAGATAAACTAACCTAGTGAAAGCGTCGTTATATTTAAATCATTAGCTGCTTTTCTTTCAGAAAATGTTAGCATTTTATAGCAGTTATACAAAATGGCGTAATTTGCTAAGAACTTAACAATAGCAAATACATAAGTTTAACATCCTTTTACCGTACAATCTCCAGGAACATTGGTTTCAATAAAATTTAATAAATGGCACACCAAAGTCGACTTTAAAAAGTTTAGCAAGTAATTTTAATTTGAGATAGGGCTTTACATGTGACATCATTTACGTGTAAAAAAGAACCAAAACCATCAATAAAGCAATAAATTTGTCTTTTGTCTCAGATCCCTCTAATTTTTAAAGGCATCGTGATTATCGAAAAGGGCAAAGGAAGAAGGGAAATTTTCTTTCGATTTTAAAATATCAAAATCTATAGTTAAAAATCTCCATGAAACACAATCTCTGTCCCCCATTGGAGCATATTCCTGCAAATTTCAAAGCTTTCAAAAGCCAAAATTACAGCACAACGTTAGATATGAAAATGTTAATTCATAATTGGGGTGCTTTTCCATAAATAGATTTATTCCGCGAAAGCACTAAGCAACGCTATTGCTTAAATAATAAGTATTTAGGCTCAAGAGTCTTCAGAGCATGATAAATATTTTGATATTATTGGTAGATCTACAGTTAATAAAAGTGTGGTGCCGTGAAATTAAAGTGTAATAAATATTTGAAAGTTAAAGATATTTCTCGTACCCTTATTATTTATTTTTGAACTTTGATGCTTCACCACGTTTGATTATTACTTTTTAATACAATTTATCTTTTTTTTTTCTACCAAGATGTGATTTTTTGGAATATAAACATAATGTTGCATGTTGATTTTTCGATTATTCGAATCTTATCAAAGTCACGTCTGAAGTGACCTGTTAATAACCACTTTCCTTTAAAAATATTTACTAATATATTTCTTTAAATAATATTCGTTGTCTCGAAAACATAAATTAAATCAACGTCCTTGAGCATAAATATAAAATAGAATAACAGAGATGTAAATTTATTCTTCATTTAATCATCGAAAATGTGTATGAAATTTCATGCTCACGAAAGAAATTTAAATGATCCTATATATATAAATAAAAGTAAGCAAATTGGGATCATCAGAAGCGTTTCTACTATAAAATGTGATAAAAGGTTAATTATATATGCTTTTAATTATCGAAATTTTTTGCTTAATTGGTGAATTTCTTCTTCTTTAAATGTCACGTGAACGCAGTCACGGGTAGCAGCTAGTATTTAATAAAAACATTTAAAAAAAATTTTGCTTAATTTTAGTTACTCCATTTTCCCCTCTAGTACGCTATGAATGTAGAAATATCCTTAAATTTTAAGTGCTAAAATTATAACAACAGTATAGCTGTTACACAGTAAAACATTTAAAAAAAAAAAAAAAAAAAAAAAAAAAAAAAAAAAAAAAAAACAGTTTTACTTAAATTTTTCTACTTTATTTCCTGCCAGGGGGCGATGTAAATGTAAGATTAAATTGTTACCCCTGAGGAATAATTTTAGATAAAAAATGCGGTAATAACGTTAAGTTTACTTAACGTAACTTCGTTGAGTTTACTTAACGTTAAAAGTCTTTGTCTTTTAAAATTTATAAATAATTATTTTTATTTCTTAATACCACAAAAAGAAATTGAATATGAACATAATATATATTACATGCCCGCCCATGTGTAATGCTGTCATATTGATAATGAAATCTGTATTTCGGTTATTTGCAAATTTATTCATTTCTAAGAATCCGACACGATTTCAATTCTTACACAGTCTTAAAACAATATAAATAGTTCAGTACTTCTTTCCGGCTATATACCTTAACGAAATTAAAACTACATCAACAAATAAATAAAAGGAAAGCATAAATCACGAAGTTAACACCTTTTTAATCGAATGGGCACATCTGAATGTAATTGATATTTATGCTTAAAAATCAGTATCGGTGAAATATATTGCAATTTTTTGACATAAATTTTTTGACGTCAATTTGGCGCTATACCGCCAAGTTGGCGACAAACATGGTGGTATTTGGCGACAGAACAGGGTCTCCCCTATAGTAAACCCCCTTATAGGTATGGTGAGGCATTAAATGCTTGACATTTACGATAAGCCATTATTGGCATTATCTTATAGTTTGGCGATATGTTTTTGGTCGGTGGGATAATCGTGTAGTACCGAATTGCGTAAAAGAAACATCCTTATAACTCAAAAAATTATAATCCTATTAACTTACAGTTTACTGCGTCGGATTAAGCGTCTCATTTCCAATTAAAACATATATTTGAATTGAAATTTGAATGAAATACAGCGTCATGAAAAATCGAAGACCGTGAAAAATAGAATTACAAATATCTCGGCAACTAATTATCCGATCGAGTTCATTCATGATGCAAAATTTATGTTTTTTTATTGTCTTTTATATTCACTCCTTCAAATAAACAATTTCGAAAATTTTTGTATAGCTTTTACCAAAAAGAATATTTCAAGAGTTGAAAAAAAATAGTTCCGGATAATCGAGGTTACTGATATTCAATAGACTTCTTTCGATTATACTCCCTAAGTACATACAGAATTTCAAGTCTCTATCTCAATTTGTTTGGGAGATAGAGCGTTTACAGACACACACACACCCAGACGGAAGGCAAATTTTCTTTTCTTCTAAAAATATGTTTTTCGGAATCTCTACTGTCTGAAACGTGTAAATCCGTCAAAATTTTTTTTTCGATTTTTAAAACGATTACAAGACTTACCCTATACTACGTATGATGGGTAATTAAAATGTTAAATTTTATAGCAAAAATGTTCACTGATTCTCAATGAAAAAAAGCGAAATTTGGAATTATTAAGAAAAATATTTGAATAATACAAATAAAGCTTACGCTATGTTACTCTCTGCATTATAATTCACACATATGCAAAGGCATTTTATCATCCGTTTTGACCCTGAAGTCAGACAAACATTTTCGTACTTTGAATTTACAATATCATTAAAATTACAAAGAATAAAAAATTTGTGGCATCAGGGACAAAAAGGTTGGAAGAAAAAGTCAAAAAGTTATGATCTCCATAGGCTTTTCTATGTAAAATTAACATTGAGAAGCGACACTGGAAATAAATAAGTATAACCATGATATTTAATTTCAACTTCAAAGCAATGTTTTAATTTACCACTCGAAAAATAAAAATAATGCTAACTGGCGAGTGGAAAAAAAAAGCTATTGGCAATATTTGCATCTGACTAGCGTAACAGTACCAAGAATTCTTTGCGACCATGGCAACTTTTATGTAGAGTTATTCGAAAAAAATAATTATTTTTTAATCAAAATGGAAAACCTTCAGCACAGATGTCATATACGGCCCCATACTGGCGGGATTTTTTTTCTGATGCCAATGTCATATACGCAACGTGTACTTAACTGGCGCCAAAGTATCGTTATTTTGCTTAATATGGTAAGCCGGATGTTGTTGTTTATGCTGTTTTCCCCAAATTGGCGTCGGAAAAAAATCGCGCCAATATGGGGCCTTATATGATATCTGGGTCAAACTTTCATATGAAAAGCGAAGGGATCAGACCGTATTTATTTATGGCAGTTACATGCCTTGGACTATTATAATATAGATGAAATGATAGCGATAGAATAATATTTGGCGACTTATCACCTGTTCTTGACTAACATTAAAGTACCAAAATGGCACCTGGAATATAAAAAGCGAAGTGGTCCGCCCGGAACTGTTGATGATAGTCACATGACTTAGACTATTGTTATAGATATTATTTTAAAATACCGGGAGACAAAGACTTTATACACTTAATTCATTCTATTTTAGCTTCTTTTCAAATGTTTAACTGATCCTCTTTAATCAAACACGAAAACAACCATTGGATGTCTTAAGAGCAACTGATTCGGCCTTAAATTTTTTAAATCAAAGGGAATTGAACGGAAACCCGTTTACAGGGAGATCTGCACAGCTTTTTTCAGAATAATTCAATATTCTCTAATATTTTTAAAAACCGATCAGGTTAGCGTGTTTTTAGATGAACGGTGTCTGAACGGGGGGTTGGTGAGCGTAGCTTGCAGGGGGCAGAGCCCCCTAGTGTATTATAAGATTTCAACCTTTTATGCAAGATTTTAATTCATGTATTCGGAGTTGATATATAAAATTCTCAGAGAATCAATGTATATATAATCAACAGTCAATTCAAACGTTAATTTTTAAATAAAATTAAAAAATATATAGTCTTTTTTTTTAAATCTGTGAATATTCGGGTAATGATATATCCTGTTCATGCTTACAGAAATGTTCTACAAAATATTTTGAAACATCAACAGTATTGATGTTTTAGTTGATTTTGAACCTTATGTGTATAAGTGGTAAACACTTAAAGTGGAATAATCGATCAAAATTGATAAATATTCATGCATGATACGGCTGTACATGGATGGCAATGCATTCAGAAATTTTTCGAATAAAAATCATCTGTATCGTATGCAGTCAGTGACTGCAAACGTTAGCTCAGGTGACCAACTAATTGAATGAGGGGGGTCTATACAAATAGTCAGTAGACAGGTGTTGCAGAACTCATTTCACCAAATGGGGTTTGAAAGGTCAAAATGCATCAAAGTACCATTTGTAAATGCAGGATACTGCGCTTAACGTCTTGCTTGGGCCAAAGAATTCTGTGGGTGGACCATTAAGGCCTTTCCCAAATCCAAAAGGGCAACTTTATGACATAAGTTTTAATTTATTTTTGTTTGGAAATGCATGAAACTAGCAGGCGTTGTTGTTCAGAAACAATGTAATAGAACTGTTTTTTCCATGTATTTGAAAATACAACAGATCTTTCAGAAAATAGTGCCAAATTGGGCGTCTGATTCCAAATTTCTTTCATAGTTATGTGTTCCAATTTTATATCTTTCCTTTAAAAAATGAATTTGTAAATGTGTCAAAGCGTTTTGCGCTTGTTGAGCAGAGCAGTTGAGAATAGCGGACGGTTAGAGCCAGCATCCCGAGTAGCATAGAGCAGCAGTTCCCAACCTTTATTAGTACACGACCCACCTTTAAGTAAAAAAAAAAAAAAAATTCGCAACCCATCTACTATAAAGAAGTACATCTGTATGGAAATTGTTGCATGACCTCCATAAGCTATCGGCTACCTTATTCTAAGAAAAGGGCAAATTTTCATATGAAGGATACACTATCAATAAAAACAAGAATTGATAAGCCTAATGCGTGTATGTGGAATAATAATTAAAACAGCACACAAGCAGCAAAATAATTAAAAATACGTTTAATTATTATCAAAACATAACTTTACAATCAGTGAGACTTCTGGCACTGGTGTTATTGATGAGGACAGTTAAATCAGTGCTAAAACTAATTAATTGTAACCTTAAATCACTTTTTACACACAGTTTTTTTCTGCACTTTTTTCAAAAACGGCAAAGTACAAAAAGCATCTTCACACAAGTATGCCATATTGAACCCCATCAAGGACCGCAAAGCTAATATGGATATTTCTGGATATTCTACTCGTATATTCATCTAGAAGGAAATTCAGGATTTTAATTAGAAATATTATTTTCTGTTGAAATTGTTGTATTGTTTTAACTGCGAGATAAAAGATATATTTTTGTGTCCATCCTCGATTGTTCTGCAACCCACCAGTGAGTCGCGACCCCATAGGTTGGGAACCGTTGGCATAGAGATTATCGGCTACGACTGTGTCATCCTGATGATAGACCTATAGTACTTATACAAAGCATCAGGGATGAAACTAAAAAGGGGGGGGGGGCAGAGGGTGCATGGGCCCCGGGCGCCAAATGAAGATTTTGTTTGTCGATTTTTCAAATATCTATTTTTAGCGCGGTATTGTTAAAATCATCTTGACTGAGATATGTCAAAACATGAAGAATCTACAGATGATATGGCATAAGGATCCTGTATAAAGCGGAATGTTTTTCAATTTTTTTCGATTCCATTTTCAAGATTTTAATGATTTGACAAAGTAGATTACGTAGTTCAGTATTACATATTTTAAATTTTAAAATAAGTTGGCTATTTAAAATTTAGTAAAATTGGTTAGTAAATTTTGTAAATATACTAATCACTAATCACTAATCACCCACTCGTGGACAGTCAACCTTTCGGTATAGGAACTGATTAGTCCACGAGGGGAAAAAACATATCTCCCTTTCCTTGAGGAGGAGGGAAGGAGGGGGGGGGCGCCAAAATCCATGTTTGCGCCGGATGCAAAAAAGGCTAGTTTTGGCCCTGCAAAGCATACAAACTGCCTCGTATTCATCATCTACCTAAACTCCGGGTTAAGCTCAAGTACCTGGGTCGACCGCCCAAAAAGTATTCCCCATTAATCTGATTGGACCTGGTTGCAGCCGAAGTCACTTCAGGTTATTAGGGAATACCATTTGAGCATTCGATCGGACTATTCGCCATTAACCGGAAGTTGATATAGATGGTGAATACGAACGTTATTAATAAGATTGTAATCTGGTCGATCACTTTAATCACTCATAATCTTTTTAAGCGTAGGAAGAAGTGAAGGAGAATAACTGCTATCAAATGTCTCGATGGCATCGCCTGATTCAAGGAGAATTCCACAGAAATCTCCTTACTAAAATGACCATCAAGAAACTCAGATTAAAATCTCAGATCAGTACAATTGGGGTACTCTCCAAAAGTGTGTGCAAGAACGTCGTACACCATGCTACTTTCTTAAACTAATTTATGAGAATATCTAGCATATTTTTGGCATGCCATACATTTGAAATTCTTCTGTAGACTTGTTGAAACCATGCCTTGTGATGCAGAAGTCGTTATCAAGGTCAGAGGAGTAGTAACTTGTTTTTAATCAAGCGTCTTTAATTCAGTGTCGCATCAATGTGTTCAGTTTCAACAATAAATAAAATACATTGGGATGTTTAAAAGAAAATATTTTTCAGATATAAATAAATAAATATATAATAATAGATGTAAATAAAATGTGTGTCTGAATAAGAATAAAACGTCATACGATCAAAATGAAAATTAACATGTGTACCAAAGAGATAAGAACATCATTAGAAATTCTAACTAAACATGGTATCATAATGAAGGGAACGAATATTTTTTCCAACTGGATTAAATCATATTCAAGGCTGGAGTAGCACAGTTGAAGTTTATTCCAACAGAGCGAAAAATGTCCAGACCAGGGATCGAACCTGAATACTTGGCGTGCCGTGCCAATGCCTTACCTGTTAGGCTATCCGGACGATACCTGGCTGACATAATTCACTCTTATTAGTTGGACTTGGCTGCGAACTGCAGCGCTAGTTTTATTCATCCGAGCTATAACTGTAGCATTTACATGATGAAAGCACTTTAACACGGAAACTCCTGTATACCATGTAATTAGGTCATAATGAAGGGAACGAATATTTTTTCCAACTGGATTAAATCATATTCAAGGCTGGAGTAGCACAGTTGAAGTTTATTCCAACCGAGCGAAAAATGTTCAGACCAGGGATCGAACCTGGATACTTGGCGTGCCGTGCCAATGCCTTACCTGTTAGGCTATCCGGACGATACCTGGCTGACATAATTCACTCTTATTAGTTGGACTTGGCTGCGAACTGCAGCGCTAGTTTTATTCATCCCAGCTATATCTATAGCATTTACATGATGAAAGCACTTTAACACGGAAACTCCTGTATACCATGTAATTAGGTCATAATGAAGGGAACGAATATTTTTTCCAACTGGATTAAATCATATTCAAGGCTGGAGTAGCACAGTTGAAGTTTATTCCAACAGAGCAAAAAATGTCCAGACCAGGGATCGAAGTGTTAAAGTGCTTTCATCATGTAAATGCTATAGTTATAGCTCGGATGAATAAAACTAGCGCTGCATTTCTCAGCCAAATCCAACTAATAAGAGTGAATTATGTCAGTCAGGTATCGTCCGGATAGCCTAACAGGTAAGGCATTGGCACGGCACGCCAAGTATCCAGGTTCGATCCCTGGTCTGGACATTTTTCGCTCCGTTGGAATAAACTTCAACTGTGCTACTCCAGCCTTGAATATAAACATGGTATGTTAATTAATGTTAAAATCTAAGTTCCCCGTGACAAAAGAAAAAAAAATAGAAAATTTATTGATTCCTTTTTTTAAGTTTATTGAAACATATTTAGATCAAAATTCTAAAAATATATTATGTTTGTAAGACACTTTAACTATTTACAAACAAATTTAAATTTACATTTCATTTTAAAACGTACATGAAGTGAAAAACTCTAAGTAAATCCCTCCCATTTCTCTTGAAAGCTATGTTGCTGTCCTTCGATTTCAGAATTTTCACAGTTCATGAAATTCATGCACCCCAACCCCATTTCCGACAAAAGAAAACTATAAAAAAAGAAATACTACAAGGAAAAATCAATCGAAGAAACGACTGAAAAAGCTATTACTGAAATTTCCTTTTTTTTCACCGTTTTTTCAAAAGTCTAGGCAGAAAGCAATGAGGTAAGTGCTACCTATCTTTTTTCCCTTAAAAATCCAAATATATATTGCAGATAGAGTGTGTAAATCCTTTCTTCCCACCAGAAAACGGAAATGAAACTGTGTCTATTTTACTTTCTTCCATTTCTTTTGGATATTTTGTGACACAGGGGCTTTTAGGACTTTTTCTTATTTTGTACTTTATCGTAGCGGAAACTTCTTTTTGAATGACAGGTATGGTACTAACGACAGGGAAATTTTAAATTTAACTTCCCTTTGTCAGCTTTTCGTTTCCGAAAAAAATTTAATATTGCATCCGGGTAGGGCCTCAAATTAGAGAAATCATTCCGGATATATTTGAGAAAATAATCTCTCTATAAATATATTTTCATTTGAGATTATAAATTATCCTGTTGTACAGAATATTTTTCTTAAAGAATGAAACATAAAATAAGTGGTGATTTTAGTACATTCTAAACATGAGTAAAATAAAATTAAAAAAATTTATGAATGTTTTTAGATACTGAATTATTTGACATTTTTGGGAAATTGATCAATAAGGTCAATTACGGATAAGAACGTTATGCTTGTTAATTTTTTAAGGTCACATTTTGTTAGTTTTAGCTGAATTGACAGAAAGACAAAGGTGTGCACAAAACCCCAGAAAGATATGTGTTTAGTACCGAGTCTTAGACTCAGAGCAACATTTTTCACTAAAAATTAATAAAATTTAAAATATCATATTCGATAAGTTTTGGTCGTAAAAGAAATGTATTTTTTTAATTGACTTAGACGCAGAACAATAGTTTTCTAAATATTGCAGCTAAAAGGGGTTGTATAAAAATTAAATTTCGTAAATTAATATGTTTAGTAAAGCAAATGCCAATGGCATTTCAAAATTCCATCCCTTGTAAAGCAAATGCCATTCCCTGAAGCTATACTTTGATTGTATATTTTTTGTAGTTCAAACTCTCATCAATGGTTTAAGGCTGTTCTCAAATTCTTTGCTCAACAAGCGCAAAACGTTTTGACACATTTATAAATTCATTTTTTAACGGAGAGATATAAAATTGGAAAGCCTGACCTTGGAAGCGACTTGGAATCAAACAGTGTTTTCCATTTTTTGAACAATAAAGTACCTATTGAGTTATGAATGATTTTGATCACGTGACAAACATGATTTTCATCCTTCCTGAGTGGTTTTTCTCCTTTCGCGTGAAAATTCGCTTCAAAACACCCACTTTGACACTATTTTCTGAAAGATCTACTGCGTTTCCAAAAAAACGGAAAAAAACAGTTCGATTACACAATTTATGAACAACAACTGCTAATTTCATGCATTTCCGAACGAAAATAAATTAAAACGTCTGCCATGAAGTTGCCCTTTTGGATTTGAGAACAACCTCAACACTTTATGCTGCGATGGTATTTTAAGGTACTAGTAAAATCTTCTTGTTATAAAAAATACTTGATAATTCAATTCCAACGATACATTGTAGGATCGATGGTTGATGCTTCTCATTATCATCCGTAGATAGAATTAATGGTTCTTGAAAGCAGTAAATATTTAACAAGTTGGAAATTTTCTCGTCAAACGTGGCAAATGAGGTGCGTTTGTACTATAACGAGTTTTATAAATATTTTTTGCACCGCATATTGTACTGAATGTATATTTTAGTGCACATCATAAGTGCATATCAATTTCGTTCTGTTCGAAAATCTGTAACATCATTAAAATGCACTTGAAATAAATTTTTCCCATTGGCCTTAATGTAACGGAAAACTTTTGACTGTAATTAAACTATACATCCGATTTCCATAAAATCTGAAATGACTCCACAAAATTTTTCAACAATTATATATTTAAACTTTCAGATCATTCGGAAGGTTGTAACATCATTAGAATGCACTTGAAATAATTTCTTCCAATTATTGGCCGTAATGTAACGGAAAACTTTTGACTGTCCCTGTAATTAAACTATACATCCGATTTTGATAAAATTTGAAATGACTCGACAAAATTATGCAGCAATTATATATTTTAAATTTCAAACGATTCGGTCTTGTAGTTTTTGCGCTGTTATATGCGGACGGACAGGCAGACGGACTGAACGACGACTATAGGTGCTACGTATTTATAGAATTACGAACGCACCTAAAAAGGATATTTTCCTGCCTTTGTATACATCACTTTAGCTTCAATGTTGTTGCGTGATGTGCGACATTAGGTTTTTGCTGTGAAACATTTCAACATTTATAGGTACAATATTTTTTTTTCTTATTTTTTAAAGTCTTAGAAATAATATTATTTGTTGAATTAAAAAGTAAAGTTGTTTTTCATTATTTTTAAAGTGTGCTTAGAAATGTTACTTTTCAGTACTGTCGGGGCTAAAAAACAATATTTGCTTGTTTAGGAATATAAGAATAACTACACGGGTCTGAGACATGGTATGTTTTTCTTTAAACTGAAGGGTGTTTCATATTTTAAAATTTTTCTATGCTCATTTCAGAAGAAATACTCAAAAATTTCGAGCATGTACAATTTTGACACAATTCGAGAATTTCCGTTTGAATAGAAAACTTTAAATCTTGTCCGAAAATATCAGAATTAACAATTTATATTTACAATTTTTGTGATAATGACATGAGACACACATAGAAAACAGCCGCAAGCAGCGCACAAAGCAAGAGAAGAGATGGGTCAGGACGTCTTTTTTAAAGAGGAGGAAAATACATTATAATAATACAATAGAATCCCGCTAATCCAAAATTCCGGTTAATCCGAACCGATTTTATTTTCGACATGTTTTATTTCGACTTTATTTTCGCTCTGGACTTGAAGCATGCCGGATTACGACATTTTCCGGTTAACAGGATGAATGTCGGGAAAAACATCTACAAGATAGAATTAAGCAAAAAATTGGCTGCAAAGCATTTTTTTTATTCTTTAAACAGCTTGAATAGAATTAAAAAAAAATACTCAATAATGTAAAAGTGCAACATATGTACACGAATATAAAATGAAACCGTGCTCTATATACCTACTCGTAGAAACCTTTTTTTAAAAAAAACCTCGAATATCAGTTTGTTTACCAGTCACTATAAAATTATTTTCTAAAATGCAGAAGTATTAAATTCAGATGATAAAAATTTATTTTTCATTTCAACAGTTTGATTTATCAAATTATCGACAGAAATGTTTTTTTCTTCCCCCGACTTGGAGACTCAGCTATTTATTAGATTCGCGATTTTGAACCATTTGTAATGGGTTGTTACGTAATTCCTCATTCTCAAGTTCTATTGGATTATTATAAACATCAGGAGTGGTTAAACACGGAATGTTATTTTTTTTTTCGAAAATCGTGCCGGATTATCCAGCATGCCAGATCTTAGGATGCCGGATAAGAGGATGTTTACTGTACTACTGAGTACTTATAACATCATTTTTTTTTTTTTTTTTTTTTTTTTTTTTTTTTTTTTTAGCAAGCAAATTTTTCTTTTCTATTTTTATCGGAATTTCGGGTAATCCGAATTTTTTTAAATGCGAACAGGCACCGTTCCCAATTAGTTTGGATTAAGGGGGTTCTACTGTATTTAACTTTAAGGCAATTATGACAAATGCAACTAATTAATAAAATGTAAAATACAGGTTTTTTAAAACGTTTTTTAAACTTTTTTTAAACTTTTTTTTTACTCTGCTACTTTTGTGATGTTTTCCATTCACATATTGTAAAAAAAAAAACCTTGCTAATAAAGTCTTGTAAAAAAAAGCCTTAGAGGAAAAAGCTCGAAACTTTCGAGATACTCCTGGAAAATTACTGAAAAAAAAAATAAGAAGCATTATTTTTCAGGCCTGAGTAATTTTTCACTACTCATTAAAATTTAGTTGATGTGCAATCTGCTTTTATGTTTAAATTAAATGAAAGTTTTGTTTTCGTGATTTTAATCAAGAATGGATACATGTACACTATATGGCCATTAATGACCGGCAACTTTCAATTTTAGACATTTTGTCGAATAATTAGAAATATACTTGACAGATTCTTCTGGAATTTCAGGATTAAAAAGAACAGGTATGACCTCATATTTAGCAATGTCGAGTTGTTAACGGAGGCAATTAAGGGGCCAACAAAAAATCAAAGAAAAAAAATAATACTTGGGATCACCCTGTAAAATAAAATGCACGAAATGATCTACCGCTACCCAATATAAATAAACAGACATTGTGCAATATGTGTATTTTTTTGTGTATGAATAGCACGTATATTAATAGAGATATAACGATTTATTTAAAAAAATTTAAAAATTCTTGCAAGTTTTTTTGCTTATAACATGCAGGGTTTTCAACCAAATTTAACGCCGGTTTCAAAAAATTGACAAAATACAGTAGAAACAATATACTGCAATTGGAATATAAATATATTAAATATTTTAGGAAATATGAGTAGTTGTATGAGATAATCTTTATCTGCGGATGCGTGAACGATAACAAAAATCATTTTACAAATTTAATAGTCAACTCTATGGAGCAACTTATTAAAAAAAATCTAGTAAAATTTCAGAAAGATATCGGCGTTAAAGTGAGCAAATTTTTAGTTGTTCTTTAAAAGCAGCTGAAAAGGGATTTTACACAAATTGTCATTTTTAGGGTTCCGTACGTAAAAAGTAAAAACGGAACCATTATAAGATCACTCCTGTGTCTGTCCGTCTGTTTGTCTGTCTGTCACAGCCATTTTAATCGTAAACTATGGAACGTGGAAAGTTCAAATTCGGGGAAGTAATAAAGACCATTGACCCACATATTTTCAGATTAATAACATTCATAAATATATTTAGTAAAAAAGTAGAGGGGCTAATTATGCTACTTGAAAAAAAAAAAATTTTCTTTGTATATCATGTGGGGGTATCCTGTGAAAGCTTTTGTAACGCTGAACTCAAAAATACATTCCTTTTAATTTTAGGTATTATATTTTCAAAGATATTGTTGAAAATGTAGCGCAAAAATATGTCCCCCCCCCCTCATCTAATTCCGAATCTACTGAAACTAAAATTATGAAAAAATTAGAGGTAGTAGACGTTAATATAAACCTTGCCGGAAAATTATAGCGATTACCCTAGGTCACATAGTTTTTGAATAATTAGCATTTTTCTGTTATACACAAATTTCGATTTACAGGCATTCAGAAAAATTGTTGAGCATCGCTGAATATACCTATCGTTGCAGAAGAATAAAAGCATTGTTGATAATGATTTTCGAAAAAAATCATTGGTAATTAGCTGATATATTAACCCTTAAAGGTACGGTCAGTTTGGACATACACAAGGACAGGGCGGCGTACTCTATGCCTAGTTAACGACTTTTAATGATATATATGTGTAATGTAATGTCCAGTAACAGTATAAAAGCAATAAACGTCAAATTGTTAAAACATACTAATTTAAGGGTCTCGGGACTCTAAAAAGTGGAAAAAATGAAAAAAAGACCATTTTCAACATTTAATGTCTTAAAATGTATATGATTTTAAAACACAATTTTAATTGGAATGAAAGATATAAGTATGTTCTTTCGTTTCAGGTATTTAAAAAATTGCAAGATATAGAATTAGTATTTATAGGGGGCTCGAAACTGTTAGACATTTGTCGAACAAAAAAATGGCATAACAGTTTACGCGCAGGATTACAAAATAAATATTGCAACTAGAATGAAAATTTTGGTGCTTACTTATACTTCAGATTGTAATAATTTCCCTGAACTTAAATAAATTTGTATTTAAAGCATTTTTATATTTTTAATGCAATGCTGCATTTAGCTAGTACAAAATTTTGAAAATTTCAACAGTAAAATCACCTGAAAAAATATTTTTTTGAACAATAAAAAGGAAATTTTAGGTTCAGTTTATACAGAATAACATGGAATATATGTTTTGAAAATTTCATGAAAAAATATTCAGAAGTTTTTGAGGTATCCTGCGCGTTATACCCAAAAACGCCATTTGGAAAATAATGACTTTAAAGTTTCGGAAACGCCGCTTCAGCTATTGAGAGGGTATAATTCTAAAAGCCAAAACTTCTGTTCTAATGGGAATTTCAAGGAAACAATTATATCAAAATATTCAGAAAAGATAGGAGTTTAACATCTAAAAAAAATTAAAATTTCTTTAATTTTGAAGCTTTAAGAGTCCTGCGACCACTTAATCCTTTCCGGCACGGAGTAATTCTATTTATAAACTTATGAAATAATGAACTGACACCAGAATTTATAAACGAATTTATTAGAAAATGCGAACTTGCTTATTTTCACGTACATGATAAAAGGAAAATTTTAATTAAATACTCTTGGTGCCATTTGTCTGTTTTGGAATTAAAATTAGGTCTCCGTTTTTTAAGGGCATCGCCCTCGAAATATTTAATTAGAACGAATCGCATAAATACTGTGAGATTCGCGATAGTTTGCATTGATTGTATCTCTCAATACGCCTCGAGTGACTTTAAAAGTTAATTAAACACCTATCTGGAAAAACGCGGCACTGTCCAAGGCGGCGTTGCAACTTTGAGACCTCAAATCGAAGCACGCTTAGCACAATGCAAAATTTAAACTTTGAACGAAGGTTTTATTTTAGACACACTGTAGAAATAAAGGTTATTACTACGCTGAATTTAGTTTCATGAAATGCCAAATGAAGTTTAACTATGCACTGCCTTTATTGTCAGTACCGAATTAAGTTCATCATAAACAGTTTAGGATAATATTAAAAAAAAGAGTTATACGAATAGCTATATTTGATATTGTTCCATATATCTCTTTGAACTTTCATGGTATACCCGATTACACTTTTCTAATATATACAGTTATACCCAACCCTACATTATACAGTTTTTTAAAAAGTCTTAGTATTCTTTTAGCAACTCTTTTTTTTTTTTTTTTAATAATACAATTACAAATTCATATATTTATTCTACGGAACCCTCTGTGCGCGAGTAATGCTCGCACTTGACCGTTTATTTATTAACTGACTTTCAGAAAAAAGTTAGTATTTAGTGAGCATCAAAGAGTACACTGTAAATGAAAATGTCTGAAATTCAAACACTTAAGTGTCTGAAACGGAGTGTTCAATTTTCAGGCATTTTAAAACGTCTGAATTTTTTCAGACACTTTTTGCGTCCGAATTTCAGACACTTCATACGACTGAATCGCAGTCATTTTTTTTTTTTTGTAAGCCTTAAACGTAGCCATGTTTGACCACGTTGAATGCTGGAAAAAAATATGGTCATGGTCCTGCTCCCCCCCTCCCCCCCCGCACACACACAGCCTGGTTTTAGGAACACCAAAATTTTGTATGCAATTTTTATAAAGCTGATAATTGAAATCTTTTTGGACCTTGTACTGATTATAATCAATATTTTGAATTTCTAGAATAGAATAAGATTAAAAACAAAAAATATTTTGTCTTGATACGCAGTAAAATCTTTCAATAGCGGGCACCTCGGAATCGTGGAATTTGTCTGCCATTCGGAGGTGTCTGATTTTCTGAGGTATAAGTATATAAAAAATATGCATGTTGTGAATAAAAAAAATGCGTTTCTTAAATAGTGGTGTCCTCGATTTAGGAGTGTCCGTTATGGAAATTTTACTACAAAATCTTCATGCGGACAACTTTGTTTTCTGAGCACTTTCCTATTCAACATAAATATATATAATTACCTCAGAAAAGTGAACACCTTCGAATAGCAGACAAATTCAGGATTTCCGAGGTGCCCGCGATTGAGAAGTTTTACTATATTTAGATTATTTTTTAGTTCGTTTTTAATGTTGTTCTACTTTAAAAGATCCAAATATTGCTTAAAATCATACAATGTCAAAACAGATTTAAAGTAAAATCCTTGCAACAATTGCTTACGTAATTTGGGGCCCCCAAAATCATAGGGAAAGGTAGGGGACACTTACCAATTTGCCCATGCTTTAATAAATTTCTTCTGCAAAGTACTTAAACCTGCATTCTGGTTCGCTAAATAGAGGTGTCCGGTATTCGGGAATGTTAGTTATGGAGGGACTTTTCTTAATGCACAACGCACGCACTTGGTAAAAAAATTGTTGGAAAATAAATAATGTATGCAAAAGTTGTATAAGTTAAATTGTGTTTATCTGTGAATCTCAGTCGTTAAATTCACTAAGAGAAAATAGCTTTCTTTGTAAAGGAAAAAAAGTAACTGATAAACATTTGAACGTAACTTTTCTTTTGATTAGGCAGGCATTTTCTACTCTGATCCAAGTAGGTCAAAGGACATGTGTTATCAAATCATTAGTCATTTATCTTGATCACTTGCAATTCATCTGTTTAGAAATAAAGAATCGTAAAAGAAATGCATAAATCGCTCATATTGTATTATATTTAATCCGGTTACTGCCTACATATTTGTTTATTTTTTATGAAAAATATATAAATAAAGTTATACAAACATCAATTTTAAGGGCAAAATCTAGTTATGAAGTAATATTATTAAATTCTAACTTTTTACTGATATCCATTTTTAGGTGCGTTTGTAATTATATAAATGCGTATCACCTATAGTCGTCGTTCGGTCCGTCCGTCTGTCCGTCCGTCCGTCTGTCTATCCGCCCGTCCGCATATAGCAGAGCAAAAACTACGCAACCGAATGGTCTGAAATTTTAAATATATAATTGTTGCAAAATTTTGTCGAGTCATTTAAAATTTTATGAAAATCGGATGTGTAGTTTAATTACAGGGACAGTCAAAAGTTTTCCGTTACATTACGGCAATGGAAAAAAATTATTTCAAGCACATTTTAATGATGTTGCAGCCTTTCGAGCAGAAAGAAATTGATATTCACTTATGAAGTGCACTAAAATATACATTCAGTACAACATGCGGTGCAAAAAATATTTATAAAACTAGTTATAGTACGAACGCACCCCATTTGCCACGTTTGGCGTGCAATTTCCAACTTGTTATTTTCAAATAACTTTTTTACTAAAATTAACCAAAAATCAATATTATAATTGACTTCAAATTAAATATATATGAATCTAAAATAGAACATTTAATCAAAAACTTACTTGAAATGCTTCGCAGATAGTAAGAAAAATTTCTGGATTTGAAATTTTAAAAACTCACAGAGGGCGAGAACGACTTGCATCTTTTTAAAATGAAATCCTTTCATACATCCGGATAGTTATACAAAGAGAATGTTTTCCATCCTCAAAGTATAACCCGCCAGACAAAAGTTTTTTTAACCAGCTTTACAAGACGAAGACGAATAAAACAGAATTATTGATATAAACTAATACAAATAGCACTAAATCCGTAGCATGCTGTGTTTGTGGAGTTCCCGGATGTAATCTTCAAGCGTTGTTACTTCCTTGTGTCTATCTCGCCTTTATATGGACGACGGCTTATTAGCGACATTTGGTGTGAAGCACATAAGTCCATGTATGTAATAAATACATAAACTAAGTAGATGCGTATTGTAATCACAGAAGTTTAGTAAATTCCACAAAAAATGAAACAAGTCAAAATAAATAAATAAATTAAAATCTACGCGTACATAAAAACAAACAACCGTTTGAATTACAAACGACTATCACTGTAGAAAGAAACAAATGTAAAACGCATGCGGAACTGAGGTGCCCCCTGGTGCCTAATGCGAACAGCAGTAAGAAAACGTCTTAAAATAAGATGCCTGCAGATATTTTAACCACGTACTTTAGTTCGTTTATACCATGATCGTAGTAAGACACTTATATGTTTTAAATTAAGACATCTATCATGTCTTAATTTTCTGATTCAGTCACTTAAGTGTCTGAAATTCTTTTTCAGTCACATATGTGTCTAAATTTGAGACGCCTCTATTTGCAGTGTAGATTTGGAAAAAATGCTTCGATCTTGATACTTCTTTTGATTATGGTATAGGCTCGTTCTGGTGGTTATCCAAGAAGAACTAAAGCATCAATAAAAAATGAAAATAAAAAAAAATTAAAAATTAAAAATGACAATTTGTGGAAAATCCCTTATCATTCAGCTGCTTTTAGAGAACAACTAAAATTTTGCTCACTTTTATGCCGATATCTTTCTGAATTTTTACAATATTTGACTAGATTTTTTAAATAAGTTGCTCCATAGAGTTGACTATTAAATTATGTAAAATTATCCTTGTTATCGTTCGCGCATGCGCAGCTAAATATTATTTCATACAACTGCTCATATTTCCTAACATATTTAATATATTTATACTCCAATTGCACTATATTGTTTCTACTATATTTTGTCAATTTTTCTGAAACTGGCATTAAATTTGGTTGAAAACCCTGCACGTTATAAGCAAAAAACATGCAAGAATTTTTTAATTTTTTTAAATAAATCACTATATCTCTATTAATATATATGTTATTCTTACACAAAAGAATATTGCAAAATGTCTGTTTATTTATATTCGGTAGCCACAGATCATTTCGTGCATTTTATTTTACAGGGTGATCCCAAGTATTATTTTATTTCTTTGATTTTTTTTTGGCCCCCTAATTGGCCCCCTTATCAAATCGACATTGCTAACTATGAGGTCATACCTGTTCTTTTCAATCCTGAAACTCCAGAAGAATCTGTCAAGTATATTTCTAAATATTCGACAAAATGTCTAAAATTGAAAGTTGCCGGTCATTAATGGCAATATAGTGTATATTGTTACAAATGCTGTAAAAAAGTATAACGAAATCTTTTACAATTATCGTTTCTTCGATGTTGTGAAATATTTTCAACTATATTGACCTGGCGATACCTAAAAGTACATCTTCAGTCTGTTACCTCTAATTAATAGTTTTAAATTTTACATTACGAGTATTATTGTATAAACCCTCTAATCTGTTTTTATAACATAATATAAAATGTTTCTGGAGGGCATTTGTTTTAATTCATAATTTGACGTTTGAGGCATAAACGGCTAAGAAATAATCCTCATTATACTACTGTTCCGAATAACTCTTATATGATAGCTTAAATCCTCCTTACCACTTCTTAACCCTTTCCACTCCTACTCTTTTGTCAATTTTGTTGCCAGTAATTTCATAGTATATTTGGATTTGGGGTATTATTTGAAATTTAATTAAAAGGATATTTCCTTATTGAAATTTTTAGAAGTTTTAACCAAAAATAGGACAATTTAAATTTGTAAATAATTTACTTTTATGTTTATCAAATAAGTAAAAAAAAAAAAAAATATTATTAAATATAACGCATATTTAAACTTGCAATTTCAAATTGCCGCATGTGACTCGATATGGGAGTTTCTGCAATAAAAACCAAAATGTCGATTCACACTCCACAAAGAAGTGCAAAGGGTTAACACAAAATCTGAACAAAAATATAAATTTTATTTCAAAGTATATTTGCTGAGAAGTTTCAATATAATAAACTAAATATACTATGATTTGAAAAACTCTGACTGAAAAATATGGACTGAAAAAAATAGAAAGATTTAGTAGGAAAAATCCACAAACAGAATGTAAAAATATGACAAGAAGAAAATGAAAAATTATATTGTGAAACATGTTATCAAAGGCAACATTCCACAATGCAAGTAAAACACAATTGCACTAGATTAATATTAACACAATTATTCTAATTGGTAAACAAATCATATTAGATATAAATTTCCAACTGGGCGAAAAATGTCCGGACCAGGATTCGAACCCGGGACCTCCTGGCTGAAGCCGCCAGTGCTCTGCCATCTGAGCTATCCCGGACGATTCTGGTCGAACTTTTTCACCCAGCTAACCTTGATGATTACAGCATCTGGTCTGAAACCTGGTTCAGCTCAACAGAATAAATCTCAGGTAATGGAACTCCAGAAATCGCTGGATACGAAATTACCGCCCAGTTTTATTTTCGCCCAGTTGGAAATTTACATCTAATATGATTTGTTTACCAATTAGAATAATTGTGTTAATATTAATCTAGTGTAATTTCGTATCCAGCGATTTCTGGAGTTCCATTACCTGAGATTTATTCTGTTGAGCTGAACCAGGTTTCAGACCAGATGCTGTAATCATCAAGGTTAGCTGGGTGAAAAAGTTCGACCAGAATCGTCCGGGATAGCTCAGATGGCAGAGCACTGGCGGCTTCAGCCAGAAGGTCCCGGGTTTGAATCCTGGTCCGGACATTTTTCGCCCAGTTGGAAATTTACATCTAATAAAACACAATTGATTTATGTTAGAGCAAAGCATGCCAAGTTGCATAAATTACTTTACTCAAATTGCCCAATCAACTGCAACACCAATTGTAAAAGAAAATCTTAAAAGCAAAATATAAGAGAAGAACAAACGATTTCAGTGGAACCTTAAAAAATCACAAAATATTTCAATGAAAAAATTTTAATTGACATAAAAATAATACAAAAACAACACTAAACATTGTTATGTATATATCTCATAATCTTGCATCCTACACTGTCAAGCACATGGAGTGATTGTTACAGTTTTCAGTTAATTTAAACAATTGTAAAATATCAAAAAAATTGCATCAAAAATAAATTCAATTGCAAAACTATTAAAAATTATATAGTCCACATTTATGCAAATTAATTCAAGTTAATAAAATTTTAAGTTCTAAATTTTACTTTTTCCAGCTACATTTCAGTTATAACTTACTACACCAGGGGGAATTTTTAGCTAAATTTTGACGATATTGTTAAACAGTTTTTAATTAATTTAATAGTGCATTTTAAATATGTAATTACTTTCTATTTATTTTATTTTATATTATATTAAAAGTTGTTTAACATTTATTTCAAAATGTATTAACTGCATCCTATGGTATCAATTACTGTGATTTCTTAACTGTTTTATTCACCTTAATCTTTACGATATTTTGGGTGCCATGTGCGCGTGGATTTATTCTAAAATATTGAAATATTAATCGGTATGGTGTTTATTATTTCTATTTTATATCCTATAAATATTTAAATAGGTTTTATTGATTTTTCCATTTCATATTATTTGTTTCTATTCTGTTTTCATTTTTAATCAATTCACTTGATTTTAATGGTTGTTTGGGCACAGGGGAAAATAACTTTTAGCTTTAGCTTATTTTTCTCATAGAAAACAACCATTTTGCTTATATCATTGAATTCTGTGCCCTTGACAACGTAATTCAATATATAAGCATTTCCATTATTTGTCGGTGTCCACTTTCTTATTTTGCTTCCATAATAATTCTTATAATAAATTTAAAAAAAAAAAATTTATACTTACAGCTTTAATTCATAATATTACGGTTTTTGATGGTGGTAGGTTATGTTTTATTAATGGTTATATATATATATAATTAAAATTAAATCACAATGTATGAAAAAGTTGATAAAATGCTGAAGATGAACAGTTGAAACTGTAAGTGTATAATAGGAAACTATGAATAACCTATAAAATCATCAGAGCAGCTTGTTGGTTTAATTCATAGTGAATATATATTATTTTATCCAATTTTGTCGGTTTTGCCTAAGATGACAAAATTTAGCTCCTTATAAATATATCAATACATTTTCAAAATAAACCAAAAATTACATATAAGATATTATATATATCAAACTTTTTGTAATTATAAACCATTTTAACAAATGAAAAACTGACCATAAAACTGAAATCATTTACGATACCGTAAAAAATGATTAACGAAATGCTGCATATTAAAGTAGAATAAGTGAAAATGTATATTACAAAAAATTACAAAAGGAATGTAAAAAACATGAATAAAAAAACTTATATTGCAAAATTCTCGACAAGAGCATTATTTTACAAGTAAAACACAATTGAGATTTCTGATTGAGAATAGCAAGTAATAACTTTGAAGGCTAATTCTCAAAATGTCCTATCAACTGTATCCAGAAGATTAAGATATAAACAAAAGATATAAAACAAAAATCATGAAAGGGAATAACTGAAAATGTTTTTAAAACAGTAAAAATGAGATTAATATTACCAACCCAAAATGAGAAAATCTTAATTTCCAAATCAAACGCCGTCAAATCTTTACCAATGAGTATTAATTTAACATGTAGATAATGATAAAGATACGTTTAGCTGTTAAAATAGATTGTTTTAATATTAACCAATTTTTTTAACCAAATTTATATATAATATATATATATATATATATAATTAAATGTTTATTATTATTTTTTTAAAATGTCAAATAAATAATAAATAAATACAATTTTGTAATTCAAAAATAAAGTTCGGAAAATATATTAAATTCAGTTAGCAATACATATGAATTTCTCCTCTTGAAAGACCTTCTTTTCTGCCTTTCACTGATTTCTTGTATGACAAAGAAAAATGTCACCGGAAATTCACTGTTCCTTTCACAAGTAGCTAGCTCACTTAGGTAAAAATGCTTCAAAAAGCTTCAGAGTTTTATTCAAACAAAGTACAATGGTTCTGAAGGAGGTGTCTGCTTGTCCAGCTGAAAAATATTAGATATTTTGATAAGTCAAAGTGTAGGAGAATAAAAACTACTCCGTCTTATGTTGCTGTCTTTTTGAGAGTGTTGGCAAATATTTTATTTTTTCAGCTTGACATTGCGAATTTTTATGACATATCTACGAATTCATTTTTACACATAAAACGAAAAAAAAAAGACATTCTGGAAACATTTTTTAATACTTAATAATGAATTTGTTATTATTTTAAATTCAAGATCAAGGTATATGCCTGCCTTCGGGGAACTTCTTTCTTTTTTTTTTTTTAATATGAAATTTTTATTAAACACATGAGTTTTTAGTTAAAACACGGAATAAAACTAGGAATTCAAAGAAAATTTTATTGACATTTTAATTAACTTTTCCAATTTAGGCAATATTTAGTCAAATTTTAGTAAAGAATTACGTTTATGCCGAACCTTCTATAACGAAATCTAATCAATATATTTCACCTTTTTTTCAACAATATATTAGCAAACCACTTACCTGTGTTATGAAGCAAAAGATTTGCAATACCTCTTAAATTTTCTAACATATACGAAATTTTGTATACAAAAAAAGATAAAAAAATGTTTACTTTTCAATAAAAATAGCTCTTACAAGATATATTTTGCTTCATAGCATACCAATAGATGAGCAGAATCTTGTGACAAAATTTTATTAAAATATCTTAAAAACTTTTTTAAGAAATGAAGTTTCTCGTAAACGTAAACAATGAAAAACGCAGTTTTCCAGAAAACACAAATTACATAAGTTTTTAATACAGCACAAACAATTATGTATAAAGTTTACACCTTTAAATTCAAACTTATTTCTATATTAAAAATGAAAAATATGAGCATTAACCTTGTTTAAAAGTAAAGAAACAACTGTTAAAATATATTATTTATCTTTCTTTAAACGGTCACTTTAAACGGTTTCAGAAAGTTCATTTCCCGTTTATATTTTGGAATCCTAAATGTTTGAACTTTAATTTTTTTTTTATTGAAAATTTTCGCAAAACAGCGATTTGAGGGATTTTGCACAGACCTTAAAAAAAAGAGATAAGTAGATAAACAAACAACAGTATATATTTTATCATTCATAAAAGTATTAATACTGTAAAACTGTAAATGCAAGGGATGAGAAATGTTTTATTAGTATTTTAAAAACCTTTTATAACAATTAATAGTAATTTTATTACTATTTAAAATTTATAGCAACAGTTGACTTTTGAAAACATAGTACTGGACTAACTACCAGCATGTTTCATATAAAGGGCATTCTCACAATCTTTTGACTTTTATGTCCCTGAATAATAATTTTTATTTTAGTACATTTCCTTGTGTTTTATTTATTTCATATACTGGAGAACATCCCATCACATGATTGCATAACAATATTAACGAGATAAATAAGTTTTGGACGATGTTATGGGGTCCAAATACCAGGAAAACTCTTATACCGTCCCATGTCCCTGATGCTAATTTTTAAGTTTGGAGCTGTCTATATAAAATTGTTTCAATAAAAGTAATTCGATGTAATTTTTTTCCGAAACTGGGACAATTTTTTTATATAAATATGTAGCAAAAAATTAACCTGCATACATTTTTACGGTTGATATTATTTTTTTAACTCTGTCCCTGGGTTTTTTTATCCTTATCGTCCCTCTTGCTAAACTTATACAGAAAATCACTTCAGATGCAGACACAGAATTTTTTCCAAGTTTTTTCCAATGCAGAAGTATTCTAGAGAAATAATGTCTAAAATTCTTTGACAGAAAATTTACTGCAGAATTTAAATCAGCATTTAAATATCAGTTTCAAGATCGTGGCTTTATTGGTAGTCTTACCGTCCCCAAGGTTTATTCCGGTACATTTCGAGATAAATTAATTTTTTTTTTTTTTTATTTTAATCCAATGTAAATAACTGTTTCTAAAAATCAATGAACATTGTGGCTACCGCTTAGTCTCAACATGATTTGCCTAAAATAGGTGGTAATTTTGCTTACCGTTCCATCCTTTCCGTCTCTTTTTTCCATATTTCGTCCCTTTTTTCCTATACCGTCCCCCCCTTTTTTACTTTCTTCTATCTTTACAAGAAAGTATTGGATTCATGAAAATTTTCGAATTCCGGTTTTCGACGGATTTACACGTTTTAGGGGTCAGAGATTCCAAAAAACGTGTTTTTACAAAATGTCTGTCTGTGACTCTGTGAGTCTGTCTGTCTGTCTGTCTGTCTGTCTGCCTGCCTGTGTGTATGTGACACAAATTTTGTGGGCGCTCTATCTCAAGAACTAATGCACGGAATTTAATAAAAATTGATATTCAGTTAGTGCCTAATACAAATTGATGCTGATTAGTTTTTGGTGTAAATCTCTCAACAGGTGGCGCTGCAATGCTGCATTTTTCACGATTTTTGCAATAGCTCTATCTCAAGAACTAATGCACGGATTTTGATCAAACTTCAGATTTAGTTAGTCCTTGATATGAATTGATGATGATTACGTTTTGGTGTAAATCGCCTAACAGGTGGCGCTGTTATGATGAATTTTGCAGGATTTACACGATTTCCCCAATAGCTCTATCTTAAGAACTAACGCACGGATTTTCATCAAACTTCAGATTAAGTTAGTCCTTGATATGACTTGCTACTGATTAGGTGTTGGTGTAAATCGCCCAACAGGTGGCGCTTCTCTGCTGCCTTTTCCACGATTGCCTCAATAGCTCTATCAATAGAACTAATGGACCAATTTTCATCTAACTTCAGATTTAGTTGTATGTTGACACAAGTTGTTGTTAATTAGGTTTTGGTGTTAATCACCCAATAGGTGGCGCTGCTATGCAGAAATTTTCACGATTTTCGCTATTGCTCTATCTCAAAAACTAATGTACGGATTTTCTCCAAACTTCAGATTCAGTCAGACTTTGACATAAATTGTTGCTGATTAGGATTTGGCATAAATCACCCAATAGGTGGCGCTGCTAGGCAGCATTTTGCTGAATTTAGACGATTTCAGCGATAGTCATATCTCAAGAACTAATGCACGGAATTTCATATCTTTAGAATCCTCATGAGATGCATAGATTGCCATTTAATTTTGGCAGTGTGATAGCGAATTTTGAAGTATTAACATGTATGAGATAGAAGAAAGTTTTGGGATTGGTACATCCGACTAGTTTTACCTTACCGTCCCTTTTTTAACGCCCCTTTAAGACAACTTTATTTCAAAATCTTGTACTAAAAATACTACATTGTTATTATTTCTTATTTGAATGTCCTGTGGGTACTATGCAATTTCATTATAAGTAAAAATTTAGAAGAAAATAAAATGTTTTAGTGGTAAAATGGTAAGGAAAATTAAACTCGCAAGTTTGACATAAACCTCAGTTAAATTAAAAAATTTTCGCTGCTGACCATTTTTTCTTTATTTTGAATCATTAAGGCATTCGTCTATCAGATTAAAATGTTATTTTAGCAAGTTTAATTTCACCAGATTTTTATTCCCGAAAGTCAAAAGATTGTAAGAATGCCCCATAAATCATAAACTATATATTTTCTTGTCATTAAAAAAAAAAAAAAAAAAAAAAAAAAAAAAAACTCTAACATAGTAAGGAATTTCTTCTTCTTATTAATTAATTTTTTTTTAAAGATAAACGTGGAATTAGACTAACTATAACATATATCTTAAAATCACAAGTTTACTATTATTGCTACTATAAAATTGTAAGTTCAAAGGATAAAAAATGTCTTATTGGTATTTTAGAAACATTTTCTAATGTGTAATAATAAATTTATTACATTATTTAAAATTTAAAGTACGAGTTTTTCTTTTAAGAAAGATATAGAAGCAGATTAACAGAACCGTATTTCTTACATATAATAAACGTACTATTGCTCTGCTCTTTAAAATTTGGAGTAATCGGAAGAATTGTTAAGAGCTAAATCTCAACTTAAGAACGAACTTAAAGTCAGCGATAACTGAATAAAATAACCAAGAAATAGTCCCCAACGTTCGTAACGGCTTTTTGAAATTGAACTAAGGATCTGGATTACTGCAAAATTACAGGGCATTTTCTGAACCGCTTGAGGTGTTTTTTTCAGGTCCTTTTAAAGTTATGGCACTTCTTCGAAAAATTCTCCTTAAAAAATTCGAAATACTTGGAATTGAGTTTCCTTTCGAACATTTTTCTCAGCAATCTGCTGTGGAGATAAGAGAAGTATTAAGAAAAATATTTCAATTTAGAAAAGTCTGAACTGCAATAAAGATGTGCTTATACACTACAAAAAATTGTATTTACGTGCTTTTGTTGGGTTGACGTATACTTTTTTTCTATCGGCATATAGCTGAATAGATTTTTAAAACGAGAATGAAATGAAATCATTTTAAGATTTTATGGCAACTGTTTTCATGCCTTTGTTTGATTGTTATGTGTTTTGGAGTTGGTTAAATTATTTACCTTGAGCGATTTTTACTGTAATCTATGAAAATTTGAAAAAAAAATGTGATTTGAATTTCGAATCAATGCTTAATAATTTAATATTAAGAAAAGTACTTCAATTTAGGGATGTATAAGCTGCAATGCTGTAATAAATATGTACTTATTGCAAAAAATATGGACAAAAAAAAAAAAAACGAAAAATCACTATTTGAAGTTTTAAATAAACGTCTAATAATTTAATAACAAAAAGTATTTGAG
Organism: Maratus speciosus; assembly: GCA_963932465.1. Lineage (NCBI taxonomy): Eukaryota > Metazoa > Arthropoda > Arachnida > Araneae > Salticidae > Maratus > Maratus speciosus. The sequence goes on along the minus strand of OZ010795.1, from coordinate 517,165,118 downwards.
TTTAGAAATGTATGAATTATCATAAATATGTGCTTACATTGTACAAAAATTGTACTTAATGTAATTTTGTTAAAGCTTTTTTTGACTTCTTAATACAAAATAGCTAGATGAAATGAAATCGTTTTATGAATTTAACTTATTTTTATGACTTGTTTGAAGGTTATATGCTCTGAAATTGATTAAACTTTTTAATTTAAGAAATTTCGACTATGCTAGCAATTTAAGTTTAAAATCTACCTCTAGAATTTGCAAAGTAATAAGTTTCTAAACATCTAAACTCTAATAAAGATACGCCTTTATACACTTCAAAAATTATATTTAAATGCTTTTGTTGGGTTCACGTATACTTTTTCTGTCGGCTTATAACTAAATAATTTCTAAAAATCTGGATTAAAATTAAATCCTTTTAATACCTTTATGGGAACTCACTATATTTTTATTATGTTATGCGTGTTTTGCAATTGATTAAATTCAAACATATACCTTGTTAAGATATTTTATTTGTAATTTTCCGAAACACAATTAAATTTACAGCTTGAATTTTTAACGTTTAATAAGTTATTATTAAAAAAGGTATTTCATTTTAGAAATGTATGAGCTGGCATAAATATGTGCTTATACTGTACACAAAACGTACTTCTCATACTTTTGTTGCTTTGGCGCATAACTGCTTTTTATTAAACAGCGAGGTGGAATGAAATCATTTTGTGATTTTATAAATTCTGAAGGGGAAAAAAGTCCAAGTGAATGCCCTTTGAATAATTTTTTTTTAAGGAGAAGGAGAATTGAAAACGTAATAGGAAGTTTCTAAATCCTTTTTGCGCTTAAAAATCCATCAATATCAAATTCAAAATCGTCACAGAAAGATATATTGTGTCGCCAATGACTGATTTCTTTTTGATTTGCTTAACCCTTTATGTACTGAATTACGAATTCATGAAAATTTTATCTTCTAAAGCATTTTTCGTGAATTGTTTAAACTACATTAGAAGATTTACATAATCATTTAATAAAGTCTAGAAGGATTGGAGGATTTAGAAGGATTAATTAAATTTGAATTTGTAGTATTTTGCAGAATTAGGAAATGTAGAAATATAATGTTCTTACGATAGAAATGTTTCCGAATTGAAAATCCCCCCCCCCCTCCCCTTTCAACGCTAAGAAATCTGAAAAGATACAAAGGCAAAAGAAATCATCCTTTTAAAAATATTTTTGTTCTATGTAACCAATAATGTTTTTGAAAAAAGATAAAGTAATGTATCTATAACTTATTCTAAACTGTATTACAACTGATCAATGTATTAAATGAATTTTATAACAAGTTATTTTAATGGTACTTATGAGTACCGTCAGTAGATAAAGGGTTAAATCTATTTTAAATAAAAGTATAAAAACAGTAAATATAAAAATAATACCACTATTTTAAAAATCATTCAATGTGAATCTTAAAAATCATCTTTATCTTAAAAATCACGCCTAATTTTATGATTACAATTCATGTTGTTCCGAACAATTTCCGCAACAATACTTTAATATGGTGGGTACCCCGATTAATGAAAAATCATAGCTTTGATTTACGCTTGGTGGAAACAATGAACTATTGAATTTATTGAAAAATATGCCAATAGTTCTCTGTTTCCTTTTTATGATATGGCAACAGAAAAAAAGCATTATTTAAACTATATATTCAGAGTTTTTAAATAGTTTTCTAAACATATAATCATAATATATTTAACATTAAAATATAAGAGAGTATTTTAAAAAAATCTATTTAACTTTTTTAAATTTATGTTTTCTGTTTTTTAATGTTTCAAATTTTTTGTTGTTATAAATTCGCAGCCCGTGAGCATATTTTATGCGAGAGTGGTTTGGCGCATAATTAATTCTATTTCTTTTATAATCCTTAAACAATTGTAACCAAAAAGATTATTTGGCGATTTATCGCCTGCAACCGGCTAATTGAAAAACGCTTTAACAATAATTTATTATTTCATAATTAAGTTCTGAAACGTATTAAAATGCTGCATTGTCACCGGAAATATAGCTGTGTACATATTTTTGTGTAATTTTAGCCAGTCAGGACATGAGTGAAAAATCGATTGCAAAATTTAATTATAAGAGTGTAAAAATAAGGATTCCCTTTTCTCTAAGGTGTGCTCTCTATTTATCGAAATAGAAGAAAACGCTTCATTTTTCTCGACTCTGTTTTAATCGAAATTAAATGAGTACTTATTACGAGGAAAAAGTCTTCAAAGTGTATCACGTGTCAAAAGCAACAACAAAAATAATACAAATTATAACATTAATGCCAAATGATGGATTGCAATGATACAAAGCGCTAACTGGAAAATAGATGTTCAGATAAACACAGTACAAAGTATACAATAATAAGAATGCATTATAAAGCATACATTATAAAGCACATATTATAAAAAATACATTATTAAGAAGGTCTATAGGGATAGGGAAATTGTTATACGAAAGTTCGAAGTTCATTAATAGTAGTGGAATTCACTATAGATCAATCTTAAAATCTTACTCTGTCATATGCCGTGTCATAATTAATTATAATTTGTTTAAACCTCTCATTTAAAACTGAAGTATATTAAATATGTTCTAACGGGAACCTTGTATTTATTCACATTGAAAAAATATATTCCTCACTTTTCTTCGCTCTGTTTTAACAGAAGTAATGAGTACAGATTACAAGGAAAATCCTGACCGTCTTCATAACGTATCACGTGTCAAAAGCAACGAAAAGAATAATTCAAATAATAGCATTAATCCGAGACGAAAGGATTACGATAATGCAAAGCACAAAATGGGAAAAGAAATGTTCATATAAATATATTATAAGGCACAAATTATAAAGAAAACATTATTGAGAAGGTCTGTAAGGATATGCGAATTATTGTATGAATGTTTGAAACACATTAATCCTAATGTAATTCGTTAGATCAAACTTAAAATCTTACTCTGTGATGTATCGTGTCATAATCAATTGTAATTGGTTTAAACCTCTCATTTAAAACAGTAGTGTATTAAATATATTTTAACTTGGAAACTCTATTTATCCGCATAGGGAAACCCATTGTTCAATTTTCTCCTCTCTGTTTTAATTGAAATTAAGTGAGTACAGATTACGAGGAAAATCCCGAACATCTTCAGAGTGTATCACGTGTCAAAAGCAACAAGAAGAATAACACAAATACAGTCGAACCCGGTTAAGACACGTTTCAAGGGAGTGGGCAAAAGTCGCGTATTAAGCGGGATCGCATATTAAACGTGATTTGTATAATGGTGCAGAAAATGGGTTTATTTGCAACATCTAATCGTTCTAAATGAACTTTAGAACTTTCATTTATACGTTTTGCGGTCGAAAACTGTGTCTTTTACGTATATTTGGATTAAAATTTAATTTCATTGCATTTTTGCGCATTTTTTCTTTTATAGGGGCGAGTGGATTAACAACGGAAAATAATTATGGATTTATTGTCCATTGGTTTATGGTTTATTGTCGATTAATAACTTGCTACCAGAAATAAAACAACAAAAATAATTTTCTTACTAATTTTTCTTAACAGAAAGAAAAGAAAAATAAATCTTTGAAACGCAACCCATAATAAAATCACATTTAATACTTGTAATAATGAGTACCATTATAATCTGTCCTTGTCGCTTTAATATAAGAAAAAACAAGCCTTATTAATCTTTGTGTAAAAAATATTGTTTTATTGTAATCATAGGAAAAAGTAAAGAAAACCAACCACAGTCGTATGTGTTTAATCTTTGAGAGTTTCCTTTTTTGTTGTCTATAATATGCATTATAAAACATAGCAGTGATGTAACGTACATTCAAAACTCCACTAACAGGTATGATCATCTCTAATCATAATAATTTTTATGACGTATCTGAGTAATCTGAATTGGTCTATAATTCTCTACTACAGTAAAAACATACACGAAGCGATAGACAAATAATGGTAAGAGGCGGGATCAAAGTAGAATTGCAGTTTTGATAATTTAGTGGGGTTTTGTATTATTCAAATATCTACCACTGTTTCTGATTAGTAATTTTCGCCTTAATTAATATGTTATTAAATAAAGTAAATAATACTAATCGGAAACAGTGTTTTTTATATCAATAAAAAAAAATCCGCTAAATTGACAATACTCGAGAAGAGAGAAGGAATTCGCATATCACTGAATTCGCGTCTTAAGCGTGATTTTTTCCTAAAATGACAGAAAGTTAATAGCATATTAAGCGGGGTCGCGTAATAACCGTTCGCGTATTAAACGTGATATTTTTGCATTAGCCTTATGGGCGATGTTCAAGAGATCTGACAAAATCCGCGTATTAACCCTTAATTGCATAGTGATGTAAATTTCCATCACCTTTTTATTTAACTTTTAATACATAAATTAAGTTCTTACAACCACTATATTTATATAAAAATATTAATCCTGTAAAAATTACAAAAATATGCTACTAAATAAAGTTAAAAACCTATCTTAAGATTTCTGGTGTCTAATCCTTAATGTAAAAATAAAAAACACAATTCTAAAAGAATAATTCATGCAATTAAGGGTTAAGCGGGATCGCGTATTAACCGTGAGCGTCTTAACTGGGTTCGACTGTAATAGCATTAATCCAAGACGATGGATTACGTTGATGCGAAGCATAAAATGAGAAAAGAAATGTTCAGATAAATATATTCTAAGGCACATATTATAAAGAAAACATTATTAAGAACGTCTCTAGGGATATGGGAATTACTATATGAAAGTTTGAAATACATTAATCCTAAGGTATAATTTCCTAGATCAAAATTAAAATCTTACGCTGAGATATATCGTGTGGTAATTAATTGTAATTGGTTTAAACCTTTCATTTAAAACACTAGCATTAAATATTGTATTTTAACTTGAAACTTCTATTTATTCGCATAGGGAAACCTATTGTTCATTTATCTCCTCCCTGTTTTAATTGAAATTACGTGAGTACAGATTACGAGGAAAATCCCGAACATTTTCAGAGTGTATCACGTGTCAAAAGCAACAAGAAGAATAACACAAATAATAGCATTAATCCAAGACGATGGATTACGATGATGCAAAGCACAAAATGAGAAAATAAATGAGAAGATTAATATATTCTAAGGCACAAATTATAACGACAACATTATTAAGATGATCTGTAGGGATATGTGAATTATTATATGAAAGTTAGAAATACATTAATCCTAATGGAATTCGCTAAATCAAAGTTAAAATCTTACACTGAGATACATCATGCGGTAATTAATTGTAATTGGTCAAAATCTCTCATTTAAAACAGTATTATCAAATCCATTTTAATTTGAAACTTCTATTTATCCGCATAGGAAAACCCATTGTTCATTTTTCTCCTCTCTGTTTTAATAGAAATTAAATGAGTACAGATTACGAGGAAAATCCCGAACATCTTCAGAGTGTATCACGTGTCAAAAGCAACAAGAAGAATAACACAAATAATAGCATTAATCCAAGACGATGGATTGCGATGATGCAAAGCGCAGAATACGATGAAAAAAAATATACTTAAATGAATGCGTGTTGGTAGCATTTTGTCGCCCATTCGTTGCCGCATGTGACACGGCTGACCCTGCCATGATATTCGACTTCGTGATGGATGCAGGGAGGGGGCGAAAAAGATACCCGAGATCGTCTTGCCAAGCACCATCTTGTCAGCGCAATTAGCAATCCTGACCTCTAAGCAGGATAAAACGAATGGGATGTGAGTGCTTTGGGAGGCATTTTATGAACCATAACGCAGAATGGCAGCATGGGAATGAGCAATTAAGAAGATAACTAGCTAAGGAGATATTGTTACAAATAAGCTGGAGCGATAATTAGAAGAAAAAAGCTGATACATTGTCAGGAGTTCTTTACTCAACGAAAGTAATTAACAGTGATTGAAATAAATATCTAAATGAAGTACATTTCATCTTCAAAACAACACTTCGTTGCATATCACTCATAGATTTTTTTTTTTTTTTTTTTTTTTTTAACTTGATGGGAGAACAAAAGATAAGAAACAATATCGATTTGACTCATACATAGAAATATTGAGGCTGGTTTCAACTGAATCGTTTACTTGTTTTATAAAATACAAACCATTTTAAGATATCACAGGATGCCATAATATGTCAGTGCATAAATTTCATGAAAAAAAGCATCGCATTTTTAAGAAGTGAACTTGGGAGGCAGTGGATAAACTGTAACGCAGAATGGCAGCATAGGAATTGCCAATTAAGAAGATAACTAGCTAAGTTTGTGTATCATGTATGATAAAACATGATACATGAACATGATACAAATAAACTGGGGCGATAGAAGAAAAAAATTATACATTTTCAAGAGTTGTTTGCCCTACTAAAGTAATTAACAGTGATTTAAATAAATACCAAAACGAAATACTTTTCATCTTCAAAACAACACTACTTTTCATATCGCTTTTAGATATATTCTTTTAATTGATGGGAGAGAAATGGATAACAAATAATATCGATTTGACTCATACGTAGAAATATTAAGGTTTGTTTCAACTGAATCATTTACTTCTTTATAAAATACAAACCTCTTTAAAATATCACATGATGCCATAATATGTCAGTGCATAAATGTCATGAAAAAGCATCGCATTTTTAAGATGTGAACTTGGAAGTCAGTTTATGAACCATAACGCAGAACTGCAGCATGGAAATGGGCAATTAAGAAGATAACTAGCTAAGGAGATATTGTTACAAATAAGCTGGGGAGAAAATTAGGATTAAATAACTTGATACATTGTACGATGATACAATGTTTATGTATCATGTACAATAAAACATGATACACAAACATGATACAAATAAGCAGGAGCGATAATTGGAAGAAAAAAAATGATACATTGTCAGGAGTTGTTTGTTCAACGAAAGTAATTAACAATGAACGAAATAAATATCTAAATGAATACTTTTCATTTCCAAAACATCACTTCCTTAGACACTTCGCTTATAGTTATATTTTAAATTAATGGGAAATTGATAAGAAACAATACAGATTTATCTTTACGTATAAAATATTAAGGCTGATTTCAATTGAATCGTTTACTCCTTTATAAAGTAAAAACCTCTTTAAAAAAATCGCATGATGTCACAAATGTCAGAAAAAACAGCACAATATGTCAGTGCATAAATGACAGAAAAAACATCGCATTTTTAAGAAGTGAACCTGGGAGGCAATTTATGAACCGTAAAGTAGAATGACAGCGCCAGAACGTGCAATTAAGAATATAACTAGATAAAGAGATATTGTTACTAATAAACTGGGGAGAAAATTAGGATTAAAAAACATGATACATTGTCAGTAGATGTTTGTTCAACGAAGGTAATTAACATTGAATTAAATAAATATCTAAACGAATTACTTTTCATCTACAAAACAACACTTCCTTAGAAACTACGCATATAGAGATGCTTTAAATTGATGGGAAGAAAACTTGATAAGAAACAATACAGATTTACCTTATAAGGTTAGTTGGGGCAACTGGGCCATGATTTTACAATGTGACTCTGGAGCTTCTGCCAATTCAGCTTCAAAAAGCTAATGTTCATTTGAATTAAAGTCTGAACTTCTGTAAATGTGTTCAGTTACGTTCCCTCTATCAGACAAAAATGCTCAAAATTACGTTTTAATATTTAAAAATATAAAAATATGCGTATTTCATCTTTCTTTCCTCATGGGTCCAGTTGCCCCATAAAAATGGGGTAAGTGGACCAGGAGGATCTATGTTCCACATCTATGTTTATTTTTTTTTTCATATGGGATATCAGGTCCTGTTTGAAAAAGTGTAAGCAACTTTAAAAAAATTTAAACAGGCAGATCATGTAAATTATATATCAGCTAAAGAGCGTTGTCAGGGAAACCTTTGTTGCCAGTGTGTCTAAAAAAAGTCCTTCCGGCCAGTGCCGGGAGGAAGAGGTAGCTTTCAAATTCCTTATTTTAAAAAAGCCAACTTATATTATTCAAACACACGAAGCTCAATTTAGTGGAAACCGTATATAGGCGATTCGATACTAATTTTTATCAATACTAAATCATTAGGAATGAGAATTTCGCGAAATTAGTCATCTTTATCCAAGCTGCTTTTATTTAAAGTAACTTATATTTGGCTGAGATGTTGATGTATACTATCCACATGCCTTCTTACATGGAAATAGGCGAATACGTGTGTTACCGCGTGACAAATACAAGATCGTTTCAAAATGTTAGCCATACTAGAAATTCAAAGTGCTATAATTTAACCTGTTTTAAGATATAAACAAAAGAACAAATTTTCAGAAACAAAATCTGCTCCGGAATCTTTGTATCAAGGCCAAACACATGAAAAAATCTTTTTCATTTTCCAATTTTTTAATACCTTATTTTAAATTTTAAATTTAATTTTTTTTAAATGTCAACCCTTTTGAAACAAGATGGCGAATGAAGCTGGCCAAAGAACTCGATCGAGACATTGGTATGTACTATGTGCAGACCAAGTAACATCCAAATCGGTTCATAAATACGCCTGTTATCGCGTGACAAATATCAGGTCGTTTTAAAATGTCAGCCACAATAGAAATTCAAAATGCTATAACTCAGCCATTTTTTTAGATATAGACGAAACAAAAACTGTACCGGAATCTTTGCATTATGGTCAAACACATACAAAAAAAATGTTTTTCATTTTCTAATTTTTTGGTATCTCATTTTAAATTTTAAATTTTTTAAATTTTTTTAAATGGCCGCCATTTTGAAACAACATGGCGGATGAAGCTGGCCAACGAACTCGTTCGAGATATTTGTATGTACTATGTACACACCAAGGTACATCCAAATCGGTTCATAAATACGCCTGTTATCACGTGACAAATATCAGGACGTTTCAAAATGTCAGCCACGCTAGAAATTCAAAATGCTATAACTCAGCCATTTTTTAAGATATAGACGAAACAAAAACTGCTCCCGAATCTTTGTATCAAGGTCAATTACATAAAAAAAAAATATTTTTTAAATTTTCAATTTTTTTGGTACCACATTTCAAATTTAAATTTTTCTTAAAAATTTAAATTTTTCTTAAAAATTTAAATGGCTGCCATTTTTAAACAAGATGGCGGATGAAGCTGGCCAACGAACTCGGTCGAGACATTGGTATGTACTATGCACAAACGAAGCTACATCCAAATCGGTTCATAAATACGCCTTTTATCGCGTAACAAAATTCAGTACATTTCAAAATGTCAGCCACGCTAGAAATTCAAAATGCTATAACTCAGCCATTTTTTAAGATATAGACGAAACAAAAACTGCTCCCGAATCTTTGTTTAAAGGTCAAATACATAAGAAAAAATATTTTTCCACTTTCAATTTTTTGGTACCACATTTCAAATTTAAATTTTTAAAAAAAATTTTAAATGGCTGCTATTTTGAAAAAAAATGGCGGATGAAGCTGCCCAACGAACTCGGTCGAGACATTGGTATGTACTATGTACATACCGAATTAAATCCAAATCGGTTCATAAATTCGAGAGTTACAGTATGACAAAAGTCAGATATATATATATATATATATATATAACCATTAATTAAACATAACCATCCACTGTCAATTATTATGAATTAAAGCTGTAAGTATTAAAAAAAAAATAATATAAGAATTATTATGGAAGAAAAAGAAAAAAGTGGAAACCGACAAAAATTGAAAAGCTTATACATTGAATTACGTTATCAAGGGCACAGAATTCAATGATATAAGCAAAATGGTTGTTTTCTGTGGGAAAAATAAGCTAAAGCTAAAAGTTATTTTCCCCTGTGCCCAAACAACCAAAAAATCAAGTGAATTGATTAAAAATGAAAGCAGAATAGAAACAAATGTTATGAAATGGAAGAATCAATAAAACGTATTTAAATATTTATAGGATATAAAATATAAATAATAAACACCATACCGATTAATATTTCAGTATTTTACAAAAATCCACGCATATATATTATATATATCAATTTTGAACTGAGGGTGGTTTCGGTGTCTGGGGGTCATGATCGATGAAAATATACCAAAATTTTTTGAAATCGCTTTCCTCCGGACGGCTGCAATAGGTAGCTTTTTGTAATGAAAGCTACCTAAAAGCACTAAAAGTGAAAATATTGTATTTATTTATACCAAACACATAAAAATTAAGTAAGTACTTATGTACTTTAATATAGGTAATAAGTATAAAGGTCACATGGGTATTTTAAGGGGGAAAATAGCAAGGTAAATCTATGAATAAACGGCTACGTATGTACTTAAGTACTTTATCTGTATCCAGGGGTCGCATTATATAGGGAAAATCTTATTGTTCCTACCAGAACCCTTAATGAGTTACCTTCACCACCCTTTTATTTAACATATTCTAAAGAAAGGTGCGATGAAAATATTATTTTCAAAATAGTGGTAGGAACAATAAAAGTTTCCCTATAGAATGCGACCCTTGTGTATCGTATAATTTCAAGGTTTGGCTATCTCGCTTTCAGGGGCAAGATACTTGCATTCGTAAAATGTTGAAATAATTTAATGACACCAGTATTTACAAGATAATCTATTTGTAAACAAGTGAAAGTATATTTTCGCGTACTTAATAAAGTTGAAAGTTTCAGTATAAAATTCAGGTGCCAATGTGGCAATTAGGGATTAAAATTATGTGAGGGCATCACTGCCTCTCAAGGAGTCATGAAATTTGGTTTGATACCACCCAATATGGTTTTTTAAAATTTTATTACGTAATTTCAATAAGGTATTCTATAATTTTCTTTATTGTGAGCAAAAAACAATGGAGAAATTTATTTCCTGTAGTAAGAGAAACTCAAAAAAATTATTTATAACTATTGGGGTAACTTGATGCAGAATGGCCCAGTTACCCCGGATACACGTCCCAGTTACCTCATTCTTGAAAAAATTATGGGGTAACTGGGACATCCGGCTTACATTTGAAACATGAAATAAATATGTATAGATACCTAATAATATTAATGTAGTTATATGCCTAATCTTAAAAAAAAAAGATTGTTCAATAAAGGTACTCACAGTATTTTAATAAAAAGCCGAGGAAGTTCAACCATATTGGCGTTGTTTAAAAAAAAGAAACGTAAATTTTTGACAACCTATCACAGCAAAGTGAGAGATATGATTGAGTTGACACGCGTTGTTTTAGGAAGTGGAGATTAAGGTGCCTTGCTCACAAAAGCTAAAACTTAAAAAACATCAACAGTTTTTTATAAAACAGCCTATGGCCCTGTTACCTCGTGGGTCCAGTTACCCCAACTAACCATACGTATAATATATTAAGAATGGTTTCAACTGAATCGTGTACTCCTTTATAAAGTACAAACCTCTTTAAAAAATCGCATGATGTCATAAATGTCAGAAAAAACATCACAATATGTCAGTGCACAAATGTCAGAAAAAACATCGCATTTTTAAGAAGTGAACCTGGGAGGCACTTTATGAACCATTAAGTAGAATGACAGCGTCAGAACGGGCAATTAAGAATATAACTAGCTAAGGAGATATGATTACAAACAAGCTGGGGGGAAAATTAGAATTAAAAAATATAATACGTTTCCAGCAGATGTTTATTCAACAAAAGTAATTAACATTGAATTAAATAAATATCTACGTGAAATATACTAATTTTAATTGCTAAAAGGCGTAAAATACAACTTTAAAAACAGTAAAAATAGGTTTATTCGAATGTTTACATATTTCGACTTTACCCGAATCATGTTCAAAACAAATAAATAAAAAATATTTTAAAATTGTAATGTCTACCAAACGTCATCATTCAAATTTTCGTGTACTCTTTCATATTAGCACGCTCTTTTAACACTTTCCAACAAAGTTGAAAAGTGTTATTGACTTCGGTTTGCCTGTCCGTCTGTTCCCGCTCTAACTCTCATAAATATACTCGGATTGCCCTGAAATTTTTGGATGTTATTGACGTTTAGCCTAGCACAAACTCTATTTTAAATGAAGTTTCTAGCATGTTTAGTTTATTTACAGGGGCATTCAAAAGTATTCCGTTACATGGGGCCAATGGGAGAAAATCGATTCAAATGAATTTTAAGGATGTTGCACCCTTTCAAACATAATAAAATTGATATGCATTTACGAAGTGCACTAAAATATGCATTTTGTAGGCTATGCGGTGCAACGAATAGTTACTATTCATTTACAGAGCCACACAAAAGAATAATGGTATAGGTGGGAATTGTTTGCGGTTAATTTTAATTATACAATTTCACGTATAATGAAATTGATATACGTCGGTGAGGCTTACTGTAAGTTATTTCATGTATAATACGAAGTGCATAGTATTTACACGGACACACAAAAGATTTCAGACAAGTATATTCTATTCGAAGTACTGTATATTAGCGGTGATGGCAGGAAATTCATTTTTAATTATGATATGCGCTTTTAAGTTTCACTATATTTATGCATACTATATGGTGTGTAAATGCTATATTTGATATACAAGGCTACACAAAAGTAATTCGTAAAGGTTACTGTGTGTGAGTGTAAATTGCTGAAAGGTGGTTTTTTAAATGTATTATGCATTTTTATGCTAAACTGCATTTAGTTTACTAAGAAATGTTTGTAGAGTGTATGGATAAAATGATATACAGGGCCAAGCAAAGAATAGGATACATGGCCGTCTATAGATGATAAATTTTGGAAATGTGATTGCAGTAGTTTTAAGAGTGATTTAGTTTGAATTAAAATTTAACTAAATAGTGGTGCGTAATAAAAGTTCCAGGTAAAGTACAGTCCTGAACAAAAATATTCGCGTAGGTTTCCATCTATTAGTATAATTTGCTGAAAGAGAAATTATAACCTGTTATGCGTTTTCTTTTTAAACTGAACTTTCCCATTATATAGTATATATATCAGCCTACAGATCAAATACAGGGCTGTTCAAAAGAAGTGGAATGCATATTTGGCTATGGATGGTACCTGCTGAAATCAGATTTTCAAATGTTTTATTTGTTTTCTAAAATGTTTACTTAATTATCTTATTTACCTTATCTTCCTAAATAACGAAGTTTTTTTTTAAAGATTTCATTAAGTGTTGGAAATTGTTTCATAATCTATGCTTAACCCCTTGAGGGGTGGTGGGATAAAATATATCCCACCTTATTAAAACAAGATTCTCACCAGAAAATTTTAACTAAATTTTATATTTTTAACTTTGGAAGAAAATCGTTGAAAAATTGCTTTTCCTTATTTAAAAATAAATTTTTTCGATTTTTCCGGTGGGAATTCAATATTTAGAGACATTTTTGCTTGCCCCTTAAGGGTTTAACGCATGATTTTTCTTTCTTGTTTTTATTTTACTTAGATGTTTATTTTTATTTTCGTAACTATTGTGTACCTTGAGCTATAATTTTGGTAAGTTAAATGATACTGCATCGTTACATATTGAACTTTTGCGTATTACAATCTCTATGTTTTCTCTTATAATGGATGGATAGACTGGAGGGAAAAATTATCTTACTTTCATTGAAAATTATTTGGATGTTTTTTTATTGATATACGAATGATGGCGTTTCATAGGCGGTGCAATTTTAGAACATTTTTATTTATTCGTTTTGAAAATGACTCATATAGAGTCGAAACATATAAACAGTTGAATAAACCTATTTTTACTGGTTTTAAACTTTTAATTTACACCTTGTATAAATTAAAATTACTACACCATTACAAGGTGTTAATTTGTTGTCTAAGTGAAATACGGTTTGTTTCTAAATGTGTCTTCTAAAATTGTCTTCTAAGACTTAAAATTATAATTAATACCTAAAATGAAAGAGCAACTCAAACAGTTTTACTTACAAACTTGCATGTGTTCAATGTGAGCACCTTTCGTCACACGGCACACATGGAAGTCGATAGCTCAGTTCTTCCCAAACGTTGATCAGTGTTTGTGGGGTCATTATTACAACAGATGCAATGGTCAGCTGGCAGTGGAGGAACATACACACGATCCTTTATGACCCTCCACAGGTTAAAATCATGTGGCGTCAGATCGGGTGAGCGTCTGAACAGAGCTTCTTTGCTAATTAACGTTTGGGAAGAGCTGAGCTATCGACTTGATGTGTGACGTGTGACGAAAGGTGTTCACACTGAACACTTGTAAGCTTGTAGGTAAGACTGTTTGAGTTGTTCTTTCATTTTATGTTTAATTATAATTTTAAGTTTTATGTAATAAATACTAACAAATGTGAAAACCCTGATATCCATTTAAAAACACACCGCACTTTTCAGATTCAAAATTATACTTACCAAGATACATTGCTTATAACGATCTTTTACATTATTGGAAGAAAAAATTCAGGATAATCCAAGCTGGCTTGGTACACATAAGTATAAATGTTGTTCTCATTTATAAAGTGCAAAACAGCTTTCATCCTCTTTATAAAGTGCAAACCACTATAAAACATTGCAATAAATACCAGGAAAAAAAATGCAGTTTCAATCAATGAATCTTTCATAGTCAGGTTACAACACGTACAGCTAATCGAAAGGTAAATGCAGAACTGAATCTTAGATGAAATGAATGGAATGTGAGTGTTTTGAGAGAAAATTTATTAACCTTAAAAGTAGAATGGCAGCATGGGAATGGGCAATTTTAAAGATAACTAAGGCAATATCTTTACACACAATCTGCGAAAATAATTAGAGTAATTTATTTATAGAGATTTTTTTATATTTGACGGAAGCAAAAACTGAAAGGAAACTAAACAGGTTTGGAATACATGAATATAACTTCTATTTTCAACTTTTGCTCTCTTTATTAGTGCAAATTTCTTTAAAAAATCACAATAAGTGCTCCAGTAACAAATTGCATAACTACACAAATTAAACTTTCTTCCCCAAAACAAATTTCGCTCAGTTCTTCATAATAAACTTCTAACATGATCAAATTCCTATACTTTTATTTAAAAAATTCTCAAGATTGTATCGCAAGGTCTTTCATGATAGTAGCGCTCTTGGCAGAAAATTGCAAAACTTCGCATTCTCTCAGATTTTCAGAATAAGCTTTCGCCGTAGTCAAATTTTACGTAAAAACTTTTATGTATCAGGTTTTCTGTCTCACAAGGAAGGCCTCCTTACCGGGCATACTCAGAATATTTTGAAAAAAAAAAAAAAAAACCCAATGAAACTACTTATGTATGTTATAAAGGATCAGTCAAATTTAGCGGCGGAATTACAGTAGAAAGACTGTAAAAAAAATAAAATACTTTATTTGGCGCGAAAAGACGAAAGCGTCACGCGATTTGGCAAGCAGCACCTTTCCTCGCCAAAAACAAACGATTTTAAAGCATCTGAAAATTGCTAATTGATTTTGAGAATGCGTGTAAACAATATTTAATGTATTTAAACTTAACACTAGAACCGTCATTAGGGGTTTTGACCCCTGCCAAACTAATAATAGTCGATTCGAATCAGAAATTTCTTCATAAGATATGGTAAATGCACGCAGCCGAAAAATAGGCTAATTAAATAAGTTAAATAGTTTTAAATAAAAATTCTGGTGCGAAACACTTTTTTAAAAACTTGAGTAAAATAGTCGGCTGTTGTAGCATTAAAGAATGAGAGAATTTAATACATATATTTTTTTGTATTGCATATTTTATTGCTTGTTGCTGCAGTTATTTAAGTTCATCACTGTAAAAATAATTTCATGTACAAAAAAATTTTTCATATTGAAAAATATATTTTCCTATATTTAGGTGTATTCCAAAATAAAAGCCAGATGGAGAATGCTGCAGTTTTCTATTTCAATATCGGAGAAGTCTTTGTTTTCATAACAACAAAATTGAATCGACAGTGCTTAATTAGGCTTAGTTTTGAGATTGAAACAATTTTAATTAATTTAAATTTTGGTTTAATTCATAAAATTTTATAGTTAACTTTCATTATATATATTTTGTATGACAAAATTAGAGTTAAAACAAACTAAAACTGACAAAACTAAAGTTATTTAAATTAAATTTATTTAAACAAGTTCTATGTGAAATATTTTTACCTTAAAGAGCATTTGACATAAAAAAAAGTATTCCTTGAAATTTTATTCCTTTGCTAACCGGTGATAAATCGCCAAATAACAGAATTATCATTATTTTTTTACGGACACTCTATCGAGTTTCCGCCGAATTTTTTTTTTATAAATATATCTATCCTCATAACAATATTCTATGTTTTTTTTTACATTTTTCGGAGAATGTTCCTATGGACATCTTCCTTTTCAGTAGCACCTCTGGTGGAAAATTGCTTAACTGTGTAATTTAAAATCACTTCGCAAGAACGCATTTTCGCTCACTTCTTCAGAATAGGTTTCCACCATAGTTAATTTTATATTTTGATAAAGCTTCATATGATACATTTTTTAATGCTAAGTATCACAGATGATGGGAAATTGGATAACTACACAAACTCACTTTAACCCTTTCAGGGGCAAAGTACTTCTATTCGTAAAATGTTGAAATGATTGAATGACACCAGAATTTACAAACAAATTTATTTGAAATTAAATAAAAGCTTCATGGACTTAATAAAATGGAAAAATTTCATCTCAAAATTCTGGTTCCAATGTGGTATTTAGGGATTAAAATTAAGTGGTGCAAAATTGAACCACCGCCTTTGAAAGGTTTATGCTCACTTCTCACCGCAATGTACACTGTATAGCCACCGGACACTTTCAATTTTAGACATTTTGTCGAATATTTAAAGATATATTTGTCGGATTTTTCTGAAACTTCAGAATTATGAAGAATATGTTTGACTTCATATTTATCAACGGCGATTTGATAAGAACAACAATTAGGGGGGGGGGGGGGGGGAGGACGAAAAATATTAATATCACACTGTAAAATAAAATGCACGAAATGATCTGTCGCTGTAGCTTACGAATATGTGGATATTGGACAATGTGTGTATTTATTTGTGTAAGAAGAGCAATTATACTAATGGAGATATAGCGATTTTTTTTAAATGTTCAAAAAATTCTTGCATTTTTTTTGCTTATATCATGCAGGGATTTCAAACAAATTTAATGCCAGTTTCAGAAAATTCGACAAAATATAGTAGAAATAATATAGTGCAATTGGAATATAAAGATATTAAACATTTGACGGAATATGAGCAGTTGTATGAAATATTTTTTATCTGCGCATGCTCGCACGATAATAAATATATATATTTTTTTCATGATTTAATAGTCAACTCCATGGAGCAATTCATAAAAAAAAAGGGGAGTCAAATATCGTGCAAATTCAGAAAGACATCGGTGATAGAGCCAGCTGATTTTTAATTGCTCTTTAAAAACTGCTGAATGATAGAGGATTTTCCACAAAATGTCATTTTTTATTAACTAACTTTCAGCAAAGGATTTAATGAGTTCCAACGCGTATATTTAGATGAAATACTTAGATTTTGATACTTCTATTTTTCTAGGAATATGCTCTTATTGGTGGTTTTCCAAGAAGAAATAAAGCATCAATAAAAAATAAAAAATAATTAAAATTAAAAAAGGCAATTTATGGAAAACATCTTGTCATTTTGCTGTTTATAGAGAACAACTAAAAATCAGCTCACTTCGCCGATATCTTTCTGAGTTTTCCGACATTTGGCTATTTTTTAACACTTTCCAACAAAGTTGAAAAGTGTTTATGATTTCGGTTTGTCTGTCCGTCTGTCCACGCTCTAACTGCCGTAAAAATATTTTGATTACCCTGAAATTTTTGGATGTGATTGACATTTACCATAGCACGTTCACTATTTCAAATGAAGTTTGTAGCATGTTTAGTTTATTTACAGGGGCAGTCGAAAGAATTCCGTTACATTACGACCAATGGGAAAGAATTGTTTCAAATGATTTTTAATGATGTTACACGCTTTCAAACACAATAAAACTGATATACATTTATGAAGTGTACTAAAATATGCATTGTGTAGAATATGCGGTGCAAAGAATAGTTGTTATTCATTTACAGGGCCACACAAAAGAATTCCGTTACATAATGATATAGGGGTGCAGGAATTTGTTTGCGGCGTATTTTAATTATGTTAAACTATTTCATATATAATGAAATTTATATACGTCGCTGAGGTTCAATATACCTTATTTGATGTATAATACGAAATGCATATAGCATTTACATGGAAACACAAAAGATTTCTGATACTATATTGTTATTGTACCCGAAGTACTGTACGTGGTTGCTGAAAATGCATTTTTAATTATGATATGCGCTTTTATGCTTCACTGTACGAGTATTTATGCATACAATATGGTGTGTATAAATGCTATAATTCATATACAGGGCTACACAAAACAATTCGTAAAGGTTACTGGGTATGAGCGCAAATTGCTTAAAGGTAGTTTTTAACTGAGTTATGCATTTTTACGCTGAACTGCATTTAACTTACTAAGAAATGTTTGTAGTATATAGATAAAACGATATACAGGGCCACGCAAAGAATTGGATACATGACCGTCAATAAATGGTAATTTCTGAAAATGTGATTTCAGTAGTTTTAAGGGTGTTTAGTTTGAATTAAATTTTAGCTAAATAGAGGCGTGTAATAAGGGTTATACAAAAATATTCAAGTATGTTTCCATCTATTAGTATAAACTGCTGAAAGAGAAATTTCAACCTGTTATGCGTTTTCTTGCTAAACTAAATTTTCCCATTATATAGTATACATATCAACCTACAGATCAAATACAGTGCTGTTCAAAAGAATTGGAATACATATTTGGCTACGGACGGTAACTGCTGAAATCAGTTTTTCAAAAGTTTTATGCGTTTTCTAAAATGTTTACTTAATTATCTTATTTACCTTATTTCCCTAAATAACGAAGTTTGTTAAAGCATTCAGGAGGCGTTGGAATGTATTTCATGATCTATTCTTGACGCATGATTTTTTTTTCTTGTTTTTTTATGAATTGCTCCATATAGTTGACTATTAAATCATGAAAAGAAATATTTGTTATCTTGCGCGCATTCGGAGATAAAAAATATTTCATACAACTGCTCATATTTCATCAAATAATTAATATATTTTCATTCCAATAACACTATACAATTTCCACTACATTTTGTCAAATTTTCTGAAAGTGGCGTTAAATTTAGTAGAAAACCCTGCATGATATAAACAAAAAGCATGCAAAAATATTTTGAACTAAAAAAATCGATATATTTCCACGAATATCCGTGCTATTCTTGCACAAATGAATACACAAATTGTACAATATCCACATATTCGTAAGCTATAGCGATGTATCATTTCGTGCATTTTATTTTACAGGGTTATCCCAAATATTAATATTTTGCATTGATTTTTTGTTGGTCTTCTAATTGTCCTTCTGATCAAATCGCCGTTGATAAATATGAAGTCGAACGTATTCTTCATAATCATGAATTTCCAGAAAAATCCGACAAGTATACCGTTAAATATTCTACAAAATGTCTAAAATTGAAAGTGTGTTATGATTAATGGCTATATAGTGTATTTAATTTGCCAAATTTACGTTTTAATAAAAATTTCCACTTAATAGATTTTTTTTCTTTATGCTGGTGGCGTCTTTGGAAGCAAATGGTATAATTAAAGTTTTAATTTTTTTTTTTTTTTTTTTTTTTTTTTTTTTGGTAAAAATTTCCTAAAAAATATATATATGTACTATTTATCTAAAATGATTTTAGTATCAAAAAATAGACTATATGATTTTTACTCAATTAGATTCATTCTACATACAACCATAATCTAATAATTTCCCTTAAAAGATTGATAAAAAATTTCAAGTAACAATACCTATGATCACCGGTTTGAATTCTCTTTCAAAACTCAAAAATAATATAAATAAAATTTTAAATATGACTTTTATTCAATTAAAACCGCAAGTTTCTTCTTCTCGTTAGTTATATATCGGATAATTCATCGCCTGAAATAACTGGTGAATCGAATTAGCTACAGCCATCAACGTCAGGGGCGTGCCTGTGTGCAAAATTTCATATATAGTCGTATATAGCATCGTCCTATATAGCTCCATGAAAAACTATCGTTTCATAAAAATCTATAAGCGATCACAAATGAAATCCTACAAAATCTATTATAAGTTTATTATATAAATAAATAATATATAAATAGCTTTATATATATGGAGACAGAAATTATAAAATGAATATGTAAAAGAAAAAATACATAAAAGAAGATTACAAAACTTGAAAATAAAATAATTTACGTTTTCCATTTAAAAAAATCAACAATCATGTTTCAGATTTCAGTAAATGGCTTTAAGCTGATTTACAGCTAAATTACTTAAAATATTCCACCCATAAACAGAAAAGAAAAAAAAAAAAAGATATATTTATCATGCTGTAGTAAAAATAAAAATCAGTAGCCTTATTATTAGTACTCACAACGTCACTGACTATCCAGTTTAGACTACCATTTGGATATGACACGTAAAATGCACGAAAATTTGAATATAAAACTCTTCTTCATTAAGTATATTTTTTTATGGGCAAATTAAATCCATCTTCGTATCCCTGGCCTTTTGTATTTATGTCTATTTTTTTCAGTAAAACAGTTTCAAATAGTGTATCTGAAATAGTGTTCTGGGTGGAATCTAAAATTAAATAGAATGCTAAAAAATGCTCAAGCTTTTTTTGTAATGTTTCAAGTCAAATTTTACGTTCTGAATTGAAATCGAATAATTTATCACATTCATTTTAAGGAATAATAACTTTTAATAAATTATAATTAATTTATTTGAGGTAAATCCATAAAATATAATTAAAATTTCAAGAATAATTAATTTTAATAAAATTCTAAAATATTTATTTTTAACTATTTCTTTCTGGCTTGAAATGCTTGGCGCCTTTATTATCCTGGCGCCTGTGTGTGCCACACACTTTGCACAATAGGTCGGCGCGCCTCTGATCAACGTGCTGTCTAGTAGACCGGGGAGCGCCTGCACAGACCATCACCTCATGGAGTTGGCGGGTGAAATTCCAGGATTAGATAGAACTCGATTAGTATATTAAAATGCATCTGGCCTGCCAAGTCACATCTTGGTGGAAACCACGTGGTTGGCAGGTGTTTTCCACCAAAATATGACTTGGCAGACTAGTTTCATTTTAATATGAGAATGGAGTTTTAATTAATCCAAGAATTTCAGCCGTCAACTCGATGAAATGATGGTTTGTACAGCCGTCTCCCGTATATAGGTGTAGTGGACGTCCTTCACATAGATCTGTTCCACACAGTCGTCATTGTATTTTTCCCGCAGAACCTTCTCAGATTCTATTACCAAATAATGTAAACTGACAAGGAAGGTCTCCATACGGGCATACTTCGAAAAATGTGAAAAAAATATAGAATGTTCTTCTCACGAGGATAGATATGTTTATAAAAAACATTTCGGCACAACTCGATAGAATGTCCGTAAAAAAAAAAAAAATGAGAATTTCGTTATTTGGCGATTTATCACCGATTGGCGATGGAATGAAATTTCGAAAAATACTTTATGTCAAGCATACTTTCAGGTAAAAATGTTTTATGTTGATCTTGTTTAAATAAATTTAATTTAAATAATTTTAGTTTTGTCAGTTTTAATTTGTTTTAAATATAGTTTTGTCATACATACATTTTTATGAAAGTTAACTATGAATTTTATGAATTAAAACAAAATTTAAATTATTTAAAATCATTTCAATCTCAAAATTAAGTCCAATTGAGCACTGTCTATTCAATTTTGTTGCCATGGAAGCAAAAAGTCTCCGATATTGAAATGTATAACTGCAGCATTCTTCATTTGGCCTTTATTTTGCAATACGCTTAATTATATGAAAATATATTTTTTAATATGAAAATATATTTTTCAATATGAAAATATATTTTTCAATATGAAAATAATTTTATATATGAAATTATTTTAACAGTGATAAAATTAAATAACTGCAGCAAAAAGCAACATAAATATGTAATACAAAAAAATATATTTATTAAACTCTCTCATTGTTTAAGTTTAAATTCATTAAATACTATTTACACGCATTCTAAAATCAATTAACAAGCAATTTTCAGATGTATTAAAATCGCATGTTTTTGGCGAGGAAAAGTGCTGCTCGCCAAATCGCGTGACGCTTTCGTCTTTTCGCGCCAAATACTCGAAAGTATTTTATTTTTTTACAGACTTTCTATTGTAATTCACCGCTAAATGTGACTGATCCTTTATTACATACATAAGTAGTTTAATTAGTATTTTTTTTTTCAAAATATTCCGAGCATGCCCAGTAAGAAGACCTTCCTTGTGAGATATAAATATGTAATAGAGCTATTTTATCAATAAAATGGTTTTGGACCGATGTATTGGGTTATAAAAAGGAATTAGTAATTAATGTCAAAAATTATATTCATTCTTACATGTTTTATTTCATTTAATACCGCTATTTTTACTGTTTTCTATGTAATATAGAAGTGAATATTTCTCACGCCATTGTTTTTTACTAATAAATATTTTTTAATCATTAACTGTTATTTATATTCTGCCATGTCCTTTCTACTTTTTACATTTGAACTATAATTTCTCAAGAGCATTTTCTTCGCGTTAGTTCTTGCCTCAAATAACTGATAAATCGAATTAGCTATGGCCTTGACCTTGGTATACGAAGCATCCTTAAGCCAGATCTTTTCCACACAATCGTCATTGTATTTTTTCTACAGAACCTGCTTAGATTCTATTACCAAATAAGTTAAACTTAAATATAAATATGTAATAGAGCTATTTTATAAATATAATGGTTTGGACCGATGTGTTGAGTTATAAAAATGTTTTATTAATTAATGTCAAACATTAGATTATTTTTTCCATACATTTATATTTTATTTCTATTAATACAGCAAACCCTCTTTTTTTTCTAATTTAAATATACGCAGATCATTGTTTTTTTACTATTAAATATTTGTTATTCATTAGTTGTTATTCATATTCTCTCATGTTCAGTGTTGTAGTAGTAAAAAAAAACAGAGGGTACACGCTCAAGGCAGAGCGTATACCCTAGAGTGTATCTGTATATACTGTGCTTTCTTGAGAAACAGAGGGTATACGGTGTTCCTTAAAAAAATTCAGAAGTTATACGACGTACAACCCCGTATACCCTCCACTACATCCCTGGTCATGTTTTTTCTTCTTTTTGCATTTAAACTATAATTTCTCAAGAGCATTTTCTTCTTGTTAGTTCTTGCCTCAAGTAACTGATGAATCTCGTTAGCTATGGCCATGAACTTGGTATACCAAACCTTAAGCTAGAATTTTTTCACACTACCGTGACTGAATACCGTGACTGAAGAACCTGCTTAGGTTCTATTGCTGATTAAATTAACCTGAAATAAAAATATGTAATCGAGGTAGTTTATCAATATAATGATTTGGAACGATGTGTTGATTTATAAAAAGGGCTTATTAATTAATGTCAAACATTAGATTAATTCTTCCATAAATTTATATTTTCTTTCTATTAATACTGCTAACCCTCTTTTTTTCCTGATTTAAATCTAAAATAAAAGTGCCTGTTCCCCAGATCATTGTTTTTCACTAGTTATAAGTCTTTCTTAATCATTAACTGTTATTTATATTCTGCCATGTCCTTTCTACTTTTTACATTTGAGCTATATTTCTCAAGAGCGTTTTCTTCTCGTTAGTCCTTAAATAGTATGTTTGCAATTTATTCTGTTCTTTTTTTATGGAACAAACATCTTTCACCGAGACCATTTCCACACAAACGTCTTTGTTTATTTTTTGAAGAACCTGCGATGCATCTTTTACCAATTAAATTAAACTGAAATAAAAATGTGTAAACGAACTAATTTATCAATATAAATAGTGCAATAAAGATAGCACCAAGCCATAAATTGAGCTAACTTTATTTAGTATCCATTTCTCTGTCCAGTTTGTTTTTTCGTAGTATCTTAGCGAAAAACATATGACTGATTGGACTTATAATGGACTGCTACAAAAAAATAGCAAAATTTTTCCTCGAAAGAAATAAATCCTGACACGTGCTCATCTACTTTTATCCAATGAAATTGCGTTGTGACCATTCCTGACAAATCAACTAGTTGACAGATAGGGCCTAATCATGACGAATGGGCACTCGTAGCTTTAGCACGTTAGCTTGGAATAACGCAAGTTCTACGAAAAGTTTGCGCTAGTGAAAGATATTAATGAAGAATGAAAAATAGAGTTGGGCTGTCATAATTGTGAATGATTGTGAATACAAAAAAATAGAGGGTTTGGTCCCATGTGTTGAATTATAAAGGTCAAATGTGTATGTAAATATACATAGTTTTTTTTCCGCTGCGCCTGTTTGTTGACATATAGTCATATGTTGGCTTGAGGAATGGAAGAGGGTGTTAATGCAGATGATGATACCATAATCTCTTTCCCACATCACAAAGGGTAGTAAGGGTCAAGATGAGTTTTGTTGTATTTTTCTTGATAGATTGTATTTCGTTTGTGTTCCATTTTTCTTGCTTAAATTTTCAGACTGGAATGTTGCCAAATAAATTTCGATTTCCTAATATGTCACTTGTATACAGGCTGCAAGTTAAAGTCTACATTCAAATAACTTTACAATATTAGAATGCATAATACTAGAATTGTATAACAAGTGTCTACTCATGGTAAAATGAGTATATGCTATCAAATTGCAGCGCATCTAGATTTGAAAGTTTACAGATCCTATCTCGAAAACTATGAGAGGTAGCGAAAAGAAATTTATTTACAAAAAGTAGAAATTTATCAATTTTGTATGAAATATGGACTTGTAAGTAAAAATAACTTTATTACAATCCCTGAGGATAAATACTCGTGGTGTACATTGGCTTGGAATAATGTAAGTTCCACGAAACATTTGCGTTAGTGAAAGATATTAATGAAGAGTGAAAATTGGAGTTGACCTCTTATTAATGTGAATAATTGTGAATACAAAAAATAAGGCTTTAGTTTCATGTGTGGAATTACCAAGATAAAATGTGTACGTAAATATAGATAGATTTTTTTTTTTAAATCCTCCGTTGCGTCTGCTTGTTGACATAGAGCCGTATGTTACATTGAGGAATGAAAGAGTGTGCTAATGCAGATAATGATACCATAATCTGTTTCACCCATGATAAAGCGAAACAAGAGTCAAGAAGACTTGCCTTTTTTTTTTTCCTTTGCTGGATTATATTTTATTTGTGTTCTGTTATTCTTGCTTAAACTTTCAGACTGGAATGCTGATAAATGAATTTCCACCTCCTAGTGTATAAGATCTATAGAGGGTGCCTGGAAGTCTCCTCTTATATCCCCTCTCCCCGACCATTAGGTAATTCCTAAACGAATAATTTTAGAGACATAGTTTTAATTACAAAAGTATTTCAAATATTGTTCATGACGGTTAATGACTGTGAATAGAAAAAATAGACATTTTGAAGTTTAATTATAAAGGTAAAATATACATGTAAATATGCGTATCTTACATGCAACTCTTTGTTGGCATAGAATACAGTCACATGGTGGTTTGAGGCATAGAAGAGGGTATTAAGAGGCTACTTCAGTCAAATGAAAACACACATTCGCTAATGCTAATCCTATGGAAGAAATTTATAAAGATATCTCGGTCGCATTTCAATATTTTTAAATGATTTCTTTTGCATTGAATAATTGAGATCGATCTGTATGCAGGCCGTTTTTTACTTTTTCGATTTTGACTGCAGATATTTTTTATGAGGATGCTTTTACTTTCGAAACCGGTTCCGAAAATGAAAGTGTTCTCATAAGAAATACCTGTAAACAAAATCGAAAAAGTAAACAACGGCCTTTGTACAGATCAATCTCAACGATTCAATGCAAAAGAAATTATTTAAAAATATTGAAAGGCGACCGAGATATCTTTATAAATTTCTTCCATAGGATTAGCATTAGCGAACGGGTCTTTTCCTTTGACTGAAGTAGCCTCTTAATGCAGATGATGACACTATAATCTGCTTCTAACGCCAAAAACGGCTGTAAGGATAAAGAAGACGTCGTTGAATTTATCGTGACAGATTGTATTTCTATTTTTCTTGCTTAAACTTTCAGACTGGAATGATGCCTGAATCATTTCGACTTACTAGTATGTAAGTAGAATCCGTCTTATCTCTGCTTGATATATAAACCGTTTGTTTTACGAGCATTAGTTCCAATTACGAAACTATTTCAAATATTGTTTTCCTTTATATAAAAAGGTATTTGCGTCAAAATTTTTATTTTTGTAAAAGCTACGAAATTTAAATTTTTATATAGATCTAATGTATAGATCTATAGATGTATAGAATAGTATTATATAGATCTATGTGTCCCATATTTACAAAAACCCTGCCATAACTTTTTTTTTTTTTTTTGCAAATCCTTTTTGTGCGACCAAAACATACCGACTTGTGATAGTATGAATTTATAAGTTTTTAACGTTTTTTGTTAATAAAAACAGAAAGAGAATGCTGAAATTTAATAAAATTCGGTGCAATTGTACTTCGTTTTTTTTTTTTTTTTTAACTTGTTAGAAGTTGTAGAAAATGTTTCTAAACATAACTTTTAGGACCAGTATAAATATTATAACTTTTACTGCCCCTCGACAACTTTTCTTGGGTCCAGAAAATCGAATCATATTGTCAACTTTGACAGTACTTTCTGAAGGATATACTGTCAATTCTTTAGCTTTTATCAAAAAACAAAAAACATTATTCGGTTTCACAGTTTTTTTATAAAATCACCTGAGCCTCTGAAATTAAAATTTACTTCGATAATGTCTCAGACCACGTTGGATTTAAGTACAGCCTTAAGTTATACGCATTTATCCATATATAAGACTGCAATCAGTCACTAATATATAATACAACATCTGCACTTATTTTTCTTTATTAATCAGTTGGTGAGTTTCCCTTTCACACTCCTCTTTGTCTAAAAACGATGCAAGGGAAAACATGATTACTATTTAGCCATTATGCTTATAATTATAGATTGTTGTATAGATAAAAATCCTGTAGATTTAAGGTAATCAGATTACTATAACATTTAATCATGGGTTCATAGGAGTAGACTCCTATTGACCAAAGAAAAAAACTAGTTGGATGTGCCAATCCCAAAACTTTCTTCTATCGCATATATTTTAATATTTCAAAATGTTGTTACAGATGTCAATATTTCATTTTTATTAGTTCAGTACTATATCAACTTTGATTTTCATCTTAAATTTTTGCTTCGGTCAATTAATCGGGGTAAAACGAGTTAATCTCGAGCATGATATTTATTAAAAATACCTGCCGGCCCGGCCTACAGGCGGAGGTAGATTTCGAAGTTAAGTATACTAATTTCACAAACAAAAACCAAATCATGATTAGAGATAAACCCACTTTAACAATTTTATCTGGCCTCTTTTGACGAGTTTTTATTTCATTTTTATATAATAACTGGTTTTATCAGAATCATGTTAGGGCGGTATTCAAAAAAATACTTTTCCATGCTCAACAACTAGAAATTTTCTGGCATAACTCCAGATTCATTTTTAATAGGAAAAACATGAAACTTGTTGACGTCATTTTTGAAGAGATTTATAAGCGACCTGTGTTTTTAATTTCCGTTTAATTAATTAAAACTTGATACATAAACAATTGTTTTCTCAGTAAGACAATATTTTTCGTTTCTAACACAATCGCTTCGGGAAATTCCGTTCAAAATGCCCACTTTGACATCATTTTTTGAAATATATTCTGCCTCTGTCAAAAAATCGATCATTACGGTACATTATATAGTTTCTGAATAAGCGAATCTACCAATTGGATGCGTTTGCGAGCAAAAATGAATTTAAAAATGAGTCAGAAAATAAGCAGTTTGGATTTGAATACTCCCTTAATACGATGATTTTTCCAACACAATCCTCTTCGGGAAATTCGGTTCAAAAGGCTCACTTTGACAGCATGTTTTAAAATATATTCTGCCTCTATCAAAAAATGGACCATTACGGTACATTATATAGTTTCTGAGTAAGACAAGGTACCAATTGGAAGGCTTTGAGAGTAAAAATGAATTGTAAAATGAGTCAGAAAATAAGCAGTTTGGATTTGAATACACCCTTACTAAGATGATTTTTTTCTTCAACCGCTATGTATTTTTAATTTGTTTTTGCTGTAAGAATTGGCCCTATCCAAAACTTGTCTATATAGATGTTGTAGACAATATTAAGAAGATATATGATAAATTCATGGGGATTTTATATCTTTTGAATTGACGGAGTTATGGATTTTTTTTTCTTCTTCAAACGCCCTTTTTGTTTTCGTTTTTATTTTATTTTTTTTTTGTGGTACGAATTTGTCCTATCAAAAACTTGTGAATATAAAAGTTGTAGATAATGTTAAGGAGATTCATGATAAAATTAATTGGATTTGACATCCTGAGAATTGACGAAGTTATGAAATTTTCTCCCCAAAACCCTATTTTTGCGGCCCTTGAGCCCATTTTTAACTTTATCAAAAATCTGTGATACATAAATTTTTGGCCATATTTTTAGAAGTAATAAAAACTTTAAACTGATTCGATATGTACAAAATTTAAGAAGTTATGGGGGTTTATCGGTTTTCACAAAACCCCTCCCTATTTCCATCCCCTTGGTCCGATTTTGCCCATTAACGAGCTCGACCGAGATTTTATGCCCCTTGATTTTATGTATCAGTTTGGAAGAGATTGGTGCAGAATTGTGGAAGTTATCGTGTCCAGAAGAAAGTGATATATATAGATAGATACATAGATAGATAGATAGATAGATAGATAGATAGATAAAGTTTTTTACTGAGGGTGGTTTTGGGCTCTAGGGGTCATGATCGGTGTAGATCTGCAAAAATGTTTCAGAAATTCCAACATAGGAACGACGTCAATAGGTAGTATTTCATACGAAATCTACCTAAAAGCAATAGTTTTTCGTTATTCTGTTGTATATCAGATGTTCGCGAATAGTCGGCTTATCAGGATGGGAAGTTCCCGTCAATTCACGAGCCATTGGTGTACAATAGAACTACGAAAAATTAAGAAGATTACACAAAAATCTATGCTCAACTTCATACACTTTTCGATGGTACAATATTAAAAATGACACAAAAATCGCTATTACAGCGCCCCCTTCCGGCGGATTTTTTCCAAATTAAGGGAGGACCTTCTTACCATAGACACAAGCATACACAAAAAAATTAGTTCAATTCTATGCATAACTTCATACAATTTTCAATGGTACAATATTCAAAATCGCACAAAAATCGCTAATGCATCGCCCCCTTCCGGCGGATTTTTTCCAAATGAAGGTAGGACCTGCTTGCCATCGCCAAAAATTTAAAAGAAAAATTTGGTTTAATTCTATGCATAACTTCATACACTTTTTGAGGGTACAAGGGCCCCATACGGACACACGGACAGACAGACATTTCTCATAAACATCTTTTTTAGGATCTCTGACCCCTAAAATGTGTAAATCCATCGAAAAAAATTTCGATTACAATACTTTCTTCTAATGAAGATAGAAGAAAGTAAAAATGCGCAAAAATGTGAAAATGTATGAAAACGTGTTAATGGAAACAATTTGTAAAAGTAGATCTGGAATTATTGGACATCTTACTTATGGAAAAATTACCACGATCTCTGGATATTAAACTAAATGAAGTCAAAATAGAAGTGCGACTTGAAGAGCTGCTATTGAAATTCCTGATCTGTGGTTTTACAAGTTATTTTCCGTTTTCCAGCCCCTATATTCAAATTACAGTTAAATAACGATGCAAAACAACATGTTTCAATCTGACCTTTAGAGATAATTACAATTTTATCCAATCACTCATTTGAAAATCCTTTGTCTTATCATTTCGTCTCCTCAACCATAATTAGCGAAGCTCCCCACCACTTTTTAAGCATTGCTTTGCACCTTAAATGAATCCCGATGACTTTACATAATCTGATATAGTGAATTCAAATATGTAATCATATTTCTTCTATTTTATAATAGATTTATAAATTTATTACTCAAATTTCAAACAATTATACATAATTCAATAATGATAGATTTTTTTCCTCTTCAGAAATTAGAAAGTAAATAAAACATTATTTACTGTTAAAAAAAAAAAAAAAAAAATACTTTGTAGCTGTTTAATGGTCAGTAAAATTTGCTAAGACGGAGTTGCGAAGGACCAGAAATTTCTTTCCTATAGACAAGTTTTTACAGCAGGTATACTGTCAATTTAAGCGTACTCTTTACGTCATCGGGACAATGAGAATTTCCGTTTAAAGTTCTGTTCACAGGAATCCGTTACAAAAATCAACTGTATAGTTAAATGTGAATGATTTGTAGAAAAATTAAAAATTAATAATTAAAAGAAATGCATTTGAAATTAATTTGAAGTTAGACTTGTGAATTTTTGACAAAAATTCAGTAAAGCTAGAAATTTCATTAAAGGGACAAAATGTGTTTTGCGTTGTGTAATTTTTTTCTCTGATTCGGAAGATCTTCATAGCACTTCATAAGTTGAAAGACTAAAGAAAAATATGTACATGTGAACCAAAAAAGTTATGCATTATTATGTAAAAATTCAGAATATAAGAGGTGAGTAAGTAGTACGGGACAAGTTGAGTAATTTTATTAAAACATTTATATTTAGTAAATATCATTAGCGTGCATTTCAAGAAATTCTATTTTAATTCGGAAATTCCAAATTCATACCAGAAATTCTGATAACAAATTTTTGTTTTTTAATTACAGTAAAAAGTTTTCTATGTGAGATTTCAACCCGAAATACTATGTATTTGTAGGTGAAAGTAAAAGTTGGACAAATTTAGCAACAGATTGAAAAGTATCTTGTCCAGGATTTGAACCTGGGGCCTTGATTATACGTGCATCTTATCTTTAGAGAACATTAAAATTAGATCTATACCGTTTATTTGAAAATCATCTGGTCAATTATTATTTTACCTTATCATTGCTATCTAATAATACAAATTTCTAATGTGGAAAATCTTAACATTACTGTAGGTTGAGAGTCTGAAAAAATATGCTTGTACTAATCGAAAAATGTTACACATTCTTTTGTAGAAATTAAGAATCACATAATAGGGACTGACGAGTTCAGTAATTTTCTTAAGCATCTGAAAATACATTTGAGACCCAAATTATGAATATCCTACTGTAAAATCAGACACTTTGAAGTTCAATATATTTAAGTTTTTCAATTTGATTTTCAGCGCGCAATAAAATTTGATCTGCATAGCTTATTGAAAAACTCCATTACTTGATAAACATTTCTAATACGGTGGATCCTTACAATTGAGTCAAAAAACTAAAAAAAAAAAAAAAATGATTGTATAAATCAAAAACTGTTACGCATTCTTTCGTAGAAATTTAAAGTATCGGTCCAGAGCAGAGCGTGGCAAGTCGAGTTATTTTATTAGGCATCTAACAACACTTTTTGAGACCCATATTATGCATCTCCGACTGTGAAACTACTCACTTTGAAAATCAACATGTTTCAATTTGATTTTTAAAGAGCAATCAAATTTGATTTGCATAGCTCATTCAAAAATTCTATTACTTCGTTCCCCCAATGATATCTAGTAGTAAATATTCCTAATGCTGCGGGTCCTTACAATATTGTAAATCAAAAAACTAATCAGAAATATGTTTGTGTAAATCAAAAACTACTACGCATTCTTTCGTAGAAATTCAAAGTCTTGGTCCAGAGCAGAGCGTGGCAAGTCGAGTAATTTTATTAGGCATCTAAAAACACTTTCTGAGACCTATACAATGCATACCAACTGCAAAACTGCTCGCTTTGAAGTTCGGCATGTTTCAGTTTGATTTTTAAAGAGCAATAAAATTTGATTTGCATAGTCTATTAAAAAATTCTATTACTTGGTTTCCCCAATAATATCTAGTAATAAACGTTTATAATATGGTGGATATTTACAATATTGTAAGTCAAAAAACTAAAAAAACTAAAATAAAAATGATTGTATAAACCGAAAACTGTTATGCATTCTTTCGTAGAAATGTAACCATTTAAGCATCCTAACTCTGTTTTTCCGTCACATAATCTTTGAATTCAAGGGCTGATTTAACACAAAATTGATATTAATGTTTTTTTTGTTTTTTTTTTTTTTTGCTGTGCATAAGATAAAATAAATATGTAAGGTAATCATAAATAAATCCTCATAAAAATATTTTTTATAGCTATTAATTTATGAATCATTAAACATATATAAAAAATTCTGCAGGACGCTTAAAGGGGGTCTCGGTCCATAGCAAAGCATGGCAAGTCGCGTAATTTTATTAGGCATCTAACAACACATTTTGAGACCCATATTATGCATACCCAACTGTAAAACTGTTCACTTTGAAATTCAACATGCTTCAATTTGATTTTTAGCGAGCAATAAAATTTGATCTGCATGGCTTATTCAAGATTTCTATTACTTGGTTCCCCCAATAGTAATAAACATTTATAATACGGTGGATAGTTAAATACACTGCCCTCCAAAAACCAAGGTATAACATGTAGTGGTTCTCCTGCTTCGGGTCAAAAAAGCTAGAAAGTGGTCTCTCGCAGATTTTGTAACACGTGGTCGGCTTGAAACAGGTCTTCTAGGCACAGAATCTTCTGATGTAAACCGATTACACAGTCGTTGGACCACACTGTGAGACACATTGAGACGCTTAGCAGCATCGGCTTGTGACAATCCCATTTCCATCAATTCAATCGTCCGCCACCTTAATGAATCGGGTAAACGATTTCTCCAACATTCCTAGACTCTCCTAGGTACTGTCAACGAAACTGCCAACAACAGTTGAAAATAAACAATCATGCACGATACCAACACATAAAGTCAAATAAGTTTGATTTTATCACATTTTCTCTTACTCCAACATAAATGAAAATTTCTTTAAAAGTGATGACGAAGCGTTTTTTGCATAAATTTTCTTAAATATGATACTATCATTCATAGACACTATGAATTTTATTGTTACTACCTTTATTTTAATAGTGAGCTTTGAAAAATATGTTGTACCTTAACTTTTGGAGGTCAGTGTATCTTAAGTCAAAAAACTTAGAAAAAAAAAAAGATTGTGCAGATCGAAAACTGTTGCGCATTCTTTCGTAGAAATTTAAAGTCCAGAGCAGAGCGTGGCAAGTCGAGTCATTTTATTAGGCATCTAACAACACTTTTTGAGACCCATATTATGCATCTCCGACTGTGAAACTACTCACTTTGAAGTGTTCTTCCGATATTTTTTTTTTTCGTTCCGACTCTCCTAAAAGGCCTCATTGAACAGCGTAATTGAATCATCCCTTTCGCCATTCACGTCTTGACAGAGCTGTGAAATTTATTGTCATCTCTCACCTTTTCCCGTGAGGACTTGACTTTCCTAGTATTATGCATTTAAACACATGAACAAATTTTTTGAATGAACCTCTCGAGACTCTCTGTCTACACGAATGTTTTTCACGCGTTGATATGGTTGAACTGCAAAAGGCAGCTGGTCTATCGAAGCATAGTTCTAAGTAAAGAACTTGCAAGAGAGTGAAGTCCAAGAGTAGTTGTCGACAGTATTCAACATCCCCAAAGTAGACTCGGTACAAAAAGCCGGGGTCACTTTTGGTTTTGTCTACAGGCGCCAGAATATCTAACAGACCGTAAAGCTTTCCCCAATAGAGCACTCAGAGAACAGGGGGTCTTGCTTTTACATCGATCAGCATATACAACAAGCGTCACCGACCATATCATCCTAAATTATTGCCGTAAGCAGTGGCGTGGAACCTTTGTCAATAAAAGAGCCGCAGAACCGATGTTCATCGCTTCTGTAGGCAGCAAATGAAGTGTAATAGGTGAAAAAATAGCAAAACTCAATAGTCGTTTAGTTGGTTTCGAGGAAGATAAGGATCTATTACATTCTGTCGACATGAAGTCACGAAAATGTATCATTATAAATATATTGATAAGATTGAATGCAATATCATCAACGTAAATTTCAAAATAGAGGACATTTTATATGTTTGTATGTTCCCCTTCGTTTGTTTATTGTTGAAATCAAGTCCTAATATCTTACTTGCATTCAAAGGCTAAAATACCTCATACAACACAAGTACTCATTTCCCTGTTTAGCTATCACTTGGAATGTTTGACGCACTTTTTCCACTGTTTGACATAATTTTATATTGTAAATGACACAGTATATTATATCTTTGTTTCTACAGCTTCATAACTTTGTAAAGCATAAAATAACACACATACACACACACACACATATATATATATATATATAATTACAACTTTGTAAAATTCTGTAAAACTTTTCTACTTCAAGAAAGTTTAACCACTAAATGAGCACATTATACAAAAATTATATTCATTAAGAAAATAATAAAATTAATTTTGCTTTTTAATTGCGTACCATCTACTCTTAATTTTATAAAAATATCTAAATTTCCATACCGAATTAGTATATCTTTATCTTTATTTATTTCATTAATAAGCTTACAAAATTAAATTAATATCTCATTCAAAACTTCCCAATATTTTTATAAGTTCATTTTAATGTTCAAACCTATTCTTTGTGTTCCACTACTACTGACTGGACATACACTGTAAATTAATTATATTTTAAGAACTAAAATTGCTAATTTTTATGAGTTTTATTTTCTTTTTTCTTTTTTCATTTTTTTTTTTTTTTTTTTTTTTTTAATTTTAATTTTCATGGAATATTTTCGCTGAATTGTATTATTTCTGACATTAATAGAGAAAAATTATTAAAAAAATTATAACTGATCATAACTTCTTTAGGCTGTTTTCAAATATTCTTTTATTTGAAAATAAAACTTTAATTTTGTAAACTTTGTTCAACGATCGCAAAATAACTTAAAATTACTTCCTGCATAAAATTGTAGGATATTTTATTTCAGACTTAAAAGGGACGAAAAAAAAAACTGAACTGCTTTATTTCTTTTGCTTCTTCTGCTTTATTTTAGTTTTTTTTTTTTTTTTTTTTTTTTTTTTTACTTTATTTTTTTGCGGTTATGCATGATAGATTATAACTGGTGCTAAGATTATAACGGATGCAGTGACTTTTAGGATTAGACGTCAAAAACTCATGTAAAGCTTCAATTTTGAAATCGAGATTGTTTTTATGGATAACAAGAAAGAAAAAAATCATGCGTTAAACATAGATTATGAAACACATTCAAAATAATGTAACAAAACTGCACCGCTTAAGAAATTAAAATATTACGTCAAATTCAACCATAGGAAACGCATAACACATTTCAAAACCCAATTTCAGCTGTTCCCATCAACAATCGAAAAATTATCCGAATTTTTTCAGCAGTCCTGTATATGATACATAGATTTGTACCCATTAACTACATGCATGCCAAAATTTATTTCACTTAAGAAATGCATATACCTCAGTTGAAAATTCCCCTTCAGCAATTTCCAATTTTACGTGAATATTTTGTGCAGCCCTGTATATGATTTATAGAAATTATATATAACGAGTAGCATGCAAAAGATTAATTAAATTTAAAAGCGTATACCGAATTTTAAACTGTACACTCTTCAGCCATTATTACTCAAAGACAGTACTGTAAACGATTTCTTTTGTGTGTCCCTGTAAAGAATAAAAAATGTTATGAATGCCCTATTCTAATGTGATCGTAGTGAAATTCAGTGATTTATATCAATTTGAATACACTTGAAATAGCGTAATGTCATTAATATATTCTGCAAACGATTTTTCCCCATATACCAGAATGTAATGGAATACTTTTGAGTGCTCCTGTAAATGAACTATTACTCCTACATACTTCATGTGCAATACCAAACATGCTTTGGTGATCCTAAATAACCTTTATCAATTGCATGAAAATCTGAGTATATTTGCGGGAGTTAGAGCGTGTCAGACGGACAGACAAACCGAATGCACAAACACTTTTCAACTTTGTTGGAAAGTGTTAAAAAAGGGAAAATGTTCAGTCATATGAGGACGTGAGTCTCAAAACTCTTCAAAATTTAAAAAATCGTGTTTTCTCTATCAGTCTATTTTATTGGTGAACTTGCACCAATAAAACACAACAATCTGCAAAAAAAACTAGTTTTATACTGTATTTCTGCCATTGTAAAGTCTTGGTTTACAATGAAAACCAATAGACGCAGCCAGAAGTTTTTCGCGATTTACCAAAATTTGGTTTTCGGAATAAGTCGAGTTTTGAAATTCATATCCTCTTACAAATTAAAAAAAAACTTTTTATGGATGCATAGATGAAAATACATTTTCATACTGTATCCGAAAATTGCATATAATCATCATCGTCATCATCCAGTGGCGCGAACTTATATGGGCTCATGGTGCCCGAGCCCACCCAATAGATAATGTGCATGTTGGTAAACAAATGAGCTTGTGTCTAGACAACTCAACTTGTGGTTGGCAGAAACAAGGCATTTAAACGCGTGTTTATATGTGAAACTCCATAGCAATCTATCATATGTATTGAAAAACAAATGAATTTTTATCTGTATATGCACAGAACTTACGTTCTGTTGCGAAACAAGATTATTTAGAGATAGTGGGGTTTATTAGGGATAATAATAGACAATATACTAGATGATCCATATGTTATTTCCAACTGGAAAGCAGATATGGCTCTTTGGCCATAGGTTTCATTTTATTTAACGAATAACTATTTTTTTTAATTCCATGAGAAGAATACAAGAACTCAAGAAATGTTTCTGCTTGTTGTAGCGGGTAAGAAAAATGTTTTAGGTTTTATAATTATACCAGAAAGCCACCGCTTTATTTATATATCTTATTTTTTTCAACCTGTACGTCTAGTAAGATGCTTGAACTAATCTGAAAATGTTTACGAATTTCGTTATATTGAGATTAAAATTACATTTATGACTGCTTATTTCCTGATACACTTTTAAAATCATTCTAATGCATGAAATTGGCAAGTTTCCTTACAAATATATACTAATGAAACCTCAATTTTTAATAAAACAGGCAATTTTTCAGAAAGCATCTTCAAAGTTGGCGTTTTTTCTTTTTGCGAACTTGCACTTTGTTAAATAAACATTCGCCTAACTAAGTCTCTTTTCATTCTTTTAATAATTTATTTACTTCCTTATACAATTATGTTTCTTCATGTTTGTTGAATATAGATAAGATATTCAACTTTAATTTTTCTATAATTTTTAATCAATACATTACTTTACATTATTTATTTAATAACTCATATATTAGCATGTTTTTTTAAATCCCCGGTACAGTATGCTATTTCTTTCTCCCAGCTTATTTTGTGTCCAAAAAATTACGTTACCTTACAGAACCCAGCAATAAACAAAGCAGATGTATCATTGTACAATTAAATACTCTATAGCATTTTTTTAAATTTCTAAGCATCGCACATTTTCAATTTTTATACCATCGTATTAGAAAAAAAAGTACTTTTAAATGCAATTTGTTTGAAAAATATATCTCCATTGATTTTTGAAATTTTTTTTTTTTTTTTTTTTTTTGTAGTTTTTAGCACCATTTGTTTAATTTTGGCAACTCAAGTACTCTATTTATGTAGAAAGTAAAGGGAAAATAGTTGAAAAATAGCAATTATATCTTTTTGTTGCTATTTTCTCATAACAAGCGAAAGAAAATGTAATTAAAATACGTGCTATTTTGAAAAAATATAAACAAATAATTTCTATTAAAACATGGAGCTATTATAAACTATATTTAATTTTAAGTTATCTATATTAATTTTACAAACAAATGAAGGCCTGTGAATCATTAGATAGCCTTTTTTGTCAAGTTTCTTTAATGACGGCATCTTTTTTCTGCATTTCTGTATTATTTTGCGATAGTGACATCCTATACATACTTTACAGTAGATGTTTAAGAGTGGATCGTAAATGTGGAATTCTTAAGTGGATGCGAATGACGTCATTTTACATAAAATAAAAGTGTTATGCTTTAAGTCTTAAAATTGAAATATGTTTTGTAACTATTTATATATGCATATATTTTCTTTTTATTGGGGGCGACACTAAATTCTGAAAAAGCAGAATTCCTGTTTTCTAGTTTTTTTTTTTTTTTTTTTTTTTTTTGGCTTCTCTCATTAGTTAACTTAAAGAATGTAGTACAGAGATTAAAAGTAAATATATTCTCAGAATGAATGACATATTTTCTTTGTAATTTGTTATTAATCTCACCCATTTTTAAATACTAAATGGTACTTTTCGGTTAGCTGGGCACCAGTGTTATATATACATATGTATGTCTATATACATGTGCCATAAATTATGGTATATACAATTTTGTATCGAGCAACAATCTTCATTTGGCACTTTCTTTGCCTTTCATTCTGGCAGCCGGGTCCCTCTCCCAGTTATGGCACTGAAGATGAAGAATCTACCATGTATCCATTCATGAAAAATTGTGCTCTATAAGAACTGTAATATCTTACTTATGTTATTGGATTAACATATTTTTTTTTTTTCTTCGGTTCCATTTTTTTTTTTTTTTTTTTTTTTTTGTGCACTATGGCTACTGGCGATACCACATTAAAAAAAACGCGCCTGTGTGCCCTACCTCAAACATTTAAGACCGAGCCTTAATAAACATTATTGAATAGTTTTCTGGTCTTAATGTAAGGTGGTGTGGAAAAGGGCACTTAGATTTTCTTTATTAATTTCAGTTGTAGGCATCTATATACTATATATTTCTTGTTTTGATTTTGTTCTATAAATTTGCACTTTGATAATTTTTATTTCTTTCTCTTCTGTAATTGTATCTAACAAAAGAAAAACTTGGAATATTCAATTCAGAAAGTAGAGAATGTGTACGCCCCAAACAAGAAGCTTTCATTACTACAGGAGAGTTGTCACTGGAGGAAAGCGTGACAAATCTATTTCAGGACATAATAACTGAAGATGAAAGACAGTATGTGCTTAACACTATTTCTACCAGTATCAAATGACACCTTATAAAAGTTTTCGATTTACAATTTTCCATTTGTAATTTTTAGATTGAAACAATTACAAATCATTTTTAATATTGAAGACTTTTTTATGCTTATTACAGTAAAAAACTGCTAGCAAAATAATCATGAATCCAAATTTTAAAAAGGTGTCACTTGACACTGGTAGAAATAGTGTTAAGCATCAATAAAGGCAATAACTCAGTGGGACAGTCTTGTGCACAGTGCCATTTCAGCCGTGCATTAGATTGTGCTTCTAAGAAAGTATTGCCTACGTAAGTAAAACTTTTTTAATAATCTGTCAAGTGTGAGTATTACTTGTGCACGGAAGGTTCTGTAAATATATTAATTGATCTTGTTCAAAGTTTAAACTTGGCACTGTGCTAAGTGCTCTTCAAAAGAAAGTTGCTATGCCGCCTTGGTCTGTGCTGCTTTTTTTCCAGATAGGTGTTTAATTAACCTTTAAAGATCCAGGTGGCATATTGAGAGTGGCACTCAATGCAGACTGGTCATGAATCCCAAAGTAATTATGCGATTAATTCTAATTAAATTAGGATACTTTTCGGTTAGCCGGGTGCCAGTGTTATATACACACACATACATATATATTTGTATAGATAACACTAGTGTCCGACTAACCAAAAAGTATCTACATTAGTTTATTTTTAACAATTTGACGTTTATTACTCTTATATTGCTACTGGGCATTGCATTACACAAATATATCATTTTAAAATGTTATCTAGGTTTTAAAAGCTGATGTCGCATAGAGTATGCCATCCGTGTTTTTATAGCCCAAGGTTCGTAAATATCGTGATATTTTCGAAAATATCTGATATTTTGATATATCCAATATTTTCAAAATTGTCAGCTTACTGCTGATTCTAAAGATTTTTAGACTTAATATAAATTTGAATCTAAAACATATTACATTTAGCATGAAAACATAATAAAACAATATTCTATCTATCTTTTTTTATTTTTTCTTGCAAAATTTATGATCAAATAATTGAAAACATAAACAATCTTCTGTAAAAGTTGCTTTTTCACTCATCAAAACACAGAATGCAGGATTCAGTTTAAAAAATAAATAAAAATACACAACAAATTCTGAAATACAAAATAAAGTTTCTTTTATTTTTTCTATTGAAGAATTTGAACATGAATGTAAGTTTGTCTGCTTTTTCATTCCCTAACCTACTGCACAATTTAGACTGAAGTAAATAAAAACTTTTCGATTAGGCGGGCGCCAGTGTTATAGTTACATATTTATAAAAATACATATATGTAAATATGCATATATATATATATATATATATACACATACATATATAACACTGGCACCCAGGTAACCGAAAAGTACCCAAAAAGAATCAAGACAGGGTAGGGAGGTATTTTTCAAAGACAGTTGTGGTAATGAGAAAGCTGCAGGTACAGTCCAAAACTAGCTTTTGGAGTGCAGAGAATATTTTGTAAGCTATTCTTTTTAGTTATTATTTATGGATGGGGTAATTTTTAATAACAGTTGAATTCATTTGCACCTCATTTGACTGAAAATAAATATTAGATGTATGAAAATATCAAGAAATACGACATTTAAAAAATAAATATTAAATGTATGAAAATAAAAATATCAAAAACCTTGATATTTTGAAAATAAATATCATGATACAGTAGACTCCCTCAAATCCGCACAGCTTGGGACCAGAGGTTGTGCAGATTTTAGAATTTTGCGGATTTCTGGTCATTGATTTGTTTACATTTTTGAAACATTAATTTGATTGGTAGTTAAGCAAGGGAAATTATAATGAATAAAGTTAAACATACAATAAAGTTAAACATTAAAATAAGTAAAATATTAAAATAATGTATTAGTTTAAAAGTAAGTAATTATTAAAATAATTATATAAAATAAAAATTTAGAAAAATATTAAATTATTACCGATGAACTCGATTCCAAAAGCCCTATGCTGCCATCTGGTGGTAAAACGATAAGATCGATATGTCGTTATTTTTTCACATTTTAGTAACTTTTTTCATTGTTATTTAGAGTCTTGAATGCTTTTCTTATGCTGCTTTGTATGTTTATAAATAAATTTGTCTATAATTTTAAAAAAAAATTTCTGCAAACAATTTTAAAATGGTGTTCTGATTCGTGGATTTTTCCATTTCGAACCCTGGAATTTTTGATATAGATATGCTTATTTATATCAAAATCAAAAATAATGTAAATTTATTTAGTAATAAATCAGCTGTAATAGCCAAAAGAGAATGATTAGCAAAAAATTTAGTAAAACAAACATTGCAGTAGTCGCTGATTTTGGCCCCATCTCGAATTTAGTTCCTGCAATTTAACTGTAGATTTTATTGTTTACATCTGAAAAAAATATGCGGATTTTAGGGAGTCTACTGTATATATCCATTGCCTATTTGCATGCTTTTGTCTCAACATGTAACAGAACGCCTTCACTAACAGGTGTTTCTGTTACATGTTGAGACAAAAAGCGTGCAAATAGACGTTCGTCTGACATTTGTCTTAAAGCTTAATATCTTGGCTAATTACTAACAATTTTTTTCGAAACTCATTATCCACAATCCTTTTATACTTCTATGATGATAGGTACCTCAAGTGCCCCTCAACTCCCTTGTTGAACAAAGTGAAATTTGTGTGTAATGGAAAAATGAGATTTTCTCAAACTATGTGAGCTAAGGTAATTGCTACAGTTCTCCTGCTAGTTTAAATAAATTTCTACTACCACTAATTTTTTCATAATTTTAGTTTCAGCAGATTCGGAAATAGAGGAGAAGGGGACATATTTTTGCATTACATTTTCAATCATCTATAACTATGACTAAAGGGTCAATAGCCTTTATTACTTCAGCCAAATTTGAACTTTCCATGTTACATAGTTGACAAGACAGAGAGCTTTGAGAGACAGAAACACAAGTGAACACACTTAAAATATTCTTGTGTATTTCTTTTTTAGACTTTTGAAGAGTAAAATTAATATTTCCTGTCTAAAACCCCAATTCTAAAAAATTGCTAATGCATTTATTTAGAAATTAGCATGAAATAAAAATTTTACTTGGTGCAGGTTTATTTACGTTCATTCAAATCTGTGTTATAAATTATACATATATATTTTTTCTATTTGCAAATTAAGTTAAACACATTATCTAAATTATAAAGCATGTCTGTGAGTAATGCTGATACATATCAACAGTGGTAACAATTTAAGCAATTCATTTCTCCTTTTCTTTTAACAACGGTACTTTTCGATTAGCCAAGTGCCAGTGTTATACATACATATGTGTGTAAATATACAATATATGTATATATAACACTGGTGCCCGGCTAACCAAAAGTACCAAGATAATCATGACATATTTTCACTTTCACACCATCAAATAAGGTAAAAAATGAAATAAGTTATTTGAAAATTGTATTTCAATTTACTGATTTTTAAAGCACAATTCTTTTAAAAGTCAATCTCCATCATATGCAGCTAGATTAACTCATTTGGACTTTTCCATACCAATAGAAGAAAATTTCAGTTATCAAGATTTTGTATATTACATCTAAAAAATCTTAAATTTGTGAATTAAACTTTCACAACTAATTCTGAAGCACAAACTACTGATGTTTTAAATAATTTTTTACAAATTATTAAACCCAAAATATTTATTTCATGGTTAGTAATTGCTTGATATCTCTATATTTAATAATGAGTTATTTTTTATATGCGAAACATTTTGTAAATACAGTAGAACCTCTTTTAACCAAAATCCATTTTTAAAACTTTTTTTTTTACTATCACATTCCTTGTGTGCAAAATCCATTTTGAAAACTTTTTTTTTTAACTATCATATTCTTTGTGTGCAAGCGGTCCTTTCTGAACTACGAGCAGACTTAGATAAAATGTAAAACTGTCTGCGAACTCTAATAATTTCTTAAAAGTTTTCTGCAAAAAAGCGCTGCGCCCCTCCCGAGTCCAATATCTCCGCTAACAGCAAAAATGAACAGTTATACGAGAGTGGAGTGCCACTAAGTGACACCACTAAAAGAAAAATATTATCCCCCCCCCCCCTTTTACAAGCATTATTAAAACCCAGTCAAGAAATGTACTATTGAATGGTATGCTTAATACAGACAACTAATGAATGAAAGAAAAGCTAATGAAAATGAAAAATATATATATATATTTATTAAAATGTGAAATATTTTAATCATTAACTGATATAAAGATATCAATTTATGATTGCTCAACAAAACTGTTATTTTATTAATCTATAAAATAACTGAAATACGAATAAATGAATGTTAAAATAAAAAAGTTATTAGCCTATGAATGGAAGAGATGAACTCTTACTCATCAGTTTATCTATTGTTTTTGAGACAAACCATTCCTTAATATTGTGACTCTTTTTTTAAAAATTTTTTTTCTCCAGTTGAAAAATAGTCTGAAGACCTTCTCAAGAGTCTGCAACGTGCATCTTACCAATTCTCCGCCCGCGGTCTTAATAATTTTTTTAGAAAGAAATTTATAAAATAAACCCCATCAAAACTGTCTGCAAACTTTGAAAATTTTCTGCAGACAGCGTTTGCATGTTCATCTATATTATCTGACTCTGACTACGAGTGCATATAAATATTTTTGATCCCTTTTCTTAGAGTTTCTTTGAATTTAACTTGAGCTCCCGCAATCTGTGGAGTGGAACGAAGAAAACGAACAAATTAGCAATTCTGAAACTTTTGCAAAAGATTTGGCATTGCTGGAGCAGCAGAAAGACTGTGATACTGGTGAACTAATACTATTAAAATACTCTGACTTCAAAGCAAAGGAAATCGAAACTGCGACAAACAAAACATTTTTTTAAACTTTTGTAATGATATATTTGATGTATGTAAAAGGTATTTAATTTCAAAATTAAAATTCAGGTAATTTATTCTTGTTTCTATTTTACTATTGCTCTATTTTTATTAAGCACTTGTTACCATAAGAAATATTGCATATATTTCTCCTTAATCTTAAAAATAAGCATTCTCGATTTTCTGAAAGACGGTCGGGCCCAATTACTTCGGATAATCGAGGTTCTACTGAACACATCTTTGGCAGCAGGTTTCATCCATTTTGTTTAATAAGGATGAAATTTTTAATTGCATCAATCGCAGTAAAAATAATGATACCTTTGACATATTTTAATACAAAAATAAAACTTTTATATTTATAAGTAATATATTTGTAACTAATCCAATTTTTAAGGATGATAAATATTTAATAAATTAAAATACTTACTCTCTTAGACTTATTTAAAAATAACAGGGCTGCCACAGTCAACTATTTTTTTCTAAATTTTGCTTAGGTTCTTTTAATCATTATTTCTAAACAATAATAATATACAATTATTTTTAAATAATAGTAGAAGGGAAAAAAAACAGTTGCCAATGGCAGCCCAGTATTAGCTGAAATAAAAATGGTCACATACACAATAAGAAAGCAACACAATTCAGTTGGTTTGCGGTTTGCCGCTCCATTTATTGAAA
This sequence comes from Maratus speciosus, assembly GCA_963932465.1. NCBI lineage: Eukaryota > Metazoa > Arthropoda > Arachnida > Araneae > Salticidae > Maratus > Maratus speciosus. The sequence goes on along the minus strand of OZ010795.1, from coordinate 517,120,395 downwards.
AGTACAAATTATGTATATTAAAAATATGCAAGATTATTATTTAATAACATAATCACATTTTGCATACAAAGTTTTCCTCAGACAGTTTTGGGAGGCTGCTGAACACTGTCTGCTCTTTGGTTTAAAACATAGTCACATTACTCATCAAATTAGAATCTTTAATGCATCAAAATTATATGCAGGATTTGCAAGCTCGGTATAACTTCATCAAGAATCCCAGTCTACAAAATGGAGTTGCTCCAAGCATCTTGCTTAATTTTTCCACCAGTTTTGATAATCAAAGGATGAAATTTTTAAGATACAAAAATTGATACTTATGCAAACATAGTAAACAAATTAAATAAAATGTACCATTTTGTGTTACTTCTGGTTTCACAGTTTAAGGGGGGAATGTAATTTTTCTATTTTGGCATAAGTTTCACTCTAAATTAAAATGTCTGAAATTCAGACACTTAAGTGTCTGAAATGGAGTGTTCAATTTTCAGACATTTTAAAATGTCTGAATTTTTTCAGACACTTCAAACGTCTGAATCGCATCCATTTTTTTGTAAGCAGCATACGTAGCCATGTTTGACCACGTTGAATCCTGGAAAAATATTTGGCTGTGGTCCTGCCCCTCCCCCCCCCCCCCAATACAGCCTGATTTTTTTGGTGCTCTCAGTTTTGGTATACAATTTTCGTTACGTTGATAATTTAAATCTTTTACGACATTGTACTGATTATAATCAATATCTTGAACTTCAGGAGTAGAACAAGATTAAAAAACAAAAAATATTTATCTAAATATTAGATTTTTTTAAATTTATTTTGTTTTTAACCTTATTTTACTTTAAAAGTTCAAAATATTGATTATAATCAGTACAATTTCGAAACAGATTTAAAATATAAGCTTTACAAATATTGCACATCAAATTTGGGGGCACTACAGTCGTAGGGGGACGGGGCACTTCCCAGTTTGCCCTTCCTTTAATCAAGAAGTACTTTTGCAAAAAACGCAACCCTGCATTATAGTTGTCTAAATTGAGATGTCCGGTATTCGGGAGTATCCGTTGTGGAGGTTAATGGACATTCTCGAATAGCGAACACCTCTATTTAACGAATACTTTTTTAATCAGCAGACATACATATTTGTATATTTTTACCTCAAAAAAGTAGACATCTCCAATTATCGGACAAATTCCGCGGTCCCGAAGTGTTCGCTATTAAGGGCTTTTAAGGTACATAGATAAATATATATATATTTTTTATAATCTTGTCCTACTTTAAAAGTTCAAAATATTTATTATACTCGGTTGAATGTGGAAAAAGATTTAAAATATCAGATGTACGAAAATTGCAAAAATCCCCCCCCCCCCCCCCAAAAAAAAAAAAAAAAAAATGAAAATATAAAAAAATATATTGCCACATAGGCAATTTTACATATACATCACTTGATAATCACAACAGCCATTTAACTATGAATAATGAAAATAAATAAATAAATATTCCACTTTAATAACATTGGGGAAAAAATGACTTTGGTATTTTGTTAAATATATTTGCGTTTTTAAACTTGTCCTACTCTAAAAGTTCAAAACTTTCATTATAATCAGTGCAAGATTTAAGATATCAGCTTTACAAAAATTCATGCAAAATCCCCCCCCCCCCCCCAAAAAAAAAAAATGAAAATACTTATTTAAAAATTATGTTTTTAAAAAATTTATATTTCCACATGGGCAAGTTTTTATGTAGATCAGAGGGTACTCACAAAAGCTATTCAACTATCAATAAAAACAAATAAGTACATATTCTATATTAAAAACATCAGGAAAAAATAACTTATGATTTCCAAACTTCTTTCGTCTTAAATATATACAGTAACATCTGTCATTTTTGTATTTTTCGTATAAGTGCATATAAATAAAGTTACCACAATTTTAAATACGAAATCTAGTTAGGGGTTTTTACTTTTTCCCATTATAAATTTCAAATTACTTTTTTATTAAAAATAATAAAAAAATCAGTATTAGAGTTGATTGCAAATGAAATACATATGTATATTTTTACAGGCAGCTTCATGTAATAGACCAGTCTCATTTACTTTATTTATCTTTTTTTAATCTGCGGTTTTATGCCAGGAAGTAAGAAAGCATTAGGTCATCTTTCAAAGTTTTTTTTTTCTTTACTTCCTTGTGGCCGTCATTTACTGCGAGATAAAAATTATCCATTGAAACTAAGAACTGACATTGAATATATAATTCGTAATAAAAAAGAACGTCATAAGTTTAAAAATATATACTTCTAGAATTAGTGGGGTTTTTTGCGAACAGATTCAAAACTAATTAAATTTCATGCAGGATTTTGTTTAGTACAATAAATAAAATCATAAAATACACTAATTTTACTACTATAAAGAAACTTACTTGAGTTGCTGCAAGAGGTAAGAAATATTCCTCGATTTGAAATTTTAAAAACTACCACAACCACAGTGAGGGAGAAAGACTTTCATCAGTTTAAAAGGTAATCCCATAATACATCCGACTAGCCATATTTAAAGAATGAGATGTTTCATCCTAAAAACAGGACCCGCCAGACAAAAGTTTCTTTTTTTTGCCAGCTTCGACAGGACGAAGATGAATAACACAATATTATTGATATAAATTGATACGAGTTAACACTAAGCCCATTGCACACGCTTTGTAGAATTTCCGGGTGTAATCTTCAACCGTCGTCTACTTCTGTTCTGTGTCTATCCCGCCCTTGTATCGACGACAGCTTCTAAGAGACATTTGATGTCGAGCACACACGTCAGATGTATGTATTCAATAAATAAATACTCCAAGTTAATACGAATTAAAATCACAGTACTTCACATTTCGCAAAAAACGAATTAAAATACACGCGTACATAAAAACAAACTTTGTTTGAATTACAACGTATACCACTTCGAACGAAGACATCTAAAACGCATGCGCAACTGGGAGTGCTAGTGCCCCCTGGTGGTTATTGCGTCGGAAGAATCAAAACGTCTTAAATTAAGACACGTTTAAAGCAATGAAGTGTCTTAAAATAAGACGTTTGCGGATATTTTAGACATTATTCTCAGTTCGTTTACACCATGGTCATAGTAAGACGCTTATGTATCTTAAATTAAGACATCTATAGTGTCTTAATTTTCAGATTAAGACACTTAAGTGTCTAAAATTCTTTTTCAGTCACATATGTGTCTAAATTTAATACGCTTCTATTTGCAGTGTTGGGGTTTCATGAGCATGAAAATTTACAATTTTCCAATTAGCATGTGTTCTGAAACTCCAAAAAGCTGAGAAAAATTTTAAGAAAAACAAAAGCCAAAATGTTGCTATTACAAGGTACTTTTTAGTGCCATATTATTAAATATATATAATTAATTAAATAGTACATGTTATTAAATATACAGAATTATTAGTGTGTGGCCCAAGTTCGTTTATGTCTTAGATAAAAACTTTCTCTTTTTATAATAAAAAACAATTTATCCATGACACAGAAAGATTTTCTAATTATATAAATTTCATTCATTTAATTAGTTTTAGGTATACACACCTCGATTTATCTTTCATAACGATTTTTGTAAATGATCCTCTGTTATGCTAGAACTTTCTCAAAAATTATTCAAAACACTTCTGCAGTTTCAAAGTAAAAATATTCTATCACTGTTAAGTCTGAAGCTGTTAATGACTACGTGAAAAAGTTTAATTATATATGCATTGCTTGCTTTATAATTTGCTTAATAACACCCGCGTCTTGAGTCAGTCATAACTGATTAATTATAAACAATGAAGTTCATAGCAATAAATAGTCTTATTTAAGTCGATACAGCTCAAATCGATGAGTAATGTTGAGAATTTCTGAAAGAAGAAACAAGATTTTTGGAATACAGATAGTTATGGTCCAGCCGAATTTTCGCCAAAACTCAGACTTTGGGCCAAAAACTAAAATGAATTTTCAGTCGATCACTAATAATTTTATTATGTTAAATAGCTTAAATTTATTTTTTTAAATATTATTTATTTATTAATATTATATTTTATTATAATTATTATTTATATTATTATTATATTTTTAACTTGTTCTCATAAATCAAGTTAAAACAGCAAAAACGAAAATACACCCGCTACACATATGTCTATGGCAAAATATACCCGCATGCAATGTGTTAATTTTAAATTGGAAACAATGCCACATTTACACATGCATTCTACAAATCTGATCATATGGATATTGTTTATTGCTCAACCAATTATCTGGTATACATACGACCATAACCATTCTAATTAAATGTTTCTGTACTGTATATAATTATTGAACTACAATAAATAAAAGTTGTGTAAATTTATGGAACAAAATCAAAACAAGAAATAATATGCCTACTAAAATGAGTAAAGAAAATCTTCTAAGTGCCCTTTTCCACACCACCTTACATTAAGACCAGAAAACTATTCAATGATGGTTATTAAAGGTCTTAAATGTTTGAGGTAGGGCACACAGGTGCGTTTTTTTTTACGTGGTATCGCCAGTAGCCATAATCCACAAAAGAAAAAATAAATAAACTTCTGGAACCTTGAAAAAGAAAAAAAAGTTTACACAACAACATCAAAACTTGGTTTTAATATTAAAAGACATCTTTGAATTTAAAACTTTGTTTTCTGTCTTTCATTTTTGTTCATTGGCAATACCGAAAATTGCTTTGTCTGCTAAATTGTCACAGTATTTTTCTTTCACCTGCCTTAGGGTTTGATGATCTCTTCAAATATTTTTTAATAACTCTGATTCTTGGCCTCTCATTTAACTTTTTTTTTTTTTTTTTTTTTTTTTGACAAAGCATAATTGAAAGATATTCATCATTCTTCTTCATCAAATTTACTCTAGTTAGTTCGGTATTTCCAAGGTCATTGGATGTCTCCATTACTAATATATTGGAGCAGAGATGTTCACAGGCATTTTGCAACCATTCTATTCTTTATAGTTCCAATGGTTACCAGTACAGATTTCATATATTACATTGGCTTGTTTCAAATAACGAATTTTTTCTGACGCCAATCTGGCAAAAACTTAGTTTCCAAATACCAGTTACATATATATTTTTTAATTCTTTTAAAAAGGAAATAACAATGAATAAAAAAAAGTTTATTTAATAAGTATAGAACAAAACAATTTATATAATTAAAAGTAAATAAACAATGGTACTTCTTAGTTATCCCGTCGACCAAATTACTGTCGTCAAACTGTAAGATTAAATGCCAATAATGGCCAATAAAACCATTAATTTGACGTTTTATTTGTATTTTTATTAATGTTTTACTAATTTATTTGTTCTTTCGTTAGTTAAAATAAAAATTATGTCAATGGGTATAATTTGGCGAGTGGTTTGGCAATTTATATAATTTGGCGAAATTGGTCAACGGGATAACTAAGTACCTAAACAACAATAGCCGGGTTACCATATCAGGCAAAATACATCAGGCAATTATGACGAGATTTAAGTACCCTGGTGAGTATAGGACATCCATGCCAGATTACCACCCTATATAATTCATTATGGTTACATATGTAATGTATTCATTAGATTTCATATTGTTCATTACTTCTTTACAATATGAGAGGCAGGAATTTGATTGGAAATTTTCAAGAAAATCTTACTAGCCTGATTTTTTTTTTTTTTTTAATAAAAATCTGCAAAATACAACATACAGTTGAAAATTGTTACAAAAAAACATGCAATTGGAAAAATAGTTTATTATGTCTGAAATGCATATTCTTATTTTTTTCTTTAAAATTAAGAATATAGTATATACGAAAGAGGAAAATTTGGTTATAGGATAGAACTTAGTAGTACCTACCATGTTTACATTTCAATAATTTGGAAAGTTGCAAAAATAGCAAACTGGGAAAAAAAAAAAAAAAAAAAGTTTCTGAATATCTTCTATAGTTTTTCAGATTGTCTAAAAATTCAACTTGTCCCGTCAAAAAAAACATTCTCTAGAGGCGAGTAAAATAATGAATCGCCCAACTCTAGAGTAGAGATTAAGGGTTTAACATAAAAAAGATTAAAAATTTATATACACAGTCTAACATGTTGTATGACAAGGAAATTTGTGAAAATGTAGCTTGTGTTTTCCAGAATTCTGAATTGATAGCTTAAATTACTTTAAAACTAAATAAACACTCTTTGAGTATTTTAAATTCTTTTACTATTCTAATAATGTGCATAGAAACAAGACGATCTAGTTAAATAAAATATTTGTAGATGTCATGTTTAAAATAAAAATCTCACAAGGAGAAAAGCATTTAATATCCTAAGGGGAATATATATATATATATATATATATACGATCTGTTATATTACAGGAAAATGAAGAATTCTTACCAGTTTGAAAACATTTATTATAAATTCTTGAGGCATGAATTGATATCAAGTCTTTTCGTTTAAAAGCTTATCCACCACCTTCACGCAGTTCATGATTTCGAAGCAATTTAAACTCTTTATTACCGCCTATTTCATGTCTATAAGTGCAACCATATGCACTACAACTCATCATCATTTTGTAAAATAGTAGGATAAGCCAAAAATATAATTATATAAATAATAAAGCCGAAAAATAATAATAAACAGATGCAAAATACATAGAAAACAATGGTGCAGCACGCAAATGTTTTGCCAACCGTAAGTTGAGTTGTACTTTTTTATGTCTTCGTGACGTCACATGCACATTATCTATAATTTGCTCTTCCAGTCCACTCAATTTCCATTATTCTATTTTCGTACTTATTTATTTTTCAGTCGCTGAAAAAAAAAAAAAAAAAATATTTCGTTGACGTTCACAAAATTATTTTGTTTGAAAATACGGTAAAAACCAAGGTTATTAGACATACAGGTTGGCTCTTAAGTTTTCCTCCAATCGGAGGACTCTCCCCCAGCTACGTCACAAGAATCCAAGAAACGAAATTAGGGTCGAAATTTGCCTTAGCTCTATGGCTCTATGCAGTTAATTGCTATACAATTCTAATTGAATAAAAATTAATAATACTTTTTTTTTTCGCGTGTAAAGAAATAAGAGACCTTAATTTGCAAAACTCTATGGAAAGAAAATTATTATTTTTTAAAATCTTTACAGTGACGCAAGAGGGAAAAAATAAATAAAACAATTTTGGAAAGAAAAAAATTATAGCTGCACTATAGTTCTTATTATTTTCTCTCTCTCTCTTATTTTATTAGTATATATATATATATATATATATATATATATATATATATATATATATATATATATATATATATATATATATATATATATATATATTAAATATGAATTGCCTATTTCCAAATTTTTGTTTTAGATTACTTATTAAATTATTAAAATAGTGGGTTGCAACTTTAATTCATTTAATTAAAATGTATGTTTTAATAAATAACTTCTACAAATTAGAAAAGAACAAAACAGTAACTTCTAAGAATTACGTTTATAAAGCCTAATAAAATTTTAAATATTTTTAAATTGTGAAAAACTTAAAAAAATTTGTACAACATATGAAATCATTACTCTTTAAAAAATATTTATGAAAAATACATAGTGCAATTTTACAGGGTTCTTTAAAACCAAGAATTAGCTATGTGCAAAGGCTGATACAAATGAGGGGGAGGAGAAATTAGCGCTCTCAATAACTAATAACACCATGATTTTTTTTGTTGTTGTTGTTAAAAATATAATATACCAATAATTAAAAAAAAGCCTATTTACAATATTTCAAGCATTCACATATTATATTAATTACAACATAAAGCATTTTATTTTCTATAATAAAGACAACTACACAATAGTTTTTCTTATTTTATTTGATGCACGATCTCCATTGTGAAATTTAAATTTTCTGTTTATTTAGAATCATTTTAGAATTTTATATTACAAAATTTTTCAATTATCGTGAGTAATATTTACATCATATTGGCAGTGGCAACACCTGACCAATAAGTTTCACTTTTACTAATATATATATAGAGAGAGATAAACATTTAATATAACTTCTAAACATCGCAGCAATTTAAATTTTTACACTGCCGAATCGGAAAAAAAAATTCTTTGAAACAGAATTTGTTTGAAAACTTTATTTCAATTTCCTCGTTTATTTTTATTTTTATTTTTATTTATTTATTTATTTTTGTGTGGTTCTTAAAATATTTTTTAAGAATGATTTGCACTAAAGTCTATGTTCATCGCGTACAGCCCGATTACGAAACTTTAATCCGTTTGCACTTAAAACACTATAAATAGTTCAGGATTTATTTCCGGTTAATATTACATAACGACATTAAAACTTCATCAATAAATAAAATACTATAAATAAAACTCAAATTTAGCAGACATATATATTAAATGCAAAAACTCTATTTAGAGTTTTCGATTTAAAAAATGATTTAATGGACTAATCTGGTAAGTCCGAGTTGCATACCTTAGTATTTTTAAATATGCACATATTAATAATAATTTTTATAAATATAAATGTGTTTTTGAATAAAAGGAATGCCTAGATTATGTTTGGGCCCACTCATTGCATCTTAATAAAAAAGGAAAAAAAATTCAATCGGATGATTTTTTTGGGAAGCTATAAATTTAAATTTGCTATGTAAGTTTAACTTTCGTATCCTCAAACTTTGAACCCTAGTAACTCTATGAAGATTTAAGAAAAAGTGTATAAACTACATACTTTACCTAGTTAGTTTACTGAAGTAAAATAAACTGTCAAATGTGAGTGTTAGCATTTGAAAAATGAAAGTTTGTACAATTTTTAATAAATCGAAACTCCTATTTTATTCTTACGGCAGATAGGGAATTGTCCTTCTGGGATTCTTGTGACGTATGACCCCTCATAGCAACGAGAGTGGGCGGAGCAGCGTCCTTAGTGACGAGCCAACCTATATGTCTAATAACCTTGGGTAAAAACAGCAATAACAGACGCATAGGCACCTAAATACAACCTCCCCCCCCCCCATTTTCATCCTAAAGGACGTACAACCAATTTTCTCTCAAAAAAGAAATTTCCTACGTATTCGCGAATTATTTTTTCTTCCTAAATGCACTAAATTTGCAGTTATTATTATTCAGCACTCTTCATTTTTTGGGTTAAAGGATCTTTTAGAAAATCCGACCAAAGCGTTTTAAGACAGTTTTTAACATGCGTCAGCTCAGGAATGGTCGTCAGTAGACAGCAATCAATTACAAGTGAAGATGCAATATACCTTTTGTATATGTATATACATTAAATGTAAAATGCTTTTCGATTCCAAATCACTTCATAAGTCATGTCTACAAATTTAATCCTTTTTACGTATACAAGTGACTCTGTGAATGTGACAGAAAGTTCGTATTGTTCAGGTTAGAAAAATATTTCTTTTGAAATAGCTGTAAGTGGAGATTTTGACTTCTAAAGTTAGGGTTAATTCTACTCTAAACAAATTTTAACTTATCATAACTTGAAATGTCATCTTTTCCCGAAGTTTCAAATAAAGCAAAATGTTAGTGTCATTTTACGCTAAAATGGTTTTAAGACCACCAATATTTTTTAAAAGTTGGCGCCACTGCCATCATCATCACCACCATCAACTGTTTTCAATCCGCTGCTCGATGTAAATCTCCACCGAATTTTTCCGTTGTTTCCTGTCTAGTGCTTTGGTCATCCAATTAATTCCAGCCAGTTTTCTGTTTTCGTAGCTCCATTTTACCAGAGGTTGTCTTCTTGTTGATTTTACATTCCTGGTATAGGATGTTTGTATCTTATCTATTGCATTGTCTCCTTGCAGTGCGCCTAGCACATTTCCATTTTAACCATTTGATTACCTCGATAATGCTAAAATCTTTCATATATATATGAAATATATGATATGCGTGCGTATGTGTATTAAACAAGGTCAAACATTGAACTCCGTTTTCTGGCTACTTCTTTGCAATGTTCATATCTTTCCATTTCTCTTTTACATTTTTGACAGAAAAACTCATTTTCGGTAGTATTTTGCGTTTTTTTTTTAAACTCAAGTATAATATATATATAAAAAAATAATGAAATAAAAATAAACTAAAGGAATAACCTTTTTTTTGCGAAATTACTGTTTACTTATTGCGCCTGTAATAAAAAAATTGTATTTCAGAAGACTTTTTTTATTATTCTATGAATATCTTTCTAAATAAGCAAATTATACACACATTTCAACATAGATACAAATACAAATAAATAAAATAAACGAAAAATGTAATGTAAGATATTTTTAGAATATTTTTTCTCTTATTAAAACAAATTTTAAAATATTTTGTATATAAAAGGCGTTTAACATAAACAAATAAAGCCTTTATCACAAAAATTATTTACAAAAATTATCATGTTTGAATGAACATTTTAATATGTTAATAAATTAACATAGAGATTTTTAGTAATTTTAAATATTTTACAGTTCTTACTTGTTACAAATAACTGATAAAATTATTTTTTTAATGATTAATTATTTTAATGTACGCTCATAATACTTTTTTTTTTTAAATTGCTCATTACATTGCAGAGTGATTGAAAAGCATTTTTTTTTCTATAATACTCCAAGCAGTTTCTAATTCGGTAAATCTTACGTATTTATTCTATTATGTTAAAATAACAGTTTTTTTAAATAATTTTATATCAGCTATTATAATTTTACATTAAAGTTTTAATAATTTAGAATATTTTATGGAATTTAAAAGAAATCTTATTTTTAAAATAAGTAAATATAGAAATTTCAATACATATTTTACGATGAATTTTAATAAATAATTTAGTGTACATTAAAAAAAATTCAATTTATTATAATCTTTTGGGAATATACTTTTCCACATTTAACTCAAAAGGATACATAATCCTAGAAATTTAATTAAAAAGACTCTTTGTGGATGCAAGGCACATTTCTGAATGCACAGTCTTGGAAAATAAATAAACAACACTTAAATTCCTCAATCAAGCACCATATTAAATAAATAAATAAATCCGGTATCATTTGAAATCGAATGACACCTATAACTACTCGATTTACATAAATTACCTTTAGGGACCATGGATTTATTAATTTTTCAACTATTTTTTTTTTTTTAAATGGCAATATCTAATATGATTAAAAATTTGTATTATGCTTTAAATTTACGAGAACGTACCAAATTTCACGTCATTTAAAACAAACGTACTGAAATTACAATGTTATTCAAAGTTTTCATTGTGTAATGTTAAATTGCTTTTATATTTTTTCATTTTAATTTCCAAAATAATAATATTATAAAGTTCATTTATTGTATGAAAATACCACTTAAGCACTGATATCAAAATCTTAACTATGTAGCTTCATAATTTTATGGAAAATATAAGTGGATATTAATTGATGATTACATTTATGTGGTTTTAAAGCTTTAGGTAAATATATTTGAAGAGTTAAATTTTGGAATTTTTCTTTTTTTCTTTTATTTTCCTTTTTTCTTTCTTTTTTTTTTTCTTTTGTGCGTGTAAAAGTAAAAGCAGTTCTTTGAACTACAAATTAGAATATATGTATCTGTCTGTCTATTTTTAATTTTACTATGAAAACCCTGAAAATTATATTGTGATTGTAGCTCAAATTCAGGTATAATCGATAAGCTCATTCTCCCGAAAAAAACCAATTAATCATACACAGAAGAATAAATGCTGGGAAAGCTTTACTGAAGATTCGTTTGTCTGATGATTTAGAATTTATATACCTTCATATGCCCTTTTCTCCTGTAAAACCAGTTATTCCTACGCAGAAGAATAAATGCTGGGAAAGCTTTGTGGAAGGTTTTAGTAACTTCTTTCCTCTCTGTAAAACCAGTTACTCCTATGCAGTAGAATAAATGCTGGGAAAGTTTTGCTGAAGGTTTGTTTGTCAAGTAATTTAGAATACTAATTTTTGACAGAATAAGCAGTAAGAGAACTTATTTCTGTGATTTTTAAGACGACCGTTATCCCTGTAAAACCAAACATTTCCTACACAGAAGAATAAATGCTGGAAAACTTTGCTAAACGTTTGTTTGTCTGTTGATTTCGAACTAGCTATTTTTAATGAACTCTTTCTCCCCTATAAAAGAGTTACTTCGACAAAGAAGAAAAAAGTGCTAAAAAGCTTTGTCGAAAGTTCGTTTTTCTGAGGATTTAGAATTAGCTGTTTTTGATAAGCTCCTTTTCCCGGTGAAACCAGTAACTCCTACATAGAGGAATAAATGTTTAGAAAGTTCAGCTGAACTTTTGTTTGGCGATTTAAAACTATATTTTTTAATCTGTGGTTCAGTATATGGTGCGTAATTATGTATATAATCTTTAATATTGTAATCCCAATAAGCTAAAAAAAAAAAATAATAGTAAAATTTTCATTTAAACTAAGATTAAAATCTGAAATATTTTCTAGATATTAATTACGCCTTTACTTTACTTAGCGTACTTTATTTTAGTTCTTACACATTTTGTAAGTCTTTTTAACTCTTCACTCAACTTTTTGTTTTTTGTAATACTTATTTCTAGGAATAATTTGCATCCTTTTTATTATCTTGTGATGACACAAAAATTCGAACTATATCGATAGGAATTCATAGGTGTCTTCGGTAATCGACATGTTTTGTAACAATGCTTGGTGCCTGAAAGAAAAACGCGTCCCAGATTTTTTTTTTTTTTTTTGCATTATTCAATATTTGAAATAAAAAATAATACAATGTTTATTCCCATAAGAAAATTCAAACCAAGAAGCTAAATAGATTATTACATAGAAGTACGTTTTAATTTACTTCTTTTAATTTAAATACAATATATAAAAGTACGTTATATAGCAGTAGTATATTCATTAAAATCTATATTTCAATGAAAATTAATTTATTCTGGGAATTTTTAAATCCGCAATTTTACAAAGTAAATTCTGTGTAAAAATATTCTTATGATTTATCATCATATCTTGCAACATAAACCTTAAGTAAAAGAATGTATAAAACGTCAAAAGGAGTAATTTTGGCCAGACATTATTGAAATGTCTTTTGTGGTTCTAAAAATTTTTGTACAGTTTATGGTTGACTCTGATTTAACAAGAACTGGTTTTACTGAGAGAGAGAGAGAGAAATAAAAAAAGAGAAAAATGGTTGGCTTAATATAAAAATTACATCGCAATAAACTTGGTTATCACAAGGTAAATTCAGATACAGCTTGCAAAAATTTTACCAAATCTCGAATAAAACAAACGTATATACAATATATGTGTTTGTATGTATTCCGGCATTTTCCACATTAAACAAAATGTTATTTCAAGTATATTCAGTACTTTTAATGGAAAAAGTTGAGGAGACATCTCGAGGCTATTATCTATTTTACAGATATTTCTCTTAAGGGGAGGTTCTCCCTGAAAATTAAAAAAAAAAATTGCATTTTTTGAATCCTTAACCTGTTTAGAATATGACCTCAAAATCATTTTTTCTTAAAAGCAGTTTAACGAACTAGTGTCACACTAACAAAAGGACTGATCTAAAACATTAAACGAGGTTTTCTTCAACTAATTTTTTTGGAATAGGTGTATGTTCTCACACTTAAAATGTTCAAGCTAGCAATGTTTTTTTTAAAAATAAAATTAGACTATTTTAGTTGGGAGTTACACCTTTAAAAAATTAAAATATTTAATAATCTCAGTTTCTTTAAACAGTCTCAAAAAAGAAAATATCGTGCCAAAAATTGACCTCAAACTTCAAAGAGCCGTCATTTTGTGAAATTTTGATTTATCTTATCATTTTGAAGTTTGGTATTCAGCTGATTTAATATATTTTATGAATCCGTGGAAATTTGTTTTAGATCATTATTAAGAGCACTAAAACCAATTTACTGTGCCTATCGTGCGTAGTGAACTTTGGAGGATTTTAGATTAATTAAAATAGCAACACTTTTATATCACACAAACATGTTTCACTTCAAAGAAACATTTCGTTACGATTAAAGTGATATTCAATGAAATTTTTTACAAAAACACACTGGTCAAAAAATCTGAACTTTTACTTTTCACAAAACTGAAATTTGTTATTTGTTATGCGGTTTTTGTGCTGATTCAAAATCTAATTTCAGATTTATTCCAGTAGGTCTTGTTTTTGAGATATTTGCATATTTCGATTTGTGCCAATTTTGTAAATTTTGCACAACTATATGCAATTTTAAGGAGTAAAGCAATATCAGACTGGTTTTTTTGTTCTATGTTATGATTACTGTCTAGTTTGCAAAAACGTTGTTTCAGAGATTATACTGACAAGTGACAATGAAATATTGTACCTGATTTGCATATTTTTCATGTTTTTATAATGTTTCTTGTCGTCCAAATATTTCTCCCACACAAGTACGCTAATATGTTTTTAAACCAGTTTTTTTTGTGATGATTTCAAATCTGGTATCTGTTTTCTTCTATCATGTCTAGTTTTTTGCAAAAAGTGCAATTTTATTTTTTGGTCAAAAAAGCCAGAAATCGCTTTTTGTGTTACTTTGTGATGTGTTCCTCAACTAGTTAGGATAGATTCTACTACTTTAAAACACGTTTTTTTTTTTTTTTTTTTTATTATATAACTTCTTTTTGATGTCTCTAATAGGGATCTGTCTGACACTATTCACTCTTTTGGCAATGAGGTACACATCCTAAAAGGCATCTTATATCAAACTTGTGTTAGCCCCGTACAAAAGTGCACTGTAAAAAAAATACCGTCAAAATACGGAAATTGTACAGGCAACCGAGATGCCAGTACTGTTTCTGTATTTTAACGGGAATTTTTCTGAAATTTACGGGAAAAAAATTTCCGTCAAAATACAGAAATAGTACTGGCGTCTCGATTGCCAGTACAATTTCCGTATTTTAGCGGAATTTTTTTTACAGTGAGAAATTCATTTTACTCAAACACTAGATGTGGTATAAGAAAACAGATTGCTGATTTGAAATCCGCATAAAAATCTACTCTAGAAAAACATTACGTCAATTCTGTGGCAACTATTTTAAAGTTGATAGTAATGTAAACATTACATATTGAAAAATATGCAAATTCGGCTTGTAACAGACAGATAAATATTAAGAATATGCAGATCGTGACATTTAGCTGAAGCAAATAGTCCAGTAGTCATTATTCAGAAAACGTAATTCAATCGGATATTTATTGTATCTAAAATTTGCATAAAACAGCACAAAAAAGTTTAAATTTGTATAAACATAAATATGCAAATTTCTCAAAAACTGGATCACCTAGAGTAAAACGGAAAGCATATTCGGAATCAACACAAAACACTAATCTGAAATCAAGAAATTTCAGATCTGTAACAGGAAAACTGTTGCCCAGTGTCATTTAAAACAATTTTTAGTATTAATTTACCTAATTTTAGTGTTACTAATAACAATAAGACATTACATTTGCTTGAATGATTTACACATGAATCCATGCACAGCCACTTCAAACGTACATTTTCACCAGAACCCATATCGATTACACTGATTAACTCTTCCGTTTACGCTGAAAGAGCACAAGGAATTTACGACACATGAAAATAATTTCCATGTTCCACGTAAAAAATAAAATTCCTAATCATTCAACTACTCCCTCCACAATCAGTGCTCTTACAAAAATTAATCGGCAACGCATCAGCAAAAATTACACACTTTTTCCCATCCACGAGGGGAAATTTCGATCTCTACACCACCTCCTAAAAACTGTTCCGATCCCCCTTTGATCGTCACTTTGGCTTTATTCATCGCATCTATCAAAAGTCATTACCACGTATCAATCCGTGACGTTTTAGACGCTTGATCCCTTTTCATAGAGCGTCGGTTCCTTCTGCCCCCCTTGTTGCGGGTGAGCGATTTAGAGGGAGGTGTAGGGCGCCCCTGCTCGTCGATAACCGCCGAAGCTTGTCATAAATCCGTTCAAAAAGCTGCTTCGGTGAGAACAGTAAACTGATATAGTCGGTGTCCATAATGCCCGTTTAACACCATGGTGTTGTAGGGCCCCTTATCCCTCTAGGGGAGCAAGAAGGGTGCGTTAACTTCCCCATTGTGGGTTATTGTGGGGGATCATGGTCTATAACAAGTGAAGGCAGTATTATCTTTCAATTATCTAGATCCTGGTGTCGGACCGCAGTGATGATTCCAAACAAATGTTATGTGGGAAGAAAGATGTATTGGGTTATTTTTGTTCTGTAGGTTCATACTAGCATAAGATATTGGAGTGATCGTGAATGTTGAATAGACCTATAAAATGTAAATACACTGGCAATGAATATGAAATAAGTAAAAATGTGTAAGTGCTTCAGGGCGCTGCAAATTTTGAAAATTGTGCAAAATTTTTGCAAGTGTTATTCAATGGTGATCAAACTGAGATACTGGAACTATTTTCATCATCATTTGAAATTCACCCTGATATTCAAAAACTTGGTACAAAATCTTCAACACCCTTCAAAAACCATTCGTTAAACTACGTTGAAAAGTGCACATTTTTCAAGGACAATCCAAGATTTCGTTTAAATATTACTACTCATATCCTTTGTACATTTCTTATGGTTGCGAACTTTTTTTATTTAAGGTACTTAAAATATCCTCAAAGCAGGTACAAAAAAGAATAATGAAGATATGTATATATTGTCAAACGCAATTACTTTGACATGTTCTCTAACGAATCCATGTCAAATTATCTTTTCGAATATTTTACTTTATGGGCTGATTACAATGTTCCAGGCCGATTTCCGTAATTAATATTTCAACGTATTCTTCACAAAAACAACACGGATAAATGAATGTTAAATCAATCAAAAACTTGTTCTTTCTAACAAAATATTAGTTTTACACCAAATATTTCCAGTATAAATATTTTAAACATTTAGATGTATCAATAGATGTAATAACAACGAATTTCCACAACCATGTCAGAAAAAGCATAGTTAATCAGTTAAAAACTATCTATAATCGTAGGTGTGCCCATTTATGGCGAAAAAATTGTTTTATCATAATATACAAGATGGTGTTTAAATTAACAAGATGTTAACAAGAACTTGTTAACAAGACGATGTCCATTCTCGAAGCAAGTACGAGAATGAATAATCATGAACATAAACCCTTAGCAGCCTTCTCTAACGAATCAATGACAAATTTCTTTGTCGCATTTGTAACTTCATGAACTGATTAAAAAGATTTCATGCAGTTTTCAGTAATTAACATTGCTAAGTATAATATTTTACAATAATACAAATAAATGAATAACGAATCATTTAAGAAAGTCTCTTTCTCCAACAAAGACATGGATTTCCACAATTGAATTTTTTCAAGTCTTCCGATTTCGAATATTAAGCAATTTGCGCAACCAACACCTTTTGAAAATATCTTGCGTATTGTACCAATTGCGTATTCTTCTTGGAAATATAATAATAAATAATTACCGCCTGAGACTAGAATGTATTCTAAATCTTTTATTTGCCCATGTAAAGGAACTGTGAATGTTCCGTGCATCTTTTTTTAATATGAAATATGCGACAATAAACTTTAATACCATATTTAAATTTCGTAGCAATCAAACCATAATTAAGAAAGTTAGAGTTAATTGACCAACAAGCGAATGGAAGTCATGAACACTTTTCAACAAATTTGCGGAAAATATAAAAATCAATCTTGTAGAGGGAAGGTGTATCTTTCTTAAAAATAATCTTTTTCAATATCTAGTAATAAGAAAAATTATCATGCTTCCTTTAAATATTACAATTCATGTTTCTTAAAATTCTTATATTTGTAAACCTTTTGAAATTAAGGTATGTAAACGATCCCCGAAGTCGGCTCAAATATAAATATTGAGGAAATCTATGTAATCACAAACACAAAACTTTTTCCACGTTTCTCTATCGAATCAGTGGTATAAAATCCTTTGTCGTATTTTTAACTTCATAAAAGAGGTGGCTGATAACAAAGTTTTACATAATTGTTGGAGCACAGCTCTGGGTTCCGCTAAAAAATTATGCTTTTGTGAACACGATAAAGCCCAAAACATTTGTCGCTTGGACACCAAAATTTAACTGGAAACCATTAGTGCCACAATATCTCCAGGGATTGAAATTAGAAAATGTTCGTCAGTTTTAACGCCTCGAAAAGTCTGCCAAAAATTTTCTGATTCCCCTTAGAGATAACATTGCAATTGTTTGAATTATTAATTTAAACATTTGTTCACTATAATATATATATATATATATATATATAAAGCAGTATAAGATTATATTTAGCCTGAACCAGCGCACCCCCCCCCCCTCTCACAGAACAAGAAGAACAAGAAAAATATCTATGTAAACATTAAAACTTTAACAAAAAACTAGGAAAAAATAGGCTGCGGCCTCATAGGATGAGGCCGCAGCCTATTTTTTCCTAGTTTTTTGTTAAAGTTTTAATGTTTACATAGATATTTTTCTTGTTCTTCTTGTTCTGTGAGAGGGGGGGGGGGGGTGCGCTGGTTCAGGCTAAATATAATCTTATACTGCTTTATATTTAATTTATGTGTTTTACTGCAGCTGTTTGGCGCATTTCACATGAATTTATCTTGTTTTTTGTTTTTTGTTGGTGATTACTGTGCTTTACGTATATATATATATATATATCCAGAAACATTCCTGGAAAAAAATGGGCAGCTAATGTGCCCATTATTTCCAAGAAACATTTCTTGAAAATGACTGAAACTTTACTGTATAATTTTTAAACGTTCCCCAGAAAAGCCAGTAAGGCGGCTCCTACGAAATACCAGGAAAGTTTCTGTTGACAACAAAAATATTACTGATAGTTCACAGGAAACTTACTTATTTTCTATTGAACGTTTCAGAAATGTTCATCAAGGTTTCTGTTATTTTCCAGAAACGTTTCGGATAAATAATGGTCAACTCAGCTGCCCATTGTTTTCCAGGAAAATTCCTAGATTTCTTTTCACAATGCAGGAGCGTTTCATATATTAGATTTAACTAGATTTTATTATATTATTTTATTTATTTATTTATGTATTTTATTTATTTATTTTTATTTATTTATTTATGCATTTTATTTATTTATTTATGTATTTTATTTATGTATTTTATTTATTTATTTATTTACATTCATCAGATTCGATATCAAGATATATTAATCCATTTTCAAGTATTAAAAAATATTAATTTTTCTTCGTTTACTTTGGAAAATAGTTTAAGAAGTTTATTAATCATTTAGTCAATTTAAATTACTATACATACATACAAACGATATCTGGGAAAATTATTTATTTTATTTTTCCATAGATTTAGTGTAATTAAAAACGAATTCCTTTCTCCTTCAACATTGTAAACAAGATAAATAGAATTTTATTTTCAAATCGATCCGCGCCTTCTTTATGAAATTTTTCTATGCTTAATAAGGTAAATTATAACAAAATTTTATATTTAATTCATAATTCAAGGAAAATGTGTACAAACACAAATCCGGGAACATTTTCATAAAGAAACATTTGAAGCATATCTAACATTTCTTATAACACTGTTTTTTTTTTTTTTTTTTTTTTTTAACAATTTGGAAATGGTTGTTGTTTTCGTTCGAGGATGGAGCCAAATGATGCTCGCATTTTATTTTGTTTTAACGAAATTCAACGATGTTCTTTACTTTTAGAAGAATTTTTATTTGAATAGGTAATAGAAAGGCATTAAATCGTTAAAAATTGTTTGAATAGGTAATCCAAAGGCATAAAATCTTTAAAAATTGAAAAAGTTACAAAGTGGGTAGGCGCAAATTATCAGATATGGAAAAATCCAAAGCCAAAGAGCGACGCCGAAATGAAAATCATCTTGCAAAGCAAAAATCGAAATTTTCAACTCATTATGTAGCCCATGAAAATCGAGGTCTTCAGCTGATTATGTAGTCCACGAAAATCGATTACAGAATAAAAGTCAAACGCGAAAAAGGAAACAGTCTAATGTTTAATCGATTGATAGTAAAAGGCTATGTCTCGAGGGCTCCAATCCACTAGCCACGGCGTTTTACAATTCTAACCGGAAAAAAATGAGCTCAACGTAGGTAATTTGTCGCAATCTGTGGATGATTCGGTGGAACTGCTTTCGATTTGTAAACTGTTTTTCTTCTCGAAACGGGAAGAGAGAGTTTATCGATGAAGGTTTTGGTCGTCTGAAGTTTGATTTTTGCGATCTGTTGTTGAAGAGGATGCGACGGAATTTGGTGCACGAAATAAATTCCAAATGGTCGTTGTAATCTATTAAATTGCAATTTATTTTATTTTATTTTATTTGTTTTATTTATTTTATTTATTTATTTATTTATTTATTTATTTTTTTTGTAAGGTGAAATTAAAATAATCATTTACGTATGATTTTATTATTAAAAATTATCTTGCTGTAAAATATTAAAATCTCTTAAGAAATCTTTTTATGATACAACAGTTATTAATGTGTTTGTTAAGCAGGAGTAAATATTTTAAACAATTTTACACATAATTTAAAATTATTATTAAATTCACCGTTCATATATAAATATTTTCCATCTGTTAATTAGAAAAATCTGAAAACATTGCATGTATTTTTGCTTCCATATAACATATAAGCACAGTTAACAATTAAAATTGACAAAATTTTATATATTAATTCATTCAAGTTTTCATTGGAGGGGGGGGGGGATGTCATTTAGCATATAATATTAGTTATGATCATAGTTATGTATCCTTATGAATCCTTATTATGTATCCTGTTTCAACAATAAAATAAACGTTTACGAATATTGCAATAATACAAATAATTGAAAATGAGACTATTATTTTTTTCATAAACTTAAATAAATAAATAAATATGATTAATTTTTTTTTTTTTTTATGTAAGAAAATAAACTGCGTAAAAACACCGAGTTAAACAATACTGTACTGCATTTTATAGTAAGAAAAAAAAAATCCCTCAGAAAACAAAGCGTAAATATGGATTAATGTTAATTAAAATATTAGACATAAATGTATACTTTAGAAATGGAACCTCATTAAAACATAGATAACATTAATATTTGTTAAAATCAAATTTGTTCTAAAAATAATATAGCATATAGAAAACATTAGCGGAACAAAATGGAGTATTATATTTTATAAGTCACTTACACTTTTGGGTAGTATATATTTTCTTGTAATTTATATTCCTTTTTTTAGATGAAGGCAATATTTTTTATGTCCAACAATGATTTCTAGATAACTGATCAATATATATTTCATTTAAATTAACCAGCTAGCATAGAAATCCCAGTTAGGCTAAAATATTAGAATTACCACGACGTTCACATACTCTGCGTTTCTTTTACACATGCGACTGCATTCCACAGAGGATAATCTGAGCGGTCAGAAAGGGTATTGCATTTTAGCTCCAAGATGACGAATCCCACATATATGTTTTTTTTTTAAAGTGAGATACTGTTTTAGACTCTCAATAGCAACTAAATTGTGGTCGAAAGGAAGAAATCTTTTGAAGGTGGGAGCTGAGCAAGATTCTAATGTTCAATTTCCATTATAATATCATCAAGAAAAAATATCAAAATAATGCAAGCCTTCTGTTCACAGACACGGACTCTTTAACATATGAAATCCGTACACGTAATATTTATACGAATATGCGGGCATTTTCTGACATGTTGGATACGTCCGATTATCCCAAAGATCACCGTCTGTATAGCGATAAAAATAAGAAGGTGATCAGGAAATTTAAGGATGATCTCAAGAGTAGACCTATTCATGAATTTATCGGTCTACGAGCTAAGATGTATTCCCTCATGTTGGCCGATGAGGCCATTTGGCCTGATGTATTTTCAGATGTGCCAATTTGAAAGTGTGTTTTGTTATAATCAACGCCTTTTTGAAAATAATTTTCGTATGCAAGAGACGATGCACTTATTAGGAAGTAAAGAAAAAATTAATCGCAGTTTTCCATAATTGGCATTCCTACGTATAATTCTTTGTAAAAACACCGGACAAATGAGTAAAGAATCATTAAAGAATGTATCCTTTACTAACAAAGGCATAAATAGTTCCACAATTGAACTTTTCAGGTGTGCCAATTGGAAAGAGTGTTTTGCACAACCAACGCTTTTTTTTAAAATACCTTTCGTATGCAAGAGATGATGCACTTATTAGGAAGTAGAAAAAAATTAATCGCAGTTTTCCATAATTAACATTCCTACGTATATTTCTTTGTAAAAACACCGGACAAATGAGTAAAGAATCGTTAAAGAATGCATCTTTTACTAACAAAGGCATAAATAGTTCCACGATTGTACTTTTCAGATGTACCAATTTGAAAGAGTGTTTTGCATAATCAACGCCTTTTTTGAAAATATTTTTCGTATGCAAGAAGCGATGCACTTATTAGGGAGTAAATAAAACATTAATCGCAGTTTTCCATGATTAACATTCCTACGTATAATTCTTTGTAAAAACGCCGGACAAATGAGTAGCGAATCATTAAAGAACGTCTCTTTTACAAAAAAAGGTATAAATAGTTCCACATTTGAATATTTTCAAATATGCCAACTTGGAAGTGTGTTTTGCACAACCAACACCTTTTTGAAAATATCTTTCGTATGCAAGAGGCGATGCACTTATTAGGAAGTAAAGAAAAAAAATTATCGTAGTTTTCCATAATTAACATTCCTTCATATAATTCTTTGTAAAATCACCGGACAAATGAGTAAAGAACCATTCAATAATGTATCTTTTACTAACAAAGGCATAAATAGCTCCACAATTGAACTTTTCAGATGTGCCAATCTGAAAGAATGTTTTCCACAACCAACGCCTTTTTTGAAAATATCTTTCGTATGCAAGAGGTGATACACTTATTAGGAAGTAAAGAAAAATTAATCGCAGTTTTCAATAATTAACATTCCTACGTATATTTCTTTGTAAAAACACCGGGCAAATGAGTAAAGAATCATTCAAGAATGTATTTTTTACTAACAAAGCCATAAATAGTTCCACAATTGTACTTTTCAAATGTGCCAATTTAAAAGAGTCTTTTGCACAAAGAACGCCTTTTGAAAATATTTTTCGTATGCAAGAGGTGATGCCCTTATAATGAAGTAAATAAAAATTAGTTGGAAAAACAGATTTACAAATGTACCGTCTTCAAAAAGTAAGTGATTTGCACAATCAATCCTGTTAGAAAACATCTTTCGTACTGAACAAATTACACTGCCCTCCAAAAGTTAAGGAATAGGGACTGGATGCTTTCGATTGTACACGGTTTGTCGAATATCTGTTAAAATTAGTGGAGAATTGTTTTTGAACTTCTGAGATGTAAAGAACACGGTTGATTTCATATTCAGCGGTGAAGATTTATTCGAAATGACAATTAAAGGGCTAATAATAAATTTAATAATAAAATAATATTTGCGATCACCTATGTAACAGAAAAGGCTGGAAATGGTTTGTCCCTGTGTTAAATGACTATTTGGGTCCTGTTCAACGTTTCTGTGCATTTTTATAAGCATAGCACTCATATTCGTGAAGATGTTATTGTGTCTGTAAAATATTCAAAAGTTTTTTGTTTACAGCATACAGAGTTTTTCAACAAAATTTAGCACAACTTTCAGAAAACCTGACAAAGAACAGTAGCAACAGTATATTGCAATTAAAAAATGAATATATTGAATATTTGATGAGATATGGGCATTTGTATGAAATAATTTTTAACTTCGCATGCATGAAAGATTTCAAAACTTTTATTTCATAATTTGGTAGTCACCTATTTTGGGAAACTTCTATAAAAAGTCCAGTCAAATATTGTGAAAACTCAGAAAGATATAGTGAGCTGATTGAAAAGTTGTGGAAAATCCATTTTTAGCTATTTTTAGAAAGCAATTCACTATATCGCCCCTATTTTCGTGAATTTTCGCAATATTTGACTGAACTTTTCATATAAGTTGCTGTAAATAGTTGGCTACCAAATTATAAAATAAAAATTTTAGAATCTTCCACGCATGCGCAGTTATTTCATACAAATGCCCATATCTCATTAAATGTTCAGTATATTCATATTTTAATTGCAGTATACTGTTGTTGCTATTTTTTGTCAGGTTTTCGGAAAGTTCTGATAATTTTTGTTGAAAACTCTGTATGCTATAAACAAAAAACTTTTGAATTTTTCGCAGACACAATAACATCTTCACGAATATGAGTGCTATGCTTATAAAAATGCACACGAACGTTGAAGAGGATCCAAATAGTCATTTAACACAGCAACAAACTATTTCAGCGTTTTCTGTTACATAGGTTGTGAAGTAGGTTCAGTGCATGGGTTCAGCTAAATGCAAAAAAAAAAAAAAAAAAAAAAAAAAAAAAAAACTCCAACCATATTACAGGAACTAATAAAATTTATTTAACATTTTTAAGTATAAGTTACAAAAGGAATCACTTATAATTACTAAATGGCAGAGAGAAGAAATCCGCATATAAGAGGTACGCCTAAGCGTGACCCCAGACCACTAGGTCTTACATGTTTGCAGGTTGAGATCAAAAGTAGAAGTGCGCGATTTCATAAGAAGCATATAACACTTGGCGCTACAACATCGTCAAAATCAAGCATTAGCACAGTGAACGAATAGCAGACAAAGGGTTTTATTTGCGAGCCAAAAATGATTAGCCCCAACTCCAGCAACCCCAATAAAAACAATGAAAAACGCGTGATGCAAAATGGTTGCCAGAAAATAACGGTTCTACAAATGTATTAATCAGCGACGCCACAAAACCGGGCAATAACTTTACCTAAACAAATGATTATGTTAAATGATTGCTATTTATAATTGCGAAATGCCGAGAAAGGCATAAGCTTTAAAACAACTGACAAATAAATTTAACGTACATGAAAAGTGATTTAAAGACAGCTTCAAAATACTATAATTTTACATTTTGATATTTTATTTCAACGGCCACATTTACTTAAGTAAAGAATGAGACTGAATTATATCTATCGTGGGCGACGCAAATAAAAAAAAAAAAAAAAAAATTACATACATTGAAATTAAAGGCAGGTGCATCTAACTTTTCTGTTTTTATTTTATTTTAACGGCCAAAAATGTTATTGAGAAACCAGTTATAAATCATGAAGTGAAAATTACTGCATTAAATTATAGAGGTTATTGAAAGAAAGAAAAAAACGAACAGATAAGATTCGAAATGGATTTTAAGCATAGAGTTAAATAATAAATTTTGACATAACGAAGGGAAAAATAACATGGTTCAAAAGCCACAATAAATGAATTAAATTAATTTTTAAAGAAAAAGGGATATGTGAGAGAACTCCGTCACATAGGTGATCGCAAATATTATTTTATTATTAAATTTATTATTAGCCTCTTAATTGCCCTCCCGCTTAAATCCTCATCGAAAGATATGAAATCAAACATGTTCTTCACATCCCAGAAGTTCAAGAACAATTCTCCAATAATTTTTCTAGATATTCGACAAAAAGTCTACAATCGAAAGCATCCAGTCCCTGTTCCTCAACTTTTGGAGGCCAGTGTACTTACAATTCTTAAAATCGTAATTATAAACAATTGTTGCCCGTTCACCGCAATATATCTTAATTCGTTTGTGTGTCCATCTAAAAAGACTAGAAATACTAGCTTCAATTGTAAAAATGCTATATTTTTCATCTTTAATAACATAATTAAATATTGTAGGAATCTAGGAACATTTATAAACTGTCGGATGCGCCAATCCCAAAACTTTCTTCCATCTCCTACATGTCAATACTCCAAAATTAGCTATCACAATGTCAAAATTAAATAACAATCTACGCCCACCATGAGGCTAAAAAAGGTATAGGTTCGTTGAATTGTGTGCTTTTAAAAAGAATATAGAAGCATCGCATCTTTCGGACAAATCAATGAATTCCGGCACCCACCCTCTTAGATGTTTGCAAACAAAACTCCCAAATCTAAAAGCATACTGTTCTTTTTCGAAACCAGCGCCTAGCACTCTGAGACGATTCTACAATCCAAAGGGATGTTACGCTGGGATGGGCATTTTCGGAAGCCCTACTTCGGCGTTCTCGTCTGCGTTGTCACTAAGATTAAGATTGGCGCTTACTTGTTTGTTATTTTTTACTTCCGATCAAAGTTTAAAATTCTATTAATTTCTTGCTTTAATTCAAATTAAAACTTCTATATTTAGTCTTCAAATGTCTAGTTCGAGTAAAATAAATCTTTTAGGAGTGGTAGTAACAAAATTATATATAATGTCATTCAATTTTGTGATCAAGAAGCAGAAAATGAAAATTAATTGTCCCGATAGCTTATTCTACAAAACGAGCCAGTTAAATTGCCGGGTTTTCTAGTAGTACTATTAAAAAGATTCTCCGAGAAGTAGGAGATGAGCGTAATCTTGTTTTTTGTTCACCTAAAATAAAGAGTTAAAAAAAGTCTTTGAAAAAACAGGTATAGATGAATTTCAGCAGATCTGGAGGATAACATTTAAAGGTATATTTTAACAAGTAAGCTTTTTTAATATAATTTGCAAATAAAAGTTAAATTTGTTTCGCGAAATGTAAAAATGTTGTAGAACTTTTTAAAAATTTTAAGCGTTTCGTTTTTTATAAATACTAACAGCAAAAACGTTTTTACATAAATCGATATTATTTCCCCAAAAGCGCATACTTAAAAAATGCAACTAAACACACTC
Source organism: Maratus speciosus (assembly GCA_963932465.1). Classification (NCBI taxonomy): domain Eukaryota; kingdom Metazoa; phylum Arthropoda; class Arachnida; order Araneae; family Salticidae; genus Maratus; species Maratus speciosus. Next base: position 517,093,660 of record OZ010795.1, on the reverse strand, counting down.
AGCTCACCCCTATTTTGATAAAATCAAAGAAGACCTGACGGTTGCGCAGTAGCGCCGAGGGTTTTGCTATCCGAAAACAAATAATAAAAGCGATAACTTTGCGCAGTATGCACCCAAGCCTAATAAGGATCTATTTATGTTAAAGTGTAACAGAGTATGAAGTTTTATTAAATTCCGGGCATTAGTTTTCGAAATATAATTATCGCAAAAATCGAGAAAACTGCAGCAAATGATGAAGAAAATCCGTACATTTGTTCTTGAGATAGAGCTATTACGGAAGTTGTGAAAAATGCAGTATAGCAGCACCACCTGTTGGGCGATTTACACCAAAAACTAATCAGCATCAATTTATATCAAGGTATAATTGAATCTAAAGTTTTATTAAATTTCGTGCATAAGTTTTTGAGATAGAGCGCCCACAATTTTTTTTTCACATACAGACAAATTCACAGACAGACATTTTCTAAAAAAAATCAAATCCTGTTCAGGACGTTCTAAAACGTATAAATTCATCGAAAACCGGAAGTATAATTTTTCCACAACTCCAATACGTTCTTCTTTGTAAAGATAGAAGAAAGTAAAAATAATATGTAAACGGACGGACAAAAGAACAAATAGGCAGATAAGCAGACAGACAGACGAGTCGAAGTTATGAACACTGTTCAATTATGTTAAAAAATTTAAAGAAAATGAATCATACTTCATTTAAATATTACCACTCATATTCCCTAAATTTATTGTGTTTGCAAACCTGCTGAGATTAATTTATTTAAACCATACTCGAAGCAAACACGAAAATGAATAATGAGGAAATCTATCTAATCTCAAACACACACCTTTTACCACGTTCTCTAACGAATCAATGGCAAATTGCCTTGTCGCACTTTTAACTTCATAGAAGAGATGACTGATTAGGACGCTGCACGCATTTTTCCATAATTAACATGCCTGTGAATAATTCTTTACAAAAACTCAAATGAATAACTTATAGAATATAACAAATGAATAATGAATCATTCAAGAACGTCTCTTTTTTTCTATCAAAAAGGCATAAATATTTCTACAATTGAACGTTTTCAGACGTACCAACTTCGAAGAATAAGCAATTTGCTCAACCAACGCCTTTTGAAAACACTTTTCGTATGCAAGAGGAGTTGCTCTCATTAGGAAAAGAAATAAAAAATTAGTCGGAAAAGCAGATTTGGGTGGTGACTAATTTTCTAGCGCGAGGCGTGAGAGGTTAGATGGTTGTTCGCTTGCGTGATATATTCTTCTTTTGCCGTGTTTCATGTCACAACGAATCTTGTAGTCAGGTTCGGAATATATACGCCGCACGTAGAACTTTCGCAATTGAGACGTCAATTTTACGGGAAAATTCCTGTCTCAACATATGGGCTGCTGACTTGAATTATGATTAACTGACAAATAAAGGTTCAATTTGGAATGATAATCGCTTGTTTTCAAACAAGATATTAGCTTAATTAAGAATTCAATTTTTGTATATGGGGCATTCTCACAATCTTTTGACTTTCGGGAAAAAAATCTGGTGAAATTAAACTTGCTAAAATAACATTTTAATCTGATAAACGAATGCCTTAATGATTCAAAAAAAAAAAAAAAAAAAAAAAAAAAAAAATGGTCAGAAGCGAAATTTTTTTTTATTTAACTGAGGTTTAAGTTAAACTTGCGAGTTTAATTTTCCTTTCCATTTTAGCACTATAACTTTTTATTTTCTTCTAATTTTTTACTTATAATGAATTTGCATAGTACCCACAAGACATTCAAATAAGAAATAATAAAAATGTAGTACTATTAATACAGAATTTTTGTATAACACTGTGTTAAAAAACGGGACGGTAAGGTAAAAAAAGGGGACGATATAGGAAAAAAGGGACGGTAAGAATGGAACGGTAAGGAAAATTACCACCTATTTTTAGACAAATCATCTTAAGACTAAGTGATAGCCACAATGTTCATTGAATTTTAGAAAATTTTTTTAACATTTTATTAAATGATTTTTTTTTTATTTACCTCGAAAAGTGCTGGATCAAACCTTGGGGACGGTAAGACTAACAATAAAGTCGCGATCTTGAAATTGATATTTAAATGCTGATTTAAATTCTGCAGTAAATTTCCTGTCAAAGAATTTTAGCATTCTTTCTCTAGCATACTTCTGCATGAGAAAAAACTTGAAAAAAATTCTGTGGCTGCATCTGAAGTGATTTTCGGTATAAGTTTAGCAAGAGGGACGGTAAGGATGAAAAACCCAGGGACAGAGTTAAAAAAATAATATCAAACGTAAAAATGTGTGCAGGTTAATTTTTTGCTGCATATTTATATAAAAAAATTGTCCCAGTTTCGGAAAAAAATTACATTGAATTACTTTTATTGAAACAATTTTATACAGACAGCTCCAAACTTAAAAATCAGCATCAGGAACACGGCACGGTATAGGGGTTTTCTTGGTATTTGGACCCCCAACATTGTCCAAAACTTATTTATCTCGTCAATATTATTATGCAATCATGCAATGGGATGTTCCTTAGTATATGAAATAAAAAAATCCCTGCCGGCTCGGGCCTACAGGCGGAGGTAGATTTCGAAGCTAAATACTAAATTCACCAACAAAACTTAAATCAAGATTAAAGATAAACCCAGTTCCTTCGCTAAGAATGAGCTCTAGGGAGATAAACATTTTGTGAAAATTCTAATATACACAAATACACACACGCATGTATATGGAATAGGTTTAAAAATGGCTAAATCAAATTCAGAGAACCTCAAAGTGTTAAAATATATTAATATTTCCATACTCGGGTTTTTATCACGTTTTAATACGTTTCTTCAAACTCACATGACGTTACATATTCACCTGCTGTGGTCCATTATATTTTCAATATGACGCAATATTTTTTTTATTGTTGTTTTAATCCGTCAAACTATTTATTTCATTTTGAATTTTCATGCAGAAATCTTGCTCTAGAAAACTTATGACGTAATATTAAATTTGTTTTCAATTCGTCAAACTATTTATTTCATTTTGAATTTTCATGCAGAAATCTTGCTCTGGAAAACTTATGACGTAATATCGTAATATTCAATTTGTTTTCAATTCGTCAAACAGTTTATCTAATTTAATTTTTCACGTGAAAACATTGCATTAGAAAAGCAATTGTTGTGGTGAGAATGTTATTGCTTTTTTTTAATTGTTGGCAACATCTATAACGAAAAATATTTATTTTTTCCTGCCATTGTTGTGTAAAAGCTTGTTTTATCAGAATCATGTTAAGACGGTATTCAAAATTTTTAACCTTCCCAATTCCCATTCCCTTGGACCGATTTTGCTCATTTTCAATCCCCGCCGAGAAATTAGCCATCTTAAAGTTGTTGGCGAGTTTGAAGACGTTCCGTGCATAATTGCGGCTTTTATCGTGCGGACAAAATTTAGTACATACATACATACATACATATATATATATATATATATATATATAAACTTTTTAGGTGGGGGTGGTTTTGGGTTCCTGGGGTCATGTAATGAAAAGTTATGAAGGAATTTTTCAAAAGTCGCACCATGGTAACGACTGCAATAGGTAGTATTTCTTACGAAATCTACCTAAAAAACACAAAAAAAAACGTATTAAAATAAAAATTATTATTCAGGGACATAAAAGTCAAAAGATTGTGAGAATGCCCCATATATATATATATATATATTTGAGAATGATGAAAGTGTAAGATTTTAAAAGAATTCTAAGAAAAAATGTTTATATTTTTTAGATAAATGTAAGTGCATAAACGCATAAATGTAAAGTATAAGTCAATACAAAACACTTAATCTTGTATTCCGTTTTGAAATATGTATGTCGCATATACAATTTCCACAATTAAGACGTCAATTTTACGAGAAAATTCCTGTCTCAACATATGGGCTGCTGACTTGAATTATGATTAAATGACAAATTAAGATTGAATTTGGAATGATAATCGCTTGGTTTCAAACAAGATATACTCAATAGCGAATTCATTTTTTTAATATTTGAGAAAGTCGAAAAAAGTATAAGGTTTAAAAAAAAATTTTAGAATTTTTTTTCATATTTTGTAGAGAAATGTAAATGTATAAATGTAAAGTATAAGTAAATACAAAGCACTTAATCTTGTATTCTGTTTTGGAATATGTATGTCGCATGTAAAATTTTCACAATTGAGACATCAATTTTACGGAACAGTTCTTGTCTCAACATGTGGGCTGCTTACTTGAATTATAATTAACTGGCAAATAAAGGTTCAATCTGGTTTGATAATCGCTTTGTTTCAAGCAAGATATAAGCTTAATTGCAAATTCATTTTCTTTTATTTGATTATGAAAAAAAAAAGAGTTAAATGCTTTAAAAAATTCTAAGAAAAATTGTTTCTGTTTTGTAGATACCGGGTGTTCCAAAAATGACTGATGGATTTTAAAATTCAATAACTTCCAAACGGTGACAGATATTAAAAAAATTCTTGCAGGAGGGTTATGTATGATGTCAGGAGTTTTTGTACTGTGATTCTTGATTTTAGTTCAAATTTCAACCTATAGATGGCGCTGAGAGCAATAGGCGCTCAGTCCAGTACCGATTTTTGGAAATGCGGGATCCATTCAATACATTTTAATCTATTTTCACGTGAAAGAAAAGAGAGGCCGAAAATTCGAGCCTAGATTTAGCGGTTATTGCTTGCAGCGCCATCTATCGATGCTATTTGTAACTGAAACTGAGAATCGCAGCATAAAAACTCCTGACATCTTATGTAACACTCCTGCAAGAATTTTTTTAATATCTGCCACCGTTTGCAAATTATGGAATTTAAAAATCCATTAGTCATTTTTGGGACACCCGGTAAATGTAAATGCATCAATGTATATAGATGTAAAGTATAAATAAAATACAAAACACTTAATCTTGTATTTTGTTTTGGAATATGTATGTCGCATGTAAAATTTTCACAATTGAGACATCAATTTTACTGGAAAGTTCTTGTCTCAACATATAGGCTGCTGAGTTAAATTATGATTATCTGACAAATAAAGGTTCAATTTGAAGTGATAATCGCTTGGTTTCAAAACAACATCAGAAGCTTAGTTGCGAATTTATTTATTTATTTATTTATTTATTTTATTTTTTTTGAGAATGTTGAAAAAAGAATAAGATTGTAAAGGAATTCTAAGAATTTTTTTTTGTTTATTAGATGAATAGTATTCGAATATACCGGGTGTCCTAAAAAGGACTGACTGATTTTAAAATTCAATAACTTGTAAACGGTTACAGATATTTAAAAAATTCTTGCAGGAGGGTTATGCATAAGGTCAAAAGTTTTGTTACAGTGATTTTCAATTTTAGTTTGAATTACAAACAATAGATGGCACTGCGATCAATAGACGCTAAATTCAGGCTCGATTTTTGATACTTCGTTGCCCGGATAATGCATTTCCATCTCCTTTTTCTGCATGGAACTAGATAAATGACCAAAAATCGAGCCTGTATTTAGCGACTATTGCTTACAGCGCCATCTATTGTTTGTAATTCGAACTAAAATTGAAAATCTTTGTAATAAAACTTTTGACCTTATGCATAACCCTCCTGCAAGAATTTTTTAAATATCTGTCATCGTTTGCAAGTTATTGAATTTTAAAATCAGTCAGTCCTTTTTGGGACACCCGGTATATGTCGCATGTAAAATTTTCACAATTGAGACGTAAATTTCATGAGAAAATTCCTATTCAACATATGGGCCGCTGACTTGAATTATGATTAACTGACAAATAAAGGTACAATTTGGAATGATACTCGCTTGGTTTCAAGCAAGATATAAGTTCAATTACGAATTAATTTTGTTTTATTTGATTATAAAAAAAAGTGTAAGGTTTTAAAAGAATTCTAAGAAAAAATGTTTAGATTTTGTAGACAAATCTAAATGTATAAATGTAACGTATAAGTAAATACAAAACGCTTAATTTTGTATTCTGTTTTGGAATATATACACCGCAAGTAAAACTTTCATAATTGCGACGTCAATTTTATGGGAAAATTCTTGTCTCAACGTATGGGCGGCTGACTTGAATTATGATTAACTGACAAATAAAGGTTTAATTTTGAATGATAATCGCTTGGTTTCAAACAAGATGCAAGCTTAATTACGAATTCCTTTTTTTTCATATTTGAGGCTCTCGAAAAAAGCATAAGGCTTTAAAAGAATTTTAAGAATTTTTTTTTATATTTTGTAGAGAAATGTAAATGTATACAGTCGAACCTCGTTAACGCGAACACTCAAGGTGAAACTTTTTTTGTTCGTGTTATCCGAACTTAAATACATTACGTACAACTGGACGGGGCAATCTTAAGCAGTTCGTGCTAAAAGTAGTTCGCGTTAAGCGTGTTTGACTTTAAAGTAAAATGTATAAAAGTAAATACAAAACATTTAATCTTATATTCTGTTTTGGAATATGTATGTCGCATGTAAAATTTTCATAATTGTGATGGCAATTTTGCAGCAAAATTCCCGTCTCAACATATGGGCTGCTGACTTGAATTATGATTAACTAACAAATAAAGGTTCAATTTGGAATGATAATCGCTTGGTTTCCAACAAGATATGAGCTTAATTGCGAATTCATTTTTTATATATTTGAGAATGTTGAAAAAAACATAAGGTTTTAAAAGAATTTTAAGAAAAAAAAATTTTGCATTTTGTAGAGAAATGTCAATGTACGAGGTGGTTCAATAATTATTGTCCCGAGTGTGTACAAAATGTTTGTACTGCGATGGGTTCATGTGGAATATTAAAGCCTAATGTCTTAGATGCCTATATGTTCAATTTCAGAACCGTAGTTGTTATATTAAAATATTTTGTTTTTGTTTTAGATGTGAGAGGTGGCACCTAGCTTGAAAGGGGAGTGGGGTGGAAAGGCTGGTTTGGAGCTTATGGGGCCAGACCTGTGATAGATTTGTGACAGTGGATGAGACGTGGCTACTGACGTTTGGACTCGGGATCATAGTGATTTAACCAAGTCTCATCTAGTGTCACAAATCTATCACAGGTCTGGCCCCATAAGCTCCAAACCAGCCTTACCCCTACCCCCCCCCCCTCTTTCAAGCTAGGTGCCACCTCTCACACCTAAAACAAAACAAAAAAAATATGTTAATATAGCAGCTACGGTTCTGAAATTGAGCATATAGGCATCTAAGACATTAGGTTTCAATATTTCACAACAACCATCGCAGTACAAATATTTTATACACATTCGGGACAATAATTATTGAACCACTCTTGTATAAATGTAAAGTATAAGTAAATACAAAATACTTAATCTTGTACTATGTTTTCGAATATATACGCCGCACGTAGAACTTTCGCAATTGAGACGTCAATTTTACGGGAAAATTCCTGTCTCAACATATGGGCTGCTGACTTGAATTGTGATTAACTGACAAATAAAGGTTCAATTTGGAACGATAACCACTTGGTTTCAAACGAGATACCAGGTGTCTTAGAAAGGACTGGCTCATTTTAAAATCCAATAACTTGCAAACGGTGACAGATATTTAAAAAATTCCTGCAGGAACGTTATGTATGATATCGCTTTTTTTTTTTTACTGTAATTCTCGTATTTAGTTAGAATTACAAGCAACAGATTGTGCTGCGAGCAATATGCGCTAAATCCAGGCCGGATTTTTGGTACTTCGGAACCACTCAATACATTTTAATCTCCTTTTTTCGCATGGGAGAAGAGAAAGACAAAAAAATCCAGCTTGAATTTATCGCTTATTCTTTTCAGCGCCATCTATTGCTTGTAATTTGAACTAAATTCGAGAATCACGGTAAAAAAAATACTGACATCATACATAACCCTGCTGAAAGATTTTCTTAAATATCTGTCATCGTTTTCGAGTTATTGAATTTTTTAAATCAGTCAGTCCTTTTTAGGACACGCGGTGTAAGCTTAATTGCGAATTTATTTATTTTTATTTTTTATATGGTAATGATGTATAAAACTGTATCGTTTTAAAAGAATTCAAAGAAAAAATAGTTACATTTTGTAGATGTATGTAAATGTATATGTATGTAAATGTAAATGTATAAATATAAAGTATATATAAATACAAAACACTTAATCTTTTTTTTTTTTTTTTTGGAATATATAGGGTGAAACCCACCTAACCAGTAACCGACACTTAAGGGGGCTGGTCACTCAGCTTCCGATTTCCCCTCACTATGGTAAAGTCTATGGCCATTTAATTCATTCGTAAATTTAAAATATCTCTTCGGGAAATTAATATTTTTAACTTCTTTTTTTTTTTTTTTTTTTTCAATTCCTACTATTAGTTCACACTCTCCCTATATAATATATATCTTGTTCAAATTTTTAATCGTTAATAAAATACTTATTATTCATCCACTCAAGTTCAAACACATTTTTTTTGAACGTGTAGTGGATGACACTTGATGTTAATACAGTTTTTTTTTCAAATATTAATTCATTAATTAAATTTAAATAATTAATTTTAGTTTTATATAGGAGGGAAAAAATTTCTGTTATTCAAATTTTCAGTCGTTAATAAAATACTTATTATTCATCCACTCATGTTCAAATACATTTTTTTAAACTTTTAATGGATGACACTTGATATTAATACAGTTTTTTTCAAATATTAATTCATTAATTAAATTTAACTAATTAATTTTATTCAAATTTTCAATCGTTAATAAAATACTTATTATTCATCAACTCAAGTCAAATACGTTTTTTAAAACTTGCAATGGATGACACTTGATGTTAACACAGTTTTTTCAAATATTAATTGATCAATTAAATTTAATTAATTAATTTTAGTTTTATATGGGGGAAAAATTTCCCTTATTCAAATTTTCAATCGTTAATAAAACACTTATTATTCAACCTAAGTAGGAATTGACTTTGAAATTTTTTCTTTTCAAATATATATTACTTGTTGTGTACACTTCCTAAAAGATGTCTCTTTTTTTTCTTAGTTCTCAAAATATTTCTAAAGCATAGACTTTATTTTATATGAAGTGCTGACATATTACTCAAAAATTCGCTCGCTTTTAACACATAAAATATTACATTCAGCATAGATTTTAGAAATATTTTGAAAACTAAGAAAAAAAAGAGACATCCTTCAAGAAGAGTACACAGAAAAAAGATGTTTAAAATATGAATTTCTCGAGAAGATATTTGAAATATACGAATGCATCAAAAGTCCATAGACTTAACATTACGGAGGAGAATTTCGAAGCTGGGTGACCAGCCCCCTTAAAAAAAATCTAACTCAATCTGACTTTATCTAACTCTAACTGAATCAAACTCAAATAAGCATTTTTTGAAATATAAAATTCTGCAAGGTAATGCCACTTAGGTGTAACTTAATACTTAAGTGTAACTTAAGGTGAGACAATAATTAATTAATTATAAAAATAATTAATTCAAAAATTAATAATAAATATAATAAAATTAATTAATTATTGTTTAGTATATAGATACTATGTTTTGTTATAATATGTGGTATTTATATTAAGAAATATTTAATTATAAATATAATTAATTCAAAAATTAATTAATAATTAATATAATAAATGCATTTTTATAAAAATCAATTATAGGAAATGGGCTAATTGCAATTAGAAATTAGAGCTTTTAATTATGAAATCCAGATTAGGAACCACTAATCACATGATATACGTCACGTGACCAGTGACATCACACACACATATCTTGTGATAATCTACTTAGTGATAAGATTAGCTGATAAGGACTTAGAGAATTATTCATTTCTCTAAAGTTTTTGCGAGAGATGGTTGGATTTTTGACTGCTAGATGCCGTACTAGATAAGTATTATTATGTGTGTTTATATAAAAATGAATTTTAAAATTAAAATGTAATAGTATTTAATAATTTTTCAAATTTTAATAAATTTTAAAACAATGATTTGTAATAGTAAGAAAACTGCAAAGTCCGTATACTACTAACCCTAGTTAGCATGAAAAATGACTTATATTGCAAATTTTTGAAAAATATTGATTATTTAATTAAAGTTTTTTTCTGTCATATTTTATGATATGAATGTTTTGAAATAATAAGAGCAAAAACAATTATCTGTAAAAAACTAAATGTGAATTTAGGCATGTTTTTAACAGTAGAAAACTTTTTTGGATATATTTCATAAAAGTATGTTGATTATCATAAAAACCAAAGAAATTTATTAAGTTAGTATATTGAAAACACAAGTTATCATGTTAATTTTACAAGTCAGCTTGTTTAGCAATGTCATGTTAGTTTAGTTATGTCACATGCCAATGTGAATGTCTGATAAATTAATTATTTGAAACATAAAACTATGTCGATTTTTTTTTTTTTTAGATATTCAGAAAAATATAAGTAACAAATTTAGGCAATTGCAATGAGCTTCTCTATTAACTTCTAAGTTGCGTACTAAATGAGTTTTCAAGTCTCAAATTATTAAATAGAAGAAAATGTCCAATGCAAGTTAGGACATAATCTATTTGATTGGAATTGTTTATTCGATTGAAAATGTAGACTCTAGTTTATTAAAATGTTTGCGCATGTGCAGATAAAAGGTTTTGGGCTGTTTTGGCAAACAAATAGTCATTTGAAAAGCAGTTGGTTGGTCGGTTTATTGTGTAAAGAAACGATAGCTAGGATAAATAATTCAAAGGTGGAATGCATTCACTAGACAGTTAAAACGGAAAACATTGAAATTTATAAATATATAAAATAAATGTATATGCATATTAAAAAAAAAAGTGTAAATTGATTACTTGGAAATACTATCGAAATGTTTAAAACATTTGATTTGTTCACACACATATATATATAGAAAAAACATAAATATTTCGTTAATTTGTAATTAAATAAGAAATCATTTTTAAACTTACGATTTTTTTTTTCAAAACTTAGTTCATATGCATATATGTATATAGATACGTATTAAAATTTGTTGCCCTTAAAATATTAATGAAACATTTTTTTAATAATTTGAAATGTTTTTCAAAGCATTTTTATCAATTTGTTAAAATCTTTTATACTGTCTTGAAACATTTTCTATACTAATATTATAAAGAAGTAAAATTTGTTTGTTTGTTAGAGGTAATCTCTGGAGCTACCGAACCGATTTCAAAAGTAATGGTATCAAAATGACGGTGTTAGTCCAACTTAGAACATAGGCTATATTTTATGCCGTTGCCACTACCCTGAAGGGGGTGCAAGAGCAAAAAAAGTTCTAAAAATGCGATTTTTGCGTTACTGAAGGGCATAGAAATATGAAATTTGGAATATTAGTTACTTATAAGATATAAATGATGTCTAAGAACAGTTCTTAAACAATTCGAAATTTAAAGGTGAAAATGCACAAAAAACGATCTAAATGGTAATTTCTACAAAATCTCAGGAAATACGAAACCGATTTAAAAAATATTGGTGTTAAAATGATGGTGACAACGCTTGCTCCAAGATAGGCTATATTTTATGTCGGTGCCACTACCCCAAAGGGGGCGCAGGAGCAAAAAACGTTTAAAAATGCGATTTATGTGTTACTGAAGGGGCGTAGAAATATGAAATTTGAAATATTAGATATTTATTAGATATAAAGGATTTCTAAGAAAAGTTCTTAAACAATTCGAAATTTAAAAGGGGCGAAAATGCGCGAAAAGCGTTCTAAAAAACATTCTAAGCGGTGATTTCCACACAATCTCAGGAAATACCAAACCTATTTAAAAAATAATGGTGCCAAAATGACGGTGACAACCCTTTCTTCAACATAGGCTATGTTTTATGTCGGTGCCACTACCCGAAAGGGGGTGCAAGAGCAAAAAAAACGTTCTAAAAATGCGATTTTTGCGTTACCGAAGGGCCTAAAAATATGAAATTTGAAATATTAGCTACTTATTAGATATAAAGGATTTCTAAGAACAGTTCTTAAACAATTCGAAATTTAAAAGGGGTGAAAATGTGCGAAAAGCGTTTTAAAAAACGTTCTACATGGTGGTTTCTACACAATCTCAGGAAATACCGAACCGATTTAAAAAATAATGGCGTCAAAGTGATGGTGAAAACCCTTGCTCCAACATAGGCTATGTTTTATGTCGGTGTCACTACCCCAAAGGGGGTGCAGGAGAAAAACGTTCTAAATTGCGGTTTTCGCATTACGGAAGGGCCTAGAACCGTGAAATTTGGAATGGTAGTTAGTTACAAGATATCAATGATCTCTAAGGACATTTCCTAAAAAAATCGAAATTTAAAACGGGGTCAATATTCGCAAAAAGTGTTGTAAAAAACGTTCTAAATTACGATTTCTATGCAATCCCAGGAAGTACTGAACCGATTTCAAATATAATGGTGTAAATGTTATGCTGACAGATCTCGCTCCAAGTTAGGCTATATTTTATATCTGTTTCCACTACCCCAGAGGAGATGCAGGAGCAAAATGCGCGAAAAGCATTCTAAAAACGTTCTAAATGCCGATTTGTCAGCAATATCTCAGGAAGAATCAAACTGATTTCAAAAGTAATGGTAGGAAATTGATGCTAATAGCCTCTTCTCTAACATAGACGCTATTTTATATCGGTATCTCTATTACCTAGACGTTGCAGGACCAAAAAAGAGTTCTAAATTTCGATTTCTGTGATCGGTAGGGTCTAGCAACATAAAATTAATGATCTTGAAGAATAGTTTCGAAAAAATTGGAAATTTAAAAAGGGGTGAAAATGCGAGATAAATTTTCTAAAAACGTTCTAAATTACGATTTCTACTCAATCTCAGGAAAAACCAAAGCTATTTCAAAAGTAATGGTTGCAAATCAATGGCCCCTGCTATAACATAGGTTATATTTTATGTTGCTGTCATTACCATCTGAGGGTTGCAAAAGCAAAACATGTTTTAATTTGCGTTTTTTGCACAACTGAGGGGTCTAGCACTTTGAAGTATGGCATGGTATTTACGTATAAGATGGAACGGCTTTCTAAGAACAGTCGAAAGAAAATTCCAAATTTAAAAAGATGAAGTGAGCGAAAAGCGTTATAAATTACAATTTTTATGCAATCTTATCAAATACGAAACCGATTAAAAAAATAATGATGACAAATTGTTGGTGATAGAACCTGCTCAAACATAAGCTATATTTTATGTATCTGCCACTATCACCAGAGGATTCCAAGAGCTAAAAACTTTCTAAATTGCGATTACTTTGATACTGAAACGGCTAGAAACTTTAAATATGGCATGGTGGTTACTTATAAAATATAAATGTCCTGGGAGGACTGTAGAAAATAAATTCGAATTAAAAAGGGGGGAAGCAAAGGGGAGGTGCGAAAAACATTCTAAAAAAGTCCTAAATTACGATTTCTATGCAATTTCAGGGAATATAAACCGATTATAAAAGTAGTAGTTGCGAACACAATGGTAACAGGCTCTAGTCCTATACAGGCTATATTTTATGCCAATGATTCTACCACCTGGGGTTCACAGGAACAACAAACGTTCTAATAAAGGCCTTTAAAAGCTTTCTAAATTACGTTTCTGTGGAATATTAGGAAATAACAAACCGATTTTAAAGTTAATGTTGTCAAATTAATGGTGACAGTTCCTATTTCAATATAGTCCTTTATGTTGAGAGAGGTGGTAGGACTTGGAATTTGACATGATAGTTAATTTTAAGATGTAAGAAGATGGTTTCTAAAAAATTCAAAACTTCAAATAAATACTGAAATGAGCGTATTAATTGAGCATAAAAGTTTCAAAATATTTTCTAAATTATCATTTATTTAGTTTTATTTAGTTTTATTAATTTAAGTCTCATTTCTGCCTAACGCAGTGTAATAATGATGTTTAATCAAACTGTGTTTTAAATAGTAATTTTTGAAGTATTACTAAAAATAATAAATACCTTTTAATAAAATAAAATATTACCTTTGAATAAAATAAAAATTTAGTTATTACCTTTTAATAAGAATTAGAAATATAAATATCACTTGGCATATTTTAAATATTATGCGAGCAAAGCCGCGGTGTTTGCTAGTAGATATATATTTTTAAATAATTTATTATTAGCGTTGAATTTGATTACCTTTTTAAAATTTTCCCACATTAACAAATGCATACGCACACACACACACACACACACACATATAATCAATATGATTTCTACCATGTAGTTATCTGATACCTATTTTAGGATTCCATTAATTTTTTCATTCCTATCATTGCAAAGATTTATTTAATGTTTATTAATTTTCTAGTTATGAATAAATTAATTTTTTTTTTATATACTTACAGCTTTAATTCATAATATTTGATGGTGGTAGGTTATGTTTAATGAATGGTTATATATTAGCATTCAAATTACTATGATGCATTTGCGCAAGTAATTATGAATGTATGCTTTTTACGATGTTTTTAAATATATCTTTTCATTTTGAATGTCAACAATTCATTTTGAAGTATTTTTTCCTTATGGTATCTTATATATATTTATATATATTCCCAGGTCGCTAAATGATTTCGCAATCTTTTAAATATTATACGCTTAGATCATTGCTGCAATAGCGCACTATCTATGCGTATTATCAATATGATTTTCTACCATGTAGTTATCTGATACCTATTTAGGATTCCATTAATTTTTTCATTCCTATCATTGCAAAGATTTATTTAATGTTTTTTAATTTTCTAGTTATGAATAATTTTTTTTTTTTTTATACTTACAGCTTTAATTCATAATATTTGATGGTGGTAGGTTATGTTTAATTAATGCTTATATATATATATATATATATATATATATATATACATGCATACGTATACACATATACTTATATGAATACATATATTTCTTGTATGTTTTGAAAATAACAATAAAATTTAGAAGTTTTAAATCGTTTGATAAACGAATTTTTATTTAATAGTGAATTTTTTCTGAAAAAGAATAAAATTGTTATAGTTAAACTTCTTTTGGAATCTTATATTTATTTATTTATTTATTTTAATCGTTTGTTAATTTTATGTTTGTTGTTTATAATAATGAACGAATTAATTATTTAAAATGGTTACACTAAAGTCATAGAAATTATCGTTTTAATATTTAGTGTTTAATTAATTTACCAATGATAAAATATAAAAATAGATATGTACGTTATCGAATGTTAAGTAGTGTATATTAAAAATTTAAATACAGTTTTTAAAAAAATTGATTTTTTTTAGTAAAAATTAATGTTTTTACCCAAAAATTATTTAAATCAAAATGAAAAAGATAGAATATAACAATATTTTCTAAAAATGAATAAAGTGTATACATATGAATTATATATTCATGTAAAAAAGTAGCTAGAAAACTAAAAAAGATAGAAAGCCTATTTACACGAAAAAAGCGTGGGGCCCCACTTAGGATAGTCGTTAGCGTGTTGCCCAATATAAATAAAATATTTGATTATATGTTTGTGTGTTCGAACCGTGCGAGAAATTCTATCGATCAAAAGCAATATGTTAATATCAGTGAGCAATTCTAAAGGTGTATCAGTCATTTTCAAAGACGCTTGCCACGCGAGCGAAGGTGCTATATATAAATGACAAGGGTCGATGTTGTAGTACTGCCGACATAGTTTCCAAGTTTGTTTTTAGTTTTCTTTCTCAAAAGTCTAATTAAGGAAAAAACTTTGAAGATATTTCACTCACTTCACTATACAAATATTTTTTTCTTTTCTCGCAATGAGATTTTAAAATTCATTCCTATTCGAAAATACAGTCTAAATTATTGTTTTCATGCTAACTCATTTTAATCATTTTTATTTAAAAAATCCTTCTGAAAATAACTAAAAAATATTAACATTTTCTTAACACGGTTATGCATACTTAGAATCCACTTCTGTTAAAGCGTGTTAGTTTGATAAGGAGATGAAATGCGAAAGACTTAATAGTGTTCTTATATTGTTTTCCCCATAGTTGAAAATGTAGCGCAAGTCGAGTATAGCAATAGAGTGGATTTGAAAATAATTCACTTGTATTGAAAATGACTTTGTTAATATTTGTATATTTTGTTAAGAATGAATAAAACTAAAAATAATTTCTTTTTAAAAGATTAATTGAATTATTATTTTAATTATTAAAAAATCAATTAAAGGATAAGTGTTAATTGCAATTATAACTTTAATAATATAAATATTGAAACTGTAATAAACTGTGTATTCCTTTTTACCTAAACTACATATTAAAACACATTTTAAAAATAACTTTAAATGCTACTTACCTAGACACGAGCAGCTCGTACACTTGCTTGGGAAGAAATGAATACAAGTTCTTATCAGGAAATCTTATCAGGGATTGATCACGTCACTAGTCAGCATAGCGCATGCTCGGGGATATCACGTGATCTTATTTAAGCAGATAAGCGGGGATGTTATCAGTCAGTCCTCTCCAAATAAGCATAGTAGGAGTTTCTATTTTATTTCGTGCAAGTCGAGTATAGCAATAGGGTGAATTTGAAAATAGTTAACTTGTATTTAAAATGACTTTGTTAATTTTTGTATATTTTGTTAAGAATGAATAAAACTAAAAATAATTTATTTTTAAAAGATTAATTGAATTATTATTTGAATTATTAAAAAAATTAATTAAAGGATATGTGTTAATTGCAATTCTAACTTTAATAATACAAATATATAGTCGAAAATTTAACATACTCCTAATCAGTGATGTTATCTACATGGGAAAAAGCCATGAATGACTCAGAGCTTGTTAATCATTCGAATCAGATAAGAACTTGTCTTCTCCATTTTTCGAGAAAATGTATGAAGTAGATGTGTATAATTTTTATGTGAATACTTATTTCTCTTTTACATTTAGAAAATATTTGTTGTTGAAGCATACGCATTTTTGAAATTTAATGAAGAATTTAAAAAGTAGTTTAAATATCTACATTTAAATATGTGAGATAAATATGTCTTGAAAAGTTAGTTAATATATAGAAAAATTATTTTGACGAAATTTTTCAAATTCTGGTCATTCTCTAACACTATACATTTCCTTAAGAAATTATACTTACAATACTATATCAGAATGATGATAAAGAATGAACTGCGGTTGGTGGGAAAAATCACGTGATCTCTATTATGTAACAAAAACGTGAACTAAATCTATATCTCACAAACACTGCGCAGAATGACTATGTCAGGTTTATAAGACACATATACGAATGTATATATTTCAAAGAGTATAACTAACATCACTATTCATATACCTTGATATTAATAATATATTTATTAAAACCTCCCGCTTGATTACATGTAAGAACATAATGACACTTATGTGTGTAAATAATATTAAGTTCTCAGTGATGACTCATCATGTTAAACGTTTTCAGTGATTTGAAATATTGGCTAATAATAACTTGCGTGTTTCTTAATAAATTTGAAAAGAATTCCTCTTCTATTTGTTTTAATTATGAAAATCATTTGAAAAATTTAATTACGCATTAATTAAACGGAAAAATATTAAACAAGGCTTATCATTTTCATTTGAAAGTGAGAAATATTTATTTAAATTTTGATGATTAAAGTTACATGCTCTAAAAGCGCAATTATTTATTTCTTGTATTAATATTTATAAAAAATGATCTTAAAAAAATATTTATTTATATTAAGAAAAATTTTGAAGTTTGTGTGACTTCATAAATTTACTAGATTAAAAGTTAAATGGGAATTACAATTTTTATATTAAATCGTACTTCATTAACATATGTGAAGATCCTATATTTTTAATGATATTCTGTATATTTTCATATGTTCTAAATTCTTAGCAAATTATTTCTAAAAGTTTCCTAAATGAGCATATATATGTGAATTCATTAATAACATTGACTAAACCAAAACATATAACCGATAAATGTCTAAAACATTTCTCTCAATTGAAAAACGTAACTGAAAAATGGTAAAAAAAAAAAAACAAAAAAAAAACTGTAATTTCTAAAAATTACCTTCAGAAAACATCACATATTAAAAGAATAAAATCCTTAACCAAATTTCTAATTCCCTTTTAATTAATATTTAACTACTAACAATTATCTAATCCCTATTCCTCACTGCGTTAGCAAATACACCCTCAAGTAATGTGAGTCATGTACTTATCATGCGAACTGTTGAGCCTCTTATCTACCAAAGGGTTTTTCCAAATGGGGAATACATGCATGCAGTAAAATTTGATGCTATATGAAACGAAATCAGCTAATATATATCCCTCTTTTAAAAAATTATAGAATGGTATTAAGTCTCTGAATATTTGTGGTGTGATTTAAAATATTTGTTAAGTATAATTTAAGTTTTATTTCTATTTTTGCTTCATACATTGACTAGATTAAAAGCACACTGGAAATTAATTTTTTTCTTCAAATGCTCATCAAATTTCCTAGTTATATATATATTTTTTCATTCAATAAGTAAAGTTTAGTCAGAAAGCACGACACAAAAGTATAACTTTATTTACCTAACTAATGATAGTCTATAATTACTAACCGACTAATACAAAACATTTAATTCATTTATATATAACCTAGAAATATTTGTGAAAACATGACTGCAATTCGAAAAAAATATCTTTAAAAAACATGTCACTTAAAAGAATAAAATCCTTCCCCAAATTTTATTCAAAAAACATTCACATTCCTACAAAGATTTAAACATTTCCACTGTTTTATTTTTTTTTCAAAAAATTTCTATTTCAAATAAAACTATCTCATGACACTCAATGCATTAACAAAATTAAATGAAACTCTCGAAAAATTTCTTCATTAAGTTATTTTCTCATTCAAATTTTTTAATTATTATTTTAATTACAATTTTTAATGAATGAATATTTTTAATTATTCTTAAAATTTGGCTGCATACAACACTTGAGTAAAAAAACAGATTTCAAACTCAAAAAATTCGAAGTCCCCTCATTAAAATTTCTAAATTAATTTTTCTCATTAATTATTTTTAAATACTTTTTAAATGAATTTAATTATTCATTAAAACTTCGTACTATACTACAGTTGACTAGTAATAACTCTCGAAAAATTCTAAGTCGCTTCATAAAATATTTCCTCATTAAATTTTTAATTGCTATTTTTAATTACTAATTAGTTAACCGATCGAAAAATACCCCCTCGTACTATAACATGTTAAAAAACTCAATCTCTCGAAAATTCCCACTTTTACTCAAAAAAATCCTTACCTACCCTTTTACCCCTACTCTTACAAGACACTCTCGAAAAAACATCTCCTCTTCCACCTCCTCATTCCTCATTCCTCCTCCTGGGGCCGGACTCTCATTTCTCCTCTACTAATATTTGTTAAGAATTTTCTTTTTTAAATTTTATTACGAAACTTGCAAACAATGTTTACCTTAACAGTATATATAAATATTAAACAGGCATACAACAATAAATACAATAAACCCAACTGGAGTGAAAAATTAGCCAGATCCAGGAATTGAACCCGGGACCACAGCATCCCAGGCTGTTGCTCTAACCACTGAGCTACTCCGGCCGATAGCTGGGTCTGCAATTTTTCATCAATAAACCATGTTGGGGAAGTCACCAGCCATCTATACCACAGTCTTGGATAACCGGACAACGATGAATAGATTTTACTATTACATCGATCTACGATATATAATAAAACACACACACTACAATATATAATAAAACACACACACTACAGTATATAATAAAACACACATAAATAGCGCCTGCATTCAACTATTAATGGTATGTATAAATATTAAACAGACATACAATAAACCCAACTGGAGTGAAAAATTAGCCAGAGCCAGGAAATCGTTTTTATCAATCAATGGTTAATCAATTTTCCTGGCTCTAGCTAATTTTTCACTCCAGTTGGGTTTATTGTATTTATTGTTGTATGTGTACAGTTGAATGCAGGCGTTATTTATGTGTGTTTTATTATATATTATAGTGTGTGTGTTTTATTAATGCTTACCTTATTGCTTTTCTACTATTTTTGAAGTGATGTCACGATGTATAAACCCATCTTCTCTTTCTCTCACACTGTCTAAGACTTTGTGGGTATTACCCCGTCTCTTGAAGTGTAACATAATTAAT
This sequence comes from Maratus speciosus, assembly GCA_963932465.1. NCBI lineage: Eukaryota > Metazoa > Arthropoda > Arachnida > Araneae > Salticidae > Maratus > Maratus speciosus. The sequence goes on along the minus strand of OZ010795.1, from coordinate 517,073,500 downwards.
GGAGGATCTCTAATTATATTTCACTAACTAATCATTCAAAATAGATAAAAGCATCTATTTCCATATTTTATGGTATGTTAATCTTAAATATGTAATAAAATTATAATGTTGCTATTGAACTTTTTAAAATTGTGCTTAACTTACGTATGTACATAATCTCATTTGACAAAATAAATCATATACAATTACGAAGAACTCTCTAATTATTCAAACGATACTTTTGTTTTAATATTTTATTAATTATAACTGAAGCTACAACCTTTTGTTTGAATTTTTGTCTAACTATACAATTTGAAACATTTAAAAATATTTCGATAAAGTAAGATAATCTCATTTGACAAAATAAGTCATATAAAAATACGAAGAACTCTCTAAAATTCAAACGATACTTTTGTTTTACTATTTCGTCGATTATAACTGAAGTTATAATCTTAATTATTACTGAAGTTATAATCGATCTTTTGTTTGAATTTTTGTCTAACTGTACAATTTGAAACATTTTAAAATATTTTGATAAAGTAAGTTAATCTCATTTGACAAAATAAATAATATACAATTACGAAGAACTCTCTAATAATTCAAACGATACTTTTGTTTTAATATTTCATCGATTATAACTGAAGCTACAGCCTTTTATTTGAATTTTCGTCTAACTGTACAATTTGAAATATTTAAAAATATTTTGATAAAGTAACTTTTATATTGGGTTCAATTTTCATGGACTAATAAAATCATTTAGCGCTTATAACTGGATTTTAGTTGTTTTTGATTTTATGCTTCCTTACTTAATGCAAAGCAATTCCCTTGGAATAATGTTATACAATGACACATTAGAATATTAAGACACACATTCGTATAGCTGACATTTTAATTGCGTGTCTGATGCGTGACTAGGATTAAATTACAAAGATTATATTGTCTACATAAAAGTAGTTATGTTGCATGATAGAAGCAATGACTTCATTCTTTTTAGCGTACAAAATTTGATGCAATATATATTTACTTAAATAATCTTTTCTTGACTCTTTGTTCAATTCTAGAAGGTACTGAGTAAAGCTGTGCTGTTGGGGGCCTTAGCTCAGACTTGAACCTGGAGCCCTATTTTACATTATGGATTAAAATGAAGTTACATTTAACTTGATATATTATATATTTATCTTTTATATAATATAATCATAGTTAGACTTTTTTTCTCCTAAACAAGACTCAATATTTTTGTGTAATTTTTAAAAGTATATTACAATTGGCACATTAAAAAATCTGAGGAGAATTTCTTTTATTATAACAATGCCATATTTATGGATAATGTTAAAAATGTGCAATATAGGATACAATCTTAGTAACAATATAAAAATCTATAGTGAATCACTCGACTTTTCGGGCACTTTGTAGAATACTTTGTATTTAGATACAAAGTAATTCAAAAGTATAACTGAAAAAATATATAACGCAACATATGCAATATATTTGATACTTCAGTTATGTAGCTAATCGTTAATAATAAATCCACAGCCTAAATTGGCGTGAAACATGAACGATACTGTCACCAATTAGTTTCAAGTGTATGAGAACTACAACAATGGTTACAATATTTTAATTAATTTCGCGCCAAACCACGCTCTCTAGCATAAGCCCATTGATTGAGAACTGTATTAGAAAAGAATCCCCAGTAGCAGGCTAGTCTGTGGGTATAGGCAAAAAATGCTTTTTGTAATAACTGCCATTATATGTGAATTTCGCCAATTTTTTTAATTAATGCCATTCCCCTGTAGCTGTAAGATTTGAGGTAAAGATTAATTCGAAAATCCCAGCTCGTGCATTTGTTATACAGAGTTAACTGAATCGCCAACTGAAATTTACAACAAAGTACAGAAAATATACCTTACTCGTATGCATTCGTATAATGAAAATTATGAGAAATCTATGAATGAAAATATGCAACTGAAAATGTGTTAACTAAACTTAAATTTAACTATGCGCATTTCACTGCAATTCAAAAATTTAAATAAATTACTATCCACATTCTTGAAATTTCGTGCATCTGATCTATTACTAAAACCAGGAAAATTTCGCAAACTTCACAACGAATGGGGGAGAAAACAGTTTTATTATATGGTCAAATGAAAACCATCGCAAATATCTATGCTTCACAACTTTTAAACATTCTTTTTTATATGTTTTAAGTACATTTTTAAAGAAAATCTGAAAATATCTAATTTACATCAGTGTTCTTCTTATAAAGATTTGCGTGTTTTATGTTCATAAATCACTTTTGGCTATAATTCAAAGCGTGACCGAGCAATTTGCCGTTAATTCACTAACAAGCCAAAGATTAAATTAATCATCGTAACTTATATCCATTTTCACTGCATTCGTGTTTTATTAAACCATTAGCAAAACTCAAAACAGAAAATTAGTGCTAAAAATTGGCAGGAGAAATTATAAATAACTCATTATTTAAATAAAGTTTTCAACTTACCCTACTATTTAACATCTCATTTGTTAGTTTTTAAAAGATGACGAGACAGCTTTTAAAAGGTGACGAGAAACCTGATCTGATGTATCTGTATCATGTTCTTATGAAATTAATGTTGTTATATTATCCCTTTTACTTTCTTCTATCTTCAATCGAAGAAAGTATTGTAATCGAAATTTTTTTTCGACTTCCGGTTTTCCACGGATTTACACGCTTTAGGGGTTAGAGATCCCAAAAAGCATGTTTATAGAAAATGTCTGTCTGTCCGTGTGTCTATCGCCATTGCACCATCAAAAAGTGTATGAAGTGTATATGCAATGAATTGAACCAATTTTTTTTTAAGTTTTTGGCTATGGCAAGCAGGTCCTTCATTTGGAAAAAATCCGCCGTAAGGGGGCGCTGTAATAGCGATTTTTGTGCGATTTTGAATATTGTGCCATCGAAAAGTGCATGAAGTTATGCATAGAATTGAACCAAATTTATTTTTTAAGTTTTTGGCTATGGCAAGCAAGTCCTTCATTTGAAAAAAATCCGCCGTAAGGGGGCGCTGTAATAGCGATTTTTGTGCGATTTTGAATATTGTGCCATCGAAAAGTGCATGAAGTTATGCATAGAATTGAACCAAATTTATTTTTTAAGTTCTTGGCTATGGCAAGCAAGTCCTTCCGTAATTTGAAAAAAATTCGCCGGAAAAGGCGCTGTAATAGCAATTTTTGTGTCATCTTGAATATTGTACCATCGAAAAGTGTATGAAGTTATGCATAAAATTGAAACAAATTTTTTATGTATGTTTTTGGTCATGGCAAGAAGGTCCTCCCTGAATTTGGAAAATTTCCTCCTTTTTTTTTTTTTTTTTTTTTTTGAAAAATCTCATTTTTATTTTTTATTTAGAAAAGATATTTAATAATTTTATTTAATTTCTGATAAAAGTAGGAGATCATATTTGAAAGTTAAGACAAATACAGAATGCGGAAATTACGTACTTTTGTTGCAATTGTGGTAAAAAGTTGCAGATTACTATGTAAAAATGAACATTTTTATAAGAAGTCTTTCATAAATTTAACGGCATTTTTATAAGCTAAAACATCTTATCCATTGACTATTTGACCAGTAATTTTGGATTTCAGAAAGAAAAATATCTCAAAATGATGCGATTTTGAGGGAAATTTAGAAATTTTTATATGTTTTATGAATTAAAATGTAACTTTCATTTTAAACAAGTCACTTTCATTATTCGTTGCGTATTGGAATTAGCTGCTTTTTTAAATCAAATTTTAGTGGCACAGAAGTGGTTTATTAAAAACCTACTACTCTTAAGGCTGTTCTCAACCGCTCTGCTCAACAAGCGCAAAACGTCTTGACACATTTACAAATTCATTTTTTAATGGAAAGATATAAAATTGGAAAGCCTGACCATGCAAGCGATTTGGAATTGAACTGTGGTTTCCATTTTTTGATCAATAAACTACCTATTGAGTTAAAAGCGATTTTAATCACATGACAAACATGTTTTTCATCCTTTCTTGAGAAGTTTTTCTTCTTTCGCGCAGAAATTCAGTTCAAAACGCCCACTTTGACACTATTGCATTTCCGAAGAAAAATAAATTAAAACTTAAGTCATAATGTTGCCCTTTTGGATTTGAGAACACCTTTATGTGCAAAAAAAAAAAAAAAAAAAAAAAAAAAAAAAAAAAAAAAAACGCTTAATAATAAAAATTCAAGAATATAATATAACAAGACCTTGTTAAAAATTTGTTTCTTGAAAACGTCACACCATATACAATGTTAGTTTCTTAAAGTCACGCCAAAACGACCGAAATGTTAGGAAATAGTTCTAAAATAATAATCATAATAAAACGTCACTGGAAAATATGACAACCTGCAGAGTCATTTTCGAGTTGCGATTTTCTTTTCTTTGAACAAATGGAAACTGCAAAAAAAAAAAAAAAAAAAGTTGGAAATTGCTCGTCAAACGTGGCAAATGAGGTGCGTTCGTACTATAACTAGTTTTATAATTATTTTTTGCACCCCATATTGTACTGAATGTATATTTTTTTGCGCTTCATAAGTGCATAGTCTGTAACATCATTAAAATGCACTTGCAATAATTTTTTCCCATTCCCCTTAATGTAACGGAAAAATTTGACTGTCCCTGTAATTAAGCTATACATCCGATTTTCCTGAAATTTGAAATGGCTCGACAAAATGTCGCAAAAATTATATGTTTAAATTTTGAGACCATTCGGAAAGCTTTAACATCATTAAAATCCACATGCAATAATTTTTCCCATTGGCCGTAATATAAAGGAAAACTTTTGACTGTCCCTGTAATTTAACTATACATCCGATTTTCATAAAATTTGAAATGGCTCGACAAACTTTTACAACAATCATATATTTAAAATTTCAGACCATTCGATTGGGTAGTTTTTGCTCTATTATATGCGGACGGACGGACAGACAGACGGACGGACAAACAGACGGACTGAACGACGACTATAGGTGCTACGTATTTATATAATTACGAACGCACCTAAAAATACTCTAATAAGGAGTTGAGCGAGAACGACAAAGAATTCGTTAAAAAGAAAGAAACCACCAACACTCAAAATTCTAAAACACTGCGTATCTGCATTATGTACTTTGTGTATTTTTTTTTTTTTTTTCAATTCTTAAAAACAGAAGAACAGGATTTCGCAATGCTAGTGAAAGTGGAAAATAAAATTGTATTAACGGAACCAAAGAGAATAAACGGTCAAGTGCGAGTATTACTCGCGCACAGAGGTTTCCGTAGAATAAATATATTAATTTGTAATTGTATTGTAAAAAAAAAAAACCCGTTGCTAAAGGAATACTAAGACTTTGTAAAAAACTATACAACGTAGGGTTGGGTATAACAGTATATATTAGAAAAGTGGAAATGGATATATCATGAAAGTTCAAAGAGATATGGAACCTAAATAATGTCAAATATAGCTATTCTGTATAACTCATTTTTTCATATTATCCTAATCTGTTTATGATGAACTTAATTCGGTAATGACAATAAAAGCAGTGCATATTTAAACTTCATTTGGCATTTCATAAAACTAAATTCAGCCTAGAAATAACCTTTATTTTTACAGTGTAGCTAAAACAAAACCTTTGTTCAAAGTTTAAATTTGGCATCATGCTAAGCGCGTTTCGAAAGGAGGTCGCAAAGCTGCAACGCCGCCTAGGTCAGTGCCGCGTTTTTTCAGATAGGTTTTTAATTAACTTTTAGAGTCACTCGAAACGTATTGAGAGATACACTCAATGCAAACAAGTCACGAATCCCACAGTATTTATATGATTCACTCTAATTAAACCTTTCGAGGGCGGTGCCTTTAAAAAAGGACACCTAATTTTAATTCCAAAACAGACAAACGGCACCAAGTATATTTAATTAAAACTTTTCTTTTATCATGTACGTGAAAATAAGCAAGTTCGTATTTTCTAACAAATTCGTTTATAAATTCTGGTGTCAATACATTATTTCATAAGTTAACACGTTGGCGGCTAAGCCGTATGAGGTGAAACCATTCCTCGTGGCTGAAATTTTTCTTTTTTTTAAAATTTAATCTTAATGCAAGGCTACAAATGTTCCATAACAAATTTTGCCGATTTTTATATTTTTGCTTGTAAAAAATCCGGTGGCGGGTAGCACAGGTATCAAGCAAAACTCTTTAAGAAGGCCAGGGAAAAACCTAATGTCGAACACCCTTCGACACAAGCCACCAACGTGTTAAAATAGAATTCCTCCGCGCCGGAAAGGGAGACTTTAAGAGTCCTGCGACCACATAAGTAGTCGCAGGACTCTTAAAGCTTCAAAATTTTAGAAATTTTAATTTTTTTTAGATGTTAAACTCCTACCTTTTCTGAACATTTTGATATAATTGTTTCCTTGAAATTCCCATTAGAACAGAAGTTATCGCTTTTAGAATTATACTCGCTCAATAGCTGAAGCGGCGTTTCCGAAACTTTAAAGTCATTTTTCTCCAAATGTCGTTTTTTGGGCATAACACGCAGGATACCTCAAAAACGTCTGTATATTTTACCATGAAATTTTCAAAACATATATTTCATGTTAGTCTGTATAAACTGAACCAAAAATTTCCTTTTTTATTGTTCAAAAAAATAATTTTTTAGGTGATTATACTGCTGAAATTTTCAAAATTTTGTATTAGCTAAATGCAACATTGCATTAAAAATATAAAAATGCTTTAAATACAAATTTATTTAAGTTCAGGGTAATTATTATAATCTGAAGTATTAGTAAGCGCTAAAATTTTCATTCTAGTTGCAATATTTATTTTGTAAACCTGCAAACTGTTATGCCAATTTTCTGTCTGACAGTTTCGAGCCCCCTATAAATACTAATTCTTCTTTTTGCAACTTTTTAAATACATGAAAGGAAAGAACATAATTATATCTTTCATCCCAATTAAAATTGTGTTTAAAATCACATACATTTTAAGACATTAAATGTGAAAATGGTTTTTTTTTTTTTTTTTTTCCCAATTTTTAGAGTTTTGAGACCTTTGAAATTAGTATGTTTTTAACAATTTGACATTTATTGCTTTTATACTGTTACTGGACATTACATTACACATATATATCATTAAAAGTTTTTAACTGGGCATAGAGTACGCCGCCCCTGTCATTGTGTATGTCCAAACTGGCCGTATCTTTAAGGGTTAATATCTCGGCTAATTACCGATGATTTTTTTCGAAATTCATTATCAACAATGCTTTTATACTTCTGCTACTATAGGTACACCCAGCAATGCTCATCAATGTTTTTGAATGCCCGTAAATTGAAATTTGTGTGTATCAAAAAAATGCGATTTTCTCAAAAACTATGTGACCTAGGGTGATCGCTGTAATTTTCCGGCAAGGTTTAAATTAACGCCTACTACCTCTAAGTTTTTCATAATTTTAGTTTCGGTAGATTAAGAATTAGATGGGGGGGGGGGGGACATATTTTTGCGCTACATTTTCGACAATATCTTTGAAAATATAATACCTAAAATTAATAGGAATGTATTTTTGAGTTCAGCGTTACAAAAGCTTTCACACGATACCCCACACGATATACAAAGAAAAGAGTTTTTTTTCAAGTACCATAATTAGCCCCTCTACATTTTTACTAAATATATTTATGAATGTTTATTAATCTGAAAATATGTGGGTCAATGGTCTTTATTACTTCCCTGAATTTTAACTTTCCATTTTCCGTAGTTTACGAGTAAAATGTCTGTGACAGACAGACGCAGGAGTGATCTTATAATGGTTCCGTTTTTACTTTTTAAGTACGGAACCCTAAAAAAGATATCTTTGACAGACTTGTTTATCTAATGTTTGTTTTGTTTGCTAAACTTGAGGTCTCTAGCCCATACGAGCTAAATTCACCAAACCCTGACCACACTCTGCCGGCTCTAAAAGCAGGCTAATTTTCTTTGTTTTAAAAAATTACCTGATTACAGAAGATTGAGATATATTCCCAGGGCCGTATCCACCGCTTTCGCAACACCCGAATTGTGTTTTCCTGATTGATTAAGTAAAATTAATTACATATTTGAAAATCAACTTGTACAAAATAGTTAGGTAAAAAATGTTGCAGTTTCAGGTCTATAGAGTCTTGATTAAATGGTTTCTTTTAGATATTATAAGAAAATAGTTTTCACCTCTTCAGAGAGGATTTTTTATGGTGATTAAAAAAAGACTTATTTTTTTACAATTTATTCAATAGGAATTGTTTAATAGGAATATAAAAAGAAAAATAAATAAAAATTCACACACACAAAAAAAATACCGTCCACGTTTGTGGCCACTGAGTGTTAATGGTAATTTATGAGTGAAATGATTTCTTATAAAATTAAAAAAATAACAGTAAATTTCTTTCTTACATTTCTACAAATTATTAAAACTTAATGTATTTAATATAATATGATATTATTTTTATCAAACATTAAGATTTTTTCAAATAATCCAACAACATTTACTGCCGTAAAATTATTTCACGCTTTTTTTTATATCTCTGATTGTACACCGTTGCAGCCAAACCATAACATTTTTACTTCTCATGTTGAGAGATTCTGTAGTAAATACGTTATTATAAAAAATTTTGTTGTTTCTATTATTGACAGTAGTTACAATTGTAAAAAAAAAAAAAAAAAAAAAAAAAGTAATATAAAAATTTTGTTTTTAAAGTCAATTCCTACTTAGGTCATCAAAGAAAAATTTAATATAATCCCTTAAGCTAATATTAGTTTTTGTTGCATTAAAATATCTCAATTTGTTGATTTTCTATAAGCAAGTAGGATTACAATGAAAGTCTATGGGAATTTGTCGAAATATTAGAGATATCGCCAAGTTGGCGTCACTTTTGGCGACTCATTTTGGCCACCAAATTTGGCTATATATCGCCAAGTTGGCGACAAACTTGGCGGTATTTTTCGACAGAACAGGGTCCCCCCCTATGGTAACCCCCTTATTGAAAATACTTTCATTGATCTTCAATAACCAATGGCCACCATTTTGTTTCCCATGCAAAACTAAAACTAATTAATTAAAATTTAATTAATTAATTAATATTTGAAAAAACTGTATTAACATCAATTGTCATCCAGTACAAGTTTTAAAAAATTTATTTCAACTTGATAGGATGAATAATGAGTATTTTATTAACGATTGAAAATTTGAACAAGATATATAAATATATAAATATATAAATAAATATATATATAAATAAATATAGGGAGAGTGTGAACTAATAGTAGAAATTCAATAAACGTCCACATATGTGGCCAAGGGCGTGAAGCGGTTAAATATATTATTTAAAATACGGAGTAATTTTCACCATTAAATGATTCGCACTTAACAAGTTAATTATTTTAAAGTTTTCTTCCATATTCGATATTTGCAAGTAAACATATATATTCAATTGAAAATGTATTTTTTTGAAATATTCTTTTTGGGGCCTTTTTAAACCTAGCAACGGCAGATAAAATGACTATTTCAAAATATGAATTAAATCTCTATTCAGATGATGAAATTTTAAATCAAATTGAAAACAAAACCTTTCAAAAGTTAGAGAAATTAAAAAAAATGATTCGACATTACGCAATAGTCAAGTATATGGTCAAAGATGGCTAACTTGCTATTCATAGGTTTTTGATTCTATAAAACTTTTTTAACTGAACTATCTTAGCCTATTTCAACACTAAAAAGCGCTGAAAATAATCTCCGATTTAGAAACAGTCTGCTGAAACGTTTTTATCATATATTCTCTATACTAGGGATGCACAACCTGTGGCCCGCGATGCGATAGCGTGTGGCTCGCGAATTTCGTCAGTTTATAACTGGAAAAAGTTGCAATTTTTGTCAACAGGTCACAGGAAAAAAACGTGAATTTCGCAAATCTGCCGCGGGAAAAATTGAAAATTTCGTCAGCCATTTAAAAATCGCGAATTTTGTCGATCAGAGGCTGAAAAATCGCAAATTTCATTGATTGGGCACGGAGAAATCGCGAGTTTTGTCGATCGAGCTAGGAAAAATCTCGAATTTCGTTAGCCGGGACTGGAAAAATCGCGCGGAAAAATTGAAAATTTCATTGACCGGCAGCTGAAAAATCTTGAGTTTCTCAGTTTATTGGGAGAAAAAAACGCGAATTCTGACAATTTGCAGCGGGAAAAAATTGTAAATTTTGGCAGAGTCAGATAAAAATAGCGAATTTTTTGATTGCGCGCGGAAAATTCACGAATTTCGTCCATCAGGGGCGAAAAAGGCGCAAATTTCGTCGATCGGGCAGAGAAAAATTACGAGTATTGTCGATCGAGCTCCGAAAAATTGCGAATTCCGTTGGTCAAGCACAAAAAAAGCGCGAATTTTGTCAATCAGGCGCGGAAAAAACGAAAATTCCTTGCACCGGGCGCGGAAAAATAGCGAATTTTGTCAATCAGGCACGGAAAAATTGCGAATTTTGTCGATCAGATGCGGGAAAATCGCGAATTTCATTGATCAGGCGTGGAAAAATCTCAAATTTCGTTGATTGGCTCCTTCTCTCCTCTTCGTTCATAAAGTTCGCATTTTGTTTCGGCACTAGCCACTTTCATGCCTGTGTTTGTTTTTTAGAACTTGTAATAAAACAAAATTTACTCCCCCGAATAAAGTCAAGGATTATTATCACTCCTTGAAAACAATCTTTGCTATATCTGTGTTATACAAATGTGACCTGTTGATATATCCTTGCCAACTAAATTGGATATATCGACTGGGTAGTGGAACCTAGAGGTGTAAAACTCCCCTCTCCTTTGAAACCATATTTTTTATCTGATTATAGGCCGCAGATTACCTCCTTGAAATAGAATTATCTCTGTGTTATATTGATGTGGCCCTCGACAACCCAGATATTTTTGTAAGTGGCCCTTCTCTAGAAAAGGTTGTGCACCCCTACTCTATACAAACACCAGTTTGCTAGTTTTTATCTGGAATAATTTTTGTAAGCTAAGCCGAAAAATTGAAAAGGTCAGAATAAATTTATGTACAAAAGCAGCTTTTCTTTTTAACTTAGAGAAACTCTTATACATTGTAATATATTTTAATAATTCATTTTTAGTTGTAAAATAAATATTTCATGGTGGAGATTTTTAGAATATTTTTTTCCTTTTAATGTTTTTCTCATTGGAGTGTACCGTGAAAGGAAATTGTCTTTATAATAAAGCAAATCAATATTAAAGCTGATAGATCAGTTTCAAAATTATGCTCATTAAGAAATGAATATAACTGATTTAATTACAATAAATAAAATAATTCGCTTGTACAGTATTGCCGCTTAAAGCATCACAGTTGTCGAGTTCCAAGTTTTGTAATATCACAGTAACATTACGTAAGAAAATCATTTATTATCATTAAGGCTGTTAACAAATGCAAAAGGTCAACTTTATGACATAAGTTTTAATTTATTATTGTTCCGAAATCATGAAACTAGCAGGTGTTGTTGTTTAGAAACTATGTAAACAAACTGTTCTGTCCGTTATTTATTTTTTTTTTTTTTTTTTGCAAACGCAATAGATTTTTCAGAAAATAGTGTTAAAGTGGGCGTTTTGAACCGAAGTTCCCGAAGAAATTAGAAAAACCAGTCAGCGAAGGAAGAAAAACGTCTTTGTCACGTGGTCAAAATCGCTTATAACTCAACAGGTGATTTCTTTATCAAAAAACGGAAAACACAGTTCGATTTTAAATTGCTTCCATAGTCAGGCCTTCCAGTTTTATATCTTCCCGTTAAAAAATGAATTTAAATGTGTCAGAACGTTTTGCGCTTGTTGAGCAGAGCAGTTGAGAACAGCCTTAAACAGCAATTACTACATCGTTAATTCTTAACAAGAACGCTTAACACTAAAGGTACCTAACAACATTTAGAAACCTAAAGTCATTCTATAATACACTTGCAATAAACGGCTTTCATATATAATTTAGAGGGAAAAAAACCTCATCAAAGACTTGATTCACTTTTTAGTTTAGCAACTGCTTCTCTCAGAGGCGGGAGGAGACAAAAGAATTCGCATTCTCCTTCTCAAGCTACCCCAAAGAAAGAAAAGCTCTCGGTATATTGATCAAAAGCGCCTCGTTTTCAGTAATGGCTTTATCGGAGTCCGACGTCTGAAGTGCTTAAATACGCTGTTCCGATGGTGGAGTGATTTGAATTTAATTAACACCCGATGAGTCCCGGAGTCCCTCGGGAGAGGGCGCTGTCATGCAAGCATCCAATTATGTGCTATTTAACCCTTTGCAACGGATATCGCTGCGATTATGTGCATATGAGCTTTGTATACTCGCTTTAAGTAAATGAAGTCGTAAGACTGTTGCTCATCCAGAAATTATTTAGTAATTTTAAGAGGTTTGCGATTGAGTTGTTCTTTTAAAGAGTTTTAATTAATCTTATCCCAGCAATAAATAGCTCTGTCAAATTAGAAGAAAGACAAGCAGGAAGAAGGAATTCTACTTTTTCGGAATTTAGTCCCGCCCTCGATGAAGAAAAGAAAAAAAAATTATTACTATTATTACGAGGTGGAACCCGTAGAACTTTGGCGAAAGAAAATGTTTAAGAAGAAACTGTTTCATTAATTTATAATAAACCTACAAAATTAGTTACAATACACTGTAAATTAAAATGTCTGAAATTCAGACACTTAAGTGTCTGAAACGGAGTGTTCAATTTTCAGACATTTTAAAATGTTTGAATTTTTTCAGACACTTTTTGCATCTGAATTTCAGACACTTCAAACGTCTGAATCGCATCCAATTTTTTGTAAGCATCATACGTAGCCATGTTTGACCACGTTGAATCCTGGAAAAATATTTGTCTGTGGTCCTGCCCCTCCCCCTTTCCCAATACAGCCTGATTTTTTTTTTTTTTTTTTTTTTTTTTTTTTTTTTTTTTGTGCTCTCAGTTTTGGTATGCAATTTTCGTTACGCTGATAATTTAAATCTTTTACGACATTGTACTGATTATAATCAATATCTTGAACTTCAGGAGTGGAACAAGATTAAAAAACAAAAAATATTTATCTAAATATTAGATTTTTTTTTTATTTATTTTGTTTTTAACGTTATTTTACTTTAAAAGTTCAAAATATTGATTATAATCAGTACAATTTCGAAACAGATTTAAAATATAAGCTTTACAAATATTGCACATCAAATTTGGGGGCACTACAGTCGTAGGGGGACGGGGCACTTCCCAGTTTGCCCATCCTTTAATCAAGAAGTACTTTTGCAAAAAATGCAACCTTGCATTATAGTTGTCTAAATTGAGATGTCCGGTATTCGGGAGTATCCGTTGTGGAGGTTAATGGACATTCCCGAATAGCGAACACCTCTATTTAACGAATACTTTTTTAATCAGCAGACATACATATTTGTATATTTTTACCTCATAAAAGTAGACATCTCCAATTATCGGACAAATTCCGCGGTCCCGAAGTGTTCGCTATTAAGGGCTTTTAAGGTACATAGATAAATATATATATATTTTATAATATTGTCCTACTCTAAAAGTTCAAAAATTCATAATTTAAAAATTTGATTTTTTAAAAAATATATTGCCACATAGGCAATTTTACATATACATCACTTGATAATCACAACAGCCATTTAACTATGAGTAATGAAAATAAATATTCTACTTTAATAACATTGGGGAAAAAATTACTTTGGTATTTTGTTAAATATATTTGCGTTTTTAATCTTGTCCTACTCTAAAAGTTCAAAACTTTCATTATAATCAGTGCAAGCTTTAAGATATCAGCTTTACGAAAATTTCATGCAAAATCCCCCTCTCCCCCCCCCCCAAAAAAAAAAATGAAAATACTTATTTAAAAATTACGTTTTTAAAAAATTTATATTTCCACATGGGCAAGTTTTTATGTAGATCAGAGGGTAATAACAAAAGCTATTCAACTACACTCTAAATTGAAATGTCTGAAATTCAGACACTTAAGTGTCTGAAACGGTGTGTTCAATTTTCAGACATTTTAAAATGTCTTAATTTTTTCAGACACTTTTTGCGTCTGAATTTCAGACACTTCAAACGTCTTAATCGCAACCAATTTTTGTCAGCATTATACGTAGCCATATTTGACCACGGTGAATCCTAGAAAAATATTTAGCTGTGGTCTTGTCCCCCCCCCCCCCCCCCCACAGCCTGATTTTGGGGCTTCCAAATTTGGTATGCAATTTTTGTAAAGCTCATAATTTAAATCTTTTACGACATTGTACTGATTATATTAAAAATTTTGAATTTCAGGAGTAGAACAAGATTAAAAACAAAAAGATATTCATCTAAATATTAGATTTCTTTTATTTGTTTAGTTTTTAATGTTATTTTACTTTAAAAATTCAAAATATTGATTATAATCAGTACAATTTCATAATGGATTTAAAATATAAGCTTTACAAAAATTGCACATCAAATTTTTGAGTCCTAAAATCGTAGGGGGACGGGACACTGTCCAGCATGCCCATGTTTTAATAAGGTCCTTTTGCAAAAAAATGCAACTCTGCATTATCTTTTACTAAATAGGGGTGTCCGGTATTTGGAAGTGTCCGTTGTGAAGGTTAATGAACATTTCCGAAAAGTGGACGTCTAATACCTTTTTTAATACACAATGTATGCATATTTGTATATTTTTACCTCACAAAAGGAAACATCTCCGATTATCTGACAAATTCCCCAGCCCCAAAGTGTTCCCTATTGACGGTTTTTACGGTACATGGATAAATATATATAAATATTTGTAATCTTGTCTTACTCTAAAAGTTCAAATATTCATTATACTCAGTGGATAAAAATAAAGATATTTATAATATCAGATGTTCGAAAATTGCAAAGAAAATCCCCCCCCCCCCTCAAAAAAAAAAAAAAATCATGCAATTTAAAAACTAGATCTTTTAAAAATTTATATTGGCAAATACATTGTTTTACACAGATCAGATAATCACAAGATCTATTTAACTATAAATACAAAATAATAAATAAATACTCTAATTTAATAACATTCAGAAAATAATTACTGCTAGTTTCAAAACTTGCCTCAAATATGCATTTCAAGTAGTACATATAAATAAACAAGTTTAGTCACTGTAAGTAGTGAACATGTGTAATATATATTTTTTGCATTTGCGGTGCTTTGTCAGTTTAATTAAAAATTAACTTTGGTGTCTAATTTTACACATTCTGTGGAATATGTAAAAGTTTTCCTTTTAAACATATTCCTTAGCTGTTATGGAACAACAGGATATAAGTCATATTTATTTTTTTATTCCTGTAAACTTTGTATCTTATGAATATGAGTTACATAAATTTTACAGATTTGATAAGAAAAAATTAACCTAGAAAACAGAAGAAAAGGAAAAGAAATGACAGAATATGTACTGTTTTTTAGTTGTTTGAAAATACTTTGAATATAAAAAAAGTAATTATTAATCGCTTAAAAATATATAATATATAAGTAAATATGAACTTTTAAAAATATATACTATTTCAGTTTTATCTATAAACTTTATATCAAGCATAAACAACTTTTTATTTATGCCTAAATTATCATGTTTAATTTTTTTCGTACTAATAATTGTTTGTATCAGAAACGTTGCATATGCGATTGCAATAAAGGGAAATTTCATAATTGTTTCTGAAATTTCTCAGGTTTGAAAATTTAAAATCATGAACAAAACATAGCAGAAAAAGGCTTACATATAAATAAAAAAATAATATAGGTACCAATTTAAAAAAACTCAAAAAATATTAATGAATACTTTATAAATATACCGTTAAACAAGAACAGAAATTGCAGTTAATGAATAAAATGTTTCTGCATTTGTTCTATGTTTAAAAAATCATACAGAATGATAGTATAAGAAATACCTATTATGTTTTTAGAAATTTGGTAAATGTTAAATATGAAACTTTGACTATCAAAATTTCCGATTTTCAATAATAAATTAAAGCATCAATCATAAGAATAAATCTTTAAAAAGTTTCAGTACTATGATTAAAAACGGTGATATGTAAAGAAAATTTTCACAGTATTAATGCTTTTTTTCAATCTGAAAACTTTTCCGAATATCATAATCATAAATGAATATCATATTTAGCTCCAAAATAATAATCACAAAAAAATACAATAAGTGCTGATACATAAACTGCAAGAGTTTATAATCAATAAACAGTAAAAATCAGAAGAAACAGAACATAGAATAAATACAGTTTCAAACGGCTTCCATTTAATGTTTTTATCTCCCTTTAATGGAACTATGAATCATTCAGCTTTTCAAATCTGTTTATGTTGCACGTTTTGCTTTTGGGCAACGACAAATTAGGATATTTCCGATCACAGGAACGAAAAGGAAGATTAAACAAGTTATCACTCATTCGTTTATTCACAGGAGACAAGCGCGCTGAATTAAAGCATTGCAATTTAATTATCAAAACAATTATATTCGATACCGTTACATTAAGAAGGTATAACAGACGACAGCTTGTGAAATCAAAAAACTAACTTTAAACTACAAAAAAAGAGATCAATCTTTAAAAACTATTTAATTTATATTCATAAGATACAAACCTACTGGTATAAAAATTTAAAATTAAATATGACTTACGCTTTCATTCGATAAATACTCCATAATTACGCATTTCTTTTAATCCAAGCAATGGCGACGCTTAAAATGTGATTCTTTCTATATCATGAAGGAGCCATAGATGACATGCGCGGAATCAATGCTCTGATTGGCTGTTCAGAAAAGTACAAAAAAGAAATGTTCAACTACTGTTTTAAATAAGACACTTCGTAGATAATTCCAACATATTTCTCGGTTCGTATATACCATGATCATACTAAGACACTTATGTATCTTAAATTAAGACATCTATTGTGTCTGAATTTTCAGATTAAGACGCTTAAGTGACTGAAATTCTTTTTCAGTCACTTATGTGTCTAAATTTAAGACGCCTATATTTGCAGTGTATCAATAAAAACAAATAAGTACATATTCTATATTAAAAACATGAGGAAAAAATAACTTATAGTTTCCAAACTTCTTTCGTCTTAAATATATACAGTAACATCTGTCATTTTTGTATTTTTCGTATAAGTGCATATAAATAAAGTTACCACAATTTTAAATACGAAATCTAGTTATAGGTTTCTACTTTTTCCCATTATAAATTTCAAATTACTTTTTTTATTAAAAGTAATCAAAAAATCAGTATTAGAGTTGATTGCAAATCAAATACATATGTATGTTTTTACAGGCAGCTTCACATAATAGACGAGTCTTATGTACTTTATTTATCTTTTTTTAATCTGCGGTTTTATGCCAGGAAGTAAGAAAGCATTAGGTCATCTTTCAAAGTTTTTTTTCTTTACTTCATTGTGACCGTCGTTTACTGTGAGATAAGAATTATCCATTGAAACTAAGAACTGACATTGAATATATAATTCGTAATAAAAAACAACGTCATAAGTTTAAAAATATATACTTCTAGAATTAGTGGGGTTTTTTGCGAACAGATTCAAAACTAATTAAATTTCATGCAGGATTTTGTTTAGTACAATAAATAAAATCATAAAATACAATAATTTTAGCACTATAAAGAAATTATGGCACTTACTTCAGTTGCTGCAAGAGGCAAGAAAAATTCCTCGATTTGAAATTTCAAAAACTACCCCAGTGAAGGAGAAAGGCTTGCATCATTTTAGTACGAAATCCCATAATATATCCAACTAGCCATATTTAAAGAATGAAATGTTTCATCCTCAAAATAGGACCCGCCAGACAAAAGTTTCTTTTCTTTTGCTAGCTTCGACAGGACGAAGATGAATAACACAATATTATTGATATGAATTAATACGATTTAACACTATGTCCATTGCACACGCTTTGTAGAATTTCCGGGTGTAATCTTCAATCGTCGTCTACTTCTGTTCTATGTCTATCCCGCCCTTATATCGACGACAGCTTCTAAGAGACATTTGATGTCAAGCACGCACGTCAGATGTATGTATTCAATAAATAAATAATCCAAGTGAATACGAATTTAAATCACAGAACTTCACATTCCGCGAAAAACGAATTAAAATACACGCGTACATAAAAACAAACTTTGTTTGAATTACAACGTATACCAACTTTGAACGAAGACATCTAAAACGCATGCGCGACTGGCAGTGCCCCTTGGTGGTTATTGCGTCGGAAGAATGAAAACGTCTTAAATTAAGACACGTTTAAAGCAATGAAGTGGCTTAAAATAAGACGTTTGCGGATGTTTTAGATTATCATTCTCAGTTCGTTTACACCATGGTCATAGTAAGACGCTTATGTATCTTAAATTAAGGCATCTATAATGTCTTACTTTTCAGATTAAGACACTTAAGTGTCTAAAATTCTTTTTCAGTCACATATGTGTCTAAATTTAAGACGCTTCTATTTGCAGTGTAGAAAACGCATCTTATATTGGTTAGTCTAACTCCCTAATAAATATTATTTAAACCTAAAAGGTCATTGCTCTTCTATAAAGACACTCTAAATTTTTAGGCACTTCGCGGAATAACACACAAACCTAGCAAAAAGCAATATCACAAAACTCGGAAAAAAAATCGTCCATCTAATGAAGGCACTAATGACTTATATGTCTTCATTTGTTTGTAATATTAATATGGATACTTAAAATTAAATATAGTTTGAAATAGCTCTTATATTTTTTCAATACATATTTTAATAATTTTTTTCCAGTTTTTATGAGAAAATGGCAACAGCAAGACATAGTAATCTACTGTTTTCCTTTTACTTTCGACAGAAAGGGAGTACTTCAGTTGCCACCATTACGGAAATGGGATTGAAAAATACAAATAATAATAATAAAAATAATAATAATAATAATAATAACATCTCAAAAATAAAATGAGATGCACTTTTCAAACAAATTGCAGTTAAAAGTACTTTATTTTCCCTATACGAAGGTGTAAAAGTTGAAAATGTCTGGTGCTTAGAAGTTTTAAAAATTGCAGTAGAGATTATCAGTTTTAACTGTACAATGATGCACCATCTTCGCTTTACGGCTGGCTTATGTAACGGAGAAACGTTATTTCTTAGTGACGACACATTTATTGTTGTCTGAAAGAAATGGCATATGAGGAGCTAAAATGCAATACGATATTATTTTAACGAAAAAAATGTTTTATTGCAAATTTTATGAATATATCTTGAAAAAAGACACAAAAATTTCCAGGTGAATCAATGTTTAAAAAATTGCTACAAGATTTTCATTCCTTATTTACATGTTCTACAACATTATTCAAATTAAATTTAGAAAATAAGAATTTAAAACTTATATCTAAGTTCTCTCGTTGTTCTTCAATTTCGTATATTGTCTCATCACATTTTGAGAGTCTATGTATATTTGTTTCCTCACAAATTACTATAATTTTTAGAGAACTAGTGGGCTCTGACCCCCTTTCCAGCTACGCTCGTCAACCCCCGTTCAGTTAATTTGATCGGCATAAAAATTTTTCGGAAGAATGAATTATAATTAAAAAGAAAACAGTGACGACCTCCCTGTTAACATATTGTTTTCGGCTTTGATTAAATCAGATGAGTGAAACATGTGAAAATAAGCTAATATAAAATGAATTAAGTAAACAGTCTTTGTCTTCCGGTATTTTTTAACAGCGCCATAAGAAAGTTTTTTTTTTTTTTTTTTAAATAAGACATTTTAAATGTATCATTTTAAATCTGACATAATTTTCACCAAAGTTTTCTTTCTCTTTTTAATATTCACGTGAAAATACTGTTGTTGTTAGAAAGGAAATATTATTTGCGCTGTTTTAGAATTCTCAACAATAGTTTAAATAGATTATCTCAAAATATGAAATAAATATCTCGCGCAAATATATTTTTAAATTTAAACTGTTTGGCAATATTATAGTTTGGCAATTTTAAATATGACGTAATATCCTCCATTTATGATTTTTAGCGCATATTAAGGAATTTATTATTTTACAATTTTCTTTCTCTTTTAAAATTCACTTGTAAATGTAGTTTTTAGAACGTAATTATCAATATTTTCCTGCTTTTCATACGTAATCATTTAATTCCCATTTTAAAGTTTTTTTCTTTTTGTAATAGTCACGTGTAAATAATTTTTTTAATTGAAGGAAATATTATTCTTTACGCTGTTTTTAAATTTGGCAACAATTTAAAATAATAGCCTTTTCTAAACGTTGTAAAAATATCTCTCGAAATGCTGAAAATTTGAATTTAAAATAGAAATAAAACCTCAAAAAATAAGTCAAATTGAAAAAATAAATTCAGTCCGCACAACGGAATCTTCTAATGTATAAAAGGATCTAAAAATGATTAAATTCCTATGCATAGTTTTTTCTCCTATAAAACTGTTATATGGAACGATTTTGACCAACTGTAACATTAAATAATTCTTCCATTTGAAAACTGTCTGCATCATCATGTTTTTCACACATTTCTCTATAATTCCACCGATTTTCATATTTTTGTATGCAATAGTTTTCTTAATATTAACCCTCCGACTGTCTTGGAAAAGGGCAAAACTGTAATGTTGTTTTCTCTACATTTTATTTTAAATGCTAAAAAAAAAAATGATTCTTTGAACATTTTATAAAAAAAAACTTAATAACGAATATGAATGCAATCCTTGGAAGTATTAATCACTGTTCAATGTATTAAAAATACATTAAATCAATAGAATTATATTACTTTAAATATTGCTTGCATTGCAGTGAAACCTGGAGCTTAGTGAAAGTATTAACACGGGCTTGTCAGTGAGGGGGAAGAAAGACCTCCGGTCACAAAAAATTCAAAACCGGCGCCGGTGACAGCGTTAGTTACTTTTTTTCAGAATAGCGAGATTATCTCAAACTTATGGGTTCATTCAATAAATTTAAACTTTCTTGAATGTATATTATTCGAGTTTGCTCATCATTTGATTGGCGAATTTGTCCACATATTTTGATATGTTCGTTGTTTTATTTTAATTCGACGCCTAGTGCGGTTTAAGTCTTTCATAGTGGTTCTTTTTTTTATTATTATTTACTAGCTAACTTGCCCGGTGTTGCCAGGGTACGTAAAAAAACAGCACGAATTGCAAAAAACCTGTTAAAATTAAAAATCACCTGATGACGTAACAAACACGTGTAAAGTGTTTAATGTCAAGTAAATTTGACATTTATGATCACGCATTATTGGCATTTAATCTTATAGTTTGGCGATATTTTTTTTGGTCTATTGGATAATCAGGTAGAACCACAAATTATTTCTGTTCGTATTTAAAAGTAGATAAATAGCTCTTCTTTATATAAATAAATAAAATAAATATTGAAAAAAAAATGCTTATATGTATATGAAAAGTAAATAGTTTGCCAGTAAATATACGTAAAATTCACTTCACTCGCCAAGGTCATTTTCTCTAACTCACCAAAGCCCATATATTAAAAATATACCAAATACTCTTCAATCTGTTGCCTGATACTAAGTAATCACAATATTGTAAATAACTATTAGGCATAGATACGTACCGGGTTTGGCGCGATTTTTTTTCACGCCAATTTGGTGAAAACACCGTTTTCGAATACCAGTTACATATATATATTTAAATTATTATCTATTGTTTTAAAAGGAAATAGCAATAAATAATAAAAAGGTTAATTAATGTCTATAGAACAAAACAGTTTATGTAACTGTAAAAAAGAAAATAAAAGTAAATAAACAACTTATTAATATTTATTAATAAGTTATTATAATAAGTTGTTAATAACAACAATAGCCGAGTTACCATGTCAGGCAAAATAACGCCATTTTGGAGCCCATTTTGAACCATGGAGCGTATATGACATCTGTGTCAACAAAACTTTCAATAATATAGTAAATATGTTGTGGTGAGTCGCTCGTATAATATAATCACTCACAAAAAAACACTTTACTACCTTTATTCGTAGAACATTGATAAACGTCGATTCTGACACTCCTCGTATTCGAACACACAAAAACGCAATGTAAACATTTTCGTCTGCGCTGCTATGACAACGGCTCTGGCCAGCTGCCATTCCGAACGAAGAATTTTCTCCCTTGCCTTTCTGCGGCTGCCACAGAGTATGCCCCCAGTGACGTAGGGTACCGAAGAAACGATATACAAGTGTATACTATTTTTTTTTTTTTTTTTGACTATCTGTGTCAGAATCCACGCTTGTGGAGAAAAATTACAAGGATATTTACATGAAATAAAATTGCAATATATAACAAAATATAGGCATAATGTGTAGTATGCAAAATGAACAATTTATCAACAATTTCAGTAAGTAATATAAGATGCCAGTTTTTTAGGAAAATGGACATGTCTGCCCGAACGTGTGACAGTTTTTGTTTGGTCAGGGTTACTGTCCGCTTTAAGAGAGAGTTTTAATTTAGAGTTCTCTGGAACAGTTTTCGTGGACAAGTCTGAAGTAGAAATCAAATGAGCTGGCTTCACTCGATCTATTGATACCGTAGACTTACGACCATTAAGCTCGATTGTTATAGTTTTCCCAGTTCTACTTAGGACTTTGTGAGGACCAGTATATGGTTGACACAATGGAGGTTGTACATGATCCACTCTTAGAAAGATGTGTGAACAAGATGTCAAGGAAGGGTGTATATAGAACTTCTCTTGGCAGTGAGATGATGTAGCAACTGGACTTAACTGCCGCATGGTGTTTCGTAGTTGCGTGACGAAGTTATCGTTGAAAGGTCGGATCTTGTATTCATCCAGCATATCACAGGGCAATCTCAACGTAGTGCCGTAGACAAGCTCAGCGCAAGAAGCTTGTATATCTTCCTTCACTGCTGTGCGAATGCCTAGTAAAACTATCGGTAATATTTCAGTCCACCTACTGGTTTCGTGAGCTTTGATGGATGACTTTAAATGTCGATGAAATCTTTCGATAATGCCATTCGATATCGGATGATATGCCGTTGTGCGGATCTTCTGTGTTCCCATAATTTTCGTAAATTCATCAAATATTGCTGATCGCATTTGTGGGCCTTGATCCGTGGTTATGAGCGAAGGGCAACCAAATCTTGATATCCAATGCTTTAATATGGCACTACAAATTGTTTTAGCTTGTGTATCAGATATAGGTACGGCTTCTGGCCATCTGCTAAATCGGTCAATCATCGTTAAAAGATAGCTGAAACCGTCAGATGGAGGCAAGGGACCTACGATATCTATATGTATTTGGGAAAAACGTGCATCAGGAAGAGAGAACGTGCCAAGAGGTGCTTTGGTGTGCCTCTGTATTTTTGATTTTTGACACTTCTCACAGCCACGAACCCAGTTTTTGATGTCTCGTTTCATATTTGGCCATACGTATCTGGAACAAATTAGTTTTGTGGTAGCTGCTATGCCTGGATGGGCTAGGTTGTGCAAATGTTCATATATCAGCCGACGAAAGAAACTAGGAACTAAGGGTCGAGGCGTACCTGTTGAAGTATCACATAGTAGGCTACAATCAGAAATGAGGCAAGGTTTCAATTCCAATTTGAGCAATGTACTATTATGCAGGTTCTGTAGCTCTGAATCATTTTCCTGAGCTTTTGCGAATTCCTCAAAATTTAAGATTGGAGATTTTGAAATAGAATCAATTTCAATTCTTGAGAGGCAATCTGCAACAATGTTTTCGGAACCTGGTACATGTCTAATGTCAGTGGAATATTGGGAAATGTAATCTAAATGGCGTGATTGCCGCGGCGAACATTTATGGGGATTTTGCTTAAATGCATAAATTAGCGATTTTTGATCAGTATAAATTTGAAAAATTCTCCCCTCTAGCATGTGCCGAAATTTTTTTATTGCCGAATAAATAGAAAATAATTCCCGGTCATATGTTGACCAATTCCGCTGACTGTTGTTTAATTTCATGGAAAAAAATGCTAAAGGTTCATAACGTTCCTGATAAAACTGCATAAGGGTGCCGCCGATCGCGACATCTGAGGCGTCAACCCATATACTCAACTGAGCGCCTGGAATAGGGTGCCGTAAAAGAGCAGCCTGAGATATTGTATTTTTGGCAGCTACGAAAGCTTTTTCAGCATCTTCGTTCCAATTAAGGGGTTCTGTTTTAGGAACACGGGAACGAGATTTCTTTTTGTTTGTATGGCCTTCTAACAATTTCACTAAAGGCGCAAGTATGTGTGCAGCTTGATATATGAAAGACCTATAAAAATTAAACATACCCAAAAATCTTCGAAGTTGAGATAAGGTTGTGGGCTGCGGAAAATCGATTATGCATTTAACTTTATCTGGAAGTGGTTGAATACCATGTTCAGATATTCGAAATCCTAAGAAATCAATGGTAGGTTTACCAAATGTGCACTTGGATACATTTATGCACAAACCATATTCTGCTAATTTGGAAAATAGTGCTTTTAAATGATGATAATGCTCCTCGGCATTTTTAGAGGCTATGAGTATATCATCGACGAAAGCATAGACGCCTGGTAAATCACGTATTACCTCATCTATGAATCTCTGAAATGTTGCAGACGCATTGCATAAGCCAAATTGCATGCGTGTGCTTTCGAACAATCCAAAAGGTGTGCATATCGCTGTTTTGGGAATATCATCAGGATTGATTGGTATTTGATGATATGCTTTGATGAGGTCAAGTCGACTAAAAATTTTAGTGTCACGTAAATTAGCAGTAAAATCAGCTATACATGGTATCGAGTATCTGTCTTTTTTGGTTTGCGCATTCAAGGCACGATAATCACCTACAGGTCTCCATTCCAAAGTTCCCTTTTTTGGAACCATGTGCAAAGGTGATGCATAGTTGCTACGTGAAGGTCTTAAATGTCCGAGTTGTATCATATTTTGAAATTCTGTTTTAGCAATTTTCAGGCGATCCGGAGCCAACCTGCGGGGTTTTGCCACAACTGGAGGTCCTTTTGTTGAAATAAAATGCATTGTGTTGTGTTTGACAGGCTGATTGGGATCTGGTAATTTTGTAATAGATGGGAATTGTTTAAGAAGTTCATTATATATATTATCAATATTGATTGTTTTTACTGAATGAATTAATGCACATTTCATGTGACCTGTTGTTTCAAATTTTGTTTTTAAATCTCTTAGACATTTGTGGCGGAGATCTGGAACCAATTCGAAATTATGGAGAAAATCTGCTCCCAAAATTGGTGTACTAACATTTGCCACTAGAAAAGTCCAATTAAATTTTCGTCTTAACTTAAAATCTAGAGAAAGGGTTTGTTGACCATAAACATTTATAGGGGAAGAATTAGCAGCCAAAAGCGTTTGTACGGGTGGATTCCGTTTTTGTACATTGTTGGCAGGAAGGATTGACACGTCCGAACCGGTGTCGACCAGAAAAGAAACATTTGTAGTCCGGTCTCTAATGAACCGGCGACGTGACTGTTGAGGCAAAGAATAAGTCGCCTCTACTCTTTGCTGGTTTCGTTTCCCGCCCAAGAACACGGCTTTATGCATTTTTCTTCCCTACATTTTTTTCCAAATCGTCTATGATACCAACAGATACTTGAATCCCGATTATCACTATTACTTCGCCCTCGAGGTTTACTCCAGTTTCTGCGGTATGGGGACCGACCACGTGAAACAGCAAGCTGATCGATGCGCTTATTTAATTTTTCGATTTCTTTCAATAATTTACCCTCTATCGCCTGTTCATTCGAGCAGGACACGGCAATTGCAGAAGCTGGGGAAGGGGTAACTTCTGAAATACGATCTGAAATTTCCGCTGCTTTATCAAGGGTTAATTCAGAAACAGCCGCTAAAATTGTCTGAACAGAATTTGGTAATCGTTGCAAAAACAATTCTAACATTAAATTGTCTGGAACATTTAGGGATTCCGCGCGACGTTTCATACTACGTAATAAATCTGAAGGTTTCCGATTTCCTAGTTCTTCTCCAGACAAGAGCTGTCGTATCTCTTGCTGGGATGATTCACCTGAGCGCGCAATTAATTCCTTTTTTAAGACACCATAAGGGTCAGTAGCATCTGGTTGCATTAAAATATCACGAATGATTGGTGCAACATGGGGTGGAAGATGCGAAACTATATAATTATATTTTGTAACAGATTCTGATATTGCTTTGGGGGTAGCTAAAGCAAATGTGCTTTCGCACATCACAAACCATAGCGCAGGATCTGATCTGTTATATAATGGAATTTGAACAGCATCGACACTAGACATGATTTATGGTAATAAATATATAAAATAGTACAATCAAACCAAAATAAATTCGCGAGTTAAATTTTTCTAATAAAATAACAGAAAAAATATCAGGAAAATGACTCAGAAGAACTTATCTGCTTTCCATCGAGCCGCTGTAGAACGATGTATTCTTTGAAAGATGAAGATGATCGGATAACATTCCAACTCATCTAGGAAGGCTGATGCTCTATATAAGAACAGTCCATGGTCACCATTGTGGTGAGTCGCTCGTATAATATAATCACTCACAAAAAAACACTTTACTACCTTTATTCGTAGAACATTGATAAACGTCGATTCTGACACTCCTCGTATTCGAACACACAAAAACGCAATGTAAACATTTTCGTCTGCGCTGCTATGACAACGGCTCTGGCCAGGTGCCATTCCGAACGAAGAATTTTCTCCCTTGCCTTTCTGCGGCTGCCACAATGTCATTTGGTGGTGGCTTGATTATCGAAGATTATAAAATATGTGTGTATATGGCACATTTTTACATTAAAATTTAAATACTTGACTACATAGTTATAATTTTAACTCCTTTTTATATAATTTACATTTGAATATAAAGATTTACTCCGAAATGTTCTCCTATACTTAAAAAAAAAAAAAAAAATTGCGACCTTCGCCTGGCTTATTTCACGCTTCTGCCATTGTGGCTTAAAATTGCATTGTTGGGCGACCAAGGTAATAATTAAATAGCATGTAACTCACAAATAAAGCCTTTCTCCTGTAAGACATAGGATGGGAAAATTACATAAAAATGATAATTAAATTGAATAAAAAAAAAAAAAAAAGAAGGACTAAAAGACTGTTACTTAAATTTTATTTCTTCAAGTTTTTTTCAGGCACATTTTTATTAACCTGGCGAAGCGAAAAATCGCCAAATAATGTATCAATTGCTTCTTTCATACTAATTTATTTTTCAAGTTTTATAAACATTCCTTTCATATTTAAATTAAATATTTTCATTTTATAAATTTTATCTCGCATTAAAAAGGTTTTTGATTCTTTTTTTTTAAATTAAACAAATAACAGTTATTTTCTTTTAATTTGCGAGTTGTTTACGTTATTTTATAACAGATATAGCCATTTCGATTGATTTATCAACTATAATTTTCGGCAAAATGACCACTGGGAACCCTTTTGTTGAAAATATCAATAAAATACAATAATCTAAGCATTGTATCATGTTACTTTTATTCACAATTTAATTTACTTGGATTCCCTTAAATATAATTAACATAATCCCTTAAGTTAATATTAGTTTTTGTTGCATTAAAATATTTCAATTTGTTGATTTTCTGTAAGCAAGTAATCCATATTGGTTTACAATGGAAGTCTATGGGAATTTGGCGAAATATTAGAGATATCGCAAAGTTGGCGTCACTTTTGGCGATATATCGCCAAGTTGGTGACAAACTTGGCGGTATTTGGCGACAGAACTGTGTCCTCCCTACGGTAACACCCCTTATAGGTATGGTAATATATTAAATGCTGTTCAATAATCGCATAAAAAATGCGCTAAAAATTCAAAATCGCTGCACGAATTCCGAATAAACTTTTTTGAAAAGAGAACAAAATTTACTATATTGGGTTAAAAGAAAGAAACCATATTCTTCTCACTTATATGGAAAAATCGCCTCAAAACATAAAAAAGCTCTAAAAATCGCATAAAAAATTAAATAAAAAAAATCTAATCAAGAAATCGAAAATCGGGCTTCGAGGTGCAAAACTTCATATATAGACGTACTTTGTCCCCAAATTTTGTAGCTCTACTTGCAGCGGTGTCTTCAGAACGCCGTCGACACACTCACTCATACACTCACACAGAAACTTTTTTCTTTATTATTATAGATTTAGTTAAAATCCGACGAATTCCGGAGTTTAGGGAAGGGCATTGTCCTACGAGTATCTGATTATGTGCTATTAATACCCTTAGCAACGGATTATGTGATTATGTGCATACGAGATTGGTTTAAATGAATGAAGTCGAAAGATTGTTGCTCATCCAGAAATTATTTTATAATTTTAAGAGGTTTGTGATTGAGTTGCACTTTTCAAGAGTTTAGATTACTCCAGCAATAAACCCGGCTCTGTCGAATCTTACAACAGCTCTGTCGAATTAGCAGAAAGAAAAACAGAACGGCAGTCTTTTATTGAAATACATATTTTATTGCGAATTTTATGAGTATGTCTTGAAGCACATAAAAATTTCAAGGTGAATCATTTGAAAGAAAAATTGCAACAAAATTTTTATTCTTTATTTGCATTTTCTACAACATTATTCAAATTAAATTTAGAAAACATGAGTTTAAAGATTTAATAAATTCCGTCTCTTTTAAATATTTATTATTTAAATTTGCTCAAGAAATGATCAGCGTATTCATTCAAATATGTTGATACGTTCGTTAGTTTTGTTTTCTTTTCGACGTCATTTTAATCACAAAAATCTTTTTTGTAAATAATAACTAAACTGTAGTCCATTAATACATTTGAAATTCATTTGTTATATTTTTTTAGTCAATTTGCTTGCTTTAATCTCTTTTCAATACCCACTTTTTTTTCTAGATCTGATTAAAGTTTTCTTAAAATTATGAAGAAACACAATTTATGGATCTCATAATTTATTACAGCATCTAAATTTATTTTTTAAGTTTAATTATACACATATACAACTTTTATAGCAAAATTTCAAGCGAAAGTTGCTATCTTTATTTTATTTTGGATGTGAGATAACATTATTTTTGTCCTACTTTTATAAAACAAGCAATCTATCTAACATACAAAAAAGATCTTAAAACTCTGAGGAGCTTTTATTTTTAATATATATAATAGATATATAATAGATATTAATATAATAGATATTAACAGACTATGTTTCATGGCATAGTCATTTCATACAGTATTTTATCTAAATCTATTTTATCTCATTTTATCTAAACTATGTAGATCTGACATATTCACTAACTAATTGCCGAAACGTCAGAGAAGGCTTACTGTGGAGACCCGAAAAGTTTTTGGTTTCCGTCTGTCTGTTTGTTTGTTAGTCTGTCTGTCCCGCGATAACTGCCGTAAAAAGCATCCGATTAGCTTGAAATTAAGGATGTATGTTGGTGAGGTCCCCGGATTTAGCTGTATAGTTTTTGGTTAAATTTGGTTCATTCGTTCGGAATATATAGAACATTTTATTTTGCTCTATAATGCTTTTCTATGGCAAGTCAGACGATTTTCAGATTTTCATTTGTTGAAAGAAATGGCTCATAGGAAAAATGGATTTAAATGGTAAATTTTGGATGCTGAAATTTTTAAATAATATTATATTATTGCAATTAGTTTCAAATTTTGTCAATATATTTGCGAGATTTTTTAAATTAGGTTTATAATTTTTGGGAGAATTTTATGCATGTTTTCCAGTAATATAAAGCATTTTGTTTTATCAATTTGACATAATACATATTTCATTTTTTTCTTTTTTTTTCATCTGTTGCCTAGCAACGTATTTGGTCCTAATCATATATATTATAAAGCAGTAAGATCTAAAAGTTCCGCCCGAATGTTTTCAAAAACTACCCGGTGGATTTTTTTACAAATAGTGTCATTCGATAGAGAATATTCACGTGGTGGTTTATGAGTAAAATATACAGGGATAACTATGATTTTTGGTAATAAATTTCGCATTTTATTGTTATTTTCAACGAAAGGGTTGTCAGTGGTCATTTTGGCGAAAATTATCTTTGATAAATGAATTGAAATGGTTATACCCGTTAGAAAATAATACAAACATCTTGCAAACAAAAGAAGGAAATAATTACTAATATTTAATTTTTTTAAAAAAGAAAAAAACCGCTTTAATAAGGGAAAATATTATAAACGAATATATTTAATTTAAACATGCATGAAAGGAATATTCGTAATGCTTAAATATGAATTCAATAAGAAATATTTCAATTGATGCAATATTTGGCGCGTTATCGCTTCCGCCAAGTTAAGAAAAATGGTTACTACTTCATTATTCCGTAGACCAATTTCGCAAAATTATACAAATTGCCAAATTATTCGCCAAATTATACACATGGAAGAATGTTGCCACTATGAACTTTTAAGAAAGAAAAATTAATTAATTTAAATTCAAAAAATCATTAAAGAATAGGGTTAGTTTAATGATGACGTTCATTTATGGCGTAAAGCGATATACGAAATATAAAATTTGATTTATTTAGATAATTTCGGACAAAAGAATACTAACAGTTAACGTATTTACATGAAGAATTATTAAATTAAGCCAAAAACAAAGTATATTTTTAGGATACAGTATTTCTGAATAAGAAGTAAGTATTTTAAATGTAATAATCGCATTTATTAAAGAACACACAATAAATATCAATGATAACGGAAAATTGCAAGGAACCTGATACTCTTTATTTAGCCAAAAAACATAGACGTATATAACTGTAAAATTTATGTAAACATTAAATATAGGCTTAAAGAAAATAAATTTGAAGTTTTGCAGTAATTTTAAATAACGAAAGAACATGTAAATTAGGAAAACAATAATCAATTTACAAATAAAACGCCGAATTAAAAAAACTTGATGACTACCAAACACGTTTAACATATTTAATGTCATCTGAATGTGACATTTACGATCATCCATTATTGGCATTTAACCTTACAGTTTGGCGATAGTTTTTTTGTCGACGGAATAATCAAGGACACAGATGTCATATACGTACCGAGATACTTAAGTGGCTCCAAAGTATCGTTATTTTGCTTGATATGGTAACCAGGAGGTTGTTGTTTATTTATTAATAAATTATTTATTAACTTTTATTTTCTTTTTAAAAATTATACAAATTGTTTTGTTCTATAGTTATTAATTAAACATTTTTTTTAATTGCTATTCCCTTTTTTTAAAATACATATGTAATTGATATTCGAAAACAAGGTTTACGCCAAATTGGCATCAGAAAAAATCGCGCCAACGTGTTGCATATATGACATCGATGCCTAATCAAGTAGTACCGAAAAATGCAACTAAAAAATTTGATTATATAAAATCTCAGTATTATTATTATTTTTTAAATTAACTAAGAAAGTTTTGAGTTGATACTATATTTGGCGTTTTTATCTTTTGCGCGCCAGGTTAAAGAAAAAACGGTTCTCAAAAATTTCATTAGATAAAATCTGAATAAATTTCTTTTTCTCTTTTTAAAAAATAATTTTATTTTGATTTTTATCTATTCTCCCATTATGTTTCTTACAGGAAAAATTAGCAGAATTATTTTTAAAAATGGCTCTAACTGCGAATTGTACATTATTTGTTTAATTGGGAAATCGAATATACTGTTGTCGCCAAACAATGCAATTTTAAGCCACAAAGGCAGAAGCGTGAAAGAAGCCAGGCGAAGGTCGCAATATATATATATATTTTTTCATGTGTTGGAGAAGATTTTGGAGTAAATTTTTATATTCAAATGTAATTCATATAAAAAGCAGTTAAATTTATAATTATGTAGCAGGTATTTAAATTTTTGTGTACACATCTGCTAAATACACACATATGCTAGAATAATTTAATTTCAGAGATTTAAAATATTTTTTATCATAATATGGAATACCATTACTATGGAAACATGCCGTTTTGTTTTCTTCAAGCATGTCATTTTTATATCCTTGAACTCAGATTATTACTTATTAATGGGAAATTGCGTATTATGAGATTATTTTTAAGATGTCGGACCTATTGCCAATTTCACCTATAGGAATATTCGCTGCTTTAAAAGTTAGGATATAATAAGATTCTTAAGAAGATTTCTGCAATTATGCGTTATTATTATTGTAAAAAAAAAGCCAAAATTTTGCAATAGAAATTGCTTGCTGAATTTAATTTCAGATATATATATATATTTTTAATTTGTCGCTTCAGCTAAACTTAGCAACAAATTAAGAGTTATTTTCATAATCTGAGTTATTTACACAATAGACGGTAGATTAATTTACTCTTGACTATAAAGGAATTAGCAAACCTATTTATTTGTCCGTGTGTTATTATGCTCTTTAGAGAAATGCAAAATAAATCTTCGGTTCAATTATTCACCAAAATGCTTATTTCTAAAATTTTTGTATAAGTAACTTTATTTATCATTGTCAGATCTATTTAAGACATGAATATTTCGACATTATTTATTGGATCGTATTTTGGCGAGTAATTAAGTTTGTTTTGTCATTAACTCTGGTAAATGTGTAACAATATTGTTGCATCAGTCTTAATGTTTGACGTAGACCATCACAATGGAGTCTATTACAGATGATTAGAAAGATTTTATTTGATGCAAGAGGTTTATATTTTTGCAAGATTAAGTCATCAAGTTTTATAACGTGTAAATGGTTACATGGTTGTAAGTGCTCTACAAAATGAAAAGGCAGTGAAAATGACGTCATTTCAATTTTATTCAAACAATTCAGCTTTAAAAACACACTTTTTATATTTCACTTTTCTTTGAAATATGAAAGTTAAACATTCTTTTTTGACGACAAATTGTTCAATACATTTTTTTTACGGTATTTACTCTGCCAGAATCCAAAGAGAGAAAACAGTAATAGTAGATCTGTCACAAGAGGACGTTTATTAAGAAATATAACGTAACATTCAGTGAGATTATATTTAAGCTACCAGAATCACATATTGCGCGAACTGAGATCACAGGAGTTCAAGAACTATCAAACGAAAATGAACCACCTGAACATTATTCGTGTTCAATGGTCAATCTTTGCAATCATTCTAATGGATTCTAATTTAGTAATGTCAGATCAGAGACCATTTTAATTCCTGTTGTCATAAGGGTCACATTATCCTACCAAAAGTGAATTGTTAATAATCAACTAAAAGAATTGCTGGTTAATAGCTAAATTTTGTCCAACGCTTAAGATAATATAATATTGCAATGGCGTTCGCATCGTTTTCAGCAATGAGCAAAGTCCAGCTGAAGGTCCAAATTGTTTAAAATACAAGTTCAAATTTATTTCATTTAATCCAAGGTTCATTTGGAAATACTGACCAGCGCAGCGGGCATAGCCTGCTAGTATTAGTATAATTGCGTGTATAATGTTTGAGAAAAGCCATCATCAAAACGGAGGAATTAATGCATTTGTATCTTTGCATATAGATGAATTTTAGCCCAGAAATAAAACTAGGCAATATTTTATTTATTTTATTCAAATATTTTGCTTAAAAATAGAAAAGTTCATTATTTTCATAGAGAATAATGTGACATTTTCCCATAACATTTACCAATATTTCTTTAATTGTTGCCAAGAGAAAATCAAAACCCGGAATAATATTTTCTCTTAAACAATTTTCAATTGAAATATTTTGAAGTGAAACAGGAAAAAAATTAAGAATAGAAAAATTAATATGGCGGCATATTGGAAATAAAAAGAAAACTCTCGAGTATTTCTTAATATAACAAGATGGAAAGTTTTGAGTAAGTACGCATAGCAGGTGAATTAGACGTCGTTTTCGATAACAAAGATGCTGGAATAAAAAGTTCTTGGGTAAAATAAAATTTACTATTATTCACGGAGGAAAGAGATAGATGGAGATGCAGTATGCCGTAAAAACAGTTTGCAATATAATGTGCGTTATCGCTCAGATTTAAATGCCCTCATTCGGCCCCAAAAAAACAAGCACCTGGAACAGAGACTGAATTCTTTGACTTCATCCGTGCCTTTTTTCTGTAAAATGAAAATGATCTGCTTATATTTAAGCATTCTAATGTAGCATTTGATTGTATTATGAATTACAAATTATATTACTAAAAATATATATTTTTTAAGCACGTCGTTGTGTTTGTGCCGAATGTAGCGGACTTTAGGGTTACATTTTTGGCGTCACTTCAAGATTTATTGTCTGCGTACGGTTAACATGATTTTATTTTAAATTTTATTAATTTATATAAAAAAAAACTTATGCTTATCCTTATAAATCACAGCGTAAAAAAAATCTAATATATACTATAACCATCCGCTCAATCAAAAAATTACGAATGTAAATTTAAATAGACCACGGGGGTTCAGGGGGGCTCTGTCCCGCTGAAGAAATGCAATTTTTGATTTAAAAAGTTACCAGAATAAGTAGCTCATCAGAATTTCAGAACATCAATGTATAACCACTTGTTTAACACTTTTAATTTCTGAAACTTTACGTTCAATTACGTTACTGAAACTACGTTCAATTACGTTAGTGAAACTTACGTTAAATTTTGTTTTCTTATAAATATTTATCTAATTTGAAAACTTTAAAAAGCGATTTGTAGGAAGTTGAATATTACGCAATGAGGGTTAAAAAACAATGACTTGCAAAGATGACGTTGAGGCTCCTGATCTGCAGATTTACTAGTAAAATAAATCAACTAGGACAAAATTCTTATTTATATCGTATACCGCAAAATATAATTAAGATGTTTACCTAAAATCCATCTTAAATTTGTAGCCTTATGAAAAAATTATTTATTTCCTTTAGAAAATGTTATTTTATGCTAGAATACCACAAAACCTGCGTCCAACCAACATCACGCATTTAAATTATAGTACTGTCGATTCAAATCTTAGTTAAAAGATTTGCATAGATGACTTTTTCCTTCCTCAAATAGAGATGAAAATTTTGATATGCAAAAGTGACTTCATTGTGACATTCGGTGCTGGAAATCTCTGATTATTTGTATCTGGTATATCTGAAATATCTGATTATTGTATTTGATTACTGATTATCTCTGATATTTTGTATAAGACTATCTGGCACGAGACTTATACAAAATTTACGTACCTCGCAATTTATTACATCTTCTAAATATATTTTACATTTTTAATTAAATACATAGATATCTTTTCAATAGTGAAATTAAAAAAAAAAATAAAAAAAATAAAAAAAACTTGCTTTTGTATTTTTTAAATAACAAAATTTAAAACCAACTTACATTTTTCTATTATAATTGAGTTTTTAAATATGATATTATTTAACCTTGCTTTTTTAAAACAAGCAATCTCTCTAATACAAAACAGATCTTTCAACTACTGAGAAACTTTTATATTTATATTTATAAGTATAATTAATATTAATACATATCAAAAAAGGATATTTCATTTCTTTTTCAGCCTATGTGATCTCTTTTATCTGAGATGTGATTGATATCTAACATATTTTCTAACTGAAAAAAGTAAATCAAAACCCAGAAAAAAAAAAAAAAAAAAAAAAAAAAAAAAGATGTTTATTTATACCACAAATGAAAAATACAATTAAGATGCTCAACCAGAATTCTTGCTAAATTTGTAGTCGTATGAAAAACTTATTTATTCCATTTGAAAATGTTATTTTATGCTAGAATACCACAAAACCTGCGTCAAACTAACACCGCGTATTTAAATTATAATACTTCCAATTCAAAGCACAGTTCAAAGATTTACATAGATGACTTTTTTCTTCCTCAAAGAGAGATAAAAATTTTGATATGCAAAAGTGACTTCATTGTAATATTCGGTGGTCTCTGATTAATTACACGAAACCTATACAAAATTTACGTATCTAGCAATTTATTATAACTTCTAAATATATTTTACGTTTTTAATTAAATGCATATATATTTTTCAATAGCGAAATTAAAATAATAACGTTTTTTTTTTGTATACTTTAAATAAATTAAATAAATAAAATTCAAAGATTTGCATAGCTGACTTTTTTCTCCTTCAAAAAGAGAGAAAAATTTTGATATGCAAAAGTGACTTCATTGTAATATTCGGTGCTGGAAATCTCGGATTAATTACACGAAACATACAAAATTTACGTATCTAGCAATTTATTATAGCTTCTAAATATATTTTACATTTTTAATTAAATGCATATATATCTTTTCAATAGCGAAATTAAAAAAAATAAAGTTTGTTTTGTATACTTCAAATAACAAAATTTAAAATCAACTTGCATTTTTCTATTATAATTATGTCTTTAAATATGACTTTATTTTTATCTCGCTTTTATAAAATAAGCAATCTCTCTATTACAAAACAGATCTTTCAACTACTGAGAAACTTTTATATTTATAAGTATAATTAATATTAATACATATGTTTCATTTCATATTATTTCGTATGATCTCTTTTATTTAAGATTTATAGATCTGACATATTTACTAACTGTTAAAAGTAAGTCAGATTCGAAAAGAAAAAAAAAATGATTATTTATTCCACAAACGGAAAATATAATTATCATACTCAACCAAAGTTCGGTTAAATTTGTAGTCTTATGAAAATCTTATTTATTTCCTTTAGAAAATGTTATTTTACGTTAGAATATCACAAAACCTGCGTCCAACTAACGGCGCTCATTTAAATTACACTGCCAATTCAAAGCATATACTTTAAAGATTTGCATAGATGATTTTTTTCTTTCAGCAAACAGAGATAAAAATTTTGATATGCAAAAGTGACTTCATTGTGATATTCGGTGCTGGAAATCTCTGATTAATTACACGAAAGTTTATGTACCTCACAATTCATTATAATTTTTAAATATATTTTATATTTTTAATTAAATACATATAGTATATCTTTTCAATAGCTAAGTAAAAAAATAAAAATTGCTTTTGTATCTTTTAAATAACAAAATTTAAAACCAACTTGTATTTTTCTATTATAAATAAGTCTTTAAATATGACATTATTTTTATCTTGCTTTTATAAAATAAGCAATCTCTCTGATACAAAACAGATCTTCCAACTACTGAGAAACTTTTATATTTATAAGTATAATTAATATTAATACATATCAAAAAATGATGTTTCATTTCATATTCAGTCCATATGATCTCATTTATCTAAGATGTATAGATCTGACATATTTACTAACTGATAAAAGTAAGTCAGATTCGAAAATGAAAAAAAAAAAGATGTTTATTTATACCACAAATGGAAAATATAATTAAGATGCTCAACCAAAATTCTTGTTAAATTTGTAGTCTTATGAAA
The DNA here is from genome assembly GCA_963932465.1 of Maratus speciosus. NCBI lineage: Eukaryota > Metazoa > Arthropoda > Arachnida > Araneae > Salticidae > Maratus > Maratus speciosus. The sequence goes on along the minus strand of OZ010795.1, from coordinate 517,036,168 downwards.
AACTTATTTATTCCCTTTAGAAAATGTTATTTTATGCTAGATTACCACAAAACCTGCGTCAAACTAACACCGCGTATTTAAATTATAATACTGCCGATTCAAGACATACTTAAAAGATTTGCATAGGCAATTTTTTTTTCCCTTCACCAAAAGAGATGAAATTTTTGATATGCAAAAGTCACTTCATTGTGATATTCGGTGCTGGAAATCTCCGATTAATTACACCAACCTCTCATATTTTCACAACTGATCCCTTATCTATGCTATCAAGTAATAACATTCTTAAACAGCCTATTAGCATTTGTTAAGGGGCTTGCATTGTATAAAAATGAATTTTCTTTAGTATTTGCATCTGTAAGACCAGTGACAACATCTCCACTGTTAAAAATTTAAGCGTCATCATCAAAGATTGGCATAGTGGAAGAGATAACAATAAAAGTCCCGCCTGTCGCTATGTAAAGAAAATCGCTAATGCTTTTTGAATTATGCATCAGTATAACTAAATCCAAGAGAGGATCGAGCCAAAGTGGTGCAAATCATAGGCGTAGCTCTTTCTTTTCTTTGGGAGTCTGTCTGCTAAAACCCACGGGGCTGCATTTTGTGGCTCGTGCAGGAGCAGTTAAATTTGAATGTAAAATGCAGTACTTTTCGCATATAGATGACGACATAATTAAAATCATTCATGTGCTCTTAAGAACGTCGCTATTGTAATTAATTATCCTAAGGAAAAATCTCGTAAAATTTGTTATCGTCAGTACATTTTGTTATCGAGTAAATTATCGATTGAAATAAATTTTCTGTAAAATGACTCTGTTGCATAGTAATCGATTTAATAAGCTCACTTTATTATCAGAAAGGGGATATTACATATTTCGAGATAAATGCGTATTGAAAAGATTGAAATAATTCTTTAAAATAAAATGTATTTTAAAAAAGAAAATACCCACCTAAAACTTAGGGTGAAGTGGGGGAAAATACAATAGAGGAGTAAGCAGCTATCAACCACAAGCTTAATATTTATCAAACTATATCTGCCACCCATGGAATGCTTAAAATACTTATTTAAATTTTTGCAGACAATACACAGTATTTTGTTTTACGAGAAAATCTGTGTTGATATTTAAATTACCGCACGGTTGAAATTATGAGATTGTGAAATTTATAGAGTGCAAAGATTTAATCTCGTTTAATTTGAAATTTCAAAATGAGTTTTTGATCGATGTTACTTTTTCCATTCATTGCCGTCTTTAAAAATATTTTATATATTTATTTCTCTGATGTTAAAATAAAATGTCACATGCATTATTGTTGCTGGGTCAATTGTAATTAAAGGGTACGCGACAAATGTACTGATGTAGTTAGAAATTACATAAATTAAGATGAAAGAATATCCCAAAATTCGAAAGAAGCTAAATTTAGATTCAGATAGTTGAATTGAAACAAGTGATTTTGAATAAAATAATATATACAGAATCGGATAGTACTGCCTATCTTAGAGATAAAGTTCAAGCGGTGGAAAACGGAACACATTTCAGCCTGCTTATCTGGATTTAAACATTAATAAATGGATAATAGATAAATAATCACCAGAAAACAGGAATTCTGCTTTTTCAAAATTTAGTGTCGCCCCCGATGAAAAAAAAATATATGTATATAACTATAGATAATACAAAACATATTTCAGTTTTAAGATTTAAAACACACGTTTTTATTTTATATAAAATGACATAAAATGTCATTCGTATCCGCTGAAGAATTCCTCATTTAGGATCCAGTCTTAAACAACAACTACAGAAAAGTATTCACATGACATCACTATCGCTGAATAATACACAAATCGAAATAGATATCGTCAATCAAGAAACTCGACGAAAAAAGAAAACCCGGATATCTAATGATTCATATGTCTTCATTTGTTTGTATTATAGATAATTAAATTAAATATAGTTCATAATAGCTCCATGTTTTATCATAAATCATTCATTTATATTTTTTTTTCAAAATAGCATGTATTTAAATTACATTTTTTTTTTTTTTTTTTTTTTTTTTTTTTTTTTTTTTTTTTTTTTTAAGCAGTTATGGGGAAAGGGCAACAAAAAGATATAACTGGCATTTTGCAACTATTTTTTCTTTACTTTCTACAGAAATGGAGTACTTGAGTTGCCAAAATTAAACAAATGGCACTAAAAAACTACAAAAAAATTATTATCTCAAAAATAAATTGAGATGCAGTTTTCAAACAAATTTCATTAAAAAAAGTACTTTTTCCCAATACGAGGGTATAAAAATTGAAAATGTGTGATGCTTAGAAGTTTAAAAAATTACAGTAGAGTATTAGTATTTAACAGTACAATGATACATCTTCTTTGTTTTACGACTGGCTTATACAACGGAACGTTATTTTCTGGAGATGACATTTTAATAGCTGGGAGAAAGAAATAGCATACCGGGAGCTAATAAAAGAAAATCAGTAAAATATTTGTGGGATTTATTACAAAGGAAAAAAAAAAACGACTATAGTTGGAAAAAAAAAATTTCACGGCTTCAAATTGAAGTCCAAACAGAAGATCAAACAGAAAACTTTTTAATTATTATTGATATTATTATTCATAAAACGTAACGGTTTTATAACAATTAGGACAAACTAATTAAGACAAAAATACATGTAGCTTTTTTTTTAATTATAAGTTTTAAGGCGTTATAATTTTAAATTTTAAATACTTTAATATTAAAGCATTTTAAGGTTGTCCGCACAGAAAATTCCCATATTTTTAATTTATTACTAATATCGCTTAGAAAATATCAGAACAGAATGCCAAAGTAATGTATTTTATTGCAGTTATCTCTCTTTTACCCAGTACTGTGTTAGTAGAAAATTATTTTTGAATAACGACATTTACCTCATTTTACTAGGGCGATGCAAATTTTTCATATGATTAATATAATCAATTTTAAAAAAATAATTAAAAAATATTCTTCTGTTTTGCTAATATATTATATGCATACACATTGATAATAAATATGAAATTTATCAAATTAATAACAAATGATTGATGTTTTGTCAAATATTTAACCCTTTCGGCCTTGGCGGTCCAAATGTGTTCCTTACTTTTAAAATGCAAACTATAAATAACGTCTTGCAGATACGTAAAAACCTCATAATCACATATGAGGGGCTCACAACCATAGTAGACCGAGTCCATTTTGAAAAAAAAATGAGATAGTCCATTTTGGAGGAGCATAAAATCTATTTTATCCCCTCCTAAAGTCTGTAAACAGATGACATACATGATAAGGTATGTAAAAACAGTCTTGGTTCACTGTGGGAGTAGATAAAACAGATTTTATGTATCTTCAAAATGAACTATTTCATTCTTTTTTCAAAATGGACTTGGTCTACTACTGTTGTGAGCCCCTCATATGTGCATTCTATATTTTGACTTTTTAGTGGACGAGTAGCGCCATCTAAATTTGAAATAGAAAAAAAAAACAAAAAAAGTTGACAAAAGTTTTAATTTTTTTGGACTTTTAAAAAAAAGTTAGGACCGAAAGGGTTAAAAAAATTATGGCATTCGCATTTGTCCGACTTTACACAAACTATAGCAAGGAAATTTCTGTAGACGAAACATTGAAACATTTTTTTTTCATTTATTGATATTCATGTGACTAATTATTCTAAAATCATTCTGTTGTTTACTTAAGCTAATTTTTTAAAGAAAAGTGAACTCTCACTTATATAGAAGTTAAATTCATTTGTTTAGATAAGATAACACATGATAATTGAGACAATTTCTTTTGATGTTATCAGGATTAAACGGTAACTGTAGTTTTGTACTCGTAACTAGCAAACTGCATATAACAGATAGACCGGGGAATGGCTGTAGTGACCATCACCTCATCGAGTTGGTGGCTGAAATTCCAGGATTAGAGAGAACTCGATTAGCATATTAAAATGCAACTGGCCTGCCAAGTCATATCTTGGTGAAAACAACCTGCAGATCTTATTTTAGTGATTATTCGGTAGGTTTATCATTGTGTTTTCCTGCACCCAAAGGTATGAAAACATAGAGGACTGAGAGCAGGAAAACACGATGGTAAACCTACCAGCAAACCACTAAAGTCGGATTTGCACGTATTTTCCACCAAGACATGACTTGGCAGACCAGTTGCATTTTAATATGAGAATCGAGTTTTAACTAATCCTGGAATTTCAGCCTTCAACTCGATGAGGGGATGGTTTGTACAGGCGTAGTTTAAATTAAGAATTAATATAAATCAATTTGTGACTAATTTAATGGTTATGTAATTTATACTAATTAATAATCTGCAGGAAATAGCGAGTAATCATAGCCAAGGTTCTCGCTGGGTTTTGACCAACATTCGCGATTTCGCGAATAAGAAATAAAAAACAGTCGCCAAATGAAAAAAAAAAAAAAAAAAAGGTTAGCAAAAAAAGATTCCTCGTGAAACACTGAAAAATCTATCTTTTACCCCTTACTGTATCTTTTTTTTCCCCAATGTATTCTAAAACAACCTAAATTTTTGTAATTGCTTATAAAATAGAAATTTGACAATCCGATACAGAAACTATTAAAAATAAGTACGTTCTAAATATCTCCTAAATGGGAAAACGTTTTAGACGTTCTTTCAGCATTCTCAATAAAAATCTTTAATTTACCGTTATGAAAATATACACTAAAAATTGCTATGAGATTTCGACTCTAACAGATAGAAAAGATTGATCCGCCAATGATTTGCACACAACTAATAAGTAGTACGGTAAATGGCTAATTTCAAAGCTGCATTCCAGCAAAACTTTTCTCTACTGGACGCTTCATGGAAGTAATTTTGTTTGTGTTTTTAACGGCGCGATGCCGGTGCATAGATAGAGATCAACTCACAACAGGAAAATACCTTTCGCATAATCCTGTATCTATTTGGCTGTTGGTAGACTGGATTAGTTTTGACGCAGTAATCTCTATAAATAGAGTAATATAATTGTGATTGAACATGAAAAGTGACAACAATTGTTCAGTAACGCGGATAAGAATCTGGACTGTACTGGCACACACTTAAAAAGAGCAGAAATTGAGCACTCGCAATTTGACGAATCTGACTGTTCATTTATTTGCCAAATGAAGCATTTGTCGCAATTTTGCGTAATGGCGAGTGGCAGCGAAAACCTTGATCATAGGTAGTATTTTAAAAATATTAATAATCTAAACTTTTAAAAAATTCCTTCCTACTTAACCTCACTATCCTCCATTTTTTTGTAAATCCTGTGCATGAACTTGTCTATCACATAAATTTATCAAAATTTTTTCAGTAAAGTATATTTTATTCAATTGAACAATTGGGAGGAATATAAGATACCATAATTTGGAGTTACTTGCAACATGGGGTTTGAATTAGAACCTAAACAAAAAAGAACGTTTTCAATAGTTCTAGAGCCTGCAGTGTAAGAATATTGACGCAATTCACCATTATACCAACAATTAATATTCAATATCATCTGAGGTACTCAACTACATCTCTTGTAGCCTTCTTCCATTTGATTGTATACTGCTTTGTGATAAAAACCCGAAATTTTGTGACTTGATAACTTTTATTTTCGCATCTTTGCATCCTGCAGTTACACACAGGTTACAAATTCGGATCAGCAAAATTAATATTTTAAAGGCTCTAGTTTAGTAAGAAATGCTCAAAAATTGTCACTGTTGTTGGGGTCCAAGTAACCCCAAGTTAAGATATTCTGCTCTTTACACCATATCACTGTTATTCTCAGCGCTCTTTGGGAAAGTGCACTGACATCCTTTTTTGGGGTGAAACTAAAAAATGTATCTGTTCTAAAATTGAATGTCAATGCTCCGAAAATTATTTTACTTTAATAATATTAAAATAAACAATTGATGCTAATCAGCATACATGCATATAAAATCGATATTTGAACTTACAACACATATTTAAAATACCCAACGTTTCGAACTTTATTTTTAAAGTCATCATCAGGGGATTGACTTTCGTTTGGAACACTCCGCGATCAATTGCTTGCATGAAAACATTGCTACGAAAAAGTAAAAACTTCAAAACATGATTGATCTGAGGGCATAGCGCCATCTGCTGGCGCTGGAGATATCAGTCTACTTACGGTCTTTTTGTTCTGGTCGCGGCGCTTTCTTGTGGTTACGCGGAAGCTCCAGATAGACGAATCAGTCTACTCGCGGTCTTTTTGTTCTGGCCAGGTGGCGCTTTCTTGTGGTTATGCGGAAGCTCCAGATAGACGTATAAGTCTACTCGTGGTCTTTTTGTTCTGGTCAGACGGTGCTTTCTTGTGGTTGCGCGGAAGCTCCAGATAGACGTATCAGTCTGCTCGCGGTTGGTCAGGCGGCGCTTTCTTGTGGCTACGCGGAAACTCCAGATAGACGTATAAGTCTACTCGCGGTTGGTCAGGTGGCGCTTTCTTGTGGCTACGCGGAAACTCCAGATAGACGTATCAGTCTACTCGCGGTTGGTCAGGCGGCGCTTTCTTGTGGCTATGCGGAAACTCCAGATAGACGTATCAGTCTACTCGCGGTTGGTCAGGCGGCGCTTTCTTGTGGTTACGCGGAAACTCCAGATAGACGTATCAGTCTACTCGCGGTCTTTTTGTTCTGGTCAGGCAGCACCTTCTTGTAGTTACACGGCGTTTTTCATCGTTTATGGCTTTACAGGGAAAGTGCTGAACATCCTGCAAAAAGAAGAAATTTGATCTAATCCCCTTATCATTTTAAACCCATTGTTGAATTCCCCTCCTTTTGTTCAAAACCACATTTTATCGTTTTACTATAACAGTGAGCACTTTTCTTTCTGAATGGAGCCACGCATATCGTAGGGCACGCATATCTACAGTCATTCAAAGAGTTACACCCAGGGATGTAATGGAGGGTATACGGTGATATACGCCGTATATCTTCTGGATGTTTTTAAGGAACACCGTATACCCTCTGTTTCTCAAAAAAGCTATAGTATATACATTGTAAGGTATACCCTCTACCTTGAGCGTATGCCCTCTGCTTAGAGCGTATATCCTCTGCTTTTTTTACGACTACACCACTGGTCACACCGGACATGCTGAAAAAATTGTGGGATGAGTTTTCGTACAGCCTCAATATCGTTCCTATTTCTGGAGGGGCTCACACTGAACACTTATAACGCGGCAGTGTTCGAAATTCTTGGTGGTCCGCTGGTCCGAGACCATCAAAAATTCAATCGGACCACTAATTTGAAAAATTTAGTGGAAAAATTCCAAACACAAATCACATTATTTTATTTTATTTTTAAAAAAATTGCATTAAACCTTAGTCAGTTGAAATAAATAATCTGAAATAAAATATTTAATTAATAATTTTATATATTTTTTATGTAATGTTTAATTTTTAGCAAATTATAATTTTACATTTTTACTATGTTGAAAATTTTGGATAACTGCAAAGGAAGTTTGGTTTATATTCTAAGAGGGAGGGGGGGGGGGGGCACTCAAAGGGTTAACGGCACTTAATAGAACTTTATGTAGCGGGCCAGTGATGATGACAGCGGACCAGTAAATTTTTATGCTTACTAGTCCTTGGGACCAGTGACTTTTTTATGTCAATTCTACCGCTACTTATAACTGTGTTGAATTTAAACTTCCAACTGTTATTTTTTATTTGCGATGAACAACAAGGTTGTACTTTTTTTTTTTTTTTTTTTTTTTTTTTTAATAGCTCTGTAAAGTTAGGATATTCATTTATGTACACCCTGTATTTTTGGGTGATGTTTTGGAATTCTGAAAGTGATCTTTTTTATCCTTCATAATTTACGAGTTATGCATTATGCACAATATTTTTACATTTATTCACTGATTCGAACTTTAGAATCGTATCTTTGGAAGTAATTATCTTATTCCATATTCTGAAATATTGTAGTATTCGGACATTTATTTGCCACGATTCATAAGAAGATACAAAATTTTAGAAATCGTAATATATTCGAATGATTAGATGTTCATAAAATTACTGATATTTGAAAATGTACATTGCATACTCTCAATTTGAAATGAAATTAATAAATTTACCCCTTACACTGAAAAAAAAACGACATTTTTACAGTACAAAGTACTGTTCATCTCGCGCACAAACTCGATCACAGTCGAATGTGCTGTATCTTTCTTTGGTTTCTTGACTATATAAACATGAAAAATACAGTAGTTGCGCAAAATTAACAGCACAATGTGCTGGCAATTCGGACGTCAGCAGTTTGTGCTGGAGTCCGAAATGCCAGCACAGTTATACAGTGAAAAATACAGTAGTTGCGTAAAATTAACAGCACAAAGTGCTGTTAATTTTACGCAACTACTGTATTTTTCATGTTTATATAGTCAAGAAACCAAAGAAAGATACAGCACATTCGACTGTGATCGAGTTTGTGCTGGCAAATCTACAATGGTTTTTTTTACAGTGTGTGTAATATATAACATCAACATTTCAAATATAATTTCTGTTCCATCTATCATATCCATAAATTTTGCGTCTTAATATTCCAAACTCAGTTTTAGGATATGTGTCATTTTGGTTTGTAAATTATCCTTGACTTTGGATCATACATTAGCGAACTTAGTGTTATCACCCCATAGTAAATATCTGTGTAATTTGTAATTTTACTATCCGTTTGTTACAGATCATAGTAACATACTCATAATATCGTACATAAATTTGCAGTTCGATTTTTGCTTCGTATTTTTCGAACTGTGAACGCAAAATTTTTCATCTGACATTATGCTTATCATATGAGATTTCACGTTTATTACTTGATTCGTGTTAATTTGGCTCTTTTGTTGTTTTAGGGGTGATGCAGTCATCATTTGTAAACAAAGGGTGGATAAATTGATATCATTTTGTGTTTAGGAGTAGTATCTACAAAAATAATTGTTTTGTTTAATAAATAGAATTTTTTATTTTTAATATAGCATAAAAGTGGATTCTCAAATAAGAGCTACTTACTGAAGATAAGAAAAGAAAAGAAAAAAGAAATGTTTAAATTGCTAAAAATTTTGGATATGAAAAATATTTTAATTTATTTTAATTTAAAAAGTTATTTTGCATATTTTACGTGTAATTGTAACACAAAATTAACAACGTTTTTTAGGCAATAAATTATGTTCCTATGGCACACTAATACAAAGAAAAATAGTGATAATATTCTGTTTACATTATTCCATCACTGTTATTTTCGATGGTCATAAAATTAGGAATTTTTTTTAAGTGCATTCCACGCGCTGGGGTCATTAATAAATTTATCTTTATGAAAGATAACATCAACATTTCAAAAATAATTTATGTTTAACAATACATTCATATCCATAACTTTTATGGGTTTTAATATTATATACATAATTTTAGGATATGAATCATTTTGGCTAATAAGTTGTCCTTGACTGCGGATTCTAAATTAGCGTCATAAAACTTAGTACTATCATCCCTTAGTTACCATCACCTTAATTTGTCTTTCCGTCATCCTTTTGTTACGAGTCATAATAACATACTAAATTTTATAACTCGTAATATCGCACATAAATTTGCAGTTAGATTTTTGTGAGATGTTTTAGAAATTGTGAACGTAAAATTTTTCATTTGTAAAAATTTATGACCTAACATTATGTAAGCAGCTGATGTTTTATCATTTATTCAAGGATACATATTTAGAAGTACAGTAAAATATCATTTATACGTCTCTTACATTTATACGTCGTTTCAGGGCGGTCCTGATTCATCCCTATTCATTTTAATGCTGTGATGTTTCGTTTATACCTCGTTTCTTTCATGCCCTAACCAATTTTCTCAGATTTTTTTCTCCTAGCGTCACTCTTTTCTTTCTTTTCTGCTAGTAATATCTGGAGAAAGGTGAAAGACAATTAATATATGTGACTCTTACAGGGATTATTTCAAGTTCGTGGAACTTGTGGTGGGTTTGGACGAAAAGAATGGACACTAGGTGGTTGGACTGCATTGACACGAAATTTTTTTGTGTCTCACAATACTAGTGAGAAACATTTCCAGGAACTTAACTCTGTAGAAAATGCTTTGCTTAAGTCTCAAAGTAAATCGGCACGTCAGACGACAATTAAAGATAATTTAATTGAAATCTGTTTGTACGTTCGATAATGGATTTTGAAAAGTGTAGTTTAAGGTGTGCAACCGGTATAAGATCTGATAATTCTCACTTTTATTTTTCATTTTTAGAAATATTTATTTAAAATTTTTTTCAATTTTTTAACTTTTTTTTTCAATATATAGTGCATCTTAAACAACCGAACTACTAGGAAATTAATTTGTAAGATTGCAGTATTATATTTCTGGAGTCAAATATTTTACACATTAGGCGACTACAATTTCGATTGTACGTATACCGTCGAACGGGGGGGCTGGGCCGCATTTTCCTGGTTCCACTCACATTTCTATTATTAAAAAATATTATATATGATTTTTCAACGTTGAAATTGAATTGTAATCAATTAACAGGAAACAATGAAGCAAACTGTATGGTTTTAAAGAGGCAATTTTCTGTTGTTTTTTTTTTTTAAACTATTTTTAAAGTTTTGTAACAAAGGAGCCCCTGCTGGGGGCTTCTTTGGTCCATTCACTTATTTTCATATAAAATGAGTACAATTCATATGTTGGAATATTGAAACCAATTAGAAATTGATTGCAATAGGATCTGCTAATGTATTAACACCGCAAACTTGATAAACAAATGTATTTTTTTTTTTTTTTTTTTTACATTTAAACACAATAAACCAAATGCTAATATTAAAGACACGAGAAAAAGTTTTCATCATGTTATCCTCAGCAACTGGAACAAAAATAATTACTGTAACATTTTGCTAAAGCAACATTTGAAAAAATGTTACTTAATATATTTTTTAAGAAATCTAATTGTAAGGCAGCTAATAAATTGAAAGATCTAATTGTAAGTAAATGAAGAGGCAGCACATATGCATAATAAACATTTAATTAACATTTAACAAAACAAATCACGTCACTATACGTACTACATACATCACAGAACAGACTAGAATAGAAAATTTACTCTGATACTTATTTATCATGAATTCGGGAGGAAATTGCGTGGTGCTGCCATCTGACATTACAAATTTAAACTAGAAACACCACATTTTCCCCCCGTTTAATATCTAAGTCGATCAGGAGCTCTTCTGTACCTACTGGATCGTCTCAGAACCTGTAGAGAAGAAGAAGAATTAGTTTTTAAATATTCTGCAGCATCAACAATGGCACCAATGGGAAAAGAAGGTTTTGGAAGTATTGGATCAGTCAGTTGATTTAGGACTTGAAGAATCAGGACCATGGAAGTCAGTTGGTGTAGGACTTGGAGTATTTGGATCATGAGAGTTAACTGGCATCAGATCTGTGATACTAGGCTGTATTGGTGGAGAATCCCCTTGTTTCCCCATTCCATTTTTCACTTTTGAAATTTATTGTATCACTTTCTTCAGAATTTGGATCATTAATTATAGACGTTTCTGAACCTACATTAGTTATTTTATCAAAATGCCTTTTCAAAATATTCGAACCAACTTAAACTCTATAATGTTATTTTCCTTCTCTTGCTATTATTTAACCAATTTTCCACTTGGTTTCTGAAGTATAATTTCTTACAGCTACTTTGCGGTTAATTTCAAATTCTTTATTTTAACTTTGGAATTTTTTCCATTTTGTTTATCTTGAACAAAATTTGTAACACTATCAAATCTATTTTTGTTCTTATATGAAGTTTTAGAAACAAAAATGTAGGGCTCTCCCCCGTTGTAACATGCTTTCTGTATTGCAAAAGGACAACATTGAACTGCTAATCGAACTACACGGAATTTAGCTAAATTCAAAGTATCTAAGTCTTTCAAAATTTTATTTATTTATTTATTTTTTTTTGCACGTCAACTCCAAATTATTAATTTTTTTAATTTAAATTTTAGCTTTAATATCCATTATTAAAAATTTATTTTTTGGCCAATATCCTTCAAAATGAAATTATTTTCATTCAAGTAAAATATTAAGGTTTTAAAAAGTTTAATTACAATTAGCGATCGAAAAGGAATTATTGAGATTTTTCATTTATTGTTAAAGGAGGATTTTAGATGGAGCCATTGAAATGATAAATTGGAGAGTGGAGGAAAAGGGACTACTTAAATATAATGAGTACATTTTCTACTGCATTGTCGTTTTTAATTTTTCATCGCTATATATCGCTCACCCCCAAGAAAAGTGACACCTCTCGGCAAAAGTAAATTTCACAGGAGAGGGAAAAAAATTTGCATGGTTTTACTGCAGCATAAAATTATAGCACTTAGCTCTGCATGTAAGGAATAAAAACGTACATAAAAACATAAATACTTTAAGAATGAAGACATAGGATGAGGTTCGGGGGACTGGGAAATTTTACCTCCCCACACAATCCATCCCTCTTCTGCGTTCACAAATGAACATATAGCGTAATAAAATTATTTTCCGTATAACTACACTTATAAAATTTTTGTGTATCAAGACGCACCTATGATAGACATATTAGTGGAATAAAACGCAAAATGAATTATTGCGAGATGTGTCACTTCTCTTGCGGGTGAGCGATATATTACAATATCTTTTAAACATTACAATAGATTAGAAATAATTTGTCCCCTACCACTGGACTATTTATACTGCATTGTTGTTTAAAATTTTTTTATCGCTAAATATGATCCTTTTAAGCATTACAATAGATTAGAAACAATTTGTCGAGATTTTTATTTGTGTCACGACTTTAAGTCGCCCCCAAAACACTTAAATGCGCATGATACAAAGATAATTATGCTTTCACCTCCACCGCTATTTTAATGTCGCATCAGGGCAACATAAAATTGCAATTTTTAAATAAGTTCTCATAATTATTTCTGATAACCACCGAGTAAAAAGATTAAGAACAGCATAAATTATGGAATATTTGCTATGGCTTCCGCTTTATCCCGTAGCTAACATTTCATCCAAGATTTCAAAAAGTTCTTCGCTTTCCTTACTTTATTTTTTAATCTGACAACCCTTACATAACCCAAAAGCATTACCGCCAACCGGGGCTAATTTGGGCCACTTTTTCCTGGTTCCACTCACATTTCTATTATTAAAAAATATATGTGATTTTTCAACGTCGAAAGAGAGTTGTAAACAATTAACAGGAAAACTAGTCGTTGGGGACCACCGTAATACTTACCCATCATGGATATAGATAATATAAAATATGACAATAAAACATGTGATATTTGCTAAGCATTGTACCATGTTACTTTTATTCATAATTTAATTTATTTGGACTCCCTCAAATATAATTAATATAACCCCTTAAGCTAATATTACTTTTTGTTGCATTAAAATATCTCAATTTGTTGATTTTCTGTAAGCAAGTAATCCCGATAGGTTTACAATGGAAGTCTATGGGAATTTGGCGAAATATTAGAGATATCGCCAAGTTGGCGTCACTTTTGGCGACTTATTTTGGCCGCCAAATTTGGCAATATACCGCCAAGTTGGCGACAAACTTGGCGGTATTTGGCGACAGAACTAAGTCCCCCCCCCCTACGGTAACTCCCTTATAGGTATGGAGAGGCATTAAATGCTTGACATTTACGAAAAGCCATTATTGGCATTTAATCTTATAGTTTGGCGATAGTTTTTGCTCGGCGGGATAATCGAATAGTACCGAATTGCGCAAAAGAAACATCCTTATAACTCGAAAAATTGTAATCCTATTAACTAACAGTTTACTGCGTCGGATTAAACGTCTCATTTCCAATTAAAATATATCTTTGAATTGAAATTTGAATGAAATACAGGGTCATGAAAAATCGAACAGTGTGAAAAATAGAATTACAAATATCTCGGCAACTAATTATCCGATCGAGTTCATTAATGATGCAAAATTTATGTTTTTTCATTGTATTTTATATTTACCCCTTCAAATAAACAATTTCGAAAAAATTTGTATACCTTTTATCAGAACGAATATTTCAAGAGTCCGAACGAAAATAGTTCCGGTTAATCGAGGTTACTGATATTCAATAGGCTTCTTCCCAATATTACTCCCTAAGTACGCACCGAATTTCAAGTCTCTATCTCAATTTGTTCGGGAGATAGAGCGATTACAGACACACGGACATACAGACGGACGGACAAATTTTTTTTCTAAAAAAATGTTTTTCAAAATCTCCAGTGTCTGAAACGTGTAAATCCGTCAAAAATTTTTTTTTCGATTTTTAAAACGATTACAAGACTTACCCTATATTACGTATGATGGGTAAGTAAAAGGAAGCAAACTGTATGGTTTTAAAGAGGAAATTATTATTATTATTATTATTTTTAACTATTTTTAAAATTTTGGAAGAAAGTAGCCCCTGCTGGGGCTTCTTTGGTCCATTCACTCAGTTTCATATAAAATAAATACATTTCATATGTAAATGATTACATTTTTATTGAAACTCCCTTGCAATAGCATTTGCTAATAAATTAACACTGCAAATTTGATAAACAAATGTGTTTCTTTTTACATTTAAACACAATAAACCAATTCTTAATATTAAAGAAACGAGAAAGAGTTTTCGCCATGTTATCCTCAGCAACTGGAACAAAAACAATTTATGTAACATTTTGCTACAGTATTACTTAAAGCATTTTTAAAGAGATTTGGTTGTATAAAAGGCATTTATAAGTAATTGGGGCTATTTTCGGACCCAAAAAGACCTGGCACAAAGTAGCCCCGAAATACTAGCTTTCATGTTAGCTTTATGAAAACGCAAACATTTCCTCTCAAAATAAAAAGTTAAAGGAAAAACTATGTTAATACAGGGAATATTTTGACACTTGCCTTATTTGTAGCTCTTATCCAGATTGTTTCATAATAGAAAGTTTGGAGAGTCAAAATTTACACACGAAAACCGTTGTTTACAAACACATCTAGTGTTGCCACTAAAAAATTTAAATTGCCCCCAAACTATTCAAATACCCTATAGTAGGGTATAAAATATTTTTCAAGGGCAAAAACTCCAAATTATCTTGCATTGTTTGTTCAATACAAAGAATAAAAACTTTTTTTACTGGATGGACCAAAGTAACCCTGCAAGAACCAAAGTAGGTTGACGGTACCGAAAATAGTTTTTTATTCCTGATCAATATCACAAAATCTGTTTGGAACTAAATTTAATTTAGCTAAATCTGAAGTATTCAAGTCTTTCGAAATTTCACTGTGTTGCATGTAAGCACCAATTTATTATTATTTTTTTTATTATTATTTAAATTAGCTTTAATATCCATTATTATAAATTATTTATTATTATTATTTTTTTTACAATATCCTTCAAAATGAAATTATTTTCATTCAAGTAAATTGTTAGTGTTTCAAAAAGTTTAAATATTATTAATGATTGAAAAAAATCTATTAAGATTTTTCATTGATTGTCAAAGGAGGGATTTCAGATGAATCATTCGAAATGATAAACTGGTGAGTGATGGAAGGGGACGGATACTTAGAAACAATAAGTACAGTTTTAGTCCAGTGATTAGGGGGTTGAATTCGGAATTAATTAGGGAAAAGCTGGAAATTGTTTTAATCCTTTCAGTTTAGGTCTATAATGAATATGCTATGTTTTCCCCCTCGTACTAGGTGAGCGTTAGGAAATATGTATAGATTTATAGTAAAAAAACACGTTTTTTTACATACCATACCCTTTTTTACATACTATACCAAACTCTGTTAAAAACATTGTCAATACAAATATTGTAGAGCTTAAAATTCTGAGTAAAATGAGTACCTACACTTAATATTTTTGTTGAACATTAAGGTCACAATTCCAGTTTAAAGTTTTACACCCGTGGTCAGGAGGTTGAACTCAGAATTAATTAGGAGAAAACTGGAAATTGTTTTAATCCCTTCAATTTAGGTCTAAAATGAATGTCCTATGTTTTTTTCCTCGTACTTGGGTGAATGTTAGAAATTATGTACATATATATTTTCGAAAAACACTTTTTTTTTAATTATCTTAACAATATCTCAAAACAGCTAAATCTATAAAAAACATTGCCAATACAAATGTTGTAGAGCTTAAAATTCTGAATAAAATGAGTACGATCATTAATATTTTTGTTCAACATTAAGGTCGCAATTCTACTTCAAAATTTTTCAAATCAAGAGCTTGAATCCAGGAGAGACCAAGTTAACTTATCTTAAAACTGCGGCCTTAATATTAAACAAAAATATTAAGGGTGTATTCGAAAAAATATTTTTCCACCCTCAACAGCTCGAAATTTTCTGAGACATTTTCAGACTCATTTTTAAAAGTAAAAACATGGAACTTGCTGGGGTGATTTTTGAAGAGTTGTATAAGGTGCCGTGTGATTTCCTTTTTCGCTCAATTAATTAGAATTTGATTTTTAAGCAATTATTTTCTCAGTATGACCGTTTTTTTCATCCCCAGATCACCCGCTTCCGGAAATTTCGGTTCAAAACGCTGATTTTGACAGCATTTTTTACAATATTTTCTGTATTTATCAAGAAATCGAGAAGCATGGCATTAGGTAGTTTCTAAATAAGAGAATTTCCTAGTTTGATGCGTTTGAGAGCAAAAATGAATTTAAAAATGAATCAGAAAATAAGCAGTTTGGATCGGAATACACCCTTAAGTGTAGGTACTCATTTTACTCAGAATTTTAGGCTCTACAACTTTTGCATTGACAATGTTTTTGGTAGAATTAGCTGTTTTGAGATATTGTTAAGGTAATTAAAAAAAACATGTTTTTCGAAAATAAATATGTGCATATTTTCTAACATTCACCCAAGTACGAGAAAGAAAACATAGTACGTACATTTTAGACCTAAACTGAAGGATTAAAACAATTTCCAGTTTTCTCCTAATTAATTCTGAGTTCAACCCCCTGACCATGTGTCTAAAACTTTAAAGTAGAATTGCGACCTTAATGTTCAACGAACATAATTAAGTGTAGGTACTCATTTTACTCAGAATTTTAAGCTCTACAACATTTGTATTGACAATGTTTTTGACAGAGTTAGCTGTTTGGAGATACTGTTATGGTATGTAAAAAAAAAACGTGTTTTTTTACTATAAATCTATACATATTTCCTAACGCTCACCTAGTACGAGGGGGGAAACATAGCATATTCATTCCAGACCTAAACTGAAGGGATTAAAATAATTTCCAGCTTTCCCCTAATTAATTCCGAATTCGGCCTTTTTTTTTGCTCCTCTACCACTGGACTATTTATACTGCATTGTTTTTTAAAAATTTTTTATCGCTAAATATGATCCTTTTAAGCATTACAATAGATTAGAAATAATTTGTCGAGATTTTTATTTGTGTCACGACTTTAAATCGCCCCCAAAACACTTAAATGCGCATGATACTCAGATAATTATACTTTAACCTCCATACCGCTATTTTAATGTCGCATCAGAACAACATAAAACTGCAATTGCAAATAAGCCTTCATAATTATTTCTTATAACCACCGAGTAAAAAGATTAAGAACAGCATAAATTATGGAATGTCTGTTATGACTTCCACTTTTCTTTCATGTTGCATAAAATAACTGCTAATCTACAAAACACAACTCTAATAAATGACGAGTAATAATATCTAATACGGGAAGCAATAAGAAGAGCAACGGGGGATTATCAGTATAATAGAAGCGTTATCATTTCGTCCACAATTCTTCATTTTACCCCTCGTAGAATTAAAACAAGTTCCATCCTCAGATTACACTTTATCCTTGACTTCTACTATATAAAATTCAATATCACCTCCCTATATCACCATTACACAAATTTGTACGCAGCCACAATGCTATGCCTGATAATAATTTGCATAATTTCCTCATAATAACTTCTACTGCCACAAATCAAAAACTAGGTTCGCTTTTTCTGATTTGCGCAGCTCTAGCGCGGTATGGGGCTCCCCAAACTGCCGCTCGCTATTGTGTTTATTGGCCGGTAGGACATTGCGTTCTGAATGGCAAGTTTTTAATAAACCCGGACTCATAATCGCCGATGGATTATGATAGCCGCCGGACTGGTCTGGGAATAAACGCAACAAATTGACATTAGCCTGAAATGGCCGAAACAGAGGTTGCTCGCTTTGGCGAGATATCGCTGAGGGATTTTTTTTTTTCTCCGAACATACAAGGAGGAAATTAATTTGGGGTATTATTCTGTGTGATAATAGTTTGAATTATTGTAAAAAGAAGAATTTGAATTAATTAATCTGAAAACAAAGCTTATGCATTTTCAAATCAGTATTCTCGAGTATGATTGAATGATTGTTATAAGTATAGTGAAAGCATAAGAATACAATTCATAATGGATTATATTTGTTTTAATTAAACTAAAAACTAAATATATATAGTTAATATATTTTTTCTTTCTTTTCTTTTTTGTTAATATTATGCAAGTAAAATTTAACTGCGAACCGTTTTATCATTCTCAAAACACTTGATAGTAATATTCAGCTTTAAAGATTTTTCAGGGGTTTGATGTAAAAATGGCAGCTTTGGTTGGTAATATTAATCTCATTTTTTATGTTTTTTAAATAGAGTTTCAGTTGTTTTATTTCATTTCCGATTTATATGTTTTGCTCACTTCTTAATTTTTTTATTTTTTATAATTAAATTGCAAAGTAATGCCCCTGATGAGAATTTTCCAATGTAAGTTTCAACTTTTATTCATGTTTCTTACACCCCGTTTACATTTTTTCATAAACTATATTTTCAACTATTCCACTTTTATATATAGAATTCTGGATGATCTATTATTATGGTATCATAACTGATTTCATTTGATAAAATGGTTTATTATTACAAAAAGTTTCACAATATATATACTATATATATATATATATATATCTAAATGTGTGTGTGTGTGCATGCGTGTTAGTACACAGTGTGTCCCATAAGACCGCTCACAATCCAAAAAATCATAAAAAAAATTTACAAATTTTCTTATCGAAGTGCTTTTTGCACCCTAACATTTGACGAATAGTCGAATTTATGAAAAAAAAAAAAAATATTACACAGAAAATTTGTACAATTTTGGCTTCTGCCACCCGACACCATTACAAGTCTTTATGTGCATACTACAGTGACAGCAAAAGAATCTTGATACTCAAGCCACAATCTCCATGTTCAGATGTGTTATTTTATTTTTTCCTGCTTTAAATAGAAGAGGCGGGCGAGAGTTTCTATCGCACGTTGGTCACGTGGAGTGGTGGCCCTTGCAGCTTGAGATGACTCAGTGTTCTCCTTTTTTTAACGTTCTGGTAGTGGTTTGAAAAGAGGGCTTTTTTAAAATTTCTCAATGACTGTCAATATATATATATGTATATATATATATATATATATTTTTTTTTTTTTTTTTTTTTTTTTTTTTTTTTTTTTTTTTTTTTTTGCTGCCACTGTGTATACCGATACAACAATTTGTTATTTCTTAAATTGTATTTTTGAAATGTGAGACGAATAATGAAACCCTGTATACATAAATGTAAGGTGCCTTTTTGTAATATTTTATTCAAGATCAACAAAGGCTAATGCTAGTAAATAATTTTTAATTACTACTTTAAAAGATACATTTTCCATCCTCATTTCGTGCTAAGAATATCATGCGGTTGTGAAGAGATGGATAAAATGTCATCCAGCTTCCATTCTTCAATATGCTTCACTAAGTCCGAAAAAAAAGTTTGTATTTTGAAGTTTCCTTTTTAGTTTGAGCATTCTTACAGATTTACGAGGTGGAGCGCCATCTATCGCTTAAAATTTGAACAATTTTAAATCTGCTGTATACAAATGTATGATATTGATTATAAACATGTTACAAATGTAAATAAGTACGAGTAATAAGTCAAAATTACGTCCACTAATAACCATATCACAATATTAAAATATTTATATGCTTAAAAGACGTTATAAAAACACATTAAAAGTAAATTAAAAATCTATATTGACATGTTTCAACTCTTTCACTGAGTCATCATCAGAATGTACAACAGAAAATTACAAATACAATGCATGTGAAAAATGGAAAAAATCATCGAATATAAACAAGTAATCATATAACGCGCCCTACATTTTTGCGACCGCACGTGTTCCTTCTATGTTGCAACTCTATAAGTTGCCCAACCATTCAACCAATAAATTCGGGATACGAATAGGTAATGTATCGTTACAAACTCCTGAAACTCTTAAATAAATTTCAATGGACTCTCTTATAAATAATTGTAAATAAAAATTAGACCTGTAGATTATTCTACTCTCGTTAAAAAGTATGTTAATGTTCTCTTTTTGATTCAGCCGGTATAAAGCAGTATTACCTCTATTATATTTTATGTCCGCTATATGTTCTTTACATCTGATATTGAATTTTCGTTGGGTTATACCTATATAATGATTTTTGATTCCCTCCTCCCTAATAAATGGAATCGAATAAACTTCTGAGAGTTCATCCCTATTAATAGGATCAATTTTAGTGTTTAAAAGCATCTTTAATTTCGGAGGAGGCTTCGCGATCAAACATAAACCTAAATTTCTTAAATGATTTTTTATATATTCAAAGAAACCCGGGAAACAATTTTCCACAACCCTTTTCATATTAACTTCATTAATAGTTTTATTTTTATTTTTAGAAGTATCAAAAAAGCTCTGAATCAATTTGTTAATTAATTTTACCTCATATCCATTATCAATAGCAATACATTTAATTTTCTCTAATTCATCCCCCAGATTTGTATCGGAAGAAATCCTGAAAGCGCGATTAATTAGGAACCTGAAGGTGGATAATTTATAAGACATTGGGGTGCATGCATCGGAAGGTATAACGCTTAAATTCGCGATAGGTTTTCGGTAAACTTAAAGAATTAATTCATTCCCTTTTCTCTGTAACTCAACATCTAAAAAAGGTAGTTTTCCCCCTGTTGACAACCCTGATGACAAATCGTTTAAAAATAAGTCCGTAAATATGGCGGTGATTTTATTTTTTTAAATTAATTTACTTATTTATTTATTATTTATTTATTTGTTTGTTTTTCTTTTTGAGAAACGTGTTAAAGAAGTAAAAAGATCCATTTTCTAACTAACATTATTGCAGATTCTGAACCAAGAAATAGTGCTCTCCCCTTTTTTTGTAACTCAACATCTAAAAAATGTAATTTTTCCCCTGTTTCAAGTTCAAAAGTAAATTTAATATTACGAGTTGCAACCCGTCGAAATTCGACGTACTAAAATGTTTGAAAGGAACTGTCAGATCGAAATTATAATAAACCTACAAAAATAATTACAACAAAAAAATCATCTTACATTGGTTGTCTAACTCTTAAAACAAATAATATTTTAAACCCAAAATTACCAAAATATTATTTCTACAAACTTCAACTGCTTAAATTATTGAAAAATTAAACTGTATTAGATTACGTAATCAAGATGAGTAATTATGATGAAGTTATCGATGGAGCTCTCATGTTTGTTTTTACGGGATGAAAAATCAGTAAAAAGGATTTCGCTTTGTCTCATCATAAATTCCCCCCCCCCCCCCATAAAATCTAAGCTGTACGTTATTTTCACATTCTCGTAATTTACATACGCACCACTCAAATTCACAATTTGAAAGTATTTTAACGCTCAAAAGAATAGATTATTAATGAATGCATTTCCAAAGTTAAAGTCACGTTTGTCCGATACAACTTTTCATGTGAACATTCGCACAAACCTTAAGTTCTAATCTTAGTAATTTGACTTTAGTTGTCATAGTATTCGCCATTTATATTATTGGTCAAATATTTAGTTTTATCAAAAAAAATTATTGTTTTGTTTTAAATGTATCATTTTTACTCAATGAATCATTTTGCCGAGCACCTCAAACTCATTTATCAGCGTAATGTAAAAATATTAAAATGTAGCTGATTTATGAAGATGAATGCGTGTTTTATTTAATGTCTGACATCATTTTCTGTTTAAAAATTATAAAAAAGTTACTTTTATTTGTAATGTGAAAATGTCATCAATAAGGATACAATGAATAAAAATAATAAACCATGAATATTTTCCCTTTACTTTCAATATAAATGGAGTACTTCAGTTGCCACAATTACAAAATTTGTATTAAAAACTACAAAAAAATTAATATCTCAAAAACAAATTGAGATACAGCTTTCAAACAAATAGTATTTAAAAGAGAATTTTTTTCCTTATACGACGGTGTAAAAAGTTAAAATGTGTGATGCATAGAAGTTTAAAAATTTGCAGTAGAGAAAATGCAAAACCAAAATTTTATTTCAAATTTCAAAGTGTTGCCATTCGCAAAATGACGTATGCGTTACGCACAGATATGTTTGTCCTTTATAATATAGATAGTCAAGTTCATTTAATTGCTGTATGAAAATCATTAACTCATCAATACTCCCTCGCCAAACAATAAAAATATCTTCTACATAACGTAACCATACTAAAGGAGCTGCCTCAAAAGAGCTGAAAATTTTAGATTTGAGGGGGCGAATCCTAAATATAAATTGATAAAAAGTATGGTGTAATGTGTATAATTTTAGTATTTTTATGTCGTATATTCTATATTTGAATTTCAGTGCTTGTTTCGTTAAATTTCGTTTAAAAATCCAACTGAAAATACTATCTGCTTGAACAAGAAGAGTGTCACCCATATTTGGGTGACGGGGTCCCCGCGGAAGCAGATCCGTCTCCCAGATATTGGTGACGCGGCGACGAACGTGTTAAAAGATAGCATAAAACATAAGAAAAATCAGTAAGAATTTTTATTTAATAGATTCCGTAGATTTTAATGTTAAAATTCAATGTTGTAATTCGATTTTAATATTAAACCCTTCATTAATACTATTCTTTTTTAAAGAATTTAAATGAACGTTATGAACGTAATGAAATTTAAAGAACTTGAAGTATGATTTGTGATAAAGAGTGTTCGCAATTTCCGTTTATTTTAGCTGCTCGAAAATGTCCATGTGTTATTTTTCAAGTACTAAAAATCGAACACGTTTATTTTTTAGAGGTATGATAAATACAGCCTTGTTTAAGACTGAAGCTGCTCAAATTAGATTTCATCTTTCAAAATTCATGCGGCAGCAGTTGAATTTCGATTATTAGAATATTGTTAATTAGTAAAAACGTTTTCCAACATTTTAATAAATGTTTAGCTATGTATATTGCAGCCAAAAGTTTTATATGTACTGAAATATAATATTTATTTTAATTTCATTTGTGAGCATTGAATCGTTAACATGCAGTATTATTAACTAGTCATGAACTTGCTATAGTTAATTTGTTTGTCACTGCACCACTAACAAGTTATTTAAATTACATACATGAATATATCCCTGCATAAAAGCATAAAACCCTTAAGGCTCCTGTCCTGCCGGCGAAGGCACTCATGAGCTAATGCTAATCCTATGGGTAGGGATTTTTCTAATATCTCGTTTGAATTTCAACATTTTTAAATATATATATATATATCTATATATATTTGCATTGGATAGCCGAAATCCGTCTTTACATCGCACCTGTTTTTACTTTTTCGATTTTGGTCGCAGATATTCTTTATAAAGTTACTCTCACTTTCAAAACCGGTTCTGAAAATGAAAGTGTCATTCTAAAAAATATCTGCAACCAAAATCGAAAAAGGTAAAAAAGGTGCGATGTAAAGACGGATCTCGGCTATCCAATGAAAAAAAATATATATACATATATATAGTTAAAAATGTTGAAATTCAAGCGAGATATTAGAAAAATCCCTCTCCATAAGATTAGCTTTAGCTCGTAAGTGCCTTCGCCGGCAGGCGCAGGAACCTTAAGAATGAAGACGAAGGATGTATGTTTGGAGGGTTGAGTAATTTTACTGCCCCACACAATCCATCCCTCTTCTTTGGTCACAAATGGACATATAGCGTAATAAAGGTATTTTACGTGCAACTACACTTATGAAACTGTTTGCGTAGCAAGACGCACCTATGACAGACATATTAATGGAATAAAACGCAAAATGAATTTTTGCGAGGTGTGATACTATTCTTACGGGGGAGCAATAGGATAAGAAAATTTCTTTATAGTTTTATGATTTTTAATTTGTTAATAGATTTGTTAGATGAAGATTTTTTTGTAAGAAACTGAAATTCAAATATGTACAGTAGCCCTCCTATCTCAGAAAAAATAAATAAATAAATAAATAAAAATAAAATAATATTCGACCATTAATATCAATTTAGTTTTAATTAAACAACAACAGCAACAAAAAATTCCAGAAAAATATAATTTTAATTCCTACAAAGTTTTTATATTTGTATGTGGCTTATTTTGTCAGAAGAGGTCATCTACAAAATAAAATTGAACTCAACTTTTAAAAGTTCTTTAACAACCCCATATTTTTATTACATATTTAAGTTTAACATACCAAAAAGCGTGGAAATTAAAATTTTCATCAGTTCTGGATGATTAATTTGTACGATCTAAAAATGAATCAATGAATGTTAAATAGATATTTCGTTATTGATAAATAATTCTAACAATAATTTATGTATTTCATGATGATTTCTTTTTCAGGTTGTTTTGAAAACACAAACCTAACTCTTTTTTAGTATTTTCCTTGTACGATAGCGATAATTCGGATCACTTTCTCTTAAAGAGCTACCAAAAATTCGGTCTCGTTTTCATTTTCAGCCCAAAATCAAAGTTTCGTCAAAAATTCGTTTTCGGCGAAAATGGTGCCAAAAATTCGGCCGGACCGAAACTCGTCTGAAACTGTCTTTATTCCAAAAATCTCGTTTCTTCCTTTGGAAATTTTCAACTTAACTCATTGATTTCAGCTGTACCGGCTGAAATATGAGACACTCTTTATTTATTGCTATGAATTTCGCTGTTTATAATTATCAGTCATGAATAGTTCAATATGTGAATGGAACTATAAAGCAAGAAATGCATATATGACTAAACTTTTTCACTGGCTCATTAAAAGCTACAGACTTAACAGTAATAGATTTTTGAAACCGCAGAAGTGTTTCGAATACTCTTTGAATATAGTTCAACAGAATAGTATTACAGTGTATTCTAATATAACAGATTATCATGTACAAAAATCATTATAAAAGATAAGCTAAGGTATGTATGCATAATTTTTTTTTTTATTTAGATGAAATTCATATAATTAGAAACTGACTCAATTATATTTAATTTTATATGAATATGGAAAGTTTTGGCCAGAGACATAGAGAGCCAAAATAATTAGACGTATAATTAATCGCTAATTATGTATGTATTAATTTCTTAAAATAATTTGGACATTTTCGTTTCTGTTTTCGTTTTCGGCCGAAAATAGGAAATTTTCCAAAATTCGGTTTCGGTCTTAAAAACTTACTTCGGTCGATCCTTACTTTCTCTTGAGAAGTCTTCCTATATGTATTAGACCGGGAGCCGACCGCATAAACTACCACATCATCGAGTTAATGGATGAAATTCATGCACAAAATAGAACTCGATTACCATATTAAAATGGAACTGGTCTGCCAGCTCATATCTTGGTGGAACACCCGGGCAGACTGGATTTTAGTGGTTGAATTTTAGGTCCCCAACCACCTCATCGAGTTCACGGATGAAATTCAAGAAATAAGTAGTGCTCGATTAGCACAATGAAATGGAACTGGTCTGCCAGCTCATATCTTGGTGGAACACCCGGGCAGACTGGATTTTAGTGGTTGAATTTTAGGTCCCCAACCACCTCATCGAGTTCACGGATGAAATTCAATAACTAAGTAGTGCTCGATTAGCACAATGAAATGGAACTGTTCTGCCAGCTCATATCTTGGTGGAACACCCGGGCAGACTGGATTTTAGTGGTTGAATTTCAGGTCCCCAACCACCTCATCGAGTTCACAGATGAAATTCAAGAACTAAGTAGCGCTCGATTAGCACAATGAAATGGAACTGGTCTGCCAGCTCATATCTTGGTGGAACACCCGGGCAGACTGGATTTTAGTGGTTGAATTTTAGGTCCCCAACCACCACATCGAGTTCACGGATGAAATTCAAGAACTAAGTAGTGCTCGATTAGCACAATGAAATGGAACTGGTCTGCCAGCTCATATCTTGATGGAACACCCGGGCAGACTGGATTTTAGTGGTTGAATTTTAGGTCCCGAACCACCACATTGAGTTCACGGATGAAATTCAAGAACTAAGTAGTTAGTATAACTATTCAAAAGTTTGGACGAATTCAAATTATTAAAAATATTATTACATTTATTTAAATTATTGTACTATTTTTTAATTACATTACAATAAACTTGTTACTTTGTAAAAAATTTCAATTTGTATGATTGTTGTAAAAAAAGGGATTTAATATATTAAACATCATACAGTAGCAAAACATTTAAATAAAAATTTCTCTTCAGGTGCCAATAAATATTTGCGATTTTTCATCTGTACGTCTTAAAAATATCAACAAAAAGAACATTTCCAGAACTTGTAAAAGTAAAATATTCGTAAATATTTGCAGTATACCAATTCCAATTGTGCGTTAGAATTTCATTATATCTAATTTATTTGATTATTATCATTAAAGACGATTTTTTATAGTTAGGGTAAGTCTAGGATAGATGGTCATAGTTTTACAGATTGAAATAAAAATTCTTAGAATGAAAATGAAAGAAATATTTATGCATATTTAAAATC
Organism: Maratus speciosus; assembly: GCA_963932465.1. Taxonomy (NCBI): domain Eukaryota; kingdom Metazoa; phylum Arthropoda; class Arachnida; order Araneae; family Salticidae; genus Maratus; species Maratus speciosus. The sequence goes on along the minus strand of OZ010795.1, from coordinate 517,009,378 downwards.
CTTATACATATACTCATCCTATTTTGAGCAAAAAATAATTAAATATTGAGAACAAAAAGTGGGAAACAAAATTGAAATTAAAATGGCAGATGGCCATCTCTCCTTCAAGCCTAGGAGAGATGGGCATCCAATATAAGAAAGAAAAAGAACAGTTAAAGTTAAAAAAATAACACATTTTATATAGTTAATCATGAAAAACATACAGAAATTTCTAAAGATGCAATTATGTCACAGAAAATGAGTGAATAAAATTCGAATAAAGAAAATTTGAAGTATAATTTCAAGCCTTCAGTTTTCGTAAAATTTTACCTGATTTTTGAAAGGTCTTTATAGTTCATACACGTTTCATGGGACCACTTCAGACACCTTATGCATTGTATCCAGTCATCCTTTTTGGTTGTGGTATTATATTCTTCTCCACAACCAACACAGTGATCCTCATCCAATTCTATTCCCTCGGTATCTGCAGAATCTGATAATTTCAAATGTATTTCATATTCTTCGCTACTTAAAGTATCGGGTATTTTTTCTCGCGTTTGTTTAAACATTTTCATGGTTTTAGGATTATTTATCAACTTTTATCTGTTTGTGGGATGAAAGTTTCCGACGTTTTTTTTCAAAATCTTTTGAAAAAAAAACATCGTTAGGCCCTATATTATATTATTATTATTGAAATCTTTATTTTTGGCAAAAAAATTTAAACAATTATATCAGTTAATATAATTATAAACATAAAAGATGTATAATTATTTTAAATATAATTATATTTAGTTAAAATCCTCAATCCGTTTAATTGGGAACTGTTAATTAAAGGTGGTCATCTCTCTTCCATTTGATGTGGCCATCTATCCTGAAATCGAAGGACAAATGGACACCTAATTTGAAGCCTCACTTCGCCATTGTACGTCTTTGTCTTAGACTTAGAAGGAAATATTGGATTATACATGTGCCTTAAAAGTCCGTATATTAAAATAAAATGTAACGTACGTACTGCAAAACATTTCGATACCAAACTCAACAAAAATATTCAACCACTAAATAAAACTAGTATATTGTGGCCATCACAAAACTTTCTTCTATATAAATCAAGTCAATTAAATCATTTAAATAGTGCAAGAAATTACATCTATTTAGCCTCAATTCATATCAAAGTGTATCTGAATTTGAAGTTTGATAAAAAAATCGTGCCTTAGTTCTTGAGATAGAGCTATAGCGGAAATTCTGAAAAATGTAGCATAGCAGCGCCACCTGTTGAGTGATTTACATCAATACATAAACAGCAATAATTGATAACCAGGTGTACATGGATCTGAAGTTCGTTGAAAATCCAAGCATTAGTTCACGAGATAGAGCTATTGCGGAAATCACAGAAAACAGCATAGCAGCGCCACCTATTGAGCGATTCATACCAAACTGTATAAAATGTCAGTTCATGTCAAGGACTAACTGATTCTAAAGTTTGATGAAAATTCGTGCATTAGTTCTTGAGATACACCTATAGTGGAAATTCTGAAAAAAAATATGCCTAGCAGCGCCACCTGTTGAGCGATTTACACCAAAATGTACAAAATGTCAATTCATGTCAAGGATTAACAACTGATTCTGAAATTTGGTGAAAATTATTGCATTAGTTCTTGAGATACAGCTATAATGGAAATTCTGAAAAGTGCAGCATAGCAGCGCCACCTTTTGAGCAATTTACACCAAAACAAAAACAGCACTAACTCACATCAAAGTATCCTTGAATCTGAAGTGTGTTGAAAATCCAAGCATTAGTTGTTGAGATAGAGCTATTGTGGAAATCGTAAAAAATGCAGTATAGCAGCGCCACCTGATGAGCGATTTACACCAAAATGTACAAAACTTCAATTCATGTCAAGGACTAACTGAATCGGAAGTTTGGTGAAAATCCGTGCATTAGTTCTGGAGATTTAGCTATTGCGAAAATCGTGAAAAAGGCTGCATAGCAGCGCCACCTGTAGAGTGATTTACACCAACAACTAATCAACACCAATTTATATCAGGGACTAACGGAATATAAATTTTTATTAAATTCCGTGCTTTAGTTCTTGAGATAGAGGAACCACAAAATTTGTGTCACATACAGACAGACTCACAGATGCACAGACTCACAGACAGACATTTTGTAAAAGCATGTTTTTCGGAATCTCTGACCCCTAAAACGTGTAAATCCATCGAAAACCGAAAGTCGAAAATTTTCACGAATCCAATACTTTCTTCTTGTAAAGACAGAAGAAAGTAATAAGCATTAAAATTACACTTACTTTTTATAATCGAAAAACACAGCTGCACGTCGCAATGAATGAAGTCGTTGGACTATTTCCTACGAACAAAGTTTATGCTGAAATCTATGATCAAGTTTTGGAAATATTTAGACTGGCCATCTCTCATCTATGGCCATCTCGCCTAGAGTTACCCTATTTGTTCAGCTTATATTGGTCACTCATAATTTACTCCAAAAAGGAAACTAGTCGGATGTTTAAATCCTAAAACTTTCTTCTATCTCCGACAAGTTGATACTTCAAAATTCCCTGTCAAAGTGCAAAAATTGGACCCATCATGAGGATTCTAAAAGTATACGTTTGAGAACTGTATGAACTTAAAAAAGGGAAATATAAAAATCGCATATTTTACAGAAATCAATGAATTTCAGCACCCACAATCTGAGATGTGTGAATGAAAATTCCCAACACAATCGTAATAAGAAAAAACACCTGTTAGGATGTATACCGTCATGCCGAATAAAGTGTAACAGAATATGAAATTTGATTAATTCCGTGCATTAGTCTTTGATAAATAGCTAGAGGCGAAAATCTTGAAAAACACAACATAGCAACGCCAGCTTTTATTTGCCAGGTAAACCTAAGCAGAACTAAGTTAGTTCAATATCTAACAGTATGCTAAATTTCATGAAAATCCATGCATTATTCCTTGAGTACAGCAATTGCGGAACTCGTATTCAAGCGCCACCTGTTGGGCGTTTTATACCGAAATACAATATGGTTGGTTGGAAGGTTGTGTTTATGACGGCCAATTATCAACACGAGGGATAAAAATACAATATGCAACAAATTACTGAATATAAACTTTTATTAAATTCGGTGCATTAGTTCTTGAGATAGAGCGCCATTTTTTTTATCTTTTTGTCACATACAGACAGAAACACAGATACATATTTTCTAAAAACAGTCAAAACATGTTCAAAACCTAAAACGCATAAATTCGCCGAAAACGCGCTATTACTTTCTCGTAAAAAGAGAAGAAACTACTAAGTAATATCAACCACTAAAATTTGATCTGGCCACGTGTTCCACCAAGATATGACATGCCAGACAAGGTTCAGTTTAATATGATAATCAAATTCTATTTAGCTCATGAACTTCATCCGCGAACTCAATGACATGGTTGGGGACCCGAAATTCAAACACTAAAATTCAGTCTGCTGGGGTGTTCCAGCAAGATATGTGCTGACAGACCAGTTCCATTTCATTGAGCTAATCGAGCACTACTTAATTCTTGAATTTCATCCGTGAACTCGATGAGGTGGTTGGGGACCTAAAATTCAACCACTAAAATCCAGTCTGCCCGGGTGTTCCACCAAGATATGAGCTGGCAGACCAGTTCCATTTCATTGTGCTAATCGAGCACTACTTATTTCTTGAATTTCATCCGTGAACTCGATGAGGTGGTTGGGGACCTAAAATTCAACCACTAAAATCCAGTCTGCCCGGGTGTTCCACCAAGATATGAGCTGGCAGACCAGTTCCATTTCATTGTGCTAATCGAGCACTACTTATTTCTTGAATTTCATCCGTGAACTCGATGAGGTGGTTGGGGACCTAAAATTCAACCACTAAAATCCAGTCTGCCCGGGTGTTCCACAAAGATATGAGCTGGCAGACCAGTTCCATTTCATTGTGCTAATCGAGCACTACTTAGTTCTTGAATTTCATCCGTGAACTCGATGAGGTGGTTGGGAACCTAAAATTCAACCACTAAAATCCAGTCTGCCCGGGTATTCCACCAAGATATGAGCTGGCAGACCAGTTCCATTTCATTGTGCTAATCGAGCACTACTTAGTTCTTGAATTTCATCCGTGAACTCGATGAGGTGGTTGGGGACCTAAAATTCAACCACTAAAATCCAGTCTGCCCGGGTGTTCCACCAAGATATGAGCTGGCAGACCAGTCCCATTTGATTGTGCTAATCGAGCACTACTTAGTTCTTGAATTTCATCCGTGAACTCGATGAGGTGGTTGGGGACCTAAAATTCAACCACTAAAATCCAGTCTGCCCGGGGGTTTCACCAAGATATGAGCTGGCAGACCAGTTCCATTTTAATATGGTAATCGAGTTCTATTTTGTGCATGAATTTCAATCATGAACTCAATGAGGTGGTAGTTTATGCGGTCGGCTCCCGGTCTATATTGAATCGTGTTAAATGTATTGAATTTATATTCGATTGTTATCCCGTGATGACCATTCCTTAACTGTTTTCTCTTAAAATTGATTCAGAAGGTCAATTTTGGCGATTTTTTTTTTATTATTTGGCAAAAAAGGCTCAAAATTTCAAAAATTTTAGAAAATATTTTTTTTTCTTACCTTTATATTCAAATATATAAAATTCGATGCACATTTTTTTTTATGTATGTAAACCAAACTTGTATATAAAATATTGCAGATTTTCACTGATATGGAATGCACATGTCGCATTTTGAAAAGTTCTCCGTAACATCAAAAATATTACAAAAAATTTCTTTTTTTTTTTCTCAAAAAAAATTTTTTTTTAATTTTTTTGTGATAAATGTATGCTATAATGCATATAATGTAACTTTGAATAATTATTAAAGTAAAATATACAAAAAATTAAAAAATGATTTTAAAGGTCTCTTTTTCCCTTAATTTTCTTAAAATGTTTGGAAGAAAATAACTTCAAATGAGTTATTAAGTTTGACTATGACATGTTTTATTTAAAAAATAACTGATAAAAACAATCCATAAGAACCCAGTAAGTCCTGAACAATTTACAGGCATGTTTAAAGCGTTTTTATTTAATTTTCAGTTTTCGAAAAAAGTTTTAATAATTAGGTATTTTGAATAATTTAATCCTGTTTTATGTTTCTTTTCACAATATTAAATCACTAATCCCTTTACCAATAAAAATTATTAACAGTACGCATTCGTTTCTTGTTTATATTTGACCCATTCATGCCTAGGTTCCCATTTTTGGGACGTTTCGAATTTTCATATTTTTTTTTATAATTTTCTTCTTTTTTACAACATAAGTGTATGAAGTAATGGTCTATAAATGTCTTGATCTATTACCGAGAGATTGCAGCATAAGATTGGTATTTATTTGCTTAAATAAAGGCCTTTTTTGTGTGTTTATAGATTTTTCATTTTTCAAGATTGCGAAATGTAAAATATAAGTTTATTTGTATTTTTTGCATCAAGGATACAAATAAATAAGTCATAATCTTAGCTTGTAGACTTCTTTGAAATACGTATTTTTTTATGGCGAAATTTTATGTTCAACCTATTTTTTATGCATGTTTGTAGCGTGCAAAATATAGGGCACAAGGCGCAAATGGGTACATATTTCTATTAGCCATTAAGGGGACAGTTATTGATGTAAAGTCCTTTTCAAGATGATTCTGAAAAAAAAAAAATTAGCCTCAAATACGATTATTCTTAATTTATTATTAATTAGACTTATAATGTTATTAGTCTATGTAAAGAAATAAATGTATATATTTTAATAGTTCATAAAAATGCTAATTATAGTATATAGTATAGAATTTAAAAGCTTAATTTAAATAAATTTAGACTAAACATATAATTATGCATCTTTCCACATATGGGTATTCCCATATTTAGTACGTTTACATTTTATCAAATAAATACAAAACTATTCTAGAGTAATTTCTTTTAGTATTTTTCCCAGTTCATTTTGCAACATTTTAAAGAGATTTTACCAATAAATTTGAGAAAAATAAATTCAGCCATAAATGGGTTAACAATGTTTCACATTTTATATTCCTTCTAAAGTAATATCCAAAACTGGCCCATGCTTAACAAAACACCACCCTCCTCCGTAAAAGCTTCCCATTAAAAGCGAAAGTTAAAAAAAAAAATGTGTAAGGGACTTTGATCTTGAAGAAGTAAAACACTATTTTAAATTTCCCTTCAGTAAAATGTCAAAATTAGTATTTGTCGGCTAAGTTTCGAAAATTTCAACTCTTTTTTTTTTCTTTTTGTTATCCTCTTATCTTTAAAAGGCAAGATAATGAAAAATTTTAAACAATGATTTGTCTAGACAGCAACTATTAATATTGCATCCCATATGTTAATATTTCTTCCCCTTGAAGTAAATCCCTCACCACCGGAAGGAAAGAAAAAATTACACGACGGTCAAAGAGAAATATTACTTCACAATTTTCTGCGATAATGTGAAACATGTTGGGTTTTGCACATGTTTCGCAAATCGGAGTTCGCAATAATACTCTTTTTTTTTTTCGGTGCAATTTCTTTCTGCAATAATGGATGTCGTATTTTAGCGTCATTTTTCCGTAAATTTTTTCTCGTGACTTTTTTTTTTTTTTTTTTTTAATTCGCGTTTAACACATTTCTTCTTTAAAAATGGTTATTGTAATCTTAAAAATTATTTTATTAAAGGTGTGCTTAAAAAATATTTTTTCTCGGTCACCAAAAAATTTTTTTCGAACACATTTCCTAGTTTTTTCTATGTAAAAATATGAAATTTAAACGCATAACCAGTGACGTGGTTTGAAATCCAGTAGCGTTTTTTCCCCCTCGGTAAATGTATTGAATCTTGGTAAATGAATTGAATTTATATTCGATTATTATCCAATGATGACCATTCCTTGACTGTTTTTGCCCTAAAATTAGTTCAGAACGCCAATTTTGTCACATTTTTGAGATATCGATTGTCAATACGAAAAAAAAAATGCTATTCGATTTCTAAGCATCTAAAGCTGAATGTCTGCACTGAAAAAAATGGGTACTCAAAATTAAGTAAAAAGTACTCAATTTTAAATACGTGACATTACTCAAAATAGCTTCGATCCAAATGTACTCAAAATGGAGAAACACATGTACTCATTTTTGATCCCATGATTGTGTTCAAAATATGAAACCTTATATACTGCCCCCCCCCCCCCTAAACCTACAAATTAAAGTAAAAATGTACTAACATTTATTTTCCGTTCTAAATTATTAACAAGAACCATTTACTTGATTATTTATTAAGAAAAATAGCAAAAATTATTGGCAAGATATCTAAATTGAATATTTTTATAACAAGAACTATATATGTAAGCACTTTTAAATTATTTTAAAATACTATACATAATTCATTATTTAAATTATCATGAACATCTTTTATGCCACCCTAAATGAAATAAACCATTACAGGGTACAAAATTGTGGTTTTGTTTGAATTTGATAACGTGTAATGTTCCAAAATTCAGAAAACATATGTTCATTTTTGATCCAAACATTACTCGATTCAATATGAGTACATCGATTTGCTCATTTTTGAGTACTTCATTTTTTTTCAATCTGCAAATTTCGTGCATTTCAGAATAAAAATGATTTCATGAGTGTGTTAGAAATTAAAATATTTAAAAATTTAAATGAAATTGAAACAAAACGAATGTATTTCCTCCTTTTGTCAGTCAACTTAGTTCGCCAGCGATTTAATTCTTTTTTAAATATTTAGAAAAAAATAACTTCAAATGAGTTATTAAGTTAGACTAATGTCATGTTTTATTTTAAAAATAATTGATAAAAACAATCCGTAAGAATTCGGTAAGCCCTAAACAATTTACGACGCATGTTTAAAGCGTTTTCATTTTTTTGCCACCGATATGCTATTTCTTTCGGTCAGCAATTAAAAAGTCGTCTCTAAAAAATAACGTTCCGTGTATAAGCCAGCGTAAAACAAAGCAGATGTATCATTGCACGGGATAATCTATACTGCAGTTTTTGAAACTGCTATGCATCTCACATTTTCAATTTTTATACCGTCGTATAGGAAAAAAAAGTACTTTTAAATTCAATTTGTTTGAAAACTGCATCTCCATTTGTTTAATGTTTGCTCCATTGTTTGTTCCAATGTTTTCTCCATTTGTTTAATGTTTGTAAAAGCATCTCCATCTGTAGAAAATAAAGGAAAACTAATAGGAAAATAGTAGACTATTATATATTTTTTTTTTGTTGCCATTTTCCCATAAAAACTGAAAAGAAAAATGTAGTTAAAATACGTGCTATTTTGAAAAAATATAAATGAATGATTTCTGATAAAACATGGGTCTGTTACAAACTATATTTAATTTTAATTATCTATATTAATGTTACAAACAAATGAAGGCATATGAATCATTAGATAGCCATTTTTTTTTAAAATTAGTTTCTTGGATGTCAACATCGCTTTTTGCTGGAGTTGTGCTTTATTCTGCGATAGTGACATCGTATGCATATTTTTCTGTAGATGTTGTTTAAAACTGGATTTTAAATGTGGAATTCTTCAGTGGATTCGAATGACGTCATTTTATATAAAATAAAAGCGTGTGTTTTAAGTGTTAAAACTGAAATATGTTTTGCACTATCTATATTTATATACATATATATTTTTTTTCATCAGGGGCGACACTAAATTCTTAAATAACAGAATTCCTGTTTTCTAGTTTATATTTAATAATGTTTGTCATTCTGTGTTCAAAGGGATAATAATTTAGGATTTGTATAAGATCCGATATTTGTCATAACATGAAAAAGGTCCTATAATAAATTGTCAGAAAAAATTGCGCTGCAATGTAAGCTGATGCAGTATATACGGAAAGGGAAGTGATATTCAAGCTATATCCGGAACTTATAAATTTTCTGTCAGTTGCTGACACTAGTATATATCAATGAGGTCTATACTCTTTGCCTGAGGTACTTGCTGCATAACTTCGTCTTCGTTTAAAGTATTTTACAATATACTTGATTTATGTACAGACTATACTCTAGACATACAAAATCTCTCAGTTAAGTAGATTCAATATTAGTAAAATTGAGACTCAATTTTTATATTTTGCAGAGATAGTTTTGTAAGTGAAACAGTAATTCAAGTACTGCTTATTAATTTTTAAAAAGGCTGATCCAAAAAACGTGTAACTGAAAAAAAAAATTGAATTTGAGGCACTTACAGATAACGAGATAAAATATGGTAGAGATATGTTTGTTTATAAGAATCATTGGTTCACAGAATCAGGCAGTTTTATGAATTAAAAATTAAGTGTAAAAAACAAATTAGAATTTCCTTTTTAGTATTCCGTATTGAGATCAGCCGCTTAAATGAATTAAACTCATTATATAACATTCAGAGATATTCTAAGAATGGCCAAATACAGCATTGTAAAAGCAAAATGTACTAATATGCTATAGTACAGTCACCATCTTCACACACAATTGAACACATCGGGTTATTTAATTACGAAATTGTACCAGAAAGACAAAAGAAAAAAAAACTCTCATAGAGAGAAGTATTTTGACTTCGTTATAATTCGTCATGGATAGAGTAAGCTTAGAGGATAAATACACATTGGAACTTGGAACAGAGGCAAACATTAGCATTTTTAATATACTAATATACAAATTTGGCACAAAATTTCGATTATAGAATAAATTTTATCCTCTGATACCAATCTCAACTCATTTGGTTAAGAAGCTTAGAAATTGTGCACATGTAAAATTTCGAGCTACTAATTTAAAATTTAATTTTAAAACTTTCATTCATAAAACTATCTTATTTAATAATTATTTTTTCTCGCTTAGTTTTACTGTGGGATTAATATTAAACATTCTAGTCATAATTATGTGACTTTCGCGCATTAAAAGTTTTTATGTGTTAAATATAAATAAAATTAGGAAACCCATATTCGGTATGTACCTTAACATGATAATAAAATTTTGTGGAGTTCGGTTAATTTTTGCCAAAATTAAAGTCTATAAGTCGAAAAAAGACAGGAAAATAGACAGGCGGGCAAACGTGTAATTTTTTTTATATCATATTGAGATTGACACGAGATCATTTGGAGAGAGAAATCTTTTGAGCAAAATAAAAAGTACGGAAATCGAACCATTTGTTCAAGAGTTTTGCGTGGACAGGAAAAGAAAAGAAAGATACAAAAGAATTTTATAAGTTCCTTCGTTGACTGTCAGTTAAAAACAATACACTGTTATTAAATTTTATGTAAATTTGGTGAATCAGGCAAGGATGAATGTAGTAAACTATAAATAGCAGTAAAAAGGTGCTCAGAATTCTTAAATAAAACACAAATAAATTATTTTTTCATAAAAAATTATTTTGCCACCTTCAAAGTAGATCTCATCAAATTTAATACAACTACGCGAGCGCAGAACCCAATCTTCCATACTTTTAGGTAGGTAGATTTTGGTAAGACCTTTATAGCTCCTCCTGCGAATTTACTTTTATAGCCACATTTGATACAAAACATTTTTCTCGAAGTGGACATTTTAGCTTCGTGAACAAGAAAAAGTCATGCGAAGCCATATCAGGCAAGTACGGCCCTGGGTCGATGACATTAGTTGCGTTTTTGGCCAAAAAACTCTTGCAGAACAATAAGAAACTAGTCGGATGTGGCAATTATAAAACTTTCTTCTACCTCATACATGTTAATACTTCAAGATTCGCTATCACATTGCCAAAATTAAATGACAATCTATGGCCATCTTTAGGATTCTGAAATTCCGTGCATTTGTTCTTGAAATAGGACTATTGTGGCTATCAGAAAAAAATGCAGCATAAAAGCGTCAACTATTGGGCGATTTACACCAAAACATAATCAGCAATAATATTTATCAAAGTATACCTGAATCTGAAGTTTGATGAAAATTCGTGCATTAGTTCTTGAGTTAGAGCTTTTGCAGGAATCGGGAAAAATTCATCATTAGCCACCTGTAGGGAGATTGACACCAAAACGTAAACAGAACTAATTCATATCAATGTTTAACTGAATCGGAAGTTTGATGAAAATCCGGGCATTATTTCTTGTGATATAGCTGCTGCGGAAATCGTGGAAAATGAAACATAGCAGCGCCACGTGTTGAGCGATTTTTATCAAAATATAAAAATCGTCAATTCATGTCAAGACCTAACCGAATCTGAAGTTTGATGGATATTCGAGCATTAGTTCTTAAGATAGAGCGAAAATTGTAAAAAATGCAGCATAGCAGCGCCACCTGTGGAGCAATTCACACCAAAAAGAAATCAGCATCAATTTATATCAGGAACTACCTGAATATACATTTTTATTAAATTCCGTGCATTAGTTCTTGAGATAGAGCGCCCACAAAATTTATGTCACATACATACGGACAGACAGACAGAGTCACAGACAGACATTTTGTAAAAACATATTTTTTTGGACTCTCTAACCCTTAAAACGTGTAAATCCGTCAAAAACAGGAATTCGAAAATTTTCCCGAATCCAATACTTTCTGCTTGCAAAGATAGAAGAAAGTAAAAATTGAGCTCTTTCGAAATCAGTCGTGTGGTGTTGAATATCATGCCCAAAATATTAGCCATAACTTTGTGAACGGGCTTAAAATATATGTGAGATATCTTGAGCCAATTTTCTAAGACTCATATGACGATTTTCGAGCACTAGCTTCTTGATTTTATCGATGTTTTAGCCATTGTTAGACATTGAAGGTCGATCAAAACGAGACAAATCAACTATCATTTCTCGGCCCCATTTGAATACATTATAATGTTCATGTGCCTCTGGTTTTGGCATCACCATAGGTCTTCTGCAACATTTTTCAGTTATTCGGCACACGACATTTTGTTTGAAACATAAAATTTAAGGCAACCTTTTTTTAAACTAATTTTTCAATTCTAAAAATCGTTGAGCACTCTAAAGTACACTGTAAAAAAAAAAAAAATAATAATGCCAGTTTTCCGGTAGGAATCGGAAAAATAGTTGCCCTTATCGTACCGGAATAATTTCCAACCCAGCTCGGAATAAAATCCGTAAAATACCGTTTTGCTGACTATTTCCTTATTTTTACGGATTTTATTCCGATATGTGTCGGATAGTATTCCGGTATGATAAGGGCAACTATTTTTCGATTCCTACCGGAAAACTGGCAGTATTTTTTTTACAGTGTATGTCAATAAAAAAAAAAAAAAAAAAAAAGAGAGAGAGAAATGCTGCTGTCAACACACTAAGTCACAGATGATCCTCAAACTCCGCATTTAACTCGGCTTAGTGGTTCCAAATTATAGCAAAAAATTGTCGTGATGATCTCTTACGTGCGTCTTTTAAATGACAAATTCCGGGTACTTTTTACACACAAGGTAACAACTTAACAAGCAAGTTGAGATATTGTTATCATTTAAACAAATGTTTTGACAAACGTTGTCGTATTGCTTTCCAAGAAAATCCTCTCGATCCTCAAAATATTAATGTTTATTTTACATTCATTAAGAAACAGAAGAGCGGATTCCACATGCTGATTTGAGAGATTTTAAACAGAGAAAAAATAAATACGAGTACAACGATGTATAAAAAAAAGTTTCCGTACTAGATCTACATAGAGTTCGAAACAGATGAAAGCAGAAGGTTGAGTGTTAAAGACATTAATGTGTTAACGTCGAGAGTTTGTCAGCACATGTGCGTTGGGTAATATAATAATACACCCAAGAGAAAATATTTACAACAACGAGTTTCTTGAAATTTTGAGTTAAACTGAGGAAAAGGCCGCAAAAAACTTTGAATATGATCGTAAGTAGTGTGTATTTGACAGTTTGGCGCCACTTGCGTTGCGTCTGTGGTGGATGTGGTGATCGGTGGTGCCCCGTGTTGATGCTCTGATAAGAGTCGGTGGTGGTGCGCTGATAAGAGTCGGTGTTGGAGGAAACGCATTTCGGTGGTGGGAGAGGCGTTGTCGGGAAACTGGTAAGAACTTGTCTTACAGTACGAGGGTATTTTATTTTGAGGAGATAGAAATTTTTCAAGGAAATATTTTTTTGTTTTCGAATTTTATTTTGAGGAGATAGAAATATTTCAAGTAAATATTTTTATTTTACGAATTTTATTTTTCGAACTTAATTTTATTTTCAGGTGTTAGAATTATTTTTTTTCTTTTAAAAATTACTTAGAGATAGAAATTATTTGCGAATTGAATTTTATTTTTCGAAATTTATTTTGTGATGTTAGAAAATATTTGAGAAGAATTTTATTTTCAAGTCTTAGAATTATTTTTTGAATTTTTATTTTTCGAACTTAATTTTATTTTCAGGTGTTAGAAAATTTTTGCTAACTGAATTTATTTTACGAATTTTATTTTGAGGAAATAGTCTCTTATAGTACGAAGGTATTTTATTTATTTTCGAATTTTATTTGAGGAGATAGAAATATTTCAAGAAAATATTTTTATTTTGCAAAGTTTATTTAGCAGAGTTAGAAAATATTAGAGAATAATTTTATTTTAACGGAACTTTATTTTTATTTTACGAATTAAATTTTAGAGATGTTAGAATTATTTTAGGAACTTTTATTTTTAGATGTTAGAAAATTTTATGCGAATAGAACTTTATTTTAGGGGAGATAGAAAATTTTTTCGAATTTTATTTTGAGGAAATAGAATTATTTTGCGAACTTTATTTTTATTTTAGAGGAAATAGATTTTTCTGGGAAGAATTGCTATTTTATTTATTTAACGGAACTTTGAAAATTCGCGGGAATTCATTTTTATGTTGGTATTTAGTGGAGATACTCAATTTTCAATGGATGACTTTCTTCGAGAAGAGGTATTTTTGCGTGATGTATTATCATGTTCGTGTTAAATTTTGGACGATGTGTACTTTAACATGGGGATAGCTTGATTGAAATTTATTTTGTTTGCATGCGCAAAGAAAATATTTTAGTTGATTTTGATAAACGCCATGGGAAAGATTGATTTTTTTCAATTTTAATTCAACAGCAAATACAAGATTGACTGGAAATATTTGTAACAACATTTTTAAACCAATCATGTTTGTGCATTTATAATTTCCTGCACTCGTTAGATACAAAATTTATGCGAACTTTATTTTTATTTTAGAGGAACTAGAAGTTTTTGAGAAGAATTGCTATTTTATTTTTTTAACGGAACTTTGAAAAGTCGCGGGAAAGAATTTTATTTTGGGGAACTTAATTTATTTCGTGGTCTTAATTTAGAGAAAATATTTTTATTTTCGAACTTAACCTATTTTTCAAGAAAGTGTTTTCTTATTTTGAGAACTTTTATTTATTATTTTTCGTTAATAATAGATGTGTTAGAAAATTGGGAGGATATTTCTTAGAATAGACTAATATTTTGGAATTTCAAAATTATTTGATTTATTATGTTTTTAAAATAATATGAAATAAAAGCTTACTTGATTTTCATGATGAGAAAATAGATCATGTGCATTCATTGAATTCAGGTTGTACATGAAATTAACACGCATAAATTATAAAAATACTGAAGAAATATTATTTCAACTAAGTAGCAGAAAGATTTTACACCAATACACCAATGCAGATGTTAATGAATTCCTACAAATGTCGTTATGCTTCTGTTTATCTGAGTCGAAGTAGAAAATCTGACTTGCACGCACTTTTAGAGCAGATAACATTTGAGTTGCCATTTTTAAAAATATAAATATTTTATTATAATAGCATTGCCACATTTCGACAAAAGTCTCTTATCAACTGACTTAGTATGACGCCAAGGATAGACTCGTTCCCAAATAAAGTAATCTCGAACACGAATTTTATCAAAGTTCACCCCTTTTTCGCAGACAGAAATACTGCACACTAATGATAACATCTGTTTTTAATATCACTCAATGACCGGCAGATTAACGTAGAGTAAAGCGGTATGTGTTATCATTTTGCAGTGGTGACATTCAGTCTATGCGGGCGACAGTCAGTCTCTGCCTTCTTGTTTGTGGTGGACTGCAAGAATGTATTACCCATTTCTAGTAAATTTATTAAAACTGGAATATTTAAAGTAAATACAGAGGTTTTAAAACTTGCAAAACTATAATTTATTTAAAAGATTCTTTCTTTTAAATGAATGGACATTTGAAAAATTTTGCGGAAAGATTTTAATTTTGTGAACTTAATTATTTTTTTTTTCGATTTAAATTTTCATGGATACATTCTTCGAGAGGGAATGTATATTTTTAGATGCGTTAGTTTTAGATAAGTTGTATATGACATGCTTTAAAATTAAATTTGTAAATTTAAATAATAATAATAACAATGAAATAATAATAATGAAAACAATGAAATAATAATAATAATGACAGCATTGAAATAATTATAATGACAACATTGAAATAATAATAATAATAAGCAAAAGAAATATTTCGTTAGTTGAAAAATAAAGTTTTCTCTTTAGAGTTCATATATATTTTGCAGTATTGCTAACAATTCACATATTTATCGATGTGTTAGATCTTTTCAGAAAATTAACTTGATTTTTGTGTAATGTTTGTGGGAAAGAATTTTTCTTCTAAAGGAATCATTTGAGTTTCTTTTTTAAAATACCATGGTTCGACTTAGGAAATAATTTTACTTATTACCTAAAATGAATTTTTTCAAACTTCTGCTTGAAGAATCGCTTATGTTAGAGTTGAAACAAAGGCAAGTTAAAGATTAAATAATTCGCTTTTAGATATTGTGCACATTTTCAATAAGCATTAAGTAAATTTTCAGGAATGAAGATCACGAAATTTCTGTTAACTTAACGCGCCAATCATCTTACGCGATTTAGGTCACGTGACTAATAAAATATTTTAAAACAATCAGGGTTGAGTATTTATAATTTTCTGAAACCCCTATGATTGTATAAATTTGCATCGTATGAGATAGCGATTTTAATTACGTGACAAACACGTATTTCGTCCGCTCTTGAGTTCTTTTTCTCCTCTAGCGCGGAAATTCGATTCAAAACATCAACTTTGACAGAAATTTGAGATTTACGGATTTCTTTTTAAAGGTAATGAATTGATTTTATTTTAATTGAAACTAATTAGAAATGTCACTTACTTTAATCTTCATTAGAAAGAGTTGGAGACTTTGCTGTTTCCAAACATCACTTCAAAAATAATTATCTTAAACGCTGAAGCTAAAATATAACGTTAAATTTAAATTCTTTGAAAAATGAAAAGTAAAAGAAAAATGCATGTTCACGCAGAGACATAGAATTTTTTTTTTTTTGACTTAGAACTATCTTTAGTTAAATTTTGGTTTGACTTTAAACTTTATCAACCTGTTTAAACTCTGTTAATTTATATTTTGGAGCTATTGAAAATATTTTTGAGTGAAAAAGCTTAGAGTTTGAAATTGTAACTCGCACATAACAACGTTTCATATTTTTCCAAAATATGAGTGAGTTGACTTTTTGAAAACTTTTGAACTATCGTTTAGAAATTACTTGTAACAGTTTAGCAATTTCATATATGATGATATTTCCAGTCACTAACAAGATTTGATACTACAATGTGACTTATGTGTCACCAATGATCTTTCCCTCACAAAATACATTTGAAAACTTTTTTTTTACTTATACGTTTAAATACAAAGAGAAAAATTTAGCTTACCTGAAGCCATATACTTTAAGCATATCTCTTCCCTCACCTGATTAAGAGAAAATGGTGGATTTCTTATCTGTTAAACACGAAAGCCACGCATTATCACATGACTTCACTCTACTATGTGAATGGCTGATAGTATAAACACGTTATCAACGTCATCAGTAGGCGATTAGAATAGCTAGACTTTTGTGGTGTATAGCATTGCTATCCGACGCATGTTTGAGCCTGTTTTTCGCTACCTCATCTGTAATGTAAGTTGTGATTATTTTAATTAGTTAAAATCCCCAATTGCTATTTGTAATTAGATCATTAATTGATTTTTATAATAATAAGTGATTTATTTTTATATTGTTTAAATTTCATTTAAGTGTTGATCTTAGAAATAACTTAATTTTCTTTAAATTTCACTCACTCAAGTCTTTAAAATTTTGTTTTGTATGTTGGAAATTATTTCAAAGTATTAAAAGTCGTATTTGTGAAATGGTTCATTTTTTAGAAAACGAGTCTTGAAAATAGTCATGGAAATTATTAGTCTTGAAAATTTTTGAAAAACATGAAAATAACCCGAAAAAATTATTTGACTTGTAAAACATTTGAAGAACTGAAAATGGTTTATTTTTTAGAAAATGAGTCTTGAAAAATAGTCATGGAAATTATTTGGCTTGAAAATTTTTGAAAGACATGAAAATAACTCGAAAAATTTATTTGACTTGTAAAATATTTGAAGAACTGAAAATGATTTCTCTGCTCGAAGTTGAGTTGAAAAATAATTGCATAACTCGAAGAAATTATTTGAGTTGTAAAATATTTGAAAGTGTTGACATTTAAAAAGAACTTGGTTTCTTGAAAACATATACTTAATTTCTAAAAATTTTACGAAAATTGCATGCTTGGTAGAATGAACGAGAAGAACCAACCCTTGGTTTCTTTAAAGTTTTTGAACACTTTCATGATCGAAAGAACAATGAAAGTCCCTAGTTTCATGAGAACATATGCATGATTCCTAAAAATTTTATGAAAAATGCATGCTTGGAAGAATAAATGATGAGAGTTCATGGATACCTTTGTGAACTCATTCGTGAAAATTCTTTCTTGATACTTCATGGGCCTTGAGTGTTGAAAGTTTGTTTTGAAAATCTATATATGACCACGATTTTGTAGGAAAAAAGAAAGAGAGTCCTTGTTTTCTAAGAAGATTTATTTGATTTATGCTCATAAATATTGCATGAGTTGAACTCACGTTTGGAAGAAAGAAAAATGAGAGTCCTTAGTTTCATGAAAACGTATGTATGTTTCCTAAAAATTTTAGGAATTGAACACTTGCTTGGAAGAATAAATGATGAGAGTTCATGATTACCTTTTGTGAACTCATTCGTGAAAAATCTTTCTTGATATATCATGGCAATTGAGTCGTGCTAGTTTGTTTTGAAAATCTATTTAATGACATGATTTTGTAGGAAAAAAGAATGAGAGTCCTTGTTTTCTAAGAAGGTTTATTTGATTAATGCTCATAAATATCACATGGGTTGAACTCACACTTGGAAGAAAGAATGATGAAAGTCCTTAGTTTCATGAGAACATATGTATGTTTCCTAAAAATTTTATGAATTGAACACTTGTTTGGAAGAAAGAATGATAAGAATCATGGAAGGTTAGAAGGTTTGCTTGATTTCTTAAAGTTTTTGGTAAATACATGGATCAAACACATGATTGAAAGAAAGAACGATGAGAGTCCTTGGAAAATTCATGAGAACTAATTTTAAAAATATTTGTTAGTTAACAAAGCAAAGGTTTTGCAAAAATAAGTTAAACAAATTTAGTTAAGAAAAAATTAAGTTAAAAAATTTTAAAGGTTTGAAAAAAAAATTAAATTAAGGAAAAAAAATTTAAATTAAGAAAAAAAAATTTAATTAAGAAAAAAAAAATTAAGTAAAGAAAAAAAAAGTTAAGTTTAGAAAAAAAATCACGTGTAGAAAAGTATTTCAAGGTTGAATGTTTGTAAAATTTGATTGTTTTCTGCTTTAACTCTTAAATGATTTCATCCTAGCATTCAATTGTTCATCCTGCCAACCATATGTTTATTCAACACCTAACCAACCAAGCATCTTCTTACCACACCAATCGATTATTTATAGTATTAACCCTTTATTTCTGCACAAGTGCAGAAAGTAAACCGATGATAGAATCGAAAAAATAAGTGGCTTATCAAATAGACTTTGTTTAAACTCGACATTATCCAATATTTTCGAAAAGATAAACTTAGACTCAGAAACTCATTTAACATCAATTTGGAATGAAAATTTGCAAAATTGTTGTTCATTTCCCGCGAAAACTCACTTATGCATTTTTGGAGATATGTAAAAATCACAACAATATTATATTTAAATTAATTAAATTCTCACTGTTTCATATTACTTTGCAAGTAATTAGAAATATTTCTAGGTTAACTAGGTTTGATAGTATTCCAACTTAATCATTTCTTTGAC
The DNA here is from genome assembly GCA_963932465.1 of Maratus speciosus. Classification (NCBI taxonomy): domain Eukaryota; kingdom Metazoa; phylum Arthropoda; class Arachnida; order Araneae; family Salticidae; genus Maratus; species Maratus speciosus. Next base: position 516,990,210 of record OZ010795.1, on the reverse strand, counting down.
AGATTTTCTATGATAAACCTTGTGTAACTAACCTTTTTAATTCAACTTAGTTTCATGAGATTTACCTGCAAAACTTTAAATTCTTCTATTCAGTTTAGTTATCAATTTCAAATTATTTTTAAAAGTTTTATTATTGTTTGAAAAATAATTTTGTACTCTAATACCTGTATTTTAAAACATTTAAACTCTAACATTTAACAAATCTAAAATTATTATATATACAACACTTACCTAATATACCAGCTTGGTCATGACAAGTGTGTTTAACCGGACAACTTTAAGTGAAATGGCAAATCCTTATCGTGAAACATGTTATCACGTGACAACTTCCTCTCGTTTCATTGGATGATAACGCAATCACGTGATTCCTTAGCTGCAATGTCACTCAACGATAAGAACAACTCTGAGAAGCCACATTCACGCTATTTTATCACTCTTTTCAGGTGAGTACCCGTGCAGGTTTGTCTTTGATATCCGTCCCTTGTATAATCATGTCAAATCATGTTTTAACTTGTCTGATGTTGTCTAAACATGTTATTGCTTCTTACTTAACCTAAAATGCAAGTTTAATCACGAAAGAAATGTATATATTTGTATTTTTGTTAGATTAGATAATTGAAATAAACAATTTCTAAGTATAATTAAATCACTTCCGTTAATTAATAATTATATTAATTAAAATAATAGTGATTTATATATGAACTAATTTATAATATATATATAATATCGATTTCAGAAATAACTTAAGTTTCGTTACCAAGCGAAAAAGAATAATTCAAATATATATGAGAGTTAGAAAATTCTTATGTGAGAAAACTAGAAAGAAAAAATGATGAGAGGCCTTGGATATTTCAAGCAAACACTAATCATGCAGTTTTCAAGAGTTAAAAGAAATCATATTTTTCATGACTGAGTTTTCAAGATGTATCCAAAAATATTTTAGCTTCAGCGTTTAAGATAATTAATTTTGAAGTGATGTTTGGAAACAGCAAAGTCTCAACTCTTTCTACTGAAGATTAAAGGAAGTGACATTTCTAATTAGTTTCAATTAAAATAAAATCAATTCATTTTCCTTTAAAAAGAAATCCGAAAATCTCAAATTTCTGTCAAAGTTGATGTTTTGAATCGAATTTCCGCGCTAGAGGAGAAAAGGAACTCAAGAGCGGACGAAATACGTGTTTGTCACGTAATTAAAATCGCTATCTCATACCATGCAAATTTATACAATCATAGGGGTTGCAGAAAATTATAAATACTCAACCCTGATTGTTTTAAAATATTTTATTAGTCACGTGACCTAAATCACGTAAGATGATTGGCGCGTTAAGTTAACAGAAATTTCGTGACCTTTATTCCTGAAAATTTACTTAATGCTTATTGAAAATGTGCACAATATCTAAAAGTGAATTATTTAATCTTTAAGTTGCCTTTGTTTCAATTCTAACATAAGCGATTCTTCAAGCAGAAGATTGAAAAAACTCATTTTAGGTAATAAGTAAAATTATTTCCTAAGTCGAACCATGGTATTTTAAAAAAGAAACTCAAATGATTCCTTTAGAAGAAAAATTCTTTCCCACAAACATTACACAAAAATCAAGTTAATTTTCTGAAAAGATCTAACACATCGATAAATATGTGAATTGATAGTGACTACTGCAAAATATATATGAACTCTAAAGAGAAAACTTTATTTTTCAACTAACGAAATATTTCTTTTGCTTATTATTATTATTATTTCAATGTTGTCATTATAATTATTTCAATGCTGTCATTATTATTATTATTTCATTGTTTTCATTATTATTATTTCATTGTTATTATTATTATTTAAATTTACAAATTTAATTTTAAAGCATGTCATATACAACTTATCTAAAACTAACGCATCTAAAAATATACATTCCCTCTCGAAGAATGTATCCATGAATATTTAAATCGAAAAAAAAAATAATTAAGTTCACAAAATTAAAATCTTTCCGCAAAATTTTTCAAATGTTCATTCATTTAAAAGAAAGAATCTTTTAAGTAAATTATAGTCTTGCAAGTTTTAAAACCTCTGTATTTACTTTAAATATTCCAGTTTTAATAAATTTACTAGAAATGGGTAATACATTCTTGCAGTTCACCACAAACAAGAAGGCAGAGACTGACTGTCGCCCGCATAGACTGAATGTCACCACTGCAAAATGATAACACATACCGCTTTACTCTAAGTTAATCTGCCGGTCATTGAGTGATATTAAAAACAGATGTTATCATTAGTGTGCAGTATTTCTGTCTGCGAAAAAGGGGTGAACTTTGATAAAATTCGTGTTCGAGATTACTTTATTTGGGAACGAGGCTATCCTTGGCGTCATACTAAGCCAGTTGATAAGAGACTTTTGTCGAAATGTGGCAATGCTATTATAATAAAATATTTATATTTTTAAAAATGGCAACTCAAATGTTATCTGCTCTAAAAGTGCGTGCAAGTCAGATTTTCTACTTCGACTGAGATAAACAGAAGCATAACGACATCTGTAGGAATTCATTAACATCTGCATTGGTGTATTGGTGTAAAATTTTTCTGCTACTTAGTTGAAATAATATTTCTTCAGTATTTTTATAATTTATGCGTGTTAATTTCATGTACAACCTGAATTCAATGAATGCACATGATCTATTTTCTCATCATGAAAATCAAGTAAACTTTTATTTCATATTATTTTAAAAACATAATAAATCAAATAATTTTGAAATTCCAAAATATTAGTCTATTCTAAGAAATATCCTCCCAATTTTCTAACACACATCTATTATTAACGAAAAATAATAAGTAAAAGTTCTCAAAATAAGAAAACACTTTCCTGAAAAATAGGTTAAGTTCGAAAATAAAAATATTTCCTCTTAATTAAGACCACGAAATAAATTAAGTTCCCCAAAATAAAATTCTTTCCAGCGAATTTTCAAAGTTCCGTTAAAAAAATAAAATAGCAATTCTTCTCAAAAACTTCTAGTTCCTCTAAATTAAAAATAAAGTTCGCATAAATTTTGTATCTAACGAGTGCAGGAAATTATAAATGCACAAACATTATTGGTTTAAAAATGTTGTTACAAATATTTCCAGTCAATTTTGTATTTGCTGTTAAATTAAAATTGAAAAAAATCAATCTTTCCCATGGCGTTTATCAAAATCAACTAAAATATTTTCTTTGCGCATGCAAACAAAATAAATTTCAATCAAGCTATCCCCATGTTAAAGTACACATCGTCCAAAAATTAACACGAACATGATAATACATCACGCAAAAATACCTCTTCTCGAAGAAAGTCATCCATTGAAAATTGAGTATCTCCACTAAATACCAACATAAAAATGAATTCCCGCGAATTTTCAAAGTTTCGTTAAATAAATAAAATAGCAATTCTTCTCAGAAAAATCTATTTCCTCTAAAATAAAAATAATGTTCGCAAAATAATTCTATTTCCTCAAAATAAAATTCGAAAAAATTTTCTATCTCCCCTAAAATAAAGTTCTATTCGCATAAAATTTTCTAACATCTAAAAATAAAAGTTCCTAAAATAATTCTAACATCTCTAAAATTTAATTCGTAAAATAAAAATAAAGTTCCGTTAAAATAAAATTATTCTCTAATATTTTCTAACTCTGCTAAATAAACTTTGCAAAATAAAAATATTTTCTTGAAATATTTCTATCTCCTCAAATAAAATTCGAAAATAAATAAAATACCTTCGTACTATAAGAGACTATTTCCTCAAAATAAAATTCGTAAAATAAATTCAGTTAGCAAAAATTTTCTAACACCTGAAAATAAAATTAAGTTCGAAAAATAAAAATTCAAAAAATAATTCTAAGACTTGAAAATAAAATTCTTCTCAAATATTTTCTAACATCACAAAATAAATTTCGAAAAATAAAATTCAATTCGCAAATAATTTCTATCTCTAAGTAATTTTTAAAAGAAAAAAAATAATTCTAACACCTGAAAATAAAATTAAGTTCGAAAAATAAAATTCGTAAAATAAAAATATTTACTTGAAATATTTCTATCTCCTCAAAATAAAATTCGAAAACAAAAAAATATTTCCTTGAAAAATTTCTATCTCCTCAAAATAAAATACCCTCGTACTGTAAGACAAGTTCTTACCAGTTTCCCGACAACGCCTCTCCCACCACCGAAATGCGTTTCCTCCAACACCGACTCTTATCAGCGCACCACCACCGACTCTTATCAGAGCACCACCACAGGGCACCACCGATCACCACATCCACCACAGACGCAACGCAAGTGGCGCCAAACTGTCAAATACACACTACTATCGTATCGCTGGCTCAAGGATAACAACGAACTCTCTCACCCTGTGCACTTCTTTTTCGAGAATTTCTCGTGATAATGTAACTCTTATACTTATAAAATTTAGTTTTTACTGACTTTTTTTTTCCATTGAAGATACAGTTGAAACGTCACCATATTCACACCTTTTCGAATATCTATTGAATGCTAATCTCAAAAGGTTACCATGTAGCATAAAATGGTTGGGCTAACGTTGGTTAATTGTTGGCTAATTGTCGTTCCACGTTGTACCAAAATAAGAAATGTCCGCTTTGCCGTTTTCCAAAAAAGCCCATCAGTGGTCTAGCTGTTTGCTGCTCAGAATCCCACTCAGATAAATTCCAAACTAGACGGATCTCTGCACCTACTACTTTCCAATCATTTGCCAAACATACCATTCTCAATCCCACTATTTCCCAACTGCCAACGATGGGCCATATAACTGTGCTACTAGAGCATCATATTAAGACCTTTTCGAATATCAAATGCAAATCTCAAAAGGTTACCCAAGTCGCGCAAAAATTGAGAAAACCTTTGTGTTTTTTTTTTTTTTTTTTTTTTTCTTAGTAAAAACTTACTTGAGTTCCACTTTGTCAAAAACACATTATCTGGGATCTCGCTAACATGCATCGAAAATAATACCCTAAGCGCAATTGATTCAGCAATATTAATTAACAAGTTTGCAAAAAGGGACAGAAAATTACACTAAAATAGTATATTTCTCAATGACTTGCAACAATTTTGCTTTTATGCTGTTAATGTAGTCTCTTTTTATTAATCATTTGGTGATTTTCTGTAGTGGTAAAATGGATAATAATTTGTTAAAAGATGTCTGATAGCACCTGATTGTAATTTCTTCTAGGAAGGGACGCATAAAATATAAAGCCAGACCTATACAAGTTGAAAATAATTTTTCACAATTAAGTGAGATTTAGCATTTGTAACAGGTTTTTGTTCTTATTTCTTTCTTAAATGTTGGTAAAATGTCTACAATCTTGAAACTCTCATCAATTTTCCTTAAATTTTCCACATCTTGCCAAACTACAAAAGGCCAGACGTTACCAAATAGAGAGCAAGCAGTCTTATGACAGAGTTTATCTCTTTCTTAGCAAAATGTTTCCTTAAAGTGAACTCTCATTCTTTTTTACATATAAACAACATGTTGTAATGTTACAACTAACAATACGTTGGATAATTGTTGGCTAATTGCCGTTCTACGTTGCCCACAATAAGAAATGTCCGATTTGCAGTACTATTAGCCAACTAACCATTTGCTAATAAAGCTCAACAGTGGCCCAACCGTTTGCTGCTCAGAATGGCACTCAGATACATTCCAAAGTAGGTGGATCGCTGCACCTACCACTTCCCAATCATTTACCAACCCTACCGCATTCAATCTCAACATTTTTCAACGCTTTCCGGTTCCAACGCTAACGGAGTTTTCCGTGGTTTTCTTCGAACCTTGGATTTCCTTGCGTAAATACGGGTTAGGTTCCCTTAGAAAAACTTCCACGAAGGTCATCCCCACTCGGGCCCATATCCTCTTGTAGATAATTTGCCGTCTTTAACAAAAACCAAAAACCCAACGCTTTTCACTAACTGCCAACGATAGGCCAACTAAGTGTGCTACTAGAGCATGTATGAATTGACATGCGCAAAATTTCAAATATTACTTCCAGGTTTTACTGCAGCAGTAATAGGAACTGCAGCATAAGATGACTAATTTTAAATGGATGTTATTCAAACTTAGATATGCAATAGCAATAAACCCTTTTCTTAATAAATTCAGTCCAGAATATTGTTTGTATCCTTGTATTAATTAAATAACAATGCAAGTTCACTTTAAGAAAACTGTTGCTAAGAAAAAAAAAATCTCTTCCATTAAGACTATACTCTCTATTTGGTAATGTCTGCACAGTAAAAAATAAGATCTAAAACGGGTAGAAAAACACCGAATTGGGTAGAAAGATTCTTAGGTATTGGGTTACCCGATTTAGGTCCATATGTCTGGTTTGGTTACCACTGTGTATCCATTTTAGGCATCGTTAAATATCCATTTTGAGAAATGTTTTTCTCGTTTTGAAAATGATGGAAAAGTGTGTATTGTTTTCACTTCGGGGAATCCAAATTCTGTAATTATATTAGATCCAGTTTCAATTAACACAAAATTCTGATTGTTTTTAATGATAATGAGATAGCCCAATATGGCTCAAGTCAATATTTAATAAATAATGTTTATATTTTCATTTTCGGGGAATGAACTTGATCTGAGGTTCTGCATTTTCGACAGCAGCCCTAAGCGATCGACTATGTCCCCCTACATTAGTAAAACCGACACTGAATTTGCATTAAAGACAAAGGAACATTAGTGTAATTGCAAAGTGCACTCGAAAAAGACTTTAATGCAGAGATAAAAAAAATATCTTAGGACTTTTTATTTAATAACTCAGCGTTTATTATTTGTATACGAGGTTAAAAGGAACTGGAAAGTGAGTTCCATCCAAAACTGCATCTAACAGTCTTTATTTTAGCCAAAATTGCTTGAAATTCACATATTACATAGTAATTTAAATTCTTTAACTTTCTGAATGGCTGTAATAAATGCAGAATCAAACTATAACTCTTCTCAAGAGATTTTTTTTTCATATCGATGGAAATTTTAACAAATATTTTCCAAGAAAAAGAAAATATTTTTGTATATATGTGTTTTTGTTTATTGAATTAATGTTTTATATTGGCATATCTTCTTAATATATATGTTTAGAATCATGTTAAAATTTTAAAATTAGATATTAAATTGGTAAAGTAGATTAGTAAATAGTAACAATATATGTAGGGGAGAGGGGAGCACATGTAAAAAGTACCACATTTCACTCAGTTAATTAGAAATAAAAAAAAATAAAAAAAATTACCAATATATAGCAGTACTGGTACCATCTTTTGACTGGATTTTCAGAACAATGAGTCATTTTGATTTCTGGTAGTTGTAATTTGTTTGTTTTAGAAGGTGTTAAGTAACAAAGTCTTCTAAAGTTATTGAAGTAAAAATTCATTCGAGGCGCTTTTTGAAGTAGAATATCAGCATGGCATTCTATAGTAGCATTAATTAGGTAAGTCTACAAAAAGTTTTGTTTCCATATTTCAACTAAAAATATCTTTTTTTTTTTTTTTTAAAGTTAGGATTACGTTGGTAGATGGGGCACTTGTGGACAGAACATATGGGGACAGATGTGAACAATTCGAAAGTGTATCTTTTAAGTCTGTGAATGCAATTCTTTTTTAGTTTAAAATTTAACCAACCCTTGTCAAACATTGAGCTATAAATTCAATGTTTTTATGATTGCTTCACAGTTTTAATTTACTTGAAGTTAGATAACAATTAAAAGCGGTGGCTTTCTGTAAAAACCAATATGTTTATTTGTTATTATTTAATGATTTCCAGTTTTAAACGCATTTATTTTTTCCTAGCAGTAAGATATTTTATGTTATGAAAGTAAAATTTAGTTGACCAAAAAAAGTGATAAATAGTACTGTGATAATCACCAATTTTTTATATCACTATTTTACCAATTTTTAAAAACATGGTGCACAATTTTGTTATACACATTATATTACATTTAGAAAAAAAAAACCCCACAATAGCAGAATTATTCAATAACTTATTTAAAATTAACATAGTTTTGCTATGCTTAACTCATAAGGTGTAAGTATATTAGTGTATAATTTTACGAATAATTTCTTGTATCTATGTTGAAACATTTACTGATTTAATCACACAACTAGAAAGAGAACATCTAATTAGTTTTTAATCACAGTTTTTATTCATAAAAAGTTATTTTTGTCTTTTTTTGCATGTGTTCACATGTGTCCTAAGTATGTCCATAACTGCCCCTCCACAGAGGCACATGTGAGCAAATTTAGACAATTTTTAGAATGATAATATAAGTTAGAAATTCTTGCAAATGCATCCAAATGTTTCACCAAAAGAACAAATTGTAAATATTCATATAAATAAATTTTTGTTTCAATAGCTCATAACAAACTTAAGAAATACTCAAAAATGCAAAAATTGTTCACATGTGCCCTGCTCTCCCCTATTTGCAAGAACGAATCGTCTTTCCAAATGCGTAAGAATATTATGTGCAAGAATGCATTGTCCTGGTTAGAGACCAAAATGGATTTTTTTTTTTAGTTAGAAAGAACATATTTGTACATTAACGCTGCTATCGCCAGTGCTGTTGTAATTGAATTTATTGTGATTTTTGACTTTTCTGGGATCATAATTTTAAAAAAATCTATGGCATATAAAAACATGAAAACTGGTTTTTTATGGAAAAGAAATAAATAAACACGTTGAAGGACACAATTTTTAAGTAGAATTATTATTTTACGCGCGTTTAAAATCGAAAATAAAGGACCCTCAACTGTAAAAATCTACAGCAGGGATTCTTTATTTATTTCTTATTAAACATGCCCCGCAATAATTAATAGGAAAACATTCAAAATGATTTCTTTATTAATGTCATGCAAAATTTCTTTAATATATTTTAAGAATATTGTTTCGCGTATCACATTTAATATCTTACAAATCTTTATATAAGTTTATAATTATAACACCGCAATGGTGTTAAATTCGTAAATTTCTTTAACTATGATGCCACCAAAACATTCAAATATTGCTAATGGGCGTAATTACTTTGAACATCAAGAGTGAAGTGACCTTACCAAATCACTGTATTGTTATCAAATTGGGAAATAAATGTTCAATGACTAAATTTTGAGCTCACAATACGAGAAAACAGTTTCATGCGTTGTAGAAATGAAGCCATATAGATAACGCAACGACATCCATAATGAGAATTGCGCGCATTCAGATGCGCCTTTACACGCGGAAAGTGACAACTTTATTTTATTCTTTCCCATATACAGGGGCATTACGAGACAGTGTTCGCATACAAAAGGCGTAAGAAGGGAATATATAACGATTCCGCCGACACATTTTCCTTTGGAAACGTTTTCCAAATATGCTAAATGACGAGAATATTCGGTATTCAATATAACTTAATATTTCCTGCCTGTAACCGCCAATTCCTTCGCCCACCCCCGAATCTCCTATCAATATGTGGCAACCCCTCGCCCGCCAACCAATGGCAAATCTCCCGGAGAGCTGCATTTGGCAGTTGTATCACGTTGAGACGCAACGGCCGCGGGAAGCCACTAATAATAAGAATCACCCCGGGCGTCCCCCCAGATATGGAAAAGTGAATCACAGCCTTTCAATAGTTTCACAGAAATATTACATTTATCCGTGTTTATATCCGTGGTGGCGTTTTAATAATCGACGGAAGGGCAATTTCGTGCTCTCAGTACATGCCAGTAGCATTGTTCTGTAAGGGCTTAATTGCTCATGGGGTTGTGATTGATTTATTTGCGTGAAAGGGCCTTGTTTTCGCCGCTAACTTTTCGTCTCGCAATAAGGCAAAGGAGCTGTGATCCAGTCACAAGCAATAAAAAATTTATAGAGCTTTAACACTGAAATGTTTCCTTTCGTTTATTTCAGTTAATGAAAAAAGTATTTCTTTTTTATGTGACTAACATGTTCTATTACGACCGGAATGTGTCGTTTCTGTTTAGTATTTTTGTAAAGACATTTTATATCTTTATAGGTAATAAAAGAAAAAAAAATCTAATAAGAAATTTTGATGATTTTTATATCGAAACAATCTAGTTTTCTGTGAGGTATTAGCTTTTATTTCTGAGATTTCAGAGAGTTTATACAGACCGTAAACGGAAAAACCTTGCAATATTAAAAATACAATTTTCGAGAAATTACCTTACAAACATTAAACAACTTGAAAAATAAAATGCATACGTTATTAAAAATTGAAAATAATATTTAATTTTTTTTTTAAATTATTATTTCTATTTTTTGTTAAAGTATATAATATTAAGCGGAGAAAGAAATTTGAATAATTGAAAAGAATATTTTTTAATTTTTTTGAATTATTATTTCTATTTTTTGTTAAAGTATATAATATTAACCGTTCATATTTATACATTTGAGGACGTGAGTTTCAAAATTCGCCTTATCCAGAATTTAAAAAATCGTGTCTTCTCCATCAGTCTGTTCTATTGGTAAATCTGCACCGAAAAAACCCAACAATCTTAAAAATAACAAGTTGTATCCAGTATTTCTGGCATTGCGAAATCTTGGTTTTACAATGAAAGTCAATGGACGCAGTTAGAGGTCTTTCGCGATTACTCAAAATTTGATTTTCAAATAACGCGAGTTTTGAAACTCACGTCCTCATTTGATTTTTCGTGTAATTATGTTCGTATGCTAAGTGATACCTTAGTGGATTAAATACGTATTTCATGATTTATATTTTTACTTTTTCATTTCATTTATTTAAATTTAAAACTCGTATTCAATTGTTTCTATACGCTATATATAAATTAGATTAGAAAATGCAAAATTCACGAATATTGACATTTTTCTTTCCTTTTAATCAGTCTTTTCCATTTCATTTTAGAGAGGATTTTTTTCTATGTTTAGACTTGATGCTGCGACAAATAAAGGATGAATGAAATTAATCATAGTGCGTAATACTTCTTATTATACGCTTCTATTTAACTTAATTGGCTTCATTTACGTAAAGATAGATTTTTTACTTACACGCTTTTATTTAATTTAATTTGGTTCATGTACGTAAAGATAGTAATCGATTTTTCACTTACACGCTTTTCTTTTAAAACTTAATTTGGTCCAGTTTGTAAAGATAGAATTTTCAAATCGATTTTTCACTCACACACTTTTGTTTAATTTAATTTGGTTCATGTATGCAAAGATAAAATTTTATAATCAAATTTTCTCTTACACGCTTTTGTTTAATTTAATTTGTTTCGTGTATGTAAAGATAGAATTTTGTAATCATTTTTTCCCTTACACGCTTTTTTTAAACTTAATTTGGTACATATTTGTAAAGATAGAATTTTCTAATCGATTTTCACTCACTTCTTGATAGGCTAGAATTATAAAAAAAATATATATATAAACAGGCGTATTTCCGATGAGAATACAATCTTTTATGGTTAGAATTCAGGATGTTTGCTTACTAATTACTTATAATGTAATTACATATAAAATAACTATTTTAAAGAAAAGTAGTAGTGAATATTTAAAGTAAAAAAAAAAAAAAAAAAAAAAGAGAGTAAGTATAAGAATAAGGAAAAGAATAAAATCAAATAAAGTGTAGAACCCCGGTTGTCCGATAAACATGACACTATAGCGATTTCTGTAAACCGAAGTTCTTAAATTTTTTCGAATAAACGAGAACCCTGTTTTAAATAAAATTTTGGATGCAAATCTCAATTTTTCAGCTAGATTGACGGAAAAAATGCATGGTATTCACCAAAAAAAAAAAAAAAAAAAAAAAAAAAAAAAAAGCGTGAGGGAGGAAAAAGATTTGACAGATTTTTCTCATGTAAAGTGTTTTAAGAATAAATTCATGCAAGTGGTAATATTTTCCAACTGAGTAAAAGTATGTTCAGGCCTGGAATCATACCAGAACCTTTGGTTGTACTTGTCAAAGCTCATATAGTTGAGTTATCTGAATAACATCCCAGCCAACACAATTCACTCAGACAACCATTAGGTATTGACATCTGGACTCTTATTTGAAAATTTTTTCCCCTCAGATTTATTTACCTATCACTATGACCGTTTTAAAATAATAAAAATTTCTACCGAAGGAAAGTTAACAGCTGCCCATATTTATAATGCTGATTACGCTGGTTTGAATTTTAAAACGTACCGACGTGTACACTGAGGTCGGATTCTCTCAAAAAATAATAAATTTTTAAATATTCAAAGGAAAGAGTAGAACAAATAGTAACGCTAAATACTAGATGCAGCACTTCCATGCACTAAACAACAAGAGAATGCTACTATTTCTAGAAAACACTCCATTATTTTGGCACTGAGATTAACTTTTCAAAGTTGGTAGTTTCTATTACTTATTTGCATTATTTATTGCAATCATATAAGTATAATGTTAGATGAGATCTCTAAAGTAGAATTTTTCTTATTTTGCTGTTCAAATTTGTCAGGTAATTTTTGATTTAAAGGTATTTCATATGTAAATCAATTACTTGCAATTTTCATTCAGAAATTTGGTCACATTTTGTGGGAAGAACTTGTTTGTCGTATTTTGATTTCAAAGGTGTTATATTTATATATTTATTTATATATAATGCATGTAATAAACACAATTTACCTTGTTTAATTGGAAATTTAATGTAAAATAACATTTTTGTAGTAATTTAATATGTTTTTCGAATTAAAGTCAGAGTATTCATTAAGAAAAGACGATTTTCGGATATCTGGATTCTGATAATCGGCATTTCACTGTAATTGTTTGTTAATGAATATTTTTCTGGGTGTACAAAAAAAATTGACATAAATTAAAACGTGACTTACATTATATTATCTTACTTAATATATTGGAAATAACAATGTATTTTCCAATGTTTCTCTAATAATTCAATAAAATTAAAAAAGAAAAAGAAAACAAAATTATTTTCTAGCCATTTTTATAAAATAAAAACTTAATACACAAAAAAGAAAAAATATTTTTAAAATCATAAATTATATTTCGCAATCACGGCTCTTCTATTGATACTGCCTCTCGCGCTGCATGTAAAACAAGTTTTTCCTTTATAAGTGTTTTACTGATGAAAAAAAAAAAAAAAAAAAAAAAAAAAAAAGATCTCTATTCAACCTTGTATAATTCATTCCGGTCTTTCGCCCTATTAATAGGACATGGCTTTCCGTTAGGTATTATTTTATGTTAATAACTATTTTTGTTATTATCTTCATGTAGTAATGATGAAATGTCTATAAAATTATTATTATGACTTCATTTATATTATAACATTTAGTAATAATAAGAATAATGGTAAAAGTTTGCTTAAGTCACGAATGTCACGAATTATATTTCGCAAATATGACTCTTCTATTGATATTGTCTCTCGCGCTGCCTCTAAAACAAGTTTCTCCTTTATAAGTGTTTTACTACTTCAAAACGACGATAGCGATTCGCGAAAGACTTGCTCAATTCGTCCCAGCCTATTTAATAGGACATACCTTTTGCGTGATTATTATTTTGTCTTAAAAATAATTTTTGTTATTATATGCATGTAGTAATGATGAAATATATCTATAAATTTATTACTATGACTTCCTTTATGTTTCAGAAATCAGTGATAAAAATAATAATAATAAAGGTTTTCTTAAATCAATAATTATATTTATTCAATTACATTTATTCAAGAATACATATTCTGCGCGCTGCCTTTAAAGCAAGCTTCTCATTTATAAGAGTTTTACTGCTGAAGAAAAGACGATCTCGATTCGAGAAAGACTTGTTTAATTCGTCCCAGTCTGGAGTCCTATTTAATTGGACTTACATTTTCAGTGAGTATTACTTTGTTTTAAAAACTATTTTTGTTATTATCTGCATGTTGTAATGGTAAAATATGTCTATAAATTTATTATTAGGACTTCATTTCTGTTTCCGCATTTAGTAATAATAAGAATAAGAATAAAAGTTTCCTTAAATCAAGAAATATATTTCGCAAATACGGCTCTTCAATAGACATTGTCTCTCGCGTTGCCTGTAAAATAATTTTCTTCTTTATGCATGCATTACTGGTGAAAAAAGACGATCGCGATTTGACAAAGTCTTGTTTAATTCGTTCTGGTCTTTCGTCTTATTAGTAGGACATGGCATTTTATTAAGTATTATTTTATCTTAAAAACTATTTTTGCTATTATCTGCATGTAATAATGATGAAATATGCCTAAAATTTGTTATTATGATTTCATTTATGTTTCAGCATTTGGTAATAATAAGAATAATAGTAAAAGTTCGCTTAAAACACGAATTATATTTCGCAAATACGGCTCTTCTATTGATGCTGTCTCTCTTGCTGCCTGTAAAACAAGTTTCTCCTTTATAAATGTTTTACTGCTGAAAAAAGACGATCGCGATTTGACAAAGTCTTGTTTAATTCGTTCTGGTCTTTTGCCTTATTAGTAGGACATGGCTTTTTATTAAGTATTATTTTACCTTAAAGACTATTTTTGTTATTATCTGCATGTAATAATGGAAATATGATTAAATTTGTTATTATGATTTCATTTATGTTTCAGCATTTGGTAATAATAAGAATAATAGTAAAAGTTTGCTTAAAACACGAATAATATTTCGCAAATATGGCTCATCTATTGATACTGGATCTCGCGTTGCCTGCAAAACAAGTTTCACCTTTATATATGGTTTACTGCTAAAAAAAGACGAAGCGATTCGAGAAAGACTTGTTTAATTCGTTCCAGTTTGGCGTATCACTTATAGGACACACATTTTCAGTGAGTATTATTTTGTCTTAAAAACTATTTTTGTTATTATGTTGCATGTAATAATGATCAAATATGTCTTTTTGAAAATATTCATTTATTAGCAAAAAGATAGTGCCATAATGAAAGATAGTTCGCACGAATTATTAGCAAAAATAAATATTTTTACTATAATCTGCAGATAGTAATGATGAACTATGTCTATACATTTATTATTATGGTTCCATTTATGTTTCAGAATTTAGTAGTACAATAATAATGATAAAATTTTCTTCAAATCACGAATTATTATGACTTCATTTATGTTTCAGAAATTAGTAATAATAACAATAATAGTAAACGTTTTCTTAAATCAAGAATAATATTTCGTAAATACGGCTTTTCTATTGATACTATCTCTCGCACTGCCTGTAAAAACAGTTTTTCCTTTATAAGAGTATTACTGCTCAAAAACAACGACAGGGAGTCGCGAAAGACTTACTCAACTTGTTCCAGTCTGACGTCCTATTTAATAGGACATACATTTTCAGTGTTTATTATTCCGTATTGAAAATTATTTTTGTTATTAACTGCATGTAGTAATTGTGAAATATGTCTATAAGTTTGTTATTATGTCTTCATTTATGTTTCAGCATTTAGTAATAATAAGAATAATAGTAAAAGTTTTCTTAAATCAAAAATTATATTTCGCAAATATAATGATACTATATTATACGGTCTCTCGCGCTGCCTGTAAAACAAGTTTCTCCTTTATAAGTGTTTAACTGAGGAAAAAAAAAAAAAAAAAGATGATCGCGAGTCGAGACAGACTTTTTTAATTCTTTCCGGTGTTCTACCTATTAATAGGACATGGCTTTTCATTAAGTATTATTTTATCTTTTGTTATTATCTGCAAGTAATAATGATCAAATATGCCTTTAAAATTATTATTATGACTTCATTTATGTTTCAGAAATTAGTAATAATAACAATAAACTTTTTCTTAAATCAAGAATTATATTTCGCAAATACGATTCTTGCATTTATACTGTATCTCGCGCTGCCTGTAGAACAAGTTTCTCCTTTATAAATGTTTTACTGCTGAAAAAAGACGATCGCAATTTGACAAAGTCTTGTTTAATTCGTTCTGGTCTTTTGTCTTATTAGTAGGACATGGCTTTTTATTAAGTATTATTTTACCTTAAAAACTATTTTGTTATTATCTGCATGTAATAATGGAAATATGCCTAAAATTTGTTATTATGATTTCATTTATGTTTCAGCATTTGGTAATAATAAGAATAATTGTAAAAGTTTGCTTAAAACACGAATTATATTTCATTTATATTTCGCAAATTATGTCTCTTCTATTGATACTGTCTCTCGCACTGCCTGCAAAACAAGTTTCACCTTTTGTGGTTTACTGCTAAAAAAAGACGAAGGGATTCGAGAAAGACTTGTTTGATTCGTTCCAGTTTGACGTATTACTTATAGGACATACATTTTCAGTGAGTGTTATTTTGTCTTAAAAACTATTTTTGATATTATGTTGCATGTAATAATGATCAAATATGTCTTTTTGAAATTATTCATTTATTAGCAAAAAGATAGTGCCATAATGAAAGATAGTTCGCACGATTTATTTGCAAAAATAAATATTTTTACTATAATCTGCATGTAGTAATGATGAATTATGCCTATATATTTATTATTAAGGTTTCATTTATGTTTCAGAATTTAATGGTACAAGAATAATGATAACATTTTGTTCAAATCACGAGTTATTATGACTTCATTTATGTTTCAGAAATTAGTAATAATAAGAATAAGAATAAACGTTTTCTTAAATCTAGAATTATATTTCGTAAATACGGCTTTTCTATTGATACTGTCTCTCGCGCTGCCTGTAAAAAGAGTTTCTCCTTTATAAGTGTTTTACTGCTGAAAAACGAGGACAGTGATTCGCGAAAGACTTGCTGAACTCGTTCCAGTCTGACGTCCTATTTAATAGGACATACCTTTTCAGTGTTTATTGTTTCGTATTAAAAATTATTTTTGTTATTATCTGCGTGTAGTAATAATGAAATATGTCTATAACTTTATTATTATGACTTCATTTATATTTCAGCATTTAGTAATAATAAGAATAATAGTAAAAGTTTTCTTAAATCAAAAATTATATTTCGCAACTATAATGATACTATAATGACAGTGTCTGTCGCGCTGCCTGTAAAACAAGTTTCTTCTTTATAAGTGTTTTACTGAGAAAAAAAACAAAAAAAACGATAGCGAGTCGAGAAAGACTTTTTTAATTCGTTTGTTTAATTCTTTCCGGTCTTCCATCCTATTAATAGGACATGGCTTTTCATTAAGTATTATTTTATCTTTTGTTATTATCTACAAGTAATAATGATGAAATATGCCTATAAAATTATTATTATGACTTCATTTATGTTTTAGAGTTTAGTAATAATAACAATAAATGTTTTCTTAAATCAAGAATTATATTTCGCAAATACGATTCTTCCATTTATACTGTATCTTACGCTGCCTGTGGAACAAATTTCTTTTTTATAAGTGTTTTACAGCTGAAAAAAGGCGATAGCGATTCGAGAAAGACTTGTTTAATTTGTTCCGGTCTGGCGTACTTTTTAATAGAACATACCTTTTCAGTGAGTATTATTTTGACTTTAAAATTATTTTTGATATTATCTGCATTCAGTATTGATGAAGTATGCCTATACATGTATTATTATGACTTCATTTATGTTTCAGCATTTAGTAATAATAAGAATATTAATAAAAGTTTTCATAAATCAAGAATTATATTTAATCAATTATATTTGTTCAAAAACATATAGTCTACGCGCTGCCTTTAAAACAAGTTTCTCATTTATAAGAGTTTTACTGCTGGAAAAAGTCAATCGCGATTCGAGAAATATATTTTTTAATTTGTTTGTGTAATTCGCTCCAGTCTGACATCCTGTTTAATAAGACATACATTTCAATGAGTATTGTTTTGTCTTAAAAACTATTTTTGTTATAATCTGCATGTAGTAATGATGAACTATGTCTATACATGTATTATTCTGACTTCATTTATGTTTCAGAATTTAGCAATAATAAGAATAATAATAAAAGTTTGCTTAAATCTCGAATTATATTTCGAAAATACGGCTCTTCTATTGAGAATGTTTCTCGCACTGCCTATTAAATAATAATCTTCTTTATAAGTGTGTTACTACTGAAAACGAGGATCGCGATTCGCTAAAGGCTGGTTTTATTCGTTCGAGTTTGGCGCCCGGTTAATAGAACATGTATTTTCATTCAGTATTATCTTTTCTTAATTACTATATTTTCTTATAATCTGCAAGAAGAAATGATGAACGATGTCTATGCATTTATTATTATGGCTGTATTTATGCTTCAGGATACAGCAGTACAAGAATAATAATAAAAGTTTTCTCAAAACACGAATTATTATGACTTCATTTATGTTTCAGAATTTGGTAATAATAAGAATATAATAAACGTTTTCTTATATCAAGAATTATATTTCGCAAATACGGCTGTTATATTTATACAGTATCTCGCGCTGCCTGTAGAACAAGTTTCTCCTTTATAAGTGAAATGAGACGATAGCGATTCGAGAAAAACTAGAATAATTCGTTCCAGTCTGAAGTCCTATTTAATAGCACATACCTTTTCAGTGAGTATTACTTTGACTTAAAAACTAGTTTTGTTATTATCTGCATATAGTAATGATGAACTATGCCTATTCATTCATTATTATAGCTTCATTTATGTTTCAGCATTTAGTTATACAAGAATAATAACAAAATTTTGTTCAAATCACGAATTATTATGACTTCATTTATGTTTCAGAATTTAATAATAACTAGATAGTGCCCGTCAAGATTTGACGGTATATAAATAACTTGAAAGATTCATTAGAAAAAATATTGAATGTTGAATTAGTTTCTTTTAAATTAATTATTGAATGACGAATTATGTGATGAATTTCTATATTGTTAAGTGACTCTTATTTATTTAAGGCGATAGCCGGTGCTGTCAGTCTAACCTATTCAGTGAAGTGAAAGACTTTTAAGTTTATAATTTACAACCAATTATGCTTGCTTTTTATCAGAAATTTACCTTAAGATACCGGGTACAGAATTTATTTTTACTTACTACGGCCTCTTTTTTTTCTCTTAATATTTATTTTCATTTATTTATTTATTTATTAAAACTACACGGCCATTAAAAGTTGCCATGAATTTTATTTTCATCTGTCTCATTCTCTAAAAACCTAAATCTGAAACTTGATGCAGCTAACGATATATATATATTTTTTTAACTTGAATTTTATGTTTCATTTTTAAAATATTAAACCTGAATATCAAGGTAATTTCTTTTGTAGCTCTTATACGAATATTTTTCTTTGTTTCCGTTTTATTTTTTACGCATATGAATGACAAACTTTTCTTTCTGACACACACCCATATATATTCTTGATAATGCCCAGAAAATATAACGAAAATTGTAGATCAGTTCAGTTTATTTTATTGATAATTACATGCAAAATATTTTAAATATAAAATCATTATTTTTTTTTCAAAATATTATTGAGAGTTACATTTTATTTAATTATAAAGCTTTCAAATAATAAAATAAAAATCCTATAATTTTTCTTCCTAATAAAATATGTCATTATTGAAATGAATTATCGACAAAAATAGTACACATTTTGCCAGGCTTGGATTCGAACCTGCGTCCTCTGCAAAAATTCAGAGCCTGAAACTGCTGCCTTAACCGACTACGCTATCAAGAACATGTTTTTCTTCCTTCTAAATTGAAGAGGTTCGAAACACAGTTGACGCATACGGAATTGCCTCGAATTTGAGTTTTGATCTTGCAAAAATAGTTTTGCGTTTTAATATTTATGTTACCTTATTTTTTTAAAAGAAGAAACTACAACTTAACATTCTAGTTTCCCAAACTTCCCGTGTAACTATTGGCAATTCACCAGCCATAACATTTAGTTTCAAATCACTGTGTTTATCTTCAGCGTGTAATATGACCAAAACAATGTGACACCCCTGAAATGAGTCTTATCTAGCTCTTAATATCGACACAATAAATTTTTGAATAGTTAATAATGCTGAAAGAGTCAAATATTAACTTTGTGAAAGAAAGAAAAGCTTGCTTACAGTAAGATCGAATAGCAGACGAACTTAAAATAACTTCTACCTGTGATATGATATTTCAACTGAGCGAGAATCTTTGCGCATGTGCAGCGCGTCACTCCAGAGGCAGACTTCTACTTATATAATGCGCATGCGCAACTGTAGAATTTTAATTTAAAATTACGGCTAATTAATAAAATATTTGAATAAACGAATGTATGATAACAAATCTGTGGCCAAATATCTTTCATTTAAAAAAAGATTGGTGTAATTTGATGCAGTAGTTTCTTCTCACGGACTGTCGAAAGAATACGCTTAGCATTTTAAATATATAGATAAGAATGTTAATACATGTTTCTTAAAGCAACAATTATGTTTCGCAAATACGACTTTTCAATTGATACTGTATCTCGCGCTGCCTGTAAAACAAGTTTCTTCTTTATAAGTGTTTTACTGCTGAAAAAAGACGATAGCGATTCGACAAAGACTTGTTTAATTCGTTCTAGTCTGGAGTCCTATTTAATAGGGCTTACCTTTTCCATGAGTGTTACTTTGTCTTAAAAACTATTTTTGTTATTATCTGCATGTTGTGATGATGAACTATGCCTTTACATTTACTATTATGGCTTCATTTATGTTTCAGCATTTAGTAATACATAATAATAATAAAATTTTGTTCAAATCACGAATTATTGTGACTTCATTTATGCTTCCGAATTTAGTAATAATAAGAATAATAATAAACCTTTTCTTATATGAAGAATTATATTTCGCAAATACGGCTCATATATTTATACTGTATCTCGCGCTGCCTGTAGAACAAGTTTCTCCTTTATAAGTGAAATGAGACTATACCCTCATAGCATGCATGGTCACGGTGACGTCGTTGTGACGTCACTGTAAGTCACTGTGGTCACGTCACATCTGTGACCAAAATGCCACCACTCAGTGATGTCACATTGTGACTGAGATGTGAACTTCTTAGAAAACTTTAAAAAATTACGAAAATTCTTCAAAACATGTTATTTACTGTAAAATTATATTTTTCTGGCAATTAAAAAAAAATTGTGACGTCACTGTTATGTCACTGCTATGTAACGTACGTCACGTCACATATGTGACACAAAAAACCCCATATTGTAAGTCACAGTGTGACAAAAATATGAACTTCAAAAATCTTTGAAAATGAAGAGAAATATTTAAAACAGCCACGAGTTACAGCGGCATAAGGAATGAAAATATATTAGTGGATAGCAAATGGTAAATTCCGTCACTAAAGGGGAGGGGGGGGGGGGCATGATAAATAAAGTGCACGATACAAGCATTAATAAACTAAATTTTTAGGCTATATTTTATCAATTTGATATCTAAGACAGTGAATGTATACTTTTTCATGATTTCAATTTTATCTAGCATTTGGATAATATATTTACAATTACGAATATTAAATTTATACACTTTACATATTTAGTTTGCTGGGAGGAAATTTCACTCTTTCTTTCTTTTTTTACCGACCAGAATTATTCGAAACACTTCTGTGGTTTCAAACTAAAAATTTTCTATTACAGTTAAATCTGCACCTTTTAATGAGCATGTAGAAAGAGTCTTCAGAGTTTAGTCATCTATGCATTTCTTGCTTTAGAATATTTTTATAATTTGTATTCAAGTCATAAATTCTACTTCTTTCAGACTTTTAAAATAAAATTAGCATTTTCCAAAAATAAAGGAAAACAAACTTTACTTTAAAAAAATAGAAAAAAAAAGGGGGGGGGGGTGTCGTTAATACATTAAATTTATTTTTACACCTTTTAAAAATTTAAACAATGTTTTATCTAATAAACTCTAATTATGAATATTATTATTATAATTATTTAGAAAAAAGGAACTTTACAAATAATTATTTAGAAAAAAGGAACTTTACAATACATTTTAACTTGAATTATATGGTACGGATAAAAAGAAAAGATTAATTACATTGGACATTTCTTCAAATACAAAATTTTAATGAATGATACTTTCAGAAAATTTCTGCGCGTTCAAATTCCATATTTCTTGTATACAAAAACAAACAATCTGTAACAAACCATCTGCTCGAAAATCGTCTGCCCACAGAAAAATAAATATGAGAATACGCGGGAAATAGTTCACTTGTTTTAGAACAACACGTCTACAACACTTTAAGATAAGGAAATGACCATTTTAGGATACACGGATATTAATGGAACGTGCATGTAAGTTTTATTTAATTTAAATATTTTATTCCTGGTTGTATATTATGAGTTAAATAGTTATATTTGTAAGAGACTGATCTTTAACTGTCAGAAGCGATATTTTCCAATTTGATAACTGTGAAGAAAAATATTTTAATCTGCCATCGCTTGAAAGAAAAAAAAAAAAAAAAAAAAAAAAAACTGCGCAGAGACATTTATGCCTACATTCATACTGGAATTAATATAAACATTAATTTACTCTTACTTGAGATTGAAAATGTATGGAACGACAATGATTTGGAATTATTTTATCGGCTTCTTACTATTTTTTGATTACTAACATTTATAGTTATTATTATTTTGGGGTTAAATATGATGTTCGATTATCATGAGATTACGAAACTGTTTCAGATTAGAAATTAACATTATACTGGGAAAATGTATTTTTAACATATTATAGTAGTGAAACATTTGAAAGAATTTTCTTTTAGTGCTAATAATATTTTAAATTATTTTTTAAAATCCTAAATCTTCAAACCAATGTTTTCAGATTTAACATTTGCCAAAATTATAAAATAACTAGCAAATCCCGCGGCTTTGCTCGCGTAATATTTGAAATATGCCAAGTGATATTTATATGTCTAATTTTTATTAAAAGGTACTAACTAAATTTTTATTTTATTAAAAGGTAATATTTTAGTTTATTAAAAGGTACTTATTACTTTTAGGAATAATTAAAACAATTACTATTTAAAACACAATTTAATTAAGCATCATTGTTACACTGCATAAAGCAGAAATGAGACTTAAATTAATAAAACGAAATAAAACTAAATAAATAATAATTTAGAAAATATTTTGAAACTTTTATGCTCAGTTAATACGCTCATTTCAGTATTCATTTGAAGTTTTGAATTTTCTAGAAACCATCTTCCTACATCTTAAAATTAACCATCATGTCAAATTCCAAGTTCTACCACCTCTTTCAACATAAAGGGCTGTGTTGAAATAGAAACTGTCACCATTAATTTGCCAACATTAATTTTGAAATTGGTTTGTTATTTCCTAATATTCCACAGAAACGTAATTTAGAAAGCTTTTAAAGGCCTTTTTTAGAGCGGTTGTTGTTCCTGTGAACCCCAGGTGGTAGAATCATCGGCATAAAATATAGCCTGTGTAGGATCAGAGACTGCTACCATTGATTCGCAGCTATTACCTTTATATTTGGTTTATATTCCCTGAAATTGCGTAGAAATCGTAATTTAGGACTTTTTTAGAATGCTTTTCGCACATCACCTTCACTTCACCCCTTTTTAATTCGAATTTATTTTCGACAGTCCTTCGAGGGCATTTATAATTTATAAGTAACTACCATGCCATATTTAAAGTTTCTAGCCTTTTCAGTATCACAGAAATCGCAATTTAGAAAGTTTTTAGCTACTGAAACCCTCTGGTGGTAGTGGCACAGACATAAAATATAGCTTATGATTGAGCAGGTTCTATCACCAACAATTTGTCATCATTATTTTTTTAATCGGTTTGGTATTTGATAACATTACATAAAAATTGTTATTTACAACGCTTTTCGCTCACTTCAACTTTTTAAATTTGAAATTTTCTTTCGACAGTTCTTAGAAAGCAGTTGCATCTTGTAAGTAAATACCATGCCATACTTCAAAGTGTTAGACCCTTCAGTTATGCAAAAAACGCAAATTAGAACATGTTTTGCTTTTGCAACCCTCAGATGGTAGTGACAGCAACATAAAATATAACCTATGTTATAGCAGGGACTGTCACCATTGATTTGCAACCATTACTTTTGAAACAGCTTTGGAATTTCCTGAGATTGAGTAGAAATCGCAATTTAGAATGTTTTTAGAACGCTTTTCGCGCATTTTCACCCCTTTTTAAATTTCCAATTTTCTCGAAACTGTTCTTAAAGATAATTTATATGTAATACATATGTACCTTGCCTAATTTTAAGTTGCTAGCCCTACCGATCACAAAAATCGAAATTTGGAAGACTTTTTTGCTCCTGCAACGTCTAGGTGATAGCGATACCGACTTAAAATTGCGTGTATGTTAGAACAGAGGCTGTCAGCATCAATTTCTTACCATTACTTTTGAAATCAGTTTGATTCTTCCTGAGATATTGGTGACAAATCGGCATTTAGAACGTTTTTAGAACGCTTTTCGCTCATTTTGCTCCTGCATCTCCTCTGGGTTAGTGGAAACATATGTAAAATATAGCCTATCTTGGAGCAAGATCTGTCACCATCATTTTAACGCCATTATATTTGAAATCGGTTCATTATTTCCTGAAATTGCATAGAAAGTGCAATTTAGAACGTTTTTTACAACGCTTTTTGCGCATTTTGACCACCCCTTTTAAATTTCGATTTTTTAGGAAATGTCCTTAGAGATCATTGATATCTTATAACTAACTACCATTCTAAATTTCACGATTAAAGGCCCTTCCGTCACGCAAAAAAAAAAATTTAGAACGTTTTTCTCCTGCAGCCCCTTTGGGGTAGTGGCACCGACATAAAACATAGCCTATGTTGGAGCAGGGATTTTCACCATCATTTTGAAGCCATTATTTTTCAAATCGGTTTGGTATTTTCTGAGATTGTGTAGAAACTACCATTTAGAACGTCTTTTAGAACGCTTTTCGCGCATTTTCACCCCTTTTAAATTTAGAATTGTTTAAGAACTGTTCTTAGAAATCCTTTATATCTAATAAGTAGTTAATATTTCAAATTTCATATTTCTAGGCCCATCAGTAACACATAAATCGCATTTTTAGAACGTTTTTTGCTCCTACACCCCCTTTGGGGTTGTGGCACCGACATAAAACATAGCCTATCTTGGAGCAAACGTTGTCACTATCATTTTGACACTAATATTTTTTAAATCGGTTTGGTATTTCCTGAGATTATGTAGAAACTACCATTTAGAACGTTTTTTAGAACGCTTTCTGTGCATTTTCACCCCTTTTAAATTTCGAATTGTTTAAGAACTGTTCTTTGACACCATTTATATCTTATAAGTAACTAATATTCCAAATTTCATACTTCTAGGTCCTTCAGTAACGCAAAAATCGCATTTTTAGAACGTTTTTTTTATCCTGCACCCCCTTTGGGGTAGTGGCACCGACATAAAATATAGCCTATGTTCTAAGTTGGACTAACACCATCATTTTGATACCATTACTTTTGAAATCGGTTTGGTATTTCCTGAGATTATGTAGAAACTACCATTTAGAACGTTTTTTAGAACGCTTTTTGTGCATTTTCACCCCTTTTAAATTTCGAATTGTTTAAGAACTGTTCTTATACACCATTTATATCTTATAAGTAACTAATATTCCAAATTTCATATTTCTAGGCCCTTCAGTAACGCAAAAATCGCATTTTTAGAACGTTTTTTGCTCCTGCACCCCCTTTGGGGTAGTGGCACCGACATAAGATATAGCCTATGTTCTAAGTTGGGCGAACACCATCATTTTGATACCATTACATTTGGAATCGGTTCGGTAGTTCCTGAGCTTATCTCCGACAAATAAACAATTTTTACCTCTTTATAATAGGAGTATGAAGTATGATAGGAATTCCTTATACCATATGGAAATATTTTTGAGATATTGTTAAATCTAATAATGCATTTAATTTATCTATTGTAGTTTGCTGTTGTTTAACAGTACAATTATAAATACTAATTATTATTTTTAGTGTTTTTCAAATTGGTATATTTATTTTTTTTAATTGTATGTAAGCATTTTTTCTGTTTGTGATTTTAATCAAACATTTAATTACAGACATTCTGAATGGGTTATTAAATTTTCTTCTATTGTAAATTAATTTTCTACGTGTATGATTCGGGTAATTATTGGCACTAAAAAGTAAAATATGATATTTAAGCATTGAAATAAAGTATTTTTCATGCCTGATAGGAAGTTATAGATTAAACTGCTTTAGTATATATATTTTTTAAGTTCATATAATACAGGATACATAATGTAGGGCACAAGTTGAAAAGTGCTTATGACTTCGGTTTGTCTCTCCGTCTGTCCGTCTAGCAGTCTGTGCGCACTCTAACTCTCGAAAATATACTCGGATTGCCCTGAAATTTTTGGATGGTATTGACGTTTACCATCGCACGGTACCTATTTGTAATGAAGTTTGTAGCATGCTTTGTTCATTTACAGGGACAGTCAAAAGTTTTCCGTTACATTGCGGCCTATGGGAAAAAGTCGTTTCAAATGATTTTTTTATGATTTTACGCACGCTTTCAAACAGAATAAAATTTATATGCATTTGTGAAGTGCACTAAAATATGCATTCTGTTGACTATGCGATGCAAAGAATAGTTATTGTTCATTTACAGGACTAAAAAAGGAATTCAAATACATAATGATATAGAGGTGGAGGGAATTGTTTGCGGCATACTTTAATTATGTTAATCTATTTCATATATAATGAAATTGATGTATGTCGCTGAGGTTTACATACTATAAATTATTTCATGTATAATACGAATAATACGTATATAGCATTTACAGGGACACACAAAATCTTTCAGATACCATATTGTATCCGAAGTGCTGTTCATTAGCGATGATTGCTGGAAATATATTTTTAATTATGATATGCACTTTTATAATTCACTATATTTATGCATAGTGTATGGTGTATATAAATGCTATAATTCCTATACAAGGCTACACAAAAGTATTTGTAAGGATTACTGGGTATGGGCGCAAATTGCTTAAAGGTGGTTTTTAAATGAGTTATGCTTTTTTTCGCTGAACTGCATTTAATTTACCAAGAAATATTTGTAGAATATAGATAAAATGATATACAGGGTCACGTAAAGAATTGGATACATGGCCGTCTATATATCATAATTTCTGGAAATGTGATTTCAGCAGTTTTAAGAGTGTCTTAGTTTGAATTAAATTTTAACTAAATAGTGGCGTGTAATAAAGATTTTAGGTAAACTACAGGGTTGTACAAAGGTATTCAAGTATGTTTCCATACATTAGTATAAATTGCTGAAAATGAATTTCAAACTGTTAGGCGTTTTCTTGCTAAACTAAATTTTCCCATTATATAGTATATATACACTTAAAAAAATGTGTACTCAAAATTGAGTAAAAAGTACTCAATTTTAAATGCGTCACATGCACAAAATAGCTCCGATCCAAATGTACTCAAAGTTGAGAAACACATGTACTCATTTTTTATTCCATGGCTGTGATCAAATATGAATCGTTATGTACTGCCCCCCCCCCCCCAAAAAAAAAAACAACCCTAAAATGTAAAGTAAAAATGTACTGACATTTATTTCCCGTCCAAAGTTCTTAACAAGAAATGTTTAATTGATTATTTATCAAGAAAAATAGCAAAATTCTTAACAAGATACTCAAATCGAATATTTTTATGACAAGAACATTATTTCCAAGCAATTATTTTTAAAATGCTGTGCATAATTTAATATTTACATTAATACACATCATTTATGCCGCCATAAATGAAATGAACCATTACAGGGTACAAAACTATTTGTTTGTTTGGGTTTAATAACATGTGATGCTTCAAAATAGAGAAAGCATAGGTTCATTTTTGATCCAAAAATATTCAATTCAATATGAGTACGTCGGTTTGCTCATTTTTGAGTACTTCATTTTTTTCAGTGTATCAACCTACAGATCAAATAAGGGCTGTTTAAAAGAATTGGAAAACATATTTGGCTATGGACGGTAACTGCTGAAATCAGTTTTTCAAATGTTTTATGCGTTTTCTAAAATGTTTACTTAGTTATCTTATTTACGTCATTTCCCTAAATTACGATGTCTTGTTAAAGCCTTCAGAAAGTGTTGGAAAGTATATTTTAATCTATGCTTAACGCATGATTTTTCTTACTCTTTTTTTTTTTTTTTTCTATTTCCCAGATCAGTCTTTTCCTATAAAACATACCAAATCTATTTAGCTCATATTCACAAAGTACAATATACACGGGAATAAAAAATTTAAATAAATATCGCTTATCATGCCGCTCTATAAATAATAGTTGTATTAATATCCGTTAGTTTCCATGTTCGTATTTAATAAAGCAATGACAAATCAAAACAAATTAAAAAACTTACACATTCTAAATATCAAGCATAGAACTTAATAAAAAAATATGTCAGTTGATAAGCATTGTTTTTTAAGTGGAAAAATGTAAAATGTTTTAGAAGAATAGGACTCCAAAGTAGCGATATTTTGCTAAAAAGTACGGTAAAAAGATAAGATTTTATATTTACAGCAAAATTTCATTTTTAAATTCATCGCTGTATTAATACTTAGAAATTTTTCCAGAGAGAATGATTCGCCTTATATACAATATTTCAAATGAAAATCAAATGTCAAATTAATTGCTTAAAAGGCGCAAAGGCCAACATTGTGAAAAAGATTCCATGCCGGGACTCGAACCCGGGCCATCAGTGTAGCACACTGACATTCTACCGACTAAACCACATGGAACGACGTCCAGCCCGTAAAATTTTTCACTATTACATGTTCGCAAGGCTATATTAATAATTGGAAATTTTTCCAGGGAGAAACATTCGCCCTGCATACAACATTTCAAATTAAAATTGCCTTTTAAGCAATTAATTTGAAATTTGACTTTCATTTGAAATATTGTATGCAAGGCGAATGGTTCTCTCTGGAAAAATTTCCAAGTATGAATATAATTTCAATCAATGCTGGATTTAATTAAGTTTCGTGTTTGCATCATGTGGGTGGTTCACGCTAAATATTCCATCTTTTGCTGCGTTTGTAGCCTTGCCAACATGTAATAGTGAGAAATTTTCCAGCCTGGGTATCGTTCCATGTGATTTAGTCGGTAGAATGTCAGTGTGCTGTACTGATGGCCCGGGTTCGAGTCCCAGCATGGAATCTTTTTCACTATTTGCGTCTTTTAAGCAATTAATTTGAAATTTGATTTTCATTTGAAATCACAGTGTTTATGACAAGTTCGTCACAAATGACACATATTTCACAAATTGGTCACAATGTGACTTCAAAGCATAGTCGCTTTCGTCACAGGTTCGTCACAAAGTTAATGCCAAAATAGTCACAAATGACACACTTTTCACAAATTTGTCACACCGTGACTTCACAGAGTGGTCACAATGTGACGTCACAAACGTCCTCTAAAACGGCCATAACGACCTCGCATTCTAGTCACTGTGACGTCACATCGACGGTCACAAAATCACAGTGTGACTTCACAACGACGTCGCCGTGACGTCATCATGCCTTACGGGTAGCTATTCGAGAAAAACTAGTATAATTCGTTCCAGTCTGGAGTCCTATTTAATAGGACATACCTTTTCAGTGAGTATTACTTTGACTTAAAAACTACTTTTGTTATTATCTGCATATAGTAATGATGAATTATGCCTATACATTCATTATTATAGCTTCATTTATGTTTCAGCATTTAGTTATACAAGAATAATAATAAAATTTTGTTCAAATCACGAATTATTATGACTTCATTTATGTTTCAGAATTTAATAATAATAAGAATGTTAATACATGTTTCTTAAAGCAACAATTATATTTCGCAAATACGACTTTTCTATTGATACCGTATCTCGCGCTGCCTGTAAAACTAGTTTCTCCTTTATAAATGTTTTACTGCTAAAAAAAGACGATAGCGATTCGACAAAGTCTTGTTTAATTAGCTCCGGTCTGCCGCACTATTTAACAGGACATACCTTTTCACTGAAAAGGTATACACAATATATAAGGTATAACAAAATAATACTCACTGAAAAGTTTTCAGTGAGTATTATTTTGTATTAAAAATTATTTTTGTTATTATCCGCATGTAGTAATGATGAACTATGCCTTTACATTTATTATTATGGCTTCATTTATGCTTCAGCATTTACTAATACAAGAAGAAGAATAAAACTTTGCTTAAATCATGAATTATATTTCACAATTATGGTTTCTCTAATTACGAATTTTATTTCGCAAACAGAGCTCATCAACTGATACGTTCCTCTCGCGCTTCCTTCAAAATAAGTTTCTGTTTTATAAGTGTTTTACTACTGAAAACGACGAATGCGATTCGCTAAAGACTAACTTTAGTCGTTCCTGTGTGGCGTCCTATTAATAGAACATGCATTTTCATTAAGTATTATCTCGTTTTAATAACAATTTTCGCTATAATCTGCAAGAAGTAATGATGAACTATGTCTATCATTTATTATTCCGGCTTCATTTCTGTTTCAGCATTTAGTATTAGAATAAGAATAATAAAAGTTAGTTCAAAACACGACTTATTATGACTTCATTTATATTTCAGAATTTAGTAATAATAAGAACAATAATAAACGTTTTCTTATACCAAGAATTATATTTCGCAAATATGCTCTTATATTGATACTGTATCTCGCGCTGCCTGTAGAACAAGTTACTCCTTTATAAGTGTTTTACTGCTGTAAAGAGACGATAGCGATTCGAGAAAGACTTATGTAATTCATTCCAGTCTGGAATCCTATTTAATAGGACATGCGTTTTTAGTGAGTATTACTTTGTCTTAAAAAGAATTTTTGTTATTTTCTGCATGTAGTATGATGAACTATGTCTATACATTTACTATTATGGCTTCATTTATGTGTCAGCATTTAGATATAAACGCGAATTAATATACGAATAAAAATATACACACGAATAAAAATAAAATTTTGTTCAAATCACGAATTATTATGAATTCATTTATGTTTCAGAATTTAATAATAAGAAGAATGATAATATATGTTTTCTTAAATCAACAATTATATTCCGCAAATACGGCTCTTATATTTATACTGTATCTCGCGCTGCCTGCAGAAACATTTTCTCCTTTATAAGTGTTTGACTGCTGAAAGGAGACGATAGCGATTCGAGAAAGACTTGTGTAATTCATTCCAGTCTGGAATCCTATTTAATAGGGCTTACCTTTTCAGTGAATATTACTTTGTCTTAAAAACTATTTTTGTTATCATCTGCATGTAGCGATGATGAACTATGTCTTTACATTTACTATTATGGGTTCATTTATGTTTCAGCATTTAGATATAAACGCGAATTAATATACGAATAAAAATATACACACGAATAAAAATAAAATTTTGTTCAAATCACGAATTATTGTGACTTTATTTATGTTTCCGAATTTATTAATAATAAGAATAAAAATAGGCGTTTTCTTATATCAAGAATTATATTTCGCAAATTCGGCTCTTATATTTATACTGTATCTCGCGCTGCCTGCAGAAACATTTTCTCCTTTGTAAGTGTTTTACTGCTGAAAAGAGACGATAGCGATTAGAGAAAGATTTGTTTAATTCGTTCCCGTCTGGAGTCCTATTTAATAGGACTTACCTTTTCAGTGAGTATTACTATGTCTTAAAAACTATTTTTGTTATTATCAAGCAAAAAATAGCAAAAAGATAGTGCCATAATGAAAGATAGTTCGCACGATTTATTAGCAAAAATAAATATTTTTTCTATAATCTGCATGTAGTGACGATGAACTTTGCCTTTACATTTACTGTTATGGCTTCATTTATGTTTCAGAATTTAGTAATAATAAGAATAATAATAAACGTTTTCTTAAATCAAAAATTATATTTCGCAAATACGGCTTTTCTTTTGATACTGTATCTCGGGCTGCCTGTAAAACAAGTTTCTCTTTAAGATACACATACATTTTAACGTCTGAATTAAAATCTTTAAATTAATTTTCATACATTATACAGGCTTGACTGCACTTAAATTAAAAAAATATATAAAAACATTCAATTAAAAAATAAAAATACAAAAAATAAAAAACTACAAAACTGATATAAAATTTTTAAAATGGAAGATTGAACTCTAAATTAGTACAACATGTGTATGACACAGACCACCCCAGCCTTCGAAAATTCTTTAATTTTGAAGAGAAATTGCAACACTTATCACTACAGATTGTTCATGGAGAGCTGGTTTACAAAATTATAGACTTATACATTCAAGGAATCACGATGTAATATTTTTTGTTTTTAAATGATTAACTTTAACTTTGATTTTGACTGTATCCAGGACCTGTTTCGACATTCTGCTGTAGCTGATTGTGTACTGATGAGGCTGTGCGTTTGCACAGCGAAACGTCATTTTGTATTTTTAGTTTTTAATTAAATGTTTTTATATATATATATTTTTTAAATTTAAGTGTAGTCAATTCTGTCTGATGTATGAAAATTAATTCAAAGTTTCTCCTTTATAATTGTTTTTCTGCTGAAAAAAGACGATAGCGATTCAACAATGTCTTGTCTAGTTCGCTCCGGTCTGGCGTACTATTTAATAGGACATACCTTTTCAGTGAGTATTTTTGTCTTAAAAAATATTTTTGTTATTATCCGCATGTAGTAATGATGAACTATGTCTATTCATTTATTATTATGGCTTCATTTATGCTTCAGCATTTACTTATGCATGAATAATAATAAAAGTTTTCTCAAATCACGAATTATATTTCACAATTATGGTTTCTCTAATCACGAATTTTATTTCGCAAATAGAGCTCTCAGCTGTTACTTTCCCCTCGCGCTGCCTTCAAAACAAGTTTCTGTTTTATAAGTGTTTTACTAGTGAAAACGATGAACGCGATTCGCTAAAGACTAACTTTAACTTTAGTCGTTCCTGTGTGGCGTCCTATTAATAGAACATGCATTTTCATTAAGTATTATTTTGTCTTAATAACTATTTTTGTTATTTTCTGCATGCAGTAATGATGAACTATGTCTATATATTTATTATTTTCACTTTCTTTATCTTTCAGCATTTAGTAATAAGATTAATAAAAAATGTTTGCTTTATTTGCTTTATATTACAGATGAACTAGACCAAAAATTAAGTAATAAACGAACAACACATATGCTTGAAATAAAATAATCAGCAACGGTGTAATAGTACATATAACATAGGGTTTTTCAGGGACAACTGGTGGCCGTTCACGAAAGATTGGGAAGAACTTCATTTTGGCACTATAACCGATGATCCGATTAGTCCTCCCTCCCACCACAAAAAAAAATAAAGTTTTTTTACTATGATTTGTTGGAGAGGAAGAGCAAATGGGGGCATTTTAACTCACATTTTTTTAATTAGGTCAAGTGATGTATCATTTATTATATGTATTAATTCTGAATCAAATGACACCATCCTCAAGTCGATGGGATCATTTGTTACAAAGTTACGGCAGGTTTTACAAATTGGAAGTCGAAAATTATACTTTAGTTTAGATAAAATATGTTTTTATAGCAACAACTGATGGCCATAAAATATATAATGTGAACTTTAAAAATTCACAGTCTTACTTAAAAGGTGATTAAAGTAATGAAAAAGATGTTACAAGTTTAAAATATACATTTTATTTAAAACTTCTTAGTACTTTCAAGCTAACCAAGCTCATCATCAGAGAATATTTTAATAACTAAATGTTGTTTATTTATACAAATACGTCACCTTTTTGAAAATTTGCATTTCGTATTATGATTTTATTATTAACTGATGGCCATTTAGGAAAATTTCGGAAGAATTTTGTTGTGGCACTACAAATGAAGATCCGAAGAGACCCCAAAAAACAAAGTTGGTTTAACGTGGGTTTTTTTTTTTTTTTTTGGGGGGGGGGATAAGATATAGTTTATTATGTATTTTGTAATGCTGAATAGTATGATATTATCCGCAAATCGATACTATCATTCATTACAAAGTAACGTAGGTTTTATGAATACAAAGTCATGAATGATCTTATGTATACAAAATTAAGAATACATGGATTTTCATAACTTTGATGACCTTGAAGAAGATTCGGATGACTTTATTTTGATTATTGCGATTTCGAGGACATTTAATAAGTTTTAGATTATTTAATATGATATAAGGAAAATGGGGGTTTGATGTTGGGGGTTTACTATAGAACGTTCGGTATTGAAAATGAAGTGTGCTGCATTTACAGTTCGCTTACAGGGACACTCAAAAGAATTAAGTTAGATTACAGTGTATGGGGAAAAAATCATCTGCTGTGTATTTTAATGATATTGCACTATTTTAAGCATATTTAAATTTATATATATCACTAAGATTTATTACAAGGTTCCTACTGTAAAATGTATTGCACAAACAATTTATCGTTCATCTACAGGGACACGCCAAAGAATTTCGCTGCAGCACTAGCTGTGAGCAATAATTGCTGGAAGTGCAATTTCTGTGTGGTACGCGTTTTTAAATTTAAGTTTTTTTTTTTTTTTTTTTTTTTTTTTTTTTTTTTAATATTGCTTGGCGTACATAAATTCTATAGATAATATACAAGGATGCACAAAGGATCTCAAGTACATTGCGGAATAGGAATTTTTAATTGTGCTATGTGTTTAACTGAACTAACTATTAGCCTACTATGTAGTATACATACAAACCTATAGCTCAAAAGTAAAGCTAAAAGTAATTCGGATATAAATATTATGTAATAAAGGTGAAATCCCAAATATATGAACAAATTGGTAAAATTCTAAAGATGAACAAGATCTGAACGTAGGAAAACAGTATGTAAAATAAGAAACTATGAATAACCCACAAATTCACCAGAGGAGCTTGTAGGTTTAATTCATAGCGAAGATGCATTATTTCATCCAATTTTGTTGGCATTAAGTCTAAAATGACAAAATTTAGCTCTTAATTTATCAATTTTTAATGCTTTAAAGCATCATAAAATAAAATAAATGATAAACCAAGAGATCTAAAGAAAGATACACCTCACACGGGATATTAATGCATGTATATTTTGCTATTGGTGGTAATTGCAGAAACTGATTGCATTTTCAAATGTTTTATGAGTTGTTAAAATGTTTAATGTTAAATGAATGCTTAAATGTTTAATGTTAAATGTTAAATGAATGCTTAAATTGCATTTTCAAATGTGTTATGAGTTTACCAAATTGCTTCCTAAGACATCTTTCAAATCAATAAACTGTGAAGTTTTGTTAGAATATTCTGAATGTGTTGGAAAGTGCTTCATAATGTATGCTGGATGCATGATTTTTCATTCTTGTTTTATATTTTTAATGAAAAATAAGAGAAGTTATAATAAGAACTATTTAAATATTTTAATTATATATATGTGTGTGTATTATAATGTATAGCTTAACAAATGGTTTGTTATAGAGTAAAAATATTTATTATTAAACCCAGTAAATAATCATTAATAGAAGTGAAAAAAATAATAAATTTTCTTATAAAAACACTATATCACATTAAAATCACACACAAAAATCTCGAATCTGTTTATAAAACGAAATTATTGAAATTCAATTAATAATTAAATTATTTTCCAGAAAAAACAAACAAGAAATTGTGAAATAAATTACACAATATTTTGTGTTAACTACATGAAATTATTTAACAACATAAAGTTTTATAGTTTTGCGTTAATCCCGTAAGTGTGGATATAATACCTGAGATCGTTACTTTCTAACAATCTCACATCCATTAATCCGGAGCTATACTTTGTTGTCACGTTTTACAAAGCGAAAACGTAATTTAATATTAGGCTAAAACTAGCCTTACATTGCCTCAGAGTTGCTTAACACCCACATTATTCAGGCAAGCACTCTACAATAACAACCAGGGATTAGATTGTTTGTCTAAGGCCGACTGTCCTGGCATAAACACGGCAATACGCCTAGTTGGCAGGGGAAAAGTTATGAATGAACGGCATAGTACTAGCAGCCGGAAGCACGTGACACCGGTCTCCGAATATGATGAATGGAAGTAATCTCCCTCACTATAAAACGGATCACAATTAGATAATGCCGCTTGATTAATGGCAAGGTTGTCCTAGGGTCAAATGTCGCAATTTTAAACTCTGAAATATGGAATCTGTATATACAGAATCTTTAGGATTATAAATTTCAGCCATTAGTTTAAGTCAACACAGCTTTTGTGAAACATACTCTAAGAGAGCTGAGCAAATAATCGGGGTTTGAGGCCACTCAATAGTGTTGCGTTTTATTATTATAGGAGGTAAATTAGTACGGTTATACAAGAAACTGATTTTTACTAATGCATACAGAATCAGTTGTTATAATACATTTCTATATGATAATTAAACAGGAAGTTAACCCATAATTTAGCATCGTCCTGCATTCGTGGCAGCTCAGATTTATTGAATTTTTACATGCAATATCGTATTTTTTATTTCTGATCCGCTACTAAAATAGATTTTATATTTGACCTGTGTTACTTATAATCATTTGAAGTTCAATTTGATAAATTTGCATGCATATATTTGGCTGATTTTTACTTTTTTATTGAACATAACTTACTATTTTTTAAAATTTTAAATAATTGTGTAAAAAAAAAAGTAGTATGTTGTGGCCATCACAAAACTTTCTTCTATAAAAATCACGTCAATTAAATCATTTAAATAGTACAAGAAATTACATCAATTTAGCACCAATTTATATCAAAGTATATTTGAATTTGAAGTTTGATAAAAGTTCGTGCATTAGTTCTTGAGATAGAGCTATTGCGGAAATTCTGAAAAATGTAGAATAGCAGCGTCACCTGTCGAGCGATTTACACCAAAATGTATAAAACGTCAATTCATGTCAAGGACTAACTTAATCTGAATTTTGATGAAAATCCGTGCATTAGTTCTGGAGATTGAGCTATTGTGGAAATCTTAAAAAATGCTGCATAGCAGCTCAACCTGTTGAGCGATTTACTCCAAAACATACACAGCACTAATTCATATCTAGGTATATCTAAATCTGAAGTTTCTTGAAAACCCAAGCATTAGCTTTTGAGATAGATCTTGAGATAGATTGCGGAAATCGTAAAAAATGCAGCATAGCAGCGCCACCTGTTGAGAGATTTACATCAAAATATACAAAACGTCAGTTCATGTCAAGGACTAACTGAACCTGAAGTTTGATGAAAATCCGTGCATTATTTCTTGAGATAGAGCTATTTCGAAAATCGTGTAAATCTTGCAAAATGCAGCATAGCAGCGCCATCTGTTGGGCGATTTACACCAAAACGTTACCAGCACCAATTCATATCAAGGAATAACTACATCTGAAGTTTGATAAAAATCTGTGCATTAGTTCTTGAGACAGAGCTATTTCAGAAATCGTGAAAAATGCAGCACAGCAGTGCCATCTGTTGGGCGATTTACGCCAAAAACTAATCAGCACCAATTTACATCAGGAACTAACTGAATATAAATTTTTATTAAATTCGTGCATTAGTTTTTGAGATAGAGCGCCCACAAAATTTGTGTCACATACAGACAGACAGACAGAACCACAGACTAACAGACTCACAGACAGACATTTTGTAAAAACATGTTTTTCGGGTTCTCTGACCGACCCCTAAAACAGGTAAATCCGTCGAAAACCGGAATTCGAAAATTTTCATGAATCCAATACTTTTTTCTTGTAAAGATAGAAGAAAGTAAAAATGCAAAAAATATCTTCAAATTTTATTATTATAGTATTAATAGGAGATAAATTAGTACGGTTATATAAGAAACTGATTTTTTCCTAACGCATACATAATCAATTGTTATAATACTTTCTATATGATAATTAAACAGGAAGTTAACCCATAATTTAACAACGTCCTGCATTCGTAGCAGCTCAGATTTATTTAATTTTCACGTGCACTATCGCATTTTTCATTTCTAATTCGCTACTAAAATAGATTTTATATTTGACATGTGTTACTTATGATCATTTGAAGTTCAATTTTATAAATTTGCATTCATATATCTGGCTGATTTTTACTTTTTTATTGGACATAACTTACCGTATATACTCGTGTATAAATTGAAGAATTTTAGACAAAATTTGGGAGTTGAAAGGGGGGATACACGAGGTAGAAAAAAAAAAAATCTCGCAAATAATCGGCGATAAAAGTGGACAATGGTCATTTCCCTGTGATTGACAAAAAAAGCTCAACAATAATGTCCCTGTAATTGTTGTGTCCCAATTTTCTAATGGGACATAATTCCCTTCAATATAAGGCATTCTTTTCAACATTTTAATCTCAAAAAGAGTTCAACTTGAGAATGCTTCTAGATATCTCTCCTAAAAGTCCTACAATGCAAAGAAGTTCTATATTTTAGCAGTCTAAGAAGTTATTTACCCTTATAAATAAGGCTTGAATAGATTTTTGAAAGAATTTTTTTCTTTTTAAGTACCATTGAATTGATGTGAATAGGTTTCAAAATAGTGTAAGGTTCTTCGGTTTTAGATAATTATACAGTTTTAAAACGTTTAATTTAAAAAAAGTCTGATTAGAAACGTAAAAAAAGTTTACTAATTTAATGAAAATTTATGAATTTTTTTATATTCGATTATAAATCATTTTTCAATGTACTACTAGAAATGTAGTTTGACTTATACACGAAAATTCAATTTGTTTCAAAATTTTGCTTAAGAATTGTTAGAGTGATGTAATCGCACATTACATTTTATTTATCATTTGGTTCGGTTCTATCACGTCATTAACTTAAATAAAACTGATTGGTTCTCTTATTAGCAATTTCTATTGGATATCTTATTAAAGGGCTCCATTGGCCTTCCTAGAATCCTTTCAAAATGTTATAAATACAGGTTACTTTCTTTTGTGCCTCACTGCATTCTCTGATTTTCATGTGTGATTGACTCTCTGTAAATAAAACTTTTATGTACGATCAAACGACCTTATCTTTCAACGCAGCAACATTTCAATATGGATTTTAACAAGAATTGGGGGGTCTACTTATACACGAGTATATGCGGTATTATTATTTTTTAACAATTTAAATAATTGTGAAATAAAATGCAAAAAAATATCTTCAAATTTTATTACTGATGAGCATAACTGGGTATATGGCGGAATAATTGAAGGACATATATACGAAGTTTATAGAAGTGAACTGCACAGAGTGCTATATACATATACAGTATCACAGTGTCCTAATATCTTTTATATATTTATACTCCTATATGCAAACTAATAACTTTTTAGTATATTTACTTAGCAATGCAGGGATCTGTTTAGGAAAAATTTGGGTCCGTTAGCGGAGCCTTCACAATTTTTATTACGGTAAAAACGGACCCTTCACAATTTATATTACGGTAAAAACGGACCCTTCACAATTTTTATTAAGTTAAAAACGGACCCTTCACAATTTTTATTAGGTTAAAAACGGATCTGTCACAAAATTCTTTGTTTAAGAAACGGATTCTTCATAAAATATTTTATCTTAAAAATGGACCCTTCATAAAATTTTTCCCCGTAAAAGTAAAACCTTTCATAAATCGCCTTCGCCTTCAGTCAAATTGAAAGGCAACGGCGGAAATCGGGTACTTCTCTTTCACAAAACAGCCAACTAGCACCTGCGCCGAAAAGAGCTTTCGGTGACGTATTGAGCGAGCGCCGATCACAGCCAATGATAGATACAATCTGAAATTGACCGGTACAGTGCAGAGACGAAAAGTGATTCAGCATTTTTTGGGAGTAAAAATTCTTTCTCTTGTTTGGCAACACATCTCCTTATTCATTTCCTAAAGCTATTGTGTACTCGTCTCGTGGTTGCGTATAGTTTTTTGATAAATTAATGTGTTGAAGTACCATGAAGAGTATGAAGCGTCCAAATCAGAATTTGGGTGGTACGAGAAATGCTGATTACTACGTTTAAAAGGTTAAGAAGTCAGATGCTAGGGGATGCCCCAAAATTCAGTCTTTTTAAAAAAAAAGATTCAAATGATGCCGAAAAAGAACCTGTTGATGATGCGTCATGTGCTGCAAAAAATGACGCCGAAAAAGAACCTGTTGATGACTAATTTAACTAACAACTAAACAAACTAATTTAATAGCATTAACAAAATTCTGGGCTAAGAAAAGAAAAAAAAATGCTAAAATTTATTGTATTTTCTTTATAAATACAAATTTTGCTTATATTATGAGTTACTATAGTTTGTTACGATAGTAAGCTAGGTCCAGCATTTTTGGGTTGCAGATAAATTTTGGTTTGCTGCAGATTGATACAAAAAATTCTGCTACTAAGATTGTTTCTTGTTATCTAGTTAAGAATTTGAAAACCAAAAATTATCATTAAAGTAAAAATCTTTTTATGTACATTTTAAAGAACTTAATTAAAAGTTGAAAGGAATTATATAATGTTTTTACACACACACATACAGGGTGTCCTAAAGGATACGCAGCGCCTGATTTGTACAGATTCGGATACAGCACGTTAATATGAGTATTTTGAATGGTAACATGTGGGGACCCTGAATATAGCGTGATTTCTTGTTTTTTTTCTCTTTTCTTGTGTTTTTCATATGACAAGCTTCACACTTTACTTACACTATCACGCTATATTCGGGGACTCCACATGTTACCATTCAAAATACTCATATTGATTTGCTCTATTCGAATCTGTACATATCAGACGCTACGTACCTTGTGGGACACCCTGTATATACATATATATATATATTATGTGTGGTTCATCCAAACGGGAACATTAATACTAGTTTTGCAAAATTTTGTTTTTCACAATTTTACAAAAACAGGACTCTGTCACTGAAGTCCGAAGGTACCTGAATTTAACGTTAATTTTAAATTCACAAAATTAATAATACATTTTTCACAATTTCACAAAAACAGGACCCTGTCTGAAAAGTCTGGACAGACCCCTGCAATGGCACAACTACTGCAAAAGTTTTATTTTGAAAATATGTGGCAGAGTACCTAGCTACTTTTTTATAAGGATACTCTAATGGAATACTGAGTTTTGAGATTTTGCATGAGATCGTGATGTCCCGAATTCTAACATTTGTCCGTGAATGATACCTATTCTGTCATTTCTTAAAGCTGTGCAAAGTGCATATGTATCTCAAAGAATCTGATTGTCACGGTTATTTTAGAAAATATGTTAATAATGAAACTCTGGCTGTGTAGTAGCTACATATATAGTGCCATAAGAGATGGAATCGATGGATTTGGAACGCATCTCGCTCCCGGGTTTTAAAAGCTCTCTCGTGAGTTCGAGCCACGTATTCATAGTGATTTCCGTAATTTTCATAGACTCAGATTAGCACTTTTTATAGAGACTTCTGCAGTGAGTTTTCGACAGCTTGGTAAGAAATTGAGCTTTCTACTGCGAATAAAAGATGAATGAAATGTATGGAATTCCATTTTATAGTGATATTACCTGTTAGCCCTTTAGCTACTGACGGTACTTATAAGTACCATTAAAATAACTTGTTATCAAGTTCATTTAATACATCGATTAGTTCTAATAGAGTTTAGAATGAGTTATAGATATATTATTTTATCTTGTTTCAAAAACAATATTGGTTACACACACACACACACACACAAAAAAAAAAAAAAAAAAAAAAAAAAGAAATCGGAAATATTTCTATATTTCTATTTTAAGAAAATTATATTTGTACATTTCCTAATTCTACAAAATACTAAGAAAAATATTTAAAATAAAAGATTTGAGTGGGTTATAAATATTGCACAAAATCCCTATAAATTCAAATTTAATTCATCCTTCTAAATCCTCCAATCCTTTGAAAATCCTTCTAAAATTTATTAAATGGTTATGTAAATCTTCTAACGTAGTTTCAAAAATTCCCTAAAAATGCTTTAGAAGATAGAATTTTCCTGAATTCATAATTCAGTACATAAAGGGTTAAATTGAATTTTTTAGGCTCCGGCAGAACACATACGGTGAGATCATTTTAGAGCCGAATTAAGTGAGTTAAATATAATAAATTTTGGTAAAGGATTTTTTAGCTTATTGTCTGATCGTCTGCATTTAAATTTACCCGCTCCACTGTTAATTTCCTTTTTGCTGTTATAAATAAACTAGCTGATCCCGCGCAGAGCATCTGCGCTGAAAATTTTACACCTCAGTCATATTTTCACAGCTGTGATACGGGATGTTCACTTCAAATTGTGAATTCACATAGTTTCGTCTTCGCTGGATATGTCTATTTTGCTGTTGATCGGAACGTTCCGTGCGGCTAGCCACTCGCCTAAACCCACCTAAACCTATATCATCTTCATTTAGAATGGGTCTTTTCTCAATCATTTCATCTACAGTTTCAGCAGCACGCCGTTGTCTTCTGCGTAAATTATAAACTTAACGCTGAAAACTCATTTTTACAAAAGAAAATAAAAAATAAAAAAAATAAAAAAAGATTAGCGAAAAGTTAGCCCTTTTTACACTTCAACGTACCCCCTCCTCCCATCAATGAATAAAATGCCGCGTCAAGATTAGCCGTTACCTCAACAAAATCATTGTGGTATCATAAAAATCATCGTATCAAAAATTGTAATCATAAGTATTATTTAAATTTATTTAATATATTCTTCTCTAGGAAGCGTTATTGGTGTAAAAAAATTTTGAGTTTAAATTACCCTGTCTAATTTTAACTTGGAGTATGGTTGCTATATGAGAAGAAAAAAATCCACTTTAAAATTTTCGTTAAGCAATTTCTCACAAGAGAGCGACCAGCGTAAAAAGACTAATGCAATAAATTTTATCAATATCTACTTATAATAAAATCTGAGCGCAGGAAACTGTAGGTAACCTTGCCGGTGCGAACCACTCTGGTCTGCGAACCGACCGTAGCTAAACGCCATGTTAGCCTTAGTGAAAAACATATCCTAACATATGACAGCTAAATGAGATTTTTTTTTACTTGAAATCATGCCTGTTCAGCATATTTTCACATAAAACATGTGTATCATATCCATTTATTATGCATTAAGGTCTAAATTAAAATTAAGCTATTATAAACATAGAAATCAGATCTAAACAAACGATACTTTTGCTATTCAGATTCAAATTCCAGTAAATCTACAAACAAATGAATGACTCTTTGAACGCTTCATTAAAAAAAAAAAGTACAGGTTAACGCCGATGCTGGTCTTAAAATATTTGTAAAAGTATATTAAAACCTTTAAATATTTTAATTTTGTTTAAAATCTTCAAAAACTATCCAATTAATTTCTAAATTTAATGGCCAAATCAACAACAGCAAGTTCTAAGTTAAAAATAATGGATAACTATCCCCATCTGGTGGAGAAAAGATATAACTTTCGCTTTAGGAAGGTGCCGTGCAAGCACATTGCATTACATGTATTTTTAATTTATTCAGAATGATTACCCTTTGCACAATTTCAGGTTTCCTGTGACATTTGTTTTCTGTCTTATATGAAAAAGTAAAAATTATCCGTTTGAATATCTAAAACTTTCAAATGCATTTACAATAAAGAATTATTTCAATGGCACTTAAGCATTATTTAAAGGGAAATTAAAGGCACAATTTTTTCTGTACCGAAGGCTTCAAGCAGCGCTTCTGTAGGCCGTTTCAATTCCCAATAAATTAGGAGCTTATGTTTCTTGCTAATTCTTTTGGCGTCAACTTACTGTTGTAATTGTACTTTTTTTTACAATGCATTTTATCAGATTTGAAGACATTACAAATAAGACGAATATTTCTTATCGGTACAACATATTTTAATTATCTTGCAGATAAAATTATGAATTTTAACATAGTTTGTAGAGAACAAAAAAAAAAAAAAAAAAAAAAAAAAAGTCACGCTAAACAACAAATTTTTAATGTAGAAGGAACCTAAACAAGCATTTTCGTCATAGAATGTGTAGCTGGTGATGACGCTTTTAAGCGAGGGTGACTAAATTGTAGTTTACATAACTTCTTTGTTCTAATAATAAAAAATCAAAGGATAATACGTTTTGATTAACAAAATGCATAAGGCAGTCAGAAAAATATTTTTTGAACTATTGTTTTGAAGATTTATCATTCGCTTTCCGTCATTTTTGACGGGGATTATATACTAGTATATATATATATATATATATATATATATATATATATATACATATATAATTTAACAATGGTGGAAGCTTTTTTTGAAGATTTCTGTAAAATTCGCTCCAGGTAAGTGAGCTTAAAAATGCGTTCGAAAAGTTAGTTGACAATACAGTTTTACACATAGAGATACACGAATAGCCCTTCCAATAGTAATTGGTGATAAAGTGTAATGAATCTGTATTGTTTTGTATTGCCTTGTAAAAGAACTAGAAATGTTACATCCTATATTTTCAATTGAAAGTCTAGGTAAGATATACAAATTTCATAGACTTTCAAATATCAAAATAACACCAAAATGCATTTTGAGTAATTATCGCCCATAGACGAAAGTGTAATCGAATTCTTTTGTGCAGCTTTGTAGAATAACTATAAATGCTATATACACCCTCTTGAAGAAAAACCATGTTGTGGGTGATTGTAACAACATACTAAAATTGCATTACCATCCACGTTATCGAAATTCCGCGATTTACATATATTTGTATTATAAATCTGTTAAATATATTTATATTTTTTGTGCGGCCATGTGCAATAACTATATATGCTATATGCACCCTAATCAAGGGGGGAAATTGCTGTAAGTGACTGTAACAGCATACTAAAATTAAATTTCCGTAAGCGTTCTACAAATATCGCATTTAACATATATTCGTTT
The DNA here is from genome assembly GCA_963932465.1 of Maratus speciosus. Lineage (NCBI taxonomy): Eukaryota > Metazoa > Arthropoda > Arachnida > Araneae > Salticidae > Maratus > Maratus speciosus. The sequence continues at coordinate 516,945,438 of OZ010795.1, read as the reverse complement.
TATACAGGGTGTCCGGTCTCAACGGTGTCCAATGGCTAATTCCTAAACCGTTAGACATAGACATATAGTTCCAATTACAAAAATGTTTTAAATCAGGTAAAGAAATATTTTAAAAGCGATTTGGGTCAATAAAAACATTTCTTAAAAAAATTACGAAATTTAAATTTTTATACGGTCCCCCGGTCCTATAAGTTACATTTAGTAAATTTTCCCTATTACACTGACAAGTAAGACAAAAAAAGTCTCATTCATATAAACCTAAAATTGAGCGAGTTATGAAACTTTAAAAATGCATGACTTATGTCACTTTTCTGCTCTGAAAACAAATGAGTTCGGTTTGGCTTTTAGGGGTCACATAACAAGTGCTTAAAGTATTCGAAGATCTAATTTCATGCGTATCTGCGCTTTGGAAAAAATTGTACAAGTATTACGATTAAGTTAACATTTATTAAGTTTCAGATTGGCTAAAATAACATATGTTTTATTTTGTCAGGATTTGAGACTGTTTCTTTTATGATTTCTTTTAACACAAATTATGTTATTTTTATAAGTTTTTATGTTACTTCAACGATTGTATGTATATTTTTCCAGTTCAAAATTTGTACTCGTACAAAATTTGTTCAAAACTTTAACTCACTTTCAAATATCCGATCGAGATTCCATTTTCATACTGGCGCAAATCCGATAACAATCTAATATTATTATGATTTTCGGTGGTTACCATTTATACTTATTTTATAGGATAACACAAAAAATTTCGGATAGATTACCGCCAAGAAGTTTAAGAAAAAGCTTTAAATTAGATAATACAAGATTGCGATTGTTGGGTTTTTTGACTTTTATGTATTTTTTAGCACTGAATCCGAAAATTACCTTAATTTTTAACCATCATGTCAGGATATTTCGCAAATCATAATTTGTCAAATATAAAGAATAACAAAAATCGGATACTATAAAGTGGAGGAGATGGTTGTGTTTTATAACTTTTGGTAATTGATTTTTACGTACTTTTTAGCACTGAATCTGAAAATGACCTTCATTTTTAACCATCACTTTAGAATTTTTTTGCAAATCGTAAATGTGTAAGTTAAAATATAGCGAAAATCTCATACTATAAAACATATGTAAAGCATGTTTGTTATTTTATTTCATTTTATTTTATTTTATTTTATTTTATTCAATATTTATTCGATACTTTTGCTTATCCTGGGATTATTACAGGTAAACAGCTGAGTGGTCCGATGAGATGGCGGAGGAGATTCAATTTTAACTTCGAACTTTTTAACTTTGAAATTTGCAATTTGCGAAAAATCCTGATGTGATGGTTAAAAATGAAGGTCAATTTTGGATTCAGAGGTACAGAATTCATAAGAATCAATTATTAAAAGCTAAAATACATCACATAACCCAACTTTTGCAGGCTAGTGTAATCTAATAATATTTTAAAATATGTATCATTTTGTAAAGAATTGAGGCTGTTAATTTAGCATCGTTTTATTTATCAAAAATTCTGTTTTTTCTTTCTTCTTAAATGTTTATTATAAATTGTATATTTTGCATTAATATGTCAGAATGATTAAAGATTTTAAATTTATATTGCAATGTTAATTTTACTCTCAACCATTTTTTAATATATCTGACGAAATTTTATTTCGACTAAATTTGTGAATGACCCCCAATTTGCAGCAAAAACTATGCTCCAACTTTAAACAGCTATTACTCGGTCAATTTTAATCGTAGAATAACGGGAATTTTTTTGTATTACTTGTCAGAGTAAAAGGAGAATTTTACTAAATATAACATATAGGACCGGGGAACCGTATAAAAATTTAAATTTCGTAATTTTTTAAGAAATGTTTTTATTGACCCAAATCGCTTTTAAAATATTTCTTTACTTGATTTAAAACATTTTTGTAATTGGAACTATATGTCTAAGACTAACGGTTTAAGAATTAGCCATTGGACACCGTTGAGACCGGACACCCTGTATATTCGTATTCTTTTGTGTGGTTCATAAAATCATTTTTCGAATTCGTTTCATTAGGATTATGTATATAAAGATATAGTAGATTATATAGATAGATACATAGCGCAAAGCACAAAATAATAAATAAAATAAAATGCATATAATCAGAAAATTTTTGAATTAATGTTGTACAAATATTTTCAAAGAGACTGTGCTCATTATTGTAAACTAATATTTTTTCTATTAAAGATTGTTTGCATTAAAATCCATTGATAAATTTTAGATATTTTACCTTACGCAACTATTTACACTTCTTCAACTTTGGGTATTTCTGTATTTTTTTCTCTTTTTTATGATAATTTAATACCAAGAAAATTGAATAATTATTATTTTTATCATTTTTAAAGCATTTCCCCCCCCCCCCCAGTTTTTCTACTTTTTCATTATTATTATTAACATATTTCCTTTTTTCACGATTTTATTATTTTATCCCCAATATTAAATGTGGAAAAACGTATTTTCAAATATTAAATTGGAAAAAAAAGCCGCTCAATATGAAAAGATGCCTTAACATCTTTTTAAAAATAGAATACTTTAAATTTATTTAAAATTACTTATTTTAAATTATCATATTAAAATTAAAAATCTGAAAGATATTACGTGTTTCAATTTTTATATTTTATACATGTTAAATTTACCTTAAAAATTATTGCAGTTTTTTTTTTCTTTTGAGAAGCTAATTATTTTGCATACTGATAAAGAACGCTTTTGTTTCTGAAATTATATTAAAACTAGTCAGATATGCCAATCCCAAAACTTTCTTCTATCTCGTACATGTTAAATACCGAGAAATTCTCTAGCACAGTGCCAAAATTAAATGGCAATCTATGCCCATTATAAGGATTCTACAGATATGAAATTCCGAGCATTAGTTCTTGAGATAGGGCTGTCGCTAAAATCGTGTAAATCATGCAAAATGCAGCATCTCAGCGCCACCGGGTAGGTTATTTACACCAAAATTTAATTATCAATAACTTATGTTAACTTCTAACTGAATCTGGAGTTTGATGAAAATCCGTGCATTAGCTTTTGAGATAGAACTATTGCGGAAATCGTAAAACATTCCACATAGCAGCGCCACCTGTTGAGCAATTTACAGCAAAATCTAATTAGGAACAATTTATACTAGGGGCTAACTGAATCTGTAGCTTCATGAAAATTCATGCATTAGTTCTTGAGATACAGCTATCGAGGAAATCGTAAAAAATGCAGCACCGCAGCGCCACCTGTTGGGTGATTTGCACCAAAAACTAAACAGCACTAATTTATATCAGGGACTAACTGAACCTGAATTTGATAAAAATTCGTGCATTAATTCATGAGATAGAGTTATTGTGATAATCATGAATAATGCAGCATAGCAGCGCCACCTGTTGGGCGATTTTCACCAAAAAGTAATCAGCACCAAATTACATCAAGGACTAACTGAATCTGAAGTTTTATGAAATTCTGTGCATTAGTTCTTGAGATATAGCTATTGCGCAAATCGTGAAAAATGCAGCACAGCAGCGCCACCTTTTGGACGATTTAAACCAAAACGTAATCAGAACCAGTTTATATCAAGGTTTAACTGAATCTAAAGTTTTGTGAAATTCCGTACATTTTTTCTTGAGATAGAGCGCTCTCAAAATTTTTGTCACATACAGACTCACAGGGTGACAGAGTGAAAGACTCACAGACAGACATTTTCTAAAAACAATCAAATCGTGTTCAGGACCTTCTAAAACGTATAAATCCATCGGAAACCGGAAGTCGAAATTTTTCAAGAATCCAATACTTTCTTCTTGTAAAAATAGAAAAAAGTAATAATGTACTAGAAGGAATATGGAAAGAAAAACAACTAAATGTTAAACATCAGTGAAAATTTCACCTTTACAGGATAACATACACAGAAATTGAAGAGATCAGATGATAAATGTGGTATGTAACAAAAAAAAAAAAAAAAAAAAAAAAAAAGAGTTAATAATATGATTGAAAATAATCAGTGGTCCTCTACCATCTGTTAAATTTGAAAAAAACCTTGCACTGTCAGAGATTTTAATTGATAAAGGGGCATTTCACAATAAACACAAATAAAGATTTGAAACTTTACATCTCTTTTTCTCAAAATGATGATTGTGTCACTCATCACCTTTGTCATCTAAGATTTTCAACTACGAATGCAACTTTTTAACATTATTATACATTTTTAAATGCACTGCAAAATAGTCTATAAATTTATATCATTCAGTAATATATCATTTCAGTTAAATATGTACTAAGGCTAGGTTAGTTTTTCTAAAGAAAAAAAAATAACTAAATTTAATTAATAGTATTACATTTGTATATATATTTTTTCTAATAACATTCATGATGAATAATTGTTGATGTCTAAACGTGAACTTTCGTTTATGAAATAAGTTTTAGATTAAGTTTAGCTATAAATTGGTTAAAAATTGAAGATTATTATTATTTTTTTTTCACAGTTTTATTATTTATATATTTTCTTGCACACAAAACTGAATAAACTATTTTTTTCTCTACAAAAAAAGGCTTACAATTGCATTATTAGTTTTGCATTTGAAACTGTATACGATTTTCTTCAGCAAATACGTCTCAAGTCATAAATGCCGCCGTTGTTTCTTTGCCTTGTTGCATTTAAGAAGGGAAAACTGGTTTTACAGGGAAGCCAAATAAAAAAATGTCGTTCAAAATGTGGTATAAAGAAACTAAATTGTGTATCGAAATTGGATGGCGTATTCATGTTTGGATTTTTCAGCACTTCCTTCTTAAAGTGGTGCCCGAAGATTAATAGTCAGACGATCGAGATCTATCGCATAGCTATGTGACTTATAAATGTAAGTATAAATAAGTCTTAATTACGTCCACTAATAACCACATCGCAAGATATATTCCAAACGGAAAAGTCAAAACATATACTAAAATGTTTATTTGCTTAAAAGACGTTACTAAAAGCACATTAAAAGTATATTAAAAACCTATATTTAGATTTTTAATATAGGTTTAATGTAGGTTTTAATTTAGGAATTTTAATATAGATATTTAATATACTTTTAATGTGTTTTTAGTAACATCTTTTAAACAAATAAATATTTTAATATATGTTTTGACTTTTCCGTTTTTAATATATATTGCGATACATGACTTATATTATATGTTTAAGTCATAAATGATTATATGCTATTTTATGAAGTACAGTGGAACCCGGTTAGGACGCTCACGGTTAATACGCGATCCCGCTTAATAAGCGGATTTTTTCCAGTCCCTTGAATATCGCCCATAAGGCTAATGCAAAAATATCACGTTTAATACGCGAACGGTTAATACGCGATCCCGCTTAATACGCGACTGATTTTCGGTCCTATGAAGCAAAAAATCACGCTTAAGACGCGAATTCATTGATCAAGATGCGAGTTCCTTGTCTCTTCTTCAGTGTTGCCAATTTACCAGATTTTTTTATATTCAAATAAAAAACACTGCTGACGAATAGTAATATTTGCTTTATTTAATAACAGATTAATTAAGGCGAACATTACTAATCGAAAATAGTGACAGATATTTGAATTTTAAAAAATCCGCTAAATTAGCAAGACTACAATTCTTGTTTGATCCCGCGTCCTAAACATTCTGTTGTCTCTCGCTTCGTGTATGTTTTTTCTGTAGTAGAGAGAGATAGGCGAATTCAGGATACTCATATATGTCATGAAATTATTATGATTAAAGATTAGTATACGCATTGTTTGTGAGGCTTTAAATGTACGTTATATCCCTGCTATGTTTCATAATACATACTATAGGCCAAAAAATGAAACTCGTAAAGATTAAATAAATACGACTGCGGTTGTTTAATTATTTTATGTTTTCTTTACTCCTTGCTATACTAACAATGTTTTTTTTACACAAATACCATTAACACGTTTTTGTTATAATGAAAAGAAGGACAGATTATAATTGTGCTCATTATCATTGTGCTCATTAATTGTGCTCATCATTATTAGTACTAAATATGATTTTAACAAGTGCTTCAAAGGTTAAGTAATTTTTTTAGCTCTGTTAAAGAATTAGTCTAACAGGAAATTAATATTATTTTTTTATTTATTTATTTATTTATTTATTTTGGTTGCAGCATATTAAGCCCGAATAAAGTCGTTTGATTCGCTTTTTATTTTCCGTTATTATTCCATTTGGTTCTATAAAAAGAAACAATGAGTTAAATTTGAATTCAATTAAATTTTAATCAAAATATACCGAAAAGATACAATTTTCGACCGTAAACATATAAATGAAAGCTCTAAAGTTCATTTAGATGATTAAATGTTGTAAATAAGCACGGTTTCTGCAACATTATACAAATCACGTTTAATACGCGATCCCGCTTAATACGCGACTTTTGCCCACTCCCTTGAAACGCGTCTTAACCGGGTTCGACTGTATATATATGACCAGGTGTGTAGTGGGTGGGGGGATATGATGATGTACGATGTATACTTACATATTTTTTTAAAGAAATATCGTACATCATGTGTTACTCAAATAAAGTTGTAGCGTATACTCAGTGCATACCTTATGCTTATAGCAGAGAGTATGCACTGAGTATGCGAAAAACTTTGATTTTAACTCGATACACTCGTATTTTTAAATGATTAAAAACAAGTGATTACTGTAACTTTTTGATTACGGGGTTCGGACACCGTACATCCCAGCGACAGTTCTTCAATTCTAGGCGTATCACTTTTTGAAAAATAATCTCTGCCATTGGCATATACTAGGATACTTTGAAGAGGAGATAGGTATATCTACCAGAAATAATATTTCTTTTGTAATTTGTGGTACAAGTGAATATCAAAATAGCCGCCAGTCCTGGAACGTAATAAAAAGGTTAATATAGGTTAAGAGTCTAAAAATGTACAAATATGTGCGTTCGTTTCAATATATATCAATTATTACTAAAATTACACCACATTTTTACGCATGTATGGCAAGTTTTTTCAATTTTTGGCCTGAATATTGCTTTTGATGATTTTGGTTTCTTACGACTACAGCTCTCTATATGACATGTGTATGACACATATGTCGTATATATGACATTTATATGTTAAAGAAGATGTAAATGTTGCATATATATGATGCATATATGGAGTTATAGTAGATGCACTTGACGTATGGGTGAAGTAAATATAACTTATATATGACGTATATGGTATATATATACGGTGAATGATGTATAAGATATTGAGTATATATGATGTAATATACAAGCTTGGGAACGATCTTGGCGTAATCGTAATTGTGGAAGAATAACAAGGAAGCACCAGGTTTTTTTAATAGCTTTGAATATGTATACATCTCGTTTATATCAAGAAAGTGTTAAATTTAGTTTTAACTAAGAAAAATAACTTATTTTCTAAATTGTTAAAGACAATAAATATATATATGAAACGATTTCACTCATATCATATAAACATGTAGATTTTAAGCACCAGCATACCCACGTTATGTACTCAATGAATAAATCATGGTTTTTTGCTGTCGTACAATCGTGATGGAAGAGTGGAAGGTCAGACTGTCGTCCATTGGAATGTTTTCCGAAGCATAATAATCGAAGCCTATAGATGCATCAAAACGTTTATTAATCGACCATGTAATGCACCAAATTCCACTAGTTATAGGTGATCCATGTGCGGGCAGTTGCTACGTAGTAAAATGTACCGCTAGATGTTACGTATTAGAAAAGATGACGAAGATTCAGGAAAAAAAAAAACACTCCAGGTGGCGTGGTTTAATTAAGCAACTCAATAATCGTAAAATTCTACCTCTCCTAGCCCATGCAACGGGTTATATACTAGCGAAAACTGCATGCGTATGAGTACAATACACGATAAATGACAAATCCTGTACAAGTAGCCGGAAGGACGCGATAAGAGCAGAATACGATAGGAGTAGCTCCAGGGGGAAGGGGGAAAGGCACGCGTGACGACGATGCGATCTCTTTAGTTTCAGCGTGCAAACAATGGTTGGCGGAATTTGCAAGGAATGATGGGAATAGAACACCAAAGAACAAATGATATTAAAAACATTCGAAAGAAAAAGAATTTAGTTTTAGAATAAACTGAAAAAGTAATTTAATGGGTTTTATGAGATGAGGCGAATGGATTAGGCTTTTAGACTAATAAATAATACGCAATTTTAAATGCATGAAATAAAAGACAAAAGATATTAAAATATTATTAAAGATAGACAAAAAAGGAAAAATGTTAAGAATTTGGAATAGTTTTACTAAGATAAAAGGGCGAAAATTTTTATTATTACATATATTAAACATGTTTTTGCATATTACTTTAAGATTTCTCTGTTCATTAATTTATAACTGTGGAAAAGCGAGAATGAAATTAACTGTAAAATATACAATATGAACTTTAAAAAGCTCACTGGTTTACTTAAAAGTTAAAAATATATATTTTATTTAAAAACTTCTCAGTACTCGCGTGTTTTTCCAATATGTATTTCCTTTACTTAAATTCAATCCAAGAGACTGTTACTTCTACTTGCAACTCTAATAATTATTTGGCTCTCTCATTTCAAAACGAAGTGACGTATTTGTATACGCTAAGGTGACAAAAGTCATGGGATAGCAATGTGCAAATATATAGATGGCAAAAGTGTCGCTTACAAATTGTATAAATGGTCAGTGCCTGGGCAGTACTTTCATTTGTCTTCAAATGCTTCGTGTGAGAAGGTTGATTATGTGATTATGGAAACACGACGATAATTAACTGTTTTCGAACGCGGTATGCTAGTTGGAGCTGGACGCATGGGACATTCCATTTCGGAAATCGTTACGGAATTCAACATGCCGAGATCCACAGTGTCAAGATTGTGCCGAGAATACCTAAATTCAGGCATAGCCTCCCATCACGGACAACGCAGTGGTCGACCGCCGGCAGTTAATGACCGTGACCACCGACGTCTGCATAGACTTGTCAGTGGGAACAGATAAGCAATACTGCGTGAAATAACCGCAGGAATGAATATGAGACGCCCGACAAGCGTGTTCGTTAGGACAGTCCGGCGAAATTTGGTTTTAATGGGCTATGGCAGGAGAAGACCGACTCAGGTGCATTACTAACAGCACGACATTGCCAACAGCGGCGCTCCTGGGTTCGTGACCATTTCAGTTGGACCGTAGACGACTGGAAAAAAGTGGCTAGATCAGGTGAGTCATGAGTTCAAGAGACCTTGATGATAAGAGCTGGTGGAAGGGTACGAGTGTGGACCCCATGAAGCCATAGACCCAAGTTGTCAACAAGGCTGAGCAAGCTGATGGTGGATCCATAATGTTGTGGGCTGTGTTTACATAGAATGGATTGCGTCCACTGGTCAAACTGAACCGATCGTTAACTGGAAATAATTACGTTCAGCTACTGGGAGACCACTTGCAACCTTCTTCATGGACTTCATGTGTCCAAACAACGATGGAATTTTCCAGGATGACAATGCGCCATGTCACTTGGCCATAACTGTTCGCGATTGGTTGGAAGAACTTTCTGAACAATTCCAGTGGATGATTTAGCCACCGCGATCGATTGATATGAATCTCATCGAACATTTATGGAACATAATCGAGAGATCGGTTCCTGCACAAAATCCTCCACCGGCAACACTTTCGGAATTGACGTCTATAGAGTTTGCATGGCTCATTATTTCTCCAGAGGACTTCCAGCGACACGTTTAGTCCATGCCACGTCATGTTGCTGCACTTCGCTGTTCAAAAGGAGGCTATTAGTAGGGTATTCCATGACTTTTGTCACCTCAATGTAAATAAACGGCAATCGGTTATTAAATATTCTCTGGTGAAGGGCTTGAAAAAGCTCGAAAGTACTAAGAAGTTTTTAAATAAAATATACACTTTTAACTTCTAACATCTCTTCTGTTATTTTAGTCGCTTTTAAGTAAACAAGTGAGCTTTTAAAGTTCATATTGTATATTTTATGTTTGAATCAAGATGAAATTTTGCGTTTCCTCTTATGATTTTGTGAAATTAACTGGTTAGTTATAATTAATATTTTAATTTAATTTTTCTAATTCAGGTAGCTAAATTTCTCCTTTTTTATAATGATTCAATTATTTAAAAGGGTGGGGGGGGGGGGGCAGGACGCACAAATTAATTATATTCTCATTTAGATGATATTTATTTTCATATTCTTATTTAAAATCTCTCTAATTATGGTTCGCATCAAACAAGCATTTAATATGTGCATATAGCATGATTTGAAAAAAAAAAAAAAAATCTGCACGAAAAATATTCTTTAAAGAAAATAAGAAAAAAGAAATTCATTAAAAAAAATGCCCTATATGATTTCTAAATGACCAAAAGCCAATTATTACTTTAATATAGGGCAGCTTTTAAAAATATATAAATCTGTGCATTCGTTTCCATATACTTACATCAATTATAACTAAAATTACAGCTTTTTTACTTTCTTCTATCCTTACAAGAAGAAAGTATTGGATTTGTGAAAATCTTCGATTTCCGTTTTTCGACGGATTTACACGTTTTAGGGGTCAGAGATCCCGAAAAACATGTTTTTACAAAATGTCTGTCTATGATTCTGTGAGTCTGTATGTGACATAAATTTTATGGGCGATCTATCTCAAGAACTAATTCACGGAATTTTATAAAATATTATATCCAGTTAGTCCCTGATATAAATTGGTGCCGATTTTTTTTGGCGTAAATCCTCCAACAGGTGGCGCTGCTATGCTGCATTTTTCACGATTTCCGCAATAGCTCTATTTCAAGAACTAATGCAGAAATTTTCATCAAATTTCAGATTCAGGTATATCTTGATAAATATTGGTGCTGATTATGTTTTGGTGTAAGTCGTCCAACAATTTTTCACGATTGCTCTATCTCAAGAATTAATTTACGGATTTTCATCGAATTCAGATTCAGTTAGATGTTGACACAAGTTGTTGCTTATTAGGATTTGGTGTTAATCTCCCAAGAAGTGTCGCTGCTATGCTGCATTTTTCAAGATTTCCGCAATAGCTCTATCTCAAGAACTAGTGCACGAATTTTCATCTAACTTCAGATTCAGTTAGATGTTGAAACAAGTTGTTGCTGATTAGGTTTTGGTGTAAATCATCCAACAGGTAGCGCTACTATGTTGAATTTTGCAGGATTTACACGATTTTAGCGATAGTCATATCTCAAGAACAATGCGCAGAATTTCATATCTTTAGAATCCTCATAATGGACATGATTGCCATATAATTTTGGCACTGTGGTGGCTAGTTTACATCTTTTAACATGTATGAGATAGAAGACAGATTTGGGATTGACACATCCGACTATTTTTATGGGGGTACACATTGTACTGTTTGTTATTTTGTGTTGTTTTATGGCTTATGTCGGGCAAGTTTTTTTTTCGATTTTTGACTGAATATTGCTTTTGATGATAGGAGAAAAATTAGTTCGCACGGACACTTTTACGATTGGTTACATGTGAAATTTTAAAACTGCGTAAAATTAGTTAGAAACTTGATCGGATTAAAATCCAACTTAGACAGGTTTAAGATGAAAATGGAAAATTTATCAAAATTAAATTAAAATCAAACATCAATTATTTGTTGGCTTTTTATTTAATTGAATTTCTTTTAGTTTTGTCTATTTCTAAAGTCAACTATACCCTTAATAACTTTTGCTTTTATATATGCATAAACATCTTTAAATGATGTTTGATCTAAAAATGACCGAAATGCGTCTAGCTATGTAGACGAAGTTCTGAAATTAATAACAAATGATTAGATTTTAGAATTATGAGATTCAATAAAATGGGATTATTCTTCACGCATTATTATTTTTGCTTATTTTTCTGCAAATCAAAGAAGAGTACAAAACGGTATTTAGACAGAAATGGGATAAATAATACTACATAATAAGCTAAAAATACTGACTTAAATGAGTTTGAATAGAGACAGATCCTAGCTTTCCAAAAGGAAAAAAATGGCCAATTAAAGTCAAATTTTCTAACAGATTTCATAAAAAGTATGCAAAAATAGGTAGATTAACATTGTATATATGCTGTACAAAAGACCACATCAAACAGGGCTATTTGATGTAACTGTGCACCGTGTATCAATATTTCACGGATCTGTCCTTATAAAACACATAATTGAAAAAAAAAAAGTTAATAAATATAGAATGAGAAGTTATATACAGTATAACCTCGAAAATCCGGCATCGTCGGGACCGAGACTAAGCCGGATGTTTGAAAATTCCGGATTTCTGAAAAAGTGTCAAAAATATTTCTGATATTCCTAAGGGTGCCTTTATTTATAATTTAGTTCTTACCAAAGTAATATTTATGTGAGAAAAAGAGAAAACTAAATATTAAAAATAAACTTACTTAAATTGATATTTTCAATTTCACAAAAATAATTCTCATAAACAGTGAAGTCATTTAATAATTATAAAAAAGGAGCTTGGTGCAATATGATCGAAGCGTAAAAAATACAACGTTAAAAGCACCAAAAATTTTAAATTTTAAGCATACCGGTTTCGGTAGCATATAGCATACCTTCTTCAGTGCTAAGGATGGTGAAAATTTGCTCACATATATAGGAGAAATGGGGATTAAAGTTAAAGGTTTATTGACCAATAGGAAAACAGAGGATTGCAGGTAATTGGCTGTTCCTGTTGGCTGTTACCTGCAATCCTCTGTTTTCCAATTGGTCAATAAACCTTTAACTAGAATCCCCATCACCCCTATATATGTGAGCAAATTTCCGCCATCCTTAGCACTGAGGAAGGTATTCTATATGCTACCGAAAGCGGTTTGCTTAAAATTTACAATTTTTGGTGCTTTTAATGTTGTATTTTTGACGCTTCGAGTGAAGTAATTTCTTCTCATCTAATTTCCAAAACGTCGATGTCAATTTTATTGTTTCCTTTTTTTTCTGCCTAATTTTAACAAGGTTTCTTTTTACAAGCGAGGAATATCGATTTCGAAAATACAGTCTTGTTTCACTAAAGCAGTTATAAATTTTTCAGTGAAATTTGTGCATTTTTCCAGTGATATCTTTTCTTCTGTGCCGCGTTATCATTCTTCTGAGCTACTACAAGTATTATCGGCGGTTCTATTTAGCACAGCTCCAACTATATCGCTATCTGCTGATCCATCGCTTTCAATCTCGAAGTTTTAATTCGTAAACAATTGCTATTTTTCTTTCTCTCGTAAGTTGGAAGTATAAACAAAAAATGAAAGGGCATGATAACTTTGAAGCCAGATTTTCCAGGTCACACTGTATAGTAGTAAAATTTTAGTAAAATATTTTGATAATGTGAAATATAATTTTATCGACATGATTAATCTAAACTTTAAATTTTATTTTCGAAAAATTTAACTGGGACAATAAGAATGGGTGTTTAAAATAGGTTATACATGTACTAGTTTTCCATCTTATTTTTTTAAACCGAATTTTGTTCATTTTTATTAATATTTTAATTAAACACACTTTTATGAAATGAACTGGCCTCCAAAAGTTAAGGTACAGAGACTGGATGCTTCCGATTGTACACGGTTTGTCGAATATCTACCAACATTATTGGCGAATTGTTCTTGAACTTCTATGATGTAAAGAACATGTTTGATTTTATATTTCTCGGTGAATATTTATCGGGGGGTACAATTAGAGGGCTAATAATAAATTTAATATTAAAATAATATTTGCGATCACCTATGTAACAGAAAAGGCTGGAAATGGTTTGTCGCTTTGGTAAATGACTATTTGGGTCTTGTTCAACGTTTGTATGCATTTGTGTAAGCATAGCACTCATATTCGTGAGGATGTTTACATTTTTGTAAAAAATTCAAAAGTTTTTTGTTTATAGCATACAGAGTTTTCAACCAAATTTAACACAACTTTCCAAAAACCTGACAAAGAACAGTAGCAACAGTATACTGCAATTAAAACATGACTATATTGAATATTTGATGAGATATGGGCACTTGTATGAAATAATTTTTAACTGTGCATGCGTGTAAGATTTCAAAATTTTTATTTCATAATTTGGTAGTCAGCTATTTTGAGTAACTTCTGTAAAAAGTCGAGTCAAATATTGTAAAAACTCAGAAATATATAGTGAGTTGATTGAAAAGTTCTGGAAAAACTCTTATAATAAAGCTATTTTTAGAAAGCAACTCACTATATCGCCCCTGTCTTTGGGAAATTTCTCGATATCTGACTGGACATTTTAGATAAGTTGCCCTAAATAGCTGACTAACAAATTATGAAATAAAAATTTTGAAATCTTCCACGCATGCGCAGTTAAAGATTATTTCATACAAGTGCCCATATCTCATCAAATATTCAATACATTCATGTTTTAAATGAAGTGTATTGTTGCTACTGTTCTTTGTCAGGTTTTCGGAAAATTGTGTTAAATTTGGTTGAAAACTCTGTATGCTATATACAAAAAACTTTTGAATTTTTCACAAAAACGTTAACATCTTTACGAATATGAGTGATATGCTTACACAAATGCACACAAACGTTGAACAGTACCTAAATAGTCATTTAGCGCAGTGACAAACCATTTCCAGCATTTTCAGTTGCATAGCTGATCGCAAATATTATTTTATTATTAAATTTATTATTAGCCCCCTAATTGTCAGCCCGACTAAATCTTCATCGAGAAATATGAAATCAAACATGTTCTTTACATCCCAGATGTTCAAGAAGAATTCGTCAATAATGTTGGTAGATATTCGACAAACCGTGTGAAAACGAAAGCATCCAGTCCCTATACCTTAACTTTTGGAGGCCAGTGTACGTATTTTAATCGATCGTCTAAATATCTATTTTTTGCACATAATGAGAAATTATTCTGTATGGCAAGTCTACGAAGTAAAAAATATATAACATCAAAATAACTTTTGTATTAGAAATTCTGGAACGAAAAGATGTATATACAAAATTAAGAATTGATTCTGTGGTATCAATGGAACAATTCACCGTTTCATTCATGGAAAATTTAGGAATGAATTAAGACTTTTACGGAACCTGGAATAAAAAGGTTCTAACTGTTCTGAGCAATATCTTACTCCTTAAAAAAATGCAGTACATTTTAATTCAGAATTTGGTGTGCTACCAGGATAAGGCGAATTCATAAAATGAGTTTAAATTCAAAGTTAATTAAATATAACTCTTCCCTCTGAAGTTTGTATATCTTACTCAGAAATTATTATACTCTTATTTATATTATTTATTCTTATTATACTCAGATAATTCCCCTTTTGTATAAAAATTAATCAATAATTTCTGTTGATATTTCTCTTTTTCTCTTTCTTCCCCCCATGTGTACATTAAAAAATATTTTGATGACAATGAACATAAAAAGCGATTGAACATTTGATGGAACAATTCAATAACATCAACCACTAGTTGAAATCAATGTCAAATTTTTTAATCTTGATTTTATTATTAAATCTAAATTATGTATACAGAAAGAGAATCGAGAAAAGAAATAGGGAAGGAAAGAGAGGTAGAAAGTAGGGAATATATATCCAGTTTTAACACCTTGATAATAGCGCAGTAAAGATGAAAAAACATTTTAAAAATGCAATAAGGAAAAATTAATATTTTTTAAATTTTATATTTTATATTAATTCTTGCATCTTTTATCTTTTTTCTTTTAGACTAGCCGCCCTTGGCGACCAGTTTGGTCTCCGTTAGATGAATGCTAAGCATTGTACCATGTTACTTTTATCCAAAAATTTACTTTCTCAATACTTCTCCAAATCAGAAGTTTCTAGTAGAGAAATCAAGAACTCTGTATTTTTATGGGTACTATATACTTGACTATCCCGTCGACCAAAAATCTATCGCCAAACTATAAGATTAAATACCAATAATGGTTGATCGTAAATGTCACATTTGCTTGACTTTAAGCAAGTTACACGTGTTTACATCATCAAGTTATTTTTATTTCAACATTTTATTTGTATATTTTTATTAATGTCATACTAATTTATTTGTTCTTTTGCTGTTTAAAATAAAAATTATGTCAATTTGTATAACTTGGCGAGTGGTTTGTAGATTTATATAATTTGGCGAAATTGGTCTACGGTATAACTAAGTAGTACCTTTTTATGTTAGCCAGGCGCAAGTGATAAATCATCAAACATTGTCTTTCCAATCGCATTTTTTCATATTTCATTAAATTAATCTAAAATATAATAATTTCACTCATTTTATTTAAAATACATAATTTTAATTTGAAATTCATGAATTTCACTTTTTCTTTCCATTTTTTAAGAAAAAAAAAAAAAAAAAAAAAAAGAAAAATATTAATTAATACCAAAAACCATTACTTTTAATTTCAATATCAAAGCATTGTTTTAATTTACCACGCGAAAATAAAAAATGTAAAAAATGGTCACCTGGCAAATAAAAAGCGAAGCGGTCAGCCCGGAACTATTGATGACAGTCACATGACTTAGGCTATTATTATAGAGATGTATTATTTTTTGGGAAGAAAATTTTTGAAGTTAGGCTTAACTGTATATTCTTTTGATGGAGTTTCGCATTTCATTCTTTTTCTTTTAATATACGTAATAAATATATAATTTATTTAACTAATCGGGTGGAAAAAATAATAAATGGTGTCATTATGAAAAACTTTTAGCGCCCTTTATTCTTAAAAGAAAAGCAATAATTGCTCCAGAATATGAGAAATAGAAATTTCACTTAAAATCCTCCTATTACAAAGGCATAATTTAAATAATAAATAGTTAATTACAAATAAATTACTTTCCACGCCTACTGCCAGACAGGAAACATCATGACAATTTAACATTTTCAATTGACTTCAGTTATTAACTGGGCCTCCAAAGAACTCCCATAACAGCGAATTGAAATTAACTCATTAAATTTGTTTCCCCTGACATCCACTTATCACCGCGTTTATTTTCTCCATAGCCAACCAGAATGCTCTTTCCTTCACTGATTCTCTATGCCATTTATTCCCATAATGATGGATTAAAAACTCCGCATTTTTAAGGCTCTCTGTCGCTATCAGATAGACATCCCAATGCGTCGGCGTTCGCAGCTAAAGCATTACTTTTAGCTAGCTCAACGCCAATCAATTAAACTTGCTCGTCGATAAAGCTACGGAAAAAATGACAAAAAAGTACGAAAAAAAAAGTAAAGGCAATTTCCAACTCTTCGCCTCATTCGATGGAGTAAAAAATCAACTCCAGCCCCTTTCTTCCAAATATCCATTCCCCGCCCCCGTATTTCTACTTTAATGGCCTGCAAGAGATAAAAATAATACAATTAGAGGGAGAAAGAGAGATTATTTTTCACTGAGTAATTTTTTTCGAGCCCCCCTCTCTCCCCCCTATTGCATTATCAACTCCCTCCCCCCCCTCGATTTTTTTTTCTCGACTTATTTTTGTTATGACCGTTTGTATCCTTTTTACTCTAAACGATCCCAGTACTGGAAAAAATACCATGCCATTACCGGAAAATTGTCTGTTTGGCAATTAAGCCTTTAACTCTTTTAAAAATGGCGCTCCTCCCCCTACCACCACCCCAGGATTCTTTTCAAATACATTTAAAAGAAAAAGGGGAAAAAATCGTTTCCCCAACGTGGTTAATGATGATAGTAATATTCATTTAAGGAAAAAACCGATGATAAATCAGGAGCAATTATGCAAGAATTGAATGGGCGAAAGCACTTACAAAACGGTTTCTCTTTCCCCCCTATTTTTTTTTTTTTTTTCATTTTTTGTTCTTTGGCCATCCCCCATGCCGCACTTCGTAATGTGTAATTCTTACCAGAAGCGTTAAAACATTATCAAAAAAAATTTTTTTTAATCGTTTCAGTTTTTGCGAATGAAGCGAAAGTAATTTGCTGTCGTCGATAAAAATATTTTTTTTAATGAATATAACGATAATGAGTGCCTTTTTATTCTTCCACGATAAAGTGCTGCCCTAACGCTGAATTTCATCATTTTTACCTATAATGGTTTGTTATTACGGAAAACCTTTCTGTTTGTTTACCAAAGCGTGAATGGGCCTGATAATAAGGCGATGCTATGCTTAGAAGTGCAGTGATAAGGCCAGATAAGTTGTGAGTCAGGTGTCGTATTTTATGTTCTTACATAAACTACGCTTTTGAATAAAAAAATAAGGAGTTTTTTATTATACCTCTCATTATGTCATTAATGCTTTTGATCTTTGCTTCAGGCTGGTATTTAGTCTGTAAAACTCCGAAATCTAAGTAACAAAGGAAACAATTAAAAAAGTAACTTCGATCTGCATTACGCTGATACTAAATTGCAAATTGGGTGTTCACTTTAAAAATTAGTCAATTCAAAGCTACTGTTGAATAATCATTTTTCACTCTATTGATTCTTATCCAACAACTAGTCCCTGACTATCGCATGGGCATCCGGGACCTGTGCCCTGTGCACGAAATTTCTGAGGGGCACGAAATTGATGAAGTTATTTATTAAAACTAAAAATTAAATGGTATACCTTCTAAAAAATATATTTTTAATTATTTTTCTGTAGTTACAGAAGAAAACAAAAAGTTCATAATTAGGTTTAAAATAGAATTTGTTTTAATACTTTTAGGAATTTTGTTTGTACTCAGTATCAGTTTCCTTTTATCATTTAATATTATCAATAATATCATTAATAAGTAGTCTTCTTATCATTATTTTCTAGTGATTGACATATTGTATTTATCAAGTCATATAATTTTATCATATTGCACATTTATTCAAAAGGAAATAATGTGATATTTCGGATATTAATAGAATGAAATGACAAAAATGTGTCTCAATCTATGGTTAAAAGCACATTTCAATAAATAATAGAAAAAAACATTTTTATTCCTGGAACCGTTTTTTAATTGTCTGGAAAACTTAATTTTTTTGAGTAGACACTTTTCGAATAAGTATGTAATATGTAAAAAAAAAAAAAAAAATAGTATCAGTAAATCAGCCAGTCTGAAGAGGCACGAAAAATTGAAAGTGCCCTGGCAGAAACTTGCTACTCGGTATTGCCAACAACTAGTAGTTTTACTAATCAAGTCTAAACTTGTCGAATTTGACGAATGAAAATGCTTAAAAGAACTAATTGGTTCATTTTATTAAAAAAAAAAAAAAAAAAAAAAAAAAAAAATTACAATTGATAATCATTTTTATATTGGTTGGCTTAACTCTAAAAACAAATATTATTTTTAACTGAGGTTTAATTTCAATTTTTCAAAACTATAAAAAAATTCAGTTTTATTCCTATTCGTATTCATATTCATATATTTTCGTATTCATATTCACTATTTTTAAATATTTTAACGTGCTACAGATTATTAATAAATTAAACAAAAACATAATTTGAAGAACAAATTAAAAAAACAAAATTTATTTCCTACATTGTTTAAGCCCGAGAAGGGACAGTTATTAAGTTATTTCATTCAGTTAGTTCTACATTTAATGTTAAATTTTTGTAACAAATTAGTTAAGCCAATTGAAGATTAAAAAATAAAAATAAAATTCATACAACATGATACTTAAAACACCCTAAAAAGTTAGATTCCGTTCAAATGAAATCGAAATAAATATTAGACATTTTTTAAAGTTTTGTATTTTGCATGCATCTTATCATTTTATGCACAATTGTCATAAACATAATACAAAATCTGCAATACAAATATTTTCAATTAAAAATGGGAAAAGTCTAATATTTATTTCGATTTCATTTGAACGGAATCTATTTTTTTTAGGGTGTTTTAAGTATCATGTAGTATGAATTTTATTTTTATTTTTTAATCTTCAATTGGCTTAACTAATTTGCTACAAAAATTTAACGTTAAATGTAGAACTAATTGAATGAAATAACTTAATATCTATCCCTTCCCGGGTTTAAACAACGTAGGAAACAAATTTCATTTTTTTTAATTTGTTCTTCAAATTATGTTTTTGTTTAATATGGTCAAGTTTTTCAATAACTACTGCACTCAGACGAACGCATCATCAGACTTTGATGTATGCGGTATAATTTGGACAAAAACTTCCAATGTGAACATAAAAAATCTATAATCAAAGTATAAAAAATTAACTTCACTTAAATTTTGATACCCTATTTCCCACTCAGGAATAAGTTTAACTTGGGTAAATAGTTCTCATCTCGGAAAAAAGAATACATTTTAAAATTTAAGTTATGTAATTCCCCACTAAGTTCGCTACCTGCATAAAAATAGCTATCCATTAGAAACTTTTTACTAAAATATAAACTTGACCAAAGAAAAAACTTATTCTGAAAATATTCTTTTTATTTCCACTATGACGCCATATTCACCTTTTTAATTTTTGAAAAAAAAAAAAAAAAAAAAAAAAAAAAAAAAAAAACAAGCTTAATTTAATATTTCACGTGAAAATCTTTCACCTAAAATGAAATAAATTATTATTACGGCTTTGAAATTTTTGCAACAATGAAGTAAAAATGTTACATTTTCTATGAAAAAATGTCCGTTGATTTTCAATGAAAAAAGCAAAAATTGGAATTATTAAGAAAAATATTTGAATAATGTAAAAACAAATTGGCCCATGTTTCTCTCTGGGTTATAATTCACCCATATGCAAAGGCATTTTACCATTCGTTTTGACCCTGACGTCAGGCAAATATTTTTACACTTTAAATTTATAATATCATTAGAATTAGTAAAGAATAAAAAATGAGTGGCAAGAGGGACAAAAAGGTGGGAAGAAAAAATTAAAAAGTTATGATCTCCATAGGCTTTTTATGTTAAATTAACATTGAGAAGTGACGCTGGAAATAAATAAGGATTGCGCTGCCGCGCAATACTTAAATATAGCTTCAAACTTGATATCACGTTTGCCAAATTCAATTTTGTATCTGAACATTCGCACTCTTGACTTGATGCTCTAATCTCAATGCCAGCAAAATCCAGAAAATTATTCTTTTTGGCACATTCGTTGTAAACTATTTAGTTTTATCAAAGAAAATACTCGTTTCCTTTTCACTATTAGATCATTTTAGCTCATTGAAGCCCTCTGGGATTAAAGTCTCAATTTCAGTATCAGCGGAATGTAAAAAAATATTGAAATATATAATAGTTTTATGGGTAAAAATGAGTTAAAAAAAAAAAGAGTTCGCCATTTTCTATTTAAAAAAATTAAGTTATTTTTAATTGCAATGAGAAAATGGTAACCGTAATGATATAGTAATTCCGATTGTTTCCCTTTTCTCTATACCAGTGGAAGTAACCCAGTTTCTACTACTGTGAAGAAATTTCCTAAAAGATTTTTTTAATTAAAATTAAAATATAAACAAGTAAGAAAAATCATGCGATAAGCATAGATTATGAAACACTTTCTAACATTCCCTGAATGTTTTAACAAAACTTCGTTATTTAGGGAAATAAGGTATATAACAGAGCTAAGTAACCTTTTTAAGAAAAACATTTGAAAAACTGATTTCAGCAGTTACCATCCATAGCAAATATGTATTCAAATTCTTTTGAACAGATCTGTAATTGATCTGTAGGTTGATATATATGCTATATAATGGGGAAATTTAGTTTAGCAAGAAAACGAATAACAGGTTGAAATTTCTCTTTCAGCAATTTATACTAATAGATGGAAACATACTTGTATACTTTTGTACAACCCTGTAGTTAACCTAAGTACCTTTATTACACGCCACGATTTAGCTAAAGTTTAATTCAACGTAAAACACTCTTAAAACTACTGGAATCACATTTCCAGAAATTATCATTTATAGTGTGTACTATGTATCCAATTGTTTGCGTGACCCTGTATATAATTTTATCTATGTTATACAAACATTTCTTAGTAAACAAAATGCAGTTCAGCGTAAAAATGCATAACTCACTTAAAAACCACCTTTTAGCAATTTACAATCATATCCAGTAACCATTACGAATTCTTTTGTTTAGCCCTGAAGATGAATTACAACATTTATACAAACCGTATACAATGCATAAATATAGTGAAACATAAAAGCGCGTAACATAATTAAAAATGCATTTCCAGTAATCATCGCTACCGTACAGTACTTCGGATACAATATAGTATCTGAAATCTTTTGTGTGTCCCTGTAAGTGCTATGCACTTCGTATTACACATGAAATAAGTTATAGTAAACCTCAGCGACGCATATCAATTTCACTATACATGAAATAATTTAACATAATTAATATACGCAGGAAAAAATTCCCTCCATCCGTATATCATTATGTAACGGAATTCATTTGTGTGGCCCTGTAAATGAATAATATTTATTCTTTGCACCGCATATTCTACGGAATGCATATTTCAGTGCACTTCATAAATGCATATCAATTTTATTATGTTTGAAAGCATGTAACATCATTAAAAATCATATTAAACGATTTTTACCATAGGCCGTAATGTAACGGAAAACTTTTGAACTAAACATGCTACAAACTTCATTTGCAATAGGGTTCATACTATGGAAGAGGTTACTAACATCCAAAAATTTCAGAACGATCCGAGTATATTTACGGGAGTTAGAGCGCATACAGTCGGACAGACGGCCAGACGGACCGACAAACCGAATGCATAAACACTTCTCAAATTTGTTGGAAAGTGTTAAAAAGGGATTATTTTTTTAAGTATCAAGTGCAGGCACATATACAAATAAACTGCTTTCATTTAAAAACTGATTACAAAATTCGGTTCAGTAGAAAGCTCAGCCAGATGACTAAAAGAAACAACCTTGTCTTTTAAACAGTGTTGCCAGATTGTATACTTTTTTAATTCAGATTATTTTACTGTCACCACTTTTTTTAAATAGCATAATTCGCCTTATTTTTCACAATTTTTAATCTATTTTTAAATAGTATGAGTATTTCCATTTAAAAAAAAAAAAACGGGGACAATCAACAATCTGGGAACAAAAAAGCCCCCAATCTGGCAACACTGCTTTTAAACATATAGGTCTTTGATCTGCATTGCACTGATAATCAATTGCAAATTGTGTTGATTCAATTGATGCAAATTGCAAATTGAATTGCACTTTAATAAAAAAGAAAAGTGCCCAGCTAAACTGATGGCATTGAGCTCACAGGCTATTCACACTAATTGTATGTTATACACTTATTTTAAAGAATAATGCCCCTCAAAAAAATAAGTGAAGGGGAATTAGCCCCCGTTTCCCTTTTATACTTAACCAATGAACCTCCAAATATCATCAGGGAAGACCCTTATCATAATAAACCGGTATACCAAATTTGGAGCAAATCGAATAATCCTGCAAAAAAAAAACATTTATCTAAATTAAGGGGGTGGACTAGCCCCCCTTTATCTTTAACCAATGAATCGCCAAAACGAATCAGGGAAGCTCCTTAACATAATAAACCGGTATACCAAATTTGGAGCGAAGCGAATAATTCTGCATGAAAAACCCGTTTATATAATCTAAGGGCGTGGCCTAGCCCCCCTTCACCCTTTATCTTTAACCAATAAACCCCCAAAACAAATCAAGGAAGTTCCTTAACATAATAAACCGGTATACCAACTTCGGAGCAAATCGAATCATTCTGCATGAAAAACCCATTTATCTGAATTAAAAGGGGTGGAATAGCCCCCTTTCCCCCCTTTATTCTTAACTAATGAACCCCCAAAACTAATCAGGGAAGTTCCTTAACATAATAAACCGGTATACCAAATTCGGAGCAAATCAAATCATTCTGCATGAAATACCCATTTATCAAAATTAAGAGGTGCGGGCTAACTTTTCTTTTCCCCCTTTATCCTTAACCAATGAACCCCCAAAACTAATCAGGGAAGTTCCTTAACATAATAAACCGGTATACCAAATTCGGAGCATATCGAATCATTCTGCATGAAAAACCCATTTATCTGAATTAAGGGGTGTACTAACCCCCCTTTTCCCCCTTTATTCTTAACCAATGAACCCCCAAAACTAATCTGGGAAGTTCCTTAACATAATAAACTGGTATACCAAATTTGGAGCAAATCGAACCATTCTGCATGAAAAACCCATTTATCTGAATTAAAAGGGGTGAACTAATGCCCCTTTTCCCCCCTTTATCCTTAACCAATGAACCCCCAAAACTAATCAGGGAAGTTCCTTAACGTAATAAACCGGTATACCAAATTCGGAGCGAATCGAATGATTCTGCATGAAAAACACATTTATCTGAATTAAGGGGGTGGACTAACCCCCCTTTACCCACTTCATACTTAACAAGTGAACCTCCAAATCTAATCAGGGAAGCTTCTTATCATAATATCATAATAAACCGGTATACCAAATTTGGAGCAAATCGAATAATCTTGCAAAAAAAAACATTTATCTAAATTAAGGGGGTGGGCTACCCCCCCCTTTATCCATAACCAATGAACCCCCAAAACGAATCAGGGAAGCTCCTTAACATAATAAACCGGTATACCAACTTCGGAGCAAATCGAAACATTCTGCATGAAAAACCCATTTATCTCAATTAAGAGGGGCGGGCTAACCTCCCCTTTCCCCCTTTATCCCTAACCAATGAACTCCCAAAACTAATCAGGGAAATTCCTTAACATAATAAACCGGTATACCAAATTCGGAGCAAATCGAATGATTCTGCATGAAAAACCCATTTATCTGAATTAAGGGGGTGGACTAACCCCGTTTTCCGCCCTTTATCCTTAACCAATGAACTCTCAAAACTAATCAGGGAAGTTCCTTAACATAATAAACCGGTATACCAAATTCGGAGCAAATCGAATAATTCTGCATGAAATACCCATTTATCTGAATTAAGGGGGTGGACTAACCCCCCTTTACCCCCTTTATACTTAACAAGTGAACCTCCTAATCTAATCAGGGAAGCTCCTTAACATAATAAACCGGTATACCAAATTCGGAGCAAATCGAACCATTCTGAATGAAAAACCCATTTATCTGAATTAAAAGGGGTGAACTAATGCCCCTTTTCCCCCTTTATCCTTAACCAATGAACCCCCAAAACTAATCAGGGAAGTTCCTTAACGTAATAAACCGGTATACCAAATTCGGAGCAAATCGAATGATTCTGCATGAAAAACCCATTTATCTGAATTAAGGGGGGTGGACTAACCCCGTTTTTCCCCCTTTATCCTTAACCAATGAACTCCCAAAACTAATCAGGGAACTTCGTTAACATAATAAACCGGTATACCAAAGTCGGAGCAAATCGAATAATTCTGCATGAAATACCCATTTATCTGAATTAAGGGGGTGGACTAACCCCCCTTTACCCCCTTTATACTTAACAAGTGAACCTCCTAATCTAATCAGGGAAGCTCCTTATCATAATAAACCGGTATACCAAATTTGGAGCAAATCGAATAATCTTACAAAAAAAAAAAACATTTATCTAAATTAAGGGGGTGGACTAGCCCCCCTTTATCCTTAACCAATGAATCGCCAAAACGAATCAGGGAAGCTCCTTAACATAATAAACCGGTATACCAACTTCGGAGCATAAGCCATTTTCGTAGAAACTTATTAGCCCCCGATACGCTATTTCTTTCGGGAAACAATTAAAATGTCGTCTCTAAAAAAAAGTTCCGTTATTTAAGACAGCAGTAAAACAAAGCAGATGTGTCATTGTACGGTTAAATACGGATAATCTCTACTACAATTTTTTTAACTTCTAAGCATCGCACATTTTCAGTTTTTATACTGTCGTATAGGGGGAAAAAGTACTTTTAAATGCAATTTGTTTGATATATGCATGTCAATTTATTTTTGAGATATTAATTTTGTTGTTGTTTTTATTACCATTTCTTTAATGTTGGCAACTAAAGTATTTCATTTCTGTAGAAAGTAAAGGAAAAATAGGATTTTTGTGCCATTTTTCCATAACAATTGGAAAAAAAAAAGTAATTAAAATTCGTGCTATTTTGAAAAACTAATACGTTAAAGCGTATTAGTTTAATACTATAACGTAAACTATATTTAATTTTAAGTATCTATATTAATGTTACAAACAAATGGAGGCATATGAATCATTAGATAGCCGATTTTTTTTTGTCGATTTTCTTGAATGACAATATCGCTTTTTGCTTGATTTGTGTATTATTCTGCCATAGTGACATCATATGCATACTTTTTTGTAGATGCTGTTTAAAGTCTGGACCGTAAATGTAAAATTCTTCAGCGGATGCGGATGACGTCATTTTATACAATAAAAAAAAACGTGTGTTTTAAGTCTTAAAACTTAAATATGTTTTGTGTTACCTATATTTATAAACTTTTTTTTTTTCATCGGGGGCGATACCAAATTCCGAAAAAAGCAGAATTCATGTTTTCTAGTTCTTTTTATCTTTCGCTCTTTTTAACTAGACGGAGCATTTTATGCCTGCCCTTGTAGGATAGTCGTAATTTACTGAGATAATGCAAATATGCTGCAAATAATATTTGTTAAAACTAATTTATCACATGCAAATAAAAGATTTTATTTAAAAGCCAAATTGTTCTCAAGTGGTGTTAATCTTATTGGGATTGGGGATTTGTTGACATGCATCCGAAAAAAAAAAAGTTTAGAAAATATTTGATAATGTTGCATTACTTTATTTTTACTTATAATTGTTTGTTATTGTATAGAAAGGATTTTGTTTGTTTACTAAATCGTGGATGGACCTGGTGATCATACGATGCAATGCTTAGAAGTGCAGCCATGAGGGCAGATTAATTGTGAGGCAAGTGCCGTATTTTATGTTGTTTCATAAACTATGCTTTTGAATAAGAAAAACAAGTAATAAAAAAAAAATAAATAAAGTCAATTCCTACTTAGGTCATCAAAGAAAAATTTAATATAATCCCTTAAGCTAATATTAGTTTTTGTTGCATTAAAATATCTCAATTTGTTGATTTTCTATAAGTAAGTAGGTTTACAAAGGAAGTCTATGGGAATTTGGCGAAATATTAGAGATATCGCCAAGTTGGCGTCACATTTGGCGACTCATTTCGATCGCCAAGTTGGCGATAAGCTTGGCGGTATTTGGCGACAGAACAGGGTCCCCCTTATAGGTATGAAGATGCATTAAATGCTGTTCAATAACCAATTGCTCCCATTTTTTCTCTCATATAAAACTAAAATTAATTAATTAAATTTTAATTAATGAATTAATATTTGAAAAAACTGTATTAACATTAAGTGTCATCCCCTACAAGTTTAAAAAAATGCATTTGAACTTGATTGGATGAATAATAATTATTTTATTAACGATTGAAAATTTGAACAATATATATATATATATAGGGAGAGTGTGAACTAATAGTAGGAATTGAATTAGGAGGCTTTTCTTATGCCTATCATTATAACACTACAGGGCCGTAACCAGACGGGGGAAGAGTGAGCTGAGCCTCTCCTAGGAGCTTCTTGATCCCCCTCTAGACATCATAACCTTCCAATACTAATATCTTATATATTGCATTTAATACTTTGTAATCAAAAGTTCTACGACAAGGTGAACTTGCCCTCTGCTTCTGTCTGTATTTATATATCAATAAAGTAAAGGGAGAAAAAACAAGTTATGAATTAATTGCACCAAAAAAATTTATAGCCCTTTCTGACCTTAGCGCCTGACTACGACCCTATGACACTAACGCTTCTTGTCTGATCTTTGCTTCTGGCTAGTATTTAGTGAGTAATATTCCGTAATCGAAATAATAAAGGAAAATGAATTAAAATGAAATCTTTGATTTTTGGACGGTTCACACTGGCGAAATTTCTCAAAATACTGTACAAAAACCTAAAAAAAGGAGGGGGGGGAAGGGGATCACCCTTTACACGACAACTGCGCATAATTGCAGGTAAATATCCTTAGAATATATACACATCATCCCTACTGTGTAGGATAAATACAAAATGGTTTATTTTACCTCATATTTTCGTGATGCTGAATATTTAAAAAATTAATGATCTTCACTGTTACTCTAAAAATGTATTTTTTAGAGGTAATATTCAGTGTTTTATAATGATATTTTTAAGAGGGATTTGTTTTAATTTTAGATGCTCAAAGATTTCAAGAAAAGTCACTAGATAATAAATAAATTCATATTTTCATGCATATCTCTTTGAGAAAATATAGGTATCGCTTCAACATCTCACAAAGATAATGATTGCGAGAGACATGTTGCAATATTACTTTTACAGTATGAATAATTTTAATTGTTTTCATGTGCTTTCTCCCAAGAGAAAAATGTTATATTATTATTCATCATTTCTTTCAAAAAACGCACGAATTGGTGTGAATTTTGCACTGGGTTTCATAAAATTTCTTTGTGTGGTACCAGTGGAATGTTTAACTTGAAAAGCGTAGAAGAGTTTCTCTGATGAGAAATATTAAACCTCAGATGTATTATTCCGATTGGGCTGATTATTATTATTATTATTATTATTATTATTATTATTATTATTATTATTATTATTGTTATTATTGTTATTATTTGTCCTTTCATCTGATAATCTATATATTTAAAATTCAACGCAGATTTTTTAAGACTGATTTCGGTAGACCTGAGCATGCGCAATGAGCAGTTTAAGGGTGCTTTTCTGTCGCTAAGTGGAACATAAAACCAGATTTTGTGCTAATTTCATTTCAGAGGGACATTTGGCGAAGTCAAGATGCTCATGTAGTGTAAAGCGTCAGAAATTGGAATTCTGGTTTTCTAAAGGAAGCGTGGATTCGAACCCACTCCTGGTATATGATATTTTTTCAGATATTGCTAGTGATTAGATGGCTCAGTTATATCCCTTTATATATATATATATATATATATAAACAAGTAAGAAAAATCATGCGTTAAGCATAGATTATGAAACACTTTCCAAAACTTCCTGAATGCTTTAACAAAACTGCGTTATTTAGGGAAATAAAGTATATAAGAGAACTAACTAAACAGTTTAGAAAACGCATAAAACATTTGAAAAACTGATTTCAGCAGTTACCTCACATAGCAAATATGTATTCCAATTCTTTTGAACAACCCTGTATTTGATCTGTAGGTTGATATAGTTACTATATAATGGATAAATTTAGTTTAGCAAGAAAACATATAACAGGTTGAAATTTTTCTTTCAGCAATTTATACTAATAGATTGAAACATACTTGTATACTTTTGTATGACCCTGTAGCTAACCTAGTACCTTTATTACACGCCACTATTTATCTAAAGTTTAATTCAAAGTAAAACACTCTTAAAACTACTGGAATCACATTTCCAGAAATTATCATTTATAGACGGCCATGTGTCCAATTCTTTGCGTGACCCTGTATGTCATTTTATGCCTATTCTACAAACATTTCTTAGTAAACTAAATTAAGTTCAGCGTAAAAATGCATAACTCATTTAAAAACCACCTTTAAGCAATTTGCAATCATACCCAGTAACCATTACGAATTCTTTTGTGTAGCCCTGTATATCAGTTAGAGCATTTATAGGGAGATTCTCAAAAGGTGGGATCATTAAACGTTAACTATATGTAATTTTTTAAATTTTCAAATTTAAGGCGATTTTTTCAATAGTATAGTATATAAGTCTACAAAATTATACACAAACATTAAAAGACAGCAACTATTCTGGAAAATTAATTTTTAAAGCATTTAATTAGCAGTTGTGTTCGTTACAAATTTTGGACATTTTTTTTGCACGTACGTTACAGATTTTGGACGTTGCGCTTAGTATTTAAAAAATTCTTAAGTCTAAGAATGTAGTAAATGTGTCCTATAATTGTATGTGTATACATATATATGTGTATAATTAACTTTTTGTTATCTAGTAATAATAATAATGAAATCAAATGTTAATCTCTGATATTAAAATATTTACTACTTTTTCAGAAGTAATATCTTAATTTTATAGGAATTACACATTATGCAAAAAACATATCTTTACATAATATTAGAAGTATCCAACATATAATTTATTCTTTTTTTTCCTCAAAAAAAAAAAAGTTATACTGCCATTTTTTTAATGCACATATCTATAATTTCTTTATCAAAAGAAAAGTCTCCTCTTGCTGTCACCGGGTGAGGTGGATTTGGTGATTTCAACAGAATATCTTCATATTTTAAATTTGTGCTGTCTTTTTTAGATGGATAACGAAACCTGTTAAAATCAATGTCTGCCTGAGGAGTCAAAAAATTTATAGAAAATATTTGTTCACCATTATCAATGCTGATCATTTCAATAATACCTGGCAATAAGTTTTCATCATGAATTAATACAAAGTACCTGTCACCAATGTCAATCTATTTTCAACTGTGAGGAGTCAATTGTAGAAACAATATTTTTTTCACCAGCTGCACTGGTAATGCATTCTTGATTGTTTTTTACAGAGATTGTAAAAACCAGATGTATTTCTTATTTGAATAGTACCAAATTTGTTTGTCGTGTGTACGGAGTGAATCTTTTGAGTACCTTTAACAGTTTTCGCTGGCTGTCTTTTCTATACTTTGAATACTGTCAATTTCTGTTTTTTTTTTTATACCAAAGTTACATCACGAAGTGGCTTAAACTTTTTATTTGCCTTGCATTTTGGTGGGGGAACAAAGAGGAAGAATGGAATTTTATGGAGATTGGATTCTTAAACCTTGAATTTAAAAAAAAGAACTCAAGTAGAATAATTTAACAAAAAAGTATTCATTTTATTTTTTAAGATGTATATTAGAACAATGGACTCTGTTATAATATATTTATTTATGTATTTAGAAAATTAAAATTATTAATGTTTAGATCGTTCCACGATTTGGACATTGTTATTAAATAATCTTTTGGGGTACATTTACTAAAAAGCAAAGAAAACTTTGCAAAGAAAACTTTGCAAAATACATAAAAACACGTAAGATCACTGAAGAATTACTTTTGAAATAAAAAAAGAAGTTTACTATTAATTTTAAATCATACTTTTAAATAAGCATGTCCGAAATTTAGTAAGGATCGCAGCGGTCGCCATATTGTGTCTATCGTTTCACACATTAGTTGAGCATGCTTCAAGTCAAGTTATATTATTACACGTACTAAATACACTTTATTTATACAAAACACGGTAATTATTTACGATAAAACATTATAATAAAAATCTTTTTATACGTTTCAGGACACCAAATCATCTTTAAAAATAAATTTACCGAAAATGAAATCGGCGTTTCCATCGTTACACGATTCGGACATTCCACTTTCTTATTTGAGAAAAGTGCATTTATTGAAAAAAAATCTTATAAAAACACATACAAATAATTTAAATTAAAAAAAAATAATTTTAAAGTTAGATAAAAGAGTTTAAAGTACTTACTTGATGTATTTTTCGTGGAAATGATAGCTTTGTCGCGCACGTTACTTTCGGACATAACAAAATACAAAAAAATTCTTTATAGAAAAGTCCTTCTATCTTCAAAAAAGCAATAAATCAGCATGCCATCTCTTAACGAAATTATTAAAAAATCATCCGTTTCCTTTATGCATTCGTTGTTTACCATTAGAACCAGTGGCGTAGCTAAGGTGGGGGGGGGGGGCAAGAGGGGCGGACGGCCCGGGCGCCGAGGCCAAGGGGCGCCAAATTGTGAAAGGTTTAAACCAACATTTTTTCGCATATTTTGACAATAAATAAGAATTGTTGATGTTGTGTGTGTGAATGTTTTCTTTAATAAGAATTTTGTTATATCCAAATAATGAAGAAAGAAAAAGCTTCTGTAAATGTTTCTAGGGATGACTCAACACACTTGCTACCTAAGATAACAATGTATCTTAACTGAGGCTCAAAAAAATTAAATAGTGGACTCCAAATTGAGAGGATGTTTAAACCGAAATTATTTCACATATTGTGACAATAAATAAGAATTGTTGATTTTTTTTTCCGTTTTTGTGAATGTTTTCTTTAGAAGGATATTTTTTTATATCCAAATAATGAAGAAAGAAAAAGCTTCTGAAAATGTTTCTAGGGATCTTTCAACACACTTGATACCTAATATAATTATATGTACCCGAATTGAGGCACAAAAAGATTAAGTAGGGGGCGCCAAATTGAGAGGGGTTTAAACCGGAATTATTTCAAATATTTTGACAATAAATAAGAATCGTTGACCTTTTCCTTTTTTTGTGAGTGTCTGTGCGAATATTTTGAAGAAATTCGATGAAAGTGGGTGTGGGGAACGGAGAGATCGATAATTGTCAATCGCTGATGGAGATTTCTAACTATCTAGCCTCCACTTTATAAGTCAAAAGGCCTGTTTGCGGCTTTGAGTGACATTTCTTGTATCAACAGAACACCTCTGGGATGGGTCCCACTGCCTTTGGCAGAGTAGACCGTGAGTTCTACGCACGCATCTCTAGCCACTAAAAACCTCCGCTCAAATTTATTTATTTCAAAATTAATCTCCGGCATGGTTCCCCGCTGCCTATGTCTCTGTATAGCACGCGTGCTGAGCACGTGCTGGAAAATCTGAAGAGAATCGTAAGATGAGTTGAAAGAAAAAAAATTCCGCAGAAATCAGCCCCATGAAACCAGGGATAAAAATTCCCCTTGGCGGTGGAAGGTACAGCTAAAAACTGTAAGACAATCG
Organism: Maratus speciosus; assembly: GCA_963932465.1. NCBI lineage: Eukaryota > Metazoa > Arthropoda > Arachnida > Araneae > Salticidae > Maratus > Maratus speciosus. Next base: position 516,912,770 of record OZ010795.1, on the reverse strand, counting down.
ACAACCAAGTGGAATGAGCAAAACCAAGTTGAAATTGAGTCCATAGAACCCGAGATAAGAATGTACCCCCTGCACTGGAGGTGGAGCTAAAAACTGCAAGAAAATCGTAAGCTACGTTGAATGAATCAATTCCCGCTGAAATCTGGCCCATAGAATCCGAGAAAAGAATGCGCCGTTAATGTTCGATAATTGTGTGTAAAAGAACTCTATATTTTGGAAAACATACATTTAAATATAAAAAAAGAGGAGAAGCCCTTGTGGGCGAACTTTTAACTCATATCACGAGAATCTTGCCACAGGACACACTAGTAATCTTCGATTAAATTGATACAATGCTTTTAAATTAGGTTTTTAGAATTTGGCAACGTTTAATAATCAAGTCGATTGTCCACACGTCGTATAATCTCCGATTCATCGATTTTCGGAAATTGAATGGAGTGGTCGGCTGGAAAAAGATCTCTTTTTAGTTCGGTTTTTTAATGAATGTTTGTCCTGTATGGTTCTTTCTCCGAACTTTTGTACTGTCGCTGTCAGTTTTTGAAAACATTAAGAAAAATTACCGACCAATTTTCGAAAATTTTATACGCAGGTGCAAAAATTTTTTCTACACGTGGTCTGAAATTTTCAAATCGATATCTTAATTAGTTTTCTTAATTTTTCCTGATTAGTGAAAATCGTTAATTTATTCTATTTTAGCTGTGAAATCAGGTTCAGATGAGAACGCGCTTTTGCCATTTTGTAAAAAACTCGTTTTTGATGAGTTTTTAAATAATATTCTCAGCTAATTATAAAAAAAAAAATAGAAATCTGAGCCTCATGTGCATCAGGACCTGCCTTGGACTACCCTCACGCAAATTTTCAGACTTTCACGTGCGGTAGATATTTCTAGCTATCTCCGTCACACACACACACATAAATTAGGTTTTACGTTGATTTTTGCTTTTTTCATTCCATATGAATACTTTCGTGTGATGAGGACTTCTGTGAACTAATGCAAAATAGATTTAACTGGAAAAACAATAAGTAAAGATATAGTTTTTTCTTTATTGAAAATTCCACATTCCCGTCAAATTGGCATTGAGAAAAGCGAAACAATAAAATGTAGGCGACCTATCTCCAAATTTTCCCTTCTTAAATTGTATGAAAAACAAAGTAGGACTTTTCAGTACCACCAGTACGACCAGTACAAATGGATGTTTTCTTCGTTTTAAAAGTTAAATATATTTGATATATACTTAAATTCAGTGAATATGCATTAGAGAAAACTATATCTATATCTATCCATGTAAGGAATAACTGGGAGATTAATGGGAGAAATGAATTTGAGTCGGGAACCGCTTTGTGAAGTGAACTCGTTTATTTTGTCGCTGCATCTTACAATAATGTCCGCGCATGTCTCACGAGCCATTACTGTCAATTTCGGGACCTATATGGTCGTAATTTGTGCAGCCATCTCAAATGGGCAAAATCTAAACTTTTTCGTGCGTGTTCTTGCTAAAATGTTGGTGGTATTTTCCAGCGGGGGGCGAAGGTATCAATTTGGGTGAAACGTTTAATTTAATTAATTAGTTTAATTAATTAGCTAATTAACCAATCGGTTAATTAGCTCTTGATTGACATGTGTTCAAGATCCGCAAAATTCCCGGATTTGTGACGTACAAGGCTTTAACCACAAACGAAGGAGGATTGCCCAAAAATCAGCATTTTCAATCTTAAATTACTCTCTGAATTTAATGGTGAACGCATTAAATGTTGAACTGGGAAACAACGTTACAAGGGGTGAGACGGATTTTAGAATATAAGATTTAAATTTAGAAAAAATAATTTAAAGATTTTAATTTAAATTTTTGAAATTTAATTTAAATTTTGAATTTTAAAACGATTTTTATTCTTATCCTTTTCATCTATATATATATATATATATATATAGTATGTATCAATAAATATCTGATAATTGTCATACGACTGCGCTCTTATTTATAAACCGATTTATATGGTAAGGATTTATTAAGATCTCGACCAAATTCGTTGGACATATTGATCCGCCCTCCTGTTTGAAAATGGTAGCCCCTTAAAAATTTTAAACTGAAATAAAAGTGTACGAAAAATTATAAATGTAAATGTATTTCTTACATAATCGTTAAGTCTTTATAGAAGGATTCAAGAAAAATTTTTGGTTTCCCCTCTATCTTAAAAAATAGTAAGGCAATTTGAAATTCTTGGGTAGCTGCCGTTTTGAAACAGGAGATTTTTTTCCATAATCGGGCGAATTTTAGGTGTTTTAGCAAATTTTTTTACAATTTATTTTCAATGTTGCTACCCTAATACGCTTAAAACAATGTCATATCCGTGCACGTTCCGCTAAGCGTTTGAAATTTCCATGGAAAAATCATGTAATTATTGTTTTTTTTTGTGGGGGGGGGCGCAAAATTTCTTCCTGCCCCGAGCGCCAAAAAGTGTAGCTACGCCACTGATTAGAACCACCTGGAAGCAAAATAAAAATCTTTTTCTTGGTGGTACATTGGAGCAGTTAACGTTATGAATGTCCGAAATTGGCCTCTTTAGCATAAAATAATAAAATTTTAAGATATCTATACAAAGCTTTTACAATAAATTATGTCATTTTCTGTCTCTGAATAGAATTAAAAACACAGTGTAAAAAAAAAAAAATTAAAGTCAATGATAATTAAAGCTCTGTTTGAAAGGCTTAAAGTTATGACGTGTGTCCAGTGCCCACCTTTTGAGAATCGCCCTATACACACCATATACAATGCATACATATAGTGAAACATAAAAGCACATACCATAATTAAAAATGCATTTCCATCAATCACTGCTAATGTACAGTATTTCGGATACAATATAGTATTTGAAATCTTTTGTGTGTCCCTGTAAATAATGCTATGCACTTCGTATTATACATGAAATAACTTATAGTAAACCTCAGCGACGTATATCAATTTCATTATACATGAAATAATTTAACATAATTGAAATACGCCGGAAAAAATTCCCTCCACCCCTATATCATTATGTAATGGAATCATTTTGTGTGGCCCTCTAAATGAATAATAACTATTCCTTGCGCCGCATACTGTACAGAATGCATATTTTAGTACACTTGATAAATGCATATCAATTTTATTTTGTTTGAAAACATGTAACATCATTAAAAATTGTTTTAAACGATTTTTTCCCATAGGCCGTAATGTAACGGAAAACTTTTGACTGGCCCTGTAAATGAACTAAACGTGCTACAAACTTCATTTGAAATAGGGTTCGTGCTATGGTAGAGGTTACTAACATCCAAAAATTTCAGAACGATCCGAGTATATTTACGGGAGTTAGAGCGCGGAAAGATGGACAGACGGCCAGACAAACCGAAGTCATAAACATTTTTCAACTTTGTTGGAAAGTGTTAAAAAAGTAACGATTTGGAAATGGACCAATGAAAATCTGCGTAGATCATCCGGGTATACTCCTAATAGATCGGCATCCATATTTTTTTGTGACCAGGGGTCTTTCTTCGTTAATATTAAGAAAACTGTTTCATACAAAAATATGAAAATTGGTGGTATTATAGAGACATGTTTGATAAACACGCTGATGCAGACAGTTTTTAAATCGAATAATTATTTTTAAGAGATATTTAATGTTAAAGATGGTTAAAATCGTTCCATTAAAAAAGTTTTATAGGAGCTAAACTATGCATAGGAATTTACACATTTTTAGATCATTTTATACATTGGAAGTTCTCGATGTGCAGACTGCATTTATCTTTTTAATTTGACTCATTTTTTGAGGATTTATTTCCATTTTAAATTCAAATTTTCAGCATTTCGAGAGATATTTTTTACATATTTTAGAAAAGGGCATTATTTTAAACTGTTGCCAATTTTAAAAACAGCGCAAAGAATAATATTTCCTTCAAATAAAAAAATTTATTTACACGTGGCTACTATAAACAGAAAAAAACTTTCAAATTAGAATTAAGTGATTACGTATTAAAAATCAGGAAAATATTAAAAACTACATCATAAAAACTACAGTTACACGTGAATTTTAAAAGGAAAAGAGCATTTTTAAATACTAAATTCATTATTATGCGTTAAAAGTCACAAATGGAGGAAATTGCGTCATAAATTTAAAAGGCCAAATAAACAAAAGTTGGCAAAACACTTTAAATTAAAAAGATATATTTGCGCGAGACATTTATTTCATATTTTGAGATAATCTTTTCAACTATTATCGTGAATTCTCTGTGGCTGATGGTTAAAGCACCACTCTGCTAATCGCTTGCGAGCGTAAGAGATTGTGGGTTCGATTCCCGCTGGTTCCATTGCACACACTCTTTGTGTGGAACTCCCAGGGTGTATTTCTCTTGTGTTGTAATATTTCCTTGTGCTATCTTGTCTCCGACTTATAAGCGGGCTCCCATGTCAAGCACACAAGTCGTATGGTTGTTGTTCAATAAATAAATAAATAAATCGTGAATTCTAAGACAGTGCAAATAATATTTCCTTTCTAACAACAAAAGTATTTTCATCTGAATATTAAAAAGAGAAAGCAAACTTCGGGGAGAATTACGTCAGATTTAAAAGAACTTTCTCATAGCGTTGTTAAAAAGTACCGAGAGACAAAGACTCTGTGTACTTAATTCATTTTACATCAGCTTATTTTCAAATTTTTACCTAATTTTTAACACTTTCCAACAAAGTTGAAAAGTGTTATTGACTTCGGCTTGTCGCGCCGCTGTCCGTCTGTTCGCGCAAATATAACTCTCGTATACTCGGATCGCCCTGAAAATTTTGGATGTTATTGATGTTTAGCCTAGCACGAATCCTATTTCAAATGAAGTTTGTAGCATGTTTAGTTCATTTACAGGGACAGTCAAAAGTATTCCGTTGCATTACGGCCAATGGGAAAAAATCATTTCAAATTAATTTTAAAGATGTTACACCCTTTCAAACATAATAAAAATTATATGCATTTACGAAGTGCACTAAAATAGGCAGAATATTCTGTAGAATATGCGGTGCAACGAATAGTTACTATTCATTTACAGGGCTACGCAAAAGAATTCCATTACAATGATATAAGGGGAAATCATCTGCGGCGTATTTTAATTATACAATTTCATATATAATGAAATTGATATACGTCGGTGAGGCTTACTTAAGTTATTTCATGTATAATACGAAGAGCACAGCATTTACAGGGATATACAGAACATTTCAGACAAGTATTTTCTATCCGAAGTGCTGCATATTAGCGGCGATGGCAGGGAATTCATTTTTAATTATGATATGCGCATTTAAGTTTCACTATATTTATGCATACTATATGGTGTGTATAAATGCTACAGTTGAAATACAGGGCTACGCAAAAGAATTCGTAAAGGTTACCGAGTATGACCGTAAATTGCTGAAAGGTGGTTTTAAAATGTATTATGCTGGACTGCATGTAGTTTTCTAAGAAATTTTTGTAGAATATAGATAAAATGATATACAGGGCCACGCAAAGAATCGGATACATGGCCGTCTATAGATGATAAATTCTGGAAATGTGATTTCAGTAGTTTTAAGAGTGATTTAGTTTGAATTAAAGTTTAGCTAAATAGTGGCGTGTAATAAAGGTACTAGCTAAACAACAGGGCTGAACAAAAGTATTCAAGTATGTTTCCATCCATTACTATAAATTGCTAAAAGAGAAATTTCAACCTGTTATGCGTTTTCTTGCTAAACTAAATTTCTATTATATAGTATATATATCAGCCTAAAGATCAAATACAGGGCTGTTTGAAAGAATTGGAATAAATAATTGGCTATGGATGGTAACTGCTGAAATCAGTTTTTTAAATGTTCAGTTAGTTATCTTATTTACTTTATTTCCCTAAATAACGAAGTTTTGTTAAAGCTTTCAGAGAGTGTTGGAAAGTATTTCATAATCTATACCTTACGCATGATTTTTTCTTTCTTGTTTTAAATCAAAGACGAAAACAGCCATTGTATCTGTTAGCAGCGGCTGATTTCGTCTTAAAAGTCTCCAGTCAAAGGAAAATGAATGAAAACCCGTTTACAGGGAGATCGCCACTGTTTTTCAATTCCTACAATTAGTTCACACTCTCCCTATATTTATTTATTTATTTATATATCTTGTTTAAATTTTCAATCGTTAATAAAATACTTATTATTCATCCTATCAAGTTGAAATAAATTTTTTTAAACTTGTACTGGATGACAATTGATGTTAATATAGTTTTTTTCAAATATTAATTCCTTAATTAAATTTTAATTAATTAATTTTAGTTTCACATGGGAGACAAAATGGCGGCCATTGGTTATTGAAGCATTTAATGCATCTTCATATCTATAAGGGGGTTTACCTTATAGGGGGGTACCATAGGCGAGACCCTGTTCTGTAGCCAAATACCGCCAAGTTTGTCGCCAATTTGATAATATATCGCCAAATTTGGCGACCAAAATGAGTCGCCAAAAGTGATGCTAACTTGGCGATATCTCGAATATTTCGCCAAATTCCCATAGACTTCCATTGTAAACCTACTTGCTTATAGAAAATCAACAAATTGAGATATTTTAATGCAACAAAAACTAATATTAGCTTAAGGGATTATATTAAATTTTTCTTTGATGACCTAAGTAGGAATTGACTTTAAAAACAAAATTTTTATATTACTTGTTTTTTAATTATAATTCAATCTTTTTAAGGCCGATGATTCCTTTTGGAAGCTGGGGTGTCTGAACGGGGGTTGGTGAGCGTAGCTCGTAGGGGGCAGAGTCCCCTAGTAATGTAAGTTATATTTTATTTCAGGGGATAAAGTTATAGAATTTGTTATTATTATTATTATTGAAGAAATTATTATGGATATTATTAATGATTTTCTTTCGTTATTATTAAGGAAATTTTACCATCTCCAATATTTGTTTTAAATAATTGTTTTGTATTTGAAATTTGAAATTAAAATATTTGGTATGTAATATATTTATATAAAAAAAACTATGGTTGATCTATTAGTACTGTAATGCAGTTTATTGTTTATATTTGAGAAAAATAATAAAGTTTAAACTTTAAAAAAAATTATTAAGAAATGCTCTTCGAGTTGTTCTTTTTTTATCTGAAAAGTGAATTCTATGGACAATGTTCGGTTGTCTGTATCCTTCTAAAGGCCGTGCAGCCGATCTCCGGCCCGGTTATAAAAGAAGAGGTCTTTATTTCATTTAATTATTGCTAACAAATATTCTGTAAAAATTTCTGACATTTAATGATTTTATGAACCTTTTATCCTCTGAAACCTTCAAGTTGTTTACTGTCATGTTTGGACGGGTACTATCTAGTTACTATATATTACAGGATATCATGTGATAAATAAATCGTAAAATGGCATAAAGAAGCCTCTGCCTTACACGTAATGTACATGTATTATTTTTTAGGTGGAAATAACAAACCTAAACTTATTTATAGACAATTGGAAACTTTTCGAATTGTCTTATACAGGGTGTTCTAAAGCGATGCTTTTAAATTCAATAAAAAATAAATAATAACACGTTGTGAAGTTATTCTTGCAGGAGATTAATAGATTTTTTTTTCTTTAGCGCTTCCTTGTTTTAGTTCTAAATATCACCTAAATATAGCCTACGCTATCTCAAACAACAATAATGCTAAAAAAAAAACCTTTTTAATTTCAAAACGCAAATTAGTTTTTGACATAGCCACAGGTAAACAGAATAAAATATAAAAACAGAGTTTTATTTAATCCGCTTTTATATAACAGTTTGAGAGTTCTAACAGCCTGAAATAGCCCAGCGTCATCTATCAGTGATATTTGGAACTAAACCAGAGTAGCGTAGCACAGAATTCCGAGGATTTACACATTAATATTCTACAAGAATAATTTCAATTGCTGCCTCCACTTACTTGTTATGGAATTTTAAGAGTGTTCAATACCTTTCAGCACACTATGTAAGCTAGATATATATATACAAGCGAAAATCACAAAATTTTGGCAGAAATTTACAGCTCGACTTATTTGCCGATGGACTTATACTCCGACATATTCAATAATATTCTAACATGCGCGAATCATATAGAAATTAATTAATTATATAATATGTTACGGGTGAATATTATGTATATTGCTATAAATCACTGTAAGTAGTTAGTACCTACTATAAATCAATACTAACGGAGCCTTGCGGACGACGCTATACTGATACTAAATTGCAAATGGAGTGTTTACTTTAGATACAAGCTAATTCAACTGATAACTCTAATAATCTGCGTTAATTAATAGTTATACTTAGCTATTTGAGGCTCATTCTTCTTATTTACAGTTTTTAACAATATTTAATCAATGGAGAAAAATATTTCATAAAAGTTATTTTTCGTGTATTTCAGTTGCTTACATTTAAGTGGAGTGTTAAACAGCAATCTTCACATTATATTGCGGTTGATATCCGTCTTAAAAATATTAAGTATTCCTCAAACTTACACACAGATGGTGAGAAATTAGAAGATAATTATCCTAGAATATATTCAGAAAAATTTAATTCGTTAAACATTTTTTTTCAGTATTACTAAATCTTTTGTAATTAAAAATTAATTTCGAAATATGCACATAAACATTAACTAATTGTAAGTCATTTTTACTGTGTGCGCTTCTCTCTCATCCTCTCTCTCTCTTTTTAGCACTTTCCAACAAAGTTGAAAAGTGTTTATGACTTCGGTTTGTCTGTCCGTCTGTCCACGCTCTAACTTCTGTAAATATACTCAGATTGCCCTGAAAATTTTGGATGTTATTAATGTTTACCATAGCATGTTCCCTATTTCAAATGAAGATTGTAGCATGTTTAGTTTATTTACAGGGAACGTCAAAAGTTTTCCGTTACATTACGATCTAAGGGAAAAACTCGTTTAAAATGATTTTTAATGATTTACATGATATCAAACATAATAAAATTAATATGCATGTATGAAGTGCACTAAAATAGGCATTTTGTAGAAAACGCAATGCAAAGAATAGTTATTATTCATCAACAGAGCCATACAAAAGAATTCCGTTACATAATAATACAGGATTGGAGGGAATTGTTTGTGGCACATTTTAATTATGTTAAACCATTTCATGTATAATGAAACTGATATACGTCTCTGCGGTTTACTATAGTTTATTTCATGTATAATACGAAGTGCATACCATTTACTGGGACACGCAAAAGATTTCAGATACTACATTCTATCCAAAGTACTGTTCAGAAGCAATGATTGCTGGAAATGCCTTTTTAAATATGTTAAGTGCTTTTATGTTTCACTATATTTATACATAGTATATGGCGTGTATGAATGCAATAAATAGTATACAGGGCTACACAAAAGAATTCGTAATGGTTACTCGGTCAATAACTGCAAATTGCTTAAAGATGGTTTTTAAATGAGTTATGCATTTTTACGCTGAACTGCATTTAGTGTACTAAGAAATGTTTGTAGAACGTAGATAAAGGGATATACCGGGTGACGCAAAGAATTGGATACATGGCCGTCTATAAATGATAATTTCTGGAAATGTGATTTCAGTAGTTTTAAGAGTGTTTTAGTTTGAATTGAACTTTAGCTAAATAGTGGCGTGTAATAAAGGTACTAGGTTGATTATAGGGTTCTACAAAACTATACAAGTATGTTTTCATCTATTAGTATAAATTGCTGAAAGAGAAATTTCCTCCTGTTACGCGTTTTCTTACTAAACTAAATTTCCTCATCATATAGTACTAGGGGATCTGCCCTCTGCAAGCTACGATCGCCAACCCCCGTTCAGAAACCGCAGAATCTAAAAACACGCTAGTCTGATGGGTTTTAAAAATATTAGAGCAGATTGAATTATACTGAAAAAGCTGTGCAGTCCCAACTGCAAACGGGTTTCCATTCAATTACCTTTGATTAAAAAATTTTAAGGCCGAATCAGTTGCTATTAAGACATTCAATGGTTGTTTTCGTGTTTGATTAAAAAGGATCAGTTCAACATTTGAAAACAAGCTAAAATAAAATGAATTAAGTACACAGAGTCTTTGTCTCCCGGTATTTTAAAGCAGTCTCTATAACATAGCCTAAGTCATGTTACTATCATAAACAGTTCCGGGCGGACTACTTCGCTTTTTATATTCCAGGTGCCATTTTGGTACTTTAATGTTAGCCAGGCATAGTGATAAGTTGCCAAATATTATTCTATCGCCATCATTTCATCTATATTATAATAGTTAAAATCATGTAACTGCCATAAACAAATACGGTCTGATCCATTCGCCTTTCATGTGAAAGTTTGGCACAGATGTCCTATATGATTGGCGCGATATTTTTTCGATGCCAAATTGGGGAAAACATCATCAGCATAAACAAAAACATCCGGCTTACCATATCGAGCAAAATAACGATACTTTGGCGCCAGTTAAGGCTGTTCTCAACTGCTCTGCTCAACAAGGGCAAAATGTTTTGACACATTTGGCACATTTACAAATTCATTTTTTAACGGAAATATATAAAATTCAAAAGTCTGACCATGGAAGCGATTTGGAATCGAACTGTGTTTTCCATTTTTTGATCAATCAATTACCTATTGAGTTATAAGCGATATTGATCACGTAGTGACACGGCATTTTTCTCCCCTTACTGACCAGATTTTCTTCTTTCGTTCGGAAGTTCAGTTCAAAATGCCAACTTTGACAGTATTTTCTGAAAGGTCTATTGCGTTTACAAGAAAACGAAAAAACAGCTCGATGACATAGTTTCTGAGTAACAACACCTTCTGGTTTCATGCGTTTCCGAACAAAAATGAATTAAAACTTTTGTCAGAAAGTTGACCCTTTGGATATGAGAACAGCCTTAAGTACCCGTTGCGTATATGACATTGGCGTCAGAAAAATACAGCGTCAATATGCGGCCGTATATGACATTTGTGCCGAAAGTTTCCATTTTGATTAAAAAATCAAAATTATTTTTTCGAATAAAACTACATAAAAGTTGCCATGGTCGCAAAGAATTCTTGGTACTGTTACGCTAGCCGGATGCAAATCTCGCCAATAGCTTTTTTCGAACTCGCCAGTTAGCATTTTTTTTTATTTTTCGAGAGGTAAATTAGTGGCTTTGAAGTGGAAATTAAATGTCATGGTTTGTTGCATTATTTAACATTTGGCCAGATGTGGCGTTACGCACCTGTTTGGCGCGATTTTTTTTTTTTTTTACGAAATTTTGGTGAAAACCTCGTTTTCAAACACTAGTTACATATGTATTTTTGGTTCTACTTAGTTGCCATGTCAACCAAAAATCTATCACCAAACTATAAGATTAAATGCCAATAATGGTTGATCGTAAATGTCACATTCACTTGACTTTAAGCAAGTTACACGTGTTTACGTCATCAAGTGATTTTTATTTCGACGTTTTATTTGTATATTTATTAATGTTATATTAATTTATTCGTTCTTTTGTTATTTAAAATAAAAATTATGTCAATTTGTACAATTTGGCGATTGGTTTGGCGATTTATATAATTTGGCGAAATTGGTCGACGAAATAACTAAGTAGTACCGTATTTTTTAATTATTTTCTATTATTTTTAAAAGGAAAAAAAAAAATTAATAACTATAGAACAAAACAATTTATGTAGTTTTAAACAAGTACGAAAAATCATGCGTTAAGCATAGATTATGAAACCCTTTCCAACACTTCCTGAATGCTTTAACAAAACTTCGTTATTTAGAGAAATAAGGTATATAAGAGAACTAAGTAAACATTTTAGAAAACTCATGAAACATGGGATAAATATATAATGGGAAAATTTAGTTTAGCAAGAAAACGCATAACAGGTTGAAATTTCTCTTTCAGCAATTTATACTAATAGATCAAAACATACTTGTATACATTTGTACAGCCCTGTAGTTAACCTAGTGCCTTTAATACACGCCACTATTTAGCTAAAGTTTAATTCAAAGTAAAACACTCTTAAAACTACTGAAATCACATTTCCAGAAATTATCATTTATAGACGGCCATGTATGTTCTTTGCGTGACCCTGTATATCCTTTTATCTATGTTCTACAAACATTTCTTAGTAAACAAAATGCAGTTCTGTGTAAAAATGCATAACTCATTTAAGAACCACCTTTAAACAATTTGCAATCATACCCAGTAACCATTACGAATTATTTTGTGTAGCCCTGCATATGAATTACAACATTTATAGACATCATATACCATGCATAAATATAGTGAAACATAAAAGGACATAACATAATTAAAAATGCATTTCCAACAATCATCGCTACTCTACAGTACTTCGGATACAATATAGTATCTGAAATCTTTTGTGTGTCCCTGTAAATGCTATGCACTTCGTATTATACATGAAATAACTTATAGTAAAACTCAGCAACGTATGTCAATTTCATTATACATGAAATAATTTAAAATAATTAAAATACGCCGCAAAAAATTCCCTCCACTCCTATAAATTCTGTAACGGAATTATTTTGTGTGGCCCTGTAAATGAATAATAACTATTCTTTGCACCGTATATTGTACAGAATGCATATTTTAGTACATAAATTCATATCAATTTTATTATATTTGAGAGCATGTAAATCATTAAAAACCATTTTAAACGATTTTTTCCCATAGGCCGTAATGTAACGGAAAAATTTTGGCTGTCCCTGTAAATGAACTAAGCATGCTAGAAACTTTAGAATATTTACTTTAGAACTTTAGAAATTTTGAAATGGGGATCGTGCTATCCTAGAGTTCACTAACATCCAAAAATTTCAGAACGATCTGAGTATATTTACGAGAGTTAGAGTGCGGGCAGACGGACAGAGGGACAGACAAACCGAAGTCATAAACACTTTTCAACTTTGTTGGAAAGCGTTAAAAAGAAAATAAAAGTAAATAAGCATTTATTATTAAATAAACAACAACAGCCAGGTTACCATGTCAATCAAAATAATGCTATTCTGGCGCCAATTAGGTACCCCGGTACGTATATGACATCTGTGCCTAATATTTTTCTTTTCGTTTTTTTTTTTCCCTTAAGAAAGAAGTGAAAGCCATCTTTTTTAAATGTTTCAGTTTTAAATTAAAGTTTTGTATTTTAAATAAAATGAATGAAAGGATTATATTTTAAATGAAATTACTGACATACAAAAAAAAAAATTATAAAAATGCGACGGGAAAAATGTTTGACGATTTATCACCTACGTCCCGCTAACATAAAAATACCGAGTTCTTGATTTCTCTATCAGACTCTTTTGATTTGGCGAAAGATTGTTCAAGTAAATTGAATTATGAATAAAAGTAACATGATATATTTCTTAGCATACATTTAAGGGAGGCCAAACTGGTCGCCAAATTAGTTTAAAGTAATAACCTTTTCTAAAATATGAAAAAAATACCTGTTATGATTAAAATTTGAGTTGCCATCATTAGAGAAAAGTATTTAAAATTAGAAAAAAAATAATATCTCGAAAACTAAGTCGAATTTTAAATTTCTGATACCAGTTTTGAAATCTTCGGATCAATACGGATTTTTGGTGTTAATTTAATCCGAAAGTATTCCATATTTTAAGAGAAATTGCCGTGAAACATAATCAGTTGTTTAATCAGTCGTTTCATAAAATCGTTTCATAAATTCGTTTCAATACAGCCATTTCATAAATTCGTTTCATTAGGATTTTATATATATAGGGTAGATATATACCAACATACAGATCAAAAATAGAGCTGTTCAAAAGAATTGGAATACATATTTGCTATGGGTGGTAACTGCTGAAATCAGCTTTTCAAATGTTTTATGCGTTTCCTGAAATGTTTTCTTAGTTATCTTATATGCCTTATTTTCCCTAAATAACGAAATTCTGTTAAAGCATTCAGGAAGCCTTGGAATGTGTGTCATAATCTATGCTTAACGCATGATTTTTCTTTCTTTCTTTAAAAAAAAATGCCGGTGGTACTATTTATGGGTTTATTGTTCAAGAAAGCCAATTATTTACGATATGTAATATTATTGCGAAGAATGTTTTGTGAAAAGTCTACACCACGAGTCAATGAAAATATCTTTAAATATAGTATTTAGTTTAAAATGTTCTAATATTTCTTCAAGTTTATTTAACGTTTTTTTTTTCTTAAATTTTATTTAGAATAAGATTTAAAAATAATAATTATCTATTAAAAATAAAATTTACTAACTAAGAAAAATTGAACAAAAATTCAAATCCATTGTAAATTCCTCATTTATTCAACGCAATTTAATTGGCGGAACATGTCGCTAAAACGGCAATCTGCCTTTAAACTAAATTAAGGGAACCTTCTACATTAGGGAAAAAAAAAAACTATTTTTAGGATTTTTTTTTGTAAGAAAACTGAACGATGGATCTTTTTGAAATTTATTATTTTATTGTACATATCTTAAGGTATACACAAGAATTTTTGTATTAGATTTTGTTGCTTCTACTCTAAATTATAAACAAATATGTTCAACTGCTTTGGAAAATTTCGTCTAGCCGGAAATGCAGTCTGATTCTTTTGCGTAACCATGTATTTAATCTACCGATTTGTACAGATTCTACTATAGAAGGCTAAAACTTAGTTTAGTAAGAAAATGCATGATATGTTGAAAATTCACCTTCGGCAATTGCTACCAATATACGGAAACATACTTGAATTATTTTGTACAGCCCTGTATGTTACTAACAGATACTTATACGCACCACAAATTAAGTTAATATTTAATTCAGGCAAGAAAAGGGTTAAAAGTACTGAAATCACTATTGCGGACATTATCATCCCTAGGAGGCAATGTATCCAGTTCTTTGGAAGGCCTTGTATATGATTTTATTCGTATTATTCAAACACTTCTTAATATAGAGGAGAAGGTCCAAATACCGGCTAGGGTCCAAATACCGGCTACTAGGTGTTCTGAGAACTGAGTGCAGCGCAGCCTACCGGTGATAGGCAGAGTTTGTAACTTTAATTGAGAGAAGAAAGTTACGAAAAGTACGTCGCTGAAGTCTGTGTCATTTACAAATAGTAAATGCAAAAGTGTCGAATCTACGTAATCTGATACATAAAAAGTTTTTCAGATATGTGTTTCTCATTTTTTTAAAATATACTGATCGTATATTGGCTTGAATTGTTGATTAAGTTATTTTCTAGACATATTTAGCTCTCAATTGACACGCGCACAGTATTGGTATTTTATTATATAAATGAGTAATACCGGTTTTAACTTAAACATAGCAGTGGTCCGAATACCGGCTACCTAGAATGGTCTAAATACTGGCTAGCCGCTATTTGGACCTCTCTCGGTTTCTCTGTTTGAAGGGGAAGAAAATAATTTAATTTAAATAGTTCCATAATTAATAAATTAATTTAAATGGTCCAGAAATAGTCCTCGTCCCATTTCGCAATATGAAAAAGCAACCATGGCCGTAATTCTTCAGGGCCGATACTGGTTACTGGATCACTTTCCAAAAAAGAGCTGTTGGACACTACGAAATTGCCTGTAATAAATGTGAAGAGAAAGAAAAAAAATGACGGAGTAAACCAGGCGAAAGAGGCAGAAATTTGATTTTAACGCTCTCGCTGCGCAACCTGAGATTTCCTTGGGCATCGTAAAAGTAGCAAAATTTGCTCAACCCGAGATTTCCTCGGGGATGCATTTTTTCAGTCTAATTAATCCTCCTTGATTATTCCCACCAGTTATTTTTTTATTGTAAATTATGCCTTATTGAATCGGAGCATTTTCCCGGTTAAATTACACAAATTCTTTTGTTTTGAAAAGCCGGTGACAAAAGAATAAAAATTCTTAAAAGACGCTCTTCGCGAAGGGGTTAAATACGCAAATTTTGAAGCTATTTTGATAAAGCAATTACGCAGCGAGAGGGCTAAAAAAGTGAAAAAGGAAAATAACCAACAGAGGAAGATGATAAATGTGTGTCTTCTGCATGGGTGCTTTCTCTGTGGACAAGAATGGGGGAGGGGATTCTGGATTCAGTGTTAAGAATGCGATATGTGGGCTGATGGGGACTATACCGGCGCAGAGAGTGATATTATTCTTTTGATTTTTTCAGATAAAATAATTCTCATTTCAATCAGCATGCTTTTTTGTTTTTGTTTTACACGTTAAAAAACAAAATTAGAAACATAATGGGAAGAAGACTGTGAGAGATAGTCGTAAAGAATTTTAGAAATTTGGCAAAAATACTTATTTATTAAAAATTGCGTATTTTGTCTGTGCATAAGAAATGCTATTAATCAATACAATTTATTAAAATAATATTCTTATTGCTTAATAATTGTCATTAGCTCTATTTGTGTGATCTTTTGAAAAAAAAACTTAGGTAGCCGGTAATTAGACCCCATTTTAAAAACTCAAAATTTGAAGACTTTCGGAATTTTGCTTCTTATAAACAGAAAACGCCTTTTAAACTGATTTTTTTCTCTCTAAACAAGTGTAAGACGTGTCAAGGTACCCTGCTGTCACTTTTTATTTTATTAATTTTGAAAAATGTATGATCTAGACTGAAAACAAAAGTGGTAGCCGGTATTTGGACCTTTTCCTCTACTAAATAGTTCAACTTGAAAGGGTATAACTCAATTAAAATTCACCTTTAAGCCGTTCACGTTGAAATTCCTCCTTACTTACGAATTGTTTTGTGTAGTCCTGTATATGATCAATAGAAATTATACCCACCACGTAGTAAGCAAAAATTCAGTTCAACTTAAATGCACATACCATAAATAAAAGTGCATCACTTCCAGCTATTACAGCTGATAGACAGAGTACTTCAGGTACTCTGTTCGAATCTTTTGAGTGTCTCTGAAAATGAACCACAAATACTATACGCATCATGTTATACAACAAGTATCTTGTAGTAAGCCTCAATATTATACATCAATTTCGTTATATTTGAAATAGTGTAACAGAACTAAAGTATGCTGCAAACTGTCCCCCCCCCCTACGCCTTTGTGTAAAGGAATTCTTTTGTGTGGCCCTGTAAAATAGTAAATGCTTTGCACCTCATATTTTACAGAATGAATGTTTTTGTGCACTTCATACAGACAGATATTTCAACGTGTTTGAAATGCTTTACTATCATTAAAATGCCCTTAAAACATTTTTTCCCTATTGACCAATTATTAAAGTAACTGAGTACTTTTGACCGTCCCTATAAATGAAGAACAAGTGCTATCTATTTCATTTCCAGTAGTGATAGATCTGTATCAATAACTTACAAAATATTCAGGGCAATTAGAGCTCAGACAAACCAGAGTCATAAACTCTTTTCAACTATGTAGAAAAGTGTTAAAAAAAGTGATAATGAGAAATGAGATTTCTAATTTTTTAACATGTTATTTCTTTATAGAAATTAATTTTCACTATACGATAACCTGAAAAGTAATAATTATTATACTTTACAATACTCTTTATTTTATTTTTTACTGTTTATCTGATGAAAGTTTCTTTAAAAAGATGGAAGTGCGCGTCATACATCGAATATGCCTAAAAATAGAAAAATGAAGTCTGAAAGTTTAGGTACGCGTTATACGCCGAAATATATGGTGCTTTACTATTTTTAATTTACGGTTTAAATTAATAAATAACTCATTAATTCGGAAAAAAATGTTTAAAATAAATAAAAATCTTATTCAGTTAACTTAATTTAAATGTTTAAACTTGGATCTTGAACTTTTTCAAAATAGTAAATTGTTCTTTTTTTAGTTGACTTTTAATTTTCATTTGGGCTAAATGACAAATTAATCCAGAATACTTTTTAGCTCACAGGTTATCAAAGCCTGAGAGCTAATGTGCCCGCAGATTCTGTATGTATGTACGTAACGCTGTAACTCTTGGTAGAAATATCTGATTTGCTTCAAATTTTGGATATAGGTTCATTCTGATTAGTTTTGTGGGTTCATCGGTTAAGTATAAAGAGGGGGAGCGGGGGTTAACCCCCCCCCCCTTTATTTAGAAAAATGGGTATTTCATGCAGAATTATCGGATTTGCTTTAAATTCTGTATGTCGGTTTATTCTGATAAGGCGCTTCCGTGATTAGATTTGGAGGTTCATTGGTTAAGTATAATGGAGGGGGGGATGAAGGGGCTAATCCCCTTCCCCTTCCCTTAATTTAACTGAATGTTTTTTTTTTTTTTTTTTGAAGGGAGTCTTCTTAGAAATAAGAGCATAATATACAATTAGTGTGAATAGCCTGTGAGCTCAATGCCATCAATTTAAATCTTCACTTTTCTTTTTATTTAAATATGAGTGCAACTCTGCTTCAAATGCCTCCTTTTTTTAAACTTTTTTTGGAAAAAAAAATTATGGCCATTTTTTTCCCCATTCTGACCAGAAAATCAGAGTTCCAACTTTTTACGACTGCTCTTTCATCTTCACCGAACACTTAATTTATAATGGCTGTTTCATAATAATGGAAGCCATCAGTCCATCAGAAGAAAATGATCCATTCCAAAGGTATAAGTTAGATTGAAAAAAATACTATTTAATACTTTGAGCAGAAAGAAGAGGCTACACCTACAATTTTCATGACACTAACAGAATCACACAGCTGCCAGTTTGTACGGTTTTGTTACCTCTAAAATTTAATACAAATTTTTGCCACATTTAATCGTTCACAATTGTTAGATTTCGGTGATTGAATTAGGCAAAATCTGGTAAGTTTCAGTGGTAAGGAAAAATATTATAAATTGGAAGTAGCGTAATTGCAGTAGCGTAATACTGCAGCAAGGAAAAAAAATGTAGCAAAATTGACATTCAAAATATAAAGAACTGTCAAGGGCTTTTTAAATAAACAATTTCAATTACTGTTTTTCTTAAAAGTTATGGAGATGTTCATCAAAGAAATGTTGCTAATACAATAAGAGTTAATGAATTATGTGAAAATTTATATTTCATCTCCTTAGTCGTTGACAATTTGTGTAAATCCGGTTTATCCGAGTTTTTTGCTTATCCGATGTGAGCTTGGTCCATATTAACTCGGATAATCGGCACTCTACTGTATTAGCATTTTTCAACTAATAAAAATATTCATAGGCAGGAGACATGTGTACCTTGTCGTTTGTTATTCGTTTTGTGGTATATTCTCATTGAACTAGAAATTTAGTGTGAATTTTAAATATTCTCCGTTTTTGAATTAAAAGAAATCATAATTTATTTAATGAAATTGAGGTTTTAGTTTGTATATCTAAAGTTGATTTTTTTTATTGGGGGGGGGGGGGCAGATTGATAACTAATAGACTCCTCGTCCTGCATGTTTTCCTACCTTTGGGTGCAGAAAAACACAATGGTAAACTTACGAGTCAACCGCTAAAATCGGGTTTTTATGTCAGTTTCACCAAGATAGGACTTGGCAGACTGATTGCGCTTTAATATGCGAATCAAGTTTTAACTAATTCTGGATTAAAATCAATAATGTGAATATTAAAAAGGTCCACAATCTTACTTAAAAGGCGACTAATATAATGAAAAAGATGTTCCAAGTTTAAAATATACATTTTATTTAAAACTTCTCAGTACTTCCAAGCCTTCTAGGTTCATCATCAGAGAATATTTTAATAACTAAATGTTGTTTATTTCTACAAATACGTCCCTTTGTTTTGAAAATGAGAGAGCCAATAATTACTAGAGTTGAAAGTAGAAGTAGCAGTAGCAATTTCTTGGATTGAATTTAATTAGAGGAAATATATATTATTATTATTAATTGCAGTTCCATTTATTTTATGACATCACATTATTTCTCATACGTCACTTTCGATGGGTAGAAGAAAATATTTAACTTCTGTTACTTTAAATTTTAAGACGTCACTTTGCTCAGGCTTTCAGGATTTATTTTCAGGATATTGAACCACAAACTAGGGATATTGTTCGATAGGGCGTCGTTACATACTTGATTGCTTTTAGACAGGATTTCTATTGATTCTCTTACAGTGGATGCGTTATTGGATGTTAGGAATATGATTTTTGCCTGATCAAAATCTATTGCGATATTCTGATTGAAACATAAACGAGAGAGAACTGTGGATTGACGACAAAATTTTATGTCTGCTTTATGTTCTTTTATTCTTTCTTTGAGCTTTCTTTTGGTCATTCCGATGTACTCCATTAGTCTGTTGCTGTCAGTTCTAAAAGGAATGGTATATACACCAGCTAATTCATCTTTCGGTGTTGGATCTATTTTCGTACAAATTAACTCTTTTAATTTTCTTGGGGGACAGGCTATTAAATTTATATTGTGTTTCAGTAAAGCATATCTTAATTTTTCGTACAGACCAGGGAAGTAGTTATTAACATTTAGTCCTTAAGATATTCTCTGATGATGAACCTGGAAGGCTTGAAAATACTAAGAAGTTTTAAATAAAATGTATATTTTAAGTTGGCTCAGGGCTTGATCGATAACGAAAAACATGTAAACAGAGCTCTCGCTTCGAGTCCATATAAAAACAAAAGTATTCAATGTAACTAATTTAAACTTTCTGATATTTTTAAGGTATATTTGTAATCTTATAAAATTATAAAATGAAGTACTTCAATGTAATAAAACAAAAAATATAGCAAAATTTATATAACACAATTTTCGGAAAAAATGTTAGATGTCATATCACCATCCGTAAGATATATTAACGTTAAATTGACATAAGAACCTAATTTTTGCTTTACAGTGATCAGGAAACTTTACTTTATAGAATGAATTAAGGATATAACTATCAGTCAAAGGAAACCTTGTTAAAAAAAACTCTTAAATTTGAAAATTTAAAAGCCCCTTAAAAATACAACTTTTTTTTCATTAAAAATACTCAAAATATTAAACTATCTAAAATATATTAATTCATTCTATAGATAATGATGTTATATGCATGCAAAATAATTTTTAAGCCATTCCATCAAATAGTTTTTTTTTTTTTTTTAAATCTTACGGATAGTCGTCAAAAATCAGGTTTTGAGAAAACGCGACTTAAAGTTGCAATTAAATGGATGCGGCTTTGTAACGATTGTTACATAAATGCTCATAACTCCGTTAAAAATGCAAATATTTTTATGCGTTTTTTTGCACTGTGTTCAGAATTAATTAAATAATCAAAATAGATACTAAAAGAAAAATCGATTTTTTAAAATATTTCAAGCCCTGAGCCCCCTTAAACTTGTAATATCTTTTTTATTACATTAGTCGCCTTTTAAGTAAGATTGTGGACCTTTTTAATGTTCACATTATTTATTTTATGTTGAATCAAGGTGGAAAATTGCGTTTCGTCTTATGATGTTTTTCAATTCTGGAATTTCAGCCGTGAACTTGGTGAGGTTATTGTCTGTGCTGCCACCTTCCGGTCTATAAACTTTCACATCTTACACTAAATATGGCTGGCATTATGTACAAAATATTGTGCTTTTGTATCTTCGAAATAGTTTGTAATCAGCATCCCCCCGTCACAATATTATTAAGAAACTTACCCCTAATTACTAATAAAATAAATTACCTATATTTACCTATTATTAAATTGAAACTTTTCTGAGATAATAGATATGAAGAAAAAAATCAAATAATAAAATCTATATGTTTAAGATATACCACTACATTTGAATATCCAATAGTGGGCAAATATTACAATTCCTTATTCTTTTACTTAAAAGTTTGTACAATTAGCTTTCCAAAATAGCTTTTGATTCCTTCTTACGATCATTCGAAGTGTAGTTATAATTGATTTTTGTCTGAACTTTCAAAGCAGAAGCGTTGGAAGCGTTTTAAGGATCTCAAAAGGAACAAACATCTAATACTATCACGATTAATCAGGGTTTAGGAATTTATTTTTACAGATATTTTTATAAATTAACAAACATATTGTATGCAAAGGATTAATTTAAATCGTTATATCTATCGGAATTTATATTTATGAATTAGATTGCACTTCATTGCATTCTTATTATCTCTCATTTGAATTTTCTCTAAATAAATTACATATATGAAGCAAAATTCAAATAATAAAATTCTTATTCGTGGAATTTTTATTTGATTTTAATTTCCTGTTAACCTGAATAATTAATTAATATAGAAAACACCATTTATAACCAAAACAAAAGTTTGTTTCAATCGTTTCGTTTAGTTGTTTTTATTCGAATATTTTTAACGCTACATTTGAGTTTTTCGAAATAAATTATCTGGAACAAAAATCGCGTAATGAAATCCTTATGCGTTAAGGGTTTTTGGAATCTGTTAATTTTTCGTTAAATTGTATAATTAATTACCCCATAAAATACTATTTTGAAACAAAAATCCAAATTTGTTTCAAATACTTTAATATCAGCATTTGAGTTTTCAAAATAAATTATACGAAGCAATGTTTAAAAAAAAAAAAAAATTACGTATAAAATAGTTGGTGGTGATCAGGACCTGATCAATGCAGAAGGATGCGGGACAGCTGCCCCGAATCCCCTCCCCCCCATTTGAGGGGGCCTCTAATGCCTTACCACGATTTTTGTTGAAAAAGTGCCAAATTGTTAAAATTGGCCTAAAGTTACCACAATTCTTACACTTTCAGAGATTTGGGAAAGTGGTCTGGCTCTCAATTTCCACTCCTTGCTTCCCGTAACCCTTGTGCCCCCTCCACGCACACACACTCCTCCCAAAAGAAGAACGTACTGCATCATCAGAAAACTAATGTTATAAAGTTTTAAACAAAAGTACTATAGTGCATGAGGAATACAGTAAAAAATAACAATTACGAAATTTGTTTCTTTTAGCACAAGTGCATGCTTGCATTTGTCTTTCCATATCATGGAATCATTGAAATGCATGTTGATGCGATACATATTACATTTTAAAATGTGGTACAGAATT
The DNA here is from genome assembly GCA_963932465.1 of Maratus speciosus. Lineage (NCBI taxonomy): Eukaryota > Metazoa > Arthropoda > Arachnida > Araneae > Salticidae > Maratus > Maratus speciosus. Next base: position 516,889,865 of record OZ010795.1, on the reverse strand, counting down.
CTATATTATGAAAAATAGCTAAGAGTGACTGAAATAGCTGTATTTATATTTCAAGGTCTCGCATGAACTTTTATCTTCCTATACAAAAAAGTAATGCATTCTATCATTTGTTAAAGTTGTGACCATCATTCTTATGATATCCTGTATATAAATAACAATAGCATTTGTTTCGAAATTTCTGTATACATACAGTAGATATGAAGTTTAGTACTAGTCATTTCAGCATAATTCACTAATAATTTTTACAAATAGATAGAAGCGCCCCCAGAATGACGCTTGGCCCGGCGCCTCAGATAGTCTAAGCTGTCCCTGGGTGTTGTTAATGGTAGCGTTTGTTAAGTCTGATTTATTTTCGCGAAGGAATCGCCGAGGCAAGGGTATGATTGCCTTTCACAGGGGATCTTTCGAAGAGATTTATGCAATGTTCGAAGAGAACCACCTGAAATTCCAGATGATTAGGACGGCCGGTGGTGTTCGAACCCAGCACCCTGCGCCTAAAAGCTTTGAAACGAGAGCCAATCAATCGCTGGTTGGCTTCAAACGTTTTTTGGATTTGCATATAATGTTAAATAAATTGGATAATTGATTAAATCAGGAAACAGAATTTTAAAAGAAAGTCTTTAATAAATTGCTTTGGAAATGTTTAGTTATCCAAATTAAAACATTTGAATAAGATTAACATGGGACATTTAAAACACACTTAAGTTTTTGCTTGAAAATAGCGTTTTCTAGTTTAAATAATTATTTAGTTAAACTGAAAATTAAAATCAACTAAAAAAATTATGCATTTAGATCTTATTTTCATTATTATTATTATTTTTTTCTTTTACACTTTTATATTAGGTAGTACTGCAGATGATTTTTTACACACTTTTATATGATCTAAGAGATGCCACTTTGAAACAAAGAGGTTTTTACAATGAAAGCAGGCACAAAAATAATTAAAGCTTAAAGAGTGTCGATGAAAAAGTATTAGTCTCAGTTAGGTTAAGTCAGGGATAATAACCCCTCTTAAGCCCCCTAATTTTTCCTTTTTATGGTAATAATTTTTTTAGTGAACATTTAACCTATATACTTCAAATTTTATGTAGAACTTCATAAAAAGTATTACTGTACTCTAAATACCAGGTAAAATGGGATTTTTTATCAAAACAACTTAATGATTTCGGCCATCTATCTCGGACCTCAGGTTTAGACACCCCATTTGATTTGAATAGATGTTCCAGCCAGTAACTCTGGAAGTAGAAAGAAATGTGGTCGCAATCTATAAACTAACACATTATTCGATACCTGTTTCAACAACAGTCATTATATATTTCATGAAAAATCTCTAATAAATAGATTATATTTAATCTGCCACTATCTCTATCTTATGAGAACATACAACAAAAGCCAAACTTATCTTTATTGTTGAATATAACTTTTATTTGAAGAAATAAACGGCTGTAACTTCTTCTACTACGCTTTTTAGATGCATTCCTAATTATGTCCGTCCGCATATAACAGAGCAAACACCACCTAACCGAATGGTCGGAAATCTTAAATGTATAATTGTTACAAAATTTTGTCGGGTCATTTCAAATTGTATGAAAATCGGATGTATGGTTTAATGACAGGGACAGTCAAAAGTTTTCCGTTACATTACGGCCAATGGTAAAAAATTATTGCAAGTGCATTTTAATGATGTTACAGCCTTTCAAACAGAACGAAATGGATATGCACTTATGAAGTGCAGTAAAATATACATTCAGTACAATATGCGGTTCAAAAAAATATTTATAAAACTAGTTATAGTGCGAATGCACTTCATTTGCCACGTTTGACGTGCAATTTCCAACTTGTTTTTCTAATGATTGAGAGCAGGAGACCATCACTAGCTCCGTCACATGCCCAATAGCTGAAATAAAGTGACTGGGGAAACTAACCCAACGGGCCATCTAACTCGGATTTACACTGAAAACAAGTAATATAAAAATTTTGTTTTTAAAGTCAATTCCTACTTAGGTCATCAAAGAAAAATTTAATATAATCCCTTTAGCTAATATTAGTTTTTGTTGCATTGAAATATCTCAATTTGTTGATTTTCTATAAGCAAGTGTGTTTACAATGGAAGTCTATGGGAATTTGCCGAAACATTAGAGATATCGCCAAGTTGGCGTCACTTTTGGCGACTTATTTTGGTCGCCAAATTTGGCGATATATCGCCAAGTTGGCGGTATTTGGCGACATAACAGGTTCCCCCTATGTTAACCCCCCTTATAGATATGAAGATGCATTAAATACTTCAATAATCAATGGCCGCCATTTTGTCTCCCATGTAAAACTACAAATAATTAATTAAAATTTAATTAATGAATTAATATTTGAAAAAAACTGTATTAACATCAATTGTCATCCAGTACAAGTTTAAAAAAATTATTTCAACTTGATAGGATGAATGATAAGTATTTTATTAACGATTGAAAATTGGAACAAGATATATAAATAAATAAATAAATAAATATAGGGAGAGTGTGAACTAATAGTAGGAATTGAAAAATGGGTACTCAAAATTGAGTAAAAAGTACTCAAATTTAAACACGTGATATATTCAAAATGTACTCAAAATTGAGAAACACATGTACTCATTTTGGATCCCATGGCTGTGTTCAAATATGAATCCGTTATAAACTGACCCCCCCCCCCCCCCGGAATCTACAAATTAAAGTAAAAATGTACTAACATTTATTTTACGTTCTAATTATTAACAAGAAACGTTTAAATGTTTATTTATTAAGAGAAATAGCAAAATTATTTGCACGATACCCACATTGAATATTTTATCACAAGAGATTTATTTGTAAGCACTTTTAAATTATTTTAAAATACTGTACATAATTTATTATTTGAATCATCATGAACATCTTTTATGCCAGCATAAATGAAATAAAATATTACACGGTACAAAATTATCGTTTTTTTTTTTTTTTTTTTTTTTTTTTTTTTTTTTTTTTAAGTTTGGTATCATGTGATGTTTCAAAATTGAGAAAACATATGTTCATTTTTGATCCGAACATACTTAATTCGATATGGGTATATCGATTTACTCGTTTTTGAGTACATCATTTTTATCAGTGTACCCTATATATTTTATGATCTGAGCATTCGGAGCAAAATCCACCTTTATTTGAAGGGGGAAAATGCCATCTGAAAATATTATTTGATTTATACCATAATCTAATTAAATTTGAAAGAAAACAAAACTATTTTTCTTAGCCAGTAAACAAGACGATCCATGATAAATGAGAATTCATATCTTTAAGTGCAATATTTATTTTCATAATAATCATTATATAGCATAAGAATCATACATATTTAGGCATTTCTTCACAAATGTTCGATAACTTTTAATCCTTTTTGCGTTCGCCTTCATTATCAAAACTATCCTTTTCAAAGTGGCAACTTTCAGAACCTATAAAATTATGTAAGGGTCAATATCACAAAATACGAAAATTGCAGTCCGCACAATAAAATTTCTATTTAATGTTAGATAATACAGTTTTCTTTTTTACATTATAATAAAAAATGTTCTTAGAAGTATTTTCAAGAGATATTATATTCATAATAACAGAAAAATAAAGCAATTAAAAGACTTAAAATTTCAGATTGTCATTTTCCTGGCATGTCACACTGTGGTGGGTGCAAAGTAAAAGGCTTTTTGCTATCATGTACAAATATATTTTTTTAGTTTTTTTTTAAAATTCAAATTAATAATTATACCTTATATAAGACCTATATGTGGTAGGTAACAAGTTCTCTATTTTACAAATAATTTTCCATAATTAACATATGATTGTCACAGAAAATGAATGTCATTGTCCTGGCGTGCTCATTTTAGTTATTTATGAGGTATAAAGATGGTTTTGCAGAATAATTTTTCTTGTTCTTCACATAGTTCAAGTCAGAAGTAGTAAAATCATTGCTACCAGCAAGATCTCTTAGATATTTCTTTGAAAATAATGTGTTTAACCCTAGAACTACCGGAAATTTTACTCAAGTTTTATAAAAACATTCTACACCAGAATTTTTACTTAAAACTATTTAATTTGTTTATTTAACTTATTATTGTCTGATTTATACATTTAGTTTGTTTTGAAGAAATTTCTGGTTTGAATAAATATTTTGAATGTATATGTCGGGTCCAATGGACCCGTCTGGTAGACGGAAGGTTAAAGGCTTTGTAAAAATTGAGTAGACTTTTATTATGTCATTTTCCTGGATTCTATAAATTACAAATAAAACTGAACATTACACTGAATTTGAGGTACTGTAGAGGAAATATGCTCCTTTAAACAAAATTAAAATTTCAGATCTCAAAATGAAAAAACAAGAATGTGAAAAATGTTTTAGAATTAAATTGTCATTATCCTGGAATACATGTGCCAAGAAAATGACATATAATAATAATTACATAAAAATGAACTTAAGCTCGTCAAACTTTAACAGTTTTACATGTAAATTCCTTTATTCAACTGTTCAACCAACATTAAAAAAAAAAAAAAAAAAAAAAAAAAATCAGAAGCTTTGAATCGATTTTGATTTTCAAAATCTCACATTTTGTGATATTCACCCGTAAACATCATACATAATACTATTTCTAAATGTCTGAAAGCAAAATAAAACTTTAAGATCTTCATGCTCAAAAGTTTTTGAATTGCTTTTAATTTTCAGTTCAAATAAATAATTATCTAATCCAAAAAAACATTATTTTTAAACAAACACTCAAATCTGTTTTAAATGTCTGGTGTAAATCTCATTCAAATGTTTTAATCTGTACAACTGAACTTTTTAAATTTAATTAAAGCGAAATTCAAATAATAAAATGTATCTGCAAACTTTTTTTTAATTAAGATCATAATCTAATTAAATTCAAAAGCAATATTGAAAACAAAACACTCTTTTTCACTGCATTCTCCATGATAAATGGAAATTTATATCTTTCTTTTCATAATTTTATAAAGTAAAATCAATGTTAGCGACATCGGCCTAACAATCATACATGTTTACGCATTTCTTCACCAATCTTACGTAAGTTTTCATTGTTTTTGATTCATTCTTCTCTTTAATATTGAAATTCTTTGTTCAAAGTGGCAGTATATATATATACATTATAATCCACAATACGATCACTAAAAATATGGGAGCAATATAAAACTTTAGAGATCCCCATGCTTATTTTGTTTTTGTTTCAATTCAATTGTTTAATCCAAAAAACGTCAGCTATTGAATATAACGTCAAGTCAATTGTCAAATGTGGGTTAGTTAATCCTATTTATATGCTTTAATACTGGCATCTGAAATTTTTCAAATAATTTATTTAAAGTAAAATTCAAAGAACAAATATTGTTTTAATTGAATTATATTTCTTAATCTAAATTTGTTTTATAATCTAATTAAATTAAAAAACAACATTCAAAACAAAACTATTTTTCTCTGCAAACTCCATGATAAGTGAGAATTGAGAATTCCTATCGTTCGCAGTAGAAAAATAAAACCAAACTTAATGACACAGGCATAAGAATCACATGCATTCACGCACTTCTTCACCCATCTTACATAATCTTTTATTGTTTTTGCTGCCGCCTTTAATACCGAAACTCTTTGTTCAAAGTGCAAGATCTACAGAACATAAAAGGGAAGTAAAAACAAAACAAAAAAAAAACCACAATAAGATCTCTAAAAATTTGACAGAATTATGATATTTTAATAAAACTCCCATACTAAACTTTTTTATTTTACTTTCTGAACAGTCAAATAATTTTTTAATCCATTAAACATCATATTTTGAACATAAAAATTCCGCTTAAAAATATAAATTAGTTAATCTTATTTATAGGTTTTAATCTTAGATCTAAACTTTTTCAAAATAATTTTTTAAAGTAAATTTCAAACAATAAATATCCTCTATAAACATTGTTTTAATTAAGTTACATTTCATAATCTAAATTAGTTTCATAATCTAATTAAATTCAAAAACAATATTCAAAACAAAACTCTTTTTCTCTGCAAGCTCCATGATAAATGAGAATTCATATCCTTCTTTTCATCGCAGTAGAAAAGTAAAATCAAACTTAATGACATCGGCATAAGAATCATACATATTTACGCACTTCTTCAGCGATCTTGCATAATTTTTCATTGTTTTTGCCACCTCCTTTAATATCGAAACTCTTTGTTTCAAAGTGGCAGCTCTTCAGAACTCATGAAAGGGGTGTAAAAGAAAGAAAAAAAAAATAATCATTCACAATACCATCTCTAAAGGTCTGGGAGCAAAATAAAACTTTCCACGCGCGTTTAGAATATAAATAAGAAGAAACTAACCTCACTTCCAAAAATTTACTTAAGCGCCTTTTGCGTTTCTCCTCCATAAATTTTAATGACTCTGGTCTCCAGTTTTCGACTGGGCGTCGGAAAATCAGTCAGAGCTCCTTGACACTCCTAAATGGTTTATATATTTATTTATTCAAATGGGGGATTACGCCCTTAAAGGGAAAATACGGAAAATTTTCTTTTTCTGCTGGCGAATTCGGAATGGTGAACTCTAGAGTGGAAGCCTACGAATATTTAAATACATTAGGATCGTTGAAAATGTATATGCGAGGCCTTCGTGCCGAAGTGAAGGTGGGCGATATCTTAGTTAAATTCCTGTTTGCATGCGAGAAGAATTTCACAGTGAGAATTCCTGAGAGGAAAGGGATGTATGTAAAAAAGGCATAAAGTCAGAGTTAAGGAGTTTGGAATATCTTTTGTGGGATATTTTTCACTCTCTTTCTCGACAACATTGTGCAAGATAGATTGTAGTAAGAGGATACAGTAGATTCACTTTCCTGGTGAATGATGGAAACTTTCCATGCAGATTTCAGGGTGAAATAGACCATTTACCTGAAGAGATTCACAATTTTTGACAGCACCTTCGACGTTCTTATGCAAACTGGAACATGAGATTTTTGTGTCAGCACTCGTTCCAAACAAAATTAAGTTTTCTTTCGGTTTGAGCGCGTATACATTAGGAAAAAATGGTCTGAATATGGCACACAAAATATAAGCATTATATAAGAAAGCCGTCAAGTTTTATCACACATATATTTTATAACTATTTTAAAGTATAGCCACAATGTTTGACATCCATTTTTTGTTATAAAGCAAAAAAGAGTATAATACGGATTTTTTCAAATAAATTAGTTTATTAAAAGACAATTTCATCTGTTAAATAAACTATTTTGATGCAATTTCTCTCCAATGTTTAGAATTTTAAGGAAAAAAAAATAGCAATTTAACAAATTACAACGACCATTTGGAAAATGATTTTTTCAAAGACTAAAATTTAAGACATAAAAAATCGCACGGAGTTGATCCTACATTACGTACGCCATGGATTAAACGATAACATTCCTGGAACCATCGTGAACAAATTTTAAAAGAAATTTCAGTTTTACAATTTTCGGTACTGTAAATTTTTAAACTTCTACGGAGCTGGTCATACATTACGTACGCCATGAATTAAACATTAATAGTGTTATTACAAGTAAAAATTGCAAGATTTCCTGAAACTTGCGTATTATCCAAGCATTTCATTGGCTGTTCGGGAAAAGGCTTTTCTATCATCACATTTCGAAAAAAATTTCACGACCAATTTTAAATAAAATTTCATTCTTAAACTTCTAAACATCCGACAATATTACTTTTTATACCGTCGGATAGAGAAAAAAATGTACTTTTAAATGCAATTTGTTTGAAAGCTGTATCTTAATTTGTTTCTGATTTATTAATTCTTTTTTGTAGTTTTTATTACATTTTTGTCATAGTGGCAACACTCTGTTGTAAATCGTTGTTGAAACCAAAGGGAAATACAGATTACTGTACATACCAATCTGATAACGAATAAATTGCGGATTAAACCAATGAAAACGTTCAGATATGCTTTTGATTTCCTACTCTGACGAAAACAATAACCATTTTTCCAAATGGTTAATAACGTTATATTTTATCTTTACCGATGCTGTACTCACAACAAAAGAAAAACGTCGGAAATTGTACGTCAGACGTGGTAAATGAGGTACGTTCGTACCATAACTAGTTTTATAAATATTCAGATCTTGCTGCAATAGCTTTTGCACTCTTATGCAAAACTGCATGAATACAAAATTTATTGCGATTATACAGATTAAATTTAGTAATACTGAAATAATATGACTCCGTATTCAATAGGATGTAATCACCATGGCAACCTAGCATGGGATATCATTGAATCAATTACGTATGATGGGATTTAATAAAATGAAGAAAACTTTTATCAATGCCTTTTTAACCCTTTGTAACTCAACAACCCCGATTTGAAAAATTCTTACACAGATATTAAAATGCATCATTTTAAGCATGGAAAAAATAATTTAAAAAAAATTCAGAACAGAAAAATAAAATTTTATTTGGAAAAATGGGTTTGTTGCACATCTGCAACATCTGCCAAATGGTACAAAAACTGAAAATATTTAAAATTTTAATTTGCATGAAAATTTTGAAACAATTGTTAGTTTTGTTGTAGCAAAGTCCCGCACCACATTTCTCACAAACAGTTTGATTAAAGTTTTTACAATCAGGGTATTTACAACGCATTATTTTTTCTGCCCAATATGGCCAGAGCCCAATTTCGTCTAGGCGCACTTGTTTTGGTACTTGAATAACCATTAGAAGATATTTTCAATGCTCTTTCGATATTTTAAAAAAATCCATTACAAGGGAAGATATGGCGCGCTGTTGCAGATCTGCAACAAACAAAAGTTTATCTTATGCATATTATAAATTTCCTAGCTCGAAAATGGTCTTTAAATAAAGAATTTAAACTCACCTTTGAAAACAATATACTTGTAGAAGCCTGGAGACTTTTTTAACTCCTGTATTTCAAACCTTAAATCAGCAAAAATCACGTGTAGTTGATCAAGCGATGTATCAAACTTTGGCGCGGAAAAAAAAAAAAAAAAAAAAAAAAAAAAAAAATCAGTATCGACATTTGTTGCGGATTTGGTGAAATAATTATGTTAATAGTAGTGTAATAGAATAACAACAATCAACAAAATCGTCTTTTGAAATTTACTGTTGAAATAACAATGACGTTTTGGGTATGTTGCAGATCTGCAACACGGTGATACAAAGGGTTAAGTTTTGATTCAATTTTCATTAAATTTGAAATGACTCTACAAAATTCTGCATCGATTATATATATTGAATTTCAAATGATTCGGTTGGGTAGTTTTTCCGCTGTTATATGCGGACAGACTGGCAGAATGATAGAGATACAGACGGACGGACCAGTCGACGACTATAGGTGATATCTATATATATAAAAGAAAGTCTGAATTTTATATTAATCAACGCCCAGTCCAAACTACTGAACCTAAAGTCTTGAAATTTGGGGTAAAAATTCTTCTTATGAGATAGAGTGCCGCTAAGAAAAGATTTTCTAAAATTCCACCCCTAAGGGGGGTAAAATATCGAACGAACTTTTAAAAAATTCCTTAAAAATCTGATTTTATAGCTATTTTTCAACTGATAACATATTTTGGTGTATTTTTGTATGCTGAATCGAATGGTACTAACAAAATTCTTTTAAACTCAATAATTCGGGAGATATTTCATATATTTCTAATTTGGCGATGTCTTTGGCGTCAAAATTTCGAAATATCTAACATTATAAGTGATAATTCCATATTCATTCATCTTATACATCCGTTACTGTAGCAACGGAAGAAATTAAAATTAAATCTTTCTGTTAAATCTTTTGGTTAAAGAATTGAACCGGCTATATGAGTTTGAAAAAAATAAATAAATACAAACGCCTTGAAAAAAAAAAGAAAAAAAATATTGAATTTATTTAAAATACAAGGAAACGATCCACTTAGAATTAACATTATAAAACGAAAATATTTAAAAAATGAAAGGAATGTTTGTACGACTTTAAAAATTTTGCGGTACTTACATCCGGGTCATGTCAGATACAACTGCGCCAAGCGTGGCCAATCCATTAATTACAGCAACCCTTATTTTTTGTCCATTTGATAGTTTATTTAGTATAGTTTTAAATTAATTTTATTATTATAATTGTTTTTTATTATATTTTATAGTATGTAGTTTTATATTATATATTTTATTTATTTATTTACTTAAAACAATTTGCCATTTTTAACAAGGTTATGTATTTAAGAATGTTAAATTACTTTTTTTAACGTAATTGGCAAACGATAAACAAGATTGGTAATTGTCAACCAGTTTTGGTGATCTATCTCATGGTCCGAATAATGCGTAAGTATTACTTTTTTTAACGGAAGAAATTGGAATTGAAATAATACATCGCGATTTATTACTTGCTCCTGGATAAGAAGAAAAAATGGGTACTTTTATGTCAGCCTTATCCTTATGTAAATATCGCCATTAGCATTTTTAAAATTGCCAATAGCAGTAGTTACATTTCGCGTATGTATATTAAAAACAATTCATTATTTTAAGTTATGGCATTATTTCCTATTGTTATACTTTTCATCTTTTTCAATGACATTAGTGTAAAGCATATATTATAAATGAAATGGGTGAAATGTTTTTATTTTGAATGAAAATAATAAAATAATAATAAGATATGGAAACAATCTTTGCTGATTTATTACTTGCACCTGGCTAACATAAAAGTATCACAAAAGCCATATATTTACCTTTCTTTGGGTAGTTATTCGTGCAATTTCTGGTTAATCTTCCGTAATCGGATACTTCTTCAATCGGTGTATTAATTTCAATGTTGAAAGTATCGTTTATGTATGAAGCGAAAACTTCATGATGAAATCTATTACAGAAAATCGCATCATCATCATCTACTACATATTTAAAACGGAAATTTGCATTTTATTCCCATTCTTTATAATATTTTGATAGGATATGCCACTATTAGTTAGGTAATGTTTTTGGAACGGTTTTTATGTATACACACAGTGTTCTACGTTGCTTAGTTTTAGTTATAGAGCTATTGGAAAAGGTATACAGAAAGGTGAGCGCAATTATGAAAGATACATCTACTGTAATTATATAAAATGCAAATTTGCTTTTCCTTCCACCCGTTTATAATTTGAGTTTTGGTGGATGTATTTTGATGGGACTTACACTGTTAGTTAGATTATTTTTGTGGATGGTTGGTACTTCTTGCATGGATGGTACTTCTCTTTAGCGAAGCTTTCTTCTGGGTTATTGTTTTTCTGAAGCACAAACTTGGCAACAAATCAGATTGCAGAAAATTAGATTACAAGAGAAAGTTCCAAAACTAGGTGAACCCGAATGTGAAAGAATACCTTTTATTTAAAGTTCTACTGAACGTATTTTGATTGGAGTTGCACAGTTAGGTAATATTAGGGATTGTTGCAATATTTGTAATGTCATTCTCCATTTTTAGTTATGGAACTATGAGGAAAGTTCTCAGTGGTGTAGTTGAAAAAAAAGTAGGATAAAATCTACAGGCAGAGGGTATATATTAGAGAGTATATATGTTATAGTTATGGAGTGCAGAGTTTCTAAAAAACACCAGAAGGTCTACGGCGTATAGTCTATGCTACATTCCTAAAAATTCTACAATCACGTTAACTTGATTATAAAAGATATTTAACTATCAACTTCAAGTATAAAATAAAAAGGGCAATTTCGGTCCGACCGCTTATAACTTGAGTTCTTTTCAATGAATTTTGAGAAGATTTGCATTGTTAGATAAATTTTCAAGAAAGTGTTTCATATATAACATATATTATTCTACGTTGCTCAGTCATAGAATTCTACGCGAAAGTTCTTTAATCAGTGAACCCTATTTTGAAATATTGGCCTTTTTAAAAGGTTCTACTGAGTTAATTAGCACTGTTGTTAGATATTTTTTCAGGAAAGATTTTAGTATATAACACATATTGTACTACATCGCTTTGCTATAGAATTATAGCTGAATGTTGTATTATCTGGTGAACTCGATTATGAAAAATTAGTCTTATTAGAAGGTTTACTGAACGGATTTTGATGAGATTTGCATTTTTTTAATTTTCAGGGATGATTTTAATATGCTACATATTGTTCTTCTGTTCTTTTCCATATTCAATTGTAAATAATCAATTAAATGATTTGCTTCCTAACAGTCCAAATTTTGTCTGAGACATTAGAAGATATAAAACCGTAATGGCGTTTATATTGTTTTCAGCAAGGCGTATGATCATTAGAGATAAATGTATTTATTGCTATAAAACACAAGATTAAATACACCGATATCTTTCGTTTGATTAAAGTTTCGCTTGGAGAAACCGACCAGCGTAGCGGGCGAAGGCTTCTATTACTATATGTAAAGCGTAAATTCCTATTTCATTCCGATTGATTATAACTCAGATTCTACTGAACATAATTTTGCAGAACTTACACTATTAGATAGTAAATTTAGTTTATAAATAGTTTAATCTAAAAACCATCGTTCCAAGTTGCTTAGTAATAGTTACGGGAGTTCTAAAATTAGGTGAGCTCGATTAGGAAAGATTTCAAGTTTACTGAATGGATTTTAATGACAGTTGCACAGTTAGTTAGATAAAATTTCAGGGATTTTTTCAATATTTATCATATCTTTCAAAATTGTTTAGTTACGAAGCTATGCGGAAAAAGTTCTCTGTGGTATAGTAAAGAAAAGTGGACGATAATACGCTACAGACAAAGGATGTATACTAGAATGTTATGTATAGTTATGGAAGTTGTGCAGAGTTTCTTTAAAAATCCAGAAATGTTGCGGCATATACCAACCCCTACATCCCTGAGAGTTCTATATAATCAGGTTAACGCGATTATGATAGCTATATTTAACTATCTTAATGTATATAAAATGCAAAGAGAAATTTCATTCCGGTCGCTTTTAAATTTACTTCGACTGAATTGATTTTGATGGGGCTTTCATTGTTAGTTAGATAATTTACAGAAATTATGTTAGTATAAATTAAAGTGTTCTACGTTGCTTAATTAAATAATTATGGGTAAAGATCTAAATCAGATGAACCCAATTTCGAAAGATTGGCTTTTTTTTAAGGTTCCGCTGAATGAATTTTAACGGGATTTAAACTGTTAATTAGATTATTTTTATGAAATGTTTTGGTACATTTTCCAGTTTAAAAGATCCTGCTAAGTAGATTTCGATGGAACTTGCTCGGTTAGTTAATTTTTCAGTGAATGTTTTAGTATAAAGCTCATATCATTCGCTTGGTGTTGCTTGGTCTTCAGGTTGCTATATTATAGAATTAAGGCTGAATGTTTTAGAAGCAGGCGAAGCAAATTATTAACGGTTAGCCTTTTCAGTATGTACAATTAACAGATTCTGATGAGATTTGCATTGATAATATTTCATGAACCCTTTTAGTATATTACATATTGTTCTATCGTTCTTCACCGAATACTACGCTAAATGATCAACGAAAGAAGTTGGCCCTTAACAGCCTAAATTTTGTATGGCTCAAAAGATATAATAGCGTAATCATATTGCTTTAAAACGCATGATCAAATTCACAGATATATTTCGTTTGATTCAAGGTTTCTTTAGAAAAACTGACCAGCGTAGCGGGCATTAGGCTGCTAGTGCATTTATATAATTACGAACGCACCTAAAAGAGACATTTTAAAATTTTATTTTCAATAAACATGCTATTTCACGACGGTATTGTCAAAAAGAAGTTCGAAATATCTAATATTTCGAATTAAGGAGAGATCACTCTATTTTAGTTTTATGCTCAACAGATAGTTAAAAAAAAATCATTACTCTGCTCAACAAATAATTAAAAATTTGCATTTTATAAATTACTCTTTTTTACCATGTTATTGTGTACATAAACGGTAAACTAGTCTTTTATTATCCCAAAGAAAGGGTTTTAAAAAGAATGAAAAAAAAAAATTCCCATTGGGCAATGCTTTGCCTGAAGGAACAGGATGTTAAACCAGGAACGTTCCGTTAATTAAAAGTGCTATTAAAACATTTGATATTTTGACAAAAATGTCCAAGCAGCAGAGTAAAAACAAAAGATCCGGAAAATGCTTGAGTGACATGCGTGTATCAGGGAAACTTTGTGAAAAGTGCCTTAAAAAAAATGATGATATTAATAACATAAATTGCAGGAAAAAACAGAAGCTGATGTATTATCCCTTTAATAGATCTTTTGTGCATAGAAAAATATTTGATATACATAAAAAATAGCAGTGTTAAAAAAAAGCTTCAAAATGCTTATATTTTTTACAATGAATGAAAAAGGTGTATATAGGCAGTTTTTAAAAAAGAACATTAATCAAAAACGTATTTCAGTTTCATTTTTCTGCCTGAGTTTTTGAAAATATATTCCCATGCTGTCTGATTTACTGTCATTATTATGATTTAAATGATATGACACGATTTAGCGTTTTACGTTTCCAAAATTAACAAGACCGAAAAATGATGCATCATGTATAGATAATGAAACACCTTTCTTCTCTAACAGAATATTATTAAAAATTATTCATTTTTTCATGTAATGAAATGATATATCTAAGTAAGCATTGATGACCGACCCGGAAATCCAACTTTCGCTTTAGAGTATAAGTGCAATCCCGGGTGGAGGAGGGGGGGGGGGGGGGGGGGGAGGGTAAATCCACTGCATACATTACGCACGCTAACAATAAGATTAAACAAACAGGGCTTCTGTTTACAATATAATACAATAATTAATAAAGCAAAATATATAAGTAATTAATGTATAATCAAGAAAATAAAAACTTTTACAAATTAAAGATATTTAAAATATTACTTAATACTAATTCGCTTACTTGAAAGAAACCAAATGCTATTTATACAAGTAACAAGTAATTGATTTATATGATTATACACAAACTAGCCGCCCTTGGGGAACCAGTTTGGTCTCCTTTAAATGTATGCTAAGCATTGTATCATGTTACTTTTATTCATAATTTAATTTACTTGTTCAATCCTTCGCCAAATCGGAAGATTCTGATACAGAAATCATGAACTCGGTATTTTTATGTTAGCCGAGTGCAGGTGATATATCGCCAAACATTGTACCCGTCGTATTTTTTATTATTTCATTAATTTCATTACTTTCACTCATTTTATTTAAAATACATAACTTTAATTTAAAACTGAAATGATTAAAATTTATTACTCTCAATTTTCACTTATTTCCTAAAAAAAAAAAGAAAAAAAAAAGAATGAAAAGAAAAGAAAAGTAATAAATAATACTATAAACTATGACATTTAATTTCAAAATCAAAGCTTTGTTTTAATTTGCCTCGCGAAAAATTGTTTATGACAGTCGCATGCGATGGACTATTATAATACTGATGATATGATGGCGATGGAACAATATTTGGCGATTTATCACCTGCGCCAGGCTAACATTAAATTTCCAAATTGGCTGTTTGGCATATAAAAAGTGAAGCGGTCAATCCGGAACTATTGATGACAGTCACATGACTTGGGCTATTATTATAGAGATTCTGGAATTCACAGAGTATAGAAATTCAATTTGCTAATGTAACCTCTGATGTATCATCAATACATATACTGACAGATATTTACGATGCTCTATACACGCATAAACAATTGCAAGACATTATTATTACAATAAGATGTGCAATTTTCCTTCTATATATAAAAAAAAGTTTTGATTTGGAAGTGGACCAATGAAAATCTGCGTAGATCATCCGGGTATACTCCTACTAGATCGGCATCCATTATTTTTTATGACCGGGGGTCTTTCTTCGTTATTATTAAGAAAACTGTTTCATACAAAAATATGAAAATCAGTGGTATTATAGACACATATTTGATAAACACGCTGATGCAGACAGTTTTTAAATCGAATAATTATTTTAAGAGATATTTAATGTTAAAAATGGTCAAAATAGTTCCATTAAAAAAGTTTGATAGGAGAAAAACTATACATAGGAATTTAAACATTTTTAGACCTTTTTATACATTGGAAGTTCCCGATGCGCAGACTGCAATTATCTTTTTGACTCATTTTTTGAGGTTTTATTTCCATTTGAAATATGTTGTAGTGCCTCCAGTCATCCATTTTAATTAAATTAGGTATAAAGCATCATAACCTCAACAAAATATACTGCAAACGATTTTCTTCCATATACCATAATGTAATGAAATTCCTTTTGTGCGTCCCTGTAAATGAACTATAAATGGTACTTGTTCTATACTCCTGATAAAGCCTTTTGTAGCTCCTCTGAATTAAGCATATCATTCTCATAATGTATGAAATATCATACATCAATAAAATGCAGCACAATGATTTTTCTCCATGTATCACAATGTAACGGAATGACTTTGTGTGTCCCAGTAAACTAACTATAAATGCTAGTTGTTCTATACCCTTGAGAAAGCATTTTGTAGCTCTTCTCAATGAAGCATATCATTTTCATTATGTATGAAATAACGCACATCAATAAAATGCACCACAATGATTTTTCCCCGTATATCAAAATGTAATGAAATTTCTTTGTGAATCCCTATAAACTACCTATAAATGATACTTATTTTATACTCCTAAGAAAGCATGTTGTAGCCCATTTCAACGATGCATATCATTCTCATTATGTTTGAAGTATAAAAAACATTAACAAAATCCACCACAAATGTTTTTTTCACAAAGACCATAATGTAACACAAATTTTTTGCGTTTCCTTATAAACGAACTACTAAAGCTACACACTTCATTTTCAACAACGAACAATCTATAGCAAATCTCAATAAAAAATTAAAATTGCATGGCAATCTGGGTATATTTACAAGAATTACAGCACGGCTAGACGAACAGAAAGACAAACGAAATTCATAAACAGTTTTCAATTATGTTTAAAAGGATTAAAAATTAACCAATAATGATAACGTTTAGCTTTTATTAGTTTAAAAAGATTGAGTATTATCACTATATTAGATGCTTACCTATACATTCAGTGCCACCGACATGATAATGGAAGGGATTTGTAGGAACAATCATTAGAGGCATTAGAATTTTGATCATTAGTACTTTTTTTTTTAATTATCCCTGTTATTAATAATTATATTTTAATTGATATCAACAGCGACTCGAGGTAAACATAAGGGTTACCAATTTACGCCATGGTGTTCCAGTTTTGAGCTTTTTTGGCTTTTTTATAAAATAAATTTGTTTCCGCTTAAACGCTTTCAGTGAACGTCAAACTTACATCAAACAAATGGTTGCTATGTTATATTTGCTATTTCTTTTACATGCTACAGCTATATATTATAGCTATACCTTATGAATAAGGGTTTTAATATTTTAGATGTAATAGTATCATTTTCTACTGTTTATATTCAATAGGAAATAAAGCATAGCAGCCCTTTTTTTTTTTTTTTTTTTTTTTTGAGTCAGACCTTTCTCTTTTCAAACAAAACTTCATGACTGACGCCAGTACTAAAAGCGTCTAGAAAATGACGCCATTTTCATGTAATCTTTGTAGAGTTAATTTTTATGAATGAAAATGTAAGTTTCCATTTAAAAATAATGCCATACGCAATAGAATTTCACTGAGTCAATGTACCGTCATTTCTTTCTGTTTATCTTTTTAACTGTTTATGGTGTGAATGCACAGAGCTCCGTTATTGTGATCGCTGTATGTTTAGGATATTGAATTTTTTAATTTATCTTAACCGGAAGGCGCATTGTTAATACTGGCAAATCCGGTTGCTTACTCCGGTTTTTTACTTTCATTTAGTCTCTTTACCTTCTGAAGAGAATTTTATAAAAATTTTATTAGAATAACAGCAATGTACATTGTAATGTACTTGTAACCTCTTAGATTTAATAGCACGTGAGCTGCTTCTGCTATTTTTCCGACATTATCACAAGGATACGATTCGATCCTGCATAGATCAATGGAAGCCTTGTGAATGCTTTGGTTGTTCTTGCTTGTAAGAAGTTATAATAAATAAATATAAAAAAAAAAAAAAGTTGTTAAGATGTTATTAAAAAAAAATTTGTTTCATTCGAAAAAGTTTGAACATTTTTTTCCATTATAGCGCAGAAGAAAGTAATGGTAAAACAACTTCTTGAAGCCGGAATTTCCAGCAGAATGTAACGTAACTTTGTATAAATACTTTGCTCTTATATCATTTGATCTTATATCATAGCACCGTAATATCATTTTAAATATATGTTTTGTCTGTCTCATTTTTATTAATAAATGATTATTTACAAAAAGGCAAGTCAGCCTGTCTTATGCACCGTTAAGGTAAAACCGCATGGATATGTAAATAGCTCCGGAAATGAAAAAGCTTAGACTTTCTTTTAAAAACGATCAATATATTTTATTTTAAAGCTTTAACTAATGATCTAAATTAGTAATATTTCAATTATAAGTCTAATGAATGAATATTTCAAGACAAAATAAAAATTTTCTTTATTACAATTTGAGAAATTGCAGAAAAGAAATTCATCTCTGTATTAGGTTTCGACTGCCTTTTCTTCAAACATTGTTTATAGGCTCTTCAATTATTTTTTCCCAGTATCTCTTTTTTTAATCACATGTGTAATGTACACTTTTACTCCAGTAGTATGAGAGTCGCAAAGCAAGTCGTGAAATTGCACTTATAAAGCTAGCAACGGTTCCATTGAAGGAACTACATGGTCATTAAATATGCTAGACACATAACATAAAAAGTTTCAATAACTGTAAGGTTTGGTTGATTTTTGACGGCCAATTTTCTGCTCGAGGGATATAGGGCCAGGGGGAGGGGTGCCCTTCGTGTCTTTCTAAGGGAAACTAACCCGTATTAACGCGTGGAAATCCAAGGCTCGAAGAAAACTCCGAACGATTAGGCCGACGGGCGCGATTGGGATCGAACCCAGCATCTCTCGTCTACCAGCTTCGAGAGCAGAACCTCTCGGCCACTGGTGGGGCTTCAATAACTTTAAATGTGTTCATATTTAAGATTTTCAAAACCAGCAAACATGAAACGAAATGCTGCCCAGCCCCCTTTTTTAAAGGCTTTACTGTATATAATAGTGTCGTTGCCAAATGCATACCTAACATAGACCAATGCTTTACTGTTCAAAAGAATGAACATTTTTTTTTTTTTTTTTTAGTTGTTGTAACCTTAAAATACTCATTAATACATTATTCACTTTAAATATAAAATACATTTATCTGTACAAAACATTTATATTGTCCATTACATCCATACAAAAACAACATTTCGATTATTCAATATTTGGAAAATAATGGATATTTCTAAAAAAAAAAAAAAGAAAATTGTTGTACTTAAATTTATTAACCAAACATTTGTTTCAAACATACACACTTTGAGTCATCACCTCCTCACAAAAGTGGGAACTAAATTTTCCTCGATAGCTCCTATTGCGTTCATGAATAGATTATTCTTAAATTTACTTAACAAATGATTAATTTTTACGGCGCATAATAAAACTCCAAGTAAATATTTCGAAACCAATTACACATTTCCTTCGAGGAACAATTTCTTCAAAAATGCGATATTAACATTTCGCCTCACAATACGGACGCCGTAATGCCTTAATCCACTGCCGGCATACACCCCCGTTATAAAGCCCGGGTAATTAAAATAATATGTCAAGTACTAAACTACAGCTCTGTCGCCTTTTACCATGCAAAATTTTAATGACACTCTTTACGGCACGGAGACGAGAGAGGGCCACGGATAATTTTCTGTTTATCACAGAAATTAATCACCAGCCATTGTTGTGTCTTTGTCTTCAGCTGAAACGCATGTCAGCAAGTACAGCATTTTTCGTCCCCTTTTAATGAACAAACTGCCTCGTTTTCGTTATCATAATTGCCAGTGATAAGGGGTAAACCATCTAAAAGGAGGAGGGGGGGGGGGACCTGACTTTCGATAACGTGTGGAAAAGTAGGGGACTTTCGGGGGCCGTAATTTATGATGCGATAAGCGCGCTTCAAAGTCAATTAATCTAAATCACCTTTATTATTGTACACTAATAGTCATTTCCTCCGTTCTTCGTCTTGTTTCTAATAGGCTGGTTTGAGACGGGAAGAGATGAAAATTTTACAAACACGCCAAGGAGTTTTTTGTTTCAGTCACGTGCTGTGGAATGGTAGAATAGAATTCACTGATTCTTCAACAGGAACTGGAAACACTACCACAAACCAACCAAACGGAATCTAAGACAATGATAATGCAATTTAAATTTTCATAAAAGTTCTGAGCGAAAGAATACAAAAGTAATTAAGTAAAAATGGAATTTAACTTCAGAGAAATGGACTATTCAAATGGCACAGTTTTCAGCTATGGAAGAAATGTGCCCTGGATGAATATAAGATGTTTGAAATATCTTTAGATAAACATGCAACACTAAATTTTAGGTAGAGATAAATAAATCTGCATGATGACTATTTAGCAAATTTCATGGTAATCAAATGTGTCCTCAATAGATTTAACTTTTTTTTTTTTTTCTTTTCTTTTTTTTTTTTTTTTTTTTCACTCGGTTTAGGGACAGTGGCGTAGCCAAAATGGGGGTCCAGAAATTCTGAATACCACTATTTATCAAATATATATTTGTCGCCTTATCTAATCTTTGAATTTTCAGCAATTAAAAAAAGTGAAAATAGCTTTATGAAATCAGTGGTATCCAGGGAATCTGGACCACATCCTGACTACGCGATTGATGTAAAGCACTTAACTTTGGCTTGAAATTGCGAAGTACAAAGGTTTCGACTTTGGAACTTAAGAATGTTTCGATGGTATCCTTAAATCTTAAGACCCATTATTAACTTCGAATTGAGTTAAATTCTGCTTGCTAAGTGGTTTTTATTGGCAGAAGTTGCCTCATGCCACGAAATTTTTTTGAAGAATCACATTTTTATCATACTCTTATTGTCATGCTGATTAGAGGGGGATGAGAAGGAATGAAAATTTCACAGAAAAGCCAAGAAGCTTTTACTTTAATCACGTAATATGCAATTCACCAATTCTTCAATAGGAACTGAAAACAGTACCACAAACCAACCAAACGAAATTAAAGGCTGAAAATTTTCTTAAATTTTCAGAAAAGTTCTAAGCGAAAAATCATAAATGGAATTAAGCAAAAATGGAATTTAAGCCAAGAGAAATTGAATTTTCAAATGACATATTAATGTTATTTTTAGCTATAACAAAGCTATTGAAGAAACGTAAAAGGTAGCTCTGAAGGAATGGGAATCATTTGAAATATTTTTAGATATGCTATTTCACACTAAATTTTCAGGGTAGATGAACAAAGCGATCACACTAAGACATAAATTTTACACACAAGCCAAAGAGTTTTTTATTTTAATCTTATCCGGTGGAATTAATTGGTTCTTCAACTTAAAATAGAAATATTACTACAAACTAACCAAACGGACCTAAGACATACACTATTATCTAGTCAAAAGTATTCGGACAATTTCGATTTTTGACATTTTGTCGAAAATCTACGAAAATACCTAACGAATCGCTTTTGAACTTCGGGGATGTAAATAACACGTTTGATCTCATATTCTTCATCGACGAATTAGCTACGAGTGCAATTTGGGGAATAACAACAAATTTAATAAAAAATAACAATATTTGCTATCTCCTTGTATTGTAAAACACTCGAAATTATCTATAGATGTAACAAATGATTATATAAACATTGTAAAATGCGTGTAATCATTTGTGTAAGAACAGCAAATATATTCATGAAGATATAAGAATTTATATAAAAATTTTTAAAAATTCCACGTACTTTCTGTTTGGAAAATACATTGTAACTTTTATTTATCGCAATTCAACCAAATTTTACACCACTGTCTGAAAGCCTGACAAATTGCAGGAGAAACGCAATTAAAAAAATATATATTGAACATTTGTTAAAACACTGTAAACTGAAATGTCTGAAATTCAGACACTTAAGTGTCTGAAACGTAGTGTTTAATTTTCAGACATTTTAAAATGTCTAAAAATTTTCAGACACTTCTTGCGTCTGAATTTCAAACACATAAGTGACTGAAACTGGAGTGTTCGATTTTCAGACGTTTTAAAGTGTCTTAAAATTTTTAGACACTTCTTGCGTCTGAATTTCAGACATTTCAAGTGTCTTAATTGCGGCCATCTTTGAGCCCTTTTTTTTGCCAATATGAAGCCATCTTTGACCACTTTTCTTTCTAAGTCATATACGCAGCCATATTTGACCACATTGAATCATTTTTTATAAATGAGAAATTTGTTACCATAAAGCAGAGCTAATTGCAGCGTGGTAAAACTAGGATGCTTCTCTGCCCCCTGATTTTAGGGTACCCAAATTGGGTACAAA
The DNA here is from genome assembly GCA_963932465.1 of Maratus speciosus. Classification (NCBI taxonomy): domain Eukaryota; kingdom Metazoa; phylum Arthropoda; class Arachnida; order Araneae; family Salticidae; genus Maratus; species Maratus speciosus. Next base: position 516,867,456 of record OZ010795.1, on the reverse strand, counting down.
ATTTTTATAAAGCTGATATTTTATATCAGTTTTGACTTTATTATGATCGTAATCAGTATTTTGTAGTTTTAGAATAGGATAATATATATAAATATATTCACCTAAATATGTATTTATGCGATTTCATATATGCCCTACGGCATCAAAAATGTTTATTAAATTAATTCCAGTCCAAAGACCTAGTACTTATTCGCCCCCCCCCCTCCCCCACCACCGCCACCTTCATATATTGCTACAAAAAAAAAAAAAAAAAAAAAAAAAAAAAAAAAATAAGACCGCTCGATGCTATCAAATACATATTTGGATAAATATATCCTTTTTTTTTAACCTAATCACATTCTAAAAGTACAAAATATTTATTAAAATAAGTATAAGATCCAAATAAATTTAAAATATCAGCTTTATGGAAATTTCATACCAAATTTGTGGGCCCGTAAAGCTAACGTCCCATAGAAAAAGCCCAGTTTGTCCATGCTGCAATCAGCTCTGCTTTATGGTAACAAATTATTCCCATTTATAAAAAAAAACAAATTATTCCCATTTATAAAAAATGATTCACTTCTTCGGAAAGAATTCCATCCCTGCTTTGTTGCACATTTTTCTTCTATTTAAATTAGATATTCCCAGTCAATTAGTTTAAGCATTTTTTTGGATTTTTATTTCTGTGTTAAATAAAATCTAGCACTAGATTTCACAAAATTATCAGCATATGAGATCCGAACATTAAAAAAAATTTGAGCACGAAACACTTACTTTTTTTTATCCCCCTTCGTTTTTATTATTATACTATTTATCATTACCAAGAAATGCTTAAACATTTGACAACCGCACATCGGCGCCTGAGACGAGCAGTAGTTATAAGATTCTGAATGGACTTCATGTTTATTTGACTCTTTTCAAACGATAAATAATATAGTAAATATCAATGGACACAGAAATCCTTCATTATGATTTGAGTACCCTTCATTTCTGCTCCCCACGTTGCTTGCGATCACACAAGCAGTATCAGTCGCAAAAGCGATTTCTTATCCACATGATTGGAACAGTCGTCGAAAAAAAAAATAAACAACTCCTACTAACTCTGCAACTAAAAGACAACAATAATAGAAGAAAGTTACTAGTACCAATCGTCTGGAAATAAAGTCTACTTTTAAATGATGTATTTAAAATTTGCATAGGGGCCATCTACATATCAAAATTAGACCAAACTTTGTTTTGTATTTTTTTCCAATGGATGCACCCAATTTTGACACTATATTTTAAATCTTCGGTTCAAACTATGACTAGAAACGAAATTTCTAGTCATTTGAATGATAAGTTTTTGAATTATAAGCATTCAAAATTTAGAGCTTCTAATGTTAAATTGCATTTTCATATTTTTATTAATATCTCCTGAAATTATAATCCTAATATGATAATTTTGTATGTGGTTATAATACTAAAAAACCTAAACATATATAAAAACATTGAATTCGTAAAATTGCATACCAAATTTGGGGCCACAAAAATCGATGGGAAGGTGAGGGGGCAGGGCCGCGGATTAGTTTCCATGTTTTAATCAGGTCCTGCTTCTAGAAGAAACACTACCCCACTTTATATTTTTCTAAATAGAGCTGTCCGCTATTCGGGAGTGACCGGTTATAGAAGTTTTACTGTATGCTTCAGTAATAACGGACATTCTCGAATAGCAGACACCTATATAGCGATCACTTTTTTCAATCCACAACATTTGTGGATTGAAAAGCAGATTAATAATATATTGAAGCATATTTTGTGTAATTTGTACTCGGTATGCTGGGTATTTGTACACTCTGGACTTTTTTTACATATGAAAATAAAACCTCTAAATAGCGGGCAAATTCTACGGTCCTAGGGTGTCTGCTATTGAGAGGTTTTATTTAATATATACAGTTATAAATATATTCTAAAAAAGTTAGAAAATGTTTTTTTTTTGTTTGTTTTTTTGACAGTATAGAAAATGTGGTTCTAATAAGTTCCAGTACCAGCGGCTTGCATTCATCCCCCCCCCCCCCATTCCCCCTACTACATATACAGCAACAAAAATTTAAACACATTGATGACTTAATATATATATGAACATGTAAATATATGTTTGGATAAATATATCCTTTGTCATTAACTTCATCCTAATCTAAAAGTATGCAATATGATATATAATAAGTACAATAAATTGCTTTGCGCAAATGGATGCATTCTCCGATGATAATAAAAAATAATCCTATAAAAAATCAGAATAATTTTGACGTTGAAAGTTGTCAGAAAATTTCTGTGTCTTAAAATTTAAATATGTTATACAGATGAAACACAGGAAGTACATATAAATGTTGTTATTTTACTTTGAACAAGTTTCCATAGTCTAAAAAAATTTCTTTCATCGTGCAATTAAATACTGTAGAAATTTCGAACTTTTTAATAAAGCGTTACAAAGGAACAATTTAAAATGTATTTATAAAACATTAAAAATTTCACGATAACTCCGATTCTGATGCTTTTATAATTATTTTTCAAGTTTTATGCCCACCACTTGAAGCAAAAATGTTCATAGCATTTCCTATACATAAATTTAATTTTGTTACATGAAAACATTAATTTCGAAAATGTAAAAGAATTAAATGATCTGTCATTAAACATAAAAATTCATGTACGAAATCATGTTAATAATATCTGTAACTAGAAATTACAACGGAAGGGTTTATTAATAACAATATCATTTAATAACTTGATCTTTTTAATTATATTTTGCCGTGTAGGCAATTTCTTTTACATATAGTATATGGTAATCACCAGAGCTACTAAGCTATCTTTAAAAAGTTAAACATATATATTTTTTTAATAACAAGCAAGAGAAATAACATCTAATTTCAAAACTTATTTTGCATTAAAAATACATATTTAATTGTTATTTCTGTATCTTTTATAAAAATGAACAAACGTTGGAAAAAAATCCCCCCAATTTTATGTGAAAAATGCAGTAAAATATGAAAATAAAGTCTTTTTTCCGTTCTACATCTGTAATTTCTTTTAACAATCAATAAATCAATATTAATAAATTTTTCAATATCTGAAGTTGTGCAAAACTTAAATATAATTTTAAGCAATTAAACAAAGTAAATAATGATTTATTTCCTTACTTATTTTATTGTAAATCATTATATAGCTATTATAGAAAAATATTTTTAATAAAATTAACTATTAAAAAAATGGCATTATATTAAATGGCTAATATTTACTGACATTTTTATAGTCAGATTAATAGCTTGTATCCACAACAAAAACTATATAGTGCTGCAACTGCTTTTTTTTTTCTTTTTTTGGACAAAAATATAATACTAAAAATGTTGACAAATTTGGGTGTCAATGTACACAAGCAATAACTTTTAATGCTTAAGCAATGATTTAAGCAATGATGATATTATTTTATATGAAAAACATTTATTTATAAATCGAATACTTTAAGAATTATCAAACAAGTTAGTTAATTAATCCTGAAAATGAAATAAATTTAGTCGAAAATAATAAAAAACACTGTAATACTGAAAAATATTTATTCTATATAGAAAGATACAAATATGATAAACACATGTATTCTTTAAAAAGTGATTTAAATAATTAATATTACATAATTAATATTGTTCAAGGAAAATTTCTATTTCCAAATAAAAATTATATTTTTGTAAATAATCACATTCTTACCTTTTTAGTATTTCCTTAAATGTAATAAAGTAAATCCATGTAATATAAACAGAAACACAAAAATATAGACACTTTCTTCTTACATATTTCACTAAATATTCAGATGAATGCTGATAATTGAAAAACATATAACGAAGACATTTTATTTTTCATTATTCAACATATTTTTTTCATAATGATATAATTTAATATAATGCAGAATTTAATTCAATTCGCTTTTTCGAATTACATTTCACTCGCACTTTCTTATTCTCCAATCTCTCAAGAACAATTATTAAAATTCCAAAAATGCACTTTATAAGCTGTGTATTAGTAAGCTGCATTGCATATACATCTATGTGGAGGGCACAATCACATTACTCAACGTATCATTTTTATAATAATCGCATATATTATTCCATAAATGAATTATTCCAAAAAACTGTTCCAGCTATGTATATGTCACAGTCACAGAATATAAATAATGTTACACATAAAAAAATTGCGGGCAACTTTGTCAAACAGGGAACTACCTCATTGAAAGCATTGAAAGAACCGTTTTAACGCGCCAGTTGCCAACGGACGTATTTGAACAAAGAAAAATAGGCGAAATCAGCATTTTAATTACCACTGCAGTCGCTGATCTCAGCCTACTGTTTATAAACCGTTATAAAGGGCTTGATGAGCTCATTTGAACTTTTTATCAGCGAGAAATAAATCATTGAATAAGAAGAAATAAGAAAAGTTTTATTTTCTTTATTAGGTGTTTTTCTTAAAGTGTTACATTTATTTGAGTATAGTTTTTGCAGTTTTTTTTAATTTTTAGACATATAGAAAACATACTTTAAATAAAGATTTTATTGTAAAACTAGAAAATAACATATCGAATTTTCGGTGGTCATGAAGAGAGTAATTGTCCATCCCTGAAATTTAATTAATTATATTTTCTATACGTTTGATTATTTGAAAAATACTTTTTTCTCTTCCAAATAGCAATATATTAATTAAACGCTAAGAGAAAATGCTGCTAAGAATTTTTCTCCAGAGGAGCCCCTCCCCCCCCCCCCCTTAACTTCTCGTAGAAGACGATTTTAATTATGTTCTTCTGTTAGTGTTCATATATATCAAATTTATCTTAAATGAGGAGGGGCAGTTAAAAAAAAAAAAAAAAGACAGAGAGAGGAGAGAGAAAAAGAAATCAGTTCTCCATTGTGAAAAATACCGTTAGAAACTTATTTTTAAACGATTAATATTTCTTAATTTTTAAATTTCTTAAAAATTGTCTTACACGAGGAGTTCGGGCATAAATTCTTTGTTTAGCCTACTTCATGTTTATATTCTGCATTTTACAAAAGCGGCCTGGGCTGTGTACCCCAGGCATATACAGTGAAATCTCTCTGTGCGACCACCTCTCTGAACGACCATTTTTTTCATGGAACGAAATTTATTCCCACAGGCTCAATACTAATTTTACCTCCATTCAGAGACCATCCCAGTTGAACTCCCTCCATGAGCGACCCATTTCTTTGAAGAAAATGAAACAAATCCCGTTTTTTCCTGGTCGCTTGAAGAAGATTTTATTAGAAAAATAGTTCCGGAGTGCGCATTATTCATCAAAATTCTAAACTAAGTTTAGATATTTTTTTTTTTTATTCCGGTAACTTTTAAATATTTAAACCCCTTTGTGCCTTTTAGGTAATAAATTGAACTCTGATGACAAATTAAGAATGACGGTCGATAAACTCCCCTGCCCTATTTTGTCGGGAAACTCTCAAAGAAATACATAATTTAATCAAATCGTCTTTATTTGTTCCCGTCAAAAAAAAAAAAAAAAAAAAAAAAAAAAAAAAAAAAAAAACGCATTTATTGACTGGGCTTTGAAAAGACTTGGAAATAAAAGTTATAAATTATAAAACCGTAAAATCAAAGCAAACGTCAATGTATTCATTTTTTAAACTCTGCAGTAATTAATTTATATAATTAACTTTTGTTTCGATACTTACATTTTTATAGTTTCTTTTACTAACGTGAAAAATAAATTTTAGTAACATTAATTGTAACCTTTTTTCAAAAATTAAAATCTAGATTTAAATATGACCTCCATTAAGAGACCACTTCTCGGAGCGATCACTTTTCATTGGAACGAACGTGGTCGCTTTAGGGAGGTTTTACTGTATGTTCTAAAATCTTGCTCCTCAGTACGTTTCTTTCTCCCTCTACTCATAACTCTTAGTATTTAGGTGAGCGATTCTCCCTGTATACGATCATGATAACAAGTAATTTTTGGAAAACTTTATATTTTGTGAAAAGCAATTATTTAATTATTTATTGCGCCATCTAATTTTCTCAGATGTCCCATGATTTCTTCATTTATAAATAAATACAAAATTAAATGGATGAAAGAGTATTTTAAATATCTTTCATCCATTCTGAAATATTTTCTGATAGCGCTGATATACATATTGCAATACAATTGTACGTACAGTCATCACTCATATGATACAATTGTATCGCATTCAGACACTTAAGTGTCTGAATTTCTAAATGTCTTAATTTCAGACATGTCACTATTATTCAGACATTTTTCTCCGTTCATTTATAACATGATCATGGTAAGACACTTATGTGTCTCAAATTTAGACATCTATGATGTCTGAAATTTCACATTTAGACACTTAAATGTCTGAATTACTTTTTCAGTCACATATGTGTCTGAATTTAAGACGCCTTCATTTGCAGTGAATGTTAGCATTTGCAGGAGATATTTTTAACTGCGCATGTGCGAATGATAGGGCAATGTTTCTTTAACAATTTAGTAGTCAGTTATATAATGAAATTTATATAAAGCAGATAGCCAAATATCGTAGAAATTTAAGAAGTTATCAGCGATGAAGGTAGTTACATTTCAGTTGTTCTCTAAAAGTAATAACCTAATGATGAGGGATCGTTCATAAGCTGCAATTTATCTCTTTCTATTATATATATAAAATACAAATGGAAATTTCGTTCCGGCTGCTTATAACTCGAGTTCTGATGAATGGATTTTGATGGAACACTTTAGATAGATAATGTTTCAGGGAAGGTTTTAGTGTATAACATATCGTTCTACATAGATTAGTCATACAATTATGATAGATAGTTATGGTATTTTGGACGAAAAGTTTACCATTGGTTATTTTTTGGTGACCATTATTGTTGATGAAAGAATTGAAACGGCTATAAATCTCTAAAAACAAAATAAAAACTGTTACTAATTTTATTAAAAAAAACAATTTTGACGAGTATTAATATTATAAAAAGAAAATATTTAATTTAAACATGAAAGGGAATATTCGTAATGCTTGAAAAATTATTCATTGTGAAAGATTGCAGTTGAATCAATATTTGGCATTTTATCTTTTGCATCAGGTTAAGAAAAATGCGTCTGAAAATTTGATAGAATAATATCTGAGTAATAATTTTGTTTTTGATTGGTTCTTTTATTTAATTAAATTTTTATTTTTTATATAACTAGTCCATCATGTGACTTACAGAAGGAGCTAGCAGATGTAATTATTAAAAAGACGGTACTTGTTAGATACAAGTTATTTGTTTATTTATAATTTTGAATTTACTTTTGTCACCAAACAATCAGATTTTAAGCCAAAGAGGCATAAGCATTACACTGGTCCAAGCGATGTTCACAACAATAATGGTTTTTCAAGTTTACGACAGCATTTTTTAGTATATTTTATTATTATTATTATTATTCAAATGTAAAATATAACTAGCAGATAAAAATGAATATGTATTAAGGGGCTACTACACTCAGCCTAAAATACCCCCTCGCTAAACTCTACGGGACATATTTTTAAAAATATCTCGCTGTCATTTCAATGTTTTTGAATGATGAGATTTAAATTAAAAGCTTTAACGCATAATTATCGATTAATTAAATTGAAAGAATCTATAATTTTTCGTATACTTTTTTACTACGATTGGTCAATAAGACATATATATTAAGAAAAGTAAGTTATTGTTTTCAAAAATAGAAGGAAAAAAAAAGAATAAAAGTAACAATAAAGAAAAAAAGGAAAAATACAGAAAAAAAAATAAACAGAAAGAATGAAAAATATTTGTATTAAAATTGTGGTGTAGGTGTGGTATTGCATTGAGTATAATGAGTTAAATGTTTATATTTGAGAAGATTAATAAAATTTTAACTTCAAAAATGTCTTTATTTGTTAAAAAAAAAAAAAAATTCTAGTTGTTTATTTTTGGATCAGAAAACTGAATTCTCTAGAAAATGCTGTTTTGTCTATATTTACAGCTCGATTGTAAAAAGAAAGGTTTTTTTAACAATTTCTAATAAATATTCTATAAAAATTGACATTTTAATCATGTTATGCTCTTTTGTCTATATTTACAGCTCGATTGTAAAAAGATAGGTTCTTTTAACAATTTCTAACAAATATTCTATAAAAATTGACATTTTAATCATGTTATGAACCTTTTTTGACTGGAACCTTTAAGTTGTTTATGGACAAGTTTTGATAGGTGCTATCTAAAATATCAAAAATCAGCTTAACCCTCAGAATATCCCCCCCCCCCCCACACACACACAAATGAATAAATAAATAACGTCGTGCACAAATCACAATAATGTGTCCAACCTCAGCTAAAATTCATTAATTTTTATTCGATATATATATATATATATTTTTTTTTAATGTTTCTAGATTTTTACAAATTTACATCTAAAAGTGCGAGTTTACAAACGAATTTCTTAATTTTGTCACATTCAGCTGGATTATACTATATTTGAACTAACCCCATTTTTCCTGTCGGGTCCATAGGACCCGTCTGGTAGGCGAAGGGTAATACACTTGTTGTAAAATATAAATCCTTTATGTTTTTAACGATAGGTCCAACTTATAAAAATCAACAATTTCATGATTTTTAAAGCATTTTAATTATATTTTCCTGATAATTTTAAGGATTATGTTAATTATGTTTCATTGATATGATACAACATTAAAAATAAAGGAACTTTTCATCTACAATCTTGCAAAAATATTATTGAAATAGAGATTAAGCTATACAAGTTTTCTAGAAATATTCAAGTGGTATACCCCCTTTACTTGAAATGGGTGTTGCTAAAATAAAATAATGACGATAATAAATTCCTACAGTACGATTAGGGACTATGTCTATTTCTAAATCAATCAGTTTAAATTAATATTGATATCGTCTATCTTAAATTAAAAGCACTTCATTTATTTAATGATACGTTTAAAAACAAATTCCGCGACTTCACGAATTTTAAAGTACTTTAATTAAATTTCATTGATAAACTCAATGATAACTTTAATTATATTTCATCGATAAAATGTTACTTTAAAAATAATGGAACTTTTCAGCAGCAATCTTGAAAATTATTATTGCTATAGAGATTAAACTATACAAGCTTTCTAGAAATATTCAAGTGGCATACTCCACTTTACTTTAAATAGGAGTTTCCAAAATAAAACAATAATAAAAAATTTTGATACTAAGATTAGTGTCTATGTCTATTTCTAAATCAATCAATTTAAAATAATATCGACATCGTCTATTGTAAACTAAAAGCACTTCATTTATTGAATGATGCATTTAAAAACAATTCCCCAAATTCACGAATTTTAAAGTACTTTAATTAAATTTTATCGATAAACTCAACGATAACTTAATTATATTTCTTCGATAAAATGTCACATTAAAAATAATGAAACTTTTCAGCAACAATCTTGAAAAATATTATTGCTGTAGAGATTAAGCTATACAAGCTTTCTAGAAATATTCAAGTGGCATACTCCACTTTACTTTAAATGGGAGTTTCTAAAATAAATAAAAAAAATTCTGATACTAAGATTTGAGGCTAGTCTATTTCTAAATCAGTTTAAATTAATATTGATATCGTCTTTCGTAAATTAAAAGCACTTCATTTATTTAATGATACATTTAAAAACAAATTCGGCCACTGCACGAATTCGCAAAGTACTTTAATTAAATTTTATTGATAAATACAATGATAACTTTAATTATATTTCATCGATAAAATGTCACATTAAAAATAATGGAACTTTTCAGCAACAATCTTGAAATCTATTATTGAAATAGAAAGTAAGCTATCTAAACTGTCTCTCTCCAGAAATATGCCAGTGGCGTGCTCGACACTGTGGGCAGGGTCTTCCGGACAACGGCCAACGGAATCGGTTTCCGCCAATTACCCGGGTGCAGGGGAAATGAAGAGAGAGACGCCGCGATCAATTTGCTTCCATCGGTGGCCAGCTAAATTAAGTGATTAGCCTGTGAAAGTGGCAGCATCCTTTATTTCGTGAAAGCAGCGTTTGGATAACTAATGAAATGAATTGTTGTAGCAACAGTATGAGTTACTTTTGGGCTATTTCATGTGTCTATTCATCTGTGCGTGCATAGATGCGCCCCATTAAACATTTTGTACCATTAATTGCATTAATACAATGCATTATAGAAATATTAATCCCGATTAAGGGAATTAATTCCAAAGATTGATTTTAAATATTATTTTAATTTTTAATCTGTTGAGAGCTATTCAGCACTTCAAATTACGGTTTTTAAAATGAACGCAGGACCTTTTCACAAATTTAAATTACTATGGTGAAAATTGTGGCCACGTTATGCTTCATGGTTCCCCCCCCCCCCAAAAAAAAAAAAAAAACCCAAAAAAACATTATGGCCATTTGTTTCCCCCATTCTGTCCAGAAAATCAGAGTTCTAACTTTTTACGACTGCTCTTTCATCTTCACCTAACACTTCATTTATAATGGCTGTTTCATAATAATGGCTGTTTCATAATAATGGCCGCCATCAGTCCATCAGAAGGAAATGATCCATTCCAAAGATATAAGTTCGATTGAAAAAACTATTTAATACTTTGAGCAGAAAGAAGAGGCTACACCTGCAATTTTCATGACATTATAATAGAATCTCATAGATGCTAATTTGTAGGGTTTTGTTACCTCTAAAATTTAATACAAACTTTTGCCATATTTAATTGTTGACAGCTGTTAGATTTCGGAGATTGAATTAGCAAAATTTATTGTCTGTTTTAGTGCTAAGAAAAAAATCTTAGAAATTGGTAGCTATGCAGTAGCGTAATACTGCAGCAGGGAAAAAAAACTGCGGCAAAATTGACATTCAACAAACAAAAAACTATCAAAGGTTTTTCAAATAAACAATTTCATTCACGGTTTTCCTAAAAAGTAACGGAAATGTACATGAAAGAATTGTTAGTAGTACCATAAAAATGAATGAATTAAGTGAAAATTTATATTTCATCTCCTTCGTTGGTGACGATTTGTGTAAATCCGGTTTATCCGAGTTTTTTGCTTATCCGGGGTGAGCTTGGTCCACATTAACTCTGATAATCGGGATTCTACTGTATTAGAATTTCCACAAAGGTAGGATAGGTCCCAAGAGCTCATTCTTAGTGAAGAACTGAAAGAAAGATGGCTATACAGCTTTTTTATTGTTTGTTTTAAACTGTATGTTTAATTTTGAAATTGATTTTCAAAATTAACGTTCTTAAAATTCTGGGCAACGCCGGATACTTTAGCTAGTAGTCAATAAGTTAAGGCTATTCTCAAGTGCTTTGCTCAACAAGCGCAAAACGTTTTGACACATTTACAAATTAATTTTTTAACGAAAAGATATAAAATTGGAAAGCCTGACCATGGAAGCGATTTGGAATCAAACTGTTTTTTCCATTTTTTTTTTTTATCAATAAATTACCTATTGAGTTATAAGCGATTCTGATCAAGTGGCAAACACATTTTTCGCTCTTTCTTGAGTGGTTATTCTACTTTCGTGCGGAAATTCGGTTCAAAACGCCCACTTTGAGACTATTTTCTGAAAGATCCATTGCGTTTGCAAAAAAAAAAGCTCGATGACATAGTTTCTGAACAACAACACCTGCTACTTTCATTTCCGAACAAAAAGAAATTAAAACTTATGTCATAAAGTTGCCCTCTTAGATTTGAGAACAGCCTTAAGGGTTTCTTTCCTAATTCTACCCTACATTTCACCTAAAATCACATTGAAATCAACGGATGTTTTGCTCGTATTAGCCGTGATCTTGCTTTTGTAGCTCGTAAAAAAGCGAGAAATTCTAATATAGTTAAAAGATAAATTATTCTAAATGTGCAAATTATTTGCTATCCTTGTTTTAACGGTGCTTGTATTAAACGAGTTCGACTACATACAGGGTGTTGCCGAATTCGACCGACAAATTCGGAGAGGTGATAGTAGGTATCGAGAGGATGAAAAATTGCCATAGAACATGGGGTCGCAAACCACTCATTGAGCCACAAATACAGGATGTTTCATCCTAACTGAACTGGGTTTGACGGTGTTAACCCTTAAATGCCTGATTTTTCAAAAATCATTGTAATAATGTTTTTCGGCTTTCATTTTTTAAATAAATCATGGGAAAAATCCTTAAAAAATCATATTTTGTTTTAAGTGTGGTTTACGGCTAAAAAACAGTTTGTTACTAATCGGCAATACTGGTATTTAATTGAAAAAATAATTATCCTTGATAAAATTCTATAATATTAAACATACAAGAATTTCAGGAACTATAAAAAGAAATAAATTTTACTTGCTCACTGCAGAACAAAATAAGGTATTTCGCAAGCTTCCAAACAAAACAAAAAGAGCAAGTAGCAACAATTGAAAAAATAAATCTGTCTTTATTCTTAAACAGCTCAAGTGTTCCCATCTACATGTTTAAAATCGATTTAATAATATTTTCAGAATGTATTTTATTGGCAACATTAAGCATTATAGCTTCAATATTATTCTAATAGTATTTTAGAACCTAAATTGGGTATGTTGCCGAAAAGCAACACCCGACATTTAAGGGTTAATTTTGAGAAAAATACAAACATTGCAATGAAACTGCAACGATATGTACCTTGTTTCGTGTGAAATGTTATAACACCACGAAAAGTTCCGGAAAAACGGAGTGGTCAAACAACCAATGACATTGTACACTGTAAAAAAAAATCTGTGAAGTTACTAAAGTTTTTCTAGGAAACTTGGATTCCTAGAACTTTTCATGTAACGGCAACAACAAAATTTCATGTAACAGACTCACTTTTGCGCCGAAAATCAAAAAATCTGTAAGGTTACTAAGAATTTTTTTGGAAACTGGGATTCCGAGAACTTTTCATGTAACTCCAGCCAGGGTTACAAATAAAAGTTTAGTAAGATTACTGAAATTTTAGCAGATTCATTTGTAAAGTTACAGATTTTTGTAGCTTTACAAAAACTAGTTTTGTAGATTTGCAGCTTTTTTCGTACAGTTACAGGTGAAAGTTTAGTAAGCATGTAACTTTACATCTGTAGAACTACAGATTTTTTTTTACAGTGTATGAACCGGTAATCCCAGTCCAAAATGTTGAGCGTCAAGCACATACTGCTGCTCGAATAATGGAAATATCTACCACTTTTTTTTATTATCACATTTACAATAAAAGTGAGAATGTCTAATTAAAATTTTAATTAGTATATACTTCAATTTTCTGAAAGTTATTATCCTCAACCCAAACTGAGTTTAGGTTAGAATACCCTGTATATTTGATTAAATACGTGGTTTTCGACCCCATGTTCTGTGGTAATTTTTCATCCCGTTCATGCCTACTATCACCCCTCTGAATTTGTCGGCCGAATTTAGTAGCACCCTGCTTATAGAGATAAAGATGTTTGATTATTTCTGTTGGAATTATTAGTCATAAAAAAAAAAAAAAAAAAAAAAAAAACTAAAGAAGTATCTAAAGAAACATCGAAAGAAACATCGAATTCAGTATTTGGTGAAAATTGAATCCAGGCTTGATCTGTATTCTTAAAACTTTCTTACCTTTTAAGTCCTAAAAAATAGCTTAAAAAAAGAATTAAATAATCCAAGCCTTCAAAACATTTATTATGATCAATGCATTTTTAATTTTTGAGTTTCAATAAACTTCGATTTAAAATTTTAACGCTTATCTGTGTATGATATAAAATTAAATCCTAAAAAATAGCTTAAAAAAAGAATTAAATAATCCAAGCCTTCAAAACATTTATTATGATCAATGCATTTTTAATTTTTGAGTTTCAATAAACTTCGATTTAAAATTTTAACGCTTATCTGTGTATGATATAAAATTAAACCGATAAGCATTCATATTTAATGTGCAATTTTCCTCATAAAATGACAGCTTTAACAAAATTCCTTTAGAAATGACATTTCATTTCCCTATGACGGTGAATAATTGGCGGAAACTGGTTTCCTGGATATTTACCCAGGGAATTCTAAATAGTTGAGGTGAGTTGTTCGTCGGTGGCTTGGGATGAGAGAGAAAATTCATTTGCCTCGTTTAATTTGAAGAGTTCGAAATTTGGTAGCGTAATTTAGCTATTAAATCTCATTTTAAAATTAAAATTCTTTAATTTGATGTTGTTGTAATCATTTAAGCTATTTTATGTAAAGCGTTTTTTTTTCTGTAATAATATTGCAGAGAGAAATTCCTTTGAATTGTATTCAGCATAGAATAAATTATTTTTATTGTTGTTATTACTATCTCAATTTTAAAGAGCTATGTAACTAGTATCAAATGAAGAGCTATTAAATCCCATTTTAAGTAATTTTTCTAGCGTAATGCTTTTTGTATCATTTAAACTATTTTATATAAAGCTTTTTTTTTTCATTAGTAATACTATAGATGGAGATTTAGTAAATTATACTCAGTACAGAACAAATTTATTTTATCATTATTATTATTTTATTTTAAAGAATTATGTAGATAGAATCGAATGTAGTATAGTTATTAAATCCTATTTTAAATTTAAAGTTATAAAGCCTAATCTACTTGTAATCATTTAAGCTATTTTTTAGAAACCTTTTTTTTTTCACTACCTACTATACACTCTAACAAAAAATCTGTAGTTCTACAGATGTAAAGTTATATGCTTTACTAAACTTTCATCTGTAACTCTACAAAAAAAGCTGTAAATATACAAAACTAGTTTTTGCAAAGCTACAGAAATCTGTAGCTTTACAAATGGGTCTGTTAAAATTTCAGTAATCTTACTAAAATTTTATCTGTAAACCTGGTTGGAATTACATGAAAAGTTCTAGGCATCCCTGTTTCCTAAAAAATTCTTAGTAACTTTACATATTTTTTTATTTTCGGCGCAAAAGTGTGTCTATTACATGAATTTTTGTTGTTGCCGTTACATAAAGAGTTCTAGGAATCCCACTTTCCTAGAAAAACTTTAGTAACTTTACAGATTTTTTTTTTACATAGTGTAGAAGGAGATTCAGTGAATTATACTCTGAACAGAACAAATTAATTGTATTATTTATTTTTAATTATTATTATTATTATGTTTTCAACACAAAAAAATATTTTATTATAATTTTGAATTTTTATTTTAAACAACTGCGTAAAAAGCATCGAATATAGTATAGATATTAAGGCTGTTTTTAAATCCAAAGGGTCAACTTTCTGACATAAGTTTTAATTCATTTTTATTCGGAAACACCTAAAACTAGAAGGTGTTGTTATTCAAAAACTATGTCATCGAACTGTTTTTCCCGTTTTCTTGTAAACGCAATAGATCTTTCAGAAAATACCGTCAAAGTTGGCATTTTGAACCGAACTTCCGAACGAAAGAAGAAAATTCAGTCAATAAGGCGGGGAAAATGTCGTGTCACGTGATCAAAATCGCTTATAACTCAATAACTAAAGGCTGTTCTCAACTGCTCTGCTCAACAAGTGCAAAACGTTTTGACACATTTACAAATTCATTTCTTAATGGAAAGATATAAAATTGGAAAGCCTGACCATGGAAGCGATTTGGAATCGAGCTGTGTTTTCAATTTTTTGATAAATAAATTACCTATTGAGTTATGAGCGATTTTTATCAGGTGACAAACACGTTTTTCGCCCTTCTTGAGTGGTTATTCTTCTTTCGCGCGGAAATTCGGTTCAAAAGCCCACTTTGATATTATTTCTGAAAGATCTATTGCGTTATTTAAAGAAAAAAAAAAAAAAAACGGAAAAAACAGCTTGATTACATAGTTTCTGAACAACAACACCTGCTAGTTTCATGCATTTCCGAACAAAAATAAATTAAACTTATGTCGTAAAGTTGCCCTTTTGGATTTGAGAACAGCTCTAAATCTCATTTTAAAGTTATTTAACTGAATATTGGTAGTCATTTACGTTATTTTGTATAAAGTTTAATTTTGTTTCTCTTGCACTATTATAGATGGAGATTCAGGAAATTCTACTTAGCACAGAGCATTTTTTTTTTATTATTCTTATTATTTTAATTTCAAGAACTATGTAAATAGCATCGGATGTAGTTTAGCTGTAAAATCTCATTTTAAGCTCATTTTAAATCATTTTACTTTATGGTCTTGAAATCGTTTAAGATATTTTATAGAAAGTTTTCCTTTTCTATCATTAATAATACTGTAATGTCGGCCAGTTGTCGTTCCAGGTAGCTCAGTCGGAAAACAATAACAGTTTAAGCCAAATTTTCTGGTTTTGATTCCCGGACGGGACTCTTTTTTTTTTTTTTTTTTTTTACTTAGTTGAAATAATTTCAGCTTATATGATATCTTTACTAATCAGTATGGTTGTTTTAAGTATTAAAATTATGTTTCTGTGCCAATTAAAAAAATGAAAAAAAAATATTGAAATTTTACTAAACTGGAATACTTGTAACTTATATGATATCTTTACTAATCAGTATGATTGTGTTAAATATTAAAATTATGTTTCTTTGACAATAAAAAAAAAATTAAAATATTACTCAGTTGGAATAATTTCAACTTATATGATATCTTTACTAATCAGTATGATTGTATTAAATATTAAAATTATGTTTCTTTACCAATTAAAAAAAAATGAAATTTTACTCAGTTGGAATAATTTCAACTTATATGATATCTTTAATAATCAGTATGATTGTATTAAATATTATAGTTACGTTTCTTTACCAATTTATTATTTTTTTAAATATATTGAAATTTTACTCGGTTGGAATAACTTCAACTTATATGATATCTTTACTAATCAGTAGGATTGTGTTAAATGCTAAAGTTATGTTTCTTTACCAATTTGAAAAAATTTAAATATATATATTAAAATTTTACCCAATTGGAATTATTTCAACTTATATCATATATTTCCTAATCAGTATGATTGTGTTAAATATTAAAATTACGTTTCTTTACCAATTTTAAAAATGAAAAAAGTATTTAAATTTTACTCAGTTGGAATAATTTCAACTTATATATCTTTACTAATCAGTATGATTGTATTAAATATTAAAATTACGTTTCTTTACCAATTTTAAAAATGAAAAAAAAAGATTGAAATTTTACTCAATTGGAATAATTTTGACTTATATAATATCTTTACTAACCTGTATGATTGTATTAAATATTAAAGTTATTTTTCTTTACCAATTTTAAAAATAAAAAAATAATTGGAATTTTTAAAAAATCAGTACGTTTTTAGCTTTTAGTTAAATATTAATATTTTTCTTTAGCATTTAGCAAAGAATAATTTTTATCTAAATTCATAAATAAAAGTGCGATCTTTTATAGAAAATCAAAAATGAGAAGAAGTGTGTTCACCAGACATTCCACTTTAAATTCAGTTAAAAATAAATGAAAAATGAAATATTAACAGTGTAAAACGTAGCAGGAAACTACACTGTTATTTATTTTTGATAGAAAACGGCATTTTTCATAAATGCATTTCTTTCAAAAATGTTGTTTTTACCGTGACGTTTAAGGAATACTCGCTTTTGGAGAATGCCAAACGTCTATCAATTTTGTATTAGCATGACAATGGGCTCAAGTATCATTTATAAAAAGTGCTATACACACAGATAAAGATATTCAGGAGGGAAGAAAATCTCTTTTCTATATTTATCTTCTTTTTAAACTTTGTAGAAATAAATTTTTGATAAAATTCATTCAAAAGAAACATAAAACGTTGAAAAATATAATCAGATTCTTATCGTCGTTTTTTCAAGTTGTTCAAATTATGAGTAATATTTATTTTCAGTTAGTGAGTGAAACACCTAGTTTAAAATGATTTATTATCATTTATGTGTTTTTAATGTTCATGATAAATGTTTGTTGCTATTGTATACAGCAATATTTATTTCTCTTAAATGTATCATTGAAAATGTCTACTTGATGACTTATTACTTGAAATTTCTGTCTAAACACTTTTTCCTCTAAACCAAATTTGAATTTCATTGTTTATGTTTTGATATTTTTTTTAAATATTAATGTATAATAGCATTTGGTTTTTTTTTAAAATTGAAATTAAAACAAAAAAATATGTTTTTGTATATATTGTTTATTTTTATTTATTCCTTATTTATTTTTGTGTGTGTGCGTTACTTTTTGGTAGATTTTATATGCTTTCTAGTACGATTAAGAGCTCTTTTTGAATAGTAATCAAACTAAAAATATTATTTATTTTCTGATAATTCTTAAATATTAATAATTATATAATTGCATGTGATTTTTTAAACTGAAATTAAAATTAAAAAAAATGTTTTCATACATACTATTTATTTTTATTTCTTTATTTATTTGTGTGTGTGTGTACGCGCTTTACTTTTTGGTAGTTTTTATATCTTTTACTTAGCATGATTAACAGCTCTCTTTGGATAGAAAATAAAACAAAAATACGTCTGTCTAGTGCTTGGATTAAAAAAATATTTCTGTAAAGGGATTTTTTGGAAAATCTCTATATGTTTAACTTTACATAGTTGAAAGTAATTTTTTAATCAGGTGTAAAATATTATATTAATATGAACTGATTACATAATAACCTTATTTATTTATTTATTTATTTTTGTAAAATAACATGCATTTTATTTTTTAATAGTTTTAAAACTTTTTAAACATTAATTCTCAAAAGTATAGCGATATCAAAAATATTATTTAAAAATTCCTTGTTGATAATCTTTATTCGTTTAACTTTATAATAGTTAAAATTTTTATTATATCAAAGATATAAAATGTTATATTTATATGTACTATTCACAAAATAATAAAATTATTTATTTATTTATTTATTATAATATGGCATGCAGTTTATTCTTTAATAGTTTCCAAAACATTTTTTTTTTTTTTTTTTTTTTTTTTTTTTTTTTTGCCACAGAAATATAGAAACGTTAAAAATATTACTTAAAAATTCTCTTCTTCGAAGCTAATGATTTAAAATATTTATTTGAAATACTTTATAAACATTTATCTTTTTAATGTTTGCGATGAATGTGTGTTTTTGTGGTGTGATTATTTCATTTTTTCTGTTTAATATATAAAAATCACTTGAAATTGAGTTTTCATTTAAACATTTTTCATTAAATTAATATTTGTACTTTATTTTTATATTTTGTACTTTTATTTTGATAATCATTGTGTATTTGACATTGCTAATTAAAACAGTATTTTTTTTAAATTAAAAATTGTCAAAGGTTTTTTTTTTTTTTTGTATTCATGTAATGATTTTTTTTATTACTATCACTTACTACTGATAGTAAATTTTGTGTTTTATTTTTTTTTATAGTTTTAATGGCTGATTTTATAAAATTAGAAATTATTTTTGTTCAAAATTTTTATTAAAAATATTTTTGAAATCTATTAATTGCCTATTTTTCCTTCTGGTAGTATTTATACGTTTGATTTTTAATTGTTAAAAGTATTTTCCATTAAAAATAAATAAAAATAATAAGGTTATTTGTATATTTTGTTTTAAACTAATTTTGTAAAATGAACTTGCTTTCTACTTTCATTTTTTTCTACTTATGTATACAGAATGTGGCTGCTTTATCCTACAACTTAAGTAAATAATCTTCTTTTTAATTTCCGAAAATATGTATATACATTGATTATGTTTAATTGTTCGTACTAAACTGCAAATAGGGATTAAATCGCATTTACACATTCTTGGTTACTTAAAAAATATCCCCAAAATAACACATAAAAATATTTAAATAAATAATCACAGCTACCCTTTATTTAACGAATTTTTTTCTCTATTATATTTTTCCCATTTTTAGAAATTTTATGGGACATTTTCTATAAATGCCAGAACAATCAGAATTAAAACATATTATTATGAATGTTCTTATTGTAATAATTAAGGACTTTACTTTGAAAAATCGAATACTAAAGCAAAATAGAGGTTACTATCCAACGTATACTTTACGCATAAATTTAAAGATGATGTAAAAATAAAACCACATATTTAAAATAAAATGCAGCGTTTCGGTTTAATCCTCAAAACCCTCTTCAGGCTGGAAAATTTTACTCGTGAAGATGGATTTGAAGATTAAACCGAAACGTTAAGTTTTATTTTATTTATGCGATTTTATTTTTACATCATCTTTAAATTTATGAATAAAGTATATGTCGGATAGTATCCTCTATTTTGTTTAGTACTATTCTTATTATATTAACTATTTTATCCAAACACTATAAAATAAAATACCCTACCCTACATTCGAAAACTAGTTTCTCAGTTTCTCACTGCATCAATAAGCGCTTAATACCTTTTCAGATACATGAAAATGTCTGTCATACAGTTGGAATTCTGACTGAGCATTATCCATAAAAATAAATCTAGGATAACAAAATATAGAAATCCTGAAATTTAAATAAACGTTCAGGTTGTTGCGAAAAAAATTATATAAATATTTTTTTTTCATCAAAAGTTTAAAATATATATATAGATTTCATTTCACTTTTTAATATTTACGTTGACTGTTTTCCAAAAAATAGAATGACTTTAAGTTGTGTTAACTGTTAACAAATAATTTTTTAATAACCATTTATATTTTTATCTATAAATTTCTATTTCGATTTTACTAATAAAATTTTATAAAAAAAATTCTTTTTCATAAAATTAAAATGAAAAAAAAAATCTACGTTATTACTGATATTTCCTTGAAATATGATGATTAATATATCTGGGTAAATTATGCTATTTACCACAATTTAGTTAAAAAACATTAATAAGTAAAAGTTTTTAATAAATAATTAAATAAAAATAATTATATTCAAAGAAGGCATTGTTAGTTTTTATTAATATTAGAAATTCAGCCATATTAAATTTTTCAAGAGTTGACAAATATCAAAATATTTTTCCACTTGTAATGAAAAAACACATATCTTATGCCACAATTTGATATATCTCTAATATTATATTTACATAATGCGATATTGTGTTTATTTTTAGATAGTCTATACTCACGCAACATTGTTTGACTCAACGGGTGTCTGCTGGAAGGATCATCCATCAGCTTATTTATTAAGATGTTATCGATATGCATTCGATCTTGTGACTCACGTCTGTCATAAAGGAAATTAGTCACTGACAAAAATAAGTATAGACCTGAAAAAAAGAAGAAAAAAACACTCGGTGCAGATAAATTAAAATTATTAAGGCCGTTCTCAAACGATCTGCTCAACAAGCGCAAAATATTTTGACACATTTACAAATTCATTTTTTAACGGAAAGATATAAAATTGGAAAGCCTGACCATGGAAGCGATTTTTAATCGAACTGTTTCTTCCATTTTTTTCATCAATCAGTTACCTATCGAGTTATAAGCGATTTTGATCGCGTGACACGGCATTTTTCTCCCCTTACTGACTGGATTTTCTTCTTTCGTTCGGAAGTTCAGTTAAAAATGTCAACTTTGACAATATTTTTTGAAAGATCTATGGCGTTTACAAGAAAACGGAAAAATCAGTTCGATGACATAGTTTCTGAATAACAACACCTTCTAGTTTCATGCGTTTCCGAACAAAAGTGAATTAAAACTTATGTCAGAATGTTGACCTTTTGGATTTGAGAACAGCCTTTAGAGAAATGAAGATTTCATTTTAAGAGTGTTGGTCCGGCATGTATCAAATTCCTCTTACTAGTTAAACCGATGGCCGTGCAATGCATTCGTATTTTTAAAATATCATCTCAGAAAATCAATATTTTTAACTCCTTTTTTTTCTATGTACACTTCATGAAGGATGGTTCTTTCTCTCTTTTTTTTTTCTTTTAGTTTATGACAACTTAAAGAAGATTATATATAAAAAACGAGTTACAAATTGAAAAATATTAATTTCCTGATGAAATATTTATAAATTCAACGCTCATAGTTTTAATGTTAGAGAGGAAAATTTCACACATGACTTGCCAACACGCCTAAGAAAATTTTTAAAATGCCGTATATATATATATATATTATGGTTGTTATGTTTTATTTTCACACTGTAAAAGAAATAATGCCAGTTTTCCAGTAGGAATCGGAAAAATGGTTGCCCTTATCTTACCGGAATAATTTCCAACTCAGCTCGGATTAAAATCCGTAAAATCGGAATAAAATCCGTAAAATACTGTTTTACTGACTATTTCCTTATTTTTGTGGATTTCATTCTGAGCTGTGTCGGAAATTATTCCGGTATGATAAGGGCAACTATTTTTCCGATTCCTACTGGAAAACTAGCAGTATTTTTTTTACAGTGCATGCCAAAAGCCTTTTACCAATAATAATAATAATAATAACAATTGGCAAGAGTTGGTTGATTGGTTAAGTTGCAATCTTTGTAATAGTTGTTTATGAGGACTAAAGAAATCAATAAAAATGCTGAGGAAAAATTTTATGAGTCCATTTTGAGAAATAAACAGGTTATTTTTTATAATAAATAATCATAAACAAATACTAATTTGTAAGTTTTATTTGTTTTGTAAATTTTATTTAAAACTTGTACACTGTTAAAAACTTTGTGGTATGTTGAACCAATTTTTGGTGCTCCAGTAGCTGCCACCATAAAATGGTGAAATCTTGAACCAACATTTGGAGCTAAGGTTCAATCGGAGCTCCAAATCTTAGAGTGAGATTTCACCATCTTATGGTGGCAGCTACTGGAGCACCAAAAGTTTGTTGAACCTACAACAAAATTTTTAACAGTGTAGATGTTTTATCAACCTATTTATTTTTCGATTTGTGGCATGTAAATTAAATAATAAAATTATGTCCGATTTTTTTTTCAATTATCTATTGTTAATAATGTCTCAATATCACATGCTTTACGCTTAAAAAAAGAAAAAGATAAAAAATTTGCTTTATTATATTAAAGTTAAGCTACAACATGTGCAGCTTTCAGTTTTTCTTATTAACGTCATACACTTAAAAAAAAAAAAAAAAACAGATTTTCTGTAGGAGTCGGAAAAATAGTTGCCCTTATCGTACCGGAAAAATTTCCAACAAAGGTCGGAATAAAATCAGTGAAATCGGAATAAAATCCGTAAAATTGGAATAAAATCCGTAAAGTACCGTTTTAATGAATGTTTCCTTTTTTTTACGGATTTTATTCCGAGCTGGGTCAGAAAATTTTCCGGTACGATACGGGCAACTATTTTTCCGATTCCTACAGGAATACAGTTCGGATTTTTTTACAGTGTATTTAAGTTAAAAAAGAAAACATTCTTGGCATTTTTGGAGATGTTTCTTGTTCTTTTTTTTTTGCATGTTCAAGTGTTATAAAAATCTGCTCCGAAAGCAATTACTTTGCTTTAACATAACAAAAAAATAGTCTCAAAAGTTGTTTAAATATTAAAATACTGAAAGTCATCAAAATTAAATTAAGGTTTTTTTTTTTTGTAAAGTTTCTATTTCTTATTTTTAATTGATATCTTATATATTATTCAATATATATTACAATTTTCAGATTAAGACAATCTTATAGCTATTATACACTATGTTAATGACTGCATTTACGCCTTTTTACTGCGTATTATTTCTATGATTTCTACTCTCTTTCGTTATTTCATACCTACTTTTATGAGATTTATCATTTGACACTACAATTTTCACCATATCATTGGGTCATTTTTCTACATCATTATTATTTTCGTATTTCGATTTATTATATTCATCTTTCATTTTTATTGTTCTTATTTTTCCCCATTTTTTTCTCTGTGTATGTCTAAGTATGTTCAACAAACGGGACTTTAGCCTTTATATAAAAGCAAAAAATTGCAGTCTGAAAAATACTATTTACGCGCATTTATGAAGTACGCGAGACTTACATATAAATTAAACAACATACAGTGGGTGATGGGTTAACGAACTGTTCAGTTTAGGAACAGATCGGTTAACGAACACTTTCACGAGAGATTTTTGTGTTCGGATAACGAACATATGTTCGGTTAACGAACACTTCACACACACACACACACAAAAAAAGTTAAGTAGAAGTAATATTGTGTTTCAGATTTGTCGAGCTATATTTAATTGCATCTACTGTCGACTTTTTATAGAACATTTCATTCGACTTATTGTCGAACACTTTAACAGTTGTATGTATACGTATGGCCTAATTAATTCATCGACTACCGGGGTTCGAGCCCTACATTTTTGGTCCCACAAATTAGATTGAACAGATTAGGAACATTAATTTTTATATTTTGTGCCTGCTTTTTAGAGAAATAATTTAAATTGTAAATTATTTTAATTGAAATTTATTTCACAAATTATTAACAGCCTCTAGGTTCTATTTTATCCGGCCAGGCAGTAATCACATTCTTTCAGAGAACTAAGGAGTTTTTGAAAGGGACAAATCGCTATGATTTAATAACGTAGTCAAGGAATGTGATCTTAAAAGTTTTTACATAGAGGAACGTCATTTATTTTTTATTTATTTAAATGCCCCACAACACGGTCAAAGCCTTAAAAATACCACCTGTCCGTATTAAATAAGGACGTATATTAATCCTACTATAAAGGGAAGATTTATATTATTTTTAATACATTATTTAACTTTTAAGAAGGAATTAATTGAATTTCCATACAAATCAATACAAAATCTATGATCGGTTAACGAACATTTCGGTTAGCGAACACTGTTTTGGAACGGATTAAGTTCGTTAACCGATCACCCACTGTATATAACTTTCTTTTCTTTTCTCTCTGCCTTTTCACCATTTTAAGAACATTTGTCATTCATTATGAATGAGTTCGATTTCTCATGATTAGCGTCGTTGCTAGGTGCACTGTTACAAAAAGCGGGAGAACGACTCCTAAATCGAGACATAAAATCGTAAATTCTATTAAATCGGAATATTTTTTCAATCACTTCAGATTCCCTCTTAGTAGGTTTTATTTTACTAAATAAACGCAATAATTTAATTGAGTAAAATCTGTGAAAGTGAAATCGCTATGGACTATTATTTTTTTTTGTTTAACACAGGATTCCGTTTATAAACAATATACATTTTGAGAGGTTTTGTGGAGCAAAGTACATTAAATCCTATAAAAAGAGAACTGTTAAGGACCAAAAAATATACCGTTTATATATGTTTCCGCCTTAGCAGGTAGATTTGCACGGTGTTCCTTTCGCAGGACCATAAAAATTTTCCGTTATAGACTGATTCTATTCTCCCAAAATTTATTGCATCAATTTTCACTCCTTGCAGACTAATAATAACATAGTACTGAAGGAGAAAAAAAATATATGCATCAGGAAAAAGCACCTGAAAATCGGGACACCTGTGAACAAACACTATTCATGATAATCCTTTCCGTGCCAAACCTAATTCATCAAGCATTTTCTTGTTTTTCCTGATATGGAACGATTATAACTGAAAAAGTACTTTTACAGGCAGTGAAAGAGCGATAAAAATTGGCCCGATTTCACGAAGACAAATAAATTGATAAGAAATGAATGCGTGTTTTCATAAATAGCGGATAAATAAATGTTTCATATCAGACTATTATGGATAGTAAACTAGTGTTATTGTTATAAATTTTTATTTTTAAACATATTCGATATGTATGAGGTGTAATATTTCATGCTAATAATTATTTAGTGAAAGAGAACATGGTGCAAGTTTTAAAAAATGGTGTTTTTGTAAGGAATGCTCACTACATTATTTTCCAGTAAATATTAATTAAACTTTCTAATTCATTATTTTTAAGCATTGTCAAATCGATTAATAATTTATGTATTTCTTATATCGACAGTTGTAAAAGTAAATCGTTTAAACATTTCAGAATAAACACTAAAAAAAGCACATTTTTAAAGTCTTACTAAACAATAATAAAAGATTCAATCAAAAATAAGAGTTATAAGCAACGAAGAAAACTTTTTTTACCCGACTGCTAAGAAGGGTTATCTGTTTGACGCGTATCTGGGTATGTGGATTTCTTTATACCCTCGAAATATCCCAACGGCTGAATGGATTTTAATGAATGAGGTCTTTATCAATTCGTCTTAACAGTCCGATAGTTATAGGCTAGATTTTGTTTTTATAAATTCAAAATGGCGGTAGAGACGAAAAAAAATTTTGTACGCACCATATTGAGTGTCATATCATTGGACAGGTATTTCAAAATGAAGACGATGTTTCATTGACTATTTTTCAGTCAGAAGCTCTGTTTAAATATTACACAACCTGGAAGTTGTGTAGGTAGGATCTCTAGGTTTACTGCAATTCTAATCTTCATAGACATCTATAGGCCTCATCAAAACAGTGTTTATAGATAGAAATTAACAATTAAACACAACTTAAAAATCATTAATACAAGTAAATAAAAAATATAGGTAAGTAATATAAAAAATAGTTTCACATTCATGAGAAATAATTAATTAGTTCGCATCTTTTTACGCAGTTGGGTTTTTTTTAATTTTTTTAATTTAATTTTTACTTGTTTTTAGAATATTTTTATTTATGATATCTTTTTCTGTACGAATTTAATTGATGTAGCGTATTCCTGCCTTCCCTGAGTCAGCATAATTAGCATTAAAAAGTACTTTTACAAGCATTGAACAATCAATGTAATTCCGTTTTATTAAAATGGCAAATTTATAAGTAAATTTATTAATCTTTACACAAATAGATACATAAATATTTCACATATGACCCTTTATTTAATAATATGCAGTGAATATTTGTTATTCCTATATTTTTTTATTACTAAGTGTTGGAGGTGATATATAAAAATGTAATACTTCATATTAAATATTTAGTCACCGTGAACGAGCTGTAATAAAAAAGGGGTTGAAACACCTTTTCTTGCTCAATACATTACCTGCTGCAATAAATCCTAATAAATCTAATTCTAATGCATAATCTATGACATTATTCAATCGTATAATAAAATGATTGAATATAACTCTACAGCTTCACTCATTAATAATGTATATTTTTGTTATGAACTAGAATACCTTTATATAATTTCAATAACTTGTATTATAAAGTATTTTAGATATTTCTTCTTTTATAAAAGCATAGCTTTGAAACAAAAATTTGCTATTGTGTTGTATAAAATCCTGTCTTTATACAAAGGTGAATGTACTTTTAAAATATTATTCGTTGATAGATAGTGTGCTTTTTTTTAAATATCAGACGATAATAAATACATAAATTGAAAATAAACTAAGTATAGAGTATATATAAAATAAAAAAATAATAATAAAATGCGTATAATGTAAAATAAAGTAAAGTAAAAGGTGGGATTTATAATTAATAAATTATTTTAATATTAATTGAGAAATGTACAGTAGGTCAAAAAATAATAATAAAGCCCTCCCCATTTGTATAATCTGCAAGTAGGCGCAGAGAAAAATGAAAATAGACGCGATTGGGAATTATATATTCTTTCAATTTATGTTAACAAATTAATCTTAGAAGGTCGATTTCATAGTGAAATTGTATCAAAATTTTTAATACGAATCCCGCAATTTTTACATCATATTTGGATTATTTCGATTTTATCTAGGGATACCAAACAGTAAGTCATTAGGTGAAATGGTGTGCGACTAATGCAAGGAATAAAGTTTCCAACTTCTAATCTTAAATTTTTAATCTTTGTTAAACATATTGCAATGCGGATAGTTTTTAAGCATAACTCAAGAACAGCACTGCGAAACGAGTTGTTATTTTGGGTTCGCCTGTTTGAAGCATCTAGAAATCAATTTATCTTTTTAAAAAATTCATAAGCTAAATTCATATTATTTTTCAAATACGAAATTCAAAACATATTATTTGAAATTAATATTCGAAAGAAATATTAATCGTAATCTGTAACAATTTTAATAGAAATCGATGTCTAAAAGCTTCAAATCTGCGAATATAAAATTACAGATCATTCCACCTAACAGTAACTGAGTTATGCTTACAAACTACCCGCATTGCAATTTGTTTTGCTGCGATTACAAATAAATTTAACATTAGAAGTTCAAAACTTTACATCTACAAAATACTTAAACTTAACTTGATCGAATGACTTCCCATTTGGTATCCCAAGGTACAGTTCATCAAAAAATCGAAATATGATGCCAAAATTAGGTGTTGGTATTGAAATTTTCAAAGTTTGACACAATTTCTGTAAGAAGACTGCCCCTAAGCTTACCTTTTTAACATTCATTTAAGCAAGACAAAATTCCCAAACGAATGGCTATTTTCCTTTTTTTCCGTTTATTTGCTTGTGAAATATATGGGGAGGGGGTATTTTATTTATCTATTTAATTTTTATTTATTTACTAGGGGGCTCTACCTCCTACATCATTCGTGCACAAACCCTCCAACCTTGTTTGGTCTGTATGCCTCTGTCTGTCCCTCGCTTTGACTGCCTGCTATCTATAGTCTATCAACTCTTTGTCGGCTGCTTGTATGCTGTCCGTCTGCTGTCTGTTATCTGCTGACTGTCTGTCTACTCTCTGTCTGATGTATGTTTATCTGCTTTCTCTGCTGTCTGTCTGTCTGCTCCCTGTCTGGCTACTCTCTATCTGACTGCTCTCTCTGCTATATGGCTATTTCCTATCGACCTGCTAACTGCTTGCTGTCTGTCTGTATGCTACCTGTTTTCTGCCTACAATCTGTTGGTAGTTCGCAGGCTGTCTGTTTCCTGTTTGCTGTCTCTCTGACATCTCTCTACTCTCTGTCGCCTGCCTTTCTGTCTGCTGTTTGTTTTTCTCCTCCATGCGAGCTCTCCCTGCTGTCTGTCTGTTTCCCGTCTTCTTGCTGAGTGTCTGCTGACTGTAGCAACATACTAAAAATACGTTACTGTCAGCTTTCAACAAACCGCTCTTTTAGCATATATTCTCATTCATTCGTACGGCCCTGTAAAGTAACTATAAATGCTATAATACACCCTCTCCGATATAAGACGTGCTGTAAGTGACTATAACAACGTATTAAAATTACGTTACCGTCATCATTCTTGCAAAACCCACATTTTGTGTATATTCGTATTCTTTTGTGTGGCCCTGTAAAATAACTATAAATGCTATATACACCCTCTTCTAGGAAAAACAAGCTGTAGGTGATTGCAAAAATATATTAAAACTAGGGGGCTCTGCTCCCTGCAAGCTACGCTCGCCAACCCCCGTTCAGACACCGCAGAATCTGAAAATCTAAAAATCTAATGGGTTTTTTAAATTTTAGAGAAGATTAAATTATACTGAAAAAGCTGTGCAGATCTCCCTGTAAACGGGTTTCTATTCAATTCCCTTTGATTGCAAAAATTTAACGGAGAATCAGTTGCTGTTAAGACATCCAATGGTTGTTTTCGTTTTTGATTAAAGAGGATGAGTTAAACATTTGAAAAGAAGCTAAAATAAAATGAATTAAGTATTCAGAGTCTTTGTCAACCGATATTTTAAAACAATCTCTATAACAATAGCCAAAATCATGTGACTATCATCAACAGTTCCGGGCGGAACACTTTGCTTTTTATACTCTAGGTGCCATTTTGATACTTTAATGTTATCCAAGCACAGGTGATAAGTCGCCAAATATTATTCTATCCCCATCATTTCATCTATATTATAATAGTTCAAGTCATCAAATGCCATAAACAAATACGATCTGATCCCTTCGCCTTTCATATGAAGGTTTGGAACAAATGTCATATCATATTGGCGCGATTTTTTTCCAACGCCAATTTGGGGAACGCATCAACAGCATAAACAACAACATCCGGCTTACCATATCAAGCAAAATAACGATACTTTGGCGCCAGTTAAGTACCCGTTGCGTATATGACATTGGCGTCAGAAAAAAATCGCGCCAATATGGGGCCGTATATGACATCTGTGCCGAAAGAAAAAAAAGCCGGGTGCAAATCTCGCCAATATCTTTTCTTCAACTCGCCAGTTAGCATTTTTTTTTATTGTTCGAGTGGTAAATTAAAACATTGATTTGAAGTTGAAATTAAATGTCATGGTTTGTTACATAATTTAATATTTCGCCAGATGTCATATATGTTTGACGTTTTTTTTTTTTTTTTTTTTTTTTTTTTTTTTTTTTTTTTTTAACGAAAATTTGGCGAAAACCTCGTTTTCGAATACCAGTTACATATGTATTTTTGGTACTACTTAGTTATCCCGTCGACAAAAAATCTATCGCGAACTATATGATTAAATGTCAATAATGCTTGATCATAAATGTCACATTCACTGGACTTCTAGCAAGTTACACGTGTTTACGCCATCAAGTGATTTTTATTTCGACGTTTTATTTTTATATTTATTAATGTTATACTAATTTATTTGTTCTTTCGTTATTTAAAATAAAAATTTTGTCAATCTGTACAATTTGGCGAGTGGTTGGGCGATTTATATAATTTGCGAAATTGGGTGACGGAATAACTACTACATTGTACCGTATTTTTTAATTATTTTCAATTATTTTCAAAAGGAAATAGCAAAAAAATAATTAATTACTATAGAACAAAATAATTTATATAAATTTAAAAAAGAAATAAAAGTAAATATACATTTATTATTAAATAAACAACAATAGCCGGGCTACCATGTCTATAAAAATAATGCCATTTGCGCGCCAATTAGGTACCCCGGTGCGTATATGACATCTGTGCCTAGTATTTTTCTTTTCGGGTTTTTTTTTTTTTTTTTTTTTTAGAAGTGAAAGCGATCAATTTAAATGTTTCATTTTTAAATGAAAGTTTTGTATTTAATAAAATGATAACGAAATACAAAAAAAAAAAAAAAAAAAAAAAAAAAAAAAAAAAAAAAAAAAAAAAAAAATTGTTCTTAGCATAGATTTAAAGGATGCCAAACTGTCGGCAAATTAATTTAAAATAGTAACCTTTTCTGAATTATGAAAAAAAAAATTCCTGTTATGATTAAAATTTGAGTTGCCATCATTAGAAAAAATGTATTTAAAATTAGAAAAAAATTAATATTTCGAAAACTAATTCGAATTTAAAATTTCTAATCCCAGTTTTGAGATCTGTGGATCAACACGGATTTTTGGTGTTAATTTCATCGCAAAGTATTCCATATTTTAGGAGAAATCGCCGTGAAACAAAATCAGTTGTTTAATCAGTCGATTCAAAGAATCGATACATTTCAGGCGTTTCATATATTCGTTTCATAAATTCGTTTCATTAGGATTATATATATATAGGGTAGATAACGTTACCATCAGCGTTCTACAAGTCTCACAACTAACATGTATTCGTTTAATAATTCGATTTATTCGTTTAATCATTCGATTTATAGATTTAATCAGTTGTTTCATAAAGTCGCTTCATTAGGATTTTAAATGGAGTTATGAATAAAGAGGAGGAAACATATAGTGTATTGTCTACCAGTTACGAGTGAAGTAACTGAAGAGGTTGTCACATGATGGCAGGTAATTTTTTTGCATCGGATCAACAGTTTCTGATAACCGCCGAAGCAAATTTCTACCAGTAAATTTTAAATAGAAATTTTTGCCTTACTTTAGCGGGCTTTTTCATGAAAAATTTCTCCCACAAATATGATTAAAATTTTAATTTGTTTTGTCTGGTGTCAGTATGACCATGTATTATAATCATTTTCATTGAAACCGACAGGAGGTTGTCTAGGTTGTCACAATATGGCGGAAAAGCAGGGCCTCGATACCGCAAAAGTAAATTTCCACCAGTAAAAATTAATGTCTGTTTTTGCCATTATTTTTGACCGAAATTTTGCGTTAAAAAGACTTTTAAATAAGGAGGAAATTTCTATTTAAATTTACGGGTGGCAGTTTGATCGGCGGGCGCGGCGGTAATCAACTATTACGAAAGCGGTTACAGTTGAAGCTTCACTATTTTAAGGATATGTCATTTCCTCTTTATTAATAGTTCCATGGGATTTTATATATATAAGTAGATTTATTTATTTATTTATTTATTTACTTTGATTATATTGAATGAAAGTGTAAATTTTTAAAATGAACTAAACTATCTCCTTTTGAATTATTTAAAAATATCGTACAAGCTTATACATAATCTGTTTTGAATTTTTCTTTTTCAGAAAAGTATCTCTTCACTCGCTGATGAGTAAGCTTAATATATCAGGTTATCTGTTAATAAATAATGCATTTTTTATATCTGGCAACAATAAAAGTAAATATTTTCAAAGATGCCAGATTAATCATTAATAAATGCATTTTTTATTTTACTAAACAATAATAAAAGTATGCATTTCCATCAATATATGACTAAAATAAAAATATTTCGTCCTAGAAAATCCCTCTAAACTTCTCGGCAAAGAAAAGAAGAGATTACATTTGGAACCGCATTACAATTGATCAATAGATTTCAAAGAAAGTTTTTTCTACTATTTTATTCCTCAAAATTTAGAGGACAATAAATTAGGTTTAGTTTCCTAAATAAGTCTTAAAGAACTCCAATAATACATTCATTTCCAATGTGGAATAATTTATGCATGCGTTTACTCTCTTTTGAATGCCGAATTCTATTTCCAAATAGAACGAGCTTCCGTTTTTCGCTGACGAAACCACTTGCTTCCTGAGCTTAATTTATTTTTAATGCGAAAGCAACTAGGAAGAGGTTTAAAAAACCCATAAAGTCATCCCTATGTCTATTGTCGATTGAAAAAAAAAGCCGTTTGCCTCTCAAAAACCATTTGTAAAACCGAAAGACAATTTCAATCCTCGGTATGAATTACAATTCTATTGCCACATTTTTCTTAGCTTATCGCAGTATTGTTATTTAAGAAAAACAAAATCAGTTATTTTCTTTTTGAACGCTAAAGAAGATCGTTTTGTAATTTAAATAATAAAAGACTAACGTTTTATTTTTAAGCAACCGTTAATTATAGATGAATTTATGAGGTTGTCTGAAGAAATCGAGCGATTTTTCTGTAGATGGTATTAAAACATATCTGATTATATCAGAATGAAAGAAAATAAATGCACATATTCTAAAAAGTGATATAGTGAATTATAGGAAAGACATGGACTAACTTTTGTAGACATCATCCATTTATATAGATAATGAATATTACTTTTTTAGGTTTTATTAGTCTCAGTTTTATTGTGATTTATTTTCTGGATTTCTTGTGTATAATATTATGTTTTTTAGATATCTTGATTTCTTTCAATTATTTGGGAATTTCCGATATGTTATGAGGCACTCGATATAGTCATTTTAAGCCTAATGCCGACAATGCCGACAATATCTGACGAAATAACATATCTTTAGTATGAAATAAGCTTGCGTAACTCCTCTGGCGAATTCGTAGGCTAATCATGGCTTCTTAGTTTTCGCATTTTTGATTTCTTGTGTTTACCTTTCGTATTGTCTTTCTGATTTACTTTTACATTTGTGATTTCATTTTAATTATATAAATATGTATATACAGTCAGTATCGGCTATATGGTCACCCGCTTATAAGGTCACCCCGCTTATAAGGTCACCCCGCTTATAAGGTCACTTTTCGTAAGTCCGTACTGACTGGATAGGTATTACGTGTTAAAATACACCGCTTATATGGTCAGATTCTAATGGCTACTATCTGATATATGGTCACTTTCTGTCGCCCTTTTTCTTGAAAAAATCCTATAGTTTTATGCTATTTTGTTCCTCTTTTTAGGGTGTAAAGGTCCAAATAGGCTTATCATTCAACTATTTTTAACTGTTGGCGGCTTTTTTATGGTCATGCGGTGATTTTAATCTTTAATAGCTTTAGAAGAAAACGGACAGACATTCTGATGGACGGAAATTTTTCCGTCAAGTCTATCTAATCTTCTAATCGTCTTTCCACTGTTGAATCTCCCCATCCTTTTTTGAATAACTGCAAACGGTTAGAAGAATGGGTGTTAATAGTGTTTCCTGGACACGTTTTGAAAGAAGGCAAAATAAGCCTCTAAACTCAATCTTAAAGATTGTGATAATATTGCATACCACGTGACTAGATGTGCTCATGCACCCTGGGGGGGGGGGGGAGAAGGCACAGTAAACCATTGGTCGAATAAGATCTACTCTTGCGGGTTGCAGCGAAGGAGATTACGAAAGATGGAGCAGTCATAAATGACGTCACTTGATGCCGTTCCTATCACGCCCCCTCCTCCCGCGTCTCCCATATTTGATCCCAGTCTTGCATTAGAGACTGCTGATTAGACTGCTATTAGTCAAAGTCAAACATGGTGGACGCAGGAGATGGGAAAAGAACTCGTTTTTCCGCATCAAAGCTTTCCACGGTCGAAGATTGACATGTCTACTCCTGTTTTAAGATCTAAGAGAAACTCTTCCTGATAGGGAAGAGTTTAGAAGGCTCTGGGGATTTCACTTCAACCATCGGTTGAGATACCGGTTCTTGGAAAACATGTCATCACCATTTGTGATCGAATGAGAATTACCCTCCGAGCAGGGAAACAGAAAATCAAGTGTTTCTAGGTCTTTGCATTGTTCATTACTTGTCACTGGCGTGCAAAGTTCTCTTTTTTTGTTAATTGTCGTTTGTGGCTATAACATATAAGTAAAACGAAATAAAAAAATGACAATTGCACAAAAAAAGAAATTGATAGAAATTTTTGAAATATCGATTCTTTCGAAAGCCGCTTTCACGAAGACTCATGGAATACAGAGAACGACACTGAATAACATCTTGGATCCAAACCTTGTTACTCAGAATATATGATCAATCAAAACAGAAAGCGACAACGTGTTTCAACATTTGAGAATGTTGAGAAATCTTTTTTTTACTTGGATAAAATATGCCAGACCACAGAATTTTCCAACGCATGAATTATTTAAAAAGAAAAGTCTTTGGAAATTGTTGCTGAACTAGAAAAACCGAATTTTACTACTATCAACGGGTGGATACTAAAGTTTAACTTACGGCAAATCTTACTTTTAAAAAGATGTGTGGTCAGCTGCTGATGTTAACCCTAGAACTACCGAAAATTTTACTCAAGTTTTATAAAAATATTACACATCAGAATTCTTATTTAAAACTATTGAACTTATTTACTTAACTCATTATTGTCTGGTTTACATATTTAGTTTATTTTAAAGAAATTTCTGGTTAGAATAAATATTTCGAATGTACCCATCGGGTCCATTGGACCCGTCTGGTAGACGGAGGGTTAATGATAGTGTACAAGTAAAAGCATACAAGGAAATCGGCGTAAAGTGCATTTCTCAATAGGTACAAACCTTGCGATGTTTTAAACTTTGATGAATACGGGCTGCTTTTTCTTATTTTGCCAGACAAAACTGTTACTTTTAAGACCGAGAAATGTAGTGGTGAGAAGAAAAGCAAAGAAATATTGGCCCTTTTATTAGCAGCGAATGTGAATGGCTCGGTGAAGTTGACTCCATTAGTTATTGATAAATTTCTAATGCCTCGTTTTTTGAACAACTGCAAATTTTTGCCTGTATATTACGATGTTAAAATAATTTCCCAGATGGCAGCAAGTATTTGGGGAAAAGAAATTCGATGTATGGATAAATTCAGATAGACAAAAAGAGAAAAGTGGCTATTGGCTATCATCAAAGACAGCTGTATTGTCCATTGCATGATTCTCAATTTAAATTCGATTGAACTCGTTTTCTCGTTAACAAACTGAACTAATGTTGCACAACCCTTAGATCAAGGAGTTGTTCAAAATTTTAAGATAAATATACATACCGAAGCTGCTTCTAAAAGACTTCATTTCTGCAATTGATCAAAAAGAAAAGTTTCACGTGTACGTGTTAGATGCCATGTGGTACGTAGAAAAGAGTTGGAATATGGTATCAAAGAAAGCCATTGAAAGTTGTTTTGTACATGCTTGGCTTCCAGAATGTGAAGAATTATCGTTCGAAGACGACGAGAATGATGACGATGATGATAATGATATGCCGCTATTTGAAATTACACAAAAAATACGGAATACCGGCTGCATAGTACAAGACGAACTGACATATGCATCTACTGACAATGAGGTCCAGGGGCGTAGTTACAAATATTTTTTCGGTAGGGAGGGGATTAAAAAATTTCCCAACTTGCAACAAATTGCTTTATTTTCCAACTGAAATGATATGTGCAATTTGTGTTTATGATAATGATACTTATACGTTAAACATCCTTTCTAAAGAGAACAACTGAAACTAAAAACATAAAAAATATAATTATTGGTTTGTTTAATGAAAGTTTAATTATACCTCTTTCATTTAAATAATTAAAATCAAAACTAGATTAATTTCTATTTTTCTGTCGTGGAATCATTTAGCATGAAAATAATAAGATACCCAATTGCTAAATGAATAGTTAAGGAAGCAATTTCAAACAATACAGTAAATGTAAGATTTAAACCTAGAAAAATTGCATTTATTTAGAGAAAACCAGCATTAGTTTAAGATTTGAAAATGTTTTGTCTTCTATTACGTACGAGTCATAATCACACTTCATATGAAAATACCGTCATGTTATTTTGAAAAAGGACCAAAGATTTGGAAGAAATAAAAGGAATAGATTAAAAACACTGTTGATGGACAACAGTAGGAAAATTCAGGTCTGGATATGATGATATTGATATTTTCGTAGCACAGAGAAACACAATGACAAATTGAGTCTGGCTTCTTTTTGTACTTTTGATAATTTAACTTGCTTACTGTTACAGAACTCAGAAAAACAATAAAAATTTCATATTTTTTTTACTATTATTTAAAAAAGAAAAGAAAAAAGGGAACAGATGTCATATTCGCCCCATATTGGCGCGATTTTTTTCGGTTGCCAATTTGGCGAAAACATCAACAGCATAAACAACATAATCCAGGTTACCACATCAAGCCCTTTAGCGCAAGTTAAGTACCCGTTGCCTATATGATATTGGCGACAGAAAAAAATCGCGCCAATATGGGGCGAATATGACATCTGTACCGAAAAAAGGTCTTTCAAAAATCTACAATTTCCCAACTCTAAGCTCAAATTTCCCAAGTTCACATATATCGGAGGGGGAGCCCCCCCAACCCCATCACGACGCCTCTGATGAGGTCGCTACTAATGGTGAAGCTTCCATACCGTGAATCGTTTCGGAAGTTTTAAATATAAACACTGATGGAAGCGATGATAAAGAAGCTGAACCGACAACGCGAGCAGAAGCTCTCAAAGATATACTAATCAAATAATGATAACAATCAAATCATCAAATATCATGAGATGTTTTATAACCCATTTTGAAAGTACAGAGGAACATTTTAAATACGTTCGTCAATTAAAAAACGTAGTTTTAAAAACTACGGCAATAAACAAAGGAACATGCATAAAAGAAAGAAGCGAGTTTTACTACTATACTCATCAATTCGAGAATTTAAGTGTAAAGATATTTCTGTTTATACTTCTTTTATAAATTACATCTCCTTGGCTTCTTTGTACATTATTTTACTAATAAAACTAACGTATTAATAATAGTTTATTGTCTAAAGTAAAATTCCTGTTTACACCGCATATAAGATCACCCCTGTTATAAGGTCATATTTTTCAGGACCGCATGGGTGACCATATATCCGATACGTAGTATATATATATATATATAAATAAATATATATATATATATACTTTTTGTACAATTAAACCATTTAAACACATGAAAATTTACCAAATTTGATGCAATAACCAGTTATAGACAAAAGATACAAAAATCCAGCTAAAAAAAGTTGAACGTATGAAAAACAAATGAAAGATCAATTGGATGGATATAGAAGAAAGTTTATACTATATTTCTCTTCATCAGGGTTATATGATATACAAATGTAAGCAATACACTGTCTATTTCTGTAAAAGAATCAAGCTATAAGCTGAAAAATAAATTCTTCTATGTACCCAATCGACTGTAAACCAAGAAGTATAAAAACAATATAAAATAAGAGCCACATAGGTTGAAAGAACTAAGAAAATTATTTGAAAATACTTGTAAAAATAAATTAAACTTACCCCCTAGACAATAATTGAAAGAGTATAAAAATTTTACACGTGCAGCAAAGATATATATACGGTTTAATGTGATCAACATCATTAGAATATGGAAAATGCATAATAGTTAACCGTTAAAAGTTAATCTCGTTAAAACATATATTTATAAATTTAAACAAAAAAAAAAATAATAATAAATAGTAAAATATCATAAATGTAAATATTATTCAAAATGATGTATAATTATGTAAAAATATATATAATCTTATGTAGTGTTTATAAATATATAAATAAAAAAAAAGCAATTGAATTACTACCCTCAAAGTAAAATAGATATTAATATTAAAACAATATTCTTTTATATATATTAGTGTTTACAATATGTGATATATATTTAAAGCTATTGTATTTATATGACAAGCTAAGTTACTTAAAAATATTTTTTAAGTGCTGCCATCTTTAATCATTCATCAATTTCATGTAATTAATGAAAAAAAAAATAATTTTATATATAATATATAAATCCAATAGTATAGCAAAAAGAAAATAATAATAAATACAGTAATATAGAAAGTTCTAAATAAACCCTTATTGCAGCAAGCACACAATAATTAATGGAAAATTATCCCCCCTAAATTACTAGTATGTAAGAGTTATATTATAACACTTATAGTCAGAAACAGGAAAAATATAATAAGAGAGAAAAAAAAATGACATAGCATTCAGCATTTGCGGCAGACGCACACAAAATTAAATGCTAATTGTATCTAAAAACCGAAAATTGTAAAATAGCATAGATCTATATTTAATGTTTAATTATGTATGGATTTAACAAGAAATGATGGAAAGGAATTTTTTATTGCTTGTTGTTCAACATTTTTTAAATTTATTAGAACAAAGATTATTAATTCTGTGAGAAAAGTTAAGTAAAATGTTGACATAAACAGATTTATGAAGACATGAGTATAATTCATGAATAAATTAACATTAAACTGTAAATCTATTGTTTATCATATATGTCAAAAAGTATTTTATGAGTATTACAAAGAATTAATTTAAGATCTAGGAAATTTATTTCATTATTTATCATATCATTATTACTATATTTTAAATTTTATGATATTTTATAGGTAATAAATAATTTTATTTATTATTATAATAAAAAACTATTTTGCCATCTATATAACGGTTATAATTTGCAATCAACAATAGATGATTTACGTCATAAAAATAAAGATAGAGCTCGTCAAGAATTGAAGATACAATTCCCCCCTGTAGTAACCCACATCTCTGTTGATATATAGTGTCATTAAAAATAATATAATTATGATAAAGAATAAATCTAGTTAATGTTTTAAAGTAAGATAAAGAAATATTAGTCGTTAAATTTAAAGAATTCCTATATTCTTTGAATAATAAATTCATAATTTTAAACATATCTGGGATATCAATGTTATTGAATAAATCATTAAAGTCATAGGTTTTTATATATTTTATGTTATTAATTTTTTTATATTATTTACAAGTTGAAAACTATTTTTTATGCTGTACTCAGGCCTAGGCCGCGCTGGTATCGAAGTCGACGAATCAGCTGAGGTTCCTCATTTTGTGACCAGCATGGTAACAACTGAGCTGGTGCATCACTTACTTGATATTCTAATAAGATCAGGTAGCGCGAAAATTCATAAGACAACTAAAGCACAAGAAAAGAGGGGAGTTCCATCGCGGAGAAAGGACTTCGAACAGTGACGTCATAAATTCGTCCGGAGGCTTTATGTCAAGGAAGTGTTGGCTGAGAACAATATTATAGGAAAGGTGTATATCATTTATATCCTATACTATGCTAACATACATACATATTACTTAGAAACAAATCTTTCTTAAATCAAATTTTGTAAACAAGTATCACTCAGGTTGCTTCCTAGAAAACACGAATAAAAGTTGCAATGAAGGCAATGCATTATACTATATGCTTAAGGTAATTACAGGTTATCACGCAAAGATAATACTACTTTTATTTTTAATCCCTTGTCACGTGCCTTTGCTGTGATGTATTACGAATCATATAGCCTATTAGTTTTTCATGACTACTTAATGCGCTGCCATATCACGAATAAGTACGGAAAAATACAGTAGTGTGCATTCCAATTGAAAGATAAAAACTGCGCTTAAACTTGTCACCTCCATTTCAAGAATATGTAGTTCAAAAGCAATTTGTAACTGAACCGTTATTTCCACTACATTACTATAGTCACGCACTTTTATTTTTATCGGTAATATCTCAATCTACCTTGTTTTATACTACACGCATGTACAACTGACGTCTAATCTATAGTACAAATTGTATCTGTCAAACTGATTTGTGGGTGATAAAATTCTGAAAAATAAATAAAGTCGTTTCCATAAGAAAAATAATAGCACGGTAATTATTTGTCTTGTAAAAGTAGGCTTTATTTTACGCTCATTTATTTTTTCGACAGTTTGACAATATATAAAATTTTTAACAAAGAGATATATTTATTTGAATACTGAATTATTATTATGTTTTTTAATTAAGAATACACACTCAGAAATGAATACTCAAATTTCACGAAGTTTTCTTTGTTTTTGACGAAATAGTTTCCTGGGAAATGCTCCGAGCTAATGTTTCGTCAAATTGATGAAATTACTTTCTTCACTTGCTTGACGATATAAATTTCGTTAAAAGTTTCATCAAAAGAGGGCTGGTGGTGCCATGTATCGAACAGTTTGGAAACTCCGGTATTTATTGACAGGAGGAAGAAAAAATTCACCTCGTTTTTCTCGTGGTGATTCGAACTCGCGGCCTTTGACGTGGGAGACCGTTACTCTTCCGACCTGACTATTGGGGACTTGTATAGATGTGCTTTTAGATTGATGTCATTAATTCTGCTGCGTGTTTATATTTTTATAAGTTAGATTGTAATTTTATCGGTGCTGTTATAATTTCTGAAAGCTAATTTATTATTATGGTTTTCTCATGGTCAATGAATAATTATACTATGCCTTGATTAAATAATTTATTAGTGAAATTTTCTTTGCTCAATGAATGGTTAGAATATGGTCTGGTTAATTTGTTGCTCACAAATAGCGAATTGTGATGTGCATATTGCGTGAGATTTTATCACTTTGAGTATGTGGATAAGATTTTAACACTTTAGTGTTTAGAAAGGAGAGAGGGATCAATTATGTTTATTTTTAATTTGATTGAAAACAGAATATACTTCTTAAATAAATTTAATATATATATATATATATATATATATATATATATATATATATCCTTCAAGTTTGAAATTTTATTGACCAAATATTCTTTTTGAATGGTTTTGAAGAAAACAGGAAATTTATTCTTTTTGAATTAAAACATAACGAACAACAACATATAAATAAATAACTAAAATAATAATAAGCATTCCTAAAAATTTTAATAGCTAAAAAAATAACTAATGATGAAACAATAACTACCTATATTTCAGTATTTTCTGAAAAGCACTAAAAAGGGCTGTTTTAAAATAAATTATTAAAGCACTAACATAAACGAGCAAATATCTGCTTGCTAAAATCGCAGGATTTGAGGAGGTACAGCAACTGTTTCCTTAAAATGCATTGAGTCTGACCGTGATTCAGGCAAAACTTTCGTCAAATATTTGGGAGTTTATGTTTCGTTAAAAGTCACGTGATGTTGATGGGAAATGATCATCAAAAACGACGAAATACAGCTCAAGGATTTCTGAATCGTCAAAATTGAGAGTTTTATTTCTGAGAGTGTACTGAATTATTTTTTTCATATCCTTCAGCTAGCCCTACTAAATTAAAGTACTTGAGAAATACATTTTTAAATCGTGATAATTTTAAGAAGAAACGTAAACGTCAAAGAAAATTTTGCATTCTGCATAGGATACGATACATTTTCCAACATTAGAAGAATATCTATAATATAAAGGACTAATGTGTCCTGCATAACGCTGACGTCATTTTGACGTTGGCAACAGCAGATGATTAAATTTAACTTTTATTAACTTTCATTGCAATTTTTTAAACTTCTAAATGCCACACATTTTCAAATTTTACACCGTCGCATTTGGGGGGGGGGGGGGGAATGTACTTTCAAATGTAATATGTTGGAAAACTGTATCGCAATTTACTCAATTTTTATTGTTTTAAAATTAATTTTCAAGCATGTTTTTTTTTTTTTTTTAGATCTATCTCTATCTCGTGATATGATGGTACAAACTAAGCTAACAATTGCTAAAAGTGATAAAAAATACACTTAAAAAGAATACGAGTATAAATACATTTATTCAGATCGAGCGATGAAACATATGTCGATTTGAATAAAGGTATTTATATGCCATTTAAGTGTATTTTTTATCACTTTTATTAATTGTTAGCTTAGTATGGAGGATTTTAATTGATTTTTATTATTTTCTTCTATCTTCAATAGAAGAAAGTATTGTAATCGAAATTTTTTTCGACTTCTGGTTTTCGACGGATTTACACATTTTAGGGGTCAGATATCCCAAAAAACATGTTCATGCAAAATGTCTGTCTGCCCGTGTGTCCGTATGTCCATATGTCCGTGTGTCGCCATTGTACCATCAAAAATTGTATGAAGTTATTCATAGAATTGAACCAATTTTTTTTTTAGGTTTTTGGCTATGGCAAGCAGGTCCTTCATTAATTTGGGAAAAATCGGCCGGTAGGGGGCGCTGTAATAGCGATTTTTGTGCATTTTGAATATTGTACCATCGAAAATTGTATGAAGATTTAATCTGGTAAGAGAGATAATTGAAATGGATGGTTGGTACGTGCACGTGTGGGTGAGCTCTGCGCTTTCAAGTGGGGGGCGTTAACCAACGTGGCGGCCGGTGTATTATTCTTGTGTGTTTTCCTTTTCTACTTTTTACAGTGGTGTGATACCGCTGGTGTTTTTTAGTTATTATATTTGTGTCTGCAACTGGGGTAAGCGTATTTAGTCATATTTTTGTTTTGAATTTATCGCTGTAATTGGAGTTCTTCCCCGGTTTTGTTTGTGTTGTGTAGTGTAGCAGGTCTACCTACAGTTATGAGTAATACTATTGTTAAAGTGATTCCTGACTCAGGGCCAGAATTTATTAATGCAGTAATAAATGATGTTTCTATTTCGAGCTCTGAAATGCAGAATTTTATATTAAATAATGTTTCTGAGCCAGTTTCCGGAAATGAGAGTGTGAATATGGATATGACTGAAGCTGGAGATGGTGGTTCTCAATTTGTTGAAAATAACCCTTTATTTGCTCGTTCCTCTGCTGCTGTTGAAGATTTGTTGATAAAGGCGGCTGGTAATGGAGGCAGGAATTTTAACATATTTTTAACTAGCACAGAGTCAGCTGCAATCCCAAAACGTAACCCTCGGGATGTTCAAATCGAAATACGGTCTAAAGTACAGAATTCTGAGAAAATTGACAATGTGAAATTCACTCGAGCTGGATGTTTAATTTTTTCTACCAAGGACGTTTCGTGCGCCAGAAATATTTGTAAAATATCTTCTTTTCTTGGAGTTCAGGTTTCTTCCAGAGTGCTATGGGAAAATATCTCAAACAGATTCTTGTTATTCAATATCCCAGTCGATATTCCACTAGCAGATATCGCTCGGGAGATAGAGGAGTCAAACAGCTTACACATCTTAGAAGTGCGTCGTTTTATGAAGAAGGACAGTAAAAATGAAACGTCCCCGGTGCTTTTTACAACTTTGGGTATTTCCCTCCCACCTGAAATTAAAACATGGTTTTCCGTCCAGCGCATACGGCAATTCATTGACCGGCCACGCCAATGCTCAAAATGCTTTAAGTTTAACCATAATACTACTCGTTGCAATTCAGAACAACTGTGTGCTACATGTGGTATTCACCATGATGGTCCATGCACTGCCCCTCTTTCGTGTGCCAACTGCGGTGCGGAGCACAGATCGGATTTTAATCAGTGTCCGGTTCGTCTTAAAGAAGTCGAGCTTCTACGATTTAAATGCCAGAACTTCTTGTCTTTCATAGATGCTCGGCGGCAATTCTCTCCTAAATCTGAAGTTAAGTCCTATGCCAAAATAGCTAGTGTCCAGAAAACAGAGGTGGATGAATTTCAAAAAATCATTGAAGTCCGCACCAACGCCATGCTGAAAATTATAGTTGAACTTTTTACCAAACAATCAGAGAAAGTGATTGAAGCTATCACGGATATGAGCAATATGCTCGTAAATTGCATGGCAAAGTGGAACGATTTCTCACCTGAAAGACGAAAAAACACAATCACGGCAGCGGCTCTCAGATGAGGTAGCGTTTGCCTTTTGGACTATGTTCTTTTCTTGTTTTGTTCTGGCGATTGCTAGTTGCAATTTCCGGAAAAAAAAATGTTTTTGGGAGGTTTATTGTGGACTTTTCTGTTAGTTTTTGCTAGGGGCAGTCGCCTTATTTGGTCTTGGTGGTTGTACTTTAGTGTACAGCTGTTTTTTGGTTTGTGGCCCTATGGGTATTAAAATTGTTCAGTGGAATTGCAGGAGTATATTGAACAAAGACCCCTGGCTCAAGTGTCCTCTGTTCGCCTCTGCGGATATTTTGGTTCTCCAAGAGACTTTTTTATCTTCAGACAAGTCCCTGGTTATCCCGGGTAAAATTGTGTATCGTTTGGATAGGGTGGACCGCCCGGGTGGCGGTCTTGCCATTGCGGTGAACTCCGCGTGGTCTTCTCAGCAGCTGAACCTCGCAAACTACAGTTGGGCCAATGAAGTGATGGGTATTCAGGTTTTCTTGAACTCGGGGCTGCTCAATATTGTTAATATTTATTCCTCGTCGGGTCTGGTGGTGTCTGACCTTGATGAAATCTGTCGCTCCTTGTCTGGTAGTTCT
This sequence comes from Maratus speciosus, assembly GCA_963932465.1. Taxonomy (NCBI): domain Eukaryota; kingdom Metazoa; phylum Arthropoda; class Arachnida; order Araneae; family Salticidae; genus Maratus; species Maratus speciosus. Next base: position 516,822,585 of record OZ010795.1, on the reverse strand, counting down.
TTCATTTTGGGTGACTTTAATCTTCACCATTCGATGTGGGGTTCCCCCGGTGTCGTCCCGGGCCAGTGAGTACTTTGTTGAATGGATCTCGGACAGTCCATTTTGTTTAATGAATACTACTGAGTACACGCACATGGCCCCCAATGGCTCCTCGTCTCTAATAGATTTGTCGTCCTGTTCTCCGGACCTTTATGCTTGTTCCACGCTGTCTGTGGTTGAGGATTTGTATGATAGTGATCATTTCCCGATTGCTATCTCGGTTGACCTTCGGTCGCCGCCTCTTCCTTGTTACACTCTTTATAACTGGTCGCTGATCTGCCGGGAAATCAATAACAACCTTCACTCTCTTTCTGAAATTGATTATGAATATGATGCCTTCCAGTCGATGGTCCATAGTGCTATGTCTAAGTTCAGCTTTGTTCGTCCTGGTCCGTCGAAGCCCCTCCCGGTCTGGTGGTCTACCAGGTGTAGTAACCTCAGCAAGCAGAAGAAGTTTTTGTTGAAGCGGGCCCGTCTGCTGGTCTCAAGTGAATATTGGATTAAGTACAAGAGGACGTCGGCTAAGCTTCGTCAGGTTGTCAAAGAGTCTAAGCGGCGGTTCTGGGATAAGATGTGCAGCGATGCAGGGGACCCTCGTCTCCTGTATAAAGTCTTTCAAAAAATTAAAAATCGCTCAAGTTCCCCTGCTAGCTCCCATTTTCTCCTACAGGGGGCTGACTCGTCTGGTGCAGATGCGGTTTCTCAGGCTGAAATCTTGGCCAACCACTTCAGTGCGGACTGCGTTCATGAGCCAATTCCTCTCACATATGGGGAAGAAGGCAGCTCCTCTCTCAACGGCCTTTTCACGTTACCGGAATTGAAAGATGCCATCCATCGCACAAAAACCTCCACCCCTGGGGAAGACAAGATTAGTGCTGCGCTTTTTAAAGGCTTAGATGAACTCGTGCTTGATCCTCTGCTGCAGCTCTTCAATGAAAGCTGGACTTCTGGTGACATTCCGTCGAGTTGGACTTCGGCTGTGATTCTGGCCGATACCTAAACCTGGGAAACCAAAAACACATGCCTCCTCGTATCGCCCTATTGCCTTGACTTCGGTCATGTGCAAGATCTGCGAGAGGATGATCTCAAAGCGGATTACTCGTCTCCTCCTCGAAAATAAGATCCTTCATAGTAGACATCTGGGGTTCCAACCATTTCGTGATAGCCATACGGCGCTGACGATGCTGCATCTCGATATTCATCAGGCTAGGAGGGAGAAGAAGTATATCTTGGGGGTTGCCCTTGACCTTCAGGCAGCATACGATTCGGTCTATACCGACGGGTTAATTTACAAGTGTGCTCAGATCGGCATATCTGGCCGTATGCTTCGCTGGCTCCACCGCTTTTTATCCGACAGATCCATTAAAGTAGCTTGGAGAGGTGTCACTTCGTCTACCCGGATCCTTCGTAGAGGGGTTCCTCAAGGGGCGGTGTTAAGCCCTACTCTGTTTACAATCTTTATGGTGGACTTTTTTGAAATTTTGGAGGGCCTCGGCATCAAATTTTTAATCTATGCAGATGACATCTTTGTCTACTGTGATTGTGCCTCTTTGGAGTCCTGCTGGACTAAATTGCAAGAAGCCTTAAGGCTGATCATGCAGTGGTGTAACTACTGGAAGCTATCTATAAGACCGGATAAGTGTCAGGCTATCAACCTCTCGAGAAGATTAGGGGATTGTGATTCTCATTTCAGTGTCAATGGAGGAATCATCGAGTGGTGCTCAGAAATTAAGTTTCTTGGGTTCTATGTGGCTCAACGGGGCGGCTTCCGTAAACATGCGGATTACCTCAGGAAGAAACTGTTCTCAAGAATAAACATTTTAAAGTCTTTGGCTCAGAAAAGGTATGGTGCAAGGTCATTCCACCTGCTCACCTTGGTTTCGGCATCCATTCGTAGTATCATGGAGTACGGTGCTGCTGTTCTTAATTTAGCCTGTCCTTCATTTTTCCAAAAACTGGAGGTTCTTCAGACGAGCGCCCTTAGGGTGGCGTTGGGCCTGCCGAAGTGGACCCCTAACCTAGTATTAAGAAAACACGCTGATGCTTTCCCTATTATCGACAGGATTGGTATTTTGGCTTTTGGATTCTGGATCAAGCACCTGGCCTTGGGTAGTTGGTCTCCTCTGTTCGAGGCACGGGATGCGAGTCTGGCATCGATCACTGCTAATATCTCTTGTGTTTCTGATACTCTTAATGAGTTGAATTGCCGTCCAGATCACCTTCTATGCTTTCAAATCCCGCTGCCTATGAATGTGAATGCGATTCATATTGTTACTTCGGGTCTTTCTTTTCAGAGTAAGAATATGGCTGCTCCCATGTTGGCTCCCTTGTTTTCGGAATTTATCGAGAATTTCTCTGGCTCTTGGGAAATTATTGCCACTGATGCATCTAAGACAACTTTGATCACTGGGATAGCAGGCTGTTCGGCTATTGGTCATTTTGGGTACCGGGTTTCCCAGGTGAATTCGATTTTCACTGCGGAGGCTCTTGCTGTTGGCATGGCTATCGATGAGTTAGTCTCTTTGTCTCGTCCGGTCTTGCTTCTCTCGGATAGCTTGTCTGTCCTCTCTGCTCTTCAGTCGATCTCTCTTAAGTCTCCTAAGGTCATCATCTGGCTGCATAATAAAATCATGAGGGTGTCGTCTCTCTCTCCTTCTATTCATCTGTACTGGGTTCCGGGTCACCGGGGGATCCCCCTTAATGAAAAGGCTGACTTTCTTGCAAGAAGTGTAAGTGATTCTGACATTTTGATTGATTGGATCGCTCCGGAGGATTTAATCTATGCCTATAAGATGAAGGTCAAGCAGCGGTTTGGTCAGCTGTATGAGTCTGGTAAATATTTCTCGTCGCACGGGGACATTCCTAATGTTAAGCGTACTCATGGTTGGGCCGGCAATAGGAGGGATGATGTTTTGATTACTCGGCTCCTCTGTAAAATGTTGATAACTCCTGAGATGTTAGCTCGTTTCAAGCTTCTTTCTGACGGTAGCTGCCGTACGTGTGGTGTGTCTGACTCCTTGGAGCACGTTTTATTTTTTTGCCCTAGGTATCGGTCTCAGCGCAGCCGATGTTGGGATAATGCTGTTTTGAATAGCGAGTGCTTTAAGTCTTTTGTGTGTTTTATAAAAAAGTTTTGTGATTGTCATGGGTTCCGTGCTTCTACTCTGAACTTTCTTCATAGTATTGATCGGTTCTAGTGGTGTGCTGTTCCGCCTGTTCTTGATTCATGTGCTTATTTTCTCCACTGCTCGTGCTAGAGTGTTCATCTGTGTCTGGATTTTGGATCATTCGGGATAAAAGCCTTGCTGCTATAGATCCCAAAGCTCACCCAACTCAAACCAAACCAAACCAAAATTGTATGAAGTTATGCATAGAATTGAACCAAATTTTTTGTGTATGTTTTTGGCCTGTAGGGGGCACTGTAAATTTAATTTTGTGTGATTTTTGTGAATTTTGAATATTGTACGATCGAAAAGTGTATGAAGTTATGCATAGAATTGAATCAAATTTTTTATGTATGTTTTTGGCCATGGCAAGAAGGTCCTCCCTGAATTTGGAAAATTTCCACCGGTAGAGGGTGCTGTAATAAGATTTTAGTGCATTTTGAATATTGTACCATCGAAAAGTATATGAAGTTATGCATAGATTTGAACCAAATTTTTTGCGTATGTTTTTGGCCATGATTAGAATGTACTCCCTGAATTTCGAAAAATTACGCCGGAAGGGGGCGCCGTAATACCGATTTTTGTGCAATTTTCAAAATTTTACCATCGAAAAGTGTATGAAGTTATGCATAATTCTAATAAAAATACTAATAAAACTAATTAAAATGAAATATTGACATGAGATAGAAGAATGTTTTGGGATTGGCACATCCAACTAGTACATAATTTTATCAGTGGCGTGGCGTCCGGTCATCGCTGGATGCGGCGATGACCAAGTAATATTTTAAAACTCTTAATAAGCTTTTAAAAACCTACGATCCAGTTTTAGCAGAACATTTGGAGTTCATGTATAAGTGAAGGTAAGATTTAAAGTTTCTTTTTTGAACATTCAACCATTGAATTTTAGAGTTAATAATTTTTCACCACAAACTTAAATAATTGCGATGACCACCGAAAAATTCACGCCACGCCACTGAATTTTATATATGGTGGTTTTCATCTATACTCTGTAACCCGGGAAACCCGGGTTTATCCCCTTGCTTTTATAAAATCGTGATGTTCATTTTCTTCAATTTGCTGGCAACAACTTTACTTTTACAAAGAATACAATGTGCCTTTTAGTTCTAATGATCACAATCTACGACTAGTTAATTTACTAACACAATCAGCAGCGTGCAATTTTAGCTTTGTTTATCGCAAATAACCTGTTAAATTCTTGATATTTCAATTCGATGGATCAACTCTGTTATATTCCCTGTAGGAAAAATCGGCTTTTCAAGGAGAAACGTCCTCTTTTCATTTTCCCTTCGTTACCATAGTTACTAACCTTCACCAATGAAGGGATAGTGAAAAGAGGACGTTTGTCCTTTGAAAGCCAATTTTTTCTACAGGGAGTATAGTTAGTGTTGTTTTTAATTGATCGTAGAAGCTAGATTTCCATAATTTTGTTAGTAACTGTTTGACATTAATAAGTTTTGGTGCATTTGTGAAGTTTATCTCCTACTCATATCAATATATAGTGCGTATTATTCACATATCTATATTATAAAGCAAAAACATCTCCATGAGTAAGTAACGCTATGGCGTCATAACAACGATGGAACAATCTAAACAATCAACTTCTTTTTATTGTAATTGTTGTAACTCCTAAAAATTTACTTAAAAAATATATTTGTCTGAAATGTATCTAGGTTTACATTATCATGCATGTTTTTTTTTTTTTTTTTTTTTTTTTTTTTTTTTTTTTTTTTTTTTTTTTTTTAACTGTTTCTATCGCGTGTAACTCGATTACAAAAGATTTAACTGTTTGCAATTAAAACAATATAAATAGTTAAGCATTTTTTTAGGCTACTATTCCTTAACAAAATTAAGTATTCGCCAAAATAAATGAATAAACAAATAAACCACAAGTTTAACAAACATAAAATGTGTAAACGAACTACATGCTTAAAGACTCAATATTAATAATCATAAAAGCTCTAGTAAATAGTGAAATATTTGGTAATTGTTTTAATTACCTAACCCTGGCATGTGGCCAAAGTAGCGATTTTAATAAATTTCAAAACATTATTTGAATACATCTATACTTATACTTAATACTTAATATTATAAAGAGGTAAAAATTGTTTATTTGTAGGAGGTAAGCTCTGGAACTACCGAACCGATAGCAAAAGTAATGGTATCAAAATGATCGTGTTAGTAAAACTTAGAACATAGGCTGTATCTTATGCCCGTGCCACTTGCCAAAAGCGGGTGCAGAAGCAAAAAACGTTCTAAAAATGCGATTTTTGTGTTACTGAAGAGCCTAGAAACATGAAATTTGGAATAATAGTTACTTATAAAATACTAATGATATCTAAGAACAGTTCTTAAACAATTCGAAATTAAAAAGGGGTGAAAATGCACAAAAAGCGTTCTAGAAAACGTTCTAAATGGCGATTTTTACATAATTTCAGGAAGTACCAAAACGATTTAAAAAATAATGGTGAAAACCTTTGCTGTTGCTACATTTTATGTCGGTGCCACTAAAGGTTAAACTACCCGTAAAGGGGGTGCAGGAGCAAAACAACGTTCGAAATTGCGATTTTTGTGTTATTGAAGGGCCCAGATACATGGAATTTGGCATGGTAATCACTTATTAGATATAAATGATCTCAAGGAACATTTCTTAAAAGATTCGAAATTTAAAAGGCGTGAAAATGCGCAAATAGCGTTCTAAAAAACGTTCTAAATGGCGATTTTTACGCAATCTCAAGAAGTACCAAACCGATTTAAAAAATAATGGTGTCAAAATGATGGTAACAGACAACCCTTGCTTCAATATAAGCTACATTTTATGCCGCTGCTACTACCCCTAAAGGGGTGCAAGAGCAAAAAAAGTTCGAAATTGCAATTTGTGTGTTACTGAAGGTTCCAGATACGTTGAATTTGGCATGGTAGTCACTTTTTAGATATAAATGATCTCCAAGTATATTTCTTAAAAAAATCGAAATTAAAAAGGGGTGAAAATGCTCAAAAAGCGTTCTGAAAAACGTTCTAAATGGCGATTTTTACGCAATTTCAGGAAGTACCAAACCGATTTCAAAAATAATGGTGTAAAAATGATAGGGACAAGCCTTGCTCCAACATAGGCTACAGTTTATGTCGGTGTCACTAATCCTAAAGGTGCTGCAGGAGCAAAAAATCGTTCGAAATTACGCTTTTTGCATTATTGAAGGACCTAGAAACATGAAATTTGGGATGATAGTTACTTATAGGATATAAATGATCTCTAAGAACATTTATTAAAAAATTCGAAATTCAAAAGGGGTGAAAATGCGCGAAAAGAGTTCTAAAAAACGTTCTAAATGGCGATTTCTACGCAATCTCAGAAAGTACCCAACCTATTCAAAACTAATGCTTGGAAACTGATGATGACAACCATTGCTCCAGCATAGACTCTATTTCATGTGGGTGTCACTACCACCTAGGTGTTGCAGAAACAAAAAACGTTCTAAATTGCGATTTTTGTGATACTGAAGGGCCTAGAATCCTGAAATTATGCAGGGCAGTTATTTATAAGATACAAATTATCTCTAAGAACATTTCCTAAAAAATCGAAATTTAAAAGGGGTGAAAATAAGCGAAAAGCATTCTGAAAAATTTTCTAAATTGCGATTTCTACGCAATCTCAGGAAGTACCGAAACGATTAAAAAAATAATGGTGTGAATGGTGTAACATAGGCTGTATTTCATGTCGGTGCTACTACCCCCAAAGGGGGTGAAGGAGCAAAAAACAATCTAAATTGCGTTTTTTGAAATACTGCAGGGGCAAGCAACATGAAACTAGGCATGGTAGTTACTTATAAATGATCTATAAGAACATTTCCTAAATAATTCGAAATTTAAAAGGGGTGAAAATGGGCGAAAAACGTTCTAAATTGCGATTTCTACGCAATCTCAGAAAGTACCCAACCGATTTCAAAAGTAATTGTTGGAAATTGATGATGGAAGCCCTTGCTCCAATATAGGATCTATTTCATGTCGGCATCACTACCACCTTGCGGCTGCATTTTAAAAAACGTTATAAATTGTGATTTTGTGATACTGAAGGGGCTAGCAACTTGATATTTGGCATGGTAATTACTTATGAGATGTAAATGCTCTCTGAGAAGAGTTCCTTAAAAATTTGAAATTTAAAAGGGTTGAAAATGAACGAAAAGCGTTCTAAAAACGTTCTAAATAGCGATTTTTACGCAATCTCAGGAAATATAAACCGAATTTGAAGTAATGGTTTCAAATTGATGGTGACTGTCTCCGCTCCAACAAAGCCTATATTTTACGTTGTTGTCACTACCACCTGGGAGTTATAGGAGCAAGAATTTTTCTAAATTGCGTTTTTTGTGTTACTGAGGGCGTCTAACATTTTAAATTTGGGATGGTAATTATCATGACCGGTTCGGTATTCCAAGATATTCATGAAGAAAGAACACAAGATATAATCAAAGCAGAGAGGTCTAAGCAGGGATATGATTAACTAAGTTTACTATGTACATTGGACGAATACATTAACAACACACACGCATAAGATAATATAATAATACTCTTCGAATTACATATTTCACCCGAGAGTCTTCGAATACAAACATTCAAGATCCTCGTCTCTCACTGTCTGGCTGTTGCCATTCCCAGTTTCGTAAAGTCTCTCGACCACGGAGTATAGGCAACCTTCACACTTTCCCTCCAGTTTCTACGTGTTGGACTATGTCCCACACTGTGAAACTACATATAAAAGTCCTAACAAAAGTCTTACTTAAAAAGTCCTATCAAAAGTCCTAATTAAAAAGTCCTATTTTAAAAAAAGTTCTATTTAAAAAGTCCTTTACCTGTCCCATCGAGAGCATTTACTTAAACTACTTAAGATATATAAATTCTTATACACTATATCCTAAAAATACACGTATTACAAATACACATTATACAATATATAATAATGAAATAATACAAAAATATATACAGATTTTTTTCTACTCATAAATGCGAGATTAGAACTTCCTGGTTTATGAGCAATAGAAACCTGATAGCGAGATAGTGCCAACGACCATCTTTGTAATCGAGCGTTCTTAGGAGTTCCCTCTGTTAAGTATTTTAGAGAATTATGATCAGTATGCAATATTATGGTGGTTCCATAAGTCCACATTTCGAATCTCCCAAGTGCCCAGATTACAGCATATGCCTCTCTTTCAATTGTTCTCCACTTTGATTGAGTTGGAGTAAGCTTTTGACTGGCAAAGGTTATGGGCTTTAACATGCCGTCTTCATCCCTTTGCATTAAACAGGCACCAATCCCCGATATGGAAGAATCGGTAATTATTTCGAACGGTTTGGACATGTCTGGGGTATAAAGGTTTGTAACTTTTAATAAGCTTTTCTTTAACTTATTGAATGACTTTTCAGCATCTTCCGACCATGGAATGTCATTTGGAACAGTTTTTCTGGTCAGATCTGTCAAAGTCATTGCAAGGTGCAAGTCCTTAATGGAAACTATAACTTCTGTACCCTCAGTGTCAATTTTGTATTTGCTTTCTTGTTTAACTTTCTGAACAGAATCAATATCATACTTTATAGCTTCTTTCTCGATTTTTAGAATCTCCAGAATATTACAATACAACTTAAGATAAAATTGAATACCTTTTTTTTTTCATTTTTTTAACTGATTCAACAGTATCTTTCAATTCTCTTTCTTTCATGGAAATTTTTGTTTCTAGATCTTTTTTCTTCTTCAAAACAATGCTTTTCATCATTTTTTTCTCATATTTATCGCACCAATTATCTTTTTATTTTTGTAAGTAAGATCTTCCTCAACTTCTTCCATTTTGACTTCATAATCACAATTAACACGCTCCAGAGTCTTTGATTTAGTTTCTATCTCATCTTCATTCTCAATATTCTCTTCCGAATATTTGACAATATTAAAATCTTCATTAAAGTCAAACATTTTTTCAATTGTTACAGATTCATCCGTAACTTCTTGCTCAATCATAGATCTTCTTTTAAATTTCCAATTTTCTTCTCTTTTAATTTCATAATACTTAAACTCTTTACATGTTATTTCTGGAAAACTTTCACTAATAACACTTTTGTCAGAATATTTCTCTTTCAGTAAACTTTCAAGTATTTCAATTGTTCTTGATTTTACATTTTCTTCTACATTTTGCATTTTTATTTCATTCTCAAGTTTAAGTTTTTCCATGTTAAAGGCTGAAATCATTCTAGGAATTCCAGTTCTAACAAAAATTTCAATAAACTCTTCACAATCTGCTTTTGCTGTCAACGATTTAATTTGGATTGCTTCAGGCCAACGACTATGTTGATCCATAATAGCCAGAACATACCGATGACCTCGAGAAGACTTCGGCTCAATTGGTCCTAAAATATCAACATTTACAACTTGAAATGGGAGTTCTGGTCTTCCGACCGCTTCAATAGGTGTTCTGTCTGTTACTTTGGTTTTTCTGCGCATTTGACAATCATTACAAGCAGCGCATAGTTGTTTTACTTCTTTTGGCATTCCTTCCCACCAAAATGACATACCAATTCTATCTCTTGTTTTCTTAGCAGCTAAGTGTCCACCAGTTGGTGTTTCATGTGCTAATCTCAAAATTTCTTGTCTTCTACAGGCAGGTACAACAAGTTGAACATAATTGTGTCCTCCAACCTTGCCTCTATGATACAATAAACCGGATTCCACCCAATAATTATTTTTCTGACACTTTGCATCTTCAAAGCATTTTTCTAATGTAGAACAAGTCAACTGCTCCTTTTTCAACAGTTGCGCTTGTGAAACTGAACAACTTTCTTTCTGGTCCTCGTTACCAACATTTTCGAGCAAAACAGTTGCCTCGACCGGAGTAGGAACCAGTTCCAAATCTGAAGCTTCATTGTCTTCATCTTCATTATTTAGATTTGTTTCCAGGTTTCCTTTTGGACACCTTCCCTCCACATTGAATACAGATTTTTTCTTCTTTTCTTTAACCGGGGTGATATCTACCTCATCCCCTAAACACAACTTCTGCTGTTCTTTTAAAAGAGCGAAAACATTTGGAGTGATCAAAGCTTCTTCGTGTAATCCTTCCACTACCGCAACCTGTACTCGTACATACGGAATAACCTCATTTTCTGTCCGAAGAGTGAGCGGAACGGAAACAAGCTTTGCTTCTACAGGACTCCGTATTGCGGGTCTCAAGAATACTTTCCACATGACTGTAAATACTCTTCCGGCACCACCGACTTCCGCAGCACTGTAATCTCCGCACCACTATCGATGATCCCCTGAAACTTCTGGTTACCGATTCCTAGATCTACCTTAAGGAGTCTCCCATCTGTTTCTTCAACCGGAATATTCACATTCAAACAAATTGCATTTAGACCCTTTTTCTCAAAATCGCTTTTGGAAGTTTTTCCTTCATCTTGTTTTACTGTATTCAATTTGGAACAATACTTCTTCAGATGCCCTGCCTTACCACATGCGAAACAGGTATATTTTGTGCGAAATTCTCTTTTTTCTCGTTGCACTCCGAGAGATGCTTCAATCTTGGGTTCAAATTTCGGCTTACCATCTCTCATATCTTTTTTTGATTCCGAACTGTAATTATTCCAACTTTGATTTTGAGAGTTAGATAAATTTTTCTTTGGAAATTCTTTTATTTTGAAACTGTCAGTAATGCTCTCGTAATCATCAAGTTTTTCTGCTAATTCTAACGGTGTCGTAAATGTGAGCCAATTTTCCAAGAAATGTTCTCTTATTTCTACAGGGACACGAAATTTTAATTGTTCGGTTGCTATTAAGTCTTTTAATTGCTGGAAAGTGTTAATATTTAATTCTGTGATCCATTCGGTAAAATAACTTAAAAGCTCTTGTGTATAATTCCTCCATGATTTTTCATGTGTTTTGAGATGTTTGTAAAAACATTGTTTTAATTTTTCACTATTTAACTTGTATCGCTTTAAGATAAGAGTTTTTACAAAATCGTATTTAATTGCATCTTCCGGGGGTTCTCTAGCTAGCATATTTGCAATTTCCACCGGTAAAACTACCAATAGGTAAGCTACCCAGTCTTTCTTTGGTACTTGTGCCATTTCCGCTCTTCTTTCAAAATTTATCAAAAATAATCCCATCTCATCACGTTTTTCATCAAACTTCGGGACAATCTGTGCTAATTGAATTTTTGGAGCTATCTCAACTTTTGATTCATTTCTTTGTTCCGGAAATTTCTGTAATTGTTCCAGTTTTTTCATTTCCAGTTCATGTTCTTTCGCTTCCCTGGCAATTCGCTCCTCCCTTTCCTCTTGTCGTATTTTTTCTTCTTTCGCTTCCCTGGCTATTCGCTCCTCCCTTTCCTCTTGCCGTTTTTTTCTTCTTTCGCTTCCTTGGCCTTTCGCTCCTCCTTTTCTTCTTTCTTTTTTCCATCCCCAATTACAGAACTCAAAATTCCCTTAACAAACTCCTCTTCGTAGTTATTCACTTCTAGTATAGCTTTTCTCAGATCTACAATTTTTAAATTTTCGACATCCTGAACTCCAAGTTCAATCGCTACTTTCTGTAAATCTTCTTTTCTACTACCTTTGCTTAAAAACGCCATATTTGAGGAACCAAATTTCAAAAATCGAAGCAATCAACAATACTCAAACAGTGTCTCTACCTTAATTGGAACTTTCCCTAAGAACGCCTTAAACCAAATTTAATTTAAACCTGAACATTCTTTTGTACATAACCCCTCAAACTGAATGAAATTTATTTTATTTAAATACTTATACTAGTATTACTGAATAAATTAAAACACATTTGCACAATAATGAAAATATATATATACATCTAGAAACAATTTTTGCAATAATTAAAATATATTTTTGCCAATATGTCAAGTTAAAAAAAATAAAATATTTGTGTTCTAACAAAACAAGAATTTGTCAATGCCTTGCGTATTAATTTTTAAATACATCCTTCAAAAATACATAATACATTAACATATTTTTTTTTCTTTTAACACTTCAATCTTTTATTAAATTATATTTAAAAACGAACCAAATATTTATAAATCACAATCTTAAATTAACACCTTTTAGTTAAATTAATTTGTATCCAAGATCTGAAAATCTTTCTTTTATTTTGACTTAAAACTCAAATTAAATCTCTATATTAGATGTGAATTTCCAACTGGGCGAAAAATGTCCGGACCAGGATTCGAACCCGGGACCTCCTGGCTGAAGCCGCCAGTGCTCTGCCATCTGAGCTATCCCGGACGATTCTGGTCGAACTTTTTCACCCAGCTAACCTTGAAGATTACAGCATCTGGTCTGAAACTTGGTTCAGCTCAACAGAATAAATCTCAGGTAAAGGAACTCCAGAAATCGCTGGATACGAAATCACACAAGATTAATTTTAACACAATTATTCTAATTGGTAAACAATCACCAAGTTTCAGACCAGATGCTGTAATCTTCAAGGTTAGCTGGGTGAAAAAGTTCGACCAGAATCGTCCGGGATAGCTCAGATGGCAGAGCACTGGCGGCTTCAGCCAGGAGGTCCCGGGTTCGAATCCTGGTCCGGACATTTTTCACCCAGTTGGAAATTCACATCTAATTTGATTTGTTTACCAATTAGGATAATTGTGTTAAAATTAATCTTGTGTAAATCTCTATATTTCCTCTCAATTGGTAAATCGAAAATAAGCAACAACAAAAACAAAACAAACAAATGCTTAACATTCTGCCACAATTAAAAATAAATAAATAAACAACCCAATCCATAATAATCAAATTTATACATTCTCAGTTTCACTGAACAAAGTTTACTCAACTTTTATTTCAAATTTAATCTGAATGAGTCATTTCAAAGAATTCCAGAATAATACGTAACAAAAAAAAAAAAAAAAAAAAAAAAAAAAAAAAAAAAACACTTCCTCTACATACTTTGAAATAGCACCTTTTTATTTTAATCCCAAAGATAAAAGAATAAATAAAAACATTTGAAATAAATCTGTTTTTGTTTTTTTTCTCCAAACGATAATTTACTTAGGTAACAGTTTTAGTTATTCTAGTGCAAAGTTTATTCTTAGCGAATAAATAGCTTCATAGTCAGACGTGTTATGAACTTTTAAAATGATAATTTTAACTCATTTTATGTTACTTTTTCTTTTTAAACAACAATAACAGGAGTATATTTATTAAATAACAAAATTTAAACTTTCATGCTAAACATAATTCTTTATAAACACAGTTCTATCTTAACATTCGATCAATTTAACAATCGTAATAAATAATTCGGCATTCATATTACTGCGCAAGTTAAATAGTATACAATACAATTCTTAAGTCTTACAAACAGCGCAACATCAATAATTATTTTTCAAACGTAATGACTGAATAAAATACCATATTTATTCTATTAATTGAATAAACATTAACCCGTTGTTTCGAAACATAATATAAAACATATACACTGTAAATAACTATATTTTACTAACATACATTTAAAATACGCTCTCGATAGAAAAAAAAATACCTTTATGATAGCTAGGCCAGCCATCAAACTCTCGTTGCTGTCAATCAAATACTATCGACGCAATATTATTCACTTAGATTAGGGCACCTTTTTTTTGCTTTAACCACAATATTTATAATACGATGACATTTTATGCTGCAGTAACACTGCTGTTGATTTTTAAAAGCTGTAGGATCACCAGTAGAAGTAGGATCACCATCCTGTCGACTGCGCCATTATCATGGCCGGTTCGGTATTCCAAGATATTGATGAAGAAAGAACACAAGATATAATCAAAGCAGAGAGGTCTAAGCAGGGATATGATTAACTAAGTTTACTATGTACATTGGACGAATACATTAACAACACACACGCATAAGATAATATAATAATACTCTTCGAATTGCATATTTCACCCGAAAGTCCTCGAACACAAGCATTCAAGATCCTCGTCTCTCTCTGTCTGGCTGTTGCCATTCCCAGTTTCCTAAAGTCTCTCGACCACGGAGTATAGGCAACCTTCACAGTAATTACTTCAAAGATGCAAATGCTTTCTAAGAATTGTCGAAAGAAAATACCAAATTTAAAAGGATGAAGTGAGCGAAAGGCGTTCTATAAGCTTTCTAAATTACGATTTTTATGCAATCGTGTGAAATACGAAACTGATTTCAAACATAATGGTTTCAAATTGATGGTGATAGAACCTGCTCAAACATAAGCTATATTTTATGTCGGTGCCACAACCCCTACAGGGCTGCAGGAGCAAAAAACTTTTTAAATTGCGATTTCTGCGGTACTGAAGAGGCTAGAAACTTTAAATATAGCACGGTAGTTACTTATAAAATATAAATGTCCTATAAGAAAAGTCGAAAATAAATTCGAAATTAAAAAGGGGTGAAGCGAAGGGAATTAGCGAAAAGCATTCTAAAAGAGTTCTAAATTACGATTTCTATGGAATCTCAGGAAATAATAAACCGATTACAGATGTTATTGGTTGCGAATTAAGGGTGATAGTCCCTGATCCTATACCTGCTATATTTTATGCCGGTGTCACTACCACCTGGTTAGCAGGAACAATCAGAAACCCTTTAAAAACACCTAACTTCCGTTTTCTATAGAATATTAGGGAATACAAACCGATTTCAAGGTTAATGTTTGAAAATTAATGGTGACAGTCTCTGTTTCAACATTTTTCGAGACATACTATTTCAACTCTGTTTCGGCATTTTATGATGGCGCCACTAACAAGAAGCTTGGAATTTGACATGATGGTTAATTTTAAGATGTAAATGTGTTAAGATGGTTTCTAAAAAATTCAAAACTTCAAATGAATACTGAAATGAGCATATGAAATAAGCATAAAAAGTCTCAAAATACTTTCTAAATTATCATTTATTTGAAATTAGCTTTAGTTCTTCTTAATTTGGAATTAGCTTTAGTTTTTCTTATTAATTAAAATCTCATTTCTGTCTATTGCACTTTTATAATGAAGTTTAGTCAAACTGTGGCTTAATTTATAACTTTTGAATTATTCCAAAAAGTGTTCTTCTAATAAAAAATAGTCATACAAATATCACTTGGCATATTTCAACTATTACGCGAGCAAAGCCGCGGGGTTTGCTAGTAAGGGATATTTTCATAAGTGATGGTGTTATTAGAGGTTGTAAAGAATTCACTGGCGCCAAATATGATCTGGTAGCGCAGAAAACAGGAATCGCTCTAGATTAACCATCGAACATGTTTATTCTTGGTTATTTAGCATCATACAAACATAAGTCTGGGTTAGTTTATCAATTACAATAAGAAGAAGCCTTTAGCCACAGAGTTCAGGACAAATACTAAAGTCTTGTTCACACAAGAGACTGATGTCTCCTAACTAAATGGGACTTGCTAGTAGTTTAGCTGCCCACGAAAAGCGTCAACAATTTCTAGATACTGAAAGTCTCTCGGAGATATGAATTTCGCCAGCTGGTGCTGTCTGCGAGAATCCAGGAACTAACTCCCAGTCCTTCCAAGAAATCTCTCCTCATCTCTCCGTCCTCTCTTCCCCCCCCCCCCCAAATCGACGGGACATAACCCCTCTTCCAATCGGCGAAGTTCCGGCGCTCTCATTGGAGCGCTTTTGTACTCCTCAGGCGCCGTGTTGCCATTCGGAGTCTCCTAGATGCTGAAACTCTCTGCAAGAGAAGGTCGGCCAAAAGAGAAATTGATCGATAAGGGACGGGCCGTGAGGAAATTTTAATGTCACGGGACATAAAAACTAACATATCTCGAGAGATTTTCTTATTGTCCATTTAAGATAAATGGTTTCCAGCCCGTGGGAACTGCAGTCCGTTTGTAAAGGCTTGGTATAAGCATAGTTCGGTTAATTAATTCTCTAATTACGCCAAGACTTTACAAGGTCAATCTAAAAAATATAATAAATGTAAAAAATCTTTTAGAATTTTCAATTGAAAATTTTTTACATTTATGTCCTCCATTCTAAAAAATAAATGCGTAAATTTACACATTAAAACAGGTATACTGATGATATATAAAAGATTTGTCTATATGTGTAAAGTGGCGTGTAAATTGCCAAATACACGCCTTGTGTGTCAGTTTCAAAATACACATTCTTATGTGTATTTTGATGATAACTCATTAAGCTGCTGAAGTGTATAAAAAAGTTAGCAGATAGCTCTGAAATACACAGTTTAATTGCCGAAACGACACTGAAGGCTTACTGTGGAGACACGAAAAGTTTTGGTTTCCGTTTGTCTGTCTGTTAGTCTGTTAGTCTGTTCCGCGATAACTGGCGTAAAAAGCATCCGATTAGCTTAAAATTAAGGATGCATGTTGGTGAAATCCCCGGATTTAGATGTACAGTTTTTGGTTAAATTTCGTTCATTCGTTCGGAATATATAGACCATTTCATTTTGCGACTTAATGCTTTCCTATAGCGATTCAGACGATTTTTCCATTCTTATTTGTTGAAAGGAAATGGCTCATATGATTAAAGGATTTAAATGGTAAATTATGGATGATGAAATTTCCTAGATTAGAATTCCTAATTAGAACCATACATTATTCATATTAGTTTTAAATTTTGTGTATACATGTGTCAGAGTTTTTAAATTCGGTGCTTAACCTATGGAGGGATTTTATATATGAGTTCCAATAATATAAAATATTTTGTTTTATAAATTTACATTTTTTAAAAACACATATTTCATTGCTTTTATTTTCTTTTAACTGTTACCTAGCAACGGAACTACACCTAAAAATATCGTAGATGTGAAAATATGTGTAATTGTTTGAAGTCATATCTAAGTCAAAAGGGACGAATTAATACCCTTGTGTCATTATATATAGATGGTATTTACCCCAGAAATAAAAAAAGACTATGTTCTATTTATTTTGTTCAAATATTTTTCTTTTAAATTAAAAAATTCATTATTTTCATAAGGAAAAAACGACATTTTGGCTATAAAATTTAACAATCTTTTTTCCCATTGCCAAGAAAATCCGATTTGGGATTATATAATAATAAATTATTCCGGAATAGTAAATTATCCTAAACAGTTAATTTTGATTTGAAAAAAAAAATGAAATAAAAAATAGACATGAATACGTCTTCCTATTGTAAATAAAACGAAAATACGAAAAGAAGGTGAATTTGATCTCATATATCAAAAATAAAACGAATACGCTTTGAGGTTGAAATAAAAGGGGCTTATGTTACGATATTAATTCTTATTATTTAAAAAAAATTGTACTAATATATCATGGTTTATCGTCTGCACACAGCTAACAGAAATGTTAATTTTTAATCGAAAATTTCAATGAGAAAAAAAAACTTTTGAAAAGCAAATATATAGTAAATGTCAAAATTATACACCGCAAAATTATCGTTGTCGAAAATGACGTCATTGTATCGGGAAATAAATATTTTCATTCTTAAAAACCAAGCATTAACGAGATTGCCTGAAAAAATATTTTTTGACGAGTGTTACTTCTTAATGCCGCCTCATTTCAGAAAATATGAATGAAAATTATTTTATTTTTAAAAGGAAATTACATTTTCATTCATAAAACCTAAACTTTTAATATAATCACGTCAATGTAAATCATTTTCTGTTCACCTGTATAGAAAAATAAGGTTCGGAAGTGTAAAAAGAAATCTAAGATTTGCGATAACCATTAGTGCAATCAATAAAAAGTTACATATGTAAAATAATGAGAACACGGGGTTCAGGGGGGGGGGGGCGGAGACCCCCTGAAGAAATCTACTTTATTATTTTAAAAAATACCAGAATTAGCTGCTCATGAAATTATCAAAATATCCTTCCATAACAACGTTTTTAATTCAATGTTTCTAATGTTTGAATATTACCAAAGTGTGTCTAAAAACAATGACTTGCAGAGCTGACGTTGAGGCTCCTGATCTGCAGATTTACTAGTTTGTAAACTGCACTTGAGTACAAATATCTAGGTGTATTATGCAAAAAAGACTGATTTTTGAATTTTTTGTAGCTTAACTTTATAATTTGGGATGTAAATTGTGATCTAAATGTTTATCATATGTCGCAAGATCAAACTGTATTAAGAACAAACTCATGTGGTTGGTGTGTTTTGTCTCTTTCTAGCAGATTTGTTTTAAGACTATAAAATAGTGTGCCTTTAATTCACAAGAAACAGTATGTTCTGAAATTATATTTACTTCATGCCATCATTCTGTTTAGTTATTTTGAAGCTCTAAAATCTTATAGTCACAACTTATGACAGAAGCTCTATAATCTGAATAAATACTCCGTAAAATAAAATTTTATAAAATACGGGAATTGCAACGCCAGTACTATTTCCGTATTTTGTTGGATTTTTTATTTTTTTTACTACCAGTTACGCTTTTCAAAGATAAATTTGCAGCAAGAGTTATCGTTTTAATTCAATCAAAAGTAAATAAGCAATACTTATGAGACGAGGATGCGAACTAAGGAGCTACAACTTTCCAAAGTACCACCGAGTTAGCTACTATTACAAACGATATGTTTTCGAGTATCGATATTTATTGTTTGAACATAGGTACAGTCGTGGAAAAAAAATATAAACACCCCTTACTAACTCCTCAACAAATTATCGTAGAAGAAAGTTACTGGTACCGAACGATTGGAAATAAAGTCTACTTTTAAGTGAGGTATATAAAATTTGCTTAGGGAGCCATCTACATATTAAAACGAACCTAAACTTCATTTTTTTTTCAATGGCAATACCAAATTTTAACAAGATATTTCAAATCCTCGGTTCAAACTATGCCTAGACACCATATTTCAAGTTATTTGAATGATAAGTTATTGAATTATTAACATTCAAAATTTCGTGCTTGTAATGTTAAATTACATTTTCATATTTTTATTAATATCTCTTGAATTTATACTCCTAATGTGCTAATTTTTTGTGTAGCGATAACACTAAAATGACCCATAATCAGGGGTCGATCCAGACAAAATTTGGGGCCTATTTAGGGCCCTTTCACAAAAATAAATTTAATAAAATGGGCCTCTTCACAAAATTAAATTTAATAAAATGGGCCCCTTCACAAAATTAAATTTAATAAAACAGGCCCCTTCACAAAATTCCTTTTAATAAAATAGGCCCCCTACGTAACATTCTTTTTCATAAAAACTGTTTTAAAATGTGTTATTTGTAAATAAAACCAGGTCATGAAAAACAAAAACTTTAGCAAGGGGATTTAAAGAATGTTTTTATTCATAAATTCTTGGTTTGAATTTGAGTAACTGGATTTCAACATTTGTTACAAAATGTTATTTTTCACGAAAATATAGTAAAATTCACAAAAATAAATTCTACTTTTCACAAAATGGGCCCCAAGAATAAAAACCTGCGTCGACCCCTGAAAATAAATACGTTGAATTTACAATTTTTACAATTTTATGATAAGAATTATGAAATTAATATTCGAAAAAAATATGAATTGAAACCTACAATTTTTTTGATGGATTTAGATTTATTAAGTCCTGTTTTAAGGGAACCCAAAATTTCACATTTTTCTTCCAAGTAGTTTTCAAATTATGCTTAAAAAACGGCAAAATGATGGTTTAAGGGGCCATCTATGATAGAAGGGACTAGATATTTTGAAATTTCTTATGCTATCCCGTAATCTATAGCTGTCTTCAATGACTGCTTGAGTGGTGCTTAAGATGCCTTGATCAAGAACTCTCTCGGTCAACAATCGAGTACCGAACTTCAATTTGGATACAGCTCCTAAAATATACTCGTTTTAAAATAATTACTTTCTTGGAAACTTATCGTACGAATTGCATAAAAATTTGTTTTTAGGAAAAGTGTTTTAATTGAAGTGTGTAGAGTTCATTTATGCTGTTAAAATTGTGTACTGCCATTGAAAAAAAAAAATTATGGTTCATTTTAATATATAGATGGCCCCCTAAGCCAATTCAATATACATAATTTAAAAATAGACTTTATTACGAATCTTTCGGTACCAGTAACTTTCTTCTACGATAAATTTTTGCGGAGTTAGTAAGGGGTGTTTACTTTTTTTTCCACGACTGTACACACATTCTGCGTAATATTCTGTTCTTACACATATTTCTGCGTAATATTCTTACACATAATCCAATGTAATATTATGTGACTAAACATATTTCTGCTTAATATGCAAAATACACAGATATTTGTATAATATGAAAAATGTGTCAATTTACGCTAACACGCCAATTCCGGTTAAACAGTACAATTTTCTAGATTTACACTCTTGTTTGAGTTTTTGAAGGGGTAACAAATTACACACTTCCGATAAACACACATAAATACAGGTACATTTTTGCGCCTATGTAAGAGTGACTAATTTACACATGTATATTTTTACTTTCTTCTGTCTTTACAAGAAGAAAGTATTGGATTCGTGAAAATTTTCGAATTCCTGTTTTCGACGGATTTACATATTTTAGGGGTCAAAGATCTCGAAAAACATATTATTACAAAATGTCTGTCTGTGAGTCTGTCTTTCTGTCTCTGTGTCTGTATGTGACACAAATTTTATGGGCGCTATATCTCAAGAACTAATGCACGGAATTTAATCAAATTTATATTCCGTTAGTCCCTGATATAAATTGGTGCTGATTAGTTTTAGGTGCAACTCGCTCAACAGGTGGCGCTGTAATGCTCCATTTTTTTACGATTTCCGCAATGGCTCTATCTCAAGAACTAATGCACGAATTTTTATGAAACCTCAGATTCAATTAGTCCTTGATATGAGTTGGTGTTTACAATACTTTGGTGTAAATCGCCCTGCAGGTGGCATTGCTATACAGCATTTTTGATGATTTCCTCAATGGCTTTATCTGAATAACTAATGCATGGATTTTCACCAAACTTCAGATTCAGTTAGTCCTTGATATGAGTTGGCGCTGACTACGTGTTGGTCTAAATCGTCCAACAGGTGGCGCTTTTATGCTGCCTTTTTCCTGATTCCTGCAATAGTTTTATCTCAAGAAGTAATGCACGGATTTTAGTCAAACTTCATATTCAGTTACCAAGTTGACTTAAGTTGTTGCTTATTAGGTTTTGGTATATATCGCCCAACAGGGGGCACTGCTATGCAATTTTTTTACGATTACCACGACAGCTCAACTCAAAAACTAATGCATGGATTTTCACGAAACTTCAGATTCGTGAGTTGGAAGTTGACATAAGTTGTTGCTGATTAGATTTTGGTGTAAATCATCTAACTGGTGGCGCTGCTATGCTGCATTTTTCAGGAAGTATTAACATGTATGAGATAGAAGAAAGTTTTCGGATTGCCATACCCGACTAGTTATGCGTGTAAGCCGAGAAGCCCCAATTGGATCTCCCGGTTCGTGTAATACTACTTTTAAAGCAACAGTAGTACGAATGTGGAAGCGAAATATTTGATTTAAAAATAAATAAAATAATAAAAAAAAGAAGAAATAAAAAATGCAATTTAACAAATTACAACGACCATTTGGAAAATGATTTTTTCATAGACTAAAATTTAAGACAAAAAATCGCACGGAGTTGATCGCACATTGCGTATGCCATGGATTACATTTTTCGGTACCGTAAATTTTTAAACTTCTACGGAGCTGGTCATTCATTGCGTACGCCATGAATTAAACATTAATGTTCCTGGACCAATTTTGAATGAAATTTCATTCTTAAATTTTTAAACATCCCACAATATTACTTTTTACACCGTCGTATAGAGAAAGAAATGTACTTTTAAATGTAATTCGTTTGAAAGCTGTGCCTCAATTTGTTTCTGAGTTAATTTTTTTTTTTTTGTAGTTCTTATTACTTTTTTGTCATAGTGGCAACAGAAGTATTCATCTCTGTTGAAAGTAAAGGAAAAATACAGATTACTGTATAGACCAATCAGAAAACAAATAAAATGCGGGATTCAACTAATAAAAGGCTTCAGATATGTTTTTGATTTCCTACCCTGACCGAGGACAATAACCATTTTTCCAAATGGTTAATAAAACTAAATGTTTGTTCTGCTTTTAAAAAATGTAGTATAATTGAAAATATTTTAAAGAATAATTTTGTATAATATACATAACGTAGATACACTAGTATTTTTTCTCAATCATACTGATTGATAAAGATATCCTTCGAATTGTATTTTTCGAACTGGACGAAAACATGCCCCAGTCGGAATTCGAACCCAGAACCTGAACTTAAATTGCTGTTGCTCTATAGAGCAACGGCAGTTCTATATCTATTGTTGCTCTATAGAGCAACGGCTCAATCGGTATACCGATTGAGCTATATGAGCCGACATGGGGATTGGTTGGAAAAATGCAATTCTTCTGATATTTCTAGCAGTCAGTATGATTGAGAAAAAATACTAGTCTTTCTACATATCGATTGGTTAATGGAGTTCCATTACCTGCGGTGTATTCGGTTGAGCTCGTTTACATGGCAGAGCAGATGCTGTCACCAATAACGTCATTTGGGTGAAATATGCACGCCTGCTGTCGGCACATGTAAGTCAATATGTAGAACACTGGCAATTTAAGTCAAAGTTTGAATCCCGGCTTGGACGTGTATTCACCCAGTTAGAAAAATACAATTCATATTATGTCTTTACCAATCAGTATGATTGAGAGAAAATACTAGTGTATCTACGTACCGGTTGTTTAATGAAGTTCAATTACCTGCGGTGTATTCGGCTAAGCTGTCTACATGGCAGACTTGGATTCTGATACCAATAACGACACGTGAGTGAAATATGCCCGCCGGTTTTTTACCCATGTAAGTCAATCTATAGAGCATTTGCAATTTAAATCATTGTTCTGGATTCGAATCCCGACTTGGGCATTTATTCGCCCAGTTAAAAAAATACAATTCGTCTTATGTCTATTATGTCTTTACCAATCAGTATGATTGAGAGAAAATACCAGTGTATCTACGTACCGATTGTTTAATGGAGTTCAAATACCTGTGGTGTATTCGGCTAAGCTGCCTACATGGCAGACTTGGATTCTGGTACCAATAACGTCATGTGAGTGAAATATGCCCGCCGGTTTTTAACCCATGTAAGTCATTCTGTAGAGCATTTGCAATTTAAGTCATTGTTCTGGAATCGAATCCCGGCTTGGGCATTTATTCACCCAGTTTGAAAAATACAATTCGTATTGTCTTTACCAATCAGTATGATTGAGAGAAAATACTAGTGTATCTACGTACCGATTGTTTAATGGAGTTCAATTACCTGCGGTGTATTCGGCTAAGCTGTCTACGTGGCAGATTTGGATTCTGGTACCAATAACGTCATGTGAGTGAAATATGCCCGCTGGTTTTTAACCAATGTAAAGTCATCCTGTAGAGCATTTGCAATTTAAGTCATGGTTCTGGAATCGAATCCCGGCTTGGGCATTTATTCGCCTAGTTTGAAAAATACAATTCGTATTATGTCTTTACCAATCAGTATGATTGAAAGAAAATACTAGTGTATCTACGTACCGATTGTTTAATGGAGTTCAATTGCCTGCGGTGTATTCGGCTAAGCTGTCTACATGGCAGACTTAGATTCTGGCACCAATAACGTCATGTGAGTGAAATGTGCCCGCCGGTTTTTAACCCATGTAAGTCATTCTGTAGAACATTTGCAATTTAATCATGGTTCTGGAATCGAAGCCCGGCTTGGGCATTTATTCGCCCAGTTTGAAAAATACAATTCGTATTATGTCTTTACCACCCAATATGATTGAGAAACAATACTAGTGTATCTACGTATCGATTGTTTAATGGAGTTCAATTACCTGCGGTGTATTCGGTTAAGCTATCTACTTGGCAGACTTAGATTCTAGTACCAACAAGGTCATCTAAGTGAAATATGCCCGTCGGTTTTTGGCCCATGTAAGGCAATCTGTAGAGCATTTGCAATCTAAGTCAAGGTTCTGGGTTCGAATCCCGTCTTGGGTATTTTTTCACTCAGTTAGAAAATACAATTCGTATAATACATAGCGTATTTGAATACTTTTGTGCGGCCCTATATAGCAACTTTCTTTTACTCATACTTCATAGTATACTACAACTTATTTCTGCTTGTTAATAACTCCAATTAAATGACAAATTGTTGCTGTTTAATGCATATATTATAAAAAAAGAATAAAAAAGAATCTATTTTCTGCAGAAATTCCCTTTTGTTTAAAATGATGGTGTGTGATACTAATGGTATTAAAAAAATTTATCTGCGTGTTAAGAAAAAATAATGATTTTAAAAGAAAATAACTGATAACATTAAGTGACATATAAAATTTCATCAAAATAAGCATAATTATATAAAAATAAAAAAGCTGAAAAAATGTCATTTGATAATAAATTTCTATTAATGACGTGTCATTAAAGACGCATCATTTTTTTTAGATGGCAGCCTTATCACTTCAGATACTTTTCTTGCCAATAAAACTTGAACGCTTTTTTAATCAACTACAAATTTTAACTCTTAAACGATAAACATGATTAATTGCTCATTTTTTAGAAAATTTATTGTAACTTATGAAACAGATTAGATGTTTATTGCATACAATTTTATCTAAATTTAGTCATTAATGAAAGAATAACGATCAGTATATCGTAACATAATTATTTGGGTGATTTGATGTTGTTTAATCTTTAAAATTGTTTATTCAGAAAACTACAGATGATTCTTTATTTTTTTTTTTTTCAGTAGTGAATTCTTAAATTTAATTTACACTATTTAGCCACCTACATTATTTAATCACCGGACACTTTCAATTTTCAACATTTTGCCGAATATTTAAAAATATACTTCTTGGATTCTTATGGAAGTTCAGAATTATGAAGAATATGTTTGACCTCATATTTATCAATGATGATTTGATCAGGAGGACAATTACGGGGCAACAAAAAATCAAAGACTAGAGAACAGGAATTCTCCTTTTCCAGAATTTAGTGTCGTCCCCGATGAAAAAAGAAATATATGTATATAAATATCTAACAAAAACATCACTGTGGAAAAAGGGAGCCAAGTTCTGTAAAGACAATGGCAAGAAAAGAAGTGATATCTAAGTGGGTGCCAAGTTCAAATAAAATTCACTCAAACTTAACTACTGAAGTAGTATAGCATTTTTTAAATTGTTTAGAAATAAAAATTATCGATAGCATATTAATAATAAATCTAGAACTTGACAAGTTTTTACCTGGGAGTCATTTATTTTTATTAATGACATTATTATATCAAAACTTGTTATTTCATAAATGGAAGCCGTAATTTGAGTGAGCTCCTTCCCCTTGAAGGGCGGTGGGATAAAATATATCCCATCTAATTTAACTGCAAAATGCCGCATTGACACTAGAACTCAGGACTAAAAGGTTTAATTTTATTAAATACGAGAAAAGAAGCTTTTACCCATTTTGAAATAAATGTGTTTTTAAATTCTGGTGTGATTCAATCATTTCAGCATTTCACGAATAAAAGTTATTTGCCCCTGAAAGGGTTAAAGGGGTGCAGTCTCTAGAGTGATGACCAAGAACAAGCGTAAGTATATCTGTCTCTTTGTCAGGCATCTTTGTCTGTTTACATTGAGGTTTCCGGAGAGTGAGTGCTAGAGTGATAACAAAAGATGAGCGGGAGTGTATCTGTGTATTTATTGGTTTATCAAATCTTTAACATGAGTCATTTGTTTATAATAATAACAATATTATTTTTTTGTAATGACATAGTTATTAATATTAACATAACCATTTTATTAAGACATGAAATCGATAGGTATAACATTTATCAAAAACTTGCCAAGTTCTAGATTTATTATTAATATGCTATCAATATATTTTTTTTATTATTACACATTTTCTTCTTACCGTTCAAATTTCATAAAAACTTTATCAATTTTGTCTTATACTTATTTAATTTAGCCACTGTAAACGCTAAGTAAAATATTTCAGCAGACAGTTTATAAAATGTAAGAATGTTTACTTCTTCAGAAAACATTTTTTCCTTGCATAAGACATTGAGCCTGTAATGTGATGGAGAACATCGCATTCATTAGATAGTAAGAGAACAGGAAACGTGATTGTAGCAAAGGAAGTTGAGATCCGATAGTTGATGTAGCTGAGTGTTAAGATGCTCTAATGGCAAACAAAGAATAAATCGTTACTTCCGTAGAAACTTGATAGCTGTAACATCGTATTAAAAGGGAAATAATAGATAAAAAAAATCATTTAATGGCATCTCCTTTGTGTTAATTTTGTTTTTAAACATTTCGATAAGATGAAAGGAAAATAACAAAAATTATTTGAATTCAATAAAAAGTAAAAGTATCGACGTGGATCATGAGTAAGATTGCTGTGAAAATTTCTCATAAGTTTTTAAAGAAATGGGTAAAAGATTTTGTTATCCAAAATAAGTTATGCATATTGAAATATAGTATTCATCACCAGCAATAAATTAATTTTCTCCAAGCTAACAACTGTTATACATACTTTTAATTCTTGGAGTAATGGTAGAATCGCTTCTCAGTGTAGCCTTTCTTATAGGCTACATTAAATGTTATTTAAAATGAGCATTATTGCTACACTATAAAAAAAATTTGTAACTTTACTCCATAAAATTGGTGGAAACCTTACTGTCTCCATTTGATTGAGTAATTTAACCTATATAATTGGTGCTACATTGTACTAATGTGTAATATTACACCAGTTATATCAGTTTAAATCACATCATTATATAAACTAAATTACTCCATAAAATTGAAGGCCGCATGTTGCCCCCAATTTCATGGAGTAACGTTACATAAATTGTTTAAAGTGTATGATTGGAAACAGGTAACCTGAGACTTTATTATATCAAACCATTGCTGAGATAGGAATTGCACCTTCATTATAAATTGTGCTAAAATTATCTGCAAATGTCCTATCACATTTAAACTATAGTTTCTAGAAGTTTTCTCATCTATAAAACTCTTAAAAATATTGTTAATTGTGACCTTTTCATTTATTATTTGTGAAATTGCTGGAAATATTTTTTCAAATCTTCTTTTTTTTTACCCGACTGCCAAGAAGGGTTATGTGTTTCACGCGTATCTGGGTATGTGGATTTCTTTATACCCTCGAAACATCCCAACGGCTTGGTGGATTTTAATGAATGAGGCCTCTATCGATTCGTCTTAACCGTCCGATGGTTATAAGCTAGGGTTTGTTTTTATAAATTCAAAATGGCGGCAGAAAAATACACTATGGCGGTAGCAACAAAAAAAAAAACAAAAAAAAAAAAAAAAAAAATTCGCAACTTATTGAGTGTCATATCACTGGATAGGTCTTTCAAAATGAAGACGATGTTTCATTGACTATTTTACAGTCAGGAACACCGTTTAAATATTACACAATCTGGAAGTTGTGTAAGTAGGATCCCTGGCTTTACTGCAACTCTAACCTTCATAGACATCTATAGGCCTCATGAAAACAGTGTTTATAAATAGGAACTAACAATTAAACACAACTTAAAAGTCACAATACAAGTAAATAATAATAATAATAAAAAATAGGTAAGTAATATAAAAAATATTGGGTCGTTCGGATAGTCGTGTCCGTTTGGGAAAATCAATTCGTACCGGAAAGTTCTATCATTTAATTATTAGACATTGATTCTGATATCTAATGTCTAATAAATATCGGGCAGAATTTTCCGGTACGAATTGATTTTCCCAAACGGACACGACTTTCCGAACGACCCAATAGTTTCACATTGATGAGAAATAATTAATTAGTTCACTTTTACGCAGTCGGGTTTTTTGATTTTTTAAATTTAATTTTTATTTGTTCTTAACTTTTTTTCCTTAACTTCCGGTCGCAAACTTCATCTTAGCTATCTCTCTTCTCTCAATGCAACTCCGCATCCACTTCTACATAATATGTATGAGCAATAATTCACAATTACTTATGAGCTGACGTGCTGATACTAATAAGTATATTGCTACCTAAACTGATCGGCAACTTTTAACTATTTAAGCGGCATAACTGTGTTTTTCAGTCACGTAATCATGTAAAGATGCAAATATACACTCAGTTGATATGTTGCCACACTAGTACAGGCATGTGATACCGAACACGATGTAAGAAAGTTGGGAATTAATAACTGGGATACTCCAAATAATATTAAACTGATGATTTATTTACAAAATATTTACATTAAAACTCCCAATTTTCAGCTATAGGCAAGGATATAGCAGATCCTGTCCCACAATAAGTCACACGTTTAGATATTATCTACACACTAGGTTATATCACTAAAAATACACTCTTCTCGTCTCTATCGACAGTACTCAGCTGGGCCTATTCAACGGGACAACAACACAGGTCTCTCCTGAACTCTCGTACATACGTACTGTTCACTAGAAAAATACTCCATGCCCACAGCACGAGTATTTACTTTCTCCAAACTACACGTTTCACCTCCAACCTAAGACTGGCTTCTCTTAGTATTTTCTTATTCCGACTTCTGCCACACACAGGAGTTTTCGCCTGTAAAATCAAGTACAACCCACATGTCTCTTTCCGCCCACTCGCTCACTGACAAGTCATCACAGGAGATTATCTTTGTTCATCATTCTTGCTTCTCACTATCTCGCTCCCTATTATTATCCACATTCAAATATATGCAAGCTTCTTTTCTGTTTTTTTTTCTTTTATACAATAGAGCTTTTCATACAATACAAATGTGAATACAATGGTATTCATTTTAATCCCATAGATAAAAAACATGTGTCCATAACCCAAGTGCATAGATAATGATATACAGATAAATACAATAAATAAATAAAATAGAATTAATAAGCAATAATTTTGATTAAGCAACGTCTCATGAACTTCAGAGACCTGAAAGTATGCAAATTAGGACGCTGCTTAAACCCTTTATTTACTGAATTATGAATTCCTAAAACTTTTATCTTCTAAAGCATTTTTCGTGAATTGTTTAAACTATATTAGAAGATTTACATAATAATTCTATAAATTTTAGAAGGATTTTTGAAGGATTTAGAAGGATTAATTAAATTTGAATTTATAGGCAATATTTATAACACCACTCAAATCTTGTATTTGAAATGTTTTTCTTAGTATTTTGTAGAATTAGGAAATGTACAAATATAATGTTCTTACAATAGAAATGTTTCCGAATTGAAAAATCTCTCCCCCCCCCCCCCCCCCGCCACACCAACGCTAAGAAAGCTGAAAAGCTGAAAAGATGCATAGGTAAAGTAATCATCCTTTTAAAAATATTTTTTGTTTTGTGTAACCCATAATGCTTTTGGAACAAGATAAAGTAATATATCTATAACTCATTCTAAACTACATTACAACTAATCGATGTATTAAACGAACTTTACAGCAAGTTATTTTATTGGTACTCATACCGTCAGGATAAAGGGTTAACGTATTATGAGAATCAGCTTAAAAACACGTTTTCGTCTTAGGATAATTTCAAGCTAATGTTTACCATCCTCCTTAACCGTATTTATAGAAGGCTACCTAAATATGTTTTTGTGGAAACTAACCAGATAATAACATGGATGTTATTTTGTTGCCCAAATTTTTTTAAGGAATTGAAAATTTGACTATATAAATAAATATATGTACTGCGTTTGTACATAAAAGTTGTAGAAAAATTATTTATTTATACAAACTGCAAGCAGTGGGGGTGGTAGCAAACTTGTTAATATGGCTTCTATTTAACCCATTTGTGCCTGGATTTTTATTTTCTTAAATTTGTTGGTAAAATCACTTTAAAATGTTGCAAAATGAACTGGAAAAATACTAAAGAAAATTACGCTTAAATAGCTTTGTATTTATTTGATAAAAAGTAAGCTTATTAAATATGGGAATATGCATAGTATTTATAATAGTATAATATGCATAATTATACGTTTTGTCTAAATTTATATGAAAAAAAGGTTTAAAATTGTATATTATATACTATAATTAGGAACTACTAAAAATATATATATTTATTTCTTTACAGAGAGTAATAACATTATAAGAATGAGTAATAATAAACTAAGAATAATCGTATTTGACGCTTAAAAACAATTTATTTCATAATCATCTTGGAAAGGACTTTATATAAATAACTGTTCCATAAATGGCAAATAAAAATATGCAACCTATTCGTGCCTATCGCCCTACATTTTGTAAGTTAGAATAGGCTTGAACATATAATTTCACAATTTAAAAAAATGCGTATTTCAAAGAAGCCTACAAGCTAAGATTATGACTTATTTATTTGGATCCCTCGTGGACAGAATGCAAAAAAACTCATTTTTTACATTTCGCCATAAAGAAAAATGAAAAATCTATACATATGCTGTCATCTCCTGTAAACAGATAAAGACATTTATAGATAATTATTTCAAACAGCTTTTATGTTATAAAGAAGAAGAAAGTTATACAAACTCATTGAAATTCGAAGCGTCCCAAAAATGAGACGCTAGTCATAAATGGGTTAAATTTACGGTTTTTTTTTTTTTAAGACAATTTTGCCCCATCTCTGTGGCTGTCTTTCTCAATATGGTTTGCATATGGGGCAGGAGAAAAAACAATAATTCCAAACAGTTTATGGAAAGTTACCATTTAAGGATGTTAGTCAAAAAGACTTCTTTCAGTCGTTTTTCAGAAATGCATTTTGGACTTCTTTTTAAACTTTAAAAATTAGTGGCCCACTACCAGGGTTCGTACGCTTCAAGGACTTTTAAGTACAGTCGTGAAAAAAAAGTAAACACCCCTTACTAACTCTGCAAAAAAATTATCATAGAAGAAAGTTACTGGTACCACACGATTGGTAATAAAGTCTACTTTTAAATTATGTATATAAAATTTGCTTAGGGGGCCATCTACATATTAAAACGAACCATGACTTTTTCTTTTTCAATAGCAGTGCAGTACACAATTCTGGCAGCATAAATGAACTCTACACTCTTTAATTAGCCTATAAACAAATTTTTATGCAATTCGTACGATAAGTTTCCAAGAAATTAATTATTTTAAAACGAGCGTATTTTGGGGGCTGTATCCAAATTGAAGTTCGGTTCTCGATTGTTGACCGAAAGAGACCCCTTCATGATCAAGGTATCTTAAGCGCCACTCAAGCAGTCATTGAAGACTGCTGCGTTACAGGATAGAATGCAAAAAAATTTCAAAATGTCTAGTCACTTCTACCATAGACCATCATTTTCCCGTTTTTAAGCATAATTTGAAAACTGCTTCGAAGAAAAATGTGAAGTTTTGGATTTCTATAAAGCAGAACTTAATAAATCTAAATCCATCAAAAAAAATTGTAGGTTGCAATTCATATTTTTTTTCAAATATTAATTTCATAATTCATATCATAAAATTATAAAAATTGCAAATTATATGTATTTATGTTTGGGTATTTTAGTTTTATTGCTACCGAAAGAATTAGCACATTAGGAGTATAATTTCAGGAGATATTAATAAAAATATTAAAATGTAATTTAACATTAGAAGCATTAATTTTGAATGTTTATAATTCAAGAACTCATTATTCAAATGACTTGTAATTTGGTGTCTAGGCATAGTTTGAATCGAAGATTTAAAATATCTTGTTAAAATTGGGTATTGCCATTGAAAAAATAAAGTGTGGCTTCGTTTTAATATGTAGATGGCCCCCTAAGCAAATTTTATATACATCATTTAAAAGTAGACTTTGTTTCCAATCGTTCGGTACCAGTATCTTTCTTCTACGAAAATTTGTTGACGAGTTAGTAGGGGGGTGTTTACTTTTTCTTCCCCACGACTGTATCTTTTACCAGAATTTCCGTAGAATAATATTTGGCTTATTTAATGAAAGGAAATTATATCCTCAGATACAGCGACCAGTACTTC
Source organism: Maratus speciosus (assembly GCA_963932465.1). Classification (NCBI taxonomy): domain Eukaryota; kingdom Metazoa; phylum Arthropoda; class Arachnida; order Araneae; family Salticidae; genus Maratus; species Maratus speciosus. The sequence goes on along the minus strand of OZ010795.1, from coordinate 516,790,458 downwards.
ACAAAATGTCTTGTGCTAAAACACTTAAAATCCTCTAAATCACCTGATGCGTACGAACCCTAACTACTGGTACGTGGCCACTGTAGGAGCATCCACCTTAGTAATTTTTTATTTATTAAAAACTTTGCGTGAAATGCATAGAAAATAAATATTTTCTTAATATTTGGGTTTCAAGTTAAAAACTTTATATATATATATATATATATATATATATGGTTTCATATGTTCATTTCTAAATCATCTTTAGAACTTTATCAATTTCTCCATATATTTGTGATTTCAAATTTAATATATATATATATATATATATATATATATATATGTAACCCAAACTTTTACTGAATTTAGAGAATTACGAAATCTTTTTTTAATGCACATAATACGTGATTTATCACATCGCTAACGAAGCGTAGAACCAACAATGTGAAAAATGCCGAAGCCGAGAATCGAATCCGGAACCTTTGGAATAGCGCCCCAAGTGCTTTACCATTTAAGCTATACGAGGATAATGCCCAGCTTATGCTTCTACTTTGGCTCTGTTCTTCGTTAGCAAAGTGATAAATCACGTATTATATATTCAATAATTTCGAGCCTAATTTCACTGCTGAAAATTAATTGAAAAATTAATTAATATTATTAGAAATCTTTTTAATTGTGGTAATCATGACGAATTATTTTATTACTACAGATTTATCATACTTTTTTCTTGATTTTCTCACGAAGTCGGAAAAACTGTAAAAAAGTACTTGATTAAGTAATATTAAGCAATGTATTTCGTTTTCACTCTTTGAAAATCAGATCTATATAATTTAGTTTCTTCCTTCGATATTTCACTCCTTTAACAAGTTTCTATTCTCAAACGGAGATTTATCGTTGTTTTTTGTATAGCTCGCAATGTTTTTTGCTCGAAATATAAAGATCGTTAATGGGCCAGTAAGACAGGCTCTTGATTAAGAAATTGTGAAAACGGAAGTTCCAGAAGAGAAATTGCGCCGATAGTTAATGGCAATTGGGCGTAAAGCTGTCCAGAATAAAGATAAAAAAGCAGATATCAGCTTCCGAAAGCGCACTAATTACTCTTAGGTGCAGTTACAAACGAAGCAATAGATAAAGTAGATCTACTGAAGTTTTTATATCGGCAAAAAAAGTCTTTAGTTGCTGAAAGAGATAATAAAGAACAGTATAAACTTTCAATTAATTTTGCGATTTGGTTTAAAGGACTTCTTTTTTTTTGCTAAATCTAACAATATTTTTTCCCTCTTAGTATATGTAACTGTTATGAATAAAATTTAAAATAAGAAAAGTAATTTTCTTTCATTATTTTTAATACAATAAATGTGTATTCATAGGCATTTTATATTTAATTAAGTCTGGCACAAACTGATGTATAAAGGTAATGATATTTTTTTTCGTTATTTTATTGTCTTAAAATTTACTTTAAGACAAAATATATTTTAACAGAAAAAATTATGAATAATTCCTTTATTGCATGTATTTTAATATATGCATGTTTTTTTTTACTAATAAAGCAGAGACGTAATCAGCCAGGGAAAACAAAGAGGCTCTGGACTTTTTTTTTTTTATGTTATGGGGAAGGCCCATACATTATTATCGATGAGAAATGATGATAGTTGAACTCTATTGTATGCAGGTTAAGTCTGTTCTCAAATCCAAAAGGACAACTTTATGACATAACTTTTAATTTATTTTTGTTCGGAAATGCATGAAACTTTGTAATCGAACTGATTTTTATTTTTTCGTTTTTTTTTTCTGCAAACGCAATATATCTTTCTGAAAATAGTGTCAAAGTGGGCGTTTTCAACCGGATTTCCGCGCGAAAGAAGAATAACCACTTAAGAAAGGGTGAAAAACGTCTTTGTCACGTGATTAAAATCGCTTGTAACTCAATAGGTAATTTATTGACAAAAAATGGAAAACACAGTTCGATTCTAAATCGCTTCAATAGTCGGGCCTTCCAGTTTTATGTCTTTCCGTTAAAATTTTAATTTGTAAATATGTCAAAGCTTTTTTCGCTTGTTGAACAGAGCAGTTTAGAACAGCCTTAAGACCGGATGAATTCCATTATCCAATTTCATACACTGCTGTTGTAAGGTGATACAAAACCCAGCAGTTCGAAATCCAGTGAGACTTAAAAAAAAATCCACATTTCGGGTAAACAATATTTTATTCTGTATGAAGACAAAAGTGAAAATCACTAAAAGAATAAAGTACGGTTTGGTAGGATGGCTCTCCAAGGAATTACATGTTTATAGAAGCAGGCACAGATGCAGAATGGACTCAAACACTAAGTTTTTAAACGCCATTCTTTTGTTAAATCAAGACTAGAGTCAAACGAACACAGAAAAAAAAGACCGTTACATGAAAGTCTATGAGTTGTTTTAAATTATTGTCGAAAAGAGAGCTGTGGTGAAAGACGCCAACCGCCAACCTAATCCTGTACTAATCATACACTGAGCAGCTGCGGACGGAACACGGTGCAGATATGTAACTTAATTTTGGGGATTTTTGGTGTGATTCTGTTTTCTGATAATTTTAAAATGTGTCTGCAATCAAAAGTAAAATATCATAACGGTTAAAGAGGGTACAGGAGATTCCTAGAAGGGCCACAGATCGGATGCCCATCTGTCTACGTCCTGTTGTTAAAAACAGAGCCAAAAAAAAAAAAAAAAAAAAGAGCTTTGCGCTTTCTTTTGCTAATAAAGAAATCGTGTTGTAGCGTTCTGAGTATATAAATTGGTACTACTTGATTATCCCGTCGGCCAAAAAGCTATCGCCAAATTGTAAGATTAAATGCCAATAATGGATGATCGTAAATGTCGCATTCACTTGACATTAAACACGATATACGTGTTTGTTGTGCCATCAAGTGATTTTTAATTCGACTTTTTATTTTTATTTTTATACCAATTTATTTGTACTTTCGTTATTTAAAATTAAAATTATGTCAGTTTGATAATTTTGCAATAGTTTGGCGATTTGTATAATTTGGCGAAGTTGGTCCACGGCATAATCAAGTAGAACCTATAAATTATTCTGTATGTGTTCCGTAAATCTGAATTTTTATTTCAAGCATTGTAAGTAAAATGTCAATTTGGTGCTTATGATAGTGAACAACCAGATAGATGGATTCAGTCTTAGGCAAAGTGTCACTAGCTGCATCCCCCCCCCCCCCCCGATTTTCACGATAGCTCTATCTACAGAACTAAAGCACGAAATTTCTCCAACCTTCATACTCTATTAGACCTTGAGATAAATAGCTATAGGTTTGGGGTTATACCTCCCAACGGGTGTCACTGCTATGCTCTTTTCAAAGATTTCCGAGATAGCTATATCTCAAGAACAAATAGTTTGTCATTTAATTTTGGTTGCAAGGGATTTGATTGATACAGAAGAAAGTGTTGCGATGCTCACAACATACAAGTTTATATCTCTATTTCGCAGTCATAGGTACTAGTTGCATGGCAACCCGATATGTTGCTCTTGAATTGCATGAGATCATTCGATTCTTTTGGGGAAAAGGAAATCTAACTTTATTGTAAATTTAGAAGGCAATTACAGTATTAATTTTATTAAATACAATATTTCAAATAATAAATTATATTTATAATTTAAGTCAAAAGCTTTCCCAATAAAAATGCAGATATTTTATAACTTTATTGACCAGAAACTTTTAGTTCTTCCAAGATTTCTAATTTCGGCGCAGGTATAAATGACGTCATTTGGAAAAACTTATGCAAAAACGACTTTGTTTTAGCGAATTGATTCAAAAACATTCTATATTTATGAACTAAAATAAATGCTTAGAGAAATATATTTTGTTTTTGGCTAAAACATTCTGTTTTTAACGTCCTTGTGAAAAGTTTTAATTGACATCTTAAGAAAATAGTTTGGAATATGTTTTTCTACTTTAAATTAAATTAAAATAACTACGATAGATTATTTTTTTTTCCGTCAATGGAATTCATCTCCATGTTCCAGTCGACAGACGATTTTTTGCTTTCTAAAATAAACGGATTCCTGAAGCTTGAATAGGTGAAAATAAATTTGTATTTCTTAAATTTTTCTTCAAAAATATAATTCATTCATAATATTATCTTAACTATCTATTCAAATAACAGTTAATTTCAAATTGAAAATGATGACAAACAAAGAAATCTTATAATCCCTATCGTTTTCCCTTTTCATACTTTTATCCACAAAAATGGAGCAAGTAGGTTGCCATCATTACAAAAATGTCTTTAAAAATTATGAAAAAATAATATCTCGAAAACTAATTTAATTTTTAAAATTCTAAGACCATTTCTGACATCCTCGGATTCACGCGGATAACTAGCGTTAGCTTTGATCGCCCAACTTTCCATATTCTAGGAGGAGTAGCTGCGAAATACAAACGGTCATTCACTTTTTAGCATAATAGACCGTTGAAGTTTGATTTTCGTTATAAAAAATTAGTCAGAGACAAATGCCGAACTATTTATATTTTTTTAAAGCGCAAATGAGTTATTTCGTAATGGAGCCTACACACGATGGAGATAGATAAAAAAATTCATATTTGAAAATTATTTTTAAAGCCATAATAAATCTGTCGATTGAGATATAGTTTTCACACAAATTGCATTTGAAAGTAGATTTCTTTTTCCTATATGTAAGAATTGAAAATATGCGATGTTAAAAAGTAAAAAAAAAAAAAAAAAAAAAAAAAAAAGAAAGAAAAGAAAAGAAAAAAAAATGGATTAGCAAAAATTACAAAACCGAAATTTCATCGTCAAGTGTACCAGGGCCGTCGCTAAGATTGTTTCTTCAGGCTGGGGGATGACCTTAAATTGCCAAGTCAAATTTCAGTACTTGCCAACTAGTTTTATAATTGTGCCAAGCTACCACAATTAAAATATGTAATATAGTTCTCATTTGTAAAAAGTTTAATAATACAGTCAAACCTCGTTAACGTGAACACGCTTAACGTGAATTACTTTTAACATGGATTGTTTTCAAAGTCCCCTATAAAAACGAATACAAAGATTTGATACTGATAACATGAATTACTGTTAACATGAACAACATTTTGATTCCTCTTGAGGTTCATGTTAACGAGGTTCGACTGTATTCCCAATTAGATTTGTAACTTTTGCCAAGTCCACCAGAAATAGAAAGTGTGTTATAGTTTTAATTAAAAATTTAAACAAATTTGCCAAGTGTAATAGCATTCGCAAACTTTTTTGGGGGGGAGGGGGGAGGCTCGCCCGCATCCCCCCCCCTTAGCGAGGCCCCTGAGTATACCATTCGCAAAATGGCGTCAGCGTTACGCATGACACATTTGTCCATTATCATATAGATTGTAAATGCTTTTGATTATGTGACTGGCAGAATGTTAATATTAAAAATATATCCATTTGCTCATCCCATTCAAATCTTAAAAAGATTTCTAAAATGTCATCTTTAGCAAAGAATAAAAATAAACGAAGCTTTAGAAAAATATACTAGTTTCATTCAATGGCATTAAATCATTGAATAACTATTTATGTAATGCTAATCTAATCAAAATACGGTATAATAATATTTTATCTCCTTTTTTTTTCAATAGAAAAAAAGCACTTATTTTAAAGTTATCGCTTCTTAAAGCCTAAGTAATAACCATCACTACTTTTATTTCACAAGCAACATAAAATATCAGAATACATTTGAAATTCTTTATAAAACGTTTAAGCAGCATCACATAAAACATATAAAACCCAGCTCCGTAATAGTCACAGAATAAATACATCCAACTTAAAAACCATGAATTTCAAATATATGGACATATTCACCAAAAAACCTTCCTTAAGGCCCACCCGCTACCTTATTCCCTCCCTCCCAACAGAATCTGAGCTTTAATAAATAAAAGATTACGCCTTCAATTTTTTTCATTGACTCAAAATCCTGCAATCGAGTGAAAACTCAAGGAGTAGGGATTTTCTGGCCGGCCATTTGTTGGCTTCCGGCTTCGGCAAAAAGGGAATTTATTGGGAACAGAAAATTCCCTTAATCCCTCACGCGTCTCCGCTATGCACTCCCCTCCCTTTTTCACTAATGCCTATTTCTGAAAAATTTTAAAGACTACGCCAGCCTCTCCATTTGTAATGACCGAATCGACGCTACATATGTCACATCTCGGGCTCATATGTAACATGTCAGTAGGGGGGCTAGAGTGATGACAAGTGAAAACGCCGTCGTAGTATTGCTTTTTTTTTTTCTTTTCCATGAGCATTTTTGGTAAATATTTGAGGATTCGCACATGATCGGGAGCGTTCTTTAACTGCAGAATTATGTTTGTAGAAAAGCGGCTCATAATTTAGCTGTTTATAAAGATCTTGTTTAGGTTTTTATGATTGAGACAGTTGCGAGTCTTAGGCAGAATCCAAAAATGATAAAATATTTGTTTCGTTTTTATTATACCTATTTTCTTTTTTAATATAAAAAAAGTGATGTTGTTTTAAAAAGAATGAAACTGCTGAATTATGAAATATTTTATTAATAAATTATTTTTAATCGTTCTTTTATTCTTCAACTCCAGTTACTTATCTAAGATCAGTAAAACGATTGTTAAACTTAGTGAGGAAAAAAAAAAAAATGCTACAATTTCTACCATACAGTACATCCATTTTCAATAGCTCGCGGTGCTAATTATAACCCCAGATGTAAAATTTTCAATACTTTTAGATAGTTTAATACGTTTAAAGAAATCTATTGAAACACTTTGAGTACAGAGTTGCCACCGGTAACTATTTTTTTTTATATATTGGGTCAAGGAAAAAGCTCGTGGCGTTTTCTTCATCAAAATTCAAACAAATATTTTAAATGAACTTTATTAAACCAAATATGGGCCATTTTGCTCCTTAATCTTTTGCCTTCTTTCTTGTAAAATCATTATGACATCACTGTAGTGTTGGAGTTTAAGTGGCCTATCAAGCCAAAAGCACTCCATTCTCGATAGCAGGAATTCGCTGTCTCATATTTAAACAATTAGAAAAAATCTCTTGTGGCTATGCTGCTTTTGAAATGGAAATAGGTAAAATGCTCTTACCTGGGATTCATCAATATCGCGATGACGTATAACTTCATCGGTGTGGCGTGGCCAGGGATTTATCCAAAAGCTTCTTGAAGAAATTATTTTATTTTATTTTGTGAAGCATTATTTATCCTTTGAAGTATCCTTTGAGAGCTTAATATGAATCGCTAAATCCATGGGAAGATATAATGTAATATGAATTAGTATTGTGTGTTTTTACGATAAAGAAAGATTCAACTTTTAGCTTTAAATACTTATAATTAAACATATTACTGGAGTATAAGAAACTCCGTCTTAACAGAGAAGCTACATGATTAAGAGTGATAATACATAAAGCTGCTAAAAAACATATTCGCAGCGTAGAAAAAATATATAATAATTAAAGGTGTCTGGCAAAAGTCAAAATGTTCAGATGTTCCTTTTAGTTACATATTAGTGATGAAATCTTAGTTATTAGAACATATGCTTTAGAGAGTTACTCAAGTGGTCTATAATAGCACTCATTATCAAATGCGGAAGTAAAGAAACAGTTCGTAAACTGGCTTGTTAAAATGATCTGTGTATGGTAACAAGTTCTTTCTTTTCTTTTTTTTTAATCACTTTTAGCAGTTGCCGAAGAACATCTGGGGAATTAAATTTAACACCCCTCCTTAATCTCCTCAGATGGATAAGGTAACAAGTTCATAGTCTTGATGTCACACAAAAGTTGAGGTTTGGGTGTGGGCTTTGTCAAGCAGTCAGCAATCATGTATTGCGTGGGACAATATTTTAATTCGATAATTTTATCTTCCTTTAATTGTCTTATGGCGTGAAAGCGGATATCAATGTGTTTTGTCCGCTTCGAAAATTTTTCATTTTCTATCATCTTTATACTGCTTTGGTTGTCATGGTAAAGTAAAATAGGTTTTACTTGATACAAGTTAAGATCTTCTAGCAGTTTTAATAGCCATAAAATTTCTTGTCCTGCCGTTGCTGCAGCCACATATTCCGCTTCAGCGGAAGAATATGCAATGCTTGACTGTAATTTTGTAGTCCATTGAATGGGATTATCACCCAGAAAAAAAATATTGCCGGTGGTTGATTTTCTATTTTTAGTGTCCCCAGCCCAATCAGCATCAGCATACGCGATGAGTATTGGTGGTTTATTTTTACTTATTGTTAGGCATAGGTTTTTTGTGCAATTGAGGTAAATAATAATTCTTTTTGCCGCTTTCCAATCCTTCTCGCGTGGCGTTGCACTTCTCCTACTAAGTATATTTACTGGTGCCATAATGTCGGGTCGAGTGACTGTGGCAATATACAAGAGCGAACCGATCGCTTGCCTAAACTTTGTATTGTTCGGAAGTAAATTGTCGCTATCTTCTAATTTATAGAAACCTACTTCCATCGGTGTACCAATAGGTCTTGCATCTGTTAAATTTAACTTTCTAACCAAATCTTCTATTTTTGACTTTTGGTTTAATTTGTAACCATCATTCGTTTTGATTATGTTGGTTCCTAGGTACTGACTTATTTCGCCTAAGTCTTTTACTCCGTACTCATTTTGCAATTGTTTTATTACATCTTTAATTATTTCACTTTTACTCGCGATTAAAATATCGTCAACGTAGACGATGATATAAGTGAAATTTTCCTTTTCTTTTCTAGTAAACAAACATGAGTCAGCAGTGCTTTGCACAAAATTCATGTTTTTTAATGATTCTGCGATCTTTTTGTGCCAGGCTCTAGCTGCCTGCTTTAAGCCGTAGATTGTTTTATTCAGTTTACACACTTTGTTTTCACAATTTTTTTCTATAAAACCCTCTGGTTGTTTCATGAAAATTTCTTCTTCTATTTCGCCGTGAAGAAATGCAGTGTCGATGTCAATGTGTTGAACAGAAAGATTTTTATATGCCGCTGAGGCTAAAAATGTGCGGATTGTTGTGTGTGAAACTACGGGTGCGAAGGTTTCATCATAATCTTCGCCGTACTTCTGATTATATCCTTTCGCTACTAAACGGGCCTTGTATTTTTGTACATTTCCTAAATTATCTAACTTTCTCTTAAAAATCCACTTACAACCAATAATTTTCTTATTTGGTGGGGGATCCACTAAGTCCCAAGTTTTATTTTTCTTTAATGAGTTGATTTCTTGTTGAGTGGCTTTGAGCCAATTTTCTTTTTCTACTGGGTTGTTCATGTTTGCTATGTCATAAAAATCGGTTGGTTCGAATGTGTCATTTGTTTTTACGTGACATACGTATCTGTCGGGTGGTACTCCTCTATTTGACCTCTGAGACCTTCTCGGTTCTACGTCGGGTTGTTTGGACGCGGTTGGTTCTTCGTCCGAATTACTTAACTCTGTTTGAATGTAGTTGTTGTCATTGTCTGAGTTTTCTACCTCTTCGCTTTCTTTTAAGTTGTTTTCACTATTTTCTATAAATTTAACTGTTCTCGCTATTATTATTTTGTTTTCTTTTGTGAATATACGGTAACCTTTTGATTTGTTGTCATACCCCACAAGTATTCCTTCCTGCGCTCTATCATCTAATTTGTTTCGCTGATGTTTCTGTATATAGGCATAAGCTTTACAGCCGAATGTACGCAGGTAGTGTAAGGTGGGTTTTCGGTTGAACCAAATTTCGAACGGTGTTTTGTTTGTTATTTTGGTTGGTAGCCTATTCTGCAGGTGATTGGCTGTATTTATGGCTTCTCCCCAGAATTTTTGAGGTAAGCCTGCTTCGGAGAGTAGACTCCTAGTCATATCTAATAATGACCTATTCTTTCTTTCCGCTACGCCGTTTTGGCTCGGACAAAATGGTACCGTAAACTGGTGTTGGATACCTCTTGCCCTTAGGTATTCTTCCGTTTGTTTACCTAAATATTCCCCTCCATTATCGGATCTAATAGCTTTAGGGAATCTGCCGAATTGGGTTTTCACCATGGCTACATAATCTTTTAACTTTTCGTGAACTTCATTTTTATGCGAAAGTAAGTAAATTACTGTGAACCTTGAATAGTCGTCTATAAAAGTGACGAACATTGTTTTTCCCCCGATAGTAGGTGTACCGATAGATGTGCACACGTCCGTGTGTATCAGATCGAGCACTTTGCCTGTTTTGGGACAGTTTGTTGATTTCGGATATGGGGCATCACTTATTTTTGTTTGGATACATATTTCACACAATGCATTATGATTACAGTTATTTATTTTTATACCGTCTGCTAAGTTTTTATTTATTAATTCTTTTATCGCATTATAGTTACGATGGCCAAGTCGTTTGTGCCAAACTTCTATGCAATTTTTATTTTTACATTCATGTGCAATGTTTACTTTATTAGTTTCAGCGCTTTCTAATAATTCGACTTGATATAAATTATTTTTCATTCTTGCTTCAAGATAAATATTCCCGTTTCGGGATAACGTGCATTTTTCTTTATCGAAAATTAATTTATAGCCATTCTGTGTTGCTTTGCTTACCGATATGAGGTTCGATTCTAATTCTGGTACATATAATACTTCTTTTAATGTGATTGTGTTTATCCCTCCATCGGATGTTTTTGTTTTAAATGTCGTTTCACCTGTACCGTGTGAATTCAGTGTTTTGCCATTGGCAATGATGACTGTCATCTTTTCAGTGTCGTTAAACTTAGTGAATGCATCTTTACTGTTTAGAATGTGTGTCGATGATCCTGAGTCGATTATCCAGGTTTGTTTTCCTGGTTTCTGGACTAAAAAAGCTGCGTCGCTGCCTTTTCCTGAATTGCCCTGTGTTTTGTTAATCCGAATTGGTTCTGTTTCACGGTTTTTGTTTTCTCTATAATAGTGTGCGTCTTCATAACATAACGATGATGTGTAATACTTGGATTTGTGCGGCTGTTGTTTTTGTGACGGTGAGTAAGTGTTTCTGTTCTTAAGATGCCAGCACTCTCTGTATGTATGGTTTTTTAATTTACAGTATGTACACTGTTTGTCCTTTTTATTATAGTGTTCAGCCGGAAACCTTTTATGCGTTTTAAACGCTTTTGAGGAATTCTCGCTCTGATCTGTGTTTTCTAAACGTCTTGTATATTCATCAGTGAGTTTTCCTTTTATAAACTCTGAATTAAGTTCATTTTCTGGACGGGCCTCGAGGGCTATAATTAAGGTGTTGTAGCTAGGTGGTAATGAACAAAGTAACAGAGCTGAAATGTGCGAGTCATTAATAGTTTCGCCTATGGCTGAAAGTTTATCAACAAGTTCTAAAATATGTGTAATGTGTTTTATTAGATTGCCGTTTTCTGGGAGTTTTGCTCCGTATAATTTTCTCAGCAAATATAACTTGCTTGAGAGATTAGCCCTTTCATGAATTGTTTTTAAAGCTTGCCAGGTTTCTCTGGCAGTGTTTAAGTGCTTTACATGCACGATCTGTGAGTCTTCAATACTCAAGTTGATAATTGCACGTGCTTTACGGTCCCTCTTCGTCCAGTCCGTGGTAATTGGATCTGGGGGATTTTGTGTTATTACATCAAACAATTCTTCTTTTATTAAAATCATTTCTGCGCGAAATTTCCAATTTGAGTAATTATGCGAATTTAATTTTTCGACAATTTGGACGTCTTTTATCCCTGCCATGTTTACTCTTATTTATATATGCGACGAACCTATTTCCTTTTTATTTATTTAGTTACTGTAAAATGAACGATTTCTTTTTTTTATTATTATTATTACTCACAACCAACAAATTGTTCATTCACTAATTATTTAAATGTTCATTACATAAAACATAAATATATAAATGTTTCTTTTTCATTCACCTTAATATTTCTGGTACAATAACATTCATTATTTTATTCAATGCAGCATCTTTTTATTTTTTTTTTATTCAGAACATGAATACTTTTAATATTTATAATCTAAGCCACTATATAAAATTTTTCTTCTTTTTCGCTAAACATGAGCACTTTATCTGTCTCATTAATCTTTTTGTTGGAGTTTAAGTGGCCTATCAAGCCAAAAGCACTCCATTCTCGATAGCAGGAATTCGCTGTCTCATATTTAAACAATTAGAAAAAATCTCTTGTGGCTATGCTGCTTTTGAAATGGAAATAGGTAAAATGCTCTTACCTGGGATTCATCAATATCGCGATGACGTATAACTTCATCGGTGTGGCGTGGCCAGGGATTTATCCAAAAGCTTCTTGAAGAAATTATTTTATTTTATTTTGTGAAGCATTATTTATCCTTTGAAGTATCCTTTGAGAGCTTAATATGAATCGCTAAATCCATGGGAAGATATAATGTAATATGAATTAGTATTGTGTGTTTTTACGATAAAGAAAGATTCAACTTTTAGCTTTAAATACTTATAATTAAACATATTACTGGAGTATAAGAAACTCCGTCTTAACAGAGAAGCTACATGATTAAGAGTGATAATACATAAAGCTGCTAAAAAACATATTCGCAGCGTAGAAAAAATATATAATAATTAAAGGTGTCTGGCAAAAGTCAAAATGTTCAGATGTTCCTTTTAGTTACATATTAGTGATGAAATCTTAGTTATTAGAACATATGCTTTAGAGAGTTACTCAAGTGGTCTATAATAGCACTCATTATCAAATGCGGAAGTAAAGAAACAGTTCGTAAACTGGCTTGTTAAAATGATCTGTGTATGGTAACAAGTTCTTTCTTTTCTTTTTTTTTAATCACTTTTAGCAGTTGCCGAAGAACATCTGGGGAATTAAATTTAACATGTAGAGCTTCTGGGATTTCTGTGCGAAAAACTGAAACAAGTGTTCTTCACAGGCCTCTTTTGAAGCCAGCTTTACACCAGTAAGATGATGGTAGTCAACAAACGAATGGTAGTCAGACGAGGCAAGGTCTGGGCCATAAGGTGGATGCGTCAAAACTTCCTATCCGTGTTCTCTAAAATTTTTCCCGGGTCATTGAGGATGTGTTTGGTCTGGCATTGCCGTGATGGAAGACTACCCCTTTCATATTGATCAATTCGAATTCTGGCAACTTTAGCTCAATTGCGCTCTTGAATCGCATTATTTGTTGACAATAGAGAGTGGAATTAATCGTTTGGTCGGGCTGGAGCAGATCTTGATACACGATTCCCTTTTAATCCCACCAAACACAAGGCATTTTCCTTATGTGGTGTCAATCCGGGTTTTGCAACGGTTTTTGCAGCTCGGTCCACGAGCTTTTTCACGAATTATTGTCGTATGTGATCTACTTTTCACCGTCCGTTATCAATCACTTCAAATAAGGCTCGATTTCGTTTAGTTTCAGCTGCGATTCCAAAAGAAAAATTCAGTCCTTTAAATTTTTCACTGTTAACTTGTGTAGTACCCAAATATGAAGCTTCTTTTTGCATCCAATCTTATGCAAGTGGTTCAAAACTGCTGGGATATGGCGAAATGACCTAAAAGTTTCGACCCTTCTTTTAATCGTCTTGGGGTGGGGATTTCTAATATCGCTGAAAAACATGTTTAATTATTTTCCTAATATGTTTGATATCCTGAATTTCTCGCTCCTACCTAAAACGGCTGCTGAGATATGGCCAAATGCCCTAAAAGTTTCGACCCTCCCTTTAATTCTCTTAAAAGCGGGGGGGGGGGGTGTTCTACAATCGCTGAAATACATGTTTAATTAATTTTTAATAGGTTTAATTCTTTAATTTCACGCTCCTACCTGAAACGGCTGCCAAATGTTCTAAAATGCTTACCCCCCCCCCCCATTAACCCCTTTAGGGCTGAATTTCTAAAATTGCTGAAATACGTGTTTAATTACTTGTTTAGTAGATTTATTTTCTGGAATTTCACGCTAAATCGGGGGGGGGGGGGATTTCTAAAATCGCTGAAATATGTGTTTAATTATTTTTTTAGTAGATTTATTTTCTGGAATTTCACGATCCTACCTAAAATGGCTGTTGAGATATGCCAAATGTTCTAAAATTTTTGATCCCCCCCCCCTTTAACACCTTTATTTAGGGGGATGGGTTTAAAATTGCTGAAATGCGTGTTTTAATTATTTGTTTAGTAGATTTTTTTTCCTGGAATTTCATGCTCCTACCTAAAACGGCTGCTGAGATATGCCACATGCTCTAAAATTTTCAACCTCTCTTTTAACCAACTTAAGAGAATTTTCAAAAATCTTCCTTTGTGCACGATTATATCATAAGAAGCATCCCCACCCCCAAATTTCATGCTTCTAGGTTCAGTAGTTTCGGCTGTGCGTTGATTGTGAGTCAGTCAGGACAAACTCTTTTATATATTAGATAGAACAGATACTAGAAACTAGATACACTGATTGGGCCGTAGTCATACTTTATTCATTTAAATACGGCGTAATAAGTCATTTTATAATATCGCTTTTCTGTATTTTTAATTTTAATTTTAAATGTTTTCCTTTTGCTTATGTAGATATGTAAATAAAGCATGTTAATTTTTAATTAATTGTATTCATTGATCTACTAGCATTAAGTATGATTTCTTTTATTTATGGAGATTGCAGGCTATAAATTTGTGTCTATTTATTTAATTTAATTTATTTATGTTAAGTTTAATTTGGACGATTGCTTTTGCTTAAAAAGGTCTCGAATAACGAAAATTACACAGCGCGCTCTTTTATTTGATTTATGTCGGAAATCTGGTGATTAATTAGAGTAATTAATTACAGATTATAAAATCAAGTCTACAGAACGATGGTGCTATACTATAAGGTTCTGGATAAATTCTCTCCTTCCCTAAATCTTCTACAATATCCAAAAATAATTGGGATAAGTCCTACGTTGAAATGTTAACACTTATCCAGATTTAGTAAGCGAGTCTATAGCATTCTAATAATAAGAAATAGTGTAGGCTGTATCGTTTGTTGTAGAATATTATTTCAGTATTTTACTGTAAAAAATGATCATCTGATTTTTTGTTTTAAAAATATTACACTGTACGTTTTACTTCAAAACATGATCGTTGG